>CM020042.1:11135000-14064566 GCA_009769605.1 Bucorvus abyssinicus
GAAAAAGGATATCAATATGTGATTATTATGAAAATGAAGAGGCAGCTAGTAGGTATGGAATTTTTCAGAATCCTTGATGTGTTCAGTGTAGCATTACTAAATGACTGAAATCTAAATAACATTTGGCATTATAATAGAAGAAAATAACTGACTAAGCTAGCCTAAGAAGCAGTGATACTGCACCGTAATAAGATGAGGTTTTCTTCAAGCAGTATAGTTTCTTCTCTGAAATTAGACTGAAGATAATGCCAGTAATTAAAGATACATAGTTACTGGACAGCAAAGCACAAAAAAGTGGGTTTAAGGACACGCTTTCAGAAGACATATTTGACAGCAAGCTTCACTCACGTGAGTAGCCCTTTTCAAGACTGGCCCCTCAGTGAGTGTATTCTTTGACTGAAAGCCCTGAAACCTTCAATCCAGCTTAGTATTAACAGTGAAGATTTTAAGGTAATTTGAAAGCCTTGATGTAGAACCTATCTTGCGGACTCCCGTTGTGAGAAGAAAACCTCTGGACCATGCTGCCTGGATGGTTAATTTAGTGCTTCTATATATCTACTTGTGTCTTTTCATTAGTTGTAATAGTTCTGCAGGCTTGGGATTATAATGGCAATACTGTCCTTTTAATAAATTCAATGTAGCTACTGTTAAGTGCCCAGTAAATGGAAAACCAGCTGTTTTCAAGGAGCAACAGAGTAAGGAATAAAACCTCTTTCTTTTGGCAAAATAGTTATCCAAGGGTTATAAGAACTACTGTATATTTGTCTGTGGTAAAGAAACATTTCCCTTTCTGTTCCTGAAACCATCTTGTATCTCTAACATCAGTTAGTAACTGTAAGACTAGTGTCAGGAGTAGCATATCGCAGCTGCATTTTAGAATGAATTGAGCCGGGACAAGGGGTCCTTGGAGCCTGCTGCATGGGTGAGAGCTTTTAAAGGGAGAAATCAATACTAGAGCAGGATTTAGACAACTTAGCAAAATATATCAGACAGAACTTTGGTCGAAGTAACTACAACAGCAAGTTAACCCATGGAGTGCCTGGAGTACAGTCTACAGCATTTCACTTAAACTCTTAGTTGAAAAGTAGAACATTAGTTACTCTAGTAGGGACCTGGAAGTATCCAGTTGAGTAAAGGCTGCAAATCCACTTCCCTTAAAGGTCTCATCCTCTCGTGTGTTATCCAAAACCTCTTTGTAATTTTTCACATGTAACCTCAGGTTAGACATGAGCCATTAAAGAATTGCTTGATTAAGTAAAATTGCTCAAATGCAAAGACAATGTACACTTTTTTCAGAGTTACTACTCAGTAGCAGAGGTACCTTTCTTCTAGTCGAAAGGAGTAAGCAATACTAAGAAAACCAGAAGACTTTCTTGGGGAAAGTCTTGGTAGAGATGAATAGAATACCTGTACTTTGTTTGGATGGAAGAGATTAGCATCTGAAAGGTCTGTCACTGCAAGTGTATTTGCTCAGGTCTTAGCAGAGCAGACTTTTAGTAAGTGCATTTCCCATGCATGGATTGACATCAGACTCAAGGGCAGCTGTCCACAGGTTAATGCTGAGTTTGTGGCAGGAAGACTGTAACTTCCTTTAAAAAAAAAAAAGAGTCTAAGAAATGTCTCAGGCAGAAGAGAGATTTTGGAGTCTGTGTTATATTCTGTGACTTCTAGATTTCTGGATTTTCACTTTAAAAATCTCTTTTTCCTATTTAAATGACACAGAAATAATAAAAGCCTGTAAAAAGACTAAGTAAATGACCAGTAAAATGATGCTGTTTCAAATCAAATACCACAAGTAATATGTAGAGAGTCACTCCTTTCCCACCCTGTCCGTTTCTGTAAAGTATGAATTTACGAAGGCCAGTTGGAAGTATTCGAACAATAGCATGCATAGTAATTAAATTGTTCCTTTGGTGGTTTCAAAACCAAGGAAATTAAAAACATAAAATTATATTAACACCTTACTGAATACTGAACTTCCTTGCAGTTCTGCCCTCAAACAGAGCTAGGCTGTGGGAAATTATATTCTTAAAAAGCTGTAAAGCCCCATCCACCTTCAGTGGAAGAGTTCCAAGTGCACTCGTTTGGCATTCTTAGTGGCCCTCGGCAAAAGTATGCAGGCAGGGGAATATTTCTTTTAAGTATTTTCTCATTGTTTATATAATCCTATACAAGTCATAAAACATGAACGGTTCACTTTGTGGCTGGAATTAATACATTTGCTGAAAGATTGTGGCTTTTGACTCGAATCTTCCTGTGTGCCTACATGCCAGGTACCTCCCGAGCTGCAGCCCTGCCCAGTTCCAGATTTGTTGGGTTGGGCATTGCCAGCAGCAGTGCTAAAGCAGCACGACGCTCGCCTCCACTGCAGAAACAAACTCAAATCTGGGTAAATATTCAGAAGAGTCAGCTGGAGACAGCTACTATTGCGCAGAGTTGTCTGTGACTGAAAAAAGACACTTCTGTATGTTGGGATACTCCTTTTAACAGGGAAAGGGTTTATTGGTTGCTTGTGCAGTAAACCCCAGAAGAGTAAGGTAGGGCCCAGAACCACCTCAATTTTTGTTTTACTTTTCTCTTTAATCGCACATTCAGACAAGAATGGTTTATTAGTTCTATGGTTCTGGAGTTTGTTAAAGTCACTCAAGGGGTTACTGCCCCGCTTACCCACCATGACCTCTGCCACAAAGTAATGCCACCAAAGGTGAGGGAGGAGCAGGGACGGCTGGTTCACTTGTCCGTTGTCCCATTCACAGCCAGGGTGTTAATACACGCTGAAATGAGTGGTGGTTTCCATAGTGGCCAAGCAGAACCCTGAATTGCAGATGCACCATGCTTGGCAACCTCAGGCAGAAAGATGGCAGAGACTTAGCAAGCAGACACCTTTTAAATTATCTCAGCAGGAATCTTCCGAGTTTTTGGGGTCACAGTCCCCTGTCTGTAAATGCAACAGGTAGGTCAAAGCCCACACTGTGCCAAAAGGGAAACGAAGCTGCAACCTTGCTACGTGCTAGTGTTGGTCCCGTCGCAGGGCTGGCTGCCTCCCCATGACAGCAGGTTTCATCAGAAGTGCTGTCACAAGAGTTTGGCTTCTTGCGAAGGTACTGTGGATGAGAACAGCATGTATCCCGTTGTTTCTGTTGCCTTATTTTCTCCTATTAACCAAAGTTTTTTCCTAAACTTGGTGGCAGAAGCTTCCGTGAAGCCAAAGAGCACTCTGCTGAGCTGCCATTCTCCCATTTGGCAACCCCCAGCCACCAGCTCCTGCTTTTTTTATTGGCATTTGCAGAGCTTACAGTTTCCTCCTGCCTGCAGCTTGCAGTGGAACACGTACTGGAAATGTATTTAAGAGAAACGTTTGCAGCAAATGCAAACAGGATGCTGGAATTGCAGTGTCTGAGAGTCTTAGTGCTGACTGAACCTGAGGTAAAAGCACATCAGCCCACAGCCACTATATTTTCTATACATTCTTGTGCACCGACAATGATAGTCTAAAAGCAGAATTTTAAATTTCTTTCTGGAGGATTTTCTGGCTCCCAGAGCAGTCAGTCTTGAACCTCTCAGTTTCACAGCTCCAGGTGTTAGAGGTATAGCCGGCAGGGGAGTCACGTTAAAACAGCTCTGTTCCATGAGCTGCTGTAAGCTGCGCTTAAGTACTCACAAATAGGAAAGCTAACGGTATCCTAGACATAGCTTCCCACGCCACGTCCTGTCCTGAATGCAGCTCAGCCAGAACATCAGAGCTAGAGTCCAGGGGGCACCACGGTACGTGGCTATGCTGAGGAATTAAACGCAGGTATAAGCCATGCCAGTGTAAATACCCTGAGAACTGCCAGGTAATTTGTCCCACAATTATTGTTCAGGTTGATTCAAATATATTATCGCATGGTACCAAAAATGTACAAGAAATGCCTCAAAAAACTTACCGTGAAAGTTAAAACTACCAACCAAACAACCGTGTAGTGTCTTGTTTCCAACATCATTCACTCGTAAAGCACTCATTTGGATACACTGTGATGTCTGTTGTGATACCTATTAAATTCTGTAAACGTGATGACAATAAGGAATGTCAAATATTTTTTGAAGACCCTTTGGTAATGTATTTCAAAACCAGCATGAAAGTAATTTTTTTCTCCCCTTTGACAGGTGAATTATTTACTGCCTAGTGTAGTTTTCTGAATAGCTGAAGTTTTCTATCAATGAGATGAATTTAGAGTCAGGCAAGGGAAGCCATCTCACTAACCCTGCATCCAACCCCATTCCCAAGGCACTTTGACTGTATCTACAGCACTTTCTGCTGTACTGCAAATGTCAAACAGAAGGTATAATGGATTTAATATTAGTGCTGGCCAAGGTGTTGAGGGAGCTGTTAATAATGTCACTCCAGTTATTGATCTGAAGCCTTTAGAAATCCAAGAAAAGTGAGAGATCCCCAACTGGGGAAAGGCACAACAGTGACTGGGTTTTATTGCCAATATATTTCTACATATATAGTGCTGACTTTCTGGAATTATGTGATCATCATTAATCTTGGAGAGATTTTTGGAATCATTATGTGGCAGGATAATAGCAGGGTGACCCCTATGCATGCTAATATTGAAACTTGCTTTCCTTCCAGCCACGAGTCAGCTTGAACAGGTGCAGTAGTGATGGCAACAACATTAATACAAATATTCAGATGTAGGGAAGTTTTGTTTATTCTGAGACCATTTACTGGTGAAGTTGAGATGTCTGGATTTGACTCTTCCAAAGACCATGGTCATTTCATTTGTCTGCTAACCTGGGATGTGTGTCACTGCTATTGACGGAGGCTAGATTTTTCCTGATCCTAATAATCATGGCTCAGCTGCCTCTGCGTACCCCACAGCTAAATTTGGCTCTAAACTTATGTTCTTCTAGGTTCCTTTGCCATAGTTAATCCTGAAGGTTTAACTTGTAGTGTTTTGTTCTAAAATAGAAATAGGTTCTTAGAATAAGTGCACGTTTTCTTCCTTCAACTGAATTTTTCAATCTTATGGCATCTGTACAAGGGGAACCTCTGCCGTCTTTAGTCAGTAATTAATGAATGAAAGTAAAATGTAGAATTTATGTTTAATGTATATCAAATAAACATACAGTTCCTTTCCATGTTTATACAAGGTAAATGAAGATAAATCAAGCAGATAACTTGTGACAGCTATCTGCTGGATTGAAGATTAGATTTGTCTCTGCCACAACTGTGCCATAAAGTAGGTCCATTATACAGAGATATAGACACATGCAAGTGCCTAAATACAGAGTGTGTCTATAAATATGTAAGTATTTATGAACATACAAGATGTACATGGTCAGTTGTGAAATCAGCTATTGTGAGTGTATTTATAATTTACAAAATTAGGCAAGTATATTTATTATATTATGAAACTCCGAATCAGTATAAATAGGAGAAAAATCTACCTTTGCTTTCATACGATCCCCATGTATTGTGATGAACACATCCTTAAACAGAATTCATTTTTATGTACAAATTCTATTAAATCTTCCCTGACTCTTGGGAGACCATCCAGGAGAACCCCTGTTGCACTCTGGGCAGACCAGGATTTAGTGTCCTGTAGTTCTTTGGGAACAGGCAAGAAACTGAAAATATGGTTTGAGGGTTGGAGACTGAGTGAATCTTCTACCGTCCTCCTTCCTTTCCCTAATAAAGAGAAGGACATATTCGAAGTAGGCTGGAGAATCTCTGCTTGCCTCTATTGATTTCCCCAACTGCTTTCTTCAGATCTATTTGATCTGGGCTCTAAGGTCAAGATTTTTGTGTCATTGATCACGTCTGAGCAGTGCTAATGGAGCGTGATCCTACGTCAGCTAAAGGCTTGTGAGAAATAAGACTGGCTTGTCTTCCTGAGCATCCCCAGTCTTACATGGGATTGTTCTCAGTCGTACAGCTTAGTCTGGAAAAAAATCACAGTAATAGCGTTTGCAGCTTCTCACAGGAGATAATTTCATTCAGTCACTTGTGATATTCAGGCTACGTGTGCATTTACAGTACGTTCCATTCATTTTGTGCACAACCGTAATACTCGTTTCATCCTTCTCTCGGAAGTGCTTTGTTCTGAAATCTTCCACAGTTTTTATTTTGTGCGCTTCTCTCAGCTCTTTCAATTTTGTCTCTTATTTTCAAGCGAAGACCACCGTTTCCCAAACAAAAGAATCATTTTAGCCTGTCAACATATTCACCTATGTAGCCTTAAATCACCTTAGATTTTTTTCTCTATCCTGTTGTTACAAATTCACATCCCATTTACTGTTGCCCTCACCTCTCATTGTGTATTTCCAACCTCCTTTGATTTCTTCCTCCTAAATTTTGCTCCGTGACATTGTGTATCTTTCCAAATTAATTGCCATTCACCTAGTCATTATATCTATTTTCTAACTGTAGAGAATCTTCTTTTTTTCATTTGACAAACTTTTGATGGTCTCTTTAAATGAAATGTAGATTGCAAAATTGTTTTGTAATCTACAAATTTTGTTTATTCCTCCTTTTAAATTTTGAAACATAAAACCAGAAATTATTATATTTAAACAAATAGTTTTTAGATTTTTTGTTGTTGTTGTTCCTCTGTAACGTGAAATTGTGTTACAGCCTTTATTTCCCCAATCTATGGTGATATTAACTGGTCTTTCAAATATTATACTTCTATTTGCAGCTCGATAGGCTGTTTCTTTTGCATATTAGAGTAGAACAGTACCGATGCTTAATAATCTGAGATTTCCAGCAGATCAGACCTGGCTGCTTAAAGCTCTTGGCTTGCTGTAAGCCAGTTATGTTTAATTCATCATACTACAGACTAAAACCTTGTTCTTGTCAAAATTACACAATTCTATCTTCTTTATATACACAAAACAGCAGAGATACAAAGGATGATATTACTTGGTATCGATTCAGCTCAGTGGGGGACAGAGATCAGAGAAGGCAGAACTGGCCAAAAGGAATGTCCGCCTCCAGTGAACAATTTTACTCATGGTCACAGTGGGAAAAGCCTGAAAATATTGCTTCTGTGTGAAAGGTTTGCTGCTTCCAGCTCTCGGGGCTTTTCCCAGGCAGTTTGTCTGAGATACTCCTTGCTTTGCAGCTGTGAATAGCGTAGGACCACTCTGAGTAACTTGCCTAATTTATCGTCCCTTTGTCATCTCTATTTGTTTATCACCAGGTAAAGAAATTACAGTGTCTCTCTGATTTTATTACATTTTACATTTTTTACTGAGGTAAATTGCTCAACTAGCTGCAGGGCAATTAAAAACATTTTTTAAAATATTAAAAAATGAAAAAAATTGTTTGTTCCCTGAGCGCTCTGTGCCGCTGAACCCTGATGTGTCCGCTGTGAATTTGTCACCCCTCCAGCAGCAGCCAGTCAGCTCTCAGGAAGGTGTCTGTTCTGTGTCTGTACAGTGCCTGGCAGCGCCAGGTTGTAGTCCAGGACCTTGGCAGGGCCACCGGTAATGGTGATGGTCATCTACACCAGGCAAAAACATGAGGCTTTTTTACAGCCCAGAAGCTGTCTGTGGGAACGCGTCAGCTACTCCCTCCCAGGACCGGACACTTCATGGGGATAATGCGGCAGGACTGAATCACAGTACTAATCCAGTCCTGCGTGGGTGATTAGGACTAATTATTTCATTAACTAGAGTTTATCAAAGTGCATTACCCTTAACGGTTTTGTAGAACATTGAGCGAAAAGATGTAGTTGTGCTATCATCAGTGCCATAGAGCTTCCTTTTTTCTTTTTTTTCTTCTCCTTTTTTTTTTTTGTTGTTTTTTGTTTTAAGTGAATTTCATTCTGATGATAGGTGCCAGATGGAGACAGCCCTGGGGAATGAAATTGTTTGTTTATCCACAGAACACGTACAGCATGGGCAGCAGCAGCGTAGTCTTTCCATGCTGTTTCATTGCTGTTCTCCAGCCTTGCCCTGCAGTGACAATCTAGAGAGGTGCAAAGGCAGTTCACAGTCCGTGCTCTGCCCAACCCGCAGGTGCTTTCCTGTGAATAGCTGCACTAGTGCCAATTAACATCCATTTCATGAACTTTTTTGGCATGGGAAGTGTATTGGGCCCCCAATCCAGTCCAAATAGGCTACAAAATGACAATGCTAATTAACTGCTTACCTAACCCAAATTTCCCTCAGTAACCTACGCACAAAAGATCAAAGGCTTTAGTTTTGTGTTTCGTATTGTATTTCTCCTGAGTCATCTATTTCCTTATAAGAACAGTTTTCCTTCTAGCAAGAACTTCAGAATGATGATAGTACTGTTAAAAAAGCCAAAAGAAAAATTAAAAAAGCAAAACAAAATAATCCCTGCAATAAGTTTCTTTGAAAAGGGGGAGAAATCTCATTCTCCCACTCTGCAGCCCCACCCCTCCTCAGCCAAGAATAAACACTGACCTAGAGATTGCAATCAGGGAAAGAAAAAAAAAATGGAAAAAAGATAGAAAATAATATCTTGAGCATTTTCATCAAATGTACTTAAAGCATATGTCCTAGAATCATGTTTTTAGAAAGTTGATACATTTTGTAATTCTGCATAAAAACAATTAGCTTTCATTTAGGGTTTATGTTTGAGAGAGGCTGGCTAAAACCTGTGCTTTTTATTATTATTTTACAGCTTGTTTTGAAAGTGTCATAAACAAATGACTTAAGCGTCCCACAAGACAAATGTTCTTTAATCATCTAATGCACTCATTTATCCTCAGCCTTAACCTTCGTCCTAAATTAAGTCTCTTGCAGAAACATAACTTCATCTAAAACCACCCATCAATCCTATGTGATTTTGATAAGCACATTTAAAAAACATAAACAATCAGACAGTTGTCAATCCAGTTGAATTTCTGTCCCATTTAAAAGTTATTCATTAGGGTACATTCCTAATGCACCTGCTGCTAATAAAATTGTGAAGTGGGATGAACAACGTGTTCGCCTTTCGGCCGGTTATAATTTTCTGCCATTCGCTGGGACTCACCGAGAATCAAATCAAAATGGATATCAGGAAAGAGTCAACTTCAGCTTAAAATGAGCAACTTCTAGCCTGATGGGATGTGTTCTTCTGAAAATATTAACATAAGTTATGTTTTAATTCGCATTTCAGTGTCACGGCACCGCTAACAAAGTATGCGTCACACCTTTGTGTTAAGTTTATTTGGCCATTGCCTTCATTATCTGCTCAGGAATCCAAGGTACTGGGAAGCACCACACAGGAAAAAAATGAGTAACGTAGGCATAGGTTACACATTCAAAGCAAGATATTTTGCAGCAGCTGTCATTTGACCTGAATAAATAAATAAAGAGGCTGTGAGGGGATATGAAAGACTTTCAGTGGCTGAGGTTCACTATAATTCAGAATTAATTCAGATTCTCTTTAGTTTAAGCAACACTTAAGCCATAGCCATGGGTAATAAAGCATTTTAGTTTTTTTTACAGCTGCCCTCCTTAGGACCTAGAAAAATACTACAGTTGAGCTCTTTGGGATTCTTTCTCACTGGGGCTTTAAAATTCTAAAGAACAGATAAGAGCAAACAGCAAATAACTGGATTTAGAATAAACTCAGAAATTATCGCTAAGGCCCTTCCTCTGCCACAATTTGTCAAATCTGCTGATAGGAAACAAATTCTATTCATAAAGATTTTATTTTTGGGGGCCCTCTTGTGATTTGGTAGCAATTCAATTATAGTTTTGTGAGATAGTGAGCCCGGAGAGGGAATCCAGACTGACAAGAAATATGACAGGACAGTTACAGAGTGTTTATGCAATTAAACTTTCACTGACAATACCTGCGGAATGATGAATGCGTGGGCGGAGGTGTGTGTGCACAAGCAATGCCCCACAAGTATTGCACATTTTTCATTATTATACAACTGTTCAGATCTTTCAAGAATAGCCTGAAGTGAGGTGGAAAAGAGAGTGCTGTTCCGCAGCGTGTTAACCAAATGCTGGGTTGTTTTTTTTTTTTTTTTATCCGATGGGTCTTGATATGCCGGGTGATAAAAGAACATCTATTTTAGAGAAATGTTGCAAGAAGATTAAGATTTAGCCTGAGTTTGACATATATTAATTTGGGATTCTTGAAGAGGTTTTATTCTTTTTCTATCTGCAACTTTATATCATTTCAAAACTGAAAGATACTGCATAATTAAACTGCAAGGTTATTCATTTTATGCATCCGGGTGCAAAGGGCACTATAAAAGTAGGATTTTACTGATTGTAGATTAGAAGAGAAAGGAGAGACTTAAAAGACTTTTGTAGCGCAGCACAGAAGCTTACAGCGCAGATTAATTTGGTTGATCGTCGTTTGTATTTCAGTATGTCTGTCTCCCATGGAACTGTAAAATCAGACAGCTTATTTTAGAGGTTCTCGGAGAGCGTGCTGAGTTTTCCAGGCTATTACAGTCGATATATTTACTTTTCATGTGAAGTTGCTCGTTCGTAGTGGAGTTTTGATTTTGAAAACGTGCTGTTATGGACTTGTCATGGACTACCTCTTTTCCAAGGAGTCTAAGCGCAGCACTGAGTTAATTCCTGCAAACCTTATGTTAAAAAGCTGCTGTATTCGAAACAGAAATAGATAGCTCCGATGTGATTGCCCACCAGAGAAGCTGAGCCGAGCACTAGCTCTGGCTTTTGGATTGCTACGGGCAGAGGTTGAACTAGTGTGACTGACACTAGAAGTGTGAAATAAGAGCCTGGCAGGTAAATTATTATAAAGTGACCATTTAAATATTATCCGGAACCCTGCTGAGTTCTCAGAACTTTACTTGTCTTCACTGAAGTAAATGTTGGGTGTTCAGACTTTGATTCCTACACACCTAAATTCGAATCAGCGGCAGTAAGAAAAAGCTGTTTCCTATTCAGTCGTGCTTACCAAGCCTTTCAAACATTGAGGTCTGCTTCAAATAATGACAATCTAAATAAAGAGGTTGGTTGTAGCAGCGAACTCTTTTGTGATTCTAAGTTATGTATGCTAGATTGCAGAATGGAAACTATTTATTCAGTTATTTATTAATGTAAGCATTTATCTCATGAGAAGAAGCTCCTCAATTTTTACTCCTTCTTTCTAGAGGTGGTTGTCTCCTATCTGGCAGGATCCTCAGTGATGTCCAGGGAAATGTCCATTGATCTTCCCCATTTACACACAGACGTCTCCTCTCTTTTAAGGAATGACAGTGTTTACCAGACTGGCACGCAGCAGACATAATATCACAGCTTAAGTTACTCACTACCAAAAGCTGTAGTGTATTGAAAAAAATCTGATTTTCCAAGTGCTGTTTCTAATACCTACTAAAATTGATAGCAAGAAAAAAATTGTTTTCACATTACTTGGGTGTTAAAATTACATGGTGGTGTTCCTTTATTTTCAAAAACCAAACCTAATCCTGTTAATTCAAAGTGAATAACAAACAGGACTAAGACTTTTTCCCAAGTTGTTACATTTATTCAACCTGCTTGTGTTTTGTTCTTCATCATAATTATTTCCAAGTCAAATCTGCGCTGATTTCCTTGCGGACCTACATACCTCTGACTAACTTAAAGAATTGAGCTGGGATAATTCACACTATTCCTTGGGGGTCATGTTCTCTGTTTTTTTTCAAGGACATTTTTATTACAAAGCTGATGAAATTTGCATATTAATTCATTTCTTTCAATTTTTTAAGATTAAATGTTGTCAACATGTATCAGTGCAAGGCTCTGACAGTGCTGATGAAATGGGTCAGTCAAGCTTGAACATTTAGAGTAATGCAGCCATCTGCAACCCCCAAGCCCCTTGTGTAGGTTAGTGCTACCATTGCAACTTGATTAAAAAAAAGTTTTATTCAGTGCAGGATATTAAAACATTATCTGTGAAATGATATGTGTTACTCCTGCCATTTGCAGGGAAAGTGTATTTGACAACAAAATGGATCTAAGGATCTCCTTGCTGATTTAGAGTTAGTGCTTTGTCAATCTTAATTAAACTCCAGTAGGAAAAGTGTAGGGGGGAAAAAAAAAAAAGAGTTTCTGCTGTGCCAGAGCTTAGAAGTTATTAAACTGGGCTTAGTGTCCCCTCCTAGCCTGTGTTTTTACTGTTTGAAAAGCAGTGTTATTTACAGGAAGGAATTGCCTAAATCCTCATGTCTCAGGGGCCCTGGAAAGCAGTTGCATTCTTCTGAAAATACCAAGACTTAATAGAATCAGAGAAATTAGAAATGGAAAAGAACCATTAGGTCAACTTATCTATCCCCCTGCCAGTGCAGGAGGGTTCCCTACAGTATTGCTGTCTTACAGTTAATAGTCGTGGATTTTGAGTCACCGTTTCTCAACTGCTTATGAAAGTATTTGCTGTGCAAGCTGCTTGGGTTCATTTTGTCTTCACTGATGGGACCGATATCCTTGTATTCTAATATTCCTATGTTTTAAAAGTCCGTGATTCCAGGTGCAGTGTGTATAGACACCCAGTAATATCTTTGCTTCTCTTCAAACACGTACTGTGCGTTTCCGTCAGGTAGGGTTTCATTGACCTCCATTTACTCAGCATCTTATATGACAAGTTGTCCCTTTGATATCAACGAAAACAATAGACAATAGCCCTGATAATTAACTGGTATAAATCAGCATAGCCACCTTGGTTTTAAAGGTGTGGAGTCAGTTGTGGGTTTGGCTGAAGACCTTTTGAATTCACCAGGTCTAATTATAAAGTTAGGGCACTGAAATCCACCCGTAACACCAAAACAATGTGTTAACTAAAATGGGAAGTTTCAGACGTGAACTTACTTCTCTGCAATTACTGCTACAGCTTAATCGGTTGATGTATTTTAATAGAAACCGCTTCTGGTCATAGATGTCCTCCTAATTGCTCCTTCAGATAGTCCCAGCGATGTACCTTGGCCTTAATTGGACAAAAACCCTGATGTCTTGGCTTGCAGAGGTAAAGACTGACTCCTACCTTGAATATGAGTACAAAGCATGAATTCTAATAATAATTGGAAAACAACCTTCCAGCACCCCATAGCTGTGGAAGAGAAGGTGACTCCGTTGACTTGCATGACAGAGCTGCTATCCAGACACTCTACTGGTTTTATTTCTAGGTAGTCACCTCTGCAGATTTTAAGCTGTAATACCACAGTGTATTTTCAAATTCAAGCTTCCTTTAATACATTTCGTACAGGAAGCTTGTGTTAATCGTACCAAAGACTGTGAACAACATGATAGGACTGTTGTATTTTTTCCAAGCTCATATATTTTCATGTGGTGGACTAAAAAGTATTTAGGCAATATCATTAGGTAGACATTGTATATCCTTTTAATACAAAGATGAGCCTGAGCTAGTAGCATCTAGATTTTAAGACCAAGCTCGAAAAGTTGTATTGGATTGAAAAATCAAAATCAGACTTCACACTGTAGTAGCGTCTGAAAATGTCAGATATGAAATATTTAAACTGTGGAACACAATCTTCAACTTTGGGCTATAAAACTTTAATTTTGTGAGTTGCCATTTCTTCAATTGTTCGATATTTTTAATTCTACAAATCCATGTTTATTAGCTTTCAAGGTTTAAACAGTGTTACTGAGTCTATTGAAACTAAATGATACTGGCTTTGAGAAATATAGTTACTATTTTCTATTTCTGCGTTCAAGATAAAGGCAAAAGAAAGAACAAATAAAAGGAATTGATTAGCACAGCGCTCTCTTTTAGTCCTTGTAAAATCACCTAAAGTGCTTTGCTCTTTATGCCTCCATACACCACAAGAAACAGATCAAATTGATCTGCAATGTGATTTTTTGGAACAATGATAATTTCAGGGTTTGTAGAAAGAAAATGTAGCATCTTTGATTTTAGATATTCATATTTTTACAATTATCAATTGTAATGCCCAAATGAAATCTCCTTTCACTCTGTGATCTTCCCAAATATTTTGCAATAGCAGTTCTTGGTCCAAAATCCCAATCCTATTGAAGTTGATAAGCCAAATCATCTCCCATTATAAACAATGCAAATCTCTGGCTTCTGTAATGACGTTGTTCCAGTACTATCCCTAACGGTACACAATTACAGTGGGGGTGAGCGCTTTCTTTAACTTCATGACCTCTTCTTGCTACACATCCATGATAATTTTTTTTTTTCTTTTCAGGATTTCCTTATACAGTAAGAACATAGTTTGAAATATTTCTATTTTAACATTTTCTATGTGAAGTGCAACTGTAAGCAACCTGTTAGATGAATTCATCGCAACCAAGCAGTTGCTGTAAGATAATTTAGCAAAGTTTTGTTGGGTTTTTTACCTGTGGATTTTTGAACAATGAATGCTGTTAGCTTTGGTAAATAACGACAGCTTTGTTTTGGCAGTAGCTGCTGCAGACTCCTAAATCCAAGTTATTTTATCTAACAGTGTTTTGATTAAATTTATTCCTCTCCATCTAACTTAATTTTTTTATTTAATGCAGTTTTCAAGCTATGAAGGAAAGTAAATTTACTGTAAATCTAGACTCTTTTTTGCTAGCAAAGAAATTCAGTATATGTTTGCTTTATAGCTTCCATTTTATATATATAACGTATCCTATTTTTGAACTGTGAGATTTCTTTTCTCAGAAACAAACTCAGAAGTTATGCTTGCATCTACAGTCTGCAGGCAGGTTGGTACCTCCAGATAAGGAAAATAAATTTTTTAAAATCTTCTGTCATTTTGAAGAGGAAATTTCCCCTGCCAATATCTGCATGTAAATTTTCATCTTCCATCTTAAATAATAGTTCTGGCAATGCACAATATGTGTGCTGCAAAAAAAACAGTCAGGTTTTGACACCACGTTTGTTAAGTCTTTATGTGTGACTGGCTAACAGTGATCACACATCCCAAAAAGGATTTTGCACACTTTATTGCTTGTGCACCGAGCTGCACAATTTCAAATGTACATTATGTTTATTTTAAATGTTATGGAACCAGGCATTGTTCAAAGAGGATACCACCGGCTTCAAACAGTGGATAATGTTCGCTCTTACTGATCACGACATCTTTCTGGGATAATTTGATGTCAGAATCAAGTCTCTAAAAATATTTCTTCCCTACATAATGTGGAGATTTCCACATGTGTAGAAATCCCAGTTCTTAAGCATGCAGGGATGCACGTGGTTCTATTCAGACATCTTGGCCAGGAAAAGGCTAACGAGTGAGTATTGAGGGAGATTAAAGAGTTAGCTAATCTAATTAAAGAATAATGGTGGATGCATTTGACTCCTCAGAAATATCACACATTGACGATATTTCAATGACGCTTCTTGATACCTGAGACACTTGTGCTTCTTGGCGCACGGAGCTAATGGGTCTGTTTTCTACCTTAGTCTTTCATATTATGAAGGAGTGGTTCAAAAATAGTTATCGTTGAGCCTCTAAAGTAATTATGTTCAATATAATGGAGTAGGTAGAAGAATTCACATCACAAACTACTACTGCTGATACCAAGTGAGCTGGGATGTTTTCAATAAAGGAAAGAGCTGAATGTAGCCCATACAGGGAAACTGTAAACCCCAGATTCATTATGCAGTATTGGAAATCTGTAATCTGTAAATTCATCAGGAAACTCATTTAAGTTATGACAACTGAATGGCATCATGTGTGAACTTAGTAAGGGTGGTAATGACTCTCTAAATGGTGAAGTTCCCAAGGTTATTGTGAAACTCTCATGTTTCAGTAAAACTATGAATCCATCACTGTAAAGACAATAGGAATGTGTCAAGTACAGGCGGTTAAACGCAGGGTGGTAATTTGGAGAAATAATGGCAAGACTGAAAAGTAATTTGGGTTACGTGAAAAAAAATAACAAGAAAGGCTATTTATTGGTAGATACAAATGAACTACTCAGTTTACTGAATTTGCATGGAATAAAGGCAGTTTAGTTTATGTTCTTTCCATTAGTCTAAACCACAAATGACACTGAGGTTTTACAGTTGTTCACTGAGAGCAAAACAACTGCAATCAAAACCTGCGATTTCAGAAAAGAAACTGTCCAACAGATACGTTCGGGAGCATCAGATCAGCAGGTCTAGATGGTATATAACAAAAGAAAAATAAGAAAAAGAAGTGAAATGGCCAAGCTGCTAAAAAATACACACTATTCCAGTAAAATGGCAACCAGAAAGCCACAGGGTAACAGTGATTACCTGGAAGAGAGATGTTTTCCTGATCTACGAAAATGTTTTGGAAAACAGTATTAACATTACCTTTAAAAATGATGTGCTAATTCTATTAACACACACACACATGACATCATATAGCAAGTACGAAATGGCTTTAGACTTGAATCACAGGTATAGGAGCGATTTTTTCTGAGGAAAGATTTAAAAAGCTAGAATCAGTTTCCTCATGGTACCCTAGGTATCTTTTTACCAGGAGACAAAAACATTCACTAAAACTCATATGGGAGATCAGCGAAATGGGTAAAAGGAAGCACGTTTGTTGAGCACTGTGGACGTGTGGAACTCATTGCCACAAGCTACTCCTGCAGTCAAGAGCAGAGCAGACTTTTTAACTGTGTGAACATTTGTATATGGTGACAGCGTTCCCTTTTAATTTCAGATAAACTGTTTTTATAGAGTGTGTGGTTTTGAGACAGTTTCTATACCAACTGGTGATTTAGGTAAGAGAAAACTTCTACGTGCACGTTGTTATCTAATGGTGCACGACAGGTCTTCTGGCACTTTTTCCAGAGACATTTGTTGGTATCTGTAATCAGAGAGAGTCTGTGGAACAAGCTAGCCCTCTCGAGTCCTTTGGTAACAAGGAGTCTTCTGCTCTCCGTTATTTTTCATTAAAGATAACTTTTGTTTAGACCAACACAAGCTAAGTCTCATTCTGTTTATGGATGAGTTTCTATAACGCCACTGCATGATACAGCTTGTGAGCTTCTGCAAGCTGGTCATTTCACACATTACACTTTTCTCTGAATAACATCCTCCTTGCTTCCGTCAGGCAAAAGGTGGTAGACCTTGGAAAATGGTGGTTAGTAAATGAACATCGTCAGACCCAGAATATGTTATCCAGTGAAAACGACTGGGGCCTGGAGCAGAACGTAGAGATTGTAGCAGACATTCCTCGCTGTCCTCCCGTTTCTCAGCTGAGATGGGCACTGTTGGAAGTCCATCTGACCTGGGATGCTGGGCTCTCTAGACCCTCAAGCAATTGTGTCTGCTCTGTCCCTGGTCAGGACAGGTTGCCTATAGCAGAAGTACTTTGTTCGCAGCCCTGCTTCCCGTCCTGCAGCACACCTGCAAAGACACTGAGCTATGAATTAGCGTATTACAGAGGCAGCGTTCTTGATCATTTCTTTGTCTTTTTATTGAGGTATGCATGACCAGTGCTAAATAAACCAACGCAATAGAGTTGCCTCCAAGTTTCCAGGCTATAAGTCTGATTTGGCAGTTTCCCTGTGGCTTTGCAGTTCACAAAATTGGCGGTAAAAGGCTATAAAATCACAGCTGCATTCCAAGCCAGAGATGAGTCTAAACCTGAAGACTAGGAAAATCGAGTGGTGTTTGAGGAGTACGGGTTGGGGAGGTGGGCAGCAGGGAGAGGGCTTGAACCTGGAAGCAGCACAGTTAATCGCCTCTTCTCAGGATTGCACGCATACGCTCCAGATAACGGGGAGAGGGTGGGGGGAGGAATTTAGAGTGGCTTAAAGTCACTAAGCCAGGAAGACTACCTGATTCCTCCTCTGTAGCAACATAAAGTGCCTTATTCAGGGAAAGAAGGGCTTTGCTTACTGTAAATCTCACGAAGTTTATGCCACCCCAGATAGAAACTTCACACTAACTTGTTCGCTCTGGGGAAGGTTCACAGTTTGGTTTTGTTTTTTCGGGTTTTTTTCTGAGCCGTAATAGTCTTTGTAAGATGGTTGCAGTGTCAGCATTTATCTTGAAACTCTTGGATATTAGTTTTGACTGCAGTCACCTTTCTGACAAGTGTTATTGCAACTGTGTTTTATATCCCTGTTCAGGATGATTTCTAATGATAATGCTCTGTCTACCTCACTGCTTCACACTAAATTATAGATGCCACTATGACAGGACAAACTATATCCAAGTGCTAAACTCTGCTCCCTTTGTGTGATGTCAGTGCCTTCACTACTTTGTGCCTGGAATTAAAAACAGGATAGAAAGATATGCAAAACATTTCTGCTTAAAAATAATGTTCTGTCAGTTATTAAACAAGTGATATTTCATTTAATCAGCTCAAGGGGATTATTTTAAATGAAAAGGCAGGGAGTATGATTTTATTAACACATTCCTGCCCTAGAGTCCTACTGTAATAATTCTTTACTTGACTAAATTAAAAAGTTATAATTCAGTCCGTCCACAACAAAGGTTTATGGACAGTTAAATTGCATTAGTTTTTCTGTTTTGAGTTGTGCATGGAATAAAGGGAAGGAAGGCATCATGTCTCCAGAAAATAGGTCCTGAAGTAAACATTGCCTTATGAATACAAACAAACTAGACTTTTAGTGAACAATGTTATATTATCCAGTTTCCACGTGTTAATCCGATACCTTCAGCATTAAACCCATGCTATTTGTGCTATCTCTGTGCATGTGTTTGCTAAAAGAAACCCTTTTATCAAGTAGTGAATTTCTTTTCAGCCTAGAAAATGTGAACTAAAGCAGACTAAACCTACTACTCTTATCAGCCTGAGAGTAATTACACTCGTTGTGTTGACTCTAATACAAATATTGCTCTATAAACCATTTTGACCCATGACTTTTAATTAATCAGGCATTGGAAACACTACCAAAACTTAGCAGGAGGATATGCAAAAGCCATTTGAATACACACGTGTACCTGCACTAACATGCTCATGTACCCATTCATTCAGTTCTATCTGTAGAACCAGATAAATAACCGAGGCGTCACTAGTGACTCCATAATTAAGACTGCGCTGAGATTGGAAAGTGTACTTAAAATCTTGTTTTATTGTGGAATAACTAAATATGTCTGTGTGTATCACAATATACATCAGAATTTTTTCCTCTTTCTTCTTAGGCAGTTCTAAGAAAATAGGGTCCATAGCTCGCCTTAAAATTTTGGAGGATGACGTTGAATATTAAACCAAGAACAATCAATTTTCAGTAATATTTTAGCCTAAAAGTGTAGACAATTCTCAAAGTAGGTCCTTGTAATGGTAATACTCTGTAGGTCCATTTTTTTAAAATGAGAGCCTAAATATGTTTGCTTTCATCTTGTATGTCTCAGATTTAAGACAGCTGACTAAATTCTGGTTTGTTTATGGATATAAATCTTAAGTAACTACTGGGATATTTGGTGATACTCTGCATTTGCTCCCATGAAAACTGAGAGTAGAATTTAATCCCATTGCTATAAAAAGAAACTGGATATTACTCCTGGGAAGGTTAAAAACATTTTATCTGATACCACTTCAGATTGAAAACTGTACAATAAATAAGAAAACAAGTGATAGATCAGACATCTGAAAGCAAAAAGTAGGTACCTAAATATTGTAAATTGATGGATAGACCAGGTTATTTTTTTATAAATTCCATCTCAGAGGATTATTTCATTTATCTTTGGAGAGAGACTTTCTCATTACAAGAGGTATTTCACTAAAAAATTAATTGTTTATTAAGAATTAATTAAATAGGTTAGCATGGGACTATCTGATCAGGGAATATCAGTCTCGGTACTTTGAACTTGCAGGTGCTGCAGTGGTTGTAGTTAAGACGTTATATCAGAGCTTTCCTTCATCGCAAAGGGTGGTGTCAAGAAAATCTTTAATATAAAAATAAAAAGCAGTTCATGCATAAAGCATGACGCCCTGAAGCATGTTAGATCTGTTTATCTCTCTGTTTAAAACGAGCGGTACCTGCTATAGTTTACATAACAAGGCAGGGAGCAGTTTGATAAAGCATTTATATCACCTGGGGAACACGCTGGCTCATTTCCTCAGCACCTTTCTGCATGACTCGTTCTCCAGCAAGTATAATAGCAAACAAAGTTTTAATAGGGCAAGAGCAGAGGACCTGCTGGTGTTAAGGTAAGAGGCATTTCAGGTCACCCTTTGACAAGTAGCCCATATTTCAAGCCTGGGTCTCTACAGCTGATCGTTGAATGATAATTATTGATTAAATCTTTTATGGACAAATCTTTAATTGCATTTGATCATTTGCAGCCTTAAAGATTTTTTTTTAAAAAAAAAAAAAAGACGCGTTAAAGCTTAGGGCTTATCTGGTGTGCACAACCTGTGTAAATCATCCGGGGGAACCAAATAAAGGACCAAGATGGACTCTTGCCCCTCAGATGCAGTGGCAAAGCTCTAGTGACCTCATTAGAAACAGGATTTCACCTCAGAAATTAACATTTTTGGCAAATACTACGGTATAAATCTGCGAGTTAACATTTGAAAACACTTTTTTTAAACAAATGAATTTCAATTTAGTTTGCAATTAAAATCTGTTGTTAGACTAACAGATTTTTTTTGTCACTCTTCCATTTTGTTTAATGTAATCCAGGATATGAGTCACATTTGCTTGTTGTTTCTATATGTGAAGCAAATACTGTAGCTGCTGTTTCTGTCATAGCACATCTGCTCTGCTGAAAACTGCAAAATGATAGATAAACACATGGACAGGAAAAGAAATAGATGAATAACATTTTGTAATTATTTTTTCAGTGAACAGTAATCATCACCAAATGTCTTCGCAGTTCAAAGGCTATTTTTGTTCAGCGGACATACATGGAGCTTCCAGGCAAGCTATTGTAACTTTTGGTGTTTTTCTTTTAAGTACTGAAAAATATGTCTCCCCCCCAACTGGCACTTTCAGGACTGCATAGTAAAAGCAACATCATGTTCATCAGCTGTCCCATAACAAAGGAAAAAATCGTTCAGTGAGGAGAGGAATTATTATACTTTGCCTCTTCTGGGAAGTTCAACAGTGGAATACATCTTCCTTAGAGCATAATTAACAACAATTTGTGATGCTTTTATGCACAGATAGGATTTGGAGTATCTGTTCACTATATGTGATGTAACAAAAGTAAGCTGATATCACTTAGAGGATATGTATCTAGCATCCCAGTGGACATAAATCAATAATTGAGCCATAGATAAATAGATTAGAGGTGGCAATAGGAAAGGAAAAGAAGCTGAGAAGAAGATACAAAAAAATAATTTTGCAAAGCTTGTCTTATGTTTTCATCAGAAACCAAGTTAAATAATCCGACAAGGGCAGAAATCAAGTCATCTGGCAAATTCTTGTACTTTATCAGACAATGCAATACAGCACATGACACTAAAAATAATAATGTGCTCTCTAAGGACAGGATGGTAATACTATGCCTTTTATTCAGAGGTATCCAACCCCAATGGCCTTTATGGTAGCTTCTTCATATGCTTGGTGCTCTTCTAGTCACCCAGGCCCCTGCACCAGTCACTCCTCCCTCCCCCCAGACTGTACTTCCCTCCCAGACACAGGGGACCCAGGAGAACTGCTCAAAGGGCACAAAAAGCCCCGTCCCCGTCCCTGTGCTCTGCCGTGCACTTGGTAGCTCTAAACCCTTGGCAATACATGTCTTACACAAGCTTAGAAGGGCGTGTGTTTGGGCAGCTCTCGGCACTCCGAGCTGCTCTAGCAGACCTGAGGGATCTCTATGTAGCTTGTGGCCAGCAAGATGCTTTGTCTATAGCTTTTGTTGTTGTTGTTGTGTGAGCTCTTTGTAAGAGTGTATGTGGCTGTGACTTCTAATGGCTGGCCTGCAGATGACATCAGCCCTGGTGCTACTGGCCCCGACAGAGATTCCCCAGTGGCTCAAGTGTGAGGCAATATATATGCGGCGCTGGAGCAGAAGGACCTGAGCATCTCCTTTATACATACAATCCTCTACTAATCCGTGGAGAGGCGTGGGGGTTGTCGCTGGGACACGGAAACCACACAAGCAGGCTAAACTTTGGCTGAGAATGGCAGATAGGATCGTGTGCTATGCATTCAGCTGTTAAGTGGTACAAAGCACGCAGGGGAAAAACAGGTCAGCAAATTACTTTATTGCTCTTGCTCCTCATGTCACTTGCCTCCCTCTGCCTCTGTGCCATAGGAGAATACAGCATATTCCTCACCCACCTGCCCCTATTGCCACGCTGCATGTCATTAGGGTTTCTGCCCTGGTTGTGGCTTTTGTTGCTTGATGGTGCTACCCCTTAAATTTTCCTGTGCTCAATCCAAAGGTCTTTGGCATTATGGAAGCTGTGTGAAAAAGGGCCCATCATCATTCATGCAGTTCAACATAAACATAAAGAGTTGTATAATGAAATATGTCTGTAAAGGAACCTTTTAAGACAGATTGGCTTATTAGAATTACATTATTCTGAATCTATTTCTATGCATTGGGTAAGGAGACTACACTGGCAAAAAAATGTAATGTGTGCCTCAAGTCATAACTCCTAAGTTCTTTTTAATGTCCTAAATAAGTGACCTGATTTTCAGAAATGGTGAAGAGAACCAATTCATCTCTCACGTGATTTCCATGACAGCTTCCAAGTGCAATTCTAAAGCTGACTTGCAGGATCAGGTCCTGCTGTTGTCAAGTGAGGTGAATTCAGGAAGCTGTGTATTCCTCTGAACTGCTCAACTGTGAACTGTCAGAGTCAAATAAAAACGGGCAAGGCAGAATAGGATTCCTGCACACAACAACAACCAAAAGTAGAGAAAACTGTGCTGGTGAAATTTAGATCAGCAGAATACAGTTTGCCATATTAGAATTCAGTCACAAATCAGCTCCAGAAATACTGCTCTAGCAAAGGAAAAAAAGCCGCATGCTGTTCATAACAATAAGTGGTTAGGGCTTCACTTCTACGCTTTCCCCAGAAGAAATGGTCTTCTAATTAAACAATTGTTCACAGAAATCACATCCCAAGAACTGAAGGAAAACAAATGGAAAACTTATGATTGTTCCTTTTTATATTTTGGTACTGTGATCTGAAATACAGTTTATCACAAAACTAGATTTTTCTTCTGCTCAGCCTGCTGTTTTTAGTTAAAGGAAATTACGTGTTAAGATAAAGCTATGAAACCATTTTTAAACTCTTCGGATGTCAAAAGGCCCTTGATACTCTTCAGATGAGCCCTGTTAAATATCCGGCTCCCTCTTCAGCCCCTTCCTTTACTTACAGACCCGATTATGGTTGTGTGGTTGTGCCACTCTGTCTAGGACTTCACAGTTCAGATGATGCTTATGTGCTAATTCTGACTTTTTTATTCTCTTGATCACAAAACTGATTCATTGGCTATAAAGCAAATCCAAACTTGGAGCAGGTCTTATTTATCTGCACAGTTCTCAAGTTCACTTACTGGGTTCCCAG
The DNA here is from genome assembly GCA_009769605.1 of Bucorvus abyssinicus. Classification (NCBI taxonomy): domain Eukaryota; kingdom Metazoa; phylum Chordata; class Aves; order Bucerotiformes; family Bucorvidae; genus Bucorvus; species Bucorvus abyssinicus. The sequence continues at coordinate 11,158,358 of CM020042.1, forward strand.
TTTACTCAGCACCTTGTTCAACAGGAATCCTGCTTGTTTTTACCATTCCCCTTTCCCTTCAGTGACTGTGTTGTATGGGCTGAATTTAGTGGTGATTTTCCTGAGGGTAAGAGAGAGACTTTACGCCGAGTAGTTGTCCTGCTTTGCATGAGGCTGTGCTGAGGTTGTTCATCGAAAGCCTATGTCTACTGTCTTTCTGATAGCGTGATTTTCCATCCCAGGCTGTAGACAAGCAGCTGTTCATTCTCCTCAGAATATTTTAGTGATGTTTAATTGCTTGCTACTGTAAATAGTTGTTGTGTTGACTAACTGTTGCATTTCATTTTCACTTGTGTCAAAACCAGGATTGCATTCAGGCTCCCGCATATCGTGGTAGTACGTTAAATCCCAACACTGGATGCACGCAATCTTCAGGAAGGAGTACTTGTATTTTGTAGGTTGTTCTGAGACAGGACATAAGAAGCATGATACCTCCCAGACGGTAGGATTTGGTACGTGGCTTGATCTAAAAGACTCAAAATGGAAGGTGAGAGCAAGCCCCACTTCTAAAATGCTCTTGTAGTAACAGTCCATTATAACTGTTCTTTAACTTAGCACCTGACTCACTGCTCATTAAAGTCAGACCATTTAGGCAAGGTTAGGCATCCTCTGAGAAGAGGGACCTATACTTGCCTCTCACAGAGTGCTGCAGCTTCTCTTTGGCTCCTCGTGTTTGAAGTCTGGGACAGGAAGCTGAAAGCAAGTAGAAGCATTACATCAGGAATGCGAATGGTGCCAGGGCTGCAGCAGGAGTCAGGGAGCATCGACATGGCTAAAGCCTCTTAATCTTCCTTGATGTATGCATGCCTCAGCATATCTGACTTCCCAAGTCACTCGTGCAGGTGTGGATGGGGCTGTGCGGCCAGTTGGACATTGCAGTGTGCAAGCACGGACAAAGGCCGACTGTATCCAGGCTGAGGACTGCTGTTTGTCGTTTTTTAATGTTGTGGCATTTGTGCCATAAACTCTTTCTAATGTGAAATTTCTTTTGGGAGACCCCCACGAGCAGTGTGGGGTGTTCGCTGTATCTGTTTGATATTTGTGTAGACATCAGCATGCTCATTGTGGAAGATGCTATATAAATTAATCAGCAGTGTGGCTAATGTCAGTTTTTATGGACACACATCTCTATGTTGTATAAATATCAGCTGATCCATTTGCCTGAGTCACTTATCTTCTAACGAGGAAACTTTATGGTTCATGATCTTGCATCAAAAGTTAATCATTGTCTCATGGCTCCTTTAGTGTTTGATAAAATGGACCTTCCCGGAGAACATTCAGTGAGTGCAGGTGGACGTGACACTTAAGGCACTCAAAGGATAGCTAACAAAGGAAAAACAAATGAGTGTTGCTTACATGTTCAGCATTACCTTTAGGAGGTCTGCAGAGATTTTGGTCTCTCTTTTCACTAATCTTATGTTAGTGACTGTCATATTACATTAGCAAATTTAATCTTTGTTAATGTGATAGAAAGTTGCTAATACAATGAGACTCATTATATTAACAACTTTTGCATCATGTTAGCAAAAGCAAAATTTGCTAACAGAATGCAAAAATTACCAATATGATGAGGTAATCATTATCATTATTCTAACACCTGATTATATTAAGCGGCTACTAACATTTTTATATATGAAATCACTATTTGCACTGTACTCAGATTTTCTAGGAGGATTTGGGCTGCCTAAATAGGAAAATACAAGTATTTTTTAACAAAAGCTTTTTAGAGATATGGGTTTTCTTTTGTATTGCAATATAAGTATCACTTAATCAAAGTTATTCTGAAATTAAAATTCTTGGCATAGGAAACTTCTTTTCCATAGAACAGTGACCCATATAATGAGCTATGTCATGACTACGCCAGTAAGAGTGTATAAAGCAAATGTGGCTCACTGCTGGTCCTATATCACCTTTTGTCTTTGAAAAGTAATTTCACATTACAAGTCATATTTTGCAGTATGTTAGAACTTATGCAATATCATTAAAACATGTTCATTTCACTGCTACAATTTGTATTTTTTGTAGCAAGACAGATGTATTGTAGAATATATATGCATGTAGGGTTTGTAGTCTTCCCTGATTACCTTATAACTGTCCATTAAAAATGTACTAGGATTAAATTAAAATTATGATAATATTTTAATATATAGAATATAATCTGGCAGCAAAACTCTTTGATTGCAATATATAATATACTACACCTCTTACAATTTCTTTGAAAGTCTATTATTCTCTGTAAAGCCTTCATTTTTATACAAGCTGTATAATAACAATCTTTTAATTTTAAAGATTAGCTGTGTAGATTGAGGGAATGGACGTCAGCATAGAGTCTTCATGAGCAATCCCATAATGGTAATGGGCAAGCTTTGCAAGCTGCCTTCTGCCATGCAGGTAGCAGAGGGGGAAAACACAGACAACATTTTGGATGTATAAAATGTATATGCACTGAAGGCAGATGTCTTAGACCAGCTGGAGGATGGAGCTTCTCAGTTATGAAGAGATGATAATGTTATGTCCGTTCAAGGACCTCCAATGACTTCAGCTGAAAGTACTTGAATTTTTCAATACTCAGAGAAGAGAACCACTGACAAGAGGTTCACCACAGAGCTCCTTAGCTTCAGAATTTACTCCTACCTTAAGACAAATCAGCTTTATGTTTTAACTTGTAGAGAAAGTGCATCAAAGTGTTCCAATTCAAAGCCAGCAAATGAAGGAAAGAGAAGTTGATATGAGAGAGGGACAGCAGGCATTCATGCACACCGTGAACCCAGGTACGATTCCTGGCCTTAGGCGCAGAGTGAAAAATGTCAGTGTAAAAGCATTTTATATACTTCTGTAAACACAAAAGAATATGTAAAGGTGACTATTTTTATATATGAACATAGAGTCGAAGGTCAGATTGTGCTTTGCTTAAAATTTCCCGGTAGTGCGGCATGTGTCTTTCTAATTCTCTTTCTTTAGTATAAGCCTGGATTTTTTATTGTCTTGGCACTCTAGTAAAGCAACTAGCCTCTTTAAAATACGCAGTATTTTTCTCTATTGAAGGGAATGCATATGCGTATGCTTTTCAGATTTCAGACTGAAATGGAGTGCAGTGGTTCTGACCAAGGACAGAAGGGGTAGCTGGCGCACACATGGGAGAAGAGTTGCTCATTAGGGAAGGTCTGTTATATGGGAACGTATAATTAAGGTAATGGTCACAGCTTGTGTGACAGCAAACACTCTGGCAGTTGTTTGATTGCTGTCTGGGTCAGGAGATCAGCTCTTTCTACAAGATGTATCCACATTAGTGTGTTAGTGAACAGGTTAGAAAGCAAATTACGGCTGCCTTTCTTAGGCATATTACTGTCGAGGCTCATTGTTTTGGTTTTTTTTAACTGTACATCAGCAGTAATATGGCTTCTGAAGACTTCATGTGACAGGTTAGGCATTTTATCCTTTGAGTAAACAGTAATCATGGTGTGAAGAAAGTGGGGCATTGGAGATTTTTCCCATTCTTTGAGAATTCCATTCTTCCTTTTTAGTTTGCTCCAAGGGCTCTTTGGGGATACATATATTAAGCCCTTTAAATAGTTCATAATAAATCTTTGTCTCAGGCTGATTCTGACAGTTTTTTAAAGAGTCTTTTAAGAGAGAATCCTCAATCATTTGTTAATCCATGGGGTGATCTTCAGACTTGGAAGAAAAAGAAACAGTGCGAGCTCCAGGGTTGTGAAAATACAATGTAGAAAAAATTTAACTCAGAAAAACTTTGGAAATACTGTTCCATGGAAATTTCACCAATCATGCTGTGTTCTGCCTGCCTCTAAATGATTGTTCCCCAAGTTACTCAGTCTGCAAACACTGGAGGTAGAAAAATGGGCTAACAGAAAAAGGAAGAGCAATTATTATTGATCATCTTATTCCTATTACCTTGGTTAGGGCTTTATTTAGCATAAAGCTTGAATTGAAGGGACATTTTGGGAAAAAAATAAGTTATTGTTCCCATTGTTAAAATAAAGCAAACCCCCAGAATTCCTTCTGTTAAGTGTTTGTCATTCAAGCCTTGTGATACATCTGCCAAAATACCTGCACTGTGGGCTGATTTTTAAAATGTTGTTTCCTGTGTAATATGACAGATTCTAATTGTGTCTGTCAGAAACCTTCTTAACTGCACAGTGCAAAATAAATAAAAGGGGGAAATATAATAGAAGTTAAATGTCCGGTTCATTTGACATTTGTTTTCACCAAATAATTTGAGTGAGTTGTTTCCTAAGAATAATGCATGGCTACAGACTGCTGGATCTGCTGTTAGATACCTATTTTCAGCAGCCTCAAGTCTGTCATTTTTGGAGATACCCATTCTCAACTCTCTTTGGATTTCAATGGCATAGTGTTTGTCATTATTTTGGGCTTTTTTGTAAATTCTACATAAGCAAAGAAAACTATATAAGTTAACTTGTCTGTATAAGAACTCTCTCGGTGTATCTTAGGAATATCGTTGCCCTATTTCAATTTGATATGCTACCTTGAGGTGAAAATAATGTAACAGGAACAAGGAAGCAGTACTAATAAGGGACAAAGCTATAGGGAAACCTGGGTAGTTGGGCTTCTTACCCCTTCTGCAGCCAGGAACGTGAGTGTTGGAGGTGAAGGCTGCTGCTGGGAGTGCTGCCCACCGAGCAGTACGTCCCGACAGCATCAGCTACCTGCCATGCCGGCTGTGCCAGCAAGTTCCTCAGCGGCAGCAGGATTAGCAGCCTGCCTGGTTCTGCCTAGCCTGGACCGGGTCATGGAGTTCCTGTATGACAGAGGAGAGGGAACAGTTGCACAGTGAATCCTGTGATGATGGAAATGTTGATAGCATTCTGAAAGAAAGTTGGATGCACAGTGCTGAGGACATAAGTATTTTCACGTTTAAGTAATAATTCTGTTCACAGGATATTTTTAAGTGTTACTTGTTTGGAGAAAGGGATGGGAAAGCCCTGTATTGCTTAATTTTTTCCGTTATTCTTTTTGTTGAAAAATAAATGTGTCAGTCGCACTGGGTTTTGACATGGGTAAGTCTGTCTGAGTATATGCAATTATGTGTTTCCTGACATTTTAAATGTTGCTTGACTCTCTTCTGACCTATGAAGCCATGCAGCTGGAGAAAGTTGTTCCTAAGGTACAGTGGACAAGGACTTTCTACACATCCTGCAAAATCTGCAGGATTTCCCTTTATCCCCCAAAGAATCTGCATCTTGTCATGATGCTTAGCCCCATACCTATTGCTACTGCCCAGTGATGAAGTTGTCTGGGAACCAAACATTAAACCCTGTGGGGAAAACGTTCTTACCAATTTTATTACTTTTCCCTTGGCAACATATGGCTTTTGCCTCCAACTCGTTTTTTTATTATTGAACCATTCTAAATTAGCTAAAAAGTTGTTTTATAAAGAAAATTATTTCTCGCCTTCCATGCTTCAACATGTTTATAAAATACCAGTTTGGATTTGACACACCAGAACACATCCAGATAAGGTTCAGACTTGGAAAAGAGAACAGTGTGGTAGGACCCATAGGACTGAAGTCCAACGAACAGCATGGAAACCTGTTTGCAGTTTTCAGTAGTTTTCACTGTTAGCAAAGATGAACCCGGATACTCGCAGTGTTTTAAAACAATACAAGGTCAAATGACACCACAATCTTACCACTACTTTTTTCCATTTTCAGCGTGTGAACAGAAAGCGGTAGGTCGGATGGTCCTCTATGTTTATTGCTGCTAAACCGGTAGGCGTTCGCCGTTAGTAACGATCACTCTGCACATGTACACTTGCTTGGTTTAAACATATGCCCGGTAGCTACGTACTTTTCTAGAAAGGTTATTCAGCAAGGTTGCACAATTTTGCAAAGTGATTTTTTTGGCAGGATTCTATACACATTGATATAGCAATCCAGCAGATACTAGCAACCAGTTACTGCCCCTTGGTTAGGCTGCGTGGAAGATTCATGTATATAAAATAGTGTATTAAAGTAAACTTACAAAAGCAAAGAGCAATCATTGCAAATGTAATTTTTTCTTCCTCTTTGGGATTCTAATTTTAAAAGCATTAAAGAAGACAGCTGCTCATGCTGTGATATGCGCTAAACAGCCTGAAGGATGGAAAAAAATATATTTGTAGCTCATAATAACTATTGACCTTTCTGATATACAATGTTCTCTGTGTTAGCTATTCTGTTCTATCAACAGTGAAGATTGAACATGACTTTTTAATAGAAAACACGGGGTTTCAAGCTGCTTCACAAAGGTGTTTATGTATTGTTATTTTGTATTGTAGTACAAAGACTAAGTCCTGATGCCCTTTGTCTGACATCATGTTTGTCATAAAAAAGCCCCACTGTTACTGACTGTTTTATATGAGGAATTGGCTCGTAACCATTTTATAGTCGTGATAAAAGCATTGCTCCACTAGATCCAGAACACAGGTATTGAAAATAGAATTCCCCCAAAATCCCAGCAGCACAAAAGGTATTTTCTGAAGAAATAGCTTCCTCAAGTGGCTATATTTACAGGGGTATTCCACTAAGATTTAAAACGCTCACTTTTTGCATTCATACTGTGTGTTCCTTGGCATACCCAGGCTGCTGCATAATAGCTTTTGCTGGATGTCATGTGCTCTCAAAGTCTGTCTTTATGATACTCCATTTTTTTCTCTTGAACTTTCCTGCTGCTTAGTTGCTGAGTACAGAAAGATCCACTAGCTGCAGCTTGACTTTGACACTTGTGTATGTTTCCCTGGAGTGGGATCATCCAAACGTCGACTGAGCAGCATGAGGTAACTTGTCTGCTCTTCTTTCCCTCAGGGAAAATCTTCACCAAAAAGCACCTCCCATTTGGCATATGAAAATCTGGAAAGCAACCTCTTTATTGTGTTTTTTAAGCCCAAGCAGGTTGGCAATGTCAGGCAACATCAGAAGGGACTTTTTAATGTTTGTTGAGGGCGGGGGTTGTGCCATGTGCTGGGCTGGAACTTTAGTGGGCCATTATTGGCAGCTCTGAACCACAGTTGTTTTCACAGCTATGCTCTGGAGTGTCAGTTAATGATTCACAAGTTACTAGGCAGGAGCAGAAAACTAGCAAGAGAGAAAAAATACCCTCAGCTGATCCTTCTAGGGCATGAAAGAGGGGGAACAGCATCAGCATTTAATGGCAATTTTGTGCTGAAATGCTCAAAACTGTTTATTAGGAGTTGCTCTGTAAGGATAACGATCATTTAAGTTGTGGAAAACAGCCACATCTCAAAGGAGGTTTAGCGTCTACTCCTGCATTTCTCACAGACCTGTAAAGCTCTCGGGGAATTCAGTGAAGTTTTTACTCCCCAAACTAGTTCAGGATTGGGTTTTTTTCTTTCCTGTTTCCTCATCTCCCAGTTTTCTTTTCTCCATACCCATTCCCTAACAGGGGATAGATGTGCCTTTACTTATGATCCTGTACTCTCCTAACATCAGGACCTCTCCTAGCCATTGGATGTGTTCTGTTTCAAACTTTATTAGGATTGCTGCAATGCAAGTAAACAGGAAGGAAACGGTACCGCTGTGCTAATTTTCTGGGGGACTGTCACTGAAACTTGAAAATTTATGAGTGTTGCTGACCTCACCTGAAACCAAGCCAAGAGGTCAGGTCACATTTATATTTTCCATTGCTTAAAATGAATTACCTTTAAACGTGAAAACAGAGAAGGAAGTTTGGGCTTCATACGCAGTATGGTTTATGTACCACTCACTCACTAGACCATAACAGCTCTTCAGAAGTTGTTCCGGTCTATTGGATGAATGTGGATACATTTGCGAGTGTTTAGATAATGGATTGAAGCCCAGTAGACTGTAACACTTCCAAAGGCTTTTTCAGACTTAAAGTTTCCTACCATGATTAGTTCTGTTAATAGCAAATCTTTATTATGTTGTTTTCAAACAGGCAAAAAAAGCTCTATGTATTTCACAGATCACTGACCTACCAAAATTTGCTGTAAAATCTGTCTTTCAACATTATGGGAGAAACAAAAATCTTATTCATGGCTTCATCCTGGCAACACTTTACTTATAGCTCTATCGTGACACCTAACTCGTTCTATATTTTACCATATATAGAGAGAATTCTGTGGGATAAAGTTTACACGGGAAGTAAATTGTGTATGCTGGGAATTCAAAGCCTGATAAGACGTTTCTAGACTGGAAGAAGAAGAAATAGGAGATGCAGAAAGAGCAGAAGAAAAAAGGAAGTTTTGAGAGGCGTTAAATAAAGTAATACTTCTTAGTCCAATAAAGAGCATTTCAGATTACTTTAGTTCCATGAGGATAATAGAACATTCAAAAATTTCTCTGTGCAATAATAGGGAAAGCCTGTCAATGAGTTTGTGCTTTAGTTTGTCCTACATAACTACAGCCAGTACATGGGCCTCGTCTGGATTAAAAACCAAACGGGGTAAGCTCATTATTTGTAACACTGCAGGATTACTTTTCAAAGCACGGCTTACTTCTCTGCAGATGCAGCCTTTTGTGTGCCCAAAATACAGTATGCGCGTAGCAGTGTTTGCACTTGTAAAACCTGCAAACTGAGTATTATCACGGACAAATATAGTCTGCACGTTAAGGTTGGGTTGTTTGTGTCTGTGTGGTAGTTATGTGAAACTCTTAAGTTGTTATGCCAGTAATTGCATGCACTGTTTTGCTTTATCCATTTGTAAAACAGCTTTAAGCGTCTTTAGAGAATTCTGGCTTACATTTGTCCGTGGTTAATGTTAAGTCTGGTGTATTTTGGGGAATACCACAGGCATATTTCGAATGCTGGTGTAACCGCATACACCAGACTGAATGTTGGCATGTGCAACCAAAGCCCTAAGCAACAGGCCACACAGGGTGCTAGAAATGATAAAATAATAATCAGGAACCTGATCCAAGTCTTTGCATAGGGTTCCTACTTCCCGAAATGGGTCCAGGCTCTAGTGGCTTCAGTTTCCCAAGGACAGGGAACTTGTGCTACTTGAGACACCCCTGGCATCCACCAGCCACTCCAGAAACACTTGGGGCTTCTGGAGGTCCTGTGTGAAACTCCCATTCCTGTACAGATCTCACACTCTGTGGGACAGCTCGCAGGAACACGGTAGACCTATGTGTAGACCTACTAAGCCTTTGGTCACTTAGAATTCATCCCTGAAATGAAGGATCTGTTCTTGATGCATTTCTAATGGTCTGGGGTTTGCCCTACTTCCTTTGGAGGCAGTTTTCAACAAATCAAAAAGTCAGGATTAACTATGCAAATTAAAAATATTAATTACACTGTGTTGTGGCCAAACAGTTCAAGTCAGCAGGTTCCTGTATAATATCCAAGTTCTTGTAAATCCACACTGGATAAGGCAGATCAGGTTTAAACTTGTTCTCCCACTTTTCTGACTGTTGTGTCCAAATTCACTGCTACTTCAGCAACTTGACTTTCTCCTGAACACAGGTACTTCTATCACATTAAAAAGATATGCTGGATGTATCTGAGTAATCACTTGTTCTCCTGGTTTCGGACACTAATGCTTAACAGTGCGCACCACCACATGTGGACTATAGCCCAGTAATTACAGATTTTAATTATAAAAATAATCATGGCTCTATGTGTAAATATAGAGATATTTTTAATATTATGAAAAATATTAAATAAATATATATGTAAGGCTTCAATGTCAAATTCGGTTTAAAAAATTAAGGATTTTATATAATGACAACCTAACTGAAACAATCTGAGATGCCAGCCCATCTCATCAGTTGTTGGATCTGGAAAATTTGGAGGAATGGAAGAGAAAACAAACAAACAGAACAAAAAAACCAGAACACAAAACAAACAAACAAACAAAAAAACCCACCCAACCACTAAAAGAACCAGCTTTCAACAGAAGTCTAATAGGGTTTAAAGTTTTTATGCCTTTGAATTTCTAATAGGTTTATAGGTCATGAAAAGTGAATTGTCTTCATCTTGGAGGTAGAACGACAAGAAAGGACATTTTATTATCGTGTCTGAAAACATTACCCAGCAGTAAATTCTTTAGAGGAAGTCATCCTTCTTCCCATTTCTTTTGAATGAGCTGCCCTGAGCCTTCCCCTTTTCACTGAGGCCTTGGCCGGAACCCAGCGTTACTCTCCCTGTGTAAAGGAAAGAAGGGACACAAGTCACCAAAACTCTTAACTTCTTCAGCTTTTCAGTGATTAGCAAAAGAGAAGTTTTAAGTCTTACCAAGTTAGATACAAGTACCTTGAATTTCAGATCCAAATCTACTTATTCAGGAATTCAAATTCCCGTTTGTAACTGGGACAGGTTACGGCAAAAATATTATTCCTACAGCTCCTTTTAGAAATAGCATTGCCTTGGAAGAATGAGTGAGCCTCTTCTTTGCCACCCTGAAATAGTTGAGGTAGTCCTTGATTTTGCAAGAGGCTGAGCACACCAGCAAGATGAAGAGAGCACCTATAGAAACTGCTAGCTCTGTGTTCACCAGCTGACCTCCAGGCAGGCTGCCTGGGTGCATAAATACACCTACATGGTTCATCGAAATAGTCTAAGGATCTTCATCACCTTCCTAGACCAAGCTTTAGCTTCCAGTACTTGCCCGTATTCAGCGTGCAGTCAAACTGAACCCACTTCACTTAAAACCATGCTTTTGCACAAGTGCTAAGTATAATTTCATAGTAACGTGCATTTATTGGAAATAAATTGTCTTAACTTGAAGCTTTTGAATTGTATTTGTTGGGCGAGTGGTTAGAACAAGCTGTCTTTTAGCTTATAAAATGATCAAATTTTATTTGTAAGCTACTGAGAGAGAATGACCTTGGCAAAAGTGCTTTTTTGAGAGTCACTTTTCTAATTAAAAACACACTTTAAGAGGCAATAATATGATAGAAAAACAGGACAGTTAACTACCGAAGGCTAAATTTTCCTAGAAAGTATTTTAAAGCCTGGTTACAGACAATAAACTGCACAGAAGAAATAGAAACATTTACAAAGATGCATCTACTCCAACTGAAAATGATAGATTTATATTACCTAATTATTCTTCTGAACAGAATGATTCTCAATTGCCTGTGCAAAGGATTATAAGACTTTAAGAAATGTGGGAAGAGGTTTGCAAGTGTAGGAAATTCCATGAGAAGAGAGCTCCCTTTCTCTTGTTATTTTGTATATTCTCTTAGTTTGTTCTCTTTAAGAGCTGTATAGTTGATGTTTCTGAATGTCTCTTAAAAGCTGTACAGACACCTGTTTTCAAGGAAGAGAACTGAAAGCCCAGTGAAAACTTCCTGAAATGCTACAAAATCCACAACTTCCAGTGTGTCAAACCATAAGCTTTTTTCCAACCAGTCCTTCAAATTCCTTGTTAGTGTTTTTGGTTTTCCCTCTGTAGCTCCTGGTCCTCCTAAGAATGGGCAGCCTATCTCTTATCCATTTGGCATGCAAAAATGCATTTTTTCTCCTCTCAATTATTTTTAATGCATGTGAGGGAAAAAAAAAAAAACCCAGAAGTTGGTAAATATTTATTCCGGCTGCTTTGGCAGCATTTTGTTATTTAAGCCAGAAGTCAAAGCTGGAAATTCCTTTTTCCTGGGGCGCAGGAATCTGAATTTGAACGTGCCTGTAACTCAGTCGTAGTGGTAGAACTTGCACTATTGCTGAGTAACAGCGATTCTTTGCATCGTTGTGTTTTGCTCTATGGCGTGAAGGTAGTCAGGCTGCACAGTACATCTGCAGATCACTGCAGGATCAGAGCCGTGGACCTCAGTCCTCCAAACAGTTGTGTACGTGTTTATCAGTACACATTCCACTAACTTCAAAATTCTTCCAGCGCGTGAAGTTAAACAGTGCATGATTGGTTTGTGGGGTCTGGGCAAAGCCCATTGAAGGATCAGAGCTACAGGGCTTGTTCACAAAGAAATGCTTGAGAGGAGATAACTAGTTAGTCGGCCACTAGTTCATGCTATCTTCCATTTGGCGCTGTGGCTCTTAGTTCACATTTTCACATTTATGACGCTTTCGTACGGATAGAGTGGGTTGGAGCTTCATGCGCTTTGAAGTGGGCAATGCATTCCTTGTGTCCCGAAATCTCACCCTTCATTAGCGGCTTTGGGAGTGGAAAGAGAAGTTTATTCCTTGAGTAGTATCTGCCGAAGATATTTAAGGACACACAAAGGTGAGTGCTTTCCCCACAGAGCGCACAGTTACCTGTTTTGCAAAGACAATCCAGACTGACTTCTTACGCTTCTGAGCCTGACAGTGTTTAGTGCTTTCATTCACACACAGTGAGCGTTGACTTTTGTCATATTATTAGCATTCTAAACTCACAGTTTCAGAGGTTTACAACTCAACAGTAGGTTTAGAGTCAGTAAATTCAGCCCAGGAGCACTATTTTTCAGCATGAACAATATCTTCAGTTACTACAGTATCAAGCCAAGCAGACCTTGCTCATTTCGGGCCATTTGAAAGGTCTTAAATTACAAATGTAAAAAAAAAAAAAAAAAATCTCAAAAATGAATTGCTAGAGAGTTTCATTCTGATGTTTCTCAGATTGCTACCCTCCTTTGACATAATTGGAAAAAAACTGAAAAGGCTGAGTGATGGGCATTTAAAGTCAACTCCTGAGAACTCATAATGGACCCAATTCCACATATTCCTGCGCAAATCTCACTGACATCGATGGATGCCTTGTGTACATACCCTATTTTTAAAACCCTGCATGCATAATCACCGTTAGTGTTGTTAAAGTATCTGCTGTGGGTGGGTACAACTCTGGATGCAGATTTAGACCCTAGTGCTTCTCTCCAGAGAGAAATTCAGAAAGCTGTTCATAAGCTGTTCTGGACTTTTAGGAAACTAATCCCTTCTCACACGTACGCTCTCGGGTACTTTTTATTAAAGAAAATCAAACACTTAAGAATACGTATTTATATGACAGGCACTGTTCCAGTCTGTTGGATAAATTATATGCGTTTTATAACATTCACTTACAGAGGTGTATAGGTTTGTACATATTGTAGTAACAGCAAAATACTGTTAAGCTTATGCTGGAAGGTGACATGAGCCCAGAAATTGGCAATGCCAAGTACACCGTACCATAGGTCAGATGTTTTCCTTTCTTTCATGAAACTGTGTATGAAAGAGAAGGTTTAATTTCAGTTGCTTGGGAATGGTTCACAGAGCCTGATCATTTTTTGAGCGCAAGATATTGTGTGTTTAATTAGCATCTCTTCTGTGTGTTTAGGTAATTACCGTTAGAACACGAGGACGTATTGTACTTATTGCCTGTGCTAGAGTGTAATGTGCTGGACCACAACAACTACACTTGTTAAGCCGATTTTAGCATTTCTTCACACAGCAGGAAGCACCCATGCTGTGGTTTCTTAATGTACTCTTTAACTACTGCACTGTAGAGTACTGTACAATAAAAATAATAATTAATTATGATCTTCATCTTACCAGTACTGCTGCTATCCCAGTGACCCTGGTTGGTGTTTGAAGGGTTCCGCTGTCCTGTACCCTGAAACACTTACCTTTCCTTTCAGAGTTTTATTTCTTAGATGATATTGCTGAACAGAGCTGAAATTTTTGAGGACAGGTCTGTTGCATGGATTGTGATGGCTTCACATTTGTTCAGGTCTCCAAGGACCAGCACCAATAAATGTGAAAGAGACAACAGCAGAATGGCATACTTTCCCATTTCCACCAGGATAAAAAAAAAATAGTCTAAATTAAGTCTAACCTTAAATGTATAATCTGTCCTTGGGAGCAGGAAAAAAAAAAAAAAAAGGATATAGCATCTTCAAGCTCTTGGCATCCCTTACGAGAAAAAATTGGTTCTAAGGGTCTCTGATCTTGTGTTTTAGTAAAATAGAACTGCACGGCTGACTGACAGTTCTGATCTAAAGCATTTACGTTTAAGTTTTGATCTCTCTGCTTTTGATTAAAACTAATGAGCTCATTTAATTCAAAATGGGAATCTCTGATAAGAGAAATAAGGTTGATGTGATTGGATTAGAGGGGCAAATTAAACTCTTAGAGCAGAAGTTTGTGCTTATATAGTGTATTAAAAAGCTGTTGGCGTATTATGGCGTGTTAGATGATGAGAAAAATTTCATAGTAATTCATATTTAATCAGAAGAAATGAAAGTACTAAATATAACATGGCTCTGCTTTTCCCTCGAGTGATAAAGAGCTGTACATTTAAAATGACATCGAATTCATGCTCTCTAAAACAAAAAAATCTTAAGAGAGACACTAAAGAAAGGGGCACTGTTGTCAGTTGTTTCATCACAACAGAGCTACGCTGTCACAAACGCGAGAGAACGTGACCACGTTAAACCAAGGACAATTCAATATAATCCCTAGCTCCCAAACAAGTTTTCGTGTTTCTGTTGACTGTGTACCAAATGTTTTTAAAATACTTGAATACTTTCCACTAGTAGTTTGGTCAGTTCTCCAAAACAATAGCACAATAATTTCAGAATGACTTCTTTATTCACTGTTAATTACTCACTGAAACCGAAAGTGAGTTTGCTCTCCACTAACGCTTGCTTATTGTAAACCGCTCCACGATTATCCCATGAACAATATTTTGGGGAAAAGTTGGTTATCGTCAGGGCTAAAAACTGACAGTAAAGATTGTATAAAGAATATCTCAGTGCTGACTAGAGTTGTACACTCTATTTTATCACGATTTATACTAAGGGTAATTATTTACTCTCTCAGGTGGTTGCATTTGAGGGTGTGAGAAGCACAGGTGAGAGCTATAGTTTCAAGCAGCAAATATCTTTTCAATTGGGCTACAATATATTTCATTAGTGATTAATTAGTCACTGATAATTAATGGTGATGATGATGATGATGCTAATAATAATAATAATGTCATTTGCTTGAGCATTTTTTGCCTTCAGGCTGCCCAGTCCTTTATTGATAATAATTAACTGACAGTAATGGGGAAACCGAGGCACTCAAACCCAGCAGTGACCCGCCCTAGCTATCACTGCAAGTGAGGAGTGGAGACAAGGGAATAAAAGCCTGCAGAATTTGCAGCCTGTTTCAGCAGATGGAACTGCTACCTCAGTGAGACTTTTTCTTTCACAAAATACTGAAGAGCTTCCCAGTTTTTAAAACGTTATACCCTAAAAAATAATGCCAGTTGTAACAAATTTGTTCAAGAAAGAGTTAATGAGGCAAATCTCTGTTAAAAATTCTATGGGGAAAAATAACTTGAAAATGAGACTTACCCAGTATACATATATTTTTCAATTTTTTTTCTTTTGGTAAGTAAACGTTTTCTAAATGAGGTAAATTGATTACAACACTCTTAGCATCCATCAGTCATTTATTTTTAGTGAGTTCAAGGATTGCACCTGAAAAATAGCTTAGAGGGGATGTATAAAATCTAAATTATGTGTATATGTATTTTTTCTATTCCCTAGTGGAAGCTACAAGCCCCAGTTTACTAACCACTGACAACACTCTAGAGCGCTCTTTTTTCATCCGAATGAAATCTACACTGACCAAGCGAGGAGTGCACATCAAATCGTCAGGATACAAGGTAAGGGTTGCACTGTAGCATGTAATATTGATATCTTTAAATTATGTTCATTCGTGTTCCAGGGACACATTAATAGACAGAGAAAGGAGCTATTTCACATTTGCATATGTCTCATTCCTTTTGTTAAAGAATCATTAATACGGTATTTCCAGCCTGAGGTTTGGCTTTGGTACTATGCCTCCATTAAATTGATCATTATTGTGACAAACATTGATGGTAACGCCATGATAGCCTTCAAAAGAGCAACACTTCCAGAGCAAAGGTGTATTGTACCAAAAAAGGTGAGTCAGAGTAACATCACTTTTTCCATAGTGGAAAATTACTGCTCATTTTATTGGACTGTTCGTCGTCTTTGGGTTATGTTTTTCGCAGAGAAGGAGCATTTCTTCATGCAGACAGTATGCTAGAGCTATTTAATTTTGCTGCTATTCTGGCTGAGGGAAACAACAAGCCACAACGAGTACTTTTCCACCATTTTTCTTCCATTGTCTGTCTTGAGGGGCATCTGCTGCTGGGGATCATATTTGCTGGATTTCAGACTCTTTTAAGATATGAAAGTCTCTTGGTCCTTATCAGCAGTAATCTCATTTTTCTTCAGTCATCTATCGCTCATAGTGCCTGTAGCTATCAGTGGCTTTGCAGTATACTAAAACTGGAAGGAATAGCACATTTTTAACAGTGGAATGAAATATGTCATCCATTAAGTATTATACAAGATAAAAGTGGTGCAAGAAAGTAAGTCCAAGAATGTGTGTGTATTTAAAGAAGCTGCTTATCAATGTTCATTTAAAAACCTTCACAAGCTGCCTTTTTTTTTTTTTTTTTAGTTTTCAGAGGAAGATTTAGAGGAGCTTTGAATTAAAATTCCCAAACTCACTTTTCCCAAAAGATTCTCCACCAGTATCACGTTGAGGTAGTCTATCTGAGCAGTAAAATCAGGTAGAAATGTTGTCTTTGCAAGCAAATGACTGGAAGTCCTGCTGGGTGGTTTCTGGGTCAAGATAAAGTAGTTGCTAATGGAAGTTTAGGTTCAAATCGGTGGTTTCTGAAGGCACAAGTTTTGATCTGTGTACTGCTTCAGTGTCAACACCTGAAGGAGCGCACCCAGTACTTGTTCATGCTGACCGGTTGACATGGAAGGTATCAAGTCCAGGAATTGTACAGGTGGTCTCAGGAGGAGGAAGACAGATGGATGAATAAATGGGCAGGTCACTGAAGTTATACTGATTTTCGTGACTAAGCATGGTCCGTCCAGGCAAGGCCAAAGTTAGATTGACAGAAAGCTCGCTTTGCGGGATATTTTTGTTGCAATAGTAATGGGGGAAAAAAAAGATAATTTATCTCTGGGTTTTGTAGTCTTCACATTTTTTGCCAAATGTAGGTGAGAACAAAAAAAAGACATGTGAGTGACTTTGTTGTTCTCTCTTCTTGGACTCCAGACAATCTAATGTTTGTCCAGCACTAGAACAGGACATATCTGGAATGGGCTGGCTTCACAAGATGGGGTTTGTACTCATTACAGTTTTTGAAATTCGCAGTAGACCCTTTACTCGAAAGAAAGACACAGTAATGTCTATCATATAAACACAATTTCATTTCTCTTACACTTGCTAATATCTCATGGAAACACTGAAAACCGTAACTGAGATGTCACAGGTAGAGCATAATGAATTTTGAAAGTTCAGCTTTCACTTTTTAGCCAGGTTTTCCTAGACACAAAGAATGGATAAAAGTATGATAGTGGATGACACTGTCTGGAAATAAAACATTTGGTTTTTTCCACAGTTTTCCATGAGGCATCAGCAGATCACCATGTGTAAAACCGCATAATCAGTGTGCGAGTCCTAGGTGTAAATATAGAGTTTCCTGAGAGCAGAGTTCCTCTGCTTTTTGGTGGTTTTGAGGACTTTGTAACTGACAGTGTTTGGCTGAGTTCAGCTGTGTCCAGCCATGTGATGCGTACTTTGACAGGTTTTCAGAAGCGCGGTTATTGGCACTCAATGTTCTATGGAAGGAGAATCATCCACAACCTCAGTGAGCCTCAGAAAAGTTGTGTGTTCATTTTAGGAGAGTTGGATCACGTGAATGTCTTTTTAACTGAGTGTTAGGAACTGCTTTGTTTAAACATCATTCTCAGTTGGCTTATTAGACAAGCAAAATAGAACGGAACTGCTATAGTGAATGTCAGTCACGCTTCTAGGAATGTTACCAATTTATTTATTGATTTCCAAAAGTCCAGTGCTTCTAGAATTTCTTCAGGTTGATGGTTTATTAACGTTAAGAAAGATCCATGAGCCTTATGGATGTACAGCTATAGGAAATTATCAAAGGGAAGAATAGTTACATAATAATGACAAAGCTCTTGGGAAAAGCTGACTAAGTTCTGCATCAGAGGTCCCTGGAAGACTTCCAGTGCTTATTCAGGAAACGCTATGCCAGCTGGGGGCATATGTGGCAGAGTTCCTGTGGGAAATCCTCCTGGAGCAGACTGACTCAGGAGCCACTGTCTCGCAGCTTCAGAATACAATAGAGCCCAGAATTTTCCCTCTGCAAAAAGCAAGGGCTCCTGGCTAGCAGCTTCCCTTGAGCTCTTGTGTCATTGTGGGTGGGTAATGCCTTTGAATCAGCACACAAACATTCATCAGAGCAGTGTGCTGGGAACTCCATATCTTATGAGTCAGGTTTTAGCTCTGTCAAGGGTATTCAGCTCCATGTGGATTCAATCATTCAGCAGTGACAACATTTTTCATCTTTATGAAGTGGTTGTGTCTTGTCCCAAACTCTTACTGAGCTCAGAACCACATCTCCATTCTTTCCGTGCTTTGAGGACTGCTGTGGAGTGTTTTCTTTAGAGAGCAAAGAAGCGAAGTGGTCCATAAGATGCTTAGCCAGTTTTCAGAATGAGTGATCCCTGCCTCAGGAAAATCACATAAAATTGAAAACAGTCAGAGAATGAGATTGATTTATCATTTGGGTTGATCTAGTCAGTACTAATTTTCTATCAAAAGAAATGTTGGAACAAAAATCACACTGATAGACTTACACATATGAATACCTCAAAGAGACCCTGTTCTGATGTGAGATGAACCCTGTTTATAGTCCCTTCCTGGATTGATTTAATTAGTCCTGAATTATATGTGAAGATGGAGGTAATGGCCTTTTTTTCCACGAATTGTATTACCTGAAAAGTCTGAAATGGGAAAGTGGTTATATGATTAATCCTGCCTCTCTCCTTCCCTTTCATTGTTCCCCAGCACCCTCCTTGAATTGGATTTTCCCATTCTTAACATTCTTAGGCTGAGAGCTTGTAGAAAAAGAGTTCACATACAGTGCTAAAGAGCTATTCAGTTTTCAGTGAGTAAAGCTACAATCTTGAAAAAAAACCATCAAATAAAATGCGGTCAGCTGATAAAACACATTGAAAATAAGTAAAAAGAAAAAAACAATCATTCCATTCACTGCAAAACTCAGACTGTATTACCGTTACAGCTGTTGTCTAAGATACATGATGCAGAGGCTTGCTGTTTTTCTCTGCTGAAAGTGTATCATATCTTCCTTTTTTCAATTTTTTTTCATCAATGAAAGGTAGTTTAGTATTTAATTTGGATTTGTGTTATCTCAATTTTATCTTCTTTTCCATTTGTTTTCCTCTATTTGAGGGTCACAATTCTGTCCACTTAACAGTTATCCCACCTTCAATGTTTCTATTGCCTGACTTACTCAGGCATATGTCAAAGCTAATTTTAGTTGAAAACCATTTTGTTCAAGTCCAGTGATACATTTCCTACTCCCCTGTAGTGTCCTATTATTGTTTTGTCACGTTTACTTTCATGTCATGTTGTGCTAGCATCTTCCTTGTTCAAACCTTTAGAGCTCCATACCATTCTCCTGAGCAAAGCATAATTAATAGGATGAAGAAGTAGTCAAAGCACTGAACATCAAGAGAGCCAGTAGTTGCCAGTAGTTTCCAGTTCATCAGCTCATCAGTTGTCTTAGTATATATCCATGCAACATTTCTCTACTGTTTTATGGAGTAGCCTGCTCATGATAAGCTATTGCAGAGGTGGATAAGCAAATACGAGGAGATTCCCTTGGACTTTTATTGTCACTGTGGCAATCTCTGAATTTGGTGTGGCCAACATCTGTTGCCTCTCCATCTCCCAAGAAGCTTCCAATGAACCTTCTTGGTGATCTATCAGCAGAGTTAAGGGCATCTTAAAAATCCTTCAGGCTGTACCTTCCTTCTTGGAGTGGTACGTTCTATCTGCGATACGACCTAGATGCCTGCTTTGACCCATTCATTGTCAACAAGAAACAGTCTCCATGTCATTTAAACATTAAAGTGAGGTCACGAGTCAATGAGTCTATTGCAGACTCTTCAGTAACTGGAAGTAAATAGAGCAGCTGTCATGCACTGGGAAGAATCTTATTCACAACCTTAGACTTTTGAGCCTGTATTATTGAGAAAATAAATACTTGCTGGGTTACTCAGATAATTCTGCCTCAAAGTGAGGCCTTGGTGTCTTTGAAAAGTGCCTTGGGATTATGGAAAAGTACATACATAGTCTTAGGAGATGAATGAAATGGACTTTGTTTCAGCTGTTTGTATATGACTTTATTAAATCACAGAGGACTGTTAAACCTAACAGCATAATCTGAACTACTAGTGGACATACTGCATAAAAATAAGTCAATTGCTAGACAAAAGATTTGGGTTTGCATGTTTTGTTTAGAAATTTTGATGTTTTGTTGCTTGTCTGCGTTTCAGTAGTGAAGGATTCAGATTTGGTTAACTATGCCTCATACATCAGTTGTATATCAAAATATTTTAAGTAATAGTTAAAGCTCCATAAAAATGTTTTCACAAATTAGTCTTCGTAGTCTACATGAACTCATCTTTTTGTTTTGTGCAATGGTAACTTTCTACCAACTTTTCTACCAACTTGTTTAAAATTAAACATTTTTCTGAGACGGTGCTCTCAGGTTTTGCATTTAAAATTGTAAAATCAGAAGTCTCTGAAAGCAAATTTTGAAGATGGAAATCTAAATTTCTTGGTGAATTTTTATGTCCATCACTGTTCTATTATCAGCCTTTTCCACACTATTCCTGCCTTTATTCATCATTTAAAATTAATATTTTTAACTATTTCTTTTTTAAGAAGAACTTGAAGAATTGGGTAAGATTTGCAAATCTCAGTTATGCACTTGAAATAAGCACAGTTTTGTACAGAATTTAGATTCGTTAATCCAAGAGGGTGAGAGAGCTAAAATTTCTGTTAGAGAGAAAAAATTATGCCATTGCACTTGCCTTGTGATATTGTTCTCTTGATTTAATCGAAAATAGAAACTATTTTTTCCTGTCTAAGTGAAAGATTCACCTGGAATTCAGAAACAAGTTGTTCCTATTCCAAAACTACTTTAAGAACTCAATATATCATGGTCTGGTTAAGAACACAGCAAGAAAACACCTTCCATTTCTGGGGAATAGGAAGGAGGAAGAAGGAAAAGGCAGCTGTTTTTTTGCCTAATAGTCTAATGATTAGTATATTTCTCAGATGAGAGTTATGTTAGAGTCAGATTTAATTCCCTCCTTAACCTCAGGGAATTCGCATAGCCCACTTTCCAGCCTGGCCTAAATTCTTTTCTCCTCTTCTAGTATTTTTCCCCCTTGAAATCTTTTCTGTCAAGCATTTTACTCTGTCCCAGAAAGGTATCCTGACCTTTCTCTGTAAGAAGAAAGAAAACTGCAGGATTTAGTGTTTCATCACATGGCTACTGCCACACCTCCTTAATTGAGGCGGAATAAGAAACCAACATCAGGAAGCATTATGTGAAGAGTTTTCTAAATGTCAGCACATGCATTTGCCGGACTTTGCAGCACTGGGAAGACTTAAAGGTAATTTGTCAGAGAGAAAGAACTGATCGAGAATTCACCCATGTAAATCGATGACCTTTTAGTCAGAAGGAAGTCTCTTAGCTAGTAAAGATGCAGCTTTACTTATAAAAGAACAAAATACTAATGGGCCAATCTGAGTCTTATGAAGTATCTACTTGCAGATATAAAGATACGGTTCAAGAAAAGATGGTCTGCAACAGGATTAAGAAGACTCGAGTTCATTTTATGCCTTGCTATAGAGCTGTGAGATTCTGTTAGGAGAGCTGTCTGGAAAACCTTGGTTCACACGCAGCATCGAAATACATTAACCAATTCTTTAAAAGCGTTCAGTGGCTACTAAGTCTACCTTCTCAAAAAAAAAAAAAACCCAACATTTTCAGGGCCGAACATATTTTAAACAGGAGTTATAGCACTGTTTTACCATCTGGAGATGGGAATATATGTTAGGCACTCGTTATTGCAGTAGCACTAATGAAACTAACCAGTTAGTATTATATAAAAGGCCTTTTTTATAGCAGTCTTCTTTAAAAGAAAGATGCAAGCTTTGATCATTCCTCATGATGACTGCAGCTGTAGTATTCCTGACACCTGTATCAGGACATATTTCTCCTCAAATATTGTCTTAAATGTTCATATAGCTTCAGAGTTGTGATTTTGTGGTGGTGTGTTGCAAACTGTGTAAACGGGGAATCACAAACTGGATTCTGAAAGGGAAGGAAACATAAAATTGAGCAAACACGGATTACTTTTTGGGAGACGTTCGGCTTTCATAAATTCTGTTATCGAAGAATAAGTAATATAAAAAGATAATATCACCAAATTAGGAGCAATTGCATTTGATTCTAATCTTTAGGCAGTGTAATTCTGAAGCTACCTTTCTTAAAAGTCACTGGATATACAAGTGAAAGAAAACTATGAGATCAAGATTTACTCTGATACATAATGAAATACTCAAAATGGACAGAGATCAGCTCCAAGCCAAGTCTGGTATTCTTCAAGAACCAAGTTTTATTGAGTCATTGACATACAAAATGCTTGCTGCACTTTCATAAGTAGCACTAATTATCTAGATACGTGAATTAATAGTTCAATGTGAGACCCATTGCAGTGTTAATAAACAGAGATCAGTTAGTGGGACGAGAACAATGAGATCTCACCAGTGTAGGAAACAGAAAATCCCTCCTATCGCTCACTGGGGGAAAGGTATTGTGCTCCCAGTAGGTGGAAATAGCTACTGAAGAAGAGAGATCCTCAGACACAGAGTTTCCTGAAGTTATCCACCAATGTTATCTGCCCCTGCGTATTGTTAGTGATGGGGAATGTGCCTTCTGTGGGAGCAAAGAAAACCGCACAGTGCTCTGTGAAGCATCACCAGCCAGAATTTGCTCTTGGGCAGGCAGAAGCTGCTGCCACATCTCAGTTCCACTTGGCTGTTCTCTAACTGCTGCCAGTGGATCTTTTGGCCCACCTCCTTTTCATAATTTAAACGCTATATTAGATGTGCAGATGCAGACACTAATAACTTTTTTAGTTATCTCTATGGCTTCCAACAGTTCAAACTTTTTGTTCAAAGTATGCTTAGAAAAGACAATAAGCTCATGCACTGAAAAAATGTAACTAATATTAAGCAAATGTAGATGAGTACATCTTCCTGCTCTTCAGCAGATACTTGCAGAAGCGGTATCATCTTTCCACTGGTAAAAATTTATTGAGTGTAAAACAGTCAATGAAGTTCAGAATGTAGATTAAACTGACTGGAAGGTTCTTAAACCTTGTTTCTCATCGTTGCACATTGTCTTGATGGGATAACCTAAGATCAATAGCTGTTGAGTTGAAAATAGAAGTCTTGAATTGATAGCCATAAGGGTATAATCGTGACATCTTATACAAACACATATGAGTATTTTTGCAGAACCGTGATGGGTTAACTAGAGGGAGAAGACCATATTTTTGCAAGACAATATTTTTCACTGTTGCCTCTGCAAGTAAATATCTTCTTGAAGAACTGCCTGAAAACTCTGAATAAAAATATCTTCTAGGAATAAAGTTGTTCCACAAATGTGAAAGCTACACTCAGACATTACTTTCATAACTGTGGTCTGTCATGGGCTGTATTAGTGGGCAAGCAGAAGTTCCTTCAGAGTGTATCGTTCATGCCTGAGTATCACAGGCACCAGGAAAAAGCAGAGTTGTTGCGCTGAAGGAGGTAAAGCTGTGGTTATTGCCTGTCTCCACATTCACTCCACAAAGGAAAGGCCACCGTGCATGTTCCCTTGAATAGCTAAGGTTGTACAGCACGTATTACATACCGGCTGCACAGGCTGGGTCTCATTAATAGGTTCTTACAATCGCGCTCTTCAAAATTTAAAAAACAGTAGAGAAAATCTCTTTTACAAACAGCTGGAAAAATTTAAAACTCTATTTAAATATTGTCATTATGAATTAATTCCCTGTAATTTTTCCTTCATCGTTAATTATTGTATTCAATGCATGCCTAAATGTTGGCTGCCCACAGTTCATAAGGATCAGGCTGTTCTTTGTCCTGTTAAAGCTGGATCCTTTTAAAAGTTCCTTTTTTTCACGCTCCCTACTCTTCACATCTTCTTAGTGATATAGTACCTGCATTAATTTATTTGCATTGTGCAGCAATGAGATAAACACTGAATTATTATTTCACTTCGTCATGAACTTGGAAAAGCATCTTTACTTCTCTATTTTTAACTCATAATTCCCGCATGGTTTTTAAACTGTCTTGTACCTTTTCTGCAGGTTCCTACCTGCGCAAAACATTATGTTTTATTGGCTTTTTCCTAGTGCTTATAATGTCATTTATTAATGAATGTACTTTTGTAACACTCCTCTGAGGCAGGAAAGTGCTGACATACCGAGAGATCAAGTAACTTGCTGAAGATAACAATGCCAGTTTGTGCCAGAGCCAACTGTGATTACGTGCTGTACTTCATCCTCAGCCTTCCTTCCTAGTGCATGAATATTGTCAAATCATCTCGGTGTTCCAGCACATCATACTTCATTTTCTCAGGCTGGTACTTCCTTTGTTTTGATGGTTGCCCTGAATAGGCAAAATGAGATGCCAAATAAAAAAAGTACACGGATCAGATAGTGTGAAGTGTAGCAGAACCTTCACAGAAAACCCAGGAAGAGATGAACTCCTGCTCTCAACTGGGCTGCCACTGGCCGTAGAAGAGCCACTCCAAAATCCTTTTTATCAGAAAGAAAAAGCAGCAATGTACCAGCAGAAAGACCCATTTTCTACCCCTTGGATTTAGCCCAGGGAAGTTCCCTGAGGCTGCTCTTCCTGCCACCGTGTTGTGGGAGAGGAGCAGGGCTGGTGGCATCCACCTCCTCAGCTGGAAGCTGGCTTGGCGCCTTGTCAACTTTGCCTTTCTTATTTCAAAACAAACGGACTTCACGTAGCAAGTCTCTTTTTTTTTCCGATTTGATTTGTATTTCTCCATATCCACCATAGATTTCTCCACCCTAAAGACCTCCAAGCTTTATCAACTAGTGTGAAGCACTACATGTAATATCATCATCATGGCTTGGCTTCGCGGACGAAGATTTGGGAAGGGCTTTGCCCACGCTTATTGCAAGCGCGTTGATGGCTGAAAAGGCCAATGCGGGATAGGCAAGACCGGTTGCAAAGAGCACACCGGAGGGTCTCCTTGGGTGGTATAGTCGAGGCACGGTTCTTTCTGCGCTGTCTTTTCTCCATGTAATAAGCACGTGTTAAAATGGTAGGAAATCATTGTGCACTGTAGCTCTTTATGTTTGGACCAAAGTGAAGGTGTTTGCAAATCGAAATGCCCCAACCGCTCACACAGGTAGTACCACTTTGCGACTTTTTTGACTTCTGGACAGTGATGAGGACATTGCTTTGCTGGTTTTACCTTCTCGGACAGAAAATTGATCATGAGTGTTTCAGGCTGTGTTTCCCAGGAATGTCCCTCTTCTCTGTTGTCCAGAATGCAAAGACACCACTATATAACCAAATAAGCCATTATGCTTCTGTTTCTAAATGTTTAAGCATGCCTCTTGGTTTGTCTGTTTAATGCTGAAGAATGGCGTTTGGTTGAGCCCATCTGCTTTACCCCATGGAGAAGGCAGAATATAGATGTTTGGAGGGAAGAGTTTCAGTCTCTCCTTTTTACAGCATCATTAGGAAGCTGTCGTTCTAATAATAATAATTCCCATTTGACATCACGGAGGTAAAAAGAAATCACTGCTGACATCAAAAATGAGGTGATATTTCAGTAGTATTATTTCACTGAAGATAAAATGGAAGGCTTTATTACTCCCAATGCTTTTAAAGAAAGCTGAGCAAGGCTTATACTGACCCTGGAGCTTATATACCTTAATGCATCTATAACCAGTATGAAATAAGAAAATTTAATTGTTACTGCTGTATTTTTTGGCTGTGCCTCCTTAGAACCAAGGATTTTGTGCCTGCTTAAAGGAAAATAATCAGTATCTGAGAATAAGCTTGGAAGAGCAGAATTATCTTAATTTTCTCCATTACTTAAAATTCATACAAAAGACCCCAAACAAATGAAAACGCTAAGTGTATTACAAGAAGTGGTAATTTTCTTACAATCTTCTTATTGGAGCCTTTACTGGGAACCCATACAGACTGCATAAAGAGGTCTGAGCTCTGAAGAGGTTACCCTGAAGAGGGTTACGAGTTTTATTTCACTTTCTTACGGATAGGTATTTTATTCTCTCTGAACTTTTTGAGCACATTGCTGTGCGAATTGCTTGCCCTTAAAAGGACACGGCCAAGGTCTGTTTCATCAGTTGTAAATGATATGTTTTCCACTTTTGTTTGTGATAGCACATTAGAAGCTCCCATTCCCCTTTCCTTTGTACAGACACATTCATTTATAATTCTAGTCTTTGTATCTTTTTCCATCCTAAACCGAGCAATATAGCACATCAGTAACTTTATACTCGGAAAAGAGCGTATCTGCCGAAGTTTTGCAGTATTTCCTAAATTTGAAGTCTCTTCATGGTCTACTGCCGTTTGGCTTTTTTTTAATTTAGAGGGCATATGAAGAGTAATACAGACTGTAGGTAGAGCAACGGGATGCAAGGTCGGCACCTTCACAATTGACAGTATTGCTCTAATTAAAAGAAAGTTCAAGAAATATGGATTTTTCCCATGGCTTTGCTTTACAGAGTTGGTCTCATACTTGCTAGTAGTGTCTGTATAACAAGAAGAGCCTCATCAAAATGTTTCTTAGTCTTTTCACAATCAAACTTAAGAAACTTTTGCAATTAAATATGTGGTGAGTTCATCACGTTATTTCATTCCAGGCAAATATGTTTATAACAGAACAGTCACAGCTCATCTGCTGTTGAGTTTCTGCTGCTCGGTTATTCTCAGAAATCAGATCTGAATTCTTACAGGCATGCAAATAGTTATAAGCCTTTAAGAAAATCAAAATGAGTAGTTACCAGTTACGGTGAAAAGTTTAAATCTGAAATGAACTCAGCACTTTCAGTGTAAATGGGTCTCATTCTAAGCGCAAATAATTTGGGCATTTTCCCCAAGAGTTTGTGCATGCATGAACTGAATGTTTAATCTTATTTTGTGTGAAGTCAATGATCCCTTTCACATTTGACATATTTTGAAAGGTCCAGGCATGATTTTTCTCTGAAATATTAGATCAACATTTCTCTTCTTGAAAATCATTACCTTATTAGCCTTTCCATTCGTTTCTCCTTGCTCAAGTGCTCAGAAATGTTGGGGGTTTTTTTCCTAACTAATCAACTGCTTTCAGTTCTTGTGATCCTTCGCATCACTGGATTGTTAGAAAGACTCCATTGGTTAGGTCAGCCCACCATCAGACCTGGCACTGTGTTTAAGAGAGACCTAAATGCAGAGCCCTGCTTTAATTAGCTCACAGGGCGTCGTTGAACCCAGGCTGGCTCTCAAGCCACAGTCACATGCCCAGGGTTAGGAACAGGGCACTGGACACAGTTTTTCATGAGAAAGCAAGGTGCAGAATCACAATACACAAGCATTATGGGTTGTTTTCGGTCACTTTATAGTCATACGCGTTCATAAATTTTGATATGGTTGTAAGATGCAGGCTTTGATGGTACAAAACTCACAGAAGAGCTCTAGATCATTGGAGCAACCAGAGATGAAGTTTATGTTGACAATTTATCAGCTCTTCTCCGTCAAGGAAAATTGTTTTTTAGTGCCTGCCTATTAGCAATCGCATACTATGAAATGGAGTTTTGGGGAGGACAGCCTGCCATCTGTCTTTGCTGTATTTTTTTCACAATGCATCATGCTAAAGTTAAAACTTTCTGCGCTTCAGAATGGTGTAAAGTATGAGATGCCTATAACAGAGATGCTTGGAAAGAAAAATAGACTAAGTAGAAATGTAAATCTTTATAAACTTATAAACAGGCAACTCCTGATGCTGTACTTTATGTTTTAGCGTCAAGTACCCTCCACGTTTTGCATGCACCGTAGTGCCCGCCATGTGCTCTTAGCCTAGATTTCAGGCTGCTAAACTAATTAATATATATCTCAAGGAGTGTGAGACTGCTTTCTTCATAAACTCTTTCTGGTCCAGGGGTTGGGGTTTTTTTTTCGTGAAATTGAACTGCAAATGCCTGATGTGGAGAATGAAAAAGATGCGTTCAGTTTCTTTTCTGTGTCCTGATATGCTAAGATTTTATCAATAATATTGTTTTCCTGTACAAATATCTGCCTCAGAGAAAATTTGCTGTGTAGCTGTCAGGATTACACCTCTCAGAATATGCCTGCGATGATTCCGTTAAATTGATAAAAACAGAACACTGTTATGTAGAAGGATTGCTGAAAAGAATATTCCGAGGCCCTTTCATGTGTAACAGCACTTGTATGGCAGTACGTTTATTGTGCTATAAATTCCATCACTGATTTTGGCCATTTCAAATTGATTCTGCAGTAACTGTAAGTAATGAACCTTACAGACAGAGCCAAGGAAAAAAAAACCAAAAAACAAGCCAATAAACTTGTGGCTGTAGGAATACAAATTGTAGAGTTCATTTAGCCTCCGTTTTTATCAGATCATGCAGCCAATACCCCTCAAAGCCAGAAAATATATCCAACAAAATATACAGTGCCATAGCCCTGGCTTGCTTTAAATTTAGCAGCTAAACCGGACAGACAAGTCTTCGAATAAGCACCTTTGTACGAAGTCCCTGAGGATTTCACCTGAGATTTAAGGGAAGTGCTCAGCGTAAGTGGGTGACAAAACAGGAGAAATTATAATAAAAGTTACTTAAATGGGATAACGAGCCAAATCCTGAGCTGTTTTAGGTGGTCTAAGCAATACCGGGCATCACTGGATTTCATAGGGGCAGGGATTGGTGTGCAGTGGGGCTGCTAAAGACTCACCAGGTCAAAATATATGTCTCCAAAACTTAGATATGTTCCTAGCCTATTTCCCTTTCTCTACTGAAAAGTTCTGCCAGGTTAACAAGAATGATGTGATATCTTTTCTCCAGGTATCTTTAACAATCCTGTAGATTTTAACAGAGGATTTATGTGCTTACTAAAGGTTTCCATAGGATGGTTTTTAAACCCTTCGAAAAGATCCTGCTCTCTTTTCACATTAGTTCTGTAGACTTTTAGGAACCCACTGATTTTGATTTGTTAAATACTCTATACATTTCTCACAATCTTATCGGTGGATACCAAGATCGTTTAGACTTTTATTTTGCAAATAGACCATGGACATAGTTCCAGTACATCAGAGAGTGGGTCACGCTATTAAAGCATGTATTAATGTACATACATGTTCTACCCTTAGTTGTTACACGAAGAGCTAACTTCAGATTTTAACTCAAATGCTGAAAAGACTGATGTTTTCTTCTGCATAGTTTTCCAGGCATTACAGGAGAGAGAAAGGAGACCATGTTTTATTTTCTGTGCAAAAATAAATAAACGTCTGGGTTGGGTTCCTAAAAGCCCAGCAGCACTTCCATGCATCAGAGCTTGCACACTCATGTATCTTACAGTCTGCATTGAGTGCTGAACTCATTCTGTGTGTCCTCTTGTACCGAACTCTGCAGATTTATTTGAACCCCTGTATTGTCTGTGAGAGACATTAAATACTCATTTTGAGATCAAAATGCTTGGGTCTATTCTAGCCTTATATAGGCCACAAAGAAATTCAATGTCTAAGGCATACTCCTTCCTCTCTCTCTGTAAAAAAAATCTTATTTTGTCAATTTATCCAGTTTACAGCAACAGCACAGAGGAAAAAAGACACAGAAGCTGAAGCTTTCAATTAAACACCAAATATAGTGAAAGTCATTATAAAATGCTGAGAGTTAGGAACACTATTTTTTCTCTCACTCTCTGCTGTTTTGTGTTGCATTGAGGAACACAGTGAGCGAGTCTGAAGTCTTGTGAATAGCCCCTGGTAACCAAGAGCAAAGAAACCTTGCTCATTATCTCTACTCCCCTTCTGAATAAACATTTCAGCCATCATAAATGAGTGTGACATGACGGGCAAATGAATGGCTCTCATTCCAGATGAGACACACTTGACAGCTGAGCAACCTGAAGGTTGTTGTGAAGGTGCAGATCGTGTGACCACTGAATGATGGGGAAGGTGTACCATTTATTTCAATACGACCTGAGATGCATCGTGCTCTAAACGAGAGATTCCCAGCTTTGCAGAGGATAAGTCCTAGGTATTCAAACTGACTTTTGGTTAGGAGTGCAGACAGAGCTGTCCTAATTTTTTCTTGTTTTTTTATTAAATTACATAGAAAAACTTAGTCGAATATAAGGGAAGGTTTAGTGTGGATTGACAGGCGGCATGCAACACCCCTACTGTATCTCATTTATAAATATGATTGATGTGGAAGTAATTTCTTGGTAACCTGTTTTCTTAAAAAAAACCCAACCTGTTCTAGGTGGTGGGTTAGTAAAAGAAAATTAATCTCTGCATGTTAAACTTGCCAACTTTTGAATTAATTGCATGAGTATGACAATCAATTAATAAACGTTAAGCAAACAACAGAAAATCAGTGAATTAAAAATTACTAAATTGATTCCAATGCAGATAAAGCAAGAGGCTGCCATAATTCTTCAGTGTAGATTCAAGAGCACGAATCTCGTCTCATCAGTTCTTGCTCCCCATTTATCCACATCTGGCATTTAAAACAATGCAGGTTTATTATGATTTTTACAAATAAATTGCTATCTATAATCTAGCTTGCTACATTAAGTGGATTATAGAAACAAATCATAAAGAGTAGTCCATTTGTAGCTGTCAAGGAGAAGGTCAGAGCTTTGCAAAGACCATCCATCTCCAAGTGGAATAAAAACTTTTTCTTCAAAGAGGAATCACACACTTTGTTTGGGTGGACTTCAGCTCGTAATGACAGTGCAGTTTCTTGAAATACCTACAAAACCCCTCCTCTCCACAAAATTATCTTGATTTTAGGTCACAGATCTTTCGAAAAAATTAGAGTGTTTTGACATGAAAGAGATCTCATCACTGAATATTCCTGGGCAAACTCAATTTGGTTGAAAATATTTTCACATACTTCAGAAGTTTCAGGAGAGGCTTAGGATGGCACTGGAGGCCTCCAAGTCACGTGTCCATGGAAAGGAGCTTGAGTCTGACATCCAAATACTTATGACCCATTGCTATCACTACCAGTGAACACACAGTGTATGTCTCTATTAATCTATCAGTATTATTTCATTGCATTTCACAGAATTGTGCAAGATCAGTCGGTATACTCATTCTCATTTTTTGCAGAAAGTCATACAGAGATTTGTTTCAGGGAGGGCGTCCCCTAATAGGCGTGTTCCTTTCATATCCAGTGATTTACAGTGCTTAGTGTAAACAGTCGGCAACACCTTCCTTGGGTCTTAGCACAAGGGAGTTCATAACCTATGAATGCATTACCCGCCACCTGCAGCAGCTTTTCTGAAATTCACAGCCGTGTTTGTCATAAAATCAGCTCATACAGTTTGCTGTATGTTTTTCCCTTCTAAACTGAAAATTTGTATCTTAGGTTCGTGTAAGCGTCCTTGATGGGAGAAAGGTGAAAGCGTATTAATAATTATGCAAAAATAATCCTTTTTGCCCATCTCCACCTTTGCTTTGGTCACAGTTGTGGCGTTCTGCAGGAACGCTCACACGTTCTGTTGTCCAAGATCTTTCGGGGCCGTGCTAGGGGAGACCATGCAAGCATTAAAGTAAGCACAATGGTTGCCGCTCCGTGGAAGAGCCTGTACTAGACATCATTAGCACAAGCAGAGGAACTTTGGTACTAATGACATTCAAACAGTAGTTCTCAGTCTTTATCACAGTGTGTCCCTGCTTTACTATGAGAAGAATCTCAGATCTTTCCACCCATTTAGCCACAAAATAAGGAAGAGTGAATATAACTTTTCTTGCTTAACTTCAGAGTGAATTTTGAGGTTGCAGCTCCAGGTGGAGAGCTTGAGTAGAACACACACATTACTGTCTTAATGAAGGCTATGTTGGGGAATCCATTTCTGTCTTTACAGACAGCAGCATTTTATACATTCTTTTCTCTGTGTGTGGGGAAAATGCATTAATATCAGATGTTTTGTTTTATCTAGTCCTTGCTCACTGTGCAGAGAATCACCTAAGGTAATTGCTGGACTGCTAAGAACTACATCAAATAAAACAGTGGGGGGGAAAAAAAAAACCAAAACCCAACCTTTATTTCTCCCTCCGAAGACAGAAATAAAGACACTACATCTGAAGAATACTTATTATTGGTTGTCTTGAGTGCAACAAGATTTGGTTGCCCTGGCGTACAGAATTCGGGGTAACTTTTTTTAAAAAAAATTCCACCCTTTCTGTGGTAGAATGATGTAGCCGGTTGCCACCACCCCCCATACTCTGATAAACTGCATTGGAACTGATGCAACACAAGTTCTTTTTCAGGTCTAATTTTTACTGCTGTCAGAAGGACCAGAATTCTGGAATAAGGAGCTCCAAGAGAGTTTGCTCATGGGCAGGGATGACAATTCCTTTATTAGAACCCTGCACACTTCAATAGCTAAATTCTTTCAACTTCCTTTAAATAGTATTAAGGAAAAAATATCCTCAAGGCATTATTTTTAAAGGGGACTTCAAACATTCCTTGAGGGGAAAAAAAATGCAACACATTTGAACACCAAGGGATTTGCAGTTAAAGTGGAGCTATCATTTGAGTTTCAGGGTTAAATAAGTATTGGCCATAAATCAGGGGTGCAGACTACCAAAAATTCTGAGGCATTCCGTATTCTTAGCTTAGAACAGCAGTAGCCAGATTAGGTAATAGATCATTTAGAAATAAGTTAGTTATGTCAGCTAGATTTTAAATTAGCTATGTTTCATTTATTCGTCCGAATTCAACATACAAAATCCATTCTAACATTTGCTAGAAGTATAAGAAAATCCTAGGTTCTTAATCTTTTTTAGTATATAGACTTAATTCTGCAGTAACTCAATATTAGATATTTTAGAGTTTATATCTAAAAGCAGATGTGAAGCAAGCAGATATGCAAGGGTAAATCTGCTCATCTTGAATCCTTCTGCAAATGGTCTGCTCTAGAGGTCATATCAAAGAGATTCTTTTTCCAGCTTAAACCTGTCTTTTCTAAATAGATCTCAACCTGATCTCATTTAATGTATTGATGTCTGGTTTCTTAGTCATTATATTTGCTGTATTACATATCAAAAGGACTCTTGAGAAATTCCCCCGAACTGATAATTCTAATTTCTTATGTATAGCTACTCTATATTCACTCTGAGGACAGCTGTATTGTATGCTAAACCACGAATTATAAAAATTGATCCCTTTGTATGTAGGTTTGTATTAAATTGAGATACTTTATTTTTTCCTGTTTGTTGCCACACATGGGTTCCTGGTGTCAGTTTGTATTTGGCTGTTTGAGCATATTAAAGTTTCGCTCGTGCTTATGATGTTCTTGCCAAGAGCGCTCTTGCAGCAATCTGCACTAGAACAGTCTTTGTGCCAATTACTTCAAAAAGTAGTCTGTTATAAAACCCATTTCTATGGCTACTTTTTCAGGTTGCAGTGTAGTGATTTCATTTAGTTTCTTCTTTTTCTGTTTTTTTAATGCTGATCTTCTTCAAATGCTTGTAAGTTTTGGGTTATGAAAAAATAATGGGGTGTTGATAGAGTTATTAATAAGGCATCTTAAAAAGGAAAAGGGTTCAAAGGTATTAAAATAAAACCTGGCAGGTTGAATTACTAACACTGCATATATTTAAAGGATACTATTTAATAGTAGAATTTTTGGAGCGTGTGTTGTGGCGGGTGGTTATGCAAACGGAAACCTTTGTTGCGTAAAGTAAAATGAAAAATTATAGTGTGCAATGACTCAACACAATATTTCTTGAGCTTATATTATGAGGCTGATTTCAGGAGTGTCAGCTCTACAACATCTTTTATTTAGAGAAAACCAGCTTGCTGATCCATCGCAATTAATAAAGAAATCACAACACGGGAAAAGAAGGCATGAGAACGTATTTTACAATACAAATATGCTTTTGAACAGAGGGTCTTGATCATGTGGCTTTTACTACCACAATGAATGCCAATGCAAAACTGGTCCTCAGAATTCTGATATGAGAGCCGTCATGGTGATAAAGATATATATGTGTCCATATACGGTGCAGGACACTGTGCTATGCTGTACTAAACAGTAACTGCTGATCTATTATTCCAAATAATAAAATGGAAGTGCTGCTATGTAACAGAATGACAAAGCAGCTATAAACTGACGGTCTAATAATGTTAATCTAAAGGATCTAAAAATGTTGATAGCAAATATATTTTTAGTAATTATTCTTGAGCAACCTTTGCTCTACTGTTCATTTCCCAGGCTATTAAGATTTGATAACTCTTGAAAAAGAACCCATTGTACGCTCTTGAAAATGCTTGCTTTTTTTTTTTTTTTCTTTTATGGAAGCTTTAGGAATTGTTTATCATGCATCATTCTTCTTTCACTCCCACAAGGAAGCTGTAGTTTATTCTTTAGATAACCCTAACCTCGCCACATCCAGATCAGGGAGCTTCATAGGAGAGATGTAACATGGACAATGTCAGGTTCTTGT
The DNA here is from genome assembly GCA_009769605.1 of Bucorvus abyssinicus. Lineage (NCBI taxonomy): Eukaryota > Metazoa > Chordata > Aves > Bucerotiformes > Bucorvidae > Bucorvus > Bucorvus abyssinicus. The sequence continues at coordinate 11,193,000 of CM020042.1, forward strand.
TTTGTCTTCACTCTTGGGGAGAGTTAGAAAGCTGCCCCCATTCCCTTCCCTTTAGTTTATTATCCAGGTGGGAGATAAGAGGTTGTGCGTCCTGAGGTTGAGGAACAAGCAGCTTTTTGAGTGAGTGCTCAAAACACTAACTTTTACTCATAAGAGCAGCTGTTCCCTGTGGTGTACTTAAATGAATGTGACTGTACCTGTTGTGCTTGCTGCTGGACTCAACATTCCTCATATGCAATAAATAATATTCTACTCAGGTCATTGTAGGGATTGAGCAAGAGCTATGAGCTGAGCCTGCCAAGCCAGGGTGTTTTTCGTGTGATGCTCAACTTTAAGTACCCAATGAGTTTGAGGTCTCATAAGGATACTTTTTTAAACCCCTTAGGATTAGCCTAAATTCTGCCTCTGACTTTTAAGCAGCAAAATAGCTTTTGAATCTTATTATTTGGAGAGTGATATCAGAGGGAAGATGGGAAAAACCTAGAGTGTCTCCAAAAACTAGTATTGACTTTTTAACAATAAAATATGTCCTGAGACCAAATATGCTGTTTAAATGTAAATACCGTTTCCATTTTCAGATTGTCTTTTGCAGGTGTATTTGAGGGGATTTGAAATGCACTTGTAGCTGGAAAAGAGGCTATTGACCTTGAAACTATGTATGTGTTAGGAGTAACGTTCGCCCTCCTTGAAATCAGACTCGTAGTCTTTGAATGGGCACTCAAGACCGCAACTCTTAACAGTGGTTCAGGTAGTGTTCAGTGCAAAACTGAATTAAGACCGACTGCATTTTATTTGCAAAGCTGTTTCTCAGGAGTCATAGATTAGTGACTAGTCCTTTATCCACCGTGGTTCAGAATGACTCACTGGTATCTGCTATAACTACTAGTTTCCTTTGTTCTGGTGTGGACTTGATATAAGAGGATGGGGTTTGTATATCTTTTATTAGATGGACTATTGTAGTCAGGAAAAAAACCAAACAAGTTTTTCAGCATACGAGTACTTTTTCAAGGCTAAAATTCAAGCAGCAAACTTCTGAATCAAATCAGAGTTGAGAACAGTTACTGTAAGTAGACTTGATATTCTGTTATGCTGTCTGAGAGAAAAGATAGGTGATACTTATGAAGTTGGAGATGGATGATGTTAAGAAGGGAAAAGATGGTTATTTTATAGATTAAAAGAAATAGTAAATCTAACATTAATACAACAGGAGCATACATATGCAAACTTTACCTTCCGCAACTTCATTATCTGCGGGGTGATTGATAAGGTTTTCAGATATGCAGGAATCCCTAAGAGTAGCCACTGGACATGTGCAAACTGCTTTACATGGCTCATGCTGCAAGTCCACTGTGTCTTCTGTGTGTTGAGCTGACTTTTTACACAATGGAGAATTGATCCGCATGTGTACAGCAAGTTGGATGCGTGTGGAACACATCAAATTTGCTGCACAAGTGGGATGATCCAACATATTGCAGCTGTAGCAGCTCACTCCTTTTCAACACCAAAATGTCATGCTCCATGGGACCTCCTGTTAGGAACATTGCAGTGTTTCTAGAAATGCAGTAAGTCTGAGAAAGGAATATGCAAGTGTTACTGGAACCACAAACAGAGCTACCTTAAACTGCCTACTAGACCTCTCAGATCCAGCTGCTGCTGAATGACAAGTGTAGGCAAGTGATGTATTTTTCTAAGGGTTTCCTGAAGACGCGGAGAGCAGGCTTTGGTCTCAGTGAGGATGGGGCTGTGGAACCCCAGAAATAAATGGCTTCTGACCATAAGAAAATCAAATGGAAATGTTGTAGTGACTACAGCGTGGTACAGGGAGGAAAGAAGAGAACTGCAGTAGATAGAGAAAACTGTGCTGAAGAGCAGGTTGGTAGGCATGGATATATTTTGATATCAGCAAAGCAGAACCTTTAAGATAGTGCTGTGTGAACCCCAGATGTGACAGTGGACTCTGTTTTCTTTGAAAAGTCCAGAGGAAGGCCTGTTTCCAAACTTTCAGTGCTCAGAAATCACCTGAAACCGTATAGGGACCCTTTACCTTGTGGAGTGTTAAGCCATTTGCCTCGCTAGCGTCACAGGCAGTGTTTGAGACGCATGTCCACCTATCTGTGGGTGAAGGAGCACTCAACTCTTTGAAAGAAAAGTGTAAGAACATGTCTATAGTTTGTAAGATATTTCTTCAGCCAGTTTTAGCAGTTCAAATTAATTGTGTTTTAAATATTTAGGTGTTGATTTTGGAATATAAAATAATATCTTCGAGAGACCAAAACAAATCTATATATCCTTGTGAATTACAGTTGTGTCTGTGAAAGGAGATAAATGTATGTGTGAGTTGTTCATAATACAGCTAAATAAATATCTAGATTCACAAACTAAATTGGGATGTATTCCTACCTGACTGTCTTCTCAAAATATGGGTCTTAGCAAGAATTTTAAGACATCAAATTTAATATCTCATTAAGAGAAATGAGGTGGAGGGAGCACTTCTGCCAGTGCTATGGTTTCAGTCCCATAATAAATTGGCATAGTGATTTAGACAGAGAACAAAGAAAGAGTTTAGAAATATCTTTGTAATGGAAGTTTAGGTTTTGAAGAACACAGAGGCATCTGAAAGGTGAAATTCACAGATTGTTCATGCTTGCAGGTTTTTATAGCCTCTGGTAATGCATGTCCTTACCCTGACATCACATGTGTGTGAAAAAATGGACATATTATTTAAAGATGTCTTTTGACAAAGAAAATATTTCCATTTCCAGAGGTGATATTTAGCTTTAAAGGATGATAAGCAGGTTCCAGATGTGTTTTTCAATTGCTGAGCTTTCCTTTCCTGAAGTATTGACAGAGGGAAGGTTTTATCAAGGTCTCTGTGATGTGCTTGTTTATAATGAGTAGACATTAGTAGAGCACATCTAAGTGCTTATCGCTAACAGATGACTAAAGAGAGCATATGGCAGGGAAAAGAAATATATATTTGTCCAAGCAATGTGGCTTGTTAACACTCCCACACTCGTAAACTGTGTTTACATGTACTTAAAATATTTTGCAAATCCCTTTTCTAATCAGCTAAAAATAAAAGCCAAATAATGATTTTTTTTTTCCCAATATTGGAGTGTTAGGGAAAGTTGATTTAGAATTCTTTGAACAAAGCAATTAAACAGTACAAAAGATTTTTATAGCATTCCCTTTGCTTCAGCATTTCATCTTTAGAGCAGCGTATGTGTTACTTCCATTTCACCATGTTGCAAATTTGGTCGTTACAGAATGCTTTTTAGTTCACCCACCTGCCTATCCAAGTATAACTGGTCTACAGGTAGGTTACACTTTGAGCAGTAACACAGGTCAGAATGACCTATGGCAAATCCTGGTCTAGATCAGGTCACAAGGTTTCTTTTGACTGTAAGATTTCCCTCTGCTTCTGTAGGATGAAATCATCCAACAAGTTACAACAACTGTCGGTAAACAGTTTGTAAGCAAAAACGTCTCTGAACTGTTAACCCAGCCGAGCTCCCATTAGAGTTAAAAAGGACTCTGGCTACTAATTTCATTTAGGAGGTAGATGGAGAAATGCCGGTGAAATCTGTACAGCTCTTGAGTTACAAAGTTTGCGACGATCCCTGTGATCAGGTGTATGGCCACACACCCTTTATAATGGACAGAACGCAGTGTCACCGTCTTCTCTTGCTGTGACACCTAAACGTGACAGTCTATTCATATAGCAGTATCGGAAAGAAGACCATTATCGTTTAAAGACGGGTTGGGACTGCTGCATACGTTTCGGAAGAAAGCACGTATAAAGAAAACTGCGCAGAAGATCTGCGTTTACTTTTGATTTTCAGAATATTCCTACCAATTTTTTATTAAATATTTACATCTGGGTCCAAGTATTGTCCTTCATAAAACAGTTTATTCTTGCAATTTAGCTTCATTAAAGTCATAATATTGCTTTAGGATATGATAGACTAGTGCTGTGGGATCGAATTATAAAGAGATTAATTTTAGCTACCGGAGATAATTGACCCTATAATTCCTATCACCCCTAATCCCAGTTCAAATGAACCAGTGTTAAAAGTGGCAATGCTCACAATGTAGACAAGGTCACGACAGCTAGAATTGTTTTTTACTACCAATTAGATTTCCCACTTGGTGCATTTGACTAATGTTGTCATAGAAAGGGATTTCAAGCATGGAAATACAGTTCCTTTAGAGGCACACAGGCACTGGAACTTGCTGTACATTTCCCAGTGTACAGAATCAGAATGCAATTGAGTGCTGACCACTAAAATTTGAATTCACATGGGATTTTTTAGAATATGTTTTGATCCATGGTAGAGCTAGGAACAAACTAAATAATTTGAATCTGGAAGCAAACTCTCTTGAAATTCAGCAATGTTAATATATGGTGGGTTTAGCAGGTTTGGAACAGTCTCTTGGGGTAAAACTGCATCTGAAGTCTATTTCAGATGAAGAATCAGGAAAAAAGTGAGGTACTGACTGCCTAGAGAGTTGTTCAAAAACAAATCATGTTGATATTTAGCTGCAAATGACATGGAGGTTTCAAAAAATACAAGGAAGAGATAAATGGATTTTAAGTATGATATATCTTAAAAACTCCCTCAAGTCATAGTGCCAACTTCAAACATATTTGCATAAGGACTCCTATGAAAAAACAACAGAGCAACAATACTTTTGCATAGCACGTTCAGTATAAGATTATTTTTCATGTTCGGTATAAGATTATTTTTCACATTATTACTAGTTATCCATCAGCATTTTTCCAAACATTTACAGATTTGAGGTTTTGCAGTAAGCTGAAACCGCATGATAAAAAGAGACAGATAATGATAAAAAGCGGATGTATATGCAAGTCTAGCTAGAAGGAGCAAAATATACTATTACTGCCCCTCCTGTGAAGTTAATCCTATTTCTTTCAGCAATTTCTTCATTAGTTAATGAGGTCTTGAGAAAAAAAAAAAAAAAGTATGTTTGAAATGGTGGTTTTGCATCCTTGCCTCTAGGAACTTTTTCAACTATTCATCGAATAGTTTGCCCTTGGAAGTTGCATTAAGTGTGAGTTTAGACAATAATTACTTCAAATGTGGGTGGTCAGAAACCTGCCACCGAGATGGACAAACATGGCAGCTAATCACTGACCTCATTCAGATTCGCCACACTGGCTGGAGTCAAAACGTAGAACAGTGGAGAAAGGAGATGTTTTAATGATTAGGTTAAAAGAAAGAAACAAACTTCAAGGCTTAGATCACATATCTACTAGCATGAATTAGATTTGAATTTGGATGCCCTTTGTGGTTTGCAGTCTTATTAATGAAAGATTTTCTTCTCTCTCGCTTTCTATTAACAATCAATCTCAGATCAGAAGCAAAATGTTTGGCTGCTGTATTTGTGAGATGAGTATCAGTGGACTTATAGCTACATCCCATCTCTGTCACCTTCTCCGGTGCACCTGGTACCAACCAACATCTGTGTTGATCTCTGTGTAGTGAGTCTGGGATCACAGGCAAAGGGCCCCCATCTCCTGGAAGCCTTCTCTTCGTGTTGATGTAACACACTCTGGGGATGGAAATCTGGGAGAGCTGCAACTGCCGGTTCTTATGGCTGTCTTATCCATGAGTACAGGAACTGCCGTTTCCATTTTCAGTTTGGTATCTGTGCTGTATTTATATTCTTTACCTGAAAAAACCCAACCTTTTTATTTATCCACAGAACTCCTGAAGGAGTGAAGCTCAAAGTGGTGGGTTATTCTTTCCCAGAGTTTCAACTTACTCCATTTCAGGCATTCTTAGAATTTCACTCTCCGGGGATACAATTGGATCTCTGGGCATATTCTGGTGTTACCTTGTGAACACGGACAGAAACCATCTGCCCCCAGAGCTCTCCATATATACATAGTGTACTAGGTAAAAGGCGTTACGTGTCTACCAGTCCTTGTACAGCTTGCTGGGGATGCAGGAAGACCATCCTGCAGCTGAGCTCAGTGGTCACTTCTAGGCTGTTGCTTCTCAACTTGCCAACCACAGAGAAGTACTTCAGGGCTGTGAGGAGTGTCTCCATGCTGTAGGTGACCAGCAACTCAGTGAAATTCATTCCAGAAAAGTTTCAAAACTGCCACTCTTTTTGTCTCGTATTCAATCTCCAAATGCTGTGAAATTAATTTTTTATTAATTTCTACCTTCATTATTGCAGTTTTATCCCCCTCCTTCTTTTCTTTTGTTGAGTTTCTAGTTTGTTTTGTTTCTGTAACAACCACCACAACAAAAATCAATACCACAGGAGTTCAGGGGGTTTTATCTGATGAATGTGAAGCATTTGCCTGTTATGTTCTTGTCTTCTTTTTTGCCATGAGGACATATATAGGACATGTTGACAGCCAATACTAATACACTTAACACTAATACTGGCAGTTACTTAGTACAAATTTTGGCTGTGTTTAAGTGGTCTGTAGGGACTAGTAATGCTATCCTTTAAAATAAACTGATGTCACAGTTGCATCCAGAATTCACTGGGGTTTCTTTATTGTTTTTATTTTCCAGGTGATTCATATAACAGGCCGGTTACGTCTGAGAGTGTCACTGTCCCACGGACGGACAGTACCCAGCCAAATCATGGGACTTGTTGTCGTTGCTCATGCTTTGCCACCTCCTACAATTAATGAAGTCAGGATTGACTGCCACATGTTTGTCACTCGCGTGAATATGGACCTCAATATCATTTACTGTGAAAATAGGTACAGCTTTTAGCTCCTTTTTTCTTTGTTTTAGCTGTGTGTATTCTTTGTTCCATGGGCTTGGCAAAAAGTTTTGAAATTTGTGACTCCAGTAATGTCATCCTGGTGTTGTATGAGAGCATTGAGTTCACTCTCATCATCATCACCTTCATTTTCATTACTTTCTTAGAGGATAAAGGTAAATTAAGAACTAGAATTTGCAGAACATCTCACTAGAATAGGGGAGGATAGACAGGAAATGTTCCTCTAAGCTTTCCCTGCTTTTTTTAATCTCTCACTGTCCATCTCAGAGGCAAGATTTGGGACTAGACAGACGTTGGTCTGACCTGTATGGTTGTCCTTATGCTTCCCCGTCCTCTTCTCCACAAGTCTTTCCATCTGAATTTTAAAGTTTTCCATTTTGTAACTAATTTGCAGATTACAGCACCTCACGCTCAGTGTTTAATGGAACAGAAGCACAGATGGTCTAGATAGTAGGCTAGAGAGGTGGGATCTGTTGCAGTAAGAGGTGGGAAAACTGTAGAATAAAACTGGTTAAGGACATACTAGGAAAGACAGCAGTGAAATGGGAGCAGGTGATGAGGAGCTGGTCGAAGGGGGAGCTGTGTTCGATGCGATAGCGACAAGCGATCTGGGAAGGTGGAAGGTATGATCTAAATTCAGCTGTCTGCTTCCCAGGGGCTGGGTGCCGGTAGTGTCAGAGTCTCCCCATGGTGGTCTGCTGGGGCAGGGCTTGGCAGCCAGGGCCGGTCCCACACCCTAGGCAGGAGCTGGGCAGCCAGGGACACTGGGGCAGCCCCAGTCCTGGGCATTGGGCACCTCCCTGGGGACCGGCCGAGGCAAGGCTGGGACATGGCCTGGCTCGGCAGGGCTGTGGGGAGCTGGAGGCTGTCCCTGCTGCAGCATCACTGGGGCAGGAGCTGTTGGCCCCAGGAGGCTGGTATGGGGGCCTGGGCTGTGGGCAGGGTTGGGGGAGCCTCGGGGTTTGAAATGGGCTCCTGGGCTGTGGACACGGTGTGTGAAGGCTCAGGGGGGACTGGTCAAGACCATGAAAAATAAAAATAAAATCTCGGGAACAGGTGTTCAGAGCAGAGTGAATATACCTGAGAAGGAAGACAGAAGTAATAAAGAAGTTTGGGTCCGTTGATGGAAGTCTGAGGTCGGGGGGGAAGGTTGGGATGGAAAAAAGAAGGTAATGCAGCCAAAAATTTTGTCAAGGAGACCTATCATCAAAAAGTGGAACAAACAAGATGACTAATACAAGCTTTTCATGTGACAGCAGCCACGGCATATTATAAATTAAGAGTGGAAACTCTCTGATATGAGCAGTCGTAATTGCTCAATCATAATAGAATACCTATGATCAGGATAGCACATCAATATAAACTTTGTGAAGAGGGATAAACTCAAATGCTTTGTTGAATCAGAGCCTTAAACAATTTAAAATAATCTTGGATTTCTGTTAGGAGGTTATCTTTGCTGTCATGTTGCCGAACTGCCACAATACTATTACTAATAATGTTACTTGGCTATTAGAAAGAGCACTTCATCTAAACTTCCAAAGCATTATCTAAAAGAGAATATATTATGCTCATTTTTAAGCTTGGAAAAATTGCTGCTTAGAAAATGACGTGCACAAGGTCACGGAGAAAGCTGGTGACTATTGAAGTCTGGGCTGAGTTTTTGCCTCTGACTCTACCCAGCGAGCATCCAGAGCCTGTGTAATCTGGCAGCTGGTGAAAGAGCTCTGAGAATTAGCAGTAGGATCTAGAAGAAACCTTTTGCCTTAGTCTTTGATTTGACTGTGACCTACCCAGGTAGTAATGGAAAGCTGCTACCACATTCGGGCTCTTCCGTGGCCCCTGTGAAATGAGTTGCTGGTATCTGTCCAGTTCCTAATGAAGACATTTCCTTTTAACAAAATCACCTGCACTTACTGTTACCTTCATTGACAACCTCAATAAAAAAGTCAGGAATCAAATGGATGTGAAAAATGAACTACTCCATCAGGTCAGGTACGATATGAATTTGTGGGCCGTGTTAGAAAGATTTACACTTTCTCTGCTGTCAGTGTGGCATTTTTACGAGCCCTAAATTGTATATGTGGTTTTTTTTTTTTTTTAGTTAAACATTTTTCTCAAACCTTCCCTTTACATTCATGTAGCAATAAAACTTTTTAAAGCCTGAGGAAAGCATCACTGAGAAATGTAAAATGCGTCAGATGTGGAGCACTAACTGGTAATCACGTAGAAATTGCTGGTAACACGTGGTAAACTATGCCAGCAGACTTACGCAAGAAAGTGTTGAGCTTACTAATGTTTTTCATTTGTTAAGGTAAAGGCAACATTATAAAGCAACTTTTCCTCGTTTGTGAGAGATTTTGTCTCTTGTGCTAGGGTGGAAATGCATATGTTGGTATTTGAATTTATGTTGCAATAGTTCCATTTTAAGCCCCTGCTTTTAAAATGGTTTATGAATGGAATTTCAGATAGTAGAAACACGATTGCCAGGGCTGGGAGATGACTGTTAGCTCACGAGGCAGTGGGATTTCCACTGATGGAGTAAGACTGACAGGACTTGGATTTCATAGCAGGTACAAAGCAGACTATGACTGTAAAAGCTGGCAGAATGGAAAGGACAGAATAAGGGAAGGAATTAACTGAACAGCTCATTGAAGCTGTCAGATGAATTATCTGGGCATTTGCCAAGGCCATTCTCTGAGTCAGGGAAGTTGGGATCTCTCTTCTGGGACTATAGAAAAGGAGATAAGTATCCCATCCTGAATATACGGGCTTGACTCCAGGCACTTGCGGGCAGCCGGGAAATTCTTTGCGGTGCCACAGTAAAGCAAGCACAACATTGATGAAAACAGAGAAAAATGGATCCATGCTGGGGAAGCCGTAAGCACTATTTATGGAGCGATGGGGAGTTACTGGCAGCTGCGGGGAGCATGGAGCAGAAGCCATGCTACTTAACTGAAATGAATGCTCACAGTGGACCATTGGATCAGCAGGGGTGAGATCAATAGTAGTCCTAGTTTTCCAAGTGGTTGCCTGCTTGCCACAGCAGGGAGCAGTAGTGACATTATTCAAGTCTTTGGGTGCATCTTTTTGCTTTACTCTCAGTGAAGAGGTCTGCATCAGAATACTTGTCTCAGTGCACGAAGTAGTCAACAGTTAGCTTCCCTTTGAGACAAGATCCATTAGCTACTACACTGCCTATTCCTAAGAATTAGTATTTTGTTCTGAGAGTGTTAAACAGGGATGTAAAATTTTGTTGCCTAAAATGAGGTAGGTTAATCTATGTCTGTTTTCCAAATGTGGGGTGTTGTCTAAATGACACTAAAATAGTCTAGAGTTTCGTTATTAGTCAGTAGAGTGAGAAATGCACCTGCAGAGGACAAATCATCTTAGACGATCGTAAATAACTAAAAGCAAAATAGACTGCTGCTAGAGAACAGCATCAGTCTGTGTATTTTCAGTGTCAACTATTAATGATTGGAGACCATCTGGAAAGAGCCTATAGCCCAGTTTAATGTGGACTGCTATAGTCATATCTGCTAACATATGCCCAAAAGGAAATAACCCAGTGAATATGGCGTTCTGCAAATGGAAGAGGTTTGGCCTGTTGGCCATGGCAGAGGTTGTCAACAGTTCATTCAGATATGCAGAAACAGTCTTGTGCGGAAAGCCTCAAACCTGCAAATGTGTGTACAGTTCAGTCCTAATTCGGTAAAGCACTGTACCATAGACCTACCTTTAAATTTCAATCATGTTAACAGTCCTGCAAGTCAGTGGAACCACGGATCTGCTCAGAAATAAGCCTGTGCTTGTATTTTACAGGATCAGGTCTGTGTATTCAGCAGAACTGAGTTCCTACCCATCACTCTGTTGCTTTATTTTGTCAAAAGGCTTGGGAGCCACAAGATCTGTCTCCTAACTAGTGCTCCAAGACATACTATAAAATTTCTTAGTTTTCTCTGTGTAAATTATTTATTTTCCATCTTTGATACCTTTGATAGAAGAATGAGTGTCCTATTTGATGTAATTTCTTTTGCTTCTGTAGCTTGCCAGTGATCATCACTTACATACTTTCTCTTTCTTCTTCCACTTTTTCATCAAAAAAAATCCTGTCTTTCATATGTCTGTTTGAAACACCTTTTCCTTAATATTACAGAATCATAGAATCTCAGAATAGTTTAGGTTGGAAAAGACCTTTAAGATCATAGAGTCCAAGTGTTAACCCAGCACTGCCAAGACACTCTTAAACCATGTCCCTCAGCACCACATTGACAGGTCTTTTAAATGCCTCCAGGGATGGGGACCAGACCACTGCCCTGGGCAGCCTGATCCAGGGCGTTACAATCCTTTCTGTAAAGAAATTTTTCCTAATATCCAACCTAAACCTCCCCTGGCACAACTTGAGACTATTTCCTCTAGTCCTGTCCCTTGTTACATGGGAGAAGAGAATTACCTCAACCTTGCTACAACCTCCTTTCTGGTAGTTGTAGAGTCATAAGGTCTCCCCTCAGCCTCCTTTTTTTCAGACTAAACAACCCCCATTACCTCAGCCACTCCTCACAGGACTTGTTCTCTAGACCCTTCACCAGCTTTGTTGCCCTTCTCTGAACATGCTCCAGAATCTCAATGTCCTTCTTGTAGTGAGGGTCCCAAAACTGAACCCAGAATTCAAGGTGCAAGCTCCCCAGTGCCAAGTACAGGGTGATAATCACTTCTCTACTTCTGGTGGCCACACTATTTCTGATACAAGGCAGGATGCCGATGGCCTTCTGGGCACACTGCTGGGTCATACTCAGCCCAGCTATCGACCAACCCCTTATTGAACAATTGGCTGTGGCCCATGAGCCCAGACTGTTCAGATCCCTCTGTAGACTCTTCCTACCCTCAAGTAGTTCAACACTTCTGCCCAACTTGGTGTCATCTGCTGAGGGTGCACTCTCTCCCCTTGTCCAGATAGTTGATTAAAGATATTAAAGACTACAGGCCCCAATACTGCGACCTGGAGAACATCACTTGTGACAGCCGCTAACTGGGTTTGACTCCATTCACCACCACTCTCTGGAACCAGCCAGCCAGCCAGATTTTTACCCAGCGAATACCATAACCATTTCAGCCATGAGCAGCCTGTTTCTCCAGGAGAATGTTCTGAGAAACAGTATCAAAGGCTTTACTAAAGTTCAGGTAGACAACATCCACAACCCTTCCCTTGTCCCCTAAGCATGTCACCTTGTCATAGAAGGAGATCGGGTTAGTCAAGCAGGACCTGCCTTTCATAAACCCATGCTGACTGGGCTTGATCACCTGGTTGTCCTGTATCTGCTGCATGATGGCACTCAAGATGCTCTGCTCCATAACATTCCCAGGCACCAAGGTCAGACTGACCGATCTGTAGTTCCCTGGGTCCTCCTTCCAGCCCTTCTTGTAGATGGGCATTACGTTGGCTAACCTCCCAGCAACTGATACCTCCTCTGCTGATAAATGATGGAAAGTGGCTTGGTGAGCATTTCCACCAGCTCCCTTGGTACCCTTGGGTGGATCCCATCTGGCCCCTTAGACTTGTGTGTGTCTAAATGGTGCAGCAGGTCGCTCACCATTTCCCCTTGGATTATGGGGCTGCATTCTGCTCCCTGTCCCTGTCTTCAAGCTCAGGGAGGTGGGTGCCCAGAGAACTATTGGTCTAACTATTAAATTACATCTTACAATTGCAAAGTGGGCTTAATTCTAATCACTGCGGCATATCTCAAGCCCTAAAAAGATACTCTATTTCTAGAAAGCAGACATACTTTCAAAAGCTTGTGTGAGCGAGGCATTTTCCAATTGTTTTGTTGTTTTCTGTACTGCATTTAAGGACATTGACATCTTGACACTCCATGACAGAAGTTTACACATGCACACAGACACAAGCACGCAGACACAGACACACAGTCGCACGCACACAAAGGTCTGCAGAATAGATTTTAAAGTTTCTATGTGCAATAAACAACAAAGTCCCAGTTGAAAGGGCCCAGAGTGAAAGCTGAGCTCCCAAATGAATTAGACTAAAAAAGATAACACCCTGAGGCATCTGTATGTCTCAGCATTTAAATTATATCCCTTGAAATATCAGTTTGGACTTGGTGCCAAGAAATGGTTGAAGAGCTTTTTCATGAATATACCCAATAGAAGACCAATCTGTTGAAATGAAATGTGTCTCTAATCATTTGGTATAAACATAACATGGTTTTACTCTATTGTGTAACCTTGAATCATCTTGGTCTTTTAATGAGGATTTTGGATTGTTGCTAACGCTTTACAATTTCATGGAATTATATTGTCTTGGTGTTATGTTACGGGGAGAATATGCACTAGAATTTAACTTTCCACTTATTTAAATGGATAAAAGGATTTCAAGGTTTCTTTAAAAAAATGTTTTCTTTTTTTTTTTCTGTAAAACTGTGTCTTGTTTGTACAGATATTCCATTCAAATTACTACAGTGGTGAAAAAACTATTTAGCAGATTTCACTTTCTGAGTCATATGACAGTTCTTGCACTCTTTTCCTTCTTGAATTACAGTCTGTATTTTATTTATTTTTTTTTTTTACTTTTTAGGATTAGTGATTACATGGATCTGACCCCTGTAGATATTGTAGGGAAGAGATGTTACCACTTCATTCATGCTGAAGATGTGGAAGGCATCAGACACAGTCACTTAGACTGTAAGTACTTCCATTTTTTCAAAATAATCTGGTACAACACTTCATTGTTCCTGAACTATTATTTATATTCCATGACGGGGGTCTTCATCTTGCACCTACTTTTTTTGTCATAGGGTTTCATAGAGGGCAGCTCGAATATATCTTTTTGTATGATTTATTTTCACATCTTTTTATAGACATACAAGGTCGTTCACACACGTGTAAATAAAAAAATTATATTTGTATTACCAGAGTTTCCAGCAGCTGTTCATTTACATGGGCTGTGCATTATTTTAATCCTTCAAAGAGGTATTGCTTAGGTGAGAAACTCCCTCCCTAGCTCAGAAAATGGACTCCTCTCTTTGTTTTTTGTTTCTGGGTAATAATGTGGAGGTCAAAAACTGCAGCCTATTTGGGATTTCACCTGGTTCTTTGATACAGAACTGAGTTACAGCTCTACCAGCGTTTTAACCACCCTGTGTATTAACACCTGAATGGTGCCCATCCCTATAGCCTCTCAGACCCTGTTATTTGCATACAGCGAGTTTCTGATCAGGATAAGGCTAGCACGGAGTGTAAAAATGGTACGAGAGACAAACCTTACCAGAGAGCGTGTCCGCATGTCTGTGTATGGGGGAAGGGAGGTTCAGCTTGATTCCTTGTAATTAAAATCTTTGTGTTCCTCTTTATTAAAAGCCAAAGGGCCTAATTCTTTTCTTGTTGGGATCTGTTAACTTTAGTGATGGTGCTCCTGATTTACCCTGGCACAAAAAGAGACTTAGGCCCATAATCTCTAATTTATCTGTGCCTGCAGTGAAGCCAGATAATTCTTTGGAAGTTTCAGTGACTGACTCTGTTTATGATTGACTTGTGTTCTTCTTAATGTAAAAGACTATCTGCAAACTGCCTCTTAAATTCAGAGTCCCAGATTTGAACATGTCCATGTCCTGCAAGCATTTCCTAATGAAAGGGGAGCGACCCAAATACAGCCACGTTTCATTAGCTTTTACAAAACGACTGCAATAGAAGGCAGTATAAATCTTCAGTCCGAAAGTACCTTGCTTGATCTGCAAGGGAGGATAGGAGGATAACTGCAACTGGAAAGCAGGAGAACAGAGACAGCATCTACGATAATGTTTGTCAGCCAACAACAGAATCAAGCTCTGTAGAGCTGTCAAATAGTTCCTGAAGTTTCTAGAGGGTAAAGTTAATTTGCCATAAGAAGGTCAGGATACATAAATTTCTGTGGAAAAAAATAAAATCAACTATCCAAAATGATAAACAAAATAATTTTGCATTATTTACATTTTGAACATTTAATATTCAGGAGAATATTTCAGAAATGAAGGAACAAATTCAGAAACTTACTTGGTACTCTTGAAACTGGAAGTCAAAAATGACAAGTTGCACTTTCACTGCACTATCAGACCAAGGAAATAAAAGATATTTATGACTCAGACTTAACATACCACCTGGCAGAGATGAACATCCGATTTGAAAAAGACCTTAATCTTCTGAATGACCACTTCTCTCTGCAATAGAATATGTTTTATGAAACATTCATCTTCAGAAAACTTAGAAACCTACGCAGACAGTGTGAGTGCAGTGTGGTCCAGTGTATAAGCACTGAACTGGGACTCAGGAGACCCTAGAGACAGGAATGACTTCTAGAAAATCACTTCAGCTTACTGTGTTCCTGTTCTCACTTCATGTCCAGTTTAGCTGAGTGGATTGCAAGCTTTACAAACACAGGGACTTTCTCCCCTTATCAGCATCCAGCACAGTGGGCTTCCAAACTTGGCTGTGTGGCTACAGCATAATTATTTTTGCTAGGCTCGTTTTTTTTTCAATAGACGAGCCTGGTTACATCTTTTATGTATAATTGCTCTCTTGGGTTATAGGAACAAGCTGTTCCTAGAATCATACAGGTTGGAAGGGACTCTGGGACCTCATCTAGTCCCACCTCATGCTCCAAACAGGATCAACACTGATTCAAAGCAAATCATTTAGCACTTTGTCTAGTTGATCTTGAAAACCTTAAAGGTCAGACTTTCCACAACTTCTCTGAGTGGCCTGTTCCAGTTGTCCTTAGTAAGGGCTTAATTATCCTCACAGTGATTTTTTTTTTTTTTTACCTTCTATACAGTTGGAATTTTCCTGTTTTGTTTGTGCAGCTCATCTCCATCTTTGCAGTAACCTTCTCGCAGTTACACTGTTAGGTTGCCCTGAAGCTACCTCTTCTTCAGGCTGGACAAGCCTGGTCCCACAGGCTTTTCCTCCCAGGGCAAGTAGTCCAGCCCCTGACCATCTTGACAGACTTCTGCTAGGCTCACAGATGTTTATGAATATACTTCCTGTGCTGGGAGCCTAAAATCAGATTCTAGATGCAATCTAAGGAGAGGTGGGTGAAGGGGAATGATGACTTTCTCTGATCTCTGGCTATACACTGTTTAGTACAGCCCATAGAGCACTATGCTAATTCATGCTTAGCCTACTGTCCACCAGGACCCCCAGGTCCTCTTCTGCAAAGCAACAACCCAGCCAGTCTGTTCCCAGCCCATACCATTGTGGGGAATCAGTCCACTCCAGATACCATACTTTGCATTTTTCTTTTCATGTTTTTCAAACTCATGGTCTGGATGAAAAATCTTCAAGTGTAAATTAGACCTGGGAATAGCTCAGGAAGTTTTGTCTGCCCGTTATAAGCCCTGCAGAAACTGAAGTGGTTCACTTAGTTGCACAGAGAGATGCTCAACTTTTCTAGCATTTGGAAAAAAAACTTTGTAGAAAAACAAGAGAAAGAAATCACAAAACCCCGAAACACTTCATAGCAACTTGTCCATCCTAGAAAATAAAGGTCAAACCAAACTAGAAAGAGAAAATCCTCCTCGTTTAGTTAAAATAAAATTAGAGCTAAAATTCAGGAACTTGCAGACACTGGCTGTAGGAGGTAAAACCCAGCAGAACTGCAGTTCTCCAAAACAGACAATGCAGGATATTTGCCCATACAACATAGGAAATAATTGCTGGAGATTACAAGAGGGGAAAAAAAAAAGAAAAAGACAATATTATGCAGTATTTTGGAGAGGAGCTGGAAGCTGAAATAAGGACGAGAAAGCCCCATTGAAAAGTAGAAGCAGAGCTTGAGAAAGCAGCAAACTGAAAAGGTTGTATTTGAAGGAGGACTGCAGAACGCAGCTAAAAATCTTGATTGATTTTTACAGGAGAGAAAATAATTTTTGAAGATTAAAACAAGAATCCTAAATTGCAGTGGTTGATCTAAGGGTAAAAAGAAACACAAATAAAACTGCTACTCTACCTATTCACTGACAACATAACAGAAAAAAAAGATGGAAAAAGTAAGACCAGACTATCCTGCCTTCTCATCCAGGTTACTCAAAGACATCAAAGAGGAAAACAAGCAAAGAAGAAAATGTTGCGCAAAATCACACAGAAAAAAAATCAAGAGGGCTGTTGATGGCTTCAGATCATAGCAGCCATTAGAAACTTTGAAAAACAGGTCTCGTTAATGCTATCTCAGATAAAAGAAGACAAAAGCAGTTTCAGGAATGTGACCATGACCACAATGGTGAAGAAGGTCTGCAGGACTATAGCAGTGACAACAGTCTTTTGTAAGGGAACTGCTGCCCTAATGAAAGGTCAGTTACAGTCAGTGGGAAAGCTTTCATCAGCTTCAATGGACATGGGGATTATGCCCTAAAAAAGAAAATTTATGTGGACTAAAATTCTGACCCAGTGAAATAAAGCAAAAATCCCATTAGGTTCAGTGGGGTCAAGATTTCTACTTCGAGATTTGTATTAGTTATAGCTTGATGACTGTGTGGATTAATGAAACAAAATTCATACTCTAATTCTACATGGGCCTGTATTTATTCCAACATGGTAATACCAGGTGGTGATCCCACAAATGATTGAAGCATCAATTTTTTTTCAAACAGAACTGAAAGATAGGGATATTGTTTCTGTCTTGTTTCATTCCAGCTTTCAATGATCATGCTTTTTCACAAATCTTCACAATTTACAATTCCACCTTATTAATCTGCTTCCCATTTTATAATGCTTCGTGGTTTCAGAAGTTTAGGAAACTTCTGATCTGTTCATCTTCGCTGTGTTGAACAAATTGCTGGTAGAATCTTGACAGATACCACTTACCATAAATCAAGTCTCTCACAGAGATTATAGATAAAGTGTTCTTCAGTCTAACAGCCCGTACACCGTCCCAGCATCACGGCTTAGCTGTTGACTCGGCTGACACATAGCAACTGGCTAAGCTGCAACAACTGGTGATTGAATTCAAGCCCTCAAAAATTGCAGGTCTAGCTGTACCCTGGCTCCGATACAGTCCCTCCTCCTAGTGCTGTGTAACGGAGCTCTTCATTTCAGATATGTGGCATGAGAGAGTTGAATGTTTTATGTTTCATAGTTATGCATCTAGAACTTCCAGCCTAGAAGGACCCCTCATGCCCCCAGTTCTCCTTCACCACTTGTGAGAATGGGGAAGCTGATCGGATCCTCTTTTTTTACTTACCTCTGCATAGAAACACTGCAGGGCCCAGCTGCACGTCAAGTATAGGACAGTTCATACACATCACCAAGCCACGAGTCCCTGCATGGGTAGGACTGCCCTTGTTCCAATGACAAGAAAATGTCCCTGATCTTAAAGCTAGCAGGATGCATTTTATGTCAAATCAATATCAGAAGTCCAGCAGATTAATAAAATTACTGTTGTATCAGATCTTAGCACTGTCTGTAGAGCTCAGCAAGGGCAATTGACACTTGCTGCTCCCTGGAGTATGATACCAGGCATATGTGCTTCCCTTTGGTTGACACTGTTACCATGCAGATGTCTATAACATCCATTTTTTACTTAAGAAGTACAGTTCTTGCTAAGAATGAATGGTTGTCATATGCTGTAGGAGTATACATCTTCCATTTAACTGAAACAAAATTAATGATCATCATTGCGCGTCAAGTGCTTGATGTTACTGCTCCATGAAGGTCATGAAGAAAGCAGCAAGGAAGGATAAAAGTCAAGACTTCTGAAGGCAATCATGAATGTACTTTTGGACAAATACAGGACAACGTGCCACCATTTGAAAATTGATTTATCACTTGTAAGAACACTGTCACAAGTATATATTGGTATACAATATGTGCTTTTTCATTTTGGAATCCTAATTGAGGTGTAAATTCAGAAACCTGACGCTAACAAAAAAGATACTCGTTGTCCTCAGCTATTGCTTAGAAAATATCATCCTGTTTCTTCAGGATTTGATTTACAGCTATAAGAAATACAATTCCTCAGGAACAGTGAGCCAGGGCAGTTCATTTCCCATAAAGCAAAGGTCTCTGATGAGTGTGTTTGGTAGCACTCCCTCTGATCTACTTTATCTGGTTTCCAGTGGTTAGAATAATCCAGTCTTTCTGAAAATAAACTATTCCATGTTCACCTTTTTCATGTCTCCCCTATTTTTCAAGGGATATTACCCCCTCAGTCTGCTTTTGAATCAGTTACATATTCATGATTTCTTTTATGTATGTTCAGTAGAGAAATTCTGTTGCTGTACAAAATATTGCTTAGTGGTTTAGCCTACCAGCTGTAGTTGAACTAACCCTTTTAACTTATGCACATCAGTTATAATTTTTTATTCTCTTAATAACCTCAAACACATGAAAAACAAATAGAATGAGTCGATAATTTCTAACAGTAAAATACACTTCACATATTTTGCTCTCATGCTGTGGAATAACTCTGCAATGTCAAGTAGCTCACAATTAGTAAAACTGTAGGGGGAAAAAAAAGAAGTGTTTTGATCCTGAGGAATTTTTATCCTAATCAGATCGAAATTTCAATGCTCTTGTAGTGCTTAATATCTTCAATCACCAAAAAAATCAAACTGATTCCAATGTCAGGTTTTGCATTCTGGGACTGAAATAAAATGCTAAAATATACAAATGAATCTCATGTTTGTACAAGTTTATTATCATCACTAAAAAGCAAGATTGATTCTAAATTAGGCTGATAGAATGTCTGGTGTTCAGCTAATTCTTAAACCACGCCAGCCTGGCATCACGATGACGGTCTGATGTATCTTGTTTTCAAAGAATTGCAGAAGTGGTCTGATCCACCTGCACAATCTTCCTCTCTGTCCATACTGGGCCAGCAAAGATTTCTGCATTGGAGACTGGTGTCCTTATGACCTTCTGAATGGAGATAGTGGTGATAGAGCAAGATGAGGGAACAGGAGATAAAAAACAGAAGCGTTTAAAGAAAAAAGGTTTTTGATTCATACGAGGCAAAAAAGGATCATGGACTTTGGTTTTAGCCCATGCCTGGTGTTTGTTTTTGAGTCCTAATGAACCTTAAGAGATGTGCTCCTAACCAAGAGCCTGTATGGTCCGTGTCTTTCAGCCATGCTCTGAAATCCTGCAGATGTTCTGTTTGTTCCTGCAAATGCTTCTTGGGTTTATGAGAGAGGCTGCTCTGTCAGGTTTTATTTCTTTGTCTGCTCTCTGACCAAAGCCACTTACTTTAGAAAAAGGTGGAAAACACTGCATATGCAGTTGCACCCTTGTTTTCTCCATAATATACTTGTAATACACTCCATAATACATAATTCATTTCTCCATAATACACCCACCCTTTTTTTTCTCCATAATACACGACGTGTTGTTGGTTTATTTCTTGAAAGATGAGAATTTATATTTGTGGAGAATGGTTGTCACTATTGTAATATTTGGTACCCTAATTATCCATATAAGTATTCAGATATCACTTTAAATCCCGATATATTTGTAATCGTCATGATATTTTGTGGCTAAGTTTTCCACATGCAAATTTTGTGCTATTGGACAAATGTTTTCTGTGTGTAAAGTATATAAGAGAGTATACCAGAAGCATCAGATCTTTTGGATAATAAACAAACCAGAAAACTCTACCTAAGCTAAATCTTTAAGCTATTTAAACCATTAGATGCTGAACCTAATTGCAGAGTTCTGCCTTCTGTAGCTTAGCAATATACATTTGTTTTGCAAGATGCCTCAGATATAGTTTGCATCAGTAACCCTTTAACTTAATACCTGATACTACATCACCTTCAAATTAAATCTAATGCAATACTGATTAGTACATTCCCATTTCAGTTTGTAGCCTCTCCATTGTAAGTCTTCCATAGCTCATAGTCAGTTGAAATTTACACCTAAACACTATTTTTGCATTAAAAATGCATGTATAAGTACAGCTACTGCATTAAAGGGCTAGAGGATGAAGGTTTTGCTCTGACTTCTGCAAGGAACCTCTGGTTTCCCAGTTATTCCCTTAATAATTTCCTTTATTTTTTTTTAAAGCCTTTTTGTGCTCAAAATTTCCAACCCCAAAGATGAATTTATACTTTGATATTATTCCTGTGATAGACTGCAGAAGCACGTGATAAATTGCAGAGCCATGGGAATAAAAGGTTTTACTGTGCACCTCCAGCAGCTTCACCTTCACTCTGTTCACTAAACTATTTCTGTGGTGAATTTTGCTACGTGATGTAAATGTAGTCATTTTTATGTGCCATTTTAAAAATGAAGGGGGAAAGTACTTCAGCCACATATCTTTTTACCTTCATTGCTGAGTTTCGTTCCAAGATTACTGAGACCAAAAGTGTTCATCACCTTGTAGTCTGTCAGAAGCAGTGTTGCTCCATTGAAAATCCAAGGATGAATTAATGATTTTGTTTGTAGATAACTAGCTGTGAAATACGCCATCCTAAAATGTCACTATGTGAAGGTATGGAGAAGCTGTTGCAAATCTTTCCATGATTTTAGAAGCATATTAGTGCTACTAGGTGTTTTTCTCTTCTTTTTATTTTTCAAAGGTCTGGACCATTGACCTTGTGTCTCTGAGGCAGTTTTCAAAGCCGTAAGGTTATGAAAATAGTATCAGTAAAATGTGTAGCATATAACAGATATGTGGTGGGGTCGCAATAGATCTTACTAGCACTCATTTGAAAGAACCTGCATAAATCACCTGTGGCTTTGCCATCCATGAATGATATCCACAGTGGTGGATCAGCGTTGGTTTTGATGTCCGATAACTTATAAAGTGAGTGGGCAGGTGTCCGGCACTTTGGCTCAGTGGACTTTTGGGAATGCCCTGCCAAACGTCTGAAGCTTTGGTACCCAACGTCCACAGATTGCTAGGTATTGGTTCTGAGATCATAGGATGCTTACTTATTCAGAAGTTCTTTTATTTTTACTTTACAAGGGCTTTTTTTGGTTAGCGCTGAACTATCTTTTTAAGGCCTGTGGATAAAGGTGGAAAGCTTTGGTTTGTTTCATTTTCTTTTTACAAGTCACCTGGTATAAATGTCTAATTAGTTTAATTAAAAATGTCTAATGTAGTTTACTGCCGAATGACAGACAGCGATGAATCTTTACGGTGGTTAGAAGGGTGTTTGAACAGTCAGTCGTGCCATGCCACCATGACACTGTGCTGTGGATCCCTTTCCTCTCAAGATTAGGCTGAGAAAACCACTCATTTCACTCAATCCAAGTACCCAAACAGGGACTCTTATCCCAGAAAAAGAAAGCATGTTTAAAGGGATCTTGTCTTTTCAAACAGACCATCTTTAACCTAAGAAACTCAGAAAGAAAATTAATATTGCAGCCAGTCTGCTTCTGTGAAACTTCTCTCTCTTTTCCTCTTTGGAGGAGGTATAGTTATGTGTAGTCTGCTGATATGTTTGGCGTGGAAAGGGTTAAGTCCTAAAGTCATTAATCTTACATAGGTTGTCATATGATGGACAGTAGTAATAGTGGAGAGATAGAGGACAAATTTAAGTTTCTTCAGCAAGCAGGGCCAAATTTCTCCTCTGATGTTGCATTTTATTAGCTGAGGGCAAAATTTGGATCTGGAATTTCATTTTCTCATCCAGTTTGAGCAGAGAGAGTTCATTAATGGTAATGGAAGTTCTGTCTGAAGTTGGTGTTCAAAGCGGGCTTGGGTTTCTAAATGACCATTTCAATATTAGCAGAAGGAAATCACTTTATGGCAGGATTGAAGTTTTCAAAGTCGTGGGGAGACAGAAAAATCACGAGGGAAAAGAAAAGTTAAGAAAGAGAAGAAAACCTAGAGAAGCCGGTGTAGACAAATCTAGAGTTCATTTTTCAATCCAGTTTATCATTAAATAAACTTAGTTAGATTATTTACATCATTTTTATCTATAGAAACCACAGAAATATTTTCTGATCTGCATGCTGTAAGCTTCCATGGAAGAGTGTATCTAGTGAAACATCGGATTATGTATTATAATTCTGTCAGTGCATTTGATCAATACCTACCTAATGTTTTGAAGTAAACATCCTACCTAGCTAGCATGATATACTCTTGTTAATAGCTATTGTTAAGCATAATTATAAAATTATAATTTTAAATTACAGACCATGGGCAAATGGTATGTTATAACCACCATGAAAGGGAGAAGGGTAGAAAAGTGTCTCTGTTGTTCAAGTAGGGGATAATGATTTGTGTTTAGTGCTGGGAATTTTTTTTTCTGGTTTTTGCTGGGTTTTAATAAATTTATACTGCTTCTGTGAACTGACATCATGTAAGCTGATAACATAAGGTTTATTTTAAACAAAACTTCCCAGTCCTTATCTGAGATAATTTGGAATCAAATGATGGCAGAATCTTTAGCAGAGGCTAAGAATTTTTAGAAGGCTGGAGTACCACTGTCCTGGGATTGGGATAGGTTACAAAATCCATGAATGTTTTTCCAGACTATTTTCGCTATTTAGAGTTACTTTTCTCCCCTAGCTGGACATGTAGCGTGCAAGACTTTTCTCACTCTGTTTGGCAAGTGATGACCTTGAGCTACAAACTTCAATCCTAGTATGAATCCACATTTTTTTAACAGTTTGACTCAGACCACATTTAACATTTGCTTTTCTGCAAAGTGAGGCAGGAAAAATATCACTTAGTTTTTAAAGGTTCTTAAGCTTTCCGTTTTTCTAAATGGTTGATTAAGCTTTTTTTTTTTTTTTTTTTTTTTTTTTTTGCCTGCAAGGTTGTTGATACGTATTTTTGCCTAATTTGTCAGGTATTTATGTATGTGACATCTCTACGATGGAAGACTAAACAGAGTATTCCGTATTGCAGAAGTAAGCAGTGAATCAATTGCCACACTTAGCATTTTTAGAGTGACTGCATATACTTAAAAGAATTATCCCAGGTGAACGAAGAAGTTAGGTGGGAGTTTGGAAACCAGTGAGGTACAGTTTTCTTTCATGAATCTGACCTGGTACTTCCTGCTTGACTTTGGAAAAGAGGAATTTCTGCTTAGAAGCCAGCGATTATTACAGTCTAATATTCATACTGCGTCAGCAGCGAGGTCTCAGTCAGTGCTATGGACACAATACACTTAATTCTACCCAGACCTCAAACAGATATTCTCTGTCCCGCACTCGGCACTTTCTGCTGTCATATGGTGTGAGGAAAGTGCAGCTTTCTAAAGCCTCACAGAACCGATATTTTTCTAACCAGTTATCATCTTTCTATTTTTCTGAAGAGAACTGTGTTGCGATAGAGTAAATCACACAGGGCTGGTAAGCACCTGTCTGCAATGAGGGGAGGCAGAGCAATGTGACCTACAGAGACTTTTGTGGTAGGAAGGTGGCATTCTTCCCTGAGCCATCTGCTGTGGAGGCCACACTTTTGGCCTCGTGGGTAGAGAACGCGTTTGTACATCATCCTGGTTACATCCCCTCCTCCTCACCCCACCCCGTGTAGTAAATCCAAAATCAAAGTGTTTGTGGAGAATTATAGAGGTGGCACATTTGCTCACTGAAAGCCTACGAGCCTCCTATCATCTAGCTCATAATTCTGTTTAAGTAACAAACATCATTTAACATTGCTAAATATTGCTCCGTACTTTTTTTTTCATTGCTAAAATCCGTTTGGTGGATACCCACTATTTAAAACATCTAACTCACTAATTGCAAAATCTATAGAAAAGTCCTCACAACATCAAAGGCTCACTTGATCCTCGGAGCTGTTGTAAATGAAAAACTGTCTCTGTTACAAGCAAATAAGGCACTTAATGCACTCTTTCTGGCTGTGATGATATTTTTCCTGTGGGTTTTGAAAATGACCTTCCTGTAAGCATCAAGGACTGTAACTTTTCAGATAAAGAAACTTGTTCTTGTTTTAAGTCTATGCCAGGTTCATTCCCCTATAGCCCACAGTTTTCAAAAGCAGAAGAAAAAGTAATCCAGAATTAAAAAATAAAAAACCCCTCTGTTTCCAGAATGAAGTTACCCTGTCAGCTTGCCTTGGGCCTTAGGTGGAGAAGTGGAGATTAAAGAGTCAGTATTCCTTTTCATGTTTCGTCTGCCAATTTTGTGAATGTAGAAAGAGTCCTCGTGGCTGCAGCTAAGTATCCAACTATGGTATTAAGTATGGCATTTTCATCCTCATGCGGTAAATTAAAAATATTCTTATAAGTTTATCATGAGGGGGATTCAGTATCAACACCATCCAGTCACTGATAAAGGTATTTCAAGGAGAAGGGTGAATAGCACAGCAGATGTAACCTCGGTATTTTCAGCAATTATAAAGAGACTCTTTGTGAAGCTGTGTGAATATGTAAGATGATCTCATCATTTCCTATTTACTCAATACTTACCTGAATACGCAATATAGTGTAGCTTTTAAATGCATATGCACATGAGTAAAATGTCCTTTTGTAAGTGACTTCGCTAAAAGACTGCTTTTGATACACCATTTCTTCATCTCCTCTTCAAACTGAATTGAGCTACTTCCTTCTTTTAAAACACAACACACTATTTAGAAGCTTTGGCTTTGATTTCTCAGAACAGCCTTACAGGAAGAAACCATGTTCTTTTTCTTTTTGTAACTGTAGTTCTTAAGACAAACTTGTACTGATTTATTTTGATTTTCTAACAGAAATAGGTTCCTGCAAAGAACACTGACTGTTTCTTCTTCTCCCCCCTCCTTCACTCCGCTGCTACAAGAATATTGCTGTGTGCAAAGCTACCAAGGAAAACTGAAATCCCTCTGTTGGGAACTGTGTACATAACATAGCAATATATTCATACTTTGAGAAATAAGTGAGATTCTTTTTTTTTTACTTCTTCCATGACATACTGTCTATTTCTTGCCTGCTAACCACTGAATTCAAATTGAGTAACTAGGTAATGTTTCAGCAAATTTTAGTCAACTTTAGCACCCACCATTTAGGGAATATATCCCTGCAGCTAGCATAAAGGTCACCAGTTTTAAAACATTAACCCTCAGTTATTCCCTTTGATTAAAGGGTTTATATATATTTGTGTATATATATAATTCTGTAACCTAATCCTGCATAATCCTGAGCCATCCCACTGATGTGGTCACAAGTCTCACCTTCCCCCGTACTGCATTGTCTGCCAGACTGGGTACTTCATGTGTAGTACAAAGAGAAATTTAAAACGCTTCGCGTGTCTTAGTGTACAAAGATACAGAGCGGAACCCTGATTGTCAGTAAGGGATTTGCCCTCAGTCCAGTCTGAGTAAGTTCAGGATGTGGTCCACATGGCATTACTTTTTTAGAAGTTTATGCGAAGCTGAAATGTGTGGTCTGTTGCTAGTAAGAAAACATAACTTCCCAAGCAGAGCTTATGGTGGACCAATTCTTTACTTCCATTTTTTCTCAAAATTGGTAACTTTATTATTGGACTCCCTGTACCTGCAAACTGAAGATCCTCAAAATGAAACTGGGCTTTACTCAGTAGCACTATCTATAAACTAGACAGATTTCCCTTCCTGATGTGTCCTTCAAGTTCCTTGTTTTCTCAAAATTCTCATCTAAGTTTCAACTTCACAATGCCAACAGCTAAAAAATACCATAAATTAGAAAACATTTCTTTCTTTTTTTCCATTCTCTTTCATCACATTGAGAAATTTCTTCCCAAGCTATAGTACGAGCTTTCAGAACTGACTTGAGGGTGCCTAGTGCACTCTCAAAGGATGTAAGAACCAGATTTAGCAGCATGGCACAGCTGGCCGGCTGGAGAATCTCTTTACAGAGAGAATTTTTATATTGAATCATGGGACTTCCTTCAGAGCGTGGTCCACAGATCTCTCATATGAAACGTGCTTTTACAGATGCAGGAAGGAAAATCCTGGGTGTGTGGTAATATGTCTGAGCTGGCCAAATAGGGAGTGGGAATTCTCAGGTAGACGTACTTCATGGAAAGCTCATTTTTAAGCCCATATTTCAGGTATTTTGGGGTGGGTAGTAATTTGGGAGCCTGAACTCTGACTGTAGATGGTTTGTACACAACTCTGATGCACTGAATTCTCTTTCTCAAAAAAGCAAGCACCTTTTCCTTCAGAAATAACTTGTAAGGTTTTAATTTGCCCCTTTTTTCCATAGTTCTGAAATGAATGCTCTGCTCAGCTCATGACATAGACTTTTACAGTGTCACAACAACCAATATAAAAGATACTGAAGGAGGGAGGACTTGTCTAGAATGAAATGGACTGAAGGAGCTGGGGGAGCTGGGTTCTCATAGCCATCACTGCGCAGAATTGCAGTGTGCTCTTCAGTCACTGGCTGGTGACTCACCTGGCACATTGGATTCATCCTTTGGTATTTGAACAGTGTGGTAAACTACTCAGGTAAAAACTACCGTAAAGAAGACAAAAGTATAATTAGTAGATACAAGTGCAGATAGATTTCACTAGTTTCTGCACATACCTGTGGGTGTTCACGTTTCCGGGAAGACAGTATCACTCCAGAATTCCAGGCTATCAGTTTTGCTGTCAGCTGTAAGTAGAGTATTTTCAATGTCCTATTTTACTGAAACGGAAAAGTCTGCTGTAATCAGAACCTAGAGCAGTACTTTTCTTCCCTTACTCTTCATGGCTGATAAAGTTGGGCTAATTTATGTGAGATTGTTTTCTAAAGCGGCATACAACATCGGTTTGACAGAAATGATGGGTAGTCAGTTGTTCATGTTTTATCTTTATTCTGCTGTATAATAAGGTTTTGAAGCCAATGAATTAGCATAGCAGAATATTTAGAGCTTGGAATACAAAACTAAAAATTTAGGGAAACTTAGGCATCTCTGCTAGAAACAAACCTAGTGAACTAGATGCTGCTGCAAGCCGACAGAACCCAGATCACAAATATTTGTTTATATCACAGCTGAACCTAACTTGCACTTTACATTCACTTTACATTGCCCTTTTTTACATGCATTTTTTTATTCAGTAGTTGAAAAATTAGAGTGGGGATTGGGGGATCCCTCCAAGGTAAGAACGTGTCTGTGTTTGTATGGCTGCCTTTGTAAATACCTTTTTTCTATAGCTATCTGTTGTACATGGATTTAGATACAGATACATTCACATGTATAATTAGGGGTATAGACATTTGGTTAACTCAAAAGCTCCAAAGTGTCGTTTGTCACATTTATGGTAGGAACTTTAACTGCCTTAAATACTTATTCTTTTCCAAAGTGACTTTTTTCTTTTCCCTCCACAAAAAAAAAATGAAAATGTACTTCATGAAACTATTGTATATGAAGCACTTATTAGCCGTAATTAAATGGACAATATGAATTTACTACGTCTTTAGGACTCTGGCTTGTTCTGGTTTAGAGCAAGATGATTAATGCAAATACATATTACTTGAGATAACCATTTAGCAGCTAATTTAGCCAAATTTATTACAGCAGTTAGAGGTTTTTCATTTTAGCAGACGGAGACAAGGACATGACAAAAGCAGAAGGTGTATATGAATGCACAGTGCCCTCTAGTGCACAAAGCTTCGTGGGATTAATGAGAAGTGCAGAGGAGAGCAAGAGCTCCCGTAACAATAGGACCCAGGTTTTGTATAGTTTAGGTTTTCTGTAAGAACATGCCGCTCCCTTCCACTGAAAGGTTTGCGTTTCATCCCCTTCTCCTGATGCTGAAGCATCAGACACAAACCAAACCCGTTTCAACTTGGCAATATTTTGGCTGAAGTATTACTTTAAACATCTGTACTTTTAAGCCTTCTTGCTGTGAGCATTTGATAACACCGCTTCACATTACTGATTGCTTTTACTCTGTTTCCTAGCGCATTTCGAACACCGGAGAGAGCTGTCACTCTTTGGCTCTAACCGAGCCATTCTGTGCCTCCCTTAAGCCTCTTTCTCAGTCTGTCGGTGGATTTACTTTTCTCTGGTAGAAAGTAAATTCTCCCAAGACTTTCCCCCCACTGACCAGTGGAGATTTGGTTCATCTGAGAACTGTAAATTCTGTTTGACAAGATCAAAGAAACAGATGTATAAGTTCAGTGGTTGATATCGCCTGCAATAAGGAGAAATGATCAAAGCAGCAGGGGTAGAGTATCTTCCCAAACCTTTCAAATATCCAGACTCTCAAAGAGGTCTACCTAGAAGCTATGAATAAATCACATACAAATTTGCCTCTTTTTTTTTTCCTTTTCTTTTTTTACAGTTTGACATTGAGCGCATTGAAAATGTCCACACAGCAATAAGTATTCTGTGAACCAAAGGGATTTGTAGTTATTTTTACTTTTCTTCTTCCACTAGAGTTTCCAAAACCAGATTACAATTATACTTTTAAAAACTTGTAAAACATACAGCTAGTTATACTGAACTTCAGATCCTGTTTGTCATCTCGCTGGCAAGCTGCATGAAACCTAAAGGAAGCCAAGTATCTTCTGCTAATGCTTGTGGCGCCGGTACAATGAAGATCATTTTACCGCAGTTCTAACATGCGCTATGTCTTCCTTCTGTTTTGTTTGTATTTTTTTGCCAGTGCTGAATAAGGGTCAGTGTGTAACAAAGTATTACCGCTGGATGCAGAAGAACGGAGGTTATATCTGGATACAGT
Source organism: Bucorvus abyssinicus (assembly GCA_009769605.1). Taxonomy (NCBI): domain Eukaryota; kingdom Metazoa; phylum Chordata; class Aves; order Bucerotiformes; family Bucorvidae; genus Bucorvus; species Bucorvus abyssinicus. The sequence goes on from CM020042.1 coordinate 11,222,353, forward strand.
CTAGTGCAACCATAGCTGTCAACGCCAAGAATGCAAGTGAGAAGAATATCATCTGGGTCAATTACCTTCTTAGGTAGGTCTTCCAGTCACTTCTCTCACTTCAACTGCTGTCTCTGTCAGTGAGAGTTTTAGGGAAAAAACAATTGCCTATTGGAGAAAGTTAAGAAGAACTTTTCATAGGTCCGCCTCAAAAGCTGTGCCAGTTGATTATATTTAGTGACATGTCTGTGATGTCTCAGTACACTGCATTATTATTTTTCCTTAGTCTTCAAATAAACCCTCCACCATTTTATTGCGTGTCTCCACTGCTCTGAAACCCACCCAACCTGAGCTCAAAGACAAAAATGATCGACACCAACTTTCAGTAGTTGTCTTGTAAAATCTGGTGTGAAGTGTTGGGCACTGGTTTGTTGGGTTATAGAAAATGCATGGAAGCAAACTTCTGGAATGCTACAAAAATGTCGCTCAGAAAGGTGCTTGCCAGTTCACCCCAAAGAGATGAATTTTCTCAGGAGAAAAGCCTTGAACTAATGTATTACCCTTGTAACCATCAGACAGTATTCACAATGAAAACTGTGAAGTGGGACTTAAATAGAAGTAGCAATTAAAAACTATTTGAAACCTTTAGAACTCTGTTAAACAGGAATAGTAGTAGTATCTTGAATGAAATGCTCTTCCCTGAGAAAGCCCAAGTATTTTTAAAGGACTGGTTTCTGAGCTCAAGGGAAGACCAACAGTCACTGCGAGACAGTGAGTTGTAAACCTGACCTTTCTCATCTGAAAATACCTTTCAACACATTCTGTGTTGTGAAAATGTTCAATAAGATTGGGGGATTTTCTGTTTCATTCCAGAGCAGAACAAACAAATAAAATTTGAAACCTTGAGATTGTCATGAAATGCAATTGTCATTTTCTGGCCTGTTCTTCTTTTAAGTTGCTTCTCATGGTTTATTACATTCCCTTTGAAGCCATGAGAGTTCAAAGTGACGTCTAGGGGTTAGATTGTGGCTTATTATGCCAAGTCCAGCAAGCCCTAAAGAGACTGTGCCTGCCAAAACTTGCATGTTGAAACACTTTTGATTCTCCTTTTGGGGCCGAGGAGGAAGCAACCTCTGGCAGAAGAGCATTGAGGGATGCTGTGGGAAACCTTCCAGAGCATTGGAGTGTTCATCAGGGCTTGCATGTTTCTGTCCTGCTATGATTGAGCACGGGCATTTCTGAATATAGCCTCATCCTGCTACTTTTTTGTCTTTTCTTGCAAGAGTGAGGCAGAATGCAGCACTTCAGACGGTCAGCTTAAGCCTGCCAGTTCTGCACTGGAAGTACAGCTTCACTGTCCCAGTCCTAAAGGGGCTTCAAAATGCTCAGAAATGTGCTCATATTCCAGCTGGAAAAGTGGTCCATAAGAATAACGAATTGCCTCTGTCCCCTTGCTGCTTTCCAGGCAATAGGTGAACCTTGTCCTCAAACAACCCACTAAATTATTTTTTCTACCAAAAGCTTATAACCTAACTAAAAAAAAAAAAATGAAAAGCAGTGTGGTGTGCCCCAAGTGTCCTCCCAGAACTTGATTTTTCTGCTGCATTCCCTTCACCAGTCTGTTAGAGAAAGATTAACTTCTCCACTGAATTTGTGTTTTTAATTTAGATTTCTCCTAGTACTGGAATCCACGAAAGATCCAAATGTCCAAATAATATTTTAATGACAGATCAAGGCATAATTAGGTCTACTCTTAGCAGGAGTACCGGTCTGTATACATTTCCATGTATTAGAAAGTATGATTCAGCTGTCTGTAAAAGGATAGACTAATTATAGTGACAGGGAGGATTAATGCTGTTCTTGTTCTAGCAACTTGTTATTCACAGTGTGAAAGCCCTCAAACATCTTTTGCTTGGAGGGGGCAATTTTGGGGACTGCCCTGGGATGCTACAGAATAAAGTCACTTTGTCAGGACAAAACCATAAAGATGGTAATCATAAGAACGGCGTTTCGATGTGAACTGTGTGAACTCTGAATTTTCACAGTGCACTGTAATAGGCTGAATATGGGCACACTGTCATCGGGATAGCGTGTCAGCCACCCCCAGTGCTGCCTTGGATTGTTCCATGCAGGACTGTGGATTTTCTGCTCTATCACCGGGCTGGAATTTGAACTGCGTAGAAATGCTCACCTATTCAAAAATGATAAAGACTTTGTTTATTTTCAACATTCCTATGCCTAGCTAGGTCTGTTCCCATGCCTTTGCACAGATTCAGAGAAGGAACACATTTTTAAAAGTACAAACCAAGAAAAAGCACTGGGTTGGGGTTCTTTCTGCAGTTTCTCCGGTAGCGTAGCTTTTTTACATTGCAGTCATGTTCATTGCTAACAAGTCACAGGTGAGCACCACATGAGCAGATGAAGATATGATTATAATGGGTGTGTTGACAGTTCTTTATCCCTAACATATGCATCTTAACATGCACATGTGCATCTGTCATACAGTTAGAGTGGTTGCTTTTGGTTTCTTGGTGATGCGGATGCCTCTGTGCAGTGCTTAAAAATATATAACCTTTTTAATCTATTTTTTCATCAAATTCTTTTGAGCTGTGGTCATTTTCTGTAGTCCTAACTGAGCACCGTCTTACTGACTTTATGTATGGTCTGCTTGATTGAAGTCTGGAAAACAGGAACACTGAGCAAAACAGGTATTGAAAGGGCTCTGGCAAGGTTGAGAGAGAACATTGTTACAGAGATAACGCTAACAGACATTGCCGGTGGGAGGGAAACAGATTGGAAAAGTTAAAACACCCTCTCTGTCCTTCCAGGCACACTAAAGGGATTGAAACCGAGATATTTTGGTGCTGGGTGCTTACACAGTGTAGCTTTACTGTTAGATATCACACAAGCCATGGTGTCCCACTTCAGTAAGAAAGCTTTGATAGCTCTAAAACTTCTCTAGAATCCGGCGAGTTTTAGTGCTTGGTCAATACAAGTATTTGACAGCAGTATTAAAGTAAACCTTCATAAAATCCCTGCTGTGAAGCTCTGAGGAGCCAAAACTGTATGTTTCTGTGTTTGCTCTGCTATTCTTCCTATTTATGTTCTTTGTTCCTGAACTTTGATATGAAAAGAGGGAAAAAACATGAAACTGCAAATCATCCAATTGTGTTTGTATTTGCTGTCTCCTCTTCAGTAACCCAGAGTACAAGGACACTCCAATGGATATTGCACAACTTCCTCACCTGCCAGAGAAAACCTCGGAATCCTCAGAGACCTCTGACTCTGAATCAGACTCAAAGGACAACTCAGGTAACACGGTGTGCCTTTACGCCCACAAGAGGTTCATATCACGAGAGACACGTGGTTGGCTTTCCAGTTGCTTTTATTTCTCAAGGCTTGTTCCATTATAACAACAACAACAAAAAAAAATTCCCGTAAAATTAAATTGAAAAACTAGCCGAATCGTTCAGTGACCTCAGCATTTCCACAGTATCTCCATTTCCTCGGTGTTTCTCTTCACTCTGTGCATGCATCCTTGCCTACGCTGCGCTGAACAAAATATTTGATTTTGCAGCTAAGCTTTACGAACAGGTATTGTGCCTTGTGCAGAGGACCTGGGGTTGTGACTGTTGAATCCGATTGTATCTTTCCAGAGTAGGCAAATGTTCTGAAGTATCTACTGTCATTCTTTATGACTCTTTTTCCTGTATAAATACATTTTTGAAGAGTCTCACTAGGGATCATTGAAGATTGCAAAATTTGAGGAGTTTCTTGAGTTAAAAGAATTCTATTTTATTAGAAGGTATGGGTTCGAACACTTGTTTCTAAGCTCTTTAAGTCTAGGACTTCAGCTGTTTTTTAATAGCTAAATGTACTTGTCAAACTCGATATGTGAATTAGTCCTACAGATGGTCCAGAGCACTGATGGTTCACACATTCCCCATCAGTTTTAGAAGTGGTTTCCTATGCACAGGTACAGATTGTCTGGCTTTGAAAGGAGCATCATTTCCTGTGGCTCAAGAACTAAGGATGTTACTCTGCTGTACTGTGTAATATGTATATATATATACGATAACAACCAAAAAAAAGTCTGGAGAAAAATGGATCACAGTGACAAAAAGCAAGGAAAAGCAAGGAGAGGATCAGGCTTTAGTGTTATATGATATGGCTGTTCACTTTCATCTTTTGCCTTTATTTGTTCTCTTTTGACACATTGGTTTGAGGGTTTAAGTGAACACTGGGCACACATACAGACTTGTTGCCCGCCATCACTGGGAATCTCTTCACCCATTCTCAGTAATTCCTTTATGCTGTCTTGTTCCTGAAGAGCCAAATAACACACGTGTAGAGCGTGGTTTGCGTTTCCCATGTGTGCTATAAGTTTCTCCAGGTGAAAAGTGCACGTGCAGTCCTGGCTCCTGAGGCTGATGCAGAGTGAGACAGCATTCTTCAAAGGTGCACAGATGTGTCATACTGACTGGTACAGGAGACGTCTGGAAGTCTTGGAGGACAGCAGAGACAGGGAATTGTCTCCTGCAAAAGAATTAAATAGACATACCGAGGGACTTGAAATCAAATCAGCATCTTGGATGAAATAGACCAGTTCAAGCTCAGTAAAATCCCAGACAAATTTTGTGCACCTTTAGATTACCTCACCCTAAGCCCACTCTTGACCAGGTAGAAACCATGGCCTTAAAAGAATGCATCGTCAAAAAAAGGAGATAAAAAATTGTAGGAGAAATTCAGCCCTAGGTGGAACAAAAAGCTGGATGAGATTTAGGGGTTTGTGGCTGCTACTTTATTTCTGTAGGGCTTGTTTTTCAAAGGGGAAGGTTTCTCTGCTGTTGGTGACTCAAGCAAAAGTCCCACTAAGTGACTTGTGAAGCGCATTCCCGTGAACCCTCAGGCGGCTTCCCTGCCAAGCCCAACTTCTCCAGCACTTCTGGGAAATTGTTTGCTATTGACATGGCTCCAGGAGTAACCAATCTTTAGAGGAAAACCGGCCCTTCCCCTCTCCCGCTAAAACAAGTATATTGAAAAGGCTAGTACTTGGCTCTGATGAGTGAAAAAACATCTTTTATTTCCCAACAAAAGATTTCTGGCTGGTCTGTAGAAAACGAGGTCTCCTGAAGCCTTTCATAACCCTTTCAAACATAGTATGATAATGGAGCGTATTCAGTCTCGAAGCTGCTTTGGCTGTCTGAGTCCAGCGGGCTAGAGTGTTTATCTCATCCTTATTAGAATTAGGTAAAAATCGAAAACACAACTAAATGAATTCAAGCAAGGAGTGACAACTTCTCAGTGCTGTAGCTGGGCTATTTTCAATGGCCATTAGATGATTTGGATCAGTCAAGAATTTAATTCACTGCCTGAATTTTTTCTTCTTTTTTTTTTTTTTTTTAATTTGTTGCTCTTCAGAGGAATATGAGAAGACAGTCTAGCAACATAACAAAATTGTTTTAACTGGTTTATTCGTTCAGGTTTATACACGTATGACCTGCTTCTCCTCTCACATGGGAGGAAATCAGCACTAATTCCGCTGAAGTCAGAGACACTATGTCACCTCGAAAGTGTCAATGGCGAGATGAGTGGACTAGAATCTTCATTAGTAAATAGTGCTGCAACTGGATGGCTGCCCACTGTAGGAGAACACGGATGTGAAAGAACAATCCCCAGAACATAACGGTCGTAATGGGATTGTTCACTGACTCCTCTTTGGATGACACAGCTACAACGCCTTTGTGCTCACAGTTGTCAAAATGATTCTTGTCCTGCGAGCAGCTGAAAAGGCCCCCCTCAGTCAAGGTGCAGGCCATATAGCGTAGGCTTGTAGTTCATTAACAGTCCTGAGTCAAGAGAGATTTACGGTGGTCAAAACTCTCCCAACGCAACGTTGCAAAAAATGGTGGCTCTATGGAAGAGAATGCCTTTTGCCAGAAAAAGTTTACAGCCATCAAAGCTCATTGGTAGGTAGAAATCTGGACTTGGGTTATAATGCTATGTTCCTGTTGCTAATGGTTTGTTTCACTTTCCTTTTTCTCCAGAGGACAATGAGAACTCAAAGTCAGATGAGAAAGGAAACCAGTCAGAAAACAGTGAAGACCCTGAATCCGACAGGAAAAAGTCAGGAAATCAGTCGGATAATGAAATGAACTGTAATGATGATGGGAACAGCTCCAGCAACCAGGACAGCAGGGACAGTGATGACAGCTTCGAAAACTCTGACTTCGAGAATCAAAAGGCCCCTGAGGACAGTTTTGGCACTCTTGGCTCTATGCAGATCAAGGTGGAGCGCTATGTTGAGAGTGAGTCAGACTTGCGGTTGCAGAACTGTGAATCGCTGACCTCGGACAGTGCCAAGGACTCAGACAGTGCAGGGGAAGTAAATGCCCAGTCTTCCAGCAAACACCAGAAGAGGAAGAAGAGGAGAAAAAAGCAAAAGGGAGGCAGCATGATCCGGAGAAGGCTGTCAAGCACCTCAAGTCCAAATGGACTTGACTCAGCTTTGGTGGACCAGCCCCAGCTGCTCTCGTCACCAAACAGTGCCTCAGTGCTCAAAATTAAAACAGAAATCTCAGAACCTATCAATTTTGATAATGATAGCAGTATTTGGAATTACCCACCCAACAGGGAAATCTCAAGGAATGAATCACCCTACAGTATGACCAAGCCCCCCAGCTCCGAGCACTTCCCTTCCCCCCAAGCCAGCGGTAGTTTACATGTCTCCATTCCAGACTCTGTTCTCACCCCGCCAGGGACTGAAAATACTGCCAGCCGTAAAACTCAGTTCAGCACCTCATCCAACTCGGCCTTGGCTCCTGTGTCCTCTGACCCTTTGTCACCCCCGCTTTCAGCATCTCCACGGGACAAACATCCAGGAGGTCCCACAACTTCCAACTCTTTGTTGTACACTGGGGATCTGGAAGCCCTTCAGAGGTTACAAGCAGGCAATGTGGTGCTTCCTTTGGTTCACAGGGTAACGGGAACCCTTGCTGCGACCAGCACTGCTGCTCAGAGGGTCTACACCACTGGCACTATTCGGTATGCTCCAGCTGAAGTTACTTTAGCCATGCAGGGCAACCTCCTCCCCAACACCCACGCTGTTAACTTTGTTGATGTTAACAGCCCCAGCTTTGGGCTGGATCCTAAAACACCGATGGAAATGCTCTACCACCACGTTCACCGACTCAATATGTCGGGACCGTTTGGAAGTGCTGTGAGCGGGGCCAGTCTGACCCAAATGCCTGCAGGGAATGTGTTCACAACTGCCGAAGGACTTTTTTCCACTCTTCCATTTCCTGTGTACAGCAATGGCATTCACACTACACAGACTCTGGAACGGAAAGAGGATTGAAATATGACCACATACTGTGTTCAGTGTTATACTCTGAGGCATAGACTATGTTTTAATTTAGACCTTTAATTCTAGCACTTTGAATTTGAGCAGGTCAGCTTATTCTCTCAATATGATGGTCCCCATTTCATCCCCTTTCTCTTTAACTTGATTTATTCTTTAATGTAAAGATATTTTTTTATTTTTGCCTTCAGAGAGTCGAAGTACCAGTTGCCTGCCATTTTGTCTTCTTCTAAGATGTGTGTTTTTTCCTTTGCATCTTTATTAAGATGCCTTTAATATGTGTATGCCTCTGCCATAGAATACTCAGTGTTGTGGTAAAAAGATTTTAAAGTGACAACCATTGGTTTTACTTCAAAATGATCTTGATATGATCAAGATTAAAAGAGACAAGCATAAACAATGTGCCCTGTTTGACTAAGTCAAATGAAAAGGGGTTTTTGTTCCTAATTCCTTTAAAAATAGGGGATAGTATTTTAGAATTTTATGCAGAGTTTAATTCTCTTTTTATGGTTAAGATTTTCTTACTTGCACATAAAATAATTTGGGTTCTTAAAAAGTTAATTTCTGGCCTGTGACTAGAATGTTAAAAAGTTGGACTAAATGTTAATTACTGAAACTTTAACTTAATTTCTAAAACCATGGTGCTATCATTTATTAATCTGTAATGTCTTCATACAGTATGCAGCTTGTGGGCTGGGTTTTTTGGAAAGAATGTGTTCCGTACTGGTTTATAGTCGGGTGCTGCAGTCTCCTTGGTTAGTTAAGACAAAAGCCCTCATTAACATTTGCTGCAGGACTTAAAATTTTTTACCTCCAAACTAACAAGCATAGCCTCACATCAAATTTTAATGGGTCAGGAAGCCTTTTTCAAAAAGCGCTTAAAAACAAAAAAAACTCAATTTAATTGACGCGAGGAGCAGTTTCTTAGGTGCATATTGTTTTGCTTTATTTTTTTCTCAGTGTAACTGAGGCTAATTGTACAACGTCAAATAACACTTCAGAGTAAAGGAAAAAAAAACAGAAGAACTATTTAACATGTTTTGTTTTGTTTTTCATTTAATATTATAGAGGGAAGGTTGTAAATTTCTTTTTGTTCTTTGATTTGGGTATTTTTTGTTGTTTTTTCCTTATTTCTAGTGTCGAAACCAATATGTTTTAAAACTAAAGAATGGGTTAATAAGCTTGAAATAGATAACTACAACTGAAAACTGCACATGAAGTAAAAGAAAAGAAATCTCCTATTTTGTCTTTGTTGCCAGAAATCACAGTGTAGTGTCAAACACTCCAAATGACTGTCAAATATAAATTCTTCTTCCACTCCATCTTTGGCAGCTGTTTGTTAAGGCATCTAATAACAGATGTGAGAACTGTAATGTGTACGATGTGTAAGTGTCCTTGGCTGTCAGTCCCATTGCAGTTTCAATGTGTGTTACTATATGCAGTATATACTAAGCTAATGTAGTTGTTTTGTCCTTTGTCTTCTCTGTGCTTTATCTCTAGTCCGGAGTGGTAAAGTCCCATTCCTGCAGTCCTAGTGAACCAGTGATTCTTGGGGGTTAGTGGTTTTTGTGTGGTGGCCTTCCTCTGTAATGTCACCTTATGCTGCTTCCACTGTCTGTATACCTTTTAATTTCTGCTGTTGCTTTGCTGTTGTGTATTCTCAAACCTCTTTCTCCCCTTTCCTCTCTCCCCGCCACCTTCTCCACACTTTTCCCCTCTCTCTTTCTCTCGCTCTCTCGTTCTCTCTTCTTCACTCTCAGAGATAAAAGACTCTTAACTAGCTCAAGGTTAATGGAGCCATTTTTCCCACGGAGGAATTCTGGGTATGACTTACTCTTCCAGTGTACCCCACAATGCACTATGGAGTAATGCTCAGATATATTAAGCAAATTGACGCCATACAGCCTCAGTTGTTAACATTCCCAGAGTCCCTTGTGCTCGAACCGTAAGCGGAGGGTGCATTTCTTTGGTTTTCTCCCAGGTGGGCTGGCGGAGTGACACGTGGAGCAATTACCAGTGAGACAGGGAATGCTTTCGAAGGTCGACCAGCACTGTTTAAAAAGGAAACTGAGCTTAGAATTGCCATATATATTTGCTTACGCGTGCAATGCTAATGTATTAACTCAGCCGTCCTTTGAATTTTTGATCGCTCACTGCGCTGAGTCAATTCTTGCGGTAGCTTTGAGTTTGAGAAGCAGGTCCGAGCCACGGCGGAGTAATAGCGAAAAAAGGAATTGGACGCCGCAAATTTAATTAACGAGCTCTTAAAGGTTCCGTTGGAACGATTTAAGTAGGTCTAAAAAAGGCGAGAAAGCTGATTGGGAAATTCAAAGTCGCATTTTGGAAGCTCTGCTCTAGCTACGGAACAATCAAAGGAGTGCACCTATCAGCTACAAAGAACAGCTAGACAGCTGTTGTTGGTTTGGGTTTTTTTTTATAAATGTTTCTGTGTTGTGTCAAAATGATTTCTGGTGATTTAAACTAACAGATAATCACAGCTGCTGTCTAAATCCATAGTGTTTAAAATTACAAAATGAAAAAAAAAAAAAACTTCATTACCTGTGAAGACTGTGTCTGTGTTTTTAACTATTTCTTGTACAAATATATGAAATCTTTTATGAGGAGACTGGTGCCAAGTAGCTGAATAATGGGGAAAGGGATTCTGTTCGTATAAATCTTAGCAGTGTTACCAACTCTACAATATAAAAAAAATTAAAATGTTAAAAAGTGACAGCTATGGTACATTTATTTTGTGTTAAGCTAACCGAATCTAACTTCTTGAGTGCCTGGCTTATTTGAAACATTTTTTTCATTGATCATTGATAATGCTGCAAATCAGAAATGTACATACTTCATTTACAACAGGGTTCTTTTTATACTTTTGTAGATTCTCATACATGTCATACATGGTTGTCTTTATGTAACTTAATTTTTTTTCATCCCGCAGGTGCCATTTTCATAATAAACTTCTCTTGGATTTGTTACTATCTGGCATCATTTCTTTTACATATAACCATCCTGACTAATGAATGCTGGTAGTATTTGTTTGAGCAGGTATTTTTTTTAATTGTTTTGTTTAAAAAAAAAAAAACTAAAAAACAAAACAAAAAAAAAAAAGAAAAAAGAACCGAAAATCAAAGAGGATAAAGCTAGATTTTATTCATGTTTGCGAAATGAAGAAAAGAAGCTGTCAAGATGTAGGTTAAGAATGCTAATCCAAATACTACAACAAACTTGCCACCATCCTAAATTCTCAGCTACCCCAACTCATTGTCATATTGAGCATTTTTATGCACATTATCAAAGCTGAATAATGGACCTGCAACATTAACCACTATAGAAAGTGTGCATTTTTTCTTGATTAATGCACACTGGAAGAGGTCAGCTTTTGTACATTAATCATTTAAAATGCACTTTATATTTTCATTTTTGCACTCTACAGTGTTACAGTGAAGCTCTTCAGGCACATTATATCCTACCTAGGCTGCTGATTCTTTTAAACATGTACTTTCTTTCCCCAGACTGGCAACGTGTAAGTTGTTGGTGTCATGTGGCTGGACTTCCTGCCTTACAGAGGACAGAAACATTTAGAAAAACATGTAGAAAAAACAAGGCAAAAAGCCGTGGCCTCACCGCTGAAGGGCAAAAAAGAAGTCAAATGCATTTTTAATTACACATCCATCCACACACAGGGGAAGAGCCGTTGGCGATTACGTCTACATAACTTCTGGAAAAAGGGGCAGAGCAAGAGGGTTTGTGAAAAGCAGGGAGAAGCTACGTTGCAGGAGATGCCACACCAGGTACCCATCGCTGTGTGCTGACTCTGGCAGTGGGTGCTGCACGCACGAGGAGGGGCTGGGTCGTGGCAGGGGAGGGGAGCAGGAGCTTTCTCACCCACCGCTTGCACGGTCCCTACGTTTCTCCTTCATTCATTGGCTTTTCCTACAGTGCCTCCCCTACCTATGACAAAGATTTTCAGGTTCCATATTTTATTTTGTTGCTGCTGAGAACGCAATCTCTAAGAACACAAAGTTCAAGCGTGTAAAATCAAGGCAGTGCTGCCCATAGTCAAGATCTGTGAGCAACTCTCAGTGCCCAAATCTTTTCTCCTCTGTATGTCCACTTGAAATTAAAACTACTGGGCTTGTCATTCTGGATGAGATTTTGGTTGCTTCCTTAACGCTGAGTAAAACTGTCTAATCAATTGCATAGTTTTCAGTGCATCTCTTTACAGCAAAAGATAACTCAGCTGAAGTAAGCTGGGCTGAGAAAACAACACAAAAAACCCCCACAGAAATGTATGCACAGTTACAGCTCAGTGAGCCAGCCCAATAGCTTAATAGCCTGAAGTCTGGCTCTCTGAGTTTCCCAGCAGTTCAGGATTCCCACTTCCCAGGCTCCAGGCACTGAGTTTGATACATCTCCAACTCGCAGGGGGTAGAAAGGAGCAGAGGTTAGTGCTGCTGCTTTCAGCTCTGCTCGCTTGTTCCAGTTGGCAGTGCAGCTTGTTTATGAGGTAGCTAAGGGTACGGATGCCAGCCGAGAGGAAAACAGAATTTAAATGGAGATTGGAAGAATGACCAGAATAAAGCTTAATGGAGGAATAACACGCCTGTTCTAAATAAGTGTTAACCAATATTAACCAAAGCCACTAATTCCAAGAAGCGGCTTGGAGGGGGGGGCATGTCTGAGTTGGCTTATAACAACTCTTTAAATCTCAACCATGATGCCCATACGTTACAACAGAGCATAGAGTCCATGGTCAAAAGGAATATCCTGCTCTAAGGGTCCTGCTTGAAGGAGTAAGTTTGTGCATTGAAGAAAATGACGGGAAATGCTGGTTCATGGGGGGTTTTTATAGTGGTGCTGTTGTGTTGGGTTAGCTCTGGGGAAATGGATTTTGTAAACTATTTTTTGTAGCAACTTTAAGAAACAAAAACAACTGCTTGGAAGGGTTGAAACCTTTGAAAAGGTTTCTTTGGTGTTGGCCTAGTTGCTATTTTTATAGTATTTGAGGAAAAACTGTTTGCCATGCAGAAAGTTGGGCAAACTTTGTCAAGTCATTTCATCAAAGAATATTTCCTACAACAACCAACCTCAGTAACTGCCACATCTGGAAAGTTTGTCCCCGAACCCTTTGTTTTGCAAGGTGATGTAAGCAGGTATCTAAAAGCCACCTAAAGAGTTGCGAGGGGAAAAGGGCTCTTTCAAAGCGTCATGACTCTGAAAAGTTACAGTGATAGAGAAATGTTTCAGCACTACTTAAATAACCAGCTCTGACAGCTTTCACCGGTGCTGTTGCAAGGTGGTCCTGTCACTGGAGTAACCGTGATGCCCCTGACAGCACGTTCGTTGTTACGATTCTAGGAACTGCATTAGTTTAAATGCGTCAGTGCTTTCAGAGCTCTTTGCATAGTATTTTTCCTTCTTGCCATTGTAATTTCTTTATTTTCATTTTAGGGCTGAGGGAGGAGGGTAGAAAGGCTGGATGTGCATTGCCAACTAATTTAATTAACTGTCATCTATCCAGCGAGTTTACTGAGGAACCTACAGAAATGTGAGCAAATGGGATGTCACCAGAGCCACAGATGTTGAGGTAAGATCAAACCGTTTATAAAACTTGCACGTGCATGCACACAGACATACAGATCTGCTACCTTGGGAAGCCAGTTGGACTTTCAGACTGGGCAGGGTAGTACCTATGTATATAAGCATAATAAAGGTCTTTTCTTCCCCTCTTTCACCTATTCCTTCATCTTTTCATCAGAAGGAGTGGATACTGGAAGGTGTTTTCATAAAACATGTCCAATCACATCAACACTTTTTTTCACCAAATCAAACAGGACCTTTCTGAAATCAATAGGACTTGAGATAAGTAAAGGATGCAGAGTTCTGCTTTTTGCTGACCTGAATCAGGATGGGTGTTCGCCACCACTGCTTTGTTCAGAATCCTAAATTCAGCAAGAGAGAGTGGAAGAACAACTTTTAATTCCATAATCACTGTGAGGTTGGTCTTTCGTCAAAGCAAAGGTCCAGAATAGTTTGGAATTGTTCATATAAATAACCACATTTCTAGAAGTGTCCCACTCTAGAAATAAAACCACAGAGCTTAAGGAGTCAGGTCCAAAGCCATGCAAATGAAGTCAATAATTATGACTTCAATTACACTTGTAGGAAGTTAAAAATCTTTCCCATCTTGTAGGAATTGTGTAGACTAGATGCAATGCAGAAAATAAGGGATCATTTAATAGACACCAATACTACAATGAGTACTGACTTAATGCCCAGGCAAAAAGATCATCAAGACTCGATAAAGGCTTATGGAAAGTCAGTGAGAGAAGGTTTGCATTGCTTTGCAGATAGGAGACTTTATTGCCCAGTGCTTTTTCTCAAATTACCTTTCACTGAGTCTAGAGACGTGGAAAGTATTGAGATTACTTTTCCCATTACAAGTTTTCCTGAGAAAAAGGACCTCTGTCTTTTTAGTAATAAAAAGGGACGTAATATTTTCTTGCTAAAGGAAGGGAATCAGGTTTTCCTCTTGCTTTAAAAGCATTCACAGATTTATAGCGGAAATGACAGGAACAGAATGTATTAACCGTATGACCCCGGCAGAATGAGTCTACACCCTTGATTGATTTAAAAGTTTATCTGTGTCCTCTGAATAGCCACAAAGAGTCAAGTCTTGGTCCTGCTCAAATCAATGAGAGCTTGACTAATGACTTTAATGGCTTCAGGAACAGGACCGAAGTTCTGAGCCAATACTCATAAGCAAATAACAAAGCAGAGCCTATAGCACAAACCGCAGACAGAGTCAGGATAATTGCATCAAGTTTCCTTTCCAATCCTGTACCACACCACTCACATGCTAAAAGAGAGCTGCTCTTTTTTGTTTAATTAAAAAGTGCTTTTTTCCAGTCTTCTCAAACTGCATGGTCTGATCCTTCCAGAGATTCCTGCCTTTAAAACGAGTGGGGAGTGAGGCAGAGGCACAGGTAGCACTGGGAGGACTACAGTTTTGCACGCATGCTCTCAGGGAGTGAGTTTGGCTCCTGGGTCTTTAATAGGAAAGCAAAGGACTCTGAGATGGAAACTCTGCTGGATATCGAAGCTTGTATTTTCTTGAACTACCAGCAGTGCTACCTGATGGCAGCACCAGTACAGCTTTTCCAGACCCTCTCTGAGTATCACCCAAAAGATGGGAAAGTTCAGCACATTGTAAGGAGGTGAGTATTCACTGAAATTGGTTCCAACTTCTGTCAGTACTGTGATCCTCTGAGGGCTCTTAGCATCCTTTGCGGGCTTTCCTGTAACTCAGTTACAATTTCATTTCTTTCTTCTGGCCAGTTCTCTGCTTCATTACAGCATGTAAGACTGTGTCTTGCAGGGTACTGACAAAAGCTGGTTTCAGCTCGGCACGTCCAGTCTCCTTAGATTATAGCAAATGGAAAGAACTAGGATTTTCCAAAGGTTTACTTTGAGCTGAAAACACACCCTAAATGCTGTGATTTGTCCCCTTAGCAAGGACCCACCGATCTTAGACTTTGCAGGGTGAATCAGTTTCTGAGAACACGCCTCCCATTTATTGCTCATTGGCACTCTGAACAAGCTCTGATTTTTGCCTTCTTTCCCACTTAAAAGGAAAGGTCCTTGCTGCTCTGTGTACTTCCACCTCTGCTGCAAGACCTGCAGCTGATGGGCCTGGCTTGGCCCCCTTCAGTGCCTAGATAATTTTCTTCAGTGAGGATTACCTGAAATTTCCAATAGCATGTTGATGTGACCATTTGCTTCCCATGAGGTTGTAGCCTTCATGTTTTCTGTATGGCATCATTTTTTCCTCTTTTTTAAAACCACCTTTGTTTTTGGCTTTGCCCATCCTTTTTAGCTTCACAATGTCTTCAAACACACACCCCTGGGTGCATAGCGCTTCCCCAGCGTGATCTATAACCATTACTGCCACTCCCAGGCCCTTGTTACCAAGCCAATTTTATATCCAATAGAGTATTTTACCATCAGTCCCGTACTTGCTAACCTTATAAATTAATCTGTTATGTGGCACTGTATTGAGAGCCTTTTCAAGCCCAAGTAAATTATGTCTCCTTCTTCACCCCTGTCCACTCTCATTGTCACTTCCTCAGAGAAATGAATCAGGATTGTTAGGCATGACCTCCCTTTTGTAAATCCATGCTGACTATCTCTAACCAATCTATATTAGATTGATATTAAATCAGGACACACACTCAAAGGGGGCCTGTTGTATAAATGCAACCTAAGGTTGCTTCATGTGGAGATGAGAGATGAGAATCACTGATACACTGAAGTTAGCAGTACCAGGTCTGATGGTTTGCCAATAACTTATTAGTGGCCTGATCCCTCCCCAGAGTCACAACCAGCACTCCTCTGGAGAAAACAAAACCTTTTATCTGCATTTGCCTAGCGTGTTTCTATTGCCAAAGTGAATGTGATCACTGAGGATGAGAAGAGAACAGGGTTCTGGTTTATTCATCTCTGATTGTGTCAAAATCACAAAAAGACATTCAAAACTCTGATGATTTTCAATAGTGCTGTCCCACAGCTTCCGAGAAGAGCTGCACTGCCTAAAGGTGCATGTCAAAAGGCAGCATGGGCATTTGCTTCTTGTACAAGCACAGACAAAGGACACCAAGAGAGTCTCTCACCTTGGCCAAGGTGCTGGAGAGCACGTCAACTGCAACAATTTTCCCAATATCCCATTAAGACATTTGGGATCTTGCTTTCAGCAAACACATGCCTGCTCTGAGTACGTGTCTCTACTAACTGATGTCAGAGAGGCAACTTTTTCCACGGAGATTGACAGCAATGGAGGGGTGGGCTCAGGGACTACAGGATATGCCTGAGTGAATCACGCACCATGTCCCCTTGCTTGCTTGCTGGGGTATGAAGATGGCACCCTGCACAAGCAGGGTGAGGAAAGAGGCTCTCAGCAGTGAATCCTAGAGCAGATTAGATATAAATTTGGTATATTTTGCTACATTTTCTACCTCTGTGACTGAAAGTATCTCCCTCAATGCTGTGAACATAATTGAGGTCTCTCTAGTTTCGGCAGGGAAAAAAAATTATCCCAACAGTCTGTCTTGACCTTGTTCAACAACGTATGCATCAAGCACACTGAGATCCAGGGGAGATAAAAGATGTCCCTTGGGAAACTGCCTGTAGGTCTCCTGCCTCATAGCACACCCAAGGTATACATGGGGAGCCTTCTAACTGACACCCCCAGAGCTTTTTGCTTATGTCCTATATACACCCATGTGTGGTTCCCTTGCACCTTCAAATCAGAAACACTGTAGTCCATGTACGGTGAGAGAGATGTTGTTCTGGGAGAGTTCAGCACAGTCAGTGCTGCTGCAGGACTTAGATATTCTGGCAAACATCCACTGAAACAAAGGAAAGGGGCCCCTGAATCAGTTTGGCTTGTTTTCAAGGCTTTGACCCTGTAGCAGCCAGTACGGACATGCTCAAAAAAATAACTTGCAAAAATGGTAGGTCAATACAGAGAACCATAACTTAAGAGTTATAATGGTACAAAGAAATACTTGGAGTATGTCTTCCCTGTTTGAAAGAAAAGATTGCTCACATGCTTTATGATGAAAGAGTTAAGAGGAAGTGAAACTATCGTGTATTTTTTAGACAAATGAAAAACTAGAAGAGCAAAAAAAAAAAAAATAACCACATTTAGTTGCTAGAGTTATCTCATTGCTGGTATCTGCAGCTGAAACATGTAATTTTGTCATTGGCATAAAGATACATTGCAGCTATAGAGTCCCACAGTCAAAGAAATATGGTTTAGTATCAAGTGCATCATATAAAGTTATACATACAATCCAAGTTATCAAACACCTTTAAGGAATCAGCTGCTGGATAGGCACACACCTCAGAACGTTCCATCAGACAGCAAGTTATACACCATAGCCCTCAAACAGAAACCGTATAGATAGTTTTCTGAACAAATCTGATCATGGGTGACAGATCAGATGATGGTAACCATCCCTTCTGGCCATAAGACCCTGTTGAAACAGTGACCTTGCTGGCACTAGTAAGAAATCAACTCCATAATCGCGCAACTGTAGAGATAGGATTAGACAAATTAGGAACAATAAAAAGTGAACACAAATGTGAAACAAAACTAGCAGCAAAATTATTTGTCATAAGTTTCTGACTATGATTTCCAGCATATTTTTGTGAGCAAATAGTGAAGTTTTGTGCAGGATCAAAAGTATATTTTCATATATTTCACGTTGGCTGCATGTTTTCCTGCAGCAGGTGAGCGGTACTTAGAGGAATCAGCAGTGCACTTCAGAGGAAGTATTCGTGGGAGGAGAGGGTGAGAACTGACAGTTGAGATAGGAGATGTTCCTTAACTTCAGCATTGTCTGCAGAGCACCTGCCTTCTCTCCTCCTTTGGTTCACATCACCATAATACTACAATTTGTATGACCAGAAATCACACCATGAAAACAATTTTCCCAAACCTCACAAATACTAACTTCACCAGTGGCTCAATACCAGACTCAAGAAAAAAGGACACAAACACTCTGCCATTGGTTTAATGGTACGGTGCTGAGGAGCACATTGTCTCAAACAAGCACTGCTTCAGCTTCGTGGTGCTGCAGAGAGACACGGACTTTGTCACCTAGGTATGCATTTATTCTCATTACCCAAATTTGTCTTACGATACAGACAAGAGGGTTTCTTCAAACTAAGTTAAGTCACTACACTATCCTAGACCCTTACTTAGACCATCAACACAAACCTTCCTTCCTCATAGACACCCTCTGTAACTAGCCACTGCTGCAGGTGGAAAGAGATCTCCTCGGAGTCTGCCTTGGAAGTGGGAAATCCCAAATGCCTCTGCGAGATTCTTGCTTTGGCTCAAAATATCTTCTCCTCTGCTTCCAAGAGAAGAAAAAACATTGAGGAGACTGATAAGTCTAAAAACTGAGACACTTCTAATAAACTAGGAGCATGTAGTGATACTAGTTAGTAATGATGCTGCTGCTATTAGCAGTAGTAGTTGTTTTAGCATCAAGAGTAGTGGTGGTGTACTGTAGTAGTAGTATCACACCTACTACCCCACAGTAGTGTTAGTAGTGAAGATTAAATAGTTGAGGTGCATTCAGGATAAATTCAAAGTACTGCTGGATTTTCCTGTGCTTATGAGAGTGTGCTTAGCATTTACGTCCAACTTCCTTGACCCTCTGCTTGCTTCTACCCTTTCTGGTCACTGAGAGACTCATTTTTTCATTTGTGTACAAGATTATACGCTGTCAGAGGTTAGCAAAGTAGGCAGTTTGGAGGCTTCATTTAGGAATATTATTTGTCAGTTGACCTTGTAATACTATCATTTGATAACTGCATATGACACCAGCAGTTAATACTCTGCCTGGGCTGACAGATAAAATTCAAGGCGCAAATCAGTATCTGCCCAAGGACCTGACCACCACTGCCTTTTCATGCCCTGCCCACACTAATACTGCCTAAAGAAATCTGCATGAGCAATGAGGAGGAGTTCCTCCTGGTGGGTCACTGGCTCTTAAAATTATTCCCTTTATAATTTGCTACATTGGGCACTTGACAACCTTGTAAGGGGCACGCAGGAAGCTTTTCTTTAGTTATCGAAAATATCCATCGGAAATAACATTTTCTTTGATGATGTGGGTGGGTTCAGGGAAGGGCAAGGAAAACCTCTGCTCTGAACTCTAAGAAGACGTCACAGACCAGGGCTCAAAGAGTACCAAAATGCTGGATCACTAGCTCAACACAGTTGTTGTTGTGGTTTATTATTGTTAACAATAATAATGAATCATTGCACTGGCTTATTCATAATTATTAGTTAGAACTGAAACCTTGTTAGATCTCATACACATCCCATCTGTACACCTGGCAGCCCTCTGCTGAGACATAAAGGTGAGTGGCACATGCTCAGTGAAGCTGACCCATACAGTGAAACGGTTTATGAGAAATGATGATATATGATGAGAATACAAAACTTGATGATAGGTTTATTTATTGATTGAAAATAAAATTCATGAACTGTGAAGCTGAAAACTGCACCAGAGCGAATTGGTCCAAGAGGACTTTAGGGAGGGAGGGAGAGAGAGAACGTGCATGTGTGTATTACAAGTAAGCTAACTTAAAGGCTGCCTAAAAGGCTTCTGATTCCACAAGCAGAGCCTCTGAGGATCGGATCTGAAAGCCTTTAATGCTGCTAAGGTTTTGTCAGTGAGACATTTGCATATTTTGCCTACAAACCCAAAACGCTGTGTTAATTCATTTTTATTTACCTTTCTGCCGCTTCCAAAAGAAACCTCGCAGGAAGCCATTAATGACACAGCTTCGTAAGAGATAATTTTCAGAGAGGCTTTGCAGGTAGTGACTGAAGGGGGGAAAAAATGTGTGTCAAATTTAGGTTATTAACAACATAATCCTTAAACAGACGGTATCTCAAAGACTAATTCGTCTTCAAATTTGACTGTAAAAACTGCATGATCCTTCGCTCTGTGTGCAAGAGAATTTATATTGCGTGTCTTTTTTCCTTCCTGTTTACTAGAAAGGGAAGCAGGAGAGTTTTGAAGCACTGGGCTGGAGGCTGGAAAACCAATTTAATCTTCATGCTATTGCACCTTTCATTCAAATTCAGGTCCCTTTCTCCACAGTTCCTCAGCAAAACCGCAGGGCAAGCAGCTTTCCCACAGATCCCATGTGCAAAGCCACCAGGTAGCACCGGGACCCATTTCCAACAGCATCCGCCTGGGGAGGACTATCTGGGAAGGGTGGGCTGGCAGGGAGCTCTCTGCAGGACACAACGTGGTCCCCAGCAAGTGACAGCCCCAAAACTTTGCTTGCCCGGAGAGCGTTCGCCGTCTCTGGCAAATTTGGATTGCCACAACTCATCACAAGTCAAATCATGCTGGTATCTAAGACATCCCCCAGGGTTCCCCCGCACAAAATCAGACCTGGAGTCCCTGATTTGTCTGCAACTCGCAGCAGCAGGCATTCAGGACGAGACTGCTGTATTTTGTTATAAGTTAAATAATACTTTTTGTTTAGTTTAGTGCCAGGTTCTCAGTAGACCAACCTTTGGACAAGCTGAATGCGAAGCAATTGCTCTGCAACCTGTGGCTGCAGGAAAGCAGGAGCCCTATTTAATACAATTTTAACAGCACGATTTTTTAATCACAATATGGCAAAAGCCATCTCAACCTTTTCCCCACTTAAGTATAAAGTACCAAAACCTTTATGTCTTCCCACACTGAGAGAAGTTAAAAACCTTTTTTCTTGCGTGAATTTATAATATTCAGCACAAGCTTCTTTTAAACTTCCCTGTTGTTGGAGGTACATTTTTCCTCCCTCTTCATGGATCCTTTTAAGATATATAATTTATTAGAGGTTTCCTCTTCCTTCCTGTATTTTTCTGCTCTGGATGCTCTATTTATAGTCTTTGTCATGTCAAAATTATCTCTGAGGAAAAACACGGAGAGGCTACGTAACTGGGCCCCATTCCATTGCCCAGTCTGGCATCTTGGCATTGAATTTATCTTCTAAAGAGAGAAAGCACTTCTCCTATTTTTTTTTTTTATATACTAATTTGTCTAGGTTCAGTCTACATTTAATCATTTTATCTACATCAATTTATCTCCATCCATAGCCCCTATCTCCTCACGTGCTGCATAGAGCTGGTCTCCCATTGCATCCATTGCTGGGCTGGCACATATGTTGTATCCCCGTCTACAGGTGAGTGCTGTGTCCTGGTTACAAACCCACTGATGGCTCTCAGAGATTAAATGAAAGGTTATATATGTGAACCACATGAGACGCCAGGCACCAGGGCCCCACTGCCCCAGAGAGTGGACCGAGAGTGGGGAAAAACAACTTCACTACACAACTACCATTCTTCCACCACCTCCTTGGCCACAGCACCTGGTTGAAGCCAGTGAGATCATGTGTAGCTGTGAGGCTCCTTGGGGATGGGGTAAGGAGGAAAAAATGCCACCTGGTCATGCCCTGGCACCTCCATCCCCTGCTCCCCAATTGCACCAAAGTGGGTCTGCACCCAGACTTTCCTTTTTGTTCAGGAAAACACCTAAGCCATATTGTCCTGGAGGAAGACAAAACACCCCTATGCTGTTATTCCTAGTAGCAATCCCACCAAAATCAATAGCGCTGCTCCAGCGAGTCCCCACGCCGCAGCGTGAGTGTTTCAGAGCCTGACCCCACCGCAGTGGATACACCCGGAGTCCATTACAAGTCCATTCTTCCTGTGATAGATGAGCACCTGACATGTGCTTAAACAAGAGCCCCGGCCCTTCTGGGTCCCCTCCAGCCCTGCGCTGCGCGGGCAGGAGTGAGCAGGAGCGTGTACCGGGAGGGCGAAAGATGGCGATGGCAGCAATGACAAATGGTGAGTGGAAAGGCTTCAGTTTCTAGTGGAGTGTTACACGTGGTTTAAGAAGGTTTTCACAGCTCTGTACTACAAGGCTACAGAGTGTTGCCATCACATTTGTTCTTT
Source organism: Bucorvus abyssinicus (assembly GCA_009769605.1). Taxonomy (NCBI): domain Eukaryota; kingdom Metazoa; phylum Chordata; class Aves; order Bucerotiformes; family Bucorvidae; genus Bucorvus; species Bucorvus abyssinicus. The sequence goes on from CM020042.1 coordinate 11,244,237, forward strand.
GCAGGTGCTAATTTGTCTTCCTGGAGTTTTTCCATACCATCCAAGGAAATGTTGCATGGTCGGCTCGTGCCGGTAGCTATCAATGGAGAAGCAGCCCTGTGACACCATTAACCAGGCTACTGTCTAACAGCTAATTAGTAGCAAACCCCAAAGACGTTTCTTAGATCACGACATCAAGCAGAGAAAGTAAGAAAAAGAGATTTCTGGGTAGGGGACCCAATGCTGGGACATTCCCTAAAACAATTAATATGGGGGGAGATAAAAAAAAAAAACCAAACAGGAAGCTCAGGAACATATGAATGTTGGCCATTTCTTCCTCCAAATACAAGTGCTTGAGGTATCTCTGAAAACTAGCAGTAGCTCTGTGTGATCACATCCTTTGCTGCTGTGTGCTATCCCGGGGACGTGGCAGGGAAAGGTGCCACAGCGGTGAAATCAGGAGTGTGGAAAGAGAGTTCTCCAATGCGCGCGTGTTCACTGCACGTGAGGAGCGTGCGGAAAGGTCTTTTTGCGCTGATGGTCATGCTCTGTAATTCTAACATGACAATTATTTTATAATCCTTTAATATATTTTTTTACTAATTTGAGGTTCAAGGCTGACAGTAGATTATAGCTCAGTTATTTTAATGCTTAAGCCTTTTCTAGCATACCAAAAAGGGGGAGTTTACGTATTTCAGTTTTAATGCCCCATGAAAAATCTTCCCCTTCCTTCAAAAACAGCTGCAAAACAAACAAACAAATAAAGTGAAACGATCAGGGCCAGAATCTGTTTCTCTTCGCTGCTCCTCAGAGGTCATTACCAAGGTTTAACATTTACTTGCAGTTCTGCAAGACATGCAAACCACAGGCAGTGATAGCACAGGGCTTGGGCTGTCTGCTCAACCTAGGTGGGCACTCTCATTGCGTGCCTCCACCACCTCACTGGTGGGAGCTGCTGGCACCCTCAGAGGTGATTCAGGACAGGCAAGACGTGGGTTGTGCTCTGGAGGTGTCGATCTCCAGGCACCTGGAGCGGTTACCCTGGAAGGCTATTTTTCTATATCAGTCACCGTGTAGGTCAGCGGTGGTAAACCCAATCCTTCACCCCTTGTCCCCGACGGATTGGTTGCATGCGGCTTCTTCCAGCATCCAGAAGGACCGGGATGCACCTCCAAAAATGATGATCCCAGCATGTGGCACGCTGTGTGCCACATCTGTCACCTCCTGCCTCAGCTGCTGCTAGTGGGTTGCCTGTTGCTCGTGGCCATTTTAACTTGGGTCAATTGGCTCCAGATTTGTTCTCACCTCGCTATAACCCTATAATATTTGGTCTACAGTTTTGCTCAACCAAACATAACTGAGCTTTTTCGTTTTTTCTTCTGGTTTTTTTGTTTGTTTGTTTCTGTTTTTGTCAAAGAGATGCAGCACAGTATTCACTAGAGATTTAACACCTTCAGTGCAGCCACTGTTACGCCCATAAACAAAAGTAGAAACAACCAGAGTTTCCTGGCCCTTGTAAAGCTTCAATAAGCTGGTTCTAAGAAGTTGCCAAACACCTTGCTTAAAAAAAAGAGTTTTAGTTGAAGTCATAGAAAGTTGTCCGGTGACTCCTTTGTGTTTCATTTTAATATGTTTTTACAACATTTTCTATTTATATTTCCATCTCTTCAGTAGGAGAAATAATTTAACAGAGAGGAAAAAAAGTATATATTCTGCTTACAAATGTAGGTACAACAGGTATAACCACATATAAACAACTGGTTCAGAAATTTGGCCTCTCCTACCTGCAAAACCTCACCAGAAAATAAAGAAAACCTTATTTTGCTGTAATAATTTCCAAAATAATTACTTCATCTGCTAGTGAATTTATTATATCAAATCGTCTGCTTGCTTTGTCTGTGTTAATTATTTTTAAAGGAGTAGCAGTAAAGATAAGAAGAATCCTATGCAAGTGTGATGTCTAAAGAGCAGTCATCACATGGGAAAGGAATCAGATATTCATAAAAGGTCAAGTTAAACTTCCTCTGTATAACAGAGTAAAACATAAGCCGTTTCAGGCACGTTCCCCTGCTCCTGCTAAGACATATTTTAGATAGATCTGATACCCTAATTATAATCTTTTCCCTCTGGGTAACAATGCTATGTGTTATTCAGGTTAACATCCCCCTTTACTTGTTTTATTTTCTTCCTCTTTATAATGTGAAAAGATAAAATCGAAATGTATTCACACTCACACTTGTAAGAGCTTTGGAAGTTATGAGGCAAGATTTTTGGAGACCTTTTCTCCCGTCAGGTTTCTCTAACACATACATTTGCCAATTCCCTTCTAGGGGTTCCTTTCAGGAGATCAGCTGCATTAATTTAACTTTTCTACTGTGATTTGTAGTTAACAGAGACTAAACCTGGGATAAAAGGAGCTTGGTGACTGCTTCTGCCTTTTGCCATCATTTGCTCAGTCTGAAGAGAATGGTGGCAACACTGACGATGTTTAAAAGAGAGAAAACACAAATGAGGAGCACTTCAGGCTTTCACTCCCAGAAACAAAAGGCAATTATCCAAGGACAGAGAGAGAAGGAGAGGTTGTAGAAAGAAAGCTAAGAAGCGGTGTCTGCTGAGACAAGATGTCAGCTTTGAAAAAGCATCTTTTTGACCCAAATCTTTTCCATTGGGGTCCTATTCCAGGTGTTCAACTTATCCATGCACCAACACAGCGCCATGCTGCCTCTGCTATAGGAGGGCCCACCACAACTTCCAGCTCTCCAGGCTCCTGCACCACCCGCATCTTTCCACCCACCAAAGGAAAAGGACTGTTCAGCGGGTGCTTTTGCTGGTGCCAGCAGCCACACTGCTTGGGAGACAGAGGGTTATGAGACCTGCAGACCCTGCACACCCCTGGCATGTGCTCTGTGTGTGTGTGTGTGTGTGCGCACAAGCCTCTACATCCCTCACTTTGCCTGCTGCTGCCTCATTCCCCGAGCAGCTCTGGGAAGCCCTGTCCCCATGGGAGAGGCACCTCTCCAGAACAGTTGTGTGATTCACAACAGAAATAAAGAAGCGACTCAGTCTCATCTCCACAAAAATTCTCTATTTTTTTCCCCCTCTAATCTAGGCTTTCTAAACAATAGAGAAGCAAAGGGCATTGTTCAGCTCCTGAACAGTAAAGAAAAACATGTGGCTAAAGTACAGCATACTTAGTACTTTGGCTGAAAAACAAAACACGGTAGCACGCACGTCACTGCCATTAAAAACCATATAAATGTGCAGATGATTTCAGAAGTGTCAAAGTCACTGCGCTGGAAATGGCAGGCTGGGACATTCCCCAGCCAGTCATCAGGGCCTGGGGGGCACGCTCCCCTGTGGCATCACTATGCCACATCCCAACCAGACAGGGAACTGTGTCAAAGACAGCCTGAAGACTCCCATGCACCCAGGAGACCCTTCATATTTGCCTCTCTGCTGCCTGCAGCTCCAGAAGAAGCTGAAAGAGGAATGTAATAAATCCCACGACTTTATGGAGATCGGTGCTAGTGTAATCATTTAACACCACAGGAAGTAAAACGCATCAAAAAAGAAAAAGATAGATAAAAAAAGCAAAAAAGGATGTATTTATAAGAAGATCAGGGTGTCTCCGATACATCACTGTGGTCTATAAATTATGAGCCATTGCCTAACACAGCTTGTACCACTTGGTGGCAACACTTCCTTGTTTGATTTGTTGAACCTTTCTCATAATCTTTCTTCTGAATCTTGAAAGGACAAGTGTATGCCCTAATATGCGTAATTAATTACTGCAGAGAATGAAAATAAAAGTTTTGAAAGGCTTTGCTACTACATTCTGTCCAAGAGTCGTACTAAATTGTTCACAAGAACATGTTAGGTCCTGAGACATTTCTGACAGGAAACTTTCACATGCCGCAGAGGCATCACTGAGCAGCCTTGTACAGCGATCTCATCTTAAATACACACCAAAAACAATCTCTTCCAATGTGCAACCAAAGTGTTGACCGGCTGCTTGCAGAGCATCAGGTGATCTGGAATGATGGGATAGATGGCTACGACTGCACAAGGTTCTCCATTGCAAGTGTGATTTAAGACTGCAAGTACACAGCCAAATGGCATTCAGGCTGTAGTCTCGCTTGGTGCCCAAACAACAGCCATGCCATGGCTCGCTCTTGCAAGTTAAGTGTGATCTGCAAGACTCCTTCAAGAAAAGAGCATTCAGTGTCCCCACCTGCTCAACTCTGGGGCCCCCACTAAACCTGACAAGTAATGTCATTAATGTCAATAATTTCCTGGATTGTGGCACATGCAAACTCACTAGCATTGGGCAGGTTGTGGTGTCCTCTTCTGACACATGTCCCTGCAGTAACATGTCACCCCAAGGCTATCAAGGGGCATCCAGGATAGCTCTGGGAAAAGCGGTCTAAAGCCATGCAGCAGCCCAGGGGTGGCACAGAATGGGGATGCTCCTGGGTCTGTGCTGCTGCAGACAGATTCTGTGCAGCAAAGCAGTTCAGAGATGATGTAGGTGAGGTTCACACTGCAGCAGCTTGCAGGAATGCTCTCCGGCCCAGCCCACCATAGCCTCAGGCAGAACAGGGACAACGCAAAAGGTATCTGCATTTACCTATTCCTCACCTCTCATGAGACAGAGCACAAATTTAATAGCACAAAGTCCTTGAGATCAGCAGCTGACACAGCAAATGCAGATACTGAGCCTTAAATTTTTAGGGGAGAAGTCTTTTAGATAGCCCCTTGCCCTTTGTGCCTGCTGGACGGGGTGATGCTGGTCAGGGTGTTGACACAGGTGCTCTGTCTGGAGAGGTGCCATCTGCAGAGGCTGGGGAAGCCCTCACCTCCTCCAAAATGTCCTCATCTACATCTTCTGGCCATAATTTGCTGACAAGGGGAAGGAAAGGAAACTCAGACTCCCAACAATTTTCGTGTGCTCCCTGGGCACATTCACAGAGACTGAGCAAAGGAAATACACTAACAATAAGGGGGGAAATGTTTGGCTTATGATATTAGCATATTTATAGCAGCAAGAATACTATAGGTCCCAACCTTATATAAGATTTTGATGAACTGCCAGTTTTAAAAGTGAAAGAAAAGCTTGCAAGAACCACCCATGGTATTTAATATTACTAATAAACACATCTAGGCTCAAGTACTGACATTCCAAGTGCTTGAATTTACGATCACATTAGTTAAGTTCGTTCAGATGTGTTGAAAGAATTAATGACTAAACTGAGAATTTACTTAAAATACACTCAGAAATCAACACAGCTTCGCAAAGGGGAGAAAATGTTCAATGAAGGTAGCAAACGCCAGCTTTTGGATGGGTACATGCACCTCCTCTTTAACTAGGATGTGAACTGGGTGAGGTAGAGGAGGTTCCTGCCTTCAAAACCCCGTATATAAACTGTATATTTCTTCATCACTCCCTTTTTCCCCCCAATATTATTTCCATTTCTAATGAATGATTGAAGGTGACCTGTTACTCAACATTTCCTAGAGAACAGAGCCCAAACAGCCGCACAGCTGCTCTGGATAGGAGGGAAAGCAGGGTGTGCTCCCTGCTCTGAATCTGATCTTGGCTCTACCTTGAGGCTAGAACCAAAGGGGCATCAGGCTCAGATTTGCAATCCTGAATTTGGGACAGGAAAAAGAGGAGGAGAATCCACAGTCTTAAGCAGTAGATCAAAAGGTTTAGGCATCAAATAATAGACTAAGTGTAACCTGCATGAACTATTCGACAGGGAACGGGTACAAAAGTTGCTCCTGATACCTCATGGTTGTGGAAAATGTGCATTCAACCCTTTGCTGTGCAGGAAGACGAGAGGTGTTGCTCAGCAGAGAGCAGTGCCAGGCTGAAGGGTCCTCCTGGGGTACAGGCTCACCATACTGGACCTTCTGCATGGTGATGCAGCATGAGTGCTTGCAAGTGTATCAGGCCAGAAAGAAGAGGGCTCATGGCAGCGCTGGGCTGAATTTCACTCCTCAGCAAGGGCAGCCCTGACCTAGTCTCGCACCAGTGAGTGTTAGTTGTCCCCATAGCTATTCACTGGAATAGGATAACTCCAAACCTTTTCTTTTCCATGGAGTACCTCAACCATTTAGGCTCCAAAATTGCACTTACATTACCATGACACAGGACGTGTCATCTAGTCAACCAGCCCCTACTCACTGCTCCAAGAAAAGAAAGATCACTCCTACCTACATCACTCGTGCCAGACGTTGCTCCAATCACAGCACCAGCTTGGCTCCAGCCCTGTCACGTCCATGCACTGGGATTGCAACCAGAGAGCTAAAATTTAAGTAATCAGCCCCTCCCAAATCAAGGAGATGTATTGCAGGTGAGGACCAACAGCATGGGAACTAAGTAAAAGGGGAAATACAACATTTGAAGAAAGAGAAATCAAAACAACTTTCTGTATTGACACTTGATTTTAAACTAAAGACATAATTATCCTGTTGCCAGCCTGGGCTACAGAGAAAACCATCTTGTTGGGAACTGATTAAAAAATTAGCCAGTGTTTAGCTTCTCATAGATAAAGGAGCATAAGCTTTGAAACAGAAGTGTTTGCAGTGAGCTTTTGAAAACTCTCTGAAGACAGAGGAGCTTAAGTCTGCTAAGCCGCTTCCTTCACCTGTTAAATGTCTGTTCAGATGTCTTTTTTTTTTTCCTTCCTTTCTTCTTCTCTTCTTTTAAGAGAAGCCTCTGGTACCTCTTAACAACAAGCATTTTCGCCCTTGCATGGAGCATGGGGTGATGTGCTACCATACAGCACAGTGATGATCACAGGGCATCCACTGAACCACCTTAAAGGTGAGGTAGGTGTCAAAGCTGGCATGAAGTGTGGAGTAAATCAAAAGCAACCCACTGTCACTGCACGCCACAACACCTCTCCAAGGTTATGTTCTGACCAGACCGTTCCCAGGCACAGCCACCTCACCGGGCCCACCTGGACTGGTACCATGTCCCTGACAGACAACCTCTGGGTGCATTTTCCTCACTTTATTGGGTATCAGCAGTCACTGAGGAGGAAGGCAGGCATTTCCCAAGGGTGATCAGGAGACACCGCTTTACAGTACCACTACAGGCAAATAGCAGGTCCTCTTGGGTGCTTTGCAAGTGGATAGAAATAGTATGATTGGCAGGTTGACCAAGCCTGAGGTTTTGGCCAAATGTGAATCGTCACTCTCTTTTTTCTTTTTCTTTTTTTTTCTTTTTCTTTTCCCTTTCAGAGTGAATATGGAAGTGTCATGCAGTTTTCCTGGATTTCAAAAGTTTTTACATTTGTTTTCAGGTTTCCACACTAATGGTCCTTTCTTATCTCTGCCATTAGGTCTGGCCAGGCCATAGGCTCAGCAGGCCCCTCCAGACCCTGAGGTCTCAGAGCAGCTGGGATGTGTGCTTCTGGCCATGCAGGACACTGCCTGAGGCTGCTGGGGCTCATCCAGGGCCATTCGCCTCCTCAGGATGGCACCTGGGGGCTCATCCCCAACAGCTTAGCAGATGGTGGTGAGGGGTGGGTGGCAGCAGATAGGTGGACAAAGGCCTTGAGTCCTAGGTAAGAGCATTAAGCTCTTTGAGAATACGATTTTGGAGATGTATTTTTCAGAGCTATCGAGTCCATCACAGGCAGCCTCTGTAAAAGAGCCCAGGGCTGAGCGCGGAGGCGTTTGATGAGAGGTGAGATGCAACTGAGTTAAACAAGTCCAGAGACTCGTGCGATAGCAGCTATAGCACTGATTTTATTTCCCACTTTGTACGCTCCTGACCGATATGCAGCAATGCCGTGGTGCAAAACAGCTGGCAGAGGACTGGGCAGGGGAGCTGGGGACTGCTGGGGTTTGCTACGGTGCTGCAGCCCAGCCAAAGCCCGCTCCCTTGTGGGAATGATGCTAGTAAGTTTTAGTTATACCATGAGTAGCTGCTCTACATCTATGTTTTTCTAATTGCCTCTCCTACAGTTTACTTGAGAGAAAAAAGAAAAAAAAGACAAAAGCAGTTTTTCTCCACTGTGAAAGCAGAGTTTGGTGCTATGGCTGACCCAGGCAGGGCAGCAGCCACAGCGGTGGAGCTGTGGGGACAGCCTCACTCACTGAAAGGAAGTGAAATTAAAATTGGGGCCAACCCAGCAGTTTGTTGTAGGAAGGTGGGATATGTGTTACAGCAGTAGCCAGCACGGACTAGGTTGTTCACCTCGTGAGGAGCGGCAAGTCTGCCTACACCAATGAATACCCCCAGGAGTCTTTGTCTCAGTCTTCAGTAAAGCTCCCCAGCACTGGCGATGCCATCACCACCCACATAGCTGGGTCCAGGATGAGCCTGTGCTTACAGCAGAGCAAGGCACTTGGGCGCTCTCCTGGTGTGCAGATGTGAGCATGACTGCCCTGTGCTAAGGCGGAATGAGATCCCTCTCCTCCTGGCTCCAGCTGCGAGGGCTGCCGTGCAAGGGGAAATGACTCCTGCCAATGCCCATTTGCACCACCATCTGAATTGTTAACATTTTTTTAACTTCTTTTTTCACTGCTTCCATGCATTGCAGGGATTTGAATCTTTAAGTGCTCACAAGCTGTAGGCATTACAGTACTGGGTGCTGCAGCACCCACAGGTTGCACCCTCAATTCCCAGAGCAGTTCCATCCCAAACACCCACACCTAAGAGACAGGCACTTCTGAATGCCACATCAGCCAGCAGCCCAGGCGTGCAAATATCTCAGCCAGGCCACCACCACTGATGGTGAAGATGGAGGAAAATGCCCCCTTTTTGCACAATTCCAGCTCAATCTGCAGTTCTTGGACACATACTGCTCCAAAACTGAGATTTATTATTGCCCAGAGCAGGGTTTTTACTGCTGTGCTGCGGGCTCATCCCTCACACAGCTCCCACACCTACCTGTGTAATGCTCTGGTCTGAAAGAGAGGGCCGGATGGAGGATGGCTCTGGTCCCTCTGCCCAGCATCATGAGGGGAGCCGTGAATTCAATCCCCTCTGCCAGGAGCAAAGGCAAAGCCTGCCAAGGGTGGTCACGGCTCCATGTTGTAACCCCTAAATGCATAAATGCTTGGGCTCCCACTCTCAGCTTTCTGCATCAGCCTCCACAGCTGATTCCTGGGCTCTTCCACACCAGCAGGATGATGTGCCTGGTCACAGCACACACTGGGCAGAGGGTAGCTCTGTGCTCACTGCTGGGCAAACTTGTCCATCACACTCTGAAGCCCACACCACTGTCCTGTGGTCAATTCTTGTGCGAGTCCAGGTCTGCTCTGATTTATTGCTGTCATGTCCTGTTAACAGATAGGTGTAACAAAACCAGCTCGCCACAACCACCACCGGTTCCATAGGGCAAAGGGGACCTCTTCTGAGCAGGGTCCTCCCTTCTGCCGCTTCTTTGCTAAATCAGATGACGATTTCTCAGCTGAGAAATCTTCTGTGCTGCCTATAGCATTACGGAGTTTGAAAGATCATGCAGCAGCAATGCTTCATAGCTCATGGGGCACCAGGGACCAGGAAAATGTTCTAAGCCCGCAGCTCTGGAAGTTACTAAACAGTAACAGCTGTAGCAGAGAGGCACCGCTTGCAAGGGGAGATAGTATTTTTTATTAACCAGCCTAACACAGTTGGGGAAAAAGGGACATATTCAGGCACAGAAACCGTTGTTTAAATGCACTGGCTCTAGTCTTTGGAGAACTCTTTCCCACTAAGTGCTCTAGTTTAAATCTCCATTCTGGTTTTGCTACTCTGAGCTGTTAAAGCACAAGATGCTCAGCAGGTAACCAGCTGAGTAAAATGTCAAAATTAAAGGAACTAACAATAGTTACATGTAATCACGAGTGGTCTTCAGAGCTCGATTAGCTTGGATTACAGGGTCGTTCTTTCCACGCTTCTCACCAGCCACCCATACAACAGACTTCAGAGCCAGCCAGATTAACATGTTCCCAAAACCTCAGGACTGGGAAGCCTCACTCTGACTGCCCCCCTGCTAAATCAGTCTCCAGGGTGTTGGCTAAGACCAGGGACCACAACCTGCCTCCTCTCTCACCTCTAGCAGGAAGATTTACTGTGGGTGTCCTGCACGCTGGCACTGACTGGGTTTGCCACCACATGAGAATTGCTGGTAACGGTGGCAGGACTAGTGTACTTTATTTAGCATCTCCAGCATTATTTACAATAATAGTATGTGCAGATTAAATTATCCCCTCCTTCCACAAGACAGATTATATATATATATATATATATATATTTATCTACACTTTTTGAAAGAGGATGGGAGTTTTACCATTCCCTGAAGCGGAAGTACTCCACAGAGGCAAAATTATGTGGGAAAGGGGAATCAATTTTTACTAACCTCTCTTCCACTGTCCCGCTACTTTGTAATTTTCAGTGCAACCTTTGATATCAGATGCATTCTCCAGAGTCATGGGAATTGTCAGTGCAAGTATATTTAGCCATATCCCTTTGGGTAGGTGGGGGAGGAAAGAGCCCCCTAAATAGCTGTAAGATAACGATTACTGCAAGCATATTTGCTTAGAGAAAGCTTAGTCAGAGTTCAGAGAAAAGACGAGTCCTTGGCAGCTCGATGGCCAATGGCCAGCTTCTTCTTAAGCTGTCCCTGCAAACCCTTATTCAGTGAGGGGCATGCTCAGAAGAGAAAACCCTCTGCTTTCCTTAGGTCTTCACCACATGCTCTAAGCAGTCCTCAGGGTTAAAAAAAATGTTTAAAGGGGAAAAATGTCTAGATTTTCTCTACTCTTTAACAAAAAAAAAGGCAAAGACCTCCATGCTAGAAAACGTCTTTGACATGGGAGGTGGGGAACAGAATTCCCGCTATTCATAATATTCAAACGAATCACAGAAGTTCACAGCACTTTAAAAAATGAGTGAAAATGTCCTGGATTTCACTCAGCTGCAGTTTTAGTGGGAGCGGGGAAAAGCCTCATTCGCAGCTGCAGGAGAAAAGTCTGGGACTCAGGCTGGAAAAGTAGCAGGGGGAGGATGTGAACGCTGTTAAAAATAAAACTTATCACACAACAATTGAATCGTGAGAATGTTATCCGGTTCAACAGGAGCGTGAAAACAAATAGGCATTTCAAGAAGAGGGTCACTAGCAAGGTAAATAACTTCAAAATAGCAGGAAGCGACCAAGGAAACGCGCCAAGCTGATGGCAACAAACAGAGCTCTCCCTGACCGTGGAGGCCACGGAGTTGTGTCACCTCTGTGCAGTGCCATCGCCCTTCATCCAGCTGTGCAGCACCGCACCCACCCGCTGCAACCCCGGCCACGGCGTGAGACGCGAGACTGAAAAGACTTGCACAGGACAACATTTAACACGACCCAGTGTTTATTGACTCCTGCCACATATTTTTTTAAATAGTAACAGGAACACAAAATGTGATGTATGGTCAAATACTACTAGGGGGTTCTATATCAATCTGATGCAAAGTGCCAGCATTGTTGACCAGCATACAACCTGACAAGAGAAGATGTAGTCATAACTGCTCAGATATCTGCTGGGAGGACATCGCAGTCGAAGTAGAACTAGTTATTTGCCTGCAAATAGATATATTTTCTTCTAGATGCAAGTGATGTTAGAGCCAGCTATTTTGCAACAACAAATACATAGAGTATCTGCCAACACTTTAAAAAACGCAATAGGAAAGGACTGAAACTGTTTAAAAACAGAAGGAAAAAAGAGTGGATCTTTTCAGACACTATTTTGCAGAGGCCATTCCTCATAGAACCAGAAGTAATCTAGAGAAAACAAGATTTATTAGAGGCTATTTTGCTCAAAAGGCCAGTGATTACAAGTTTAAGAATAAAAACAGTCTCTTTCAGTACTGTCTCCTGGCCTTTCTCCTCCCCACACAACACAAACCACCTGCTGGAAATTGTGGCTTGGTGGCTCTGCATATTTTTAATGCAATTGCATTTGGAAAGGCAATCATATTTCTTAAGGAGCCATGAAAAACTTACATGACACACACATGCGGCATGTAGCATCTTCACAGACACACATGATGAAGGCACATTACCTAAAGGTTGAAAAACAACCACCAAAACTTTTGAAGGACTGAAAAACATACGCCTTAGAGAAAACACTCTTTGTCACAACTGGGTGGGAAGTGCTGTTCGGATGTTTCAAATCGTTTGCCATGAAGCCAAAATTCAAGGAAAGGAAAAAGATTCCTTGAAACACCCTCTCCTATTGCAACAACTTCCCCCACAGTTCTTCAGACACATTCTTCTCACAGAGCAGTTTGCAACAACTGCAGAGACAGCCAAGAGAAAATTGTGTAGAAAACAAAGCCGGGGGTTCCTACATGACCAACATCCCACCCACCCCAATTAAACAATAGCATCTTCAAGGAGATCATCCCACTGATCTGGAAACGGGGTAATGGTCTGGAAGAGAAGACTGAGGAATTGGTTTCAAAATCCTGTGCACCCTCAACTTTTTTGCACTTAATTATACTTGTTAATAAAGAAAAAGACAATGTTCTCTGCCACAGAGTAATTGCTCTCTCCTCTAGATCAGGAAGATACTGGTTAAAAATGAAAATACGTACTTTATTTACAATAAATGCACCTATACTGCTCCACGCTCCACCCACCACACACACGTTGCTGAAGCCAGGCAGTAGCAATAGTGGTAACCAAAGTACCTTTCTTTTTCAACCTTTACACAAAGCCTTTCCCCTCCCACCCCACTGTTTTTCCACTGTTCTAGGCTCCAGTGAGATGTGTACTAACATCTCTTTCTAGTGCATTTTTTTAAAACGTTACAGTTTCTAAAAGCAAAGCCAAGACTTGTTCTGCTCTGTTTTAGCTGTCTTTGCCCTCTTTAAAAATCATGTAGGAGTTTCAAATTTACGTGCCATTATCAACTCTGCATAGCAATAAAAAAAGTTGGGTCCCACCCCCCCCTTTTTTTTTTTTTTACAATAATCCTGTGGGCCCCCCCTTTTCCAATACCTCCTGTCTTCCCAAGGGTCACCTCTCACTCTCCGGGAAGAGCCCCAACTTCTTCCTCCCACATGAACACTGCAGAATGAGAACTTCAACTTATCATTAAGTTTCCTTCAAGTCTCTGTTGTGCTACTTAGAAGCAACTGTAGCAGTATAATGTTTTTTCCTACCATTACAGGAGACATTTATCAAATTATTTATCTTCTTCTAGTCTTGAGTTATTATAAGAATATTTGACATACGTGTTCCCTCATATTCCTCTCTTAAGGTGCACAGTGATCAGGCTGAACTAAGTCCAGCCTGTAAGACCATAGCTGGATCTCTGGGAGAAGCCAGAGAGAACGAGGGGTTTCTTCGCACTACTGTATTTACATTCAGAACTCAAGGACAGGCTGAAGGATGCCCAACTGTTTTGTTTTGTTTTGGTGTTTTTTTGACAGAACTGCTTAAAAAAATACTCCATTTCTATTACCATTTTTAATGTCATTAAAGTTATTTCTTTTCTGTCCTGTGCAGCTGTTACCCTTCTGTCACTGAAGTTTAACAGTCACCATTGCACACTACCTTTTCATTCCCCAGCTCAAGTGCACCAGACCTGGCCCGCAGACCCATCTAGCACAACAGCCCGGCCCAGCGTGGTGAACTGGTGCAGCGGCCAGTGGTTCAGCCTGACCGCCTTCACCTCTGCGGGCAGGTGACACAGGAAAACATGGGACACTGAAGACAGCATCTATTCGGAACATTTAGTAGGGTCTGACATACACACTGACAACATGAGAACAAAATGAATGCAAGTGAGTGTATTAGGTTAAAAACAATTAGTGTGATAAATACATCCACTGCCAGCTCCCAGCTTCGTTAAGAGCTACTCTGAACTGCATAGTAAGTGCTGGTTGTAGAAGCTTAGGCAGATTGGAGATAGCTTGCCAGTTACTCATTGAGTCTAATAAGTTTAAAAAAAAAATGGAGAAAAAAATATGTGCTTTGTCATTTGAATAACTCCGATCTCCTGGCTTGGGCACAGCAGAAGTAGTTACCAGGCATAACAGATCAATTGAAACGGAATCGCTGTTTCATTCAAATTACATATGCATGCAAAGTTAAACAAGCACGTTAACTAAGGATAAGCAGCACAGAAATCAAGTCTAAGTTACCCATTATTTATCATACATTTGTCAGACTGCCAGACATCTCTTTTCCTTTCAGATTTATATCTGTGTCAAACAAAACACAGCAGATGGAGAAGTTATGAAAATAACACTAAACTCTACGTATCACTGGCCTTTAGTGCCAATGCATTGTGTGCCATCAGCCTTCCAAGTTTACAGAACTTTTGGGAGAAAACAGCTGCTTTACCAAACCACGAAAACAGAAAACATACCAGCCATCCCCCTCAGAACAGAAAGGAAACTGTTTTACAAAGTTGTGGACAGATGCGTAACTACTTCCCCCTCGGTCCTGGGACAGAAAGGGCAGTGCAACTGCACAGCTAGAATTTGACTCTTGTGAACAAAATTCAGGAAGTGTGATGACTGGGTAGACAAAAATCTGTTTGGAAAGCTGTGCTGTCAAAGAGCTGAGCCAATGTTCTGCACAGCAAAGTGACAAACAGTACATCGACATGCCCATGTGGGACAGACACTCTACAAAAATCCAGTTTTATTTCACATTTCCAATACCTCTCCTTGCCTGTTAGCAGTCTGCCACAGATTTTAAACTTGTAAAACTCCTTCCCACTGAGCTAGATTTCCCCCCTCCCACCCATAAAGTGCAAATAAGACTCAGGTTTTTACTGCTTGTTCCAATGATCACTATCTTGGTCACACGAGCGATGAAAAGCCAGTTGGCTGAACCACTATCACTAGGCTTAGTGACACTCTTGGTTTTTTTTTTTTTTTTTGAACCCTGGTTACTTTTTCCAGCAAAAGGCAAAGAGAAAACAAGTTCCTTCTGCCAGATGCAGGCATGACAGGAGGCTGCCTCAAGTACCATCAATATAAGATGCACATGCTAGACACAACCAGTGCGTTCTTGTGCATAACAAGAATTTGCCCCTGTTCGCTGGAAATGGAAGTCATCTTTGGGATCTTATTTCCTCACAAAGAGTTCAGGAACACTTGATTAGTCTTCATTAAGAGGTGCTTCTCTCTTCCTTGCATCTGCAGTGACAAGATGAAAGCAGGAGAGGCAGTTAAGCAGAGGGTTCTACCAGCATTCATTTGAAAACTCAGAGTAAAGCTGGATTGTTTTCAATGGACAGCACTTTCCGTTTCAGACTCGTGACATGAGCTCACTACACGGGCTGAAACGCCATATGAATCCACAGCACGTTAACGAGACAGTCATGCCAAGGTTTTGCACGTTTGCCCTACTGAAACTGAAGATGACCCACGCAGTATTTAAGTAGCCCAAAAAACTCCCAGACTCCAGATCTGTGATACTTTTCCCCGCACTTTTTGCCCCTTGATCACGATCCCCTTTAAGGGTGAAGCCAGTATTTGCTTGGCATGCTAGTTACAGAGCTGACAACGGTCTGTTCTCAAAGGCATGCGACTATTTACGACTTTGCTGCATACCACAGTGCTCTCCATGCTGTATTTTGAGGAACTGCTCCGAACAGCAAACTTTTGAGCATGGCCCAGTAGAGTGTTGGAGCACATCTGGACAACTCGATCCACTACTCGTATACCACTACTACACTAGCAGGTAGTGTGGCTGCCACCGGGAAAGCTGGGGTCACCTCCTGCTGGGTTTCTGCAGAGTGTCTCTGAGCTGACTTTAAGCTACCTGTGAGACCCAGCTGAATGTAGGTAGCTCTTGAAGCGCACCACAATCACAGCTACTCTAGCATCAGCCTGCCAAAAGATGCACTTATATATATTTCTAAACGTCGTTTCTTTCCAACTCTTAATCTATGCATTCCAAGGTCATTATGAATATCCCCGCTCAGAAATTACTTGCAAATTAAAGACAAATCCCTTTTGCATTAATGCTGGCCCCAACTGCCCTTCATTAATAGAGAAGACAGGCCCTATCGGGCCAGAACATTTAGAGAACACGAACATGAAACTGTGTGCGTAGGTCTCATGACTTTGTGTTAAGCAAAGTTTGGGGGAGACAAAATATACTTCCCAAATAACAAAAGAAAAGCTTAGTGACTCCCAGTGACTGGAGCAGCCACCTGGGGTGGGACAAAATCTCAGCAGCCATTTGGGAGAGAAATCGGAAACCGCCTCTTCCATGTTCCCCATCACGCTCATCAGGGATACTGAGGCCAGGCCTGAATCTTCTTCTGTCACAACTTCTCCACTTCACATAAAATAACTGACTAGTGATTAGAAATTAAAAAGCTCTCCAAATACGAATGTCATACCCATCCAGCTACAGAGTCTCTGACTCTGGAAATATCAAAATGCATTAAATTCTTTCTGGTGAACACTGATAAAAGAATCATACCGGTTAGGTTCCTGAACTTTTTTTTGGCTTCTGCTCTTTCTTCGGCATCAAAATACCACACAGTCATGGCATATCTAAAAAAGAAAGGAATCTTGTGTTTGTTTCAACTTTTGCTATTAAAATAGAGCCCTGGAGTTTTACGCTTATGGAGAAAGCAAAAAACAAAACTGGATTACTAGATAAAAAATGGGATGCAAACGGCAAGTCTTTATAGACAAATACAGAGAGCACTTTAAATGTGCATTTTATGAAGTGAAACAGAAATACAGGTGAGAATTTCTGCTTGGAGGCACAAAGGAGTGCAGAGCCCCCGGTAACAGAGGGCAAAAGTAGCTTACAGACCTTTGCATGTTCTTCTGTTCTGGGACACCTGTAGGCAGCTTAGGGGTTGCTCTGTGTCACATCAGCTTTTCGTAGCCTGTTGACAGATGGTAGCCCCTAGAATCCCTACAGTGTTATGAGGGCAAAAGTATAACCCAGCATCTCCCAGCTAAATAGCTATGCCTGGCTTGGAAGATTTCTCCTGTCAATAGTAAAAGGTTGTTTTTTTTTTTCTATCATCACACAAGGAATCTTATTATTAAAGCTTGTTCTTCCTCATTTGATGAAAGAATTCCCAGTGACTCAAAAATAGAAAATCCCATCAAAATCTAGCTATTTTTTATGCATATGTGTATTTAAATAAACACATGATGGCCATTAATTTTAGACATAAATATGGGTAGAGGAGATGCTTTGTTTTTTTCCTGGCCAAGTATCAATACCAAATATGCTACTTACCTGGTTGCATAAGAAGGCTGGACTTCATGTGGGTTCCTTCGATCCGACCAAAAAAAAAGTAATCGATCAAAAATTGGCTCAACATCTGCTACATATGACTTTCCTTCTGGGAATATCCGAAGAATTCCACCATGCAGCTGAAAGAAAAGGAAAGGTTGCTTTTTACACATATAAACACGCACACATTCATGCAAAGAGTGATTTAGTTCCCTCTTCTTGGCGCCCAACAAATGGGGAATAAACTTCTGAGGATAACCAAGACAACTACATGACAACACTGGAAAACCATACATTGAATCTCTTGGCCACCTTGATTTTCCCAAACAGTTTGCAATGTTTCAGCAAAAACATCTGGCTAGAGTAAATGAACCAGGATAAAGACAACACTGGCCCTGTAACAAACCCTGGGAAACTTCTGAGCTCACAGTCACATCTCTAGAACCAATGAATACCATGAGGCAGGTAAGGCTGCTCCACCTGACCAGCCTGAACTCAGGCTCTCCTCCAGCAAGCGCTAGACACTGCTTATGGCATTCCAGAGCCTGCACCTAGTCATATAGGAGTTAACTTTCACACCCTGGGAAGAGCGAGGTCTGATCTATTGTTGGATTTGTAATAAACTTCTCATAAATGCATTACATCTCCCAGCCAGTCTTTTCCCTACTTATGCCATAGCCTGGTTTCTCTACCACATCATTTCTCTCTCCAGTTACCAGGAGTTTCAGGAAAAAAGTCTCGTGATCTGCACGCACCGCAGAAACTTCAGAAGACACAGAAGAACTCTGCTTCCTCCCTGGTGTTGTTAGACGGCTCTTTGGAAGCTTTTATGCTGCACCACAGAGTGCAGGGAAGGTGCTGTCAACCCAGCACTGACCTGACTTAGTACCTCCACGTGGCATGCAAACCTCAGTAAGAAACTATTAGGTCAGGTATAAAGCAACATGGTTGCTTTCAGAGGCGAGCATGGTTATAGTCCATCTGCTTCAGCATACATTTGCATAAAATTGCCATCACACCCACATAATACTCTCCAGCGGTGTCCAGGATTTCAGTTAGTTTTCTTAGTGTCCACTTGGGTGCTTCCTCACTTCTTCTAGAATAAAAGTGCAGTGCACAAAATAAATTGGATATTTTCATTTCCTTCCCCATCTCCTCCTTCATTTTATTACCCTGAGACGTTTCACTGTCATACCCTCCGTAAAGGAATGTGTTTTCCTCCAAGAGTTCATTTTTCAGTGGCATAGCCTCTAAATCTGAACTCACTTTGGGGGGTTCATAGTGTTTGAGTGCTTAAAGAGCATCCCCCTAAAGTGGCCAAGACAAATTAGAAAGACAAAAAACACTGGACAATTTTTCATGTATAACCCACGTGCACGGTTTGTGCTGCATTATGACAACAGCAGTGTAAAGGGACATCCTGCAGTTTTACAAACCCTTGTTTCGTTTCTAACTTAAAGGTGTGGTAAATTTAAGGCTGATTCAGGCAGACAAGGGCACCCTCCTGTTAAGAGACCCACTGGCGGAGTCAAAGATGGAAAGGGCAAACCAAGCCACATGCTCATTCCTCTAAGCCCCATCACTTCACAAGTAAGAAAACCACAAAGGCAACTGTCTGAAGATCTTCTGCAGGTTAGCATTCTTGATACTGTTCCTTCAGCCTAAAGTTGCAAATTCGGGCTGCCATTTTATTCTGCTCCCAGAATCTACTTATTCTTCAGTGGATTATGTTTTTCTTTCTAGTGCTTCATTGCTTTTTCCTCTAAACAAAGCGTAAGAGCCAGCAGCCCAGTGCTTAGAAGCTTTATTCTATAGCAACAAAACAGTATGTGTGTGGGATGGGAGACAGAATGATGAGGAAACAGATTTTTACTTCCAAAGCATTGCCATAAACACCAAGAAAATAAATGCAGATATAAAGAATGGACCAGCTGCTCAAAAAGTTCACCAGAGTTCACAGGAGCAACCGACAGCTCCAAGGCTCTGTTTCTGAAGTAGCTTTTCCTTCAAGTTCTGTTGGAAGCCCATGGCTTACTCACCTTGGAGTCCCAGTTCTTATTCAGGTAATAAATACAGGTGATGCAGCGCCCATCGCCATTTGGATTGTCCACATGTCGAACGTACCCAGTTCCATTTCCAGGATAGCAAGCGACCATAGCCTGAATGAAAGATAAAGATTGTAAAAAATTAAAACTCTACAAGATGCCCACCTTCAGTTTTAGTTTGCTAAGCATCCCCCCACCACCAGTTTGGCGCAGTATTTTTCAGATGATCAAGCCAAAACCTACAGCAGACACCACCAGAAGGTATCTTTGCACAAGCTTCTTTCACTGGATGAGATACTCATTGTGAAATTCCAAACAGGAAATAAATATCCTTCATATTTCACAATATATACACTGAAGTAGGAGAAAAAAAACAAATTAAACTAAAACACTGGTATGTATGATACAAGTTTATTGTTCTCTACAACCTACGTGACTTTGAGGCAGTTTCAGCTAAAGTTTGTGGGAGTTTCTAAGATAAGGAGTCATTGTAAAGTCATAATGAAAGTAGAAAGCAGTCTCAGGACATCATGCCTTACTACCACCACCCTCCTCTATTCATATCTTCCAGTCCCTGTCATATTACATCCCTATGGTCCAACACTAAGTGAGAGTCTCCAAGAGATGTGGGTAAAAGTCCACAGAGCAAAGTCTGCAGAAATCTGCATCTCCTTTGTGCTGTGTTTGCACAGGGCAGTGCATGTTTGCTTTCCTGCACTGAGCCACAGAACTAACCAAACAGCTTTCAGAAGCCTACTTCTCTCTTTGATCATCTCCAGACTTGCTGACACAACTGCTTAATTCACAGTTTGTTTAAATTTCACCTTGAATGATGAGATGAGCCCAACAAGAATTACTTCAAACTACACAACACTCAACGGGTCTTAAAAGGGTTTTTACAGCAGAAATACATTAAACATGAGTTGACACCATAAGCAGCCCAAGCAGGACGCACGGCGAGCAGGTGAGGCTGCTGGTGGAGTACCAGATCTTTGCCTCAGAGTCACTTCTTCACTATTGCAACTATTTCGTAGTGATACCATTCACCTTCTGTGAAAGGAAGCTGGGACAACTGACAGCTCCTTTCATTGCTCGCCAGTATGAGCAGCAAAAGTGATGGGAGATGATGGGCTACGTTCGGCTGGAAAACCGGACACAGTATCCAGATGTAGTTTCCCCAGGGCTGAGGAGATGGTGATAATCACCCCCCTTAGCCTACTGTCTCTACTCCTGTGACTATTGCCCTGGATGCTGTTGTGCAGAAGCACACTGCAGGCTCATGTTCAGCTCACCACCCACCAAGCCCACCAGGCTCCCCAGCCAGTGGTCTCCAGCCAGTACTGCCGCAAGGGGCGCTTCCTTCCCTGGGGCAGGAGTTTGCATTTGCCCATGTTTAATTTAACAAGGTTCCTGTTGGCCTGTTCCTCCAGCCCATCTGGGTCCCTTTCGGTGGCAGCCCTGCTCTCGAGTGCACTCTGCCATCTGCTTTGGGTTACTGGTACATGTGGTTAACAGGTCGTGTCCCATGAGAGATCCCTGTGGTGCTCTACTTCTTACCAGCCTCTAGGTATAATATGACTGATTAACCACTACCCTCCAAGCCCAACCAGCCAACCATTTTTTTACCCATCTAGTTTTCCATCCATCCAGACCATACCATCCTAACTTTGGATACAAGAGCACTGTACATGCTTGTGCCACAGAATGACGATGTGATTGTGCACGACTTGCATCACTTGCCCTCAATAATCTGCCAAGCAGATAGCAATGAAGTTGACAGCAATGAAGATTGATAGTACAGGCTTTACTAGGAGCAATTGAAATTATTATCTAGGAGCCCCAGAGGTCTTGTCTTCTGCTTCTAAGTGCATGCTAAAGTCATGCTGCTCTCATGGGACACAGGACCAGCTGGAGTATAGCACACACTGTTTTAATCGCAGGGGTAATTTTACTGTGCCAACAAACACTGGCACAGAAGTTACCACCAGCCAGCGCAGTGGATCCCTTCAACTCTCTCCTACCATGAACAAAACCTATGCACAGGAGTCAGCCAGTTAGGACAGGTCTACGTATACCGCTGCGAAAGTACCGCTCTGCATTTCAAGTCATGTATGAATTGACTTTCCTTCCTCGCCACAAGCACCAGCAGAATGGTACCTGCAGGCAGCAGAAAGCCACCAGAGCCCGCTCCTCGCCCCAACACCTCAGGCCACATCTGCCTGGGGGCTGGTGGCCTGCAGGGGCAGGAAATTATGCTGATCAGGAGTGAAAACTTTTAATTCCAAGTAATAAGACCTCTTCCATCAGTTGGCTAGATGCCTTGCTGTAGGTCTTGTCTACTCTGTTGTTCAGCTGTAGAGCTGTTTAACAGCAGAATGACATTTCGCTGTCAGCCTGGTAACAGCAGTAAGGGCCAGCCTACAGCCTAGAGACAGAAACGAGTTTGTCAGGAGCATAAACCTAATGGGAACCACAAGTCGCTGTCCCTGCAATGAAGGAATGGTCCGAGGGAGCTGCACTCTCACTGGCGAGGGGAACCCCCCAGTACATTCCCACATCCCAGCTGCCAGCACAGCAGCTCACGCGAGTGCATCCTTCATCCATCCCACGCAGAGTGAGCTGGATTAGGTCCAGCAATTAAAACAGTAACCCTTTGCTAAACCTGGTCCTCTCAAGCTGGAGACCGTGACCTTGAGAGCTGAGAGCACAGAGGGAGGGGGCAGTGATTCTAGCAGATGGGCAGGGAGAAGGGCTGTGCTGGGAGACCAGGGTGCTCCCCTCTGCAGGGCGGTGAAGACCAGGGTGCTCCCCTCTGCAGGGCGGTGAAGACCAGGGTGCTCCCCTCTGCAGGGCGGTGAAGACCAGGGTGCTCCCCTCTGCAGCGAGCACAGCTGCTACCAAGAGGACACACACCTACACCGCCAGCACGAGGCCCGGCTCAGCAGAGCTCTGCTAATCATACCAGAGGGATGATGCACAGTGGGAATAAAACCTTGTTGACTGACAACACTGCATTTTTAAGTCGATGTACAACACGAAATTATGGAGGCCTTCAGGAAGTTTCTTTCTGGAGAGCAGACATTACTTCAAGATTACTGAACTGCCTAAAAATCAACTCAATATTACTACTAATTTTAAGGCCACGATCAAAAAGCTGCTGAAGAACAATAGACTGCAGGCCAGATCCTTAAAGGGATTTAGGTGCTTTACTTACTACCGAAATCCAGGCAGAAGGCCAGAGTTTTCCCTGGCCTCCTCCACGTAATACGTTCTCTTAGCAGAACATGTGCTTTGACTCCGAGACATTGATGCATTATTTATTTATTTACAGCACGCACCTTTTGCAACCGCAATGCAATGCACGGAGTCCCTGGGGATGAAGGAGCAGAACAATTCCCACAGAATCCAAAAGCACTAGACACACTCTGGCTTAACTTTAAGAAAAGAAAAGAAAAAAGTTTTCTAGTAGCAGCAGCGAAGGGAGAAAGGCAGAAGTGAAATATCCTTTTTCCTGGCATGGCGAGTATTTGAATGAAACCTTAAACAATGAAGGGAAATCATTCTGGTCCTCCTAGAGCCTGTCGAAACGATATCAAGTTGTATCAGAGCACTGGCTGGAGTAGCTCCAGAGCAGATCAAGCTGGCCACAGCAGGGATTCCAGCTGTTAGCACTACTTTTGGATTCATTCAAAGCAAACGCAAAACAGGAGATGAGATGCGTGACCCAGACTTAATGTAGGTAACTGGTGAGCACACCGGTATGAGCCAGTTTAGTGCACAGGCTAGCTGCAAAAGCCAGAGGCTGGATCATAATAATCAAACCATTTACCAGGTGAGCAAATAGAATGTCAGTTAAAAAAATGTTTCCTGTACTTTCAGCTGTGGTGCCCAGAAGATCACACTCTGGTTTTGGAAACATCTCCCTTCATTAAGCAACTTGAAACCTAAACTAACTACAGCAGGCAGTAATGAGTAGGAATGTACCTCACATTTTGGCAATACAATCCATTACAATGTCTTATTAGTTGGCTTAACTTCCCAGTGTAAGCACTCAGCAAATCTCAGCAACACCCTCGTCCCCTTCTTTTAAGTTAAAATAGATGAGTTTGTCTTAACAGCTGAAGAGTTAAAAGTTCTGGTATAGAGATGCACGCTCACACACATGCCGTAGTTTGAAGACCAATGCTCTGATGGTCTAGTTGACAGCCATAAATTAAAGCCTACAAAACTTGGAAAATGAAAAGCGAATCATCAAGACCGTAGTTTCTGCACTGTTATTTTCAGAGATGTTCGGTTTCCCAAGAGGGTGCAAATCAACCACCAGTTAAACAAGCAGTAATTACCAGCTCTAGTAAGGAGCCAGGAACCATCAGTAAACTCCACGTTGCACAGAAGCTTGCAAAAGTAAGTTATTCATCATTCAGTTTTTAAGTATTACACTCAAGTCAGCCAGAGAAATCTGCAAGTCAATCCAGATACCAGCAAGGTTTGGAGGCAGATAAAAAACAACGGTTCCATTGAGAGGATTTTTCCCTGCCTCCCAGTGCTTGTAGCAAGGGGAAAAACAAATTCTCATCGCTGATAGCCAGGACCATGCTGTGAGGCATCATTCTGCTCCATTTCATAAAATAAGCAGCGCTGGAGCAGACCGATACTTGGAACAAAACGCTTCAGAGAATACCTCAGCTAGAAGATGCTCCTAGGTGGAAACAAACACTGCTTAGCAGGGAGCAGTGATGACAGCAGGTCGGGAGATGCTCTCTGTGCCTGCTAGCGCTAAGCCAGGGCCCCAGTTTACTCATAGTGCACACTGTATAGGTGGTGGTATAACCCTATACTGATCCCGTATTTTCCTCTCCGAACCAGTACGACCTTTGCATCCAGCAGAGAAAATTCTGACCTGTGTAACTCTATGCTGTTAACACCAACCACCCCTGCAGATTAAGCTAAAACCTCCACAATATGCTTTCCCACTTTCTGTACCAGATTTGTCCTGTATATTGTCGAACAGCCACTATTTTTGATCCCCAGTATAGATCATCTCTGCATATGGCTTGTACATCACACGGTTAAATTCAGAAAGCACTTGTGAAGCCTCTTAAAGGTACTATATGGACACAAAGCAATGCTGGTCTATAATATCACTATGGTGGTTGTCTAGAAAACCAAGGTATCAATAACATGAATGGTGCTATAGCCACTGCAGCTTTCAGATGACACATTTTTATCTGGCTGCACATTTCCATGCTTCTCAAATTTAAGTTCAATCCGTGGTTCTCACTCCTGAACTCCAGCACAAACAAGAATCACTTGAACAGAATTTAGGAAATGAGGGCTAGCCGGAGTCACTTGACTGACCCAGGTTTGAGAGCACCTTGTACTCAACCTGATTTTAGTCTGTGGACGCGCACAGTCTGTACATCCAGAAAGGGAAAGGCACTCAGCATGCTCTCCATTAAAAGAACATGAGTAGCCTGACATTTCATGATCAAAGACGAGAGATTCTCAGCTGAGGCTTGTCTGACACACAGGCACAACAGGGTGTTTCTTAAGTACCTTCTTGTTGCACCCAATTGCGCCCAAGTGTTTTCCACCACGTAGCTTGTAACGGTTAAGTATAAAATATTCATGGACACTATTAAATACTAGTTTGTTTGCATTTATGAAAGTGAAAGCAGTCAACTGCTATACTGAAGCATGAACTAGGAAAATTGGTCTAATTTAATATTCTTTAGAGATGGGAGGGAACAGCGGGAAGAAAATTATATTAAAACACACAAAAACCCCAAAAAATCAGAACCATTAGCTTTGTGCCTGTTGGAAAGGGAACCACCAGTTCCAAGGGAGGGTGAAACCCTGCTCCCTTCAGTATTGCGTAAGAAACCAGTACCTCATTTCCTCACCCATACCTCGATTATCAGTCTTCAGTCAAACAGCTGCTGGATTTACAGAACCAAACCTCCCCAACTCCCCTTTGATCAGCTTCATGCTCAGAGGTGGAGGCAAGAGAGAGGAGAAGTTGTGTGAGGAAGGAGCCCATTTTTAGAAATTAAGAAACACTGGGGAAAGTGCTAGAATTTGTCAGGGCAAGACACCTGCATCTTTCCCCTTCAACCTTCATGTTCATACAGAGGCCTAAACCAAAGCCATATGGAAGACATCTAAGAAGCAAAAAAGACAAAAGAAATAACAGTAAAACCCTGGGGCAGTTACCTGCTTTCACGAAACACAAAGCAGATCAAACTCCACAAAGTGAGCTACAAGCGCGGTTTGCTGCCTACTGCCTTCAATAGCTTGCAGAAGTAGTCCTACACAATGACGGTACCTCGGATGGAGGCAACAAGCGTCTACTGAAGGGCCAAACAAGCCATGGCAAACAACATATGAATGACCAAGAGGACTCTGTAGCAGTAGGTGACTCATGTCCGGAGCATTATTTCTTGGACAGATTGACAGGATCACAGCTACTTTTACTCCTTGCACTTAGATCAGCAACCTTGAAAACTTCAGAGGAAAGATGACAACATTTCTATGGCCAGAGATGCAATCACCCAAGAGAAAACTAACTCATTCTCACAATTTCTCATCTCAGGAGCACAATGCTGTTTTCACGATGCCCATCACCACCTCCTTTTTTTTTTTCTTTTTTTTTTTTTTTTGGTCAAAGTAATACCATCCTGCTAGGCAAGTACTTGTGACTACACAAAAATCCTTTTTCCATGGATAGCATTTTAGCCAGGTATTTGATTCTCCCTCCATGTACGCAATCTTGATCATGAGCTTCAGATCCTCCAAGAACTGGATACCTCATCCCTCCCTTTTTATTTTCTTCAGTCTTTCGTATGCAGCACTGTAGCTTGGTTATTCTTTCCAGGTGCAGAGAGTCACACTTTGGAGAATTTTTTGAGGAAAACCCTAAGAGTGAGAACTGTGGAAACTACTCCTGCTCTCATTTGCAGGAAAGAGATGCAAAGATATTGGTTTATCTTCGCTTACCAAGCAAAAGGCTATAATTATTGTATTATTCTAATTACCCTAAGATGAAAAATGTTCCTGCTTATTATATTTCTTCTAGAACTAAAGGTAGAAACAAAGAACTGCCTATGAGAGCTCTGTGGCTGTTGATGACTGGCACGTTATCTAGTAGTAGGTCAAGGAGCCCCTAACAAGCTTTCAAATCTTATGGAATCTGTCTGAAAGGAAGCTAGATCACAGACTGATTTAAAAATGAGATCCCTATTAAATGAATCTATGATGGGGCTTAAGAAACTCTTCTGAGTGGTAACAAAATTTAGTTCTCCATGGCCTGAAGAGTCCTATTAACGTGAAGGACAGCTTCAGATTGTGACTTTTTTTTAATTTCTTTTCTTAGCAGAACACCCACTTAGAGATAAATCTGGATGCCTTTCAAGTTCATGCTGGCTGCAGGGCAGTGCCACTGTGAAGTCACACTCACGCTGGCAATGGCTATCTGCAAGTGCCAAGAGAATAGGGAGCATTTGCAAACCAAGCTTTGGAGACGGTGGTGAGTTTTGTTGAGCTGTCCCCTTTGCTGGATGCTTCCTGGGGTTTTAAAGCGAAGAGGCAATGCAGGAAACTGCAAAAGGACTCAAGTGAGGGACAAGTTCTCCAGGCCTGAGAAACCCGGCTTGTGGTTTCCTGGGCCAAAGAGTACCAGGCATTCACCTTCCACTGTGTACTGCCTGCACTGGGTTTGGTTTGTTTTCTTTTTTAAGCCAAGTAAAATACCACCTTTTCCTTCAGACCACCACCCAAATTCTCTGTGTTCAGCCTCGGGGCATGGCCAGGAGAAAACAGAATACTGAAATGTAAGGAAACAAATCTGAAGTTGCCGTAGGATCACAACTTGCAGTGAGCATCTTTGTCTCTTCTAACAGTTAAAAGGATTAACCTCCTTCCTTGTACGTTTAATTCATCTATCTATTTCTGCATGTATATCAGTTAACACTTTTCTCCAGCTCCCCAGCGCTCCTCTTGTCTTCTGCAATGATAAAATCAGATCAGATTTTTATTTTACATCTTCCTCTGACCTAAAACCACGCTTTAGGCTGCAACCGTTGTGCCCGGCCGGCACACAGAGACACCCCAGTTCCAGAAGCGATCGGCGTGCTGCGAAGAGCCGGCATACCCTGAAATTTAAAAGGCTACCGCCAGTGAACTAGTTCAGTCAAGGATATTCAGATTAAGCCTCCAATTAGCAG
The DNA here is from genome assembly GCA_009769605.1 of Bucorvus abyssinicus. Lineage (NCBI taxonomy): Eukaryota > Metazoa > Chordata > Aves > Bucerotiformes > Bucorvidae > Bucorvus > Bucorvus abyssinicus. The sequence goes on from CM020042.1 coordinate 11,271,693, forward strand.
CTGTAAACATGCGCAGTGCATCCGTGTATCAATAAAGGCTGTTTCAGCTCAGAAGGGCTGCCGGCCCCTGCGCCGCCGAGCCCTGGCTCCGCGCCAGCGAGATGATGGCTTAACGACAGCGCTACGTGCGGAGCGTGAGGCGTGAGGCCATCAAACGCAAACTTCGCTCCAGAGTACACTTCGCCGCGATGCTGCGGAGGGAAGAGGGGGAAACCCACACTTGCTGCGCTCAAGGCGCTGCTCTGTTCTGGTTCTTACCGGTCCGCCGCCCGCCCCCTCCCGCAGCTGCACGCACGCAGAAGCACACATGCTTACTTCCCACACTAAAAAAATACTCTGTTTAATTAAATTTTAGGATTATTTTTGCCTGTTCTTGAAGCCGTCTTTCATCACCCAGAAAACTCTTTCAGTCTCCTCCTCTTCTCCAAGAGCCAAACCTGGATGAGCTGCACTAAGGGGAAAAGCATCCCAAGCAATCGATGCAGATAGAGACAGCGTCGCCTGTAACGAGTCCCCGGGGACTCGGTGACAAGCGCCACCCCCACAGAAAAGCAAATTCCTAAGTGCAGGCTCATTAAGGAAATCTGTAAGGACCGTCCTGTATGTTCAGGTTCTCAGCGGGGAATAAAGGCACGGTAACCAGCACAGGCATCCTCTGCGGAATAACCTCATCTGTGTGGTAGAAAGGTAATTTCATAGTTCCTTAAATATTCCAGCCTTTCATCCTCTGGCAGCACTTAAAACCTTTTCAATGCTGCTACTAATCACCCAGAGGATTACACCACTTTTTTTTTTCCCCTGCAGTATTTAAAGACCTCTACATATTTTGATGCTCTTGTGAGTGCGTTAATAAAGGTCAGGGAAGACAGCCACAACACAGGCAAACTGTGTTTTGCTGGTGTCAGAGTTGCCTGAGCTGGCCAACATCCCTTTTTTACTATTACTCATTTATTTTTAGCCTGTGGGCCCTGGGCAAGTGCCCAATGCTGCCCACAAGACATTTCCCAAGGCACCCAGCACCCCTAACACTTCCCTGTTTCACTTTGGAGGTTCACAGTGGGCAGCCCTGGACACCCGTAGGTGGAGGAGGTGATGAGCCACTACTCCAAAGCAGATGTGCCAAGGGAACAAGCCACCACTCCAAAGCAGATGTGCCAAGGGAACGAGCCACCACCTCAAAGCAGATGTGCCAAGGGAACAAGCCACCACCTCAAAGCAGATGTGCCAAGGGAACGAGCCACCACTCCATAGCAGATGTGCCAAGGGAACGAGCCACCACCTCAAAGCAGATGTGCCAAGGGGACAGGGAGGCCCCAGCTGCACAGCACAGTCCCTCCTTGAGACCACCACCCAGGAACACCTCTTGTGGCCTCACATGCTCCCACCATGGCAGAGGCAGTGCCCCACCAGGGAGATGTTTTCCTTTGTCCCCTTCAGCTCGGTGAAAGTCTCTCTCTGCTGCCAGAGTGGAAGGCAAGGTTCAGACTAGTGCGATCACACTTGGTGGGTACTCCAAATCTGCCTGAAGGGACCTCCCAAAGCTGACAGAGGTGGACTTCTGAGGCTTCTAAGACATTACTGCGCTAAATAAACAGAGAGATGAATGGTTCTCAAGTGTTCGTTAACACACCAGAAGCTCCAAATAAAGGCTAATTGGTGAGACCAGTTACCATGTCAGCTTTGGAAGAAATACCCCCCCCAGCTTTTGCTCCCCTCCACCTTTTCAGAGGACCTTGCCTAGCTAACAGTATATTTATTCCTGCATAGGATTTTGTGTAAATTAACTTTTATGGGTAAAACTCATTAAAATTACCTATACTAAATTACCATCAGAAATTATTCCTGCTATGCTTAAACAGCACGTGTGGTCTTCAAGGCTTTGCCTGCGCATAAAGCTGTACTGCTCTGACTATGTGTATGTTACAACAGGGCAATCTCGAGCCCTGTGGGTCAAGTTAAAGGGGATTAATGTGTTTACGGTGACACGGCATCTTTCCACACAGGAAGGGAAACAAGTTATTTGGGTTCAAGGGAAATCTGTAATAACATAACTATACACCTGTTCTAAGGTTAGGCAATAAAATGTATTAGTAAAAAAAAAGTTCTTCTAAGTGTGGTGGTGCCCGCCCTCCTCACCATCTACACAGCTGGTACTCGCACCAGTAAAATGCGTGTGGACAGAAACTAGGTGGCTCTGAACAAAGACAGCATGCACGCGCACAAAGGGGGCTCCAGCCTTACACTTGCCCATCTTAAAGCTCTTCACAAAAGCTCTCGACTCATAGACGAGGAAGCTGCGAGGCAACATCAGACTCCAGATCTGAACACGAGCTGCTGAATTCCCACTTGCTCTTTTTCCACCGGTCCAGCCTCTCCCACGGATTTATGCTGCCACCACCTGACAGAAGAGACCAACCCCACCGACCGGCTGCCTTGCGGCAGCTGCCACCGGCTTCTACCCGCCGGCTGGGACGGTGGCCCTGCACAGGGACACAGCCAAACCCAAAGGGTTCCCTCCCCAGCTTCCCTGCTGCTCTGCTTCACCGCAGCCCCCTGTGGAGCCTTACCCAGCCATTCCCACTGCAACTCGCAGAAGCAACGGCCCTTGGCAGCTTTCTCAAGACCCTGTTCAGAACTGGTCTTGAAATAATAATGTTCTTCGGCGTTTAAGGTAGTTTCTGCAGGAAGCACAGCAACTGCTGAGCAGAGAGGTGGTCTCTTTGGTGGGGGTTCAGGGTGCTTCCTGAGGATGCAGAAAGCCTGGAGTGGTCTTTCTGGCTCTGTTCCCTGCTTTTTCCTCTTCCTCTCCAAAACCTTTCCTCTCTGGCAGCCAGTGTGATGGAGCAGCATGTAGTCGGAGCCACCACAGAGGCAGCCGGGGGTGAGCCAAGCTGGAGGTTGGACAGGGACTGCTCTCCCAGGATGCCAGCTGGATGGACAGCCAGAGGAAGCAGCCCTCATCCCTGTCTCTCCTGTTCCCTGAGATGGAGATGAGAGATGGTGGCTGCCCAGGCATGACAGGCTGTGATTAAGAGGCGCAGCAAGAAACCCCTTGGTGAGTGAGGGGCTGCATCGGCTTTGCTAGAGGTGTGGAGAACAAGTCCTTCTCTGCAGAGGGAAATGCTGAGAGGGAAGGCAGCACAGAGAGGTGATGGAGAGTCAGAGCTACAAGGATATATCCACATATTTAGGTGCGGGGGTGAAGTAGTTGTTATGTCTGCCCATAACTATAGTCATCATTGGCACAACCGGTGCCTTTCCTAACTGCAGCCAAGACATTCTACTTATTCAGCTCATAATTAGCAGCAATAGCTTCTATGGATGGTAAACAGGGAAACAGGCTTTTAACCAAGTGCCAGCAAAAGACAAAAGTAAACTAAGAAAGAAAAATCGTATTTGTTCAGTTGCAGACAGATAAGTGCAAAGAAACAAACAAAAAACAAGTCAACTACATTTTCATCTTTGCCAAGAAATTATCACTGTGTCAGACCAGCGCTGAGCCTTTAGGTCACCAGTTAGACATCGAGTTATGCACTGAGAAATATGTGGTAAAATGCACAACCTTGACACCTCAGCCTGTGACCGCCATCAAATGCTGGATTACAATAAGTTTGGCAATGAGGACCGGCGTTCACAAACCCTCTCGTTGCTCCTCTGTGAAGAGGAAGTCTGTAGAACACTTAACCAGGCAGTGACCCTTCCTGTTGGCCTGCTTCAGAGACACCATGCACATGCTCCCCAGACAATGGGAGGCAGAGGACAAGTTAATTTAGGGAAGCGGAAACACTGGTGACTACGGTAAAGAGAGTTACCGATACATCCTGGGGGACCCTGTTCTGTTTGGGCACATCTAGTCACATGCCACAGTTTACATGCCTTAACAGCGGGACCTCTTACAGCATTTACAGTGAAGCTTCTCCTTTTTCCACTTCTACCAGATTCCCTACGGGAAACCAGAAGGCGAAGGTGCAGTGACACAGAGTCTTCAGCAGCAAGCACAACGCTCTAAGACTGTTAACAACCTAGGAACAGGCAAGTTCAGGAGTAATTGACGCTTCCCCCTCCTCCTCCCTTTTATTTATTTATTTTTTAAAATAGCTCCTCTCCCAAATTCCCCTGGTTCTACTTTTTTTTTTTTCCCCCTACCCACATGGTCCCGCAAGGGGCTGTGTGTAAGAGACTTTCATCACTCGCTGGGTCAGTCGGGAGGCTCCATGCTGTCATCCACTGCCTTGGAGCCCTCTGTCCAACAGTGCCTCGCACCCCAGTCTCCAGCCTGCACTGACTAGCACCTATCTCCCTGTATGCATTACTGGAATAACTGCTGCTGTTAATGGCATAAGACAGGTTTGCCACAAGACTTTCATTGCAAAGGTCAGATAAAAATCATAACTGCTATCTGTAACTTCCATCAAGTGAGGCTCCTTGCTCCCTCCCAAGATACCATGTAAAAGATGGCCCATATGTCAAATCTAAGGCAAAATGTAGACAAAGACCGGGGGTGGCACAAGAAATCCCTACGACTTTTCCTGAAGTTCTCTGAACATATTCTAACATAGTGTAAGCCAAGCACCAAAGATGTGCTTCGGTCCCCTTGAGTTGAAAGAGCCTTAGAAAACAGTAGTTAAGTGAATTGCTGAACTGGAGCCAAAACTTTAAAAACATTTGCCTTATCAATTTGTACAAAAAATTACAGGGTAAGAAGACAAAACCAATGATCAACTATTATGTTTTACAGACAAGAAAAATGCAAACATATTTCTTGTTTGGGTTTTCAGATCCAAACAGAAAGCACAGAAGAGTCCATTGCGACCAGAGGATTCATACAAACTAGATATTTATGAGACTCAAAATGGTTATCTTTTTGCTACAGAGTAGGATGCAATTCCCCGGTGTCTGGCAAAAGCCGTGACTGCCCTGCCGTCTCCAGCTGACAGAGCTTTGGACAAACTGTTTCCAGGCTGTGCAGATAGCGCGCTGTGCTGTACTCCTGCAATTTACACTATCCATTTTAACTGGGTGGCTGGCAGCACAAACACTTAGTAAGCCTCCATGGAACCACTACGGTCAGCAAAACCTCTTGCATTACTTTATTCGTGAAAAATCAGAGCAACAAGTAGCTTGTTTAATCAACTGCTTTCCATTAAGTGCTTTGCATGGTGGCACTAAGTTTCTTTGCCTACTAATCTAATCTTACCAATGACAAGAGAAAAATGACGGTAGGGAAAAGTTCCTTTCTGTCACTGAGAGATAGTAGTTGCATATGTGTAAGTGATGGAGGGGAAATGGGGCTTACAGCTCACTCCAAGCCACTCACAGGAACAGTCAGGAGTGGTGTGCTGATTGGATGACATGACCGTGAATAGCTTAAACAGTAGGAGATAGTCTACTTGGCATGAGCCTCCTTCATCCATTTTCTTCCTCCACCTCACTGCCTGAATGGCTAGCGACCTTCTTCTTTTGGTACTTTTCTGACCAACTCCCTGTCATCTCTTTTCAAAGCAATAAAAAGTCTAAATCAAATTGCTATGTAATGTTATGCATCAATCAAAATCTTTCATCATGTTCTGTGCCAATGCATCAGTTATTCACCCTGGAGACCACCTCAGGGGCCATCAGCTGCCCTAGGCACAACTACCAAGAGGCAGTTCCCAAAAAGCCTCTGTCCAGAAGCTCTTCTACTAATCCAATGAAACCTTTTCACAGAAGCTTAGGGAGTCTTGTGCTGGCAGCTTTCTAACAACACTGTTTCAGTCTTCAGCTTTGTGACAGAAGGATTACAGTCATGATAAATCCAACGCAGGGCTTCAAATTCCCTCAAGTTGGTATGCACACATCCTCCTCCATAAATCTAAAACTGGCAACACTTAACTCGCAGGCTTCCCTTCCTGACCTCCTCATTCTCACAAGCCATCCACTGCAAGACGGATGAGCGCCGTGTGGCCTGCCAGTGCCAAAGGACCACTTGCCCCTGACCTATTACACAACAGGAAAAGGCAATCCAATTGAAACAGGAGCAGGGGAGAACTTTTTAAAAAGTGAGTACCTCCAAAAAAAAGAAAAGAAAAAAGTAGTTCAACTTTATAGGATTCATCTTGAAACATTTGATAAAAGTATTGATCTTTTCCAAGTGTGTCAAGTCTGTTTAGCAAACATTGAGATTTCATCTGATAAAAAATGCATTCATGTGTAGTCATTGTGGTTTTATCTTCTCCCTCTATCCCACCTCTTCTACATATGGAAGGGAATCGCTGTGGGAGTACAGACACTGTTGAACATCCTCACCACTACCACCCCAGGATAAAAATCAAAAATAAAAAAAATCTGTGCAGCATAGGAAAGAGAAGAGGAAGAAGATGCTTCCATGTACTAAATCAAGCAAACTGCTCAGGAAGCAACATGCAGGGAAAGGCTGTATTAGACTGAGCGACCATCCAGGTAAGTTTGGAAGTCAAAGAAAGAAATCAAACAAAGACACTGGGATTAACACAGGCAGCTGGAATCCTTAATGCAAAGAAACAAGTTCACTTCTACCGTGTACATGCTGCCCTGCACCACTGTTGTGAGGATCAATGCATCTCCATTTCAACACATACTGTTATTAGCAGTGAGCTGTAATGAACTGAATTATTCATTAATAACTATCTCAGGAAAAGGCTGTGTACAAATATTAATAACAAGGACCAGTTCCCCTCCCTCCTGAAACTCCAGCTCAGCAGGGTGGGGGGGACACTGAACTCTGAATCTTGCCATCTGCCTGGTAGCTCTCCCAAGGATACCGTGCCTGGCAATGCTGTACACACCAGTCCAAAGGACAAACACTCGCCGTGCCCAGAGGCAGTAATGCCACCTATATTCCAGTGTCCCTTCCCACACAGCTGTGCGAGGCTCACACTGACATTTAATGAGCAATGAGCCCTCATACAAAAACAAATGGAGAGAAATAGCCCATATTTACTTTGGGCTTGCAAGCGACAGGGATTCGGACAGGCACACCAAGTGCAAGTCTCTGGCTTTAAGAGCTGATGTAGTGGTGCTGGGAAGGACTGGTACCAGAGCAGTCACAGCAATTGGTAAGACGATACTGAGGAAAATGGGACAGATTGTGGAAACTTCACTGCTCTGCCATCATCACGTAACTCCAGAGTCTAGTAAGACTCATAAAGCACTACTTGCTGTAGAACTACAGGCAATATAAAGAGTCAAGTAACCTGCCCTGATGCCACAAACACATGCACAAACAGGATAAAAAGAACGCTCTGCTCTTTACAGTGCCTGCGAGCTCCAACTTACTTCCCTTCTCTTGCAGAATCAGCCGCCTCCTGCCCTCCTGTGCCACTATGACCGTAAAACACACGGACAGGCTCCTAACACAGCGCAGGAAATGTCACTGGTGGTTACAGACTTCTCCATGAGAGGGGGAAAGGACGACCAACAGCAGCCACCCAGCTGCCAAAGGCTGTGGTGTAACACACGCTGAAGATGGCACATTTCTTCCACTGCCTACCATGGAATACATCTACCACTCTTCTTAAGAGTGATGGTACGTAACAGGTACTGAATTCAAGCCGTTTGTCACTTCGACACCCAACTATGAGCTCCAACACCATTCCATAAAGGCTACCCACCCTTCTGAACCCACTTAGATATGTGCATCGCTGTCTGTAAAACACTGACCCATTTCTCCAATACCCTGAGTGAAGCAGCAATCCGAAAGATCCTCCGAGTGCCTCTTTCAGAGAAGTAGCTTTCGAAACTTTCAAAAAGTCATTGAGAATAATTTGATGAAGAACTAAAACAAGAGCTAATATGCCCAGGTTTATACTCATTTAATGCTCTGATTGTCAAGTAAAAATTATACATTCCTGTGTATAATTAACCAGGCTAACTAATCCTGCTTGACAAACACAGATATAAACATCAGCTTTGACATCGCGCCAAGGCAACCACTCTAGGACCTGTGCCAACGCTGAATTCCTCAGTCTGATATCATAAAACGACTTGTCTGTTGTATTTACAATTCCAGCGGCTCTGGACTCTGCCGGCAGCCGGCCAGAAGAACAGATTTGAACTTATCCATTATGCCAGAACATGTGCATTTGATTAGAAGAAAGAAAAATTGTGCATATTTCTTCTGGATGGTGGTATTCATCAGACCTCCCATTGTAAACTAATTGCATGGCATGCTGCTATGCAAGTTATCAAAAATCCTTTGTAACACATAATAAACCAGTATATTTCCAAAGGCAGTGATGCTCTTCAGCTCTACAGCCAGTTTTCTGTTGTCCTGCTCCTTACATTTGCACCACAAATCAGAAAATGCAGCATTTTACTCTGTGTTTTAATTGCAAAGGATAGAATTGGAATGCTACAGAACAGAACTTTCCCTTCTTCACACATACATGCAAAAATAATTCGCCTCATTACCTGAGTTAAGAGAGATTTGGTAAAAAAAAAAAAAAAACCCACACTCAACCCAAGCCTGTGACATTTCATGCATTTCTTCAGTCCTCAGGAGCAGAAATCTTAGTAACAACCTGGTAGATGGACCATGTAACACCCCATCATGCAGTAGGCAGAAGGACCTGCTCTGGTTTTCAGCAAACACTTGCTAGCCATGAAGTGCCACCCCATTGCTTCTCCTGTGACAAGCGAAGGATGCAGAAAACATCCCATAAAAAAAAGTGAAAGGCCCACACAGAGATTTGGAAACACGTGTTCAAGAGGGTTCACATCCCACAGGGAATGAACCTCATATTGGAAACACATTTTTTTAACTTCAGGCCATATTCTTGACACTGAATGCAAGCAGTTGGGCACTGAGCTAAAAACATCAGTCACCAACTTCCTTCAACACAGGTCAGCTCCTAGGATTGACTTCTTGCCTTATTTTCTAACCAGCAGGACTCACTGGTGTCCAGCAGACGCAACATGAGCTCAAGGTCCCTGAAGGCAGCCCGGACATGGATTTCAACCCACGAGGCACCCAAGATGGTACCAGTGACTCACAGAAGGACACGTTGTTGTCAGGACCAGGGTGCAGAGTCCACGCAGAGCACGAACACGCCAGTTCCACCCCTCGCTCATGAGGACTAATGCAGTTAACTGGCAGGACGTCAAGCACTGACTCAGCCGAGGTGGCACAGGGCAGTAGGTGCTGACAGCATCACTTCAGGACCCTGCCTGACCATGGGAAGAGCTGTCCTTCCGCAACGGAGATTAAATGTGAAAGGGGCAATAGGAACAGCCTCTTGACAGCAGATGGACTACCCAGCCATGCCACCACAAATGCAGCTTTTATGTTTCTAAGACATCGGACAGTCAACCTGGTTCCTGCCAGCCCTTGTCACCTGCCTCCCCACAGGAAGGACTTCCAGGGCCCAGGGGTCCTCACGCTCTGCAAAGGGACGGGTATCCCAAACTCCACAGCACCTGGCACATCTGCAGCTTCTAAATTAAAAACAACAAAAAATCCAACAACAACAACAAAAACAAACCAACCAAACAAAAAAACCCACACCACACACTCCATACCCGTCTCATGTCTTGAAGAAATTTCTCAAATGGCTTCTCTTCTGGAATATTTTCTTGCCTTTTTTCTAATATTGTTGCTTTTAATTATTTATTACACAGGGATTTTTCTACAGGGCACTCCCTCAAGCCCCCACAAATGCCAATTAACCCCAAGATGGGACTTTGGGACCTGAGGAGTCAGAAGCTGCAGCACATCACCCTTTCCCCTGCAGTCCCTGGAGCACCACCTGACTTGGGGACACTCCAGGTGACTGGCCTCACAGACCAAGCTGCAGCTTTGCTTCCTGGCCCCAACCACCCACCAGCTTTTCTCTACCAAGCATCAAAACTCCAGCAGAGTGGAGGCAGGTCCTCAAAACCAGAGTGACCTCTGTCCTCAGGCCAGAGAGTCCCTCTGCACAAGGACGTGAACCTCACTCTCAGGAGAAAACCGCAGCCAGGTCAACAGTGCCTCAGTGATATCCTCAGCCATTTACCTACTAGAAAAGGGAAAACACTGTATTATTTTACTAGAAAATGGAAACTGTAGTTGAGGAGAACACTGAAGCCAACAAGCAATGCATTGGGTCTGTCTTCTAAAGAAGAGTCCTTTAGAAGAACATGATCTGGTTATTGTGATCATTTAACCATGTCAGCTAGTATTTTAAAACATTATTTACTCCAAAGATAGATTCGGATCACTGGTCCGCAAAGACAAAAAGTTCCATTTAATTTTCAGCCCTCCAATGCCAACCAGCAGCTCTAAAGCATATCCAGTACCCTTGTAAAATTTTACTTCTGTCCATTCTCTTTGATGCAATCTTAACTTCCTTGTCATGCTGTTGAAATTCATTTGGAAACAGCAAAACCCTAACTGACTCATTTCTCTCATGTAGCTACAGGGAAAGCTTCTTTTATTGTCAAAGGTTGTTCTTGTCGTCTTATGTTTGTGTAGCTGCAAAACCAACATGAAGCACATCACACCGAGGGGACAGCAAGCTGACGGAAGTTCATTTCCTAAGCAAACCTCTCCCCCTCTTCCAACACTTAGGCTGAAGATTAAAGTCATACTGTTTGGTTTAGAAGCAAAAACCTCTAAATAATGTTCATCATTATTTATTACATTGGTTCCTTCTGGTATTACACAGATTCACTTCCATGACAAGAGGAGTCACCATGTAGCCAAAGGCTTACACTGTAAACAAGTGCTCTGGACTCTTACCTACATCCCAAGACAATCTATAATAGCACATGCCCAGCTAAGAAGTTCAGGTCCAGTTGCTCAGAAACACCCCATGTCCCCATAAATCTTAATCTGTGGAAGCTTCCTGGGCATCCATTTGTGTATATAATCTAGCAGACAAAACAAAAATACACTGAATTTCAGTTTGGGATTTTTGTGTATGCATTCACAAGAGTTTAGAAGATAAGCAAAATGGGCAGGTTTCATGGCGGAAGGGAAATGCCTATAGGCGACGTGGGAACTTGCAGGAGTCAGTTGGTTAGTCACAGGAATAACCTTCCTGCTGAAGGCGTCCCACATCTCAGTTGCAGGTGGCAGATGCTATTCCAGGACCTCACATATCCTGGTACTTATTATTATAATAAAAGGATTGGTTACCATTAATTCCTGATGGAAATTCCTCCGCATTTAGTTTTACAACTGACATTGACTCTCTTTCAGTCCTGGACTGTTGTGTAGGCAGCACTTCCACACGCTCTTTGGAGTCTGACACCTTCCACGCTAAAGCACAAGGGCCAAAAGTCTCTCTTTAGAGCAAGTACCTTGATATCTATTTATAAAACAAGTTCTGTCCTGCCTGTTAATACTACTTCACAAAAATGACTGCAAGAACACCACAACTCAGTTTTAAAATCATCTCTACAAGCCAAGGTCACTTGGGACCCTTTTCCCCAGCCAGTGGCAACAGCCTTCACATATCCGGTTGACTCTCCAAACACCTTGTAAAAATCCTGGGCAACCTCTTTTCACTCCAGTCCAACTTTAAGGTAAGCCCCTGTTTCCACCCCCACCCAGGCAGCCAGCGTTGCACTTTCAGCAGTAATCAGGCGAACAGAAGCCACCCAGAGACAGAACTAGGATGACCTTAAAGGCAGGCCAAAAGCAGCATGGTTATTTACACCTCCTAACACCAGGCTCCCACCAGGAATAAGTGAAATCCAGTCACCTCACATTTTAAACCAAATCTACCCAAGCTTAACTAATGTTCAGTAGTTCACTGGAGCTCACCACAGGAGCAATGTCTCAACCTTGTATTATTCCCTCCACTGTGTGGAAGTGTGTGCTGGGGTAAGGTGTTCCCACGCAACTGGTAACCACCACCATACTGTTTGCTTCGTTTTCAGTGGGGGGAAAAAAATAATCTCAGTACCGCTCACACGTCCCCTTAGCTCAGTGCAAGTCAGGATCAAAAGAAACGCCTAACTTTTCACTTCTGTAATTTCTGTAAAGTTTTATAATTTCTATTTCTGGCATATCTCTAAAAGAAGTGGATGTTTAAAAATGTGTTACATATGAAAAAAATTGAGAAATAAAGAAAAGGGGACGTTTTCAGCACTCGGGACAATGAAGCAAACTTAGTTCCAAGTCAGATCACCTTGCTACAGCAAAATAGGCAAGGAAAGAAAAGCCAAGTTATCCCAAACTGAAGTAATGGCATTGCAAATGCAAATAAACTTGACTGGGAAAAAAAATCCCTCTAATACAAGTGTCCTCTAACACAAGTGTCCTCTTTGTTTCTGAGCACGAAAGCTGTGCTCGAACTGAGCATCCCTCATGCGGTGCCACATACCCACAGCAGTTACGATAACCTCTTCAGCTGCAGGACGCTGGCATGAGTTGGACCATCGAAACTACTTTGGATAACACTATCACACGGGCGCAAACAACCCAATAACCGGTCCCGAGCCGGGTACGTGCGCAGGGAGGGGGCAGGGAGATCTTCCCTTCACCTGAAACAACCTCGAAAGCAAAGTCATGGTCAGGGATACACTTTTTCGGCGGGGCAAAGCCCGCGTTGGCGGTCCCCGCTGTCCGGTCCCACTGCCGGAGGTGTGATGTCGCCCGCAGCCCTCGGGACGGCTGAGAAGCGATCCCCGGGGGCACACGTGGGTACAGGCAATAGCGCGGCCGGGGTCCGGTAACCCAGGAGCCCCGGCGAAGACCCAGCGCGGGGCACCGCGGTGAGCCGCCCCGGTGCGCTGCCGGCACTGGGCAGGGGGCGAGGGACCCGCAACGGGCAGCCCCGCAGCCGCGGCCGCGTTATTGGCAAGACCTTCGCACTCGGCTGCCGCCGGCGAGGGCTGGCGAGCGGCTAACAGCCGCGGGCATCCCCGGGACAGCGCACGGCGCCTCCGTCACCCAGAGTGGGGCTGCGGGGACAGCAACAAGCACCCGCGGCCGGCGAGGACGCGACATGGGGCGGGCTGGGGAGCCCGTGGAAACTTTCCGCCAGGTCCCACCGAGAGCTGCGAGGCGGGTCGGTCCAGGCGCCCCGCGGCCCCTTACCTTGGATCGCTCCTTCACGTAGTACTTGCCGAGCCGGCTCCCGCAGTACATCACCAGCCGGTCTATCAGCGTGAGGAGGAAGTTGATGGCCTCGCAGCCCTCCTCCGTGCCCCCGATCCACTTGATCTGGTCGCCGCGGAGGTGCCGCTTGGCGACGCCGCTGCTGGGGCCGGCCAGCTGCCCGTCGGCCAGCTCCCCGTCGCGGTGCATCCGCTTCACCCGCTCCAGCACGCAGTCCCCCACCACCTCCCCGAGGAAGTTGTCCAGGTAGCAGAAGCCGATGTCATGCAAGCAGGGCACGACGTACTCCAGGGCGATTCTCTCCAGGTCGAGCCTCATGATGTGCCCCAGCGGCATGGCGCGGCGGGGACTGGCGCGCCGCTGCCCTACCGGCGCCCGCGTCGGGAGGCGATGCCCGCCGGGCCGCCGCCGGCTCCAGGCCGAGTCGGTCAAGGGCTCCGCCGCGGCGCGGGGCCAGGCGAGGCGAGGCAAAACTTTCGTTGCGGCGACCTGGGTTGCGCTCTGAGGTCCCGGCGCTGCGGAGGCGACGGTGCAAGCGAGGGCGACGGTGCTGCCGGAGCTCCGCGCTGCTGCTGCTGCCTCTACTGCCGCCGTCCGAACAGCGTGCGGGACCCACCGGGGCCGTGCGGGAGCCGCTCCCGGCAGCCCCCGCCCGGTCTCTGGACAGAGGCGGCAGATGGCCCCGCGCTGATGAATACGCCGGCTACGTGCGGGATGTGTGCGCGCCCCGCCGCCCGCTCGCGCGGCGCCGCCGCACGTGGGTGGAGCCCGCCCGCCCGGCAAGGCGCGGCGCGGCGCTGCACGGCGACGCTCCTCTCGCCCCGCCCACTCACCGCCCACCACGGCCCAGACAGCCAACCGGCGTCGCGGGGCGTGGCCAGCCCGCGGGGAACAAGCGGCAGGGGCTTCTACACGTGCGCGTGGTGGGTGTGGCTTGAGGCCGCGCCTCCGCGAGGTGTGGGCGTGGCCAGCGCCATTGAGGAATTCTCCTCTCGCATGTCAGCCGAGCTGCCCCTTCTCCCCCCCTCCCCGCCCCGCTCCGCCCGTACCCGGGCCGGGGGGGGTCGGCACCCCGCCTCGCCCTGCTCCCGGGCTCCGGGACTCTCGGACGAGTCCAAGTGAGGTTTGCACTGCCCCCTCACCCCGGCATTCTCCTGCCGCCTCTCAGACCCGCCTCCCGCCGTGGCAGTTTCAGGAGCGGACGGAAGAGTTTCATGAGGTGGCAGGTACAGCTTTCCTGGGCGAGGAGTGCGCTGGTTTTTTTAGCAGGTTTGTGTAACAAAGCAGTACTTCTCTTAATTATCTACCCCACGACGGGCCCGCCCGGTTGTTTGGCTCTGCTGGCAGGAAGCACCTCCCGGACTGTCAGCGACTTCATGCCACGCCGAGACAGCCTGAGGCAAACCGTGACAAACTTCGTTCCTGGCTTCCAAGCGAAAACGCGCCTTTCCCGGGCGTCACCGTTTTTCGATACCGCTGTCCGTGCACCGGCCGGCCACAGACCACGGCCCCGCCGCCGCTCCGCAGCCTGTCCCCGACTGAACGTCAAGCATTCAATTAAAAATGCAAAAAGTAAACAGCTACTCGGCTCCGCTCACAACACGCAGCATGCCCACGATGTGCTGAACAAACAAACAAAACCTCCGCAGAAACCAAAGCTACGGCCAAGAAACATCGCGGAGAGACGCTGCCCGCGGCCAAGCCGGGCTGGAAACTGCGGGACGAGGCGTCCGTGCCGAGCTCGGTGTCACCGAAGTTACCGGCATCACGCCCCGCTCTTAATTTCGCCACCCGACGAGGGCATCCATCCTGCGCGGCGGCTCAGCTGCCGCCCCGGACCCCCGCCGGGTGCGGGGTGCCGCGGGGGGGCGAGCACCGCGGGAAGCCGCTCACCCTCCGCCGGGGCCCGGCCCAGTCCGGTCGCGGCACCGGTGATAGAGGCGTTTCAGCTCGAACCCGGCACATTTCACCCCCAAAAGAGGCAAAGTCCGCGCTGTTTATTTTCTTCCCCTTGGAGGCGCGTATGCTGCCGAGATTAGGAGCAGTCGGTGTTGCTGGTGCTGCTTGAGCTGCGAACTCCAGGCCCCGACAGGGGCTGGAGCGGGTCACGTACCCCACGTTTGCTCTCCAGCAGCATCTACCTCCCCTGCACAGCACTAAGCACAGGTCGAGCCCTCTGCAGTTCTTCCTCTCCTTTCACACCAGATAAATTCGTATGTGGTGAGATGCGAGTTGTCAAAGGACTTGATTTGATTTAGGCACACACTTCGCGTTTAAGTGTGGTTATAATTAATAAGATACAATTCCGAGTCTTATTAATCCCTTATCTGAAAAATCAGTCAGGCATGGTAAGCTAAGAGGAGCTATAATCACCAGCAGGGGATGCAAGATTAATTGGACTGCCAAATGTCAATGTTATGGAATTTGGATACATTAAGGAACATAATTGATGAATTGTTGTACAGTTCACATATTTCTGTCATGTAAAAGCCATAATGTGCCAAAATCCTTTGATTTTTCTTGTTTATATGTACATGTGTGCGCACAGTCCTGTGCCAGAATCAAGCCCTGTGCCAGTGGCCTTGCCACTTTGACAGGTTGAGGGCTGAGAGGGGTATCTTCTGGCTGTAGCTGAAGTTGGTCATCACAGCTCTATTTTTCTCCTTTTCAGAGTCTGAAATGATGAGTTAGGCAGATCTGCATCAGAAGAAGCCCCCTTGGAGAGTTAGAAATGTGTCTTAGAAAGCTGAGTCCACAAGCCCGCTTGCAGAGTGATGCTCACAGAGTTGTAAATACTTTTATTCCACAAACATTGATAAATCATGTCTTCCTCAGGAGGGCATCTGCTGCCCTT
Source organism: Bucorvus abyssinicus (assembly GCA_009769605.1). Taxonomy (NCBI): domain Eukaryota; kingdom Metazoa; phylum Chordata; class Aves; order Bucerotiformes; family Bucorvidae; genus Bucorvus; species Bucorvus abyssinicus. The sequence continues at coordinate 11,287,610 of CM020042.1, forward strand.
TGCTGGCAAATCAGGTTTTCTAGTGGACAATGTGTGTGTTCCCTTGAAGCATGATGTGTTTTTCAGACCTAGCATTGGCAGTAGCCATCAGTAGCTGGGAGAAACCAGGAGAAACAAGCCCCAAGAGTAGTGATTTCATTTATTTTTATTTACTGCTGCTATTTTACATTGTCTGTTTGCCCCTGACTTTTGTGGGAAGCGTGATGATGATTAAAGGGGTGTGATAGAGACTGTGATTGCTCAGGTTAGAAACTCTTTCCCCACACAGACAGGTTGCACCCAGCAATTTTCTCCGTACCATTATACTGGAAGGAGTTTGTAACCTAAGCCATCACCACCTCTATCACAAACCCTGATCATCACCAAGGAAGGGCAAATTCCTGCCTAGCCCACAGGCACTCTGCAAGAGCTCTTAGAGCTACCTGAGCTAAGGGGAGAGATGCTGGGCTGCAACTGTAGTATCTCCCCAGCTAACCATGAATTTGCCAATGAAGAGGCAACACAGTCCTTGGTGTGTCCTATCCTGCATGAGGACCATCTGGAGGAATAGAAGAGCTGGAGCCAGACCAGACATTGCATCTTCCTGAGTACTTCTTGTGGCCACTCCACAGCACCCCAAAGCTATCACTTAGCACGTACAGTGTAAGACCATTGCATAGGTCATGAATAGAGGCATGAATGTGTGAAATAAGGCAATTCACAATGTCACCTGCACCTTTGGACATGCACAAAGCTTGTTTACAGTGCTGTGTATCATGGGCATGAAAGGAGTCACCACACCTTAATTAAAAATCCTACATCATTCAATTATATATGAGCTATCCCTCTGCCATGTAAAGCTCTGTTTATCCTTGCAGAATTATTTTTAGAAGGATAATACAGAGTTATTTTTAGTGTATTTTCTTATTTTCCATTCTAGAATCTAATTTTCAAAACTTTTGTGTCCTGTATATCTGTTGTTTACACCTGTCTCCATAGTACATATTGACAGAGATCAGTGGACTAAAACAGGACATGATCATGCTGGCAGAATGATTTTAAGGAGATTTGTTTGTAGGGGATGTGAATAATTGGTGTCAGTAAAGCCTGGATACCTTCTTACATGCTAATGCCTTTTTTTTTTTTTTTTTGACAGCAGAGTTTGCAGATGAACCACTTACTTTTTTAGGGCAGAGAGGTTTAAACACTTTGAGTCTTGTCTTCAGATTCTTCCCTTCAGAAAGCCAGACCATCTCAGTGCCAAGAGCTGAACTGCAAAGGCCTCACTGAGAGAGGAGTGTTCTCTCTCTGGGGAGGAGGAAAGTATTCTTTATATCAGTGAGAAGCTGGAAAATAGTATTTTTAACACCTCAAGATGTGATTTGTAGAGCTGGTGCCTCACAATCCAGTAAAGACAATAACCGAAGCCCTGCCTACAGAAGGAAGTTCTCTGCCGATGCTGGTATGGTTATACAACCCCTCTCGCCGAGCGGCAGGCAGTATCTGTACAGGGATGACACACCAGCGCTAGCACACCTTGCCGTGACTGCTTGAGAGGTCACTAACCCCACCTGCCCTTCCCACCCCTCTGCTGCAGGTTTCGACCTCTCCTCTGCAGGACTTGCATAAGGGTTTTGCCTCAGCCACTTCCAAAGTGCAGAGCCCAGAGTCTTAAACCCACCTTCACTGGGGGCTTAGTTTTACACAGAAGCAGCTGAGGAATTGGCACCCGCCTGCTGTGCAGGTAGCAACTCCTGGCAGAGCAGCCATGTGTTGGTGTGGTGTCTCCTCCGACTACAACACCGAGACTCGCCAGAGCTCCTTTGTCAGCACCCTTAATATTATGTCATACTGAAAGCAGGTGTGAGGGCAAAGGGACATGTCACAGCTTGAGCTGATCTAGCAACTGGTTGAGCACCTTTTCCCCCACGCCCCTCCTCGCACTTGCTTTGGCACACTTTGTTTGGACTCCTCCACTGTGATCCCATTTGCTAAGGTGGCAGAAAAGCAATCCTGAGCAAAACAGTAGAGAAAGAGTCATTGTCTGCTGGGCTGGGGAGTTGAGTTGTCTTGCATCAGGTCCCATGAGATCCGTGGGAAGGATGGGAACCATCTGGAGTGACGCCTTTGGGCAGGGGTGAACGAGATGATAGCCCAGCCCTCACCAGTGTCTTTCCTTCAGTGCCACAGTCATCACTAGGGTTCAGAGTTAGTTACCATGCAATAAAACGTCAGGGCAGGCTTTAACTCAGCTTAACATCTGCTAAAGATTCCCTTGTTTGTCGTAGGCTGTAAACACGCGTTAACTGATGCACCAGTAAGTACTTTCCAAATCCTAGTCTTGGGAAAAGACAACGCTCTAAATGTTGTTAGCACTCAGGGAGCTCAGCTAGCATCACCGACAATTCAGTGACTTCTCCGAGTTTTTCTAAAGGTTTCTAGGTGTAAAAATGTCCCTTTGGGAAGTGAGACTCCCAGCTTCCTGTTGGGATAAAGTGCCCTTATCCTGTTCCTCACAGCTTTTACTGGCCTGTGGTGCATCTCTTCTGGAGGAACGGACCTTTGTGGCACGCGAAGAGCCGTGGGGTGTTCAAAACTGTCCTGCCGCGAGAGATCAAGTGAGCAGAATGCAAGAGGAGCGGTCAAAGTTGCCGAGTAAATGCCATTAATGCACAGTCTGATAATTTTTAAATTGTTAACATCTTTTTAGGACTCTGACTGCACAGACATCCATATATATATTTCCATGTTATAGACAGGTTTGTCTTAGTTTTTTTATTTGGAGTAATAAGAACTGTACCTAGAGCAAGTACTTACATTTTAAATTAAATAGAAAATTACCATAAATAACATTACCTTAAAACTGATTTCCTTTTAAAATAGATATTTTTCCCCAGAAACTGTATCCTTTGCTAGCGAGTGTATCTCAGTATTTCTAGGATTAAACAGTAAATCTGACGATGGCAAAATAAGTCTGGCCAAATAGTGCATTGTAAGAAAATAGAGAATCTGACCAGGAAAGCAATAATCCACCTATCAGAAGAGTGAAGCCAAAGATGACTTAGCTGCATGGCCAAGGATTTCAAGTCAGAGAGCCCTCAGAAGCATAAATTTTGACAGATCAGAAATCACAGTTCTCAACATTAAAAGGATTTCTACTGAAAGGACCACGCTTTGAAATCTTTCTTGTGTCTTTTCTTTCTCAAAGACATTAACTGGTCATTTAACACCAATATAGGTGAAGAAGAAGAAAGCCAGGAAGAGTTTAAAATATCTTCCCTGCTGATTTGCATTTGCTGAGTTTTCAGTTGTAGTACTCCCACAGCTTCCAAGAAATAGGTATACAATGTAAACAAAAAAATCCCCTTTCTCAAAAAAAAAAAAAAAAAAAAAAGACGAACTTTGGGGACGGACAATTTTTGAGATCAGACTTTCGTTTTCCATTCCTGTTACTCAATGAATGAGCAGTAGTTTATTACCTGGGTTTTATAATTAAAGCCTCCACTGTGCAGTTGTCAGCACAGGCAAATGTCGTCTCTGGGAAATCTCTAGCTGGCAATGAAAATTACAGTTGGTTTTCAGCAGTTACTGTCCTGCTGAAACACCAGTAAAACAGTAGAGATGTCTGGGTTGGTTTGCTGTTGCGATTTTTCTTCATTGTTGCTTTTTTTTTTTTTTTAAACTTGCTGAAACAGAGAACAGCAAAAGACCTTATAAGGGAAGAAAATCAGAATTCTCCTTCTTCTTCTTACAGCTTTCTGATCAATGTGGTTACAAAAACAGTATCTTCAATAGGAGTGAGTGGTGATGCTGCTTTGTCTTATTTCATGATCCAAGTTAAACAAACAGAAAACAAAAATTTTTTAAACTGCCTGAGTGAGAAGTCGAAATGTCTTCCTCTAGATTACTTAAGAAAATTAAAGCAGTGTATTCCTGTCCTTTCTTTTCTATCCTACAAGTAACGGTGCATTTATATACCTACAAAGGTGCTTTATACTAGTATACAGACTTTTTTTTGCATCAGAAGGAGAATAAATCCTGTAAAATATAAGACACGCTCTTATTGCTGTAATTATATCCATACCAGCAGTTGTACAATATAATTATTCTGTTAAAAAAAACCCAAATACTGATTATACATGTTGTGTATAGCCAGGCCATAAATAATGCGGTATCTCTGCCAACCTACAGGCTTATCTGTATCATAAAAATGTTTTCAGTTGTCTTAATGAAATTATGGCATATAGATTGGGGGTTTTTTAATATTTCATTAAAAATAGTATGACATTTTTGCATAAAGATCACAATAAAATACTTCAGATTTGGGGTTTTGTGATACAAAATTAATATGAATGTAAGCTTTTTCTAAATTCTGAGTTTGATGATTAGGAACAGATGTTCATGGACTTGGACATCTTCATGTATATATAATTACTAGACCTGTCCTCCTAATCATAGCATGCAGAATTGATCACTTACCATATCTAATTAAAGCAATTTTTCCTCCTAATGTAGAACCATGTAAGTACTGTTCCCTAAATTCTCTTCTGAATAACTTGCTAATAAAATTTGTATCAAAGATTTGTTTTCCTCTCTTAAATTAATGTTTCTAATAAAATTCATCTATCTTGCAGGCTGTTTGCCAGATGTTTTTCTGAGCAAGTACTGCCTGAGTATTACTTTGGCTGCATAAAATGTAAAATACCTGTTCATGTCAAGTTATAAAATGAATAATTTGCACATATAAATAGTTGTAGTGCCAGCCTTAAACCAAAATTGCAGTCAGTTTGTCCTGTGCACAGTTCCAAACACCCTCATGGCAGCATATATGCTTTGTGTGATTTAGAACGATTAGCTTTTTTTGCAAATAAAATTTAATTAAGACCTTGACACTTAGGCACTTGTGAGAATCTCGTTGGTCCCTACCTCTTGTTCAAACATTTGATTTTCTGATGAGCAATTTTTTTCTTCTTTTAATATTTTTCTGCTTCAAGAGCTGATAGCAAGCTATACAGCCACATAATAGCAACAAAAATCAATGTGTACTGGGTTTGCATGGCAAAGTTTTCATAGCAGGAGGGCTACAAGGGTGGCTTCTGTGAGAAGCTGCTAGCTGCTTCCCCCATGTCTGACCCCACGCTGGAGCAGGTGGATGTGCCCAAAGAAGTTTGTGACCCTGTGGGAAGCCTGCACTGGAACAGGCTGCTGGCAGGAGCTGTGGACCCGTGGACAGAGCAGCCCATGCTGGCACAGGTTTGCTGGCAGGAGCTGTGAGCTCGTGGGGGACCCACGCTGGAGCAGTGCGTTCCTGGAGGACTGCACCCTGTGGAAAGGAGCCCCACGGGAGCAGTTCATGCAGAACTGCAGCCTGTGGGAAGGACTCACATTAGAGAAGTACATGGACAACTGTCTCCCGTGGGAGGGACCCCACGCTAGGGCAGGGCAAGAGTGTGAGGAGTCCTCCCCTGCGGAGGATGTAGTGGCAGAGACAACGTGGGATGAATTGTCCGCAACCCCCATTTCCTGTCACCCTGTGCTGCTGAGGGGAGGTGGGTAGAGAAAATCGGGTGTTCAGCCTAGGTGGAAGGGCAGGGTGGGGGGAAGGTGTTTTTAAGATTTGGTCTTATTTCTCATTATCCTACTCTGATTTGATCAGTAATTAGTTAAATTAATATTTCCCCTAGTCCAGTCTGTTTTGCTTGTGCCAGTAACTGCCGAGTGATCTCCCTGTCCTTAGCTCCATCCATGAGCCTTTCGGTATATTTTCTCTCCCCTGTCCAGTTGAGGAGGTGAGTGACAGACCAGCTTTGGTGGACACCTGGTGTCCAGCCAGGGTCCACCCATCACACAGCGTTATTAGTTGATTATCATCAGTTAAAAGTTAACAGTGGAATGCACAGTAGCTATCAAACACTTTCAGCTCATGTTGGGAAATGCTACACTACTCCACTTAAACCTCAAAGTCCTGGTCCTGGTGTTTGAACAGGGTGGACAGGGCTTTATCAGCTCTGACACAGGGCTCCCAGTGTCTTTGGTGGCCAAATGGTATCACCGTTCACAAACCACATGCAGCTCAGCAAAAAAACCCCCAAACCTTCCTGTAATTAAAGCCTGCCTTTTCAAACATACTTTGCAGTATCTTTCCCCAGCAAACCTTTCAGAAGGCAACACCAAAAAGAAAATCCAAAACTTCATGTAGTGTGTAGAAAAAGCCAGCTCTTAAAGGAATTTTAAATATTGTGGAAAAACAAAGATAGCGTCGGTATCTTTTCAGATAAATGTTGCATTTTTTTTTAATTGTGGTTTACAATGTCCTGTGGGAAAACTGAAAAGGAATCTGTGTGTTGCAGGCACAATATGGTGACTTAACTGGTAGATAAGGATCTTGTGGAAAGACTGTCTTGCCTAATTAGTTATAAAAGCAAAAGCAGTGGAAAATATTTTAACCAGAGGAGGTCACCATTTATTTAAAATGCTGATTTTTTTTTAATGATTTAATTCATATGTATTTAAAACATTACTTTGGTAGATGAGCCAATGTTCCTACAACTCATCTCGTGGCCAAAGCAAGGTTCCAGTTACTCCTAATTCATTGTCGCAATGGATTAATTGACCTTAATTCATGTTTTTCATCATCTGTCCATAGAGGCTGATGTTAAATTCTTTCTTTCACTCTCTGTTTGACTATGAAATGTTGGCATGTCAGGATGCCGGTGTGTCCAAATAAAACCCCTAGACATGGTGACCATAATCTGCTTTTGAAGAGCAACATCATTATTTTCCATGAGTGAACTTTTGAGATGCCTTTTCTGCACAGAAATGGCAGTAATTAGGCTCAGTTCAAAATGTCATTCTTACTTAATAAACAGATCAATCTCACTTTGCAGTTCCTTCATTGCCTTTCTGGAGATTTACAAGGCAGAGGGTAAGTAGGTATTTACTGCCAAAAACCCAGTGGAGGTTCTACAGCAACCTCAGGAGAGGTCAAGCCTGGAGATCACAGAGCAACAGCACTTCTGGGAATGTGGGTCCTCAGACCAAATGGGAGCAGCTGATATCTTCAGTGAAGACTTACCTTGACTTGAGATAATTTGAGCAGATATCAGGTAATTGCCATATCGAGAGATTGGGACAGCTAGTCACATGTTCAAGGCTTTATGACTATGGTAAGCGAGCCTCCACATGAGTCATTCTTTAGCAATTTTCAGAGAAAAATATCTATTTTTTTTTCTGGGTGTATGGAAGGAAGAGAAAAACACTCCGGGAGCACCCATGACTGAGCTTGTCTCCCTGTTGTGTGGTGGTGAATGGATACTTCATCCGGGCTCTTATCTGCACCGCTGTGCTCTGAACGGTCTGACCTGAACTGTTATGACCTGAACAAGATTTTAGAAACCCCAACCTTAAAATTGTTCATTTTCTCTCTTCCCTAAGGAAGAAAAACTTGTTTATGTTTTGCAAAAATGATTTTAGCAAGTGTCCGCGCCCTCACTTAGCTGGGAATTGTTACGTGGTTACGCCTTCGGGCTTGAGGGTGAGGAATCGCCTGAAGAGATCTGTGCCCATTGCATCCTAACCTAAGGCTGATTACACTGGGGTTTTTTAGGCTTGCTCTAAGTAGGACTCTGTCCCGGGGGCCAGTCGATCCTTAAGACCCTATTATATCCCAGGAGCTACTCTGCCTTTTAAATTAAGAACAAACCACCTGACGAAAAGCCCACCGAAATGTTGCATGTGACCTCAGTAAAGTCTCATGAAAAAACAGTATATTTCTTCTGACAGAGTTATTGCTTTTCTAGAGGCCAGAATCTCAATAGATTATAATATATTCACCATAGAGGGAATTGATCTGTGTTCATTTTAGAGATCATCCTATAAGTAAGCTGCTGCTTTAGCAACAAGCTGCCTGAGCATATGTGTATTATTAAACATGTGACCAGGAGTAGTTGCAGCATCAATGATAAGGACAGGCTGACTCCGCAGGGAAAAGTGGATCATCCCACCAGTCTGTCTCCTACCAACAACACACGCTTTAGTGCAGATGAAAGTAAACTTAAGCACTAAGAAGAAAAAACATAGATAAGATCGGGGTCCCTGCGTTCGTGTGTATTTAGACGTGTAACACCTAAAATATATATTATTTTGTGCTTTGGGATCCACAGGGGATTTTCAACAGGCCTTAAAGGTCAGGGAAAATAAGTTTGCTTTGCAGGGTCACGGCTGAGAAAGCGATGCAATCACCACAGAAGTGTTGGTCTAAGCACAGGAATTACGCCATGAGAATTTACTGTGCTCTAGTAGAGATGTGTGCACCATGCCCATATCTACCAGGCACTGGCACATCCTGCTGATAATTTGGCATACTCCTTTCTAGCCGTGCAAGCCCTTCCCCGTGGGCCACATCAGAGCAGTGGAAATGGTGACTTACACTCCTACAGCCATCTGAATGGAGGTCTTCTCACATTCAAGAGTCAAGTGTCTAGCAAATGTTTTGAATGCTGCTGTCCGTAATTCAAAGCCCCAATGATAATAAAAGGTTTTTTATATTCTGAGCTGCTACACTCCCACTTCTGTTCCCTGTTAATGAACATGACTATGTGGTCAGTAAGGTGCAGAGAGGAAGCCGTGGATTGTCGTGGATGGAGAGGGAAAGAACAAGTACAATGAATTGTCTGAAAGCCCAGCATTGGTCCAGGTCCAACCCTAACACAGAGACAGCGCCCAAAATCTCACTCAGATGCCTGAAATTTTATGAATCCACAAGAAACAAAACTCAGCTAAGCATTTGATGTTCACAATAATCGCTGACAACTTCCTGAACAATAACCTTGAATTCCAAGTAATGTTTACTGTACTTAAATTTTGAATGAGCATCTCTGGCCCCTACCTTCCCAACCACTGAAAACAGGTATGAGTGAAAACATGGGGATCCTGTCTTTCCTCCAGCTCTTTCACATGCTTCCAAATCATCTTCCGTTTCCTCTCTGGCAAGCTTTACTTCTGCCTCTCCACGACCTAAAAAACCACCAAACCCCACACCAAAACAGTACCCTGAAAATGCATCATAAGATTCCTCAAACTCACTAACATCCTCTTCTAAAACAGTTCAGTACTTTCCAGCGAGTGGCCTCCTCTATCCTCACATAACCCCAACAGGCACCTTTGTTATTGCCAAAAGCACAGGCTGAACGCAAGAGCAAAAGGCAGTGCTTGGAGATGGCAGCATTTTCACTTCAATGATACAGTGATACAGTACACAATGATTTGTTGATCTTTTTAAAGCATGTGATTCAATCCATTAACAGAACATATTTAAATCATATGAAGTGTATTATGCAGTATTTGTATGTCAAACCTAATTTACTGTAATGCCATCGCGTAGAAAAGTAGAGGAGTAAATTCTGTGATAGGTGTGCACAAGCCACGCTCATTGATTAGGTTACACGAGTGAACGTGTGACATGAAATGTGATACACGCATACAAGCAACTAAGGGAAAAGACACCTAAGCTAGCTTACAGAAATTAAATTACATTATTTTGCAGCTAATATATGTAGTTTTGACCTAGAATGGGATTTTTTTTTCCTGCTACAAACTCAGTCACAGATACGTAAACTTGCCTTGTGTGTATATCGAAAACCCACCTTTTTTTCAGACAGAGGCTTGAATTGGGGGTTGTGTCATGCTGATTTCAGGTTATGCTCTGCCTATCTCACCCTGTGACAGAAGAAAGAATGTATAATGGCAGTGTTTATTTAGAGGATGGGAAGTGGCAGCAACATCTACACTGTAAAGTTACAGTGCCCACAGCCACTGGGGATCTGCTCTGATCTCCCAGTGCAGGCATGTGGTGATGAGCCACCACTGGAGAGGAAGAGGAGGGGAGAGAGCCAGAGAGGTCACTTGGCAGAAGCCTATAAAAACTCACTGGAGGTAGCCACACTCAGTCCCATGGCTTATAGCCGTAGAAACCCGTTGGCATTCACGTATTTAAAGGCAATATTTTACATGCTTAATACTGCCAGCACAGCACAGAGGAAGAAACTGAATGTGGTAAGAAAAGAAAACGCTCCTCATATTATTCCATCAGCCCTTCTCTGAAGGCTGTAAAAGATAAAAAATCTGCGTATTTTCCCAGCTTGTGTCCTGCCACTTAAGGATTCCTCCTTAAAGATATTCCCTCAAGGATTCTGTCTGCAGTAGTTTAACATCCTTCATTAAATACTTCCTCTGCTTCCCTTCCCTATCCCTTAGCTTCAGTATTCCCAGGAGAACTTGTACGAGATGCTGATCTTGCACAGTAGGGAAGAAAAATACTCAGCACCCAAGGTCTTAAATGGAGTGTTTGCTTCAAGATTCTAATAAAGGTTTAAGTATATGTTTTTAAGTGGGGAAATAAAAGGACTAGGAATAATTATTTGTTCTTTGTTTTTTCAGTTCACCTGTGACCTCAAGGAGCAAATTGCTGCAATATCTTTCTTCACCTCTGCAAAATTTCTGGTGAATGTTTGAACCATAGTGGGGGAAAAAAAGAGTGGTGAGCGTGTATTTTGTGAGCTTCTGTCCAGAGGCCAACGCAACACCAACAGAAGCAGGAGATCCTACAGTGTTTACTGTGGCATGTTATGATGGTATTCCTGAGAGAGCATCCCTCCAGAAGTGTCTTATTGTTATGGACTTTCTAGAGGCACCTACTGCTGCCACAAGGAGGATGGTAAGTAACTGGACTTCTGCCCCAGTCTAGTATGGCCATGCTTCTGGGAATGGCAAAGAAGTACAAAAAGACATGCAGCTGGGTGCAATCCAGACAATGAAACACAAGTCAGAACTACTGGAAGCATCCACAGGAAGTAAAACACCAGAGCTGAAGGCATCCAAGCCATTGCCACCAGCCCATACATACATCACTCTCCATCAAGTCATCTCTTCCTCCTACAGAGCTCTCAATTGATTTCATCATCCCACAACAATACCTTGTTAATAAAGTTCAAGTGTTTTGTAAATCAATGTCCTTTTGTTGTAAGTGATAACCATAACAATAGACAGGAGATGAACAATAGAGGCAGTAGAGATAAGCACCAGGGTGCAGCCTTACAATCACTTGGACAAGGAAATACCCTATCACTGCTCTCAAAATACATTAGTACTGCATTCCCCATCCCCACCCAAAATGGCACTACCCCCACATGTTAAAAGTGAACTTCACAGATTGTATGTACCAAATAGGAGAGGTAGTCTAGTATAGTTTTCTTGTTGCGCTTAAGCCGTATTCTGAGACCCTTCCACTTGCCTGCCAGCTTTCCACAGACCTACTCCACACCCCCTGTGACTACCTGCCACTAGTTGCATCCTTTAGCAGGAAGAGAGCACTGCATTTCACCAGCCTGGGAAAGACAAGACAGGCAGGGACAGCTCTAGTATCTTGATTAGCATCAAGAATTTCAACTAGGTGATTGGGGAAGGGGGAATTCCTCCTTTGCTAAATGTTTCCTGCATTGCCTAATGCTCTCCTCCAGCCCAGCCTGATGGCACTAAGGCATCCCCTGTGACCTCTACAATATGGGAGTTATGACCACCCAGTTATCTCCCTGGCAGGTGGATGAAGATGACAAAAATTAGCACCCACTGTCAATTAGGAAGGTAGAATGAGTGAATACAGGGACCATATTATCCCTGTCCATTTTCTTGCTGGAAATCTACAGCTCCAAGGACATGACAGGTTTTTTTGGTTTTTTTTTTTTTATAAGAGTAAATATCTCTTAACAAATTGGGTAAACATGTTGGAAAGTACAATGTCCTTGACCCTTGTTTAAGGAAGAAACCAGAAGAGAAAGACAATGGTAAGTGATCCTTCCCCTCTACTCAGCACTGATGAGGCCACACCTGGAGTGCTGCATCCAGTTGTGGGCTTCCCAGTACATGAGAGACATGCCTGTACTGGAGACGGTCCAATGGAGGGCCATGAAGATGATGAAGGCACAGGAGTATCTCTCCTATGAGGAAAGACTGAGGAAAGCTTGAAGAAGATAAGTCTGTCTATGTGTGTGTGTGTGTGTGTGTGTGTTTGTGTGAGGGGGTGGAGGGGGCAGTCTTATCAACATATACAATACCTACAGGGGGGTTGCAAAGAGGACAGAGCCAAGGTCTTCTCAGTGGTGCCCAGTGACAGGAGCAGAGGCAATGGACACAAACTGAAACACAGGAGGGTCCGCCTGAATATCAGGGAATGCTTTTTTACTGTGAGGGTGACTCATCACTGGCAAAAGTTGCCCAGAGAGGTTGTGGAGTCTCCATCCTTGCAGATATTCAAAATCTGTCTGGATGTGGTCCTGGGCAACCAGCTCTAGGTGGCCCTGTTTGAGCAGAGGGTTGGACCAGATGACCTCCAGAGGTCCCTTCCATTCTCAACCATTCTGTGGTTCTGTGATTCTGAGGACAGATAGGACTCACTGGGTCATGGATCAGTGACACAGCATTGTGGTAGCCACCAGCCTTGCTTGCATGTATTTTTGAAAATGATATAACATGACTATTTTTCACTTGTATTGCAGATGTGTTTTTCTCTCTGTCTGTGAAGTTGGATTTTGCCCTGAGTTTTATCAGTAGAGTTTGAAGCCAGATCATGCCAAAACCTATGATCTGGTGTCTTTCTGCTAATCAAAGATCCTCTTTTTGATACGGTGGCATTTGGCCCTTGGGACAGAATGAAATGGAGCCTAGGTGAAATGTCCAGCCAGTCTCTTCCAAACCTCTTTCCCGAGGAAAAGTACTAACACCTTGGAATAGATGAAAATATTTAGCACAAAACATCAGACCCTGTTCTAACACTAAAAGGGTTAAGCTTTCTACGTTGTTAAATTAACAAATGTGCTTTTACTATTTCCTCCTTGCTTGCCAGTGTGGTTTCCTCTGCAGTAACATCTGTGACACCACAGAATTTTTCAAGACCCAATTAGCAATGTTAGCAGAGACTGCTAGTTCACCAGGCAGTTTGGGGAATAGTGCAATTTAAATATAAATATATGTTTGTTAGGCATCTCAAATCTTCCTCATGTCCCCACGAATCCTGTGTGGTAGCAGTCCTGGAATGCAAAAACCATCTGGGGAATTCCTCATCACTAAGTTTAGCGCTGAAGAGCTAATGGCTTCAGTATGTTGTATTGTTTAGATGTGAGGTTAAATTCAGAGATTGGACTTGGTTTCTTTTCTGGAAAACCAGTCTAAATACCATTAGAGTGTGCAAGTTCCATTTTTGACGGCCCTGTGTTGGACCCTGGAGGCAGGACCCTGGAAAGTGCAGAACGATTTGTTTAGCAGAGCAGTAGCTTGGGTAAGAAAGAAAAAGGCATTAACTCGTTTTTTCATTTCTAATTCTCCAATCACTAAAATATTATCTGTCACCAGAAGAAGCAGCAGTGTTAAAAAGGGCCACCGGCCTTAAGGAAAAGTACACGCGCTGAATTCCTCAGAAAAACAGAGCTTACGTGTAAATTCAATTCCCACATCTAAGCTGGCTTATATAAATCAAAAGGTGCAAATGATCTAGATCACTGTAGTTCCCTAAAACAAAATATGTCCCACTTCAACTTAGTTTTATAAATTGTTATATCTAAAATTTATTTTCCATCCCATGTTAATGGCTCTCTGCCTTTGTTCAACCCTTTTTAATCTCCTGACCTATTTTCAATGGATAAAAAAATTGCCTTTTGGTCATATTCCCACATCACTGAAGTGACTGATGAGTTTGGCCAGAATTCTGCACCTTTGGAATACAAGAGCTGAACTCTGCTGTTAATGGCTACAGCTATGCCTAGAAAAACTGTGAAGTAAAACCAGAGTTGTGCAACCTGCTAGACTTTTTTTTTTTAAAAAAAAAAAAAGAAAGTAATTACTGTCACTGGAAATAGCTGACCACCACTGGGAAACAGATCATAAAAATAATTATTTTTAGCTGTATTTATGCAACCAGGGCAAAAGAGAGTTAAATCAATAATAAAGGGAAAAGACTACCTAAACACAGTCTTCTACAACCTCTGCCAGATTCCGATAATGAAAACAGTTTATCAACAAATATGGTAAAATCAGCAAAAGGTATAAACCCGTATCTCCATCTGCTTTCTTTTACCCAACCTTGGTAAACTCATCCACGCAGTCAAATATGATGGTGTGAAGATAATCTGGGAGTTATAGAAAGTGGTTGCCATAATACAGCACACCAATTGCTCCACACCTTTGCCAGACCAGCTGGCATTTTAGATGTCTCCGCTTGGGTAATCTGAGTAGGTTCACTAAACCTATAGTACAGAGTATTGTTTTCCAATCTCTCTTGCAAGGCCTCCTGATGCCTCACATGTACTTAGCATAACCTTTAGATATGCTAGTGAGCAGTGGTGCAAGGGGGTAGCACTTGCAGAAATAGCAGAACTCCAGTTTCCTATCCTTAACACCCTCTTCCCTCTTGCTGGCTGCTACCTGGCAATAGTCTCCTCTGGTCAAAAACCAGTCAATAGTGTCAGCCAAACCACTTAAATATTGAAGCCGCTGAGACTAATGCAGATCTTGCCTTCTGACTGTACCCCAGCTCCTTAGAGGAGGAGGGAGGGAGCGATCGCAACCTTATGCACCTGCTCCATCACCATCCTCAGCTCCTACCATGGACCCTGCAGCCGAGGGCAGCCCCTGCTGCTCCCCGGGCTGGGATCTCGATGAACTAGATCATCATTCATCCAGAATGGGCAGGAAACAGAGAAGGGATTTTGCTCCCATATCCAAAGTCCTGCACCAAGCACCCAGCTAGAGCTAAGCGATACCATAAATAACTGTGGATTTTGAAGGGGTTGAAGCAAAACATCAATTGATAAGAAACCTCTCGTAACGTTTCTCCATGCTGAACAAAAGTAACTGCATAGTAGACAGAATTTTCACGCTGATTCGATAGTAGATCATAAGCTTTCCACAAGCTATTCTTAAAGTCCTGTGTTTTTGAAGCTGGTGGTATGTTTGTAAAAGTTGTATAGCATGGATTTAATATTATACGTAGAACTGAAAAATCAGTACACATGAGAAAGACAAGTTTTCCTACCTATGCTATTTAATTTATGCTGAGAACATTACAGTTAAGAGGACGAGAAGACAATAATGTAGGTCTTCCAATTTAATACACTTGCCTTCTCATTCCTTTCTCTAAGTATATTTAGATAGACATGGTGCAGAATGTGAACCCCTGTTGACAGATAAGTGCAAATATAATATGGCAGTGAAACTGGGAACTTCAGCATTTCTAAAGAGGTTACCTCCTGTTTAATGCAGGATATTTTTAACAATCAAAGAAAAATCTGTGCAAGTTCATTTTGTTAAAGATACTGTCATCTTCTATGACCAAAATATCATGAATTCTTTCTTTTTTATGGCCACCAGGGCTACTCTATCATTCTGTAGAAAAAATCATCTACAGAATTGTCAAATTCTTTTCATGGTAAGGACAAAATAAGCTTTTCACACAAATTAAGATAGATTAAGATTGTATATTTTTTTTAAAAAAATTCCTTTCTGAGGCTATCTGCAAACAGCAGCAGGCTGCTCACCATTACCATTTTTTTTACATTTAAAATATCATATGTATAGCAAAGGTAGGTGACAATAGTAGTTTAAATCAGTTATGTTATATACTGAAATGGGAAGTCAGAAGTACATAAAGGAACAGAAAACAAACAAACAAAAAAAAATCCATAAACTGCACTCTAATGTGTCAAGAAAAGACTGGACTTTATGATGACAAAGGCCAAGCAGCATATGAACTCTAGGCAACTTCTTTGGTAAATGTGCACTATGAACTTTGGGCATAACACAGATGTTGCTTTCTAACGACAAAATCTCTTTCACCCTAAGGTGAATTTGATGCTAAAATACATTTTGATGAAGAATACTGTGGTTCTTGTAAAAACTGAGATAATGGTAATGGCTCTTTAATTATTAGCTGAGACTTATGACAAAATACATCTGCACCCAGTGTTGCTAATAGCACCCTGTTATGTAGGTCTTTGTTCCTTCCTCACAGCTCAAGTCACATGAGGATAACATTGACCTTATTTCAAGGAAGAATTATTCATGTCACTTCTTTTAGTTATAGAGGTTGTTCACCCAGTCATGCCTGACTGAAATAGAAAGGATGGATTTACAAATTCAGTGCCAGACACACTGAGTCGACAAAGTACTTTATTTAATCTGTAAAATTAGTTCCAGAGCCACAAAAGGCAGAGGAAGAGACAGATCCAGCATGCCTGCCGGAATAACTCTAATATCATTTAGGACCTCAAGCAGTCACCTGTCAAGTTCTATAGTCTCTTCTCCTCCACACTCTATCCCTAATATATTCCATATACTTGTCTAGCCATGTTGCTCCATTAGTCATCTTTTTCTTTCATGTCCACTATCATCTCTGCACTATCAGCCCTCACACAGCCCAGCCTCCTAGCTTTCTCAGGCCCTTATTTTTCTTCCCCAACAGAACCTCTGAAAACTTGACATTCTTGAAGATGCCTTCACAGGATTGCTCTCGGAAAAGTACACTTATTCCCCACCCACCAGTCAACAACCCTTCCGTTGTCTTTAAACTCCAAGTAAAGGAGACAGAAACTCTGATGTGTCAGGGTGAAAAAGGAAAGCTATGTGTAAGCAGAGCATTAAGTTCAGGATATCCACAGTCTTCACAAGAGGACATCCTTCATGGCTTCCAAGTCCCCTTCCCCGCTTCCTTAACTTCATTCTTACTGCTACTTGGAATTTAGCCAGGGAAGGTACTTGCAAAACAAATGGTCCAAATTATAAGGAACCCAAACCTTTTAAGTCCTAAGTGTCAAATGAAAGATATCCCTGTCTAGCAGGTAATGCTCCCTACACTTAGGACACAGGCCTTGTGATAACTCAGGCTAAACAGCCCCAAATCCCTGCTTCACTCTAGCCCTAAGAGAAGAAATTCTATTAACGTACTTTCATTCGGAGTAGGAGTATCCATGCAGGAGGATAAATAATGTTCAACCACTGTGCTTTGGAGCACCGTCCAGATTACTCCAATATTCCTATATACAGGAGCTTTAATGGATTTTCCATGCAGGTACTAGTCCAGTCCAGCCCTCAGCAGCATTAGAGGTGTGCCTTATATCACAAGACACCTTATTTTGCAGATGTATTTTCTGTGTTGGCCACTTTTGGTAAGATATGCTGTGGGGCATGGCACCGGGTGCCAGTCAACTTAATGTTTATTAAGTGACTCATAAAGGTTAGCAAATGACAAGAATTGCTTGTTATGTCATACACCATTACTTGTACGGACATTACAGCAGCCAGCGCTTCTACTCACATTTTGGTCCAATGTGACTGCTGTTTTCCACAAGGATATGTAAGCAGTAATAGGTAATAATACCCCATGACAGGCTTCTTTTGTAAAGCCTGAGAACCCAAGCAGTGAAGGAATTAGCAGTGCTGCTTTTATAGTCTGCGTTCATATCGGTATGGTACGTAGCTAAACTGACAAACCAGCAGTATTTCACTTAAGTACCTTTCTATTTTCTCTCTTTTATGTAAGCGCATCCATTTCTGTGTTTACTCCATTATCATTCACTAATACAGGAAATAATTGTGAGAGTGAGGTTCCCTTTCAAATAGATCTCTGCATCATTGACTTTATTTTAGCTCTGCTGTAGTTATGATAACAAAAACAAGTATGTGAGCTATGAATGGTCTGTCGCAGCCATTATCTTTCTCCTGGTGGCTTTTTGAGTTCGACACAGACTATTTACATGTAGCTTTTGGAATCACAGAAATAAGGGCAGGGAAGGACCTCAGGAGGTCACCCCTTGCCTCTCCCTGCTGCAGGGCAGAGCCAAACAGCTAAACCACAGCTACACAGATCCGAGTTCTCTCTAGCTGTTAACGTCTGACCCATGTCCACACAATAGCTGCTGGTGGCTGTTTACCTCAGCTTTAAGATCTGGTCTATTTATAGACGTTGTGACTTTTAACAGACTATGTGACCCATACCATGGATTGCATGTACAACTCTTTCCATTCCGTGCTCTTACTGTCTCCTTTCGCAATGTTCTGTGTCCTCTGCAGGTCTGAAAATCTACACGTTGCAGTAGAAAAAAAGGATGTTTCCACTGTTCCTGTACCCAATGCAAACAGTTCACATCAGCCTCTGTGGTTCTCTGGTAAATCCTCTGCTTTCACAACCCCGAGCAGTTATAAATAGCATCGCATGATAGCGCGTCTTGAAAAAGCCACAAAACTTCCCAAGAAACTGATTGCCCAACTGAAAATGCTGGAAAAAGGGCAAAACTAACCATAACGTACCAGGTAAGCAAAAGGTTTGAGACTTTGTTTCCCGCTTTCTCTCAGTTGCAAAGCACTTAGACACAAGTGTCATGCCTAAAATGATGAAGTTTGCTGAGGCTGCACAGAGCTTTTCCTGAAAATCCTTTTGCACAGTGACAACTCCACTGGGAAAATGTGGCTTGGATACTGAGGTGGTCTCAAAGCTGGTGGTCTGTGTTCTAGCAACACATTACTTATCCATATGGTGGTTTTGGTTTTTTTTTTCCAGAGGCATTCATCATTTTCACACTGCCAGGTATCCTTAAAATTGCTATAGAAACACATGTATGCAATTGTAGCAACTCTACAGAATTTATCCACAGCAAAATGTGCAGCACGAGAGCGAAATTCTACTCACTGGGCAGAATTTTGCCAGCAAGTCTGGGATGTCATCCTCGAGACTGCCCCTCCCTTCAGAGTTACAGATGAGGTAGAAAAATATTATTAGCTTCGCTTTAGAAGGGCAACATCAGACAAGGAGCAAATTGCTCTATCACTGTTGCTGGGGTGGGGGGTGTCTCAGTAATAACCCCACCTCATTGCCCTAGATACCCTGTCCTTGCGCTTTTCCTGACAGAATAGCATTAGCAAATTCTACACTTCAAAACACTGTGCGGGTTTGGGTTGGTTTGGGTTTTTTTCCCCTCTGAGGAGAAGTTATCTGGTGCAATGTGCTTACACGATAAAATCAACAGTGAACCCTAACTAGGGTAATCCCCGGGAGAAAAGCCTGACAGTGTGGAACACATTTAGAATAACCAGAAAGGACACAGATCTGAAGCATAATGACATATTTCAAGTTTGCCAAATACACAGGGTCTTTTAATCTATTAGAAATTATGAGCTTCAACCCACTGTGCAGTAAGCAAAAAACCAAACCACTAAACCATAGAATCATTGAGGTTGAAAAATACCTTTAAGATCATCAAGTCCAACTGTAAATGTAAGACTGCCAAGTCCACCACTAAACCATACTAACCTCACTGCCTGCTTATAAAGGAAAGCCTCATAGCCAGCTTGACAGAACGTGCCCTCAAACTTGTACAACCTTGCTCTGTATAGAACGTGCCTCACAACAAATGTCAGAGGTTGGGAATGAGAAGCACGATTTGATTTACACTATACAAATAGAAAGATTCAATGACCAAAATACTCATTTCCAGATGTAAGTCGCAGGCAAAAATTCCAGAACTATAGTCCATTCCCACCTCAGGAAGATGCCCTATGATACATGGCATCATAAAATGTTCCAGGGTAGAACAGCTTAGTAGATTCACTGGAGAAAAAGGGGTTTGTTCCCATCTGGGTCTGAAATATCTAGGGCCTGATCTCGGGAACAGTCACTGAAATAACTGACTTGCACGTTTATGAACAAAGTTGCTCCTGTGAGCAAAGTTGCTCCTGTGAGCAAAGTTGCTCGGTGTTTTTAGCACCAAGTCTAAAATCTGATGTGTCAAAGACAAAAATGCACTGGATGATATACTGGAAAGAGTTAATTCTCAGCACCCCAACTCTAAACAGTTACATCACACTAAAAGTATTTCCAGGGATACTCACAGATGGCAGACACAGATCTAATTGCCTGTTAGTATAAGGACATGCAGAGGAGCACGTTTCCTGCTCTTCATCATCAGAAAGTGATGGAGACAATGTCTTAAATTCCAGCGATACAACTGGAATGGATGTAAATGTAGGACCCAATGCATGTGAATCATCCCACCAGGCAAATCGTGACTCTTCGCTCGGTTTGTTCAGTTCCTTTTCAGGCAATGTTCTCATTTATATAAATGCGACTACTTTCACAAGGGAAGGGCATAAGCGTAAGAGTCATTGCATGCTCCTAAAGATAGATCACAGCGCTTAGTATATTTTTATCAGAGAGCTGATAGGTAACAGATGACATAACAGAGCTGACAGAAGAGGCATTTTTTGGCAAAAGAAATTAAATGGAGTGAATTAACTTTATGGATCAAAACCTAGTAAAGTACCAGAGGCCTACTGAAGAATGGATGTTTTCGTGTTTGAGTACTTCTGCTGACAAGAATGTAAATCCAACCTGAACAAGTACAAGCTAAATTCTTCATTACTCAAAGACCAATTAGCTTCATTGGGATTGCTTCTAAGAATGGTAATTTTAGATGATTTAGAAAAGTTTAGCTGAAACAAAAAATTCTCCTTAGAATTTACGGACCCAGAAGAGCTATGTGTAGCAATCCTAAAAAGGACTACCTAACCCCACCAGATAAACCATCTGTAACGAATACGTACTATCAAAGAAAAGCAACCAGGAAATCTGGCCACAACATGGATTTCCAAGTCTCAAGCTTAGGAAGACAGAGACACCAAGGAGCTATTTGCCCAGCTAAGCACATGTAGTGTGGTTTCCAGAACTGGCTAACAGCAGAAGGGAATGGAACTTGCTGGAAATATGTTTAACAGTTGGGTTGGGAACAGAACTGTGATTTTAACTGCTGCCGGAGGAAGTCTTAACTTATGCTGTTCTTCCTTGTTCTGCAGCTATTTACCTACTTACAGATACGGGTACACTTGTCACAGCAGTACTGCTCTTAGGAAGGGAGGCTAAAGCAGTAGCTCCAGAGTGTCACAGATTCTGGTAAAAACTGAGATTTGTGCAGTAAGGGATTTGTGATTTGCAGAAAGAAAGGAGGTGACAGCACAAGATTTGGAGAGGATGATCAGCTTTGGGATGATATGGGCAGAAGGGACTCTATGAGCATGCAGTTTGGCTGAGGGTATAGTGCGATGGACCAAGATGACACTTCTTTCCTTGGCTGTACCTGTCTCCCATGTTGCAGACATCTCCAACACTGGGGATCCTACCCTTGCTCTGAGCAGGTCTCATCAATAAGGGTTTGAAACAGCCTACAGCATCCAGTGACTCATACAATGACTGTGTTGCAAGCTGATGGAGCTAAGCCAGACTTAGCAACAGTGGAAAGTTTTCCATGTATTATTTCTTTTTTACAGACAAGATTTTTGAGACTACCATCTACCCCTCTGCTCCCAGATCCCTGTTCAGAGCCCACTGATCATCCATATCATTGCAGGGTGCTTCAGTTTTGACAATCGCCCTGTTCCCACAGTGATTCTATTCCTAGCGTGTGAATGACATAGCTATAGCATTCTTCCCGGGGGACATCCCTCAGACCATATGATGTTTTAAAGCAGAGATGGAGACCCGAGAACCACGATCAAGTGATCAGATGTGCAATTACAAGATTGTCCTTCAGAGGAAGTATGATGCAGGAAAGCAATTTGCCGGTTTTAGAACCGTAACCTTTATGATATTTGTGTTGCAAGGCAAAACTCTGCCTAACCAGACATTGGGTAACGTAGGTTCAGTGGAAGCTGTGCTACCCATGTCTAACCATTGACCTTCCTATTACGCTGCAATAATTGTGTTACCCAGGGACAGGCAGGCTTTGTGTGATAGATTGCTGTTATTCATGCAGAAAAGCAAGACCACCAAACCTTTGCACTTGTCAATATTTGTACTCCAGCAGTTGGTGACTAAAGGCTTAACACATTGATTCTCATTGCCACCCACCCCCTGTCTTCCAGGAAAAATAAGATTCAGTTTCCCAACTCAGGGGATTAGGAAAAAAATCGAAAAATGTAGCCCAGCCCCAGCCTCCAAAGTAAATATTCTTTATTCTCACAAATTCCTTTACATCCAAATACACCTCAGGCTTTTATTTAAAATAAAACCAACCCCACCACCACCCACTACTAGAAACAAACCCAGCAAGGACAGTGATATCTATTTTAGCCTTAGTGTTTTGCCTGAGTTCACACAGGAGGTTTCTACTTGACCTGGAACCGGAGCCCAAGACTTCCAGACTCACATTTCAGTACCTTGTCAGCAAGATCAGTGTAACCTACCTAGTACTTTCCCACCCAACTGTTGCCTGAAGGTGTTTGCATCCAACTTGCAGCCATTTCTTGGCAGAGGTGAGTAGAGAGGTTCAAGCAGCACGCTTCGTAGCGAGGTATCACCTCCTGCATCTCCAAATGGCGTTGCACCAACTTAAAGGAGCTGCCTCTCACCACTTCCACTTAAGTAAAGAATTAAGTCATCACAAATCAAATTCATCCTGTGTATGAGCATGGTCAGCACAGGCCAACTTCTACAAAACAGCCTGCAAAGGGCTAAAGACCTGGAGTTCAGCTGCTTTGACTGCGAAGATCAGGCCTGGTCTTCTCACCCACTGAGCTTAGCATGTATCATTACAGATCATTTACTACTCCTGTTTATGAAAATGGCTGGTTTTATTAAGTAGGAACTCCCTTCTTGGCAAAATCAAACAGACCTGTATTGCATTAAGCAGGCAGTCACATTTCATGCTATACCAGGGCAGAACTCTCCAATAATTAAAGTTTGAAAGCATGCAGTTTCAGTTTCGCATTTTATAACTCTCTGTTTGAAAAGAAAAAAAGAGATGGGAAGGGGCAAACAAACATGGCCCAAACAATCACTAAATCCTCTTATGCCATGAGCTTTCTGCCAAGGCTATCCAGAGAAACAGAAAAGGTAGGACATTGATAGTGAAATGGTACTTCTGCAGGCTGACTGTCCCTTTTAAAAAACGGCTCTGCCAAGAAGTCTTAGCACAAACCTCTTCCCCCAGCCCATGCACAGTCCCAGGCATGGCTGGTGCATGTCACATGACGAGGGTCCAGGTAAAATCCACAGATGTCAGAAGCCAGAACTGGAACTTCTTCAAGAGCATCGTCAGCACTGGGCTGCAGCAGGACAGATTTTCAGCCTACAGTTATTTGCTCATATGCTATCACTTGCTTACTTAATTGTCTGTTATAATTACCTTTATGGATGCACTTACACAAGCATAAGCTAAAAAAGCTGCTTACTTCTTTTTAATGAAAACTTTTCTCCAGTAAAACAGAAATGTGTTTTTCTTTTCTTTCTTTCTTAGTGGAGAACAAAGAATTCTTCAAAGAAAAAATTGCCAATTTTTGCTGGAAATAATTTTTCCAAGTTTAGGTGAAATAAATTTACAAATCAGTGTTTCAGCTCAAAACTTTTCTAAATCTGAGGTTTTGGGGAGGATCGTTTTACAGAAAACTACGTGAATACATAGGATTGTGGTTTCTTCCCTTTGCTGTTATTTTTAAAAGGTTTTCCACAGAACTCACTTACAGATTTGCCAGAAAGATAATGCCTGTGAGTAAACCAGCCACACCCCTCAGTGAACCACAGAGACGTCTCTATTCCTAACATTGGAGGTTGGAACTAGATGA
Organism: Bucorvus abyssinicus; assembly: GCA_009769605.1. NCBI lineage: Eukaryota > Metazoa > Chordata > Aves > Bucerotiformes > Bucorvidae > Bucorvus > Bucorvus abyssinicus. The sequence goes on from CM020042.1 coordinate 11,311,241, forward strand.
TCTTCAAGGTCCCTTCCAACCCAAACCATTCCATTATTCTAATGCTAGATTTAAGGTTTTTAAGATAGACATCTTAAACTAGAAGCAGCAGCATTGAGCTAAAAGTCCTCTGCATGAACTGCAAAAGACTGCTCGGTAGCAGAGTGCAACAACTAAGTTATGTGAAGCAGCAGAAAGCCATTGGTCAGGCTCCAAGACGATAGGGTGCTTCATTTGAAAAACAAAATACCTGACCACTTGAGCTGTTACAAGATACTGCCAAAATAAACCACAATTATTTATTCAGATGATGTTCCTTGGCTTTCCTTTCAGGAAAACTGCCAGAAAATAAATGAGGTATTCACTGAATCAACAACCCAGAAAAGACACTTAAAGTTCTGAAGTCAGAATATGCAACACGCTTCATCTAACTAAGCAATATAGTTAGATAAAGACTTATTTTTCTTTAGCTTACTGAGATTGCCTTTTACCATTCAAAACTTAGCAGGTTTATTTAGAATGAAAACAATTAAATAGTGCAGTGAGTTATGCCGCCAACAAGAAAAGGCACCCATATTAATCTTGTTATTTCCATTTATGAGAAATATTTTCTTCTCCAATTTCTCTCTCTCTTATCAGTGCTACTTGGCCAGTTTAGCCTTTAGTGATTCTGCCGCATGATTTATTATACACAGGGGACAATGAAGTCGGTCATTACCTTTTACTGTCTGGGTTATGTACCTAGTAGTCTGGGCTGTGGGTGCAATAAATATTAATAGGGAGCAGTGGTTTGGGGTTCATCAGCCATCATCAACATGGAAACACAATGTCAAAAGCCAGGCAGCTTGAGGTATGAGCTCTGGATGCTAACAGCTGCTGCCTTGCATGGGAATTGTATGGGAATACTTTAAGACTGACCTGCCTTGGGCCACCTTCTGGGAGATGGGCACCAGCGAAAACCAAGCCTCTCATTCTTTGCTGTCAGGATCCATCACCTTTGTCAGAATTCAGGCGAGAAGTACAGGGGGGTGCTGCAGGAAGGATGGAATGGTGGCGGTGACAACCACAAGGAGCCAAGATGGGGTGGTCACTTAAAGAAAGGCGCACTGTGTCTTGGGATATAAGACCGAAGAGCCCATGACATGCCTGCTTTTAACTGCCATGTGTGTGTCGCAGTATGCTTGAAGTAAAACAGCCACCAAAACCAGAAAGGTAATATGCCCAGTTGCTGTAAGAACAACTGCTGTAGTGTTAAAACACTTTCTGGCTAAAATAATTTAACTGATACCTCTGACAGGACAACCTGTTTCTTAATGCCTAACACCTGACTAATGCAAAGCATATGAAGACAAGTTAAATTACAATGTACCCTGTCTATGGTTTATGTGTTAGTTCAGTAGATTAGCTCATACCTACAAAAATAGTGACATAACTCTCTCCCCCTACCTTTTTCCCAATGAGGTATATACCTTTGGCACAACTGATAGAACTCCGTACATGATTTTTCAGTAACTGTCTGGTGTCAAATGAAACTCACAAAATTGTCTCATTAAACCTGACCAACATTTGGGTCTAAAGCACTCCAAATGAGTGAGCCAATTTCTCTGTAAAAGACCTACTAACAATGAGAGAAAACATGAATAGAGACGTTTTGAAGAACCCTAACTTGCTTTCTGTTGCTAAGGGATACGCTTCCTTGGTATACCCACAGGTTCTCAGCAAGTCTGACTCACAAGAAGTCTGGCTTTCAGTAAATAATGAAAGCCCTACTACTGCTGAAAACAATGTAAGAAGGGTTAAAAATAAAATCAAATCTAATAACATGCAAATGAAATATTACTTTATACACCCAGCTCCAGATGCCAGGTAGGGTGCTTTGCTCCTGAAGTCTCTCCATAGGCTACATAATGCACCTGGAAAATGGATGTTGAGACAAACTGGACGCCGTTCCATTTGGAAAGCGATGTTTTTACCACTCTGCTCCCCCTCCTATTGAGCCCAAACAGCTCCTTGCTATTTGTGTCCCTTTTTTTCCTTATTTTCTTTTTCTCTGCAGCAAATGCCACTGCCAAATGTCTCTCTCCCACGATATCTGCCTGTCCCCCTCACTTTTCGTAACCTCTACTTGTTACATGGAATGGTTTCAGAGACACAAAGGTTAAGGCCAGAACTTACCCGAGTGACTTCCACTTTTGGATGTCTCCATATGGGGTGTCTGAAACTAGTGACTTCTTGGAGACGGAGTTTTTAGTTCCCATGAAGTTCAGAGAAAACTATTGGTGGTCGTAACTTCTAAAATTAGAAATTACTACTGAAAATTTTCACTATCCGCTTTACCCTGAAGGTCACTGTGGGAGGCAAATCCAAAGTCCTAATGGTGGTTTTGGCATTTGCTGGGTAGATTACAGAGGAAAGCCATAACCTCCTTGTACCTCCATATATGCTTGCATATTTTGTGCCCATAATTGCACAGTCCTCTCCCTCACTTCGGTAGGCTCCCACCAGCATGACCACTGGAATGACTGGCTCTGGATTTCCTATTGTATTTCGATGAAACTATGGAGATATACATGAGTTCAGAGACTGACCTTAACCAACCAATTCAAAGTAACTTCAATTATGGAGGCTACATCCCCCAAAATACACAAACTGTCTGCATTTTAAAACCAATATAAAACATATGACTGTATTATTACCTAATTATTATTGCTATAACTATTTAGATTAGTAAAAATATACAAAATCATAAATGATACGTTTCCTCATGGTACAATACCAAAATATACAACTTGAAAATCTGAGACAATTATAAAGGAGAAGCAATCCACTGTAATAAATGAGGAAAAAATACCAAGTAGGATTTTCACTATTTGTCCACCTGAAAAGCAGGTTAAGGGAAATTTTTCCACTATATTCAGAAGGTCATATGTGGAGCTATTAATCCTCTGACTCACAAGTCAGTAAAAGGTCAGTGGTCTTTTCATGTGCACACACTAGCAATTATATTATAACAAAGTTAAAAGAAAATCCCCGTCGGGGCAGGATAATAAAAACCGGAAAAGAAATGTGAGTAATAAAGGAAGAAGAAAAAATTTAAAGGAGCTGACTATAAAATGTGACATTGTTTTTGATTATTACAACACAGGTGTTACAAGAGGAAAAAAGTTAAAAAATAACTGGGATAATTTTTTATGCAAACACAGGAACTTTCTTACAAATCCCCTATCCCAACATATTTCCCCTTTGTTTTCCATTACACTTACTATTAAACTTCCCACTAAAACAAATAATTACTATGAAACCCTGTGTACTAAATCCTGTAGTTATTGTTAAAGCAAAAATTCCCACTCACTTAAGTGAAAATTGCATTTGAGCATGGCTTTGATCAAACATTTTATGTTCTAGACCACTGTAAGTGGAGCAGCAGGAAACTGTATCAAGCAGATGGAAATTTGAGTTTAAAAGTGGTCCTTCTATCATCTGCTCCTCCTAATGCACTTCACATCTGGAGGGATACCCATGCTAAGCAGCATTTTGTTCATCCAAGTTAAAACATCTCTGGAGTTAAGAGTCTTCATATGTTTCCTTTGCTGCTGTATGCAGTCAAGAAGAAAGGGATATGGGCTTAGAGAACGTTTTACATGACATGTAGTTTATTTAGCCATGTTTGTTATCAAGTTTACAAATGACAAACACTGGAGTCTTTAATGTAAAAAGAGCGCCAGTGGTTTTAGGAAAATCATGTGTGAAGTGATTCTCTTTGAATTCTGACTGAAACTGCGGCAATGTCTCAGTGTTATTGGACTAGATCCTGCTTCAGCTTTCAGCACAGACTGGAAGATCTAATATTGTCTTACATTTCCTACCTAGACAAGTCACACCAGTACCTTCTGTGTCAAAACAAGAAAAGCAAGATTATAAGAAACAGACAGAACTCTTAACAGCTTTACATGAAAAAATTGACCACTGGATTAAAAGCTGTTGACTGAGGTTAACTGATGTTCTGGTTTTGGCTTAATAGGGTCACCAGCTGACATAGAAGAAATAGGGTCACCAGTTGACCTAGAAGCATTTGCTCCAGTTTCAAAAAGCTGAATCTAATGGTACCTTGTCTGTACATGGAGCTTGTACAGTGCCGTTGCATTAGCAAATGGTCACCAGAGATGGTCATCAATAATGGCACTAATCTGTTTCCTATTTTGAGGTAACTGTTTCCCATGTTCAAAAGATGTGATTACAGTAGCACGTAAAGGCAGAGAAAATTTAAGAAATTCACATCTTCCCAGTAAGCCGTGCTACTAAATTTAAAAACTCTGCTTTGTGCCAGAGATATGCTGAACTTCACGCACACTACTAGAAAAAAGGCTGATACAAATATATATATACATATATAAACTATGTAAGACTTTGCCCTTTCTGAGTGACTTCCATGCATATGAAGGTCTATCTTTAGATCTTAGATGTTTCGTAAGTCAGAAAGAGCATGATTAATCACTGGCATTATCTTTTTCAAGAAAGATCACGAGTGGCTCCTTCCATCCTAAAACAGAGAGTCTGAGTAACTAACCGTTGTCCTGTTTAAAGTTATGAAAGTGAGTTTAAGGCCACGTGGCTGTGAAAACTCTCATGTATCTTCTACCAAGCAATGTGCTTTTGTTAGCTCGTGTAGTCTGAGCAATTTCCTGTGCACTTCACTATCCTTTGTGCACCCACACTTCAATGTGTGCTGTTCCTCACTACCTACTGATTCTGTCACCTGCCATGAAATTACAGCAGCACTGTCCTTCCCAAATCCTCAAGTGGGGTGAAAGGCTCCATATAGCTGTGCAGTGACATCTTATTTCCCAGGTAAATGTTGTGGTAAAGATGCACATAGAAAACATTCGCCCGGTCACTTGATACAACTAGCAAAGAACCCAAGAGGGTTTCCAATTTCTAAATACTTAAAATTAGGAGATTTATTGCCATTCAGAGAGCACTGCAGCTCTGTTGTCACAGTAACAAGTACCAGCAATACCGTTGCTGAATCAAATCACATTTTCAGTCTCCCAGCATTGTATTCAATAGAATATATCTGAATGCTTTCCATTTGCTAGCACATGAAAGGAGGATGTTAACTTAAATGAGAAGTAGGGACATAGGATTACGCTCTCACCTCTTATTTAATATGACACCAACATAGTGGGAAAATCACGAGTGCACTTTTTGAAATACAATACCAGTATATTCTGTAATGTTCTGCTGTGATTCAAGGCAGTTCAACCTTAATCAAATTTCAGACCTGGTCATTCATTTGCAAATATTAAGGTTGTTGGGGTTTGTTTTGCTTTTTTTTTTTTAAGTGACTATTGATATAATTAAGAATGATCCAGCAGTTTGCTGTGGGAAACTTTTTTTTTCAGCTGACTTCAGAGATTTCAGTTGCTTAATGGTTCAACCTGCACAGGTGGCCTCTAAGACAAAATATTTGTCCTCATTAAAAAAAGAATCAAAACAAAACAAAAAAGCCCTCTATTTTAAAGTGTCTTCTATCCTGGGTTTACAGGAAAAACACGTTAACTTCCTCTTAAATTTATCAGGTACTTGCAGGGGAAAGAAAAGTTACAAGAATACTAAAGGAGGAAGAATCCCAGTCTCTGTGGAGTGAGGGGCTGATTCATTTCTTCTCTTTGCTTGTGTCATTTCATTTTGATTTCTTGTTCGAAACATTCATCTCGGAGGAGGAATGTTCCCTGCCTGTGACTAGTTTTCATGCCGATGGGTTTTCGTTGCATGGTCTAATTTGGAGAGCTAAACCCAAGCATGGTCACTTGGTAGCCTGGTCTGCAGGCAGCAATGGAACTGAGTTTGAAAATGTATTTTCTCAAACAGGGACTGAAAGTGGCTCAATGACGCAGAAAATCCCTAAAATGTTTCTCAAGCAGTTACAGAAAGAGCTTGGGGAACTTTCTGTACTTTAGAGGAACTAATTTGACAACCCTCCTTCCAGCATGGTCACAAAATACCTCTCTGCAGCACACAGCAGTGCTCATGGGTCCATGCTTGTTAAATACTGTTGAGATAAGACTTGCTCCAGCCAACCACACTGTTTTAATGTAAATGGAGGTGAATGTCCCTGACCGAGCACCACTTAGCCCTACCCTTGATGTTCCTGAAATCTCCTCCAATCCTGTCTGTCCAAAGTGAAAACTATGTCCCAAGGCAAAAACATGTGGATTCAACAGCCAGAAGAGAAAGCAACAAGAGCTAGTGTGACCACAGCTAGTGGGCCAGACCAGTACAGCCTAAATCCCACTTCAGTCCCCATATCTGAAGCTAAGTTTACATGCACTTTCTAGACTATTCACACCTACATCAATTCTTCATAGTGGTCAAATTTGAAAGTAGAAAATATCACTTTGCTCACTGCCCATGTGAACTGCCTGCTAGGATGAGCTGTCAAGTTTGAACTCATGCAGGTCTGATGATTTTTACTATTACCCTCATCTTTCTGGGGTATTTCACCTTTTAGTTTCTCCATATTCTACTGCTAGATTTCAGCAAGATGTAATTCCCTTTTCTTTCACCTTCCCCTCACAAGTCACCTATTTGCTGTTAAAAACACCCCTAATCAGTTGGTAGTGAAGAATTCACACCACTGTACAGCCAACTCAGCAATATAGAAGCTGCATCCAGTGCTGCTGTTACAACAGCAGCTCCAGTTGCAAACAATTTGGCATGATTTGGGCAAGAAATAGTCAACAAATTTACTATTTGCATGGATATAAAGGAAAGAAATGTTTTGCAGTGTAGTTTCATATCACATACAATTAGCCTGAGATTTCAGTCTTGCCTGTAATCTCAAGGTCAAACTTAGCTGATCTTTTCAAATAGGATTCTTCAAGAGATGACTTGTTCAAATATCACATTCAGTGCTTACTAAGTAGGTCGGTCCCACTATGCAAGAGTTAAAAACAAAGTCCTAATCATACCGAAAAAAAAAAAAAGAATCCAAAGTCCATTGTTAGCAGGGAGAGGCAAGTACAAACAGCAGTTAGCAAATGCTAAATAGGACATGCAAAAAGACTTCCATCACGTAAACAGGGATAATTACAGGGTTACAAGGAAATTCCCACAGAGTAGCAGACAAATTTAAAAAGTCATATTGCTGACAAGGACAACTACTGAGAGAAAACCTCTTCTGGTGCGCAAACAGAAAAGTGGACAAGAACAGAAATGACATGTCCACTAACTTTTAAGAGCACGACAAATATGCAGTACTATTGCAAGGATGATGAGACAGAGCTGAACAAATTGTAGTCTGTGTTTAAAATTAGGACATCATCAGAACTGGTAAAAGCAATATTTCTGGCCCCATCTTCCAAGGCCCCATGACAGTAACCACGAAGACTGACTTTTGGACACTCCAATATTAAGCCTAACACACCTACCAGGCTCATCAAGTAGGCTTTCCTCTTGCCTCTGTCACCCCTTTCTTCTGCTTGTTTTTTTATTATAAGAGACTTTTTAACTATCCACCATTAATTGTTAGACCTACCACAAGAGAGCGTAGAATTCAAAGTGCCAGAGCGCAAACAGGGTAAAGGCATAACTGTAATGAAACAAGATGCTATAAAGATGATTTTAAAAAGGAATAAAGAAAAGAGAAGTAGGAAGAAATGCTGGAGCCTCAAAGCAATAGTGAGTGGGAAAGGAAATGCTCTATATTGGTGTGTATTTTGATAGGCTTATTCTCTGCACAGCTATGTAATGTTGTAACTCTTAATACAGCAACACAGAAAAGGGAAGTATGGGGTGTAATTGCTCAGGCAGAGTTATGAGGTATGCAGGCATACGTGAGCTCCCGCACACAGGCCAGAACAAACACGAACACTTATTGTTGATTTGATAAAGAAATACAGCATATTTTGTGGTGTGCGCCAGCCAGCTGCCAACTCACTGCTAAATTGAATGTGCCTACAGTCTCTGCTGAGTGGTCTTGCTGCCCCACACAGCGTCTGAACAGCTCATTACTGGTTCTTCCAGAGAATAAGGGAGATCACAGGGACTGGTGAGCAATAAATGATCTTGCTAATCTGTTTAGGCATTCCTAGTTCACCCCTAATGAGAACATCTAGGTGCCCAGGATATGACTGAGGGTCACATACCAATAAGCTGTTTGAGCATCTGCCTTCTCTCCCTTGAGGAACCCTCGCTTGATTATTAGTGGCGCTTTCTAATTCGCATGAAGAACTCACAATGTTGGAAAAAGGCCAGCAAAACTGGTCATGACGCTTGCATGGGCAATTTCAAAGATCTCCCTTTGCAACTCCACTCCTTCAGTATGAAATCCTCCTTGGAGAAAGGTTTTAGGAAAGCAGGATCACTAGTGTAGCTGGTATAAAGCGGCTGTGTTCATTTCCATCAGACCTACACCGACAGATTAATGCCAATATTAAGCATGGAATATTGCTACTTGTCTGTTTTTCTTGGAAAACACCAGCATATCTACATATCAGCAAGAAACTGCAAGGTCTCAGAAGCAGCCAACCTTGTACCCACAGGCCTATGTTGTTGAGAAGGCTCCTAGGCCAGTTCAGGGGTGGTCTGATAGCCCCGACTGTGTTTGTACTCTGAAACCCCTGGTTTGTTCTCACAGGCAGCGTTGGACAAACTCAGAACTGGGTGCCTGCCCTTGCTGAGAGAAAGTAGGAGGCAGAATCCCAAAGGGAATGTTTGCAAGCAAAGCCCCTGCATTTCCCAGTGCTGTGCGAGCACGTGCCTTCCCCAGCTTCTGGCATCACACCATTTCAATTTCCTGCTGCGCTCAGGCAAGAGTATTTCTGTTGGTCACTTTTCAGTGAGCAGTCTCATTAGCAGTAGTGAAAAGGCAGGTGGGTCTATATGGATGGCATTATGAGAGGGCAACAAGTTTCAAGTTGACCTGCTTTAAGGAGGAGATTAGACCAGATGACTAACACAAATTTTCTGTGATTCTATGAATTATGTTCTCAAACCAGTTTCTCTCGAGTTTACTCTCAACCACTCAGCTTTGTTGGAGTAAAAAGGAAGGAAATGGTATTAAAGAGCAGAGATCCTATAAATATGTTTGTCTTAGTCTCTTCTACTAAGTAAGACAACATTTTAATTCATTAGCTAAATCCCGCTCATTTTGCCTCATCAAAATAAAGGGTTGAGGATAAATTAAAAGCATTTCTCCATGGACCAGGGTGTAGTTAGTAACCTATATTTAAAAAATAATCTGTAAAAACCTTTCATATGCTGTCTCTCAAAATTGTGCCAACCCTTTTTCATGGCCAAAATACAGAAGACTATGTGAAGTCACTGGCAACCAAGAGTAAAATATATGCACATTAAGCATGTTTTACGTAAATGTAGGGAAATGTAAGAGAGGATGAACTGTCCTCCCCTGTAGTGAGACAAATTCAATTAAAGAGAAACAGTCTAAAGCCATCAGAAGACTGATGTTATTTGGCCACCAGACCACAATGCATCTCCTTCTGCATCAAGTCCCCAGGACAATTAGCTGCTTTTGTCCTTTGTGAATGATCTTTAATTTTCTTTTTCAGGTATTCATAATAATTAAAAAAAAAAAAAGTGTAAGTTGTGAGGGGTTTTTTTAATTGTTTTAGCTAATCTGGACAGAGTCCAGAAACTTGTTTCTCTGCCTCTGAATTATGAGTCTCATCACATAACACAGTAAAAATAAATCATGATTTGCATTTCTCAATAGCCTTCAAATAACTACATGGAGTAAAGCCAAACCCAGCCTCTTCCTTGAGACAAACAGCTTGCATTTTCACATACCAAGATTGCTTCTCCTTCACGTAAAGAGTCATTTCTACCTCCCAATTTCCACACGACCCACTGTGCAACGTACTACCAGCCACATTTGCTCCCTGGTAGCTCACGTAGTAAGTACTTTGAGTCAGCACATTCAACCACAACAGCAAACTTTGATAGGATTTCCTTCAACTACTGGAACATTTAGGCACGTATTCAGCTCATGACTCAGGGTGCTTATCTGTCAAGCGAAACTCCCTCTGGGATGTGAAGCACCATCATCTCAATCACTTCTTTTCCTCTGAAAAAACAAACAAACCTTCAGCGCACTGAGCCTAGGTCCTTCTTTACCATCCCTGGCCAGAGGCAAGCTCTGGAAAACAGGAAGAACACAGGCACAATTCTTCCCAGCTTCTAATCCGTGCTCATTATATTGGCAAAGTTCAAAACCAATTGCTTCTGCCATTGTACTTTTACACACGGTAGTTCCAGAATATCAGCAAAATTGCAGCCCAGTTCTTTGCAATAGGTTCCTGTCTCCCACTTTGACGTGTTCTCATATTTGTCTGGCAGATTATTAGACATTCAGCCCTTATAAATAACTTGTTTTTTCAAAAGGGGAACTTCTTTTTTTTCCCCCAGCTTTCTTTTTTGACTGTATGTTCGATTTTTTTAAATGTAGAGAAGTCCGTCCAAACTGATGTGAAGTAGACAGAAAAGAAACAGGTGCTAGAGACACATAAAAAGAGCTGCCCGTGGTTAAGCTACAGAAGTTAACAGGGAAAAGAAAGAAAGAAGGGACAGATGATCCTTTACTTTTGGGTTTGGTTTTTTGTTTGTTGGGTTTTTTTTTCCTGACAAACAACCCCAATAAAGGACATCCATGCTTGTTCACAAGGTGAGTAAACATAAGACAGAGAGGTGACCTACACACAAACGTTAAATCGTGCTACCTATTCTGGGACAGTTAAAACAACACCCCAGTGTAGCTACTCCCATGCAGGCAGCAGAAGAAAACAAGAGTGGTGTAGAGCATGTAAATTCACTGTCGGTTTTACTGGCTGTTGATGTTTTGATGAAAACCTCAATGCTTCAGCTGAAATAGTTAGTCTGGCACCAAGACATGCAGTCCATAACTTCAGCAAGAGATCCAGAAGGAGTAGGAATCTTGAACCATTGTAGTTCTGTGACTGTATTACCTTTAACAACCTCTTCCTCCTGAATTCTTTCCTCTGTAAAAAGCTACCCATCAAATGTAATTCCAGAGGAATTCCAGATTTTGCAGCCATGACTGCATTTGTTAAAACATGGACTAAAGAATTCCTTGTAAAGAGTTAGCTTTGCTAGACAACTTGGCTGTTTTTAATAAGACCGCTGGCTGAAGAAAAGAAAGAAATGAAAGAAGCTGTCAGGAAGAAAGCCTGGGCAGATAGCAGAGATAGGCAGGGCAGGGACAGAGATGAAGAGAGATGTAGCGTGGATAAGGAAGTAGAGAGGTTTGAACTTCAGAGGAAGCCAAGGATAAACCTTGTGAGAGCGGTTAGAAAGGAAGTTTCTATACGTGCCTAGAATTGCACCTGCTAATCTACACAATGCAAACCCACAGGAAGTGACTCAGTGGTCAGAGCCTGACACACAAAAGGAAGCATCCTATATTTCAGGAAAAGGTATTTGGCTTCTGCGTGGACATCATGTTTTCATTCAGGACTTTAATCGCAACTGCATTTGGTTGAGTTTCTCATATGGGGCCGTTGCCCTGTTGTAACTCACTATTTTTAACTCAAGCCCATGAAAGTAGGAAGAACAATTTTTGAGGAGGGTTGCAGTACTTTATCTGCATTTATATGAAAGAAGGACTGGAGCCATAGTGCTCTGAGCACCTAACCTAGCCCAGTTTCTCTCTGTGTCTTCATCCATAACATGGCAGTAAATAAAAATGAAGAAAAACTCATCTATTTGGCATTCCAGGCCAGGGATGAAGTGGGAAGACTATACCGCTCGTGCTGAAAGTAGTGTGTGTCATAACTTTTTTCATCCTGATTAGTACATCACAACATAGTGCTGTCGTACCAGATATACAAACCCCAAGAACAAAGAAGAAGTTGGGCAACATGGCTACTGAATCCCACTAACTCACACAGCAAACCAAAGGGATTTCATTGCCTACTTCTCTTTGGTTCCTCTATCTACATTGGCTTTAAAGGAGAAGAGACAGCTGAAGTAGCTCCTGGTTATCAAAGTTACTGCAAAGTTGTACAGGCTGCCATCATCATTTGCAGACAGTATATACATAACAGGAATTTTCTTCCAGCTGACTGCTCCCCTGTTCCATTAGAGCCCCTAAAAGCACCTCCTGGAAGTCCTTGTCCTGGAGTCTGGCTGGACCAATCTCCCATGGACCCAAGGCATGGGAGGAGCAGCAGTCAGTAGAAGGTTACCTTGATGCTAGCCTGAAGACTTCCTCCAAGTGCCACTTGGCAGAGCCATAGCATATGACCCTCAAGGTTTTGTAGTAAAAGGCAAAAAGTTTCCAGCTCCCTTTTGACTGAAATGACAGAAGCTTAAGGTCAAAACACACTAATCATGTCTTATCCAATTGCATTTTCTCTCTGCAAAGAGTAAACACAGCCTCTGTGAAGCCTAGCATGCCGTACATAGACGATTAGAGGTTCCCAGAAAGGCTCACTGAACTGTATTTTGAGCTGGTGTTAGCCCCAAGGATGATAACTAGTCACAGTTCTTGTGAGACGTGCAAAATGTCAGGGGAATATAAAGAAGTGGTGTGTTCAGGAAGCATGTGATGTGACTAATAGAGGATGACAAGGGGTGTGGTTATCATAAGATATTCACCTCCCTTCAGTGCCTTCGTGAGACGTGAGAAAATAATTATCTCCCTCCTCTCCCTGTCTCTCTCAGGGGCACGTTTATCAACTTAGAACTAAACCTCCAAAGGTTGTCACACTGCTCTTATTACAAGTCCTTTTGGGGCAATTGCTCAGGAAGGAAGTTTATTACAGAGATTCTGAATTGCTGTTCCAGCTGATTAATGCTGGACACAGAACTCAGCTGACTTCACAGCAAAGGGTTTATGAAAAAGCTACGTTCTTGGCCAGAACAATGTATTTCAAGCAAGCCCAAAAATTCTTCTGTGTTTGAATGAGGTCCACAAGTAGGATGGGCTACTCCTATCTCCGACTCTCTCAGGTGACAACCTATTTCCCTATCTTTCAGCCTTGGGGTGAAATCTCAAAGCAGGCAGGAAAAAATTTATAGCCAAGAAGCCCATTGACATCCACGTGTCGAAATTTTTTTTCTGGATGCAAAGGCAAGAGGAAAGAAACACATTGCTTTGAAGAAAAACAGAGATGAAAGAAAGCATGGGGAAAGTGAGGGGAAGAGCACTGGAAGGGTGTCAGAGCAAGGGAATGAAAAATAAGTGTTTTCCAGAACAGGAAATTTAATCAGAAGATGAAGCAGTAAAGGAGAGAGCAAGATAGAGAGAGAAAGTAGAATGAGATGGGCTTGGGCGACAGCAGAAAGGGAGCCCAGAGGCAGGAAGAGGAAGTTCTACTGTGAGAGAATCGAGGAGTAACTTCAGTAAGAAAGGGAAAATCAATAGAAGGAAATGAATGGAAATTAACAAGTGGGTCTGACAAAAAAAAAGGAGGGGAGGGGGGAAGAAACAGAAAAAAAGATAATAAACAGTTGGAAGAGAAAAAGAATAAGAACTAGATAAAACTGTGGGATGGGTTTTTTTTTTTTTTTTGGTCTTGTATGTCTCCCAGAATATCTCATGGTGAAATGAATGGAATTTTATTTCCCAAGGAAAACAGCTATTTAAAAAAAGAAAATGTGTTGTGTACAGGACCCAAATGTTACCCTTCACCTCCAGGCCCCATCCCCACGAGTGACCCTTCATTCCCACTAAATATTCACCATGCAGACTCTGGTCTAGACAGATTTACGCCTGTAGGCATCTCAAACCACAAAGTACACCTCAGCTCTTCAGAACAATAAAGCCAGAAAATTCATTCATTCCCAGCACTCCCTATAGATTTCCTATAATGATTGTGCAGAATCAAAAATCAGTTTGTGGTTTTTTTCTCATTGCATCATCAGGAGACACAATGTGTGACAAACCCAGGAAGAGGTTGGTAGTAACAAGCAATCCCATCTGTATCTCTCTCCCCCTCACACCTCATGACAGCATTATTCTCACCACTATCATCACCACCCATATTTTCATATCCATGTTAATAAAACCCAGATGCATCTATATAACATATGCCACTGTTGCTAAAAACCCAAACACAACAGCCAAAGGGTTGGGCTTCAGGGCCTCAGGCTTATGAACGTGAGAACCAGCTGCAAGATGAAAACATATAAATGGTCCTCAGGCAGATAACCATGACTTCAAAACTCTGATAACCATCATCTTCTTCAGGTTAGAGACTGCGCTTGTGGGGAGATCATGGGAAGTTCCAGGTCAATGGAGGACCCTGGGGGACAGGCAGCCTCACAATTACAAAGACAGAGCCTATCTCTGCTTTGTTCCTGCAGGGAGTATGGGCAGAAGCAGATCAGGCTTAGCTGTAGTAAGAACATCCCAAAACAGCATGGTGTGTATTTTGAACAGTGCACGGGGATAGCATTAAGGTAAAAGAAGGACTAATTTTATACCAGCATATTGTGCTAAAATCTGCACCAGCCAGACTGCTTACACAGTTAGTAACATCTCAGCACTTTCTTCCATAGAATATTAGAAAACTACCCCAGGGAAGTTTAAATAACCACAAACTGAGGCTTAACTACTACCCTCCTAAATATTTTCTCAAAACAGAGACCTATCTGCCTTCACTGGAGCAGAACCCAGATGGGAACAATACTGGAACCGTATCCATCACAGGAGACTAACTGCTAGTGTGAGGCACGATGGGATTTCTGAATGTTCCTCACTCTGGGAACAGACCAAACCTAGGACAGAGAGTAGAGGCCGACAAAAGGAAAGCAGATGACCAAAAAGCAATAACCAGACATATGTTAGACACTTATGAGATATGCACATACACACTGAAAGCACAAAGAACTTAACTTGCAACAACAAAGCAAAAAAAGAAAGATGCACTTGTTAAAAAAAGCAGAAGATAAATCTTCTTTCCCTGTTTTTGTTTGTTTGTTTTATGAAATACCTACAAGCAGCCATTTCTGTCAGACTTATTCTTGGGATCTGTATTTAGAGCACTCAGAAATAAATAATGAAAACATTGGTTATTAAGGAGATTTAACTCAATGCCAGGTGCAGGCCAAACAGTGATAGAAACCCTTCCTACAGAACTGCCCTGCACCGTAGTGATTGACGACACATTCAGCTATCTAAATACAATATGACATTATCGCATTATCTGGAAACCCTCTCTGGCTCAACAGACTCATGGGTCAGGGCCTAGTCACCAGTGAGATTGTAATCCGTTGATAAAATATGGCACGGCAGAGCTATGCATGTGCATAGAGACACATAGGCTTCAAAAAGATGCCACGCAACGAAAATTTTTATGGGATTGGACCTGAGTGATGATTTAATGATTGTGATGTGTGCTTCAGCTTGAAAGACAGTCTTTTTAACTCTTCTTTAACCTGGAAGTTGACTCATCAGGAAATGAAATGCCATGGTAATGAGGGGACATAACACGGAGGTAATACACAAGCTTCCTATTAAATTTCTACGTGTGTAACGACATGGAGCTCTACAAGCAACATGACAGGTTGAGTTTTTGGCTCCCTGTGGTGCAGATGCTCTGGCTGGAGTTTCTTGTGTCTAATACTGTGTAGCCTTGGCCTTCAGTTTTTGCCTTAGCTGAGTACTTCTAAAATCCTCCATATAGACAGATTCTTTGGTGTATAATAGTGTTAAACTCCCACTGCAATCTTTTCTTTTGAAGGGTTTTTGATAGACTCACCTGGACTCTGATGTTGTTAATGTTCTGCACTCCTCCATCCAAACTGGCTAGCCAATTCAAAACCTACTGTGAGTACTTTTCTGTTATAAAACTAGGCTAATTCGATTTTTAAAAATGTCAAACTAAGCTGTTAATTCCTGCAGGGGCTCCTCTCCGTAGCTTCTAAGGCGCTATTAGAGATAGCTATTTCCTTGCACATGATATATTGCAGAGTTCAGGTCCTGGTAATCCATATTATCTATATCCCCATCTACATAACCCAGCCTTCTTGAGAAATGTTTTGTAAAAACG
Source organism: Bucorvus abyssinicus (assembly GCA_009769605.1). Taxonomy (NCBI): domain Eukaryota; kingdom Metazoa; phylum Chordata; class Aves; order Bucerotiformes; family Bucorvidae; genus Bucorvus; species Bucorvus abyssinicus. The sequence goes on from CM020042.1 coordinate 11,327,251, forward strand.
ATCTAGTTTTCAACAGGGCCATGATGGCTTCTCCTGGTCAGAGATACAGCGTCATGTGTTTTTAAAAAGCACTGCCAAAACCTCCTCTCAGAAATATTAGGCATGGATGGAAACAAAAGTTACGTGCCTTGTCCACAGCTCAGAGTTGTTAGAGAAGTGAACCAGAATGGTTTAGAGTGAGGGAGCAAGAGAGCATGTGAGCTGTGGTTTCAACTATTAGACACTGAGGGTGGAAACACAGCTCCACTGAAGCTAACTTGAATTTCTGACCCTATGTATCTCCAGTTCCTGGAAAGTCCCACCAACGAACAGCAGGAACACATTCCCTCTGATAAGATTCTGTAATGTAGCAAATATTTATCTTTGTGACCAACAGTTTCTGCTGTTTGTTTTATGATGTTATAGAATACTTGGCTTTGCAGCTGAACTGGGGCAAGGTGAGCAGCCTCACTGTCTGAGCACTAACATGCTCTCATTGCATCACATACCCCCCAGATCTCCTCCATTTCAGTTGAGATCCCATAGAAGCTGCTATCAAAGCACATGGAGGGGTTGGCAGCAGGACTGAGGGCAAAGGCTGTAAACACCTTTCACAATATCACCAGTTTGTTCATCAAGAATAATGCAGGAAAAAAGGTTGGTTTTTAAGGTACCTTTTGTAACAGCTTCACTTTTTACAGCATTCATTAGGACAATAACCTGAACTTCAGTATTATGGTGGAGATCTCTGGATCCTCTGTAAGGAGAATTGAAGCAAACATTCAAAACTGAATTTTATTTTCTTCGTCAGAAAGAGATTTTACTAAATGAATGAACTGGAGATACATATTTTGATGTCAAAAAGTCTTGAGAAATGGACAGAGTTTGTAGCAGCTCTTTCCTATATATACTACAGCAAAGTCTGACTCCGCACCCAATCACAATGGACAGCAGTTGTCTGCTATCAGGGTGAGGAGGTACTCCTAGGATTTGAGACACTGCCATCTCCACAGAGTCAGCAAACCAGTTCAGTACCACACAGAACAGACTGCATCCCTAGTAATTCATTCTTTTTAGAAATGTTCTTCCATGGGCACCTTTTCCTTTCCTAGGTAATGTTGCAAGAAGCAGAAGCCTGAGGTAATGTCATGTTTTAACAGGCTAATTCCCACCATGAAGTCACAGCCATGATTCTCATTTAAGGTGTGCACTTCCATGCATACCTTAAAGCTTTGGCTTAGTTCGTGTTAAAAGATTACATTTCCTCAGGCTGAATTGCACAGAGAAAAACAGCTTCGATCGATAGTTACATTGCTTTGATTGGGTCAATAAAACAAAGGGTTGATTGACTGACCCACCTTCCCTTTATTCATGTAACATTGAATGAAATGAGGACTAACCCTTAAAATAAGTGAGAACTGGGCACTTGATTCCCCTCAGTATTTCTCATTTCAGGGCTAGAAGAAACAAACGGTTTGGTTTTAAGCTCAAAAAAACTTGTAAAATCTATTCCCATTGCAGCAACTGTATCAGGATTTATCAGAATCTCAAAGACTCACACACCTCTGGGGTTCTAGGTTTAGCCCCTGCGAAGAGTAAATCATTCCTTTCTGGAATGAAGCCAGCTGGAAGATATTCCCCCTTAACTGCATTTCTGCTGCTGCTTCAAGGACTCTTCTCTGGGTCATCGTTTGGCCTGTCTGGCTGGGTTTCTTTGACAAAATCTGTGATGTAATAATACACAGTCAGTCAAGAGAATCATAACATTAACATGAAGAGTGTATGATCTTTACAAAAGAACACAGCAAGACTCTCTCTCCTTTCTCGCTTTTCAAAATGATCACCATCTCACTTTCATCCTAACAATTCTCACCATTTTTCTTAGGTTAGACAAAGCTACAGTGTAAGTCAGTCCATTACAAAAAATCAGAGACTGAAAGAGGAATAGTTCTCCGGTCCACTGTGCTTTCCCAGTACTGTTCTCATTCCAAATTATTTAAAAACTCCTTTCCTGCAAGAACTACTGCAGATAAACATAGGAGAGATTCATATTATAAAAGACATTAAATAATAACAAAGAAATACTCAGTGATGCAAAACTAATCTGACTTTACTACAGTTGTAGGATTGAAGAACAAATTTGTCCAAAACTTTGAGGTCCAGCTTTCCTTTGAATCCTAAAACTTTTATATGACCTGGTATTATAGTATGAGTAACAGAAAGTGAAGGAGGGATGGAGGCACACTTCAGACTCAGAAATCACCTAGTTGTTTGAGTATTTCTACAATTTTTCCACTTCTTTGCCCAGTTCCCTCATTGGAGAGCATTTGAGGTCAGTCATGTCTCGTGGTTGAATAAATATCGTTCCCATCAGCTATTTTGCCCAGGTTAATGTTTGGCATCAGAATGATCCCATTCTAAGTTGTTTATCACAATGACTGTGATAACATTACTTTGGCAGTACCTGTGGCTTGTCATTTGCTTTTCCAGTGCACACAACTGTTGAAGGGGAGGCATGTGGATTCAGTTTTAAAATTCCACACAGGAGCTTTGTTTTAGCAAAAAGTAATAAAAAGTTCAGAGTGTGTAATGAGCACAAGTAGGTTTGCTTATCTGATTATGCACAAACAAATTTCTCTTTCAAATCCTCTCCTGCATGCACTGTAATCAAGCCAGCCCGAAAATAAATCAGTGTTGTCCTTGATTGTTTTTGTCCTCTCTGCTGCCAGATACGTACCCTTCACGGGGACCTGAGTGTGGTGTGGCCCCTGATTTCAGTGGGGCCCAGATTTCAATCTTGATCTTCTCCAGTCCAAAGGAAAGAGCTGAGAGTGTCTTCAGGGACCCAGGTACTCACAGAGAAATTCAAAACACTTAAAGACACTGTGGCAGCACACAAGGCTGTCAAAGTAGCAGAGAGCCTTCCATATTGATTAGTTCCATGTTTAATGTATACGATACTCTTGCAGTGTTTGCAAATAACCTTTTTTGTATGAAAACAGCAATGGCTTAGTCAAAGCCAGATCAAAGAGGCACACATGATTCACATCCACTAAATAAACACTGATGCCTGATGGCAGTAATACAGCTATTTATATTCATTGCTTGATTTAACCAGTGGCATTCCTTTAATATGATAATAAGCACAGGCTGTTTGCTATGAAAAAGAGAGACTTGAGTGCTAAACTTGTTCTTAACACCAAATGAAAATGATATTGGTGGGCAAGTTGAGATGTACTAATTAACTTCCACTACAGACAAAATCAGAACTTTAGTTTTAGATTATGCTTTGGAATTTCATATGGACAAATAAGCAGTAAACTTCAGTGGGAGTTAAGCAGTTGAATACGTTGGAGGATCTGGTAGCCAGGTCCCATCAATGACCTCTGTGTTTCATTGGAATTGCAATCCTGCAAATCTATCATATTATCTCCTTTGTAATACCCAGTCTTGCAAAAATGAGGGCAGAGCGCTCTTAAAAAGCACTGTCATCAGTGTCTACAGCCCTAACACCTCAAAAACCAGGACTAAACTGGTCTGCAACCAGCAAATAGCTCTTGGGAGCAACAAGTATTAGGAAGGCAGATGACAGACAGACACACACACCCCCCCTGCTGAAAGGGAACCAAGCTGGCCTTGTGCCACAGACACTCTGGGATGACCTGCACTCAGCAACAGGGCCACCCAGATCCTGCTTTTCCACAGCCACTGCTGATTATTGTCATTTTGCAGGCAATCCCCTGCCTGTGTTCATCACCTATATTACTTGACCAAAAGAGTGTATCAGTATGAAAACACAATGCACAAAATTATCTGGAAGAACAGGCTGGAAAACTGTCATTATATTCTTTCCCTGTTCTTGTATTTTCCTCTTGGCACAACTATCAGGTCGTTGCTGGGAACAGGACACTTTTTTAGGGGGTCCTTTGATGTGGCCTGCTATGTCTTTCCCCTTACTTTGTGACTTACGGTATTCACATGGCACAATACTAACTACTGTAAAAGCAGTTTCAGTTTTATCCAAATTCACCCATGCTGCAAGAGTATGTGGTCTTCATCCTATTTATAGTAATAACTATCTGATTCACAGTGGCCAGTTGTGTCCTTAGGCAACATGAAAACAGTGGTGAAATCATTAAAACCACAAGAACGATGAGACAGTATCAGAGGAATCACGGGATCTTTTGAATATGACCATGAGACCGATAAATAGAGCAGGTTCTAGTAGGTAAACAACAATGGAAAAAGTCCCAGAATGCAAAATCTGATGGACATTGCACCCAGGATGTTACGTAATTATGTCGAGAAAGTCCAGAGCTCTATGGATCTCTCTTTTACTCATTGGGAACTAACCCAAGGTAAATAGAGTGGGCAGACTCTCTAAGACTACTAGCATCATCACAGGAATAAATGGGGTAAAATTAAAAACAAAACTAACAATTCCATGTAGACAAGGCTTCAGACTTTTCTTGAAGAGCATCACTTATCCTGGTTTTCTTTCATTATTCCACCTCAGTAAGAAGAATACTTTCTCTCTTATGAATACCTGAAGACTTGTAAACGCTGTTTCCATTTGTATTATGGAGAAATGCTGTAGATTTATTTTCATTCAGTGTTTTTGGCAAATTTCTTTTTGAAACTGTGAAATGTCACAGCAGAGATGCATTAGATTTGAAATCTGGGACTTTTTGCTCCACTTTCAAGTACATTTACCTTTCTCCATAATTTATTATTAGTTGATCTATTGGTAAAACTTATCTGATTGGGATAAAGACTGTTCTTTGATGGCCCCGTCTGCCATAAAATAGCGGCAGAATTCTATTTCCTGTATTGCAGATAAGGCTGCTTCAGTTTTAGAGTTGTGCTTTGACTTATTCGCTGATTTGCTTGATAAACAAAATGGCTTAAAGCCTTGAAGGAAGATGAATACATGTTGTGTCAGAATAACGCAGGAATAACTAGGCTGCTAATACTTCAAAGGCAGCTTGTACTTCCTTATTAAAGAGCTGCAAGAGAAGCAAATTTATTATTTCTCCAATAATTAATAAAGTAGCTATTACTGTAACCAGCAATTTTGAAAGAGATTTCAAATCCTTATGTGTGTCCAACATACTGATAGAAAACAACATTAATTGCAACTTGAAGGAAACACCAATCTCTTAAGAGATTTTTGCTTGGATAATTGAGAGTGCTTGAGCTAATATGCTCCTTATAGCTCTTATATCCTCAGCAACATCTAATGACTCAGACCAGCTTCTTTAGAGGAGGATTTGACACTGCCCCACAACCACAAATACACAGATGTAACAATGCACTTGCAGACCACAAACTGTTGCCTTGACTCACAACCATATTATCTCTTGCAAAGAAAACCTCAAAAATACATCTGTTTCTATGGCTTCTGGCACCTGGTTGGCTCTAGGGAGAACCTCCATTGTCTCAGACAGCTCTATTATCATTCATTAGGAAATCGTTATCAGTTTCAGGTAACTACTTTCATTTCCTCCCATCCCTTCTGTGAGGTTCAGGATCAATCGCAGATTCTTTATAGACCTAACGTTGAGCTGGACTGCAAATTAATTTGAAGGTATTTAACATCTAAAGAGTTTGGAATGTAGGTAGTTGTATAAATGAATTTTATTTAGTTATTCCCCCAATCTTTTAGGAGATTGCATACTCATGTTTCTCTATAAATGCCTGACAACTGTTCTCATGGCCTTTATGAAGTTGTTCAAATTGAAAAAAATCTGTAGGCAGTAAGTGCCCTTCACTGTAACTTTGAAAATACATTATATTCTCCACAAGTCTGGCTTTTATCTGCATTTTGTAGTATTTGTGTGCTGTTTTCCAGCTTCTATCTAGCCCTACTTTAAGATGAATGATTATTTTACTGAAAATAGTTTACCCTCCTCTTCCAACAAACCTCTGTAAAAGTGATCCCTAATTTTGTTGATGCAAACTTGTGCTGCCCCCTGACAGGAGAAGGATCAGGCTGAGTGTTGGCTGAATTGTTTGCTTTGATGGGAATACAGCATTTCTTAGAAGCGGTTGAGAACACAAAGCTCTCCATGAACATGAGAACTGCTTGGGAGTCTGCAGAGGGTACTCTATATCGAGGAAAAAGTGTTGCATCAAACTGTTGCCAACACAGGCTGTTTTCTGCTCTCACAAAAGAAACCTTGAGATCAACAGCCTTAAACTGTTGTGACAAACAGTGGAAGCCTGATCTTGCCAGCAACACTTGGCCTTAGCACCCTCAAGTAAGAGAGGAGACCAACTAACACCTATAGTGGCTAGACCATTTGGAGCTAAGCGAAAACAAACACTGCAAACCTATGTCTTCCACAAGAAGAGATGTAACCCACGGAAATGAACAAAAAAACCCAACCCATTACAGGCTGCAGCTGTTTGGTGTGCTGGGAAAAACACCGCCCACCTACAGGAAGGCAGACCTAGACGAGTCTTATGGATAATACTCAGTTTCTATTGCTTAACTTCTCGAAAGGACTTTGCAAAGTCACAGATATGATTATTCACTGTTTATGGCTTAGGAAATTTGGGAATAAGGAAAGTGAGGCAATTGGCCCAAGGCAAATAGGTGACAGAGTTGTGAGGAGATCTTCATTACTCCACTCTTATTCTAATCACTAATCAGCACAGCCTCCAGTCTAGAGGAAGAGGGTATTTTGGCAGCAACAGCCTAATACTCCCTCACGCAGCCAGAGAATATGGAACATGGGTGAGGGCCTTATCTCTGATCTGGAACTCTTCCATCCGCTAAAAATGTCCTACAAGCCCTAGTTCCTGCCAAAACAGGTCTCCTTGCTTTAGGCAGCACTGGAAAAAGTCCTAACGCTCCTTGCTGAGGACCCTCCCTACCTCTCCAGTTTCAGTTCCCAACAGAAATAGTCTTCCACCCTCCAGCAGGACTGTGGAAGAGTCCAGCTGAAACAGCAGAGTCAGATCTTGGAAATCACAGGGAAAACGTACGCTATTTCTGAATGCATTACCCAAGAGTGACCTCTTGTACCAAGCGTTCTTATCTCTTTATGGAGAGCAGCTATGGGAGTATGAAACTGCAAAAAAAATATATTTAAAAAAATAAAATAAAAGCAGAATTCTAAGGAAATTAACACTTTTCTTAATTTCCCTCACACACAAGTCTTAGTGCCTTAAAATTTTATCTGGACTATACTACATATTCAACAGTAAACAGGCAAGTAATAAGTTCTAATAATGACTCCTGCTATAGATATCTCTTCTGCAATTTTGTAGCACTGTGGGAAGGTAAGAAAAAGTCTGTGAGATGTGGGAATACTGAGGACTCACTGCAGACCTCCACTGGACTGAGAACTCCATTTTTTAACTTGACTTTAGCTGTTTCTCTGCTGCACTTTACCTCCCTCCAAGATAAAACACAGAAAAGGAATGGTGAGAATTCTTGCAGATGTCCCAGGCAAAATAATAACTTAAAAAAAAAACCAACCAAACCCAACACTGAAATGCCTTGTCTGAAAAATCTCCCTCTGAATGGGTTATCATCAATGCTATGCTACTTTGAAGATCAAAACAGTTTTCTACCTTCAGGCCAGAAATGGGGATTGTTTGGATTCTGCTGGCAGCCAAACACAGCAGCCAGATGGATGCCCACCTGAAGAGGCCCTCCCAGTGCAGCGTGGCTCTCTGTTATACACTGAGCCTCTCTCCTGACAAGGCTCTATTACCATAACGCCAGTTCCTGTAACAGCAAATTTCCTTGCTGTAAGATACAAAACTCCTTAAATCTGCTGGACTCCAAATCAAAGCAAGGCATTGGAAAGCTTCGATAACTGGGAGCATATGTGTTCTATCAGACAGAACTTGGGGCAGGTTGCATATCCACAACAGCTATAAACAGCTGCTTCCTAGGCAGACTTCTCTGCTTTGACAGTTTTTCCCAGCATGAACTTGAGCCAGAAACTCAGTGTTCTGCTCTTCAGTAAATTCACCCAAGAATGGCATCGTGGTTTAGACATTCCTAAAAGTTTCAGAGGTTGTGCATGTAGTAAAATTGACCAGGCAGGCAATTCTGCAGACCAGTGGAGACTGGCAGCTCCCAGCTCTCAGTTCTAGAGTTAGGTAGTGAGCTGTGGTCAGCATTTCCTCGGATTCCCACCTCACTGTGACAAACATCCAGCTCTTTCACAATGCTCCCTTTGATTCACCTGAAGCACAGCAGACCAGAAGGCTCTAAATAAACCTCTTCCTGCTCAATCCTTGGTTTCTTGGGAAAACTTGTGCCCTGCTCTATTCACAATCTCCTCTAAGAGCTCTGCTGCTTGTACCTCTGCACTTGGCACCTTCCATTCCAAGCCCCCTTGGGATGCGCAGTGTTAGGACCGAGAAATAAAAGGGTGCAGATGACAGCCACATGCAGCTCATACTATTGCTTTTCATCAGCCTATTGGCAAAGCAGGGAGGGGACAAAAGACCTTTGTTATTGCTCTGTGAAGCCTGTGAGCCAGAATTGAACCTAGCTGGGGTCCTCTGATGCCACCATGGCTAGACCATGCCCCAGGGACTCCAGGCAGAAGCTGCAGTGGGAACAGCGAGGGCTTAGCCTTCCAACACCGGGTTGGTTAATGAAGGAGAGGAACCTGCAAAGCTTGTAAGAGTGGGACCTGGAGGAGCCGTGCCATATAACTTTTTATTTTCTGATTTTTCTTTTTCAATTAAATTTGACATTTTTGAGAGCAAACTCAGTTACAGACTATTAATCTGTGGCTGAGAGCCAAGGAAGGAAAACACTTCAGTAAGAAGAACAGAACACTGAAAAGCTTTGTCTGCAGTACATGCTAAGATGATTTTAGTGAGTTTTTAGCAACTCAAACAGTGGCAGTTCATGCCTCTGTAACAAAGACATGTACACACAGTGCATTTAGAAAAGGAAATGGCAACATTTTCAAATCCTTTTTCTTCCTTTTTTTTTTTTTTATATACATTCAGAAGGCATAGCAGCTAATGAAAGTTGAGCACTAATGGATATTTGCCACCAGCTGGACAAAATGGTCACGATCAACCTAAAATGAAAGTCTTGCAACAGCCTGAGAACATCTAACTGGACCTTGGGAAGGAGCTGATTTCCAATTTCCAGTATATCAGGATTGGGTGACAGATTCAGAGGATAACCATGTGAAGTGCCATGAAGTTTATCAGCAACCTGATTATCTATGGCAGCTAGAAGAGATTTGCATTTGAGAACCAGTTCATACCCGATTCTTTGATGTATAAAGTTAAAAAATGAAAGAAAACAAAAAAATTTTATTATGAAGTGAAACTACCCCTTAGTTGTACTGCACACTTTTGAAGCTATGGTTTTAACATCTAATCGTTAGGGTCCTTGTCCACTTGTTACTCAGGAAACTAAAATTCCATTTCAGCAATGGAATAAAGCAAAACATAGAGTTACAAGTTTTGGGAAGATCCAAGATCTGGATTTGAACATTATGTCTTGGATACATCCCTTAAAACAAATAAACAGAAGGAAACTAAAACCACATGTGGTGGTAGCTAAACAGGCACTTTAATCTCAGAATGAAAAGGTGTCAAATGAGTGTTTCTTCTGGAAGTTTTGGGAGCAGGTTTTTTTTTATCATGCATCTCTTGCATGCAGGAAGAAGCCCTGGAAAAGACTTCCAGTCAAATAGGAAATGGAAAGTGTTCAGCACCAGGTGCAGGGAATCTTTGAAGGAAATTTTCATTGCATGTTAAGGCTTTGATCACAACCAGGCAGTAATGGAATACAAATAGCTATTAGAACAACTTACCAGTGTGAGAACTGCAGAGGAAAATGAAGGCGAGAAAGTGACCTCACTGATAAAGATTATAATCCCCCTTCAATGCCAGTCCAGTAATGATAGTCGTCGTAACAGCTTTTGATCACAGTGTCTCAACCCTTTTGCTTAAGCCATAATTGCTCATTCTTGCTGGAAATCATTCACATGCCAGTGAGGAAGGGCTGAAGGAGTCCTTATATATGACTGAGCCAGTTTGTAGAAGGCTTCTGTTTAATTGCTATTCAGTGAATCAGGGTTATGTATGTTAAGATAATTATGAGTGGTTTGGTTTTTTGTAAGCATTTAACCACGCTGAAAGCTCTAAAATCAGAAGACCTCCCAGCTTGTTTCCCCTATACCTGTTTTCAGTCCTTGTCTGTCCTGCATTTTTGGCAAGCAAAAAGAAAGTTTGCAGTGAAAGTCTCTCTGCAAGACTCATAAGCATGAGCTCATAATGCATTGTAAATATGATCAAAGAGTACAGATGTAGGAGATAAAAACCAATGGGGAAATTATACCCAGCTGATGTATTCAAGCACTGCCACTGAAGAAAACCTCCTGAACTTTAATGCATTACAGAAGTGAAAGCACTGTCAGTGCAGAAGGGATGTTTACTGTGGAAAGTATTACTCACCTGGAGATCTGTTCCTTAGGCAGGTGCATTTAACTGGTCTGAGGATAATTACTAAACAGTTTTAAAGAGCGGTTTAATCTACAAAGAGAATTACAGCAGTGCAGTTCCAATCTACGCTGATCACCACTCAGGTATTTTCGTACATGTCCTAGATTCAGTTTTACAACAGCGAGCAAAGGGGAAGCAGGGTGAGCCTCATCTCACATATGGCAAATAAGGGCATGAAGATTCTGAAAAGAACCTAATGACTTTTGTGCCCAAGTAGGCGTCCTGGCAGCAATGTTTTTTGGAGATCTTAGTTGTATAAGACTTCACCTGTTCAGAAAGCACTGCTCCTGCTGTCTTGAGATACAATTGTAAGTGTCAGCACACATGTACTTTGGGACAAGAGCCTATCAGAAGGCACAAAGAAAATTCGGAAAAGAGAGGGAATATAGGGAAAGTTTTATTCCTCTTGCTTTCCATGCCATCATATGGATATCTGTGGCAGTGGCAGGAAGAAAAGACTTATTTCTTCAGGACAGCCTGCAGTCATCTTAACCATGAAACTGCATTGTATCTTTAAGGGAACTCTGCATCCCAACACCCAATCCAGTACGAAGTCCCCATTCACCCACAGACCAAGTCCACATTGTACAGTACACGAGAAGCTTTTCACAGGAGAAAGAAAAAGAAGGTATGGACCATGTAGTTTAAGCGATATGCATATACAGAAGAGGAACAATTTCAATCTTCTAGTCAAGCTGATTTCAGACTTCTCTAACTTTTGATTCTATATCCTGAGTTTTTCTACCAAGACTCAGAAAGCAGAAGGAGAAAGGAACATGATGAACATATCATAAGATTGTATAGGTGTAGCAATTTGAAGATTCAGCATGCTACTATAATCAGAAAAGACACACACACATGCACACTCTGAATTACTCTGACATTTGTACTTTTAAGTAAAATTTTGCTCAAATAGTATATTTAGCTGCTTGCAGGGAGAGTGGTTAAAGCCTCAAAGATGAATCGACAGCTGCAATGACTAATCGTCAGCTATAGATTAGATCATTTTCAGGATGTGAAGAAAACGCTGTGTCTGCACTCTTCAAAGCAGAGTGAATGGACTTAGATGACCACAACCCTCCCGTGGGTTCTTCCCCACATGCTTGTCCAGGCTGATAACAAACATTACCTCCATCTCACCTCTATCCCTTGAGTAGCACCCATTGCAAGGCTCCCCGTCCTGAGGTGCTGCCGTATAAAGTAGGCAACAGGAGTGATGATCAGGACAGGCCTGGAAGAAGGAAAAGGGCAGAAAGACAGACAAATGGAGAGGAGAAGGGGAGTGAAGCTGAGCTGAGAAGGACCAGCACTGCTCTGCTGTGACGGCGCAAAGAGAGGGGCCCAGTTTTGAAGGCAGGAAGAGGTTTTTCGCAGTTTGGGCAGCACCTGCAGTACCAGCTGTGAGCATTTCACAGACTGGAGTTCATGGAGACGTTGCACTGAGTCAGTGAAAAAGATACTAAAATAAATGTGCTTAGACAGAGGGCTTTTTCATTAAAAGCTGTAGGAATCAACAAAGACTTCTGCTTGATGCTTTTTTCTTTAATTGAAAAGTTTCTCACTTTGTTCTAATTCCCAACAGGTTTTCATTGCATTCATAGGACAATTAGAGGCTCCCTCCTCTGGCTATGTTTAATACCTACAAATTCCTATAAAAATCTTTGCAGGAGAGTAACAACAAAAAAAACCCAAAAACAACAAAAAAAAACCCTGTTTTATATGATTAAGCAGGGACTTGAAATCCTGCAGGAATTGTATTTTTATGAGAAATTATTCCTATTTTTTTCTTTCAGTGTCAAATCAACTAGTACATTTTCAGCACTTAATTGAATGTCACAGTTGTAACTCAAAGCCAAGCAAGATAAAGAGTATCAAGAAAAGAAAAGGAAGCAAAATAATTTTCACTCTCTTCACTTTTTCCTTGAAAGATCAAAACTGACAATAAGATAGGCCTGAATTTCATGAAATTTTGGATCTATATAAGCTAGGAAAATAATTTTGTTTGAACTTTATGGCTCTTATGTTCAGTTTTAGAATAACGTACTTCTAAGTCCCTTACAACATGAAGTACAGGCTCCTGTAATTGGAGCTTTGGTCTCACTGTTATTTCCATGACATCGTGTCCAAATCCCGATTATATGTCATTTAAATTGTTAATTGCTTTTACGACAGATCGGAGTGTCTGCACGCGAGTTTCTGAAGCTAGATGAGTCTTTCTGTGGTATCACTCTGAGCTCAGGAAAATAAGCCCGTTTCTGATGGCTAAACTGCAGAAATCCCGTTTACAGGATTGCACTGGCCCAGCTTTACTGCGTGTTTCAAGTACACAGTGCTGCCTGTACGCTGTATTCACGTAAGCGTGCCTAGGAAGATCAGGCAAGCAGGCTCAAGGGCAGTCCCAGCCCCAAGGGCACTGACCAGCCTCAATGGCCCTGCCCAGCACCCTGGGGGTCCCCCCACCCATGGCCCAGGACCCCATACCAGCCCCCAGGGCCATCAGCCCCTGTCCCAGTCATGCTGGTCTCCAGCTCCCCACAACCCTGCCCTGCCCAGCCGTGGGCCCTGTGGAAGAGCCAGGCTTAGCCCACGTCCCAGCCTCGGCCTGGCCAGTCCCCAGGACGGTGCCCAGCGCCCGGGACTGGGGCTGCCCCCCGCTCCCAGCTGGGGCAGTGGGGCAGGCCCTGGCTGCCAGGCCCCGCTCTGCCACCCGCCGTGCTGAGCACCCTGACGTTTTATACCACTTCGGGCCTACTCGGCTCAAAAACCCTTGACGTTCATGTCACTGGGTATTGAACTGTTTATGTCAGCTACGATCGGCCCTTTTGCAGAAATAAGGCCTTTGTGAAAATTTACTCACTACACCAACATATATATATATATTTATATAAAATCAAAATTGCACGCCAGCACATTGCTCAGGAAACCTTCCCCCAGTCATTCCCAAACCCGTTGAGTAGGGATTGCTTCTTTTTTCCTCCTGTATCTTCACGGGTCCTCCTGGACTATGCCACACAGCCATTCGGTCACTCGCTGCCCCCATCCCCAGCAGAATGAGAGAAGTGGAAGGGTGAAAGTGAGAAAACTCATGAGTTGAGATAAGAAGAGTTTAATAATTGAAATAATAATAGTAATGAAAAGGAAAATAATATGCAGAGAGAAATAAAACCCCAGAAAGACAAGTGATGCAAGCAATTGCTCATCAACTGAGCAGCGTCCCCCCAGCCAACGTTCCCCCAGGTTTTATTGCTGCGCGTGACATCATCTGGTCTGGAACATCCCTTTGGTCACTTGGGGTCAGCTGTCCCGGCTGTGTCCCCTCCCAACTTCTTGTGCACCCCCAGGGTACTCGCTGGTGGGGTGGGGTGAGGAGCAGAAAAGGCCTTGACTCTGTGCACGAGCTGCTCAGCCATAAATAAAACATCCCTGCGTTATCAACTCTGGTTCCAGCACAAAGCCAACACATGGTCCCATGCCAGCTACCATAAAGACAATTAGCTCTACCCCAGCCAAAACCTGCACATGCTCTTAGGCATAACAGACATAATATACAAGGACCATCACCTCAAAATTAACTTGCTTTTAATTATGAGGCTTGGATAGAGGTGAAAATAAGTTAACTGGAACTGAGCAGGAAATTGCCTTATCGTGTGGAAAACTTCGTAATTTCATAAAGTCTTCAAAGTCCCAAACTGGATCAAGACAGATCAAGACCAATTAAAACCTTTAGTACCCAGACTTGATCAGGTAGCCCTAGGTCTGTCCTGCTTTTCTTCCTCCTGTTCCCTCCATCCCCACAATGACTAGTCCATCAAGCTTGCTTTAGCCAAGATGTAAGAAAAAAACCACACCCTTTATTTTTCTCCTTTTCTTAGTTGGTTTTATATTAAAATTCAGCATTCAGCTACCTTGGAAGTTATCTGGACGTATGGTGAACCAGAATATAAATAATAAAAAAATCTATGAGGAAGGCAAGTTGATTAAAAAGAACAGCTTTTTTTTTCCTTATTGTTTAAGAGTTTGAAGATTTGGGGCTACAGTTGATACTAGGCAAAAGATTTTCTGTTTATTATGCTTTCCTATTCTCTATGCCTTCAACAGAATGCTGGAGAATGCTCTCAAAATACCTATGAGCCGTGCAAAGAATCCTCCAAAAACTCAGGGACTGAGAAACTGCCTATTAATTATCCTTTATCTCCAGGCTTCTAATTTCCTTGTAAATGCCCCTTAAGGCACTTCTCTTAATTCACAATCTAGTATCATATTAATCTCTAGTTTCTGATTTAACAATTCCTCTCTTACACCTCATCATACTAAGTACTGGACCAATGTCCGGGTAGATTGAATCAGCTACCTCTTCTCAGCCTTAATAATTATTTTTAGTCTTGCATGTTCTACTTTTAGTAAACCTGTGCAGCTTTTCTTTCCGCTTTCTTCCATGTCTTTAATTATGCTTTCCATCAAAGTGTGTTCTATAAAGTTGTGTCAGACTAATGATTCTTTATTTAACCACATTATGTTTCTTCCTCCTCCACTGTCCTCTGGCTGTATGACCTCTTCGAAGATTTGACAACGAATTTTATCGAGTGGACCTGCACTACTTCTTTTGGGGGCTTGGAGGTAACCAAGCTTCCTGCAAGTTAGAATGCATGGAGGTCTTTCAGCCTCTTCCTGCTCTAACACAGTACTCCCAGTTCCTATTTTTATTCTGTTTATCTATTCCTCCTTTACTACCACATTCAGTATTTTCATCATACTTGATGTAATTGACATAAAAGCATTTGGGTTTTGGTCTAAACTGTGGTTATCTTCAATCTTTATCCTACTCCACCAATGATTTTAATTGCCTGCCCATACTTTCTTTTTATTTATATGCCTGAGCAATACATTGCTACCCTTTAGAATGTCCATGCACAGCCTAATTCTGTTTGACTTCCAAAAAAATTATTTCCATAAGGTTTCAACTTCTGTAACTTACAGATTCTACCTTTTAAAATGCCTGGCAAAAGAAAGACTGTGGCACCAAAGTTTGCTTCTGGTTAAAAAGATGAGAGGGATGGAGACTCCAGACGGGCTACCAAAATAATCCAGATGTGAGAGTCAGCTTGTGCACCAGGATTTTATCAGGAAAAATACTTTTGAGAAGATGCCAAAAGCTATTAAAATTACTTACAAAGCACCCATAAGATCTAGCTGATCCATCCCTTGTCTGAAGAACCTGAACTCCAGATAGAGCAGGTGCTATTTATTAATCTTCCCATCCCCTTACCATTCAATCTGTTGAAAGAAACTTAAGTCATATCTGTACTGCAGGATCCTAAAGCATGCTCCATGTCTTTAGTTTGTGAGCTGTTCCCCATCATGTCCTAGTTCCATGTAAGAACAAGGCCATGTTATGCCTCGTTTCTCTTTTTCCCTTATATCCTAATTTCCATGGGAAGGCAACTTAGGTATCTGGAATAGAAGGAAGCCATGGCATATTGCAACAGGTTCCCCAGTCTGAACAGGGGAGGGAAAGGCACAGCAGATATCCCTTGGAGCAGCATATATATTGCCTAAGGATATGACTTTTTTGTGCCTAAAAGCCTGATGACTGAGAGGTACACTGCCTATCGAAACAGACATCGAGCAGTGGGAAAAGAGAAAAGATAAAGGAGCCATCAAAAATAAAATACTAGCACAAGAACAAGCTGCATACACTAGCAGTAAATTTCAAAAGAACACATAAGAGAGGGCAGCTGGGATAGAGGATCATCCCTCCAGCCTTGAAGGCATAAGGCCCTGGTGTAGCCTTCCAGTATGAATAAGAACTACAAAAAAACCACCCTAGATTCAAAGAAAACATGATTAGCTGTTGGAGGGGTTTACATGATCTGATAGTCTGGCTGTAGCCCTTCCAGTGACACAGGAGTTCCCAGCCAGAGCTACATTCCTAATTATAAGGTTAGTATTTGTCTAATTTTATCACATGGTAAATTATTTTTAAATAGAGCTGGACTTCCAGAAGTAAGTAATTCATGGGCAAAATGTTTTCTACAGCTCCTGCTCTGCAGTGTTGCAGAAGAAATCCTTGTAACACAAGTGAATTCCTTCTACAATACACAAATAATATTTCCCATTAAGTAAAACGGAGACCATTCTCTTGATCTTAAAGAAAAGTACAGCTGCTGCACAGTGGGAAACTATAGAGGGAAGATGGAAACACTGAAAGGAGTTCGGAAAAGATTCAAGGACTCTCTCATTTCAAATTGCCACCTTTGACTTCTAGTAATTTTCCAAATATTATCCCTGTTCCTCCTTTTACAGCATCTCTAAAGCAATGAACTATATCAATCAACACAACTGTAACAACAGCTCAGAAGTCCTTTCAGAGGCTATATTGAATTTTGTGAGCTACGGATTTTGTAGGAAGGGACAGAAAGCCTGGAAAGATAAAATATGGAGTAGGAATGAAGATTCCTGACCCTGCTGCCAGAGAGCAGCAGACTGTTTTAATAATTCAATGAAGGCTACAATTTTGTGTGTGGTTCATGTTCCCCTTTCTTTGAAGAGGATCCCCATAGAGGGTCAGGGGCTTTTTCCACTGTGAGAGATAAGCAAGGCAGACAGCACAACTGGATTTCAAAATAACTGCTTTACTATTCATCTTTGAAGAAGCTGTAAGTTTCTGTAAGCTTCAGCCCTACCAACTTCCCAGGAAACTCCACACTATTTAAAAGGCTGGTATGGAAATCGGCAATCGGATTCAAATGTATTGGAAGGGGAAGGTAATGAGAAAATAGTAGCTATGTTGTTACAACTTAGCATACCATACATCCCAGCATTATCAATAACAGGCTCCTTTAGAGGAGGAATCAATTGAAAGTAGTGGTAAAACTGCCCATTCACAAACGTGCACACGTAAGAAGACCGTAACAGCCTGTGACAATATGTCAAACGTTTTCTCAGATAACTGAACTTGGTGCCCTGCTATTTAGCTTGAAAACATTCTGCCCTATGGCAGCTGGACAGACATTTGGATGTCAGGAACTCTTCTGAAATTGCCAGGGGAGGAAGGAAGAACAGTTCTCTTCAGATTTACACCTACAAACAAGCATGATGTAGTTTCTCAGGTTGAGATTTCTACATGATGAGGTGCTCCAGTTTTCATTTGCCTGCAAGTGGTCAAGGTAAACTTCAGTAGGGATTGCCTATGGCCAGATAAACCAAGGAAAACCCTGAGTATTTTTGTGTCCTGTGAGATTTTATGTTGAGATTATTATCTCAATGTAAAAGAAAAAAAGTACAGGATTTCTGCAGGAAAACTGAACTGTAAGATGCTTATTTACTGCAGTAAAAAATAGATTGCAATAGCTCAGACAAAATAATAGAGATCTTAACAGGAGCTAAGGGGTTGTAGCTGCTAATAAGGTACTTATGAGGCCAGTAACCATTTTCTTAGATCAGAGGTACAGAGTACTCTTTTCTCCTTGTAAGGGCTCCACTGCTCTGTTAATGAGGGAAGGAGACCCATTATCTGACTTCCCTCAGGCCTGCTCTTATAATCCTGCTTGAAATGATCTGATCCATGCTGACTGGGCAGCTGGAACGTCTGGTTGGGAACCCTGCATAAGAGAGCTGCTGAGCTGCAGACACTTTGGGACCGGTCTGTAACAAGTTGCCCTTATTCTAGGGTAAAGGCCACCAACTTCACTTCTAGACTTACATCCAATGTTTCTTCTGAGTCTGAATCCTCTGCTGTTTGGAGAACAATAGCCAAGAACTTGGATATAAGTTACCCAGTTGTGTAGTAGCCTGTGGAAGTTTCCACTCCTGCTTTTAAGGCAAGAGGCAGCTCAGAGAGACAAGCACATATAATTAAAGTGAACCTCAGTAATTGCATTGGACAAGTGGACTGCTGTTACCTCCTTGCAGGGAGATGAAGGCTTACACACAGGCACACATAATGTTTTTGTCAGAAAACCCATGAACACAGACGTGAGGTTTTTCCTCTTGGAATAGATGCTATAAATTATCTAATAAAACGAGACAAGTTTTAGAGTGGGAGTAGAATAGAGAATTCAAATCTTAGGAGAAAAGGAATCTGTAATGCAAGGCTTTTTTTTGCTGACCATGCTGTTGGACTGGAAGATATTTGGAGGTAACTTGCCTGTCGCTCAGTTCTCTATCTACTATTCCCCAGCCTTCTTTTCCCAGACTTCAGAAAAGACTCATTATATCAAGTTTTAGTATCTCATTCCAAGTTAATTCACCTTCTTTAATTCCAGTCTTGATATTAATTTAGATGACTAATTTATGCTGGAATATACCATAGTTGTTTTCTTAATTACCTATACCGTCAATACAACCTTAGACAATCTTTTCCCCTTTGATCACAGTGCCGGGTAAAGGATCATGGCTGAAGTGTTCCTACTGTAGCCTCACTTTCTTCTTTCTCAGCTGTAATTGCAGTCATCTTTCTCACAGGATCCTCAGAATAAGGGCAAAGAACAAAATACATGAGTAGTAGGTTGTTCTCCCGCTATTTTGGGATGCATTTTCCACTTAAGGAACCGAAGGAAAAATAAATATGATCTAAAGTTCAATAAGTCTGCATGAGAAGCAGTTCTCACTGCAAGTGAGAATAAGATGGCTGCAGAGTCATCTGTCATGTCAGATTAGATAAAATACTGTCTGACTGAAGATGAAATGCACTTCACTCCGATGAGGAAGTAAGATCACCCAAGTGTCATTGCTATCTGAATTCAGGGGAAACCCTAAGTCAAACAAGAAGTATTATCTGAAGCATTTGAACCAGCCAGGTACTGAGAGGATTATCTATCCCACCTCAGGATGCTGCACAATGGTATAGAATCATAGCATTGTTTTTGTTGCAAAAGACTTCTAAGATCATCAAGTGCAACAGTTAACCCAGCACTGCCAAATCACCACTAAGCCATGTCCCTCAGCACCACATCTACATGTCTTTTAAATACCTCCAGGGATGGGGACTCCACCACTGCCCTGGGCAGCCTGTTCCACTGATTTACAACCCTTTCTGTAAAGAAATTTTTCCTAATATCCAACTTAAACTCCCCTGGAGCAACTTGAGGCCATTTCCTCTTGTCCTATTGCTTGTTACTTGGGAGAACAGACTGTGCCCCACCTCACTACAACCTCCTTTCAGGTAATTGTAGAGTGTGATAAGGTTTCCCCTCAGCCTCCTTTTCTCCACACTAAGCAACACCAGTTCCCTCAGCTGCTCCTCATAAGACTTGTGCACTCACTTTCCTGCTTCCCAGATCACACCATCTTCTGGAAAATCATCTAGAGGTGTTAGAATTGCTCTCCCCAAGTCTCTCAGCTTTCTCCAGGAGGGAACCGTTCAACAGCAGTATAAGGCAGCCACTTCTATTTATTTTAACTCAAGGGAAAAATCAATAGGAATAAATGAAGGTCACATCCCTGCGAGTGACTTATCTGTAGCAGTTACAGCAGCTCATAGCAGAGCAAACCCCAATTGTGGAGGCGCTTTCTCTGTCAGACAGAGAAGAGCTGTATGGACTGCAGTGCCTGGCCATCTGCCTGCCTGGCAGCCCAGCTCTGACAAGCATATTGTACAGAGCATCTACAGCTTACTGAAGCGTAAGTCTGCGGAGAACAATTAGCCTGTCTAATCCAGCCTTTTGTCCCACACACAGCTTAATGTTTCACACACACATACCCTGTACTAAACCCCAAAACCTTAGTTAAACCTAATCATTTCACCTCTCTTGAGCTTAGTTGTTGTGTGCTACAGGTAAAGGTAAAAAAACCCCCAAATCTGGCTGCAAAAAACCATGCAGCAACCTGCAAGGCATTGCTTAGGTAACCTGTAGTCAATTATCCAATGGGTAAATCATCCAACATGTAGCAGAATGGGGGAAAAAAAATTATAATCCAGCTTGTGGAAAAATTCCCTAAGTCTGACACTCAGTATGACCCTAAACATGTGAACAAGACAAGGCAGGGAGCCACAAGGTCCCACTGCCACCATCCACTGCATTAGCACTCACTGTAGTCCAGGCAATCTCTGATAATTCAAAGGAAGAAAGAAACTTCACTCCAGAGTACATCCCAGCCAATTGCACATAAGCAGGAAGAGCAAGAGCAAGTCCATCGCCTGTCCCCTTGGCAGGCAACATATGAAAGTCTGAATGATGAGATTTCATAATGGTTGTACTGTAAACCTACAAGGGGTGAAGGATATTGAAAGAAGTGTGGATGGTTCTTTCCCGTCGTCTCCTCAGAGTGCCAGAACCACAACTCCAGAGACTCTCAGGCCAGAGCGTACAACTTTGTGCAGGTATTCAGCTCACATCCATGCAGAGAGGCTGTAGGATGTCTGCCAGAACCTGAATTAAAGCCTGTGTAGTCCATTTTAAAAACAGTAAAGTC
Source organism: Bucorvus abyssinicus (assembly GCA_009769605.1). Lineage (NCBI taxonomy): Eukaryota > Metazoa > Chordata > Aves > Bucerotiformes > Bucorvidae > Bucorvus > Bucorvus abyssinicus. The sequence goes on from CM020042.1 coordinate 11,348,140, forward strand.
TGGTGACTCCCAGCTTCCTTTGGACAGCAGTTCAACTACTTCGTTACCTTCCCAGCTAAAGTAATACATATAAATTAAAGGCTGAATCTGTTTAACTTCAACTTTCAGCTACCAGATCTTGTTACTTGTGTCAGCAAGGTTGAAAAGCTCCAGACATCTTTTCCTAGCATAAAAATGTATACACAATCATTGAGTTACCTTCTCTTTGATTATTTTTGTAGTGCTTATACCCAGACCTGATTTATTACTCTTTGGTTCCTCTTCCACTTCTTTTTTATTCCTCTCTTTATTGAAAGCTGTCTGACTGATGGGGAAAGGAAAATGGGAACAAAAATATGCAAATTAAAATAATCTGCACAGTAAACCTTTCTGGTTTTAGACTAGATAATTTATGCATTTTTATTACCTCGGTACTAGTCTGGGAGATTTTTCTGGTATTAGAATTCCTCAACTGAGATACATTTTTTTATTACTTTTGTTTACTGATAAACTCATGATTGTTCAACCAGTGTGAACTGAACATTTTCCTGGATAAATAAACGAGTATAACCTATTGGCATGGCTTGTAAAGTTACTTGTGAATTTTACAAGTCGTGAGTTTTCAGGCTCAGGTAGTTAGTAGCCCTCCACAGATAAATTTAAGATTGTCTGTGGCTGACCAGTTGCAAATTTTATTGTAAGGATGCAAGGACAGACATTATCCATTCAGTCTGTCCTCCTCTGTGACTGTAGAAAGATCTTGTCTTGTGCTAGATAAAGAATCATATTTCCCTTAGCACAAAATCTCCAAGTGTGTTAGACGACTACCTTATTTATTGAGTCTATTTACTGCTGTTGATGGATTGTATACTAACACAATAAACAGTGTCTTAAGGGAATGGAAAGTATTTCTGCTTTCATTAGGGCTCTAACTTTTCTTTTTCTGCAAAGATTTTCCTTCTAGGGTCCTCAAGGTGAAAACAGGCACCATTTGGTGCCTTGCTATAATAAAGTAAATGCTTTCTTTTTCTAATCATGTTGACCTTGTGATCTATTGCCACTGAAATTTATATCCCTGGGAAACTCTGAGAAGGTTTCCCTCTCCAGGAATACAGATAATCTTTCTGAGTTCTACCTGATTCAGAGCTAGTTTAAAATGAATGGAGAGTTTTCTTGAGATCAGATTCCACATCAAGAATGACAAAGGTGAAATTAATAAAATGTCAGGGATAATTGATATTATATCCCAGAAATGTTATTAAACTGTCAAGCTTCTGATGAATTCACATAAAGAGACTTAAAACCAGGCTGAACATTCCTCATTTAAGTTAGATGCCAGCTTTATTTTTTGTTCGGTAGCAGAAGAATCTACTGGGAGAAGCCATAAGACATTCCTATGCTGTCCAGCAAAAGGTTTCACAGCAGTCATGGAGGGACGGACTCTGAGTCAGGTGCGAGAGAGCAAAGTCCACTGGGATAACAGCTTAGTAAAAAGAAAACATTGCTCTCAAGAGGCTAGTGCTACAAGAAGAAAATTAGTTAGCTATGAAGTCAGATGGAGCCGTGCTCCAGTCTGTACCCAGCCAGTCTCAGGACCCCAGGGTCATCTGTTCGATCTTCCCACAGGCATTCTCCCCATCTGTTTTCCCATGCCATTCTTACACCCCTTCCTGTCAGCTTCTGTGCAGAGGAGATGAAAGCGAATCAGATTTTAACCTCTCATTCACTGGGAAGTAGGTCTTAACGCTCTGTCCTGCATGGAGGTTGGAGGAAAGCTAATGAGGTGTTGAAAACATGAGGTGGTTTAAGTAAATGTCAGATACTGGATGATCAAGATTCATAAACTCTCTGTAGAGACTGAAGCACAGTGAGTCAGCTTATCAACCAAGGGCCCTAACGCCTGATAGTCAGTCATTAGTATCTATAATAATGGGTCATCAGTGTCAATGTGAATTTCCTGTACAGGAGCTTCCAAGATTGCTGCAAGGCATTTCATTCATAGAACAAAGAAACGAAACAACAGTGGGAACTCATTACTTCAGAGGTTTTCTAAACTCTTTGGATTGTCTAAAATAAATATTCAGAAGAAATCAGAGATGCAGTTTGATCTGTACTGAAGTTGCAGAGAAGTCTATCAAGGATCCCTCACAGGCATGAGGAAGGACAGCATTACCTTTACATCCAGTCCTGTAGAAAACACACTTGTTCCTGTTTCAGAGCCTAACCTTATTTCTTCTGAAGCCTGGAACAGTTGGTGGCAGACAAATCTCTATTATTGCCTGTAGGCATTCCTCAAAATATATCAATTATCCTATCCAGTTGAATTTCAGATGAATTATTCTCTGGTTACCAAGGTAACCAAATATGTATAACAAGAAAGAATAATATTTTTTGGTTCATGCATACCTGGGCTGCCAGAGCAACCTTAGAACATGGATCACCCAAGCAATGCACATGCAGTCTCAAGGGGACATGGTTCTTATAGGCTGTGGGATGTCTGCACAAGAAGCCAGGAGCATCACCTCCCACCCCAGCCTGCACAGTGATGTCTGCAACACTGGAAAGACCCAAGGGCTTTGGAGACCGTTACACTTCCTGAACGGCATGAGAGGAATTAGAAAGCAAGCACTCATGGGAAAAGCAAACTGTCCTCAAATGTCTGCAGTTAGAAAACAAAGCTTGTAAAGTCGGTACTGAGAAATCTCTGGTTTTAACTGCATTTCACCCACAATTCCTGTTATTAGCAGAAGATGGTTTATCCTGGTTGACACTTGCAGACAAGTTATGTTCATTATGAGCTCAACTGCATACATTGCTCACAGGCCATCAGCAGTAATTTTCTTTGTATAGGCAAGACTTCAAAGCTAAGAGGAAAGGCCAATCTATAAGCAGACTTAACACAAAAATACTTTTAATGCTCTTGGTATCAGCTTGTGTGTAGTCTAGTGCTACGTGATAAGAGAAAGAAATGAAGAAAATTAATTTAAAAGCTTCTTGAAATAATCTTTAGGAATAAAAGACAGGAAAAAACTACCATTAAAATGGTGACCTGAATGGTGACCCGCAGGCAATACATTTATTGTGAACATCACTTGCCTATCTCCACAGTAATATGTCCTTTGTTGGATTTGGATGTTTATTCAGTAAGAAATTCAATAAATAAGAAAACCCTTCCTGTGACAGTACACTACAAGACAGTGTGGAACACCAGCTCTCTAGACCCATAAATGAAGGAATATTATTCAGAATCCCAAGTTACACCACGCTTGAAGAGTTTTACACGCACACAAAAAAGTATAATGTCTGGGCATTCTACATTTCAAAGAGGTTTCTGTTTTCCAAAACAGCCACAGCTTAGGATCAAAATCAGTAGGAATAAAGGTAAGAAGCAGGCACATTTCTGCTTGATATAAGGCAGAAGGGTAGGGCTCTAAACTCTCACTTAGGAGGGATTTTAGAGAGCAATTGTGCCAAAGCGTGGCATGATTGCTAGTCCTTCTCACCTCCAGTTTCAGGTATACCGTTGAGCTCTGGCAGGTGCCACAGTGACATCCCAACCATACAGCCTCCAAGTCTCTCTTAGATAAAGACAGAAGAAGAAGCTGTATTAAAATATATATCCTAATTGATCATGAGTCTATAATGTGTTAATAAAAGGATGTCGTGGAGTCTGTAGGCCAGTTCCAATCCAGCCACGGAAGCGTTAGAAACAGGTACTAACTGCCTGCTACATAAGTCACATGTGGGATGGGAGGTGAGGGCAGACATGGAGCCTTGTCCTTGTCCCATTCCCACAAGCTTTGAGCCAAGTTGCAATGTGGAAGCTGATATAATCATGCTGCAAGCCCGTGGGTCATCACACCTACTGCATAAAGAAGAGAATCCTGAAGTGTTTATAATCCAAGAAGAGTAATAGAAAAACAGAGGCTAGAGGGTAGAAATGGGAGAGTCTGGAAAAGGGTTAAGATCTGGGTTTGAGAGAGGCCAATGTTCTAATATGAATTACTAGAGGAATTAAAGGGATGATGAGCTTCTCCTTAGAGCAAAGTGCTAATTTACATTATATGTAGTTAGCAGCCAGGAGAGTCTACCTGACTTGCAAACTGTGAAAAGATAACAGTAACTTTATATGCCTTGCACAACCCTGAAGGTTAAAACACCATCTCTGTCCAGACCTGGGTAAAGGAAAAGGACAAACATACTAACAAAGCGTAGGGAACCGTGCAATACAGAGCCATGGGAAAGCAGCAAGTGCCTGAGGTACTTCACAAATTGCTGAGCAGAAAGTGTCCCTCTCTTTTGCAGTAATTTTCAAGCCTTTTTCTTCCCCTTCTCAATGGAAAAAGAAAAAAAAAAACCTGACAGTCTTTTGCAGAAACAGAAAGTATTTTGATATTTTTTTTTCACCCAGAGGAAAACCCCAGAGGAAGGTATTTGCTTAGGAGACTGGCCTGTAAGGTTGCTGAGCCAAGTTCATGTCTGTCAGCAGCTCATTCCCAATAAATGGTCTCTCACATCTCAGGCCAGTGACTTCATTACTCAACTATAAAACACTATAAAAGAGTCAAAATTTTAATCTCTCCAACCTTATTAAAACTAATACATTTCTGAAGAATACGCTGCATTTGACAAAAATAGCACACTGCTTTCAAAATATCCTGGTAAGGTCCACCTGGTCATATAACAAACCGCAGGAAGACTCTTCAACAGCATCAGCTGAAGCCAGAATCAGCCGCAAAAGTGAATAGCTAGAAAAGTGCTGTATTTTGCTGTCACTGGGAATTTAGCTAAGCACCAGAAGGTGGCAAAAAGATGCCCACCTGCTGGAGGAAAACAATTCCAAAAGGTGACCCCCAAATATATACCTTTTTCACATTACTAACATTTACTAGGAATTGATTTGTTTGCAATTCTTAAAGCCCCTCCAGTAAAGACAGAGATTGATCCTTGCTGCAGTCACCTCTAGAAACCAACCATGTGTCACAGGCTGTCACTTTGAGCAGCATTTGTTATTCTTCCGAAGGAAAGCATTAAAGATGTTCTTTGACTTGGAAACACATCTACAGTACAACTGGGGCAGCCAATTGACTCTGATCCTTTTGCTGTGGTAGCAATAGCTGTGGCAATCACATGAACACCAGGTATAAATCACAAAGTTCCCAACCAGGAACTTTTTAGGAGGACATTTAGTCCACACCCTTTCCTCCATGCCAGCATGATCAGTCTATTTCTCTACGGAACACTAAAGCTGTTCATAAAACCTCCAGTCATAGGGACCACACAGAAACCATTCCACTACTTGACTCTCTCATAGCTTGAAAAACAGCTTTAATATCTGGTACCAGACATTGCTGTGCTTAAGCCACACTGCTGCAGCAGACAGACATGTGCTGCTCCTTCCCTTCCACACTTGTACCATGTTAAACCTACCTTAAGGCTGTTACTCATTTCCCTAGATTACACAGCCTCAGTTCTTCCAGGCTTTCCACACAGATCATGGTTTCTACATCTCTGAAGGTTCTTGCTATCCTTTTCTAGTCACTGTTGACCATCCTTCCCCCACTCTCACTTGCAAATATCAGTTGTTCAGCACATAAAAGGACAGACTCTGCTTTTCAAGATCTTCTGGTATCATCTACTGTTCATGCATGCTTGCTCCTTATCTACTTCCCCATCTAGAATTTCCAGAGTTTAAAATGAGTCTTCTGAGCCTGGAGGCCACGGGGAGATCTGATCATGCCTTTTCTATGGTATTTGATATACTCCATGGTTAAATAAGAATCACTTCAATTAACAAGATACTCATCTACTATATTAAGCATTAAAGTCTTGGTCTACAACAAGTCTCTTTGCAGCAAGCTGTACATTATAGCAGCACAAAGCACCACAAAGCACCACTGTCTAGTTTGTATTTAGGAAACAAAAAAATTCCAACAATAACCTGCTGCACTCATACTACTTAGGAGTCTTAAGACATTAAGTCCATACACATAGATTTACGTCTGTGTGCACAAGGAATTGTTTTTAAGATAACAACACAGGCTACTTAGGGGGCACAATGCTTCTTTTTAGAATTCTCCCTTGCCAAGAAAATAGCATTTCTGTAACCACAAATTGCACAGAAATCAGCACATCGTACCTGTAGGATAGAACAGTTACTTCCCCACACTTAAAGATTTAGCTATACACAAAACTGCTGGGAAAGCATCTAATGCAGTCGTTTAATGCGTGAGGAGGAGGAACCAGCGGCAGCAGCAGTGCAGAGGGAACAGCGCAAATGAAAGGGGTCCAGTTGCATTTGCTTCCTAAAGCACACCCTAGACAAGCCAGCACAGCGTGTTTCATTTGAAACAATGAAATCTCCTTTTCAGCTGGCATTTTGGCACGGCTGCCAAGAGATCTGATACTCAGAGCACAATTTGTTTGCCATGCTGTAGCCTACTTTTGTTTAATTGGACAGCCACTGTTGAATGTGTTCCTGCTGCCAACAGCAAACCTCCAGACCCACGTTCACACGTCAGAGTGTGTGTGGTGTGTGCGTGTGTATAGGTGTGTACGTGAGCTCTCGCTCATTCCGTGATTAAAAATGTGAGCACCTACTATTTTCAGCCTGAAAGGCAGCCAAACCCTTTTTGTTCAAGTTGGCACAGGGAAGTCTCCCCGTGCCTGTTCCATCGTATTAGCAGCACTCCTTAAAATGGCAAAGGAGGATGGATAATTTTTAAACTTTTTGGGCCTGGAATTTGATGGTTTCACTTGCAGCTGCGAAGTAACGGCAAAGCCCGCCTTTGTGCTGGATGCATTCGTGATGTAATTGGAAGATCTTTACAGGCAACTGGTCTCCTTAGCACTGAAAAGGCTCAAAGCATTTAATTAAGGGTTTGATCTAGCTCCTGCTAAATAAACTGAACCAGACCCTACCAAACCTGCTTCTCGGTAAGGTCGAAAGGTTTCACCACAGTTCTTGTGGGAGCATAAGTGAGTCTACTATTGGGCATTTGGACGTTCAATTTCCACCTTTCAGGAAACATACTTAGTGGTAGGCTGGAAATCAGCACTTGCAAACTTGCAAAAGGTGATGTGAGAACATTGCCTCAGTGATCAATTCAATTAACTACTTTGTCCCCTTCATCTTTCATGCACTGGAGTCCCTGAGAAGTCTGTTTTCTGTGGCCTTCCCTGTTAACTGAGCTGACAGCACCTTCCACATGGAGACTCTCACACCAGCGTACATCAGAGCTACACAAAGAGCAGAGGCACTGACTTACAGAGAAGGACAACATAGAACTTCAGGTACCTCATAAGACAACACAACAATTTTTCTAGTTTTTTGGAGAAAAAAAAAAGCTCTCTGTTTGTTGAATTTTAAAGCCAACACTTAGCCAGAGAAAACGGTTGGGGTTTTTTAACCAGACCTTTAGGAAACCATTCTTTCTTCCAATTTAAAAGAACATTTGACAAACTTCATTCAGTTCTTATATATATATATATAAAATAAAGAAATTTCAGCTGAAGAAAAGATGATCCATCTATCCAGTAATTTCTCTATAGGGATCATATAATAATGCCTTTTCCTTGTGCTTTCTGTCCTTAGAAAGGCCTGTGGGACTGACTGGATGCAGAATGTAATATCAGAACTGCTTCAGCAAATGTTTATATGTCTTAATAAATATGAAGTTCATGCAAAAACATGCATACATTCAAGTATGCTCTGTGCACTCTATTCAGTAAATGCATGTAAACATGCTCATATTTAAGAAACCAGTCAGAATATCACAACATAAAAATAGCAGCATCACAGCAGAAACGCATCCTATATAACTAGGAATTGAAAAAACTCTTGAAGTCAGTCACTAGACTCCTGCCTTGATGTTACTCTCAGTTTGTTCTACTCCACTAATGCATTAAAAAACGCATTAAAGTATCAGAAGAAACCAGAAGTAATGCCTTGTTTAAGAGAGCCGTGCACTGGCTTTGTTGCCAGAGGTTTTAGATCACAGTTCATACGTTTCGCAGGTGCCTGTGCCTCACTTGCACGCATTTGTACCATCTGAATTTCAGTTTCTGCATGTTCAACCACTTCTCAAAGTTATATCCTGTTAAGAAAATAAGCGCAGGAATTTGGGGTTATGCTCTGTATGTGTAACTGGGACAGGGGACTGGGAGAAGAGGGGGAAGGAGATAAAAGAGCAAAACTTTTTGGAGAGGAAAGGAACAATAAATATATTAAGATCTGGCTGTTTCCTCTGAATTACAGGACTGCAATCATAATACCCAGAGACACAAAGACATCAAATCTCACTAATTATATGGGCCTGTAACAGTTTGCAAAAATCTCTGCAGGAAATTACTTTGATTATTTCATTGGTCCAAGACAGACCAGCATCCCAACAGATACCACGCAATGCAGCTGAAAGCCTCAAATTTCACACGCACCATTTACAGCATTAAATGAAACAAGAGGATCCAGAACAAAAGCTATGAATTTCCAACTGCTTATAGCCAGGTCCCACTAACTCTATCAGATTTTTTTTTCATATATTCAAGGTATAATGCCTTACAATTTAGCCATGTTCTGTTTAGAGTAATAGATATTATTTTCTGCCTCTCTAAATTGCCCTTGAACTTCATCTGACTAGCATGGCCTGCTTCCCCTCCTGATTAGGACTGTTTAGAATTGCCGTGTCCTGTTAAGCAGCTGGCCAGTTTCCCCTCATAGCAAGCAAATTGTTTTCCTTCCAACACTACTTATTTTTAGAAACAAAAGTTTTTGGATTAAAAAAGAAATGTTACATATCACAAAACATCACCTTTTGCTCTCCGGGTTTATTTTTTAACCCTCATTTACCTTTCCACTATCTTCACTTCTCCCTTCACCTCCCACCACTACTTTGGTCACAGCAGGTCTGTCTTAAAAAACAGCTCTAACCTAAGAAGGAAGATTAGAAAATCAGACAAAGGAGGGTCTATCAACTGTGTTAAAGTCAGGGGTGCTTGGATGTACTGTTACAACTCAGCCTATTATACCAATCAGTTTTCATCCAGGACTAAGTCAGAGAACGGTGTTTGAAATCTGAAGATTGCATAACTTTATAGGAGATCAGACTCTTATCACGAGATTTGCAGAGAGCTTGAGGTCCAAGGAATTTCCATCATGGTAAGAAAATAACCTTATTTTTCAGTTGAAATATGTACCGCTACAAGAGCACAGTGATGCATCCACAAGCTGGAAAAGACCACCAATGGGACTGTGACTGCAGCTTACCCACTGGGGAATCACTGCCACCTGGTAAGATCAGATCTACAAAAGTGTATTTACACCAGTACCAGCACCTCCCCAAAGGTTACACTTCAGTGATACGCTCTCAGACAGTTTTTTTCAGGTCTCCTTCCATTAATTCTGGAGCAAAAGCAGCCTTGGAGGAAAGGAGACAGAAATAAAATGGCAAAGCATTAAAGGAGAAAAATGAAGTCCAGTTGCTCCCAGCTATTTCCGTTGACTGAAAGCGTGGAATCAGTAATAAGACCTGCAGCTTAAAGTGGGCTGTGCATATGTTAAGATGAAGATCTGATGTGCATTTTGCATCCTGTATTTCAGATTTGAGCCTATGAATGGAGCCAGAGCTGGGCAATCTTAGCACTCTGTGGAGCATGTATTGAAATGGTCCCAAAAGTAATTAGATAAATTGAGTGAAATCTGACTTGACAAGTAGGGGTCATCCTATTCTATAAAGGCTCAACATGGAGACCAAGGGGCCAAACAACTAGTGATTGAAGGGCACAGCTAATTAAAGTGCCTGCTATATTAATATTTATGTTAAAGTTTCCAGTAGCTCTGGTCTTGACCTGGCAGTTGGGTATACAATGTGTGTCCTTCATTTTAATAATTTTCAAAATTATTCCTCATATGGCTATGCAAGTACTTTAACCAGGATGTTATACCTGCCTCTTCCATCTCAGATAAAATGACTGAGAAGTGGGAGAAGGGCTGGAAAAAAGCTTGGTAACAGCAAGTCTGAAAACAAGACTCTCTGATTTAGTTAGCAGAAAAAATAAAGGTAGGAAACCCTGTCATTTATTAGTGTTTTCTACCCAAAGCTGTCAAGGATGCTTTTCCATCTTCTGATAAAGATTGGGCCAAGGTCAATACTATGAGGTTCGACAAAGTTAAGTGCCAGGTCCTGCACCTGGATCACAACAACCCAAGTTGTTGGGGAGTTGTCACTCCAGGCTGGGGGAAGAGTGGCTGGAAACTGCCTGATGGAAAAGGACCTGGGGGTGTTGGTCAACAGCTGGCTGAATATGAGCCAGCAGTGTGCCCAGGTGGCCAAGAAGGCCAACAGCATCCCAACATGTATCAGAAATAGCGTGGCCAGCAGGATGAGGGACATGATTGTAACCCTGTACTCGGCACTGGTGAGGCCACACCTTGAGTGCTGGGTTGAATTTTGGGCCTCTCACCACAAGAAGGACATTGAGGTGCTGGAGCACGTTCAGAGAGAGCTAACAAAGCTGGTGAAGGGCCTAGAGCACAAGTCTTATAAAGAGCAGCTGAGGGAACTGGGGTTGCTTAGTGTGGAGAAAAGGAGGCTGAGGGGAAACATTCTCACACTCTACAACTACCTGACAGGAGGTTGTAGCAAGGTGAGAGCCGGTCTCTTCTCCAAAACAGCAAGCGATAGAATGAGAGGAAACAACCTCAAGTTGCACCAGGTGACGTTTATGTTGGATATTAGGAAAAATTTCTTTACAGTAAGGGTTGTAAATTAGTGGATCAGGCTGCCCAGGGCAGTGGTGGAGTCCCCATCCCTGGAGGTATTTAAAAGACATGTAGATGTGGTGCTGAGGGACATGGCTTAGTGGTGACTTGGCAATGCTGGGTCAACTGTTGGACATGATTATCTCAAAGGTCTCTTCAACCTAAACAATTTTATGATTCATTTTCTGGGTAGGGAAACTGAGAAGAAGCTGAGAAGGCTCACTTTGAGAATCAGTACAGCCTGAGATACCTACACACCAGTACTCCAGAGGTTTGGACCACTCCAGCTGAAAGCAAGTGGAGCTGCAGATGCTTTGTATTTATGTACAGAGAATTACTTCGTAAGTTCATCAAGTGTGTGAAAGAGGGAGAACAGGGGAGAAATTGCTATGTATCAAGCCACAAAAACAAACGCGACAAACACCCCTCTCTTTTTCATGCTGAAATAACAAAAGAAAAAAAAAATTTGGGCTGAATTTAATTTTTCATTCAGCTGAAAATGGAGAATACTAGATGTACTTGAAATAACAGAACAGAAACCGACAGCTACATTCAGACAGGAAGGGAAGAGATGTCATCAGTGGGGCTGGGAAGATGACATGAGGCTACTTCTCCCTCCACTAACCACCCCACGCACTCGGACTGACATGGGTGGACACAACCATACCGCTCCCCTGATGACAACCCCCTGTATTCTCACTCCTCTGAGCCTCCCTCCCTTGGAGAGGCCCAGCTTTGCCCATCAGCCACCGCATGCACTCAGCCACCTGCAGAGGGATCTTATCAGCCTCTGGTCAAACATGCTGACATATATTCGAGTGGCCCAGGAGTGGCAGTCATGGGACCAGGGATGCCCTTACTGAAGCCGCTGCCCTAATGTTGACAGCCATGATCGCTGCTGGAAAGCAGGTCTGGTGCCCTCCTTGTGGGAGAGACCCACCATGGTGCATCCTCTTCCCATCGCTCCCAAGCAAAATCAGAGATCTAGTGGCTGGGCCAGGAACAGAACCCAGGGTTTCCCTTCCACCTAGAGTCTGAACCTGCTGAATGGCTGCAAGTGAAAACTTTTTTCTCTCACCTTGCCTCCTCCCCTTTTAGAAAAATTTAATTAAATTGGAATTAAAATTTGGCAACTTCAGCTTGGATCTATAATGACCAAGACATTATCTTCCAGAGAATAAACTTTCACAGAAAAAAAAAGGTAAGTTAATTTAAGTCACCTCAATCTTTTCTTTGCAGAGGGGGAAAAGACTGGAGAATCTCACAACATGCTGCTTGTTCTACAACCCTACTGCTGTCAGCAAGAGTGTAGACATCTCCAGCTGCACGATTAAGCTCCAAAATACTCACAGCTAGCAGTAACATTGACGTAAAAAAATTGCCTCTATTAAGACAGTCTTGGGAATTGTGTCCTGGTCCTCTTTACCTTGATTTGATTCTAATGTTGAGGCTTTGCTGCGCATAGGGCTAATCAAGGGGGAGATGTCATTTCTGAGATCCACATGAGAAGCATGGCACGATGCAGATTCCATTTAAAACTGTGTGTATAGAGGGATGAATAAAGCTTTACCAACCTGGATGTTCCAACTGCCCGTTTTCAATAATCCTTTCAGTTATATTACTGTACTTCTATTTTAGATAACAAGAGGGTGGCTGCTATTTTATGTACAGTCTGTAGAACTAGGTGCAACCACCGGCTTTCTGGCACCTTGCCTCTGTGTCTGAGAGAGTTACAAAGCTTGGGTAGCCATGCTAGCACACACTGTTGTTTGTACCTGATGCAATTCAGTTGTTACAGCAGCAGTCGTAGCGATTTAGCAAGCAGAACACCCATTTTACTGTCTGGTTTATTACCAAGACAGATACAATTTGTACAAGTAGTGCTCAGGGAACCAGCGTATAACAGTACATCTGAATTAAAATCTAAAGTATTATCTAGCTGAACTCATTAGCATTTACAGGAATGGCTAAACAGATTTGTTTCCCCCACCTGCTGCATTGCTCCCTGCAAAACGGCCATTTGTTCTGAGCCTCTTAGAGCAACTTAGCAGAAGAAAACAGACAGATAAGATGTCAGTGCGGACTGGATGAACAGCTCATGGCAAGCAACACTACTACCCCCACAGACTGTGCAAGAGTGCTATAAGATGTCTCTATACACCTTCCAACAGATAGCTCGGCAGATGTGATGCTTCATGCACCACAGTGCTTCCCAGGCTTCGTAAGCAGAGCACAGGAAAATGGCTTTTCAGTCCGAGACCCAAAATGGGACCTCACCATCCCTAACTCCCACCCTGCAGTGTCACTCATCTCCTACATGTCTCAGTTTTCAACTTACTGTTTTGTCTGAAGATCTTCCTCAGGGTTTTGTGACAGTTTTGAGCACCTCGAGAATATTTCTTCTAGATCCAAAGACGTAGTAGTTGTGTCCACCTTTTGCCTGGGGTGTTGCTCTCATTCTGCACAGGCAGTGCAGGCATATCCCTTCTACAGACGCTCACAGGACCGTAGCAGGTAGTGCCACAGCACAAGGACAGCATCACTTACAAATATAACCACAGCACTTACAATGCAAACTTTAGAAATCTTTCCCAGACCTCCTCAGATGACAGCGCAGCCTGAACAGCACTCCAGCCAAAAAGGGGGCTCAGCAAATGGGGGATGGCCAGAGATCTAGAGCCAAGGAAGGGAGCCAAACAAGCATAGGCTACAGAGGCATTGGGGTCAGTTCAGAAACAGTGGAGGAGGATCAGGAGCTGATTAATAGACTTCACATCACTGGATATTGAACAGTATTCTGTGAAAATATTACCACTTCTTCACGTGCCTCCCAGCTGCAATGCAGACCAAAGGTCTGGCTTTCCAAAATCGCTTGAGGTGTTTTCCTTCAAGTTAGAATTCAAATCTGGTGCATCTAACACAGAGATAGATAAGGAAGTATTTCTGCTTCCCAGCACACTTTAAAGCCCCCTTCTTATTAAACACTGTACAACATAGTGAGTAGTACCTGGAATTCTATGGGCAGATTTGAAATTGTTTGTCAAAAGGAATTCCTCGTATTGACTCTTTTGTTAGTACTATATCCTCACATAAATTTTTAATATTTTTCTGTGCTACAACAGAGATATACTATTGTTACAAGCTCATTGAGAGATGTCTTTTTGTAGTCATCACCCATGGTGCAAACCATGTCATTGTGCTGCTTCGCACCTGAAGAAAATGGCATCTCAGCATTTTCAACTGATGTGCCAACTTTTCCAGCAAAAGCCCTCCAGTATGAAAGTCCTTAGGTCAGCAAGTCACTGACAGTCACTGGCAGTTCCCAGTGACTACAAAGACAGACCTCCACTCTACCTAGACACAGGGATGCCAGCACTGGGATGCAGCAAGCACACCTTGGTTCTGCATAAATTAGCAGCAAAGTCATATTTGGTTTTCAAAACCTTTCCCCACCCCAAGCCTGGCTCCAATCCATTCCCAATCCTGTTGAGGGGCCTGTGTTTGATCGTCCAGGATGTTGCTTCAGAAATAAATAAATAATCCTAGTAACCTCCAGAACAGATCTATACATCCCATAGATAACACCCCAATTCTGTATGAGCTCCCCACTCTGCTTGTGTGCAGAGGCACTCTCACAGCTCTGTTCTTGCCACCTCCTCAGCCTGCTTTCCAGCTCTTTGGGCCAAGGAAACCACACATTACAATATTAAAAGCAGGACATTATGCATGTAAAATCAGGTACAGTAGTTAGATTTCAGATAAGAACTAATGAGTTATCATGACAAAGATTCCCCTTAAGAGCGAGCCCTACGCACAAAGAAAAAAGAACTGCAAAATAAAGTCACTCCCTTTGCTCTAAAGAAATAGAAATACTTTGCTAAAAACAATTCTTGTCCCCCAATCTCTGATTCAGTTTCCTTCCCATACATTAAAACATCTAGACCTGACTGACTGATGAGCTCCAGATGCTTGTCTTCCAGCTCCTAAACACCTGCTTTCGTTCTGAGCTCCTGCAGACAGGCACAGAAGGGGTATGCTGGATTCCTTCAGGAGCTCAGCATGCTTTCAAGACTCTGCAGAACATGCAAAATACGTGCTGCCACAGCTATCAACATCAAGCCGCTGGCCTAACACCACCACTCAAGCACAGTATCTCTCCTCATGAAAATCCCAAGAAGAAATGCAGGGGACTTTAAAGGAAGCAGTTAAATCCTTGGCTGAAAACAAGTCTTCACAAGTGCTGAGCCAGAAATGAGATAGGTCTCTAACTTCTCCCACCTAGAGGTTTCCTTGTCTTGTTTTCATTTGTTTTAAGCAGTTTGAAACAACAGGCTAAAAACTTAGAGGCCAATAGTGATGCTTTAATTTGTGATATAAATCACACAAGCTTCTACAGATATCTAAAAGAACCAAACCCTCACCACATGCTCCACACCTGGTGAGTATTATTAATACTTTTCACAGGCTGCTTTTCGGAAAAACGTCTCTTGGTTATATAAAGAAGAGTAGAGATTTAAATCTGATATTGAAGAGAACAAATAGAATTCTTTAAAGGTTAAAGAATCCAATCATCTGCTCAAGTACTTGAAGCTAAGTAGTCCTGGCTATCAAACAACCTAATTAAAAGCTACCTGGAAGAAAGTCAATAGGTTGTATAGCAAGGAAAAAAACCACATCGCTAAGGAATACACATCTTGTGGAAACCGAGAACAGAATATGCATAGGTCAATCATTTTAAGGTAGTAAGTGCTGGGGTTTAGACACTGCCTGTAGAAGCACATAGCACAGCATTGCAGATTCAGAGACCTGCATATCACAGGGGAAAGGTGGGGCTGGAACAAAGGGGAAGGTATCTGCCTCTATACTCAAACAAGTCAGACTTGTTTGACAGACAACTGTATTTGAATGTCAAATTCATTTGATGTTTCCTAGTTCCCTCACACAAATAAAAATTTGCACTTCCACATCTTCTGTCCTTATCATCTTTCCTGGTCCTTTGCAAAGGTCGGTTGTTTGAAAGACAACGGGGAGGGTTCACAGTGAGACGTGACTGGAGCTACAATCTTCCTGCTGGTCGTTTCTGCAGCTCTGCTGGTCATCTCATTGTAGAAGAGAAAAGGAAAAGGAGCTTTTGCAAAGTGCTACGTTTTGAATCTTAGAAGGTCTCTGCCCCAGTATTTGTCAGGAGTTCTGCCTCATCATTGTGATGTTTCTTGGCTGCTAAAATGCAATAAAGAGACCTAAGTTTTGACTGGCTGAAAGCACACAGTAAACAACAAGCACATGAAAGCACTGCCTGCAATCCTAAAATCTTCAACCCACACCACTTCCTCACTTGTGAGAATTTGGCCTTATTTCTTACCCCTGCTCAATGCCGGAAGATAACATGTCAAACTCCTGCTAAGTTACTAACTTGTTCACTTAGTTATCAGTCACTTATCAAGTGATTTTTTTCCTCTTTAGATACTAATTTCTTTACACTTGGCTATTTAATTCACTAGCAAAACTAATGAGGTCTTGGATCATCCCACCTGCACCAGAAGTAGTCCAATTCACAACATCTCTTGCAACAAATCAAATACCCTTTGCACTGCCCATCTGACCCAGGCTGGTCTCCAGGCTTCATGTTTCCATCCCAAACTTAATATAACAGCACCGAGTTAGCTCTTACATAAATTAGCAGGATGTTTAGGATCTCCAGTAGACTCCCAAATTATGCAGTGCTGCAGCAGGTAAAATTTTTAACAGGTGAACACTAAACATTTCTGGAGCAGCTACACGAGCAGTCCCTGAAAGGAGGGAACTGAACTTCCACCCTCGCATGGCTGTGGCCTCCCAGCTGAAGCCGTGCTCAGATTTCAGGGCCAGGCTGATCAAAGGGAACTCCTCTCCCCCTCTCCACGCAGAACTGGCTCTCTGCATGGCTGACGTGCCTTTAGTAGCATCTCACAGTGATTTACAGCCACGCTGCAGGAGTGAAGAGTCAGTCAAACCTGTGCTGCAGCTCAACAAAATTGCTTGAAGCTGAATAAACGGGCGCATTCACGCCAAGAGGAGAACAAAACCCCTTTGCAGGCAAAACCACAGTGCTTAGACAGAAACACAAATGCAAACGTGCTTTGAAGGTCCTCCCCTAACCAGAGCGAAGCGTTCGGTGAGGAAATAAGTGGGTTTGTGTCGAAACTGGACGCATTTTCACTTTCCTGTGTCACGCAGAGAACATCCCTTGCTGTTGCTATTTGAATTGATAGCTTACCACGAACCAGCTGATATGCAGAAAACCAAAAGGCCTCTCACTGAAAGCACCAGTAAGACTCGCACAGTGTCAGTCGGAGCAAGAGTAATCTCTTGGGTAAAGATTTTACCTTTTCCCCCTCTCTACATAGCTCCTACAGCTGCTGGTCCAGGCTCAGAGCCCCCAGCTGCCTTCGTTTGCTGGCAGACAGCCCCGCTGCCCCTCGCACAGCCCAGCGCTCTCATCTCGCTGTGTTTCCTCACATGTCTCGGGTGGGAAAAGCAGAAGGAGCAGCATGTCTCCTGCTGGTGGGGAGGAGAGGGATGAGGTCCATCTGCCAACTGGGGAAGAAAAGGCAATTCCTGGCTGTGGGACGGAAATCTGGGAGGAAACGCACCCTCTTCTACCGCACTGGCAGCCAGCCCCAGCCCCGCTGTGCTCTGCAGAATCAGCCCCTTTCCCCAAAAACTGGATCCCTGGTGCAAGACAGGGATGAGTGTCTAACAGGGCTTCAGGTGCCCCCGTTTCACGAGCACCTCTGCTCCCTACGAACAGGCCACGGGCACCCCGAGCATCCTGCCACACAGATCCAGCTGCCAGCAACACAGCAGCCGCATTGATACGGGGTCGGACCCAGCTCATGAGCCCTGGCTGATACCTGGAGTCATTAGCCTTGCCTCGGAGGAGGAGTACTCTGGCCAAGCACTGCGCTGCTGGGGCACAGCCATCCCGCTCTGGGCCCAGGGCTAGCACTGGTCTCGCTGCTCGGTGGCACAGCTGCAGATGTCCTTGGTAAGGAGGTGAAGAAGCATGATAAAAGGCACAATAACATGCCCTGCACTCATTTACCACCCTTAGCAGGAAAACAGTGTGCCTTTAACCTGAAAAAATTCTCATTTTTTTCAGACATCAGAATGAGAAGTTTCCAAAAATATTTGAATTCTTATTTTTAATCCAGGAAAAATTGCAGAAATGCTAAGGCTCCATTTTAAAAATAGAATTTAAAAGTAAAGATTGTTTTGGAAATTGAAAATCTCATCCAAAATGCTTCCCTAGGGAAGCCCTCCTGTTTGTTGCACTTAAGGAGTACTAGTTGACACTTCTTCCTGGTGTGCTAAAGCAGTGCTTTGGCTGCTTCCTTCACCTACAGCAGCTCAAGAAACCGAGCCGGACACTTCACAGAGGTGCACAGCAACAAACTTGAAGCAAAGGTCACAAGCTGCAACAAGAGAAATGCCAGTTGGGTACAAGGCTGGAAAAAACATCAGTAGGAGTAGTAGCACACTGGGAAAGGGTGCCTGGAGAGGCTGTGGGATCTCTCTCCACAGAGACATTCGTTCTCCATTGGCGTGGGCTGAGCAACCTGAGTTACTCGTGACATTAACCCTGCTTTGGGCAGCATCTCAGATTTAAATGACCTCCACAGCCTCCCTCCAGCTTACTCTGTGGCTGAAATACGGCCCAGTATAACAACTCCAATGCTGCCATCTGTACTTTATTCTTCAGATCATCCTGGGCAGCTTTTGCTTTATATTAACTAATGCACCTTATCACTTCTGTACAGCAAGTGTCTGCTGGTGGCTAAAATGCAGAAGCTTATGTTTTCTCAAAGTAGATTACGTAAACTATAAAACCAAAATGACACAAAAAATTTGATGATATTTCAAACAATTTTTCTGATAACATTTAAATAGATCTCCAGTTTCATAGGAAGTTTCTGAAATGCTGGTTTTACGTAACAGAACAGTAAATTCCAAAGTGTTGATGCTTTCCAAATTTCAACACCTCTGAATTCTAATTCCCATCATGTAGCTAAAAACTATGACAAAGCATGTAAAGGACTGATGAGGCACAAATATACATATAAGAAATCAACAAGTCCAGAAAAGAGCTTTCAAATTATTAGAATGTTTTCATTATGACTATTGTCATATAATCATATATTGATGTATAGTAGTCCAGAGAAATAAAAAAGGTTAGCACCTAATTAGTGAAAAAATTGCTATCTATTCACTGTCTAAATATACTTCAGGTATCACATATCAGAAATTTCTCCTTGCTTTAAGCATCTTGTAGACATACTCTTCCTCCCAGCTAGACAATACCCAGTTGGTATTTCCTGTGTTTGGCCATGCTCAGACTGACTCACTGCCTCCCCCCAGCTCGGAGGTGGTACTCCAGAGACAGGCAGATGCTCAGCTGGGGCGAGCCAGCTTCATACCCCTGAGCTCCCTCCCATAAACCAACCGACAGGCCCACCACGTCCTGTTCAGTTGTGCCATTGCCACAAAGTGAAACAGCCCTTTCTGTCACCAGGACCTCACCCTTCTGTTTATAGCTCATCACTGAGATTTGGGTTTGGTTTTATTTCCATAAAAATGTTTTATAGTTCTCTCCTTAAATCAATACTTCATGCACTCGGCAGCCCTAAAACTCCTTCTGGCACACACAAAAGATTGTAAGTTTCAGGTATAGTCTTCCTCATCTACTGATTCTACCAAGTAAACCATATTAGGAGAATCTACCAAGGATATATCTCCTATGTTAGGAGATACTAATGCAAAAGTTTGCCACAGGAAAAATACACACACACACTATTTAGGACCTCTTATACTTTATAAAGAGGTTTGAGTATAGGCAAGGATGACTCCAGAGATGTTATTGCTTCCCAGCAGACCCCCACAGCCATGCTCACACTGAACTGCATTCTGCCTTATCATTTCATCCAGCGGATTTATGAGCAAAGGACAAACATTTCCAGGCTTCTGAAGTAGCCAAGAACCCACTCTGCGAACTCCGCAGGCTGTACATTTGTCAGGGACTTGATGTTGTAGCGTGTTTTTTTCCCAGGAAGAATAATTCTAACAGCAGTCCTTACTATGTGATTTCTGTAAGAGTAAAAACGGAAAAGACATCCTCGGGGTGGCTGTGATCTCTTTAGGACAGGATCGGGGCCACAGGTTGGTCTTTGATGGATTGTTTGCAGGGAGTACTCAACCTCCAGGAGAGGCTACATGTGCTAGAGGCTGTTTTTAAGAGTAATCAGAATTGAATATGGATAGATATAAAACTCTAGTATCTGGGGGGAGGAATGAAAAACATATTAGGTCACTTTTTTTTAAAAGCATCCTGAAATTGCTGCTTTTTTTTTTTAATCAAAGCCACGTTCTTGCATTTTAATATAAGGGCAGCATCTGTTATGTAATTAAATGTTTCGGGAATATCCAGACTTTCATCTCCAGAATCAAAGGTAACGAGGTTTTTCACTAGAACTCTATTAATTACATTAAGGCTCATTAAAGACTTGAAAAAAAAAAAAAAAAGGCTTTACACTCAGAATTCCCAAGAGACTTGCTTACTAGACCTTTACAGAGACTCATCACTAGAATCAATCTGCAACTTCCCAGTGAAAGGGGGTTTCATGGCAAAGTGCTGAATCACTGCAACAGCAACAAAGTCATGCTGAAACCCTGACAGAGCCTAAAAGGCTGCAGCCCATCATCTGCCAGGCTGCTCCGGTGCCCAGCACCGCCCGGAGCACAGAGACCCCCCACCATTTTACACCCTTCTGCAGCTGGATCTGGCCACACCAAGGAAGACCTGAGAGACTCAGATGCATCCAACTCTGACATCTCCTCATCATGCTTTCTGTCCACGTTTAGCTATCTAGGATTAAAAAGCGATGTAAAAAAGCATTAAAAAGTTGTCTACCGTTCTCTTATTCTGAGCATTGATGTACTGGATGAGCAGGCAACAGATAGAGAAGGGTGCTTTTTGTCATCACCACACTTTGCAGAGGGCAAGTATGCATCTGACTGAACAACCTCTGTCTTACCGCTTGGGCTCATTGTCCAACAATTAGGGAACAGACGTTTCTCCAATGTACTACTGGAAGTGGACATGCTTCTTTTACAGTGCCTACGACAGTAACATGCTGAGTACTGTGGCATTAATCACAAATTGTCATCAGTGCTTTTCATTCAAGGAAGTCAGGAACTGGGAGAAGCATATCATAATGACATCTAGAAGCAGAGGGCCATAATTCTGATTTATGGTGACTATCTCCAGCTAATCTGTGTTAGAAGATGACCTGTTTGAGAAGACAAGAAGATAAGTGTGCTGTTCCTTACTTGGCTGTGGCAGCACACGAAACACGTTCAGAAGAATATACTGGGCTCCAGCATCTCTGCTAGGGGCAAAAAATGACTGCATCATCTTGAGTTGAATTCTACATGGATTTAGAAGCCCCACTGAAGTCAGCAGACCACATCACTCCTTGAAGGAAGACCATAGATTTTTCCACTGATTGCATCAGTAGGTGCAAATTTTGCCTCTGCCCAAAAAAGTCTCCGTACTTTTTGAAGCTCCTGTAGTGCTGACCTCCCAAGTCAGTTCCACAGAGAACAACTCAGCACAGGCTGCAATGCCAAGGACAGAGGTCAGGAGAAAAATATTACTGGGTATCCTTTGAAAATAGACTGTAATTATATTTAGATGTTGCAAAGATCTCTCATGTTTTTCACGGGAAATTTTATCTTCGAGGTAAACAAATCTGCTACAGCGCAGTTGTTTCTTTCCCCCTTCCTTGACCTTGTAGGACTTTCTTTGGAACATTAGGATCCACTTTCCTGGAGCTGCCTTGCAAGCACCTGCTTTGCTGCAGTTCAGCCAACAACCTCGCCCTTGGAAAATAAAGGAGGAGAGGAAGAGAGCTGTGAAAGATAAAGCTATGCATAATTAATTGTAACTAATGTTTGCAGCTGCACTTACAAAGCTAGATAGTATTACAGTTCTGAGAGTGGATACAAAAAATAATGCGGAATGCATCCCTTTTTATAGCTGGTTCAAAACTCCTGCTCATACTGAGCTTTAAACATAAGAAAGGAGAGAGACTTGCTATTACTTACTGGTAAGTACAGGAGCTGGCAAAACGCCATTGTACATTTTAAAAAGGAAAAGTCAGTAACTCTTAAAAAAGCACGCAGTCAACGTAACACCTCAGAAAGTATGGACGTGGCTGTTTGTAAGTGAATGCCAAGTTAGCACACTCGCCCTGAAAAACTCCCCCTGCCCTGTTATGAGCAGCCTCATTCCAGGGTGAACGTGCCATCTTCTCGTATGAGAACACAAAGAAAAAGCACAGCACGGCAAAGCAAAATAAGAATGCACATTACTTCTAGTTCATGAGAACAAATGTTAAAAGGCAAGGATTGTGCCAAAAATCCCTCTGACTGTCACGTAAAGACTTACTGAACAAAGACTGTTTGTCTCCACTGAACTTTTTTTCCCTATACCTTGTACCTGGAATGTCAAAAGTTGTTTGAAAAAAAAAAGCAGCAAAATCTCATTCAAAGCTTTAGATTCTTCCTGCTTCCTTTTCATCCTTAAAACGCTGAAAACTCAGGTACTATCTTTGCATACACCACTATTCATCTTTAATTTAATAAATGATCTCTTCAATGTATTAATGGTTAGCAGTGCATATAAATTAGCATTTATAAAAATCAATTACATTGTCTCATAAGACAGAGGAGAAACCAAGACCTTCATCACTGGATCATTTGTATTTATCTGTTAATTATAAACCTTAATTGTCTCTTCTTATCAGATTAATTTGCATAAATTGCATAAGTTTAATGTTTAACAGGTTTTAATACCAGAATACAATTATTCTTTAAACATTCTTCCTTGAAATATTCATTATTAATTATAGCATTAAAATTAGAAGTTCTGATAATTGACCTTGCCTTCTCCTTGGCTCATCATCATCTGTCCATTGAGGTCATTTATCTCATGATTATGCATGCTTTGTGGCTTCTTATTACTGATGTGCTCAGTTTTAATTGTACTTTATAGCCTGTCAGATTGCTCTGACTTTTGACTTAAAGCAGACTATTATGCAGGGTTCCACAAAAGTGGACTTTTTATAGTATATTCATCCTCTTAGCACATCCACACATAAAGACACCGAGGGTGGCAGGACTCTTTCTATATCTGGAGTAACTGGACTCGTAGGTACAACTATTTCAGTCCTGGTGAGGAAAGTCTTGTTTTCATCGCATGACTTAAGAGAGACTTTAAGCTTTCAGGTAGCCTTGGGAAAAAAAAAAAAAGAAAAAAATAATTAACGAGGTGTTATGTAACTAGGCATGAAGTTTGGCAAGTCATCTCATAGCCTTTTGTTCTTCATAACAGACATCTCTAACTGCCCGTTTTGCTAGCTTTTTCTTTAGAGATTGCGGTTTATTGAGCCCAGGAGGTAAGGAAATAAGAGAAGAGATAGCCAAGACCAACTACTGACAGATATGTTCAGTTGAATTTGGCTGACTTCAATGTAAAAGATTTTTGAAACCTCATGCAGTGCAGAGGCGAAAACAAGTGGGTTTTCTCCTATGTGAGATCATTCACTAAGTCTCATATACAGGGATTTACTGTACTGGATTTTTCTTCCAGTTAAAATTATTCGTATTATTAAGAAAACATTCCAGATATCCTCAGATACGCTTCCAAGGAGAGAGGCTAATATTTAAAAAACAGTAAACAAGGCTTTCTTATATTGTCTACAGCTATAATTAAAATGTCAGAATTGCCTCAGGTCAGCAGCTTCTGAGTTCAATGCACATTCCTCTTAACAAGTGAGGAAACACTGAATTCAGTATCTACTTGAAACTACCAACACCTCCTTTGACTTGCCTGTACTCCCCAGGCAGACTCAAAGCTACTGCACTCTTGACTGAGAAGCATCACTGACATATTTCCAACCAGTTGCTTGCACCAGAGTTTCCTGAGAAGTTCAATTCCTGAATTCAAGTAAAACCTGAGAGTGATTCTTTGCAAATCATTTTTCTGCACCAAGAATTTTTTTCTGCTGGCATTTTCCATGCAAAAGTGTATCCATGAATCAATGGATAAAAATCACTAACGGGTGTTAGTGTCACCCCATCTGATTTGGAATTGCTCCATCATAGCCTACCCGTCCAAGAGCACACAGCTTAGCCCTCCTCTCCCTCTATATATGTCCTTCCAATGGAGAGCCTAAGGAGAACTGGTCAGAGTACTATTAGGTTACGCAAAATGGAAGTAATAGCAAATAGCAGGAAGTTGTCAATGCTCCCTCACAGAGCCTTACAGATGTCTCTAACTGAAGGAACATATTGATCAATTGTTAGTCAAGTCCATCACCTTCACAACAACTTGAGGCTACTTCTCGATCTGTAGAAGGAGACCAATACCTGCCACTGACCTGGAGAGCATTGCCATTTCTTTTCTGCATGTAAGTCTAGCTACAATTATCCATTTCATCTCAAAGCCAGATTGCTAGAAGATGGTTCACTCGAGCAACACCTTGATGCCTGATTTCTTAGATGGACATCTTTTATGCAAATACATTAACCACCTTGATTTACATTTAAAAGAAGGATGGCAGTATCTTGGGCACGTCATTCTTTCATCGCCACATCTCAGGAGAATAGCCTGAAGCAAGAAGCATTCGCCTCTGCCACCTAAGACTCTTTGCAGAAATATTAAAGATGCCTGATAAAGGCAAAATTCTGCAGGAATGAGTCCTCAGCTTAAGGCGATCAGAAACACCGCAGGGAAGCGGTGCCTTACACGTGTGCTGGACCCTCTCCAGTGAGGGATTCCAGCTGGGCTCTTGCCATACTTGAGAGTTCCTGTTCCTCCACCTCCCGTGTCCCTTGGGTCCAGCTCCCTGTAGGAGCACATTAGCAGTGCTTCCCCATGCCAGATAAGCAGGAACAAACAACAATATACAGATACCTGCAGCTTAAGCATCTGCTGCATCACAGAGCAAGAGTTAAAACACTTAACAATAGTTCCGCCCACGGTAGTAGCTATAATTTCCTCCCTTTATTGTACAATGTGAACATTAAGATGTCACAGAAATCTGCAGACTGTCAGAGGTTATTTTAAAGGCAGTTTTCTGTGACTCTCACCCTCTATTTGGTTTCCTTCTGAGGAAACCGATCTAACCACAACAGGATTGTATTCCAGGCGGGTCTGTTATCGCCGTCCAGCAGCGCCAAGCACGTGGCAGCTGCTGCTCACCGTTGTAACACCCGTGTACTACAGCACGGTGGTAGCTTACCGGCTGCTTATCCGCGGCAGATCTAATCCTACCCTGGATCACACGCTGCAAGATGATAGCCACTCCTGAACTGCAGGCAGCGTAAGCTGTTTCAGGTAATCAAGTGTGATATGTCTGGGCTTTTCTGTACACAGTTCACCTAGCAGAAAATGTTTATGTGGTCATGGGGCTTTTCTGTGATTCAGAAGACTGGCCAGCTAAGAAATGAGGCAGTTAGTGGAAGCAAAATGAGGGTGGGCAGACAGGATAACCCAAGTGCTATATTCTGTCCATGTTCCCTGTGGTTTCGTGAGTCCTCTGTCAAAGCTGTCACATATAATGTTTTTCTCAGACTACAGATTTTTCCTTCTATCTACAGAGAAGCTCATTCAGCGGCTTTTCAGCTGCTGGGCTCGATGCCTGCGATTTCAAAAAAAAAAAAAGAAAAAAACGTAATCAAGGAGAGAATCTGCAACACTGGAAGGTTTGGCTCTTTTTGTGGTTCAGATCATTCAAACCTAAGCTGTCCAGACTGCCACCTCTGGGTATGCCATCCACCTCTAGCCTCTCCACCTCTGCAAAACACCTCTCTCTAGGTCTGTTGTCTGAGTCCCTCTGCTGCTGTTGTGCCCTGCGTGCCAGTGAGTTGCAAATGTACCTCACTTCTGCTGAGCTATTTCTCTCTCTATGTTTCCACATCTTCATTTGTCCTTTCTAACATCTCTATATGGATGTCCAGGAACAGCCAAAATGGAAAGGATCCTTCTAGTCAAACTGCAAACAGTTTTGGTCCCCTTTTCTTTTTCACTTTGAGTGACCCCTCTCTGCATGTCCTTTTAGGCTAGGCTACCAGAGCTCTTGCCAAGGTATTAAGCCACATTGTCATTGTAACTTTGCACTCACTTGTCAATGCTTCTGGAAACACCAGCTGCCAAAATCATTTCCCTTCATCACTGCGTCAATTACGTCACCCCCAACCTCATTTCTTTAAGTCCTTCTATTGGTTCTCTTCTTTAATGCATCTTCAGTTGTGAGCATGTCATATTCCTACTCAAAGCAGCCAGGAAGATGAAAGGATACTTTATGCGTATGGTTATCACAGAAAAAAACATGGTCATGCAAGCACACAGCTTTCTCCCTCCCCAAACCTGTGCATCAATGTCATTAACCAGATCCGTAACCTCTTTGAAGCAACTGCACCACCACTATGTAGTGGTCAGGGTGAAGCCCTGCTGGATATTTCAGAGAACCATCAGTGACGCCATGATGATCGCACTGATAATGAAGGATAATTGTTCCTGATTTCTTAAGGTTATCACTCACAAATAATCCATTTAAGAATACAAATATGTCAGATCTGCTGAAGAAGTCTGGGTTTTTTTCAGCTGCTGCTTCGCACGAAAAGGCCAGCCTTTCACCATGACAAGCGAAACCTTTGAGAAGCCTGTTTCAAGAGGTAGAGTGGGTTAAGTCTCTGGACACACTAGACCCAGCTGACTTTAGCTCTAGACTGTAGAAGACCAAGGTCTTACTCCATTGCCAAAGCTGTAACACTAGTTCTCAAGTTCCTTTGCAGTCAATCGGATTGCATTCATCCAAGTAGAACATAGGATGAACTGGTTTAACCCTGAAAGCATATTTTATTAGTCTCAATTCTAAGAGATTTTCCCTGTTTGCCTCTAGAATATACTGACAAATACTAAATCCTTTTTTGTGACTGTGTAGAGCCCCATCCATTATATTTATGGAGAAGAATAATCCTGCGCTGACTTCTAAGAAAACTGGGGCCAAGTTTCTTTTCTCAGTCTTACATCTATATGACAGAATACTCTGATCCCTTTCTTTTTCTGGAATACAAGCAGGTTTAATGTTTCCTCTGTGTATAATAACAGTAGTTACCCTCTGGCCAACTCAGATTGTTGTTTCTGAAAATTGTTTTTCTCTCTGGTTTTATTGGGCAATGTAATCATTTGAATTGAAGAGCACTGTCTGAACAAAACCTGGGATATCAAACCTATCAACTCACAGATTTCCTAGACAGTCAGAGGATGTAACAGAGCTTGCTATCTTTTTCTTTGCATAACAAGCCAATAAAACTGTAGGCATTGAAAGAGCCAGTTCGTGCTGTTGAGCCACGTGCATTTTAAAACCCAGTCACCCAGGTGTTATGAGGGACTTTAATATTTAATGTGCAGGTTAAGTGCATATTTAAAAACTCGTGCACGCAGGCAACTCGTGCAAGTAGCAAAACATACATTGCATTAACATGAGGTCCCTGGTCTTGTCAGAAGGATGAAGCAGGGAAAACAGCATTCCTTGGTGACCTTATAATCCTTGCAGCTGAGAGGGATATCAGATCCTTGCTACACTGCAAGGAAAGTTTACACTCACCTCCTAAAATACGCTTACCTCACATTCAGACCCCAAACAAAGAAAACAGTCAGCAAGAGAATTATGGACAACGCGCTTGCCAATGAGTGGCAACGGCAGCACTGTCCCCTGCGGCGTGTGAAACAGAAAACTAGTCTGCATCCTGCTCTAGAAAGGCAGGCAAAGAAAACTAGGCAGAGGAGAACCCAGAAAAGTAGCAAGATCTCATTTAAAAACAGGTAATAAATATATGAACAAAACTGGAACAACGGAGTCATACTCTGCCACTTCTCATATTACTCTGCAGCAGGGGTTGACATAAGATTTGCTTTGCAAGAAGGGTCATGGTAAGATATTCTGGTGCATGGAACACTTCTGGATTTTTTTGAGCTTCCCTGGCTCCGTCTCAGCTGTCCCTATGCAAAGCCCCTCTAGTTAGCAGCAGGAAAAAACCCACCTTGTTCCTGCTCTTAGCGGTTACATCTCTAACTCAAAATTTAATCATTGCCCTCCAGGATACATCTAACCTGTGCTGGTTCTCTACACTCATGCTCTTAGTTGAGGCCTTGCACAAAATTTCTGAATGGAAAAGACTAAGAGATAAATGCTGCTGCACGTGGCTCCTTTTTTAAAACCACTTAGAAATAATTGGTCTAACAGTTCCAAGGATCCCACCACAGGCTTTTGAGAAAGGCAGATGAATCTTGTACATTGTATTTTTAAATTTAAGAAACATGTTTTGATTGAGATAGCTCTACTTTTTGATTAAAGTAAAAAAAAAAAGTGGAGCAGAGCCTCTCAATAATACTGAACTTGTCGCTTTACAATGCATGCAATAATTTAACATTGTGTGCTCAGCACGCATGAAGAGACAAGCGTTTCATATTAATGCTGTACACATAATGGTATATCTGAACTGCACAAACCATAGATAATTGAGTCAAAAATGATAAAAAAAAAAACCCAAACACAGTTCTCCAGAGCGCAGAGATTGAATAGAAGGATTAAAAAGAGATCTGAAGTTGGTTGTCATGATCCTCTCTGCAAAAACATCAGGTGATAAGCCAGATACCCCCCATGAACGTCAGCATCACTCAGTGGCTTCAGAGAGCTTACACTGATTCAAGGCATCCCTCAGCATTCATGTTTTGACACCTTATAACAAATATTTGGGCTTTATTTTCCTTCATAATGCACTTAGGTCCAGATTAAAAGTATTCAG
Organism: Bucorvus abyssinicus; assembly: GCA_009769605.1. Lineage (NCBI taxonomy): Eukaryota > Metazoa > Chordata > Aves > Bucerotiformes > Bucorvidae > Bucorvus > Bucorvus abyssinicus. Next base: position 11,376,791 of record CM020042.1, read on the forward strand.
GCTCCCAACTCCACTGAAAAGTTATTGATTTCAGTGGACTCTTAGACACAAGAGTGGAAACTACATGTGAACCTGAGCCTTAGCCAGTTACTACTCCATGGCACCAACAATTTAATTTATGATCACATGGAATATAAGGAGATTTTATATATAGTGCAGGATGAGAAGAGTAGAAAAGGAAATAAGTTGTGGGGGTTTTGTTAAGGGTTTTTTTTGTTTTTAAAAATTAAAAAAAAACCACTGGGGTCTCATGCTGAAGATGACTTTTGCCAAGGATGCTGGATAGGGGGAAGAGAATTAGATTACATGATGGAATTGTTTAAAGTCAAGACAGAAACTAGGCTGACGACAGGCAACCTTCCAAGCAACTATCAGCAATATGGGCTGTAATTTTGAATTTAACACCCAAGAAAACAAAAGAGACCATGAAAGAATATTTGCACATCCCATTTAAGCATGAGTCTCAACTGGAGGCATTGAAGTCTCCGTCAAAATTGGTGACACCCTAGAAGCTGCATTTTCCATTAGCTGCAGGAAAAGCCCTTCAGCCTTATCGAATGGCAATAGCTATTATACATGCTTGGCGACGCAGCTTCATTTCTCATTTATCAAGCTGGTTTCCTCTTACAAACACCCTCTATCCAAGTGCTCAGAAAGCTACTTTTAAACACTCTTTCATAGTTTCAGAGGGACATGCTAGGTTTGCCATTTTCAACCAAGACAGTAATTTTCAACTCATGAACTTTTAGCTTTGAGGATCTAAAGGTCATTTAGGGAGCACTGCTTCCACGTAGCGGATTCTCACCACATACTCAACATCTATGCAGTTGATTTACTTCTACTCAGAATCAATCTGTTATTTTCTTGTCAGAAAACATTTTATTTTACTCCAGTCATTCTCACACCTCACTAGCTGCTTGAGCTAAAAATTATTTTCGTAGATGTATTTGGTCTTTCCTTTCTCTGTTATCACGTTTCAACTGGAAAAGGATTCCAATATCTCAGTAATTTTGCACATTTCCAGGGATTCCTCCAGCCCATCACCATCTAGTAAAAAACACCAAGGAGAGCAGTAATAGAACTACCACAGACCTCAGAATTTATCATTCCTCTTCCCAATCACTAGTGAAGTTTTTTCCATTCCTGCTAGTCTTAAGAATCACAGAGAATTTACTGCCTTAGTGCTGTGTTATGGCTTCAACAATCTGAAAGGCAACCTCACGTTTTCAGAAAAAATGCATTCCCCTGGTTTTTGGAGCTTAATTATCTAAGTTCAGGTTTTTCATTACTTGTGTCACTGAAATGTAATTTTAACTCCATAAAAGTGTCTAGTAATCAAATTCAAGGGAAAAAAAGGTCCAGATCCATTTCTAATCCCACATCTTACTCAGTAGGATTTTTAACTAAACATTTTCACATACAGTTATTTATATCTAACATAAACAAAAAACACAGAAAAATTAAATAATCAGAATGGTGTTGCAGCATTTTCTTATGACCTAAGGCAAATGGTCAAGTCTGACTCTTGGGATGAAACTTCCCCATGCAACCCGAGCCGTCTCTTGTGGCAGACAAGTACATACATTGTCCTTCTCTGCCCCAGCAGGATCAAAAATAAGTCTCATGCTTCTCTACTTCTAAACCTCTTATCAGATTCAATGCATAGCTTGCGCTTGATCTTCATTCTGCAGACTAAAGCTTGCCAAGCACGGTGTTGCTCCCACCCTTCCCATGTTCTCATCACATTCATTAACAATTTAGCAAGGAAAAAATGGGTTTGTTACTGCTGTGTTTTTGAAAACAGAATGAGCTCTTGTGCTCTCTAAGGAAGGAGTTGTCCTCAAGCTCTCATTTCATCCCGCTGCCAGCTGGCCCTTAGAGCCTCTGCTCATGCATATACTGCAATCACCTTGCTTGGTTTCAGAGACCTGTTCTGACCCTGCTGCAAATTCTGCTCCTTCTATGGACATCCTGCAATCAGAGCTCTGTGAGGGAAGCTGGGAATGCTCCCAGTCACAGAGCACCAGGGGTAAATGTTGTTCTACCCCAACAAACTAAGTACCTTAAGACTTGGGAGAATGAGGGTGGATGGGAAGAGAATCTGGTTATCTACTGCACTCCTGACTGAAGCTCCTCCTCAAGTTCCAGCCACTAGAAGATATCTATCCATTCTTCTCTTGCATCCTTCATGGGCACAGGCATCACTTCCAGGTGCAAGATCTCTCCTTCTCTCACTATAAGATTCTAAAGGAACTTGAACCCCAAATCTCAGACTTTTCAGAAAAGCATCCGTATCTAACGGCAGTGCAAGAGCCTTCAGTTTGCCTAACTTGCTCTTTTCCACGGACGGGACAGCCTGTGCCAATTAAAATGAAATGAAGTCTCACAGAACATCCTACTAGCTGTTTTTCAGGTCCAAACAGCTTGGCTCCCCTCACACAGTATCAAACCACTCCATACATAAAGAGCACAATTTTGATATGTTAACTGAATGCAGCACTTTTTGCTCTCTCTCCCCAGCCTAAAAATAAATCCTACAGAAGAGGTGGTGAGTTTGGTGAGCTTCATTTCTATCACTCTTTACATTCAAATCTCCACAGTGTGACAAAATAACCTTTTCCCAGTGCTGTATGGGGACTTGAGCTGAGGAGCAGTTTCTGTTAAGCTCATTTATCCCGTTCTTTCTTCTTTTGCTCAGAGGAGTTCTTGGTAGTATGTAGCTATTTGGAGGTCAAATCAATTATTGTAGTCTAAGACGCTGTTACTGGACTGGAAGCAAGAGCACTTTCAGTTTAACAAGACTTAATAAAGGTTGTCAAGGGTGTCTGACATTTTTTTGACCTTTCCTCTTCTATTTCAGAGTTTGAATAGGTCTGATTTAATTAGATAAAAACAGCATAAGAATGAATGCAAGTGCAATGGCTCAGAAGAATACAAATATAGGAAAAATTACCAGTTTGATAACTTCAAACCACAGCCAAACAAATCACGTTTCACACTGATGAGGACAAAAAGAGTCAACAGGAGAACTTTAACTGGTTGGAAGTTATGAAGGGATCATGCCAGCACCATAGTTTTGAGTGCATAGACAATGCCCACCACCACTTTACTTTCTCAAATTACAGGTAAGGAAAGTCTAAATGTGGATCCAGTCTGTGGTTTATTTTTTTAAACATAGTCAGCCTTTCAAAGTGTCCACAGAAAAGCACAACAGTTTTTTTCACTGCCTGGCCATCTCCTCTCTCTGTGCTGGGGATTGTTTTCCCTCTGAAAGAGGGAGACTTTCCTCTGTGAGGGAGAAGGGGCAGATAAATTCAAATCATCAGAAATTCCTAGACTAGCAGAAAGCTTTGGGGTCCCACGGGTCATATCTTTCCAGTTCAGCTTGGAGCCTGTAAAACAGGCACTGACATCAAGGTAATACGCATTTTCTGAAGCTGATGCTCAGCTAAGAGCCATCTGGGCGTGAGCGGTTCAGAAAACACGTCCTTTTCTCATCGGGTTCATTGTTCCTTACTGGAGTGTTAAGTGGGTAGCTTACTCCCAAATGTCACGTTTAGCTCCTGCTTCCAACTGGTGCACTCTGTCATGACCCTGGCTTTTATTATTTTCACCTGGCCTTCTTCCACACATTATTACTACTCCTATTGTCTCATCTCCTAAAAATAAAGAGACACTGACATAAAAAAAATTCCTGCTCTGGGTCCATGGAAATACGTATTACACAGAGAAGTTTTATAACATTTCAAAGCTTTGGTAAGAAAACTATACTGTATCCCAGGTCTAGGTTATTCCAACAAATGTAAACAAAACATTGCAACTTGTGAAGTCAACTGACTAAGAGCCCAAATCCCACCAAATGGCTTATTTTTCTACATTACTGACAATAGGTTCTTTCTCAGAACAATGATAATTTTGTAATATTAAGGTCAATATCTTGGGAAATAAAAATAAATCATAGACAACATGGTTGTAATATTATTTTCAACATCTTCTGGAAGTCGTTAGACTGCAGGATTGAGTTTTCTAACCTAACGACACTCCTTTCTCCCAGATCTGAGATATAGGTGTGTTGATTTACAGCATGAATCATGCAAAATGCATTGCAAACTTGTGCAGGTGGGGACAGATGCAAACACAGGTGAAGCTGGAGCTGATGTAATCAATGTGGCAAGAATAAAACACCTCAAGACATCAGTTAAACTTTTCTAAAATTATGGTTAGAATAATATCTTAAAAGGGAAACGAAAGCATATTTAGACACTGAATAGGGAAAAAAGTTTACAAAATAAATAAAGCTAAAAAAATAGTTATTTCTAAATCAAGATATACTGGGGGGAAAGGGAGGGGAAGAATAGGAAGTTAATGATCTCAAACCTCAGGAAATAACGGTGTGGAACCAAAGGTTGAAACTTAGATAAATGTAATTAAAATATTTTTCACAGTACATTAGATTTGGACTTCATTATAGTTGGTATTTTGGAGTCTGCACTGATACAATCTCAAACATACTAGAGATATCCAAAGCACTCAGAAGAATTAGATTTACAACTGAAAAAAAACAATAGTGTAGCCAGGTTCTGAGGCTATCACTCTTTCCCACTCTCAATCAGATAGGGATGAGCAGAGAATAATCTGAGAAGCCAAGCAAACTGCATCCTTGTGAAACAAGACACTTGTATGGTGAAATAAAATGCATATTAGAAAACGTGGGTTTCAGTCAGGTGAAGAGGTGGCCTTTTTGGAATGAGGTAAACCCCAGCATACAACACGGGATAATGCACCAGGCATTGAACGGTACGTAAAATATTTGTCTAAGATTCTTCCTCATAGATACCCAGGAGAAAAGTTAGGCTGCAAACTTTAAGTGACAGTTGTAACGAGATGTTTACTGCATAGCTGAGGAAAATAAAAAACTGAAAGATAAATAGAGGAGCTTGGCATCACATCATGTATTTGAAAACCAAATTATAGGCTTTTGGCCAATAGCAAAAAATGGGAGTTTACCTTGGGCAAGTGCTCTGGAATGAGTGTCATTAGGCGAAGATTCAGGCACCTTTTGCATGGCTTTGTGCCAAGAACCAAAAATTCCTGCAGCTCTTTTTGCAAGGCCATATACAAACCTGACTTATTCCAGGGGGATGACAATTCAGTCCACATTTTTTTTGACAAAGCAAAATACTCAAAGGAATTTGCATTGATGTCTGCCAGGAACAAAACCGAGCTTTAGGCAGACCTTTTCCTGACTGCTTCTGAAGAAACATCAAGGTTTTGCTGCCAGCAAATTACAGCTCTGGGACCTGGGACTTTGTTTGGCCCACACAGAAGAAAGTGTGCTAAAGCTACTGAAACCAAATATTTGGGTTTTTCCAGCACTCATAGGAAGCTGAAACTCTTCAAAGGAAGTGTTGGTCTCAGATGTATCTTCAGCACTATTTGAAAATTCAGAATTGCTTAAGACCAACGACTGCCGAGTATTCAGTTGATATGCTAAAGAATTTGTAACCATCCGTGATTAACTCCTGAAACTCCAAGACCAAGACCAAGTTTCTCCTGCGGTTTGGTGGGTTGTCGGGTTTTTTTTTGTTTGTTTGTATTTTTTATGCTGTGTCTGAATATTTTGCTGTTTTCCTATTGCAGCAATGAATACAATACTAATACTTGCCATTTCCTGAGATAGATACTGCCACAGAGCCATGCAGTAAATACAGACCTTAATTCACATCTCACCTCGTGGGTCTCAAGACAGAGGGCTTTTGGTTCACGTGGATTTGATGATCCAGCAGGAATATCTAATAGAAATTTTGGCTTAATAGCTTCCATAGCTCTAAGGCATCTTGCAGTAGTTTATTTCTGCTTACTGCAAGCTCAGTTATTAGCCAAACCCTCCGGCCATTGACCAAATTATCTCGTGCTGCTGAGAAACATGGACATCCACTTCCATTTAATCTTCAGATGGAAATTAATGAACTAATTTCAGCAACTGAACTCTTGCAACCACTGCTTATTTCTTCCAAAGAGGCCAAAATACAAATATTGAAACGAAATAATTTGAAATTTTTGATGTCATGTTACAGGGGAGGAGAAGTATTGCCTGCTCTACTGGTAAGTTCTTGTGTTCTGAAGTATCCTGAGAATTAGAGTCACGCGGGATAGGGGTGGAAGATCAAATCAGCAAGCTTTAAAAAGAAAGCAAGCACCACCTTCAGGCCATAATCTGCTGCCCTTTAGCCACGCAGATAGCATCCACTACTGATAACTACTCCATGACAGTGGGCTGTGTATAATTCTAGGCCAAAAAACATCCCTTTCAAAATTCCCACAATGGTTATACTCCAAAGGAAGTATAGAAGTCAAACTCAGTATTTAAAATATTATCTCATAGCTTGACCAGAGAGTTTGTCTAGGATGCACAGCTCTGCAAGCCAGTTATCTTGACAACTGCGAAAGGCTTTTCCGTCCCCTTGAGATAGGCGGTATCTCCACTCGGAGATTTACTCTTTGGCCTTTTGGTTTACACATAGACTGCCAAAATACAGATTGGCAGGACCTTCAGGCACAAGTCTGGAGGGAAAACTGACCAAAGCACATTCCTGCATCCTGACAGATATTACAGATTGGCTTTAGGCCACTTAACACCATTGCAGTTGCTTCAGAAATGCATATAACACTGAATTATGCCATCCTTTCTGCTACCACAGGATTTAGCCCTTTGGCATATTTATACACGTAAATTGTGTCCAGCAGAGCCAGCAAGCAACTAACAAAGGTGATACCCTGTACATAATTAGGTTCATTGTGTACTTCTACAGACTCTGACATAAACCACCTTCATGATGCCAATGCTTCTCCTATGTGCCTGGACTTAATCTAGATTAACATTTTATAATAGTGTTTCCCTTATCAAATCTATTCCATTCACCTGCAGCCACACCTCATCCGATTTCATTCTCACCCTTCCTGAGAAACAAGATTTATTCCCCCAGGCTTCACAAACAGCAACCGCAGGCCAACTTTGCAACACCCACCAACGCAGCATCAAAGGAGATGAGTGGCTGTTGAAATATTTCCAAGCTCAACTTCCATGCCACAACACAAGACCAATCTTTAAGCAACTTCCTTCTTCTACATGAGTAAGATAAACACCTTTTTGAAGGAAGACATATCTAAACTGTTCTGTCAGGTATGAAGTAGGAGAGTGAATGATTCAGGTCCAGCTCAAGTCACTCTGAGACTGTTCTGAAGGTCACGACAAGAACAAACATGACAATTCCAGTTAGCAAACCCCATATCTCAATGGAAACTTCACCAACAGGCTGATGGCTGATTCATCTGGAGGGCCGAAGTGCCTAGGTCCTCCTTAAACAAGGGCAACCTTCAGAGTAGGGGCCGAGGTGTTGGTACTGACACCGTTCACACTATAAGCAAAATGCACCAATTTCCAGTGGCGTCACTTCTTCAGAACTCCTTAGGTAAACATCTATTTATTTATTAAACTACTGCAAGAAAGTTTTGCATTTTGCTGCAGGCAGGAATTAAAGAACTGAGTCTCTGTCAGGACTCACTGGCACTGTTACAAGATAGACCTGCATGAAAGACCTAATCAGGAGACCCATACAGGTATTCAGCTGGAGGAATTTCAGAGACAGATTTAGTGATGTGAAGAGCATATAACTAGCATGTTACATAGAGAGAACCTGTATTCATCTTGGCAGTACCCCGTTGCCCCTCATGTCCCCATCAACGCTGCAGCTACCTCCAGCCTCACCTATCACTGAGTTCCAGAAGACTGTCTACACTGACAAAGTTGGCTTAGTGTCTGCTGAAGGCCACCCCTTTTACCACACAACCCTCTGCTCAGATGGTGTGGATGTGATACCTTCAAAAAGCCAAGGATGAGCTCAAGAAGCTGCCTTAATATGGCAGAACAACATCCCTGTCAGCTTCTGTTGGCAGAACACGCAGAATCCTTTGCTGCATCATACCAGCTACAGAACCAGTTTTATCAAGCAAGCTGGAACTAAAAGCACAAATAATTTCTATTATAATTATAATTTCTATTTCCAGTTACTTTTACCAGCACTTCCCTGTGCACAACTAGTTCATTCACTTCTCTAGGAGCAAAACAGAACAATTTTCACCTGCTGGAATGACTGAAACTGTTAAGATGAAATCTAAGACAGTCTAAAACCTACACAGACTCAAAATTGCCTGAAGGCATGTTCTAGTTTTCACACCTTTTTGCTTCTTTTGCCTCTCCCCCTTTGCAAACTCACAGGCACAGACACTCACCATTTAAACAATTAGGCTTACTCCATTTTCTTTGCTGCTAAATTAAGCATTACTAAGAAAGGCAATTTCACAAATTTTACAAGGAGTCAAATGGAAAAGACAAGGAGTAATGGGTACAAGTTTCTTCTGGAGAGATTCCGATCAGACACGAGAGGAAATTTTTTCACAAGAAGGAAAATCAAGCCGTGGAATAATCTCCCCAGAGTAGTGATGGAGTCCCCAACGCTGGGCAGTTAAGATGCAGATGGGCAGAGGGCTGGACCATCTTATCTAGACTGTGCTTTTTCCCAAGGTAGGGCCAGATGATTCTTGAGGTCCTTCCAACCTGGTAATCTATGATTGAATTTATGGGCCTTTCTAGTCTTACAAATGCACCCTGGAAAGAATAGCTTGATATCAAAATAAATCCAATCCCCTAATGAGATCAAAGCTACCTTCCTGGGCTGAGGAATCCAGTTTTTAAATGCAGTACTTTATCATTGGTGGTGGAAATCAGAGAGCAACACCACACTAAGATATATAAAAAAAGAGAAATCTGAGTAAGTATGAGCCATTCTGTTGGTTATACTAACTGGAAGCACTAGTACAGCTTTTCAAAAGTGCCTCAGGCAAATTTCAGTGTGTTTAGAGGCAGCTAGTTTAAATTTAGCTTAGGTATCAAAGAAAAAGTTACCTGCCTAGTGGCAAGAAGGAACTACAGAAGACAGGAACCCTATTTTTTAGCACTCAGAAAATATCTGACTACTGATTGCAGAATGGATAGCCAAATATTTGGATGAGGCAAAGCAGCAGTGGTAGTTCATATAATATTTACCACATAGGATTAAAAAAACATACTATTTACAAAATAGCATGGTCATGTATCACCTCATTAATGCGTATAGAAAAATATGTTGGTGCTCTACAGGCATCTGATACGCCTCAAGAAAGCCATGGAAGTGGTAAAGGATCTAGTAGATGAGATGACAGCCTGAGAGAAGGAAAGATACCACTGATGCATAGATGAGATTTCAATAAGTCTGCTTACGGAAACTGCTTCTCTCTCACCGTTCTGTGCAGCTGCTGGAAAGGCTTTTGCACATCTAGTTAGAAAGGGTCTGGACAACATCTGAGGAATAGAACAGTTCCTTGATTTTATGAGAATAAATGTATAGAAGGAGGCAGGAGGAGTGGAAAAAAAGACATACAACAACAAAACCCAAACCACAACCAAAAGAACACCAACAAGGAAGTGGCGATAGATAAAAAATGGGGGGGGTGTTTGATATCACTGGAACCTTGTCCTACAAAGTATCTCAATAGTGGCCTTAAAGATGCCCTCTCAGAAGGAGCAGCTGTCATTTTAGACCTTTCCAGAGCACAACTTTAAGGCAGAAAACAAAGAACCAGGTAAGAGGGACTCTTTATCCATAAGGAAGTTGATTAGAGCTAGAGAAGCAATTCCCATCTCAGGAGAATAATGTGCTTGGGAGAGCCTTCCTGAAGGCTCCTCTTGAGCCTACCGAGTTCTCTTGTGGAAGGATAGGCAGATAATTGTTCTTTTTATTCCACTCACAAAAGCATTATTTGAGCGGCATTTTATTGAGGCAGCATAGACCATGTGGGTAGACTTATAAGTAGGCATGACAATTTTACATTAATGACAATGTTTGAAGCTCAGCTTCAACATTTCTCACTGTTAAAAGCTGGTCTAGATCTCTTGTAGGTCCCCAATACAATAAAAGCAAAATATCCCTCTTGGACAAGGAAAAAAAGATAATGAGAACTTATCTAGAGAACTCTTTATGCTACACTATTTAGGCTACAAATGTTGATTAAGTGATGGGAGCAAAGGCAGTAAAGGGAATTCATTCTCAGCCATGGAGTGCATGAGGGGTTAGGGCAGAGACCCTTCATCTCCAGGTGAGGATGGAGATTGGAGGAGACGTGGTGCAGATGCCATGTAAACAAGTATTTTGGATCTGTGCAATCACTCAAAGTGATTTATTTGCCGAGAAACACAGGAGGTACAAGAGTCCAAGTCCCTTAAGCACGGGTGATACACACACACACACAGATTTTAGAAGTTTTACTTCTCGTGCCTTAAAATTCTTCTAAGCTACCGAGAGAATGCCAGCGTGTTTCTAGAATAGAGCTACTACTACAGAGCAAGGGGGGAATCCTTTCTTCATTAGGAAGAGTTTGTACAACACAATTCCCTCCTACATAATGTAAGAATCCTATGAGCGATCCAAAATAACTTTCTATGAGTTTTCCTTAAGTAGATGGTTTCAGTGTTTTTTGCCACAGCTCTGCTTTGGGCCCTCTTCAGTCTTGAATGGTTTTGTTTTCAGATGTATAGTACACCTCCCATTTCAAAAAGTGGGAAATAGAAGTTTAAGTAACACTTTAAAAAGTTAATAAAAGTGTTTTAAGTAAGGGGCAAGAATCTAGCTAAAGGCATTCCCCAGAAGTCAACAAGTCTAAACACTTATTTCCTTAAAGTTACATCAATCACCTCCATATGACTTGTGACAGTGGTATATACAGGAAATATAGGTTTAAGTAAATATAGGAAATGTAGTTTTAAGTAAATACTGCAAGGCTCATATAGGAAATTTTATAGGTAGTCATCTCAGTGGAGGAGGAGTAAGACTTGTCTGGAGGAAGTTAGGAAGGCCTGTTCTCCACACAGAAGAGCCTCCAGTCCAGCAGATTGTTAAAGAAAAGAAGAAACCAAACCCCAGATGTTAACATGGAGTTAGATCTTCCAGTGAAGCAGCTGCATCAGGGGCTGCCCAGTGTAAGGGGCCCACACCGCACAGCAGAATGTCTCCCTGCTGACCTCAGGCAAACCCTGAGGAGAAGGCATGTCAGTCCCTCTTTTCAGTTAATCCTTGGCTTTTTTCCAAAGACCTCTCCAGAAAGGATAATTAATGTTTTGATTTTTAAACGAAGCATACAAGCCTCCATCTTTATAAAGCTGGACCCTATTAAATATTGACATAAGGAAATTAAAGGCTTCAGATTTTTTACTCATTCTCTGAGCCATTCAGTACATCTTGCTAACCTATAGCTTTGAACATCTGTCAGGGTTCTTAAAGACAGACAGGGGAGAAGAATTCCTAGAAAAATACATTTTTCACTTAAAAAAATGCATTGATGAAGTCTCTATTGAATTGCTCTAAACTAGTGATTAAAACAACATAAAATATATGATCCTTCTCTCTTTAAAAAGACACACAGTCTCCAAGTAGAATCAATTGTTAACTTTTATTTGTACAATATTTACAGATACAGTATTGTGTTTACTTACTCAAATCCTATACCATGCCTCTTTTTTTTATTTACACAACGTTCATAAACATTTCATCTCATTCTCTGGCAACAGATTTTTCCATTCCTTCCCCTCTGACAGGGGGTTTATTAAGCTTTCCTATGCTCTGTGAGGCACTTTTGGCACCAATGATGGTATCCCAGGGTTGCCCAAGGCTAGGATTTGGTACATCCTGGCCATACACCTGAAGTGTTCCTTCAGGTAGCAATGGTGGGTAAATGAGTATTGCTGTTCCTGCTACTAATAATTATTTGCATTGCAGTAGTTTCCAGATTCCTCAGTCAGGTGGAAGAGTCCTATTGTGGTAGACACTGAGGACACATGATGAAGCGATGTCCCTTACTCAAAAGTCTGCCGTCCAAACAAGATAATGATGGGAGTTAAGAGACAGGATTAAGAAGCCAGAATACACAGAGTTGCCCTCAATCAGAGATAAGAAAAGTACAATGCACAATACCGTGAAGAGTTGGAAAAGTCAGGGGAAAAATATCTACTCAACAAACAATTTCTGCCACTTCATAAAATTTTAAGTCCACTACAGAAGTCCTGCTCTGGATTTAGAGTAATACATGTGTTTCAGTTTCTTGCCCTGAAAATGCTGTCCACAGGGAGATTGAAGGACCAGAGTAGGTTTTTTTCCCCCTCCCAATAGTCCAATCTCCATTTCAACTAAGCAGATTTGGGTAACAAAACAACAAAGCTCAAACCTCTTCTTGCATAAATTGCGTATGAGGAAAAACAGCAGCTGTTGCCAGTAGAAGTAAACTGAAGCAGAGCCAGGTTAAGTGATATCAAAAACAGACCCATGTATTGTATTGCAGAGCTTTTTTGCCAGACTTCTCAAATCATCCTTTGGACAGCTTCCAGTGCCAAACTTGGCATCTGAGTCCTAGAGAACCAACAGAGAAAAATCAAACTAGTCCCTAGGCTGCCCGTGGCAGGAGTAGGTCGGGTCCTGGTGTGTATCTTAGACATGGAGACTAAGACATCCTTTCATAAACAGCAGCTCTTCTATCGGAAAATGATCAGGGAAATGAGAGTCAACTATTTATTTTCACTTTTTTCTTCCCATCACAGCCATTTTAGTTGGCACCTGAGCAAATAGCTCTTTGCCTTTCTTTTTAACACAGAAAGTTCACCCTAAAAAAAGTCAATGTGCAGTTTTGATGACCAACACCTGAGCACTCATTTAAATGTTCATATTATGCATTTTCCTGAGTCACTTCCAAATACTCTGAGAGCAAAGACGGATTCTTCCAAGCACTTAGAACAGCCCGAAATGCACTACATAACACTGCTGCGGTGGTTTAAGAAAGCCTTTTAGCTTCAGCCAAACACCATTCGCTTCTGAAGGCACTACTTTTGGGAACCTACATTGTTTTATCTTTGAGGAAACCTCATAAACAAGATTATCACGTGATATTGCTAACTTCCTGGATGGCACAGGTATTCAGGGTCAAAAGCAAACAATTTACTCTGTTCTTAATGTAGTCCTTATTTTTGTCTTTCCCACAAGCCCTTGAACATCCCCAAACATCTACATTTACTCTCAGTTCCTCAGCTGGTCTTTAACAGTTGTTTGTACTTATACCAAGTGAAGGTGATGAAAGTGGAAAACTTGACCTCTGCGACTGTAGAACATGTTCAATTTGATTTCTTTATGTGGCATAGAGGGACAAAGGCAAACATTGAAAAATGACTGCTCCTCCCCACCATATCTCTGTGTGGTTCCACAGCCTCTTGGCTATCTCCTGTGCTTCCTTGTGGGCAAGATCGGCTCCTCTTTCTAATCCTGGCAACTGCCTTGCCTCCTTCAGCTTGAGCAAGCTTAGATCTCCTTGAGCTGCTTTTCTTTGCAGCTCTTTCCTGCCAGCATTCACATAAATCACAGAGACAGGAAGGGTCAGATTTGTACTTTTTCTTCTAAGAAACTATTCACATCTTTTTTTTTTACTTACAGCTGCAACGGGCCAACCTAATTCTTCTTTTCATCTTGGCTCTCCAAATGCATAAAAAAAAAATAATCTACTACTGGCATTTTAGCATAGAGTATTTTACTGCATAGCACTCACCACCACTTGCATTCACAGTCTCCTTTCCGTTGCCCACACTGTACACCCGACCCTTGACCAGATTATTTCCCCAATATTATGAAACCATTTTATAATGCTCCTAGTCCTTTCAAATGAATCTTTTCTCACATCCAAAGGTTCACTAATGTTGTATTTTTAAATGTTATTTCTTCTCTGCTATTTATTATTATGCACTTTAGGAAGCCAGTCCGTGAACTTAGATAACTCTGTTACTCACCAAGATGATTAATGAGGTGATCTTAAATATCAATAGCTCAACACCAGCATTTCAAAAAGCTGTTTACATTACATAGCAACAAAGCTATTTGTAACTTCCACAGAACACAGCTCCAGAATGGAGATGTTTCCTCCAGCTAGATCTTTGTTTATCTTAACCACAACGAAAGCAGACTTTACTCAAAGTTGCATGCTGTAGGTTTCCGTCAAGGAGTGGTTTATGTCCACTGGTTTCAGAAGATAAACACAGAATATTTTCCTATGAAGTTGCAGTTCTGTGGAATTAACTTCTGTATTTATAAATTAAGCTTATAAATAAAGCAATTTTCCTGGAAGAGATCAAGGCATTGGAGTGTTCCTCTAAACATAGAGAGATCCTGTACAAGTCAAAGCTGGTATCTTAACAGGTTGTAAATGAAGCCAGAGACAAGCTGATTACATTGAAGTCTGGTTTTGACAGCTACCATCCTAACACTGACACACCACACCGTACACCTCAGTCCGGTTCCCTTCCTCCAGCAATCTATATTTCTACTAAACATATAAGCAAATTTCTTTGTATAAAAGTGCAAAACTTTAAAAGAATAAAGTTGGCAGATATAAAAAGCTAAGGTAAGAGGGGTTTATATATTCACATTTTTGTTTTGCAGATGCTCTGCTTGCATCTGTCCAGGTCAGCCTATGGTCAGAAGTAGAAAATGAAATACCACAAAGAACGTCTGTTCTCAGAAATCCCACCTATGCTGAAAGTAGCAAGTACCAAAAACATAGAACAATCCTCTTGTGAGGTGTCTCAGCTCAAACACCTTGAGCAGTTCAGATAAGGTTTACCAAAGCCTCTGGATATAATTTTTCCAAGCCTTCATGACTGTCTACTGTCAAATATGTCCATTGGCTTGTTCAGCAGTCATTTTCCATCCTTTTTGCTGGGAGTTGGCAGTTACGTGGATATTCAACTTTCATAAAGCCAACTGTCAGCTTCCCAGGAGTAACCATTCCTCCTAAATCTGGCACCCAGCCCAGTCTCACCTTGCTCCTTGCCCAAAGAGGTTGGGGAGGGCAGTGGCAGGAGGCCTGAAGAGCCCTGGATCTGGGCAAGAGAAAGCAAAGCAAGTGCACCAGGGTGTACGCCAAACAGAGGGACAGCAAGGTGCAGTCCCGGGAGCCCAGCTGCTGCTGAGCCACTGGCAAAGCTGCCCTGATACTCCCTCATATTTTCAGCACTGCCAACCACCTACAACCGGCACCACCCCAGCTGTTCTTCTATCATCTTACGAAACAGAGACTTGATGGTAGAGATTATTTAGGATGCACCAGGATACAAATCTTGCAAATTGATGAGCTCTTCAACAATCATTGCCTCCCTTTCATGAATAGCATGCCTTCTTTTAGCCCCCTCCAGTTTGGATACTGAAGGAAAGTCCCAGCAATACACACTGGTCTTTGGTGTTTAGACCACATTTTGGAAAAACAATTCTGTCCTAGAACATGCACATTTATTCCACTAACAGCAATTTCCAAATTGAAATGTCTATTTATGGAAGATTCTACAAGTCCACCAGAGGAGGAACAGATGAGAGGTGGAGTGAATGGGATTTTAGTGATGTGCTATATACTAATTACAGTGAACAATATTTTGGCAGAGTGACTAGAATCCTGATTGTTCCAGGAACTTTTAACAATCAACAATTACCTCACTTAGTCACACCAGAGACCTGATCTTCCAGTCCAGCGAAGCACATAGGATGGGCTTAACTTTAAACACATGAACAGTCTAATTGATTTGTTCAGCGTGACTGAAGCGCTGAGGAATGAACCTGAGGCTCAAGTCCATGTTCTCCAGCTAAAGGCTTTCCCGGTCTTCTGCATACTGAAAACACTCCACCCTTCATTACTTTTCCCCCTAAACCTCTGCGATACACTCCTTGCTCTGGGTCTAGCTGAACTATGGGAACGGTTAGTGTCAGGGTTAATCTGAAGAAGAGGGAGGCAGCTTCCATTGGCAGCAGTTTGTAAGAGAAAGATAGAGACAGTTATGGAGATGAGCCCTGGCATTTTGGTTCCACAGGAGTGCCTGTGATTTGTTAATACATTTCACCATCTAAGATTTCTATTGATATCTTGACTGTTATCTATTGATAGGTATTTCTTTCAGTATCTTGCACTCAGCTATCTTTTCAGGTCTACAAATTAGATGGAGGGGTGTGACTTTGCAGTCAGGGTATGCCTCATCTCAAGTGTCACCTCCAGATGGGAATAATGCAGCTTACTTAATTCAAGTCCCTGACTGAAAGTCACCAGGGAACACAAACTATCGCAGACAGGGCCATCTTGGAATGTTCCCCCCACACACTGCAGTCTGCCACAACAACCTCCTTGAACAGAGCTGGCAGGATGCCCTGTCACCCACCAGACTGGCAGACTTAATCTGAAAAAATATCACAGTTTACTGATGGTTTACTTGCACAAGAGCCCAGTGGAGCTAAGAGGCACGAGTGGGTACCCCAGTCCCTTAGTAATGGTTGGAGAAGGTTGAAAGGTTTGGCTTGCTTTGCAGTAATTACAATGCTGGTAGCTAGATGAAAGCAGACTCATGAAGTTCACACACACACCCCAATTTTACTTGCACTGAGAACCTGTAGCCAAACACAAGCATCACAAAAGGGTAGAAAAACAAAAAAATTCCAGGTTTCCACTGAAAAAAAAAAAAACCTTCCTTTCCCCCTCTTGTGACTTTCTGTGATTCATGGGTCTTCTAGGGCAGAGAAAGCTAACAAGGAATAAACCTAGAATTGAAATTAAATAATCCTATTTAATTTTATAGTTGTTGACACAACTTGTTACATGTGTTTCCTACCAGAATAAATGAAATCACAGTCATCTGATTTCCAAATTACCATATCTATTGTTTCAGAAATACAGGGTGTAAATAATTGCAGTGCAATCGCCTATGTCTGGACCTCTCTCATCCGGAACCGTTATCAGGATTAGCATAAATTACGGTGCCATCTAATAATGAAATCACTGAACACTGATTGTGCCAGCTATTTAAACCTGTAATTATTGCTCATTAGAAACGTGTTTCACGTTATTTGCCCCTTACAGACCCAAAGTTGTTGTCAAAAGGCTCCTGCAAAGAATTCTACAGAGAAAAGCGTGGAGAAATTTCAAACAACAGGCATGAATTTCATCTGCAAAGACTGTCTGTGTGGAAGAAACATGCTGTGGGAACCGCTCACCCACCCTGAAAGACAGTTTCCTCTGTTACCAGAAGGAGAAGTTGCAATAGGTGAGAACAGGAAACCTCCAGTGTAATTCAGATAGGTGTGAGCGGCATGTGGTTTTCGACTGAAGTGGACAGTGATTAGCTCACAGTGTTTTTTATCATAGTACACAACTAGGTATCACGCAGTTGACAGGTTCTAAATGAAATAAGCTCGTATCTAGCCAGAGGGAAGGCTTTTCGCAGATCTTATCGTGGCTGGGACAGGCTCAGATGGGATTGGCAGCTCGCTTGGACACCACACCAAAGGCATTAAAGGGGCAGATGCTAGAAGCAAAGAGAAAATAACCATAACCTTTGCACGCTCCTCTGTAAAGGGTTTGCAGAAGGCAGTTGGCTAAGATTTGTCTGCTTCTCTACAGATCATGCTCTTTACAAGATGAACTGGCTAAAAAGGGACTCAGATAAGTGCTCTTCAGTCCTAATAGATATTTTAAATCAATTTTCCTTAACAGAGGGATAGAGAGTCATTTTTTGCCATCTTCCTCCTACTGCACAGGCAAAAACTTCTGCTACAGAAGGAAAAACAATAGTTTCTACCACTTGTAGAAGTAAAAAGGTACAAAAGGAAGAGGGGAAAGACAAACATATATCATTTGGAAAGACTTACCTTAGTTCGAAGATCTCAGCTGACAGTGAGCCTCTCAATCTTCCCTGATGACTCCTTCCAACAGTTGATTCAAGTCACAATGTAGAGTTTCATTTCTGTGGCGAGTGGGTTCAGTGGACACACAGACAACCCAGCTGATAAGGAACAAGTCCCCCATATAGATTGTAGATCCTCACAGCAACTGGAGATTAGAGCATTCTTGAAAGTTTTGCTTATATTGCTGCTTCACAAGCTTGTAGGAGCCCGTCTCCACTTCAGCCAGGATGCAGAAGGCTTCAAGTCTGTCCTTCCTCTGACCAGAGGGCCTTTATGTTGCTTACTACTGGCCCTGGGACAGGGAGACTCTCCAGCCTCCTGATAATTGAGTGATCTTGCCCAGCTTCCAGCCATTTGCACTGTTATAATGCTCTGATGCAAGGTCAACAAACCTAATCATTGGATGGAGCATTGAACTAATTGGTTCTGTATCCTCTAATTTCTGACTCTCAGCTGACAGGCATTACAAGCCCTCCCAGAGGCTGTCATTTGATAGGAGTTGGCTATAAAGCAATTGCTGACGCTAGGTTTAGATGCAGAAAACAGGAGAAACTATACCCTTAGGTGATGTGAGTGCAGTTCTTTTTTGCATCCCAACAATTAGCAGCTTCTAAAGAAAAAAAACCTTTTTCTTGAATGGGTGGAACACGACATGTTCAGAAAGCAAGCCACAATTGTTGGGTTAGCAGATCTCTGCAAATAAAATTAAATCCAGGCAAAGCCAAGCTAAGCCTTTTTGTTCCCATATGATGCTACCTGCAGGCATTTGCCTTCTGACAAAGCTTCGTATACCTGAATATTTCCTTACTTATGTGTGTAGTCTATGGCATTACTAGTACAAATATTTGAAAGTCAGTGTCTGATGGAAATAATGAGCTGGCTTGGACTAAAAAAGTATTAAAAAGTTTTAAGAACTAGGTTATATAGGTTATAAACCATTAGCTCTAGTTTTCTGCTTCAGTACTCACTCTGGTGAATATGTTTACAGAATTGTTAGTAAATAAAACACACCCCTCAAAAAAAGCCATACTTAGCTGTTCCGGTCTGTATCTTTGAATGATGAGGATCCCAAGTGTATTTCCTTTTTTATTACCAAATAATCTTCTTCAATAATTTGCTGGGCACTAAGACAGATTATGTTATTTGGTCTTTCTCTCCAACTGTTTGGCTTTGCCAGATCTTTATTATTTGTGTTTCTAGAGAGAAAAAGCTCCAGGAGATTCTTTATTAAAAAGAAAAAGAAAATCAGCACTTTGATTATTTGTCAGCGTCTGTAACCTCCAACCTAGACTACCCTGCTGTGCGGACAACCCTGGTTTCTGTTGCACAGGATGATGGATACGCCAAATGAAGAAAACAATATCCATCTTACACAAAATGGTCCATTAAAACTGTTGAAACCTTTAAATAACATGCAGTTTATGAAATAAATTGGGTTTCTTTAACACCTAACGAGATAAACTGCAATTCTATTCAAATCATTGTTCTACCCTTTTTGCCTGACAGTAGAAACCCGGAATTTTCTTTCCATTTGACTGCAATATTATATTTGGTGGTTTTATCCTGGTTTGTACAAATAGCAGTGGTGACGTGTTGTGACAAGAAGACAGACCTCATATTACCATATATTTATACTCTGCAGAAGAAATGATAGTACGTGAATAGGCTTATTAGAGAAGGTTGCTGTCCTTTATGCATACGAGAGGATAAGACATCAACCAGCTTCACAATTATCTACCCACTATCTATTTGTTTACCCAATTTAACATACAGAGAAGTAATCAGAGAGGAGAGATGGGGGAAAGAGGAGAGTTTAAAATAGCAGCAGTTTGCAAATACATCACTGGAGCGATGAAAGATTTGTACATCTTGGGCAAGGCACCACGGCTCTGAAGTGACTCCACCATTTTAATATGTATTAATTGCCTTTCTCGTACTTCATTGCAAAGTTTTGTTAATCCTTCGATTAAGAATTATCTTAGTATACTCTTCCAAGGGAGAAAAAGTGCACCGCTATTGCTTTTGGTGCAAGAGCATACCAGCAGTCACTCAAAGGAGCTACATTAATGATGCAAAACACAGGATGTTTACTGTTTTGTGTGTGTTTTATTCCTCCTTTCATCTCTTTAGCATCTCATACAGGTTAGTAGCTAAAGAAAATCCTGAAGAAAAATTAGGTTAAAATTGCCCTATTTCCTAGTCACGCAGTTATAGATAGAAGAAAAGCTATTAGCAAATACTGCTGTGTTATAAATATGAAGAGAAAACCACCAAGTCATACAATAGCCTGAGATACCTCACCTGAAATACATCACTTCTTGATGGTCCAAAACAGCACAAAAAGCCTCAGTGAAAGTAGAGGAGGGAGTTGAATGCATTCGTTAATTACCAGTATACACTGAACACAGGTTAGCACAGGAAGATAAAAACGCTGTTATCACATTTAATATGTGTGAGTATATAATGGGTTAGTTGAGAGATGTATAAATATTTGTCTATTACAATGTGCGTGCATTCACATGCAGGTGTATTTACATATGATATAACGTACGGGTATTAAAAAAAAAAAATTGGGAGTTGAAATTTTAGTGAGGTTATGTCTTCATAAAAGCCTGCCTAAAAGCTCCAGGCCAGCGACCCTTCAGCAGTAGACAGCCTAGTTCCAAGCTGCAAAGCAACATCGTTCTAGCCTAAAGAAACACCAAGAAATTGCACCATGAAAATTGGTTTTATAAATAAAGGCAATGATAGCCCAGATGCTTAGAAGTCATTTCTCTCCACACAAGAGGGTAAGATCTTTCTGGTATTTCCACATGTAAATTCTGAGTCTTAACCTCTCTGGGAGAGACAAATGTGATATCAGACTCTAGAGCATTACATATTCTCTCTGTCTCTGTCCCTTTCTCTCTGTATATATTAATTTTATAGATCTTTTTATTGTCTCGACTATACTGGTTGCGTGAGAAGCAGAACAATAGGCCAAGTACTTCCATTTCACACATGCCACCTCTATAACTCAACAAAGAATAGTAAAAAAGATCTATAAACTTGTTATAAATCAGTGCCCTAAACTAAATTAACCATTGAAATAGATTATCATAAAAAAAAGTCATAAAAATATTCTTCACCTTTGCTCTGTGTGTGTGCGTTTGTGCAAGCTTGTGTGTGCCCACGCA
The DNA here is from genome assembly GCA_009769605.1 of Bucorvus abyssinicus. Taxonomy (NCBI): domain Eukaryota; kingdom Metazoa; phylum Chordata; class Aves; order Bucerotiformes; family Bucorvidae; genus Bucorvus; species Bucorvus abyssinicus. Next base: position 11,397,813 of record CM020042.1, read on the forward strand.
CAGGATGCTGTGCATGTGCCAAGGCCAGCAGCAGTGCTAACAGTGTGACAGGCTGGGCTTCTGCAGCCTTGGGGGGATGGCAGGCAGGCAGGGCTGTGAGGACGAGCTTTAATATCTCTGTGTCTGGGAAAGTAACTCATAAACAGATCCACTAAAATCTAATTACTCCATATAACTCACCTTTAGTAGTAGTGAGTCATCTCCGCTTTCTTACTAGCAGCGAAGCACTAGTCTTTTTGGTTGTATTTCTGAGGCACCGTTGGAAAAAAGATAAAACCCCATCAAGCTTCAGGCCAAAGGATATGACAACTAAAGCAATACGCACCCTTGGCCAAGGCAGGGTCCTACTCTGCAGCCCCCACACACCAACTCTCGCAGTGTTTGAGCTTTATACATGAAGCGCCATGAGAAAGGTATGTGTAAATACACGCAGAGCATACAGACTGCATGAAGTTCAGGACTGGACTGATAGGGCAGTGTGAACCACTAGTAGGGTTTTTTTTTTCCATCCAGCTGATACTCACTCTAGAAGAAGATTCAAGAACAGCAGAGACCAAGGTGGCTCTCCCAAAGGTGAGGCTTTCCTTGTCCACATCCTGCAGTGTCTTCTCCCTGAGGTCACGTTGCCATCATTCACTTCATAGTCATCATGTGGGAGCACACCTGTATTACTTCGTTGTTGTCTTTTTCCATCAAACCGAGGCCTCTGTAAATGTGGAAGTGCCACGCTTCCATCCAAAGCAACAGCCACCTCTGAGAACCAGTGGCACCAAGGTAAGAGTAACTCAGGTCCAGCACTGGCCTCCCTCTGCAGCCTGCCATTGCCATTGTTAGAATTTATATCTCCCTTTCTCCAGCTGTATTTTGACAAGGAGATTCTCACAACAGAATTGAACTGTGAAGTATTCCAGAAGGGCAGTTCAGCTGCTGAAATGGTAGAGCTGGGCGGCAGTCACCTGGCACGAACAGGATCTCCTCAGCACTGGCAAGCACAGCCCTTGGTAAAACCTGGAAACAGAGCGCAGAGAACAACCATGCCCGAGCATAAAATAGGGTGAAAACCTAGAAAACTGCTTTCATTCCTGCTAGTGGGATGGAGAGGACAATGTGAAGAGCAACAACTACCTCATGAATAAGAAAACCTGGGGGAAAACATGGAAGGGCTGAACAGAAGGAGGGGGAATTGTCATACAGGAGAGAACAAATAACAGCCATTTGGGAGGCACGGACAGTTGTCTCTCCCAAGTTTAAAGGGCTGGTCACTATTCCACAAAGAGCTTGTGAGGTATTTCCTAACTGGGGATTTTAGAACCGGCCAGGAAACATGGATCATGCTGAGGAAACTGAATTATTTATATCTGCTCACTGGGTTCATGTGTATATGAGCAGCCTGGTTTTCCCACAACCAAATGCTGGTGTGCGGCATGTACAAGTCTTTATTTGGTTCTGATGTAGGATATAGTGTTGCTGTAAAGGCCAGACAGCTCACTATCAACTAAAGTTGCCTTTGTTTGAAATTATCTTTATTTCCAAATAGCAAAGCGCAGTCTATCATTACTGGAGCTAGGAGTGAGAGAGCGGGTGCAGAACTAGGATGGAGGTAAAGTAGAGCTGCTCTACAGAGTTGTAACATGAATTTGCTAATGTAATTGGCACTGAAGTTAATCCAACCTGTGCAGCAGTTCCCTTTTTCATACACTGCGGGAAACAATAGGGTTCAAAGCATCATTGCCCCTGAAAAGGAAGGACCATGCATTTTGCTTTTAAATGTCGCAGTCCAGTAGATAAGATAAACACATCCTTCAAGACAGGACAGTCATCGTGTCATTCCAAATCATCATTGTTAAGAACGCACTGACCTGCTAGGCCAGTTAATAACATCACCACATTTTATTTATATGGCTCCCATATGCTGGAGCCTTCTAGGCAGCTCACAATGGGTTTGATTTTCAGCCAGACCTTAGCATAGCTTCTGTTCATATGGATGCAAATAACCGTGGTTGGATGGCTGTGTGCATAAACAGGTCTAACTACTAATCTTTGTGGCCACAATGCATGGCTTTATTCCTTCATGCAACAACAAAATCTCCATCTGAAAAATCCCTCTGGTGAAATACACAAAGCGTGAAAAAGAACTAAGTTTTTCTGAGTTTTTAATGGTTTCAAACAATTCAGCACCGAGCTTGGCAGTGGAGGGGGACTGTGAAAGGGGCATTGCACCGTGCCCACTGCTTAGCAAGGACCCCTGACTCCTTGGTCCCCAGGACGGGACACAGCCCTGCCAGGGTGAAAGAAGTGGATGTTCATTTCCTTCTCCCATCGCCTCCTCTCTCACTCACCACAACGCCCCTCTCCTTCAGCCAGCTCTTAACACCCTTTCTCACCCGACTCTGCAGGCATCTCCCAATCAATCTCCTTTCTCTCTTCCTTGCCTTCTTTCTGCGCTTTCTTTCAGCTGTTTGCATGTTCCTCACAACCTATTCTCTGATGCAGGGCACTGACTTCTCCATGGCCCTTCCTACAGCACGCACCACTCCCATGGCCACACTGCACCAATGTCCACGCCTAAGCAGCATCTCCATGCCCTTGCTTGATGCTGCCCTCCACCTACCTGTCCTTCACCAACATGTTTTGGCAGCGGATGACTGGCCTGTCTCTTAGGTGTCTGCACAGGACAGATTTCATCTTTGTCTTTCACGCTGAAGAAAGATGGAAATACAAATACCCCGTTGAGCACAGTGCTTATTGTTTGGAGTAGTTTTATCAACTTGATGGCAGCGAGTGCGGTGCCTGGCAGTGCTCAGAGCTGAGCCTTCAGATAATGGTTATATTTATAGTATGTGCATTGCTTATGTACCGATAGCTGCCAAAGTAGTAAACAAACAAATGCTCTTCATAAAACAATGAGAAAGTAGGATCATAATCTTTGATCGATGAATGAGGATGACAGGTTTAAAAAGGCTTCCTCGCACTTTTATGCAGATTGCTTTTCCGACTGCCTGAATCTCAGCCAGTGAGAGGAGGCTGAAAGTCTGGAAAGGGAGCAGGAAGAGCAGTGCCCACCCAGCAACGCACCTGCCCTTGGAGAGGGATGTGAACCTCTGCCCAGTGCTGACACCACGGGGCAGGAGATGTGAGAGAATTTCTGTCTGGGTGCCAAGACAGCCCACAGCCACACTCCAAGCCATGTGCCAGTCAAGATTCATCTGCAGGAGCAAGGTCATTGCTCAGGACATGGCATAGTCTGCCAGGCCCTTGGAGATAGGTCTGCTGCCCAGCAGGGACTTCCCAGAGTGGCGGAGCCTTCAGTGGGTGTGAGAATGGTCTTCCAAAAAAAGCTATTTTGAAGAGCATGTTTCATCGAGGTCCCAATCTGAACCTACTCCCTGAGCATGAGCCTAGGCGTGGTTCATCCAACAAGTCCCCCGGTGGGATGCACTGGAGAGACATGTTAAAACTAAGATCCATATATTGGTCTGTAATTTGGGGTTGTTGGGATCTAAATTTTAAACCAGTATCAAGTCTACCTGCAAACTCTAAATCTGCATTTGCATTTCCCTCAATACTCCTGCATCAAAATTAAGATATGCGCAGTGCAACTTCATTTCTTTAAAAATCAGATACAAACTAACCAATCTGTGAGCCTGATCTTGGCTCCACACACCTTCCTGACAGCCCAGAGAGATTTAAAATCAGTGATCTTGATCAAGACATTAAATAACTGATGAAATTCCATTTAGATCTTTGTTTAAGTGCTACTTTCTCAGTAAATTGCAATATTTGTGGTTTAAGAAGTGGCTTAACTGAAAATGTGGGACAGTTGTAACACACTAATCCAAGATAATTCATGATGGTTTCGAATGGCCTGCTTTTCAGATCGCTGCAAGAGCTGCAAAGTAAATCAGTGGGTGTTCACCTCTTTGAAACCCAGGCCATAAGAGACATTCTTATTGAAACTATATTAATGATATATTAATAATGCATTAAATATATTATTAATGTGGATCCACTAAAATAATAGTAAGAAGGGTCTGTACTACCTGAATAAGGACCTTTATTTGTTCATTGAAATACAGACTAAAATTAATGTTGACGACTCGACTTCCTATCTAAACAGCAAGTTTGAAGCAAAGGATCCTCAGGCATTACGGAGATGGGAAGCATAAACATGCCATCACAATTTTAGGTAGTCAGAATGCAATTATCCACATTGGATTATGGCCAGAACAACGGGCACTACCCCTCTCCTATTCTTGTTTTTAAAAAAGTTCCCCAACAAAAGCGACAGCAGCTGTTACAAAAGAGGAATCTATCAGTTGCTCACACCAGCCACCTACTTGATTTAAACAGTCTCGGTTCCTACCACAGACGGCCAAAAGGAAGACACTGGTCTGTCACCTGCATGTGGAGAGCTACATGCTAATTTTCTCATTCCTCTTGGATTTTCTGCTGGAAAAATTCAAATTTCCTACTCAAACAGATGCTTTACCTTTTCCTTGAAGAAGTGGGTTCAGAGCTGCTCTGAGTGGGGTGAACTTGGGGGGAGGATTCAGCCTGTCAGCCAAGACATACTGAAACTTCCAGGGGAAAAACTGTGTGCCTCCTCAGACATCACTATCCTGACACCCTCCTGCACACAGAGCATTTTTAAGAAGCGTGCTGCTACATCTCCACCATTTCCCTCTGTACTCAAAGTCACCGAGATCTTCCCTGGTGAAGGGATTTGGCAGATGCAGATGGTAACTAGCTCTGTGCCCACTGAGGTCAGCATGAAGACTGGAGCTCACAGGAGCGCTCCCTGTGCCGAGATGGGGCTGCAGAGCAGCATTCTCCTACAGCTCCAGCATCGTCCCCTACTTTACTATCCCAAAATAAACATCCTCAAAAGACAAGTGTTCTCCCTACAGTTTCTCCTTAAATTGCTGAGCATACACAGTCTCTCTGGGATTCAAGTATCATCCCAATCACAAGGCAACCTCTAATGGCCATTTAGGGTTCACAAAAGCCCTAGGTCAGTGGAGCACTCAAGCTTGGCTCTAGATGACCAAAAACTGCAGGTCAGGAGAGCACTCCTGGAAAAACGAGCAGAACTTAGGCACATGTCTAAATCCTCCCTGAACAGAGAGGAGATTGCTCACACTTAAAATGCGTATTTATTTGCTTTGCTGTTTTGGGGCCCAATACTTACAGAATTGCACCGGACTGGTACTGAACCCTGCCAAAAAAATCATTAGCTCCGTCCCTTTCCCCCTTGAATGCCTCCAGAGCTGTTAGCAGACCAAGGCTATTCTAGAACTAAAAAGGGAAATTTATTCGACAAGCACTATAGCAGGTGGCAGCTGCTAAACAATCTGCCACCAATCAGCAGTTTATGAAAGAGAGTAAAGAATCCAATAATAACTCACAGTCGGGGAGGGAGACACCAGGCCTGTAGTTACTGAGGGAGGCTCGTAATTAGACAGAGTCAACTCTTTGGCAAAATTATTTCTCCTAAAATCTGCTTAGCTGGTGAAGTTGGCACTCCACAGCTCCTGCAGGCAGGACACCCACAGCTGAGCCCGCTGCGATGTGGGCGGCGTGTTAGAGCTGAGAGATTTCTTGAGAGGGCTGTCGCTGAAAAATGAGGCTGGTGGAAAACCCAAATAATTTCGTTTGCATTCTTTTATCCATTTGCCTGTGGTTTTTGCCCATTTTCTCCTCCTGGAGAAAGTCAATCCTTATGCAAGACCCTTGAATTTTAGGGCATTCAGCCCCTCCTGAGACTAAACTATGTAGCTGAGTCACTGGCACAATTTTCCCTGAAATCTTCGCGGTGCCAGGCTGGTGAGGTGAGGATCCCGCTCAAAGCACAGGGAAGACGGTGAAGGTGGTGTGCCAGGGCACCCGACCCTATCTGAGGGTTTCTATAGCTATTCATGTCGAGCGGACCGAGTCTGCCATGGTTGCTTAAAGCTCAAAATCCTCCAGATATTAGTCAAAATAGATCTGAGCTCAACTTCTGAGAACGACTAAGAAAACTCCATCCAGTCTCACAGTAAATTTATTTTTTTCCACTTAGATTAGAGCACCATCTACAGGCCTTTCCTGATTTAAAACTTACATCAGACAGGTTATTCCACGACCTGTATGTAAATATTTTGTGGCTTTAATGCAGTGATGGACTGCACAGTCCAGCTCAGTGTAAACAGGGCAAAATGCCTTCAGGCTGGGCTGAGAAAATAGTTTGGTAACATATAACAGACAGGTTTGCTTCTTCACGAGAAACAGCAGATTTGTGAGTGCCCTTGGATTGTTACAGCTTGATTCTAAAACGCAGTGTTAGGGGGTCCAGCGATTCAGCTTTATTTTAAATATTTGGGCTAGAAGACTTTTAAAGATCCCTTCCCACAAAAAGCATTCCGTGACTCAACTAAAATTGCATTTCTGTTATGCAGTACTTCGTAGCCCAGTTGAGCCACAACTGCAAGAACGCAAAGCAAAAATGCAGAAATTGGATTTCAGCTAAAAACTGAATAGATTTTTACTGCTGTAGTATAGGCTTAAAACACTGTTCATGTTGGACCACATACGCAGAAGGAATAAGAATGGTTGATCCACCAGGATTCATTATACTTATCCTTAGCTGCTTGACACAGATAGGAGAACTCTCTACAACACAAAACCCAGGTCATGTATGTATGGAGATTATTATTTGGGGGTTGGACTAGATGACCTTTAAATGTCTCTTCCAACCCAAACTATTCTGTGATTCACTACATTACCTGCCAGACCTAAAGAAACTTAATTGCTCCTGTTAAGCACTGGGTTAAGCACTGGTTCAGTGTAAAGAGGTCTGTGGTGAAGCGACCTACAGAACAGCAATTAAATTCATCAAAATAACCTCACTCTGTGCAAAATTTACCTGCTATAATAAAACAATTCTGCCTTCATCTGAAGCATCAAACCACAAACATAATGTAGGTTGGCCATTCCTGACACCAAACCCAGTCACTCGAAATCCAGAATCAAGCTCCAAACAAATAAGAGTTAGATGGGCTTCAAAAAATCCAGAGACTGAAAAAAAAAATACGTCTTTGGGAAAACTTTACCTGCCTCCTGATGTTTTAGCCCTTAGGACAGGAAATGTTATTTCAAGCTTTTCTCCGCAGCTAAGAGAGAGGTGGGACCTTTGGTTTTTTTAATGAGAGCTGAGGTTCAAACAATCACATGATGAGAGAGCCTGGAGCTTCAAGACAGAATATCAAATATCACAAGACTTGTGATAACATCACAAGAGCTGGCAGCACCGTGTGAATCAGCACACGAAGTCTCCTGGAAATTTTCTCTGTTTGACTCTCTGCCAAGAAAATAATTTAGCTCTATACAGTATTGATGTAATGCAAGGACCACGGACAATAAATGCCTTTCCAATAAGACATTCTCCCCCTCATTCCAAATTGGAGAAAGGGTAAGTGGACGGGGCATACGCGTGTGTCACAGTTACCCCCTGTGCGAGGATTTTGTTGTCTTAAATGCTGTTGTCTTAAACATTACACACCCTATAGAATTAAAAGCCATAAAGGTGCTGCTTTACTGATGTGTGACAGTGTGGAGTGCACAGCAACCCCTCCGGATTAATTGCACATATAAAAACAGATTTCTTTTTAAAAAGTCTGCGTGCAGAGAACAATCATTAATTTCACTTGAAGTGATTCCCAAACAGGATATGGAGCCTCTAACAGCCCTTTGGGTTGTGCCAATTGTTTTGTGCAGGTGTTTAATCCAAGTGCTCAACCGCACGTAGGGAACAGTCATTCTGCAAGCGCCGGGTGGAGTGGGAGCTGCACGGTGGTGTCACATAGCTGCAAGGGGTTGATTCCTCAAAATCAGCAGAAACCTCAGGAAGCTGCTAATTCTTGTAAACAAGAGCCTGGATTTTATGGAGCAAAATGGAGCAGAAAACACTGAAGTACACGAGAACAAAATCCCTTCTGCAAAAGCCTCTTTTATTATACCAGTGAAGCACTAAAACCTGCCATAAACAAGCTGATTGTTCATTTCAGCCTCTCTCTCTGTCTGCAGCCAGAAAAAGCAGCAGCAGCCACAGACTGAGTTGAGCTGCTGGGATAGGAAACATCTCCTGAAGGTCAGCGCTCCTTGTATTTTTAGGTTTCGTTAGAACTTCCTCATTCACACGGACTTGAAAACAATATACACATATTTAAGATAAAAGCTGAGCTGTAACTGTTGTATGCACAATACATCCCACCCTTATGATTTGGGTCTGCAGAAAGATTGGATGGCTCTGAGGTGAAGGGAGAGGTCCCAAGACATCACAAAGGGCTTTTGAACCTACCACATCTGATCATAAGGAGTTTGACAAACTTGGTTCATCAGTTTGGCATCTGTGAAACAGATTGCGGGTCCACCGCTGACTTCCAGGAAAGTGGCTCTGCTGCAGGAACCAGGGTGAGTCAGAAGCAGTGTCTTGGGAGGAGGAAGAGGAGGAGGCAGGAAGGCTGCACCCCACAGCCTTGCACAATCGAAATACTTTTCCAAAGGGACAGTGTCTGCGGAGCTCTGTGCGGGGCTGTTGGCGGAGGCTGAGTCACAGTCTCAGACTGAATTTTGCCCCACTCTTTTCACACAAGGTCACCTGCCACGGCTTTTCCTGCTGTAGGTGACTCAAGCAAGTTCCCAAAGAGTCTCCCATGGAAAGATCTGAATTTAACTTCAGGCAGTGCCAGAAGCTTCTAGAGAAGTGCAATCAGGACTTCCAGATTAAAAAAAAAAAAAAAAAGGTGGAAAACTATTAAATGGGTGTAAAGGTTATAGATGATGCTGTTGATCAAAACTGAGGAGGTCAGCCCTGAAAAGTGGGACATGGTCTCAGGAGAATTTGCACTCTGTCCTACCTTGATCCAGAGTTAGCAGTAGCTTTCACTCCACCCTATTCAAAAATCCATTTTGCATTAAACCCTGACAAGCCAAATACAAGAACGTACTAAAGCAGCTGAAGCACAGGAACTTACACGTGGTGGCTCTGTGACTTACAACAGCCAGTGTGTCTGGGGCATGCGACCACAGAGAAACCCAGCTGGAGCTCCCCAGTCTACCTTCAAAACATCTCGCCGGCTGGCACCTGCTGGGCACCCACTGCTCGGGGTGGCAGCAGCTCTCCCCACCTCCACTAACATCACTGAGTCTTTCTACGATGCACGAACTGGAAAACAATTGTTCCACTGCACAGGAAGGTTGGTGCCATGGGCAGGGGCCACGGCTGGAAGGGAGCGCTCAAGCTCACCTCCATAGGTTTCACCAATGACGCGTAGCTGGCATGAACCAAGCACATTCATTGATGAACTATTCCAAGATAATTAACAGTCTGAGGGAGATACTTGCAGCAGCTTAATGCTTACTGCCAAGGGGAGCTAGAACCATGCTCAGCACTGCCTCGCCGACTCACAGAAGGAAACAGGGCAAAAATAGAGGGGAGGGAAACATCAAGGAAGAAAACACAGCATCTGTGAGCTGCTAATTACAAAGGTGCACATGTTGGAGTAACAAGAATGTTAATAGAGTTTTATCAGGAGACAAGAAAACTGTTTCCAATAGCTTTGTAAAAGGGCCAGAGCTCAGTGGGCCCAACAGCAGGCTGGTGCAAACGGCGTTTTGCTAAAGCCTACGTGGATCCAACACCGGCACGCCGCACCTTCCGCAGGGCACAGCTGCTAAAACTGCCCGCAGGGTGCGCGGGGAGCTGGAGCAGTCCGTAGCTTTTCACACCCTCAGTGGTCGCACGGCTGGTCTTTGACATGTGTCTGCATGCTTCATGAAGAGCGTTTGTTTTTCAGCCTGAGCACAGGCTGCAAGGGTAAAACCCAGCCCACCGAGGTGCTGGGCAGTCGTAGCTCCACGCACCAAGAGAGCAGCAGCTGGTATCCACCGTCCCTGCAGGGAAGACAGCCGTGTGAGATCAGTAGTTTACCCACGTATAACAGGGATAAATAAACAGCAAATAATCTGATATCAATCTTACTCTGCTATTTTTTCCTTTTTTTTTTTTTACCATGCTCAAGGCAACATAATTCAAATGCTTCTGTGCAGTCATTATGCACAGAGTCAAGTTGAGCTCCCACTTATTAAGGAATATTTAGCACCCTTACTCTGAAGCTCTCAGATCAATGGAGTCCCCATTCTTAATCTCACGTTGCTCTTGCTAACAATGTGGTTACTGTAATGTTGGTCCTGATCCTCAAAGGAAAGAGGATATTAGAGCAGAAACCTCTGGTAATGAAATCTCATGTAATGAAAGAGTGTTTGCAGTGAAACATTCTCATGTTGCCATCAAATCAGAGCCTTGTGATGCCATTTCCAAAAGCCTCTGTAATTATACAAGCACCACAAAGTGGGGGTGGGTGGCAAGCAGGTTATTTAACATTTATTGCTACCACATAACACACTGTAACTCTGCAAGCAAAAAGGGTGTGAGGGATAGCAGTGTTTCACAAAATACACACACCACAATTAAGAATCGCAGGCTCAGAACATTTATAAGTGCTTTCAGTGTATGTTACCCCTTATTAAAAATGAACTGCATGCACCATAAGGGAAAGTCTTATAGCTGTAGCTACCAATAAACTGGAAGGGAGAAATCCTTCCAATGGATGGTAAGAGAGTGAAACAGTCAGATTAATAAAGAGGGAGCACGTGGGAAAAATTTAAGCATGGTAAGGAGAAAGCCCATGTGCTATGGTAGCGCAGTCCCTGTGGAACAGGGTGTTTTAGCCTACCTCATACCTGGTGATGGGCGAATCTAAGCAATCTTCTTGTCCTCAGCAGTATCAAAAGTCTGGAGTCCTCACAGTGCTGTGTGAACAGAGGCTCTGCAAATCCTCTGCATGTGATGATCCCACAGCAGAGAAAGCAAGCTATCCATGTTGGAAGCATTGCAGGATGAAGCCCTCAGGATGGGAGTACAAGCAAAGGAGGGCAGAGTGACCTGCATGCACAGGTGCTTCCACTTGTGCCAAGAAATGCAGTTAAGATAATTGCTTTTGGCTGGTCCTCTGAGTTAAAGCTAAGAGTGACTAAAACCAGCCTCACCTCTTGCAGAGCTAATGCCCATTGTGACATCCAGTAGCTCACTTTGCTTCAAAAATAGTAGAACTTTGTGTTTGAAACAGGCACCCATGTTGTCATCAACCAGTTGATCCTCCATCTTTAACAGTACCCCGCAGTGGTTACTCTCTCTTGAACAAGATCCCTGAAGAGACACCGGTGTTTGGCTCTTGGTCATCAAGTGTTTTTCAGAGGAAGTGCAAAGGGTAGTAAGCCAGCTACTATGCAAGCCAGAAAGCCAGATGTCTCCTCTGCATGAACCAGCATGTCAGAAACACACCCGTCAGCTCAGCCGCCTTCTGTCAAGCTCATCTTCCATCAAGATCACTGTCTCAGGACAGTGCAGGTGCAGCCTGTGAATCCAGAATATACAACAGTAGAGCCTGGAATCTACATTAAAATTGGAGTTCATTTGACCTAGGCACTGTACAGATACATCAGAGACAGGTCCTAACATGGGATGTTCAGTGTCTGAACAAATAAGTCAGATAAAGGCTGGGAGAGAAAGAGGCAGCGCAACTCCCCTGAGAGCAGAAAATAAAGGAAGAGCCAGGAACAGAAGTGCTGCAGCCTACCCTGTCTGCTGTGCTGTTCAAGGACCTTTTCTTTTCTCTTCAACACTTGTTAATTCTTTCTGAATGCTGAAGGGAGCAGAATGCTAAAGACAAACAAGCCCCCAAAGAGTCAGAAAACATCCCTGCTGTAAGGCAGACTCAAACTGGTTGAGTTTGCAGCCAAAAGACTTCCCAGGAGAGGGAGCAGAGCTTGCTGCTACAAGAAAAGGGTCGGTTGGTTTCTGAAGCAACAAGTTGGTTGGTTTCTGAAGCCTGTGGACATAGGAACAGAGAAGGTAAAACTTGAGACAGAAACTCAGAGACAATTGCACCATGGAAGCTGCAGGCTATGTCTTTCAGGGGACAGGAACGTGTGCTACCAGGTTGCCATGTGCAAGCATGAGCTGACCAAGGCACAACCGTCCCTCAGCACACTTGACTCCTTTGGGGTAGGGCTGCCCCGGCCCTGCACGCTCTGTCACAGCTTCGCAGCTTTTTAAGATCAGGGCAGCTGGGATACTCTAACCCTGTGTCCCTGTAAACTAACCCGCAGACTTAAAACCATCTTGGGTGCCACTAAAAGCCTGCTTCTCTGTACCAAGGAGCAAGTGTCTGGTGGACTGTGTGCGCACTGTGGTGGGCAGCATTCTAAACCAGTTGAAGACTCTATGGAAGTGTGGGCATGTAAATATTATCAAAGATACACCGGCTCAACGGAGATCCTGTAGATGCTTAACCAATTTTCACAATAAACTCACCTCAGACACCAACTCCAGAAAATATCTTCCATTTTGAGGTCTTATATCCTATCAAGTCATAGGTAAATAAAAATTAAAAAATAAGACAGCTGTACAGAATTTTATGTCAATGACACAAAACTAGTGATTTCCAGAAAAGAATAATTTTCTTTTTTCCTTTTCTGTAGACTGAACTTGAGGGACAATCACTTGTCTAGAAAGAAATATCCTTCAGTTAAAGCCTCCATAAAGATTTAAAAACCCTGATAATGATAAAAGCCAAGGTTTAATTTTTCTGTACTTGCAGAACCTATGCCGATGCACAGATATTCTCTATGGCTTTGCCCAGCATTTATCTTTCCTTGTTTTTTTCCCCCTCAACAAAATTCTCAGGTAAATTTCCAACACGTATCACTAAGTACTTTAGTATAAAGTTGTTTTAAAAAACATTTGTAGGAACTAATTACCGAGCACAAGAGAACTGAGCAACAGTTTTCTTTGACAGAGTTAACGGTAATGTTGAGCCAAGCAGCAGAACCCAACTTTACAGCCGTTTGCAGCGTTTATTGCCACAGTGCATAAATAAGTAACCTGAAACTGCCGGCTTTTACCTCTTGACGGAGCTCTGCCCTTTACGTGGTGTGTTTCATTGTGAATGATGGAGACAGATAGCCACCCCTTATCTGTGTGACCCGTGACCTCCTCAGCACAGCAGCAGAGGAAGCACGCAGGACACTACCAACGGCAGGTCCTCGGGCAGGGAGGGCTCCGACAGGGCAGGGGCAGGCAGCTTCTGGCTCCCCAACCACCGTCTCTACTCCTGGGGATGAGTAGTTAGGAACTTCTTCACTCAGAAGCTGCATTAGCTTCACCGTGCTTGACAACCACCAATTGACCTACCCCTCCAAAAGAGCGCCTAATCCTTTTTTAAGCCCATTTAAACTCTTGGTCTCCACCCAGGTTAAAAACAGAATCCACAATTCAATTAAGATCTGTGCAAAACAAGAAGTTTCTTTATTTCCTGCCTGAGAAGTTACACAGGTTACTCAAACGAAGCTGCAGCACTGCTGAGCACTTTCATCTCCCATCGGCTTCAAACAGCTCCAGGAGCTCTTAGCAACTATAAAAAAGTAAGCCTAACGTGAACGCATAGCCCAAATTACACAAACATTTCCTCTCTTATTCACGTTTCTCAGCTCTATAGAAATGTTGAATTTTATATTGACATTTTAGACATATTGGGAAAGCGTGTAACCCATTATATAGCCATAAATATGAAATTACACTGGTTTTCTGTTCTTCTAAAGAATTATCAGGGATATGAATGTCCCAGCTTGCAAAATCAGTGTGCACATTCATCTGAAATGTTTATCAGTCAAAACTTTTTAATCTCCAGTTCAATTCATTATTATGAGTGTTGCTCTGATCTTCCTGCAGCAGATCTAACTCTGTGATGAGAACGTCAAAATACTGTTTACATTTGAAACAGAGGCAGTGGCGCTTATGCCAATACAAAGTCTCGTACCAGTCATGGCTTTTCCCCAGCTGGGCAGCTTTGCCAAGCGTTGCATTCTGCCGGGTTTCAGCTAGGCTTGTGTGGGACGTCGCTCTGGAGATAGAAGATATAGAGCCACATCCGAGGGAGTCATATACATTGTGCCCTATAGCATTCATGTGATTGCAGAGCCATCATCATTGCTATGTCACCACTAATCCTCTCTTTTCTGCTCAGCTTTTTTATGTTATGGCTGAGACTGTACTTACTTCTTTTTAGTGACTCGGTGAGGCAGGTAATGCTTCACGTAGGGCTCTTGTTCACACGGATGCAGGCAGAGTACCCACGTGCTTTGAAAACGCCACCACGGTTTCACAGAGCGCAGATGACTGACGTGCGACTCATGGCCACTCTAAGGCGCAGGCAATCAAAGCGGTGATGGAGAGCTTCCACGGGTGAAACATGGCCCAAATAAAATTCAGAAAGGTTTAACATACTCACTGCAGATGACGAGGACCCTGAATAATTGCTCCAGGGAGTGTGTGTAGTATACAACCATTTCAGTGTACTAAATCAGAGCGGTGATTTGGTTTGAATTAATGTCTCCCTACCAGCACTCCCGCATTGATCATGCTGCCAGATCCACGATAAAATGTCTATCAACAGCCTCAAGACACAAAGCAGAGGCTGGTAGCTGCTGGCCACTGGCAGGCTGGGAGGTTTCCCTTCCCACAGCAATACCCTGGTAGGAACAAGAACATCAAGAGTGGTAAGTAGGTTGTTTGCAGGCAACACACAATTAATCTGGCTACCTCTAAACATGCACACTCCAGAACTGCAATTAATTTACTGGTCAATCTCTCATCTCCAGATCCCCTGCAGTTCCTTTTGCAACGCATTCCAACAGGTTTTAGTGGTTCAGCTGCACATTAAGTCCCCACGAGAACCAGGAACTGGCACCAAGAACTAACCTCACTATTAGAATAATGTGGTTTGTGTTCACCTTGGTATTTCTTTTCCATGGAAAAAGCCCTAAATTAAATAAAAAAACACATGGTAGAATTACTTCTCTTACCTGTCTTAATTTTAATTTGTTGAAGAAAAATTATAAACTTGATCTGTGGATGGAGATACAAAGAAAGAAACGGAATGGATAGAAATAAGATCTGAAGTCCATCAGTAATTTGATTCAGCTTGTAATTGTGGTCATTCATGGCTGCAGTAACGTGCCTTGTTCTAAACACTTTCTAGTCTGGTTTGGAAAACTGGAAAACCATAATCATTGGAACCAACCTGATGGATTTAGTACTAGGACACCACATTTTGGAGGGGGATTCACGTGATTTCTGTTGCTTTCCATGGTTCATCACCAATGCAGGGCACAAAAGACTCTGATCTCTCTTTAGTATAATATTATCCAGTCGTATTTTCCACAGTTTATTTGTAAATCTTGAGCAGATAACAAGAGTCTTGAATTTGTTCCATCAGGCATCTGCTAAATGTCTCATAAAGCCATAATTTCCTCCCATTTAGTCCTACTCATCACGTTCTGCCCTACAGTTCTGTTTGAGGGGTTCTCTTTTGTAGGGAAGGAGAGGCAATGGATTTTTTTTTTTAAGATACAGTTACACCTGCTGCAAATTCAGGGTACCTCGGGGGGGGGGTGTGCAATCTAAACCCTCTTCACTTGTCATTTTCCAAGGTTACAGTCACATTTCTTGCAACGTGAGATGTATTTTCAGTTCAAAGGATCTGGATACCATCCAGAGGTGCTCAGTGTTGATCTGGTAGTGTTTCCTTTAAAAATGAACTTTCACTTGCTATCAGTGTGGAGATGGTGAACTGGCACCAAACACTTTTGAACCCGCCCTTAGCACACTAAACAGAAAATTACTTCTTTAAGGATTAACCTTCTATTTTCTTTGATAATTTCTGTACCCAACCTTGCTCTTCTACTTATCTGTGGTCATCACATGGGTCTCATATCTTCAGAAATGGGTCCCTTTTCTCAATTCTAGCCACTGTGATTTGACCTAATCCAAAATCCAAGAGGTTTACATTTGTTTCCTTTTCCTTTCCTTCACCACCTTTTTTCCTCTCAATGAGCTTCACAAAATAACTTTTCTAGCCTTGCCATATAAAGAGTGTTCCCTCTGAAGGCACATTGGTAACTTTTATCAGAGCACACTTCCCCATATATTTTGTGATCTCAGCTCTTAAAATCTCCAGGACCCTGCCTGCAACTGAAGTCAAATTTACTACCCTATTATTTCCTATTACTGTAGTGCTTCTTTCATAGACTAAGATAATGTTAGCTTCCTTCGTGTCCATTTACGCCGCCCTGCCTCCCTACAGAACTATTAAATATTGTAATTCATTCAGTATTCCCCTACAGTGACAAAACCCAGCATGCTCCTACCTCTCCTGCTTGCCAAAGCCAAGCCAGCAACCAACTCATCTGAGATCACAGAGGATAAAATTTACAGATGTGGCCTTTTTTTGTGATCTCCCCAAATAACACAGGTCTTTTATAGGTTTCCTCAAGATTCTCTTTGAAATAAATATTAGCTTTTTTAGAGCTTAATCCTCTAGGTTTTAAGAATTTCTAATGATGGGACATACACTACAACCTACATGAATGTGATTTGAATTTGTCTAACTCCAGTTTTGTCTTGTAAGCTGTGAGCAAGTTAAGCCTAAACTTCCCTCTAGCGTAGTCAGCCAGATGCTTGCACACGTGGCTCATTTATAAACCTATTTCTCTTGTTACAGCCTTTTTGGGTGGCAGACCTTTGTAGGGGAGAGGCAGTCCATCGCAGCGGGGTCTGGCAGAGGGGCAGTGCCACCAGCCTGCTTCTACCCTGTCTTCCACGGCGCAAGCACTGGGCTGTGCCACAGAGTGGCTTTAGGAGCTGATGCTACGCAGAGTACTCACCACTGCTCCTGAGGCTTTGCTGGCAATCTGGGGTAACAGAAAGTGAATAGAAAAATCCAGTAACTCAACAACAAAAGCTTTTTTCTGTTTGTTTGGGTTTTTTTAACCTTCTACTCTAGGTTTGCACAGCCCAGTAAAAACTTCATTCTTAGCAGCAAGAAGCTACCTTTTCACTAAAAGGAAGTTTCAGCAACTGTGAATGCTAATACCATAATTTTATTAGTAATTTCTGGTGACTATTACCCTGATCCACCCTCGCTCTAGACAATGTA
Organism: Bucorvus abyssinicus; assembly: GCA_009769605.1. NCBI lineage: Eukaryota > Metazoa > Chordata > Aves > Bucerotiformes > Bucorvidae > Bucorvus > Bucorvus abyssinicus. Next base: position 11,414,906 of record CM020042.1, read on the forward strand.
AGCTTTTACCAGTTACACAAATGAGTGCAGGATCAGAGTCCCTCTCACACAACACTAGTCCAGCACTGCTTCACCTGCACATGTGTGGCAGTCCTGTTTAAATCACTGTCATACAGCTCCAAAGCTCAGGAAGAGATAAGTCTATCTTGGCACTTTAACCCAAAGTTTATATAAACCTCCAAGGTCTGTAAAATTAGGTTTAAAACATTCTATATTACATGGCAAGACTTCCTGGATTTCTAGGGTTCTTTTTCTGCCAGACCTAAAGTTCAGAAATGCACAGAAATGGTACGGAGCACATATACCAACTCACACAGGTAGCCACTTAAGCCAGACCTTGTAGATAGAAGTGTTTATTTAAAAGGTGGGGCAGGGACTGGAGCCCAGGGGAGCAGGCATTCTTCACGCAGCAGTGAGGATGGCATAACTGTGGAGTAAGAAGACTGGAGTGTTTCCACTCCCCATGGCAGAAGGAGAGTGCAGGGACCCTGCTCTGGCCAGCCAGGTGTTCAGAGGTAAAGCCCAGGGAAAGGAGAAGCTGGACAAGAGATAATTTACAAAGTTCTGGCTTTAAAACTCTTTAAAACTTTTACACTCTTCAGGAGGGCAAGGGAAGCACAAAGTAGACATCGGTACCTACCCTGTCCTCTCCCGCTCTACGAGGCATAAGGAAATGAACCGCGTTTGCAGGAACGCGATGTGTCTGATACAGCCCTTAACAAAATGCTTCCTCCGGGTGCCTTGCTCTCACAACTCGGTCCTCGGCCTCTCCCAACAGGGTCTGCAGACCACCTGTGATGGTGTAGCTGCTGGCGATGCTGCTGGTGAGGCAGATGTCGCTCACCGGGACAAGGACCCCACAGTCACTCCCATTTCACTGTTCTTGGGTCAGCCTCTTGAACAGATTGGCTGTCACTGCCTTGCCTAGCAAACAGCAAGTACCCCAGGGCCTTTGCACACCGATGCTCTCAGGGTCACCCTGAGGAATTTTTCCCTTTTCCTATAATCAGTTTTTTCCATAGGCCAGCCGATGAAAGCCTTCAGGCAATCTCTTCCCTCAAGCATTTCTTTGGAGTCCACCTTACGCTAAAGCAGCAAGTGGCTCATTAGCCATGAGGAGGAGTTAGGTGGCCTTGCAAATGTCACCTGCCAGGAGGTTTGATGATGATGACACTGGGGCACCTCCAGGGCTGCTGACAGTGCCAAGAGGCTGGCCTGGCCATGGGAGGAGGCAGGCACAGGCTTCCCCGAATCGCAGGACCTGGCCAAACCACAATAACTTGGCAAAGACTAATCCATGAAACGTTTCCAAACTCAAAAACTGCCCTGCCAGTTCTGAGTCCATCCTGAAACTCTGGGATTTTCCCAGCCCAAAACCAAAAAAAACCCCAAAAATTGAAATAAAGCAAAGCCTTCCTGTGCTAAACCACCGAGAATGTCTCAATCCCTCCCTGTCTCTGTAAACCCTAGCAAATCTAGGTGATACTCTCCATATTCAAAAGAACATGAAGCAATATTAAATTAACCACTAGCTCCAATTTATGACAAATCCTTCATTGAACTTTAATACTTTCAGCAAAGAGAGAGATGTTTGCCTGTGGGCTTTTTGTGCGCGTGCCTTTAGGTTTTTTAATTAGAGGCTGTTTTTGCTAAGTCGCATGCCTAGTAGGAAGCCTGGTTTTACCCATCTTTCTCCTAAAACACAACCAACGTAACAAGCCTCGTGCAATCAACTGCAATGGGTCTGATCCTTAAAAACAACATTTGAGAAAGCAGGTGTCTTCTGGTGAGCCTGACGCTCCGCAGATGGGTGAGACGATTAAGTACCACAGGAAGTGCTGCCTCGCACCACAGCAACCATACCAACAGATTGGTAATGGTGCTATTCTCACGAGAAAAGCAGGGTCATTATTAAATGGATGGAAAGTGTTGTTTGCAAAAGACACTCGTACAAATGTAAACTCTTCTTTACTGCCACATTAAATTTATCACAACACAAAGAACTGCCAGTAAGAGGGTGTTCAGTCTTCCCCCCCCACCACAAGGCCATTTAAAGAAGACATGTTCATCAGTGGTGTGTTAATCCAAAACTATACAGACAAAAATTGACCAAAATTGACTCATTCTCCTCAAGTCCTTTGCACTTCCAGTGGAATCCTTTTCCTTCGTGTACAAGGTAAAGTTAGTTACTGATTGTATGAGGCACTGGCAGCAATGCCTACTCCGGGTACTTAGCACCTTTCCTTATAAAAGGGAGAGAGAGAGAGAGAGAGGGGGAGAAATCTTCCTTCCTGAACACATTTGCATGCAGCTATTACTCTTAGTAGCCCTATGACATCTGGTTTGAAGAAAAATGCCTTTACTTTCCCTCATAAAATTTCACTCGTGCTTTGCTTGGCTAGCAGCTGAAAAGAGAAACCTTCTCCCTTCTCTGGCTTCCATTTTTCTGAAGAATAGCAGCTCTGCAAGAAAATGTGTAAACAGGCAAGCAAGCACCACAGTTTTTGATGGAAGTCCAAGAAGGTGCTGCAGCACTTGGGAAAGCAGTATGGAGACGAAGAGGCTGACTTGGCCACTCAGCTACAAGGTCTGTGCTGCTCACATCCCAACACCCGGAGACGACAGAAGCACTTCTCAGAAATATGGAAAAATAGGAAAAAAAGACTGTCCTAATCCTCCCTTACTCCACTGAACATCACCAAGAGCCAACATGTAACCTTTACAGTCCTGTCCATCACTGGGATAACAGGATCTCCTGCTAGCATTAATTTTTCAGTCCAAGTGGTAGTATTCTCTGCTGAAATGCTGAAGGAGATGGATGAAATTCCTATAGGTGACAGGGGAAAGGCAATTCATAGCATCATGCAGTACACAGCTTAACTTGTTTTTTAAAAGAAACCCAGAAATTTCATTTTTAAAATCAACACTTTGGTTTTTAAAGCAGTGTTTGCAGATTCAAGCATTATGAAATATCAGTTCCTCTGGGAATGCATCCCCACTCCCACATGGGCACACATAGGATACATCGCCTTGGACAGCATTTCTCCACAGGAACCTGCCTCAGTCAACATATACGGATATTGAAGAATGAAAATCAGACTAGCAACTAAATCCTGCTGACAAAGGCTAGCTGGTTTTCAAGTGTGAAATTATAATTTCCTCAATTTAAAAAAAAAAAAAAGGCAACCAAAAAACCAGCAGTTTACTACAAAGGAAATGAATTTTAGTTAGTTAGTTAGTTTTAACTTCCCCAAAAAAGAGATGAACAGGTAGAGGCAGACTGACCTTGAAGCGTGGCACCATTATCTTCTGTGATATCCAGCAGGAAAAAAACCCCACAAATAATTTTATAGGCACCTGGCTCATTATGTCTTACAAATTAAATCCTCATTTATCTATATGCACCAAACAGTACCTATTCATCGCCTTCACTTAAAAGCACACTGCCCTTCTTTCTAGCCTTGTTAATTTCCAGATGCTAATTAAATTTATACTCATAAATGTATCTGTTTAACATGCATGACTAGATCATCCCTCAATCTCTATTATCCGTTGTACATTCCAACATGTTTACCTACTGCTTTTGTTCTGCTTTGTTTTGTTTGGACCCATTTCCATCAGTTTGAAGGAGGGAGCTTACAAATTTAAGTTTCCCATTTTGGTGCTAGGTGGCTGGATTCTCAGGCTTAGAGCTTCTGTAAACACCTTTGTCTCAACGCACTGTGAGGCAGAAGTATTTTCAGAGTATAACATCAGGCTATGGAAGAGCAGAATGGGAAAAACACTCTGAAAAGCAGCATTTAGGGCCCTTTATTGGACCTTTTGGTGAAGGCAGAGATGTTTCTTCTCTGCAGACCTGCGCTGCCCACCGCAAAGCCTGGACGTGTACAGTTTTCTGGATGCTCCGCTCAGGGCACAGCCCAAACTGAGTCTCATCAGGGACACACTGGGACTGCCCTGAGGGAAAACCACATCTGAGTTCTGGTCCGACTCCTCTTGCAGGTTTGCAGGATCTGGCCAGGAGGACAAGCTAGTGGCACTGCCAAACTGTTGATCCCCCTGACAGGCAGGCAGAGGACTCACCTTCGCTTCTGTACCCTACCACAGCACAGAGCCTGAGAGATAAGTCTCAGAAGGTTCCTAGAGCTCAACCCCTGCCCTTCTCCCACCCACTGCAGTCACGTTCACCCTTCCCTGCCCTGACTTGCAGCACTGGGCAGCAGAAGCCCAGATGTTGTTGCTGTCTGTCCCTGCAGCTATCTGCTGGATTTCCCCAGCCATCGTGGGGGATCTTCTTAAGGGAGGAACAACACAAGGCGGGTATTTCCTCTTCTTTGTTTTCGAGCACATACCAACTCGCCAGTCCCTGGTTCCCTCCACACTCCCCATTTTTTGGTGCTTTGCAGGTTTTTTGGCATCAACTAATGCTGTTAACTTTGTCCTGCAACTTACTGACTGGAATTTGTTCTCATGAAAGGTACTTGTCCCATGAAAAATCCTGAGATTTTGACAATCATTTCTATTTCAAAATAGGGTTAAAAATCTGATTTTTAGCACTGGAGAGCATCACAGTGCAGACTGCATATCAACATCCTGCTACCTCATCTCAGTGAAGTTAAACCTTAGGTCTGCCTTACACTCCTAAGCATCTCACTCCGGGCGGTCCCTTCTCCCCTCCCACACTCCATCCCCTGGCATGACCACAAAAAACAGTGGCAATGACTTTCAGTATGGGTCTTGCAGCCTGGGTAGCATGGGAAATGCAGCTGGCCATGGAGCTTAGGTTCAGAGCAGCAGTGGGGCACGATGCACACAAATTTCCACTAGCAGCGGTCACTGCAGCCCCTTGTTGGGACACGGGTGAATGCTGATGCAATCCCAACGCTACCTGATTTTGTTGGCATCAAGCAGATTTAGAAGTAGTACAGATCAATGCAAAACAGAACCTACCCTCCGTTTCCTCTATGAAAACTATGACTGTGCAAAGCCTGCGTTTTCCTGCTGAGAAAATGTAAGTGAAAAATTCCCAGTGCAGAACTGGTAACTTTGACACTGTGATGCTTGCTTAAGCAAAACTCCAAGTTGGTTTTAACTTACCCCTAATGCACATCCCCAAACCCACCAAAATACATCACTGCTCACAAACTTAATGAAAAAGATTCCTTAAAAAACCCGAGAAATCCTCCAAGGAGAATCACTTGACTGATGTATTTTGCTTTTAAGCATTACAGAAATGGCCTAGTAGGAAGAAAAGCACAAATACAGCTCTTGTCACCGGGGCTGATTTTACTGCTGGTAACTAGAGGATACTCCCACCCACTGTAACAAATAGCTGAGACTCTTCTACGCAAAAGCAGAGGAAAAAAATGCAGGCTACTGGCTACCTTACGCGCCACCGAATCAACGATTTGCTTCAGCACGGGATCCGCAGTGATATTTCATTCACTCTAACACAGACAACCATTATCTGAATGTGGGTGTTGAGAGGACAAGGCGCGAGCGTGGAAATCAAGGTCAAGGAAGCAAGAAAAACTCCCTCATTTATCCCATGGAACAGTTATTCTATTCTGCAATAACTCGGGTTAACAAATAATGTAATAAAGATTGGCGTGCTGCCAGGACGACTGAATTGATTCCTACACTGCACAGCACAAATCTTTTGATCTCCCCATAAAGAATGGGAAATTATAGCCACAGTGGGTGCCTCGCAGGAAAAGCAAATAAAAATGAAATGAACATTTCTAGCAGTTTTGACCTTGCTTTGGGGAATACTGCTTTAAATTTGATTGCCCTGCCCACTTATTATTTCACGAGAAGACCCAAGCAAGTCACTAAGACAGTTTTTAGTATTCTCTTTGATAAGGTAGAAATCTGGATAGTCTTCTCCCACCCACTTTTTTATTATTATTATTTTTTTGTCATTCGTATATTCAACAGAAAAGATTTTATCCCAGCTTTGATTTGATCTTCAGGATCTCTGGTGGGAAATTCTTACAGCAGATATTTTGCTTCCATTGGGGTTTATGGTGCTATTCTGTCTAATTATTTCTGGCATTTTGCCCATCAAATTGTGAGTTTCTTCAAAGGAACGAAATGACAGGAGGCCTCCTTTAGAGCAATTATGGACAGGGTTTGAATTTTGTTGTCTTGGAAACAAGCTAGTTCTTGTCATTGAATATATTCATAAAATAATGGTGGAAACATCACTGATAATAATGGGCTCTTTCCTTGTCAAAATTCATGTTTTGGGGACTTTGCTGCAACACGCTCTGTCAAAGAGTTTTTGTGGCTGTTGAAGCTAATTTCAACAGTTCTGTTTAAAATCCCCAGCTCAGGTGTCCCACTTCACTGCACCCACGGCCAGCTCTGCCCAAGGGAGGTGGCCAGTGGGGGTCAGGAAAGCGCCGGCATCCCTCAGCATCCCGAGGACCTCAGGCTAACCATGACCTGTGGCAGAGAGACCAAGGCACGCACACTCCTGTCCCCATTCGTCAGCACCAGATGGCTCCGAATCATGAGACCGGCACTAGCGTGGACAAGTTTCTCTGTGTGGTGCCGATTAGGTAGAAAACACATTTTTCCCCTTGCCTGCTGATATAAATCCCAAGGTTCAGGGTATTTACACTCTGTGCCAGGGAACTTACCAGCTCCTCAGCAGATGCTTCACTTTTCAAACAGATGGATATTGACTGATGAGTAAAACCCAGAGACAGAGGTGTGGTTTTCTGGGAAGCTATTCAAATCAGGAACCTGCCGTCGCTCTTTGAGCTTCTGTATCAATCAATCCATCTTCAGTTTTGGTTTTTCATATATATTTAAAACCAAAAAAAAAAAAGAGACCCTGCATCAAGGTGCTGTTGATTTCTGTACAGTGTGAATTAAGTGGAGAGCTGGGCAGAACTTGACAAACTCCTACGGCTCCCTGAGACTCCTGGTGTGTGTCGGTGTGGACGTGCACGTGTGTGTGCTTGTGCCACACACATATTGGGGGAGGATGAAGCTATAAAAAGCCACCAGTAGAGATAGGTCATAAAAAGCGTCCATTCTGCCAACTTTTCCACAAACCGTTCCATGAACAGGTTTCCATGAAACCTGTGGGACATTTGAGAAAATTAAAACTCTAAATTATTACTAGAGAGACTAGCCTTAATAGATCTGCTGTGAGAATCTTACTAGCAGTTTTACAATTTTTTTCTGTCCTTCTCAAATCACTGCATAATGACACTCAATACTCAAATGTCTAACAAGGCCATTTAACATAGCCTGCAGAAGAGGATTCTCCTGTGAAATTTTACTACAGCCTCTTTAGCACAAAGCTTTCTCAGATTATTAGTAATTTGCATTAGGTCTATTTAATTTTGAAGAGTGCCAGTTCAGTGACCACATGCATATTAGAGCTTAGCAAGCGCATGTGTCTAAAAAGTTACCAAAAGGTCACCGGAATTCTACAAGGCATTGGGGATTTTCAAATTTTCTCTTCACTGCAGCAAGGAAAACCAGCGCGAACCCTTTCACAAGGGCAGAGCCTCTCATCTGAGGCATGATGAGTTGCAAGCAGACACCGTGCGATGTGCATGTGCCCGCAGCAGGATCCTTTTCTGCTACATAAACGAGTCTTTTAGCAAAAAGTGCCCGTTTCGCTGCAAAGGAATAGCCTGATGACGGGAGAATTCCTTCTGGGCAATATGAAGGAAAAGCACAGCTTTTCTTGTAAGCACTGGCAAGAGCCACCTCTTCCCATGCCAGAAACACATGGACCACTGGTGTGTCATATACATGGCCAAAGAGTTAGGAGTCACTAGAGAAACTCTGTAGTACTTGAGCACAGCGCTGCCAGAACAATCAAAAAACAAAGGAGAGCAGCAAATAATATAAAGAAAGAACAGTTTTCTTTCAAGAAGATATTCCTACCTTCTCCTTCCAAAACATCCAACATCATGCTTTGAGTGCTCCCAAAGCCTACAACAAGCGTAACACCCAAATGAACAGGCGATATAAACCCTGGGCATCACCCGGGCTTTTGTGAGACCTCAGTATCACGATAATCCATCAGAAGGGCCACATCCTGCATCCAACTTTAAGGTCATGCCTCAGTGGATGTAAAATCTGATCTCAGAACTGTGTAGTCTTCTGACACAAGCACCAGATGATGAATTGCTTCTTCACACTGGTGAGATGGAACAACTCCCTCACACCGTTTGCTCTCCTGTGCACCAAGGGCAAGTAAACTGTTCATCGCCTCACCACTTTGTGAGCGTATTTTTAAGCCATGACTATTTTATACACATGCAATATTTCAGACTCCTATTACAGCCAGCCGAGCACCAGAAAAAATATGATTGTCCTGGCTCAGGAAAGCAGGATCTTGCCAACAAAATTAGCTCATCCTTGTGAGTCAGACACTCCAATCAAGATGACAGAGCCTCCTACAGTAGGTCTGAGAGGGAAATGCAGCCTTACAAGGACAGAGCATTTCAGGCTGTCCCACATCAAGATTCAAAAGGGATCGGTGTTATCCATCGTACCATTGCGTTACTCTGAATGCACACTGAAGCATGGGAAGGTGAGGAGCAGGCGGGAGGGGGAAAACTCTTTGCAATCTGTTCTTCATAAGTCAATGATTATGAATCAGATATCTAATGAAGCAGTAATAGGAATGATGACTAAGTAAAGTAGCTAATAAAGCTAATTTATGTGAAGTTGAGATTTTTAGTACTGTGCATTAAAGCAAGCATGATGTCTCAGCATAGCAGGGGCAATGGTAGTGCTATATATACCAAGCGCTTGCAACGCTTCAAGATGATAATACAACTAGATACGCACTTCTGATTAAAAGCTTTGTTCTTCAGCACAGACCAATCTACTGGCCTTCCCATGCCACCCTCACACTTGCTGGGAAACCCACCCTGCTCTGCAGTTCTGGGTGCCGGCGTATCTGCTCAGCCCCACCAGGAAAGAAAAGAAACAAATGAAGGGCCTAATAAAGCAGATGTTTTTCCTATTACTAGTGTCTCTCTTTTCCTTGCTTTTTTTCCCCTTTTTTTCTTTTTTTTTAACATAAAACCAAACACAAACATCTGACTAACCTTGACTGGAACGAACCTGGGACTTTGCAATGTGTATAGTGGGCAATAAACTATGGCACATATAGCTTCTCAACACTGCATTTCCATTTTAACTGCTCAGCTATGAGAGTATTTCACTCATACTGTAACTCAAATGATTACAGATTACTTTAATGAAATTTGCTCTTTTTTTGCCTTCATGGATTTTAGAAAATTAATAGACATGAGCAAGCTTGCCAGGAAGTTTGAAGGCAGAGACAAATGAAGGTCTTGGGAGCCCAAAACACAAGCTACTTAGCTACTCAAACTATACCCTTCTGAGAAAGGAAATACGCAGTGTGATGTATTTGTTTGCTGTCACCGGCAGGACAGCCTGCCAGGATAGCCTCACTGCTCTGGCACATGGTCAAGTTCTCTTCCCCGTACACAAAGTCAAACCAAACCCAGAGACACAAGGACAGCCCAGGGCTCTCACTGCCTTTGGCCTGAGAACACCTTTCCTAGTGAAAATGTAGCTGAGATGAACCAAAAATTAACATCTGGGAGAAGCCTGCACAGTTCAGGTTCCCAAGTCAAGAATTTGAATGCACCCATCAAGCCATCGGTTCATCCCACCACAGAGGCGAAGGGCTCGGGAGCGAGCGCACAGTGAGAGAGCACAGCACAGCAGCAGGCAGCTCCCAGCACCGAGACACAGAAGAGCATGTTCAAGAGCCCTGACCCAACAAACCAACCCATATCAACATGTTCATCACTGACCTCAGAGAAGGGGTAGAGTGTACCCTCAGCAAGTTTGCTGGTGACACAAAGCTGGAAGGAGTTGCTGATACACCAGAAGGCTGTGCTGCCATTCAGCAAGACCTGGACAGGCTGGAGAGTTGAGCAGAGAGGAAACTAATGAAGTTCAGCAAGGGCAAGCGTAGGGTCCTGCACCCCAGAAGGAATAACCCCATGCACCAGTACAGGTTAGGGGTTGACCTGCTGGAAAGCAGTTCTGCAGAGAAGGACCTGGGAGTCCTGGTGGATAATAAGTTAGCTACGAGTCAGCAAGTCCTGGTGGATAACAAGTTAACCGTGAGCCAAGAGGGCCAGTGCTATCCTGGGGTATGCTAAGAACAGTATGAACGTTATTCTCTCCCTCTACTCTATCCTGGTGAGGCCACATCTGGAGTATCGTGTCCAGTTCTGGTCTCTCCAGTTCAAGAGAGACAAGGAACTACTGGAGAGTCCAGTGGTGGGCTACAAAGATGAGGGGACTGGAGCATCTCTCTGACGAGGAAAGACTGAAATACCTGGGTCTGTTCAGCCTGGAGAAAACTGGGAGGGGATCTGATCAAATCTTATCAAGATCAAAAGAGTGGGTGGCAAGAGGATGGGGCCAGACTCTTCTCAGTGGTGCCTAGTAACAGGACAAGGGACAATGGGCACAAACTGGAACACAGGAGGTTCCATCTAAACATGAGGAAAAAAAAATCTTCTCTTTGAGGGTGTCAGAGACCTGGAATAGGCTGCCCAGAGAGGTTGTGGACTCTCCTTCTCTGGAGATACAGGACGTGATACTGTGCAATCTGCTCTAGGTGAATCTACTTTAGCAGGGGGGTTGGACTAGATGATCTCCAGAGGTCCCTTCCAACCTGTACCATTCTGTGATATCATCCCTAAAGCACATCTCACCTCATCTGCCCCAGACAGACTGGTGTTCACCATATAGGATGTCCATGATGCGGGGAACACCAAGGCGCTCGTGTACAACTGCCTGCAGCCCAGTTCCCTCACCACCCTCAAATGACAGCATGGACTTTAAAAGTTGATTTTTCATACTGGTATCAAAAAACAGATGATACTTTATTAAGATGTAATTCAGGGTCAAGAACCATCAATGAAAGGCACTAGCCAAAGGGCTAATATTTCTGAACTGAGGCATTTTATCGCTTATCCTTTCTCCTAACCATTCCCTCTCCCTCCCTGAGCCTCCGCCCATGAAATTGAAAGATTTCTAGTAGAAATGCCTTTGTTGTATCAGCTTTGGAAATATGGATTACAGTATTCTGTGAAAAACATTTATTACCCTGAACTGTGACTCGGACATTGTTGCATTTCTAGGGTTATAGATTTTCTTTCAGCTAAACTAAGGCTGTAAGTCACAGTGACAGTTGTAATGTGTGTAATACCACAGTACCAGATTCTATTACATACATATTTTTGCTAGAGGTTTACGATGTTAAAAATATTTCTTCTTTTCCCAATACCTTTCCCTACCTGTTGTGTAAATATATTGGAACCTGTAAGGCTGGAGTCAATTTCCAGATGAAATGTGCATGAGAACAAGTTGTTTGTCCTTTTTCAAGAGAAAAAAAAAAACCCAAGGATGGGGGGGAAGGGAATACTGCATATAAACTAATTATATTCAAGCACAATATTGAATTGTAATAAAAGATGAATGAGAGAAAGTGTGTGTCATTGTGAGGAATGGGGAAGGTTACAGAAAGCTGAGACTAGGGGAGGATTTATCATGTGTGATGCTTCAGGCATTGTGTTGAAAGATCTGCAGACTTATTTGCAAGAGTGTTTTATGGGAAAAATAGAGCAGTCTACATAGGAAAGAATTACTATAGATTTTTATCTTTTATATAAGACAAAGATACAAAGATAAAACACTATTTCTATTAAAAAAAAGAAAAGAAATCCCAGTTGCAATACAAAGGGGGAAACCTTTGAAACTGAGCTCTGAGGCCATCAACTGCATAAATTCAGGGAACAGACATTTGTTAAAATACAGCTGATCCATAATTTTTAATGTAAGCACAAAAGTGTGCTGGGTTTTAAAAAAAAAAACAACACAACAACTGTGACAACTAGAAAGCCTTCCAGTTTTGCCTGCAAAACCTCGATGCACGTATACATGCAAACAAACCTTTTGGCTGGTTGTTAGAATTCAGCTCTAGTACAGTCATAACACAGCTGTGGAAGCTGGAAAAATAATGGCATTCGGGGTGTATTAGTATGCAAACAGGCATGCCAGCACTTCCACTTTGCTTCCAGAATCCCTCCAGCCTGCACATGTCATATTTCAAACCAAATAGAGCTGGAAATCAGGAAGGTCAAGTACAGCTGACATCGCCTCTTCCATTGTTCCTCCTTAGGTAACGCCTAGCTGGGGCAACGCGAGGCCAGGCCACGGCATCTCTAAGCAGAGGTGAGACCAAGACACTCCAGCACCATTCCTAGCAAGTTCAAACATCCTGCTGGTGTTGTGTTTAATGGCTATGGGAAGGCTCTGGTTGGGCTGGGTTGTGCGCCAGAGTGGGCCAGGAGGTGAAGCTCCCATCCCTTCTCAGCATGCTTTGCTCTTCCATCATGCTTCCAACCACAAAGCTCAAAGCCCTCTAAAATAGGCATATCTGAATTAAGCTTCAGGACATACTTACCCGGCTCACAAGGGTGTTTGGTTTTCTGTTTTACAAATGGAAAAACTGGGGCACCGGGAGGTTAAGTAACTTGCCCAAGGTCATTGAGCTGAATCAATTTCAAAACTAGGATTAGACTGAAATTCACTCTGAGTGTCTGATCACAGAAACACAGACAGCGTTGACTTTTTTTCCCACAAGAAGCTACTTATATGCTAAGCTATTTAGGGTTGAAAGGCAGAAGTAAAGAGCTTATTTGGGGAGTGAAGGGATTTGTTTTTAAGGAGTTTAAATTCGAGGAAGAAAGAAACAGGAAGGCACTGTACAGCATCCTCTTCAGAGCTGGAGCCTCCCCTGGGTACCCGGCCACCTAACCCAGTCCTTAATCCCGAGGGCTGCACAGCGCATCCACATGCCAAAGTCCAAACTGTGACACCCCAAACAGAGCCACTGGGGCAGGGAGGACCAGTTCCACCCCCTGGGGCTCAGCATCCTGACGCATCCCAGCAAGGAGAGGAAGGGGACCAGGACTTCCAGCCTGGGCCTCCAGCTCCTGCACAGCAGCTTCTCCACCAGCACTGTGCAGGTCAGAGCAAGAGCAGCAGCCTCCCAGCCCACACCAGCGAAGAGCCAGGACAGAGAGTCTGCCCTCACCCTCTCTGTCCACCCCACCACAGCCTGTTTGAATGGCACGAGGGCACTGACATTTCAGCCCCTTTCCGGGAACTCCATTGCATTCGGATTTCTCTGCGTGGCATTAAAAACAATATTAGGAGAGAAGGCTTACCAACCACAGCAACTCAATTAATGATGCTGTCAAAGCTTTGGCAGACTTCAGTGCCACCAGGATTTCAGATGCAATCCCCATGATAACCTTAGCTTGACCCTTCTGTACATACGAGCCACGATAATGTCTACACAGCTTTAAAAATACTTCTTTTTTTAACCACAGGCAAGTGCATCTGGGCCCATCCCTACAATGGATTACATGAAAGGGGATGGAGCACACCCTTCTGGGCTGCTGCTCAGCCTTTTATCTCCTCTGCAGCCTGAAGGATCCAAAGCTTCAGCTGGGACCATATGAGTTGCATGAGCTATTAGGGGAAGAAAAGACAAGGGTCACTGGAACAGCAAATGCCCCCTGTGTTCTGCTGCTAGTAAATTCATGTCTATTAATTGCAATAAATTATCAGGTTATACCAGCAAAGTGACACGCAAGAAGTTCTCAGAAAAATAGATAATGACAGGAAAAACAATCAGGCTACGGGTTTTGTTTGCCATCCCCCTGGAGACTTTGTAAATTAAAGCATTTTTTTCTTATGCAAAGAGCAGCACCATGTAAAGAACAGTATTTGCAAAACTGCTGATAGCCACACGAAGTATGAATACGCATTACAATTACAAGACCAACTTTTAACTGCCAGCAACAGGGGTGACTCCTACAGCAACACCAGCAAATGCAGTGATGCCTCAAGGCCTGGCAGGGACCGGCATCCCGTCGTACCGATTCGTGTATGACCACAGAATAACTTTCTCAACCTGAAGAGCATCTCATCCAAAGACACATTCGGACATCTACCTTCTTCTGCTGGAAGGGTTTGAAAAACACTAGTGTGCGAATGAACACGTAGGGACAAGCGTTGTCTGTATTCTGGAAAATGTGGGAACTTTTTGAGAATTTCAGTCTTTAAAGTGAGATTTCCCACATATTTCGTTTGTTCTGAGGCAAATTTTACCTTGTGACTTGCAAAAGTCTTTTGGAGTTACGGAAAAGTGAAATACCTCACCGTTTTCCCGTGCGAGTAATGTTTCAGATACCGACCTCTGTACAGTTCAGGATAGGGTTGCGAGATTACAGGCTGAGCTCCGCAGGTTAACTAGCGGGTTTAAAAGCTCTGCTCTGATGTTCCATTAACATTGATTTTTGTACTTAACAACCTACTGAAGTCTAGAGCACCGGCCCGAATTATTCCATTTTCTTTTTGTCACAGAATTCTTCCCATTTTCATCCCCTTCTGATGGCTTCGCCTATGCGTCCATCACCACCACATTGCTTGTCCCACGAGAGATATCACGCACCCAGAGCACCCTCACGCTGCAGCTGGGTTGCTGCCAGGGTTTGCACTGGCAGAGTTAGTGCAACGGAGGTGTTCCCCTGTGACAGCAGTGCCAATACAGTCTCAGCGCGTAAATTAGAGTCGCGTTACAACCTTCGTGCAGCTCCTGGCCACTGCACGTGAGAACACAAGTGACTTGCTCAAGGTCGCATGAAGAATCAGTGATGTAGCCAGGGCTGACTAACTCAGAGCTTTAGTGGGTCCCTCCAAAGCCCTAGAGCATCTTTGGGGTGCCCAGACAGGCCGGGCTCCTCCTTCACCCGTTCATTTGGGGAACAAATGGTAGAGAGGATGTTTTGCAGACCAGGCTCCTTGAAAAGAGCTTTTGTCTGGATCCTAAAAGCCAGCCCTGGGAGTCGATCCAGAGCAGTAAGTCTAACAAGCTTTTAAAAGACTTTCCCTCCAATAAAAAGCTGTTGGGGAGGGTGGTGACAAGACTCACACAAACCAAACTCAGAAATCATACGTGCTCAACAGAAAAGAGTAAGAAGAAATTGCACAGAGTACAAAGAAATTGCGCAGCACTAGACAAGAGAGACCAAATGTTCAGAGATCAGAGAGCGCCGCGGTGTTCACCAGCAGCCGTGCGCAGCAGGACGCGTTTAATTCCCTTTCCGTGAGCAGGGGTGTTATTTGTGAGAGCTTTCAGCGGGGAGTGATCTGCAGACACCTTATTATAAACTTCTGCAGAGGTGAAGTCAGCGCTGAAAAGCACTTCTCGTTCTGCCTCCTTCCTGCCTGCCTTGTTCCTCACACATCATTTTCCTTTATCAAAATGGATGGCAGTATCAAAATTGAAAGGAAGTAGAAGCTGTGAAAATAACAGACCCAGGAAAAGAATTTTTAATTTTGCCTCAATTTCTTTGATGATGAAACCAGTGTTGAATATTAAGCAAGTCCTGAGAGTTGAACATCAAGAACAGCTGAAAGTTTTGCTTCTGTTAGAAATGTGAGCAGAATTTCTCTACGACCCGCTTCAGCTTGTTATTCAGATACAGATAAAACTCTCCTGAGCTTCACTGGGCAAATCCTGCTGTGCTGTGTCCATGCCCCCTGTCCTTGGACTTTCCTGGGGCATCACAGCTCAAGAGTTTGTTTGCATTTTTACTATAAAGGGTGGGATTTTAAAACCAGGGTAGATTTTTATTTCAATATGCAACAATAATTTTCAGAAAATTAACAAGAAAACAAAAAAACTTTTTAAAAATTCTATGATAATGATTATTCTATGACCCTGTTTGGTTTATGAAAAAGTTAATATACACCTTAAGGCCTAAGGGCAAAGGAAAACAAATATCATTTTTCTTTTTGACAAAACCCAAAAACACCGTGGAAGAAATTTTCCAAACGAGATTACAGTAATGGTCTCTTTGAGCCCTAAAAACCTCTGAGCCTCCCTTGATGTGATTAATAATAAAATTGTATCTCGAGTGGCTATATGAACAAAAAGCTCCACTTTGCCAGCCCTGTGCAGGGATGCTGGTAATTTATAAAAGCTGAAGCAGAAACACCTCCGGAGGCAAAGCGACTGCTTCCCAAGAGGAGCGCAGCCGAATGCTGCCCGAGGGGCGAGCTGCACCTCGCATGGACTCAGTCCTGGGAGGGGAGAGGAGCCACTCACTGATGGTGGGTGAGGAGAGGACTCACTTGGGCAAGCTGTCCCAAATGCTTTCCAACACAAGGAAATTACAGAACCTTTCTGGAAGTCTCTGGTTTTCTTTTTTTTTTTTTTCCTTTTTAAGCTGGAAGGTTTACAGCAACATCAATGTCTCATTACCGAATCTAACTTTGAAAATTTAACCCTTTCTCCTTTACAGGTGCTTCCAAGACTTGAGAAAAGTTTGGATGAGAACAATGGGCACCTCGTGAATTTTGTCAGTGCAACCTGGATTGTTAATGGACGTTAAAAACAACCCAATGGGAAAACAAAGATTATTCTAGTTCTGTTCTTTTTTTCCCCCTTTTTTCTTCCCACACATAAGAAACCTATAAATGCACTTCCTCATATATAAAAATAAAACAGTGTTTCTTTGTTATTCATTAGACAAGCTCTACATCATAAAAAGCTGCACAAATCATAACTTTTCTACATTGCGCAATCATTGCAAATAACAAGCCATTAACCTGCTGGCCTGCTACCTCCTTGAACATTAGATTTCATCTTCTCTAATATTTTGGGTTGCATTGCATGTTAAGGGTCTTAATAAGAACATCAGTTATTATTTTTTTAATCCAAATTTCTGAGGTGACACAGTTGATATGACTGTGCTGCCTGTATCTACCGGTGCTGCTTCCTGCCAGTAATATTGAACCTGTTGTCCAGTTCTACCCAAATCCGACATGAGTGCACTGCTTCTGCTAAATCGAGTTTCTAGTGGGAGCAAAACTGTATCATCAGAGCCAAAAAATCTACATTGAAGAAACTTTAAATGCTCTGTAACCACAGGACAAGCTTTGATCGATTTCTGGACTTTGTTTGACAAGAGAGAACCTCACCATGAGATGCAAATCCATAGCAAATTAAGTGTAGTAAACTCCACTGCTCACTGAACTCGCAGCACGAGATCTGCTACAGAGAATCCTGCAGGGGGGAAGCACCCAGGAGGCACCAAGTCCTCCTCACCTCACCATCCAACCTGTCCAGGTTCTTATTAACATTCTCTCCACTACCACCAGAAAGGCTCTTCAGTCTCACACAGGGCTTTTCAAGTATCACTGTTATGAAATACGAAGACTGGACAAGGACTTCTATGGACATTAAAATTTGCTCATGCCTGCTCACTGGCAGGAGTGATGGTGAGCTGGGTGCCCAGCACTCACTCTGATGAGCACGTGTAAGAAACGTCTGCAGCACTCAGGAGCCAGGGCGAGCGACAAGAATTACCCAAGTACTGTGCCACCGGGGGAAATCACACAGGCCAGCTGCCGGCAAGCCTGGCCGATGCCGGTGGTCACTGCATAGGATGCAGCCCCTGGCTCAGGACCGGAGCCCAGCCAGGCTCGCCGCAGCACGGCCCAGGGTGGCTCATGCCATGGAGGCAGAGGAGCCAGAGCTGGCAGGCTGATGTGAGCCTCTCTAAGTGCCGTTACTCCGTGGACATTATCCTGCAGCTAACCCACCGGCTCACAGCCAACGCTATGCTTCCCAGCCCCGTGTTCCAAGTCTTGCACCAAGTGTGTCAGGGGTTAAATGGAGAAAGCAAATGCCACCAGAGCCCTGCTCCCTCCTCCTCCTCCTCACCAGCTCTCACACTGCTGCCCCGGCACCACTGTCCCACCACACCCACAGGCTTTGACCTCTGCTTGGGACCCAGCGGGGCCGTTCCCAGCAATCATGCTTACTCTAAGTTTGTTTGCCAAATACCTTTCGTTTTGGCTACGACAGGACTCACGTTTAAAGGAGGAAACAACCAGACTCCTGAGCCTTCCTCTCTCACCCACACCTTCTACTGATATCAAAGCATGGGAGCCCCGGCAGGGAGCCCGGCAGGACAGCCAGTCCCTGGACCAACACTTCAGCAGCCTCACCAGTTCTCCACCAGGATAAACCAACCCGCTGGCGAGGAAACGGGCGGCTCCCCATCGCACCCAGTGGATGGCAGGGGCGGCGGCTGGTGAAGGGCTTTTCGCACCGTACGTCATCACAGCACAGCGGAGACCGATCCTTGCGCTGAACGCAGCCTGCGGTCCCCAGACCTCCAGCACGGTTCTGGCCTTTGTTGTCGGAAAGAGCTGGGGTGTTTCCAGGGCTGACAGACCAGCTTGGGTTGTGCGGGATTGCCCCCTGCAGCCAAGAGGTCGCATCGTCCCCAGCGCAGGGCTGGCCTCTCCCACCACGGCACGGCACCTAACACCGGAGCGCTGCGAGAACCGATGCCTCAGAACCGCCTCTGCCATCCTTTCAATAACAGCCTCCTTCCTGGCCGCAACCACAGAAAGCTGGTTTGCTTCTCTGTTTCCAGATGTTTCTATCGGATTACAAGAGGAGCTTTGCAAAAAAGATTACCTTTTAAGAAACACTGCAGCCTCCCGTGTTGTTTTCTTCTGCTTGTGGATGGCAAACATCTTTTTCTAGGTATTTCCTCTCTTTTCTCGATACAGCAAGCTGGGGAGAGAGAGGAGCACAGATGAAGGGGACAGAGAATAGGTGGTGAAATATTTTCTAATCCTCCCAAGCAAAAGAAAGCAGCGTAGCAAAGGAGATGTCAAAAAAATAAAAGGCTTTTTTTTAATCCCCCTTCCACACACTTCAAAGAGATGTACCCTTGTATAAAAGATACGGTGCAGAAGGCCAGACGGAGGCAACTCCGAAGAGCACGCAGAGCACAGACTCGGGGAGAACAAGGGTGGGCCCCATTTTGTTTATCAGCAAAGGCAGTACCAGATAATCAGTTATTTTAGTCATGTATTTGTCTCTGCCTCCCCACGCTGCTGTAAAACTTTTGAAGTATCTTGGTTTACTTGCTAGCAAATGCTGGACTTCAAAGCAATAGGAAATGGATGCTGAATGGCAAAGTGACCTTTTATTACTCCAGCTACAGTTTGTAACCTGGAACGTGACAGAACATTTTTCATTCTACTTTAAATAATAATAATAATCCCACTAAGGATCACACTTTCAAAGCAGCTTCAATCAGAGCATTATAGGGTTTTGACAAGATACCAGAGCGTACTTCCTGGTTCCAGTCATGCAGCATGGACAGGGGTGACAGGAGGTTATAGCTGTGTCTCATTGCAAAAGTCTCTTTCTGGCGTCATTAGCTGTCATTATAGGCTCTTCATTGGCCTCAGATACTGCACTCTCGCTCCGTCTCCAGATGTTTTCACTGGCAAAAACAATCTTCAAATTCTACAGGGAAGTGGCTGCCAGCGTGCAAGGCAAGTAACTGAGGTGTCCCCAGAGAGCACAGTCTATTTCAAACCTTCATGCAGCCAGTGTTCTATGCCAAAATCTGGTGGTGGTTTGCAAACACATCTACTTGCTTGGTATTGCCTCTTAACAATACCCTCACCATGAGAATAGCCACTATATGACATCTTTTGTTCATGTGTTTCCAGCTAGGGTAATGGGAAAGGATTCTGGCAGAGACTGGAGACAAGCTGTTGCTATTTGAGGCTTCATACTCCCCCAGTAGCTTCAGACTTCAGAACAGGGTACATAAGACACACTAAGTCTCCTTTCCATTTAAATTACTTTGAGCACTGATAAGCCTGGAAATTAATATGGAGTGTGTCAGTACAGTGATACAACCCAGGAAGGACAGTGACCATCTGTGCTACTATACACAAACTATGTCATTAAAAAAGCACAATCAGCAAAGACCCCATCAGTACCGAGATGTTGGTCCCTGGCTCTAAGTCTTGGCTGAATTTCTAGGCTAGGAAATACAAAATGACCAGATGTGATGCTTGTCCCATCACCAGTACTCACACTGCATTCATCCCCAGCATCCATGCCCTGTTTTGGCATGCATGGGCGTCCCTAGGCAGCAAGGGCTGAAGAAAGACAGGGGATCCTTGTCCCCAGATCCCCAGGAAGAGTAAGCTGCAGCATTCATGTGATAACAAGCAAGGCCAAGCTGATGAAATACATTGGCAAAGAATGGTCAGGTCACAGGGAAAAAAAAGGAAGAGAAGCCTAAGAAGAAGAGAAAAAAAAAAAAATTAGAATTAAAAGGAAAAATACTCAGCAGTTTGAAAATTATGAGGAATCTAGCTGGAAGGATACACATGCCAGGAACAGGTTAGGGAGACTGGATAAACAGACAGAAGATCACAACTAGAAATTCATACAAATTACGCAGCAAAGCAAGAGACTGAATGAAAAGCTCAACAAGCAAAATATTAACAAGACTGGCACCATTTGCTATAACCGTTTGAGGTGTGTTATGACTAGATGAGGGCCTCTTTCCTTTTGCTTTTCCAGAAATTGAGAACAATATGTGATGGCATGTATTTCTGCCCAGGCAGAAAAGAAAACCCAGTGGTTAGGAAGACAAGCCAGGACTTGCAAGACTTAACATTTTCTTGTTCTGATCTGAAACAAATAGACGGACCACAGCAAAGATAAAAAGAAAGATAATATAATGGGGTTAAAAGGTAAGACAAGGGGATCTAGAAAAAGAAAGGAGAAGAAAAACATGGCTAAAAGAACAGGGCAACAAGTACTGAGCACGTGACATTACAGATTTTAAATCCTAACAACATTTCAATAACACACTTTGGAAAAAAACACTGAGTTTAACAATCACATTCATTAATTTAATTTCCCTTAGCTTGAGAGGTGTCAAAAGTTCCTCAGCCAAAGGCTGCTCTCATGACATCCTTACCGGATACTGGAACAGCTCAGCTTCCTCCCAGCTGGCTCTAAGGGCCATCCTTGTGAGGGAGGTGGATACATACCTAGCAACAAAGAAGTTGCATGGGTAGTTCTTAAAAAAGCCAGATGACTTATTTAAAGGGAAGAGCCAAAGAAACCCACCTTCCCGATGGAAGAAATAAGAGAAGGACACACTGCCTACACCACCCCAGCTGAAACCAACAGCTGGAAACTCCACTCCCCACTTATTCTGTGGTTTTTTAGGGAAATTGTTTTAAAAGTGCGTTTCTCTCTGCCTGGTGAGGAATAAAGCCAGCCTTTTGGCTGAACGTCAGATTTGTGAACATGAGCATGGAACCTCCATAAACAGCTTAAATCAAGGTTTTCTTCCAAGCATGCTGATACCGAGAGCGTGTGGGAGGCAAATTTAGACATCAAACAAGGGCCTGCACAGTAGAAATCCATCTGGCTACACTCAAAAATGGGCATTCACTGACTCAGACGTGCTTTTACATTATATACTAAGCCATTTGGATGACAGTAAAACTGAGCCAGTCAGGAACATCATCGTGTTTATATCTGCCAGTCCTGCCAGCATAAAGTTGGTACATCATTTATGAGCGTTCAGCATTCCACAAGGCTCACAATATGGGAAATTTATCTACAGCCTCCTGTACATAAATAAATATTGCATTATCTCCTATGCTGGTACTACTGATACTGTGTGGGAACAGATTTTTGTCTTCCATCAGCAGACTGGTGGAATTTAATAACATTTGTGGTCATCCTGTCCAACTGGAAAGACACATCACACCCATCATACTGAATGGCTCATCATCAGCTGAATATATAAATCTGAAAGAGCTGCAGACAGCAATAGTGACAGAATCTTTTACTGAACATGGATGCATTTTTCTCTGACAAATGAGAGTCCCTGGGGAGTTACAATTTATTGGTAGTTCACCAGCCACGTTCTCAGTATTGCACATGACTCAATGAGAAGATGGCCCTGAAGAGTTTGAGATCCAAGGTACTGGATTTTACAAAAGCTCTGGTTGAAATATTCACCTGCAAAAAATTAAGCTGAGGTCTCTGGTGGATTGGGTGGTGTCTAGTGTCCATGCAGAAACAAAGCAAGTGGAGCATAACATGAAATACAGAAGGACTTCCACGACAGTAACGCAGTCTGAAGGTTTCTCTAATGGCAAAGGATACCAGCATCGGGTAACTAGCTGCCATCAGATACACAACGGCAGTCAAGGTCTCTAACGCTTTCTTTCAGTGCATATGATGATTTTTTTCTCTTGCTAACTCACAGGTCCTTTCTCCCCAGGATAAATTCTACTTGTCAAAAGACACTGCAAACCAATTCACGGCCAACTGAGTCAGACAGCCGTCTTGCCCAAGACTATGTGGCCATTAGATGTTACCTAAAGGTTGCAGGAGGTTCCTGCTTTTCCTATGGAGGTTCAAATTGGTGTTGGACCTAGAGATTCCCTCCAACTAGTCCTTCAGCTGTGGTGTTTCCCCATTACTTCCAGGAGGTACTATAAAATAGCTCAAATATTCCTGTGATGGCGAATTCTGGTTCAGATGGCAGCTGCCTACTTTTGCCTTGGCTTACGTTGTTTGTCCTTGGATGCCTTCCACAACTTCTGCCTCAGGCTTCCTCAGAAGGGGCCAGTACAGGCTATGTTCCCAGATTCCTGCTCATCAGGGACTGAATTTGGTCCTAACCCAGGTGTGGGACTCCTGGGAAGCCAGTGGGACACGGTTACTCCTCCACGAGAGCCCAGTGAGGTACTCGGATGTGAATTTGGCAGCCTTTTGCTGCTTTGCTGTAGACTGCCCACCTGCATTTAGTGGGAAAATTGGAGACAGAAACAGAGGCAGAGGTGCTGTCACAGAGCATGAGAGGAGAAGGCAGGCAAGGGGCCAAGGGAGCACTGCCATGGGAGCAGCCAGAGCACAGCCAGCAGCTGCCTGGGCACAGGGAGCCGAAACCAGAATATGGGAAGGAGACAGAAAGAGGTAATGGTGATGCGGCAGCTTTAGGAAGCACCTGGTCCTTTGAAAATCCCTGACAGGGCATCCTTTTGAGTTCAGTGGAAGTATGATTTCACTCTGATTGCCGCTCCAGATACTGCAAAAGATCTAGTGTTCCCTTCCTCTCCAGTGAAATCTCATCTATTACACCTCCTCTGAAGCGCTGCTCTATTAACCCTGCTCGGGGTGCTGTGCCTTATTTCGATTGCTGTTCCTTGCAAGAAGAATAGTTTAGAATAGAACAGGTTAGAAGTCAAGTCTGTGTAAAGTCTTAGGCACTATAATAAAACCAGAGCACACCTTCGGTTCTCAGCTGATGCAACTAATAGGAGTCACGTAAACTTTTACCGGTTTCCCCACAGTGCTTCAACTCTCCCCATTTCAATCACGTGAAGACAGACATCGGAAAGGCTGCTGGATTTTGATAATACAATAAATCTGTCTTAAAAAGAAGCTGAGTTCTGGGACCATCCCCATTTCCTTTGGAAATCCCACACGTTATTTCTGAACCTGCAGACACCATTATGTTTTTTTAATTTAATTAACTTCCAATAAAGCTGCTTATACTAGAAACAATAAAACTCTTCCTACCATGTCACTCTTCCTTCTTTAATACACATGAAAAACACAGAGAAGCCTCAAGAAAGCTCCAGGCATTCAAAGAAAAGAAATAACCAAATACCACCAAATATTTAATTTTCTATGCCGGAAATGAGAAACAGGTGTAATTAAAATAACACTTTTTAAATTAAGTGACCTCTCTTGACCAACCATCTGTGAATAATTCAGATTTTTTCCCCATTATTACTGTAAAATTAAAACCAGGGCATATAAATGACGAGATCCTCTTTAACTATCTTTAAGCACCAGCAATATATATTTCCCACCAGTTAAAATCCTTAATGATACCAAAAATCTGTCAAGCATAACTCCCCCAATTCATTTGCCTGAAACCATCAATATTTTATCATGCATTTGCAGTTGGCTTTAATTTAACAGTCCAGGTTACTAATCAAACAAAACACCCAAGTCATTAAAAGTTAGCGTGCCATTTAGAAAGTGCATTTCACGTTTATTAAAATATCTTTCATGGAGCCATTAGAAGGCTAAAGTTTTAATTACAATCAGATATTTAGTTCTACTTCAGTTATGCTTTTGGCACTCTCTTGCAACTGCCTTGATTAATCTTCCAGACAGAGCTCATCCATTACCTTCTGAAATTATTTTCCTCTTAACTTCTTCATAATTCATCTTTTTTCTTCCCCCCTCCAAACATGTAAAATGCATTAAAAAGGTGTGCACAATACCTGCCTGAAAGATAAGTCATTAGAAAGATTCCATTTCAAATGCAATTTATTCTCAAAAGTACCAAATAGCCATAATTCAAACAGATGTATTGAAATTGAAATGTAGGTTTTCTTGTCTTTGTTGTCATTTTAACTATTTTCCTACAGATGAGAGACTAATATGTGCTGCTCTTTCTCCCGTCTCAGGTTTTGAAATATACAGTTCAGCTGAATTTTGCCTGGGTAATTCTGAGGGCACCTCAAGCTCACACACAGCCTCTGTCACAGAAAATTTCCCATCTGTTTCCTCCTCCTCGTATAATGGTCTTATTGCAATACATTTCACCAAACTTCTGTGCTGAGACCATTTCAATGGGTTTTTTCCATCCATTTTAACTAACATTGTGTGAAACCTCGGTCAGCAGTGATGACAAAATACTCTCATTTTGATTGATATTTTAGATCTTTGGTGTAACTTCAGCAAAAGACACTTACACTATGTTTTGCAAAGATTCACCCTAAATGGAGGTAAGAATTTGAAGAAAGACTGAGGAAGCAAATCTGGAGGAATGCATCTGGCCCAGAGACCCTTCACATCTCCATCTGAGCTTTCACATTTCCCCTGGATCAACAGCAGAGACAGGTGCAAGCCCTCCAAACTCTGCATTTGGGATCCATATCTCATTTTGCATGCTTGTTTCCTGGAGACATAGCCAGGGCCGGATCGCACACACAAAAACCTTGAAGAAACCCAAGTGGACAGCTGAAGATCAGGCTGGTTCATCCACAGGTTTAGATTCTTATGCACATTAGATTTTTCAGCCCCTTCTTCAAAGGATCAACCTCATACTGAAATTGAATGGCATCAGAGAATGGTCTTCCCTGTCTCCATTCTGCAACATCATCCTTTACTTCTTCCATAATTGCAGGAAGTCTATGGAGATATAGACAGGAGGGATCCTGCCGACCTCAGACAGCCCCTTCCTCCCAGCTGATAAGCTCTCCTCTGCGCCTGCCTCTGTGCTCACCCCACAGGTTCCCACTGCCTATTTCCAGGTGTCTCCTGGAGGAGGACAGGCTGCCCAGGCTGCCCCACGCCCCCATCCCCATAGCCAGAAGCCAGCCATCAACAGGGAGAGGTTCAGCCGTGCTCCCAGCAGGAGGCTCATGACAGCACCAGATAAGCCCTTTATCTCCTTCATCACCTCCTTCATCATCTCGTTCACCAGCCAGATGCAGGGCCACGTCCACCTGCACAAGGAAATCCTCTTTGCTCACGTTGGTCTGAGCCAATCGCAAATCAGCATCTCTCCTACAACAGCTTTCTCACCACAACAGCGAAGCCTGGTATTTCAAACCAGGAAAAACCGTGTGTGGGGAGGCAGGGAGCAGACTGGGTCCAGTTAAAGCCCCCTACCCTCATTGATGTGATTGGCAGAATTGGCTCCAGGCAAGCTGAGGAGGAGAAACACAGAACGGTTTTGAGACAAAGCTCAATTACTTAGGCAGCAAAATGGGAGATGCTTGAATAGCCTGTGCATAGCCCTCGTACAGCACTGCGTGCGTTGCACTAAAGAGCCTGCCTGTACTGCCTTTTGTGGTAGACAATATTGACTTTTTTTTCTTTTGAACTCATCCACTTGATTTTTTAAATTTATATTTTTATTGTTGAAAAATACAGCAAAATGGTTTAAACAGATCTGTTGGATTTATTTCATCGTTTTCTTAAACATTTGAAGAAGTAAGTTAAGAAATGGGAGGGTGTAAGGAGGAGGGGAAGAGATGGGGAATTACAGGAACAGATTAAAGAGATAGATGGGATATTGTCATTACCAGTAACCTCAGCTCTCCAGCGAGTGTCACATACTCCACGTGGACCAAGGAAATACAGGAACGGTGTTTTTAAAAGAAAAGGAAACAAGCAGTCTGGGCTGGAACAATGTTCTGGTTTGGAACTGGCCCTGCACTGACGAAAGCTCAAGTTTAGGGTTAGGAAAAGGTCTTTTTACTGTACCCATGTTTCCAGTGTGGGTAGAAGAGTCCTACTCTTTCCCATCCGCTGGAGAGAACTGCAGGCTAAAGCTGATGATGTTTTCTGAGGCAAAGCTCAGTAACGTGGCACCATCTAGTGCCTGCTGTGAAAAGCAGAGAGGAGAAACCAGCATTTCCCAAACTACTCAGAAAGAGTTGTGTCCCCTAAAGCCAGACCCTGCTGAAGAATGGGTCTTTAGATCATTTTAGATGTGCGACTTCATGACAGCCAGACAGGTCAAGGAAAATTCCTGCTGAGGAACAGGACAATGGGGCTGAGATGAGAGAAACGGAAGAAAATGTGGAGATGCTTACAGCTCTTAAAATAAGTGAAGACCAAGAGTCATGGTTCTGACGCTGACGACGCTGTAGGAAACTTGTCTCAGGAAAAGACCTTCTATCACTAAACCTTCTAGACACTCAGTTTTTGAAGGAAAACTTTTTTTTCCTTTCAAAGACAGTGCTCTGACCATCTTTGGAGTGTGGGACCTCAGCGTTACATAAACTGGTTGTTAGAGTTACTCCCAAGCAGACCCCTGAGCAATAATAATTCAAAACTATGCTTAAGATCCTCTCTACATAGGACATAAGAGAAAATCCCTGTAGGCAGAACCATTTAAGAGAAGCTGGGGACATGCCCTTACCAGTACTCATGGCCCGAAATCCTGTCCTCACTGGAGCGCAGCAAATGTTATCATTGACTTTGATGGGACTACGATTTCTTTCATTCTTCCCACATCTCATTACGGTAAGCGCCAGATACTGATTTAAGTTACCCGAAGTCTCCCATCATACATACTACACTTCAATAAATTCATGGGTAACAAATTACAAAATCTGTTGGAACCAGAGGCGGTGTTAGGGAGCACAACATAGGAAGAAAATTGAGTCCCTTTCACACGTGGCTTGAGTATCACCAGGTGACTACTGCGCTTCACTTAAGTGAAGCAAAACCTTCATAGAAACATACTGACTAGTCTATGCACAGAAATCATTACGTAGCTATAAAGTTAGAAAAAAGACTTCTAACAGCAAAATTCTGCTGTCCCTGAAGAGGACTGGGGCTCAAGGAGATAATACTTACTTTAATCATTGAACTTTTTTTCCCCCCCTAAGAAGTATCTTCATTTTCTTGTAAGTAGCAGAATAAGGGCTCCTGAACCAACTAGAAATGGATTTATTCCTCTGCTTATAGAGCATCTTTCCAACATGGCTCCAACCTCTGTCAGACATTGGGCACTATAATAGTAAAAAATACCATTACTGATGCTAATAATTCTAATAATAATAAATGTTAAGGAAAAAAGTAAACTACAATAACCAGAAACCACCAAAATGCCAATTGCTCTTTTGCCATAGGTGAGATATATTAACAGGAGTGGAAAGCATCAGTTCTTCTTTCTTTACCTCTTATCTTCAGTGGTAAAAGTAAAGGAATATAACAAGAAAACAAGGGGAAAAATCTAATGTGGAACTAATGCGACATTTACCGCTTGTCGTCTGATTATCGTACTTGCATGATATTTCTGCTTCTCTAATCTTTAATCTTCTTGTACGTAGATTGAAAGACCTCCAGGGCTGTCTGTGCAGCATCTAACACTGTGAGATCCTCATCCTCCCTCTGGCCTCTAGGAACTCATGAAATTAAAACAATCAAATGATAAGTGTTTCTGAGCTGGACTCTCCAAAGAATTTGGGCGATACAGTACTTAGTTTCTCAGCACCCCCAGGCAGTCCGACAGCTTGCAGAACTGAGAGCCCTAAATCAGGTGCCCAGCTTCTGCTGGCCTGGGCAGAAGCAATTGCAGTGTGCATGATGGGCCAGTGCCACCATATAACCAGGAACCCACATGTTAGTCAGGAAGTGTTAATGGGACCCTGCAGACCTCCTCACCTCCCTGGTAGATCTGCAGCTACTTTAGGTGACTGACAACAAACTCAACAAAGACGAGAGCATACGTTACCCCAGAGCATACGTACTTGGCAGGCAGTCGCAGATTTGCCCTGTGTTTTATGTCAGCTCAAGCAGTACCCACGTCAAATGGGGTCTAAACAAGGGAGTCCTGCACCCAGGTGCTGCACGTGTTAAACCAGAGACCTGCTGTAAGGAGCGCTCCTCTCCGGTCTGGACGCACGACCTTCAGCTCTCTCCCAAGTTAAGTCGCTAACCAAGTCCTTTGTGATAGACCCCTGTGGCCACCATCCTCACCTAGAGCACGAGAGATTTTGGTACAGCTTCCCCCACGTCCCTTAGAGTTCCAAGTCACATGTCTCATATCACCAGTGTGCAGCATTCAGGGTTGGGAAGTTGTCAATACCACCGGATTGAAGCTGTTCTATTTTTCAAGGAATACTTAGGTATTCCTTGGGCTAGAAGAGAGAGAGAAACTCCAGCTACCTCCTTAAAGCCCCAATGCAAAGCGAGGAAAAAATTCCTCTTCTAATGAATACTTATATGTTTGATTTTAATGATTCGTTAATATTAATTGTGTTTAAAGACAACTACAAGATCATTAAAGCCTTTCTAAATATTACTGTCCCACATAAGTAACAGCCTACTGTCAGACGAATTTTAGTAGCCATCAAAAGGATAATGAACTGAGGAAATACAGATACAAGATCTCAACAAAATAATTTCTCTTTTAAAACAGTTTACGTTCTGGGAAAGTTTGAGAAACTTTGATTAGAGAATGATTGAATAGTCACATGGTGCATTGTAAGGACAGAGTTTAAGCTGTGTTCAAACCAGAACACAGCTGACTTTTGAAGTTTCAAGAACATCTTGCCTTTCTCTGAGGCCACTCCTATGTTTTATGAGTACACCAGCATATCCAGCTATCAAACGTGCCACTTTCACACAGGAATTGAAATTTGCATTTTTCACCATCAGTATGTGGTTAGTTTCACCATTACTGTGTGGTTACAAGAAGACACTTAATAGACCAAATTAACTGAATTAAAAAGTAATAATAACAATAAACCCTAATGGAGTGAGGTGTCTTCTGTCAGTCAGTCCATGACAAAAAATATGGCAAGCAGAAAGACAGGAGCCAGTAGACACCACCCATGGAGGACTCCTACCTACTGGGCTCCCATCAGCGCGACAGCAGAAAATGCAAGCTGCAAGCCAACAGCAAGTGAACTGGCAAAAGACAAAACGGACACCAGATTAAGAAGGTATCAGCCAAAGAAATCAATAGCCAGCTCCAACAGTCCTGACTGCCTCCATGACAACTACACGAACTTATTGCAGGAGGGCAGGATGACTTAGCACTCAAGAGAGGCTTTTGCACGAACATCCTAATTCAAACAGAGTGCAATGCTCTTCCTAGGTTTGCAATAACATGTTTGGGTATGTATTTTGACTGTTTAGATTTTATAGCAACAATAATTTCTTCTAAAATGTGGGTAACTCACCAAAAGGAGGGTGTCGCAGGATGCTGAAAACTCAACAGGACAGAGAGCAAGACAGCAGCACACTGCTGTGATCAACCCCCCAATCCTCTCCAGCTGCAGGATGAGGAACATAAACCCATCTGGACTCCTTCAGGCCTTTCCCACGTCTGGTTTGTTTGATCTCAGTGATGATATCAGAGCTGATTCATGCCAAATGGCCACTCAAAATACCTCAGGAGCATTTGCAGCATTCAGGCTGCACGTCGTGAAAATGTGAAGAGGAGCAACAGCTACCAGCAGGTGGTCCCACAAATTGGATAGTTTAATCTCAGCAACTGCCTACTGCAGACTGACAGCTCTCCTTCCTCGGTGCTTCTGAGCAGTGGGGAACACCAGCTGAAGGACCCTGTTGAACAGAGATAGTACAAGATGTTGACTACATGTCAAAGATGTTATTTTAGAGGTCACACACCACTTCAGAAACTTCCAAAGAAGGCACACCAGCAACAAGGATAAAGAAATTGAAAAAAATAGGAGTTTCTCTGAAGAGCGGTCAATAAGAGAGTGTGCAGAAGAGCTGATGGCAGAAAGAAATTCACAGTGAAAGATGGTCAGGAATACTGAGGCTGGTAAGGAGTCAAAGCACAAGGAGACAACATGGTAACATTTCATTAGTCTGGAAGGTATCTGGGGTAAAAATGAGAATAGAAACTCAGGTATATGGACATGCCAGCCATGCTGTTTAACTGGGTTATGAATCATTACTCATGGTTTGCTAACGTCAAGAAAGGAAACTAGTAACAGTACTAGACCGGATAATCAAAGTGAACAGTCAGCTAAGGTGATACTAATTGTATTTGACTGATGAGAAGGGGCGGGAGAGTGAATAGCTGGCAGAGGGAAAATGTAAAATTTGATGCCTGCTAAATGAGGCATGATGAATAATGGTTTTTCTTGTCAAAACCACTGCTAGATTCCCCTCAAGCTGTGAGCGGGTACTCAGGAACACGCGTCTGATTTTAACCACGAGTCTGATACTTCCCCTAATAAAGGCAACAGAAAGGATTACAAGTGATGCAAAGAGGAGCTGATCAAGATAATATCCTACAGCCACAAACTGAAATTCCATCTTCTTTCACCAAATGTACATCCAAAGCGAGTTAAAAACAATGCAGGGAGGGTATCTATTGTCTTGCACGAACAGCCAGCAGTTGTTGACAGGAGTTAATAGCATTTCCCATGAAATCGGGCTTAATCTGGTTTTTTTTTGTTCAAACCTATTTCTTTTCATGTATTTATTAAGGGTAAGTGGAATTCCTGACAAGATACCCTCTAACCAAAGCACTAAAAGTGGGTCTCAGCTAAACAAAATAATAGAGCAGCAGCATAAGTCACTCTGATCTTAGGATAAGGTTATTCAGAGAGTTAACATCAGTGGTTCATGTTTATCTTACTTGCTACATCTTTCCAGACATTGTTCAGCTGTTAACCTACCCTATTGACGTAAGAAGTTGTCCCATGTCAACATGCATGAGGCTGAATTGCACTGTTTTGGGGGGAAAGCAGTAACGATTACACCTGTTGGCTGCAGTCTGCTGTATTGTAAAACTGCTCTTGGTTTTCCTTCAATTTTAGAGAATCGGGGCATTTCCTATCATCAGTATAATAAAATGAATTTGCGGTAGGGCAACTAATAAATCATACTTTCTTCAGGATTCTTGTTATGCAGAAGACAACTCTGTCCAATTATTTGGACAGGAGCCCCAGGGGCTATGCACATAGAGACTTACTTAATGTAACAAATACAGATGCTGAAAGTCAGGAGCAGAACCGAAATGCACTATAAAAGCAACAACGCCTGAGATTTGTTCTCCCTAAACTCCCTTTCCGACATTTTTTCTGTATCGTTGCTGAAGCAAACTGATGCTAGATGTGTAACAGCAGGCTGCAGAAACAATTCAGGCACAGAACAAGCAAAGCACGTCCTGGGGATGGACTGTTGAGCAAGCAGAGCCACAGTCCCTTCAAGGTCCCACTGAATCCCATGAAGAAAACACTGCACAGCAAGGGCTGTGTAGGAAAAATCACGCAGGGAAGCTGTGTGGACTCCACATCCAAAATTTTAAAACAAACATCAAAAAAGCCTCAGCCAGTCATTCCATTGCAGAGCTTCTTGCATCTCACCCAAAGCATCTAAACTGGCCACCTTGAATGACTGTGAAACTAATGGTCCAGGGACAGTCACTGCCCTGTGCCAGGCACACAACACTATGCAAGCCCATGACGTGGAAAGTACAAGTAAATAGTTACTCATACTTACTACCCAGGTAGTAAATAATTTGAGGTTTTGATATCCCCTGTTTTGAGGGGGTGTTTGTGTTGTGTCAGTCTTTTTTTTTTTCCTAGAAAATTAATCCATTTTTTTTAAATTGCAACGTTTGTGAAAGTAAAAATGCAAGCACCAGAGCGACACAAACAAACTCCACAGAAACTTGTAAGCAGCTTCCTACAAACACTTCTTCAGGCCAGCCTGAAATACCCCTGCTGATCCTATGCAAAACCTGCCAGCTTCGTACCTCTGCCTGCTGCTGATGTGACCTTTCAAAGATGTTAGAGTTGAAGTGAATTACAGAAGAGTTCAGTGTGCCTCAGACAGGCGCTGGGAAGAAAGCACAGTTGCGTGTGTTGTTCGGGAAAGAGGAAAGTGCTATTGTACATGTGCCTGGCTGGAAACCAGCCCTTCATTTCTCTCTAACAACAGGGTCTCCCGTTCTGTGCTCATTTCTGCAAGGAATAGACATCTGTTTGTTTGATAACATCAGTGTAAGCAACAAACAAAAAGAGGGAACATTCACTCCTTTTTTGTTTTCGTCATTTCACACGCACCCCCAGCCTTGTGTGTATATGTGAGGGTTTTTTCCCGCCTCTATTGCCTTACATCGATTTTAGCATGATGCCTCTTAATCAAAGAGATGCTGAGGTTGACAGGGACCTTTTGCAGGTCATCTAGTCCACCCCCTGCTTTTCTGCAGAGTTTTCATCTCTGTTACAAGCACGCAAAAGCAGAACGCGGGCAGGGGGCTTTCATCTGTGCATTTTTCAAAGGACTCAAAAGCCTTTCTGTCCTATTAATTTTTCCATACATTGTCCTTTTCTATTTTTTCCACTGACGGAAAAGGTGTCCTCATACAGCCCTATGAGAGACAAGAGAATAAGTCATTGCAGAAAATGCCCAGAAACACAAAGTAGGGAAGATCCCTTGACAGCAAACATGCAGAGCCAGACAGAATTGACGCCTTCATAAATTCAGATACCTGTTAGCACGGCCTATTGTTAATGATAAAACTGTTGAGAAGGTCGTCCTTCCACTAGGTGACATCTCCCAGAAACTGCCACATTTGACATAACTTTATCTGTAAATGGAAATACACCATCTGCAGCTCCAGCTCCTTCCCCCGAGGTACTTAGATACAGCCTGTGAAAACAGCCCCCACACAAGACATGTCCTTTACATCTGCTCATGCAAGCGTGGGCTGAGGCTCTCCTTTGTGGAGGTGCTTGGTGGGGTGAAGAAGGGAGAGCGCTCATCTGCGAGATTTTGGAGATCATTGCTGTTGGTTTTTTATTTTCAAGCCAAGCAAAACATTTGGTAGCATTAAGCAGATATGCAAACGCTATAACATTTTGAGGTAAAAAAAGAGGAGTAGGTGGGCAACATCAGTATAAGCTGTGTCTGAAACACAGGCTTGTTCAGATGGGTTGAGGTCAGGGTATGACTTACCCCTCGCACACGGCAGAGGGCTGTGTTGGGCTTAGCAGAGCCAGGACTGACAGACAGGAGACTTACTCAGCTGCAGGAAAAACAAGCTCTAACCAGAAACAAATCCCCAGGTCACTGCAAAAGGGAGAAGAGTCAGGAAGGACCAGCACGACCTCATCATCCTCCCTCCTCAGAGCACCAGAGGTCCTGCCATCACTTCTGCTCCATCCCAGTAACTCACAGTATGAGAACTTTTGGGAGAAGGTGGGTTACGTGGCCAAAACAAGCGTAACCGGGTTTAATTCTGAACATGATTTTATTTTGCTACACACATTTATTCCAGGAGAGAGTGGATCCTTTGCTGCCACTGTATAAATCAATTGTTCACTCCTTGCCAGAGAGGGACACGCAGTTCTGCTCGCTCTGTTACAAAAGGGATGTATCAGCGCTGGGAGCATTTCTGAGACAAACGTTACAGATGATTAGAAACCCAGGAAGTATAGAGCAACCACTATGAAATAGGGCTGTTATCTAAGAAAGGAGATGGGTGCTTCAATATATCCTTTAGAACAACGCAGATACTGCGCACCTGATCGGACGCACAATATTTTGTCTCAGCAATGTGATGTGGGTACAGTACGCGCTGTTGCTATAACAACGTGTGAAAAGTGCTGCCGCCAAAGCACTAACTGCAGAGATCTCTGATAGAGTTCGATTCATAAGCAAAGAGACAGAGCCTGGAAGGCTGTAATGAGCAGAGGCTTGAGGTCAGATCAAATAGTTCTACTTTTGGGGGAGGAGGGGGAAAATAAAGAACTGCAGGATTTGAATGAAGGAAAACCAGCATTAGACAGTTGTAATGTAACCACTCAGCCTGAACCACTACCTAGCGCCAATGCTGCTCTCCATAATGGATTCAGTTTTGCTGTAGTGACAAAAAATGGCCCAGGTCAGTCTGAAGAAGAGTTCTCTTTCACCTCCCGTATGACTAGGCACGTGAGGCTGACCTAACATCTAAGAGGTGCTCATTTAAGGACGAGATCTTCTGTTCCTGGTGTATCTTGGAAGAGATGAGTTTGTTCTCATTTTGCTCTCTGTGATGTGTCAGTACTCTGGAGAAATGACAAGTATCACAGTCTAGACTCATCTACTGGTGAGCAGCTGCCTCTCATATTTTTGAGAGGTAATAGTTTTGGTGTCTCCTGGAGTTTTGTCAAGGGAGCTCTTTCCTAGCAATAACACACGAGGCAGAACATCAACAGAGAGTTCAGCCTTCACGGTACTTGCTGTTGAGCGGGCTTGGTACCCTATTGCTATTTTCATTGTTTGAGTCATCCAAGCGCTGAGTAAACAATTTACATAGGAACCTATTTTGAGGAGGAAAAGGCTCGCTCTCGGAGGTATGGCAATTGCACATTGGACAACTCAGCCTGTAGTCAAATAAGTCACAAATATCTCCTCATCAGGGTAAATGCCAAGATACACTGATCACGGGTCACAGCTGTCATCTTCCATTTTAAAAGGTTTGAATCCTTAGGGACTGTTAGTAGGATTGAGACAAAAGCATGATGATATTAACCTTGAAACACTGGAATTAAGCAATTCCTCCATCATTTAGATGGGTCTGTCCTGTAGCCCTATTTCAGGTGACTGAATAAGCACCTGGACCAGAAAGGAGACCGTTTTTATATACATATATAGAAAAGAACAAGAACTGTCAGAAACTCAGCACCTCGCCCAAGCAGTATATTTTAATTCTTGAGAGTTATATGAGATAAATCTCAGTTAAAGTTTATGGGTTACTGTCTCCCTTTTTTGTCCTCCTGTACACCCAGTACACTGTAGGGCTGGGGATTACTCCGAATATAAACAATCTTATCAAAGTAAGAATTAGGCAGTGAGCACTGTGTGAGAAATTGCCAAAAAGATTGTACATACTTGTCCACCATCTGAAAAAACAGGGGGTCTCGTTCAAGAGGCACAAACCAACAACCAAAGCCAAATGTAGGCAAGCGCTGCCTGTTTTTTCAGACAATATCGCTCTATTCATGCCAGCCTGACAAACCCAGTGATGCACTAACACAAACTAACCTCCCTGTCACATAGTTTGCAGCTTTGTCATCATTTGCAGCTAAGTTCACTGTCGCTTTACAATGCAGCTTAACTGGCTGTAGATTATCACAGTGTATTTTACACACCTGGCTTTGTTGTAATTTCAATTAATGCTGCTGACATTGTAACCTCATTATTGTGATTATGCTGACAAGGAACAAGTTTGCACGTGTTGTCTATCTGCCTCCAGAACATCAGCTTTATGACAGGCTGTGAGGTTCACCATTACTGAGCTAACCGTTCCTCAATATTGAGCTCAGAAAGCAGTAAACATCTAAAATTGTGGGATCTGGTGAGCACTGACCAGGAACAATATCGCCCACATCTGCTTCCCTTCTCCATGGCCATCACAAAATCCAAGAGGAGGTGACAGTGGCGTCACTAAGGCGCATTGACCCACTCAGTAATTTACAGTATACGCATCCCACTGAGTGGAGGAACAGATGGCACAGGGATGTTACGAATCACCGTCACTAGGGATCTCTGGGGTTAGACAGACATCAGGCTTGCTCAACATAGCAGATGCTGCTGATCTGCATAGCTGGTCCTGCACTTGGGCGGGAGATGAGGAAGGCAATGCCCAGCTCCATTTTTCCTATGGATCTCAGATTTTGCTATCCTAACATTGCCTTGACTTTTTTTTTCCTATTCATCAAAACAAATATCTTGTTGACTGAAAAACCCAAGAACATGCTGCTTCTCCACTACAGCAGGCTAACTGGTTTAGACCATTAGCATGCTGATCATTATGCTCTCTCAGAAAGCATAAGTAAACTGTCACCCTTCTGAGCAGAAGTAAACTGAAAAGAGGCAACGCACTGGCCAGCCTGCTCAGGATCACCTCACCACCAAAAGCAGTCGCCACAAGGTGGAACAGTATCACATTTACCGGTTCCCTCTGTCCAAATACATGGACGCATTGCCCAAGAGTAGCTAGAACACTTAAGATCAAGCAGTCAGGTAAAATACCTCCTAGACTCGACATAAAAGCACAGTGCAACTAGAGGTATGGTGGGAGGACACCCGAGCCAGACCTGCGCTGGTGGAGCTAGCTCAGGTAGAGCAGTGAGGCGATGGCACAGATTCAGCATGGGCCAGGTACACACATAAACCACCTGCATGTCCCCAGTGATGCTAAAAGTACCTGTTTGTCAATGTCAGGGTAAGAAACCTGACACAAAGCTGAGGCATGCCCCCTCAGCAGCTCTTTCCCCCAGCGTTGTTTAGCTTCCCTGCTAAAGACTAATTGTAACGGTACCTTTCACTGGGCTTGAAACCAGTCACTCTCCAAAAACCACCACTGCAGGTTGCTCTGAATCACCTATCGAGCAGGGTCCTTCTACAGAGCAGTCAACAGAGGCATCAACACCTCCTGGGACAGGACCAGAGCTGCTGGGGGCCACTGATCCTGGACACCCTGTCCATGGCCAGGTCCTTCCATGCACACTGCCTGGAAGGTCTGGAGAACACCAAGGGATCTGCAGCACCAGTCCGGCCAGCACTTCACAGTAATGCCAAAGGATCAGGAAGACACAGCTGGCAAACATCAGCTCCAAAGATGGCCCCAGAGAAGCCAAGATCTCTGCACAACTGGCTTTGAAGACCAAAGAAAACATATTTGCACAGTCTTACCCAGGCACTGCTGTCATCGTACTCTGCACACCAGCTGTGACAGCAAAAGCTGAACCTACGAGAGACTTCCCATGTGACATGGGACGTGTCTCAGCTGTACAAGTCATTTGCTCTTTTTAAAGTCAAGAGCACTGTTGGTGCCAAACAAATGTATTTGATACAGTAGAAACACATACTTCTGCCAGGTTTCACCACTGAGCTAAGATTTATGGGCTTTTGAAAGCCACAAAAGCAAGTATTTGTTTCTTCCCCATACCAAACAATTCCAATAACAAGAGTTAGCAACCTGGATGTACAAGCCTTCTCTGGCAACAAGGGGAAACCTCCACTAGCATCCAAAAGCTACGGGCTGGAGTAGGTAGTAAGTAATAATCAGGCATAAATTACGGCAGACCAAGCCAGAACAACATACTGGACCCTGGCTCACCAGCGGAGCTCCTAGGGAATCTGTCACTAGCACTCCACACTTTCTTCCAGACTACAATACCCACAGCTGCTGTGTGAACACAATCTCAGCAAGTAAGCACAAGTGTAAATCTAGAAGTTGAGAAAGCTCAAAGAGAGCTGGGTAAGCAAACAGGAAAATTTGTTATCCTATGGGGTATCTTAAAAATCAGACCAAATAAAACCAGAGCAGTAGCGTAATAAATATGAAAAGGGTATTATCCACAACCTAAAATATGGATGTCCTTGCCTCAAAAGCCTTAAAACCAAGTAAAGGATAACCAACCAAAGGCTTAAAAAGTGGGACGAACCAGGAAACAGACCTTCTGTACAACCAGAAAGGGCATAAATTTAAACCAGTACAGGCACTGAAGGGGAAAATAGCGAGCAAAGAGGGGAAAGAGAGAGAACAACAGAAAAAAAGCAGGAGGACAACAGAAAAAAGAACAGTCTTGACAGGTTTTATCTCCCTAAAAATAAGTATTCTGGCACAAAATTTTCATTAAATTAAAACAACAACAAAAACCCTGCAGGATTTCAAGACCAAAAGGACTTCCCCCACCTTTTTTTTTTTTTAATGAAGAATGGGCTTAACCTCGTTTTGTTTATTAAATATCTTGACTGTGTGCAGAGCCTGTGCCTGGGTGTGCCTTGTTTGGCAGTGAGTTGCAGTATCCACACGGTCTAGCCGTGATGCACGAAAAGCCTAGGAGCAGTGGAGAGCTTAATGTCTCTAATGAATGTCTGTTTGGACCTAACATGAAGCAATGGAGACTCCAGATAAACTTTGGGATGAAAGACATTGCTAAGGCGAATTAGGAACTGGGTAAGAATTTTTCACTGCTGTGCTCTGGATATATTTGCAAAACGGAGATGGTGATGAGATCAGGGTATTTTCTTCTGTGTTGTGCCTGGGCACAGTTTCCTTGTGTCTCCTCTTTCACTGCAAGAGCTATGGCATGTCAAGAAGAGGAGAGAGGTGTGCAGGAATACTGTGTTTAACTTACCTTCAGGTTCAGGTCTACCCTTTCAGCACTGCAGCTATGTCCAGATTAGACTTGAAACATAAACCACCCGAATTACGGGTTCATGCCACTGTAACATAGGTTTTCAACATGGATAAGCTTCTCAACCCAAAATATAAGTGTCTGGAAGTCAGTTTTGAATAGGGATAAACAAGACCAGGCTTTCAAAGCTTTCATTAAACCCACAAGCTGGAAAATAACCACAGCCTTTCTGCTTTCTGGGCATCGCAAGAAGAGAACACAGGGAGTGCATTCCTGCTGGAAAGGTGACTGCATTTGTGGGCACAAACCAACCCATTCAGCTTCACCATCCTGAGACCACAGAGCTGTTACTTGACTCCGTATTCCCCTGCCAAGGCGTCACAGGCTGAGATAAAAGCACAATTAAAGACAGCATGTAAATCCCTTAAGTCCAAAAGCCAGGGTATTTTCTCTTCACCCCAGTACTACTCCTTACCAGGCAATGCTACGTACTTCTGTGCTGCTGCTTCGTTACCCGGGCTCTCCTCAGTGCCTGCTTGCCCAGGCTTGACCACGAGTACTTAGGTCCATAAAAAAAAGACATGTAACTCACCACCCCACTGTGCAGCACACATCCCACCCACCGCAAACGTCAGGAAAACATCACAACGGGTCAGGCCACCGGTTAGGAGCTGCAAAGGCTGGCACAGACACCGACCCCACACTTTCCAGTCCCCAAAGACCAATTAGAGCCAGTTCTGGAAAACAAAACAGGAGCTGAGGCTGACCAGGAATGGTGAGGTGGTGGTGGCAATGAGGTCAACTACCTAAGAAGTAAGATCCTATAGAAAAAGAATTACTTCAGCTTCTCATAAGGAGAGACCAAAGACACTCAGAATGTGGCAGAGTTGCTTTCTTCCACAGATGTATGGCAGGATATATCATAGAAATAGTACGGTCACAGGGCACAACAATTAATTATCACAGTGACAACAAAAGACACACACTCTCTGGGATAAGTCAGTAAAAAACCAGAAAGTCAGTTCCCCCCATTCCCAAAGCAAAACATAATGCTGTGGACATCTACAAAACCTCTTGCACAAACCACCTGGAACAGGCCTGGCTCTAACCCAGCACATCCAGGGAACTGGCTTCCTCAGCCCCTTTTCCAGCCGGGTCACAGCCTGCAGAAGCGCTTCCAGCAAACCAGAGTCAGTAACACATCGTGCAAGGCTCCATCTCCCTTCAGAAACACCCTGTGAACAGGAACTTGGTTTAATCCAGTTTCATCTCTCTTGTGGCTCATAATGAAAACAGTAAACAATAATCAAAATGTTGAAATGCAGGTATCCAGTTACTGGTGTAATTATGAGCTTCCATGGAGTAAGACATGAAGGTTCAGTAACAGGCAATCCCATCTTTCAGGTTATTACCAGTTTTTCAATACTGTATCATATAAAATGGCCTTTACTTCACATCAGGATTGAATCATCCCATCATTCTGCCAAAAGCAGGGAAAATTAGGAGGTATGGATGTTGGCCACTGCCAATTACTCACCAAAAGGTCATCTTGGTATCACTCATGATAAAAGGTTAATTCTGAAAATTCAGTTTCTGTCTCCAAAATAGCAGGCATTAGGAAAATGCCTTTTTTTTAATTTTTTTTTTAAGAAATACTTGGATGTCCACAGGTCAATAAAAGCCAAGAAGTCCATATGAAAGATCTGTTTCACAAAGCATCGAAAATGTATTCCAATCTTTAGAACTGCTTTTGTACCTTGGAGGATAGTTTTGAATACTCCTCAGCCTTATGTCCTGCTTTAACTCAACCTGGAACACAGTTAATAGCAGTAGAAGGAAAGAGAGTGTGGAACTAATCTGATTGGATTACCCAATTTTTGGCCCTTCATTATGCTGAAACAAATTGTGTTTAGCCCCAGTACAAGTCTGTAGGAATTAAAAATCTCTGATGTTTTTCCTTCTCGGTTATGGCTGCTTACCCTCCCCTTTCTCCGCTGTTGACAAGATCCCCATTAAAATTAGTGGGAATCGATCTGCAGATGATAAGCAGTGGAAACCTTTCTCCCCAATTCTCTAGGGCACGCCCCGGTCTCACCCATCACATTTTGGTTGCACTGCACATTGCTGATGGGGTAGCACCATCCCCACTGGTGGATCATGGAGCTGGTGGTGCAATAAATGCCCAAGCTGAATAAAGACGAGGTGGAGTTTTGTGTGGCTTTGAGAGGTCTGAAACAATATCACAAAGCTAATGGAAACAAGTCCTACACGAACATCTCTCGAGGGAAGGCAAAGAGCCTTTTCCATCCAACTCCGAAGCTCAGCCCAAACTACAGTCTAAGCTGTGAGAAGCTTTCTGGGCAGTTCACCAGAGATACACTCATGAAGTGCAGCAAATGGACTTTCATCAGAAAACATGTTTTAACTTCATTCTTCACTTAAGTTCAAAGTATCTAACTGCCCTTGATAAGAAGGTAAAAACCCCCTCACTTGGAGCTGCAGACTGAACTGTACCCCACACTGGAGCTGGCTCTGCAGGTCTCAGCCCTGTGCAGAGCTGAACTGTTCAGCCAAGGATTTTGCATCAGCAGTTCCCTGTTGATTTGCCTTGCAGATCGAGATTTCCAGCTTTAGAGCCTACAGATGGGCTCACTCCATCAGCACTAAGGTCACTTTACAGGAGCATCTACACTGAGTGCAAAGAAAATACAAGTGTTTATGCTTTGAGAAGACACTTTTACTTGTTTTTCACCAATATTCAGCTTCACTTCAGCAGATTTAGTTCGCTTAAGGTTCAACTTTGAAGTACCCACTTACAGAGGAAGAATAAATAAGTGGTAAATACGCCACACTCAGCAGACAATACAGCCAGGTAGCATGATCTCTCCAAACAGTTCAGGCGCACCACGGTAAAATTCTGTCACTTGGCACATCCGCGACACCACTCCCACTGATGTGCACAGGGCTGGGATTCCTCAACATTTTGGCCAGGCTGACTACTACTCTAACACCAGAGTTACCTAATCCCTGAGCTATCTGAAGACAGCTAGGAAATTGAGAAGAAAAGGAAATAAGAGCACTGGCTCAAGACAAGCAGAGAGCTGTCCTCTACACACATATTCCATCACCATTAAAGCATGGGGCTCACCAGGTCCAAACCATGAAGCTCTTTGCTGCAGCATAGCTGAGCCTTCAGACAAGGCGCTGGACCTCTTGCAAGTGTGCACTGAGTGGAAAATAAAATGAGCCGAGGGGAGGCAACAGGCTTCACCGTTTCTTAGAAGCACCTGAAGTGATAGGCTGCACCCCTACCAGCTTCAGCAAAGTTTCAGAATGAGCTACACCACGTTTTCCCCAGCGAGACTCTGCACAAAATCTTCTAAAGAAAAAGAAGGCTGAGTAACAGATATTAAGAAAATTACCTTCGAGACAAGGTAAACTCAGAGAAACTTGCTTGTTAGAACTCTTAGTCTGTATTAAGAAAAAAAAAAAAGGAAAGAAAAAGGAATTAGGGTGCCGGATCCTCAAAAAAAAAAAAAAAAATCATCACACAAAAGCTCTTTATTGACCTCAGATAAAAATGGGAAGTGTACAGAAAACAATCAAGGTCACACTACTAAAGATGAGCATAAAAGAATAGCAGGAGCGCCCAGGGACAAAATCAGGAATGGCGAGACACGAGATGTAACTAGGAAGGGACATTAACACAAATACTTCAGCAGCTCAAAGAATAGGAAATTTAGAATAGGAATTCAGAAAAGAAGAAAAATTTAAAAAACTGGCCCAAGTCCAAAACATTTAATGTCATCATACAGGAGTCTTCACTAGAAAAGTCAGCAGCATGCTCAAAGTTAATACAATTAAGATGAACAAGAGAAAGGGTAAGATTACACACAGCACAGTTACTTAAGTATTTCTAAGAAAAATATTTTAAAAGTAATTAAATAAAAGCAGATTAACACATCGCTTGAATTTTCAACCCAAAAGCCTGAATAAGAAGAATAGGTTTTGATAACTTGGCCATCCTTTTTGGTTGGGCATACTGTTTGTTCTAGGATAATTTTTAAAAAAACCTAAAAACCAGAGGAATTAATCCCAGAATTGTTGATGGTCACCCTGGAGAACTCATAGGCAGTTTCTGGCAGATAGAAAAATCTGCTGCACCTCTAACAAGAGGAGGAAAAAGAAGAGCTGAAAATGGAAAACCTGCCATGTTCAATTACCAGAAAACTACTAGAATAAATCACACCATCTGTAAACCCATCGACGGTACTAAAGCAGATGAATGTTAGGGAAGAAATCATACCAAACCGATCTAATTTCCCTCCACAACAGACCAACCGGCCTTGTGGACAGGGAAGAAGCAATCGATGTCCAAACTCGATTTCAGTGAAGGCCTTTGATGTTACCCAACATGACAACTCCTAAGTAAGCTGCAGAAGCAAAGATTAGATCACACCACCATAGCAGGGCTGCAAAAGTCATCAGACGCTATTCCTAAGGGGTAATTATCCATGGTTCCCTGTCAAAAGGAGAGGTGCACTGCGGTGGATATTTCATGGCTAACTGCACCACTTACTCACTGCTTGCACTAGTAATTCGGACAATGGAATAAACAACCTTATTAAATCCGCCCATGAGAAAGTAGGGAGAACTGCAAGTATGCTGCATGGCAGCAGAATTCAAAATAGACTGGAGAAGCACTGGGGAACTGATGTCAAGCATTGCTTCTTCATAGTAACACCCAACTGAATGACTTTGGGAGAGGAAACGGCTCTTAAGAGGATGGGAAGGCAATAGATACCAAGCAGAAGGCAAGTCAATACAATGCCAATATCAGGCAAACATCAGACAGGGATGTATGAGCAGGATTATCACATGTGTCTTTCAGAATTCAATTTTTCTAGTGTAGTTGGCACTGATAAGGCCTCAGATGATAGAACATCCAGTTTCAGAAAATATTTGAGGCAAATTAGCTTATAAAAGATTGTTAATTCCCTGCCTCATCTCTCCAGCCTTCACGTATATAAAAACCTGTTGCAAAGAGAAAAGGAACAGTCATCTTTGCACAGAGTGGACAGGACAGGTAGCAACAGGCTTAGATGGAACTGGGATTACGGTTAGAGATGAGGAAAACCTTCATCATAAGGGTAACAGTCCCACCCCACAACAGATTACCTGATTTGTTCCTTCATTTGTACAAGCATATGATGCACACAAAAGCATCTTGAGAAGACACGTAGAGACAAGAACCAT
The DNA here is from genome assembly GCA_009769605.1 of Bucorvus abyssinicus. Taxonomy (NCBI): domain Eukaryota; kingdom Metazoa; phylum Chordata; class Aves; order Bucerotiformes; family Bucorvidae; genus Bucorvus; species Bucorvus abyssinicus. The sequence continues at coordinate 11,458,784 of CM020042.1, forward strand.
CTGAAGACCTTTTGGCTTCCAAAACTGTAGATGACCCCTATGACCGTGAAAATAAACTCCCTTCTCTTCAAAACCGCGCACTGCTTTTTGCTGTGCTAGCAGCCCCCAGAATGAATCTCTAAATGGAAGACAGCTCTGCCAAAGTGGAACAGCTGGGGAAGCGGCCACTTTCAGACAGGCAGATGCTGTTTACTTTTCACTAGTGCAAACTACCCCTCAACAACAGCATCCTTGTTAAAGGGTAATTCTTGGGTGGGTTGTTGTTGGTTGGCGGCTTTGTGAGAAGGCTGATTTTACTAGAAACTTTAAACTTACAGCTCATTTAAAAGCATAGCAGTTGTTGTTTGATGTTTGTAATCCATTTGACATTCTGGCTTGTTATACCAGAACATCAAGCTGGTATGACAAACAGGCTAATTAAATGGAGAGCAGGAACAATTTTGACAAGCTTCACCAACACCATAGAGGTGAGCTCTAATTCCTTGAGTGCTGCCACTCAAAACAAGTCACTGCCTTTAGAGTTGTTGCCAGGGGGGCTGCAGGGATCAAGCATAGTTACCCTGATGCATGGGAAATCTGTCTCATTCCCAGAGTGGAATTTTCAATCAGGTGTAAAGAAAAGTTGGAAGGTAACAGACTTGAGGCCAAACATAGTGTGGTTCGAGGTATACCTGCTCTGAACATGTGCAAATAAGGACGCTACAGTCCACTCTTCTAAATTCATGTGGATGTGAAAACAAGGAGCGGAGGCTGGGTTCCCCTAGGTGAGTGATCATGCTACTGCTCTTTAGCTACGTAAGTAAAGCAGCCACCAAATTCAGCTAGCAATGATAACCACATCCTTTACCCTTAAATTGGACATAGGGAGAGGGGAAATTCAAAGTACACAAACCCTCGTTTTCACCAAGATCTCAGCCCTAAAGGGCTAAAAATTCCCTCTAGCAAGAGCAGAAGCTCCCTCCCACCCTTTTCAACTACTGCAAAAGGATGCAAAATAAAGGTCCAGTCTCTGACTGAAGACACCTAAGTGGCACTTTTAAAGTGTTCTGACACCTACAAAAAGTTCTCTACAAAGCACTTCTTTTCTTGTTGCTAAAGACCCAGGACTGGGAGACAAGAAAGCATTCCCTTGTAACAATTCTCCTTAACTACACATCATTTGGGAATTCATGGAAGAACATCAACAGCAATTCTATAACAACTGAAAGGAAAGAAAAAATTACTCCAAAAATACTGACTGGAAAAAAAAAAAAAAAAGCAGGCTTGTTTTCTCTGGTTTACAGTTTCAGGCTTTCACAAGAACAATCAGCTCCCATAAAGAAGCTATTTTCGAGTTCCACAGAGAACAGCCTCAAACTGTGTTAGTAGAAATTAGATTCTTCTTTCCATTCTCTTCCAGAAAAAATTCTTTACAGAAAATGGAGATGAGACTCTTGGATTTTTTTAAGAGAAGAGTCATTCATGATTATGACATGTTAATTCTCAAGTACAAAAGTCCTTGGGTGTGAATAAGGATGAAACAACCTTTAAGCCCAGAAGACAACTCAGGACACACCTTTCAAGGCAAAAAAAAACCAAAAAAAAAAGTCACTTTAATGTTGTGACAACAACGTACAGGGCAAGTCCATGAGACATCTGTTCTGAAAACAGAGCTCACGAGAAGGTAATTAGTTCTGCTCAGCTCACAAGCTGTTCAGGTTTATAGGAAACACTCAAAATATTGCAGCACCTGCCTCTCCTGGTTCCTTTTATTCATTTCAAGCTCAGAAAATAGTGCTTTCCATTCTGTTGTTTTCAGTCTGATTAACTATATTTTTTGTTGACTAATAATTGCATGGAGGGAAACACAATATTGCTGAAGAGATCATCTTGGGACCACATCGCATCTCTCAGCAAAGCTGAGAATTTTGCACTCCTTGTCAAACTGCATGAGGTTTCTATCAGCCAGATCCTGAACCCAGGCTCTGTCTTTCAGTGTATTGACTCTCTCTCTCATAGAGAAACGTAGTCTAATAACAGGGTCATTATGAAGATAGTGAATGTCAGCCCCAGCATCACCTTACAGAGTACTCCACTTTTAGCCACCGTACAAATTAACATGGAACAAATGACCTGAGTTCAGTGATCCAACCAGCTCAAACCACCAAACAGTCCATTCATTTCATTTGTACTTCCTCTAGTCCAGATGAAATTGCTGTGGGAGATTGTGTCAAAAGCCATTCTAAAGCCAAGACACAAGAATACCCACCACTGCCCTCATCCACGTAACAAGGCATTTAATTGTATAAGGCCATCTGGTTGTCTAAGCAATGCTTTCACACATCCTTCATAGCCTGTCCTTACTTCTTTCCACTTCTGTGCTCTGTTTTGGCCTTCTAATTCAGTAACAAGCACCTTGCTTATATAAGTAAGCCTTTTGCAAGAAAAATTCACCCTCTCCTCTCTTAGAGGCAGGAGGTCACAGCAGACCTTCCCAACAGCATCATCAGCGTTACCTCCCACGTCTTGTTTGCCTTTGTTATTGTAACCCTTGGTAACTCCAGTCTTCAACTGTCAGCCGGTGAAACAAATGGCACACAGATCAACTTCTGCTTCTCCTATTCACGTTCCCTCTTACATCTACCACCCTTCTAATCTAGGCCTGAAGTATCTGAGAAAGCACAAGCAGTTGAAACCAGCCCATTGCAGAGTGCAAAGGGTTCATCCGGAGCTGTATGGCGAGTTCAAATGCTGTTGGAGCACCAGGCGAAAGAGGTTTTCCCAACAGGCCTGCTTCTTGCGGCAGGTACAGACATCCCTGGCACTGGTATCTCATGGGATGCATGTGTATTGGCTTTAAAAGGAATAAATATTACCATCACAAATCAACTCAGAGACCACCAGTCAGCAGAGCATCTGCTCCTCAGAGTCGCCGGTCAAACAGGAAGGAATGAAACGCTTGAACTACGCCTGCCACTCATCCAAACAAACCTTACGGTTTTCGAAAGCCGCAAGATAGAACATCTGTGTTCACATGTGCGCATCACATTGCTGAACACCACGATGTCACACAGATGTCTAAAGGCTGCCCACCTCACGCCACGCAGCACAGTGCAGAGACCAGAGCCAGCATCTCTGTGTGCTGCTCAGGATTCCTCACGCTTTCATTCTTTTCGGCATAAGCAGGGCTTAATATAATCCTCTTTCCAAGGAAATGCAGAGAAGTGGCGCAAGCCCTTCTGCAGGGTTCTTTTGGATCTCAGCGTTAGGCACATGGTTTCACAGCCACACCCTGCAGCCACAGCCTGACCCACAACGCCTCACTTCCACAGAAGTTGTCTGCTATTCCCTGGATACAGAGAGCTCCTCGCTCTCTTTCCCCTGGAGCCCACCTTTCCATTTGATTAGATACCAGGAGTTCAGCAGACCATCTAAACATGGTCCCTGATTCTGCGGTCTAAGACAGACAGAGTGGGCTTCTTATCCTCAGTCACTCTGCTCTGAGCACTGCTTTCCTGTCCAGCCTACCAAATACTCTGCAACCACACACAGCGGGGTCGGAAGACTTTTTTTTTTTTTTTTTTAAAACTTGGCTAACGGCCAAGAAAGAGTTTCACATAATCACCCACTAATTCAATCCTGAGCATTGCCCAAGCATATAAACTTCCTGGGTCCTGGGGTGTAACACAGGGGGCTTTCTCCCCAAAACGTTAGTTTTAAGCTGGTAACGTAACGTAAGCCAAAGAACAAGCTGTCCTGAGCCTGGGACCTGTAACTAGATACTCAAACTCATACCGAGCGTGCCTTTGGTTAACTCCTCAGATGATCTGATAGCACGTCTTACTGTGCCAGCAAGAATATTATGCAAAGGTGTCTTCCAGAATTTCACAACCTCACCAGCGAGTATTAAATAGCAACACAGAAAAACATGTTCTGGAGCACCAACTTTTTGCTTTTTGAAGTATGTGAAGCAGGAACCACTTGACAGAAAAAGAACCCGAATGGAAGAGAAGACAACAGCTAATCCTTACAGAAGCAGGAGAGGAACACAAACCTTGGCCAGAGGAGTTTTGGTTTAAAGCCTTACTGACCATAAATATTTAAGCTTTTTTCCCTAAGCAGGCCCAAAACAAGCAAACGAACTTCAAAGAAAAGGCAAATAAGATCGGTCACTGCCAAGACAATTGTTTTCCCAAAAAATTATTTGAGGAGCTATGTCTTAGTGTGTCTAAGACGTATGTAGGTTGTCTTCTTGTCGTCATGAAACAGAGGCCTGAGATACACTGTTGGGGAGCACAAATGCCAAGATGATTCCACCTGCAGATACGAGCATGAATGAAAACCAGACACATCAGACGTGATGTTGTAACTGTACGAATATCAGTGAAGTGCTGATCATCTGTCAGTCGCAACCAGCAGAGAGATCTTAAGCAGGAGCTTGTACAGGAACATTCGGGCTTATGGAGAGTCACATCCAAGAACTGTCAGTTTTCATGAGAAACCAACCTGCTACAACTACAAACTGAATCTTGGGCTTCTTCCTCAACCACCATCTGGATAACCTCTTTCACAGGACTGAATAAGAGCAATACTATGATTCATTTTTTGTGGGAAGGTAGTAATAAGCTGTTTATTAATCACATGCGTCATTTCCAAAGCTCAAGCCCAAAAGACTAGCAGAGCCACCTACAAAATCAGTCAGCTTTTCACCGTTCAACACCATCCAGCTAAGCCAGCCTAATGACGCTTATCGCTGTGACAAGACTGGTATCGTACACAGCCCTTCAAGGTTAAAGAGCACCAGAAAACAAAAAGAACTCTTCTGTTAACCTATAAAAGCACGTTTCAGCCAGTGACAGGCCATGACAGATCACCACCACGACCCAGCCAACACGGATGGCTGTTCCCTGCACAGACATACCGTCTTTTCTGGCTGCAGCTAGCACGTCCTCTATCCAATCTAGCGATTACTTGCTCCATGATTATCTGTCTGCAACTGGCATGTCCGCTATCCAATTTAGCGATTACTGCTCCACGATTATCTGTCTAGCTCAAGACAGGTGTCAAGGCCGCAGGGTTTTCCATCAGTTTATTTCCTCAGAGCATCGGTTTACGTCACAGAAGATATAGCAGTAAAGCCTTTAGGATGATTATTCAGCCTCTAATCCATCACTCCAGACCTTTAAATAAATAAATAAATGGCTGTCACATCCCACCAGTGCTAGCAGGTGCCTTTACGGCACAAAGCATCTCCAACCCGGGTGAAACCATGGGTCCACACATTCCAACCACACAGCCTAACCATGCAGTCGTATTACCAGGGCGGTACTTAAACCAAGCCTTCTGTAATGCAAGGCTCCTAACTTGGGAACTGTTGTATTTACAAGAAATATGTACTTCCTTTTGTCTAGTAAGTTTTGGGGTTTAGCACAGGTATGGGCTTCAGATTTTAAAACAAGGCTACACTTTGTTTAGGGACATAACATGTTTCAAAACATTACAAAAAATGATTCCATAAAATTCCACAGAAACCAGAGGCTTTGTAAATGAATTTTCCTCCCTCAGTTCATCCTGTCGCTTGTCCAAAGACAAAATTTTCATTTCCAGTCTCTCTTCACTGGTATCAATGCCACCATATGCACCTTCCCTTTGATTTTACACAATGAACCGATTTTAGATTAGAATCGCCCATAACTCATTTAGAAATTCCTCCAGAATGAAGAATGCCATTAACAGAGGGCGTTCTCCAGACAGGAATCTCTTCAGCAGACTCCAAAATACCAAGGAGTTACATGCTTCTGGGGCCACAGATCTTTGCAACAGCAAAGATTTCCTCAGCACAGCCTGACCTTCAGCCAAGGCCACTTCCCAGCTTTTGTACATCGTGTTGAACACTTAGTGATAAGGTATTGCATAACATAATTCCCCATTTTATTTAACCATAAGCACTTGTAACATTTGAGATAGATACCTACTGCCATGGCAAAATTATTGTGAAGAAAAAGCTCAACTTTAATGAGACTTTAGAACTTAGATCAGTGTTTGAATCAGGTTTACATCAAGGCCTGTTCAATTCTCATCCAGGTAAACTCTCGGGGAGAGTGGATATTCCTCATTTCTTAGTCTTCAGTCATGCAATGGAAGTTCAGATGGATTGAGGATTTTGTGATGATACCACTCAAGGTTATGAAAAGCAGAGGGGTTTCTGCCAAAATTCCACACTAGGATTTAGGTCAGATCTAGAATTTCATCTCTCCCCATTACATGGGGAGGAAGTTGGATCCAGCTCTGGACTATGATGCCAGATTTTCTCCTTAAACCATTCTTATGCAAACAAAAGGCAGAAACCACAGCCACTATTGTGCTCAGCCCTGACTGCTTGTTAAAGCTGACCTAGCAGATCAAACAGAGAAACAATGCAAACTACACAGAAAGCTTCATGCTTTTGTCTTTAAAAAACAAGAACCACCCACTGGGGTCAGCATAACACGTCAGCAAGAGGGGAAGAAACTCTTTTCCTACAACAGCTGTTGTAGAAAACATGGGCAAACAGCAGGTGAAAAGAACTTCTGGCACTGAAAACCTTTACTGGGGTCCCAGCTCCAGAGTACGCTGCTCTGGTACGTCAGAGGATGGCTGCCGTCTCCACACCTTTGTGCACAGCCCACTAATCCCATGCCATCAGATCTCCTCACGCCGTGTCTCTTTACCTCGATACAACCTTTATTTTGATGTTAGCCAACAGCAGGTACCCTCCCCTTCTTCAGTATTTATAATGCACACTTCATTACTGCCCCCGAATGAAACAGGGCAACGCTTCACATCATACCAGTTGCACCAATCTGCAGTAATACAATGCACAGCTATCACACAATGTCCCTTTCACACCCATCTCCTTTGATATTGAATATTTTCACAAATGCACGTTTTTCTTGCTAAATTTTGCCAAGAAAGTCTTGCTTTACGATTCTCTGGTGTTTTCCTTCACAGGGTAGTTAACAAACCAGAAAAAAAAGAAAACCCACCCAAACCCACCACAGCCTCTCCAAACTAATGATTTCTGACAAGGAATAAAGAGTTTTTATGTATGTGTGTGCATATATATTAAAAAATAATAGTACATATATATATAAAATAACTGACCCAGGACACACATATACACTTGTCCTGGATCCGTTTCTGGCTCCTGACTGACTTGCTGCAATACTACACCTCGGATTCTTCTTTTGCTTATGGCAGCTTCTACTGCAAAAGTTTAGTGATTATTCCTAGAGCACCCAGCCCTTGTGTCAGCCAGAGCCAGCTCTGGAAGCCACGATGGCCGCAGGCTACGTGGGCTCCTGCCAAGGCAACCAGCACAGCCAGTTGCCCCACGTGGGTGGGATGCCCTGGCCACTCCTGCTGCCAGCCTCCAGCGGGGCTGGCTGATGGAGCTGCTATCATCAGTTGTGCTGGAACACGGTTAATGCATTTTTAAATGCTTATTTCTGATGACTCAATCTAAACCCCAAGAGCTATTACTATTAAAAGACTAACATAAAGCCACTTGCAGGGCTCTCTGATTTTTTTTCCCCTCATTTCTCAGAATTATTTTTTCCAATTTTATCTAAATTACTGATGGCTCAATTATTATCACCCTTTTTAATGGGAAGCCTAATTGACCAGCTGCCTCCAAATGGTATTTAAACTCCCTTTGACCCCCAGCTTGCACGGAAAAAGCTTACAGTTCTGTCACAAGGAGGACATAATCCCCCAACTAACATGACAATAAAGCAGACTGCAGTGGGAAAACTACTTGGTCACCTTATGATTCAATTATTATTTAAATTTAATGATTAATTAAATCCCTATAAATACCCTTACTTTAAAAGAGAAAACTTACTCTGCTTCATAATTATCAGCCCTTGAACCCTCTCTTCACTAGATCAGCTTTTCGAAAAGGACACGTTGCAGAAACTTTCTTCTAGCAATTCAAACTCTAGTAACACACAGTACTTTATTAATTAAATTATTCCATCTTTAACAAAGCATCTGGAGTCTAGAAGACCAATGCAAGACTACGAGATTCTTGATTTATAATTTAAAAAAACAAATGCTGAAAAAGACTGTACTCAAATTAGCAAATTGAATTCAAGTATGGTATCGATCGAGCCCACTCCAACGTAACACAAGGGACTGGAGAAAACACTTACTCTTTTTTTCTCTCAACAAAAAGCAGACAGCTAGTAAAAGTCAGTACATCAAAGCCCCTATTTATAAAACCTTTCACAACTGAAAATCATGCAATTAAAAAACAGGATGCTGCACAGAAAGGCTTCTCTCCCACACCTAAAGCCCTTTCTCAGTAGACATGTATCAATCACGGTAGTAGTTCGCAAAGAAACTTAACCCATGGACAGCAGGAATTTATGCTACATTACTTCCAGAAGAGTATATTAACTTATCATTATCTCCATATATACTTAAAATATTCACATACCACTCTGGATACATTCAAAAAACCACCACCCCAAAAACCTACGAGTTACTAATAAGCAAAGGCACTAATTGAATAGGAGACTCCCACCAACTCCAGTAAAGCTGGGGTCCACCTAAGAAGTTTAACGCCCACTGTTTATAGCTCCAAGACAATGGAGTTTTTACATCAAATATACATTAAGTTCTTACAAACCAGGGGGGGGACCCACTCTTTTCCTTTGAGAAAATTAAATAAACCCAAAAGACAACAATTTAGCTGTACCACTTGGGTATAGCTCCCGATTTCCATAGAAGTTGCCTAAAAGCTGTAACAGTACCTATTATTACTAGGCCTTTAAAAATCACAACTCATTGGTCAAGTATCATTTTTCGCCTTTTGGAAGTTCTGAGAAAAGCAATCAGCGTTCAGAAACACATTAACTTCTCAAAGAAAGTTTTGCAGCAAAGCTCTGCTTTTAAACTTTTATTTTTTAAACAACAACAACAAAAATCCTCCACTTAGGAAAGGTAGGTTGTCACCATCTTACAATTCAGAATACAAAACTGAAAAAAATCCCTATAAAAAAAAAAAGACAGGACTTCAGCCAAGTATTCAGCTACTTATTGCTGTAGTTGTAACTCAAGTCCATTTAAACCCCTATGTTTTGGTCGTCTGTAGCGAGAACATGTTTGGAACACTAGCAGCAATAGAAAACCCCTTTAAAACCTCGACAGTGTTGAGTGAAAATTAGCAGAAGCCATAACCATTGGAACATAAGAAAGCATCCTGTAAAAGTACAATTGAATTGGTAGCTAGAAAAACAGGGTTGATTTAAAGTGCTATCCCAAAGATTTGTGTGGGTCTATGTCAGTAACAAAAAGTCCTTTTTCCCCCCCACTAAAGCCCAGAACCACGGCACTACTCCAAACAGAATGATGACAGTCCTCACTCCTCCTCAAGGCCTCATCTCCCCCACCCTCCTCCAACAGCTGGAATACAGAAACTAGAAATAACTTCAGATTCCGAATTTAGGCGATAAGCACAAACATACTGTTGAACAAAGTTTGGACAGCAAATGGTACACCTGAGTTCAGTCATACAAACTAACTTTTGTAAATAGCGTTAAGACGAATAGATCCACGTCTCTAATACGAATCTAGATGTATTTTCTTACAAAACGCATCAATAGAAATATCCAGGCAAATACATACCATACAATAGCAAAAGCTTTAAGCCCCATTTAATAAGATGACTTTCTGATTAAAAATAGAAGGCAATTAAGATTTACTCAAAATTACAATTAAGAAAAGCTTTCACAGTGCAATATTGAAACTGTCACAAAGTTAAGAAAATACTGATATCAAAGTACAATCACAATGTTAAAGTAGACAAAACTACTATACAAGGGCTTATCTTGTAAAATTAAAAGGAATGAACACAACACGGGGGACATCTCGCGTCCCTGCTCTACACATTTCGTTTCCTAGTCTTTGGAGTCACAATCGTGTCTTTCGGACATCAATAGAAGTCTCGTTAAAACCAAGAGGTTCATTCTTCTTTGCAGACCAGATTTCAGAGCCCAATTACTTCTCGGAAATACATTCTTCATCACTGCACGATTTCAAAGTAGTGCAGTATCGCCATGATGTGCTGCGGCATGAACACATAGCCCGTGTACAGCGCCATGCCCACAATGGAAACCAGCATGGAATCTGAGCAACGGTTGAGGAAAAAAGCCTTTGAAATAGAACATGTATTAAGACATCACATAAATACAGCATTACAACTTTCCTGGTGACTGTCTTATCGCACTTTTACATCAGAAGGGGTCAAGTCTATTCAGCAATTACAGCCACAGGAAGAACCAACTGAACGCTGGAAACCAGAGCACTGGTAGAAGCAATCAGCTGAATTGTGGAAGGATGCCATGCAAGTTATCCACCGCCGGGTTACGGACTCAAGAGGACAGTCCAAAGTGTGGGAAGGGTGAAGGAGGAACAGAAAATGGGCGCTGAGAAGATACAAGATGATACACATCTTCCTAGGTGTTAAGAGCATGTCCTACAGAAGCCAGCCCCATTCAGCCAAGCAGAAAATAAAGTCAACCACAAGAAGAACAAACCAAAACCAAACCATAATGATAGGAGTAGCTGCACTGAACAGGAGTTCTTATTTGTGCATGACCTACTCATTTTTAAGCAGGCAGCATCAGATGCTGACCTCAACTTCTTGGAATAGCATGAAGTAATAGATTTAAATTTATGGTGCACAGAACACGTCTGGTGTAAAAGTTGTACTGTTACCGTAAGAAAACTGGGAAACCTCAAATCCATTTCTAGCTGCCAGTGTCCTCTATGCGTTAAGTCACTACATTATTTGGTTCAGTTCTCCATCTGCACGTCATGCTCAAACTCTTCCTTATGGGCAAGCAGGTCCATTTATGTGTTGTTCGGCAGTACTTAGGGAAAAGAAGCCACAGGGGGAGTGAAAAGTATGAGTAACATCATGACATGCACCTTTCTAATCATTTCACTCACAAAGCCTTGGAGCAGCAGCACGGCTTCGAGTCAGGTTGTGTACTTAAATAAACAGGCACTCATTAGTACTTTACTGTAGCAGATCACATTGCAAAACAAACTTCACATGGAGCTATCTGCTAAACAATCTTAAGACGACTGCTTTACTAGTTGAACTACTAACAGGAGTAAAATTTATATAGAGAAGAGAGACAATAGCTTACAGTGTGTACATACAACGAGACCTTTGTCGAGCTTTCTTCAGGATTTATCTATAGAAATTATGGCATCAGCTTACTGAAAGATTATGCCATTCAAAGTCAAAAGTTTCAGAAATTCAAAAGTACTCGGAATTAGTAACAACCTGTTGGTTTCATCCAACTACCTGCAGAGATTCAGTAAACTTAGACAGAGATGCTATAAAAAGCACCGGAGATTAACAAGTGTGATAACAGTGGACAGCAGTACTCGGTTTCCACAGGTGAAACCAGAGGAGCCGCACATACTCCGTGTCCTCAAGAAATCAAGTCACCGCAGCAGGCATGTCACAAGCGCTCTGTGACCGACTTCAGCACAGCAGAGCAGAGGTAGGAGTTGCACTCACTAGAGCATACTAGCTGCTGGGTGTATTTTCAGTCCCAGAAGATTATGCAGCAAGAGATACTAAAATGAAGGTCAACTCATAAATCCACCTTTCCGTATCAGTGCTCGCATCTGATTCTGGAGCACACACAGCAGAGCCACGCAGCATTAGCTCCCGCAGCTGCTGCGACTGCGCTGCATCCGTAGAGCACCCAGCAGACCTAGCCCATCTATAGCAAAAAAAGGCCAGTTTGGGGACAAAAAAGAGTTTTGCTGACCTGAGATTGCAAGCAATACTTGTGCCACTCATGACGGTTTTAAGTGGCATTTATTTCGCTGCCATATGAGCATTTTATAAAAGTAAACATGCACACACCCTTCCATTTACTAAAGTGTTTTGCACAAGTTAAAAAGCTGCATGGTTAACACAAAAGAAAAAAATATTTATGAGTAATATAACTGCAAGGAAAGCAAAGATGAAGTTTCCTCAATGATACAGACATGGCATAGAAAGAGGAAGGTGTGTTAGCAAGGAACACAACGTTTTGAAGGTAAGCAGCCCTACCTAAACAATTATGCACACTGAGTTTATAAATACTAGAAAAGATAAGTAGAAGGACCTCTCCAACTGAAAAAAAAAATCTGCTCCCACAGCTGTAACTCGGGCAACCACTTTTATATATCAGGAGTGAGTTCCTTTACAAAACTGACCAGTATCAGTAAAAGCAGCTTCTCACTCCTACTTACACCCTTCTCTTGATTAACATTTTGGCTAATTTCTCTTTGCCTCAACATTAATTGAAAATGGCTCAGGGTCATTCATATGAGACACCATTTTAAGTCAAGATCAAAACAGCAATACTTCAGAGAAAAATACCTGTGATGCCAGAACGACACTTTGAAAGAATATACTGCCTGTATGAAAGGGCTGGGGAAAGAAGCAAACATATAAACAGTCTTTATACAAATGCCTTCACATAAGCACCTAACAAGTTCTTCCACTCCAAAAGAGCCAAGCAAACTTACCAGCTCGAGGATTAAATATTCATCTAATAAAAACCCTGCGACAAAGCACCATGCAAATGTAAGCTCGCAAAAATACAAAACAACTCATGAAAGACACCTGTGCTGAAGAGAAAGCATAAGATTTCAGTGCAAAATGCAGGGAGAGGAACTACCATAACTCTACAGAAGAAAAATTAGAGAAATAACTTCGAGAGATAAACTTATGCCCGAGGAAAAATGGACCAGACGCGCAGTGGCAGGATGCGAACACCCGCACAAGGGTTATTCCCCAGCTTGGGCAGCACGCTCGTTTGCGAAGGTGAGGAGCTTCAGCGAGCTGGAGACAAGCCCCGGTCCCGGGCGGGGGCTGCCGCTCCCCGGCCCGCCGCGGGCACCGGCCGCGCTCGGCGCCCCCGGCCAGCTGGCCCTCGGCACGGCACGGCTCTCCTCTCTTCTCCATCCGCCGCCCCTCGGCTCTCACCCCCAGAAAGCCCCGCCGGCGGCCAGCCACCCTCAGCACGGCCACGACCCAGACGCTTCCCCGGCACCGGGTCGCCCGCCCGGCACCGCACCCGTCGGGGAGTCGGCGGCATGGCCGGCGGGGCCGCCGCACCCGCCCGGCGGCTTCGGGGCGGCCCCAGAGCCGCCGCCGAACACGAAGCGGCAGAGGCGGGGGCAGCCCCTAGGCCCCCCGACGCCGCGCACACCCCCCACACCCCCGCCCGCCCCTCCAGTCCCCGCGGGCAGGTTCCGGCCGGCCGAAGGATACTGAAGACGGTGCGCTCCCAGGGCTCCAGCATGTAGAGCGCGGTGACCAGCAGGTACTGGTAGTACAGCCACGACATCTGCTTCCAGGCCGAGCCCAGCACCATGGCGCGCCCCTCGCTCTCCCCGCCCGCCAACGGCCCTGCGCCGGGCCCAGGCCGAGCGGAGACGGGGGGGCGGTGGCAGCCCGGGGCCCGCCCTCCCGCCGCCGCCGCCGCCGCCGCCTCCGGCGGGCCGGGCTCCGCCCCGCGCCGGGCAGCTGCTTCCCGCCCCGGGAGGGAGGCGCGGAGGCTTGTGGGCCTCGCACACGCACGGCGCTCCACTGCGAATGCAGAGCCCGGCTCCGTGCGGCGCTGGCTGTCGGGGCACGGCGGAGCGCACACCGCACGGCGCTACCGGGCAGGCCCCGCAGAACGGTAAAACCCAGCGGCGTGTGGCGGCGTGTGACAGCCTGTGCCCGGTGTGATTAAATGGTGGCTGACCGTGAGCCTGCGGTGAACTGCCGGCCTGAGTCATGCCTCAGAGGCGGTGCTGCAGCCGATTGTATATCATCCCATTTAATCTAAATTCATGGCCTGGGAATTACGGAAGACCCGAAGACGGTGCTTGACCGGCTCATGGGGAAGATGTTGAAAACGCTCTGTGGAAGTCTTAGGTTGTCAAAGGGTAAAGACCACCCAAAAACACAGCTCAGATAAACGAGACCTTTGCATCGGCCAATTCCGACTGGATTAATCCCGTATAAATGGGAAAAATAAAGAGGCAATAGACAAACTGTGCACTGTAACCATTGCTAACTTTGCACTTCCCAAAAGCTTTTGGGGTGTGTGGAGCACCTCTGTCCTGAGTGCTGACTGGTTAACGAGAAATTCCCTGGAAAGGGGGCTGCACGACTAGAAGCTTGGCAGCTTAGACTGGCAATCTAGTTCCAGAAGGCACTAGCTGAGAGCCCGCTGGAAGGGGACCGTCACGATAATCAGGCACTATGTCTAAACAGAACATGAGCTGCAACCACGAGGCACTGGGGCCAGAACCTGTCACACCAAGTGTGGACACTGTAGATCAGAAACTGGTATCAACCCATTATACTCACCCTGCTTAGTAAATCAATTTGTGATTATGTCATTGCTCGGTGTGATTGTTCTTTGCAGCCACCCTGCCCCTCCCGTCACCTGTGCTATCAGACTAGTGAAAAATGAGGAAATACAGGAGGGTGCATGTATGAATTATTTACACAGATGCAAAATACAACTACAGTGCCAGGAGATATCTCTGAAAAAGACAACGAGGTGGCAGGGACAGCTGAAGACTGGTTTGTGTGACATAATCTGAAAAGGGAGTTAGTTCCATGAGAAGACACTTAGACACCACGCTATTTGTGCAGGTTTATTTCAGTACCAGAAGAAACAGTAGCATTCACACAATTAATAACCCCACACAACTGGTTATAGGAGCTCTTGTCCCTGCGCAAGGCCGCTGCTGCCAGTTGCAGTTGCTGCTGGAGGAGTCTTGCGTTGGTGAAAAAGCGGCGGTAGTCACGAAAGCCTCCTGTCACACACAAAGTTCAAGGATACGCGGGGTATTCAGCGCAGCGTTCTCCCATTTGAAGCTGCCAGAACATGATCAATATGGGGCAAACGCATCCCAGTGCTGCGGGCTCCACTGCTCCCTGACAAGAAGCTCTGCAGTTCGAGTGATAAGGCAAGCAAGAAGCAGCAGCAAGAAGGTACTCGATATGAGAGGAAAGGTAACGTCAAGAGGCTTGTGGTTTCCAAATCTCCAGCTACGTCTGCCCTAACCCACCAGGTGAGGTGCCCAGGTCCCTCACATCTTTTCCAATATGGTGCACTCTCATGAGAGGTTTTTTGCAGGTTAGACCCTTAAGAAAATTAATATTCCTCTGATTAGCTTCTCCACCTTTGCAGCTCCATTCTGCCCCTGCTTAGGGACTGCCATCACCTTATTGCTCCTGCTACCACCCACCTTCAACTCCATTCCCTACACTCTGCATGCTCCTGTTTCCAGTAGAGCCTTTGCGCTTCACCTAGAATGTGAAGACAGAGGCAAACGTGCCCTACAGCAGACTACATCCTGTCACATCTGCTCCTCCTCCACACTTCGGCTAAGAAGAAACAGCTCTTCTGGCTTGTGGCACACTCCGTTTGTCCCCCTTTAGATGGTCCCATGGCTATCAGACACCCCACTTAGCAGTCTGACTGTAGGTAACAAAGACGAGATTGCATGCAGAGGAAGGTGCACCACTCTCCATGGAATCAAGCAGAGGTAAAGTTTCTGCTGACTTGAAAACACTGAGTCAGTGTTTTCCTCACATAATCCCAACAGAAGAATGAACCTATTTTTTTCTTCCTAATGTGACACTGTGTAGAATGAGCATGTGTAGATCAGCAAAATACAGCATCAGGGACTGCAAAAGGTAATCAATGAATCACAAGATTTTATCATCCCCTAAGGCACAAAATAACTATGTTCTTCAGGTTCCTGCCTCCCAAGTTTAAAGACTTCTGACAAGTTCTGAAAGCACATATAACAAATTATTCCTGGTACAAAGAGTAAAGATGGCATTTTTTCTAGACAGACCCTTGTTCAAAGTGAAGTGTTAAAAAATTGTCAGGCCATGAAGAGGAGACATTACTAACAAAAACCAGGAGTTCACCTCTTGGGAGCACACCAGGAGGAAAAGAAGGAAGGATCCACTGTTCCCACAGCAGTGGTGGCACTTAGGCAAGAAGTCTAAGAATCGAGCAGCAGAAGCTCTATGCTTCCATGAAGAAGGTGTAAATGTACTAAAGAAACAGAGAAAGTGTACAAACTAGCTCTATGGTCACAGAGCTGACCTTAAATTTCTTAAAACGTGTCACTGTAAGGAAAAATGACAATAGAAAAAAGTTCAGCATTTTCTTTACATACACGTTTATGTTCAAACTCATAACTCTGTTACTAAGCTTTAATACCTTGATTTAAATGCCAGCAAACTCGATACGAGCTGATCTTCCACTCTGTATAAAAAGTTTCAATTTTTGAGATCTTAATGGGCCAAAAATCCAAATATCATGACAATTCCTTGTTTATCAAACCTACCTGTGCACACATCTACCAAGAACACCTGAAGAAGCCCAACATCCTGTCTGTGTCACAGAAACCACCAGTGCAGCTACAGGAAACCACTTACTATGCAGTATTTATTCCACGCAGCAGTTCTAACACATACAGAGCTAAGGGGTGGTGTGTATGTACAGGGAATGGTCATCATACAGAGATCTTACATCATATTTACAGAATTTTAAATCCTCGATGATGCAGCCACCTGACGGTGTGAACGAACATTGCTCCCAAACACTCGCAGTTCCCCATATTCCCTTCAAAAACTTTGCAAAAATCCAACCATTCTAAAGCTCTCCGATGAAAATGTACATTTAAAGACCGTATTTGACAGGGCCGCCACATTTCTGATACTTCACACAGTCCTAAAACAGCGCAGGATTTTTTTCCCCTGCTTTTGCACATTAGCAGTGGCTGGCAAGAACATTGAAGAAGTGAAAAACTTCATCTTTGTCCATCACTGCCACTTCAGTCGAGCACTCCGTGCAGAGCACAGGGTGATACACCTCCTCCTCTGCTTGATTCGATTGTTCCGGAGGAGTTTCTTTGCTGTGCTTCATTTTCTTTCTTCGGTTCTTTACCTTTTTTCGGTATTTCAGAACTTCCTCTTTGTTAACAGTGCAGTTCATCACAAACATCGCTCTGTATTGTGTTTTGTAAGATTCGTGCCTACAGAGAAAGGGAGGAAAACATGCAAGTCATAAGCTAAAAAAAAAAAAATTATAAAAATGAAAAAAAGTTATAAAACTCTGCTTCCAAGAAACTGGTTATCATCACTGGAAATGGCATTAAAGATCCATTTCCCACTTCCGTACCAGCCACAGGGCCGGAAGCCAAATAAATATGGAGTTCTATAAACAGAACAGAAGTCAGAACTACAAAAATCATTTAAAAAATAGAATTGTAGCCATCTCTCTTGTTTTTAAGGTGTTTCTAAACACATGCTAAAGGAAACACCCCGGAGTACAGTGATGTTGGTACTATAGAATTATGCACTGCTACATCATCGTTGCTGATGACAGACAAAAGATGATGAAGCTGAGAGCGCAAATGACTCGACCATCGGCATTTTTATCCCAAAATGTCTTGCCAGCCTGAAATTTCTTATTTACAAATAACAAACACTGACACATCCCACTTGAAAAAGCACGCCTATAATAAAATATAAAACATATTTTCAGCTGTCATCAGTGTAACAACTATAGCTGGAGAACAGAGCAAAATCCAGGGCTGCAGTTCAATTCCATTCAACACTGTGTCCCTCAGGCTGCATTTTTACAGCCACCCAAACCTACACAACAGCTGGCTGCAGAATTCCTGTCTCACCTTCTGCTGGCTTGCGTAATGCCATGCTGAGCTACTGCAGTTCATTAAACCCACAAAAGACCAGGCTGACAACAAAAATGGACCCTTTTCTGTCAGCTTAGCAAACCGAAATACTGAACTACAGACCAGGGTCAAGGAGTACCAGAGCCAGCAAAGGGAAGAGAGTGACACCCAGTACTCAGAGGATTGCAGGCTGCTGTGGAATTTCATCCTCAACCACCGTGAGTACTCAATAAACAAGAGCTAGTTATTCCTCATTCCACAAGATTTCTTTCTCCTTTATTCCCAGTTCTGGAGTCCTCTCCTCAGCACGGGTTACCAGTACTAACTAGGTTTGCAGTGCAGTCAGACGCTGGAGAGCTGAAAACACACGACAGACTCTCACCTAAATGCTTTCCAGGCACTTTTAGATGCAGCCATACTCAAAACCACAACTGCCAAGACTCCAACTAACTAAGAACACACTAACTTGATTTATTTTTTTTTTTTTAATTCTCCACTGTGCTACAATTCTACCCTGTTCTCCCTCATCAACATGTTGCAGGTTAAACGATCATCATTCTTACAAACCAGCACTCACCCTCAAATCTGACTGACTGATACACATACACCTGCCTTCTCCGTGTCGTCATCACCATGCAAGACCGAGTCGATCAAACCAATTCATCAAACCAAACACACTAAAGATACTATGACCACAAAAAACACATTACAGAAAGACCCCTTGTTGTTCCCTAATTACCTCTGGCAGTCCAGGCATAACGTTGTCATGCAAGCAGGGCAATTCAGCACAGCATCACTGTTTGGAACAGCCAAAGGTTTTGTCTGCTGCAGCGTCACTCTCCTTTGATTACGGTACCTAATGATTCAAGAAAGGAGGAAGGAGAAACAAAAAGTGACATTAAAGCTCTTGTTGTCAGGCACATTGCAACTGTTGAACCTTTTTTATATTAAAATACACCACTTTATATTTGGCTCCTTCTGGACACCTTTTTCAAACACTCACAGCACAAAAATAAGTAAGCTGGGGGGGAAAAAACCCACACCTATATCTTTTCATTTACTTTGTACAGAGAATTTTCATTTGGTGAGGCAAATATATCTGGCATGAGAATTTGTGCCTAAAACCCCTCTCCTCTGACGGGGCAGGTATCTCAAGTGCAACCTACACAGGCAACAGGAATTAACATTATCCTTCTCAACAGACTTACATGGAGAATTTCACTTCCGCTGCAACAACCATTCTTCTACTTCATTCTTCAAAATCCTTCCTATTATCTGAACATTTTGTGGCTTGCTAAGTTCAGAGTTTTCCAAAACTATTCAATTCAAATATTTATGGTTTCTTACCCCCTCCTCTGTGAGTCTACCCACTCTTGGTCTCTGCTGTCTTCTTCTGGGTCGTACAGCAGTTCGTCGTTGGAAAGAATCCGACGCTGCTGATGTTTTCTGTTTCTCTGGGCATCCTGTGTAACTGGAAAGATTTGTGCAAGCATGCAAGCATGTTACATCCATCATCACCATGATGATTCTCTACTTAATCAAAATAATGCTTTTTCAGTTTTACTTTTCCACACTCGCAATAAATGTATACTAAAACATAAAGGCCTAGCTCATCTCTCCTCCAAATGCACCACCCCAAAGCACTAACCCACCTTCCATACACTGGGATACATCATAAAGTTGTAGGAACTAGACTGAGACGATATAGGCTGGTATAGGTCCACTGTCAGGAACAGCCCCTTGACCCCCCAGGAGGATTCTACAGGATCCGAGAGAGAGTGCTGCTGTGGAGATGTCCTCCTCTCCTCAGCCATTTACCTATTTGATCTTCATCCTCTGAATCGGAATCAAAGTAAACGTCGTCATAGTATTTTGAAGTGGTGGCAGGTCCAGTCTGCCCAGTACTTGAGGAAGTACCTGTGTGTGAAATCAGAGAGAAGTGGTAAGCACATCCCCTCAAAAGGACAGCGAGTATGCAGCTCAGAACAAACCTTCCTTTTCAGGTTGCTCCAGCCAGAAGTGCTCAGCTTTATCTGGCCGCGTTAAGGAGCTGCTCTCCCAATTTAATCCCACATCCTGATCACACACAGCGCTTGTGCTCTTTCATTTACAGGTGCTCCCTGAGAGCAAAGCTGCTCGCTCCCTCTGAGGTGAACCTCAGGTACAGTTGAAAGAAGTCTCTCCCAAGGTACGCTCCCTTTAGGCAGAAAGGACACCATATCAAACATGCCCACCTCTGCCCTACATAATCCACACAATCTCAGGCACTCCACAGAGTGGAGTCATGTGAAAGAAATACAGGTGTAGCACATTGTTTCACAAACTTTGATTACAATAAAATACACTAAAAAGAATCCCCCAAAATTTAAGGGCCGCCGAAGTTCAAAACAGACCTGGATGAATTGCCAAACGCACCCATCACAGCTGGTCTCCACCTAACCCCCTATTCTGGACGTGCCAGACAGATGTGGTGGTAGAAATACCGCTACATCTTCTTAACCGCACAACCAAAGGTCAGATTTGCCCACTAACACAGATAAAACCAATAACCCCACTGACTGCAGAGTGAAGTCCCTCCATTGCAGTGAATACTATGTTGACCCTCCAGGAAATTCAGAACCCTTCACTAGGTGTTGTGTAAGAACACACAAAGATATCAAAAGATGCCAAAGCAATCCCTCTCTTGCACCCAGAGTACAGAAACTCCAGAACACACGTATCTTCAATTCACTTTTAATATCTGATGTAACTATAAGCAGGTAAGGGAGGAAAAGATTAATATTTTTCCTAACTTTTTGCCCCATTGATCTGGGATTTTACTCTATATCACTTTGCTATTCCTTTCTTCAAGAAAGGGCTCCAAACCTTCACAGCCACACCCAGAGCCACTACACAAAGAATGAGACCATAATCTGCTCAAGAGACTATGAAAGAACAACTGAAAACAACGAGATATTGGGGAAAAGGGGACTGATCCAACAACAAAAAAAATCATATTAAAGGAAGAGATTAAAAGTTCAGAAACACCAAAATCAAAATCTTAGAAAAGATGAGATGGTAGCATTGACTGAAGTGGCACCTGGTGACCAGTTCTGCAGAAGCAATCAGTTATTCTAAGACTTTCTGTACACTTCAAACAGCATTTGACTGTTACCACAGACTGCTCTAGCCACAGTAACACTACCTTAACTTCACACCTGAACTGCACACCGCTTAACTCACTATTTCACGTGCGAACAGCTGTTTAATGCAATTTACCCGTTTCTGACGACCTCCATTTGCCTTCCATAGTCCTCATGGTGGTGGTCAGCTCCGCTTCCATCTCCTTTTGGAACTCATCATCACTGGAGGACTCACTCTCCCCAGTCAGGCACTCCCGTATCAGCTTCCGCTTCTGGTCAGGAGTGCCGTGTAAGAGCACATCCACCTCATCTTCTGAGCTACAAAGAGTTAAGTGTTACACACTTCGTCATTACAACCGGCTTAAAAAGCTGACTGAGCCATTTAGAGAACGAACGTCTGAACCGTGTAGAAGCATTTATCCGTTTATTTATGGGAATGTATTTACTAAAGTGTTTTATGAGCCTGTTGGTGTTAAAACTCTGGTTTTGATGCCCAGGAGCTTCAGCTGGCTGGCTGCGGCCCGCCGCCAACGCCTTTCCAGCTCTGCTCCCCGCGGCCCGCGCAGGAGCAGGACCCGTCTACACACCGGTCACTGTGGGGATAGAAATGACACTACGACGGTTTTAAGGAAGAAAATTGCCGCGGCTGTTGCGAAGCGAGATCCTCCTGAGGGAGCCCCGTCGGCCTCGCCGCCCGCGGAGGCCAGCACCCGGGCCCGCCGCCCCGCCGGGCCCCGCGGAGCCTCCCCGAGCCCCTGGGCCCGCCCGCGGCGGGGGCTCTTCGGCACCTGCTGAGCGCTCGCTCCTCGTCGCTGGGCTCCTCCACCACGTACGGGTCGTCCTCCTCCCGCAGGCGGCTCATGGCGGCGACGTCCCGCCCGTCGCCGCAGCCAGCTCGGCCCGGCCCCTTCCGGGCGCCCCGACGGCTTCCGGCCGCCGATCCCTCCCACCCCGCTCCTCCATCCGCCTCATCCCGGCTCGGCCCGCGGCGCCCGGGCAGCCCCGCAACCAACCCGCCGGTGACGACGGAGTGGGGCGCGGTGCGGCCCGGCCGCTCCCCCCGGCGGTGCCGAGATGGGTACCGACCGCCCCGCTCGGCCCGGCGGAGCTCTTCCTTTTTCCCTCTGGGGTTGCAAGTCCTCAGGTGGCGTTTTAAGTGTTTTCTTCGCAGTGACAGAGCCCGGGGCTAGAGCTGTAAGAGACACACACCCAATACCAAGAGGCTTGAAAAAAAATTTAATGAGCCGGTAACACTGAACAGCGAGGACTAACCTAAAAACTGTTCCCACAGCCTACCTAAAATATTTACAATTTTCTTAACTGTATATACATCCCGATCTTTGTCCCTTATCGTGTATTTATAGATGAGTTCCTTAGGAATTACACCGGTTATACGTGGAGGATGAAGAGCACTGCGTTATCACCAGTCATAGCCGCTGCTGGACAGCGTGACATGGGCTGGATGAGCTGCCAACAGCTGCTGGGCACCGCCATCAAAGGCTGAGGCTACACTAAGAAACTTCGCTGCCTTTGAAATGTTCTGATGTGCAAGGCAGTGGATTAAGTGCACCACACTGTGCAATTCACCCTGCGTGAGGAAAAAAAACCAAAACAAACCACACACCTCTGTGTGGTTACATTGATCTACACCTCACCCAAAATCCTGCTGCTCCACTGAAGAGCTACGAACCTGTACAAAGCAGCAATCCTCTCGTGAAGAGCGGTTCATCAAGTAAAGCCTAATTTTATGACATCCTGAAATTACACAACAGAACAGCACCTCTTGGAAAAGTTTCATGGTTCAAGGAAGAGAGACAAAGCAAAGCCATACACGTAAAACTGGATTCAGAGCTCTTGTTTTAAGTCCAGTTAGCAGAATAAGATCCTTTTCAGGCATTACTTTACTGGGATACCTTTACTTTTTATTATCTGTATCGAAAGTGGGGCAGTACCACCTTTCGTTGGTATGTTATGCACTTCCTGAACTCCCTTCTACTACTTTATTTCCCTTTTCTGGAAAGAAACCCAAGAAGTTCTCTGAAAAGCATTTCTGCCAAAGAAATTGCGGAGTCAGCCACCAAGCTCAAAACAAATTAAGTACAGGGGATAGGAAAGCCACAGACAAACGGATAAACCTGAGAATGCAAGTGAAAAATTACTGAGTGAGTATTTAGTGCCAGACCAATCCAATACTTACTCAATGGTTTTACAGGATGAATAGAGAAAAAGCTAATTAATCTGATTTACTAGAAAACGTTAAGCTTACAGATGATACGTCTTCGTAATTTTAGAAAAATCATTGATTTCATGGTTTATTTTACAATAATTGGATTAATCTACAAGTTAAGGCAAACATACTAATGCATTTGCTTTCCTTTTTAAATCATAGTTATAAAGGTTACACAAAGTTCTCCAAAATTTCTAAGAAATGTTCACAATTAAAAAAAAAAAATGGATTAAGATTCTTGATATCGGTACATGGAAAAAAAAAACCTAAAGACAGTGTATACAATGCCATTATAGTAACAATATTCCAATATCTAATGGTCATATTTAGGCCATTTGAACAATGTGCTTCAAATGGTGAACTTCAGAAATTACGTACAAAGGTAAATAAGGTCGGCAGCCGTATCATAGTATTCGTAACATGAACATAATTATATTGGCTATTTTCACAAAACCAGAGCATTTGGTTTCCCAACAGTGAAAGCATATAATGATTAAATAAAGATGAATACGGATGTATAACAAGAACACTGTTGCTTCATAGAGTCTGGAGCTACTTCCAGGTGTTTCATTCTTTTGAAAGAAGGAGCTGGCGTATGTGCACTTTGTCCAACATTTTCTCCAGGGAACCGTAAGTGCCTATTTAAAGTCATGGAAACAAAATCCAGGAGGGCAGCCCTTGTTAGTGGGAGGACGGAGCGTAGCTTATGTGTCACCATTTAACACTGCCAGGCAGCTCTGCAGCAGCTGTAAGTTACCCTGTGAAAATAAAGAAAAATATGACCGTGTTCCCCTACTTTCTTTTACACTCGTGGCAAAGAGATGTTTTTAAACAGCAATGACACCACTGAAGGAGAACAGACTTATGTAGAAATATTTATGTAACTTTTACCTTTGAGTTTTTTGAACATAGGAGCACTGTGCCATGGAACTAAACGGAGCCATCCTGAGATTCAAAAATAAGCATTTCGTATCCTTTCCATGTTTCTTTGATGTCAAGACAAAGTTAAAGTTGACCAAAATCAGGCAAGTAGAGAATCACAAAGTTATGCAACCATGAAGAGCCAGTCTGGTGACCATGGCAACTAGAACAAAAGGTCTCCAAGATCAAAACACTACAATTAATCTCTAGCCATTGTTAGCATTAGGCCTAAGCATTGTTTTAAAAGGTCCAGGTAGAAGCTGTAACAGAACACAAGATTAATTAAAGACTTGGTGATAGATGATAGAATCCAGATGTAACCTTTAATGACTTTAAGCTGATTATAATACATTAGAAGATGAAAACCACACCACTAGAAGTTAGGATAGCCGCCTCCACTTGAAGACTCACCAAACCAGCCACAAAAATTATTCACTGCAGAGCACTGTCCTAGCAATGAAGTTCAAAGTTTAAAAGTTTTCTTTTTTTTATTTAGTATTGCCATTACTCTGTCACTGGAATATTATTCCTAAAGCAGAAGTATTCATATATTATACCGAATACTGAATTAAGCAAGCAGTGTTCACCAAGGGACAGCACTCAGTGTCTCCTCACTATAGCAGCCATCTAAGCTGGTGGCTCTGACCAAGGACAGGCCTTGTTTGAAAGACAGACTGATTTATGTGCTCAGCCAGGTGATTCAGCCATCAAAGTTGAGTTTAGCCACTGGAGCTATGAAAGCAATTATCAGAACATTCCCGAAGCATCATCTCTAAGGCCATGTTCAGCTCTTCTTTTCAAATAGCTGTAGGTCAGTTTTTGACCTTACTTACAGCATTCTGACTCTCCCATAAAAACATACAGGTTGCCTTTCAGATTTCTGAATGAATTCTCAGAAGTGACACTTAAAAAAAGATATGCTTGTGAATTAAGCAAATGTGATCGACAAGTAAGCCAGGATTTACTTGCCAGAAAAAAAAAGCAACCAAGCTGGCATTCACAGTATTCACATTCTTTTGTGCATTCATTTATGCTTAGATCACGTTAAACTACTGGCTATTCACTGTTTGTTCCCAAATCTGAAATCTCTGTGGAAGAAACAATGTTCAATTGTTAGTGCTAGCGGTAATTCCCATCAGGTTCAAATAAAATGCAAGAACAGAACAGTCTGAATGCCTGGTTATAGACATGGGAGAAACTGATTCCTGCTAAAAGATTTTTGGATGCAAAAAGAAACCTATAAAGAAAACTTCAAACAAACCAAAGCATGCAATTACACGGTATCAGTGGCTGTGATTTGCATGTCCTTGATAAACAGTCCACGCAAGCACTGAAGAATATAATTCTTACTTTTGCAGTTGAAAGCATTCCAAGGGACCTGTGGTAGATGACAGGCAGGATACTGCTCCCTCAGCCCAAAGAGGTATGAAATCTTAATTTCTATGCCCCATTAATGTTTGTATAATCCAGTTTAAGCAATTAACTAAATTAAAGGCTTCAGAGCAGAAGATTCCCAGCTGTGTCTACTGAATCCTTTTCAGTCTTCTCCAGAAGACAACGACTGCAGTTACAGCTTCAACAGCTTTCTGTCCTTTTATGCCTATACTGGCGGGGACAGTCACAAGCTATTTAAAAGGCTTGTCATTCTGTGATATGAACATGAGCCACATGGGGACTTGGTGGCCCATCTTTGCAGTATACAAGATTCGTAAATCTGAGGTTCTGTTACTGAACAGCTGAGTATATGCTGTAATGAACTGAGGAATGAAAAGGAATACTTCAGTCTGAAGTCTTCAGTCTTCAAACCCAATACTTCAGTCTGAAGTGTAATTGTGGACTGCCCCACTGTTACCTATAACAAAAGTGTGACTGTCATCTTTTGGCCATCTCTTCACAGCCCATCAGCAGCATGAAGTAAATTTGCAATTCACAGGCCACTGTGTAGCACTCTAAAGAAAAGAGGGCACCCAGATGCCCTTTACACATCAGTCATTTCCAGACTCAGGCAGCCAGTCCACTGAAATTTTCCAAATAGGCAAATCATTTGTTTTCATTAGATCAAATTCACAAAGGTCACAAGAACAACCTTATTTAAATCACAATGAATCAAGGACAATAGAGGCTGTGAGCCATTAGTCTTTCTGGCTGCAACATCTGACACACTTGACTTGTATCAAGGAAGTCCTTTAAATTCAGATTCAGGAAAGCGTTTCTTCCTCACTCTGACTCCTGAGCTCTAGACATTACAGTTATTGGCAGAACCGTGGTAACAGAAACATCCTTTTCAGGAAAGAAAGCATTTACCGACAAAGCATTTAAGCAAATCCCTTAGCACTGGGTCTTGCTTACTTCCTTTCTCTGTCAGTTCCAGACATCTGTTGCTAGTAATGCAACAAATTCTTTTTCCACAAAACCCACAGAGGCAAGAGTGTGTATATTAGTATTTTGGGAAGAGATGTTTAGATTGTTTCATTTTTTGAGGGAAGTGGCTATCCAGTTACAATTCATATATCTAAAGACTGTAAAAGTATAGCCAAGGCTATAAATGCTTTAAGTATATGATTATAATTATTCAATATATACGAATAAAGCTATAAAACCTCCCTTCTTGAACACAAAGTCCAACACAGGAGCATGTCAGCTGTTTAAAATACCGAATAGGTTTGAAATGCAGCTTTTGCACTAAATGCCCAAACAATCAGGTCTTACGTTAGCTACAGCTACATGTAAGTCATGAATAATCACAGAACTAGCAAAACAGAAGCTAAACACTACCTAGAGGGACAGGCAGTCAGAACCATAGAAAAAGAAACATCAATCTGTTTAGTACAGGTCAGCGTCCAAGCAGAATCTGAAGCTGCAGACTGGCAGCTATTTTAAGGAAATCTAGGGTACATGCTGATGATGAGAAGGCAGCTCTCTCTTATTCCCAGCCCTTCCCAGCCAAAACATTGTGTTTTGACACCAGGGATGCTGTGAAAACAAGACTCAAAGTAAAGTTTAGAAAAAAACAGAGCAAATTTTAGCTCCATCTTACTACACAGCTGCACACAAAATAGTGCCAACATAAGGGAAAGAATCAGAGTCATGCACTGTCATCCTTCCTGGCAGTGATCAGCACTTGCAGCAACTTAAAGCGACCTCAACACACATCTGATTTTTAGCTTTTTCAAGAGTCTTGCGCTGCAACCGGCAAAGGGTAAGAGGATATTAGCAGATTAAAACAAGTGCTTTATAAGGAAATAGTATAAACATAACTGAGCAGAGAGGGGGCACTTAGTATTTGCATTGCAACAAGTATAAAAACATCCTCTCCAGGACAAGGAGAAACCTTCATATTTCCCTAATGTTGCTCTTCACACATCAGGGCACAATGATACCTCAAAGAAACCCCAAGTCTTTTTGTATCTTCTTTCTTCCTTGCATGGAACTACCTCAGAAAGTCCCCACCAAACCATTTCATCCTTCAATACTCTGTACAGACTAATAAAAACCCATCCATCAGACTATCCTCAAATACACTGGTTATAGCATTAATAAGAACATTTCCCATTATATAAAATTGAAAAATATAATCCATTTTGCTTGTAAATTCTGTAATAATCCAACTCAGAGTCTGTAGAAATAAAAGCACAGCAACCAAACTGATCCAGCTGTAGTAGCTTGTTTTGAATAAATATGAAACACAGGCTAGAAAAAACAGAACTTACAAACCTAGTGAGGAACAAAATATCTTTTTGTTCAACAACTCACAGTTTCAAGAACTGTCACACTTAGTCAAAATGACCTCTTATATTGTAAAGCTTTAAATATTCAAAACTGTCTAATGAATCTTAAAGTGCTCCATGATAAAGTTGGTGAAAAGGGTTAGCAAAAAAGAAGTTCATCTTCAAAAACAGGACTACAGTTCAAAGCCTCTATTACATCCTTGTTAGTAAATTTACCAAGACAAGGTAAGCCACAGACTGAGTCAGACTGTCTGAAAAACTACATCTTAAACACAAGCTCTGATGACTGCTAAAAAAATTCAAGCTCTTTCAGGTAAACTGAGGACACCAAGGAAGCACCTAACAACTAAGTGGAAAGCTGCAGAAATTAAGCATTTTCCCCTGCCATCTGCAGTTATTGGCTGTTGAAATTCAAGGGAATGTAACTACAAGATTTTGACTTGCACGGAGAGTTAATACAACTCATTCTATAAGGATGCTTCAGAAGATATGAGACATTTTTTTAAGCATTCCACTCCAAGGCATGCAGGGATTTCAGCAAGGGTCAGTTACAAGAGATGATCAAGAGCCAATGAGCAAAGTGGAACAGAAGCGTTGTGGATTCATTCCCTTATTAAAGCATGATATGGTGAATTAATAAAAGCTGTTGCATGTATGACTTTTAGGACTATTTAATTCTGCTAAAGCCCATAACCGTTACATTCATGACCAAACATGGGGATTTCAAGGAGACTCAGGACTGGATATAGACAACTGTTACACTCAGAGAAGTAGGAAGCCTGAACGGTGCCAAGTATTACAAGAAGTTTTAAGACTAGGGGAAATACAGCTGAATTTCTGATACAGCACATTAAAGTAAGCACTATTCAACTGAAAAAGGAGTCGAGTATTCCACACCTCACTGATTGCTTTACCAGCTAAATATCCCGTCAAGCTGAACTTATACCTAAAAAGATTTAAAGAAGTCCCCGAACCAACCCTGTTTACAGTGCATTAGTTTTACAAACAATGGGTTTGGCAGAATGAGAATGACAGCGTCAACACTACTGAAGGGAGCATAAAGCAGCAAGAAGTTAACTCAGCCACACTCTACACCTCTTAACTAGTCCTTTCAACAGATACATTCTGAGTTAATTCACAGCAGGGTAGTCAACGCTCTTTCCAATTTGTGATGAGAATGAGAAATGCTGAAGAGTTGACTTTTAGAAGAAAGCTACCCCCTGCTACAGGACTGTTGAAGTAAAAGACTGGTGTCCCTGTGTATGAAATCAGAGCAGGTAACCTGATTTAACCCAAAACATTAATTTCAAAGGGATTAAAAGGACCAAATACATTGTGAAATTTAAGGACAATACAGGCCTCCTTAAGTCTTTTTTCCACAAAAGAATATTTTACTGGACAAGGCTATTTCCAGCATTCCTCTTTTGTTAGCACTTTAAAGGCAAAAAGGTTCAAAAAGCATAGGCAGAGTGACACTGATCTGACTTCAGACAGGCCTGTGTGCTCTCACACTTAATAGTTAACCTATCCTATACACCAAGCCCCCAACATCTGGGTAACAGGAGAAACCACTTCCTATTTCACAGTAAAATGGTGAGATGAGGTTTTATAAATAGGCGGTATTCAAACTCAGCAGCTATAAAATATCAAACAGCTACAGAAACATAGAAATTGTCTTCAAAGAGATGAGTTTTCCAAAGGTATTAAAGCACACCAGTCCCTCAGAGATATTTCACTTTTTTTTCTTCCCCTCTATTATTCAAGAAAGTTCACCTTTCTAGATGATGCTCACCTTCGAATTCCCCTTCCTGAGCGTGAAGTGAGTATCACACAACAAATGTAGCCACTTTGGTTACTCAAGCATATAGGATTTAAAATCGGTTGAAATACAGGCCAAAAAAGCTCTCCATTACCTTAGCATGCTTTAATTCCAGTTCTGCTAGTTCCACCAGATTTTTCCTGAATGCTGCAACTCTTCTTGTCTTAAAGTCTATCAGTTCTATACAAAATAGAAATTAACAGTATTATTGCTAGTGCCCTCAACTATTAACAGACTTTCCTTCAGGATGGAGGAGGGAAAGGGTGAGAGAAGGCAACAGGAAAAAAACCTCAAGTTTAATCTCAGCACATTCCGGGCTCAAAGATACTGCTGCACTGTTGGAAGAAAGCAAACCACTGCAGCTCCTCATCTCTAGCAAACCTTTTGTGGACACAAAGCTCTTTTGAGAAAAGACTGAGAAGTGGATTCTTTTAAACACTTAATTCTCTTACTCCATGTGTGCTGTTCTTTCCAAGCTGATATGTGGAAGAAGGAAGCAAGTATGCTTGATGCATAAACCTTGGTGGCTAGTAGGATCACTCATTCTCCACTGTCTCATTGACAGAAATCATTAGCCAGATTTACAGGGCCAAACAACTCTTAAATGATAAAAACAGAAAAGCATGGTGTTTAAACTTTGAACAAATCTGCCCCAAACAATGAGTCAGGTGACTACTAACTCACAACAATCCTAGGCTAAAAAAAAAAGAGTAAGTTTCCAGGAAAAAGACAATGTGTAGATAAGGTTCCTTTCCTCTAGAGCTCCTGTGCCTCTGTGTCTTCAGTGAAAACTCACTTCATGACCTCTCCCTTCTCTAATGTAGTATCATCTCTGTGACAGACTGCTGCCTGCATGGAAGAATGCAGGAAACCAAAAGGGGAATTTCAACAACACTTCAAAAGATCAGGTTTGCTTTTACTGCAAGCAGTCATCATTTTGTATCCTATGCTGTGCGTACCAAATAAATAATTTGCACCTAGACTTCGCTCTGCCTAATGGAGCTGTGAGGAGCCAAAGGAAAATATCCACCTAAAATAACTAAACACTGATTAGAAGATAATAGTTCTGCTTAGGAAACAGAACAAAAATCTACTCTCATTAATTACATCCTAAAATCTGTTAATTTTCAAGTTGTAATGTAGGATCAAAGATCACCCAAATACCTTGTTTCGCTGATTCAGAAATTTTCTCAAATTTCTGACAACATATTTGCTGAGTAGTTTCAGCTTGGAGGACATCTTTATTTTTTGCTCTTGCTTTATCTAATGCCTTATTAGCATTTTCATAATCCACTAGTGACCTAGATCTTCTATACAGGAGATCCTACAAAAAAAGCATAAAAGATACATAGAGTTTACAAGAATCTACCAAAGGATTTTAGTATATACCAAGCTTTAAAAAAAAAAAAAAACAAACCACCCACAAAAAAGAAAAAAAACCACAGCAGATTAGTCTTTCTTATTGTATTTCAGTGCTTACTAAATAATTTGCTTTCACTTTACTTCATCCTGCAAGTCACAGGAATGTCCCTACTGGATCAGACAGGCAGTTTAACACTGTTTGGTCTGCAACCTGACAGAGACCAGCAAAGACAGCTCAGATGACACTCCAGAAAGCCTAAGAAGGGGCAATCTTGGAAATTTCACAACCTCTTAGATTAGAAACAAACTATATTTAGATTATATATCTGAAATACACATAGGGCCCAAGAAACATCAGTCACATTTTTTTGTGCAACAGTAATTGCTGTGATCATCTACCTACAGACATTTTCTGTCAAACGCTTCCTCATTCTGTCAGGTTACAGAGATGGAGGTTTCACAGTTGCAGGCTAGAGGTGGCAGCATTGTAACCTGTCTACTGCGTGTTTCTTAAGATGATCCCTTATCCCTCTTTTTTTTTTTTTTATATTTTCTTAAGAAACACTGACAAGACCCCCATAAATTCACCTTAGCAGCTTGAGATTCCCTTAGGTAATATTTCAGAAGATCAGAAAGTTTAAGATCTTCATCAGCAGACACCCGGGCCTCTATTTTCTGGAAAAACAGTAAGTAAAAGCATCAATTTAAGAACATCCAGACTTTGGGTATTCACTTGTATGATGTCAATACAACCTAACATACAAGACAGTACATGACAGATCATGCATTTATGACAATGTTTAAAGATGCATCATGAGCACTAGGATTTTGTATTAAAATGTAAGCAGTAACCTGCTGCACGAGCAGTGATTGCCAATAGCTTTATTTTAAACAATGCTTTCTTCCCAATGTCATATACCAGAAAAACAGCAGAGAAACAAAAACATTTTAGTATAAAGAGTTGCACAAGACATTTTGTGGTGTTTTTGAGATCAAAGGAAAAAAAAATTAAGGCACCTTTGCAAGCTAATTGTGTAACAATATATTAAAAGGTCCGAAAAACAATAAACCTCTTTGCTTGTATTGAAACAGACACTTCTGTGAATTTAGAAACAGACTCTGCAAAGGCATGTCTTAAATCTTAACTTAAAAAAAAAAATTCTAAACAGCAACATTTTAGGTCTACGCTTAGGTCTGCCTAGAAACGTTTCGCAGACTGAAGACTCCTAAGGATCAATCATTTTACAAAACAGATGGCTGGAATCTTATGCTTTTTCATAGAATCATAGAACAGTTGGCAATGAAATGGGCTTAAAGATCATCTAGTTCCAACGCCCCTGCCATGGGCAAGGGACATCTTCCACTAGACCAGGTTGCTCAAAGCTTAATCCAACCTGGCCTTGAACACTGCCAGGGATGGGGCATCCACAACTTCTCTGGTCAGCCTGTTCCAGTGCCTCACCACCTTCATAGGAAGAATTCCTTCCTTATCTCTAATCTAAATCTCCCCTCTTTCAGTTTAAAGCCATCACCCCTTGTCCTATCACTACATGCCCTTGTAAAATGTCCCTCTCCAGCTTTCTTGTAGGCCCCCTTTAGGTACTGGAAGGGTGCTGTAAGTTGTCCCTGGAGCCTTCTCTTCTCCAGGCTAAACAACCCCAACTCTCACAAACTGTCTTCATAGGAGAGGTGCTTCAACCCTATCCTCATCTTCATGGTCCTTCTCTGGACTTGCTCCAACATGTCCAGGTCTCACAAGAGTGGAGTAAAAGGGGAGAATCACCTCCCTCGACCTGCTGGCCACACTTCTTTTGATGCAGCCCAAGACAGATGGCTTTCTGAGCTATGAGTGCACATCGCCAGCTCATGTTGAGCTTCTCATCCACCAACACCCCCAAGCCCTTCTCCTCAGGGCTGTTCTCAATCCATTCTCCTCCCAGCCTGTATTTGTGTGTCCTGGTTTAAGCTAGAACAGAACTCATTCTGTTCAGCGATTTTACTTTCCAGCTCAGTCTCTTCTCACTAACTGCACTGTCTGAAGTTAGCAGCATGTTTCTACAGACAGTGTCTGCTTCTAGCAGCGATAATGCTTGACGTTTACAGTCACTACCAGGGATTGGGATGCAGAAAGGCTCTTGCTTATACTTGCTCCTGTGAAAACCAAGGTCACTGCTAAATCCTGTGTACCACATTGGGCTCCGTGAAGAAAGAGGCTGCACCTGTGGGGAGGAGCGGACAGGACAGGTGACCCTCAACTAACCAAAAAGGTGTTCCATTCCATAGATGTCATATTCGGTATAAAGCTGAGGGATCACAAATGTCAAGTTCTCTTCTTCAATGGCCAGTGTCCGAGGAGGACTGTGTTCATGCCTTTGATCCCAGTCCATGCATTCCTGAATCCAGTTCCAAAATCCAGTTCCTGAATCCAGTTCCCATCTGCCACTGAGTCCAGTCTGGGACTTCCCAGTGCCTGCCCACAGCACCACTAGTGACATAATTGCTGTGGTGAGTGGGGTTGGGGTCGGTATTGGTTTTGTATATATTTCATTATTTTATTGTTATTATTTCATTACAGCAGTTTTAGTTTTCTTTTCTAACCTGTAAGTCTTTCTCCCTTATTCCCTTTCTCTTCCCTGTTGGGAAGGGAGAGGGATTAACAGAGAGCATCTGTCATTCGCCTAGTGGCCAGCCCAGCCCTAGCATAGTTTCCAGGAAGATCTGCTCCATGATCTTGCTGGGCACAGAGGTGATTGACTGACCTGTAGTTCCCCAGGTCTTCCTTTTTTCCCTTTTTGAAAATGCAGGTTATGTTTCCCTTCTAGTCAGTGGGAACTTCACTGGACTGCCACAATTCTCAAATATGATGGAGAGTGGTTTAGCCACTTCATCTGCCAGTTCCCTCAGGACCTGCGAATGCATCTCATCAGGTCCCACAAACTCATGCACCTTCAGGTTCTTTAGATGGTCTTGAACCTGATCTTCTCCTACAGTGGGCGGTTCTTCATTCTCCCAGTCTCTAGCCTTTGCCTTGTGGCTGGAGCACTTGCTGATGAAGACTGAGGCAATAAAGTTATTGAGTACCTCAGCCTTCTCCATATCCCGGGTAAATAGGTCTCCAATCTCCTTCTGAAGAGGGCCCATGTTTTCCCTAGTCTTCCTTTTATTACCAACATACCTACAGAAGCTTTTCTTGTTGCCCTTAACGTCTGTGACCAGATTTAATTCTATCAGGGCTTTGGCTTTCCTAACCTGACCCCTGGCTGCTCAGACAGTCTCTCTGTATTCCTCCCAGGCCCCCGCCCTCGCTTCCACCCTCTGTAGCTTCCTTTCTGTTTGAGTTGTCCATTCCCTACCACACTTTGCTTAAATGCTTCATATATAAGCATCCACAAAGCATCAACATATTAATATTTACTAGTCACAAGATGTCCCACCACTTCCAGAATGTACACAAAGAATAAAGCTAAAAAGGTTTCATAGTACATACCCTCGTTTTGTCAAATAACTCTGATACCTTCAGAAAAAACCTGCACAAAGAAAACAGCTTATATTACAATGTTAATTTGAACAGTCTAATTACTTTCTAGAACTCAAAATATAATTTGTGTCTGGCAATAAAGACTGTAAAGGCTCTGCTTAGAATTGTAATTCACAAAACTCAGACAACATAATAGCTTCAAATTGTTGTACTTCAAACATCGGGGAATTGTTCAACTTAAAGAAAAGGTAAGGGACAAACAAAGCATAATGGATGGATGTTTTTTACTAAAGAATAATTTCACAGCTCCTCAGGGATTCTTTATGCTCCTGTGAGTTGAACCCCAACCACCACCACCCTGGTTAATAGTCCTGCACCATTATCAAGCATCCTTCACTCAGATTTGAATGTACTTTTCTTCATCCAGCAAACATGACGCACGCCCTACATGGAATCCAGGGAGGCTGAGCAACAGCGAGGCACGTCTTCCTCACAGGAGACAATACGGGGTTCAGCATAACAGCAGACTGAATTACAGTCACATCATACTATTTTGACAGATACGATTCCTGACAGACCCTAACAGACTACAGCAAATCTCAATACTCTAATTAAAGTAATCAATACTAAGCTACCACCACCTTTGGAAGTACATCACTGTAATTCAGGTAAATTAACAAAAAGAAGTTAACCCTCATACTCATCTCCTACTTGATGTCACTCTAACACTAATGACTGTAAACGTCCACAAGCATCAACACCTTTAAGATAGTTAACCGAGTTTTACTTTCAGATACACCAAACTTCTTATTCAAGCAAATCACCGAAAGATTAAATCACAAACATCTGTACAAAGAGACCCTCTTCTATTTTCAAAGTTTTAGAGATCTCTATTTCCTAAAGGCAATAAAATTGCCAGAACAGCAATACTATTTTTTGAGATGTTGGTACAGGGAACACCCACAAAAATCAGTACACTCACACAGTGACCTCTTCTTTCTGCACACGTCAAAGCACTTAAAACACTTAAAAGAACTGGTGAAAGAGTTAGGTTTTTTCCGTATTCTGTGAAGACTTTTCCATCTCTGCGTAATTTTCTACAAACTGCAGAAAACAGCTTTTTTTTCCCAGACAAATCTTAAACCAAAAATAGTAAAGCAGCCTATTACAGAAATTAAATACCAGAGAAGAAAATCTCTTAAAGTGATATAACTATAATAAATTCTGATTTTCTCATAACAAGAGAACTACCAATCTCAGCAGGTCACCATGAAGACCGCTACTTAGCAAATTCCCCCCTAAGTTACTAACAACTTACTTGCATATATCCGTGGAGTCCTGCGTTCCTAACGCGTATAACGAAGAACCAATTCTATTATAGTCATCCGCCACGTCTAGAAAAACAAACAAGCATGTGTTTTACTATTTCATTCCTCTTCTTTCTGAAAACCTTGAAGCTGCTCTTTTTCTTCAAGAGTAGGTGTTTTTCTAAACAGAACATGCTTTAACACAAAAGCTGAATTAAATTTCAGTTGTGTCACTTATTATGAAGGACAACTTCACATAATAAACACAGTGCTCTCACCACATTCTGAGGATCCTAATTTGTCCAGGAATATTTAATACAATTAGCAACTGCTGGGAAAAATTATTGTGCAACTTCATTAGGTTTTATTTTGGTGCATAATTTGATTAGCGTGGTATTGCTATACAGTAACCATAAAAATCAAATCTTTGCACAGGTGGCTTTTTTAAAGAGCTCTTAGTATAAACTCAATGGATGATGAAAACAGTAACAGACCCAGGCAATGAACAGAAAATATACTTGCTTGTTACTTTTTAAATTTATATGCTTTTAAGAAGATTTTCTTTTTAAAATAACACAACCTCGTTTTAAGAGACTGAGTGGGTTATCTCCCATCCAATTCATTACTCCACACGTCCCAAGGGAATCAGTGCAGTTGGTTGCAGTGAACAATGGTATTACGAAGCCATTAAGCTCCCCTTCTATTCCTCCTATTTAAACATAAAAATAGATTTTCTGCTGGGAATAGGAAGCCAGTATCTTTGCAAGTTCTGCAGCGCTCTGTTGCTCCTGAGTTACCCATAAACTACAGACTGCCCATTTCCTAAACAGCCTTCTCGTGTCACTGCTCCACTCCTCTAACCAGAATTTCAAAAGGTGCCATTCGTCCCAATTCACAGTTCGATAGAAGCTGTCACTAAACATCCTAGGTGATCTGAGTCTGAAAATCAGTGAAGCTTTGTGGTAAGTTTGATCAATCCTTTCCCATCAGATCCTCTACAATCTCATTTCTAACTATTTTCCTGGTTCTACGACCAACATGAAAGGCTCTCTCACTACCTAAAGTCTGGTACCAGACTGCCATGAACGAAGTTCAGTTTTCATTTTAAGAAAGCAAACAAAACACTAGAACCCATTTCAGGTGGGAAGTGAATGAAGACACAGGGTCTCTTAGTACTTCATTAAGCAGTAACTGGCTCTGCCCATCTCCTAGCATAGATACTAAAGCTACAAGAGACTCAGTCTTCATACAGTGGCAAGAGAAGCATCTGAAGAGTTCAGTAAATTCTTGGTTTAATGTCTCATTCAATATCCACTTTAGACTCCTTGCCAATGGAGATTCATATAAACCTACTAGAATCTAGTAGTTCGATTTTGATTTATTTAGGCACAAAACCTTAAAATCAAGGGCAATGAAGGTTATTTTTTCTGAGCTTCTCAAAACACAGTAATCCTAAAGCAAACACAGTAGTCCTAAACCAAAGATCTTCCATTTCCTCCAATAAATGCACTGCACTTGTATCTAAAGGTTCCAGAAATCCCATTAGCTGGCACTCAGATCAGGAAGAGAAATCAATAGCTAAGTGGAAAACCTCACCTCAGGAAGAAAACGGGTCCTGCAAACCAGGCTACTGACTGTACACTTTCCAGTCTCCATTCTGAAAGTCTGGAAAATGGAAACCTGCCTTCCTGGTCTAGAACTAAGGGCCCAAATAAGTGTTTGCTGCTCAGCAAGGTGATGCAATGCCTAGTGTGCCAGGAAACTGCACCTTGATGAAATGCAAGTTCACAAATCAAGAGCAACTTCATTAGGAGTAAAATCGCATATACTGCTCTATTACCCACCTTCACACTTCCAAGACTAAGAATCAGGCTCCAAAAAATATATTATTACATGAAGTGTGTTTCTCTTCGAAAGGACAGCATGAAGGATCAAGATATCTTGAGTGTCACATCAGGCTGTTCTTACTCCATCCAGTCTATTACAGCAAAGGCTAAACTTTGGCAGTCAGACTAAACCTCTTTAGACTATACCAAGACTACACTTGGAGAAATTCATTCACTTTTCGCATCCAAAAAGAATATTAAAAATAATTGCTCCTCATGAACCACTTCTGTACACTTTAACTATTAACATTTTCACTCTGGAAAAAAACTCACTTTTATGTGATCTTGTCATTTTATCAGATTTGACAGAGGCGTCTTTGACTCGGTTGTGATATTCTACAAGGAATGTTCTTTCATGTTCGAAGAAGTCATCCACATCCTACAAAAAATAAGAGCAATTTAAAAATAGGATTTCATTCATTC
The DNA here is from genome assembly GCA_009769605.1 of Bucorvus abyssinicus. Classification (NCBI taxonomy): domain Eukaryota; kingdom Metazoa; phylum Chordata; class Aves; order Bucerotiformes; family Bucorvidae; genus Bucorvus; species Bucorvus abyssinicus. Next base: position 11,496,811 of record CM020042.1, read on the forward strand.
TGTATAGAAATTCAAGCTATTTTTATTGTCTACAGCACCATTTACAAAAACTGATTTCTTCCTTCAATTATTTTATCATGACCTGAAGTTTTAAGAATTGATCAAGAATTAAGAATTTATAAAAGCATTTTAAAGGTCTAGATAACTAAACCTAAGGTGAGGGGAAATAATTTCACTATTAACTACCACTCTGGTGACAGAAAACAGAATAAAGTCAAGTACTTAAGAAAAGGACATTTATCTAGAAAAAGGATAGGGGGGAAAAAGGACACCCAGTTGTACAGATGCTGCAATCACAGCAGAGATGATATGAACTCCTAGCTCAGCAACGCTGATCTTGATCACAGATTTCTTTCAAGTTGGGAAATGTAGGTAAATTTTAATATTTTCTGTATTACAATTTGAGATATTTGGTGTATATTTATTTTTAAAAAACCTCTAAAATAGCACAGCTGCTCAAGACCATGGCATAGCCTACAACCTGGGCTTTGAACAATGCGCTTATGAAAACTGCTGGTTATTTGGACTTCGTAATTTTTCTCCAGGTCATAATTAATCCATAGTTATATCCACTTTCCAGCAGTGTTGAAATTCAAGATTTTACGACTAGGAATTTCAGCTCCTCTAGTTTGCTTGCAAATGGAAAGTTACCACTAGAAAGAAAGGAAATCAAAATCATCTTCTGCAGAATTTATGCTTGTTATAAAACTAATCTTTCATCAGCTTTTGGAAAAGTCAAAATGCAATTGAATTTTCATTTAAATTCTTTTTTTTTTTTGGTCTCAAGTTACATTCTTGCATCTACTGGGAAAAACAGTATCACCTCTATGGCAGCTCATGACTTTCAAACAGCAGAAGGATGTTAAAAGACTGGTAAAATTCACTGTGTTAGTAACTTCCAAGCCGCAGCAGTTGCCAAAGCTAGTGCACCTTCCCACTACACAAAAATGACAGGCCAGAACAAAAAAATAGATTAGCAACTATCTATGGATTAAAAAACCGCTTAATTTCAGAAACCAGGGGAAAGAATACAGAAAGCCCTCACGCACAGAAGCAATCAGATAGCTCTCAGTTATGTCACATCCAGGGCCACAGGTTCCTTCCCATGATCTGCCTCTAATCCTTAAGTTAGCTACTGCTATAAAAATCCCTTTTTTGTAGATATGTAAAGTCCTGCTTCATTTAAAAAAGGGGACAACAATGTTAATACGTTTTAAATCTTGCTAGGTTAAGCAGTAATCACCTTTACTCCTGAAACAATGACACCATCCGCTGATTTAACCATATTTTTAAAGAAGTCTTCAAGTTTCTCTTTCTTATTTTTCCCACGAACGCTCAACTGTAAAACAAATTAATTTATCAACTTAGTCGATTTGCTGGAGGCAATAAAAGCTCTTAAAAAAAATAAATAGAACTACATATCACAACTTGCTATCCTAAATCAGTTTTCCTGCTATCTGCTTAAGTCTTATACTCTGCATTAATGGACATAGGTCACCATGCACCCAGAATGACAGACTACCTCCTTTATTAAACTGTTCTTTATCACCTAAAATACTGTTCTAGGAAAAAAAAAAAAAAAATCAGTGACTGATACCTACAGGTAATACCAAATGTACAAGGTGGTATCAATAACTCAGTATTTATCACACACAGCATCACTGTTGAGCTAACCTAATATAACCAGGTTTTGCTTTTTTAAGCATAGAATGGCAGATCTTTGACTTTCAGAAACTACAGAAGCATTTAGCCCTCACTGCACACTGGTTTCAGCCTCCTCACATTCTTCCTGTCCACCTAAATTTGCACAATTTAGGTAAATTGAGTTAATGAACCAATAAGCATTTCTACATCAAGCAACAAGCAGTATTTTGAATTTAAGCATGTACTCAGTTGAGCCAGTCTTTGTAATGATTTCTTTGACATTCAGTACTGATTTCCACAATTTTAAAAAGCAACTGAAAACTGTTTGCAGAATATGAGCAACCACTAACTCCAACACCAAAGAGTTGTTATGAATGCAGAAAGTCCTCTCCATTAACTCAACATCAGATAGCAACAATTAGATAGTATGTAATACGTGGATAGCCACTCTTGTCCATTATCTAGAAAAAAAATTAACCAAATTTTCACCTACATTATTAACAAAAAGGCTTTACTTATCAGAACATTTCATTAGAAATCCTCTATAGTTTTGTAAGCAACAGATTTTAAATGACGGTTCCAAATCCTAAAAATCAGCATTCTGTCTTTGTTGCATCATCCTTCCCCGGGGTGGGGGGGGATGGGGAAAAATCAGTCAGAGAGTGGACAAGTATAACATTGTGTGAAATCACCACCAAAAGTTAATCTTTATAATTCAAAACATATTGGATTCCGATTAACAGTTTCCCCAGGCGGCAGGAAAACAAACTCCTACAGACTAAATGAGTTTCTAACTTTAACAATGCCAATGTCTGGTATGAAGAGATTGATGCGATTTGCTCCAGGAGGTAAAGCCCTCTTCATCAATTATCTATCCCACCCTAAAAGCACATCTTGATTTCTCTTGTCAGCAATTCAGTTTTCAATACTCACATCCTGATTATATTCCAAGAATACGTGGAAATTTAAGTCCTTTCTCAAAATAGGATGTGCTGCCACACGACACAAAAACACTTCATGCATTGCAACTGTCTTCTTGAATATTGCCAAATATTCACTGAAAACAAGAAACAAGACAGACTTCAGAGTTTCACATAAAGCAATTAAGTTTGAGATAAGCCTAGTGAGCAGCTTTAAGAGATCCTCAGTAAGGATACAAATTTATAAGCTGGTATAGTAGAGGTTATCACTCCAATATTTGATATATACATAAATAAATAATACAATGTTAATACTGGGGGGAGAAATTTGAAGCCCTAACATATTAGAGAGAGACTTTTAATGAAGGCTCCACAAATACATTCTAATTTTTAAGGCCAGCTAACACAGACTGGGTTGCTCAAAGTGTAACCTCATTTAATGGTCCTTCCCCCAACTCCCCCCAAGTCAAGAAACTGAGATGCAGACTACGGTCACTAGGCACTATGTAGCTGATGTGCAAATTACTTCCTCCCCATCTCCATCCCCTTGCCTATTTGCACCCTCCTTACTTATTTAAATGTTTTTCTTTATTCCATGTTAAACACCTAGACGTTTTGGGCTGAAGCTTACGCGGATGACTTGCTTCATCGTGGTTCTAAAAGCGAAATTAAGCGCTGCATTTGGTAGACCCAACCAAAAAAATCATGTTTAACCATGACAATCACATAGTCGCCCAGTTCAGCCAACTCAACTTTAAAGCAATTACTCATTTGTGATTTAATTAAGAGGAAGACATTCTTATCAATGTAAGTTTGCTAGAATTCATTTTGCCTTGCAAATCCAATGAATAAGTTGTAACTTGTCTGGAAATGAGGTAGGGGCTCTTTTCCCCATTCTGAGGTCAAACGGTGAAACGATAATCAACACTTTTGCTTCCACTGTGTGCAAGGAGGTTAAGATTTACATACCAGCAAACCAGCAGGGCCAGTGTTGGGAGATGTTTGATCTCAGTGACAGTAGTAGTCATTCAGTGAAGACAAAAAAGGAGGATGCAGAGGATGGAGGTGGCAGTAGAAGAAACCCAAAGTTTTCTGTGTTATCCAACCCCTAACCAGACCACAAGAGAATCATGATCAGGGCCGCTGGAAAACCACAGATTCTTTAAAATCTATAGTGTTTTGCTCATTTCCAGTTTTCTGCATAATAAGTGTATATCTACTCTGCTAAAAATGTTGTTGTACGTAACGCTGATACAGAGCTTTTTAAAACATTTGCTCACAGCAGCTGGAGTTCGGAGCCAAAGCAGCAGTTCTAAGAGTTCTATGTACTTTTCTCGCCAATTCAGAGCTCTTGATAGAAGCAGTCTAGAAGCAGTGTAAATATACACTTGAAAACTAAAACCAATGACAGGAAAAAGATCAAAGAAGTGAATGCATGATAAGGAAAGGGGATGAAGTGAGGAGAAACTTCACTGAGTAACTCAATATGGAACAAAAAGCCTTAGAGCAGATACTTCAACACACATCAAATTCACAGTAACTGAAAATACTATTTTCAGGAAGTATATTCTCCTTGTGCAAAAAAAAGGGAGTGTAAAAAAAAAAAAAGGTATTTTCAAATAATCTCCATATTTCTTGGGGAACAGAAGGCTGGCATCTATGTTTATGGTACCAACCACATGCAAAAATCCCTAGTTCAGTCACTGCATGTATAAACCTTAATTAAGCTTATAAAATGTGGAACACCGGAACTAAGAAAGATAAAAGCTTCATCCTCTCTTTGCAGGTGTTCTGTGAAGAAAATTATCTAACTAGTTTTTTTCCTTATAAAAGAATGCTCAAGGACAAGCTGACTTTTTTTCCCTCCCGTTTCAGAAGATCTTCCACGAAATTGTTTCTACAATTTTCCTAATGGCTCTGATCATGATCACTAAGATACCCCGAGTTATGTAGCAACTGGATTCTCAAGCCTGTATCACACAGAGAAACATTATAGTGAAATCAGACACACAGGTCTGCAAACATCATTAAAAGTTGTGGGACATTAAAAAAATAAAAGTCTACATACGCCTCCAGTTCTTGTTTCATCTTGGTGAATTCTTCTTTCGTCATCGATCCTTCCCCTTCTCCAAGTTTCTGCAATTTCTCCCTTGAGGCATCAAAGTCAGGCCTGGGTGGTGCTGGAGGAATCTGGAATTGAATCAAATTTTTACTTAATTGCTCATCTTCTCAGTCAAACAACATCCATTCAGCACAGGAACTGTAGATTGCCTGCAGCTTTTTAATATATGGCTCTCTCTTTCATCATTCATTACAGCATTTATGGATAAAGTCTCTCATTCATGAGTTAGGCATGCTGCGTTACTGTACCCATTTTGGCCAAGCATCCTTGAAGATTACTAAAACATTAACTAATGGCTTTGGTAGTTTAATTACAACAGAAACCAAATAATACCTAACTTTCCCATGACAGTGAATTAAAACTTGAAATCATTATTTGATAATTAGTTTTGTTTTAGGTTTTTTGTAAAGATTACTTCTTCTTTAAAGAAAAAAAACCAACAATTTCCCAATTGTTTTCACACCATCCATTTATAACTTCCCAAAACTTTAAACCAAAAAAACCATTCCGTTTGTTTGCAGGCACTAGTTCTTTCTTGCAGCACTGTTGACATTAAAGATATGTCTGTTGAAATAACAAAGCACACAGTAAACAAGTCTCTAGGTTAATCTTGTCATATAGTATATTAACATTGAATTAAAGAACACTGCAGCCAGACTAATCCCGAAGTGCTGTCAGTAAAGGGACGCAGAACAAAGCTAAACTATGCTTCAGTTGAGTTCACCGATACTTGCCCATTACATTAATGCATTACAGAAAAGAAAAATCCAGCATCTATGCAGTCAACCGTCAGAAACTAGTTATTACCACACTGAAGGTCTAGTCACTTCAAATAGCTTTTCTGACTGACATAAAACACTTCACAGAGTATATTCATCACACTGTACCCACTAGTCAATTACAAACCCATGTTTACCTTTGGAACCAGCAGACACTCCCCAAACACAAAATGAGTACCTAACTTTCACACTGAGATGACAAATATTTGTAATTAAAGTATAAACAGCAGCACCCCGTTTTAATACAGTATCCTAAGGTGACTATTTTGAAGCCTCTGTTTTCTGGAGGCCTGAAATACACTTCAAAACCTAAGTTAAGTTGCATATTAAGGTTCTCTGTAGTTCTGCATTTTTCTCCCCTCCAACCAATTAATGGTAAAATGGTTCTGATCTTCATGATGAAAACTGGAAGAGTACACTTACCAGAGCTCAGTTACTGCACTTTCCTATTCCAGCTACAACAAAGGCAACATGGAACTTGTAACTAAGTTAAACATTAGCTTGCAAAAACAATAAATCCAAGTTATGCAGTTCACCTATCTCCCACTCTTAACATGGGGCGGGGGGACTAAAAATGAGCTTGGATACAGATTAAACTCCTCACTCCCTAGGAGTGAAATGCAAGAAAGTGCAACAACTGCAGTAACTTTCGTCCAAGTTTTGCTTCAACCACTAATTTTGTGTAACTGCATAAATTGAAGTATTAAGAGCATCTGATCTGATTTTAGAAGGAATGAACATCTGCCATTTCCACTGCATTGAAAAGCAGTCACAGGTACTTCCGATACAGACCACAGAAAACAGCGTGTGTAAACGAGAACAACTGCAGTACTTACGATATAGCCAGCGTAGTCCTCATTCTCAACAAAAGAATCATGAAGCCAAATAAACTCTTCATGTTGCCGGACAACAGAAAATTCATTTTGTTTGAAATTTGGTAAGGAACTCTAAAACAGGAAAAGGAGGAAGAATTATTAAAAAAAAAAATCAAAACAGCGACAAGAAAAACAAACCACCACCACCAAACCCACACACCCAAAAAACCTCAAAAAACCACAATGTTTTTCATTACTATATGAAAAACATCTTGAAGGAACAACAAAAATATCCTTGTCAAAATAGTCTTATCATCCAGGTAAGGATTTGACCCCCAAAAAGTTCATACAGCAATAATTACCCCCATCTGAATTAGTGCAGCAATCAATTGGAATGAGTTGCCCACAGAGCTTATGGAGTCTCTGCTCTCGGAGGTATTCAAAACCCAAACGGACAAGTCCTGAGCAGCGTGCTCTGGTTCACCCTGATTTAGTTGTGGGACTGAGGGAGGAAAAAGGACTAAATGATCTCCAGAAATTTCATTCAACCTCAACTATTCTGTGATTCTGCAATAAAAAATATTCAAAGTAAAAACAATAGAATAACAGCCATAAAGCAGTGACTAAAAATGATTCCAGTGTAGCTCCATTACGATGTATGTTTTTAGATTAGCCATGCTTTCAGATTCTAACAAAAAAAATGTACTGAAGAATATTAAGGGATATTAAAGATTCTACCTGCAAATAGGCCAATTAATAACATGGGAATGGCATGATCACACACCAGTACAAAAAACTGAACATAATTTTTTCTAAACAGGTTTCTAACCTCTTAACTTTTCAGCCATCTTTTTCTGAAGCACTGCAGCTACAGTCTCGTGAACATAATGCTACTTTCTCATTTCCTTTGGATTGTGTTAACCTTGTTTCAATAAACAGTTTAAGCACACCTTCTTTTCTCTACAATTAAGAAAACATTCAGTATACAAACCCAGGCTTTTACCTTTGTATGGACAGTGAATTTCACTTTGTCCCTCTCACTGAGTGCATCTGAGATATCCACTTGCAGCGCAGCATCGGTCTGGAGATCTACATTTATTGCTCTAAGCTAAACAAAGAAAAATCTATTTAGCTTAAATTAAAAGAAAATTATATTTCCCTTATTCTTCCTGTGAGAGGAACCCTGATCCTGCAATGCTGAACATCCTTAAAAGACTGAAGGCAGATGACAATAAACCCAACATTAAAAGATTATTTCCAGCGGAAAAAGACATTTCAGTAGGACTCCTTATGGCACACATGACCATACAAATAATTTCCTTTACCAAACTCCTCGTTAGTGCACTACTTTCATTTCTGTATGCTGCTAACTTGCTAGTAATTGAGGTGGTGAAGACAAAGTATGTTTACAGACAGCAGCAAGTTTGGTAGTTTTTTCCTTCATTATTAACTTCATTCCCCCCACTACTCCAAATCGAGAACCTGCCAAAAATGTAGTTGTAAAGGTAATTATAAATGTACCAACAGTTGGAAAGGTACTTTTAAGGAGAAAAGTGGTCCTACATTTCAAAGAAACAAGAGCTGTTAAAGAGCTGGTTTACTCATATTGTCTTATACTATTCTTTTGTTTAACAATTCCCATGATATACTGAAAAAGCTTTAAAAAAATAATATCCCGAACTTCACAGAGCTAAGTCTCCTTAGAAATAGTTTTCTGAAAATAAAACAAAAAAGCCCCCAAACCCAAGATTTCAATCTCTTCAAAACTAGCATGAGAAATGGCTAAAGTACAAGGAATACACATTTTTCCACAAGACGTGAACCCTGAATTCTCTCACAAAATAATTCCAAAGTCACATCAAAAAGGAGACGAGGATCAAATATAGAAAAATGGGAAGATTCTCTGAGGACCACAATGTTTGGCAGTAACTGGACCAAAGGCTTCAACTAACCTCACCTAGACCACAGCTGGAAATCCAAGTCCCCTCACCGTTTCACCCATGTCATTCTAAAGCAGTTTGTCCCGTGCCAATTTTGTCATCATGATCAACAGACGTTCAGAATATTTTTACTACTGCTAAGGCTAACTTTGAAATTTTCTTCAATCACACTGTCAAAAAAAAATATTTCAACATCATGCTCCTGAGGTTTACTTTTTACTGTGTTTTCTTCAAGAAAAATCACACTCTACAGTACAAAAATGCTTTGCCATACACAAAGACTTTTTTTCCACAGAATTTTTCAGGACTGTATTTTCAAGTCCATACTCAAGTACAGCTATGCTTTAAGTATCAGCAACACACAGTACAAAGGTTACACACGATCAGATTTCAAAGGTAATGCTGTGAGGCACTGGAACAGCACTAGGAGAGAAGCATCAACTGCCACATCTTGTTTACCACCAGTTAACCGTAATCCTTATTTTGAATCACAGTGGTCAGCTTCCACTCTAGTTTTCTTGTTAACTTCAATGCACAGACAACTCTACTGCTTTATGCTGCAGCAACCAGACTAGTAGAATTTAGAACTAGTGTATTAAAGTAAACCAAACTCATGCAGCCCGGCATATTATGCTAGGCTGGCAAAATATAACAGCTCAATAGCTGTTACACAAATAGCAACAGCTTTTCCTTACAGCGAAGTTGGAAATCATTAAAACCATCACACAGTAACATATTCACTCAGGCATCGCTTTTCGCTTTGTTTTCCCAAGGTTTAGGAGGTCACTGCCTCATACAAAGGCATATTATCATGCAACGATCCACCGCAGATCACTTCTCAGAGGCAAAACCTCCCAGCTCCTACTGAGTTTCCAACGTGCTTAACATCAAATTTAGGAAAGAAAAATACAATCTGACATACCAATGTCTGCCTTGTGTCATGACACCGCATTTTTCAGCTTGTAAAAAAGTTTTTAGTGGTTAGACTGTCTGGGGTACTGTTTGTTTTCCTTTGCTCCCCCAGGATACATTAACAAACAGAATAATCTCAGCAAATAATCTGGATTATCCGAATGGTATTTTTGTAGACTTTCAGGGGTCACAAAAATTTCTAGTAATACCTTCCTTTAAAAAAAAAAAAAAAAAAAGGCAGTACAATACAAAGTTCTAAGGTTCAGTAAGGCAGCTGTTCAAGTTTGTCCCTAGGGCAGCGCATCCTGGCCATATAGTCACCATTTCAGAAACAGAATGCTTACCTGGGCTGAGAAAACTAAGGACTGCCTAAACATGACAACTTCAGTCATGACAAACAACTGTAAAGGACTATTTGTGTGATTTATACTGAGTTAAGTTTGTAACAGTTTGGAAGAGTTTAATCAGATGTTAAATTATGCTGTCTAGCCTGACTGCCAACAGGGAACGTTTTCATCTGCAATGGTAATGAAGCATTTATGAAAGGTGTCAAAGGCAATCAGAAAGTTGAAGGACTTTAAATGTGTTCATGTGACACAATGGTTCACATTGCATGACTGGGAATTAAATTCACAAACAACATCATCACACAACAAACTTATGCAATCTCTTAATCACTAGTTCCAAAAGAAACCGCCACCAATGGATGGCTTTCTAAGCATGACGGGAGTAGAAAATGAGAAGATAAAACGCTGCAGAATCTGATTGGGATGAAAACTGACATGAAAGTACCTTAAATTCTGGAAAAAATGGAGGTGGGAAACAGCTCCTTTGTCTCTTGCCCCCACGCCCCAACCCAATACATACGACACAACACAACAATGTCGTGCTTAGACACGTACTCTACACCCATGCTGAACAACTTGCAAAACAAAAGTTAACTTAATCTAGCTGCTTCACAGGGTCTGGAATATACCAGAAGCCAAAAGCAAAGCTAAGCGATGTTACAGTACTAAATGAGAACACAATGCAAGGAGAGGATTTAGCACCTAAGCTCTTGCTTAAGGATCAATTATGCTTCAAATGCTAATGGTAGGAAGCTGGTAGAGACAAGGGAAACACCCAGAGCTGACATTCCGAGGTAATGTCCTCTGTTAACAACAGTAACTTCTACAGTCTAAGCTCTTTCAAAACTGTTAAAGGAGCCCTTTCTTCAGAGGGTGCTTTACAGGCAGAAAAATACACAGAGGAAGGGAAACAAACAACGCTGTTAAAACAAAAGATTGCCAAGTGTCATGACAGCACTAAGTATCCAGCAGACCAGCTCTAGGGGACAGCTCATTTCCCCTAATGAGCAGACAAGAGCATTAACCAAGTCAGCTGAAGTTTATATAGACATAAAATACACAAGGCGATCCTGGCAGAGCAGTACTATAGCACCTTTCAAAGCATGTACTGTTTACGTTAGAGAAAGCACAAAAAACCCCAACAGGAACCGAGCTCCTCCAAGCGAACTCAATAGTATCTTCCTAAGTGACATTTAGAAAAGCAGCTCCTGCAAGTTCATTTTATTCAGACCATTTATAAGAAGTTCCTTCTACAGACCACCCACTGCTGCTTCCTCCAAGATGATTCTCAGTGCTCTGGTTTACAGTTCTCCAGAAAAGGCTCCATATGGTGTAACACAATTGTTTGAGAATTGCTGCTCTATGTGGCACCAGCATAATTTCCAGCCCTTTTCTCATCCCATCACCTCCGCAATGCACTTAACACAGCTGCAGCTGACCAACAGGACTCTGAAGAGTTAAAAGTACAGTTGTCATAGCAATGTCTGAATTCTAGAGAGGAAAGGGAATTGATTTTCGAAACTAAAAGCTCCATTACTCTAATCAGAAGTTGCCACCCATGCTTTCAGCTGAAGGCTTGACCTACTTGGTTTTTAACCGCAGAGGCAGGCAACAAATCAGAACCAGGGAATCACTTTATGAAAAGCTGTTTATTTTTATTAGTGCTACTAAGAAAAAAAAAAGTTATGGTTTTGAAGAGTAAAGCACAGCAAATCCATTCACAAACAGACTGCCAGTATTTCTTTTGATTAGATTTTCTGTATCACAATCAAAACCATGCAGATAACCTGTGTTTTAACCCCAGGGATTTACATGGCAGTGAAAAACTGAAAACCCCAGAGTGACTGAAAATAAGAAACCTTAAAAAAATAGGGAACAGGGAAGGACCCTGTTTGGGTTTAATTCCTTAGTTCTAGATGAAGACAGGGCAGGGGAAAAAAAAAAAAGGACCGCACTCGGCCAACTGAGATGATGTAAGTTGTCCAACAGCACAAACAAGAATACTAAGAGATTTCTTAAGGCTTTCAAATTACCTCGTGAACTCTGATTACCTGTAGCCTTAGAGGGAAAAACTAATAACAACCGAACCAACCAACCAGTTTCACATGGGATCAGATCTGCATTGTTATGTTCTACCTGCACCTTCAAATAAAGATAACCTAACTGTGAGCTTCAGTGGCTGCTCCTAAATACCAGGGACAACCTATGTAAAATACTACTCCATAATTAACAAGTTCTTCAATCCTTGTTCTGAAGGCACTCAAAGAACAACAATTTCCACCTTCTCTCCTTTTTATCCAGTACTCTTACTGAAGTAGCTCTATAATTAACGGCAAAAGGTCTACAGCAGCCAGAGTTGGCCTAACATGATACTAGAATCTCTCTTTAATTTCTGATCATAAACTGGAACATAAAATGCACTGAATTCCTACCACACGCATGGAGTCAAAAATCACATGGTACTCAACATTATATTTGATACCTGTGTATGGCACACATCATAACAGGGAATACCAACACAGCCAGCAACACCCAAGGCAACCTAAGCAATCCAGGAGCTGCTCTCCTACCTTGCTCAGAGTCCTTCTCAAAACACTAACTGATAAGGATAATCGGTCTGAGTAAGTTACAGCAGATCAGCTGATTTGTTGCTGAAGTGAGGAAGGCAAGTTAAAGAAAGATGAATGAGCAGTCAGAAGAGAAATGAAGGCCAGAAACAGCAGGGCAGAGAAAAAGGTTTTCTCAGTAAGTAACATAATTGTGGCACCCTGTCCCAACAACAGAACTTCTTTTCGATAGAGAGTTTATGATGCAGCGTGTGCCTGCAAGGTAAACGCCCCATCGTTACCTGCGGGAGAGCCCCCACAGCCTGAAGAGAGCGAGGGCAGGGTTGTCTCACCTAGGCCCTGGCTCTCGATTAAAGATGGCACCTGGTGCTCTCCACAAGGATGGTCAACCTGGGCAGGACCGCGGAGGCGGCTAGGTGTGTGCGGGCGGTTGGGGGCACGGATCAGGGCAGGAAGGACACAGGGAATGGACACAGAGGAATCTCCAGCAACACTCAGGACACACACCCCCCCAAGCTATTCCGACAGAAGCACGATGGAACTGCCCTTCAAAACTTGCGTGACAGAACAATGAAAAACGCCAGGAAAAACACGCGCACCCAGAGGCTAATTTCAGAGGGAGGCCGCGCTACGTCCACACTGGCCGATCCCGGCAGAAGAACACCCCGGACACCAATCGCCCGCCGCCCCCGGGCATCCCGCATCCCCCCGGTACCCGCGCTGCGGGCTGAGGCCCGGAGGCAGCTGGACGGTCCCCCGGGGGAGGGGACCAACCCTGCCCTCACCCCCCCGCCGGGGTCCCTAACGCCTCCCCGCGGCACTTACACCTCGATCCTCCTCCGAGAGGAAATCTGGGCCGTCGTCCGAGCCTTCCTGCTGGGGGCGAAGAGGAGGAGGCGGAGCGGGCCGGGGGGGACGCGGAGGAGGCACGGCCAGCGGCGGGGAGGGTGGTGGGGAGGGGGAGACAAAGCGCACAGGTTAGCGACCGGGCCGCAAACCCCCGCCCTGCCCCGCCCCAGCACCGCGGCCGCCCCGACACCCACCATCATGGCTGCTCCCAGCGCTCCGCGCCCGCCGGCCCGCCCGAAGCCCAGAGGGGAGGCGGGGCTGCGGCGCGCGGGGGGCGGGGCGGGGCGCGCGGGGCGGTGGCGGCGGCGAGCTGCACCTCTCGCGAGGGAGCGGCGGGCGCGGGCCGCGCGCCCTTCGCCGGCCCCGCCCCGGCGCGCGCTCGGCGAACGCTGAGGGGAGGGCCGGGGTGGGTGATCGGCTGCGGGTTCTCGCTGAGGCCCGGTGGGTGCGGGACGCGGGGAGAGGAGAGGCGGGGAGCCGAGGGGAGCGGCGAGCTGGTGGGCGTGAGCTGGCCCGCGCTGCAGTAGCAGCGGCGGTGCTCCCTGGTGGGTCTGGCGAGTACCGGGAGCCGGGCCTTCAAAGTGCGGCCGCCCCTCCGCGGTGGCTGTTCGGCGGGAGCGAGGTTGGGTGTGCTCATGCGTACAAGTTCACGTTCAGAACTCTGCCTGCTGCCGCCCCCGAGCCGTGACGGAGCGGTGCCCTGCGCTGCTGCCCGTCCTGCCTGCGAGAGACGGGCCTCGCCGCAGCCGCCTTCACACCCTTTCTACAAGCGTGTGGGTGAAACGGACACTGCGATTTCGCGGCGCTAGAAATAAAGCGGATTGTAACGTGCCCGTGATTTAAGGGCAGTTACGTGACTGAGCTTGGTGACTGCCTTCATTCAGACCAAGCAATGGAGCCGTTAAATGCCCCTTTGTCTGATGATAGCGGAAGACATCAGCATCCGCAGCTAAACCAGCCGGGGGCGGGGGCATGCCTGAGACTGCACTTGTCTGTGAATCGGAGCTGGAACAGCCAAGAAACAGCCTCAGGGTGGGGTTTCGTGGTCGGCACAAACCGATCTGAGTGTGTGCGGTTGCCGAGGCTGGGGCACGAGTGTACGGACATCCCATGGGCCTACGGTCAGGCAGATGAGGGCCTTGGTCCGGCTGCAAATTCACCCTGCAACAAATGACTGGTTTCTACCTGAGTCAGCTCCATAATCCAGACAAGCTACACACGCTCTCGTGGGACAGGACCACCGCTTGCCCCAGTAGCACCATGGATTTAGACAGGACTAGGGCAATCCGGAAACTGCACCTTGAGAAATGCTGCTCATAGAGCCTCAAGGAGAGCAAAGAGAAAGCTTTCCGAGCTCTGTACATGCGTTTGGAATTTGGAAACGGAAATCATCTCTTGGAAGCTGTTCTTAGCACAGCTGCATTTTGTAAATAATTCAAAAAGCTGTTCTGTAAGTAATTTTCATGTATGCAGTCTCTTTCTGTTTTGATGCAGACACATGCAACATCATCCAAAGGACTGACTTACTACTTGGGTCAAGAGAGGTAAAAATATTTTACAAGATACTGAAAAAGTGTATGTGACCGCTGTTTAGACACTGACCTTGTCACGCTGATGGGGTAAAGACAAAGTCACACAGAAAACTGATTTCTGGGGGTTCACCTGCATGAGTTAGCAATCCTGGGCTGTGCACGGCCTGGGCTCAGCACCGTACTACCACTCCACCCAGCAAACATCTATTTTTCTGGAAAAAATAAAAACAGTGACAGAATGAGCTTTATTTTTTTAATTTTTTATTATTATTATTGTTAATACATTTTTGTAGGACCAAAGAACCCAAGTCAAGGAGCTGAGAAAAGGCTTCACAAGTAATACAGAGATAATCCCCTCTTCCAGGGGACAGCTAAGTAGTCCAGCTGACTGGCATGGAATGCATCTGTCAGGATGCACCTACAAAAAAATAAGGTTATGTGGTTCTCCAGTGTGGTTCTGGGAGCAGTGCAGTCATGTGTTGGTGGCACAGAGGCTCCTGAGGGACATACTCCAAACCAGCTGTGGCTCCAAAGGTGCTCTGTACCAAAACTGCTAAGCAGCAATACTAACCATGATACTAATCTTTTTTCCTGCTGGACCAACCTATCCCAGCTCCATGTCTTGCCCTACTTTTGTCCCCATGCTCCTCGCCGCCAGCAGAGCAATGCTTGCTGCATGCTGCTTCTGCTTCAGCAGCTGGGAGACAGATCATACGGGGTCATCCTTGCTCGTAGGTGGGAGAAGAGCCTACCTCTGCTCAGTGCTCTTCTGTCAAGACTCAGTTTAATACACCTGCTCTGTGGCTGCAGGATGATGTTCGGTCTCCTCTGACAGCTGAGCTCACCCCACCCAAGGAGTGTCCATCTTGGCTGTTTGCACCGTCTGTGTCACAATAATAAACCAGGTCAATGAGCTAGACGATAACCCAGCAAGAATGAAATTGCATGTTGTAAGTGAGGCGATCTGACAGCCCTTCGGGACCATCCCATTCCTGCCCTCCTTCCCCACACACCTCTCTCTCTGCTTTAGACCAGCTCTGGTCTTCAGCAGGTCCTGACTCCACTCAGCCCGTCTCACCAGCAGGAAAACTACACGGGGTAAAGGAAGGGAGAACTCTTTTGACTCTGATAAGCAGTATGGATGGCCTGGAGGAGGATGAAGGACTCTGAAGTCAGAAGAAAGGAAAGCCTTGGGGCTCTCAACTGACATCCTGCCAAATTATTCCCTTTACCAGCAGCATCTCACTTTTGCTCTGACACACTGACTCACTCAACAACTCATTTTTTGTCTCGTTTTTCCTCTCTTTGTTCCTCATATTTTCTTTTCAGCTATTGTGTTTTGTTTTGTCTTATTTTTAGCTGCTACATTCTTGAGGCAAAGATCATAATTTCTCTGCGTTTACAGGGCCATAAGTAGAAGAGGGACCAATCCTGCGCCAGTCGGGGGAAAACTGCTGCACCATTGCACCCCACGGGCCCTCAGAGTTTTTAAAACCACTCCCGCAGAGACTCATACGGTCAGTAGATGGTGCTAGATGCATATTTTTAGGGATGCTTTTCGGCCGAGATTTACCCAATCCCTCACGTTTCCTTTGTGTCTGAGTGTGCTGTCCCTGCAAACCTGGAAGCCACACAATTTGGGAAATATTTCGCTTTTATGAGGGAATCAGTGCAGAGATCTAAAGGCTTTCCACCCCACGGCATCATGTCATCTAGTACTACCTACAGCGTGACTAATCATGGAGGGAGTCAATGAATGCAAGCGTTTGGCATCGCAAGGGCTGTACTTCTCATATTTCATTAGCTGATGTGTATTTTTTAAGTGTGAGGAACTATTCTTCATGCACTTTCCTCTTTTGAGAAGTCTCTCGACTTTCCTCTCTAAACCAAATTACTCTCAGTTTCCTTCAACCAACCTCACGTATTGTTCATGTGGAGCTCAGATACAACATCTTGCAGACAAACTGTGGTCATCAGGACCAGCTTTCCTTTATCTCAGTGCCAGATTTATTCCTCCTTTTGTTCCATCTTTGAGATGAAAATATTTTATTCCCTTACATACTTCATTTCAATTTTCTCTACTGCTGCTCACTGGAACTGTGTTAAGGAACCATATCATTAAAGCTATATTGCAAGGCTTTTATTGCAGTGGAGCAGATAACTACATTTTAAAACAATGAATCAATATTTACCTTCTATTTCTGTGGAAAAATAGAGCTTTTAAGTATAATGTTTTCAGAAGATTAAGGCTGAAAGAGAAAAAGGCTTCAAAATCTCATTATAAAACCAGTCTAAAAAGCTCAGTTAGTAATAAAGGCTTTTTACCTGTTACGGAGATAGATCACTTTACAACAAAAAATTACTATGAAACCAATCATATTCCTTTAGGAACACCAAGAGGATGTGAGCTGTGGGATTAAAATAACAGAGAGGAGGAAAAGATGTGTCATATTCTAGAGAAGAAAGCAAAATACAGCTTAGGACATTATGTGCCTCGTAACTTCTAGCTGCTGTGAAGAACAATCATTTCCATCAGAAAAAAAAAAAAGAGAGAATCTGTTTCTTGGTGTGGACTGGACCTCTGTGAATTCTGAAGCATAATGGGGCCATATGCAAATAATAAGGATGTGGGGTGTTCTATTCAGGGACCCTGAAAAGGCTCACTCTGCAGTTTTAAAAGCCCTGGCCGCCTTGTGCCAGCTGCTGACTGTACGTATGCACGTACATTGCAATGCAACTGAGCACCCCTCTTCCCTCGGAAAGGATTGGATTTTTTCTTTTTGCCTTTTTAAAATTCATTTACATGGCACTATAGACACATTCTGCCTTTGTCTGCCATGGATGGCTTAATGCCCGCGTACAGCTACACCAATGCAGAAAGCTGAGCTCTCTAAAGCCTTGTTTTTCACCAGTGCTGTGAACTAACGCCAAGAAGCTGTAAAGGGAAGAACATATTACCCACTAAACAGAGGTAAAAATCACTTATTCTGAGCTCTGAAGCTTTGGAAGGTTTTTTCTTCTCTGTGTTGCGTACTGCTATTAACCTAATTGTCGTGTGTCTATGACGGACTGTAGGCAATCATTGCTCTACACAAATGCTTTGCTGCGAGTGCACAAGGAACCTGCATCTCCTGTAGCTCTCACAGCATTGTCTGGGAAAGAGCCTGTACAGAAGCTCTCTCCTTCCCTGGCACACAGGGGCACATAGAAATGTGTAAAAATAAAATCAGAGACTGAGCAGCCTTTTAGCTGCCTACTCTGGATTTAAGCCATTGAACTCATCTCTTTTCCTAAACTCCACTCCCTTCTCCTTTATAAACCAGATGAAACACAGAGCACTTTGGAGAATATTCTGAGATAATCCTTTTCTACCAGTCTTCCCAATTCTTGATATGTCTTCCTTTAAGAGAAAGCCAGAATTTCTGACCTCACCTTTGTACCAGACTAAGGGCTTCACTTGCACCACGTACTGGCACAAAATTCTTTAAATATTTGTAATAGAATTTATTATTATAACGGAAACAGAAAAAACCTTTTGTTGACATCACAGCTGAAATCAGGTTGATTCTTCACCCAGATTGATTCTCAGGTTTTTAATTTTAGAGCTGCCTGCTCTAATCCCTGGGATGTGGAAGGCAATAGGAAGGCTTTGGGATAGCACCCTGTCAGTAGAGTCTTAACTCTATCAGTCAGTAACTGCAATGGTAAGAGCATTACAGGAGACCTCTCCAAAGCAGTTTTATTACTCTTTTCACATCAGATGTTGATGAGTCTGAGGTAAAAATACCAGGAGGCCGTTTACAGTAGTGCTTTCATCTTGACGATTCTTGTCAGGACTAGGGAATAGTGAAATAGATTCAGAAAAAAACCCTCAGTATAAATAAGGCCTTGTTGATGAAAGTGGGACCAAGCAGGATAAAAAGCAGATTTGCTAACACTGACCTTATACACATCATTCCTCCAAGGCCAGCTCTGCCCAGCAGGGCAGCACCAGGCGGGGCAGACAAAGTGGCTCTTGTCATGTCCTGTCACTGGTACAATAACGGGTATCAGGAAGGACTGCACAATGCTGCTTATTTTGCCAGAACAGGCTGAATGACAGTTTCTGCCTAATTCACTAGGTACCTATTGTTGGGGACTATTAGTCATTATTCTTTGTCTTTTGCTCCCTGTTATCTCATTTCCTGTTCTCCTAATACTTTTTTGTTAGCTTTCCTTTATTTTTATCTCTTTTTTAATATTTAGCATTTTTCCTTCCTAATCTCTCATTCCCTCTCCAACCTGTCTCTTCATTTCTTCTTGTTAGACCACCCCATTTCGTGCCCCGATTTCCTTTGATCTTACCTGAGGGCAACTGTCTGTTCTCTCCAGCTTACCGCAAAATGACTCCTCTCCCCTCACACCCAAGCCTTCAGGTCCTCTCTACAATCAGTCCCAGCTCATTCCATATTTGTCTCTTCTTACTCTCAGTCTTACATTCAGTCTCAGCTCTCTTAATGGGCTCCTCAAAGGCTTCTTGCTCACTTGAATTTCACTGCTGCCCCCTTTCATGTCTGGCAGGTAGCCACACTCTTCTGAGTTCTCCCTGAAAACATCAGGTGCTTCCTAGCACATCCTATGAATGTCAGTGGTATTAGAACATCACTTGCAGCATGAGAGAATGCGATGACCACTGACCTGGGCTGCTTGAGACAACATTCACAAGCTTGCCAAACAATAACATAACAATAACATAAAAAACCAATACATAAATAACATAAGAATCTGTCCTTTGTCTTCCTACAGATACCAGGTGAGCCTTACTTTACCAGCATCCTAAAGACTTTCTGACCAGGAGGGTCTCATTCAAAATGATCAAAGATAAGCCAAGAAAAAAAAACCCCAAGCATCCCACGTTACTTCTGATATATGTTTACCAGAGAAAAAGCTGTTTGATAGGTGCCATCAACCAGCATTAAAACAACAATCAGCTGAGACATTATTTAATGGCCAGGGGCAGCTCTTCAAACCTGATGATGGCTGACTCAAAGCCACAGCTGCTTCCATCTCCAGGTGAATCTGTTGTGACACTTATATCACAGCACAGTTGTGTGGGAACACCACCATAAGACATCCCATGGAGCTAGAGATGACCCATACAGCTTATTTAAGTACAGTTGGATAGCCAGCTGCAATGAGAGGCACCGGTTGAGATGCAGCCACACAGAGCACTCACTGTTGGGCTTCTCTGCAGTTTTACTTCCAGCTGTCTGCTTTTCAGTTAACATCTCCTGAGACAGCTTGACTTGACTGACAGTGCTCACTGCAAAACAGCCAAGATGGGCAGGGCAATCGTAATAGCTGCGCTGAATCACTGATTCCCACAGTGTGACCACCAGCACTTGAGCTGTAGCCCACACTTCCAGACAGCCCAGTTCTGTTTGGTTCACCATCGCTCTGGATCTGGAGATGCTGAATATGAAACAACTGTAGAGCACAGTTTGGATTAAGCCCTTCAAAGGCCATGCTACTGCTGGAGGGGGAAGTCTCATCTCCCCATGTGCCCCTACTCCTGCTGCTGTCCCAGTGCTCCCTCAGTGCAGCCCCAGGGGCAGACAGATGAGGACCTGACCCAAGTTACCGGCTTTTCTTGCAGGACCCATTTCCAGCCGGCTAACCTGAGCCAGGACAATAGGAACATAAGGGGAGTGTGAAGGGTAGCACCCTGCTTTTCAGCAGCAGTGCGGGTTTAGATTAGCTTAATCCAATCAGGAAACCTCTTGTGGCTTTACTAACGGTTTATTTCAACCTGCACTTCAGCGAAGATGAGCCCAACACAATAAAACACCCTGCTGTGAAACACGAGTGGGCACACCAGGGAAAATTAGTGAGGCTCCTGCTATGGTGTGTTAGAGCAGTGTGGTGGTGTCCACTGATGGCCAGGACGTACCATTGGGTAAACGCACTGAGCTTGACCCAGTGCAAATTCAGCTGGGATAGCTTGCATCACAGCAGAGGTCTGCACCAAGCATGTGTGGCTATG
Organism: Bucorvus abyssinicus; assembly: GCA_009769605.1. NCBI lineage: Eukaryota > Metazoa > Chordata > Aves > Bucerotiformes > Bucorvidae > Bucorvus > Bucorvus abyssinicus. Next base: position 11,517,260 of record CM020042.1, read on the forward strand.
GATAACAAACGCACTCGTCCATCAGCCTGCAGCCAGCACAACATTATGACGTTGACCAGGCCAGGCTATAATCTGGAATGAAGCATTCCATTAGCACTTTATTGAGTTGCAGGAGTCTCACAGTCAAGGCAAAGATAATACGATACTATGAGAGGTTGTATCTTTGTAGGCAGAAATTAGAACTGTATTTCTGTATTTGAGAGCAAACAAGCCTTGTGTTTCAATGTGGGGAGCTGAAGCGTTCGGTATTTGAAGCACTGTCCTGTACTGCGTGTGGTCGGAAAGAGAGGTGCTTGTAATGTTCATGAGCAGGTCCAGGGTGAGCTCTTCAGAGAAGAACCAAGCAGTCTTAGGAATGTCCCAGCTGGTCAACGTGTGGTGGAGGCAAGAAAGGAAAGCGCTGGTGCTTTGATTTTGGTTTTTCTTTTTCCACTCCCATGCCTTTTGACTTACAGATTTTTGCATCTGAGTGGGTGGATCTGATGGTGAACAGGTGAACCAGCCTCACTGAGAATTTCACACATGGCCAAAGGGAATACTGGGCCACATGGAAGGCTCTGCAGACAGGAACTGGGCAATGGGAACCAGCCTAGGAAATGCTTCCCATCCTCCTGCTGGGATCAAGCTCTCTCCTTCTCAAGGTACAAAACCAAATCCAGAGCATCAGTTTGGGTTTGGGAAGGTCAGCTGTGTTATAATAATCACTGTGTTCAGATCTGCCCACAATTATCACAGCAACTGTGACATGTAGGGCCAAATCCTGCTGATATGTGGAATAACATTGTCACCAAAAATTCTTCTATCAGGGCTGTGTTTGACTCCATGCAAAAGGCAGGGCGTTCAGTGTCCTGTTCATTGCTGCTGAGATCCCAGCCCCGTGCCCCCCACCCCCCCAACCATTAGCTCTCTGCCTCTATAGCAGACACTGTACAAGTTCACAAAGCAACACATCCAGGCATGGAGCAGGGAGCTGTGCCCCAGGACTGGTGAGGCATCCTCATCCAGGCGAGGGAAAACAGGGGAATACATTCAGACCCTCCTCTGGGTGGGGGGTTCCTTGCACTTTGTGCACTAGTGCTGTAAATGATAGCTTTGGCTCTGAAAGTATAAGGACCTGCAGAATGGAGCTACAAAAGAAACACGGACCCTTAATAATCTTTATTTTTGAGAATTATTTCAGGGAGATTAGAATTATTTCAGGGAGATTGCTCAGATGAGCAAGTCAGGAAAGTACCTCGTTCCATTCAGGTCCTCTGCTAGTGCAAATCAGTGCTTTGCCATTAAAGTCAGTGGAGCTTTGCTGATTACATGAAGTCAAGACCATTACGTACAATTTACTGGCTCTAGTCATTTGATAATACTCTGCAATGGGAAACCTTTTGCCTCTCCTTCTTTTGTAAGACACGAAGGACCCATACAGTTCCAGATCACTGTATTTTGCTTTAGTCCCACCTTCTCAAAAAGAATTCTTTTGTTGTTCCTCACTTGAGGGGGTAGCTATGACTAAGTGGCTGAACAAAACCATCAGATTTACCAGAGCTGCACTGCAGCTCATTTCCCACCATTTAAGGCTATGCTATTCTTGGAATTCGCACTTTGAAATCTCCCCACCCAGAGAATCAGTGCTTTAGGACAAAGGTAGGCACCAGTGTAAAGCCCAATTGCAAATGCATCGAAGTTTTAGGTTAAATGTTGCCTTTCACATCTCCTAGAAAAAGAGTTTCTTTGCAGTATTTCTTATTTTACATTTCCACAAAATTACCCAACCGTAGTACTGAAGTTCCAGTAATACATCCTGGCAATGGATTCCCCCTCCACTCTGGGCTGACCTTCCTTACCTCTGAACTTCATGTAATCCTGTCTCCCAGTTAATACAGTCACAGAATCAGCACCGAGCCACCAAGAGATAAGACTTTTGCTTAATCATGACTACTTTAACTTTGAATGTACATTAATTTCTGCTCCATAAAACACCCCAGCATGCTGTAGTGAAACAATACTGTATCAAATCCTGCACACAACAGAACTGAGTTACAGCAGGTCCATACCTGTGGGACAAGCTTATGGGCAAGGACAGCAAAAAGAGTCACACTGGTCATTCATTAGGTGATGCTCTTCCCTCTGCAGCGATTCTGAACCAAGGCCCTAAGGTACACGGGGCTCTGATTTGACAAGAATCATAAAATGTTTTGGTTGCTTGAGATGTGACTGTGTGTGACGTGTAATCTTTGTGATGAGCTAAAGCAACTAACAAGACCAGGCGAGGTTCAATCGGGGTCAGTGAGGCTCTGTTAAACTCCCACATTTCCAGCTCAAGTCCCCTCCTTGCAGTCAAGCAATCCTTCTAACCCCCTCCTCTTTGGTTCACCTGCAGCTTGCATCTGGTTCTGAATCTAAAACACATCAATGCTGAAATTTATTTTAAGGATGTGCAACGTCACAGCTGAGTCTGAAGTGCTCTCAGCTATTGATTCCTGTCGGGCAACAAGGCTGGCATGCAGGGCCCCACAGTAAGGTAACAGCATGCCCTGGAGTTGAAAGTTGGCTAGATGATGCTCATAGAATTCGCAAATGCCACCCACAATGAAGTTCATAGCTGTTTCATTGTTCTCATATTTCCCCTCTTTTGTCCATTTCTGAGACACTGTTTTATCATTATTAATAGAATATTAGAAAAGCACTTAATTTGTTCTAATTCTTAGCATTTTTATTTTGAATGAAGTACCAAATATTTGGGGCTTAATTAACAATATTAATATTTTATTAACAATAAAAGTGAGATACCAATCTCTTAATATTAATTTTTAGATAAATTCGAGAAAGAGAATGAGTGAACTAGGCAGCTGCCAAGGTATGTACATCTGAGCTGAATAATGATCAGGATTTTATAACACATTTGGAAGGGAAATGTAATAAAAGATAAAGAGGGATATGGAAGTGGGATAACTATACCCACTTATCACTGATGAATTATTCTAGACTTGTTTGATATATTAATTTGATAAAATGATTGCCTGTTCTTTACAGAGACAGCCACTAGACCTAACCTTGCTGGACTCCTGAATGTATTTTGTATAACATTAATTAAGATGAAAATCAAGACTAACATATGAACTGTAAAGCGGAGAAGAAACTGACTGAAGAGGATTCTTCTGTCAGGAGAAAGGGGAATTATTAATGGAGTTTCCTAGATTCACTCTGGGAACAATCTTATTTAATCTTCTCAGTAATGACCTTGGCACAGAAAATAGGAAGTGAATGAGCTAATGAAATCTGCTGACAGCACAAAACTGGCAGGTACTCCTGATACAGAAGGGGACTGGAATATCATGCAGGAAGACCTTCATGATCTTGAGGACTGCAGTAACAGAAATAGGATGGAATTTCATAGCGAATAATGCAAAGTGATGATCTTAGGGGCCAAAAGAAATATCTAAAAGTATGAGGACAGAGCAGAGGAGGAGAAAGAAGTAGTAGTATCAGTCATGTGATACATATCAGACTTTAATGGAAGAAGACATAGGATCCTGCGATGCAGAGAAAGCAATGCACTAGTATCTACGGGACATGCAGGGATAAGGCTCAGCCAAATCAAAAGATTCAAACCAGACCAGGTATTAAGAGGTGCCGCTAGGACAGTTAAGGGGACGAAGAAGGCCATCTTACCAGAACTATCCTGGTGTGAACAAATAAAAAATACAATAATACATCAAGGAATAAAATAAAGGGAAGGCTATTCAAAGTAAGGAACAATACAGGTACAAAGTAATTGCCCAGAAATGTGTTTAGGCTGGAATTAAACTAAGGCTTCAAAACATCAAAGCAGGATTCTGGAACATCATCTCCATCGTAGTAGTAGAAAGAAAAAAAAAAACAAAAACCTAATTTTAAGGTGAGCTTGCTAAATTTGGGAGGAAAGAAAAGGGTGGAGGGGCTACACGGTGTGATAGGTGACAATAGCAAGTGGTTGGAATGAAAGTCCCCTTGGGTGGCATCAGCTTCTCCCTTCCCCATCAGCCATATTCGCATAGAAAAATGATGTGCAAACTTTCATATGCACAGCTGAGAGTCCTGCCCTGTACCACAGCTGCTTACTGCAGCTCTGGCACTCAGTGATGAGACTCGCAGACATTTCAGATGCTGTGGAACATCATACGGTCAGAATATGGGTAGGGGAAACCTGGGTTCCCTTGGCTGTGGCAGCTCTATACTTCAGCAATGCACAAGAGCAAGTATTTCACATGTGGAACAAAGTGAACAAAATAGCTTTGAACTCTGCAGCGAGTCCACTCGGCAGGCCCTGGCAATGTGGGCAGTGCTGCATTTGCAGCAGGAACTGATTTTTATATAAGTCGCTTACAGAGACACCTCTCTCACTTCCCAGACCCCCAGCATGTGGAAATATCTGTTGGCATCTCATCATTGGAGCTTAGGCTGAGAAAAAAACACGTTCACCTCTGATCAAAGAAAATGATCGAGAGATGATTTCTGGAGGAAGTAAGTTAAACACTGATGTTATGCCATAAAAATAAATAAAGAATTCTTCTGACAACTGAATCTGATTCTTCAAAAAAAAACCCACCAGGCTTGTTAAAGAGAAGTACTAAACAGACAAGTAACATGAGGAAGGCACGTGTTAGATGTGGAGATGTTCACGTTACAATCTCTAAGAGCTGAAGCTACAAAGTGCAAAGTGAGCTGGATGTGATGATACCTCATCGCCACGATGATACAGACATCACCGTGTCTGATTTCTAGATGTCTGCTCCCTAATCACAAACTAATGACTTCTTCATACAAAACATTTGTACAGTTCTGGAGGCAGAAACCAGGCAAACAAGACCCTAACCAGTAACCAGTGTCCTTCAAGATGTAAAGTTCTGCTGCGTTCAGTGTGAGGGTGACTGAGCGTTAAAGCACTTGAGAGGGTGACGTTCATACCGCAGCAGCATCAAAGGATGAGGCTTGGCCATCAGGCCAGGCTGACACACAGAAATACCAGTGAAACCCCTAACCTGCAGTCCAAACCGAGACCGGAGTCCACAGACCTTGAGAGGCACTATCTTATGAATTAGAACCACGACTAGTCAAGAGAGAGGTGAATTCAGGCTTCTTCCATAACGGGTGGATTTTCTAATGTTTTTCCTTAAGGTTTTGTATCAAAAATGGAGGGGACTCACCCGTTTTCTAATTTATATGGCAGAGAGACGGGGCTGTGCAATGTTTGTGCTGAATCCACGGCTGAATCCACGCCATCAGCGTACCTAGTCACATTGAGAGTCCCTTTACTGCCCTGGGCCACCGAGGAGACTCGGCCAGGAGAGCCCAGCTTCTGCCTCACCAGCGGGCCTTGATGTCAGCGCTGTTTTCTGAACGTAAACTCACAAACAGGAGGTGCGCTTCTGCGCACGTACAGAACGCAGGGAGACAGTACGCAATAATCAAAAAGGTCATAACAGACATAAATAGTCATAATATAGTCACATGATAAAACACTTACTGTTGCATTTTGTGCATCCAAAAAGAGAGCGCTATTAGGTTAAATTGATAATGCGTGTTTAAAATAACCTTTTGATTAAAAGAATCATGGTGCATTTCTTATTTGTATTGAGACCCATCACATTTCAGTCTGGATTATATTATCTTTGCTGTCTAAACCAGCAAATCTGTGACGAAAGCTCCAAAATACAGATAATGCTGGTAAAATATTTGTCTTCATCTACTGTACACCCAGAACATTCCCCTGCTGTCACTAACATCACAGCATACTTGTTCTAATGATTCCAGACACTAATGAAGCATTTCTATCTTGCACTGATTTTAACAGAGCTACCCTTGAATATGCCTGGATTACATCGATTCTGACAAAAAAACCCCACCACCATATATACTTAGCACAAACGTGCACTAGTTGAATCCCAAATACACATCAGGTGAGATATTTTGCCTATTACTCTTGTTTGCTAACTAGTCTGGAGTAAACTCTTCATTTTCTTTTCCACTCAAAACACCACTAGGTACAATTCACCTGGAATGCTAACAGAAAGCTGAAGTTAAGCAAACAAAGTTTGTCTCACAACTAAACAAACAAAGCCAAACCCAAACTCTCTGGAAGTGCTGACTGACCCTTGGCTATTCACAGCTCTGAGACATGTGCTGCACATGGAGCGGCTTGCCTGCACCCCGAGGAATACTATGGCATGGCAGGACTCCCAGTCTCTGAACAGCCTGGAGTCAGGACTTCAGAATCTGAGGAATTCAGTTAATTCGTATCTCGGATCTTCATGGGGGAAGGGTGGCCAGAACACAGGAGTGAAGAGAGGAAGCAAGAGCTGGAGACAGGCATGCACATGCCTGATGGAGAGTAACTCCAAGTTTCACCCTAAGTGAAGCATTAAAATACCTTTATGTGACTCGTGAGGCGTTATCAGTGGCTGAGACTTGATGGACCGAATTTCACCACTGCTGTATATATGTACAGGAGTCAGAGTACTGAAGAATACACTGTTTAAAGTACATACACGACCAAAAGCTGAGATGCAAGTGACCATTGGGCTTTTCAGATTTTCGCCTGAGATTTGCCAGCAGACACATGTATGACTGTGTCAGAATCTTTCACTACCTACCAGAGACCCAAATGTCTGATGCTTCTGCTCTATGTTAAATACACGGTGAGCGCACGTATTGTGCTGCGTAACATGCAGAGAATGTCCAATTCTTCCAGGAAGAGCTGGATTTACTGGACAAGATGCATGTAACACAATAGCCGAGCGTCGCCTGGACACGCACCGAGCAGCACGCAGGAGCATAGTGGCTGTCATGAACACAAAGCAAGTTTAGCTCCTCCGCAGACACCCTGCATACCACATACCGAACTACCAAGTCTGAGGCAATTCTCAGAAACATCTGAAACATTTCGGGCATCGTGCCTTCCTAAACAAGCAAAAAAATTAACCTTTCCCAAAATAAGTGAGAAATGTAGATTCCTAAATGCGCTGCCTGGTGAGGCGGGGTGAAGCACCAGCAGAAAAGAGGGGGAGCATTCAGCCCAGCTTCTGCAGGAATCGCCTTCTCATCCCACACGTGTCATTAGATTGTCTCCGCTGTGCTGTCGAACAGCACCCTCAGATGGCCCTACTTCATATATCTCTTCATCACAAACTTTTTTCTTTTTAAGACCAGGAAAAGGAAATAAATCCTCACTGCAATGCTGCCGGTTTATAGTGCTCGAGACTGCAGGGAAAAACTTGAGGAGGTGAATTAAGCATAAGACAGAAAAGGCATCAGATTAAAACTCTTAAACATTACATTAATATAACTTCTGATTATACAAAAGGCTACTTCCTGCCTTCTTTTTTTAATTTTCTGTACATGTGAAGTTGATAGTATGGCCTGGAATCCTTGTGGCAGTTTTCTCTACATATAATACAGAGATTTTCTTGCTTTGGCTATGAAGTCTTAACCAATGAGCCATGCAATTCACTTTCCATTTTCCATGTTGATACACAGTTTATTTCACACTATTTCTACAGCTTCAGTTTTCAATATACTGTAAATTCATGCATCCACAGCACCTCCCCACTCTGTAAGCACTTACCACTGTTGTGGAAGTTAACAGCTGAAACCAGATGCTTTAATGATTGCAAAAATGGACAGTTCGGGCTTCTGGTGCTGAGGAAAGCATAAAATAACCCAACATGGCAATTCTCCATCTAAATGGTGGAGTCTGGATTTCAGAGTAAAACTCCATGAGCAGAAGGAACAGTTCAAGCATCTTGAGAGGTTATTTCAAACTCTTTGGTAAACTACGGCCAAGTTTACTCTTCAAACAATTTCTTCATGACGCTCCATATTGTTCACAAGAGAAAATGGTCAATGGCTCAGCAGTGGTTTGGTTTTTTTCTTGTTTGCTCTATGTTTATGATAAAGGCTAAAGCGCACTGCTCCTGTGAGGGAGTGGGACCAGAGGAGAATCGAAGCTGGCAGAGAGAGAAAAGCGTGGTGATGAGAGGAGGTGGAACAGAGGTAACGACGATAAATGGGAGGGTTGGAGGAAGCGGCTGAGCAGTTTCCACGTGTTGACCAGAAAGGGGGGAAAATGCTTTGGTGGAGAAGGGACACAGAAAGCAAGTCAAGAGGGGAAACACTCGGTTTTGTCACTTTTCTCTCTAAGGAAATGAAGACACAGCAGGACACTTACACCCGTTCAAAGGGAACAAAATGTTACTATGAAAATGACAAATTCTGATCTGAGAATATTTTTATTCCTTTTGCATACAGCATGACTTGTAACTCTGCTGCCATTATATGGGTTTAACGTCAGCGATAACAGATACCACACACCCTTTCTATGCCCCCTTTCACACTGTGCCCAACAGATGGAAGAGCAAGCCTGATAACATTATAGCAATTCCCCAAAATAGATTAAGTGAACCGGTTGCTTCTATAACCTCCACTTTAATTTTCAGCCCCTTAAAAGACATTGAAGAACTACATTTCCACTCTTTTTGAATCATCTCTTTAAAAACATAACATAGGTGAAAACATCTAAACACTCATCACAGGTATAAATATTCTATTCTACATTTATCTGGAGAGCTCCAAGTTTATAACAATGGAAGATTATCTCAGACTAATATCATAAAGTAGCTGGAATATTCATCTCTTTCAAGTGCTGGTGCGAGGTTGATGAGATGGGCTATGATTATTTCGGGATTAAGCACTACATTAATAATCTCATTCCCACTGAGTGCTACTAAATACTCTCAGCAAACCCATTCGTCCCCTTTTCCTTAACTGTGATCCCATCCCTGTAGGAAGAAATAGCTCCATAAAACCGGGTCAAGCAAACAGTTTACTCTTGCATACAGTGAATGTGTATTTTATGTACATGATACCTCCTTCCTTTGATAACAGTTTCATCCAGCCCCTATTAGACCAAAGCACAATGAAGTGTGGGGACAGTGAGAACACCAAAATCAAGTAACTACCGAAACAGAAGTTTTTATCTCCTAGCTCAAAACCATGTGCATGTTCATATTAATACTGTACAATGTGACTTACTAAAATCCCATGTTCTTGTCTGTTAACCACTGAATGGGATCCAAACACTATTTTAAGAAGAAACTGAGATATCTTTATTTGCACACAATGTAAGATGCTAATGCAAAGAGAATTAACTCTTCTCACCTTCCTGCAGTTTGCTATTACAGCAGAAAGACTGGTTATTAACACCATTTCTAAGGAAAAAAAAAAAAAAGGAGGGAAAAGCAGGACATTCCAGATTCCTTAAATCTCTAGATGAATAATATTTAAAGCATAAACGTGAAAGTAAATTATTCCATTTCCTGGGTATTAATTAGTAAACCATTGGAAAAATCTTATCCTCACTGTTTTCCCAAGAAAACAGCTGTTAAAGTAAGATTCTGAATTACTGTTGGTGTTATGTTTAACACCATTTTTATGTGTCATTATTACTGTGTGCACAGGATAACTGCAGATGAACAGAGCTCACCACAGCTCCTTCCTGGAGTCTACCAGGACATGGACACAAGTCAAGTTTGACAAGACGTTTGGTACCTGCTACAACAGCCACGGTAGCCGACGCCTGCATGTAATTCCAGCGCTATGCTCTGCCCTCAGGCTGCACAGTGCTCTGAGCAGCGTTCTGTCCTCCCTGTGGGTAAGCAAGAAAATATAAACATCATAGCTGAGATGGTTGACTGTATTACCCAAAGAAAAAGCTGTAATTGCAGTCTGTCCATTCTGTTCAGAATGAAAAAGGAGGTGAAATGCTTTAGACATTGATACCGCAGTAACCTCAACGTATCCCAGGACAGGAAATTTATCCAGCTCTGCAAGAAAGCAAAGCAAACTGCTCCGATGTGAATGCTCCAACACTGCTTCAACCCTACCGTGAAGATCTACAGTGGGTGGTCAGGCAGGAGGTCACTGGAAGACCATTGGACTTTCAAAAGACTTGTAATGCTGCTTGCAAAACTGAGGTCAGGCTATAGAGCTACAATATATTTAAATTAATACTGATTTTGACGATGATGGCTTTTACATGTTGTCTGTGCTGTGTGCGAGCATTATGTTGGCAACGCTGAACTCCAGGCAGTTAAAATTGTAATGGAGGTGAAGTGGCCGAATTAAAATGAGATCAACGCAACTACCAGAATTATCAAAAGGTTATATATAGATCTAAATATAGCTTGTGCTGGAGATAATTCCAACCATTGCACCTGTCAAAGTAAATCTGTAAAACTGGCTAGAATCAAAGCCAGGTGTTTTTGTCAGAACAGGTTTAAAAATTAAAACAAAGTGGTTATCGCTGTGACCCTGACAGCTGTTTCACTCAGCCTTACCAGCGATCGAGGCGTTCAGCCAGCTTGTAAAGTCTTTATCTGAGAAAAACCAAGACATTCTTTTCTACTTCCACAAATTTTGTGGGTTGGGCTGTCGCACACAAACCTGAGCGTTTGGCCTGATGTTCTCATCAGAATAACCCAACAGTGGGAGATGGCACGCAGTGCCAAACATGTTCAGTGGCCACGTAGGCCAACACCACGCATTTGTTTCCTATGGGTGTTCTGCAAGATGCCTTTCTACTTTAGTCACGCAGAATAAATATTGGTTAGGAATTCTGGTTACTTGGAAGGAGAGTTCTGGGAACTGATTTTGAAGAGTGAACACGGAGGAATAATGCAGCACTACAAAGGGAATTCGCCAACGCAGAATTAAAACCTTCAGGTGACAGATTCTGCATCAGTGTAGTCAACGAAGAGCTAAAATTATGCTATGGCTTCTTAAACGAATTTATGCAGGCAATGAATTCTGTGGACAGGGAAGTGTTTCATCTCCAAGTCATGCTTAAATAACAGGGCTACGGCTCTGAAATATGACTATAAATTATATTTGTCACTTGCAGTCACCTAATTAAGAACTACACCCGTTCATCCTTGCTTAATTACTGTATTTGGTGTCATCAAAAAACACACATTTTGAAAGGGTTGTTCAAACGCAGCTGAGGCGCATCACCTACGTGCTATTGCTAACCAAGAGCCCCATTACAGCACGGCTTTCTGCGTACAGGAGCAAACAGACTTCACCAATCAATCAGAGCTGCATGTTCGTGTTCCACTGCTCAAAACCACTGAGACACAGTTGAGTCTGTGGAACCAGCATGTTCAGGCAGAGAAAAGATATCATGAGCTCAGTCTTTACAGCTGCAAGCTCATGCTGAAATTAAAAGAAAACAAATCCTCTGCTGAACCCTTTCCCCACCCCCAAGATGTACAGGTCTCGGTGAAAACCTGCTGCTTCTAAACCCTCCTCTGCTTCTTGTTTGCTACACGCACGTTCAATTTTCTGTTGAAACAGCCAAAATGGAAGGGGAGCTTAGCTCTCGCATTAGCCTGAACAGAAGGTCACAGATGAAAGCCGTGCTGCCACGAAGAGGAAGCAGACACAAATAAGGCTCTCTCAACTGGTTCTCAAAATCACATCTCTTTCTTCAAGCCAATGTACTCCCCGCAGCTGTGCTCACCCGCGAGTCACTGATGCTTTTAACTTCCCGCATAATAGAAAAGCTTTTGAGGAGCCTAATATTACAGCGTTTATTTTTCCTAAATCAAACCCCTACAATCACCGACAAGGGGGGTGGGAAACAGACACTGAAAGGTGCAAGTGGAGATTGTCCGTAAAGCTCCACAGAAGATGGCGGGCAGATGGTGGGGATTTGCAGTGACACAGCTGTTTTTAAAAATAAAGGGGTGGAAGAGGAGAGGCATGATTACAGCTACACGCACATTCCTAAGCCTGCTCACACAAGAATAAAAATTAAGCTCGCAGTGGGAAATCGAAGTTTGTATGTTGGGGTTTTTTTCATAATCTGAATTGACGTTTAGAAACTTTTAAAAATAATCAGTGGCACATTCAAGATTCTTTTCTAATCAGTAGTTTTCTAAGTAACTACGAAGTAAAACTGACCGCAGAAATATTAACCTACAATGAGGTATTAAACAATGTCAAAATGACTCTCAGATAAGGTAGGTTTTTGCTGCAAGCCTTGCAATATAAACAGACAATTCTATCAAATAAACAATGTAAGTTATGTTACCTGTTTGAGTTTTCCATGAAAGGCTTTGATTTTTCTCTTGGGTATTTTTTTCAGGTGTTATTAGCTTGCATAGATGAGAATGCAAGGAACAGCGAGATGTACGGGGGTTAGTGTAGGTTTAACAGCATGGGAGGCTCATGAGGCAGGGAAATGCCCAAATTCAAGAGGATATCAAGCACTGGATACGAATACAGGAACAGCAGAACATATTTAAGTAAGCAGCAATTTGTATAAAAACACTTAATTTCATACAGAGACCTTTCACTAGTTTTTAATGCATATTCTCACATATGTCCCCTACAGCCTCACAGAGAGCTCACGTTGGGTGACCACCAGAAAGGCTGTTAGTGTACAGTGTAAAAGCCTGTCTCCTCTAGAGAATCCAGTGAAGCTGTTTCTTGACAGCTTTGTTTACAAAATTAACTCTCTAACAATTCAGCTATTGCTAGATCCAAATTTTTCATTGAGAGATACCACCGATACCGAAAGGCTGATCTTTTGATCGTTCTTCATGGAGCTCACCTTTTTCTCACTGCATCAACTCACTTTCTTCTGAGTATTAAAAATGACTTGTCAGTGCAAACATACTTTTTTGCTATCTTTGAAAAAAACCCAAACATCTAATTTTCTGAACATAGGAGCTGGGACCCAACACAAGAAAGAAGTTATCAGGCACCAACCCCCTACAAACTTCTTTATACCCATCCCCAGAGCCACTGGTGCTGGCTTTTGCTGCAGCTGGGTATTGAACTGAAGGGCTGTAGGTGAAAAAGGGTACAGAAATGCACCTATTCCACACATTTACTCCATGATCTCTCCTTACAGAGTGTCTGGGCTGCTCCCAATCCAAAGCCATGGGCAAAGTGATTAGTGTAGGTGCTGCCTGGCACACAAACAAACTCAACAGCTGAAGAGGTTTAAATTAATTTTATTTATACCAGGTTTTCAAAATCAGAAATATTTCAAAGAAATTCAATACTCAGACAGGTGCTACGTTGATGATCTCTCATCCACCATTAGTGCCATGTTTTCACTCTACAATCATTAACTCGCCACCACAAACTAAGGGGAACTTACAGAAGTTTATAAAAAACAGGCAGACATGAAAATTTGGTTTATACTGGAATTGGCATAAGAGAGTAAAGCTTATTATCAAATTGTGGCAATTGCTGTATTCCATCGCTTGTACAGCAGAAAAAGTCTTCCACTCAGAGAAACACTTTGGGTTTTAACTGAACATAAAAATCCATTTCATGATCTGACGAGGAGTGATTCTTACACCCCAGTCCATATAAATGTAAGCTTTGCATTTCTAAAATCACCACAAGCATAAACCTCACCTACTCACCCCAGTCTTGGACCGATTTCCCTTTTCAGAGGAATCAACCCCCTATGTCTACATCTCTTCCAGAATTTACCAAACCAAACAGAACAACTGCTGAAGTTATTTTTTAGAAGAAAAATGCCATTTCTGCACAAGCTACTCTCATGGAAATTTTATTTAACATTTCTTTATCGATAACTGAAGCCAAGATACCCAAAAGTCACGTCTACACGGAGAAACACAGCATGTACTCGACTGGAGAAGATTTTCCTCCACTCCTCGATCACAATGAGGCCCTCACCATTTTGCATAATGACAGAAAACAACAGCTGACGAACCATTCTGGAACAGATGCCAGCTGTCTCGCATTTGTTTTATCATTCAAACAGTTCTGTAGCACTTTATTGGTTTGGGTTTTTTTATTTTAAAAGCAAGCCATCTGAATTGGACCTCGCATCAGTCAGTCGGTCATTTCAAGAACGAACTGAAGGCAGGCTGATCCTTTTGGATCCAAAACTTGTTTTGGTAGGAATCCTACATAAATACAGTTTGTGCTTCTGTTTTATATCTACTTGGGCTGAGTGAATACACACCTAAGCTAGTTAAAAAACAAAAAACCCTAACCTTTAATATTCAACTTAGAAGCCACAGACATCTTTCCAGACTCTTTGCAGCAGAGACAAACAACAAATTTAAACAGAGTTCTGCTTTAAAAAGTTTACTGTCTAAAATGAAACCCAACTGGTTTATTAAAATTCAACATTTTCAGTTTTGGCTTTTTCTAAAGAAACCATTTATACCTTGTGAAAAATCACGTAAAAGGTCGTTGCATTATACTGTACTGAAACGAGTCAAACATAAAGCACAAAGTAGATCTTTACAATAAACTGGGCTTTGCACACAATGTTAACAATCAGAGAGAGACTAGTTTGAGGAATAAAAAGATCTTTTTATCCAGACAACATGCATACCATCAGTTATTTCTCAACCTTAAAAGGTACCTGAAAGGAGAGTTTTGTAGAACAAAACCAAGACTCATTAATACACTTAGGAAGTCAGTGGTCATCATGCCTTTTTAGTTAAATTCTAGTAAAGTTTAGTCTACATCGAACAGCTAACACAATGGAGTGTGCAGGTCATAGGGACAGCCAGAAGCCTGAAACAGAGTCTTAAAGTCCTACAGGACAAGAGAGCCTCAACACAGTACCACTGGGTTATTTAAACTATTAAAAATAGTAATAATTTTTATTACTCTATGCTTCCTTGTTGAAAAAGGGCTACGGCCTGAACATACAGGGCCCGTATTTAAAAGCTCCGCAATTCTCTCCACCAACTTTTTAAAGCAAGGTAAGGCTAAAGCGCATTCCTTCCAGCAGCGCGCCCAGCTCCGCTGCGAGCGGCTGCCCAGCAGCGCGCCTTTACGCATACCAGGAGAACCATGTCCAGTTTTGCCATTTGTGGATAACGATGACAAGATACAAAAGCATGTGTTTGCCATAAATAGCTCTGGCTAAGGGAGGATTGCTCACAGAGAGCAGATCAAATTCTCTATAAGGAGAGCATTATTTGGCTCCCAGCCAAAACACGTCCCCGAGGCGAGCCGGGGTAGCAGCAAACACTTTCCAGTTCTATTGACACAGAAGAGAACAAGCAGAACAGTTCATTTAGGCTATTTCTTGTACCAAGCTCGTCTGAACTGCAACACTCCAGACACAAAAATTATTTCCTGGCTTTGTATGCTGCATAGAACTGTCATTACACATCATCTTACCCAAAAAGATGGCGAGCTCTAAGATTTCGTGCAAGGTTTTACTCTGACCTGTAGAACTTTAAGAACATTCTGGTACGAAACACACTGCACAGTTAATTACCCTGGATTTTTACGTTTCTGACACAAGTGTTTCATGGAACTAACGGTCTCTAGTAGTGGTAGCTTCTTTACTTCGACAGTAAACGAGGATCAGATCCTTTATCGAATGATCAGAACAGAGCACAAAGTATTGTAAAGCAGTGCCTAAATCATGGTTAGGAATGACAAACTTGCATTATTTAAGATGAAATTAATGACTGTTTATCTTTACAATACTTTCCACAGAAGTTATTTGAAATATGCTTAAATTAAACATACTTAAAAACTGTATTTTCCAAAGAAAACAAGGCAACGTTCTGTAATAAGCCACAAGTTTTATTGCAACGTGGCCAGTTTTTGATGTCAAAAAACAATGCTCCACTTAAGGCTCTTTTTAATACAGAAATTGCCACCATGACCGATGTTTTACAAAACTTTAGTGTTTCAAGACTCACGTGGTAAACAGATAACTTCTACTCCTGTTCAGTAGTGTACATTCAATGGAAAACAAAAGGCATCGTAACAGCTACTCCGTTTATCAAGATATGCATGTAACAGGAATGGAACTGAGGTACTACAATAATCTGATGACACAGTTACAGCAACTTAATTGGCATTCCTTTGGGGGGGGGCGGGTCAAACATATTACAAAAAAAGTGCTTTAAATGCATAGTGTTGTGTGCTGCCATGTCACAAAAATAGGCTTGTCAAGGCAGGTGAGGTGTATGAATGCACAAGAGCCTCATGGAACTGCAATCAAGTGCAACGGTAAGTAATACTGTAGAGAGTCTACCACCCGGCCAGTGGACACCGCTGTCAAGGCATTCGATAGCTTACCCTCTGCTGTCTGCAAGACTATTCACATTAACTATCACATTCATGGTACGTGTGGCAAGGAATGCCTGCAACGTCAGCTTTGGCTAAGAGTGTGACGTGAAAGCATTCCTTGGATCCTACATAAAACTACCAGGATTAAACAGTCTAATGGCCACCGCTGGTAGGCTGCGTAACAATGACATCTCCTTCAGGGGCACTGGGGAAGGGACTGAATTTTTGAGGAGGGAAGGGGACAGGGAAACTAATACTATTCCAATTGAACGAGCTGCAGAAATGGAAGCTCCTTAGATCCAGATGGCACTTGTCTGTCTTTTTATAAGGGTTTTCCTTCAAGTGAAACTACCACGTTGCCTCCCAATTTCTCTGCAAGTGTTGAACGGTCCTTAATATCATCCAAACCATTTACTTGCCACTCATGTTTAATACCTGAAAGACAGACGGACAACAATGTGCTTGTGAGAACCTCAACATCTACACGGCACTGTAACAAATGAGCAGAACATTTTTAGGTCCATACCTGTAAATTTCTTTTTAATGGCATCTTTAGAGCTTGCATAGATCATCTTGCTTTTTAAAGGTGCACTTTCAGGAGCCCTTTAAAGGAAAGAAGAAAACCATGACAGAACAGTTACTCAGTCACCCAGTGCTAACTCCGGAACATTAAATTTTAACAGCAAGCCTCGCTTTTACACACCAGAATATAAATACCAGGTCTTCTTTCTTAGATTCCCTTGTCTCGTACGTGGCATCGTACAAAGCGTATCGGCAATCATTCAAAGGTAGCAACTTCACAAAGGCTGTATAGGGGTCCTCCACAGTATCCCCAATGTCACCAACCAGTATCTGCTTTGACTCCTCAACAATTATTTGTTTTTTGTCATCGCTTAAGCAGAACAGAACAGCTTTCTTTCTTTTTTTAATCTCTTCTGGGGTTGAAGATTTCCTTACTTTCATGTCATTAAAAACCTTTATGACTTCATCATTCACTGTTACTCCAGAAGCCTGTAAAATGAGACCAAAGGAATCATTTAAACAGCAAAAATTAACACTCACGGGAAAAGATGATAGCCTGCAGTGCTAGATAAAGAAGTCTGCCTGCCCCCGTAAGAATAAAAATACTATACTCAACCTGGACACGGTACGAGTTTAGTACTCTTGGCAGGATTGGAGTGTAAGATGTAAAGGAGGTGTAAATTCTGTACTCTCTTGTTGCAGATCTCAGCATCTTCAGCCACGATTCTGGAGAGCAGTTTTATACAACCAGGCACGCAAGTGCCCTACTCAAGCAGTTTTCCATCACCCTATCATGCGTTTGACTGATCTGGCGGTGGGGGGAGAGCGGGGGTAGGGGGAAGCGAACCCAGGAGAGTTTGTGGTTTGGGTTTGGGATGGGGGGTGAGAGGGGTTTTTTTTAGTGGAACAAATGCTACAGCAGCAGCTCACATCCAGCACTGTCATGACTCTCATTTTGTCGGGTGATGTAAGGCTCTCCAAGCAGCAGAAATGTTTTCTGCATTGTGTCAGTTTCAACACCGCGCTTTAAAAACTCCTGAATTCACTTCGTACTGCTGCACCAGTATTACTGGATTGCTCTTCCTTCACACAAAAACACCGGGTGCAACGGGTACGGCACCCCATAAGGCTCACAAGCTGTTTAAAACCCGAGCCTGAGCCAGCAAGAACACAAAACACTGACAGGGCAAACGGGGACCTCACGGCAAAAAAAAAATCATATAGCAAACCCCTTTGCGAGCGAGCTAAACCCATCTGCAGCACCCTTGCTCTCGGTCCAACCATTCCCTGTGAAGAGGCGGGCGCTGCCAGAGCAGGCTGTGCAGGGAAGGCAGGTGCACGGCTCGCTGGGAGCCGCCGGCTTTGTCCCCGAGGGAGCCCGCCTGCCCCCTTTCCCTGCTTTGTTCGCGGGGACGGCGCTCGCCTCCGGGGAACGGGCGTCCCGAGTCCTCCAGCCCGGCTCTCGGCCACCCTCGCTCCGGCCCCAGCGGCACCGGCGCCTCCAGCCGATCGCTCCCCCGCCGGCCGGGGGAACAGCCTTCGGGCCAGGGCCCCCGGCGGGCCGCAGCAGCAGCTCCCCCGGGGGCCCCGCCGGGAGCCCCTCTCCCCGCGGCCGCCGGCGCCCGGACCTCCGCCCCTCACGCTCGCAGCCAGGCGCAGCCCGGCGATGCCGCAAGGAGCGCTGCGCCGCCTGCCCGGCCCCAACCGCCAGCCTCAACCGCCCGCTGCCGGCCCCACCGCAGCCCGGCCCGGCCCGCCCCGCCGCCCGCTCCTGCCCCGCGGCCGCTCCCACCGCCCCTTCCCCCCGCACCCGGCTAAAATTAGACTAAAATGGCCGCCGAAGGCCCCGGGGCCGGGCCGGGCCTGCTCAGCTCAGCTCGCGCTCCTCCGGGCCGCGCTGCCGCTGCCCCTACCGCCGCGGGCCCCCCCTGTCCACCCTCCCCGCTCGGCCGCGCCGCGTCGCGCTTACCATGGCGCCGGGTCCCGGGTCGGCGGCGGCTGCTGCTGCCTGCGGTGCGGGGCTGCTGCACGCAGGAGAGCGCTGCGCTGCGCTGCGCTGCGCTGGGGGCGAGGCGGGCGGGGACTCGGGCCGGGCGGGGGAAGAGCCGCGGCGGCCGGGGAGGGCCGGTCACATGGGCCGCGCCGCCACCACGTGCCGCCGTGCCGTGCCGCGCCGCGCCGGCCTGGGCTGGGCTGGGCCGTGCCCCGCGGGGCTGGGCCGGGCTGGGCTGGGCCGGGCCGGGCCGGGCCGGGCCTGAAGGCGGCGGGTCTGACGCTGTGAAGCGCCGCAGCTGCTATTCGGCTGCGACGGGCAGCACCCGGGAGAGCTGCCCTTGCCGCCTCCGTGCGCGGTCACCTCAGCCTCGCAGCCCCCGGCGTCCTCACGTTAGCTGGCCCCAGGCCTACCCCGGCGGGTCGCTGGCTGTTGAGAGGGCGATGGAGCCCCGCAGCCTTGGCGTGGAGCACAAGCGGCCGGTAGTCGCGTCAGCTCGGGGCACGATGGCGGCGCGGCTCCTCCTGGAGCCAGCCTCGGCTGCTCCGTACCCTGCCCCGCACCTCCTGCCCAGCGCGGCTCCCTTTGCCAGGGTGCTTTTTGCTGCTCTGAAGACACGACTTTGGCATAGCACTTCTGCCCGCCGGGCAAGCCAACAGCGGGGGCCTTGTGCCCTTGCTATGTGCCGCGACCCCTTATACCCCCTAGAACAGGAGCTGTGTGCTGCCGGCGGTCTCTGTAGGGAAGGGCCAGGGGACCTGGCGCAGAGGCAACGCCTTCTGTAAGAGCTGCTCAGACCATGGGGCAGGACACAGCACAGGACCCTGTGTTCCCCAAACCAAGACATCCTAAATGAGCAGGATCTCAAGCAGCTGCACCAGTGAGCACCCAGCCTGCGTTGTGGCCACATCTCCCCAAAACACCCAAAGAGGACCTTGGTGGAAGCCAGCAAACTGGTGTGTGTCAGCATCCATGTATGTATGTCCAGACGTGCATATACACATCCACACTGCATCACCTGAGGGATGTGGGATTTTTTTCCCTTTCTTCACTAATGTACACCACCATGTTGACCAGATGAGCCGCTGTGCTTCCAAGCTCCTTTTTGAGTTACATCTCTCTGTGTGCAGAATTCAAGACTGAATTGCAGTCGTCAATATTCAAAATTTGGCCCATCAGCCTTGAAATCGGTAGCCTGGAGCTGTGTCACCCCTCAGCTCCTTCCAGCCGCACAAAACCCGAACTGGACAAGTTTTATGGCTGGCTTAAACCAACATCCCAGCTTCATAAAATGAAAAGTGGAGAAGGAGTTCCCATGTCTAGAGTTGTACGGCCAGGTAGACGCTCCAGGGATGACAACTCCAAACTGTGCATGACTCGCCCTCCATCTTTACTACCATGGAAACTGAATAATGAATCCAAAGTGCTTGTTACTCTCTTCACCTCGAGAGGTGCATACCTGAGGCACCCAGACACACACACAGGGCTGCTGCTGCACATCGCTCATGGTACCCGGTAGTATCACAGTACAGAAGCAGCTGAAGAAGGAATATTTTCTGATTTTATAGATATCTCTGAGGAAGAAGTGAGTTTACAAGAATCAGAGAGCATTTCTCAGGGGTGAAAAACAGGTCACAGACAGAAAGGGGCTTCTCATTTTCAAGGAAATGAGTGATGGACTCCTGGTTACTGCAGCGATCAGAGAAAGAACTTGTGTTAGAGCCCAGTGGTGACCTTGGAGGCCACAGAAATGGCCAGTATCCAGCCAAGAGCAATAATGACCAAGCAAATCTTACTGCTGGAGCACACTCAGACAATGCTGGTTCCCCATCTTGGCATCGTGCTGCACTCAGGAACGATCGAGTTTCTCTACCCTTGTGCCACAAGACCTGCATCGCACCAGGCACCACAGAAATAGCTCTGTGATTCAGAAAGCCCAGCAGCAGCAGCAGCAGCAGCAGCACTAAAAGCTTTGTGGATGATACCCTGCGCGGAGCACCTGCCCCTGAGCCTCCCCTCCAAGCCTGCCCCCACCCTCTGTGGATGGAAGCAATGACTCACTGTGAAGCAGAAGGCACTGTTTGTTTGGACTCAGCTCCTGGATGCTCATTAGCGCAAAGTGATTGTGAGGGACTAAGTTGCCTTTGAAGCTCTCTGGAATCATAGTCCTTTCCTTCTGTGTGCTCTACATCCTCTTTGCTCCTCTGGCAGCACCACTAAACTAAGCATTACCGTTCCAGCCCCATTTCCCATGGAATCATGGCCTCTGCCTGTCCTCCTCGGGCATCCCCTCTCTCACTTGGGCTAGTCCTTGTCCCAGTGACTTTTTAACTTGTTAACTTATTTGAGGTAAATCTGCAGAAGGATAGAGGTCACAAAAGTAATTAAGATCCTTAATTAAGTAATTAAGTTTCATAAAATAATTCATTTGAGATAGAAGAAAGTGGGTCTGTATGTCTACCAGTTCAACGCAGGAACTCGTTGGTTTCTGCTAGGAGACGTCAGATCTCTTATGGTGTAGGTAGGTCAGAGGGAAAGCAGAGGGACTTCTGTAGGTGTACACTGAAATCACAGATGATGCTGTTTGGTTAAAAACATTGATCTCTCAAGAGAGAGGAGTCTGAAGGAAACGGCATTTGGTGAGATCTGTGGCACTTCCTTTTCCCCTTGGCTCTCCTGGGTACCTCTGGAAAAGGTCCAGGTTCGCCCCAACAATTCTGTACTTTCAGTGGGAGTGCAAAGAATGGCGGATAAAATCTAACTGCTTGTAATGTAAGAGAGTTTTAGAGAAAACCCCAGAGAAAGGCAATTTTTATGTCCTTCCTTACACTACAGATATGTTTCTTTTAAAAAATGGTTTGGTCAATACATTTGACTGTCAGTGGTGGATCCTAGCATGATTTTCCAGTGAGTTGACAAGCCTTGCAGTGTTTCCCGTGTGCACTACTCTCGGGAGCCTGCAGTGCGGGGCAGGATGCGTGTGCTGCTGTGGAGCGCAGATCCCCAGCAGGCCCTGCTGTCAGACCAGGAGATGGATTTTCCCCCAGGGGAAGCTCCGGCTCCACTGTCCTTGGCAGGGTGATTTCTGCTGGCTTCAGCCTCTTCCACCGGTGTGGCCCCCAAATCCCTCTGGCGCTCCGAGCTATCAGTCAACTTCTTAACAGCTTGGGGAGGGCTGAGGAGGAGCGAGAAGCTGGACCTGCTCCCTGGGGAGTCAGGCCATGCCTACTGGCCTCTGCCCACCGCAGAGATGGGAGCGAGCCGTGCCCGTTGCGTCACCCACACTGGGCGCCCTGGCCTCCCCGTGCCAGGACATTCCTCCAGCTGAGTCACGGTCCAGGCTGCTCCCGCCACGCTCAGCAGCCCCAGTGTGGCCCCAAGGCTGCTGCCAGCCTGCCAGCTGCTGCCCCCGGCCTGGGAGGGCCGCCTGCCTTCATCCCCAGCCACCAGCCAGGGTCCCAGGGGTCCAACCCTCCGACCGTCTCGCTGCAGCAAGGGATACGGCTGTAAGAGGTGGGGTAACAGTTCCTGGAGCCGCAATGCCAGCTCGAGTGCTGTGATAGTTCAGTTGGTTTAAGCAGCCCCTCTCCTTGCCAAGTGGAGCTGCTTTTCTGACTGTGCAGCGATGTGGCTGAAGAAAACCCTTTTTTTTTTCTTCTTGGAAAGCTCTTCAACCCTCCTCGTTCCCTGGCCGAGTACACCTTAGGGCCGTACGCCAGGAGAGCAGGCGGAGGGAGGCGGGAGGAAGCAGCAGCGGCGTAAGCCCAGCACGGCCAGTGTGGATGCTCGAGGAGCAGCAGCCACATGTTTTTGGGGCAGGGTGGAATTCCCCCCTCTCCCCCCATGACTCCCAGAGCCACACTGGTAAGTAACACATGCCAGTGAATCATCACGCCAGGCAGCCACGGGCCTGTCATTGGTCAAAGGACAATAAAAGAGAGATTTAATTAAAGTGTTGTGTCTTGTAATGACGTCATTTTAGGGATGGTATTTAAACATAACAAAAAAGGAAGTAAAAATTCCTCCTATGAGAGAAACATGGAAACTAAGGGCAGAAAAATGGCTAAATGGAACAAAAAAATTCCCCTGAAGTCTAAAACACAGGGAAATTTTGCTCAGCCTTATTAATAAAAACAGAAGATAAAAATGACTTCTAAACAAACAGCACATATTTGACATGCACAAAGGTTTGCACATTCACTTCTTTTTCAGACAACTTTCAATTCCATGGTAAAGACAGCTAGGTTTTTTTCTTTTAACTTCTACTTGTAGCATTTTTATTCCAAGGTCTCAAAGCTCTTTATTCACGTTATTAATGAGGTATCCCTGCTTGATGCATATGATTTGTCCTGTTTGACGTGTTGCCCAGGGTCAACCCAGGAGGCTGCGCAGGGCGTGGGGTGTTGGATCCCTGTCCCTGCTTTAAACCCCAGACCACCCCTCCTCCCAAGGAAGGAAATGTAGGTCAGGCAGAACAATTACTTGCTTGAAACCTGTTTCAAGCAAACAGCAAGGCCAGGCTTTCCTTCTCAATAAGCATCCTGTGACACCACCAGGTTGGAGGAGTTTGATGCTGGCCATTATCTCCAGCCTCCGCTGTGTCAGAGACTCACCTGCATGTAGAGCGAAGCAGAACCCCAGCTGTATAGCAGACGTGGGTGCAGTGTGGTAAATCCTCTCTGAAGAGGGGAAACGTTAAAAGCAGCATCGTTTCCTGGGAGCAGGGCAGTTGCTGTGTATCACAGGGTGATGATTGTGGCAGAAGGGAGCCAAAGCACCCTTTAGAGAACCAGGTGTACATGGCTGACCTGCACCCGGGTGAGTGGATTTGGGGAAAGCTGCCGGAGCGCTGTGGAAGAACAGGCTGTATCACTACACAAGACACAGATTTTATTGTTTAACTATTCTAATAAAAGTCCAGCAATGTTCTTGAAGCAGCCAAAGAGCAGTAGTGTAATTTGCTAGATGTACCAGTCACCTGGAAAAACCTCTTCTGGCTAATCCGTTCCCTTTGGTTCTTGTTCTGTCTATGGAACTGCTTCATACACCACGAGCTAACGGCAGAGTCCCCTCCCAGTGAACATCTCTCACAATAAGGCATCCAGCTGTGGAAACAGTATGAACCAAAACCAAAACGTTTCCTGCTCCTGCCAGCTCATTTCCAACTGATGTGCACCGCTTTTCGTCTGAAACACATTATTGTGGCTCCCTGTGCCTGCAGCAGAGGAGCTGCTGCGCAGGGGAGGGCAGCACACGGCAGGTCACGCCTGGGAGCTGCTGCTGAAGCACCTTTCCCCAGCCGGCAGCATCCGCTCCCAGCTGCAGACGAACCCAACAGCCTCACGCTCCTTCCTGGCATTATTCAAGGACACCAGTAACACCGCTGAGAGGCTGTTAATGGTTTTGCTGGTTTCTGTCAGGCGTTTCTAGCGGAGCTATAAAACTGCCGTGCCTAAGGTGAGCAGGGATGTTACTCAACGCGGTGGTCCCAGGAAGTGCTTCTTCACTAGCAGCAAACCTCCCCTGCCTTTGCCACCAGAAGGAAGTTGTCTGTCGTTACAGCGGGTGTTCAGCCCTGTCACTCGCCTCGCTCCAGCCATGTGTCTCCGTGTCCTTTTGCTTTGCACATGCCTCAGCAGCATCCAGCAATCTTTGCTCTTTCTGCCATGTTTTACACATTGAGCGGTAGTCCCTACCCTGGCATCTCCAGGTTTCTCCCTCCAAGCTTAGGAAGCCAGATTCTGCTGCTTCTTACACGAGGATTTCAATGGACTTGCCACAGGACAGAAGCAGAAATTTTTCTTTCTTTTTAAGATCAGAGTGGAGATAAAACCATGGCCTGTCTCCTTACTCTGTGCTGTGGCTCAACAGTGGGTTCTTCACTTGCTCGCAGTATGTAAAGTTTAGTAGATAAATATCTAATAAAACTTACACAACAGAGTAAGGACAACATCAGCGTCACTAAAATAAAGTCCACACCTACAACTTTCCTAACAGTGTTTAGGGTTCCGAAAGCTTGTTCAGCCACAGAGCAGTGACTCCTCTCAGCAGAGGAGCAGGACAGCTGGAAGGGGTAATTTCTTGAGCAGCTTCAGCCTGGGTCGCAGGAAGATGCCTGCCAAAAGTTTGGATGCGGTCAGATGTCTCAGCAGATGACACAGTTTAAACTGGTGCTCCTCCAGGAGAAGGTGGCACTGATTTCAGGAAGCTCTTTCCCTCTGGCTAGGTGAATGCAGACCTTTGAGACACTGGGGTTGGCTGGCTTGTGAGGAACACGATGATTCAACTTTGTTACACAATTCTGTCCAGAAGAGCCCTCAAAAATGGGCCCCATGAGACAGCCTGCGTTCCTGTGGGACAAGGAGTCCTTGTTTCCCTGTGGCTGGACAAGTGCAGAGCAGCACTGTACGCAGATTGCACACAGATTTCGGGCACTAATCCCAAGTCTCGTAGCCTTGGCCTGATTCTGCTACTAACCTTCATCGCTCCGTGCTTCCCCTGCTCCCAGGGTTATGTCATCGTCTTGGAATAAGGTCCATGGAAAAGGGACTGTTCCTAATCATGATCAGCACTTCTATGACATTGTAGGTCTGATTTAAGGAGACACCTTTCCAATACGAAAAGCAATCACCAGGAAAGGATCAAATCCTCTCCAGGAGATGGAGAAAGCCATCACAGAAGTGCCAAGACAGGGGAGGTTAATTCCTATGGCCTGTTCAGATTGGAAGTTGCAAAGGCCAGACAAAAAGGATGACAAAAGGAGATGCTTTTGGTTCTCAAGTTTTAGTACTATTAAAATTGCTCCGGGCAGACCTAGAACTCGGTTTGCAGCATTGCATCTGAATGGAAGGAAATTCTCATTGATCAAGGTTGAACCCAAGGTCTGGTTCTAGGAGACCTCTTAGAAGTAAAGATGGACAGCTATGGAAACAAGGGGTGCACAGGCCAACCCACCACCCCCAAACAGGGGGCATTGCAAAGCCCCCTCATGTTGTACCTTGCTTACAATGTTGATCTTGCCTTTAAGAACTGCAAAGTTTTTCTTTTTCAGATAGCAATGTAAAAATAAACTATTAGCTAAGCCTAACATGCTAAATACCTGAGTTGAGATCGCTTTCTTGGGGGAGAGGATGGGCTTTAGGGGCACAGGAATATTTATAACTGTCACTGGATCACGGGACCCGTCGGTCAGCGCGAAATTGTCCTCAGTGACAGCAGCACTCCCGCCTGGTGCCAGGACCGCAGAGCCCAGCATGTGACCGGAGTGGGATCTGCGCAGGAATGCTCACGAAAGGCAGCCGTGAAGCCCCGATCCCCCAGGCAAATCCCCACGCTGCCCAGAATCGCCTGCCGTCCAGAGCTGCCATCCAAACCCCAAACGTCTCAGCCTGCTGGCTCACGTTTCTGCCATTTCGAACGCACGATTCGCAGCAGCCAAGCCACAGCACAGCCCATCTCCTCAACGCCCTTTCCTCTCCAAAGTCATTTCAGCTGTAAGGCGCCCGGAGAAGAAAAATTGGAAAGCACGTGGGTTATTATAGACGTTCTTAGAGGATTGTCAGTCTCGGAAGCATCTATCTAAAGCCTAAATAAATTGATTGATGCGGTGCTGGCGTGGCGGCACTCCGATACTCGACCAGAGCCCCTTCCTGTCGTGGTTCTGTAAACGAATCTCGAGGGAAGGGAAGGCGAACAGCTGTGGAGAAGAATCAGTGAAAGCTGATCTCTGTGGGCAGCGGCCAGCGCTGCGGAGAGCAATGCCGTCACCTAACATCCTTGTAGGAAACTTGGCCCAATCAAACGTTTCTATCATCAAAAGCAAGTGACCTGAGCAGCTGGATACACACTGCGCGGGTGCTCGCTGCTTTCTCCCTCGTCTGGCGAAGGCTGTGGGGACCTCTCATGGGCCAGAGCACCTCCTGCCCCACCAGCCCCCTGCCAGACGCACGGCCTCGCACAAGGCAAGAGCCGATACGCTGTGTGGAGGCCCAGAAAACATATTTTTTTCCTTCTTTCATACCTAAAAAATTTTGAAGATGGAGTTGTACCTAAAAAAAGGAATTTAAAATTAGTTCCACCAATTTACCAGCACTACAAACCCAGGAAACTGGCAAATTACAGCAGAGAAACTAAACCTTTGTGGAAAAACAGGCGGCCTGTGCCCTTCTCCGCTGGAAACATTTCAGGTGTAGGTCGTGTTGATGTTCAGCATTTTAATGTCCTCCAGATATTAGAAAGCATTGGTTTGGAAAAGCATCCGTTTGCCCGAACGTGGCTGCAGCGCCGAGGGTGGAGCGTTTCACCGCCGGCAGATCAGATTCGTTTGGCTACTTACAAAGTAAACCCAAGTTTAAACACAGACCCGGCCACACGTTGTCACTGAGGCTGGTGGACGCTGCTGGGAGCGGGAGGAGGCTGGAGGATGCTGGGCTTCCCTCCCAGCACCACCCGTGGTCCGAGGAATCACAGCGGTACCAGCACTTCCTCCGGTGCTGGAGATGAACCTTTTAAAGACATGGAACATCCAGGAATGCTAACCATGATTTTAATAGTCGGTGGCGTACGGCAGTTAAACAGAGGTTTGCGCAGGCACAGACACCCACAAATTCACAGACAGGTTTTCGGGACAGTGCTACTTCAGCACATCCCTGTTAGAAAACAAGGCAACGCTTTACTTTTTTATCTTTAGAATTTGATTTGCAGCACAAGGCATTTTACTTTTTGCTGCAAAAGGTGCCTTTTTACCTTAATCCAAACATCTTCAAACCTGAGTGCTTCAAATGGGGAAACTTTTTAATGGTGGTAACTGGAGATTCTCCCAGAGGGGTTGTTATAGCGGCCTTCTACTGGACACTGAGCACTCGAAGGCAAGGTTTTCACGGAGCGCTGTTTAAGGGGTTTAAGTAGGTTGCTGGTGAAGGGAAGGAGGAAGACCACATCACTTGGTGCGGTGGCAGCAGGCTGAGAAATCTCAGCACATCCCCTACAGCAAGGTGGGTCAAGCCCAAGGAGCACCTCTGCAGAACCAGACCAAGAAGCCACTGGTGTGAAGATGAAGGCGGCAGTTTAGCAGCGCAGGGGAGAGATCTGGAGTTACAGCGGGCCAGCCAAATGCCGCACAGAAAACTACCTGCAGTCACCTGGGCACTGGCAGTTTCTTCAGAGCGAGGAGGCTCTTGCAGAGTACAAATAGTCTCAGTAGCCTCAAGAAGCGTTAGCTGGAATTGTTAGTCCGTTATAACAGTGATCCATAGTAGGTAACCAGTGTTAAGACAGTATTTATTTGAAAACAAGCAGATAAATCTTAGATTGTTGCAGGGTGAGGGTTAATTCAGTGGTTACGTCAGCGACTCAAAAATCATTCAAAAACCACACATGTAATCTCCTAAATCCTAAAATACTGGATTACCAGTCCAGCAGCCACCCGATGTTGGCATGGTCTGGTGTCCCCAGAGATCTGCTCCCTGCACACGTCCATGGCAGAGTCCCCACTGTTGGCCTGTGATGGTTTCAGAGACAGCGTGAGTGGGGCAGCTGGTGACAGTAGCAAGTTGGGCAGTTGAGGGCCCGCCAATCTTTGCCTCCCTATAATTATACATCTAAGTTCAGGCTGGCTTTCTGCTGCTTCTTGCTGGTTTCTAATGTCCATGTTTGCTAAGATCATGCTAAGGTCATCTTCCTTTAAATACTAACATTTATGTGCTTTCTCCTACAATACTTAAAAACTTCACCCTCCACTCAAGAGCCATCCGACACCGGGTGCAGGGGTGGTAGCCCCAGCCCAAACCCTTCTCAGAGTGCTGCCTTACACCTGTCGCACAGTCTGACGGACCAAAGCAACTCGAGCTTTCCAGAATCATTAAAGGTTTCCAAAAGTTCAACTTCTAGCAGGTGAATCTGACACTGGATAGGGCAGTCAAGGGGATCACCTGCCTCCTAATACAGGTGAACAGACCTGGCACAACAGCTCCGCTATATTGGTGCTGCTAAGCTGACACCTGAGCAAGAACAGCCAGTCTCAGCTTGACTGCAACTACGCAGGGTTTGAATAGGCCTTCTCCTTCTGACCTCGTCCTGCTTGGGCAGCTTCCAGTAACAGCAGCCAGTGCAGGGAGTTGTCTTCTGCATCTTTGGCAGTCTGTGGTGGCCAGGTGAGCAAGTTGTCTTTGAGGAAATGCTGAGATTTCCTGGAAGAAAGAGTCCTTGGGGTTGGAGTCCAGTTCCTCCAAAGGAACCATGCCCATGGTTATAACAGAGTTATGTACAAAAAGCGTCAGAACAAATTGCCCAGGGTGATTACTCGGTAATTCCTGGCCCTCACATGAATGAAAGGGGCCGAATTTGCACAGCAGGAAAAACAGCTGGTGGAGCAGCCTCTGGATACCTGCCAGGGCTAAGACACATTGGAATGGCCAAGACTTTTGCTGTTGGATCTTGTCAAAATGCTGCTTGGAGGACAGATGCTGGTCTTGGAGCTCCATGACACCTTCTGCTCATTTCCTGGAGAGTCTGGCACAGCCTGATTAGTCAGGGCCTCTGAAGCCAAGAGGGAGCCGTTGAACCCTATCCATCTCTGCACCTTTGTGCAACTTTGGCTTGGAGCCCCCTGCAGATACAGCACATCCCTTACGCTGGTGGTAACAGCACATGGGATGGCTGATCACAGTAAGACATGGGTTTGTCTGGAGGAATGGTGGACAAGGAGCATGAACACCCCAAGACAAGGAAGGAGATAAGAAGCAATTCCCCCTTTTCCAAAGTGGGGGAAATAAACAGCCATAAAAAGGCATCGTGACATAGCTCATAAAAGCTGCAGTGAAAGCACCATCTCAGGCAGCCTCCTGCCAGGAGCAGAGGGCTCGGTTCATGCCCCGTGAGCACCACTAAAGCCAGGACAGGCAGATCTGCAGCCCACAGGCAGCACGTGTGAATATTTTACACACAGCTGCTCAAAGAAGGGGGCACTATTCTGCATTTCACCTTCAGCACATTCGAGTGAGGCCTTAGGCTTGCAAACTGGGTGACAAATTGGTCACTTAGCTCATCACACAAGCATACAACCACTACCACCACAAGCAGAGACATGGGTTAAACCGGTCCTGCCTGCTCTACCCAAACTCAGAATTGTAGCTGGGTGGCTGAGGGGGAGCTGTTGGGGGAAATAACCTTGGAGAAAATGGGATAGGAACAAACAGCTGGGGGTGGGTTGGGGACAGTAACAACTTCAACTGCATCTGCCACAGATAGGCTTGTCCAGCTCACTGTGCTTCTCCTCTCAAAAAAAAAAAAAGTATTCACATTTAAGTCAATGGGGACTATTCATGTGAACAAGAACTTGCACAAGTGTTCATGCAACCTGCTGGTCAGGATGTTCACAACCTCCTGGGACTGCACAGATGCAGGGGTATCAAGTACAACCTACACCCTGCCAAGAAGTCTCCTGCTGCTCACAGTCCTGATGGAATTTAGCATTCTTTGTGGGGGGAACAAGAAGGGTGTCTTTGATCTGGAGAGAGATGTCAGCTCTGAACAAGGAAAAGCTCAAATATACACACACACACACGCACACACACACACACACACGCTCCGAAGTACATATAAAATTGTATACAGTAGAATAAAATACTCTGAAGTTTTAACAGACATTTCTAAACAATATCCCCCACTGTTCTCATTCCTAGTTGTGGGTTTTTTTTTTTTTTTAAAGAAAAACAAAAATCCAACACTTGACACTGATCAGTCTCCTCCTGTCTAGGCTCAGGGTGATGCGCGTTCTTGCCACCTCTCTGCAAGGTCAGCATAATAGCAGAAAACAAACCCCGCAACTACACAGCAAGTAACTGTTCAGGTCTAGCCTATACAGGTCTTAATGCTACCACATAAACCAATGCAAACCAAGCCTCCTGGCTCAGTTTTTCCTACCCCCGCTGCTTCGTGCTGCACGCCTCCAGGTGGGCAGAACTGCTTTTAAAAGGATTTTAAGGCTATCGTGTCAAACCGAGTTCAAGAAATTTAAATTAATACTGGAAGTAAACCCATCAAGGGTAGTTTAAAGCAGCTGCAGATCAGCTACACAAAGCCATGAGGTTTTACACTGCTAGAATGAAGATCCTAATTAAAGAACCACACAACTCACACTTCTGTTACTTCTGTTACTCCGTACGTACTGGTGAACATTTGCATCACTTGGAGAGCAGGTATTGCACTGGCTGCAGCTGCTGCCGAAAACGCTGGCTGGGGACTCACCTTGAAACCAAATTCTGCTGTCGTCTTTCCAGCTACTTGTGCCAGTGAGTTACTGGGGAAGATGGTGTAGGTAGCAGTGTAACTCAAAAGGAAATGCAGGAAGCTCAAAATACTTTGAAAAATGTGTCATTTTATTTGTACACTTCCAAAGTTGGACGTAGAAACTTATAGTACAGTCCTGTAAATTTACTCCTTGCTAGAAGAACTGCCAGGGACATGGGAAGGAATTTTTTGATTGATCAAGTTGGAGGAGAATAAACAAAAAACCCCACCCACCCCAGAAAAAAATTTTAAAAAGTTATGGAACTCTCTCTTTTTTTTTGTTTTTAAACCCCAAGTACAAATTTTATAAATACAAAACAAATTCACAAATTACTTTGAATGCTAAATAAATATCTACTTAATAAATTCAGACTGAATAACTCCAGCCAGCACTGGTACAGTACTTAAAAGATATGCAGTTGTACTCATTCATGTGTAGTGTTGAGAAGATATGCTCAAACAAGTTTTAAACACACGCACACACACAGTTCCTTTAACTGTGCTACAGCAGAAGATTTCATCTGAGTTTATAAAGCCCTCGATACCACAGCTCCTACAAAATCTAGAGGATGAAACAAGGTAATTTGGTGCAGGAAAAGAAAAAAACAATGTACTTCTGGAAGATACTTGGACACATGAATGTATTAAAAATGTACAAAACCTCTGTAAACCAGTACTGTAACCAGTACATCTATCAAAATTATTAGACACTGAATAAAACTGTAGCAAAGGTAATCTTTCCTACGTTCTCCTGAGTGCTTAATATTACATTGAGAATATAGTGCAGGCCACGCTTCAAGGTGGTTAAACAGTTGTTATTGCTTTATACAGGTATGACAAACGACTGCGTGATTTAACATTTCATTTTAATGAACACAACAAAATTCCCTCAAAAAATCCTTTGGAAGGCAGAGGTTAGATTCGTGACTTCTTAGCCGCGGGAGCGGCGTGGTCCACATTACCAGAAGCAATCGGAAGTCCCAGCTTTTGAGCTTGAATGTGGAAGAAAGCTTGAAGTCTAGTTCCAGCTTTTGCTTCGCTCGTGTTACGAGGGTTGTATTCAAAGCAGTTGGAAAACATCAGCTCAATGTCGTCAATGAATTCCGCTAGTAAATAAAAAGTAACTAAGTTAATTGAGTGTGCCTCAAGCCATCAGGGAGCAGTGACTGAGCAGTGTGACACCATGCATCCTACACACAAATTGTCTTTACACGTGTCAGGTTTCTGTCATTGTATTAGTGCAGACATCCTTACATTGCTTTCGTTATCAATGAAGGAAATACAAATCAAGCATCAACAACAGCACCTGTTCTACAGATTTCAGTGTCACTCACAGACATCAAAGGCTTGAGAAATTAACAGCAGCTTCTCTACTGCTCATTTCATATCGATCATGTATGTGCTTTAGCAGTAAAAGAACCACGTTCAACAAATCTTATTCAAAAAATTAGTAAATGTTCTTTAAAAACACCAAAACACATCACAAACCCCAAACCAAACAATTTCAGCTTTCTAATCCTCTGACATAGCTCTATTTTAGGACAAGGATTCATTGTCAAGAGAGAACAAGCTTCGTTACCTCTTTCAATAAATAATACTTACATGCTAACTTATATTCACATTTATTCACTTTTTCACGGATTATATTTAAGGCAATAGGTTTTTTGATGATATCATAGTAGTCTGGTACCTTTAAAAAAAGAAAAAT
The DNA here is from genome assembly GCA_009769605.1 of Bucorvus abyssinicus. Lineage (NCBI taxonomy): Eukaryota > Metazoa > Chordata > Aves > Bucerotiformes > Bucorvidae > Bucorvus > Bucorvus abyssinicus. The sequence continues at coordinate 11,549,893 of CM020042.1, forward strand.
AATAATTCATAGACAAACAGAATCTTAACATTCTACCTCTGTCAAAAGTTAAGCAAGTCGTGCATTAGCAGAAAGCATTCTGGTTTTGTTTTTAAATCAGAAGTCCCGAGCGACCACCTCCATTTCCTGAACTCAGTATTAGTTTTCAGGTACTGCTTTTTCCATTTTTTATATCATTAAAGTAGCACAGAACAGCTACCATTAGCCACCAATTCAATGAATAAACTAATCCTAAATACCCTGCGAACAAGAGTACGAAAATGGCATGAGCAGATACGCATTACGGTGTCCTGGCTACTCCCATCTGTCAAGCGCAAAAATTATTCCTAATATTTTAAAACTTTTCTATTTTCCTGTAACATATTACAATATTAAAAACTTCTAATCACAAATAATACCATTTTTACTCCACTGCTATTCACTGTCTTCCAGCCTTGCCAGAGAAATGAAATCCTGAGCTTCCATTTAGCTGTGTCACCGGGAAGGTAGCAAACCTTTCTGGGGCAAGTGGGACAGGGTACACAAGTACCAGAGGTCAGCAGCCCCTCAAGAACAGGGTATGTGTACTTAGAGTGAGGGAGGAGAAGGATTGCCTGGCCCTTAAGGGCACTGGTCTTTTGGATCACAGATTCTGAATTCCAGGGAAGCACCAAGCTTATTAAGGTGACTCTGTCTCGCTCATGAAGCAGGGGAGCAGGACAAAAGAAAAAGGTATCTGAGCTGATCCAAATTTGACCTTTTTTTAACAAGATACCCACATGCACCATCATGTATGTTTTAAAACCAGGTTTTTTTACAGCCTGTAACTTTGCTATGTCAAATGCAACCTGCAAGCAAACTTACAGAAATGATTAGTAGAGAAACAGGATTAGATTGACTCATTTTTCATTCCTTTCCCTTCAGGAGTGATGTTTACAAGTACTAAAGAGAAAGGCAGTTCTCTCTTTCTGGCTTGCTGTGCACTGATCATTTGATGTATTCCTTACGTTGTCTTAAAGGCAGTGAAAAGTTTAAACCAAAATTTTTATCGTGATGAAGAAAATTAGGGTCACTCAGGTGTGGATTCTTCTTTCTGAACTGTACAGAGAGTATCCCTTAGTGATTGGTTCAGGCACACTGGAATGCACGGAATTCTAACAGTTTCTTTTCAGGATCAAAATTAAGTTGAATTCTCCATCCCTCCTTAAGAAGCTTCCTTTTATTCACCAGATTCTTGGACTTTCCAGTGTAATTCCTGTAGTCTAGTAGGCAGACACTAGTCTCAGTTTCATTCAAAACTCCCCTCCTCCTCCTCTGTGCTTACGTCTTTCATTCACATTTGGACATCATCCTTTTTGTCCAGATACATTAATCCCTCCAGCTCTCTGTGACTCTGAACTCAGAGTTTCAAGCCTGTCTTTAACAGGCACCGCTGTCAGATTGCTCCAGGGGGCAGGGAGAGGACAGGCACTTTGTGAGGGGAGGGTAGTTCCAGCAGCACCTGACACCTGAGCAGCCAGCAGAAAAGCAGATGTACCTCGGGAGCTGTTACTGTAATACAGACCCCTAAAGCAGCCCTTACTTTGGGTACCTGGTTTACCATCAAGTATTTTAAAATCTCAATGAGAGGGTAATTAGTTCAAGAGCTAAGCTAAGGAATCACCTTTTTCCTGCACTGTAGTTAACAGTGTGAAGTTGTTCCTACCTTGTTAATTTATTGCAGGTCTGTTCTCAAAATACCTTTGCATAAATTAAGATTAATTCCACTAATTAATTAACAACCATAAGCTTACCTTTAGCAGTCCTGTGCTCTATTGGTTTGGGTTATTTTTCCAAATCAAAGCCTGTTGCATTTTTTAATGCCAGCTGACAAGCACATTTAAAATTTTCCCAATACCACATCAATTGTAAAAGTTACTTCTGACACCAAACACATGAGCTGAAATGTGAGAGTCCTCCTGAAAGCCATTGCTTAAAATCCCAAATTTTACTGGCAGCAAACAGGATTCTCAACCATTATCATTCCCTCTACAGTTCTATCAGTTACCTGGATTTTAGAAACCAGTTTCATGAAAGGCCAGCTGTCATCATGTCGTACCAGTTCCACTACGAGTTGTTCAAAAGCAGAGAGTTCGTGGACTCCCCCTTGACGTCCTGAACTTCTCCTGTTCAATGAGGTTTGAGGAGGTGATTCTGCAAAAAAAAAAAAAAAAAAAAAGATAAAAATAGAAACCTGACAAGAAAAATTAAAAAAATAAAGTGGAACGCTGTTATTCTTGGGTACTAAAACTGTAGTTTCAGGGCACAGTTCATAGTCTGGCTTCAGGTTATTAACCACTGAATGTCTCTCTTGCCACACACAATGCTAAGTACCAGGACTTAGCTGAGTTCCTCCTCCATTCTCCTTCATCGCATTAATTTTGGAAAGGTTTTTTTCACTGATTTCAATTTTTAAACAATTTGTTAAACACTTCAAGAAAAGCCCTATTAGAGAAAAAAAAGAATGAGCCGCCTGCTCGTAACTTTTACTTTCACAAAACCTCTATTCAGAGCGGTTTTATCTGCTTTCAAGAGTAGTCAGCAGGGTGGATAGAGGATAAGCCCAGAAACTCCCAATGGTGCAGGACAGAAATGGTGCAGAATACAAGACAGCCACACTGGAGTGCAACTTCTTTTGACACTCTGCAGTCTCACACTGGGTCTTTTTTGTTTTTAAAAGGTTATTGTAGCTTTCCAAGTATTTCTCTACCATTAAATACTTGGTAGTAGCTTAACAAGCAAGGACAGCGTTAGCCCTGTACCAGACAGACGACCTTTTGCTTCTGGTAGCAGTTTCTTGTTGTACGTGTCTATTCCCAATTTCACTACCTTGGCTGTATCTGAGTTCTTCACTGTTTAACTCTTTCATTAAACAAAACCATACAAGCTCTAAGTAAACATCGGCATTTGCGTGGGTTAAGGCATAAATATCACTTTCACATTTTCTATCCACTTGCTCTGCCACACGAATATTTTAGCAAGGAACAAAGCATGGTTTTCATTCTGCACAAACACATTTCTCTAACCTGTAGATTGTCGTTTCCTGCCTCTTCTCTTGGGTTCAGTTACAGGAAGAGAAAGCTTTGGATACTTCCTAGGTCGTTCACTGGAGTCTGCGGTATCAACAATTCTAAATCCGAGAGAGTTGGAAGGGTTGTCTTCCAGAGCGTTATCGGCACTCTTTCTTCCTCTGCGCTTCCTTCGAGGTCCGAGTAATTCCACGAATACATCTGCCTGTAATGAACTTTGGCTCTGACGAGTGGTCCGGCTAGTAAATCTTAAAGAAGGCTTTGCCTCCGATGGAGGGGCTGACTTTACCTTTCTCAAGCCCCTTCTGGTAGCTCTAGATGAAGATTCAGTTGGCTTAGGTGTGTTTTGCTGACTCCGAGAAGCGTATCTTGCCTGACGCTGGCTGTTCTGACTTGAGAACGGATTGTTGAGTTTCGCTGCTCTCATTTTCAATGGAAGCTTGACCTGGGGTCTTCCCTGCTTTGATGGGCTACAAAAAGTGAACCATTATGTTTATTTATCCCAAAATTCCAGTCCTCTCTTTTCCCTCAGTTTTCTAATTCAGCATTTAAACAACCCAACCATTCAAGGTTGGACTGGTAAGCAGCTGGCTCTCCAGTTGATGCAGTCACCTGATTACCATTATCTTAACTACTGCTCTGAAGTCTCTGAATTAACTAGTATGTGGAGCACATACTGTAAGGAAACACTCAGAATTCTGACCACTCTTGCAGCTTGTGCAATACGAATGCATTAACTGGAGCACCAGCTATCAGTAGTAGTTTAAAAATCACTTATTTCTCACAGCAACTGTAACTACTGGGATTTTTGAACAATATTATCAGCTACATACACAAACTGCAGTTCTAAACCATTAAGTATAAAAGTTATGTTCTAGTCAGGGTTTATCACCAATTCTCAAGACACTCCTTCCATTACAGGAGAGAAGGAAGATCCCAGAGATAAATTTACTTCTCAAGGAGATGCAAGTTCTCTCCAACTATTGAATCCCAACTGTCAGAGCTGCAAATAATCTTGCTTCAGCGAATTCAAAAGATTGTACCAAAAAGAAGAAAAATACTCCGAGATCGGGAAAATTTCCTTCAGCTTATGCTCCTGGCATGTATGTCAAATCAATCAGTTTACTGGTATTATCACATTGGATTCTTTAGTGGTTTGGGGGTTTTTATTTTGTTTGTTTGGTTTTGGTGGGGGTTTCTTGGTTTGTTTTTAAACAGCTACTGCAGAAGTCTTCAAGTCCTCCCAGTGCCACACAGCCTCTGACAGGTGACCCTGTCTTCCCTAATGTTCCAATACTTATTGTAGGCATCTAGTCCCCCAAATTCAGAACTGGACAAAAACAATTCGAGATTTTCTCCAGAAAATCGTTACTTTTTAAAACTCTCTCCACTTTATATTCAAACAGTAGCTGTACAGAACTGCAACTCTGATGGCCACCTCTCACCCATACATCCAAGGCTGGAATTTTCATCCTGAAAGTCCAGTGGACCTAACTTTTGTTAATATTAAACCTACCACTAAGAGCCAAATTCCTAACAAGCTGCCTTTTTTTCTAATAAACAGCTTTTTCAGACTGGATTTTCAAGATATGTGATTATTTGAACAATTACTGCACCTAATAATCAATACGATTTTCCAGCAGGGTGTCTACTTACCTCATCTCTTCTTCCTCTTGAGATTCATCCTCCTCATCTTGCTCTTCTTCATAGTGCTCTTCCTCACTTTGTCCCATTTCGTCATAGTTTGCCTCTTCTTTGCCTTCTCCTACTCGTTCAGCGGTCTCTTCATCACTTTCCACAGAAGGTCTCTGTCTGGAGGAGAGGCGCCTAGAGCGCTGTTTTGGTCGGCACTCTGGACAAAACCAGTCTCCTTCAGGAATGGCCTAGAAATGGAAGAAAAGAAAAAAAGAAAAGAAAGCATTAGTAATATGCCATTAAGTTGTAAGAACTACTCAAGTTCTGTGTGAAAAGGAAGCAATTTTCTTCCTCAGATACCTTCAGCTTGGGTCTGATACAGTAAGTGTGATAGCCTCGATCGCAGCCATCGCACAACACCATGCTTTCTGCATCGCCTTTCTTTCGACACACTTTACAGCGGGCATTGAGGATGGACTTTGACCAGATGACACTTCGATCCAATGTCGACAGATGCAGGAAGACTTGGGACAAGCTGGTAGAAGAAAGAAGTGACTCTCTCCAGCGATCCAGAACTGTTTTATAGGACCGTCCACCATCACTGGCATCTTCCATTGAAGAAGGAGATTAAAAAGAAAGAAAAAAAAGCAGTATGATCAAACTTCTTTTCAAACATCCAGGTTATTCTAGACTATAAGGTCTGTTTCAAACAGACAGCAGTAGTAAACTGGGATAATACTGTAACCTTTGTCTTATCTCTTCAATACTTAAGTGTTTCCTCCTTAGTTTCCAAGCTGCTAATAAGATTTACTCTTCAATACCAATTCAACTTAGAACTTGCACAGACATAGGACATAAGGAAGACATAAAAGTCTTGCTCAGATGTCCAAATTGTTGGAAACCTAACACTTTGATTCAATTTATAAAGTATAAATGAAGATTACTTAAGATTAAAAAAACCCCTAAAACAAAAAACACACACTCCCAGTTTACTTTACCTTGTATGTACCTTTTGAAAGCCCAAAATATTTACAATTAAAGAAAGTACTTGGCATTAAACAGAGACTTCACTGGCAAAAAAACAGCTTAAAGGGCTCTTCTCACCTGCACTTGCCCCAGTACAGTCTAGCAGACTCTTCCCATGCTTCAATACCTTTATCCCTTCCCTGCAGTCTGCCTTTATAGGAACGTGCACATCTGTGTGGTTAACTAGACTGGGTGACTGGTCTGGTTGAAATATAACCCTTCTCTTGGAATCTCTTAAGCAATGTAGCACAGTGAATCTGTGGTACACACCTAGCGGCAAACCAGGTAAGACCTGGGATCCTAATTAAGTTAGAAATAAATGGGAGGGGGCCAGGGGTGAGGAATTATTTCATGGTTTCAAACAGGTTTGGTTTGCGATCCAGGCCACCGAAGCGGCTGCACAAACACACAGGCAGAGTAGCGAGGGGGGTGACCCCGAATGGGAACGAGTAGCTGGGAGTTACAGAAGCAAATGGGCTGTTTGAGGAGCTAGAGAAACGCGAAGGTATAAATGACACTGTGCACCACTGCTGTGGAAAAGAAAGGGCATTTCTTTATAAACTTTGAAAGCTACTTCTTGCATTTTAGAGCAATAAGGATTAAGGAGAGGAAGAGACAATACAGCAGTACTTCTGATTACAGAAGTGGCCACAGAATTCCCTTCTAACAGTGACCCTCCGCTTGTGTGGACAGTGACATTCCTGTGTGCTCTCTAGCTGGTTCACGATGCACTCCAGTATAAAATGCCACCTTGCCTGCTGCACTAGTCACAGCGGGCAGAGCAATGGCCTACGATCCACCTGTCTGCCAAATGATTTCTCCTCGGGATCAGGAAGAGAAAATATCTGATAACAAATAAAATGAAAGAACAGAAGTGAGACTAATTGCTCTCCTGGCAAGGCCTTTCTGTCTTCTCATCAGCTGGCTGCCAGGATTTGTCTAATCTTGCATACATTTGCATTAGCAGCCAGCAGCACAAGAAAGGTGATGGGAGAAGGCAGAGCAGAAACAGGCGACAAAGCTTCATAAATAAAATATAACCACTCCTGAACTGCAAATGCCAATCCCAATTTCCTAAAATTTCCTATTACTTCTTCTTAGGTTTCCTGCCTCAAGACCAGTTTGCCTCTGGCAAAGACACTGTATCTTAAGCGTATAGATAGCTTGGCAAGCATTTCTTTTGCTGACGATGGCAGCTCGCGCATTATTACTTTTTCTGCGGAGGTTATTTTTAGCCTTGGATTGGCTCACCAATATAGTTCATCACACAACACAACAAATATTTGCACTGCAGTACTGCAGTTGAAATAGAGATAGAAATTGCTGACCACGACCTGCTTCAGCACGTCCTGCTGCTGGAGGAAACACACCAAACGACACCCACTGCTTCAGATCCCAATTTGTAAAATAAGAATAACACTTTTTTCTTCCATCCATCATCTTTCTCATTTATATTGTTAACTTGGAGGGAGAAATGGCCTCTTCCTTTGTGTCTGAGCGGCTCTACCCTGCGCAGTGGGATACCCCTCTGTCAGCTAAGCCCTCCAAGCCTCGCTACAATGCAAATGAAGTTGTTTGACAGATCTGTGCACTCATCTATCAATAGCTAATTGAGTTCAGGGAAGGGTTTTCCATTTTAGTATTTCTAGAAAGGTTGCACAATGCTGCAGTTTCAAAACCCCACCCCCAAAAACAGAAGCAATAAAGGGAAGGGGGTGTGGGGGGGAGAGATTATGCGAACATGCAGATTTCTGTTGCAAACTGATAAAAAGAAAATACAGTTCTCGATCTCTGGTTGCAGAAAACTTGAAAACCAAAAAATACATATATTTTTTAAAGTCTTTGAGCTGTGTTTGTTTTACCGTGTTTCAACCTTTGGGTGCAATACTGCAAATCCTTCAATGTAAGGATAAAAAAGAAAACTTGATAAAATATTCAGTACTTTCTAATTCTTAGCAATACAAGTAACATTTAAAATTTACCATCTCTCTGACTAGTCTTGTCTTCCACTCTCTTCCTCTTTTTATCCCCCCAGTGGTTCCTTTCACCATCTTCTGCATTACCTAACATTAAATTCATAAAGTTATTTCAAATTCCTTTTTCAAGCGTGGCAGATTATTTTGTAATTAGTTTTTATAATCCATACTTGTGTAGTCTAAAAAGGTAACTAGAACAGTGGTCCCCAACACGTGCATGTGGAAGAAGGTCAGCAGGGAAGGGTGAGAGAGTACTGTGCGGAGAGGAAATGCACATCCCAGGATTCACTTTGACTCCCACTACATAAGCGTTAAAGAGAAAGTTGTTAAACCTACACCTCCCTTACCTTTCTGTCCATCTCCAGCACAAACGGCTGTAGGAACAGCCTACTGAGCATAGGTTACTCTCTCAACAAACAATTTGTCTGGTCCATGCTACCACAAACCTCCTAACACCTCAAAGGTACAGCCAGTTTATGGGCACAGCCCTTGAGGACCATGAGAACTGGCTCATCTGGCCATGTGAAACAAAGCACTGAAGATATTTTTGTGCAGCATTGTTCTGGAGTATTAAAATGATGAAGTTACTCTCCCAGGAAGGAAGAGCCATAGTAATCTCATTGACTCCAAATGCAAGGTACCATCTTTGGCTGCCTTGTCCGAGCATAAACAACAATTTTTCATTGCAAAAGAGCTCACTTCCACCTTTACTGCCTCTGCTCATGGAACTCTGCAGGGAAGCAATAAAAGCATGAGAACAAAGGAATGTATATACACTAATCCTATCCCAGCTCACTGCTGGAAGATGTCTGATGCTGTTAAGAGAAGGACAATTATAAATAGAAAAGGAAACAACTTTGGGAGTAGATGAAACAAATAAAAAAAATAATCAAAATCTAGAAAGAAAGGAACAGAATAAAGACAAGCCACAAGGAGCAAAAAAGCTCTATTTTTTTTTTGTCCCTCAAGAAGTGCAAGGCACAACTTAAAGGAGTAAATGGTTCCCAATATCGGTCACAAAGGTGCTCCCATGAACTAGAATCCAGCCTTTCGTATGGAAATCTGAAGGGTGCTTACTGACTGAAGTCCTGCACCACTGCAAAAAGCAGGGTTTTTTGTGGCTGCCTCACTGAACTCCAGGGCAACCAAATCACTTCATCACTTTGTACCTCGCTTTTCACATCTCTGTAATAAGAACAATGAGACCTACTTCTCCACTGCAAATTATTTTGAAATGTAAGGAAAAGTAATTTATACCAAAAAAGATGCAACATCCACCAAAAAAAAGCTTGTATTTCTTCCCCCAAAACCACATTTTTTTATCTGAGAAGTAGCACTTCAAAGTTTCCATCAAACAACTATTAAAAAGAGAAAATGGCTTTTTTACACCTTAACTCTGAATTTTTGCAGGAAAAGTATGTACTTCAAGCTGCACCCCCCCTTTACAATTCTCCCCAAATATTACCTTGGGCTGGACTGAAGGAAAAAAAAAAATTTCATAGCTAATGCGTAATGAAAGGATTTCTAAACCCCAGTCATAATTAAGAAATGTGTACAATTCTAGTCATGTTACATTTAATCACCAGACAACAGAAGATTAGCAGCCGTCTAGCAGCTCTGCAAGGCAGAGGGAGCTGCTGCTGGGCTTTTGAGAGCTCATTTTGCACTGCTATCTCCTATGTCAGTCTTTTCTTGCTCTTCCACTTGAATATTTGATATGCACCTCAACTCTAAACTTATCAGAATCACCAGCAAGGCTCTTGGCAGCCTGATAGAGCCTCAGAACAAAAAACGGAGCAGAGAGGAGCAGCTGGTCCTTTCATTGCTGTGCTGGGTCCCTTTGTGTGCTCTGCACCCTGGAGGCCACCAGGCTCAACTTGCCAGTGGCTGCAGAGAATTTCACTGCGCTCTTTAGCGCTAGAAGCTGTAAATAGAGTGAAAACTAAAAATTGTCAGCTATGGCTCCATTCTCTAATAGGCAGTGAAGGGGGGCCGAGAGGTAAAAGAAATTCCACAGGGAAGGCAACAACTGAAATAATGGCAGAGACAAAGCACGTTCAGTTTGGTTTGAAGAAGAAATGCAGGGGGACTCTTTTTACCCAAAGCGTTTCCCTGTACTGCTTCCAAGACAGAACTCCTAGCACTTGCCTTGGCTTCCAGTGTTTTTACTTCAGTGGTATTAAAATCAGCCTAAAAAACTGGGTTTGTCAAGTTTAACAGATATGCAGGCATTTTGTCTAGAAGACCGTTCCATTAAATAGTTGGAACAACTATAAAAACCCTCCTGTTAAGAAAAAAAAAAAAAGCATACAGACACCATGATCTGCGTAAGAACAGGCAAACAAAACCAAAAATCCTGCAAAGCAAAACCCAGTGGTTACAAACCAAAAGCTGTTTTCTATCGTCAGGTACTGTTAGCCCCCGTCTAGAGGGGACAGTGAAAAGACATCACGGTGCTGAGCACAAGGCAGTCCTCGAGCAAGCAGCAGTGACCACTTTTTATTAAAAGGTTTATTAACACTACTAATGCCTCCTTGTCAAGCTATGGAGAGAACTTTTCTTTGCCTGTTATGCAAGTTGCAAACTAAGAAACAGAACTTGCTGTGGTAGCGAGCAGTGACATTGTTTAAGCTTAAGCTGAATATAAGATTACGCAGATTTTACACTTTTTTCTTTTAAACACTGAAATGCTGCAGAGTTATATCCAGAAAGGGCTGCATCCCAAACTGCTGCTTGACCTCTAACGTGCCTCAGTTTGCCAGATGCCTCTCAAACACAAGGTTTCTTGACACTTTGCGGTTGTGCCTTCTGGTCATGTCCACAAGTTCCCAAGTCCGAGCACCTACGATGGAACTCACTGTCTAGTGGTCAGTACATCAGCAAATAGGTGTGTGTTTTAAGTTGTCTCTACTACAGAGCCACTCGACACCACGGCTCCTCCACGGGCTCTCTAGTGACAAAACTCAAGTCTTGCCTTCATTCAGCCTCACCTCCTGCTAAAAGCAGCCCATTATGCAACTGAAAACATGAGACTCTTGGCACCAAAGGTAAAGCAAGGAAGAGGGAACCTGACTCTGTCGCTTAATGGATAGGGCAGTAAGCCAGGGCAGAGCAGTCCTGGGATGATCCTTCCTGCTCCCTCAGCCATGTAGGTTATTCTATACATTACAGTAACCTTACAGCAGTACTACTCTTCAGAGCTGAAGAGCTACACAGGAACAGCATGGTAAATGAACACAGGAGATTTAAGACATGCAAATCACCAAAGACTTCCTTATCCACTTGGTCACACAGTATAAAGCATCTAAAGGAAAACAGGATTACCAAATTAAAAACAAACAAGAAACCACACAATCATCAAAAGGGCAAACAAAAACATGCGACATCATTAGATTATGACAGAGTTGGGACTCCTGAAAAAAAGAAGCAGGAGAATTCATAAAAAATGTTTTATCCAGTGCTTCAGGGAGACTTTTCTTTTAGTCCATTTCCTGTAACTCAGGCTGCCCACTCTATAGCCATAATCTACTAATAGCCATGTTTCTCCCCTTACCACAGGGCACCCTGTGGTAAACTTACAGCTGTCAGCAAGATGCTGCTGCCAAAACACGCTCAGAGAACTTTTGGAAATGGAGGAACATACTGCACAATGTATTTACAACTTGCACCCGCAGCGTCAATTGGAGAAACACTAGAGGTACTGTCAATTAACTGTCCCATGTGGACGCTGTAAATGCAGCCATACAACAGGAAATAACCTATATCACACCTGGCGTGGAAAGGGCAGACATGCCTGAGCTGACCAAACACTTATCCAAGTAAAGCTTTTAAACAGCTACAGGTTAAACTGCTCCTATGCTCTCCCCTTCCATCTCAATCCTTTGCTGCATTTCCCTCTTCTAGAGGTCATCACATTGATAACGAAAGCTCGTGGAAAGGAACTCATGCTGCGTGTCAGTCTCTGGCACTAATCTTGCTCAAACTTGTCTTCAGCGGCAACTGATACCCAGACACCAGGCTCCATGTGGGAGCAGACGAGATGCAGAAAGTATTTTAGGTCAACTCTGCCACGGGGCACTAACATCTAGTGATAATACACCAAAACCTGCATTTTCATCTTAAACTTCAGCAGCAAAATCTGCCAGACCCTAAGGATTGTATCAGTCACGATCAGAGGAGAGGATCGATTCGATAGGATGTGTAGCAGTTGGTGCTCTGGAGGACCCCAGAGCTTGTGGCCAAGCACAGAGCACGGCTCACCCTCAGCGCAGCCCCAAAGGAAAGCCTGGCTGAGACAGCTGCCTTGGGAAGGATGAACCACCTTCACACACTTCTCCAAGACAAAACTCCACTTGAATTGCAAGAGGATCCTAAGGAATCCAGACCTGAGGGATCACTGGAAAATAAGGCGACTTTGTGGACTTTGGATCCCCTCTCTGGCCCCTAGAGCACATCAGAGGGATTCAAGGAAGGAATGCATGTTTAAGTCAAGCTATAATTGTGCTTTTAAATTTTTCTTGCAACCTTTTATTTCCAAGTTTTACAGCATAAATGCAAAACCTGAGGATCTAGAAGTTTGAGGATCTACTATGTTTTACTGTAAATATTCTGTTCTTGTTGAACTAGGTGATCCAGACAAACCAGGCCTGTATTACTGACAAAGAAACAGTGCTTAAAGCAGTGTACATTTTTACAACCTAAAACACACACAGAAGAAGCTCATTGTGTAGTTGCACAATACACTGGCCTCAACAGTAACGCTGAATTAAGAGTATTCCCCAAAAAACTCACTCATTGCCTAGGGGTACGATTTGTCTCCCAATGCATCAGTATAACTGTAGAGCTGCCTGAACAAGATCACTGAAAGGATCCAGGTTAAATAGGCAGGTATTTAAGAGTAAAATATGCTGTTCTTAAGACAAGTAATTTAGGGCATGTGGAATAATAAAAATAGTAATATTTCCTTATGATCTATGGCCTTGTAAACTGACCATCTAACGTTTTAATTTTACAAGGGTACATAGCAATAGGTTATTTGTTCTGTTCCGCAACACGTACCTCTAAACCATCCAGTCTCACAAAAGAAGCAAGTGGGTTTTGGGTGGGTTGGGGGTTTTTTTTTTTTGCAGTTTTGGGGGGTTTTTTTTGTTTGTTACAAAAATCTTACCCAAAATTAGAGACATGGAGTTTCAATTTTGAAATCTTACCAAGAGGTGCTTTAAGGAACCTGCGCTCAATTCCTTGTTCTATCTGAAGCAGTGCAGATGCCAAGTAGTGGACCACGTTATTAACTGGCTGAGGAGTACTTGTACTTGTTGATGCAGTGCTTGGAGCTTCAGTTTTTAACCCAACAAGTCTAAAATAGAAATGTATTAAATTACCTCTTATAACACACTTTGAATTTAACACCATAGATATTTGTACCAGTCTGTATCCACAGGAGATTTTTATTTTCACGTCATTTATATGCACGGATTATGGACATGGATACTGCACAGATATTTTCCCAGTCATCGAGTTTGCTTAGTAGATAAATCAGCTTTAGGTAACAAAGTTTTCTAAATTTCAAGAAATATGAAGGACAAATTTCAATGTAATTAATAAGATTTCCAGAAGATTTGAGGCAACATCCATCAGCTGGTTTTATAGGAGGTTTCTGTGAAGGGCACAGTCCCAATAATTACTCAGTGAAAACACTTCCAGTGGTGAGGTGTAGCCTTTTAGAATACAGAACTCCACCTATCCCCACAATTAATAAGATTTTTGAAAACAAATGAACTAAAGCCAGAAAGTAATTTCAGAAGTTATATCAAGAATTTTTAACTTGTACATTCTCACCCTTGGAAGATTTTTCTAAGATACTAACTCTTCATGTATGGGGAAACTAGAAGAGGGTTGGTTTCCAATAAAACAGCCTTCTTTGACCAAAGTCTAAGCAATCGTTTCAAAGTGTAGTTAATCTTCCTGAACCACAAACACTATGTATAGTGTAGGAGAGCAACTCACACTAATGAAAATAAAATTCAATTTCTGCTTCGGGTTTATAAAAAAAATAATTAAGACTGTCTGCATTCTGCTTTACTCTGGTGAATGAGCAATGCTTTTGGTTGTCCCTGTTCTTTTTTTCTTCCCCCACACTTAAAAGCTGTTCATTATATTTTGCAGTCACACACATTTTGAGAGCCTGAAAGCAAACAGGAAAAAAGCTCCACAGTTATTTACATTTCAGTAGTCAAACTCCGAGGTCTTAATGAGATGTCACTCGCTCCGAGGTGGATAAAAAGCCCAGCATCAAAAGGGACGTGTCACATGATTTCAGAATCCCATAGCCTCTGTTTTAATATGCAAGACTTTTATTAGAGTAGACTTTATTCAAAAACTTTGATGGAGTCAGTATCAAATGGAAAAAAAAAAAATGAAGCAACAAGCTTTTGATTGAGAGTTGGCAATGGAGCAAGTGCCCAAGGTAACTGGAGACAGAGAAGTTGTACCTTCTTAATTAAAACTGGAATATTTCCGTGTTGTGGTTTTCAGAAAGCAAATGTCTGTACATGGTGTCATTCATATTAAGAAGGATGACCCTATCCATTTTGCACACAACTAAAGAACGTGGATCCAAAGGGCAGTCTTACATGAAAATACTAATTCAACAAACTGAACCAAAAACCAGAAAAACCTTAAAGAACTTAAATTCCTACATCCAGCATTCAAAAGTCCACCCACAAACACCAGTTTCATAAGTCTAATTGTAGAAAACCTCAAAGAATACATAAGCAAACAGTATATTAGTACAATGATCACCTCCAATTAATCTTTCCTGCAGTATTTCAACATTCACAGCCTATCAAGACATACAATTTGATATGTATGAAGTAAATTAAGGCAGACCTTTATTTCTGAAAAGTCTGTAACTTCGGAGAATTAAATATTTGGAAACCTGCACAGTTTCTATAGTTTGATTTAGAACAAACACCAGTACAGTGTAAAGCCCCACATCTGTCACAAATGTTTGTTTAAAAACCAAACAAAACCCAACAAAACACTTTTACAGTTCCAACACAGTATGATTTGAGGTTTCTGCTCTTTCACTGTGTTGCAGCTTGCTCTATAGGAGGATGATCATTCATAAAGGTATGAGATTGTATTTCGGTTTTGCTGCAGTGCTACAGGGTAATCCAGACCACAGGCTGTTGCACTGATGGCTCTTCCTGTGACTCGTGGACAGCTACGCTGGCCAGTTCAACCAGCAATTCGTTACTATGACCATCTTCCCTTTCCAACACTCCTACTCTTTCCGCTAAGTGGGTGTGTTTGGTTTTTAGTCTTCCAGAAAACAAAGCAGAAATTGCCAGATTAAATGTTTCTCCACATTTTAAATGATTTTAAAATGGATTCACATATTCTTTATTTGATAATTAATGTTCACTTTAAGCAATGTAATTTCTGAACAGTAGAAGTTGTAGAAATAGGTGGTGCAGTCTTATATGGTAATAGAACAGCGTCATTTAGAAAACACCAACCAATGCAAAAATCTCACATTTTACAACTCAAATCTTAAAAAACACTGTTCCAAAGATTTTGAGGGTAAAAACAATTTGAAGGTTAACACACCAGAGCACTGCTATAAAACTCACAGGGAAGAGCCATTGTTAAACTACAGCTCTTACCTGTCTTTCACAATAAACTTTTCTTGATCATCAGTTTCCATTTCTTCAGCTTCATCATTCACAGTTTTAATGATACCATTTTCTTTGTTTTCATCATTCAGAAACTCATACCGCCCATGTTCTAAGGCTGCTCTCCAAGACTGTCTGTCTGTAACCTGAAGCAAACATACAAATTTGAAGTTTCTAGAGAATCAAAGGGCACCACCTTTTAGCACCAATTACTGCCTACACTTAATTTAATTATGCTTTTGGGAAAACCCATAGCAACGCAAGAGTTCCCATTTAATTCACAGACTCGACAGCACCACCGCACTCCGAGGTGTTCGACAAATCACAGGTACCTTAATAGCCCCCAATGTTCCTTGGTAGATCCTGTCTTCAATGTCCAAAAGAAAGTCTCTAAGTCTCAGTTCAAGCTGCTTCTCTGCAGACAGGTAAGATCCATCATGGGCATTTGGCATCCTCCCCCGTCCTAAAGGAGGTCTGATGTCACATTGAGGTTTATCTGCAAGAATACCAAGTAACTTCATGTTAGAGGACTTTGTTCCTGAAAGCAGTCAGTGATGGAAGGAACAAAAGTAGAACAGGGCAGAACAAACTAAACACATGTTCAAAGCTGCCTTCCTGTAGCAAAAGCTGTCAACACCAACACCTCTGTGTCAGCTAAGGCATCCAATCCAACCAAGCGGAGTACCCTTTTACGAGAAGGCCTACAGAATAGCTCATTCCAACACATAGGATGAGAAATTGTCAATTTAAAAGTCATTCTTTTGACTTAAATGCTTTCTCAAGTCTTAGATAACCAACAACTCTCCGTTGCTAAGTGTAAAGAGGAAAAAAAAGTCACATTTCTAGTATTTTCCATATTTGATGGCCCTTACTTTACAGGAGAACTCCTCAGTTTGCTTTCTTGTGTGGATCTTTACTGTGGCAATGTTTAAAACAAGCATGTGCAACTGACAATCGCAAAAACTAACAGAACAAGATACAATCCCTTTTAAAAAATCTAACTTTAAACCAAAACAAACAGATACAGATAAGATGACACAGGCACAGATAAGTCTGTGTCCTCTAATTAGGCAGGAAAAAAAAAGAACAAGACAGCAAGGTAATTTGTGAAAGAGAAGGGAAGAGATGATGATGGGCTGTCAAGCAAAAACATCTTCATAAGAGAACTGAAAATTCTTGCAAAAGTTCAAAATCCACAGGAAAGAGCTGAAAGTATGCCTAGATCCTAAGTTTCCTTTTTAAAAAACAAATCTAGTTATGCTGCAACTCTAACATAGAAAGAGAAGAAGAAAAAGAACCCAAACTGATGACTGTGGAAATCAGGTTGCTTTGGGGCAGAAAACAACACACAACATATAGATAAAGGTGTAGCAACTAGGAAAATAAGGAACCACACACATGAACACAAATATATCAGAAAATTACAGAGATTTGCTCACCAAAACACACAAACATAGCTATAAGACCTCCAAATAAAGCTTAATTACTATGCTTTGGAAACTCTGCCCTGTGCTAGTTTCCACATGAAATGGTAGCTCAGGTATGGATTTAGTAGTGTTTGAGGTGTTCGCAGCATGTCCTGGCATAGACACTCCAGTGAAATAGAACTCGCTATGCTGTGAATAATTCTCCCTTGGCCCAACACTGAAATTCTCACAATAATTTGGCATAATTCAAAACAAAATACAATTGCTTAAATATTACCCTAGAGAGTTTCATTTTGGTAACATCCTCTACCCACCAACACAACACAAATAAGTCAGCTGCAAGCTTGAGTACACAGAATTTTATCAGTGATTGGAACTAATGCCTTGCCAATAAATGACATAATACTTGGCTAGGAGAAAAGGGGAAAAAAACCCTAAACCCTAGGTCTAGGTTTTAAGCATGCTCCTACGTTTTGAAACCCATAGAAACAACACTGCTCTGCAGACATTTCCTCCTCCTGTAATGAGCCTCTGTCAAAAGAAGAGAAAAAAATAGAGAATAGTATCATAGAATCCACTGCACTGATGTTAAGACACATAACAACCAACACAGCTAAACTATTTTTTTCCTCCTACGGTATGACCCTGCAACATGCCATCATCCACAACAGGCCAGTAAAGGCTTTTGAATAATTTTATGCATTATCATCATGTTATGGAAGAACACATCCTAGTCAAACCAAGGCAACAGGAATTGCCTCCCTTTGCGATGTCTGTCTCCAGTGCCATATCTTGCGTCTCCTTCCATCACACTGGAAATGAGGACATCAGATGATCAATACTACAACTTACTGTTAGCAGATATTAATCTTTATTCCCCAGCTAATCTTCTACCAAAGCTCAGATTACTTTCTAAAGACGTTTGTCTAAATGCCAATCATGTTTTGCTAAGCAGTGAAATACCAGAAAAATTATGGCTTTTTTTAGTATGAAACAACAGAAAACCATCATAAAGATCCATCAAGAAAAGAGAAAAAAAGGAAAAAAAACAAACCTGTTTTCCATAGTGTGAAACAATGCCTAAGAATAATTCTTATTTCTTAGGGATTACAATTAAATGAGAATTAGAGGTTTCTAGAATTTTTATAGAAATTACAGCTGTGGAAGCAAATGAAGATCAGGAACCTTCCACTTACCTGGAATATGGAATTTTTCCACAGGAAAACTGCTTAGTTGTTCATAAATTCTATTTTTCTCTTGTAAAAGAGTTTCTTTTAAGGCACTCTCCCTATGTCCTCGGGAATTGAGAGCCTCTAGGAGTTGGTCCAGTTGTTCCCGAGAATTGTAAAAGCACCAACGGTTTGGTTTATATACTGGCCTTGGCACTTCTACAACAACACTGGTGTGTGACTCTTGGTCAATATTGGAGGTAGATTCAGAGGATTTCAAAGACTCTCCAGTTTCACTGAATACCTGAGGTTCATTTGTGCAAGACTGTTCACTATTCTGAAAGGAAGAGGTTCGAGGCAACAACATGTCTTCCGTGAGACCAGAATAGTCCTCTTCTATAAACAATCCAGGAACAGAGGGAAAAATCCAGTAGCGTCGGTACAGACGGTCACGACCTAATGGGATGATGTTTGTGCAGGCTGTCGCATTCTGAATCTTTTCTAACAATTCCTTCTCTTTCTTTTGTTGCTCCTGTTTTAAAGCTTCTTCGTCTTCAGCAGTAAGAGGTTCAGTCTTTTCACAAGTGGTCTCTTCTTGTCTTGGAAATTCTTTATATCCATTTTGCCCTCTCTTTCCTAAAAGTTAAAGACAGAAGAATGATAACACTTATAAACTCTTTCTTCCACCAAAAATTCAAGTGAAGGGTGGGTTTTGGTCCTTGATGGTCTAAGTTTAGATAATCAGAAAGGGACAGAACCATCAGCTCAGTCAAGAAACAATGCTCATTTTATTAAAGAAAAATTCAAGTGACTAGCCCCCTTCCCTCAATAATAAGGAAGCCATCTTTCGTGTATTTTCCCTTTGCAGACGCTACCACCAAATCTCATTGACTGACACTGTCATTTTTAACACCATAAAAAAAAAGAACCAAAGTTTTAAGAACGTAGAAGTGTGTTACAAAACTATCATGACACAGTAGAATTCCAGCAATTTCATTATTGAGTGCAAGGTATGTTTTTGGACTTACCATACTCAAAATGATCGACTTAAACTCCCCAAAGTCCTCAAGCAAAACCAAAATCTCTATAAGAGCTTTCATTGCTTTATCCATTGAAAAAGAAATATATATACACAAACACTATTCTTTCCCTTCAACTTGTATCAGCTGATAATACTCCAGTTCACATCTTAGTTTACCAAAGAATCAGGTCCTGATAGTTGTCTAGAAATCTTGTAATTAACACATGCAATGGTGAAAGATGCTGCCAGCACTCAATTTCTACTCATTCCCAGGGTGACCTTCAGTTTGTCCAGTCGCAGGAATGACATAACACTTGTTTGCCCTCCAAACACAACGTCTCAAACATGGGCATTCGAGAAACTTGGAATTCTGTTTCAAACCTCATTGTTTTGCCATCATAAAGCTGTAGTAAACATGCAAACCTGCATGACAATGACTGAGAATTTCTACCCCAGGAACTATACAAGTTTGCAGCCGTAAGTTCACTTTCACCCAGGACTTTCATTGACACACACTCTAGCACAAAGCCTTCACCAGAGAAAGGCACAGATGAAGTAGCAGCCCAAGGCCATCCACAATTCATCCTCCTGTGGTGATACCTATGTTTAGTTACAAATAGCAGGCTGGGCTGTTTACTGCATCGCAGCTCCTACCAACACACTGCTGAGGAAATCAAAGCTGGGGATCAGTCTGGTTACGTTCTTGTACAGAACTCATGTTGCTTCATTGACAAAGGCAAACTAAACCCCACCACTCAATATAACATTTTCCTTTAAAATACCTGTTGTTTTCGCAGCTTCCTAATAAAAAGAATCAAACCCACACCATACCCTATTAGATGGGACTCCTATAGCTATGAGTAGTGCACTCAGAGTTACAATGGTCTGTCAGGCAACAGCCTGGGGTTAGGTTTTGGGTTTGTTTTTTTCATTTTTCAGACAAAAGAGGAATCCAGACAGCAAGTTTGGAAGACAAGAAGAATCAAAAGTGTGAAAGAATGTACAGCTGATCACTAGGAACTACATCAGGCCAGCTCAATGCACTTAATAGCCCATTTTGATCACGTTTGGGTTTTTTTTTCCTTTAAAAGTGTACAGGAAAGATTAATACTTTCTAAAAATTTACTATAAAACTCAAGGACTTCATGCACACGTGTGTGTGCATACATGTACACAAGTGACCAAATCCATTACAGTGTTACCTCTTCCTCGTTTTTTGTTTGGTCCCAGCTCTTCTTCATCCTCTGTCACTGTGTCCATGTCTTGCTCTTTACGTTCAATTTCTTTGCTCTCTGTACTAGTATCAAGATCTTCCCGTTCCTCCTCCCTGACACAATCAAATAAACAAAAGGTGACTGATCAACCACATATTAAAAGCCAAAAAGAATGAAAAGAAACCCTCTCAACAGAACAAGACATCTTCAACATAACAGTATTTTTCTCTCAGAAGTACTTAAGCTAGTCAAAGACCTATAATGCCTTTTAAAAGCAAATTTTTAGTCATAGAATATATTAAAATCCAGCAGAAACCCACTGAATTGCAAATGACAAGGTCCATATTAAAGACTAAAACCTGCTCTTTGGTATTCACTTTCATCTGAAAAGCATTATTATAATCAGACCCTTTTTAGAGACATCTTAGGTTCTACTGATCTGAACTGTTTTTTTCCCCATGACTAAAAATGTTTCCTCACCAAAACATTTATCATTTTATAAAATGCTTATTACACATTTTTCCCTCATCTAGCAAACGTAAATATAAACCTACAGAACTACATGCAGCCATTAGAGGACAACATTTATTTTGGGTTTGATGGTGTTAGGTTTTTTTTTTAATTATATTTTCAAAACCAGCACAAGCCTGTCTTTGGCCCATGCTCACTTTTTGCAAGCAAATTTATTTAATTAACTCCCTTCCTCAAGCAGGTAAGGATATAGTGTTATATACACACTTTGCTCTTTTTTTCTAAAATCATATCGAGCTGCATTTATCTCACCACCTGAAACCACACACTTTTATTAATAGAACAAAAAAACCTTGGTTTTATGGAAATCAGCTGGAATAGCACAGCATTTTTTAACAAAAATGCTATTAAATTTGATTAGTAAACTGCTGTGTGAGGTCAGTATTATCAAGCTCAGATCAGACCAATTCTTCAAATCAGAAAACAAACTAGAATGGTCTATTACAAAGATTTTCATTGATATGAAAACTTAAATTAAAATACACCTTTGTACATGACCAAGTCAATGAAACTCACATAGCTAAGGTCTAGCCCCGTAACTGGAAAGCGCTGTATGATATGTATTCACAGTATGCTACGTATCATACCCAACAGATACTTCTACGGCAGGATTCCTTTGCTCCTCTTCCTTCAGCTTTTCTTGTTTCTCTTTCATTTTTAACTCTTGTTCTTTTAACCTTTCTTCTTTCCTCTTACGTATCCTAATAGTAAGAAAAATATCGAAAACCAGTTGCAATTAATCTAGTATCTGATCTGGCCACATCTTTTTTCTTGCCTAAATATAACAGTCATGCAGGAAAGGACAACGCTTACCACAGTAAAGTTTCACTCCTGCCTAGGGTCTCCAGAAACCAGCACAAAACACAAACACTACTATGGTTTCTCATATACCTTTTGCAATCGAGGAATTAATGTAATTTGTAGCAACAAAAATCTAACTTTCCATATCTGTTACCTTGCTGCTGCTGCCTCTCGTTCTTTGCGATGCTGTTCTGCCTTTAATTCTCTGAACTCCTGTTTTGCCTGTCGTAACACGTCAACAGAGTCCTCAATGAAATCTCGAGTGGAGACAAGAGTCAGAAGTTTCCCACAGAGGGCATGAAGGATCTTCATCTTTTCTCCTAATGAAATTCAGACCAATTTTTATACTTCATTACACCACTGATAAATAAGACTTGTTCTTAACACACTCCAGACTGAAGACTGGTTCTCACTCGAGAAGTGAGCAGTCAAACATTTGTAGTGCACCAGCTGCACTCAAGAGAGGCATTTCCTGAAATATCTGCCTTGCTCAGAGACACGAGCCTTTAATTTATTAACTTTTAGCACCAAAAGAACTAAAATGCAGTATTATATTCAAAACAGAGACAAAAGAAACAGTAGATAGTAATTTTTTCTCCATTTCCAAGTAACAAACAAAAAGACCCAAACCAGAATAGCAATAAAAAGCAGGGTCTGAATCAAACACTCAGATGCTTCTCCCAGAGAGACCCCCTTCTGCACATAAAACTAACAATTTTTTAAACTAACATTTTTTAAAAAGTTACTCAGAAGTAATGAGACTGCCTAGCTCTGCAATCTCTGATCTGGTGGGACCTGCTTGTGGGGTCTGGAGCACAGGGGGTGGGTGTTGGTCTAGGTGACCTCCAGAGGTCCTTTCCAACCTAAATTATTCTGTGATACAGTAAATTTTGACCATTATCGATCTGAAGCAATTACAAAACCCATCACTGAATGAGCAATCTAATAATCTCTAACATTTATTGTCTTTAATTACCTGGCAACAAATCATACACTGAGGTACTTGACAGTTTCTTCAAGAGACCAGGATTATTTAATCTCAGCTCCATGCAAGCATCATCAGTAGCATCAAACCCTCCTCGTTTCTGGTAACGGTATTTTGCATTGGCCGATGTTACATCAGCGCCTGACGCTAAAATGTGAAGTCTGAGAATCTCAGAAAGAGTGCAGCTATCAAGATCCAAGTTTTTCAAATTGCAGCCTACAGTTGAGAAGAATGAACAGTTATTTTAAACAGACATTTAAATGTACATAAATATTAAAAATTGTGCTTTAAAATACAGAGAAAATATAAGAATGGTAACAAAACAAGAAGTGAAACCCACACATACCCTGATGTAACTGGGGCCATGCAGCTGCCAAAGTTGCAACTGCAGACAGTGCAGATTTTGTGGGGTCTGCATCTTCATCCAAAGCCTCTGTTAAATCTTTAAGGAAATAAACACTTTATTCTAGTGCAAATTAAAACGTGTACTGTGGAGGGGAGGAAAGCAAGCCGTGTTTTAAGTTGCAGACAAAGCGAAAAGAGGGCCAATATTTACAAAAGCATCAACATATTCAAAACTCAATTCAACATCCAAATTAAATTTTACAGATCTTTAAACGCAACTAGAAATCTGACTAAAAGCTAAGGACATGCACCACATGCTATACGCTGTTCTCCCTATACATAAGCCATTAAAGCAACCCCAATGCACAAAACATGCAAAAGGCAACATAAAAGGCAGCAAAAACAAATCCATAAACACACTTGAAAGCAAAAACAAGAAACGACACAAGAACACCTGCATTTCGTTCCCTTGCACGAACTGTTATTTCCTCTCAGCATTTTGTTTTTAGGAAAGACCATCCAAGCCAATCAGACATTTTGATACTGGTTATCACCATTCACTGTGTACCTTTAATCTGTAACTTAGATATAGCCTTATTGTTTAGCACAAATACAATCACTAAGGCATTACAAAGAAACCGTATTTCACCAAAACAAGCATCTGCACTTAATAAGGAGCATCACACATTAGCAAACTGACCAGGAAAGCAGGGCAGTGAAAGGGAGAAACAGCAAAATTCCTGTTCCTTCGACAAAAGTTTCCTTAGCACTTACAGGTATTTCTCCAGAGGGTTGGCAGAGTTTTTTAAGCCTTGTATCCTGTTTCAACAATTTCACTTTATTCAAGTCCAAATCATTAAGCAGTTACAAAAGTCACCAAGTCAATAAAGAGCCACAAGTCCAAACTACATAAAAAGCAAATCCACAACAGAGTCTTGCATAACAATTGCCTTGTTGGAAAACTGTAACCTAGACATGGCAAAACCAACCTCTGCACCTCCCCTCTCAATCTATCTGTGTAACAGGGTTTGAGAAAGCCCTGTACTCACAAAAACCCCACAGCCATGGTGTTTTCTATTGCAGAAACACAGCCTGAATAGAATGAGAGTAAGCAAACATGCTGACTACGACTAGTTTGGTTAGTCAGAATTACAAAGACGAGAACATGTAATTCTTCTATGGGAAAGAGGATGTCTAAGCAAGAGAGACAGGAAATGGAATTTCAAAGGCAAGTAAAAGGTAATACAGAAAGTGCCCACAGCTCTGCTAATCTAGAAGCAAAATGGTAGATTTTTGCAATTGCCAGCCCCATGTAGTCGAATTAATGACAGTTACATCACAGTTTTTTCTGATCAGTCCTATGAATAATAAAGAATCTAATCAACTATTCTATGATTACCTGATAATGGAGTCCTTGCTTACATTGCCCAGGCAATGCTCTCAGTAGTTAAAAAGATACAGTGTAATTGCTAAATTCAACAGTAATTAAAATACAGTCTAAATCTGTTACCACCATATCAAATCTGTAACTCTGTTCAATTAACAAGAGCAGCCTCTATTGCTGAAGGTAGTGCCCATGTTTTGTATAAAGACATTTTAGAGATTGGATATGAATCTTAAGAATGTGCATAGTCTTCAAGGGAGGTATTAAAAGGACCTTCCTGTACCTCATGCATCTGTCTTATGGGGGAGCCACGGGATTTACTTGACCTCAGACAGGGAGTGCTCTTATGTTCCTACTACCTCTAATGAAATAAAGATTAGCAGGAAGGGTCAAAGCTTCTCCTTTAATTAGTCAGCAAATTTGGTAGTCCATAAATGCAGGACCACATACATTTGGAACAAAGCCTGCCCTTCCTTCTGATCAGCAGTTAGCATGTACCACAGGCCTCTGAAAGCATGGGCAACTTCAGCCACAGAGTGAAGACCAAAGGCAGAGTGGCTGTGAGATCCTTCACTGGAAAAACACAGAGACACGGTAGCATTTAGGAGTTGTGGATGCATACTTTGAGTCTTGAAGGACAATGAATATTGAATTCTCCATTATAGTTGTGCTAGGGAGTTTTAGTTTTAATCTAGTTATGTCCAGAATATATGGGGGTTTTTTATAGCTACAGATTAAGACATTTGAGAAGGTTTAGGAAAATGCCTTGTTTCCTGACCCTCAGGAGAAAAATCTAACAGTGCTGAAGGAAGAGGAAGAAGGTGAAGATGAGTTTCCCTCACCTCCAAAACATAAGCAGTGCTGTTAAAAGCTTATTATGCTTTGCTGGATATAATCATAGTAACAATGAGCTTGCTTTTTCTCTGTTCCCCCCAGACCCCACCCTCCCTGCCCAGTTTAAAGCTTTAATTTCAGATAAAAGAGACAAACCAAGCCCATTTATATATAATATCCATGCATAATAAGACAAGGTTAAACAAAGGAATGCCGTAAAACATGCAGTTTAAAGTTAATTCCAGTGGAATTTCAGTTTTTTCAGCAGTAAAATTAAGGATCTGACCTTTGGTCTCAGCATCAGCTATTTGATCTTTGGCCACTTCCTCTTCCTCTTCGGCCATTGCCTGAAAGATGGCAGTCAGGAAGAAAAACAGCAATTCACATAGTGGGCCTTCAGTGTCATTTCCTACAAGAGCTTCCTCTAAAACTTCTGTGAATAAAGTTTAAGAAGCGTCACTTTTGCCACAAAGCTGGAAAACAATTACCTACTGAAGAATGAAAACATTTGTTTTTTTCCTTCAGGTATGATAATCAAGTTACTTTTCCATAATTTACTGCAAATATTCCTAAGGTGATGCTGTCAAATAGCGCTGACAAAACAATATAATTTTCTTAACATATAATTGCAAAAGTACAAGTAGACATTTTAATTATTAGATTAACAGCTTCTACACTGAAATTAATTTTGAGTTTATAAACACTGCAGAAGTTGACTGTGAAAACTGATTGATATGCACACTTTAGCACTGACACAGTAAAGCTGCACAGACAATTTTGTAGCAATTGCTACTTGGGTGCACTTAAGATGCTTGGTAGAAGGGACACCACAAAATTGGGGCACTTCGCCACATAAACAACAACTTGCCTAAAGTCACTCCTTCAGGAAATTCATCTTGAAGATCAAAAAGTTCCCCAAAAGCATATAAGAACTCCAAAACCATCAGAGCATCACCAAAGATCTCAGGAGGAAGTCTTGTCTTCACTGGCATTGGAACGGGAAGTTCCTGCAATCCAAATGGGAAAACTTAATATTGTACTTGGTTTCTGTAGAGCACACAAGTGATTAAAACCCATCAGTCGATGATTCTAAGGAGTGTATCTGTTGGGTTTCTTTACATTTCACTCAAAATAGTTCTGCAAGACACAATCAATTGTCACAGTAGCATCTGTGGTAGTACTAACTTTAGAAACCAATAAGCATGCAACTTGGATGTAAATCTTTTGAGATTCCTGTTCATGAAGTTGAATGATTTTGTAACTTTGTTTAAAGGAACTCAAATCCACTACAAGCTAAGAACACTGGCTGTCAAGATTTTCCTTTAAACCTGTATTATTTCACAAGAGTTTTGAATTCCAGTTTGCTGGAACTGTCCAGACATGTAAAAATAAACATAATCTTTACAAGTAATAAAGAGTAACTTTTTAAGACAAGCAAAGAAAACCCCAACATATTCACCTAACACACCCATCCAATAGGAGGCTATGCAAGATCATGTCTAACAGCTGAGAGTGCTGGTAATTGGGGTTTTGTGTTGGTAAGGCAGTTACGACAGGTGAAGGTATTTTAAAGGGAGCTGATGTAACCACGTAACAAGATCACTTAACAGAGCTGCCACCTCCAAGTCACAGGTGACAGCATCTAACATGGTGTTTGACTTTCAAATTAATAAATTGATGTAACCCTGCAAGACTTGTCTTCACTTAATGTTTCTGAGTGGACAAAGTCAAACATTTCCAGAAGGATGGCTCCTTCCCACGAGGTGGTAGGTCACAAATATTAATGAGCAGAATCCCACTTTCGGAAGAACTCAGTAAGGATTTTGTACATTTCCTTAGAAAGGAATTTTTTGAGAAGCAGACTATGAGTGGATCTTTCTTCTTGCTTCCTCACCTAAAATCATATTCTTGCCAATTTTCACTGTAGTGATGATACTACTTCCCCACCCCTCCCTTTTTCTTTTCCAGTTGAAACATAGCAGCACTATTTTGAACAATTTCCTCTTGCTTTGACAATGCTCTTCCCTTTCTTCAGTTTCTTCTCCCTTTCTATACACAGCTAACAGTTTTCACTCTTGTCTTCAAGGGCCTGTTCAGCTCTCCTTGCAAATATATTCAATTCTCACATTCCTCCCAACCAGTGCTATCACTTCAATCCATTCAGCACACTCCTCTATTCCCACTTGTCGTCTCTGTGCCTCAAGTCATGTTTCCCCATGTATCTCAAATAAACCCCTATCCTTGTGTTTCTGACACTTTTGCCTCCTTTTGCTATCCCCTGCCAAGATTAATCATAAGGAAGTGCACATAAATGGGTAACATTAGACAATCTTCCATTATGTACAGCCACACTATATTCTTGTTTAGAACATTAAGTGCTTTGGGGTGTAAATTCTTGTTATTTTCTATAGGTTTACAGGATCATCCAGAAAGATGCTCTTTAAGCAAGGATGCTGCTAGAGTTTAAATCAAAAGAATGCCACAGGGGGTAATGAGCTAATGTCCTTTCTACCTTTTGCAGCCAAAATTCTGGTTTCTTCATAACTCAAATCTTTTAAGTAACTCAGGTTTATTCCAGGTGAGCTCACATTGTGTATTTAACAGAAAAATCAGGCATACTTAATACCCTCCACTCAGTAAGAGCAGTGCTTTAAAAAAAAAACAAACTAAACAAAAAAAACCCCACACACATCTGCTCCATGCTAAGACTGAGAACAGCCTGTAAAGCTTTTCTGGAGGGTGAAAATGCAGATGATCCTATTAGCATCACTGCTGGGAAATGTTACATGGCTGCAGGTGATTCACAACCCCCAGCGTTCAGATCAGACCTAGATCTGCCTCTGCAATAGACCATTTCACTTGGAGACTCTAAAGTACGAGCTTGAGCTGCTCCAGATTCAATCATACCTTAAGATCATCACACTCCATATCTTCTCTAGGCTTACTCCACTGTTTCAGGTATTCCACATATTTCCGTTTTTCTTCACGCAGCTTCTCTCTCTCCTGAAAAAGAGTCACAATTGTATATAAAATATGGTTTCTAGACCTGTACCACTTACTATTTCAATCACACTGAAAAATAAAAATTTATTTAATAAGAATGAAATAATTAATAGTTTTTATTTTGTATAAGGTGATATTGGCAAAAATGTTTAGAAGTAAACTGTGGTGGTACTTCGTTGGATTAGAATAGGATTTTGTTACGTTTTTGTTTGGTTGGTTCTGTGTTTTGTTTTAAATGGAAGCAGCTGAGGAAAAAAATCTAAGAATAAGAGTATTTACAAAAAGGTGCCTCAAAAAATGACCGTCAAAATCAATACTGGATTTGGCTGTGGTAAAATATAGTGGAATAACTAATTTCTTCATATTCAAACTGACAAAAAGTTATTTAGCAATTTTCATCCAAAGAGAAATTACAAGGAAACCAACAACCATTTAATACGCTGTAAATTTGATGAAGCACAGCATCTTTAACACTTAAGTAGAAGACAACCATCAAATCAAATACTGCATACATCACTGGCAAAATAAACCCCAAACCACCACATTACTTCACAAGTAAGTTCAAAGTGAACATTTTGTGAACAAAAATTGTAATATAGAGAATGTTATCCAGAAATATAAATCCATAAGCATACCTTATAACTGGCTATTCTTCTAAAGTGCATTTCTATGAACTGAAAACAGCTAATGGAAACAATTTGAAGCAGATAACAACTAAGAAGTAAACTAGAAAGACATTGCACTGTTCCCATATTAAACTGCAAATGCATTACTTTTTCCTTTTCTATTTTGAGTCTCTCTTTCTCTTCTTTCTTCTTCATCCTTTCTTCTTCCACAATCTTCTTTAATTCTTCTCTCTTTTTTTCCTTATCTTCTTTCTCTTTTTTCTTAGCTTCTATAGCATTTGCCTTCTCTCGTTTTAATTTAGCTTTTTCAAAAGCTACAATGGAAAAAACCAAACAAACCAAAGTTACTTTTTCTTTTATAAAATGTTAATTTTATTTAACTGTGCTAAGCAAACTGATCTGTTTATAATTACCATATGAAAAAAATATTGTTATGAAGACTGAATTGTTTCTATGCCAACCAGAAATTCAATCACTTGAAAGTTTCAGAGAATCTGAGTTTTAAGCCTAAGTATTATACATGGTTTACAAGGTTGTCATCACTGTAATGAAGTCAAATTTCTGTTTTTGTTGAGTATACAGACATTTATTACTTGTTTATAGTTTTCTCTGAAGTGACATATAAAGATGAGAACTGATTCCAACTGCATATAATTACAGCGACATATTTAGTAACGACTGCTTAATAAAGGCATGTCACAACTAGGTGCGGCATATAAGCATGAGATATTTGTGATAGTAAAAACCTTTAAATAAATGATCTTGAAATATTTCATTATTCCTGAATTACTGGAAAGTCAATACATTTGAAACCTACTTAGTATTTCAGTGATTTTTGTGCAACTTTTACTTCTGTTACACAGTTTAAGCTGAACTTTAATTAGTAATAAATGTTACTGCCTGAGGAGAGCCAGATTTCTTTGTAGTTGTCTGCAGAGGAACAGCAGGAGACAAATTTCCACTTTCTGTGGACAGACAATGTCTGTCAACCCACACACAGGCTAACAAATAAAAGGGGGTCAGGGGGCTTACCATTTTAATTGAATAAATAAGAAAGCTAGAATAGCAAGTGAAGAAAATGAAAAAAGATCCTTACTCCTATTACCAAGTGGATGGCACTCAAAATAAAAAAAAATTGATTACATTTTCCTACAAAATTCTGAAAACAGGCTAGATTGCTTTTACAGATAACTACCACGTACCAGCCACGTCTCTCAACCAGCAAAGAAAAGCAGTGAAGCTGATCCCCCATAGTCTTCTACATACTGAGCAGGTTGATTTTTAAAGGTTCTTGGTATTTTGCTGCCTTTTCACATCATTAGTAAAGTACTATATATAGCAGCTCTTTATAAGAGACTTTATGAACGTCAGTAATTGCCATTCCAATTAAACATTATTTAGAGGTAAAATGTTTACATTAATATTTGATTACATTAGTATATTTGAAAGTGAAAAACAAAAAAAAAAGTTTATAACCACGGGCCAACATTGCGCCAAAAATTAACTCATAGAGCAAGTGTGACAAGACAGTATTTTTAAACTATTATTTGATGCATTCACCATCATTTTGTGTTCTCAGAATCTCTCCTAACTAGTCTTCTAGCTGTAGCGAATGCCCCTCAAGAAGGGATTGATGTTGATTACCTTGCTCTGTGCTGTCATTTCCAGCACATAAACAAACAGATGCTAGTTGTGCAAAGAAGTGAACACAGAAGGTTAATGGAGCTTCTTAAACTAGGTGTCCCCATCTCCTACGACGAAAACACCCTGAGCAGCCTCAGACTTAAATAACTTTGCAGTTATTTAAGCAGATGTAGGACTAGACAATTTCCAGATGTCCCTGCCATCCTAAAACATTCTATGATAATGGCAATGAGAGGTAGAAACCAGGCGTTCACTGAAGTATTTCCACAATGAAAGCCTGTCCTGAGGAAGGACATCAGTGCTTACAATCCAGAAGAACATCTGCTTGTCTGAGCTTTCCTCAAAAAGATGCACCAGTTTACCTAAACCCATACCAAAGGCATGTGGGTCCCCTTAGTTCATTCAAAATTGATCAGAAACAGGTCAAAACTAAGCCAAAAATACTTCAATCAGTCCAAAATAAAAAACTATTCAGTGATTTTAATTAGAAAAATTTGTAAGTATACTGTAAGTAATCTGCAGAACTTTCAGACATACCTTAAATATCTACACACAGGCATCTTCAGAAAGACTTACAATTTCCTTAAGAATTATTACAGGTTTAGAAAGCATTGCTGTTCTTTTAAATTTTGAAGTAGTTTTACCATTCACAGATTTTCCTCAGATAACAGATTGACTTGTGTTAAATGTTCAGGTTTTGATACACTTTCAGCTGGTAAAATTTATACATGACTCCACAATCCAAACTTCTGCAAAAATTTATTTTGTTCTTTATTTATCCAAGATAGAAATCAACACAGCTGGACCACAAGCTTCCTACATTTCCCTCGTTTAGTAAAATTAAAAAATAAATAAATTCAGGAAACAACCATTTTAACCACTGAAAGGAGCACTTTGCAATAGTGCTGTGGCACTGCCCTCTTATATTTTGCCTTTGAAAGGTACAACCCTCAAAATACTCTAATTATGGCCTGCTTGGAGACCTGCAAAAACTGGTTCTACTAGTCATAGGACTAAACCTCAACTTACCCATGGCCCGCATATTTTCCTTTGGCTTCTGGAACCTTGCCTTTTCCCTTGCTACTTTACTTTTGTTTCCTTGGGCGTTTTGTTTAGCAGTAATCTCGTCCTCCTGACAAAATTCGGAGGGGGAGTGGGAAAAAAAAAAAAAAGAACATTATCTCTACAGTGAAATGTCCAGCAACAGATATCCCCAATCTTTCAACAGTTCTCTAAAACAAGAAAAAAATCAGGCTGTGTTTCCCACAAAGATACTAAGTACTCAGAGATCCTGCCTAGTAGTTGGGGGGGGGTAGGAAGAAACCCCCAAATTTTTTTTCCAGCTTTCTTGTTAAATAAAGTAGTTCAGAGCACTAAGCTTTGCTGCATTTAAATACAGGCAAGTGACATAACTGTATCTAAGAGTACAAATGAGTTTTTTAGTAAATTATTTATTACTCATTCCCAGATGGGACGAGTATTCTGTGTGCCTTCACAACACACTGAAAAGCTCATTGCTTGGTGGGACCACAGAAATAAGAAAGATAAGAAGATAAAATACCAAGTATGGTCCCTTTTACAAGCTTGACTATAAGACAATCTACTTTAATAGCAATGATGTAATATATCCCAATTCATCCTCAAAGAATAAAAAGCACAATGGTAACCTTGCATCCCAACTGATCTGAAAGTTCAGAGGACATGGAAGACTATACTGACGTGTCTTCATTTGGAATTAAAAATGTTATTACTTACAAGACTAGTAGATGCTGTCTTTGGAGGTCTCCCTCGCCGTCTACTAGCAGGACTGAAGGTAAATGTGGGTGGGTCATCAGGAAAGAAGTAGGTGAAATTTTGTTCTGCTAGATTATATTTTGCAATTGATGTTGCCTTAGTAAGAAAGATGAAAACAGATATTCATTGTGAAAGTCTTAACTTTTCATAAATACCAACTAATTAATGCATCATTAATTCACAAAAGACGACAATAAAAGTAATTAGATTCTCAACTGGTTAGCTTAGGGTAAGAAAGAAAACTGAAATAGTGAAAGTGTGGAGTTAATCCACCAAGTGGATAATAGCGGAAGCAGTGCACATCTGAAAACAGAACTTGGCCTTGTTTGGTAATATTTTATTTCTTGAGATGTCTTTTAGCAAACACAGCTGGACAAAGTCTTCCTACAAAGTTACTGAAAGGTGTTGAAAATGACTTTTGACAGAGAAAGATGGAAAATTAATGTACTGAAGACTCAGGTAATTCTCTATTGCACTTGAACATTTCTGGAGGAGAAGAAAATGTATGACTTTTCTCATTCTGAATTGTCAAAGTTTCTTTTCAAGTTGCCTTTCTCAACCTGGTGACTTCAGGAAACCCGCCCAGTGATATGGAGACACTCCAAATAGGGCATGTTCATTTAACTGCTGAAATGTCAGGCAACCAGCAAGGGAACAAGGACATTGAACAAAAAGCCCAAACAAGGAGAACGTGACAAATGCACACATATACAGAGTATATTGCTAACAGATCGCTAGACCCAGCACCCTGTATCGCATCAAGGACAACATGATCACTAAGAAACCCAAGGAAGGAGGTGGTTTATCCCTTTCAACTCTATTTTCTTTCTGTATTTTTAAGAGACAGACTTCAAAGTTACGGACTTATTTAGAAATTAGTTGTCTCTGTTATTTTCCACAGCTTTCAGAAGCAAGACCCTTATGGATGCTCTCATCTCTCAGAGCTTTCCTGTGCAGAATGAGCAGTGACACAGCTGTATGAGGATTCCTCATAAAAACACACAAAATACCAGATCTAATAAACAAACATACTACTTCAAGGTGAAGATAAGAAGGATTTCAGGGTCAAGGCTGCAATACGTCAAAGAGTCCAGGATCTCCTGCAGCACAGCAAGCAAGGCAAGGGAAATTGCTGCCTGCTTGGTTAAGTGTGGGAAAAGCTGCTCAATCTGTTGAGCACAAGGAAACAAAAATTCTGAGAGCCATGCTGCGCAGACCGAGATGTACTTCAGTCTGAATTTGTACTAAGTATCACCACCTATCTCCACATAAGATGACAAAAATATGCATCTTAACATCTTTCAACGTCTAAGGCCTCATCTGAAGTCCATTCCAGAACTCTTCGGTACCTCTGTCTCACTGAAAAACTGGTTATTTTCCAGCTAAAAGCATTACAACTGATAATATTAGCTCGCTGTACCAAAGCAGAAATAGTTAATTGTTGACTTACAAATACCAGCTGCATACCTTGAAGAATGAAAACAACTCATGCGTTAGACTAAGCAAAAAATATATTATGTTTTAATAAATAATATTTTTCTAGGTAAAAGCTCAGATTTTTATTTTGAGGACTTTTCTAAACTGGTAGCTAAAGAAGAAGTGAAAGAAATTTGGCTTCATGTACAGAAAAACTATCATCTTGTTTACAAAAGTTAAGAAAAACATTTTTTACAGAAAAAACTGCAGAATTCATCCTTTTCTTTCGGAAAAGTCAAATACTATGTAAATCTATTACACTTACAAAAAGCTAAACTTGATGTAGTTTAAAAAAGAAGCTCTGAGCAGCTAGTAAAGATGAGAAAAATAAAGACTGAGTAGGGTCAATATTCTATCCCACAAATTATTCCTTCTTATTTACCTTAGTTTTAATGACTCCGTCATGTGGTTCACAGTGCTGTTTCAGAAAGAGCTTAAGTCTATCACGAGAAAAGAGATGTTTCCTCCGGCTGCATTAGGAAAGAAAGGTAGCATTATCAACTAAAATCTTTAATTATTCTTTAAGTAGCTGACAATATGTGCAAGAACACATGTAACAGATCGTAACTGACCTTCTCATTTTATTGTAAATTACACCCTCACTATTGTAACTAACAGCCATTCTCTGCAACCCCAATTCAACTAAAAATTCCCTTATGAACAAAACAAAAGTAATACTTTAAACTGTTTTTTTTAATACATCTGTAATTTTTGTTTTGAAGATCCTGGTATGTCCTCTCTTATACACACACACAGATGGACTCCACAGTCTTTTCATCCAACTAGATCTTCCAAACATTCCTTCCTATTGCAGTAGCTTTTAAAATCCCCAAATAAAACTAAACTTTTAGAAGAGGGTGAAAATGAACAAGCAAACAAGGGCAGCAGGGAAGCAGCATTCACATCTCTCAAACAGGGAGGTAAGGCACAGAAATCTCAAGCCAACAAGTGACAGGTGTGAATTCACACCCTGCTCGGTCAGGCTGTGGCAGGGGAAAGAGAAAACCAACTACACAGGTTTATTAGTTAATAAAAAACTACTCATGAATCACACTGAAACTAAATGTCTTGAAATTACTAAAGTTTTTTTTTTTCCAAAGTATCCGGTTTTATAAAGTTTTGATGCACAATCTACTCTAAAAAAATGCTCCAGTAGGCACAGGTATCAGAATCAACTGCAGGTCTCATCTGTGTGCCAGTGAAAGCAGAGACTTGTAAGGAGCTGGTATCTCTGTTAGCACTAGGAGCGCTTGCTACAGAAAGCCTGGGAAACACAGTAATTTGTTCCAGGGCCTCTAATAGTTCTAACATATTATTTTAAAATGCCATTTTATATCAAAAACATCTTACAAGGACTTACACAACTCAGACAAAGTACAATTTTAGCTTTCATATAGTGATTTTTACCTTAGTTGAGATGCTTTAACGATAACAGTTTCATATAAATCCTTTTTAATAGGTTGGACTTTGTATTTGAACAAAGAAGGATCAATTATGGCTTTCTTCTCCCTAAAAAAAAAATTAAAAGTTAACTACAATCACAAAACATCAGTCTTATATTGTATACATTTAATATATCTATACACATAGACAAAGAACCTCCTGAAAATACCAAGCCATATTTAGTATAGGCTGTAACTTCCACTGGTACCAAAGACGAACTATTCGCTTCTGCCAATTTTTCTAGATTTAGATCTGCATCAAAGCCAGTTCCGGCAAGGAACAGGAAATGGGATCAGGGATGGTGGTCTTCTTAGCAGGGAGATGGGAGATCAGAAGCGAAGGAAGAACAAAGAGGGTGACAAGTACTGACACATCCCTATCCCTTCTTAACACTCTCAGTACTCATGATGGCAACACGAGGGCAGGAAAAAGGAGAAAAAGGTTACGAGGAAGGAGTCCAAAAGACAGAGTTAAATGAATAAAAACAGTAGCTATAGAGCTACAGATCACATCTCAAAATGAATAAAAACCAGGCAAAATATTTTTCTGAAATATCAATTTAGAGGAAAAGAAAAAAACCACACACACTCTCACGAACAACATCCTGACAATAACAGCAATTATCAGGCAATGCATCTACACTTTGAAATAAATGCTTATTGAGTTACATTGTGTTACAGTGTACTTCCCTTGTATAGCTAGCAGCTACAGAGAACTAGCTTTTTTCCCCCATGGAAAGTATTTCTCCAGTTTTAACATATCAGTAACAGTTTTCTTATACCTCTTCCTAGAAGAGTAACCAGCTGGATCTGGTGTAGTACCAGAACAAAATTCACTCCTTCAAAAAACAAAGAGAGGGTTTTTGCCATAGACAATATACTTTAAATAGCATGGAATATTTATGGACAGATTACATAAACAGATTCTCTTTAAATAATGTTGCATTTTGTTATTAAAGAACAGAACTTCTCCTACGGTTGTACTTTGTAATCAAAAGTTGTATTGCTTTATCAGGAAGAATTTAACCGTCATCTTATTTCATCAGTAAGAGGAGGAGAGGAAGGTATGTGGATGAACTAGGAGATTTCCAGCTATGCATTTCATCCTCATCAGTCCTTCTGGCATTTTCAAAATGCTTGAAGGTGGAGGCTCTGATGAAACAAAATAAATAAATATACCACTCACATTCTTTACCCCAATGAAGAACACACACGAGATGCAGTGAACTGTACTTTGCAAGGTTGTTCAATATGAAATTTGCTTTAATTCTTGTTTTTTCCCCACTAACTCTGAAATAGAAGTCTAAAGAAAAGTAACATTCAGATAACTAATAATAAATACATTAATCCATACAAATGAAGTGAGGAAGAAGCGGTACTTATCCATAGTTAGTGTCATTTTAGATGAGAATAAATTTACAAATTTCTGGAGAAAAATACAACGACTAAATGATCAACGTCATTAAAAAACAAATGAAGGAACAAAAGAAGATCTGACTTGGAAACAGCAAACTTTAGTTTGAGTAAAATTTCCTCTCAGCTTCAGTGGATCATATATAATAGCCCCAACCTGATTTCCAAACACACCAAGTTTTTTCTGCTTAGTTTCCGAGTTGCCAGTGATTTTAATTTTCAGCTAAGAAGTTAACATATTCCTGAAATCCTCCTCCATAAATTCAAAGTAAAAGCTTTGCTTAGTGCAGAAGATGAAGAAAAAGGCCATTCAGTACACGTAGAAAGCTTTAACATTTATACAGATTATTTAGTTGCTTTGGCATAAAAGTCAGTATTTTTTTGGTTACATTTTCCTTTATAAAGCATTATATAAAACACCTAAGAGTGAGCAAAGGTGAGACCCATTTTGCAGCAGAAATCCCATACAGCAAGTCTTCACAGGACAGTTCTGCCAGACCACCACTGTATAGCTTTAATGACAAGCTATGACTGTACTTCTTGACATACCCTGTTCATAATTTCTTCTCCAAATAGAGACAGAAAAAGTAGGTTGAAGATGGTAAAAAATGGATGGTAAGGCTCCACTGGTGTTATTTCCCCAAACTTTGATACCTCTGCTTGCATTTCCAAATTTGCAGAAACAATTAACCCTTCTCCAAAATAAAGATGATACTTCAGTTCAAATTGAATAAATGCCCAAATTTACTGCCATGAACCAGACAGCAAAGCAAGAAGAAATTTTTCTTCTAGTATTTCTGATGTGGTTGATGGTTCACATTGCTCATAGGCCTGCCAGGAGGAATGCCTTCAATGAAGCTGCAGCGAGTGTTGCATATATTCGGCAGCACAGCCCCCTCATCTTCAGTCTGCTGCTGAGAGCTACAGCGAATGCAGGCCTTCAACCTTACCCAAGTCTAGTAGTTTATGGTACAAACACCACTATTCTATGATGACCGCTGTCCTATGGTACCAGAGGGTCCCAGGGCACAGTATCAATGGTTTAAGACCTCAGAAGATCGCTACCTTTTGCTTTGCAACCCAGCAGAGGTTGCCTGTTTTTGAGGGAGAGCAGGAGTGAGAGGGTCCTGGCCTCTCTCCCTGCACAACCTCAGCTTTTACTGCAGAAAACAATAAAAAAAGTCAGCAGGAACACTTGTACAGAACACATAGCTATTTCTGCCCCACACAGACAGGAGTAGGGTCAGAGAAAGGTTGGGATCTCTAATGACATCTATTTTCAGTTAACATTCTCTAGCCTTACAGATTCTTGAGGAAAAATATTTGCAGATGGCCCATCAATCTGTGCTGGGCTCCCCTCCCCCTCTCTCACAAACACACCCAGCATCTGCTGTACCATTGTTCAACGGCGCTGCAGCTTTGCACGACGGCTGGGTCTCAAAACCTGGAGATCTGTGTGCAGACGGAGGCAGAACTGTGGTGCTGCACATGTCAACTTGACATTGGTCCCAAGGAGAGTAACATCCACATTCTCCACACCCAAGTTTCTCCATAAACAGCAAACTAAAGTACCTGAAGGATTAGGGCTACAAAACTATGTTGTTCTTTTCAGAGGAAACTGTTGTTATGAGTAAAGGTATAACTTCAATAATTTGTATATTCTCACAAGATTTCTTTTTCTAAGAGAAATAAGTTATTTTCCCTACCTTGTCTGCATTGTCAAAAGTAGTAAGTAATCAGCCAGGGAGAACCACAGACTGACTGGGAGTGTAAGACTCAGTCTTACCACCAGCCCTGTATGCATGGAAGTGACAGCAGTATAAAGGGATCAATCCCAGTCAGATCTGTGCACGCTTGCATAATTCCAAGAATAACCTCCTTTCAAATGCCATATGCCTTGTGGAACACAGAAAATGCAATTGTTTCCTCAAAGACGTAGGACCAGCTTGTGAACAACCTGGACACTGTATTCAGAGGACAGCAGAGAATTTTAAAAACTATTTATCCCATGTTATTTCCTTAGCCAAGCGAGGAACTCCACCCTAGTCATTCAAGACATGTCAGGACAAGGAAGTCCTCATGCAACTATCAGCGATAATAACTTCTGCACCCACATGACATCTCGAAGTCAACGACAGTTCAGGTAAAGCCTGTATGTTGCTAGACACAAGATTGGGGCCCACTTCAAGCCCTCTTCTTCCATCAACATTGTGTTTGTGAAGCATGGAAATCTTTCTTCTCATTATACTGCTAGGACGAGCTGCATATACAAACTCAGTTACTGGTCGGTAAAGGGATACTCCAAATTAAACACCGCAGTTACAGCCAACATGCTCTTATTCAGTGTTATCAAGCTACTCCAGCCTATAGGCAGTTCCTTCAGACAAGATGCAGTTTCACTGCACCTAAAATCATAAATCAAATCCATGAAATACAATGGTATATATTTCTAAGGACACATGGACAATGAAGAAAGCTCTGTATATTCTGATATGTTGGACACAAACACATCAAGTCTCTGGAAAGGCTTTTCAGAGAGTTTCAGTAAAAGCATGTCCTCTAAGGCAAACTCAGCTGAGTCCCATGATGGAATTAAAGTAATACATCACGCTAAGTACTACCAGACTGTAGAAATTCAGGACATCACCGCATTGCCCAAGCTATAGCAACACAGGTTCTGGAGCATGGAGAAGACTACTGGTGAGCATGCATGACTCTTACACCATCTCAACAGCACCACAGTCACTCCAAAGAGATTAACAGTGAGCACTCTGCAGGTACTCCAGTTCTAATGTGCTGGTGGATTACCCACAGCATAACTGGCACCTGTGAATATTCAGCTTGTCACCTTCAGCTGGCTGAACACTCATGATCTATACAGATCAAGTAATTTGTTTCAGTCAGACCCTGTGACATCTGCTTCAGTCTCGTTTCCTCCCAGCCCAAGTGCTTTATACTGCGAAAGTATCACTTACCCGTTTTGTGCAGAGCTATTGTGCGTTTCTGAGTCGTCGCTGTCGCTGATGACAATTGTTTCTCTCTCAGCAGTGCTGGCGTGGCCATTTGCCATTCCATTGTGATGGGCTGGAGCTATGACTTCCAAAACCTTACACTGTAACCTGAAATAAAACACAGACATTTGTTACCGTCAAAGTTTTCCATTAGTGTGAGGAGTCTAAAGCTGTAGCAGATGTTGTTTGAAGAACATATATAACTGAACACTCTGTTGCCTACTAAATAATACCTAAGAGCCTTGCACTGAAATACTAGATAAAATATTAATTTCATGAGTTCCCTCTAATAAATGAACAAATTGCTTTACTTATACAGCTACCAGCTTCACTACACAGGACAACAAATCAAGTCACTGGCAGAATTAGTTGTGGTTGTAATTTTTTTTTTCCCAGTTCTCACTTAAGTAAACTAAAAAAGTTAACTTAATGTGTTACTTTAAAACTATAGCCCAAATCTTTTGCATTTATTTTGATAGCAGTCTAAGAAAAGCAAAAGATTTTCAGATCCCCAAGAATTTTTACTTATAAGAGATCATCTTCTGCTGCTGTCGATGACCTAAATAAACAAGGCTGAAATGATCATTATGCATCTAATCTTAATAATGGCCCATTTATCTGCTGACACATATTAAGGCTCCATCTGGCATGCACACAACTGACAAAACAAGTCTATCCCTTTGCCATCCTGAATGCTAGTTATAAAAGGCAGAATTAACTACATATTAAAAAGTATAATTAATTGACACTTCATGCTGGGTAACTGTATTATAGCCAGGTCTTAACCAGTAACTTTCACGCCTTTCTGGAATTCCACGGTGCGTATTTTTTAGTTCAATCTCCTAAATCCTTGTCTGCTTCATGAAAATTAACTATTGTAGTCAATGGATGCTGTCACATACTACCACTAAAATCTCAAAGGGTGGGGGGGAGAAAGAACACACAATAATTCTCTTCTCCGGGCACCAAACACTATCACTTGAAATGAATAAAATGGGAGAATACATGAAGCACAGAGACTGAATTAGCGTGGCATCATGCCTAAGTTAAAAACAAACAAACAAAACCACCCAACAGATCTATGACAGAAAAATTCTAAGTGTTCTATCTGAACTGAAGACTGGCAAAAAGGAAACAATGTCAAAATATTTCTTAAACACCTCTTTCTGCAAGCACAGAGTACTACCCAAAATCTGCACGCACTGCAGGGGGAAGTGAAGGGGAAAAGCTGAAAACATTAAAATATCCTGGGTTGTATTCACTTGTGAATTTAGCTGTGACCAGTAACGCAGTTAGTGCCTTTAGCTGTCCTGCCTGAGCCTCTCTCCAACAGGGAGAGAGCTCCAGGATGCTCCAAGGGAAGATGTTATTTTAAAAAAAATATAATTAAAAAACCCACCCCAAAACTATTACCACACTTATATATTCCTAAAGACAACAATGTGACCAATGTTTAGTTATCCACGGGGACACCAGAGCCACTGGCACGCAGAGGACTCGCTGACCGCAGGCACGCTGCCATTCCAATGCAGCCGGTCCCATTTCCCAAGCTGGCTGGTCAAGGGCTGGGAGACATGTTTTCCTGGTGAGTGGAGCCCAAGCTAATTAACTGTGCAAATCTAAATAAACTCTGTGTAAAGAACCACGTGCACCCAAGTATGTAATGGAGACAGAGTGCAGTGGCTGCTCACAAAATAAGTCCAAGTCTAACAAGGCTTATTAAGGTCTGGCCCAGCACCAGACTCCAGCTGAGTCCCAAGAGAAAAGTCTACCATTACAGTATCTTGGTTTTCCAGTATTTGGAACACCAGAGCACCCCCTTCATATTAAATAGCCAGGAGCTGTCTGTATGGCAGGCTGTGCGTTATTATGCTGGGTTTTTAAATCCAGTGAAGACTACCTGCTAAAAATTACTACTTAGAATTATTTCTGATTCAGCTTATATTTCCTAGAGAGTTCAATTAAAAAAAAAGTTTTAAATTAATTTCTAATGGAAAATAATCAAAAGAGCCATTGCTTAAGACTACTGACACTGACTCTGATGTGTTTCCTATTCGCAGGCCACTAGAGGGAAGTGCACATACACAGAATTCGCAATCACAGTAAAACAGCCACATGAAAGCTAAATCACAAGCTATGCTACCCAATGCCACGAAAGGACAAAGGGGCTAACACACACACACACCCCCCAATCAATCCTCCCAGACAAAAACACTTGAGTATTTAGTCACCGAGTATTTTCCCAACAGTTAATTTACCTGTTTAGCCAC
The DNA here is from genome assembly GCA_009769605.1 of Bucorvus abyssinicus. Classification (NCBI taxonomy): domain Eukaryota; kingdom Metazoa; phylum Chordata; class Aves; order Bucerotiformes; family Bucorvidae; genus Bucorvus; species Bucorvus abyssinicus. The sequence goes on from CM020042.1 coordinate 11,591,643, forward strand.
CAGACAGCCCTGTAATTTACAGGGTATCACATCTTCTGTAAGAATGGAAATTATATATTCTATACACTTCATTCAGTAAGTACCAAAATCCCCAATACAGCTGCTTCCCCCTTTCCACCCCCCCCCCCCCTCCTTTTTATTACTAAACAGGGGAATGACTAATGGAATAAGCTATCACAGAAAGCAAGTGACCCTCCATCCTCTGTGCCTTCATTCAAATAATTACCAGAAATCTTTGGGGAAGGAATCAAGTGAAACACACATTACCTGGCTCAATAAAAGCATAATCCAATGAAATTTAATGGTTACTGATAGGCAGGGGATTAAACAAAATGACGCAACCATTCCTTCTGGCATTAAAGAAGTAATAATCTACAAAGGAAGACTTTTTTTAGCCTTGCTACAGTCAAGTCACAGCTCGTAGCAGCCAATTCCCCAGGGTAATAGAGGCAGAGATACTCTGCTTCTAGTGAGAATGAAGGCTGGCTCCTCAATAACCCAACCATTCCCTGAGTTTACTGCCTACAACTCATTTCACATCGTAGGGCACATAAAACAGCAGAGCTGAGAGTTGAAGCAAGACACTCGACTGAAGCACACTACTTGAAATGCTTTCCAAAATGATCCCCTAAGATCTTTACAGAGCTTATGTCACAGTCAAACCATGCTCACTATTTCCCTTAAGAACTGGGGGCACCTCAACCTAAAAAGACAATGGTGTTAAATAAGTACATACCCCACTATCCCCCTCAGTCAGGAAGCACCTTCTTCAAATAACAATAAATATTGTGAAAAAGCTTACAGTTACACTAAGTGAATCCCAAGGTATTCAGAAAATGATCAGATAGATTGAGAATAGAGTCATCATGAACTGTTACACAACAGTCCCAGCAACTCCAGCTCAGACACGGACAGCCAAAAGCTAGAACAGTAAACCAGGGATGCCTTTATGCTCACAGCTTTGTTTCTTGCTGTGCTCAGAAACAAAGCTCTTTGAGAGCTTTTATGTTATGGGAAAGGCTCAAGAAGTGCTTGGCCTGTATTATTAAATCTAGGGTTTTCCTTTTTTTGAGGAAAGAGGAGAACAACACAGGAGCCCAAAAGTTTTAGACACAGAGGAGATACTGCCAGTGTAATTTTTTAAAAATACCAGGGCACATCTCCTCTCTCAGATGAAAAAAACTGAGATCTTCCATGAATTTCAGGCAGGGCAATCTCAGGACCGCAGCAATCTCAGGACAAGAGACACTGCAGCACAGGGCATAGCTCTCCAGAAACCCAACCTTATTGGTTTCTGTCTAGAAGAGCAATCCTGGGCTGTGTGTTGAAGAACAGCTTAACAAAACTAGCAGAAAACTTTAAGGTTGGACTCAACCTTGTTACTCCCAGAAGAACAGTGAGGAAGCAGCAGGCTGAAGGTGTACAAAAGCAAACTGGACTTGCAGCCTCAGGCTGCTGCTCCATGAGTCTCAGAGATGACTTAAACAGTTCCACGCTGCCAAAAGGGGGAAATCTTCCCTTGCCATTCCTTCTTCCAGCCACATGCTTGATGCAGTGCTCAGTATCACTTAGTGATTTCCATTAAATTGAATTCACACAAAAACCCAAAACAAATCCAAAACTAACCCAATGTGAAGAGCTGGGTAAGTTTTTGTCCTATCAGCTACTTCAAGCAGCTCACTGAAGGATGTGATGAGAACCAGAGTGTGTGCAAGAGGCAAATACTGGCCATAGCCAAAAGCAGAGGAGAAAGGGGAAGTAGAAAGACCTCACTCATTTAGAGGTCACTATAATTTGAGTAGTCAGTCATTTCAGTAGTTTATCCTTCCTAATCGAAACATGACATCTAGGCAAATGAACATTAGGTTCTCACTAGAAGAGCCTGTTCCAGGGAAACCACATACCTAACAAGGGCAAAACATGGCACATGCCTCAAACTTACTAGTGCAAGATGAGTGATTGAGGAAAACCCAGAATAAGTATAACTTGCCACATTTCTCTTTCATTCAGCTCAGCAACTCAAAGGCACATACGCAAGCTGCGGGACAAGCAAGTATCTCCATCCACCTCTCCCAAAGCAGCAGAGGAACGCAGTTTGAAGAGGAGAAAATGAAGCGGCACTCCACTATGTCACAGACTAAAACTAGCCATTGCACGATGTCAAGCGGAAACCCTAACCCTGCAATTACTGGCAGTTACAGTTAACTCGGAGAAGTTCTTCCCAAATGCTGACTAGGCCTTTATATCCAACCAAGGCTGGAGTTGGAAGCTGTGAGAGGAGAGGCCACTTCTCACTGCCTATCAGCTGAGCATTCTGCACAACAGCCTTTGATCCGGCTGGCGCTAACTACTGTGATACAAGAAACAGTCTGACCCTCTGCTATGTCCTCATCTCAGGTCAAAGACCAGGATCCCTTGGAGGCTCAGGTGAGCTATAAACAAGCCTCTGTTGGTTTTACAAAAAGCAGACAAAAAAACATCCCTTGGATGCAGAAGGCTGTTTCAAACAGGGTGGTGGGGGAATATCACAATATTTTGAGGCCAACTTTTAACATAAAACAATGAAGCAAAATGAAATTCATGTTTTAAAACAGACACCCAAATGAAAGCCCATTTTTCCAAATGCCAAAATTAAACCAGCATACCTTTTCTAATAGTATGTAATGTTACCTCAATACAGAAAACCCCAAAAGAGCCAGTAATGCAAGAAGCTACAGCAGCAAGTATCAAGAAGTACCAAAAAGCTACAGCCTCATTCTGTTTTGTCAGCTTTTAGTAAGTTTAAGAAATAAATGTCAGGTAAGTGCAGTAACTCATATCCTTGTCCTAACAGTTCTCATACACTTGAAAGTAATTAGAGAGATAAAAGCAAGATAAGATCTGAAGGAATAAGTGACATCTTTTACTAAGCTAACTGGTACAGTTTAATGCACACACAAAACAAAAGCACACAACAAGGAGACAAGTTTAACGCACATAATGGCTCCCTGAAGTACAGTAAGAGCTGCTGTTTCTGAGTTTTAGCATCTTCATTTGTCTGTCAAGTTCTAGGTAATATCGCATGCTTCAAAGAAATAGTAAGAAGCATGGTTTTGCTTAGGACAGCACTAACAGTAACACCAGTATATGCCTCATTTTGATCATTCACAGTATTGTACTTATTAAAAAATCCCAAAAAAAAATCCTAAAACAAACAAACCAAAACCCATACCTTTACATTTATAAAGGTAGAGAGTGTGCACAGAAATGGGAGCTAACAGTGCCCAAAGATAGTTGTAACAGCTGTTCAACAATCTGTAAGAAAGGAGTTGCAGGTTCTTCCCCAGGTATCATCATCTCATAGCTTCCATTAGTCAAATACAATACAATATATATAGGGTAGTGGAAAGTGAATTCCTTAAACATGGTTTTCTCCAAGCCAGGAGTTGACTGATCCTTAAACAGCAACACTGGAAGAACACACTGTACCTGCTCTACGAATAGGTAAGCTGTTCTCCAGTACTGTCAGCTATGCTGTTCCATAAGCACCACACTAACTTTGCTACTGAAATTCAAAATCACCTTTCAAAATAAAGTAGGAAACTTTCTTTGTGTGCAGGAACTTACGCTTAAGCCTTACCGCAACAAAAACCCACTACAGCTTTCTGATTCTGTAGACCCAGGCTCCAGTGCCTCTGCACCCAGTCAGCTTTGAAGCCTACATGTCAAAGGGGAAAATTCATTGGTGGACTCAAAAATAATTTAAATTCACTGTAACTTGTTAAAAGTCTAAACATGGAAGACACTTTGCCTTTTACTGCCTAGTGGTCTTATATTGACTTACCCTAGTTCTCAGAAGACAGATATAAGTAATACCTTGTTTCCAGTTTGAATGAAAAAAATTGGAAAATTTGCTATAATGTTCTCTCTTATAAGGATTATCTTCTACCACCCCAACCCCACATCAGCTTGGCATAGTCATGGCCAGCAACACAATTCCTGTGCCCCAGTTAAGACTTTGAGATGAAAACAGTATGCAAATCTTTTAATTGGCCTAATGCAGTGGTTAATCCACTATGAACAGTCCTAAAGCACCAGGACACCAACTGATAGGTAAAAAAAGTTTCACTTACAAACGAGATTGCTCCATGATTAGCTACGTTCCCTACAGCTTGGCATCATTCAGAGCAGAGCAAAGATGTTAACCTGTACTTAATGTAACAACAGATGCAGCAATCTTCCTAACAGAGAACTACATCTACTACTACTTCTATAAATATCTTCACTTTAAAAACACTACGTTCTCTTCAAGCATTCTGGTGTTGCCTGCTCACAGAAAAGTATTCTGTCGCACTGGTGTCATCTAGTGGTCAAATTCAATGAAAAAGACATTCTTTTTTTTTTTATTTACCACGTTCTGTATGATTTCTTCCATCTTACACACTACCTTTAAGCAATCTATTTTAGTCTGCAGATCGTTGACTTAAGTTCCACACTAATTGTTGGACAACTGCTTGTCCCCCACCCTCCATAGAGAAGGGAAGGCATCATCACAAACTATTTTTAAGGGCAGGGAGGGGGGAGCTGAAGAGGTACTAGAGTTGTCCAACCTAAAACCTCAGGTCTCTTTATTGCTCAAGTCAGACTGCAAGCTTACAGATAATTAACTACTGCACTGCTCACTTTTATACCCGAAGAAAGACATTATTTCTTGTGATAGCATCCAGTCTAACAACAGTGATCATAAATCACAGCTGGTTGCTTATACATGCTTTAAATCTAGTTTTTCCTCTGACAAATTAAAATAATAATCATTATTATTATTTTGTGCACACTCCTGACCTCAAGGAGAAAGGAACAGGTCTTACAGCTGAAAGAGTTACACACTTGTAGGTTTTATCTGGTGTGTCAGAGGCATTCCACTGAGGTTATTTTGGGTAGGTCTCCCATATCACATAGTTCCAGCTTTCAGGTAACCAACTTCAGATGCCAAGATGTTGAAAATCCATTTCACAGGTTTCAAGTACCAATAATATAACTCAGTACTGAGACAGCAACAAATGGACAGGTTACTGCAAGAGATGCCATTCCTCGTGGGGAAAAAAAAGCATCCAACTAGTATCATATGAGTCCTAAATTTTCAGTGCTGAAGAGCAAATATAGGAAGCAATTCCAGTGATGTGGTAAACACTTTTCCTCTGCTTCAATAAAGTGTGAGCTAAAACATTAGCTGTTTATTTCACATCTTAACTGACCATGATTAACACAAAATAGTGCTCTAATTCACCCCACCCCCACCAACAAAATCTTGAATAATTTCCATGTCTTTTTCAATAAATTTCTTTCCATGAAGAGCAATCTGACATTCTAAATAACAGTACTTACAGTTCCAACTGTTTTCAATTCCTTGGAACTTGAACAAACTTAAATATAATTTGACATTAAAGTTTTCTGTCTATATTATATGATATTTCTGTCTGATGTTTCAAATAATCATTTTGTCTTTTATGAAGGCAGTACTAGGAAAACATTGTTAGACAACCACTGCAGTTCTAACTGGGAATCTGAGCACTTTGTGTTTTAAAGCGTAGCACAGCTGCTACTCTGGAGAAAAGTCAGCGCCAGTTTGCCCAGAAAAGCTGGGCATACACAAACTAAAAAAGCTGGCCATTTTTAATCAATACATCATCTGAGAGAGTCAAAGAGCAGAATTATATCCTTGTTCCTTCTACTACAATACCAAACTGCATGCATTGTTTTCAGAGACTGCCTGAACAAGCCACAGCATAGGAGTGGGGGGCTTTCTCTGCACTTTTTTTCTGGCTGATAAGGGCTGTTAAGAACACTCCACATAATAAAACAACAGGAAGACAGAATATGTCCCAAACTCTCTGAGTTCCTCCTACCAGACCTCAGCAAGAAGGCGGAAGCAGCCAAGTTCAAAACCGAACAACACAACAAAAGGCTCAAAACCAGAAGAGCCTGATCGGGACCTAAGATCAGAAAAAGCAATGGAGCATCAGGTACTGCAGTGACCAAACCACACAGGCCAGACACAAGAACCACCAGTCTCGCAAAGAATCACCTGCCTGGCCTCTGCACAAAGCACTTGTCCTCTTACTCTTTCTAAATCTTCCGTCCATTGCTTACAGTAGTACAGACTACTTCAGATGCTCAAGATAAAAACCATTTACATTAAGCCCAAGTGCTAACCCCTCTAGTGCTTGGGTTCCCTCCCATTTACTCTGTTCAAAATCTAGAAAGCTGCAGCAAAACAATCTATCCTACAAGAATATTACATGTGCAAAGTTAGGAGCTATAAAATATCAATACTTAAATTGCTTGAGCAGCCCCTGGTTACACACACATTATGTTGTATGCTGCACCTTAAATGATGTATGCAGCTCAGATAACAAACGATCCTCTTGACATTACATGTGTAAAAAACTTCATCCATAAAGGCAGTGCAAGACTTTATACCACCATGACACAACTGGATTCTCCTGATGTCTCAAATTCTGTCAGCCTCATAGGATGCCAATACCCTATAGATGAGCTGTGATCATTTTTGCTAGGGAAGATCACAAAAACATCGTGCCCAGGAGAAACACACAAATAGGTCTGTTGAAACAGCCATGTTATTTACAAGTAACATGAGCCTGTATACTTAATCCCCAGCAAAGTACTTCAAAATATAGGTCAAAGTCAACTGTTAATTGGGCAGAAGAATAACTATGCCTCACCTCCTCCCACTTTGTATTCTTTAATTATGTATCTCTAAGCATAAAAATCCCTCTGTCTTACCACGTTATTTGCACTGTTTCCTGAATTTAGCATTAAAGGTCTGAACTAGCTCTCTGCTGTACACTGGTCTAGAATATCAACGGCATACAATCAGCTAAGGTGAATTTTTCATGCTTCGTTTTACCAGACAGAAATTTATACTTATGTAGGTTTAAAATATACAATCTCCAGCAGGTTATTTTTCGATGGAAATAGATTTTATCTGAATATTCAGTATTTTGAACAATATCTAACCCACCCAAAAGGCTTAAGAAATTTAGCTTATATCCTATTAAAATATTGATCTGTGAAAGAAGAACATAAACACAAGATTGTGAGATGTATCTCAACACAATTTTGAATAATCAAGAAGATCGTATTAGTGAAGGTGCTACCTTAATGAGATAGAATCATATCACAACTTTATCTGCAGATTAGAATCATACAACCATAGAAACCTACATGGTAAGTAGAAATAATTTTGTTAGGGCAAACTTAACTGATTTAAAAGACAGAGGAAAACGACAGACCTCTGTTTATTGCACATAAACCTACTTTTCATTTCAACTTTGAAAAGCTAAGATGCACATGCATAAATAGTTTACCAAGGATTTTAGAAAAGTAAGAAAAAGGAGGGTTTTTCTTGGGGAAGAAAGTTAGTTCCTCTAAAGCATTTTTTTGCTATTAGTTTGGAAACTGACAGTATCAAAGATCAAAAAAAGGGCATTTCATTGAGCAAATGAAAACCAACAGCTGAACTACAGTTCATAATATTCAGGTTTCTAGTTAAAGAAGAAAAAATCTTATTCTCTAAGCAAAACGACTGTAATACTAGTGGTTACCTGGGTGTAGTCATTAGACAAGTATAAATACAAGACAGATAGAAACAAACTTCAGATACAGGTTTTCTGTACAGAAAGGAGCAACTCTCCTGGCTTTGCAGACTGGGACTTCTCTGGTTGAAAGGAATAGAGCAGGGAAGAGGCGGAAACCTTTTCTGTTAAACACTGACCTTATGTACATACCCACACAAATTTCCTTACAACTTATCTCCTGCAACACAGATTTTTCTTCCTGGTGTAGTACAAAACTTGCCTTCAATAAGATCTGGATCAGTCACTAAAAAAACTCATACAGAATAACTACATTCTCAATGACCATTTTGAACCAGCTCACTCCTATCACCCAACATATGCCAGATGACGTGTCAAGACCTCAGGCTACCCACAGAAGCCAACAAGTTGTGCTCTGTCTACTCTGCAGTGTAAGCTGGCACCTTCCTCCTGAAAAAGCAAAACAAAACAACTCCACAAACAACAAAAAAAAACCCCAAACAAAACAGCAACAGCTAAATCCACAAAGGCTTTAGCACATATTCTTCAGGTACTTCCAAGCTGAGCATGTTTTAAGTCTTTCCCATCTTAAACCTTGGTTAGGAGAAACTGCAAACTCATTTAGATAAAACATGAACCTTTTCTAGTCCTCTCCCAGAAGCTGCTTTAAAGGAGGACTCAAGCTAACTACATGTTGTAAAACAACTTATTTATACTACAGATCATATGTACCAGTGAGAGGAGAAAGAAAGCATCTGAAGCTCAAAATTCTTCCAATTTTTTTTTATCAGTCTGAGATAATAATAAAAATGCTTGCAATATATCTACTAGTATAAAAGTAAACATAACACTAACTCTGAGTGGTGGAAAAAACCCCATCACGTTAATTCCTAACTGCTCTGAGAATGCAGACACAATTTTCACCACTACCTAGAAACCAAAAATCCAACCTTCATCAATTCTTTAAGCTTTCAATAGTTCCGCCATTCAGAGTGCACAAAACATCATGTGATGAATTACATTCTGGATGATTTCATCAAAGCTTTCATGTGATTTTTAATTCATAGCTTCCCCCGATTTCTCCACAAATCTTCTTCTACAAACCATCCACCCTTCTCACACCAGGGGACAGATATTCCTCAACAAATCCACCAGACAGACCGGAAAACTGCAGTGTCAAGACCTAAGAGAGCTGTCCTGCCTCCACGGCTGCTTCTAAGCTAAGGGAAGCGATACCAGACCCAGCAACACAATCCTACTCTTAATTAAAGTAGGGAGGAGCAGTAACAGTGTTGCTAGCTTAAGCATCACACCTCATATTCAGTGTGTTTGATGGAGTTTATTATCCTGATTTTTTTTGTTTTTAAAAAGCACACACCAAACCCAGCCACCCCAAACAAAAATAAATATGTATTTATTTTTAAATACACTTACCTTGCACCATTATTTCTAACTACTTCCACCGTTTCACCAACAAAATACCGATCCTTGACATAACCAAAGATTTCATCACAGATTTCATGAAGTCGGGAGCGGTGGGTGAGGGTGGCCAAGTAGAGAACTGGAATGATGAGTGCCTCTGGAAAACTCTGAAGATTATGTCTGGCTTTCCTCTCCGATTCTAGTGCCTCCTGATACGTGAGTCCTGGTTTACCTGTGACAGCACAGCTCCACACAAGGCTGTTGCACAGAATGATGCGTTCAAAAAAATCACTGAAAAGACAGAGGGTGGGGAGAGAGAAAGAAAATGGTTGAGTTCTGACCAACATTTTCAGTCTGCTCACTATTAATAGTGCAAAAAATTTCTTTTACAAGCCTGAATTGGAAAGGCAGCTCTACTCCTGTCCAGGCTGTAGGTATTTACCACCTTTTTGCCATGGCATGGTAAACTGCTATTGTAAAACCAAACTCTCCTCTCACTACAGTCTAGTAAGCGTCAAGACCCAGAAGTGCTGCAAACGAATATTCATGTATAAGAAGCCTTATGCATAAGAATAATCACAGAGTTTCGTAAGTGTCATATCCTCCTCGCATCCCCCGCATTTCCACAAGTATTTGCAAGAGGAGGGTCTAAAACCATACAACCATAAAATAACCTTAAGATCACGGAAACATGTTGAAACTTGAGTAAGTTTCAGATTTGAAGTGTCATAGCTCACACATGAAAAGATGGGAGAGGTGAAAAATTGTCAAGTAGTTCTCTAAATAGTTTTTATTCCTTCACTGTTTGCATTGCTCTTAGAAAAAGCATTGAACTATTTTTTCCCCTACAGATTCTTCTCCTCCCTTGTTCCATTAGCAAATATTGATTGTTCTCGTTCCCTGTATTTCCAACTAATGCTAGAATTACATTGTTATTATTGCTTGCTTATTAGTTATTCTATCGTAATCAAGAAAAGCTTTCATAATACCTGTCAATTTTTAATACACAACATGGCAAACTGAGTTTTGTTTTGCCTTGTATCAGTTGAGTACAGCTATTTCAAGGCAGACACACAGTAGTTTCAGACACCTATAGTGAAGTTTCATTCCTTTAAAAAAACCCTACGCTGTGCAGTGTTCCCATTTTAACAGGATAGAACTGTTCAAAGCATTTCTAGGAACAAGGTTAGAGAACTGGACAGTTCACACTTGGGAGTTTTTTCTTGCAGGCTCCCCGCAAACTCAAGCTGGCAAACATCAGTTCGACTGATGCAGATGACGACGTTCACTGCAGATGGACAGATGAACCATAACATCTTGTAAATGAAAATGGAAATTCCAGATTGAGGACAATGGAGAGTCCTGGCTCAGATAATCCTTTCTGTATGAGCGCAGGATTCCTCTGAGCAAGAGAAAGATGCTTTAGGAAGAATATCAGCTGCAAGAAGAGGAAGACATACATTATCTGAATAATATTTAAAAGGTACAAAATTTCAGATTTTTATATCACTAGCATGTGCTTAATATATTTGACAGCACAAGGGACTAACAGTTGTAAGTAGTAAGGAATAATTTGGATTGCTTACTCTAAACATGAAAAGGAGAAGAACAAAGGAGAGAGAATGAGAGAAATTATTCTTCAGTAAATGAAGAACGGATGGCTGTCAGTCATTCTTTGTGCATAGAACAGAATGGGATTTTTGCTGTCAACCATGATGAATCAGTACCTTTAAAATGTTTAAGTAACTATTCTATACCTTAAAGAACAGGTTAGAAAAAAATTTGCCTTTATTTTGTTAAGGTGACAGAATACATAAAAAAAAAAGATCTCTTTAGGTCTCTTCCTGCCCTGCATTTCAGTACAACTGTATTAGATTTGCAATAATTTAGTAGTCTTTCTGACTTCAATGGATTAAGAAACATTTACCCAAATCTTCATGCAGCAGTATGTCTCTACATACTTTTTTTGCACCTCGCTTATCAAAGCGGTTCTAATTATCTTTAGCCAGGAAAGAGAAAACCACTCTAAAAGTTATTTTAAAATGTACCAGAACATAATTTTCATAACTTATCAAAGTAAAAGGGGGAAAAATTAAAAAGAGTAAGACTGAGGCTGACGCTGGCAGTGTCCCTTTAAGAGCTGCTGTTATTCTTTGTGAGGGGACACCGGGCAGTCACGCTATTTAAAGCAACAGCATTGAACTTACAGGAAAAACCACAAAAAAAAAAAAAACCCACCCACCAAAAAACCCCAAACACACCAACAAACCCCGCTCTAAAAATTTTTAATCCACGATTATTACAACTGCAAAATTCTATATTTACTTCAACTGAGACATGTTTGAGGAAAACATTTTCCATTTGCATACGAGAGTAGTTTGTGTATCTAGTTTCATTCTCCCTCATTTCCTCTTTTGTTTTGCGTGGACTTTTCCCCCATAAAAACTTATAGGGAATAAAGAAAAAGGTGAAAAAAATTACATTTTATTCTGAAAGCATTATTTGTCTTTAGGTAGTCATTACCTATAGCACATCAAAACCATCTGTGGCGTAGTCTGTTAACACGGTTTTATTGCAATGTTTTAACGATCTCACTTGGTTTGAGAGAGAGGAGAACACAAAATCCCAGCAGTATGGCAGAAGGTGTTATTTGTAGTGCTCCTTCTGTCTCCAGGTCTCTCTGGTGCATGTCAGTTACCTCAGAAAGATTCACAAAGACCAAATACAACAGCAACCAAACCAAGAGAAAGGTAGCAGCACCAGTGATACCCTTTCTCTTAACTTAAAGAATAATAATGCACTTGATTACATTCTACACTCTATTTAAATTCACAACAGCAAGTGCATCTGCTGCTGTGTCATGTCTGAAGCCTTATCTACACCTTTATCTGGGTCTTCCTCACTGGGTCAAGATCTCTGCAGCTCTTGATAACATGGAGAAGGAAGTTCATACCACTTGCATGGTCCCATCTCCGTGCGAGAAGTCAAATGGGACTGCGATGCCCTAGTGAAGACGTGGACATTGGCTCAACTTCTTGAAGAGCAGGGACTAAAAACTGAGTTATCTTTGTGCCATCTTCTCAGCTGGATATCTTTTTTAATTTACATTATATAGTTAGTTTTCCATGGAAGTTAAACAGCAAAATTATCAGCAAATCATTGAGAAACCTACCGAGCAGATCTGTTGAACTGTATTTGATAGGAGGCAGCTCATTAACAGAAACTAGAAATAAATTACTTGCCATCTCTGTGCTGACTGCTCTTGCAATGGATATAAAAATCCAGCCAAGAAATAGTAGATGCCTTTTCCTTGAACTAACCAACTATTTCCATTGACTCCAAGATCTACTGTATTTTTAGTGTTTTGCAGGAATGCATTTGTTTCAAACCATTTACTTTCATTCACTTTCTTAGCACATACTAAAAACAAGTTGGGGGATGCTCTTTTTTTAAACAAAGGAAATATCGGAGACTGTAAAATATGAGAAGGTCGTGTTAGTGAAATCCAAGAGAAAAAAGGCAAGGAAAAAAAAAAAAATCTACAGAATGGCTACTTCGTAATAATTGTAATTTTTAATCCTGAAGCTCCTATAAGCCTTTATATAATCTATTTAGTTTATAGTGGGAGGGTAATCACAGAAGACCAGCTCTGCCATTCTGCATCATGGAAGTGTTCTTGCACTCTGTCTTGTCTCCAGAAGTGGTCAATAACACTTATTACAAAACAATGCACAACAGAGACAAAAAAAAAACAAACAAAGCAAGAGACATTTATTCCTTAATATTTTCAGGTTAATTATGCATTAAGGAATGTATTTCAAGCTATGAGTTTCTCTTCAACAAAACAGAAAAACCCACCTAATTTAACTAAGGACACTTTAAAAAGCCTTTTGAACAGACATCTTTTTGACTGTAACCAAGAATTCCACAGGACAATCTATAAAGTTCCAGAAAGTTTTGAAGATGCAAAACTGTTGTTCTGCCCCGCCTGCCCCCGCCCCCCCCGCGTGTTTCAAAATGAGGGATGTTCCCACCACTGTATCTATATCAACTCATCATTTTCTTTTTCAGGCTGTCTTCACCAGCAAGACTTTAATAGTCGCTTTCACTCCACAGCTGTATCAGCTATTAACTTTCACAGCCAAGGTGTCAAAGACCGGTGGTAACATCCCACTGGTTTAATGTGTTTCTCATGCATCTCACACACCCCCATACTTGCTTTTCCAGCTACTACTATGGCTCCAGAGACTCTTTTGTCCGTCTGTCCCTCTACAACCAAGCACGAAGAACACCAGTTTCCCCAGTTTCTGTTACTCCTGATAAATACAATCAAACACAACCACTTCCCTGCATCCCCTTTTCAAGGGTTACAAAATTACGCGATGGTATTTCAGATTAAAAAGGAAATACATTCTTAACGGGAAAGCCACTTTACAAAATACTAGTCTTGCCAAATTCTCCTCACATTAGCATAATGATTTCTTATATACAGAAGAGTACTACTAACATATGATTTGTATTCATCTCTCCTAAAGCTGCCATGAGCATCAAAGAAGCTTTTCAACACTAAGTTTGTGCTCTGTTTTAATTCCTATAAACAGTTAAGACTTAAGTTGATTTCTTGTTTGTTGGGTTTTTTTTAAAAGCGTTCATATGGTTGAGGAAGGGAGTGAATTCAGGTTACCAAATGTATCTATACAGCCCACTTGATCTAGTCAGATGCTGTAATTCTTAAATTCTCCTCTCAAAAAATTCAAGTTGCTATTTCAAAAGTAGATTCAGAGAAGCCTGATTTAGACCATGGTCTTCTGTCATGAAACAGCTCATGCAATTTTTAAAAATATCCCTATTGATCTAATCGCCCTTGCTCAGGCAAAGAACTGGGAAATGTTGTTTTCAGAAAACATGAGCTATTTGAAGCATCACTTTGCAACCAGCAGAGACAAAGCTCAGCATCTTTAAAACTTGCTGAAAGATGACCCTATGTCTCCAGTAGATTATGCCACAGACAATTAACATTAATCTAAACTTACTCATCTGTGCCAGGACACCTTGCTAAGTAAAAAATACAGAAGCACCGATTTCACCCAGCCTAACAAAAAACCCAGAAGATAGTACCAGTAATAACCCATGACAAAACCCAAACCCCACCCACCCCAGACACACAAAACCCAAGCATAGCGGAGTTTTGTGCAGAGTTGTCCCAAATACTACATTCTTAAGCCCTGACCTCTGAGCCAACCACTCACTGACATTTCTAGGGATCGCCTGTGTGAACATAAGTCTAAATTTACCCCTTAATTTTCGCAAACTGTGGTTAAATTTGGTCTTTCATACTTTTTCTTAGTAACATCCTTGCAGTGTAAATAAGCCTGTCAAAGTGCTTAAAATATTCACCGAGCCCTTTGAGAGCAAAAAGATGTCTTAAAAGGATACTTTTCACCCTGAAATTTTAGCAAAGCTACACAGACCTGAAACATATTTCAGTGCAGTGTCAACAAATACATGAGAGTCATCTAATTATGTGATAATAATAATTGTAACCAGAAAAGCAACTTTCAAAATATTGGAAGCTGAGGGAGGGGGACTTAGTTCCTGCAGAAACAGGAGGCTGTCAGCTCTTGCTCAATAGGTTCTCATATGCCCTATAATGAAAACACGCCTTACAACAAAATATTCAACACACTCCTTCCCCCGCCCCCCAAAAGTATATCATCCAGGAAACATTAAGGCATTTCCCTCCAAAGTTGCCTAATCCAACTTCTTTAAAATTTTATTAGGTGAAGTGTATTTGAGTAAGAAAAACAAGTCTAAACAAGAAAAAGATTTAGGTGTGCTCTAATTTCGTATGCTGCAGATGAAAAGTATTGCAGATTAAATCTCATTTGTCTGCACGTCTTTTAAAAGAGTTTGGGTGCAGGGGCTTTTTAGTAGGCAGGGATGGTGTTGGATCACACTGGGGGTGAAAACACATTTATCGGCTTTTGAAAAACGTCTCGCTAAATACTTTCTGTCCATTGTTCTTATGAACGTTAAAGAAAGCGGCAGCAAGTTCGGGACTATCCGTGCAATCCGCTTTCAACGGTTAACGTCAATTTCACAATTTTCATTGGTCCTTTTTAAGCACGGAGAAGGTAAAAAAAAAAAAAAAAGGAAGGGACGAAAAGAGGCAGAAAAACCTCCCGAGAAAAGAGAGATCCGGAGGGGGCAGGTGTGCCCGCTCGGGTTCGGGCCGGCTTTAACGTCCAGCGGTGCCGCCCGGCCGTGAGGAAGGGCTCCGGCTGCGGGACCCGCGCCCCACCGGACAGGTGCAGCGACCCCCGCGCCCGGGCCGCGCTCCCCGCCCGGCCGGGCCGCCGGGTGCCAGGGCCCGCCAGCCATTTCCAACCGGGTCAACCGGCGGCTCCCCGCGGAGGCGGAGCGAGCGCGGCCCTGGGCGGCGCGGCGGCCCCGGCCCGGCGAAGGGTCGGCAACAAGGAGTTAACGACGGCAGGAGCCGGCCGGAGAGTCGAGTCCGACGGAGCCCAGGGGGCTCCGCAGACGGCTTCCCCAGCTCAGCCATTACCACAACAATAGGGCGGCCGGCACATGCCGGGCGGGCGGCCCCGCTGCCCCGCGGCGCCGGCTTAACCCGGGCCCGGCGCGGCCCCTTCCGCGGGGCGGCCTAGCGCCGGTCTGCCGCCGACACGCGGCTGCCGGCGGACGGGATGGGGAGAGTCCGAGCCCGGCAGACGCGCGTTACCGCCCGCCGCCTCCCACACGCGTAACTTTCACTTCCCCGGCGGGGGCAGGGGGACAGGGGCGACGGCGACTCCGCGGAAGGAACGGGGCGGAAGGGGGTGGGGGGGGCCCGAAGACGGAGCCGGCTCCTCTCCTTGCCCGAGAGAGGACGGGGCCGCGGGATACCCCCGCCGAGGAGGGGCAGGGGGAATCCCTGCTCCGGGCGAAAGATCCGCCCTCTCCCCCCACCCCTCTCGGGAGGACACGGGCTCGGCGCCAGCCGCGCCCCCCCCCCCCACGGCCCCCCCTCCCGGCAGGGCTCCCCGCGGTGCTGCCGGGGAATCCCCTCCCCTCCCGCCCAGGTGTCAACCGTTCGGGGGGTTAAACCGCTCCCTACCCGCCACCACCGGAGAGCACGGGGGGGGGGGTGTGTGTGTGTGTGTGTGTGTGTAAGACGGACACAGGCATGGGGGTTGTCTCTTACTCATAGTTCCTGAAGATCTCGTTGGTGACCTTGCAGTAGAAAACGCGCTCGTCCGGCCGAAGGTCAGTGGGGGGCTTCTCCCTCACGAAGGGCTTTCGGTGCAGCAGCGGCATCGCCCCGCTCCGCGCTCTCTTCCTGCCCCAGGACCCGCTTCGAGGGGGGAGGAAAAAAAAAATTTAAAAATACGAAGGAAGGGAAGGAGGGAGCGCGGGCAGCGGCGCCCCCCTGGCCCGGGGAGGAGGGAGCGGGCCCGGCGTGTCCCTCCCCCCGGGGGAGCCGAAGAAGGAGCGGGAGAAAACGCCGGCGGCGGCGGCGCGGCGGCCTTTTGTGTGCCGACACGCCGCTGCCTGCCTGGGACTGCGCGCGGAGCGAGCGGCGGATCCTTCCTCCCGCCTCCGCCTCCCTCTACCTCACAATGGGGCCATGACGCCTAGCGACGGGCGGAGGCGGCGCCCCCCGCCCCGACCGCGCAACGTGCTCGGCTCGGGGATACCCCAACCGCCGTCGCCGCGCTTTGTCTCCTCTGGCTCCCCTGCCCCCGGGTCACCCCCTTCCCCCGCCTCTGACCCACACACGCCGAGCCGGACACCAACTTCCACTCCCCCGCCTCCGCCTCCTCCCCGCAAAGCAAACACCCAGGAGGGGCAGCACCAACCACTTATATCCCTCCCTGCCGGGACGCTGCCTCGCGGGGGTCCTCGCCCTTCCTGCCCCGCGCCTCGCCTCGCCTCGGCCGCCGTCGCGCTCCGCCGTTGCGGGACAGCGCGGGCGCGGCGCGGGGTGGCCGCCCGCCCTCCGGCCTGCCGCAGCGGGGGGCTCCCGCCCCTCCTGCCCACCTGGTGCGGCCGCAGGCTGCCCTTGCTGCTCGGCCGCTGCGACGCGCGGTCACCCTCGCCGCGTTTCTCCCCTTTCCTCTGCCTCCCCCCCCCACCCCGGCTCCTGGGAAGTTTTTGATCTACTTCTTCAAGCCCTCAATCAGGAAGAGCTGCGGGGAGGAGCCTTCCCCTGCTCTCCCCTACATCTTTATTGGCCGCTCGGTGCCTTCCAGCGTGTGTCACACAGGAAGACAGCAAGCTACATTATTAATTAATGGCTGAGAGGGCGCATCCTCCATTTTTGAATTATCAGCCGGAGATCTCCGGTGCGAGGGGGTGGACCCAGGCCGCCTGACTGCGGGGGGGAAGGCGACCCTTTCCTCTCGGCGCTACCGGCCGGGCTGGGCTGAGCTGCGGGCGGCTCGGCACGGTACGGCGTGGAGGGGCGGCCGAGCCCGCGGCGTGCGGCGCAGCCCGCCCGCGCCTCCTGCTACCGGCATTACCAGGAGCCGCTGAGCAGCTGGGAGACCAGAGCGCTAGCCCCTGGGAAAGCGCCAGCCGCCGGGTCCCGCAGCGATCCACTGTCCTCGGTACCTGCCCCGGGAGCGAGGGCCGGCGCGTCTCTTGCGGGGCTGTTCCCTTCGGCTGACCCGCCGCGGTTTCGGCGTTTGACAGTGCCATTCCGGAGACGTTTCTCTTATTACAGCCCCAAAGCCAAGGCGAACGCTGCTGTCAGAGCGTACAGGGGCATGCGGATATATTTTGAGTGAGATGAGCTATAAAATTCAGATGAGCATTAGAGTTGTATACTTGGGCCCCTTAACATTGCCTCATTTTTTTTCGAGTTCACCGAAAATGACACTACGTGGTTTTACTAGTGTATTAATTTTTCACCACCTTTTTTTTTTTTTTAACACTAAGGCATTTACAGTGCCATTGGTAATTAAAACCGAGGTGTTAATTTGTGTCCTTAAGAGTGCTGGCCACCTTGAAGACATAAAACCACAGCAAGGCCACATCTACTACAGTTCATCACTGCAAGGTCCAGCACTTACATGAAAAATCTACAGAGTAATTGTAGAAACTCCACGGAACTATTGAGGTGAATAATATCTGAAGGCTGATAGCTAAACAGTTTATGAAAATGCTGCTTCTGCAAACACAAGTCCGGCGCTGTTTCCTGCACCTGTGCATAGGCTGTTTTCTTTACCTCTGCGAGTAAAGATGCTGCTGTAGCCTGACTAAACCTTAAAGAATGTTTACATCCAATCCATGAATTGCTTTGTTTAGAAACTGATCAGGTTTTAATCAAAAGCACTGAGAACACTTGCTCCTTCTAGTTAAGTTTACAAAATATGAAGCTTGAGCTAGGAAGCAGGTTAATTCCTGAGTCCTACCAGTTTGTTTCAATTTGCCAGCTGGCTTCACTTTCAGTTTTTAATTACTTTCAAGCAAATGCAACTTGAGTTAATGCCCTTGTATCTAATATCTGGTAATTTTTAGTTTGGCATCAAAACTGTGCAGTGTGCCATGGTTACGACATACAGTGTCACCAGCTCTTATAGTTACAGTGAGATTTTGCCACACTTAGCTTTGCTTTAAGCTCTTCTCTTCAGCAGATGTGATTAAGTTCGAACCTCAGGTCTCCTTAAAAATTATTACATCACCAAATCTCAAGTTTGAGAGAAAAACTTGAGTTTGTGAACCCAAAAGGCTTACAAATCAGAAGGGAATGAAAAGCTTTGAGCCTCAAATTTTTGTAGATCCCATTATTTCTAAGCCAGTATCAAGATGTTTGGCAAGTTGGCTGATTTTTTTCATGTTCAGACTGTCAGCACAGCATTATTTTAGCACTAGTTGGTACCCATGAAAAATGCATGAGTTGATAGAACTGTGACATCAAAAGCAAATTCCCTTTTCCTCTTTGCTCTCTCTTGCCCTCTTCCTCTTTTTTTCTCACCTGCTCCTCCTCCTTATGTTCTTCCTCCCTCATTACTCTCTCGGTGATTTCCCAGTGAACAGATCCTTGCTGAGTAATAGGGTTGTGCTACGTTTTCATGTTCTGAGGGTACAGAGAAGCAGTTCGTTTAGTTTTCACCTCTGAATCCAGCTCTCTTCTTTAAGATCCACAAATCCAGGCTCTGATTCTGCCCCCAGTAAGGTCAGCAGGAACTAGAACAAATTTTTTCAGACACCAGCTGATATCTATAGAGTGGGTGTTGAGAATTCAATTGAAATTAATTCTGAGAAAGCAGGAAAAGGTTACTTTCCTTCCATGGGAACATCGGTGTATTTTTACACTGTGTTTCATTTTTGTAATAATTTGGGGATTTTAACACATCACTCAAAGTATAGTTTTGATTCAAGATACCAGAATGAGATTATTGATGACATTTGGTAGGGTTGTTGATGTGGATTTTTCCAGAAAGCAGCAAAAAAGAAGCTCCTTGCTTTTGATAACTTTAACAGCCACGCTGAACAGAGTTCCCTAGGCAGGGAGGTTGCAGTTCTCATTCACAGAACTTTAAACCAGTTCTATTTGAAACGTAAAATCTTATATACCACCTTGCTTTACAAGGCAGAACAATCTCCTCGGGATGGTGTCAGCCCAGGCTCGGAGCAGCCCCCCAGCTGCTCCTTCAAAGCTCCCCACAGTTTTCCAATTTTTTGTTTCTTTTTCACTTCCTCCCTGCTTTATCACCGATTCCTTTCCTTGTCGTATCCCGCTTCTTCCTACCTTTAAACCCCCAAGAACTACTTTACACAAAGATACTCCAAAATATCTATTCAGATATTCCACACCACCTCTGCAGCTGTAGCCATTACCAGGTAATTCCACATGTGACTGTCATTATTCTGGAACAAGTAGAGCCCATGGGATTATTTTACTAGAGCATTGCCACTTTAAATTCACACCTAACTTTATATTGGAATAACTCATGATTAGCCAAATCATATACTTGGAGCCACGCAAAGCAAAGATTTTACTCAATTTTACCTGTATTATCATGCAGTTGGTGAGTTTTCTCTGTGGGGTATGTTTAGCCACTTCCTCACTTGCTTTTTTGTTCTTTTCATATTTTCCCCAAAGTTGCCGCTTTGTTTTCTCAGGGTTTGGCTGAAGTCAGAGAAACAAATTCATTAGACTTCTTCATAAAGAACTTCCTTGGACTTTGAATGGCTCGCGGGGTTTTCAACTCTAGTCTTTGTAAAAAACATGGTTGAAAAGAGAAATATGAAGAAGGCACCTATTTGTGTAAAAGACAGTTTGCTAGTGAGTTGTTCAGTCAAATGACATAACATCCACAATCTCTACCTTCTTCTCAGTTGACTGGAGCATGTAAAAAAGGCAAAGTATAACATACATGTGAGCACTGACTCATTTTAATGCACTGGGCAGATTTTGGGGGTTAGTATCATCCCTTTTCTCTCCTGATTTGAAAATCCTTCTTTTCTGTAATGCAAACAAACTTTTTTAAATCTTACAGCACCCAGCAAAACACCTTATTTATCCAATTATGCATTTTATAACTTACCGATATAGGTTTTTTCACCTTTTGCCCTTTCTCCACCACCTTGCTGAGCCAATTGACTCTTTTGATCATGTATCTTTATTTAGACTTTAAACTCTGTGAGCGAAGACAATGTGCTGGTTTTATCAATCCCCTCCAGCTGTGGGCAACGGTAACATTTGGTCTATTGTCTTTTACTGGCTGTAAAGCACTACGCTCAGTTTTTAATAACATGCTCACTTATAAATAACATATTTGAGTCCAAAAAAGGGTAAGAGATACGCAGATGATTTTCCCCAACGCAATTGGTTTTTCTTTCATTGGAGTACAGCTGTATTTCAACATGCTTTTAAAGCAGTTCTGTAATCACAGGGATAGGAGGTTCCTTATTCTGCAGCTGCTGGACACGTTCAGCGCTTGTTGCTTTCACGTGAGTCACAAATAAAGGTGAAGAATCAATCCTTGTGGTCAGTGAATTTTTAGTATGGTCACATTTTTGGATAGTTTCTAAACAGGCTTAACCCAGGAATTCCGCAGTTGCAAACGCAGGCACAACCTTTGGGTCTGTTGCTGTCACAGAGGGTGGGAAGTTACGGCTGGAGTCTGCTTTGCCTGTTGCTGGGGTTAAATACCACCCGGTACAGCACGGCCCATCCCTCAACCGCACCGAGATGTTTCTTATATCATCAGAGTTATCCTACAGAAAGGCATTACATCTCCTTCATTAATTTTTCAGGGTTTAATAGGATTTAGACATACAGTTCTCACTGTTTTTAATGGATATGGCATGTTTCATTTCTATGCAACTCCAGAAACAAAGAGATACGTTCCTTTAAAGTTTACTTTAATCATATCCTATTTTTTCCCTCTCAGAAAAGGCTGTTAAAGGTATCTAAGCTGGTAACCTTCTACTAGTGGGGAGTAGCTCTGACCTCATCTACTTCGCAGCAATGACCACGTATTATTGGCCTCTAACCTGATTACAAAATGATAAAATGATGTTGTGAAACCACTACTCATTTCCTAATAGTGTCTCTGAAACCAGCTTAAATTCTGAGAGGGTTGGTACTGCATTTTCTTTCTTACAATTGTAGTGCTCACAATACAGAATATTGACACTATGGCAGTTTTCTGACACTAAAATCTGCTGGATTTCCTGTTGCTAACCAATATTCAGAATGAGTGACGACTGATGAATGGTTTTGAATGAATGAAGGGGGAAATTGCTGTCGTTTGGTATATAGGCATGTTGTTCACTACTGCAGTGATGTTCGGCATTTTGCAATAGATTTAAATGTCCCACATCAGCCTGCTTGAGACCTGGAGCCGAATTGATAAGATATTCTTTATGCAGTCACATTTAAGACTGAGAATTCTCAAACTGCATAATACTAACCTACCATTTACTAAGTTTGCATTCATCTTATTTGAATTACTCATATTGAACACCCCTTTGTCCAGCTGATGAGTAGAAGCAAAAATTTCAAGGATGTTATTTTATGATATTATCGTATGACTATACAGACCAAATTTTTTTTTTTTTTAGTAATACTGCAATTACACAAACCTGCTTATATATCAAAAGAGATCCCAGGCAGTGCAGTTTCTGTTGAGGAGCACATGAAGAGAAGATGGCCCAGTAGCTGATCTAGCTTATTTAGTCAAAGATGACAGTGAGGAGCCGATTTGAAACATACAATTCTGCTCAAATACAGACCATGCTGGATTTCATAGTCATTCAGCCGACAGCTGTGATGACTTACGACTGTGACTAGTATTCTGACTTACCCATTTAATATGAGACCTCTTTGGCCCCCACCTTATTTTCTTCAGTCTTGCTACTCAGCTCTCACAGAGGGCTTTAGGAAGGGTGAGGCAAAGAGATTAACTATCTAGGCACTATTCTGATGGTAGATGCCAAAGAGGAGCAGAGCTGAAGAAGCCAGTAGCTGCTGGAGCCTCAGCTTGGCTTAACAGGGACTCCAGATGTCTCCCCACTTGACAATACATTGTTGTGGTATGTGGAAGTGGAACAGCCCCACCACAATGCTCCTGCATATGCTTAGACCCTTGCCATCACTTCAGCCCTTCAACCCTGGTAGATGAGGGCTGGAGTAAAGCGGTAGCTTGCCCTGGGTACACAATGAGCAGCAGTTTTGATTTCATGCTCTTGCAGGACACTGCTTCTCCATAACTGCTTGATTTAACAGGGTGCTGGCAGAGTGATCCAAGTCTGTAGGGGAGCCCATCATACTATATCACAGCCACAGAATATATTCCTTTGGAGAACGCTGTATTCAAGGGAGATCCTGCGAAAGGAGAGCTCCTGAGGCACAGCCTACATGATCATTCTCTCTTCTCCCACAGCTTGAGGGACAGGCATATATTAGGTGGACACCGGCTGTCCCACAAGGCTCATGTTGGGGCCTCACACCTAAGAGAAAGTACGATACTGACGGAGTTTCTACACTTCTTAAAAGTCAGGCGCTCAAACATGTTTGGTTTACATAAGGCACGTGTGTAGAGCAGAACTAAAGGAAAAATGACTTAAAAGGTGGTAAATCCAGTGTGTGCTTTGGTCTTGCTGGCAGTAATGAGAAAAAGGAGAAACTGTGCAAGACTGTTCTTGTACACCACTAAAGTCAGTACCAAGGAGGAGGGTTTACAAGGTCAGCTCAGGTTTAAAAATGCCCATGCCTTCCCATCACTGCCCTGAACGACCCTGAATTTTGGTTTCTAATGTCTGTGAGTGGGTGTGTTGTGCTGTTGTGACAAAAGTTCAGTGAGAGAATTTCCTGCTTCGTAGATAGGTTTTTAACCATGCAAGGCATACCCATCACCTCAAACCTCCATTTCTTGCCCGTTGCGCAACTGAGAGTTTAGCAGCAAAAGGAGTTATATATACCTCAGCATTATCTAATACTTGTTGTTATTGCATGCGCACACGCTTGGATAAAAATGTTTAACGGCTGACATAAGTTGAAATAAAACACTTTTTCCCCCTTCCCCACAAATACTACTTCATTCACAGAGTCTGAAGGAATCTCCTGGCAGGATGACAATCTGTCATAAAAATCAGGAGGAGGAAAAGGAAAGGTATGCCAGGAAACACAGTGCAGGTCTGTGCCGGTGGTCAAATTCTCAGTGAGTTCCACAACAGCCAGTGACTACAGCCCATCTTTGAGGCCAACGACTATGAAATCTTAATGTCCACATAAAACCTGGTTATGAGAAGTTGTGACTTCCCAAACGACTTTGCAGCAGCAAATAGAAGCTGTGCTTTTCTGCCTGGCAAGGCCTGGCCCGACTGCATGAATGAGTAAATGCTGCCAGAGAAGTTTTATTTGCTGCCGTCAATTCGTATCTTAGCGTTAGGCAGACGCTGCCACGCCGGCGGGCACCAGCTCCACAGGCTGGCCTGTCCCTGGGATTTGGATGGAGTTTGACGCTAACTGTGGGAGCTGGAAGAAAATCAATTCTGGGAACCACATGTTTTGTGATGAGTGTGGAGGAGACTGGACCTGCTCCTACACCAGCCGGTTTTTAACAACCAGGGCACCGCTGTGGTGCGGGCACGATGGTGAGCGGCTCACGGCTTTCCTGAGGAAGGGCCGGCCGCCTGGGTGTTTCTGTGCCCCTCCTCACTGCTTCACGCCTTCCTAAACCATGATGGGTTCAGCGTTGGTGCGGGACAGGGACATCCATCCACCAAGGGGCCTCAAGTCCTTTGAGCCGCCAGCGCACCGCGCGTCTGGGCGGCAGGAAGAGGCCAGGACGGCGGAGTGGGCCGCCACCACCTGAGGCTTTTCACCGCCTGGTCGCCGGCCTGGCCCAGCAGCCCGGCCGCGGGCGCTTCAAACCCGGATCGGGGCCGGGCCTGGGGCCGGGGCCGGAGCGCGGGCGCACACGGGAGGCGTCGGCCCGGCCGCGGCGCCCCCTGGCGGCGGCGGGTGCGGGCGGGGGTCGTGGGCCGTGGGTGCCGCTGCTGCGCGGTCTCGGCAATGTGCCGGCAATGGCCCCGCATAAGCCGCTCATCAGGGCAGGCCCCGCGGCGGGCGGAGCGTCCACGCTCTCGCCCGTAGATAAGGCGGCTGGTTAAAGCTTAACCCGGGCGGGCGGGCGTCGGCAGGAGGCCGCGGTTTAGGAAAGCCCTCGCCTTTCGCCCGACCCTTCTTCCGGATGCTGCCCGAGGAGGAATGCCCAGGGCTGTCTGTCACCTCGCCTTCCTCCGCGCCTGGCATGTGTCTCCAAAGGGTGGGTTAGGAACCTCGACACTGCCAGCACTGGCAACAGTGTTGGCGGTTGTGCACTGATGACCCACCCTGAGGTGGATCATCCCTGCCTGAGGGAGGCCCACGGTCCTCTCCACCTTTTAGCCCTTTGCCGAAATGGGGTAGGAAGAGTCTTTTGCCTCCAAGCCACATGAAAGCTTTGAAGTGTGTGAGTTACAGGCACCGGGTTTTGCCGTTTTTTTAGTGGGTAGTGAAGAAGTGGCACCCGGTTCGGTACCGTAAGCTGTGCTGTTCCTCGTCCACCAGCCGCATCACGTCCAGTGCTCGGCATCAGTATATAAAACCTCTCAGACATTAAGAGGTCCTTCTGCTGGGAGTTGTAAAACGTAATCAGTTCCAGTGGGGGTCAAACAACAAAATGCTGCTGGGAATGATTTGGAGTTTGTTTCTTCAGTTAAACCAGAATTAATGTATATAACTAGCCTTTCATATTCCCATGGTATGTAGACCTTGTGCGCGTGACCATCTCTATTTGTAAAATTAAGTCCGTCCCTTCTGTCCCTTTATTTTGTAAACTATCAGTTCACAAGGATTTAGGGAAGGATAAAAGCCTCTGTTTCACAGGGTAGAGAATGCAGGAGGGAACTTCCCTGACTCCTCTCTTTTTTTAACGCAGTCTGTTCCTAAATCCTGTTCTTAGATGTCTCGTGAGCTTTGCATACAGACCAGACCACGAACTAGTTTAACTGGAGTTATTTTGGCCTCAGTTTAGCTGCTGCGTTGTGAACCCTCAGGTGGACAGAGTGAGAAACAAGGTGTAAACGTTATATTAGCCCATTAACACAGAGTTTTAAAGGTATTGAGTTAAGTAGGCGTGAAAAGTGACCTAGATGAGCTGGCTTAAGCTTTGTGCATAGACTAGTTTTAGCGTTATTTGGAATTAAGTTCCTTTTGTCTGGAGTTTGCCTGTGTAGGAACTGTGCTGAATTCTGTATCAGATGACTGGGGTAAGTACCTTCTTGTCCCACCAAAGAGAGATTTGCCTTGAAGTGTCTAAATATGTCACATAGTCTGTTTTCCTCCTATAGTAGTAGTAAAGCTAGAAATCCAGCCCTATCAGCTGACTCACACACTGTTTTCTTGACACTTCAATGTAATTTATTAATTTCTTTGACAGCAAATAGTATTTCAAGACATAAGTATTTTCCCCTCTACGACTATGTTCCAAAGCCTTTGCAGAAGGTCTGTGAGAGGTAAAGATCATCCATGTGCTTCAACTTCTAGAGAAATGAGAGGTAGAGCGAGCAGAAAGATGAAGAGGTGTCCAGAAGGAGGGAACGTTCCCCCTGTAAGTTCAATTACACTAAAGCTACTCTTTAGTCCATTATGAAACCTGATTATTTTTTCCTAATAAAAATAATATGGATTAACATGATCTGCAGCTTTTCTGAAAGAGTGAATACACACAGGCAAATCACATGTGGGCAGGATCTTTAAAGATTCAGTGGTGTTCACTGTGTCAAAACACTTGAGCAGCTGTAAGATCAGAACCCAAAAGCCTACAAGCAAGGATGCAGCATCTGGGAGGGCGATTCAGGTAAAGTGACAAATGCTCATGTGGGTCCTGTCGTAGCTGCTATTTCAGTAATCCTATCTGAATTTAACCATTGTGCTGAAAAAAAATAATCAAGTCTTGCAGGTTACATGTGCTTATGCAACTTGAAAACAAAATCTATCAGTTGAGCCAGGTCCTTGGCTCTGCTCCAAGCTTTCTAAACAGGTCTACAGCCAGCTTAACTGCCCCAGCCATGACTATTTTCACTTCTCCAGGAAGAGCTCTGCAGGGCAGAGACCCACTGAGGCAGCCCATGCTTCCCTGCTCTGAACTCTGACTCCTAAGACACAGACAAAGAAATGAATGGGATGGGCAGCATGTACCCGCTTTGCAGTGCCTCTCTGCTCCGCCTGGGCTAGGAGCAGCTGAGTAATTCTTTAAACACCAAAACAAACCCCAAGATAGTTGAACAAAAAGTTCACTGTACCTTTTGTTCCCCACCCCCCACCCCTTTTTTTTTTTTTTAATATTCTTCATCTTTGAAGAGTTCCTGTTGCTTGTTTTGTACAAACACGCTCTCACGCTTCTGTCTGGTGAGGAAGTCATGAGAATTTGTGGACTAATAAAAAAAAAGTCAACAATTTACAATGTTGAAAACTGTTAATAATCAACATCAAAAGGCTTTAATCTGTTGAGAGTCATATACTCAATTTATACAGCCAGCTGCCCTACTGGCCCTTCTTTCAGGCTAACTGGAAGGTGCTCCAAGATAATATGTCTTTGTACAGCGATGACTCTGGAAACATTGAGGTAGCAGCTATCCAAAGGGGTTGAATTGGAAGGCCTGAGAAAGCAGTTGTCCAGGCAATACGTGTGATTTTCCCAGGTCGATGTGAATGAATTAAGAGCAAAGGCACTGCCTCCAGGAGCAAAAAAATCCAAACAACCCCAAACCAAATCAGAACAAAACCCCAACCTTCTGTCTAGCAGTTGCCTGGAGCAAGGGGACAGAAATTTTGGTTTTGTGTTCCTGTTGCCTAAAGTCATGTAAACCTTTTGCCCTTTGCCAACCAGCTACAAGTCCTGGGGCTGGCTGGGTATTATGCCTTGTGAGAAGGAACGAGAAAGGAAAGAGAGAGAAAGAGCCCTTCGGGACACTAAATGGGCCTGAGGGCCAAGCACAGGGTTTGGGAAGGAGAAACTGCTTACTGTCTGTTTATTTACAAAGACTTTAGAGGAGGGCCTAGGGCTGGTACTGCCCCTTTGTCCTCCTGACGTGCACTAATTCAGAGAGTCCAACAATAACTTCTCAAGGCAGGAAGAAAATGCTATTTTCCCCTTTTATGACAATCAGATGCTTAGTGGGAGGAACACTCAATGTGCACCTAAGAGATAGGTGATGCCAGTTAGGAGGAGAAGAAGACTTCACACACTCTCCACCTAGTTTGGCTGCCAGTGCAGTAAGCAGCCTAAAGAGTGCAGAGAGAGGTTCATAGTCATTTAAAGTGTTGTAGGTAACACATAAAAAACCTTATCTAGAGACACTACAGACTTGAAGAGCTTGCTTAGCAAAATGAAATGATGGCTTAGGTTCTCCAAACAGGGGCCAGTATCTTTCCAGGTTTGACTGAGAAGGGAAAAGAACAAGGACACCTGAGAAAAATGCTCATTTCAGCCCATTTGAAGCTGCTCCACTGGCATAAGTAATTATCACATCCTGTCCTTTGTTTCTGCAGGTGCATGAAACCCTGTTTCAAAGGAAGATTTTCATCAGTACCATGTTTTCAAAGGTCAGGCAGTGACAGCAATTGTCACACCACAGGCAAAAAATTAAAAGGCAACACAGGTACCTGTTTGAAAGTACTTTTTTAATCATATCACCACTCACTTTCTCCCAATTTGCTCCATCTCTTTATCACTTCGCGTGAACTTTGTCTCAGAAAAAGATTATGCACCAGATGATTCAGCTGACTCCCTATTCTGACACTCCGCAAGGAAAGTGGTACATAAATGGTATCTGTACGAGGTGAATTTCACTTTGCTTTTCACCACCTGATGTCAAAAAGGTCAGATTTATAACAGTTCTGTTGAAGTTGCCCTTTTCAGCTTGCTTTTTTTAATATATCTTTGAACATGTTACAGTTTCCTAGAATTTCTAGTTCCAGAATCATTTAGATCATGAGGATACATAAATTGCCAGCATTACTTTAAGTGCATCCTTATCAAACAGAAACACAGCTCAGCGCTGGACTATCATACCCGGTTTTACAACAGTAATGTACATCAGAAGTCAGCTTGCTCTGGTGTTCTAAAAAGTTTTTTGGGGAGAAAGAATCACCGTTCTTTGGGATATTTATAGCATTTAAGAATGCTTTTAAGTAACGTGTAATGGCAGATGCCATTGGGTATGCTGTTGTAAGTGGTTGTCTTATTCACAACAAGTAATGCAGATTATGGTATGCTTCAAGCCAGGCCCACGTTACACTTGGTAGGAAAAATAAAGACCATGTGTGTATTACTGTGTGAATTCCATCGGGATTTTGTTAATGCCACGTTGTATTTTGAGTTTTGTTTTGAATACAGCTCTTAAATGGGGGGGTTTAACTCTCAGTTTGGTAGTATAACACATGATGGACTTCCATGGGTTATGTTTAAAGCTCCAACACCAGTTATCGATGGCACACACACTGAATGGTGTTTCCATAGGGTAGAAAATGGACTTGTTAGAACAGGACAAGCCTTCAAACGCCTGTGGAGTGAGATTCCTGCTCTTCCAAGTGTTGGCCCCTTTCTCCCTTTCACAGGAGGCTCCCTCCTCCTGCCTCTACTATGCAGCCTCTCCCCAGGAGTGTGTTCTCCTCCCTCGGAGTACATGGTTGGTTGTGGATTGCTGCCCCAGCAAACAGGGAGACGGCTACAACACAACCTGGCTTGGGTTAGAGGAGCAAGAGGGACTTGGGGGACCCCTGGGGACTCAGAAGGGCTTGGATACTGGTTCTGGAATCTCAACAAGCTCCCACTGCTCCAGAAGGATCCCAGATGTGGAGCTAACAGTTGGCAATGTGCTAGGAAGACAGAGTTAGGAATTATTGACCTGCAGGTGACAGGATCAATTCACAACACCGTAAGTTTTTCTAGAACAGGACCAGGCCACATTCTAACAAAAATTGCCAACTTTGTCCAGATTTAGTGCTTCATTCAGGCTTCTCTGGGCTAGAATCCCCACTCCCTTGGCTTCTCACATGTCTGAAGCTCCTAGCACTACTACAAATGTTTTTACCTACTTTCAAACACATTTCTGTCCTGTATGCCCCAGACGCACTGACTGTCTCTGGCCTTAACTTCGCTTCCAGCCCTGATCCCATCCAACTGCTGCTCTTAATCATCTAGTCATACACATCCCTTTTAACACGTATGCTCAGCTGCCAGCTTGCTTTTCCTCTAGAAACGCTGTGGTCCTTGATTATGCAAAGTTATACTGTAATTGGCAAGTAACAAGTGATTTCACAGCTGTTTGAAAACTTTCAAGACAATAAAGTTGGAACTTCACGGGCACGCAGATAAGAATACTTACCGTTGTCATTAAAGGGGTTAAAAAATAGATCATTCTTCTTTTATTTCTTCTCTTTCCTCTGCCATTTAATGTCACGGGTGAGGATTTTCCTTTTGTTAAGTTACAGAGCTGCCTTCGTCAGCACTTCTGCCCCGTCTCGTAAAAACCAAAGAAACTGGCCTGGGAGCTTCTCGCATGTTCTCAGTTGAGGCCTCCAGTCCAAACTCCACCTTAAGCACTGTTAGTATGATCCTTGCTGGGAAGATACAGCTCTGCTGATTTCTGTGTGAGTTTTTTCCCTTGGTTTTTTTGTTGTTTTTCCTTTGTTTGTTTGTTTGTTTGAATACTTTTACCTAAAACTAAGCAGAGAAGTCTTTGTGTAGTGTGCCTCCACACACTGCTTCAGTCACTCTGGCTGTGTTGAAGCCCTGAATTGACACCTGTCTTGGTTTACAGCTCTATTCATAGCTGCCGAGTCCTGCCTGCCACAATTGTTCCACAGCCTCATAACTCAACAACCTGTCCCTTTTCCTGTCAACACAGCATTTCTCTAAGGAATGCTGTTGACCAAACAAACACCTGCAGAGAGGATGAGACGGCTATTGCATGTGCAGCTTTGTAAAGAAGTCAATCGTCTGCCGAGGTGATGAGAATTTGGGGAATTCTGTGCAAGCACAGATGTTTATAGTACATATAAGGCTTGCTTGGAGACAAAGCCAGTGCTCAGGAGACTTCAGCATATATAGAGAGAGATAAACAGGAGATGTTTAGTTCTGTCCGAGGGAATTAGGTACCAGACACAGAGACTAGGGACCGCTCCTAAATGCCCCAAGTGAAGGTGAGGCTGAAAGAAGAAAAGCCAGATTCTGGTGGCAAGGGAAATCTTTATGTTGCTGCTAGCCTTCAGTTTTCAGTTATTGCCTTTAATTATTTTTGAATTGTATCGTATCAGACATGGCTTATTCAGGTGTTCTCAAGGGCAACGAGTGTTTTTTTTTCAGCAAAGTGTAAGCATTACCGAAAGAGTCACTCCCAGCAAGTAATAACTCAGCACAGAAATGTAGATTTCATTCAGAGGAAACTATTTTTAAGATGTGTCATCAGCAACAGAACAGACTTTGGTTAGAATGAGCTTGTTATTAATGGCTTTCTGATGTTAGGCACGGTATAGGGCTGAATGTGAGTAAGTTTGCAGGAATTCTGCCACTCTTCGGTGACAATGACATTGAGTCCTGAACTGAAAACTAGGAACAGCTTAGCAAGGGAGTAGCTACTCTGAGTAAGTCAACTAAAATATTAGAAAATTTCAGGGTAAATGGAAAGAGCAGACCTCATCATGGGTGATTAAAAAGAACTACAGTTGTTAAGATCCAATTATTATGCAAAGACTGAGAAGCTTAAAAATTCCCTAACATTGCAGTTCACCATTATCAGCCTTTTGGGTACCTTATTTCTAGGGCATGGTGTGATTAACACCTCTGAAGGCAACTCAAACTCCTAGTAACACTGCTTTAGCTGTTAGTAACATCAGCCCTAGCAGAACCCCTACACCTAGTTTTCAGTGTATTAGTCCAGGTATAATTTGTTTCTCAACTGTTGCTTTGAAACATATTGATCTTTCAGCCTACACATGTCTTGACTTGTTTGTGATCTTATCTTATTCAAATTTCAGAACCGCACAATTCACCGCTAAGATAAAGCATGCAAAATTATACACCCAGTTTGGCTTCAGACAAACAAATGCAACTCAACACAAACAAAGGGAGTTGTATCCAAGCGTTATTTGCCTGCGTTCTTAATATTTCAATACTTTGTGGAATAAAGCAAGTTGGGTAACAAGCTGTTCTGACTTCAGATCCAGTACACTTTCAGGTTTCTCTAGTCTCCAAAGCCAAGAATCCAGCATAAAGATGCCACAAAGCTTTAGCATGTTTAGGGCAAGGCAGTGCCATGCTTTTTTTCAATCTTTGTTGCCATACTTTGGAATAAAATAAAAGTTTTGCTGTAGAGGAAGGAACATTGGGTTGGAGCTGGTTGGATTTGCTTTTTCTGCTGAAACAAGCTCTGAGCTTGAAGCGTGCCATTGGAAGCACTCTGCTTTGACAAACTTTCAGCAATCTGAGATGAAGCCAAGCTCCCCACAAAGGGGAACTGCACCAGCCGGGTCTCCGCTCTCCAACCCCCTGGCAAACAGTCTGTGGATACAGCATCCAAACCATCCACCTCGATACTGGCTGACACAACTTCCTCAAAGAGCAATCTGTGACTTTTCCAGGAAAAGCTCAAGCCTCACAAGCATGGACGTTGGCCTGTGACTGCTGCTCTTGCCGTCATATAGGAAATGGGGTCAGCTTTGCAGAGAGCAGCCTCTTGACTGCTCTGGGTTATTAAGCCTCCCGCAGCCCCATAAACCTCCTCCCGAGAGTTAGCAAGCCTGAACTGCAGCCCTGGAAAGGACTGCACTTTCTATTGAAATAAAACCCGTTTTGATTCCTTGTCCTCTAGTGTGGTTTACTTTCAGAGCCACTCGTTTGTCCCCATCAATACCGGGGAAGGCAGGACCTGACTGTTTGAACAACTTTTCTTTGTCCCCAGCGGAACTTGACGCTTCTCGCCCCTGTTACGCAAGGCTGTCTTGCCCTACGTGTGACAGAACAGTTTGGCAAGATCTACCACCACCTTTCTTCACAGACAGGGCTGCTCTTTCAATCCTGACTGAATGGAAAGTGTTTGCCAGTTTGTATGTGTTTCACTTTAATTTCCTCTGCCTAGATCTGGAGAGTGCCTGCCTATAAATACCTGCTTATAGGGTGCTTGGAGAACCACTGTTTTCTCCAGGGACTAGATTGTGTTTTCAAGTCATATCATGCCATGGAAACAGACAGGTAATGAAGGATCCAGATTGGATTTTTCTGCCTTGGCTTTCCCTGCATCGACATCGCAGTCATTCATTCAACCAGGTGGCAAAACCTCATTACAAAATAAAGGCTGCAATCCAAAATGATGGTTACAGTAAAAGCAGGACCTCTGACCCAAAGGGTTCACAGTTTAATCGAGATGAGCAATCTTTTCCAAATCAAAATAGGCAGTGCAGTAACACCTACTGAATATGATAAGGACATTTTCGAGTCTTACCACAAAAGCTTTCCAGTCAATTCTGAATGAGTTTCAGACCATCCTCTGAATAAAAATATGTATATTAAAACAGGCACCAGAATGTGTGACTGAATGCTGATTCAGTCTTTGCAACTGGATTCCAGACACAGCAGAATGATTTTCAAGATGATATTCAAAGTAATAGAATATGTACTTTAAAGTGAGCTTAATCTTGCGCAGATTTTGCACAAAAGCATTTGGAAATGTGTGCTATTGCAATTATTTATTACACCTTAATCTGTTACAGTATTCAAAAAAGCTATTGGAAATTAAAGGGTATGATCCTGCAAATAGCACCATTAACCTTAATGAAACTGCCAGCATGCTGCTAGGGTCTACTAAATACCAAGAATTAATAAATAAAAGTTTTCTTAAAAGTCTTTGCTGAACCAACACAAAACTCTGTCAGCATTAACAATAAAACTGTTCAGATTTTTCAGGATGTTATTGAAATTATACTGAATTTCTGAATATACAGATCAATCAAAACAACCTGTCAAAAAAAAAAAAAAAAAAAAAAAAGGAGGGTTTTGGGAAAGACCAGACCTTTCTTTGACAATATACCACACTGAAATGCATAGAACCCTCGCAATGGATGTGAAAGGTTTGCCATGGAACATCTTTCTGTGCTTTAGATCAGAACAAGAGACAAAGAGTATTCCCAAAAAATTCACCATGTGTTTGACAGCCCTTAGTGAAGACTGAGGAAAGACTTTAGAACTCTGAGTTTGTCCAGGGAGAGCACGCAGTTTCTATCAGCTTTAGTGAACCTTGTCATAATAAGTCTCATTGTATTATTTTAAAGATTATTTAATAAACTTAACCTGTAATAGTACTTTATAGCACTGTCATTCCTGGGTAGGAGTTACCAATGGCTCCATGCCACTAATATCTGTTCAGTGACTGCAAAGTGTTGTGGAGATCAGAGAGAAAGTCAGCAGAGAAATAATTTCCTTATCTTTCGCTTTGCTTAGCCCTTTTCCCTCTTCCGTGCAAAAGAGCAGCGGTAGCATTTCACTCCTTATCCCCATTATGCCACAGAATTATTATTTTGTGTCTGATCATCATTCAGCCCAGTCTGTACCCAGCTCATGATGCTGGCCCAGTAAACAGGGTGGTAGGAGCGTTCTGCCAGAAGGTGAGGAAAAGAAAGCTGCAGCAGGACTATCTAAGTGAAAATGTCTGGAAGCCAAAGGGAGGGCACATGTTTGACTTCACAAGAGAATGCTGGTTTCTTGTTGCCATGTTGGTTACACAATCACATAAGGTTTTATTTTTAAAAGCAAGTAAAAAAATTATAGTGCATCAGCTCTTCGACTGGTGTAAATCAACATGGTTTTATTGACTTTGATGGAGCTGTGTCGATTTGTACCAGATGAGGATTTGGCCCACTGTATGGAGATATTTTTATATCTCTTCTCACTCTATCAGTTAAGGAAAGGGTAATAATCAGCAAGCTGGAAGCAATTACGTGTGTGTGAGGAGGGGGTAGTTTCATAATAGCTAACTTGATATTATTTCCTGTAAAATGCATCAGGAGAATAGAGCCTGCAGCCTGCTCACCAGTTTGTTTTGTAAAGAAATATTTGTTCAGATCTGTTTATAATAATTTGTCAAACAATGGGCAGGCTCGGCTCAAGCACTTGCCTTCCACTGACACTTGAGGTGGCAATTCTGGTGCTGACCAGTGCCCAGAGTGGCAGATGCTGAGGAAAGACCCAGGCAAAATCTGGCTTTCACTTGCACCCGCATAAATCTGGAGTAATTCTACGAAAATCAGTAGAAATATTCTCCACTTACAATAGTGTGCCTAAAAGCAAAATTTGGCAGAGTTCTCAGCTGAGCATTTATAAGCTGTTTCTGGCTGCAAATAAGAACGGGGGAGGGGGAGATTATTCATTGCAGATGCTTTGTAAGATTAACAGAGGCTTTCTGGTGACAATAAAGTCTACTAACATACTCACTTTGGGAAAATGCTTTTTAAAATGTGATTTGAGTGAGCTTTCTGTCATCCTTTAATTCTCAGAGCATTTCATGGTGGTAACATGTGCTAACCGAGACCTCAAGTGAAACGATCTAAATTGTTCTCTTGACCCTGGCGAGGCTGATGAGTCCCGACCTGCGATACCGAGTGGGCTAAAGCCATCGATTTTGTAATGGATGCAGCTATACTAAGGTAATGGTGCCTCTGACACTGTAGCTTGTACCCATATGGCTACCTCTTCCTGAACTGATCTATGGTTAAATTAATCCCCAAACCGGCATGTAGGTGAACCCTTAAACATCAGCAGACAACTCATAAACGACTGGAGAATACGCGGTTTGGGAATTACCCTGGAAAGATGCATAAATGCAGTTCTTGTCCCAACTATGGACAGCCCCATGGAGCGGCTCTTCCCCACGCTGGCCGTCTCAAGCCCTCCCTGCTGTCTTTTCCTGGGAAAGGTCAGGTAGCCTGTTAATCATGCTCTTGTCTTTGATTTGTGGTGTATATACGTCCACTGCTTCCTGGATTCTTTTGAAGCGAGGAACAATGAGCAACTTTCCAAGGAAATGGTGGGTTTGCTTATTTTGGGATCCTTTTTTAAATGGCTCAGACACATCCTCCTCAAAACCAACCAAAGGTGACGCACCATTTCAGCCAGGGCAGGTGACAGCATTCTGACACTGAATTTAAACCACTTTCCTGTAGTAAATATGTAACTTCAGGCCGCCAGGTTTTTATTCTGTATGTTGTTGCAATGCATCTTTCACCGGTTTTGTTACTCAGCTTTTCAGCTACTCATGGAAATTCATGGCGTGTTTTTTTCTCACCATGTTTCAAGTGTATATGCTGTTCTGCACTGGAAAGACAACTGCAGAGTCATCATCATCTTTTCTAGTGACAACACAGCATGGAAAAACAAGCATTGTAACCAGAACTACCTCCTGATTGCATTTCTATGGTTATGCGGATGGTATAAAAGCAGTATTCTATTTTTTATAAATACATGCACACAGATGCTTTTCACTATTTAATATTATATTGCACAAAAGATAATGGCTTACAGACAGTATTCCTAGAATCGATACCGCAAGATCAATTCACACCAAGAATAATTTTAAAAGGATGAGAAAACCTTGAGCATGACACATCAGTGAAATGAAGGTGGGCTCTTTTCATTATTTTTCTGCTTAGCTTTTAGAACTTTACAGAGAAAACAAATGATGAAAAGATCGTTTTCAAGTCTGGTGCGTACTGTGAAGATGACATCCCAGCTAATTTTGATGTGGACAGAGATGATGACTGAAGTCAGGAGTACGCAGAAGATTAAATTCTAAACCGTAGTCCTGTTTTCATAGAAACATATTAAGGAAACAAAATAGAATGACATACCTCAACCAAGGCACGTCTAAATACGTCATCTGTCAGATTTTTCCATGAGGTGTAGGCAGTTTAAGATGTGCCATGACAGTATTTGAGGTTGTGTTTTAGTATTGCTCAGCTTTCGGGGTAAGGTTGGTCCAAAGCCTGAAGATGAATTTCAGGGACAAGCTGAGCAGTAGCCAGGAAACAGGTTAGTATTATCGTAACGACCAGTTCATATGTGTCAGCTAATCTTTAACTTGAGAAATCACAGTCAAGGTCATCATTACACCAAGCTTGAATGTGAATAAATTTGAGATTGGTGTCAAACTGCACAGAGGATCAGGTCGCACCCCTACCTCTGATCCTGTACACACTACCGGGGTTAGTGCTTACCACAGCAGAGTTCCAGGCTGTAAGCACTCATCCTCATAGGCAACGTCTACGTGATGCACTGCACCCCCTTTGGTCTTGATCAGGGACCAAGGTAATCCTGTCACGAGACAGAACCAAAGTCTGCTGAGAGATCTCTGAAAGGCACCTCTTGGAGTCCTGCAGGAACCGGCGCTGGTCACTGGCTGCTTTATTCACCCACTGTTACCCAGGTGCAGGAGGGAAGGGACCCAAGTACCAGCTGAATCCCCCAGACGGGCAGGACTGGGCTAAAAACTGACAAACTACAACCAGTTCCCTTTCAAGTGCTCCAACCTGATCTGAGAAGAAATATTAATCACATCTCTACTATCTAAACTAGCCCTCAGCTATCCTGATGTACATACTTCAAGTTCTGGAAGCCTCCTAAGGTCTTTTGTGAGCTATTTTGGTTTTTTGTTGTTTTGGGGGTTTTTTTATTATACATGTAGTTAATTTGACTACCAGTTGGAAATAAATCTTTGGAAGAAAGAGGCACCCACCTCTTTTTGGTCATCAGGTTTTCAGAGATATTATGAAGACTAGAAAAACTAGGGCTGGAAGGTATCTCTGAAGGTCATCTAACCCATCCTCCATCCTAAGGCAGGTTGGAACAGCAAAGATCAAATTGCTGGACTATTTTCACCCACGTTATCCGTTTCTAGTGAACAGCCTACGTCTGACTCCACTACAAGGTGTTACAAAAAGAATTAGTGAGGGACTTAACATCTCCCCGGGGAAGAAATGAAAACAGGAGTGGAAGTAACAGAACGACTTCTAAAACGCTGTTGCTCAGCTTGGCCTCCAACTGAGTATCAGTTTAGTAGAACTGTTAATTAAAAAACCTTAATTTGATTACTCTGGTTAGTCCTGAAATTTAAGGAGCTAGTGTCAAGGCCCACAGAGCCTGAGACCAGCTATAGTCTAATTACTAGGCTGGAATTTTTTAATTACTACAGATAAGAGTATTGGGGGAAAACTGTCATGATTCAGAATTCGGAAACCACATCCTCCCTGTTTTCTAGCCATCCCACTCAGCCTCTGAGAGGGAGTGCTGAGAGTGTAGCAAGTGGAGGCAGATAACCACATCCCCAATCTGCTGTCATCCTCAGACAGCAGAATTTCCGATGTGCCTTCTGCTTAACAGAGAAGTGATGAAAACAAAGAGGATGTAAATAACCTCACTTGGTAATAGATGCCTTTGCAATAATTATTTGTAGCTGGCCTTTTGCCTACAGGAAAAATTTCCATTGGATTTTTAGCAAATTTCTGCCATGTCTCCACTCAGAAAACTCAAGATGAGTCAGCTAAAGGCATGAGGAAAACGTGAACGGTTTGAGACATCTTAAACCCTACGTAGATCCTCTCACTCAGGAGCAAATGCTCTGCAGAGCTCTGATGCATCTGCTGAATGTCACGTTTGTTGAAAAAGGTTTAAGATATCATAGTAATGAACAGTTACTGTCTCTTTTGCCAGGTAGCTCAGCAGGATTCAGGCATTTCTGAGGGACATCCTCACTTACAGCTTGGTGGCTTAGCACAAGCCCATCTTTTTTATTGAGAATGGGAAGGGGTGAGGTGTGGTACCTGTCCTGTTCTGCTCTGGGGGTAAGAGTAGTATGTTGATGGTGTTAATGCATTAAACTGCCCAGCTAGATGAGGCAGAGGGTGCCTATCCAAGGTTTCAGTTCCTTGTAAGCAGACCCAGCTAAATAGCATCAAACTAAAGCCGCTTGATTTGCAATGGAAACCTCCATCTCCGGATGGAATGCATTTTAAGGGCTCTGACAGATGGGCGCTGTTGGATTGAACAACAGCCATCTCCAACGCTTTACCTCCTGCCTGTCTGCTGTAACCCTCTTCCAGTGCTGCCTGACCCAGCAGCAGGGGAAACGAGAGCAGATGCTGATCAGGGTGGTTTCACTGCCGAGTCTGGCCCTGGGACTGGGCGAGCTGAGGCAGAAAGTCCCTGCTTTGGCCACCACTGGTGCAGGGGCAGTGACGCCTGGCAGTGAGGTGGAGGGGGAGTGCAGCCATCACTGCTAAACCTGATGGAGTCCAACCATGATGTCTCACGCTCAGCTGATTTGTCAAAACATTCTGTAGCCACCTCATGCCAGCAGCTTCTTCACACACATAATAATTTGGCCACAGTAAGTTTTTGCTTAAAGCAGAGCATAAGAGAGTGCTGGTGCAGTGCAGGTGGGGAGAATAGATTTAAAAACCCTTTCACAGCTTTGATCTGAAACTTTTTGGGTCCCAGTAAACCCCTTTTGCCCTGCCAGCAGCAATCCCCACAGGAACACAAACATGGGCGCTGTCTCCTCCTCTCTTGTAAAAACCGCCCCCCCTCACGTCTGGGCATACCTGCTAAGTGTTGTGCATCTCTGTGTCTGGCACCTATGCAAATTAAACAATCTATATTTAATTTATTTGTGGTCATAAATACGGCTTCTGAAAAAACACTGGCTTTAGGGGTGGTTAAAAGCGTTGGGCTGAGCCCAGGCTTCACAGGAAGAGGTCCTTTAAGGACCAGGGTCTGGGCATAGGGGAGGTGGGAAGGAGCCGTCTCACCAGCCAGCCTGGAAAGAGCAAGCTTTTGTGGAAAACACAGGTAACAGGAGAAGACCAACGAGCACAGTGGTAGAAGGACAGAACCTGGAAGAGGGCTGTTCCCCGCAGAAAGAGTGCGAGCTGCCATCCCATGCTGTGTCCATGTTAGGTGCTGCCAGTCCTCCGTTGGCAGAGCTCTCTTCCTGGCTCCTCTTCCCCTAATCCACCTCTTCCTCTGCACTGGATGCCCACTGCCTTAAAACTGCCCTGGGAACGGGGAGCACCCAGGGGAGGAAGGGAAGGCTCTCTGCCAGCCATACACCACCACAGCTCCCGCCTGGGGAGAGATGCAGAAACCACAGCCCGCACCAGCCTTCTTGCCTGGAGCAGTTTTCCCTAATTCTCTCAGAACGAGTCTTGCTGCTCCAAATTTCTCCTGCTTTTCCTTCTCACCTTGCCCCTCTCCCACTTCACAAGGGAGGCTGGCTGGGAACCAACATCCAGGTGAACCAGTCTGGGCAGAAAGTGATCCCTGTCTGTTGACCTCTGTACTCCAACTCCCCGTACTGAGGTGTGGGGTACTGGGACAGCTTGTGTGCATTCCTGAAAACACTGTAGGATGAGTAAAGGAGGAAACATGACTGGGAGAGGTGGGATGGTTCTGCAAGGTAGGGGAGAGAAAACTGGCTGGGTCATGCAAGAAGCAAAGTGGGAAGCTATGGGGAGAAGTCCTGACTTAGCAAACCCAGCGGCTGCAGCAGCAGTGGGTTGGGCTCTTCAGGGCTGCGAGCGATGGAAAGGGCTTGGCTATGGCACAGCGCCGAACAGAGATCATCTCTAGGCAGAGGTCATCCGTGGGGCTGTAGGCTTTACCTCTTCTCTGCAGGGTACCCAGAAGTATCCTGCTAATTTCCCCACCAGATGACCACACCTGCTGCTCTGGAGATGCTGATAGGTTCATACCTTGCTTCTCCTGTGCTGTGATCATGGCAGTGAGGTGAGCCCAGTCCCAGGGGCTGGAAATACTTGCTTTGGAGTCTAGATTGCTCTGCCAGTTAATCTAGGCTGTGAGCAGGATGTCATCCACACATACGGGAAGCTCATCCGCTCTCCTCTCTGCCAGGGTCCTTTACCATCATTAAGGCCTGCATGAGGAAGGGGGAAATTAGTTTCTGACAGCTGTGTGTCTTCTCCACTCCCTTCATGCCCTTGCAGCCACTTGCAAGAAGGACAAAGGAATAATCCCAAGTCTGGATACCATAAATAACACTGGAGTTACAAGACAAGTGAATAAAGATAAATTCGTATTTCTGAAAGGCTGGTAGCTCTGGGTCGCATGGTCTGCTTCTAAGTCTCAGTGAATTACCTCGTTCTAGCTACTAAATAAAAACTCATCCCTGTTATTTGTGAGAGCTAAACCATATGTACAGCTATGGTGAAATTTGGGTGCTGCAACTAACTTCCGTTAATTCAGAGCACGAATATAAACTCAAATCAATGAGTGGTAAGAGGAAAAAATAGTAAACCATGTAAGAACGTCCTCCTGTTACCAGAGAGTTTCAGGATAGCGTCAACTGAATACAAAGTTTGGGCAAAGGAGTTGGCCAGAAAAAAACCACCGAACAAAACCAAACATAAAAGCAAAAGACAAATGCAAGAAGGGCAGACCATGGCAGCTCAGAGAAAAAGGAATGCAGCGTTGGATTCTATGTCATCCATGGACTGAAACAGAGGATCAATTCGAAAGGGATTGGAACATTTCACAGAAACCATCTCGTTACCCAATCTAATTCTCATGCTGTGCTCAGTTGTGCTGTTCCTGCGAGCAAAACCCTCTCAGAACTGAAGAACAAACCAAGTCATTTTATGGTTCCTCTTACCTGCAGGAAAGCCTGAGGAGATTGGGAAAGAAGAAAATAGTAGCCTTGAGAGGCATTTTCAGCCTTCTAGACCTTGGCTGGCAGTAGAGACCCTGGGATAACTGCTAACCAGCTCGTACTGGGCTATCCAGCAAGTTAAAGCGCTATTTATTTATTTATTTATTTATTTATTTATTTTACTCACAGCAGGCAAAGTGATAGATATGGAAGAACTTCAAAGTTCTACACCTTTGACTGTAGCTCAGGATCTGGGTTTTTGTGCATAAATAGTTTTAAAGATTCATAGTTTTAAAGATCTGTCTTTATCCTGGTAAGAGCCAGGACAGAGCGGCAGCAGGAGGAGGCCCAAAA
Organism: Bucorvus abyssinicus; assembly: GCA_009769605.1. Classification (NCBI taxonomy): domain Eukaryota; kingdom Metazoa; phylum Chordata; class Aves; order Bucerotiformes; family Bucorvidae; genus Bucorvus; species Bucorvus abyssinicus. The sequence goes on from CM020042.1 coordinate 11,633,228, forward strand.
GCAGGAGCTGGGAGGAGAAGACACTGCTCAGAGCCTGCATAAACAAAAAAAAAAGTAGCTACATCTGAAAGGCAGCTCCCAAACTATATCCCACAACTGCATGTGCACAAGGAACGTGGCAGAGGTAGCACTCAAAGCTGGTACACCTCTACCAGAGCTAAATGTCAGCAGTAGCCTGAAGAGGGGCCTTCACTCTGCAAAATGCATAGCTGTGAAATTCACAGACACAACCGATGTCTGCTTCCATTAGTACCAAAACAGCAGTTTGACCTAAATAGCAATTGCTGTTTGGCGTTGAAAGACAAACAGGAATAAGGTCCAAAATATGAGTCATTAAAAAATAAAAAAAGCCCAACAACATGTACTGTACGCCACAATCAGCCCCGTCCTGACAGAGGGCCAAAAGCTGTACATGTTTTGGAGTCTTCTCTTCACAGCAAATCTTAGTGCAGCCTTAGAAATTTTGGCTGACACCTTGGTGACACTGAAATAGTCAGTCTACAGAGCACAGACTTTAACCAGGCAGTGGAGGTCCTCACTAACTCCAGTAAGTGCATTAGAGTTACAGACTCAGAGCACTGCAACACCACATGTTGTACTACACATTCGGCACTTTTGATTATAAACCCCTGAATGCTTACTGTGACCACTCACTGTCTGGCTCTGGTCTGGGGATTTTTGCTGATGACCTTCCAAGTGATGGTCACGGCAGGAAAAAGCTCTGGCAATGACCTACCAGTCATTGGTCCAGACTTTCTAACATGTCCAAGCAGGAAAGGATCAGGGAGAATGTCTGAGATGCTCCTGAGCAGACATCTGAAAGAGACACCTCTAGTACACGTGTGTAGCACAGAAGTTCAAGATTACTTGAACTTACTCGTTCAAGTAATCGTTTTCCCTACTTGTCACAGCTCCTGACATTAACGTACTTACTATCCAAAACGCTTTCAAAATTACCAAGAGAAGGTACCAGCTGATGCCCATTCTCAGCTTCCACACCTTACGCAGGACTGGAAGAAAACGTGATGGCATCTGTTCTCCCTAGCAGAGAACACAGCTCCTCAGCATCCAGCCCTGGGTAGCTGGCAAGTGCTTTTGCAACATCATGCTGGGTTTCGATTTAAGACACTAAGCCTTGTGTTTTGTTAACTTTCCGCTTAACTTACTACTAAAATTGTTAATTTTGCCTCTGGTTGTTTCTTTGTGCAAGCAGTTGGAAGCAGGCAGCTCTACCCAAACTCTTCATTACTCCCGTGCCCTTGCAGTGTTTATCTGTGTGTCAGCTTGGTGCCTCGATTTTAGCGTCTTACACATTCTGCCAGGAAGCTGTCAGTGACATTCCCCTCCCCTCCTCCCTCCCCAGTCAGTTGTGTACTATTTGTCTTCTTAACATCATTTTTAAAGTGGAGGCTATTTATTTCAATAATTATGTATTTTCATGCTCACCATCAAAAGTCCCTGAACATACTGACCACAAAAAGGGCACTCACAGACCCTACAGCAGACTGTGCGTGCCATTACCTCATTTACACCGTCACAATAACGACACAAAATTCAATGCCCCATCTGGAAGGTAGGAAATAGTATTTCCTTTCTCCTACCTTTGTCCACGTACATACTAGACTCCTGAGGATTAGCAGAGCCTCGTTCTGTGGGTGGATATACACACACACACACACAATACACATGCTCGCACAATACTGCAGATCATCAGGGCCCAATCTCTGCTAGCAGCTCTGGTAAAATATTCGGCTTCAAATTTTGGCACGAAACCTCCTGCCGACTTTGCCCATCCTTGCTACTTCCAGCACAGGGTGACAGTTTTGGCTGTCTGCCTTCCATGCTCTGGCAAACCTGGGGAAGCACAGCTGAGCAGAGAGGCAGGAGGAGAGAGGCAGAGCCTCCCCTCTCTCCCACTTGCCCCACGGGCCTTTGGTGGGGCTTGGAGCAGGTGATGGAAAAGCGAGACCTCCCAGCTGTGTTCACAAAGAACGGGGCAGATCAGGAAGAGCCCAGGAAGACTCTGCTGCACCCTGTGATGGCAAATGAAAACTGCTTTCCTCTTCCTTCTGTCCCACTAAGTGAAAGCAGAGGAACCTCCTGAGAAGATTGAATCCAAAAATCCCTGCGTTAAGGTCTACAGGTAAAGAAGTACCACAGCTGGGACGTCGTGCAGGCCGTGGAGCAGTTAAAAGGGGAGGATGCAAAATGCTTAGTAGAAAAGGCTTGTATCTAATAGGGAACTTCTGGGTTTGGGTTTTTAAGATCTCTTTGTTGGCATGGCTGAAAGAGAGAAGCGAGGAGCGACTTCAGCATGTGCTCATGTAGGGGACTCCTATATTACAAGCTACAAGGGACTCTGGAGGTGATCAGCTCCAAGCCTTCAAGCATACTGCTACGTTGCTCCTGTTGGAAAAGACTCAACTCCACGGCCACACAAACATGTCATTTTTAAAATGTGGCAAGCTGCACCAAGTTGCAGGAATTTATATATATTTTTATATATATATATTAGCATGACGTTCCATCTTTCTTCCTACCTCAAAACCCTGTACATTAATCTGCTCTCAAATAATGAGTGGAAACACAGAAATATCCAGAAAGAACATTTAACGTGTATTCGTTGGCCAAGCAGCATTGCCTCCTTCTCCACTTCTACACAAATATGCCCCGCTACTGCAGAGGGCTTGTGACAGCCCAAGGGTGAATTTGGAGTGGCCATTTGTTAAAATGCTGGCAAGGAGCAGTGGCATTGTGTGTGCCCAGCTCCTGCTTCACCGAGGTGGGAGGGGCAGAGCCTGGCTCTGTCGTGATGCCTCAGAGATGACATGGAGCTGGTTTTGGCCGTTTCTCTGGAGACCCTACCAAGAATTCCCGAGGAGTGTGAGGCTGCCCCTTAAAAATGCTTCCATCGTTACTCCAGTCAGCATTGACCCTTAGAGCTGTTCAGCTGAAGTTACTGTCTACGTTCACTATTATTGTCTTCCAGTAATGGAGACAACATGCAGGCTGCAGCCATGCTCAGGTGGAGCTTCTGTCTGCTCCTCCTGCACCACGGGCTGGTCCTGGTGCTGGGAGCAGGGAGAGAGAAGACAGCAGAAAACAGACAAGAGACAGGAGAAACCTAAGAAAGAAAAAGAGAGGAGGACGTAGGTGGTGAGGAACGAAGGAGATGGATTTGGGGCTTTTCAAGCAAGCCTGCCTCACTGTCAAGCACGGGTCATTAGACTCTGCCGGTAGCACACACATGGGAAGTGACTCATATTTGAAAGCCAACAGACTTGACCTAAAATATTTGCAATTTTTTCTATCTGCAAAGTTAATCTATCATTCTTACTGCTTGACACTTTTTGCCCTATTACAGTGTATCTGAAAAGCCTTCTTGGGTTTACAGCAGCAGTTCTTGATGGGTTTGAATTTCAGCTCACTCGTTCTGCAGAAGCCAGAGTACTATAGGACAAGTGATGCTGCTGGGGAAGAGCGGAGCTGCTTTCTGTCTGTGCCAGAAACTCCTGGGGGTCACAAGCAGCGCTGCAGATGCGCAGCTCCCTCAGATTAATTTGTTGTAATTCAGGTCTACAAATGTGAAATTTCATGATTTAGGAGTTGTTTACAACTATGGGGGTTCAGTGTGGTAGCTGGGATTAGGACCTCTGCCTGGTCATACACGGAGCTGTCTTTCATGGGAAGATGGAGCACACTGGCCGTGCAGCTCAAGAGCTGTTTGGGGCAGCAAGCAGCTCAGGGGCTGCCATCTGCGGTAGCTGTCACGGAGCTACCCTGCATGCAAGCCCAAAACCACGGTACCGAGGGGGTGTTGCTTCCCGCTCCCCTCCTCCCAACACCAGTGGCCATCTAACAGCAGGGACAGTGTGAAAACTGAGGGCACTAGGAAACAGTTACGCAGTTTCAGCCCTCTGGTCTGGTCGATCTAGGCTTCCTTTTCAATTCTGTCTTGTGAAGAAAAGGGACAGGTCTGTCTCAGAGAGGTACTGGTATTTCCTTTGCCTTTCAGGTCTTTTAAATTAGGTCAGTTTACAAAGAACAGCTTGGCTGTTTAGCACTTTTTGTATGATGATCTCAAAGCAACTGATATGCAATTAATTCACTACCTTGCTCTGATTTTGGATTTGTTGCTCCCGTTTTCAATGTAGACACCAAGGCAGAGAAAAGTTCCATCATCTGCCATATACCACAAACACAGCAGTTGCAGAACTGAGAACATGGACTCAGCACGCTGGATATATCCCTGGCAGCTTCCCCCAAGTTAAGGCAATGAACAGACTTTGGGGAGGATTTCAGCTGACATCCGAGGCCACCTGAGCACGTACAGGGTGGACCCATTTACTCACTTTCACACAGGGTTTTGCAAACCTCCTCACACCGTACTTTTGCTACTGTTGTGCATGGGAATCTGTGACAGGACTAAAAGGGGCCAGATAACAAAAGATAAAGTTGGAAAAGGGACAAATTCAATTAATACCTTCTTCACACACTAGTCGTTTCTAGCTCCTCAGCAGATGAGTTAAGCAGCTCATAACGTCCTTAAGAACGGCCCAATGAGCTCTGGTCTTACGAAGCCAAGTCAGGAAGAGAGGTCTACAGGGACACAGGAGTTGTGTTGCTGAGTATCAGTTCAACAAAACCAAACTGAATTACCATCATCCCTTCTCTGAGAACATGTTGGAGTGTAGGTTTAAATCAAGGATCTGTGAAGGGCCAGAGGACGACAGCAGTTTCAGCAGCTTGAACTCACCTCTTGATATCTCAAAAAGACAGAGGGAGCTTCCCTGTTGCACCCTCTGTTGCATATGAGCTCCAGATGTGTGCATGCTATTTCCAGAGTCAGAGGATACAGATGTCATTAAATATGCTGGTGATCTCCAGTCTATTGAAATTTTTTTTATCTGAGATCAACACCCAGAAAAAGTATTTGAAGACTCAGCATGAAGAGGGGAAACAACTGCAATGAAATCCATAGTTCCTATATTACCAAAACAAGGTGCAGGGCACAGATTATACCCAGTATTGGGAGCCAAAAGGCCTGACAATGGATTCAGGAGATCTTGCAGGACCTCTGGAGGAAGTAAGCAACACTCTGACAGTGGTGTTTTCTTCTCACATGACAGTAGGGTTATGAAGTAGCTTTTCAAGACCCAGTCAGTTTTCCTTTTATAGCAGCCTATTTATACACTCCAAATCCAGTCACAGCTTCCACTGTACTGTACTGATTACTGGAGCGCTCATCCCTTCATTCAGAATTGCACAGGCATTTCTTTTTCTCTCTTTTTATTCTCTCCTTGTTAGATCTCCGAGCCTGGGATTACCTCCACCCCATTGCTTCGCCTCTCCTAGGTTCCCTTTTGAGGGGCATTGTGTCTCATTCACAACTATGGAATCAACAGGTCAGTTATTGTACTATAACAAAATAAACATTTTAAGAAAAGCTTTGCATTTTGTTCATTTTTAAATGCATGAAGAACAGATTCAACACAGTGTTTGGGCAGCAGTTCAGTACCGCTGAGGTTAAAACATCCTCCTCCACTCCAAAGAGACCACGAAAAACAAGACTTCTGAAAACTCACCATCCTCTCTACAGTACCACTTACTTACTGTGCTAGTGAATGCCTAATGGCCACAGTGCCTTTTTGCTTACAGTGTTATTACCAACTTCACTGACCTGTAAATCATCTGAAGACTGAAATCCAAAACTCCTGAAGTTCATATATTTGCACTTGGATTGTTCATGTTTGCTAAAAAGCTAAAGATTCTTCGGCTGACTAAAAGCTTCACATCCTTAGAACGTAAAATCTAAATATAAATGTGGTGGGCGTATGTGGATCTTTTCTCTCTGAGGAGGCTCTGTTATGAATTTCCAATGTTTTACGCCACCACCAAGCCTCCGCTAAGCCATGACACCTGTTCAGAATTTTCAGCTTCTTAACCCCTTATTACGCTTCCTACCATCGCCAGCAGAAGTGCAGGAAGTGGAACAGAGTTCTGTCATCCCGGACTTGCTGTATTAATTCTCAATGGCTCCTTGGTGTCTTTTGGTATTTTACGTTAATAGTAACCTTAAGGACAATTAACTAAATAGAAAGACTTGCTGCTCAGAGCTGATGCCAGCAGCTGCTCTGGTTATCAAGCAGACCCTGGAAAGAAAACCTAAATTCCATAAGAGGAACGTTAAAGCAATACTGTTAATAATAAATATAATTACTGACAATGATACATGGTCTGTACGAGGACAAAGCAAACTCTACTGTACTGCAGCTTTTAAGTAACATTATGCTAAATGCATTCTTATCATTCACATTAGCAGTGCACAATGCTAGTGAGTAAAAACTCTTTCAGCATCGGTATGCAGCTACTCTTTCTGACATGTCTGCAAAAAATAAACATAGGGATATCTCCTAGTTAAAAGTCAATATACTCTGTTGAGACAGAAGCCTCCCTAAAAAACCTGTTAAAAAAGACTCTTGTTCAATACAAACCACAGAAATGACTCCGATTAATCACAGTAAGAATTTTGACCTCATTTATTCACAGAAATCAAGCCAATTTCATTTTAGATCCAAAATTATGATATTACAAGGATACTGGTAAATTTTTCCAGGTACTAGAGAATCCTGTACAAATGTATTTGTTCAAGTGCTTCTCTGTCGACATCCTTTTCCATATACACATCATAGTTTAGCGGCATCTCTTCGACCCACTGGCTGAGCTGTATATCTGTCTGAAACAACGAAAACAGAGCCTTAAATTAGCACCATGTTGAGAAACATAGCAGGAGTTCCAAGGTCAGTACAACATTAAGAAGGCAAAACATAATAAGAGAGATTAGTCATCCCTCATTATGCAGCAATGATAAATTCATTTCTGGAAATGCCACTTAACTTAAATAGGAGAGAATGAAGATAACTTTTAAAAATTACCTCAGTCAACAGTCTAGATACTTTGTTAGCATGTGAGAACTGCTTCTCCATATGCATTTGTATAAGCCTCAAGCATCCTGACCAGAGGGCAACATTCTGATAGAAGTGTTGAAGGAGAAGCTCTCTGCATCACCAAACCAGAATCACACCCAGGGAGTATTGTATTAAGGCAACAAAGGCCTTCTCAGGTGTGGCATAACCACTGCCTGCTCCAAGAAAAGGTCAAATGACACCATTGCTGCTCCTGGGGCTGAGGATCCATTTCACCCATCGGCATGGGCGATTCCCATGGCACCAAGTGATTCCATTTCTCTAAAGCAGAGGGATTTCTGTGGCAAGCAAGCTGTTTTGTAAACAACTGTGTCAGTGTTTTGTTTCCTAACTAAAGCCAGCCCACAGAATTAGTCTGGGCATCACACACATCACAATTGCCATCCACCGATGACCTGTGGCGGAATGGACCCAGAGCAGAGGCTGGGCCATCAGAAGTGGTTACTGCGCAGGTAACAGCAGCAGTACCACAGGGCGTTCAGCATCTCTGAAGGCTGCACTGTCGGCGTGTTTGTCTCCAACTGCAATTTAAAGCTATGCCACCAATCCAAGATGCCTGATCGTAATCACTTGGCTCGTTGGGAGACTACATCTCTCCCTAATCTGTACTTCTAACAGCTCATACTGGCATATTATGAGTCATTTTCTATGCTGATGACAGGTCAGAGACAGGGTATTGCAGGGATGGTCCTTCTATAATATGTTCCCTTCTCCCACTGGCTTAACGAAACAGTTTGTCATGTTTCAAGGCAACGTGCAAATGTAGAGCTAAATAGTGAAAACATTTCAAGGTTTTGCCTCTAGGAGTTTATATATATGGCTGTACTTCTGAGGTTCTACCCCTAATGGAAGTGGATATGATTATCAGAAAACTCACGTCATAGTATGGCTTTGCTATCAATTTCTGGGGTTTTTTAACCTCACAGCTAAGGTATTGTTAGGAATACATATGATAATAAAATGATTCACACAGCCTATTGATATCGGCTGGGATTTCCATTTTACGGGTGGGGACAAAGTACATGAAGACATGTTGGTGGTCAACCAGGAAACAGAATCCAGAATCCTACATCTCTTAATCTATGCACAGAATTACACACCCTTCCTCAGAGCAATACTGGCAAGCAGCTACCCTCAACTACAGAAATCGACAAAAAGTGGCTGAGGGAACTTACCTGGAGCTTTGAGAGCGATTCTTTAAGGCTTGGAACTGTCACTAATAAGGATCCTCTTTTCCTTACAGTACAAGCAATAAATTCCCAAGCTCTGAAACATATTTAAAAGTAGGTCACCATTTTTTAGGAAAAACCCCCTCATTTGCTATAAAGTTAATCTAACACTTTTACAGTTCAGTGCCCAGAGGTAGACTAAGCTTAAAGACTTGCCGTACATGCTTGTAAGTCACTATTGATATCTAAGCAAATATCTTTGTATGAACAAAATCAAGCTTCATATTGAAAATGGAGATAATATACAGTCTTACAGTGTTAGATTTTGTAACTTTTTAACTTGGGTACATACCTACATGTCATTTTGTACTGGTAACACCTTCACTTTGGACTACAATGGAACATTGACATTTTCTCCCTTTACACTTTTGGTTTTGAAGAAAATCCAGTCTCTGAGCACACTGTTCTATCAAGCTTAACATCAAGCTGCTCTTTACGTACATACTTTGCAGTTGTGACAAAATACTTCTCTGAAGACATTAGCAATTGGAGTATTTAAATGTAGCCCCCAGCATTCCTTTTGTTCTGATTTTGCAAGTCAGATCATTTCTCACAGCACTGCAAGTCAGACTAAAAAGAATCTAATTTTCAGAATTTTTCAGCTGTCATTTATCTTTATGGTACTAATGCAACATTAAACCACTACCCCTGAGTTCTTCAAGAATCAAATGAATTGTCAGTCATGTGCCTGGAAACAAATCTCCAGGCAATGTGAAAAACCCACTACCCTTCACCCATCCACTCTGTGCCTCTCTGGTTGACATCACCGCCTGGTATCAAGGGCAGCAGGAGAAGCCGTAGCCAAAACTGGTAGCGCACGTCAGACTGTTGGCTGGGACAGTGGAGACAGGGGCACCCTTTCTTTTTGACTGCCCATTCTCAAGGCACAGTAACTTTGGACGGTGAAGTTATTTATGTTTTAAACTGATACTGCTGGATGAGGAAAAGCTCATCTGTGACTGTTTTGTACCTGAAAGAGAAGAACCGCAGCCACTCATTTGTTTGCTACCACATCCTTATGAAGATCGATTAGAAATATCATTAATAACCATGTTTTCAAGTACATCTGTATTAAAGCTCTGACAGCCATAAGTCTGTGACCTGTATTATTTCTGAAGATTAAGCTTTATGCTGATGAAGTCATTTCAGATCCTTTAACAGCAAGATACTGTTTTAACAGATCAATGCAAGGATTCGGGGCAAGGTTTAGGTAAGCAAAGCAGAGTGTTTCATGGGTTTAACAACAAACAACTACCATAACACCTTAGCAGTTAACTATTAAGTGTAGGCAGTTTAAAACAACTTCCTTATGTAACTTATGTATATGACTTCAAAAAGCACAACCTTAAGGTTTTCCCTAACTCACACGGGTACAGACACATTGCCAAAGAAAGAGATAACTTGTTTGGACACATAGCTTACCTGGCCTGTTCCTGTCTGCCAAGAAAATATTCAAAGACATTATTCATTACAATAACATCAGCCTTCTGAAGAAGTGACGCCTGGGTACAGATGTCTGCGTGAACCACCTGAAGGAGAAACATTTCACAAGGCGTAAATTAATGTAAGAGACAAATACAGCCTCCAAGTAGCACGAAGCCTGTCAACCTAGTACAGCACCTGCCACCACCACTATAAACCAGTCGCAAAAATGGGTATTTCACTGGCTTCATAGTAGATAAAACTGAAGTAACAAGAATAAGCTTTAAAAAAATGGAAAAAAAATCACATTTATCTCCTCTAATTAAAATACTCGATTCTTTAAGTTAAGTGAAACAAACTACATCTGACTTTTGTTCTAGAACGCCATACGCCATAAAAGAAGAGATGATGTTGATGGCTGTTACCTTTCACTTACCTGTATTTAATCACAAATGCTCAGTGATTTCAGGAAAGGAGCTAAGCTAGCTAAAGCTTTTCTGAGGATATTAAAAGGCATCTCACAGGCTCAGTGTGTTAATAAAGGATTACAGTTAGAAAAGATGACAGACCCAGGTTTGACAGCTGAATTCTCACGACATATATGGGACTGGTAATGCTGGGAAGGCAGGATGCTCAGGGGCACTGGAGGACAGCAAGTGCTTTACCTTACCAAACAAGTGCCTCCCCAGTCAGCATAGGAGCTGGTTTGATTTCACCTACCTTCACCTAGCAAAAAGGATATTAGCACATCACATCATTTTCAAACAGGTGAGATTACAGTGACAGAAGAATATGGATGCTCATTAGCACTCTGACAAGATGGGTTTGATTTCCTCTTAAACACAGAGAAATACATCACATCCCAAATCTGAGGAGAAACAAAAACTGGAACATCTTTTGAAGGGATAAGGGACACAAAGCCCATCTGAATATTACTTGCATTCCACAGTTTTTTTTTTCAAAGTGCATCCCTGTATACTGAAAATGGCCAGAAAATCTGGACAACTTCTTTTCTTTCCTGTGTGACCTATTCCTAGGTTGTGCTGGAAATATACTAACCTGATGGATTCAACATTTCACATTTTGTCAAATCCTTTCAATATTGCACAGATGTAAAAGGAATTCTTAATTCTGACAGGAAAGCTGAATGTTAGCATAGAAGATTAAAAATACTTATCCATTGAAAAACGTTTGGCCCACTCAACAATGTATCAATACTTGTTAGGAGGGTACGTTATGTATTGCTCCTCATAACAAACACGCAAAGCATGCTGTTCTGATCGACAGAGGAAACAGATACTACCACCCCTGCACCTTGTAAGGGTTCGTGTGAAAAAGATGATGAGTTGCCACAGTTTATGACTCTGGTTCATGCTATCAGAATGCATTATGGCAGCTGCAATTATAGCCAAATATTTCAGTATCAGTAATAACAGAAACAAAACTCTAATGTTCGCAAAAGATTAGGCATCACAGAATTTCATCTTTAAAGCTATCTTCCATGAGTCCTCTGCAAGTGCTCCAACTCAGTAAAACAAACAGCTTTATCTCCTTAAACACATTACCATGCCAAGTTGATCAGCACTGCCTGTAGTGAGTGGAAAGGAAGCTATTGCATTCTTGTACCTCACCCTTATCTGGCAGGTTAGTGTTTGAAGGCTCTATCTCACCGAGAAATAGGGACAGTTTAGTTGTTAGAAAGACTGGTCAAATTTCTACTTTCACCTCGTGTGTGTAGACATCAGAACTATTTATCCACCAGTTCAGAAAAGTTATTGCTGATTAAGACGTTCAAGCGTTCATGCAGCAGAGAAAGAAGACAGACCACTCAGGCCACCATCAGCAGTTCTAATACAGCGGGTCCTGGTCATCAGCTCATGTCCTTTGCATAAAGCCACTGCTAACTGTAGATTAAAATGAAAGAGCACAAACTGGGGTGGTAGAGATACTACGGACACAGGCTAGACTGTAAGTGCAATCTGGATCACTATTTCTGAGGCTAACGACACACTTTACTCTCTTCCTTTCAAGGGGCAAAAACAACAAAGCCACAGAAATTCTGTACAAAACCCCTGAGCAGCAGCTCTTTAATGCAAGCATAAGGGACTGGTGGCCTGTTCCACCAGGGGACTTCTTGCAGCCCAGGAAGTCATGATGAGCACTAAATATTTTTTTATGCCCTACTAACAGCTGTCCTAATATTTTAAACCTCAATTCAGAAAGATGCGTAAGCTACTGGGAAACTTTGAACATGTGTTGATGTTGCCTTTACTTGAATAACACTTAAACCTTAACTTAAAATTAGTCTGCATTTACGGGGTACGTTACCATGCTGACTGAAGCAACCTAAGCATCCCGTTCTCCCCAAACACCTCCTCATTCCTATTGGGGAATGTGGGACCACATAAACATGTGTGGTTGCACCATGAGCCAGACCCAGGTACTGCTCCAGCCAAAACACCACTCTTTTGCCGGGTTCTGTTTCACCTGGACCAGTTCCCTGACCTGCTTGGCTGTGTGCTGGCACAACAGAGGAGGCAGCGGCTGATTTTAAACTGCTCTGTTGCCCCATAGAATACACACCAAGCCTTTTGCGATTACAGGCAATTTCTGTGTTGAGGTGTCAAGTTTCCTAAGATCTGCTGAACTGTTCACTTTCCTCCCAACATCTCAGGGTTTGCACAAATGGCAAAAGATGGTGAACAGCTTTCTATGTACTTCCACGAATCAAACACTGGCCAAAGAAACACAAGGTTCTCTCAAAGATTAGCCACTAAAGAGATCACTCCACTCTGCTGTCCTTTGAGAACATGCTCTAATAAAAATTCAGAATATCCTGAAAAAACAAGTGCTATTTAAGAAGGGTCTCTTAAAGCCTTTTCAAATTTGTGTTATAAATTATCAGCAACTGGATGCTGACTATTTTGAGCTGCTATGTGTCTCTAGAGAGGATTCATTTGGGGGCGAAATAAAAATCTGAGATTGAAATGTTCAAAGCAGTGTGATAACAGGAGTCACATGGCTAAATTAGCATCTAATGAGACTCAAATAGCTAAGTCCTCAGGCACTGCTTTGAAAACATATTATCTTCTTATCTTTATGCTCTGAAATGAATACTTCAGCAGAATTACAAGGTGTGAAGGAAAAACAAAAAGGCTTATAACAAGGAATATATGAGGCTGAAAATCCAGCTCCACTGAATTAACCTGACAGAGCTCCGAACTGCACTTTCAGACTCATCAAAATAAGGTGTTAGGGACACAAAACATATGCAAAACCCAAAGGTTATGGATAAACTGAAAGCAACTGGGATTGAATTGGGCAACCCAATGACACAGGATATGCCTGGTGTAAAATATTTTATGTTTATTTTTTCTTACCAGTTTAAAATTGGTTACTTTAACTCCCAGCAGTTTGTGTGACTCCATTCATGAGCACGTGCATACAACATAGGATTAATGTCAGAATTCAACCTGGCATATTCTACACTCCAACTTTTGCTGGAAACAAAATAACTGGTATTCCCCGAAAAGGAAAAAAAAAAATACATTTTTTCTCATTAGAATAGTAGCAATTATTTCCGTAATGGGACTAGGAAAACGGTTCTCATCATGATACCACACTGTTGGAAACCCGTTTTGTTTGTGCAAGGTCCATCTGCACTGACATTCCACGAAAGGAAATACCAATAGCCATAAGTCCTTTAGCTGTTCTTAGATACAAACCTGCAAATCCTACAAACACCTTCCTGCTACAGTTAATGAAACACAGACGTTTGTTCAGTTATTCATGACAGAAACTCTTTATACTCTCGGTTTCACAGAAGTTAGAGGCGATAATGTCATTGATTTCACTGGGAGAAACAGCTAAGAGAGATCTGTTTTGCATGAGCCAGCAGGTAAGTCCGTTCAGGAAAAAGGCTAAGTGATTCCACACATGTTACCTTATTTTGATAATTTCTCTCTCCCTCTCTATGAGGTTTGTTTTTTTTTTTCCTGATGCAAAGCCTTTGTTTAGGACCAAAACAAACAAAGGCGGTAACTTCTCAGAATGCTGATTTACGGGCTACTTACACAAAGAGTATACCTAGTACAGAGTGGTTAAAAATACATACACTAAACCAGCTATTTAGTTACCTTTATTCTGTCAATGAACTGGTATTTTGTAATCATCATTTCTTGCAACTGGCAAAAGTCTGCATTCATTTCTACTCCATAGAGTTGGGATGCTGAGCTATAGAGATAACCCTATATCAGGAAAAGGAAATTTAGTAACTGTGATGCCTTGAAAACATGTTCAAAATTTCAATTAAAATGGAAAAAATAAAACACAGGTTAAGGTTAAGAAAGCATTTTGAAACAGCAAGTTGAGAAATGTCTTTTGGTGGACATGACATGTTTTTCAGAGCTAAGTCCCTGATTTGGCAATTCTCACTTATGTCTCACAAATTTAAAAAGAGATCCAAACTGACACGCCAAAATAATAAAAAGGAAAGCTCCAACTTCACTTCAATTGCAAAACAGATGGAAAATGGTCTAAGAAGGAAAAAAGCAGTACAAAGTACAAACCAAGTTACAAAAATAGTGTGAAAGGAAAAGACTGCACATTTTTGTTTTCTTGGAAGAATGGAAGAAGACAATAGCAAGAGAAAAAAAAACAATATGAGACATACACATAGTCAAAGTAAGTGAAAATGGAGGTCAATGTACCAGTAATATAATGGGATATTTTGGTACAGAGTCTTTGTCAGCACCTCTGAGTATTGTATTACTACCATTTTCAGGTGCTTCATACAGGTACATACATATGAAAAAATCTGTTAATAAGGAGCCCAAAATAATGGTTCAGTTTCAGACTGAGATTTTGGACATTTGTTGGAGGTGTTTGAAAAAAAAAAAAGTACAAATTCTTGAGCCTACAGGGCCCTAATGAAGACACTACTTTAAGTGCCACTTGTCCATTGAACACCGTAATTACTCTTTGCCAACAATGGCAAAGGCAAACAAACAATGCTAAAGATACAGAATATCTCAGATATCAATGTACTACAATCTAATTACTAACGTTTTCTGAAATCATTCAGCTTGGAGAGTAGAAAAGCAACCTGTGAAGGTGAAGTCACTCCTCCAATACAAGCCAAGAACTTGATCGTAAAGGAGAACTTTTTCAGAGTGTTTCCCTTTGCTTTATTTGAGACTATCTTCTACTATAACAATACAAGCATTTAGGTACTTCAAAATAAATTCAGGCTACCGAAGTGTTACCATTTAAGGACCTAATGCTGCAAATATTTACAAATGGGAGTAACTTTCCTCATTTGAGTGGACCCAAAATTAGATTATTCAGATGAGTAAAATTACATGCTCAAGTGTTTCCAAGATTGAGCCCCAAACAGGCATGACTTTTGTAGGAAAGTTGTAATGTGTGTTTCGCGTTGCTGTTGGCCATATGTTGCACCAGCCATGCCAAAAGCAATCAAAATTGCACTCGAGTTTCTCGATGAAGTATTTTATGTGCATTTTAAAACACAGAGCAGGACAATATGTTTTTGAAGACAAATTCATATCAAAGTCTTCCTTTGTATAATTTAAGTTTGTCAGCTTCATAAAGGAATTTAACATAACTAACCTATATATACACATGGTCAAGGCAGAGAGGACAAACTTACTCATGAGGAGAGACAGAGCAGGAACTAGCAAAAGAGCAGCATGTGTGACAGCAATATGCTACTCTGTTGGCCAACAGACTTTTCCTCTCCGTAAGCAAGATCATTTGTACTCCCTCTCGTGAGGAACAGAACAAGAACTGACATCGGTAGAAAACTGCACCTTACACTGTTCAAAGAGTCAGATCAGAGGTGCCTTTCAGAATGACCCGTCCAAGATGGAGTAACAAGAGTGAGCAGTCAGAGAAGAGGGAAAATGTTTGTGACAGTAATAAAATATGAATTCCTGTGCTGGAAGTTACCGCAAATAGCACTGCACCAAGCCTGGAGCCAACGTCAACCACTACCTTTCCTGTCAGGTCAGGCAGTACATGTTGATAAAGAAACTTCAGTTCCATGAGGGAAAAGGAATGCGAAATAAACTCTGGGAAATAAGAACAGAACAAAGGTGTTGGGTGGGCAGTACTAACTACTGTGTTATTAACCAATGAATTATTAATCTGAAGTGTTATCGTCACTGAAAACCTGCACGGTTTCCTGCCTGAACTAGTGTTGGGGACCCAGGAAAACCAGGGCTTGCAGATCAGAGGTCGCCCGCCAAGTAGTTTGCCCGAGCCTCGGGACTCCTTCCCCTACCTGGAGAATTTTGAAATCCTTCATGAAACTGAATTACCGTTTTCTGCACAGCAACATATATTAAAAGACAAAACAAAGTAACTTGGAATTGTTTAAGTGGAAAAGGAAATGTGGTACCTAAGGCTCAACACAATTCCTGCAAACCTTTTTATGGGCAGACATATTAATAGCTTGAGTTTCACCTCCCAGGTTTTAAGGAACGGAATGTTCTCCTTATAAACCACTCCTCCTTCAATGCCGGTGCTATACTGGAGTCAGCACAGAGCTGTACCACACCACACACAAGCTTTAAGACAGATGGTGCCTTCTACTGCTTTTCAGTATGCAAGAGGAGACTGAGGCTACTGCCTGGACTCCTACAGTATGGTCTTCCTCTTGCATCTTCCTTTTCAGTGGTACATAGCCCTGCCATTTCCCTGTCCAGTATTTGTGGGCAACTAGTGTCACCCATACACTGCAAATTAATTCAACTTACGTGTGTAGGAGCCTCCTTCCATTGGTTACAGGAAATAATTCTGGCCTGGGTACTGCAGCAGCCTGGACAAAGTCCTCCATCAGCTGGATGTTGTGTTGCCTGGCTGAGTCACTGCACAAACCAGTTCAGTTACACTGAATTTGTTTCTCGTGTTCCCAAAAGAGCACTTACCTAAAGACGCAGTCTTGTATGAGCCACACTCTGTGCAGTAGCTCCTACTCATTTTCCCCTCCTCACACAATGAATCAACAAATTCATCATCATAAAGGAAGGCATCAACATGAATCATGGGCAGTGGTTGCTGGTGTATCTGAGAAGAGGAACAAAACCTAAGAAAGGCATAACCAAGTCTCTTAATTTTACTTACACTGTTACACAGTTATTGTCCCACCATCCTACCTTTTCCGAAATCCCTGAAATCCAAGTTTTTTCCCAACTTAAAAGTTACAAATCAAAATTAAACCATAGCAATCCTGCATGTAAACTGGATCATCAAATTCCACTGAAATAACCAGTAATTGGAAGTGGACAAAGGAAAGCAAGCTGGTTTCGATAGTTGAGTAGGAAACCTGCCACGATTTTTGTCTCCTTAGTGCTTTCTTGGCTACAGAGGAGGTACAGGGCAAAGGAAGCTTTTTATCTTCCACTTTAATGAGGGTGATGTAACTTAAATTTAGGAGAAAAGGAAATTTGGCTTCTCAACTTCAACCGTCTGAACTTTTTCATCTTCATGCCTTACGCCTCAATCTAGAAACACCCCTGATCAACACGGGTGTCATTTTCAATCAAAAGCATCCCAGCTGGGATGCTTGCCTTCTCATCGTTTCAAGGGGTATAATCTTCATCCTCCTACTCCTCTTTCCTCCCTCTCCCAGGCTTGCTGCATGTGGCCAATCCACTCTTCCAATTTAAGAGCCGCACACCACTTTTCTGGGAAATGCGTTAACTTTCCACCTATACTGACAGCTTAAGTAGAAAAGGTGCTCTCCCCTCCCACAGGACTCACAGCCCACCTCTTTCTGAGCCATCAGAATCTGAAAAGCGCTGGAAATCATTTATGGGCTGCCCACATTATGGCAACAGTGAAACACTGGCCCTGTATGTCTGTTTTCTTTAAGGGGGCTGTTGGAGTCTGTTATGAAGGAATCACTGTGACAGGTGTCGTACCACACAGAACGGAAGCCATGCCAGATAACTCACTATCAAAGCGTTAAGAACTACAAAGCAACTTTCTTGGGGTCACACAATCACGCAGCAACACACCTGAGAGCCAAACTGAGATATCCAACAGCTCAATCCAGTGGTCATTCTCTGTTATGAACTACTACCAGAACTGAGATCAGTGTAGTCCCCAAATCAGCGATGTGGTAAAAGGAGACCATAACCATTAGCTTACTTTCTGAACAGCTTCATGTTCCGAATTCAACATTGCCTCGATGGGTAAACGATTCCGCAAATCTTCAGCGATATTTTTGAGCACAACATCATTGTTACTCATCACAAGCTCATCAAAGTCATCTGTAAATCAAGACAAACAAAAACCTCTGAACAATCATACGTAGATCATGTGGACTAAGGGATGACCAGTCCAATACAGTTGCAAGACATAAACAATACCAGCTGGATAAGGTTTTTATTTGAAAGGCATTTTTCAGCCTTTGTTAGCTTTTCCAGCCAATGACAGATTTGGATTGTAATAACTTTGCCACTTAAAATAAACGTAGCGCTTTTTTGAAATCTCAAATTATTTTCATATTTATAAACTTATAACTCACATATGATGGTCTGGGCTGCCACCAAAGTGATACTGTTTCAGCTTAGGATATAAAAACATCAAAGATGTTTTTGAACTGTTGGAGAAATTACAAAACTAATAGTTGCCTGAATGCAGGCTTTTTTTTTTAATACAAGTTTCTTTTTATACATACCATCTTTCTAATAAAGTGCTTACAAAAGAATCAGGGATAACGCTCGGTTCAACAGTGCAACTTACATTTTACATGATTTAAACTTTCAAAATATTTCAAATGTGAAAGAAAATAGGAACGGATGTAAACCGGTACATTTTTGCAACACCACACTGTAAATTCTTGCTATTTTTCCAGCATATCCCTGCATTACTTTAACACCTTTTTTTTTTTTTTTTTAAGACATCTAGAAAAAAGATTGAGAGGGAACCTTGAGAAGTCACCAAACCTTTCTTCTTCCAAGGCTGAATCAATAACAAGTGTTGCTACTTCTCCAAACTATCCTTTTAAAACAGATGGTTAATACCAGAGACTCCACGACCTGCCTTAGCCATCTATTCCAGGGCCTGACAACACGTACTATTAGAAAGGAACACTTAGCTCAATGACTGATATGGATTTCCTCTGCCACAATTTAAACTCTGTTCTCTCTGTCCTACTCGCAGTGGAAATAGAAAAGTTTGTTTCTCTCCTGTACACAGCAACTTTTTACATTTCTGAAGACTTATCATGTGTCCCATCAGTGTTCTTTTCTAGAAGAAACAAGATCCGCATATCCAGCCCTTTCCTGCATTTTTTCTAGGAGTCTGATCATTCTTGTTCCCTTTGGATCTCCTGGACTCTCTCACCCTTTACAACCTGCACTATGAAGAACTAGATGCATTACTCCAGCTACAGGTTTATTTGCACTAAGCAGACTTTTCACATCTTGCAGCGAACACCCTGCTTACACATCCCAGTTTCACGTTAGAGTATGATGTTCCTAACTGACACTCAGCCTGAGATCTGCTGTACGCCTGGTACTCTGTCCCTTTTCTGTTAGGTTTTCCTCAGAAGAAAGACTAGATTAAATTCCTTTTTGTCTGAACGTCCCACTGCTCTGAGGACACAAAACAAAGTTTTGTGTCTAAACAAAGTTGGTTTTAAACAAAGTTTAAAAACTTTGGTTCTAAACAAAGGCACATGTCAGGTCAGAACTACATACCTGTAAAAGAAACAAAGAACACCCACCAAAAAAGCAATCACTAACTTAATCCTGAAAAATACACCAAACACATCTGTCAACTCTTGTCTAAAAACAGACACGTTTGTCCTCTCTTCCCCACCCCTTCTGGTTTGTTTCTTGTTCTGTTTGGACTGGACCATGTTGGGCAAGGAGTGTGGGTTTTGCATACATGTATATCACTCACCAAGAGAACTGACAGCTTTTAGAGGTGCTTAAAAAAAGTTAAGGTTTTCGAGCATTGCTGTCCCAGGTGGGAACATGAACATAAACAACCTTGATGGCAAACAGGCTCCAAATAAAGCTATAAAAGATGCTGCAGGTTTCTCTATGCTAATATACTTAATCTTTCCTGTGGAATACAGGCAACGCTAGAAACAGTGAGAGATGTTAACGCTAGTATAAGAAACAGAGGCCAGCTAAACTTTTAACTAGGAAACGCTTCTGAAATACTTTTTGTTTAAGCACTGCCGTGAGAACACTATGATTAAAGAAACCCTCATTCGTTAGGGCAAGACACTCTCTTCCTCAAGTGTGAATGTGAATGGTTCTTTCAACATGTCCCAAAACTGACTGTAACAGATAATCCTGAACCCGCCACAGCAAGCAGCAGAAACTATAAATTATCGGGATTTCCTTAACACGTGTTCGGTTTATTATTTATTAAATGTGCAGCAGTAACGCTCCAAGGCCCTGATGGGCACAATACCATTGGTAGTTGTTACACCACAGGAAGACAATTTGCTGTCCTGAAGAGCTCACGGTTGCATTCTCCAGAACCTCAGCTCTTAAAGAGACACAGATTTTGCACCAAGCAAAACAGGAGGGCTAGAGGCAGCAGCTGCAACAGCAGCAGCACGAACCACACAACAGGTGCAATGCAGCAGCTCCAGCTTGTCAGCATTTTAATTTGAAACCTCAAATGAGCACCCATGTCCTGTTAACCTCACCGTCCATTCAACAACTTGCCAATCCCAGAGGCAGAGAGTGATTTTTCCCATCAGCTCAGGCAAGATTTCTATGGATGTGACACAGCACAGAAGTAAACCCAGAGATTACGGGAAAGGAAGGTTACATTGCTGCTTAACTGGGACCACAACAGGCCCTCAGAGTGCCAAGGAGCCGTAGTCTGCTGAGGTGGGTAACTTCTGAGGAAGGAAAAAGAAAAATCGTGCTACAAACAGAACAAGGGAGTAGAAAGCTGATATTAGCAGCTGTACAGACCAGTGCCTGTGGGCAGTAAGCCCCTACATCTGGCACATGCTTTAAAACAATACTATTACTATGCAAGAGAGCTCATCCAGCTGTTATACTCCTGCTAAGAGTATCAAATTCATATATAGCGTTTAATGACATGCAGGAAGTGTTCATAGACCACCAGGCCAGCCACACCACACTGCGAATGCAGATCTTCAGCAACCCTTCTCCCAGCGCTGATGCGACCATAGGATCTGCTCCCTCATGGCCTGGGTGACCTCTTCTGGTCCCCATTAGCGGTGGACAGCTCTGTAGGCTATGCAGTGACCCAGCTCTACAGTAGAGAAAGGGATACTTCCAGGGGGAGAGGGGTAGCATACCCACCCATCTTCCTCCAATCCAGAATACCCCTTCCCTGCCTCGACTTCCATTTGTACCACACTTGTCACAACACTGACTACTTTACATGGGGCCTCTGAGCTCTTCTGCGACACACAGTATGACACACGAGAGTTCTTGTGGATGCGCTGTATGAAACGGGTCCTAAGGAAAATCTTACAACGCATATGCAGCCCAAATGAAAAACTATTGAAACACTGATATTGAAAAATAAAACAACAGTGGAACTGCTCCTTCCCAACTATCAGTTAATACTGTAAAGCATAAGCATGCCAGAACAAAGAAAGAAGGAGGTTTGAGCACACTCCTTCTGAGACGACAAAATGGCAGCTTCAGCAGAAGCTGTGCATGTATGCTCTGTGCTCGCGTGTAGAGTCCGAGACTGCACTCGGATGGGGAGAGTCGCCTCACTCCTGTCAAAGCAAGAAACAGCAGCACCCACCACAATAACTCGTTTACTTCTGCAGTATGTAAATATTTACAGATTGCCATCCCGTACAGAACACAGGTGCCAAATACGAAAATACGCATTTCTGCCTCTGCCTGTACAGTTTTATCAACTCCACCCTCCTGTTTTACAAATTGTTTGCTCTTGAGAATCTCAGTATCACCTTACAAAGAATCTTCAAAGAAGAAACCAAAATAGAAAACTATTTTTGATATCATTTTAGTGCCTGTTATATATATGAAATGGAGAGTGTGCAAACTGACCCCCCGTGTTCCTTGAACAGACAACTCACCAGGAAAGAACTGTACACACAGTTCATGAAACACTGCAAGATGAATCACAATCATTTGTTTATGCAGGAAGTCTGAGAGCAGAGTGTTTGTATTTTACTTCAAAAACCGGTTCCACTGGATCTACTCAACCTGCATTTATAAAATTTAATTAACACAGTGCAAAAAGCCTAATTAGCACCCTTGTGCTGCTCAGCCTTTCTATGGCAAATATAACACAAGCTAAGAAAACATCACAAAGCCTCACAGCGGATAGAGAGCACCGCTATACCAACACCTAAACATCCTGGCGCTGCGAAATACACGACTGAAGACAAGCAATACACCATTTCCAAACGACAACAGATTACCTGTCATGTGGGAAGAAAAGGATTTAGCAAAGGCAGCCATAACAGCAAGCACCTTATAGTCTTCTAGATATATGTTCAGACTCACAGAAGGAAAGAGCAAATATTAACATCCCTGTTACTTAATACGAGATTAATTTAATCATTTAGTGTGTTTTAATGATACTGAACAAACAGGTCAAGGAGGAAGCCCCACACTTCTAAAACGTTTCTACCTCCTTCTTTGGCTAAACAATTTGAGAAGCTCTCTGTGACCTCAGTATACCAACTTCTACAGGAACTCTAAATACTATTCCTATCCCTAAGCATACTTAGCCACTGGTAGAAAAAAATCACCTTTTTCCAACAGGAATATAACCAGAACTTGTTTAATTAGTTCTTTAAGCTTTCTACATTCATAAATTGAAAGAAACTTCAAAGTTTAATTTTAAGCAAGGTAAGTCACATACCTATTTTAAAATCACTAGTTTCCCCCATCATGATTAAGTTTCAGTGACTAACAGCTTAGAAGTACTTGGTATTCTTGAGAACTCTCTCGCAGCAGTATCATTTGTCACAACAAAGGAAATTAATGCCAATTCCCAAGGTTGGTGATTCATCAAATTACAGGTAACAACCCATTTTAGTTTACCAAACAACAGAGTAGTGGAAAGGACTTTTGGTATAGCATAATTTTAACAAAGAAATACATTCCAGTTAATGTGGCCCTGCAACGTTATTTTGATCTTTTCTGAAAGGATATTTTACTTGGATAATTCACTTCTATCTAACTTGGATATGAAGCCTTGTACTACATCGCTTTTTCACACACACACACACAAATTACATACTATACTTGCTACACTGCAGAAACCTGTGCTTTCATCCTTTTAAAGTGACTCACTCCAGTTCCACCTGCAGGGACAATAGTACTGAAGGAAACATAAAAGACCATTTCCCGTGAAAGAGTAGAGTTTTTTCTTACACTCTTTCCTATTCATGTCTTGTGAAAATGATCATCTGATAATTTTACCTAGCAGGTCTGGGAACACAGTAATGCCTAGAGCATGAAGTACATAATAGAAATAGCTGGTCCTAAGAATATAATGAGAAGTTTCTTCTCTGTATGCAGAACACTACTAAAGCAGCACGTCTACCACAGTCAAGTTAATGTTGAAAGATACTCCTGCCTCACTGCCTGTTAAAAGCATGAACTTACAGCACTGACTCCCATCAACTTTCAAGTCACAAGACTAAATCCCATGCCAATCTCTTAAAAAGCTGGTCTGCTCCCAGTAGAAGTGAATCCACAAGAAAAAAAAATTTCCTAATTATATTTTCGTTATACCTGACTTACAGGATTTGCAACGGTTTATTCTTCAGTGATGCAACAGTAAATGAAGAACCATAAAGGGTCTTTTTATCACCTTCTCTGCACTTCAGTGACATGAATTGAGTGATTGGATTTTGTAATGTGCAGCTCTAAGTGCAGCAAAGTCTCCAACAGTTGTGGTGACTTCACTCTCAAACCTGAAATTAGGATTCCTGTATTTACTTCCTCTGATTCCTCACATATACAGATAGCTTGATCAATTCTGCTTTCTCAGCTTATCCTCTCCAGCACCCATTCTACCAAACGCAACGTCTCCTGCTACCGAAATTCTTGAAGAGTTTGGGCTGTGGAGGAGCGAGAAGGAATATGACCATGCACACGTTTATATGGAAGCTATACAACAAATGCTGGGACCCAACCGAGGGGGATCTTCAGGGGGGTTTCCCCAAGTGGTTTTAATTAGCTCTTGGGCTTCACCCAAGTCTTCTTAGCCAGAACTTCTGGAACGTGGTTATTGCAGAAGGATATTAAAGCATTAATCATCCCATTATAAAAAAGTTCAGTTAAGACACCAAAGGTTCCTGTTATTCCTTCCAACTCTTATTATTTCATTTTCTTTGAGATCTAAGACTAACTCAAAAGAAAAGCTGGAATTCAAGTCACCACGAAATGACGTACATTTCACTGCAGTGTGTGGGAAGAGCTGTCTGATTGTGAAACAGCAAAGCAGTGTTGCTAAGCAGCTGCCTTAAAACGGGAATGTCTTCTTTCATCATACACAAGGATTTGGAATTTCTAAAATTCGCAATAGCAAAAAAAAAAATTCATGACTGGTTATTTTACGCTCTACTCTTACAAAGAAAATCAATAGCATCTTGTATACACTTAGATTCCCGTAATTACTAAGGAATATTAGTCATAAATCATTAGAGTGAGAGGCTGTGCCAGGTTCTCTGAGCTACACATACATAAGAGTCTTTACTTAAGGTAACTTGCTTTTCTATAAAGTAATTTGGGTTTTCTATGGAAAAGTTTCTCAATAACATTCCATGATACAGCACATGAGTCAGAAAACACCAAGTTAAATTAATAAATAAGGCTGTCTCTGCAACACCACTAATCCTAAAGGGCAGCCACTATGCGCTGGGCTTTACACTTCACTTGAGAGAGGTGTGAGGGAGGAGACAAGCCTGACTATAGCTAACACTGGAATTATGCCCAGTCCCCCTCAGCTGGAAGTAAAACTATAAGCTCAATATCTTGGCAAAAGCAGCAATAGGATGGCAGTAAGAGGTGGGAGGGAACCCACGCACCACTGAAAAACAACTTGTCTGTGAGGATGTCATTCTTGTTTTCATTTATCCTATCCTTGTTTTCTTAGGTTTTTTATGCAGGATATTTTCCCCCCATCTCTACAACTGCTTATTCTTTTATTCATCAGGGGTTTGTTTCTTTCCTACGTCTGTACTGCCAAAGACGAGGCTTTTATTGCTGGGTGGTAAAGAGATCTGGAAACTTTTTAGCCCCTCCCATGAAACTGAACCCCACATTTCCTAGCTGCTCTCAGGGTACAGAAGCAGAATTCTCCGCACTAGCTCCTCACTATCCTCTGTCCAACCAGTACTAATAACTACAGCACTATCTAGGTGCTACAACAGGCAGTGTAATTACTCAAACACAATTCTGAGAGGAAAAAAAAAACCCAGTCAAAGTTACTGTCAGTACGCAGCCACAGAAGCAGCTCAGAGAAATGATACAAAGAGAAGTGTCATCAAGAGTGCTGTGCTGGGGACATCACACAAAATACCCGCAACTCCAGGTAAACTGCAAAAAGGGTAAAGGAATGTGACCTGCTGGACGAAAGCCTTGGCTTACTTACTGCTGCAGAGAAATAAAACCAGTAGGAGTGAGGTATCTTCTACTCTAGCCCCATACTCGCACAGGGTGAAGAAAAAGAAAACTGGAGCTAAACCAGAGGGATGCGGCCATTCAGAAAAAGCAGAGTGGGAAAATGTGACCAGGTTATTGGCCCAAAGGCACAGTGAAACATCTTGTAATTGCAGAACAATTAAAAGTTCTTACAGATGGGCACAAAGCTCTCTAATTCCCCTTCCTCTACCATATACCTACCTGTACACACGTACCTACGTTACACGAGGGAGATGGCAGCACCTCGACAACACAAAAACTGGGCACACATTAATATTTTAACTTAAAACATCACCATCAACGGACTCAAAAACTTGTAAATTCTACAAGCTGCAGCATGAGATCAAATTCTATAGGCTTTAAATTTCCTCACAAATGTGGCCATCTGGGAAACACGATTAGCCTAAGTCACATCCGGGAACAAACGTGGACACCTATAGCTTTATACTGCATCAGCTCTTGGCACAACACAATCACAGACTGTAAGGAAAGGCCAAAGACACAGATGCTCAAAATGCAACTTCATTTCTCAGAATAAATAAACAGCATCTACCCAGGACATTAACAATGATCACTGAAAAAGAGAAAGAAAATTGGTGTAAATTATTGTAACAAAGACAATAAAATAAATCATGGATGGGGACTGTAGGAATCCTAAACCAAAACAGATTCTGAAGATGGTCTGTCAAGGGCACTAGAGATGAAATTATATACAAAGTCAACGAATGTAAGTCTACCTAAATGATGCCACTGGCTCAAAATTCCTATGGTAAAGCACGATCACAGAATGAAAGTGGAGAAACTAGTACATACGTGTTTCCTGCCTGAGATGGTTTAGCATTCTGATGTGCTCGACTGCAAGGGAGTCAGCACGCTGAGAAAGCCACACGTGCACACCACAAACCAGTGCAGAAGAGCGGTAAGGATTTACGTGGTGAACAAGTAACAGGAAGGATTATGTGACAAGATTTTTAAAGCAGAGCATACTAGATGGAAGAAAAGGATTCTTCACGGTAACCCAGGCACCATTTTAAGAGCAGAGCGCTGCTACTGCATCCAGAGGAGGACTCAAAAAGGAAGGGATGAACTAGTGCTTAGAGCAGATTGCTCTGCCGTTACGTCTATACACACGTATGCATAGACATACACCTGTGTGTACATATATGTACACACACACACAGATAAAGTGTTTAGTTACTATTAACACGAACTACATCCATCAACGCTCAGCCTTCACGTCTTAGGGTGTCCCATGGCTGCTCTACTGGACAAGGCTGACCTGCAGATGTTCTGAAACATCTGGCAATGTCATCCCTAGGAAAGCGCCCATGGGGTCAGGGTGGAGGGCTGCGTGCCTAGCGAGGAGGGTGATTCCGTGCTCCCAGCTGGTTCCTTCCCGGTGAAGCCAGCAGAGGGTCCGCTCGGCTAGTGATGGATCTTTCCCACCTCTCTCCACTCGAGTGGCCGTGGGAGCTGTACACCACAGTGAGTTTGTCACACCAGCTCCTCGGTGTCACAGCTGGCCTCTGTGCAACAGCCCCATGTGTTTGCTTAGGAAGATGTTTCCACCCTAACATGGGAGGTGCTGGAATAAAAGACCCAAACAAGAAGTAACGTATTGTGTGACTTTTTCCTCACTCAACACACAATCACTAGGGAGCAGGTTTAGTGCCCCAGCAGAAACAGGTCAGTGGCTACTTGAGACCAGATCAAAAGATTCGGGGGCCTTCAAGATTCTTATCTGCAATGACCAAACACGAATATACCCATGGTTTATTCAGCGCGGCTCTTTGTGTCACAGCATTACTGCGCTGCCATGCTCAGGAGCTCTGTGTCATCTGCTTGTTCAGCTGCAAATTAACAACTCGTGCACTGACCCACATTTCCTTTCTTCATCTGTCACGAGACACGTGATGGCAGCCTGTTGATGGAATTACACCCAGGCACACACAAGAAAGTCAACAGAAAGCTGTGTTAACTTAAGATGACATTAAGTGGGGAAAGTGGTGTTCGCAAATTAGCTCAGACCGCTGTTTTCCAGCTTCTGAAAGGTTGCTGTGAGGATGTCTGAGGTTGATACGGGGCAGACCACCCCCGCATGACCTCCGACGCTTCACGCTCGGAGTTTCAGAGGTCACCACTCCCGCGGTCTGCCCTGCCCTTCTGCCGGGAGCGCCTGCCTCCGCAGCGCCGCCGGCAGAAGCACCGCGAGCCTGCACCGCTGGCACCGCACTCGGAACCCGAAACACGCCGTCAGCTCCAGTTTGGACGGACGTGACCGGCTGATGACCACGGCGGCTGACAAACGTGGGCCGCTGCCCAGGGCGGCATCGGACGGGCTGACCGCACCACGGCTTCAGGCCGTCCCCGCTCCCCAAGCACTGCACGTCCGTGCCGGCTGCGCCGCCAGCTCCCGGGCAGCCCCCTCGACCCGACCAGGTCGCGGCGGGGTCGCAGCGCGCCAGACGGCCCCGTAACGGACGGCCTCGGGCGGGGAAGGGTTTGCCGGACGGCACCCGCTATAGCGGGTCTTGTCAGCCTTGTGCCCCTGGCAGAGCCGAGCGCCCCAAGCCGGGCACGGCTCCCCTCAGGCGGGCAGGCGCTTAGCGGGAGAGGGCTGCCGCTCCCTCCACCCCCTCCCCTTTCCCACGGCTGCCGCAGGCCCGTCCGGCACCGTGGGGGGCGCCCGCTCGGTGCCAGCACCGTAACGGAACGGGTCAGCTAGGCCGCAGCGCCGGCAGCGGCTCAAGCCCGTTCCGCCCAACGGGCCCTTCCCCGCGATCGGGGCCTGTCCGGTGCGGTCCGGTCCGGTCCGCGCTTACTGGTATTGCGCATCCAGTGCAGCAGGCGGGGCAGGTCGGCAGCGCACGTGCCCCGCACGGCGGCCAGCACCGCGCGCCGCGCCGCCTCCAGCTCCATCGCGCCGCCCCGCCGCAGGGGGGCGCCGCCGCCGCCGTCTGCCGTGGGCGGGGCCTCGCCCCGCGTCTGCGCGCGCCACCCGCCGCCTTCCGCCGCCCGCACGTGCCCCGGGCGCAGGGTGCCAGGGGAAAGCCCCGCCTGCCGCACGCGCTGTGCACACTTACTCGCTAGTGCGCATGCGGGAGGGCGTCACTGCCCCTCGTGCGGGCCTTTACGCATGCCCGGCCTGGCACTTTAAAAAAAAAAAAAAAAAAAAAAAAGGGCACGGCTCCGCGCATGCATAGACTGCTGGCGCTGCCTGCTGCTGGCACTGTGCTCGACCCCGCCTCCGCGTTCGCTGCGCAGCTCCGTGGGGAAGCCCTGCCCTCTCCCCGCCTGCACCGCCCTTAAGCTGGCGTGGCGCAGTTCCTGGCGGTGCTGCGGAGCTCCGCTGGGCGCGGGCTAGGCCGTTTCCCGGGGCCTACCTTAAGGAGGCAGCGGACGCGCGCGGCCCGGAAGCGGAAGCGAGCCGGGGTCCGTGGGGTGAGGACGAGTGGTGACGTTTCCCTGGTCGGCGAGTAGTGGCGGCCGGGAGGTGTTTCGCGGTTGCCAGCGGCGGCTGCGGAGCGCTGGGCGGCCTCGCCGCGGCGGGCTGAGCTGCGCTGGCCTCGGCTTGGCTCCGCCCACAGGACCCGCGCCGCGCTCCCGGTGAGTGCTTGGGCTGGCGCGAAGCGGGACCGCGACCGGTCGGCGGTTTCTCGGGGCGAGGTGGGGGCCTTCGGCCCAACCCCGTCGGTGCTGCGGCGGGGAGGGCGGGTACCTGGGCCCTGTCGGCCCCGGGGAACGGACGGCGCGTCTGCCCTCCGGCTGCTCGGCCGCGGGGCGGCAGCCGGGCCGGGCCAGGCAGGGCCCTCCGGTCGGCCGAACCGCTGCTTTACTGCGCCGCTCCGGCCCCGAGGGAGCGGAGCTCTGGGGCTCCTGGGCGAGCCCCGACTGTCTGCGTCACCGTGACGGGACTCGCTTGTCAGCCTTGCCAGCCGCCCGGTTGTGGCCAGCTCTGGATATCCAGGGATAAAGGCAGGGACCGGGCACGTATCTGAGGTTGTACCTTTACCGTTAAGTTTTCCGTGCAAACGAAGGTGTCAGTCCATAAGCAGGATTGCCAGGCCATGCTGTGGCTGGGGGTGTGCTTTCTTGCCCCTTTGTTCGGTAATTTTAGAAGGTGAAAACTCCAAGTTGGGGCTGCGTGTTGCTGCAGTGGCTCAAGCTATTTCCACCTGTGAACCAGCCTTTTTTTTGGTCACAATATTAGACATTCAGCAGATCTTAACCCGTGTATGTATATGTTTATTATAACATTATTGTGCACACTTTACGTATCCCTCTTGCATGTTATTTTCTGAACAGCTGTTTAAACAACTGCTGTCTGTTAAAGCTCTTCTCTTTCAAAAGTCTGTGCATTAAAGAGTACTAGTTTAGCTGGACAGGTTTCGGCTGGAGGTTTATACTAGACAGGTTGGCAGGGATAGGCAGTCTGTCTCTTCAGAGTTGTTTTACTATTGTTTTCCTATGGCTTGATCAAAACCCCACTATTTCTGCTGCCCCCTTTATTCTTGAAATATCTGCTTTTCACAGCAAGTGAAGAGCTCTTAGGGCTCTATGCAGGAAAAAGATCACCTGGGAGCCCAGTGTGAAGGTTGCCCAGCTGATTCTGCTGAAGGCAGCTCAGCTCATGGCCTTGATCAGCCTGGTTTGTTTACTGTGGGGCCCTGCCAGGTTTAAATCTGTTCAGAGCATTTGTAGTGTGCTGCATCAAAGCTGAAAAGCCCTTCCAGAACTACAGATGCTCCGAAGGCAGCACGTATGCATTCTGCAGTGCAGTCACCACTAATGCTCTTTTGGCTACCTGCCAACCCAATCTGGCTACCTGCAGAGAGAGCTGAGGTGTTTTTTTGTCTGTAGTGTAGTCCATCACAACTTGGATGGACTCTACATGAAGTTGTATTAGTAATATAAAGTTAATAATATACATAATAAAGTTATATTAGTAATTCTGATGGCGTAGAAATCCTTAATGTGCTAGAGAAAGCAGTTGATTCTAAAACACTCTAAACTCATCCCCTTAGCATAGCATTTGTGTTACTGTAAGGCTACTGGAAGAAGCTTTTGGAGTTCTGCAGCAAAAACACTCGTTTATTAGGACATAATTAACTTTTTGCATTTCCATAGAACTCTGGAAACTAATTTTAAATATCAAGTGTTCACCTCTCTGCTGTATGTTGGTCATCTTGTCAAAGTTCTTAGCTCATATATGCAAGTGTTTTGGGTATGTTTTGTCCATGGTTGCAGTTTTGGTAGTTCAAAGCTTACTGAGATACAATGCTATTTTTAAAAGTAATTTATGGCATTATTAGGATTTCTTTGTGGGAAACAAGCTTGAGAAACATTTTGAACATCTGTTTTGCTGACATGCTTTGGTAGATCATGTTGATGATAATGGTTTTTTCAGAGTTATTCTACAAGAATGTGATCTGTGCTCCTCATGAGGAAAACCTGGAGTTTTCCCACTTCAGATGTCACGTAGAAGTCTTCTTCCAGCAAAGTAAGGAGATGGACATCCATTTCTGTTAGTGTGCTGGTCTGCAAATAGTTCACAGGCAGAGTTCCTGAGGAACCACTGGCTGATTGTTTTATGAAATACCAAGATGGCCTGGTAACGTCTGTCGCTTTGGAATTGCCTGTACATATGATGTACATCAAATCTAAAATGTGTAAATATATTTATTTGCATCATTTGCCACCCCTGAGGCCGGTACTTAGACTGAATTTATTTCTTCTTCATCTTCTGAAACTTCTGGAGACTTTTCTTAGTTGTGGCCTCAGTATCAGAGGGGTCGGACCAGCAGTTGTTTTTTGGTGGTGTTTTTTTTTTAACCTGCCAACAATGGGAATTCTGAACTAGGCAAAGCAGTCGAGAGGTTGGCTTTCATAAGTGACTTGTTTTATCTACTTTAGAGTGCATGTCTATACTTATAAACACATTGTAAGCCTATTTTTGGGGGCCTCTGCAGCCAGTAAATCTGTGCGTATGTAATGAGCTTCTTTCTGTCTTACCTAGGTTGAAGCCCTCTCTTAAGTAAAACAAGAATGTAGCTAGTGATGTATTCTTCATTCTACTAAATGGCCCAGCCTTTCTTGTCCGTTTTCTTATCCGCTCATTTGAGGGGGGACAGGGAAAGTCCCGAAAATCCTGAAAACTCAGCTGCTTTGATTACAGAGGATCTCAATATTGAAAAGTTTGTTTTCAGTTCTAAAAGGAGGAACTCAAATTCTGAATTCAGCTGTCAGCAAGGGAGTAGTTTCAACTGGGTATAAAAAAACCACCTGTGAAATTGGAAGATAAACAAGAAGTATCTGAAGTGCTCCATTTCAGCAGTAACTATGATGTTACAACTTTTCTGCTCTTTGGACGAATTTTGGTTTACCCTTTTTCAGAATTTTAGATTGTGGTTTCTGCCATGTGTCCTGAATATTCTTGCACCTTGTTCAGGAGGTGGAGTAGTTTAGCATGTTGACTATACTATGCTTATCCTTCAGAAATTAACTTTTTATGCTTTACTGACTATAAGTTGTGGTATACTTTAGGCTCACATTTAAGAATTGTCTGTAGTGAACAAAAATAACCTGATTTTCCAATAATGCTGTTAGAAAATGCCCCGTGAATTTTACTTATTAAAATGCAAGTATGTTTGTAAGGTTACTGAAATGAGAAATCTGGTTTGATTTAGTATAAGGTAGATAAAATAGAACCAATAAATAATGTCCAGTTTTGCTAGCAAAATATTTTGCTTCTGATCATCCTATCTTTGCAGGATGCAGAGCTTCTGGCTATTCTGCTTGCTTTTATTCTGTCCTGTAGCATATTGCTGATAAGAAGATAAAAAGCAGTTAGCATTCTGTCTGGAAGTCTGTCTGCACTGTTTTTTTTTCATGGTGAATTCAGTGCACAAATATTTCAGACAGAGAAATGCTTCTGAATTGCAGTGTGGTGTCTCTATTTTTAAGTAGGCCATCCAGGATAGCCTAAAATTAACTTTGGGTCAATATTTCCTAAAAATAACTCGAAAAAAGTAAAACTTGTGCGCTTCCTGGAATGCAGAGCAGGTTTTTTAACCCAAAAGATACAGGAATAATTAATTTGCGAAGGCATAGCTTCAACTAGTTGTAAATTTAATCTTTAATTGTTTTCCAGGTTCTTCTGAGTTGTACTTGAAGCCGCCAAAATGGTTCTAGCAGATCTTGGAAGAAAAATAACTTCAGCATTACGCTCCCTGAGCAATGCTACAATCATCAATGAAGAGGTATGTGGTATGCACCTGTGATGGCACTGACACTTAGAAAGCAAAGCTCTGAGAAAAAGTTTTCAAAGGCTGATGAGAAGCTAGAAGTAGGTTGGTGTCATCCCGAGAATCTTTTCCTCCTTCAAGTAAAATGTCTGCTAGAGGTTTTAACCCTCGAAACTGCGAAATCTTAGACTCAGGTTTAGACACGTGTGATCACCTCAGGCATAGTAGGTCCATGGTCAAAGGGTCTTTAAGCCTGGTGACTGTAGAGAGATGAGTGTCCTGAGGAGGTGACGTGGGAGGAGGCAATACGGGCCTAGGTTTGGGTGGAAGGCAGGCTGTGAGACTACATAGAGTGCTCCAATTTATGTGTCTCCATAGCTAGACTGTGGAGGTGTGTACTAGGCTGCCTGAAGCTGAAGAATAAACAGCTTTTAATGTAAACCCTGCCATCTGAAATGTGAGAACTATGTTTCATTTGCTGCCTTTTATTTTCAAGCCAATGCAGTGTGTGGTTCTGGAAGCTGTTTTGACTTGGTGTAGTCTTAAATTAGAGTTTGAAATGATAAATAAGTGTTTTTTGTTATATGGACTGAAAAGCAAGATGGAAAACTAGCTGATATGATGGTTTTTAAGTGCCTCTGCGTAAATAAATTGCTAGAAACTCTATTCAGGTAGGGAGACAGGTGGCTTAAAGTAACTAAAAAGTAGGCTTATTGAGGGTTGTAGGGTTGGAACTTGTGTGTAGAGGAAAGTTATAATAAATCTTCAGACGACAAATCCTTAACTGAATCAAATATAGCCCAATTTTTTTCAGCAGTAGAAATCCTTCTCCTGCAAGAGCTCAAGCTGTGCAAAATGAGGCCATTTATGCAGGTGTAACTTTGGAAAAAAAAAAAAACCAAAAACTTTGTTGAAGACTTTTCACTTTGAAAAGTCTTAGAACTACTAAACTGGATTCCTGTCTGAGGCACCTGTTAAGGGAAGTCGGGGAAGTCTTGGCACCATACAAGCTGCCATTGTCCTTAATGCAATAGGAAGCATTCTGTATTACTTGTGATTGTGTGCGTCAATATAATGATAGGGCTGGGTGCTAAAAGCCATGGTTATTTCATAAATACACTTTTGCACTCTTGTTTTGAACCGGTACTGGCCTAGTCAATACTGTGTACTGTAAACCCATTTTTCTTTTATACTCCCAAGGTTTTAAATGCTATGTTAAAAGAAGTGTGTACAGCATTACTGGAAGCTGATGTTAATATTAAACTTGTGAAGCAACTCAGAGAAAATGTCAAGTAAGTGAAATAATCAAAATGCATTTAGCTTCTAATGTTTGTAAAAGTTGTAATGTGAGATTACAGAAGGATAAGTAACTTCTAACTTTGGTTTTCTTAGATACACCCAGTTTACCTTTAATAGGAAAATACAGTTTGAACTAAATGCCTCGCCAATTCCATCAAAAGAGTCTTTGTGAAGTTTTGTCAGTTATTGCTGTTACAGTTTCATTTGAAAAAACCTGCTATCATCAGTTGAGTGGTATAATAAACAAGTTGGTTGTTACTTCCTAGGCACCTCATCTTCACATGTTCTGTGCTGGGTATAAATAGATCTGTGTAGATGACCAGTACTGTTACTTTGGCTATTTTCAGATGTGTAATTCAAGTAGATGCAAGCCTGAAAGATGCAAGTATCTTAGAAACTTCGTTTTGCCCTGCACGCAGAAGTGATATCTCTATTGCACGTCTCTTCTTAAATACATCCTAGCTGAAGTCCTAAGGCAAATCCAAGTGCTGTTCCAGCTGCAAAGACTTCATTTATTGCTAGGTTAAGGTGATGCTTTAAGTGATGCTAACGTTTCCTGGTTTTCCTGAACTCAGGTCTGCAATTGATCTTGAAGAAATGGCATCTGGCCTTAACAAAAGGAAAATGATTCAGCATGCTGTCTTTAAGGAACTAGTTAAGGTAGGACTTCAGAATTGTGTATTACATCTCTTCTTGCACAGCCTGGGCTGTGGAAGCAGTGCAGTGGTGAGCCAAGCTTTAAGGTTACTGTGTGGTAGCTGCAGTGATGTTTTCTGTTGTAAGGCTTCTTGTTATTGCAAACAGTAGTGTTCTTCTGATCGAAACTAATTCCTGGGTATCTCTCAGACTAACTTCAGTTGAAGTTTCAAGTTCAGCTGTTCTTACTCTTCAACTGAAATTTAAAGACAAAGTAAGAGTAAAGTACTGTTAGCTTCTGAACTGTCTTTTGATTGTCCCAGAAACATGTCTTCACTACGCGAACGAAGATTTGTGCGAACTACTTAGAAACCTGCTAAGTGACAACCCAGCAGTTCATGGCAACATTTCTCTTTAATCTACCCCCTGGGTCTAATCAGCCCATGGGTGTCAGTATTCTGTCCTCTTTCCAGTTCACAGTGTAGTGTTCTGTTCTTCTGTAGTCTGTGCTCACCCATATGATGGCTCTCTGGAGTGTATTACCTTCTACTCATTAAAGAAGGGAGGCAGCAATCCTAAAAAGTCTTCTGTACTGTAGGACTCTCACTGGACGAGGTCCACCTTGAGCAGTGGTGGCAGGGTGAAGGTCATGTTTCTGAGTTGTTTGGTTTGTTTGTGCTGTATATACAGGCCACCCTGACATTGGTGCTTGATGTTAGAAAGAAATTAACTGTTACAGAATTATTATGCATAATGCTATATACTATAGATAGCTTTCATGGGCTCTTCCTGTTCACTATAAATCAGCATCATCTAAGTCAAATTAAGACTAGAATATGTGAAAATTGGTTTGCTCCAAGGAGTATAAAACTAGCCGCCTGGCATGACTGTGACACTGACCACTCTGTGCTTCTGAAATTCAGTTCTGCAGCATATCATACTTTGTTCTTCAGCTTGTAGATCCTGGAGTCAAAGCTTGGACACCTACCAAAGGAAAACAGAATATTATAATGTTTGTTGGTTTGCAAGGAAGTGGTAAAACAACCACCTGTTCAAAGGTAACTTGCTCTGAATCTGTTTGCATATGTGTAGTTTTTACTTCTTTTTGTGAGGGGGAAGATGGTGATCATTGAACTCCTTTGGTGGAATTTGCCTGTGACCTGTGTTGTCTCTGTTAGTAGGAAGGTACTAACTGATTACAATGTAGAGAGATTTTTTTGCAGAGATGAGATGAATGTCCAAAGTAATATTCTTTCAGGGCAATTCATGGCTTGTAGGACTGCCTTCAAGAATTTTTTAAACTAAGCTTTTGATTAAACAATGCTGTATGTGCGTAATGATTCTTTCCGTTCTTTGCTTTCTGGGTTTAAGACGAACCTATCTCATTGCATTATGTATTTAGGGGAACCAGTGGAAGCTGGCCTCTGTGTTAGATATCTCTGGGTGGTGTGAAACCTCCTCCAGCGCCAAATTCATTGAGGAAATTTGGATTTGTATTTTTAAGGCTAAAAAAAGAACGCTCTGAATCAACACTTGACCTATTTATGATGGTTGTTGCGAGGAAAAATTATCCTGTGGAAAAAGGCTGATTCATCTTTGTTACTTTTTTCAGTCATCTGCTTTTGAGATTCACACATAGGCTATACCAAATACATTACTGCTCTGATTTCATAAGACTTTCCTAGTACTTCTGTAGGAGAACTATATTTTGGAAGTTTGTCTTTGGTCAATCAAATGTTTTGTGTACCAGTGAGGTATACAAACGTAAGGATTCCATCTCTTGCTTTCAAACATGTCTTTGCAATGGAAATATCTTTACTCCTCTGGAAGTAGAGAACCAGAGCCCTGCAAGTTGTAGCCATTACAGTACTGAATATTGAAGTGCTTCCTGCTTTGGGTAGTTC
This sequence comes from Bucorvus abyssinicus, assembly GCA_009769605.1. Taxonomy (NCBI): domain Eukaryota; kingdom Metazoa; phylum Chordata; class Aves; order Bucerotiformes; family Bucorvidae; genus Bucorvus; species Bucorvus abyssinicus. Next base: position 11,669,616 of record CM020042.1, read on the forward strand.
CTAAAAGCTTGTCCTACCTGCAGGATTAACAGTAAACAGAACCCAGGAGTTAGTAAAATGGGAACTGGAATTATTTGTAGTCATTCTAGCTCAGTAAACTGAAGTCAGAGGCAGAGTTAAGCAGCTGTTTTCACCTCACCATGAATAATTATTTGTATAACATCTTTCTCTAGAGATGCCAACATTTGATACACGTACAGGGTTACTAAGTGGTCTCAGTTACAGAGAGGCTGGCTGGACTGCATGTCCTCTGGGTGTGCTTCAGCTCTTACACAGTCTCATGTGTTCTAATGGGATTTGGGTGTAACTGCTTGTTTTGGATTTCTTTTCACAGTTAGCATACTTCTATCAGAGGAAAGGTTGGAAGACATGTTTAATATGTGCAGACACATACAGAGCAGGTAATAGTCTTTAATGATGTGGATCTTTAATATTTTAATAATACGGATACTTTAATACTTTAAAAAACAGAGATTTTTTAAATAGTCCCTTGACTATACCTGTCTTGCAGGTGCTTTTGACCAGTTAAAGCAGAACGCCACAAAAGCAAGAATTCCCTTTTATGGGAGGTAAGCGTCTTTCAGCATCACTTTGGACAACAATTCAACTCTGATGTATTATTCCGTATTGACCATCTCATGCTAAGCCCCATTCAGCATTGCTTAATGACTTAGATTTTATTACAATATTTGCTCTGATCAGATGAGAATTCCACCTCGTTCAATGTACTAGCTGCCAGCATCAGCAGGTTGGGATAGTGTAAGAGGAGATCAGGCATCTGGAGATAATTCCCTGGAATGTTCGCTCAGCGGATAGCAGTTTATAGGCCTTTGGCAGACACATTCAGATTTTCAGGAAGTATCTTTACAGATCAAAGTATATTATTTTTGGCCCCTTGATTTTTTATTGTCAGGTAGAGGCAGCAGTGGACCTAAAATAGCTTTTATAAAGAAGTAAATAACTTGCCCCTAAACTTGACTGGAGGTGTGCTGTCTGTGTGCTCAGTTAAATCTTATTTCAGAGAAGGGCTGGTAGAACTTAGTGCAGTCTTCAGCAGGTGAGACAGTTCACTGACTAGTAAGGGCAGATGGCTTCGGAAGGCATATCTTTAATCAATTTTTGCTTGACATAAGAGGAAGTTCCTCTTGAAATCCAGCTAGATTTACAGTTAACAAGTTCACAGTCAAGCGGTGAAAGTTTGAATTAGATTCTTTGGGAACAAAGAATCGTGTGTATGTATATATATGTTTCTCTTTGTGATCAGTTATACAGAAATGGATCCTGTAATTATTGCCTCAGAAGGTGTTGAGAAATTTAAGAATGAAAACTTTGAAATAATCATTGTTGATACAAGTGGACGTCACAAACAGGAAGACTCGTTGTTTGAAGAGATGTTACAAGTTGCTAATGCCATAGTGAGTAGTTTCAAGAAATACAATAACTTCTGTTAAATGAATTGTAGTCAAATTCCTGTATGTTCATCTCCTAATGTTCTCTGTGGATTTTGCTCCAACTCCTGGATTATATTAGAAATTACAAGTGGAGTTGAATAAACAAGGGCTGGACAATCAGTGCTTGATGGTTCTGTATCAGTTTTAATTCTCATATCTGCAATTCAAGGAAGCTTGCACATAACTATGCTACTGTTTTTGCTGTAACTTTTCCTCTTCAGAATCTTTGTATTGAGAAACTAGATAAAAGAACCAGTCTGGTCTGGTTTCCTGGAGCTGTGCCTACAAAATTTTCTGTGATAGTCACAAATAATTGCCTGAAAATAGAGAAGATGATTGGATAGCTTTCAACAGTTTTGATATGTAAATGAAGCTAGTGTTTCTTGTCTGGATTTAAAAAGTCTGGGCATTTGTTTGATTCTGTGGCCATGCATGACAATATGACACTTCCCACATGACTCCTGCTAGTGCCAACTTGTTTTCAGAGGAATGGATGTCTTAAAGCTCTTAATGTAAAATGGATGGAAGAGGTTATTAGCCATTAATTGCTTGTAGATGCTAATTATTTTATTGGCTCAGATGCTGGCTAAAATCACTCATAACTAATAACTGAAAAGCTATTAAATTTTAATATTCTGTGTTGTAGGTAAGTTTTTCACATAGTAATACAGAGTTTTCAAGTGGTCCTTAGACAATACTGCTCATGAAACTGCCCTTTGGTTTTAAACTGCACAGCCCTCACATACTGGTGTTGCAGTAAGTTCTGCTACTGAACATAACACATGAACACTGAAGAAATGATGCTTTCGTGTGTATCTCATTTCTCCTAGCAACCAGATAACATTGTTTATGTGATGGATGCTTCCATTGGCCAAGCTTGCGAAGCTCAAGCTAAAGCTTTCAAAGATAAAGTAGACGTAGCTTCTGTTATTGTTACGAAGCTTGATGGACACGCAAAAGGTGGTGGAGCTCTTAGTGCGTAAGTATTGTGATATGACAGTGTCCAACATCTGGCCGTGCATGGACAGCCATGAAATGTGTTAGTGTCTGGCAGAAACCTGTCCTGCGAAAGGAAGAAGCTCTAGCTAGTCACATCTAATGGCCCTAAAACTGTGATGCAAATCAAACTTCTGGATGGACAGTGACCAGCAGTTTGGTTTTAAAAAAAAAAAAAAAATCAGTCTGCAGAGCTCCTGTGCTGAATTCCATTCTTGTTGGGCTTTCCGTGTGCTGTGTCTTGACAGACTGTTGACTAGAAAATGTTACGTTTAATCTTCAGCCTTATATGATGTCATGTCAGACTGATTTCAGTGATACAGCTTATGTGGAGCTGAGAGGATTTGTCAAAGCAGTCAAAGTTAACTGACACCAACTTGGTAAATCACTGTCTGATGTGGATCATAACTGTTCGAGTTCTTAAACTGCCATATGTATTTTGCTGTAATTTATAGCGGAGCAATGGAAAACTAAAGAGCAAAATTAAAATACCAAAAGCTTTTTTCTCCCAATATTAGGATAAAATGGAGATGACTTCTTTTTCTTTCTTTCCTCAAGTTTCTTAAACTCAGCAATGACAATAAGGAACTTTTGTTCTTGTTGATGATTTTTCAAAGCAGAGTTTGTTTCTCTAATTGGTGCTTTGTAAAATACATCTTATCAGCTACTCATCCTAAATGCTGGATGTTTTTGCGTTAGTAGTCTGAGGATTGAGAAAGGTACTCCAGAGAGGATGTGTTGAGTTGATGACCCCTAGCTGATTATATTAGGTGGTGGTACAAACAATGGGTGGTTTTTGAGAGGCCATTTCATAAAATATATTTTATTGCAGAGTTGCTGCAACAAAGAGTCCCATTATTTTTATTGGTACTGGTGAACATATAGATGACTTCGAACCCTTTAAAACACAGCCTTTCATCAGCAAACTCCTTGGTATGTACCATGTCCAACTGCGCTTAAAAGACACTTTGTATTGGAAAACAAAAAGTCAAAGTAACTTTTTTTAAAGCTAACTTCAGAGCTGTTTGGTTTTTTTTCTTCCCAGGTATGGGTGATATTGAAGGATTGATAGATAAAGTAAATGAGTTAAAGTTGGATGATAATGAAGCACTCATAGAAAAGCTCAAACATGGTAAGTTACTCCAAGGCCTGAATAGCAGGTGTATCAGCCTGACCTCATTACGGCAGGTTCTCTGAGATGTGGACCACTGAGTTAATTTGTGTTGTGTAAGGGAACTTGTGCATAGTGAAGAATGGTTATTCTTTGTGTACTAAATGTGGAAGGCAAGAAAATTGAGTTATGTTTTTTGAGTGATAAGTCTGTCAGACTATAACTGCAGAATAAATTCTTAAGCGTGTGTTATCTAAAATGGCTTAACCCTGTTAATAGTGGACAAGAGGTTTATTTATCTACTTAGCTATGCAGCATAGTATTTACTTTGTAAATACACAATAATTGAGAAAGGACAGACGGAATAAAATGCTAGTGTGACTTCTGCTAATCTTTCTTGTTGTTGTTCTTCAGGTCAATTTACACTAAGAGATATGTATGAACAATTCCAAAACATCATGAAAATGGGACCATTCAGTCAGATCTTGGTTAGTTATCCCAAAAATAATTTTACTTTATCAGATTTTTCATTTATATTTTACAAATTTCTGCTATAAACTTAAAACTTCATTGAAACTGTTGTTAGTCTGTGCTTTACCTTTTTCAAAAAAGGTGAAGTGATTTGCTTACTCTGATAAATAACTATTGAACTAAAACCTGCTGTCCACATTTCTGGCTGCTTAATTAAAATTAGCTTTGCCTTTTCTGACACAGCTTTTGTTTTCCATTTTTAAAACAAGGGTATGATCCCTGGTTTTGGAACCGACTTCATGAGTAAAGGCAATGAACAGGAATCAATGGCCAGGCTAAAGAAACTGATGACTATAATGGACAGTATGAATGATCAAGGTAAAATAAACTTCACCTGCATTTTTTTTCTCCTCTATTGTTGAACTAGCTCTCTGGAATCCAAGGTGTATTGTTTCTAATCCTCCCATAACTCTTGCGGGAGAAAGACTCTCTTACCCTTGTGCTAAACCATTAATATGGCTTAAGTATGCTGAGAGTATCACTTATTCAGGCCACTTTTTCTATCAGGGTGATTAATACATGAATGTTAACAGCTTTTTAGCACCATTTTCTAGAATATTATATTTCAATTATTTATGTAAAATTCTACATTGTCACTTCTATGTTTTTGTTCTCTGTCTCAAAACTAAATTCTCAACAATAATAACAAGTTTGCTATCAGCTGTAACAGGTTTTAATGTCAGTATCTGCATGGATTTTTCTTTCCCACGCTGTAATGGCAGAACTCGACAGTACAGATGGTGCCAAAGTTTTCAGCAAGCAGCCAGGAAGAATCCAAAGAGTAGCCAGAGGTTCAGGTGTTTCTACCAGAGATGTTCAGGAGCTCTTGACCCAATACACAAAGTTTGCACAAATGGTGAAAAAGATGGGAGGCATCAAAGGGCTTTTCAAAGGTAAAGCAAACAGACAAACCCACACTTATTAACTCAGTGGGGAGGTCCCTTCATGTGTGGACACAGGGGAAATGTGAAAATGTTGATGAGGTGTTGGGAGCGGAGAAAATGAGTTGTAGCTCGCTCATTTTCGTGATGTTTGAAAGCTTTTACGTAGCTGCTAAGAGCTGCACTGTTCTTCATGACATGAATGTGTAACTCAGCAGTGAAAACCACAATGTAGACTTGGTTACTACTACAGCACTGACACTTCAGACTTATGTGGGGCACAGAGACAGTCAATCCCTAAAATACTTCTAAGTGACTGATACAGTAACTTGATGGTGGACTCAAATGGATTTGACTGTAGAATTAGGAGGTTAAATTCTGATTTTTGTTTTCTGTTTTATATATTAATACACTTTCTTATGGATTGCTTTTTTTTAAATTTTTTAGGCGGTGATATGTCAAAGAATGTAAACCCATCTCAGCTAGCCAAACTGAACCAACAGATGGCAAAGATGATGGATCCAAGAGTTCTTCATCATATGGGTACGTGTTGGCATTTTACAGCTTCGAGAAAACTACCAGTTACAGTGGGGCATTTGAAATGTAGAAGTGAGGAAGAAGATGTTAGAATGTGTGCTTTATATATCAGTTTTAACTATTTCTGGGTTTTCTAACAAGAATCAGAAAGTTTAGTCCATAAGTTATGGATGCACTTAGCAGTGCTTTATCTGGTCTCTTCATTTGGATTCAGCTCTCAAAATGAGCAGTTAGAGTGGTGTCTAATGAAACAGTAACATGATGACATGAAGCATGACTATGGTAAAGCAAATCTATTTTAAACCTCTCTTATAAGCTTTGCCTTGAATTAAATTTGACACGAGTAGGTTTAAATAAAGACTGCCATACTGGAACTTTTACTAATTGAAAGTGGTCATTCTGTCAAGGGGTGTTTTTTTTCTTTTGTCTTTATCTTAATGCACAGGTCATTTTAAAACCCCCTCTAAGCTTGGTATTTTGCAGATCTTTCTGTAATTGCTTGCTCAGTTGTCCATTTCTGATGGCTACTTAAACTTGGCTTGGTCTGGGGCTTCTGTGGTTGTGTATTATTGGAATAGCATGTGTGCTGTAATGAGGCCTCAAGCAAGACCTCCATGCTTCACAGTTAATTAACACATCCCTGTTCTCTTACTTTCTGCAGGTGGCATGGCAGGATTGCAGTCAATGATGAGACAGTTTCAACAAGGTGCTGCTGGGAATATGAAAGGCATGATGGGATTCAATAATATGTAAAGAAGCCTTAATGGACTTGGTTGACTCTTCGTTGCAACTTCAGCGAAAGTATTTGCTTTCTTCCTTTTTACAGTGTTGGGGGAGTGGTCTTTTGAAATCTTATTCAGGCTTCTCAGTTTATACATCTGACTTCTGAAAACTATTTTTGCTTAAATTAGCTCCTCTCCACTAATACCTGATGGCACAAAGAGTAATTCAATTTAATAAAATCATGATGTAAAATTGTAATATTTAGAGACACTTTTTAATTGTTTACATCAAATGGCAGCCATTATATTTGTAAACAACCCTGATCTTTGGTTATAGTAACATAAAATGTCACAAATATGCTGTAAAATAAACTTTAAGTGGTTATAAACATGGGAATGGCCTGTTTCTTCAGTTCATTGGTAACAGTCCTTTATCAGCATGTAATGAGATAATTTCCTTAGTTTGAGTTGTTTCTAATGACTGTTGTAAATCATGGTTGGCATTGATACCTTAATTCAGGATCTGAAATGTGCTGTTGCTGCTCACATGTTCTCCTTGGAGCATTTTTTAGAAGGTGGATGCGCTGTGCTCAGGTTTGTACAAAACTTTGTTCTCCAGAATTTTCTGGTTCTTTCCCTATACATAAAGAATGAAGTGGCTAAACCACACAGGTATATGGGTATCAAGCTGTCTCACATATGGAAGATAATCTGCATACCAGGCTGCCAGTTAAGCAGTTCTTTTGTTATGGAGTTAGATGGAGTTCTGTGTTGGTACTGAGCTTAAAACAGATGTAGATAGCTGTGTCTGACAGAGCATATTGTCCCAGCTCAGCTACAATCTGATCGTAATTTCCTCTAGCATTTCTTCTTTCAATATTCCAGTTTAGTGTAGGTCTCAAAGGGGTGGAATCTATAGGCACACCTCCGGAACTGGGTAGACCAGATGGACCTTGAACTCCAACACACCTCTTGGGAAATACGAGATCTTTCACCTATATCTTAAGGCAAGATGGTATATAATGAATTTATTTTAATATACCACAAAGTGCGTGGGTTGTAAATGGGCACCCATCTCTTTTGCTTAATGAGATAAATGCAGTAATTAAGTGTGTCCCTGTCAGCTGGTTCTTTGAGAAGGTGGCAGCTAAGACAGCTGACAGCAAATAATTTATGTAGGTCACTGTGCTCTTCTTCTAATAAAACAAGGTATGCTATACCTTAGTTGATAATTAGTCATTAGTGGTGGGTGTATTCAGTGGGGGGAGGATGCTGAAAAATCTTCAGGTCTGCAATTTACCTGCAGCACTGTGTTTTGTGCATGGCATTATTCTGTAAAGGGATCAGTTAAGATGGGTCTTAATATTAAGTGGAAAAAAAAAAAAGTAATTTAGGCGGGTTTTTTTATAGTATTTTCAGTTCTTGAGAGTACAAACCAATACAATATAAGAAACCATGCAGCAAGGAGTAGCAAACGTTGGCTTGGAATGCAGTCGGCAGGGGAGAGTGGACAGTTAAGCTGAATGCTTTGGATGGCAGTGAAACATGAATGGGCACATTGAGGATGAACAGAGAAGCCCTGTACTTCTGGGCAGGCTTAGTCAGACTGTCAACTTAACCAACAATCAACTCTTTCTATCTTCAATTCCTTGCATATATTTAATTTTAGTCTTTAGTTCCCCATTACCAAATTAGGACCACTGCTAGCAGACAGGAAGAGAGCTGTCACTAGCTGTGTGATAGAGGCAAGCACAGAAAGCATTTCCTTTCAAGTATGAGATGTGTCAGTTGTTATTTCTAAGGTATACACTGGAATAAACAAATAGCAGTATATTGCTTTTACCTTAATGTGCCAGGTGGAAAAGACTTCAGTGACTGCTTGGAATAACTGCCTAAAGATCTCAAGTTTAAAAAATAAATAATTTCATATTGGAGGCACTTAAAAGGAGAGTTCATCTGTATTGCAGCACCTATAAAATTCTCTCATAGCTTTATAGGAGAAACACAATTTTAGAGAGTATGGGCAATATTTTTTTTTTATATGTGTGGATCCTGCAGAGCACGGTGTCTTGAGGAAAATCCTGAAGTTGCAGGAGCACGGAAGCTATCACGTTCTATATGTTCTCTGGAGACAATTGCATCAAGCAGTTGAGAGAGCACCCGTGTAAAACACTGCAGGCGAGTGCTATGAGTAACGACACTCCCAGCACCGTTCTCATGGATTGGGCTGCTTGTATGCATCCTCCACAAGGTCTCACCAAGTGCTGCAGAAGAGTTTTTCTCTGGCATACAAGAAACCAGAAAATAACGAGGCAAACTTCACTGGAAATACTTAAAAGACTGAGGTCTGTCTGTGTGTATCGTACTGAAAGGTGTTGCTGCTGCTTAGGCATGTTTGTCTGGTTTTGGTGCCTGGACTCAGGCTAAATGAGGTTCGTGGAGAACTGAGGTAGGTACGGAAGGGTTTAGGTAAATAGGTAATTGTAGCGCCTGGGGAAGGCCACTAGAAGGAGCCAATGGACAAGAGTGATGCACAAAATCAGCTTTATTTCTATTCTAGGAGGTACACCCTTATTTCAAAATAAATGATAGCCTGCTGCCTCTCTTCTCTTTGGTTACAGGATGTTAATAAGCTTTGGCATCCAGCTCACTACTATAGAAATAGGTATCTGTTGAACGTTTACCATTTCTGGAAGATGGTGGTTCTGTAAAAGTAGATGACTTTCACCAGCTGTGGAATAATCACATGCTCTGGACTGTAATCCCTTGGAAGCTATTCTTAATGGTAACACCATTGAAGGATGATTTGTGCTGACATGTAAATAAAGGCATGTTACAGCCATTGGCTCCAACCTTTTAGAGAAAAAAAAATGATTACTTTCAGTGCCATAAAAGGGTGTTTCAAATGCTTCCACCTCCAGCTGGTTTCACTATTAATTGGCATTAGCTGATGGGCCTTTTGCCCTCCTTCAGGCTGTGCCATCACCTGCAGTAATGAGGCCTCAGCACAGACTGGGGGGAGAAGGGTTCCTGGCTCTCAGCTGGAGCAGCTGAGCAAAACAGTTATCTGACAAGCTCTTCTCTCTTCCCGCTGGGAATAAACGTGATTTTTCTCTCCCAGATCCATCCCGGGGGCCAGGGCACCCTTGGATTGCGTTTCTTTCTTGTACTGAGGTTTGTCCTTTAGAATGCGTTGAATTGCCTGAGCCAACGCCAAGCACTGAATGGCTTAGAGAGAGAAATGACGGAGGCCGGTAGCGGCTCGGTCCCGCTCCCGGGGAACCCACCGGGCACCTCTCCCGGGTGGGTCGTGCCTTAGGAGCGGCGCACTCCACCCCTCGGGGCGCGGCGGCGGGTCACCGGGCGGCGGCCCAGCAGGCCGCAGCGGCCTCCAAGCGCCGCCCCGGCGGGCGGTGTGACAGGCGGTGCCGCCCGGCTGCTCGCCTTCCCTGGGCCGCGGCGGGCCCGCTGCCGCCCTCCCCCGGCGCCGCGGCGGGCGGGAGGATGGAGCAGGGGCTGTCCGCCATCACCCTCTACTGCGCGCCCGCCGCTGGCCCCGCGGCTGCCGCCTGCGCCATGGAGCCCGAGCAGGTGAGCGAGGCCGGGGCCAGTGCCAGCGGAGCGATCTCTCCTCCGTCCCTCCCAGCCGGGCCGCCGGGAGGAGGCCGCTTCCGCAGGAGGGCGAGGCCGCTCGGGCCGCGGTGGGGCGGGCGGTGGTTCTGGGGTCCAGCCGGGCGTGGGTGGCGGCCGCGGCCCGATCCCCCGCGGGTGTGCGGGAGCGGGGCCTGGTTCTCCGGTGTGGGTGGGGGGGTGGGGGGGGCCTGGCGGTCAGTCTGTCTGGCCGCCCGTCCTTCCTTCCAGCGCTCTGTAATTACAGTCAGCACGGCGGGCGCGCGTGTCCCCGGTGTCTCCTGTTCACCGGCAGATAATGCCTTTACAAACGAGCCCGATAAATATTAAATGGAGACAGGTTTCCGCTTCCCTCCGCGGGGTCAGGTTCGTGAAGGCCTTGGCCATGGCCAGGGCTGCCAGCTCTTGGTCAGAGCGTGACCTGGCGAGCTGCCCCTGCTGCAGGTGATCCCTCCCAGTGACCTCGGCCTCACCCGGACCTTTTATGCTCTGCACCTTCCCTGGTTGTGGTGCCTTTCTGAGGATGGTTATTCCGAGGGCGTCTTCTCACAGTCTTCCCCTGACTCTGTTATTTTGTTGTCTTCTGTTTTAGAAAGACTTGTGCTGTTTAATTTCCATTGAAACACAAGGGTGGAAAGTCAACCAATATGCAAAACAAAACAAAACAAACACCCCCCCCCCCCCAAACCCTAGTCAAAAAAAAGTGACACAAATGAAATCAGTAAGACAGGCAAGATGGCATGGGTGGAAATATTTCTCATTAACCATTACCAGCCTCCTAATAACTAGAACTATCAGGTCAGTAGGTCTGTGCGAATTGAATTGCTCATCTTTCAGAGGGCGGGTGAACATCACAGACTTTGACAAAGCTCTCGTAAGGATACCTGAGTGCAGCGGCTTAGAAGATGCCAAAGTGAATAGTCTCCTTTCCCTATTACTTTTTGCTTTTCTTCTTCATTTCCTTGATAAAACTCCATGTGATTGCTTCACCTACTGTTAGCTGTGTGAGCTCTCCTGGCTCACCCACAGGTGTCCTGGCACACCTCACCCTTAATTGTGGTTTATTTATTTTGGCATTTTGGTTGTGGACTGAAACACCGTCATGCTGGGTATTGTACCAACACTGTCATAATGTGCCCAGCTCTCCCTGCTACTGGCCGAAGGGTGAGCTAAGAGAGTATGCATAGACAGGGCAAACAAGGAGCAGCAGTTTCAGGTGCTGGCTTCCTGGCAGATGAGGTTTGTATGCGTGCCATAAAGCCAAGAAAAACGCCAACAGGGCACCTAAAAAAAAAGGAAGTTGTTTATAGTGTTCACCAAATACCTTCAAAGTGTTCTGCTAGTGTAGCAAAAGCACGAGGGCGACTGGCCTTTGTGTCTTCTAATTGCTGGAATAGATGCCAAAGTAAATACTTTTATGGGATGAGTCAAGTGCTGAGTCTTTCAGGACCAGTATCTGTGTTGGAGAGGGGATAAACCAATGGATAAAAAAGAGGTGGCAAGCTGACTAAAGCTGTGGGCTAGCAGAACGATCTTCGTAAGAACTGTAAAGGAAGATCAAAAGTGTAAAGCCTCAAACAGGACATCCTGTAACATGTGAGCTATGAGGTGCGTCTGGCCGTCAGTTCTAGAATACATCTGCCTTGCCACAGTTTTGGAAAAATAAATGAAATTTACTGGTGCTGAACTTTCTGCTTGAAATTGGGTACCAGTACCAGCTATGTGGAGTGGCATGTGGGAGGGGCATGCAGGGGATTCAAGCCTGCTCTTTAAATATTAACTACATTTATTTCTAAGTTAAAATATTTGAAGCATTTTTGTTAAACGAGCCAAAACCAGATGAAGAGACTGCCTTTAGAGGAGCTCTAAGGCGAGGCTCCTGTTGCTTTGCTGTTATTAATTACAGTAATATTTGTGGTGCTGTGTTGCAAGAAATGATGCTCCTCAGTGCTGTGACTAAACATGAAAAATGACATCATTGTACCATGCCCATAAAGGAGCGTGAAATGTTAATAAAAGGCTGATTCTGTGGTGCTCTTTGCTCCAGAAAAATATAGAACTGGGTCGCAGAAAGTGGTGCCGGGGTTTATAGTGGCAGCGAGGAGCGCTCTTGGGCTTTGGTTCCTTCTCTGTTTCCAGCATTTGTATTTTTGTGGCTTTGCTGTTCTCCTCCTGCTCTGTTCCCAAGGCTGAAACGCAGCAGAGAGAGTGCACTGGGCCTTGGATACTCAGTTTTGTCTTTCTACAGGAAAATGTATTGCTGCATAAAAATGTAATGCCGTGTCAGCTGAATGACCCCATTGAAAACTTTTCACTCCATTCTGTTCTGCTCCTCCAGGACAATGTCTGAAACGTGCCGTGGTAGCTAAAGAAATGCCAGGGGAAGCTGAAATGACTTGCAGTTTGGAGATGACGACTGTGCGTGCTCCCTCTCTACACTGTAGAGCTCGGCATGTGATCTTTACCTTCCCTCCCTCTTCTCTGTGGGCACGAGGAGGATCTGTGCCTGGAATGAAGGCAGCTGTTCTGCTCCCCACTGCCCCCACCTGCCCCCCTTGACCATGCCCACTGGCTCTGCCAGCTAACCCAGCTGGTTGGCATTGGAAAGCTGATTCATGTCATCTGGCATAAGAGACAGGAGCAGTGATGCTGTGAAGCTGTGCTGCAGTGATTAGGGGATGTCATACAACTATGTGATGGAATATGTATTTTTATAAATAAGTTTGAATTGTCTCTGTGAAGACAGTTAAAGTTGCATAGACAAGAAGTCAAAAATTGGAACGTGCCCGTTTTATTCAGCCCGAATTCTGTGTTCCTGTACCCATTTCTCATTCCTTCTGATATGGTTTTAAGTTTGGTGAGCGTGTGCATTTTCACAAACCTTTGTGGGACACTGAAAACACGTGGCTGGCATTTCCTAACTTCGGTGTCCTTCTCGGTGTAACAGAAGTGTTTTCAAAACGGTTTTATGCATTTGATGCAGTACTGTGTAAAAGCTCTGCCAAGGGGGAGGCTCTGTTCTGATAGATCCACTACAAAACCTGACTAAAATTCCCTGGCTGCAGGAGTTACGGGCCTAAAGAATTACCTGTCGGCCTTGGAATGGGAACTATACTTTTTAAATGTGTGAGACAGAGAATGTTGCTCTTGCATGATAAGAACCTAATAAGATAAACAGGAGGTTGCCTTGTAGGGTGGGGGGAGCGTGGAACAAAGGATGTTGTTCGTATATGATAAGAACCTGTTGTCAGCCCAGGTTGCTTGAGATAGAGAGGGGATTTTTCGAAGCCGTACTGCGCTTGCTTAATAGGGTATTGGATATTAACTTCTCCTCCCAGGGGAGGCATAAGTTCGCGTTAATGAGACATGCGATGTATGAACTGGTATGTACTACAACATGTAGAAGGCGTGTCGGGTTAGTCTGTAAACTTTGGAGTACCCAGCCAATGGGGAAACAGAGGAGGGATTTCACGGCCGGGAATAGGGTATAAAAATTCATGTATTTTTCTGACCAGGTGTGCCTACTTGTTAGACACCCGGTCTTGCAAGAACGTAATAAAATTAGGTGCTTCACTGTGAAGTCTGACCTAACCCTCTTGTCGCGAGGTTTTTTAGCTCGTTTCTCACAAATGCTTGTGACCACCAAGGCTGCACTGTAGTATTCAGCAGCTGGAAGAGCACCACCAGACATTGTACTTCTCTTTTCATATGTCCTGAGCTACAAAACTCAGTGTTGTTGTGGTCCCTTGTACTAACTGTGACTGCTGGCAGAAGCCCACAGAGGCAGATTCCTTGACTCATCGTTGTAGAGCTGGAGCCTGGCTGCGTAGTTGTCCTTCATTCTGTTCTCTTCTGTGCTAGAGGTGTCTGTCTGAGCTGGCAAAGGGGTGGCTACAGCCTGTGAACCACTCGATTCATTTCACTAGATATTCATTCCAAAACCATCCATACTTTTAAATACTAAGACGTATGTGCTCATCAAATTATTTAAAGAAAAGCATCCTGCTAAGAAACTCCCACATAGCACAGTGCTCTTTTGGAATAGGTGGTTTTTAACACCACCTGCCCATGCTGACATGAAGGCACTTCCCTTTTTGTTATTTTTAGTTAAGAGATCTGGTTTTAGGTGTCTGCAAACAATAATGTTTCAGTCTTATTGTTGTATGTGCTAATCAATCTAAAATATTTTAAATAGCTCATGAAGTTTCTAAAGGGGGAACTTTCCCAGTTCCAGAGCATGTACTTGAGATAACGATTTTTTTTATTCTTTATAGCAACTTGCAAATGGAGATAGAGGCTTTGAGAATGTGGAGCTGGGTGTCATAGGAAAGAAGAAGAAAATTCCAAGGAGGGTTATTCACTTTGCAAGTGGAGAAACAATGGAAGAATATAGCACAGATGAAGAGGAAGATGAACAAGAGAAAAAAGACCTGTTGCCACCTGTAGATCCTGTAGGTATTTTACTTGATGGTATACTGGGTAACTACCCACATTTTATACTTCAATTTATGTGTCACAAATCTGACTTAGTATTTAGCATTAAAGATTCCCTTCATTCAATTGGCTCTAGGGGCTAAGAAATCTGTGAGATGTATTCCTGAGAAGTTTTGTCTTGGAGCCCTCCTCCGCTAAAGTAGCCCTGCTAATTAGAAATGGGTTTAATTTCTTCATGGTTCTAGTCTGTCCTCTCCAGCATTTTCCCCTCTTAATATTTGCTTGGAGTCTCTTTGATTCATACCGTTGTTTAAAAAAAATGTGCAGGGAAGGCATTTGTTTCCGTACGTTTGCTGACAGTGGAGAGTTGAACCTGTAATTTAGTGTTACCATACCAGCAATTTGATGTAATTAAAAGAGTATAGAATGGAAAGAAACAGATGACTTGCAGAAATAAAGGATAACTGGTGTAATTCATGATATATGAAAAACATTTTAAAGGGCCTGCCCAGTCCACATATGCCAAGTTCATCTGCGTTGTAAGACGTTAAGATGTTGCTTGACCTGTGAATGGAGTCTCATTGGTCCCAATTCAAGTGGAGTTTCAACAATTAGAGCTGTCTCCAGTAGTGTGTATTCTAGCTGCTAAAACATATTTTCCTTTTTGTCAGTGATTCTGGATCTATACTTAGAGGTAAAATGAAATATATTCTGTTGGCATGTCTGATGGTCTGTTTGGTAGTGGTGGTGTGTTTGCAACGCTCGCAGCTGTGCGTGCCAGCACTGGTGGCCACAGCTCCCCGCCCTCTGCCAGAGAAGATCCTCATCCATCTCTTCATCTCTCCACATCCCCAGTCTCATGTTTCTTTTATGACACTCCCAGCAACTGATGCCCCAGCCACCTCTTTTCTCTACCCTCCTACCCCAATTCTTACCCCAGTAAACTGGGTCCGCAGTCCTACTCCCTGCCTGCCTGCAGGGCTCCTGTCCTGGTCCTCTCTGAGCTTGGCTGCCTGTACTGAGCTAGAGGGGGAGACTATCTGCTCATTTTCTTCTGAAGAAGTGGTGAACCCTAAGGGGTTTACTTTGGGAAGTTCTGTCAATCAGTTATTTTCCCTTCTGTAAAATGAACTTACCTTGAAGAAAAAGTGCTTTGAGGACTGAGCTGTAGTGAGACTGGGAATTCAGCTGGGATTGGTGTTTCTAGCGATTGACAGGCGAAGCTGTTGCATTTCATCGTGGCTGGATTGGTGGTATCACTCTCTCTTTCTTGCTAGGCCATTCTTATATATATAACGAAAAGTAACATTAGCCTGAGAGCAGGTAGGATATCATCAGTATAAAATAAACCTGAAGTTTATAGATTGAAAATAAATGTATTATGCTCACAAACAATGAGTAGATGTGAAGCTGCCTTGCTGGGTGTTGGGTTCTTTTTTCCCTCCCTAAGGATCCACTCAAAGAAATGTAAGAATTGTGAAACTTACTGAATATTATGGTAAAATTCAGGCATCTTCAGAATCAGGTCTATTTCCCGCTATGCAAGTCCTATCAGATAGCCATGCAGGTGTAAGAGATTTATTTTTTTTACCAACTATAATTAGCAGGGGACCAGATCTGTATAGACTTTTGTGCCATTTCCCCTCAGTAGGAGGGTTCCACTGTGGGGCAGTGATGGAAGCCTTGATGTTCTTAAGGCCAGAGCCATGCACGCTGCTGTACAAACGGACACTTAACTCAAGAGCCCTCAAACGTGCACAACAGCCAGGAATGCTGCATGATTGTTCTGCCTTCCTAATATGGATTTTTTTTCCAAATACCAGAAAGTATGTTTTATGGCACAGTTAAGATTGTTTTATTCTTCTTTTATAGCTTATGAAATCCTTAATTTTCATTACACTTTTTAATAAAAGG
The DNA here is from genome assembly GCA_009769605.1 of Bucorvus abyssinicus. Lineage (NCBI taxonomy): Eukaryota > Metazoa > Chordata > Aves > Bucerotiformes > Bucorvidae > Bucorvus > Bucorvus abyssinicus. The sequence continues at coordinate 11,685,823 of CM020042.1, forward strand.
ACCCCCCCCAAACCAGAACAGTTTATTGTGGAGCACAGTAAGACTCTTTGCTTTTTACCTTGACAGAATAAACTTGATTAGACAAAGGGCTGCCATTAAGTGAAGTTTACCTTATCTGCTGCATGCTCCGTATGTCCCAGCTGAGCCGGTCAATTGGCGAAATGTTGGTCCAAGCTGAGCTTTGATGTTTTAGCCAACAGCTGCCTTAAAAATGTTTTTATTGTAGGATTTCTAGAAAAGCAATTAAATAGCCAGTTTGCTGAGACCAGCATGTCTAAAACTTGTTATCTCAGTTGGGATAGAAAAAAGTATGTTGCAAGTAATAGCTGTTTCTGGTCCAATTTATTTTTAGAAAAAACACATTTAATACTTTGAATAGAAACTTTGCATTGTGAAATTTCAAGGCTCAGCTGGTATTGGCATCCTGGCATTTCTGAATGAGCTTAAGGGAAATAAGTATTTTCCCGTATTGTAAAGAAAGGTCTTCAGTAAGAACGGTGGTTTAATTGTGGTTTAGAGCTAAGCAGACCATGATAAGGTCTTTCTTACTAAGCAAAGTAACATGTACATATCCTGGTGACATGATAACCACAGCACTCGGTGTGCTGGACTGCTGCCACTCACAACAAAACAAATTCTGAAAAAGAACTGAGTCTTAAATTTTGCTTTGGAACAACGATTCTGATACTTCTCTAGGTCAGCACTCAGTTTATGAACCTTCTTGGACTGGAGTGTCCATTCCATTGTGGTTTGGTTTGGTTTTTTTTTTTCAGAATGAGTTGAACCCCGAAGACAAGATATGCTTAATAATTCTTACCCTGAATTTTTTAGATAATATCCTTCAGTATTATCTGAGTGTTCTTAATTTAAAATGTAAATGCTTTAATAACAGAAATTCTTCAATTTTAACCAGGTCTTCTATTCCATCCTAAAATTTAGATGCTTACACTTTATATGTAAATCTCCTTCTGCTTCTATCCACCAAAACTTTATTTTTTAGTAACCTTCCTGTTTATCCCTGGAGGGCCACTTGCTGTAAACTCTTTGTTGCATTCACCTATTACATGAGTCGGCAGAAGGTGGAGTGTAAGTCTTCGCAGAGCAGCAGCTGTAGGCCATAGAACTAACTGTTGGTGATAACCTTGGAAGTCATCCCGAGAACATCTCTGCCACAAAGCTGTGGAAGAGATTTAATTTTATTAATCTTCAGCACTCAGAAAGATTGAAACACCTTCTTGCAGGAACATTATTTTGATATCCTGTAGATAAAAGGAGCTTAACTTCAAATACCAAAAAGTCCTCTCCTGAGGTATGTCAAAGTCTAATTTTCTTTTAAAATTTGGAGATGAGGGAGAAAAATAGTCACTGACCAAGTAACAGCTACGTGTAGAAGCTTTTTGATGGCTCCCTTAGGTGGGCCCGTACTAGGAAACAAAATCCCATTCTGTTGTTGAACCAAAGCCCTGTTGCTATTATCAATGGTTGAATCCATTATGTTCATTCTTACTTAAAATGCAGCACTTGGATTAAAATTGTACGTTAAGAATTTTTGTAATTTAAGAATCAGTTGTCATAACTATTGTGTTTTACATTTTAAACAACAAAATAAAGTCAGAATGGCTGAACAGTGTAATTAAGCATTGTAGCAATGTATACTGGAGAGACTGATGGCAGGAGAAATACTGTCCCCGTATAGTAAACCAGTGTTGTGGTTTCATACTGCTGCCCCTTGTCTCCAGTCAAGAAATACAGTATTACTGTGTCCTTGTGTTGATTAAAGACTGAACATTAAGACTTCTCTGGCCAAAGGCAGTTGACATACAGTCTCTGGGTATGTGGTTCTTCCTGACCATTAGTAGGACCTGACTGGGTACTGTTCTCCAGTAGCACTCAATGCATTAAAGCAACTTCATGCAACAGGATTAGTTTGTACCGAGCTGCTGCCCAGCGGCCCTGTTCATATCACCTGAGTAGCTCTGGTTTTCTCCAGTACCTCTTCTCACCTCATGAAGCCATTCCTTCTTCAAATCTCTGAGGCGCTCTGGGAAACCACCCAAACTTACCCTGTAGAAGCAAGGAGAAAAAAAAAAAGGCTTATTCCTTGGATGTGTTCCCTTATTCCTGGTTGTTCTTGGTGGTTGGCTCTCCAAGTCATCTCCTTTCGCCTGTTGAGTTTGTGTGAAGTATCCTCTCTCATGGTTTCATACTGCCTTTTGAGACACTCTTTCTTAAATTGAGGGGACTGGCACAGCCTTCTTTGGCGAGGTTGAAGGAGTGTCTGGTTGGGCTTTGTCGGAAAGCAGAGGTTTCTGTGAGGCTGAACTGAGAGGTGCTCCTAACATAACAAACTGGATTTTAATTGAGGGGGAACGGTAGAAATAGACAGAACCTCAGTGTTTGTCGAGCCTCAGATGCTCCCTACATCTGTGTTACCACAAACCTGTTGGAATATTCCGTGTCTGAGTTACTTCCGTCGCATTGAAGCTCAGCTTGTCTTTTCATTCTTAATGTTAAGCGGGCTGTTGTAGCTTCTTGCTTGCAGCTGCACAGCAGGCCCTGGTTTGTCCTGCGCACGGTGTGAATGCTTTTTAACCATGTCGCCTTGTTAGGAAGGATTATACCGAGCCTTGTCAAGGCCATTATCTGCACCTGTGGCAACATGGTTTTCCAGCACGTTCCTTGACTTCTTCAACTGAGCAGACTCCGAAATGGTTGTCATTAGCCTGTCTGCCAACCGAGCACATCAGCAACAAGCTGGAGGTGCTTTTGTGCGAGCAGGATAGCAGCTGGTTTTGCTTACACTTTTACCTTGGCAGGACATTTTCCGTAGCCACTGCCAAATATATCTAGCATCTGGCTTTTTTCAGCCTGCCCAACTTGAGTTTCTGGCTTAACAGACGATGTCTTGCTGCACTGATTTGCAGAGGCTCTGCTTAGGAAGCTCTGCAGTCTACAGCCTGTGTACCTGCATGCTGGGTGTACACCAGCTAGTCTCTGGAGCTCTGTTATTTACAGTAATACTGGTTGTCCTGTGCAGATGCCTATTAAATGAGATTGCAGAAAATGGTTATTATCAAAGAGTTTTTAGCATCAAGTTATAAATCCATATGTAACTGAGCGGAGCTAATGTATTTCGTTTAGTAAAAGCTGACATTTTAATTGCTGCCTTGCACAAGGGAAGTGCCTCTTCAGAGGTCTCTGCAGGGGGAAGTGCATAACAACGAGCTCTCCTCAGTACAACAGACTGTTAACTACGAACATGTTTTAGTTCGCTACGAAATTTGAGTTTGCCTTTTCACAGAAGTGAAAGCCTACAGCTTTTTCTGTTAGAATTTGCTTTTCCCCTTCTCCTTTTCGTTTTCTTACCTCCTTTTTATTTTAGGCTTTCTCACTTACATGCCACTGCTTGAGGTGGCCCCACTGAAGCCCTGCTTTGTTCATTTTGTGTTCATTGCTGTTCACGTCACCCCAGGCCCTTTGCTCGTCAGCCCTGTCCATGCTCCCTCCGAGCTGTGCGAACTCTTTCCCCCACGGTTGCTGGTTTTGTTCTTCACATGCAATTACAAATGGTAATTTCTATCTGGTTCTGAACAATTGGAAGCAGCGTCTTGCTCAGGAAGGTTGGTTTGGTTTGGTTTTTAAACAGTCTTTTGCAGTTCTCTCTTTATCATAATGAGGGACTACTTGGTTAACCCACTTCTCTTCTTGGCCTGATGGAATTCAGAACAATATGGAAAGGTCTTTCTGGTTGTAGGAGTTACCCTGGGATTGAAGTGAATGCTTGTTGTTACTAAGTTTTTGGAGTGGGAAACAAAAACCAGTGAAATTCTCCCTGATGTAACCAGTGGTTATATCTTACAGTGAGACCTTGCTTCCTGGATATCTGGTCTAGACTTATTTAAAGCAAAAATACCATGGCAGGTGGCAAACAGGAAACATGGCAGATCTTTCTTCTCAGTCTGTTTGAGCTTTTGCATGTGTTGTTATATGCCATGAACATACAGCTGTACGTACTCACACCCCTCATGTTCTTCCAGACAACACTCACTTGGGGACCCTACCTGTGGTTTCACATGCTGCGAGTTGCCACATCGACCTTATCAGGTATCACTTTATTTAATTCTTGGGTGAACCAGTAACGGGGTATTGAAAGTCACTTTAACAGACTGTAAAACATCTGTGGGAGCTACCGGACATTTTTTTGAAGGTATGAATGAACCTGTGGTTTAATCTGTGGAGACGTACTCTTGCCTTAGACACTTTTTTTTTTTTTTACTTTGAGTCAACAACACTTCAATGGGAGAACAGACAGAAAATATTGTTTTGCTGAAAGCTTTTTCCTGCCTTTTTCTCCATGTGGGGATAGGGTGGGGGTGGCGAGGGAGGGCATCAGCTTTCTATGCGGTATTGTATGGAACCGCGTTGTGTGGTGTTATCTGAAAGGAACGCTGTTCGGAGGAACTAAACTGACAGTTCTCACGAAGAAGACAACTATAAATTATCTTGAGAACACACCTCATCTTGTGCTTCACAAGAGACTTCTGAGGCCACAAAATAAACAAAAATAAGAGTCTTAAACTCGCTGCAGAGAAGTTTATTTAGACCTCATAAAATTTAACAAAGTTTTAAAAATGCTTGTCCTTGTCTGTGTTCTTCCCAAGGTGTAAAGTAAATTTATTGGATTTTTTTGCAAATATTGTGGGCTTTCTGGCATTTTACCCCCAATTTGAATATTTTTTAAACTTATTCTATTAATTAACCTACCTTTATTTTTAGAAACTCTTTTTCTCTCATGTGCAGTGTAATCCTGTCCCTTGTCACATCTGTTCTTCATACAGAGGTAGATACTACTTTACTTTTTTCAGAATTCTGTGAATTTGAAGACTAGTACTTCCTTCTTCCCACTTCAGCTTTGCCTCTGACATTTGTAATTTCAACTGGTCTTTCGCACGGAGCTCTGGATGCCAGGTTATCTATAGAATTAGTTACTGTCAGGAGTTGTTGAAGCAGTCAATTGCCAACCTTGAACTTATTTTCCCTGAAGATGACTAAATTGTTTGCATCCTTGGGGCAGATGTGCAATTTGAAGTGCAGTATGTGTGACTTCTTGCTTGCAGGACCAGTGCTGTAGCTGTCATCACGGTAAAGAGGCTGACTGGCACGAGCCACACTGTTCCACACTTCTGACTGTGCAGTACCTGTTGAGGCAACATAGCGCTGCGTGTAGCTTCCAGCTTGACAACTGAGACAGCTGAAACCTCAATATTTTATTAATCCGTTAGTATGTGACAGAGAACATTGTTGAAACTGCTACTGACTTGCTGTTTGCACATATCAATAACTCACTCTAGTTTGCTGCTACCATGAGACTGAGGTGCCAGTACCGTTGGAAGTAGCTGTGGATTTTTGTTCAACCTTAATTTTCACTTAAAGTTCAGTTAAAGGCTTATCCTTTAACTGATCCCCTAGCAAAACAAACCTAGACCCCAAGCTGAAACTGGTAGAATTCAAACCCTCTCACGATCTAGACTGTCATTGATTTCCATGTTCTTCTCCTTCTGTTCGTTATCTTAAAGAACAATTATTAGTATATCAAGCTAATAATTGTATCTAAGTTGATTAGCCCAGCAGATTTAAAATTAAATTGTGCTTAAGAATTCTCTTCTAATCATTGTAAACCTCTCTCTGTTTTTCAGTGTGTGATTTCCTTGGGGAAAAGATCGCATCTGTTCTGGGGATCAGCACCCCCAAATACCAATATGCCATTGACGAGTATTACAGAATGAAGAGAGAGGTATGTGTGTGAGATACGGTTCTTCACTCCTTTTTTTCCCAACTTCCCTGCACTGGTATTTTAAAAAACTAAATTTGTATTCCAGCATTAAAATGAAGTTTTAGAACGTCTGTTTCAATTTTCATTGGACACAATTAATGCTTGCTTATCCATCAGCCTTTCCTCACCAGCTCATCAGTCGTAGAGCTGGCTGGGCCCTGGCCACTGCTCTCTTTGTTTCTCTCATACAAAGCATCTTAAAGTCAACACTGGGAGAAAGCTGGGTGGAGAAGTTACTGGTCATGGTAAAGAGGCAGCTGCTAGGAATGTACTTTCCAACTCTAAAACTTGTTCAACAAAGTTTGGAAGGTAAATTGAGCTCGATGTTACCATTTGTTCTGAACCATAACTGGAAATGACTGATAGGCAGCCAGTGCTTTATGCAAAAAAAAAAAACCAAATCCAAAACCCTTGACAATCTTCATTTGGAAGAGACAGGAAACCCATTTAAGGCTTTACTACTTACTTTTTATCTTTGATAGCTCTTTTTAAAGCTTTAGAGAAGGTAGACTTGTCCCTTTTGCTATAGACTAAAAACTGCTAATCTAGACATGGGACATTCTGTGTTTATTTAAAGCAGTTTAATCCTTCTCTTTTGGCCAATTTTTTCCCCATAAAGGGAATTCTGGATTATACGTCGTCTTATCATCAACTAGTGACAATTTTCTAGTGGAACAAATGTCCTCGCCTTGCAGTAGGGACTGGTGGGCTCTTACAGGAAGACTTAAAGTGAATGTAAGTGGTAAAGAGTAAATAGCAGCTTATGAATCTGGTTATGTATTTTTAGGAGGAAGAGGAGGAACAGGAAAACAAGATGTCAGAAGAAGCAGAAAGACAACATCAGGAACAGCAGAACAAGCCACAAGCTGAAGCTCCTGTGCAGACGGACCAGCCAGAAGCAACGGCATGTACTTCATTTGTGAATGTCAACTTTGAAAGTGAGAGAGATGGCCAGTCTGCCGGGGAGAACAAACAAGATGTAGCTCCTGCCCCTGCTGAGTTGTAAAGCTCTGTCTAATGTAGGAAATAGGAAGCGTCAGGTGTCACAGTCTGACTGTAAGAAGCAGGAAAAATAGGATTATATTTGTTCGGTGAAATACAACTTCTGGCATTCTTATTGATCAGGAGAGAGCGAGGCGCTGGCTGTTGGTCTGTCTGCCTGAGGAAGGCCGAGGTGTTCTGCCAGATTGGCACCTGAGTGAAATCGAAAATTGCACTACAAACATTTGGTCTAAAATTGAATGTGTGAGCTAACTTCTGTGTCAAGAGAGTAAAAACGTCTTGTCTTTGAATTGTGGTGTCTCTCACAGCTGTGGATTGCAGACGCAGTGCTGCTTCCTCCTTCCGATCTGCACCTCGTTTGCAGCTCGGCTCTCTATGAATAGATTAATAGGAATCATACTCACAAGTCATTGTAATAGCGGCTGATTTCCCCTATTTATTGTCACTATTGTATGCATGTGGTTTTTTTTCTGTTGGTGTTTAACACGAGAGATAATGTTAGATTTAATGTTCATTTAGATACAAGGGTCCACTGACTTTTTTATTAGAAAGAAACTTGAAAGGAGGCTGTAAACACCCTTAAGAACTTATTAACACATACCAGCACCCTTGGAGGCTCGTAGTGCTCAGCTGCTCCCCTCAGTGCAGTAGCAAAGTCCAGAACTGGCATCAGTTCACTCCAAGTCCAAGAGACCCGCCTGCCCGAATACGTTTACTGTTATGTTACCAGTAAGGGACGTGTCCCTGCAGATGGTTTCCCCCTCTCTAGCACAGAATACATAAATAACTAGAAATCACAAAACCAAACTTAATGATTCTTCCTTTCTTTCTTCACTAAACCGAACACTTTGTTGCCATACTGCAACAACAGCCAGTTTTATTTTTGTCTAGGTGGAACGTAGGTAGCTCCTGAGCTTTTCAATAGCCCCAAAGACCAGTTAAGGCTGTTTTACAGCAATGACTGTCATTCTGCCTGCAGCTTGTGAAAGGTGGAGGGTTGACTTTGCGACAATCAGATGTCAGCGCCCCAGTCTCTTTATCTATAGAGAATCATTGTAGCTAAAGGAGCAGAGAACCTGCACTTGTTACTGTGTGAAACATTGCTTCTGTCCTTGAGATTCCTAAAAAAAAAAAAAAAAATCTAAAAAATGGTGAAATTTGGTGTTGGGTATCACCGGCTGTCGCTGGCCTTGGTGCCACCACCAACTAACCAGGGAGCCTGAGGTGACATCAGAGGCTGGGTAACTAAAGTGGCAATGAGTTGCCAGAGATCAGTTGTGTATTTCAGACAACCCTCTGGCTGAACTAGAGTCCTGAGAGCACAAATTCCTTCTCCTCTCACCTGCCCAGAGCATGCCAGCACTACACCAATCTTCTGAGGAGGATTCAGCCATCAGCTCGGTTCCACCTGCTTTGATACTCTGCCTCTGTTTGAACTGTCAGACAGAGGGTGCTGACTGCTGTGTGACATTCCTTAGCCCAGCACATCTGCAAGGCAGAGCTTGGTTCACCACCAGGGCGATCCACAGAGAGGCAGCTCGCTGGGAGTTCTTACGCTGCCCCAGACAGGAAGCCTCACATAGCTCAAGAGTAAAACCTTTACATCTGAGGGGTGCTTTGCTTTTCTGCTGAGAAATTAACGTCAGTTGTGTTGGTTCTCCCCGCCTCCTTATTACCTATTAACAGAAATGCTCTCACTGCCTTGGGTTTAAACTTCTTTGTATAAATACTGTATTACTCACTGTGCCTTAACTTATCCTTCCTTCAGTTTCTTCCAAACTGTATGAAAGTCGTTACTTTCATACTGGTTTAATTTTTCTGTAAATGCATTAATCGATTATTTTATATTTAATATAATTTTTGAAATGGAAGTTGACTATGGATTGTCCTTTAAAAGGGGGTGTGGTCTTCAAAATGATGCAGAATGCTGCAGGTGCCTTGGATGGCTGAGGGGTTGATGGGGACAAGCTTTTCACCAGGGCCTGTAGTGACAGGACAAGGGGTGATGGTTTCAACTAAAAAAGGGAGATTCAGACTAGAGAGAAGGAAGAAATTTTTTTATGATGAGGGTGGTGAGACACTGGTGAAACATAGAGGTGGTAGATGCTCCATCCCTGGAAACATTCCAGGTCAGGTTGGAGAGGGCTCTGGGCAACCTGCTCTAATTGAAGATGTCCCTGCTCACTACAGGGGGGATGGACTGGATGAGCTTTGAAGGTCCCTTCCAACCCAAACCATTCTGTGATTCTCTGAGTGGATATGTCAGTGCTGAAGGTACCAAGACCCACATCCTTAGTTCCTGGATAGATTCACGTTCTAGAACAGGGTATTCAAATGAGAACCAGGCTTGGGACACAGGGAAAAAGTCCAAAAATATTTATTAAAAAAAAAAAAGATAATTTTACCTCTTAACACTTGCTTTTCTAGTTTCAGAAGTCAGTTCCACAATGCCTGTACGTACCACATTGGATATTACACAGGGGAGGACAAGGGAGGTAAAAGGGCAGAGGCATTGATTCAGATAACAGTTTCCAGCTCCCAACAGCTGGTGCATCAGATCGAGATCTCTGTGGATACAGCCTGCTCCTGGCCGCAGTCACGTATCATCAACATCAGCAGCGCTGTCGTTATCACTGGCCACAAGGACCTCTCTGTTCTCGTAGGTCCAGAACCCATTCAGGTCAATCAGGATGCTGGTGACAGTGTCCCCTTGGCTGCTATTGATTAAGTCTTGAAGGGAGATTTTGTACGGATCTTTAGGCTTCACCATATCAAAGATTTCATCCTATGAAAGAAAAGTCAAAATTGGGAAAAAAACCCCCCTCAGATATTAAGGAGGAGAATAATGGCTACTCTATACTGTGCACAGAATATCTCTGGGTAACTAGTGCCAGCCACACCGATTTAAAAAAAAAAAAAAGAGCTGTTAAGTCCCCAACCATTTAGGATACAAAGCACAGTAATTGGCTACAGATAGGAGCTCCCACATCTCAAACAAGAATCTGCTTTTCTGGGGAGGCTTTGGCCTCCAAGTCACAACAAAAAAAACAGTTGGCTTGTATGAGCTAAGTTTATAGAAGCTCTTGTACTTTACATTTAGCACTTTTAGTACTAAAAATAAAGTAGGCAGTAAAAGAGAGTTTTATAGACATGTTTTTTTAGTCACCAGTCAGCTCGCTGCCTCTGAGGGATGATCCTGAACCACAAAATAGACAGAGTAAGTATCTTCCAGTGTAAGGCACAGCACCACGTATTTAACAGGTACTTTGTCTATTAATAAGGAAACTCCTATAACAGTTGTGTACCAGTTTTGACAGAGCAACTGCTGAAGAGAGACCTTTTCAAACCTGTGCGTAGGACAAGTCAGATCAGCTCTACTGCTCTGCAAGTAAACACAAAGCAACATAGGAACTACGACACCAGTAAATGAAGAAATGCTTGTTCAGCTATTTCCCATATTACCCCACTCAGTAACACTAACCTTGACATCCTGAAAAGAAACTGGTTCTTGTCCGTGGATTTTCATTTGCTCCTGAATGGCCTAGAAAAAAACCCAAGTTAGGCACAGGTCGTGCAGTATTATGGTGACACGGTATGAAGTTTTTATAATGCTTCTGCCTCCTGAGCTGCACTGCTCTGGACAAAGTATTCATGGTACGGCTTGTGATCGCCTCCTTCCAGCAGTGAGGCAGGGCTCAGTTCGGGCACAAGCAATGAGACGCAGCTCTCGGCTCCCAGCTCCTAGTCAACTTGGTAAGAATCCTTTACGAGCAGCGTCTGAGCGCTCTGCAAATGTGATACGCAGACACCTGAATGTCATCACTCAACACTCAAAGCCTAAGACAGATACAGGGGGTAATAATACCCTCAGAGCGGAAGGTTCCGTTTCCTGACAAAGTGTGAAATACAGACTGGGGAAAGAGAAGGGAAGAGACCAGCCAGCAGACAGACGAAGCCGTGTGGCTACTTGTGCTTTCAACTACTTTGAAAATGGAACCTGTATTCTGCTTGATCCAATAATGTGGGGAAGACGATGTGTTTGTCTGTTGGAGCATTTTTCTGTGCATGGAAGGGTTCTCCCAGTTTATGCCCTAAGTGGGCATTTTTTGTTCTGAGCAAAATACTATTCCCTGCTATGAGTTCTTTTAATGTGGCACTATTTACACAGCTGTACCGCCAAACCTCTGCCTGCAAATGGACAAAGCTATGAAGAAAAGTGCTCGTTTCACTAGCACAAGCTGCACGGTCTCTGTTGGTGCAGACAAACCCCCACGTACTCCAGCAGAAAAGCAACTATGCACAGAGTCAAAAATGTTCTGATTTCAAGGAAAACTTAGAACATTCTGTGTCTGAAAGTTCAAAGGAGGGGCACAGTCTGGAGTATGATCAAGCATCTGCTACAGTTCAGGAATCTCTCAATAACTAAGCCATGGAGTAAGAAACTGGAGATGTGCGCAAAAATAGCTCTGCCACTTACGCAGAACTACCTTGTCCAATTGCTTTCCAGTTAGAATCACTTACGTATTAAGACAACAATACAATTCATGATTTTGTGAAATGTAAACTGCAAATCAACACCCTTTATTAAAATCAGAGTTGGAGACAGCTGATTCGGCTCCTGGCCTCCCTGGATCCTACTGCCATGTGAACAGAGGTGGAGAAAGTCGTGGGAATGGTGAACTCTAAGAGCAGGGAGAGCAGACAAGTCATTGCTTGGTTTCTCTATGACCCCGGGATTGCCAAGTCCTGGCCCTGCAGTTGCCCATCAAGTGTCCAACACAGCTACAACTCCAGAAGAAAGGTCATTATGGAGTTCTAAAGATTCATGCCAGAATCCTGCCTGCGCTTGCAGCAGAGTAGCCCCATGCAGCAGTGTGCTGTAAGGGCCAGCTGGCTCGAGGCAGGTTGGCAGAAGTGCTGGAGGTTTTGGTGCACCAGAAGTTGAACAAGAATCTGCAGGGTGCCCTTGTAGTGATGAAGGCAGGTAATACTGGGCTGTGTTAGCACAAGCACAGCTGGTGGGTTCAGGGAGGTGACTTTCCCCTGACTCAACATCTGGACACAGTAGCCCAGATGCAGCCTCCCAGCTTTGGGCTCCCCTTTAGGAGACACTGCCAAACCAGTGGGAACCCAGTAGAGTGCTATCAGGATGCTCGGGTGGCTAAAGCACAGAGCAGCGGAGGAGAGGCTTGAGGCAGAGATTCATTCACGTGGAGAACAGGAGGCTGGGGAGGTGGGGGAAATCTCATTACTCTCTTCAGCTACCCAGCAGGTGGTTAGAGACAACACAGTGGCTGGAGACACTTGTGAAAGAGCAAGAGGCAGTGGACGCTGACAGCAGCAAAAGGCGTTCAAAAATCAAATGTGGTTGTAGTCACTATCAAAGTTTATGTCCAGCTGGAGACTTACTGCAACACCGAAACAACGTGGATATAAGGATATGCCTTGGGCAGGCCTGAATGCTTCACTGAACGGGCTGAATGAGGGCCGCACCTTGCTTGTCACGCTCTGAGCATGCGGCTGAGTATGTTGATGTTACTTTTACAGTTCTAATTACAGAGATCCCCATAAAGAAAACTGAAGTGCTTGTCCATGCATCTGAATGGATATCACTGAAAGGATCTTGTACATGAAAAAAGCATCACTCATAACTCAGCCTAAACCATCCACAGCAAATATCCCAAGAACCTCAGGGATCTATTAAAAAAAAACAAGTCAAAACAACAAAACATCTGCCCTCTGGCCAAAACAAAAACAACCACAAGCCTGAAGAAACACAAAAAATCATTCATGCACAAGCCACTATTTGGAGGAAGACTTACAAGCCTTAGGTTAATTTTAACAGCAACCAAAAAAACCCAGAATTAAGCTTATTTTAAATCTACTCTGAGAGCAACAGATAAAAATACAGAATACGAAAAATGGAAGAAGCTTTTTGCAATCGATACATGGAATGAAAAACCCCATAGCTCTACAGGCCCATTGCTGCATTTCATTATTTTCATTTCTTCTATTGCACTTTAGGATTACAGTGGAAATTGAAACCATGGGCAATAATCAATTAGAACCATCAGAAGAGATCTTTCATAGGTAAACATCAGGAGATTTTAGGACAATTTCAATTTAAAAAAAAAATCAATATAAAATATTTTTCCTAAACAAAATCAAACCAGTTAATTTCAACTGCAGATAGAATATTGAAAATACCATTTGAATTCTTTCCAAGTATTTTTTCTAATATTTTTGAATCTTCTTAGAAGTGGTTACTAACCTCCCAGTGAGTACTGGTGATTTAAAGTGATTCCCTGCAGATCTGCGTACAGAAGCACACAGGCTTTACCACTCTAAACATGGAAAATGGCCTACCTGTATAAAGAGACTTACCCTAAAGAAGTAATTAAGGGAAAAGACATTCAGGTATCCTTTGTTCTCTATATCAAGCAGTTTGAAAATATACTGCAGAGCTGCAGGCTCCTTTCTGTTTTCTAATGCAAGCACAAAGTCCAGGTAGGTTTTATAGTCCTAAAAGTAGATACAATCATGTTTATTACAGTCTTCTTTCTAAATTGATTTTGCAAGCAGGAACTTTATAATTGGCAGCTATTTCATTGTAGGGGATCAGTCTATTTTCTGAAAAAGACAACATGAAATAGAAAATGGCTGCTACCCCCAACATGAGCAGAAAAGTTAGTTTTTAATGACTGCTGACGCCAGGAAATCCTGCCATTTTAGAGGCAGAAGCATAAATCCAAATAAACATGCTATTTATACACTTATAACAACATTTAATAGATCTTTAGAGTGCTGAACATACCCACTATGAAGAAAAGCCATATAAAACTTTTCCATCACCACAAATTAAATGTCCAGTGGCAGCGAGCCTACCGTTACCAAATGGTGAACCAACTGGCCAATTAAAGTCTATAATCCTTACACCAGAGTGGGCAGTTTGGCAAACCAGGTGGTAGAAGCATTAGTGGACATCATAAATATGTACCACGCTTCTCTTTTTCAGTAGTACTGATTCTTGGTTTCCTGATCAAGACATAGTAGTGACAAGGACAGGGTGTATGTATATAATAACCCTGTCTACCTTAAATACCAGAGTTGTGCTACATTCAGAGGGAGCTGGACAGGCGTGCCCTTGCAGCAAGGGCTGCTGACAGCATCCTGAACCCCGTTAGGAAGAACTTAGCTGGCAAGTCAAGGAAAGGGATCCTTCTCCTCTACTGAGCACTGTTTAGACCCTTATCTGAATGCTGGGTCCTGTTCTGGTCTCCCCCATACGAGAGACAGGGACCTACTGAAAAATCCACCAAAGGGCAATGAAAAGGATCCCTCCCGATCTCCACAATTCTGTGATTCTATGAAAGCTGCTCTGGCTGCAGCAGCAGCTCTGTACAGTGAGCTCCTAATTCATCACTTTTAGAAATCAGTCATCAGAATGCAGATAGCACCAGTAGCAATACATTAAAGCTTTCAAAATAAACTTAAGTTTTTATTTTAACTGATTTAATTAGACTTCCCATTTTTCACACCATTGTCTTCATGAGGAAGTGGACAGATTCGCTAACTTGCACTCATCTCAAGTGTTACACTTGCCTCTGGTTCTCTTTAAAGAACGACATGGAACTAAAAAGCATTGCTACATCTATACATTTTTTCAACATGCACTTTGTGTTACTGAATTTACAAGAAGCTTTGTCCTGAGCTGCCAGGATTTTTTATCACCTCTGCTTTTCAAAACAAACAACTTCAAGCCATGCTGTGATCACCTTGCTGTTAAAAAAAATTAATTTTCGCATCTGTTGCATGGTCATTTGTGTGCACAGTAATAACCAACAGCTACTTCACCTCAAGCTACTCTTTATTTTAAAGACACTGATTATGAGACATTTCCCATCTCAATAACCCAAAGCTCAAAGTGAAAATATGTGATTACCATTTCGCCATCGTAAGTTAAGCATTCCTGAAAGACACGATCCAAAAATATGTTGGTCAGAGTCCCTGTTCCATACCGGGACAGTTCTTCTTTGCTGAGCATGCCATTGTGATCTTTATCAAGGTTTAAGTACTGGCCTAGGGAGGAGACAGAGAAGGCAAAACATAATATACCTGTATCAGCAAAGAACTGTTTCAACAGAGGAGGAAAATTTAGCACAACACTAAGAATGTGACTAAGTCATACAAGGCAGAGAGGGGAAAAAAAAAAAAAAAAGGTAAAAAAAAAGGTGTTCACATATAAAGGAACCTACCATAAACTCTTAATGCAGAAGGAGCAGAAAACCAATTTGTTTCCTGACTTTCTTTAGAAAGTTCTTCATCCCTTAACTAAGTGAAACATAAAATTAGAATTCCGAAAGAGTAAATAAAAATTCAATGTCCATGCTAAGAGATCTTTACCTCCAGTAAGTCATCCAGGAAGCTGCAAGCTAAAATATCCTGTATCTTTATCTTCCCTGCAGCAAGAAAAGGAAAATGCATTTTAACACTTGCCCAGCCAACACATCCATTGGGCTGTTCTCATTTAGTTGTTCTACTTGACAAAGAAGTATTCTGAGCAGAGAAAAAATACCTTTTTAGAAGACCAAAACTAAACACAACCAACATCTAACATTAAGAATAAGGCTGTAATTTAAGAGATAAAATAAAAATAGCCTTTAGAACAGCTGAATAAAACTAGTCTGATGCTGGCAGCATAGGAGTTACCCTGAAACCTTAAAAGCCAGAAAACTTGATCAAAAAAATGTGAGTGTTCAACATCAACTCAAAATGTAAAATGAAAAATGCGAAGCAAGCAGGCTTAAAACATTTGTTGGAATAAGAGTCTCTTAAGTGATGTACCTTAAGATGTGACACAGAGCTGAGGTGGCAGAATGCCTTTCTGCTGGTGCAGCTTTGGCTGGTGTGCAGACACTGCACAAAACACTGTGCAAAATAACGGCACAGGAACTTCACACACACACCGCCCCCCCCGCCATGTTTGTAATTACCTCTGCCAGAGGCTATGCCCACACAGCTCTGATGTCTGAGGGGCACAGCTGGATCTTCAGAACACACGCAGTTTGCGATTTAAATCAAGGGCATACAAAACAGCAAACTCTTGTCTGAGGGAGCTGCATCTGTAGTAAGGATTTGCAGCCGTAACTGCAGACCTTTTCTAGGGAGTTTACATGGAGCTCACAAATAATCACCAGAAGCACATTGCAAAAAGCATCCTTGAGCATTTCCACAGCTCTGTGGATGTTCTGCTAAGCAGTTCTCATGTTAGTTGCTGTCTTTTCTATTCACCCTAAGAACTTATAAAATTAGCTACTGCTATTAATGCATTATGATGAAACAGTATCTTATTTATCAGTTTCTATGAGATATCTCTACAACACCACAGCTGATGGCTATCTCACAGAAATTCATTAGCTGCAGAAGGAGATTATTAAGCCCACATAAAGACTCATGGTCTTCAGTGGAGATTAATCCTCAAAGATAACATTGCTGAACAAAAGCCTATAAAGACAACTACATGTTGCTTTGAAATCACAACTAGCTTTAGTGGAAACATTTTGAAAGTGGAAATACTGCCACAGACTTAGAATTTTGAAAACATGGACCTACCTGTTCTGAGAGGATCCAGAAAGAAGAAGAACTTCCTAACTGCTGTGCAGACATAGAAGGAGTAAAAAGATTTTTCTAAACCATCCAGTTGTGGCAAAGTAGGGATGAGTTCCAAAATATAGTTTTCTAAATCCTGCAGAATTAAGAAAGAAAAGAAAACAAGCTTTAAACACTACTATTGTGGCACGTTTGCTACATTCTACGCTGGCTTTCAAGTATATTTTGTTAAAAATACAATCATGTAAGAATGCAGGAAAGAGCACGAAAGCAGGCAAAAAAAAAACTTTGTTAAAAAGGTAAGCAACACTTTCACCACCAAACCTCTACAACAAAGAGATTCCTATTTATCCAAACAAATGTGCCCACCCCACATCTGGACTATGATATAAGCTTTTGAGATCAGACTAGAAGAAAATTGGAGCCTTTTTTTGCTGTGTCATTTGACTAAAGACAGACATTAAGTTAATCAAGAAGTTACTTACTGATTCTCTGAGGTAGCCCTGTCCTGCCACGTCATATAAACTGAGACCTATTCTTGTCTGGTGAAGCCATACTGTAAAATAGAGAACAGAATTACAGTGCAAGAAAAGTAGGGGGGTTTTGAGGCCTCACCAAAATCAGAAGTTATTCCAAAGGCCACAAGACACTGTTGGCTGTTAAGTGCCTGTCTCTGTCTCCCAGTCTTCTGAGATTTAAGCAAAGCTGTGGTATGTACCAGCCCTGCTTAGAAATGCTGTGTCAGTCTCTACACTGCTAAGAGTTGCTGGCAATACACGGTAGGCTGTGGCCAAGACTGCCTTGTAACAACTAGAGGGAGAAATGGCTGAGCAGACACCCCATCTTATCTGGCTCGTGGAATCACAGGGATTCATCATCTCTCGCTGACCTAGAGTTCTGGGTAGCAGCACATTTTCACTGCATTAAAACAGCTGTCCAGCACGGCATATGGACTGCTCGTCAGACTACCACAGCCTCTTGCGCAGCACAAGACACTGTGGCTACAGCCAAGGGTCCTGACCTCACTTCTGAGTTACAGCAGGAGAATTACAACAGCACAAGCATCTAAAGGTGCATTAATCAGACAATCTACAGGATGATGTGCCTGAGGCCTTTGATAAAACACTGTAACAAAGATGGAGGACAGATAAAAACTATTACTCACACACTCCATGTTAAATTTAACCTCCATTTTATGAAGAAACACTTTAAAATTCCTCTTAAAAAATATGAGCTGTGCTTCACACCAACATTCATCTCTTCAAGGTGTTCGACAAGGCAGACTAAGCATCACTCAGATGACAGAGGTTGTACAGTGAGGCTGTTTCTTTGCTGGCTGAAGTTTCAAGGGAAGCGCATCTGGCACCCTGAAGTGATTCAAGACACTTTTGCTAGGCTTGACTTGTTTGGACAAAGCCAACAGACTCAAGCACCTTTCCTGCTGAAGGAGAAGCATCACTGGAGCTGGATGGTGCTTTGGGAAGTTCCTACAGGAATTTAAGTCTTTTCTTCCTTTAATGCCTGGTCTGGTCTTCAGCCCTGATCTGGAATGCTGCACAGCTGTAAGCTGGCAAAACCAAGGATTCTTGTTCAACTGACCCCAGAGGGACTTGAAACAAACACCGCGATGGGACCTTACATTGGCCAGAGTCTGAAAATGAAATCTGATGGAGATGGGACACGCCAAAAGGCTTCCTGTCTCTCAGTTTGGTGGTTTTTTTTGGATTTGGATGCTTACAATTTTCACTGACTTCTTCACAAGTCTCCTATCCTGCAGCTTTTGGGTTTGCCGTTCGTTGCAAATGGGCCTATTACTCCTTTCTTGCACTCTCTGCACATCTACTCATCAGGTTTCCTGCTCCACACACCTCTCATCCCTTGCACCACAAGATTTTAAGTTAAACGAGCTGCTCTGGGGAAAGGTGCCATTCTCCCCTCCTGAAGGCTCTACCAGACCTAAAAACACAGTAGCCAGGGGACAAGGCAATGAGGCAACCTTCCTTTCTGCCAGCCAGCCTCATCTTTTTAAACAAGACCTAATACAGGTTAAAAATAATAAAATTGCATTTTTCAACCCAAGTGGTTATTTCTAATGAAACGCAGCTGAAAATATGGTAAGGCTGTAGTGACAAGCACAAGAACATATTGACATATTTGAGAAGCACAGTTAAAAACATAGGTAACACCACTCTGTAGAAAGAAAAGCAGCAAATCAAAAGCTATCTGCCAGAGTCTGATCACAGTGGTCAGGATCACACTCACCACACAATTTTACTGTTTTGCTTTTCACAGTGCTGCCGGAATAAAGGAAATCAGAATGACAATATATATAACAGACAGATCAAGGATATCTCTGGCTGAGAGAAGAGGTGGATTTCAAAGGCAGAGTGAACTCCCAACCTCCTGGTAACTGGGGAAAAAAAACCCCAAGCCTCCAGGAAAACAGCATTAGCAATCACAGGCTAGATCTCACTGTTGTTGAAGAGAACAGCAAGTAATTAATAAAGCTTAAAATAGCCTTGAAAGTAAACCAACTTTCCATTAACATAGAATAAGCACCAACTAACCTTTTCGCATGACATAATTGAAAAACTGCATGATAGATATCCTCCCATACGGATCACTATGGAGTAATTTTGCAAAGATCTTAGCTGTGAAGAACTGCCTGTAAAAGAAAAGCACAAAGCCACTTCTATACATCCTACTACACTGCACCGACAGATCCAGTTACAGCATCCAAAAATGACAGACACTTAATTTAAAACACTGTTTTAGCAATATGGAATGTGTTCTGTGTACTCACATATGTCAAGTCACTACACTACACCCATCGAGTGGGACCCGTGTACGAGAGAAAAAGCCTTACTTGCATTTAGGTCCAGCTTTTTCACCAACTTTCAAGAAGTTCTCATAGTTGATCATTGCTTCTTCCCCAATCATTGGTGATGTCTGATGTTTGTCCAGTAGAAACCATAGATTCTTAAAAGGCATTTGTATTTGGTTAAGAAGATACCTCTCTAGATGCATGCACACACACACACACACACACAGAGAGAGGAAAAGCAGCAGCCAGTGATTCAGCCCTCATATACATCATAATGAGGAAGCTTTACACTGACTTTACCAGCCCAAGACTGTGCAGCATTTCAGCTTTATCACCTTACCACAAGATTCTGTGGACAGGGAGGAGACAAACTGCAGAAAAAGGAAGTCTTGTCAGAAGGCATGACGAGGCATACAGAGAATATTTTCTTACCTGCAGCTCTTCATTATCCAACAGCTCTCTACTTTTTCTCTGCAGAAAGACTGCTCTGGATTCTTCTCTTAATTTCTGAAGCAAGATTTCATCTTCAGCTGGCAGCTAGAAACATGATGGTGTTTGAATTTTCCATATAGTGGTACCATTTGAAAACTACACATCTAGCCAGCACTCTTAGGTCATCCTGACTCACACACTCTGATGAAGCTGCTTATTTGACAGAAAACAATGACCTGTCTACAAGAATGCTGTATGGTACCTGCTCCTTCCACAGGGATATCATTCACATACTGTCTCAGACTATTTCAACACTGAAATATTTATTTAAAGCAGGATATCTTTAACATGAGAGACAGAGACCTACCTCATATCTGATAACCCACCAAGGAAGCACTTTTACACAGCTGCATGACAGGAGGGCTCACACATAAAAGACATTTACTATTGTGTTTTCACTCAGGAGAGAGCAGCACTTCCTATTTTGTGGTAGGCTTGACTCTCAAAAGTGTTAATATCTACCAGTCTGGTTTTGGCCAACAAAACAAATGGAAGAACATTTAGGATGAAAGTTCTGTTGATGTTTACATGCAAAACTGTACAGCACTACAAGAACTTGTATGGCTGCCTATGTATTCATCAACTGAAACACAGGGATTTGAGGACCTAATTGACAAACCCTCACGATCCTAACAAATACAGGATCATTTGAGGTTAGACAGCAGCTGAACAGTTAAGCAGACAAGTGCCAGCAATACCAAGATGTGAATTTGTGCTTCCACATTCTCCCATCCCAGTCTGGTTCATCTCACACATGAGTTGCTGGATCAACTATTTCTGCTGAATGATGCAGGCAACAGACCTATGTTTAGCCTGCAAGGCAATAACCCACCACTTTCATGAAGCAACATCCCATCATGTCTAAACTGAAATGGGAAGATATGCATTTATAACACTAGAATATCAAAATCTAGTTAAAACGGGAAGTTTCTGTAGAAGAGAAAGACAACTTCCTATCTTTAGTAAACAGCCAAGCCTACCACCTGATCAGCAAACTATTTCATGGCCTTTGATGTGATGCTTAGTAGTTATTTGAAACTGCTGAAATCCTCAATTGTACCAAACAAGACATTATGCTTAGCAATCCACATCATTTGGATTTCAGTCTACTTAAGTGTCTGAAACTGAAGTGTCCCTTTGAATAAGCACAACTTTCTTTATACACAGAAAAGTCTCTTGTTGAAGGTTATTTGGATACCTCACTTACCCTGTAGTAAAATCGTGGTATGTTTGTATATGACGTGTTGCCACTTTTCCTTCCTCCTTTCCATTCCATGTAGTATTTTGTGAACAATTCCATTTCTTCATCTTTTAGCTCTTGTTCGCTCTTTTTGGCTGATTAACATAGAAAGGTCATGTTATGCTCCAGTTTTGGCCTTGTTGAACCTCATACCATTGGCCTCGCCTCAGCGATCCAGCCTGTCTAGATCCCTCTGTAGAGCCTCCGTACCTTCAAGCAGATCAACACGCCTGCCTAACTTGGTATTGCCTGCAAAAAGACTGAGGGTGCGCTCGATCCCTTCACCCAGATCGTTGATAAAGATTAAAGAGGACAGGCCCCAGCATTGAGCCCTGGGGACCACCACTGGTGACCGGACACTAACTGGATTTGACTCCGTTCACCGTCACTCTCTGGGCTCGGCCATCCAGGCAGTTTTTTATCCAGCAAAGAGTACAGGGGTATCTCACAGACATACAGGGGTATGTACTACACGTGCAACCCTCTCACAGGAGCATGTTCTACAGACAAACCAGTATGCACAGCAGCAGCGCCCACAGGGCTCCTCAGGCCCCGCCCCTGCTGTCACTAATCCCTAGAAAAAGGGTGTTTCTCCGCAGAACGAGTCTGAGGCCTATCTTACTCCCACGGCAGCCTGCACAGAGGGAGCAGAAGCAACACCGGACACGCCGACGTTCGCCCACCTCCCGCCAGGCCTCAACCCGCACCCCCTTGTCACTTCGGGCACCGGCAGCCGCGCTCACCCACGGGAGCACCTTCCCTGCCCGCCCCCCCACGCCGGGCCGGGGCACTCACGGGCGCGGCGGGCGGCCAGGCGGTCGCGTAGGCTCCGTTTCCAGTCCATGTCCCCCCAGCCGCGGCTGCCCCGCAGCCGTGGCGCCCCTGCCTGCCCGCCAGCCTCGCGCGCGTGCGTAATACCCTGCCTGCCGCGCCCGCCCCTCAGAGCGCGGTGCCCGCAACAGACATGGCGGCCTAAGACGCATCCGCCCTAACAGGACGCGCGGGATCACGTGCCGAAGAGCCCCGTGAGACGCGATTGGCTGCAAGCCCCGGCCGGCACGGGCCCGGCAGCGCTTCCGGGTTAGCGGGAGGCGCGCGCCCTGCCCGGCGTGTGGCCGTCTCTGCTGTCAGAGCCTGTCGCCGCACCGAGCCGAGCCGCCCATGGCCGCCGCGCTCCGAGGGAGGTAGGCCCATCCCGGAGGAGTAAGGGCGCAGTCCGCGTCAGGACTGCATTCGTTACTCTCTGGTGGGGTAAAGGGGTAAAAGCGGGGTAGGGGGGAGAGAGAGGCTTTCCCAGCAGGCAGCGCGGTGCTAAGGGCCGGGCCGCAGGGCACGCTGGGAGTTGGAGTGTAGGGAGGGGGGTGGCCGGGTCGGGCACGCCGGGCACCGAGCGAGGAACGTGGGGCCCTGCAGAGGCCTCTCGTGGGCCGCGAACCTTACGGTATTTACTTTTATAACTCCCCTGTTTAAGTGGGGTTTCGCTGTAATTACACCCAGCGCTGTTGCTCTGCCTCTGTGGCAGCGGATTTGTAATTATCTTTAGCAAGGATTTGCGATTGGGGAAACCAGTTAAGTGTTTGTGAGAGGATGTGTGAGGGAACCAAGGCAGGAATCCCATGCCGGGACTGCCTGAGGGATGAGGATTGGGATTCCTCACCTGAAATTGTTGAGGTACCCTGGCCTTTGTGTTTGCTAGCATGGAAACATAAAAGTGACAGAAAAGCACAGAGCAGGGTGTGATGTTGCGGTTTATTTTTATTTTTAGGAACTCTTCTGACTTGGCTTAGATGAAGGCAAGAAGAAAAAAATCCCCCCACTTTTCTGCCTAGCTGCATCAGAGTTGCCTGTCTGCACCCAGCATATTCAGTACTCGTCTTTCCTGTAACGAACAAACAGAAATTATAAGCTGCAAACCTGCAAAGCATCTTCTCTAGAAAGAAAGATACTTTCCTTTTGTATGAACGCTCTCAAAGGCTAAGAGATTGATTTTTGTTATAGAAGACTACCATTTTTTGCTCTCGTAAGGCAGAAAGAACTTGTAGAACAAGCATTTTGAAGCTCAAGCTTATACAGCATGACAGCCCTTGGGCTTTTAAAATAATCATCCCCATGCAAACTGCATTTTCCCTTTTATGACTTGGTTAGATACAGTGAGAGAATTTCTTCTCACGATGGCACTCTTTTCTCAAACATGTCAACAGGGTTTTCAGGCTTTGCTCTGGAGATGTCGTATGTCGTGGGCTGTTTCGAGATGCCAGCAACTGTTTGGTGTCTCTTTCAGCGTTCCCTGCAGGCAAAAGGTTAGCTATTTCAGTTTTATGACATCTTCCAGCACTGCATTACCAGTGGATCCCAAAGGAAGTGATGTCTTTCCTACCAAGAAAAGGTCTGAAATTGATTATGAAGAAGAGAAGGGGTGGGATGAGGAGACTAAAAAAATCTCTGAAGGGAAACTCAACTTTCCTTCTTCTGTTGGAGCTCCAAAGAAACAGTTAATAAGTCAAGTTCTGTCACGGCATAAGTTTACCAACATACAGCCTCCAGAAAAACCTTTGCAGGCTGAGGAGTGGAACAGACTGAAGGAAAGCTTTCAATCACCTGAATTATTTGAAGAAGTGATGTTTAACAACATGATCAGGTGCAACAGCCCTATTGATGTGGCCAAGTCCTTGCTGACCCATGTGGCAAAGAGTAATGGTGACATTGCGTACAATTTGTTGGTCAAATATTTGGCACTGTGTGTCCAGCAGCATCAGACTTCAGAAATTCGTGATGTGTATGATATAATGAAAAGCAGATTTAAGATGTTAGAAAGTGGGGCTTACAACCTTTTTATCAGGGGGCTCAGTAACTCAGATCAGTGGAGAATGGCCTTGACTCTTTTGGAAGAAGTGAAAAAGCTTATGATTCCCTCGCGGACAAACTATGAATCCTGTATCACAGCAGCCAGCCGTCACCAAGAGATGAACCTCGCATTTGAACTTTACCACGAAATGTTGGCTAAAGATTTGGTCCCAACCTTGGATGTCCTGCAGGCCCTTTTTGTCTTCAGCAGGGGTATGGAAGGTGCTGAGTTACAAAAAGAGCTGTTTGGTATCCTCTTATATTTGAGAGAGAATCAAATATACCCTCACAAAACACTTATGCGGAATATAAAGCTGTGGTTTGAAAGGTAAATAATGTTTCAATAGCAAGCCCCAGTTCATGAGGGTGGGACTCAGATTATTCCACAGATCAAATCTAATAAGATCCCTCAACATCTCATTTTCGTTGTTGCTTTTTCATGAGAGACATGTTGTGAAAAGATGCATTTTAATTTTTTTCTAAAATTCTTGGTGACTTCACCTTTTGTTGAAAGATTTTACCTGTTAAATATTATTCCTTGGTAGGAAGGTAGGAAATTGTGATGGGTCATGGCACAAAATATCCAACTTCATCTTTTTCAGGGCTTGATACATAAGGAATATTGACAGGTATGAGGCGTTTTTCCCTTCTATGATGTTACTTTAACTGGTGGCTTTAGTTTTTGTGAGCTACACAGTCATTTTACAAGTTAGTCTTCCTGGATGGAAAAATAGGGCTGTGGGAATGCACTACCATTATTAGAGTGGTTTATACTGCTGTCCCCTTGCTATTTTCTTTCTAGGGAGCTGACAGAACAGGTTTCAGTCGAGATGAGCTGGTTTAGTGGGTGAAAATCTGTTGTGGGGTGCTGTTTTCCCAGTGAGCAGAGAAGGACTTAGCTGTAGATGTGTGCTGCACATGCAGGAAACTCAAGATAATAAAAAGCCCTTGGCAAGGAGACTGTAAGGATGGTGCGTGTGTTGAAGAGCTGTATCTTGGCCGTACACAGTGGCAAACCAGTGCTGCAGGCTGAAGCTAGACAACTCCTGTTTGTGTCTTTACCACTATGCTTGACCATTAGAACAATGCATGAAAAATTGTGGTGGGCTTATGTGTTAAGATCAAGGTTGGGTGTTTCCCTATGGGAAGTAGTGTTCCAAACATGAAGAAGAAACAAAGCCCGTAGCAGAGGGATGAAACCAGGTGATCAGTGATCCTGTCTGGCTTTTTAATCTGTGAACCTGTACAAAATGCTCTGTTTTACCTGTCTGCTCCAATTCCTAGTGCTGAACTTGTGTATGCTGGTGGTTGAAAATAAATGAGCTGTTTACGTGGAGCTCCCAAAACGAAATAGAATCTGGTAACCTCTTGCACTGTTAGTCTTGCAAAAATGACTTTTGCTGCCAGAGGAAGCTGACGGTACCCTAAGCACAGAAGCGAGCTCTGAGCGTAACTGAAGAGATGGTAGTGGCAAAGGGAAAGGTGTCTGCAGTTGTCTGCTGGCCTGGGTATTCCTGATCTGTAACCTGTTCTGGTTCAGATCTTGTGGGCAAAAAGGAATGTTTACACCAGCATGATGGCGGCTGTGGTAGCAGAGGTGATGATGGTAGCGATGTGGAGTCAGAAAGTCTCAATGCAGGATTTTGGAATGAGCATTTCTTACTCTCTCGGGATGATATCTGCATAGAAATCCAGATTCCTGCTTTCCTGTCTGATTTCTGAGCTGCTTTCTGAATGTATAAGACAGCAACTTCAAAATTGGCAGTGCAGCCTGGTTATGTGTATGGTTCTTAATGTTTGGGAACAGCATAAACTGGGGAGGGTGATGGCATTAGTTCTTTGCATGTTGTTAAATGCTGGTTCTTTATATAATATTGTGTTGCTAAATTATATACAAATCTTTGTACGATTTCTTCACAGGGTAGATGATTGATTGGTCTTTTAGTTCTAATTGACCAAAATAGAATTATTCTTTAGCTGTATTTCAGGTATTGTTGAATAAGAATCTAATGTTTCTATTTATCTTGCCCTCTGTACATATCAGTATACCAGGAGGGAAGTGGAGAGGACACCTGACCAACATTAAAGACAGGTAAATGCAACATGCTCTTTAAAAGTGAGGTGTTGTCTTGGTTATTTTATCTTGAACTTTTCTTTCATAAATATAAAAAGTAGGTCTCCTTATATAAGAAAATATTTTAATCCTTGAGAATATGAACCTTTGTTGTTTACATATGATTTCCCAAACTCCAGTTTCCAACTCTGAATTCTTGTCCTAAGCAGAGCCGAGACAGGAAAACGCAGAAAAATAGGAGCTGCCATTTTACTGGGTGGCTTATTTGTTTACTGTTTAGGAATTAAAGACTTGCTTTTTTGGTTGGCTTTATAATACCTTTGTTTAACACAATATGTAATAGAGCAGTTTTGGTGTGTAAATGGATGTTGTCTTGAAAACTGATACTATTCAGATACCGTACAGATGGAAAGGTTCTCCTTCCCCCTGGATTTTCAGTGAAGTCAAAATGATTCCCAGGTTTCCACAAGGATAACTTCGGCGTGTGTTTCTATTACAGTACAGTTTTCTTAACGTCTGTAAATCCCTAATTTAAACGTTACTCTATTTGAAACCTAGTTCTGTGTTTTTGTAGCAACTTGGCACTATAAATCTAGTATTATAGGAATGTCTCCAATGGATTAAGGGGGTTTTGGTGGTTTTTAACAACATGCTGTGTTGCATACTCTGAAAGTAAAAGCACATGTAGAGTCTGCTGCTTTTGAAGCCCATGAAAGAACAGCATAACTCACTGTCTTAAGAGCAGGGGTTGTTCACTGTAAGATGAATTATTATTATTATGTGAGAGTGTGTGTGTGTACTATACTGTAATATGGTAATTCACCGAACTCTAGACAAACTTTGTCCGCCTTTAGTGTTTTAAAATTCTAAAGTTGATTGTCTTGGTTCTGAGGTAGCTTGTTAACTACTGTCTGTAAACACTGTTACAGACTTTGAGAGCTAAACTAACTTAGATCACCTTGGGTTTTATCATGGATTAAGAATCTGTGAACAAAATGGCCAAGGTGCTGTATGATAGTTAAAGAACATTTTTCACTCGTTTAATTTTAACAATTAAACCTCAAATCCTACGATTCATTTCTGAGATTGTGCTTGTGAACATAAGATATTTGAATGGATTTGGAGAAGAATGGTACTCCTTCTGTTCAAACTATGCCTAGCTGGGTGAATATAGGCTCCTGAACAGGGGAAATGTGAAACATCATACCTTGTGAAACAACATGTCCTGCATAGAAGAGAAGCTTAAGTGGGAGCAAGCAGCAAAAAAGTCATTGTTTGTCAGCCAGGAAGAACCAAAGACCCCTTCAGACTAAGCACCATTTTATTGCCTGTTGGAGTGGCTACTGGATTCTGCTTATTTTCTTGGCACCGTGGCTGGAGTCTCCAGTCTGGTGATGAAGGTGCAAGCTGGATCTCATGTCCAATATTCTTGGCAGAAGTGCTTGAGAATAGACATGACTGACTGAATTTCCTTAGTGTATGTTAACGTCCCACCTGACCATTTCTTGGCGGCATCCTGAGCTGCATCAAAAGAAGCATGGCCAGCAGATCAAACGAAGTGATTCTCCCCCTCTACTCCACTCTGGTGAGACCCTACCTGGAGTGCTCTGTCTAGCTCTGGGGCCCCCAGCATAAGACACACCTGTTGGAGCAAGTCCAGAGGACAACCATGAAGATGATCACAGGGCTGGAGCACTCTCCTATGAAGACACTCTGAGAGAGTTGGGGTTGTTCAGCCTGGAGAAGAGAAGGTTCCTGGAGGAGACATTATAGCACCCTTCCAGTACCTAAAGGGGACCTACAAGAAAGCTAGAGAGGGACTTTTTACAAGGGTATGTAGTGATAGGACAAGGGGTGATGACTTTATACTGAAAGAGGGGAGATTTAGATTAGAGATAAGGAAGAAATTCTTCCCTGGGTGAGGCACTGGAACAGACTGATCAGAGAAGTTGTGGATGCCCCATCCCTGGCAGTGTTCAAGGTCAGGTTGGATTAAGCTTTGAGCAACCTGGTCTAGTGGAAGATGTCCCTGCCCATGGCAGGGGGGTTGGAACTACATGATCTTTAAGGTCCATTTCAGCCCAAACCATTCTATAATTCTTTTCCTTTTTAAAGTAGTTATTAAAGAGTTAAGCCTAGAAAAATGCCTGGGTTTAACCCACGATCAGAGATGCAGGTCAGGAAGTATACCCATGAAGTCTACGCATATTTGTAGCTCATTGTTTTGTCTTTAGAAAGCGTATCTGCAAAACTTCCAGGTAAATTTTTTAGAGGGGGGAAAAAAAAAAGGTTAATGTAGTTCACAATCGAAGCACAGAGGTGCAGGTTTTTTGTCTCGGTCCTTCACTGTTACCCCACCTTACGTGCTGGTTTTGTGCTGGGCCCAGAGGCTAGTTCATGGTAGTGATGCGTGACATAGATTTTTTGACCTGGGTATGGAGTTGTGCATTTTGTTGATTGTTTAGTTTATCAGGGCTCTCAGGAGAGACAACTAGGAAAGGAAAGAATGAACAAATGGGGCATGGAAGAGATGACAGTTGCAGTTTGATTTCCTTCAAGCTGTGTGTTAGGGCAGAGGTCATGGCTGTGGGACATGAAACCACAGAAAAGGCTAAGTATTAAAATAAGATGTTTGTTCTTTCTCTCAAAATACAGTTCTGGGAAATCATACAAAAATCCAGAAGTGGTCATGGAAGTTAGGCCTGTCTTGTTTTGCATCCACGGGTGTGCTGTGCTAGTGGGCCGTAGGAACTAATAACCAGCTCATAGCACTTGACATGATTCTCTTGGTTGTGGTTTGTTTCGGTGGCCTTTCCCAGTATTGGGAAGTTTTTGCAGCACTGGGGTGGTTAGGCACACAAAAGTTGTGCTTATTGGCTGGTGTGGATCTGTGTGTTCTCCGTAGCGTGGCCTCACTTGTGCTGTTCTGGAAAATTTTTCAGTATCTGCTATGGCATGCTAGCACTCTTCTTGAGGAAACTAAAGAATTTGAGGTCTGTTTTTTCCCATCCCCTATTGTTCTATTCTGTAATCTTTTCTTTTATTATGGATTTTCAATCTCTTTGGTCTTTTAATGTTAAAAACATGCATGGACAGATCAGTGGAGGGTTCTTGTGGGTGTCAGAGACAAAGCAACATATGATTTGGGATTTGCAGAACCACAATTGTTACTATAGCTGTTGGCCCTGCAAACAGGGAAACCAAGTGCTGAGAAATAGACAATGTGAATGATGCAGGAAACTGGCCAGGCCAGAGCAGTTGCATCACCTTCCCACACTGAGATCTGGGCTGTGTATATCCGTGATGACTTTCCTGTATGGTAGGGAAACCTCCAAATATTGGAGATGGGGAAATCAGTGGTAATGCTGCGAGCTGAACTCTGATCTCTCAAGGCCTAAAGAAATGCTTGTGAATATTTAAATACTGCTTTTGTTATTTCCATGCTCTCATCCAGTTTTAGTCCTAAATCCTGAAACATTTCTAGAGTTAAATATTTGATCCTGATCCCACTAAATAACATAAAAATAATTCTAGTGATGTTAGTAGGCTTTGGATGATCCCACAAAGAGTACAACTAATTTTCTGATGATCATACTGTGCTGGAGTGCTTGTCAAGAATTGTACTTGTATATAGACACTCAATAAGTCAGTAAAATTTAACATATTTCCTATTTAAAAGCCTTTATCCCTTTATTTTCTTGTTTCACTATTATTACAGTGGACAGTGCCCAGTTTGCAACCATCAGTTGGAGGACAGTGACCTCACTGAAGAGGAGTATAGTAATCTCAGAGAAAGGATAATAAGGGATGTGATACATGGAACGGACACTTTCAGAAAGACAAGCCCACAGGTAGGTCTTGCCCATCCTTTGCTGGGAGGGTAATACACAATTAGTGTTCAGGTACTTGGAAAACACAACAAATCTTTTCTTCTTTGCTTTAAACATTCATCGGTCACTGGGTACTGAACTATCCAGTGTCTTTTTCAGTTGTCTTTATAAAGTGGGTCTAAATATTGACCTTTTTCATATTGTTTTTGTTCTTATATTTTCAGCCAGCTGTTAATGGATACTGGAATAATTAAAATGCAAAATTGTTTTACATTAAAAAATTTAAAAGGTATGGGAATCTTTTAATCCGTCAAAAGCTAAATTTTAAAAATTGAATAAAATCCCAGGACCTAGAACAAATGAAGTCATCTAGTATTTTCAGCTTGCAAAAAAATAGAAGTCCTAGTGCTCTTAATTTCAGTATCATATCTGAAGTTTATGCTTATGTGCTGAGTATTTGATTTTCCTGTCGGGCAGCTGTTTGCCAGAAACAGTAAAGAACCAATTATCATTTTGAACAGTCCACTTTCACAATTTGCCAACCAACTGCCTTTCAATTTTCACAACCCATTTTCTTATTTATAATTACAGTGTACATAAGGGGTATCAAGCTTTCCAGAGGTCATTGTAAACATACGGGAGGGCATAATTCCCAGACACTGTATTGCAGCTCTGTTTGTCACCCGAGTTGTCTGAAGATCAGCAGTACAGCAGTGACGTAGGGATCGAAGCTGAGCTCCACTAGATGGAGCCCGGGCTACGTCCCAGTGGGACTTTGCTTTACCTTTACAAGCCTTGATGTCATTTTGCTGCACCTCAGTTCTGCACCCGTTCTCAAAACATGGAAGAGGACACCAGGTTTAATGCTTCAGGCTTTCTGCAGACACAGACATTGCACATGTGTAACAGTTACAGAAACCTGAAACAGTCAGCGTTGGGGTCCTTCGAGTACAGGCAGGCTATTGTTCAGACATGTAATTTCCACACAGATTTTGTCCTCAGTTCAGGACTTTTAGCTGATCTAGCTGTGAAATGTACAGGGGAGTAACATTTTCCTTAAAATGTAGCAATAATTTTAAGTATTTAATGGGTACTGGTGTTCTATAATATTATAAGATAAACAAGAAGATATGTTCTATTGCACATTGTACAATTAATGCTGCCTGTTCACTAAAAAGCTTTGTGAAAATCATGGTGGAGGTTGGTTTAGTAAAGAAAGCAACAACAACAAAACCATTCCTTAACCGGTTAACTGTCTAGTCTATGATCTTTCAATTCTCTTTCCTGTGGGACTGCTGGCTTGAAAATTTGAAATGCATCAAGTACAAGATGAGCACAGATGAGCAGTAGCAGTTGAAGGGAGGAGATTTAGGAAAGGAGTTCTGGGTAACAGGACATTCATGCGCAAGCTGAGCAGTAGTGGAAATAATGTTCCTCCTATTTGAGAGCCTGATTGATCAAATGAAAGCAATCTAATGGAGCAAAGCCTCCATTCACTGGGTTAAGTTTTGATGTCAGCAGATTTTAGTCCATGTGATAGCTGAAATCCCCTCGCTTACCACTCTGGGACCACCCACTTGCTAGTTCCAAGCTGATCTTGTTCCAGTTCCGAAGCAGCAGGCAGTCACCAGGAGGCTGAATGGAGATGAACTTGGTGTGTTTACTGTTGGCTGCACAGCTCAAAGGCTGCTTCCTCAGTGAATTTTGAGTATGGATGTGGGGCTAGAGGCAAAACAGTGTCATGATGTGTCAGAAGTTTCCAGAAATAAATTCGGGGCTTTTTAGTTGCCTTTGTGCTGTGAAAGCAGACGTGGTGATGAAAATATGCTGCCCATTTTAGGTATGCCAGACTGTGTGACTTCTTCTGCAGCCAGGGTTTTCCAGAGGGGAAACTAGGTGAGGAGGCTGAAAATAGGATGTACGCAAGTCTATCTGAGAGGGGGGTTTCCATTTTCTAGTCAGTCATTTTTCTGTAGTAGCTGCAATTCAAATAGAAAACATTTTAACTTTCTACTCCTTCTTTTCTCCTAACTAGTTTTCTTTAGTGCCTCTGTGTTTCTTGAAATGAAATGATTATTCAGGAAAACAGTGAGTTGTTTCAAGCTCTAAACATTTTTTTTTCCATAATGTTTCAAATTGAATATGGAATGCATTTGGAATCCTTTTTTAAATTATTTTTCACTGAGGAATAGTCTCTTACTTTTGCAACAGCATCATTGCTTTATTTGATTTTGTTTCTCTCACTTAAGAGTAAATGCGATCAGGGTAGAAAATTAGGAGCAAAGATTTGGTTTACTGAGGATCCCCCAAAAGTAGTCTGTTTGCTGTGGTTAAAAAAATCTCTTCTGTAATTAGCATTAGGAAAGAAAATCAAAACAACTTATGCTTGTACATCAGATTGGTAGTGAACACTATTTACAAATACACTGAAAAGATGCTTGCATGAACTGTGATTATCTGTGATAAGGAAATACCTGTTACACATTAAAAATAGGCATCAATTCAGATCTTTATGAAGGGTGCAGGGTTTGGAGCACAAGTCTGATGAGGAGTGGCTGAGGGATCTGGGGTTGTTTAGCCTGGAGAAAAGGAGGCTCAGGGGAGAGCTTATCAGCCTCTACGGCTACCTGAAAGGAGGTTGGAGTGAGGTGGGTGTCAGTCTCTTCTCCCAAGTAACAAGTGACAGGACAAGAGGAAATGGCCTCAAGTTGCGCCAGGGGAGGTTTAGGTTGGCTATTAGGAAAAATTTATTTACAGAAAGGGTTGTGAAGCCCCAGAAGAGGCTGCTCAGGGCAGTGGTGGAGTCCCCATCCCTGGAGGGGTTTAACAGACATGCCAGTGTGGTGCTGAGGAACATGGTTTAGTGGTGACCTAGCAGTGCTGAGTTAGTGGTTGGACTCGATGACCTTAAAGGTCTCTTCCATCCAAAATGGTTCTGTGATTTATGCACAACTACTGAAGGGTCTGTTAGGATGTCATATGATGATTGATCAAATATAGCGAGCTGCAGCCTCGCAGCCTGCTGTGGAAGGAAGATGATTGTAACAAGACTGTCACCTTTTGTACCAACGTCGAGATGATGTTTTCAGTTGGATGCCTGTTTACTCTGGCTGCATTTAGTTGGGAGCTGTGTCATTGTACCTGAGATGATACAGTTGGTGGACTGAGAGGCAGAATCAACTTTTGCTGTGACGATTTTCACATTGCAGCTGCTCCCAGGTGTTTCTCTCAAATACACAAATGCACTAATTTCATTCCCTTTGTGGTACTTCTCACCTCTGATGAGCCTGAAACTGTTGTGTAAGTGGAAGGAAGCACTTGGGAGATGTGTGTGTGCTGTCAAGAAGGCAGGAGGAGGTGGGTTTGTGGCCATGTAAAGTCCTCACACTAGATCTGAGCTAAGTGTATAAAGGGGTTTTACATATTCTTGTAGAATATAAGAGACTGGAAGGGTAAGAGGAAGTGACCCATTCATCTCAATCAGTTGCAAAAATAACACTGAGGTTGTGCTGTTTCCAAGGAGCCTTGAAAATAAAGCCATATATCTTACTTTCAGATTGATACCTTTTCTATAATGCTTTGGTTCTCCTTCCACATGTGCATGTTTCTCAACTGCATGATTTGCCCCAAAGCCCTGTGTGGTATATGTCAGTCCTGTTCTGAACAGCGTAGTTTGTTACTTCCAAAAACCCTGTGTACTGCAAACTCTCAGAAGATTCTGTCTGACACAGTCTGCCCTAACCCCATCTGGCAGAGCCTTCACTGCCAACTTCCAGTGTGATCTTCTCTTTCTTCTACCTGCTTTCTTGACTCTCAGCTTGTGGTCACAGTCAGCTAAATTGCCTGCACTTGAGCTGTTTCCAAGGTGAGCTACCCTCACCTGCCCTGAGATGCCATCTCTTTTGCATCTGGATGTCATGGCTTCTTTAAGGAAGAGAAGGCTGGTTAATTCAGTTAGGTCTGCTGTGTTTCCTGATAAGATCAGGGGCTGAAGAGGAGACAACCCCTTCCCAGCAAACAGCTGATACTGTGTGCACAGTGTGTGGCACAGCCCAGGCTATAGGTGCCCTTTACCTCCTCTACCTCTATTTCCATAGATGTTACCTCCCCCCTGTCACTGCCACAGAGCAAAGAACTTTCTGAAGGGAGGAAACATGGAGGGAAGGACTGTTTGTCCTCTACAGTGGCAGTGCAAAAATGGGTGTGTTGCTAAATGTTGCAAAGCCCCTTGCACTGGGTTGGTGCCTCTTTTGGGCAGGAACAGTTTCCGTGGTTTCTTCTCAGGTGGGAATGACTGCAGGTCCTCTCGTTGGTTTTGTGGCAGGCTTGTCACTTCGCTAGAGTTTGGTTTAAATGGCGGCACCTGGATTCAGATCGACCTTCTGCAAGATCCATGCTGGCAGGATGAAAATCCTGCTGGTGCCAGTGTGGGTTGAAAACTTTGTTAGTTCTGGTGGTGAGCTGTAGTTAGGATTAGGGATAAGCTCGGGCTTCAACATGGAGATTCCTGAGCTTGCCTTTTTTTTTTTCCTTCTTTTTTTCTTTTCCTTTTTTTCCACCACCCCACACCCCCTTTCTTCCTTCCTTCCTTACTCTAGGAGGCCTAAGAGTAGGATGAATGCTGAGGTGGGTTTAGATGAGCAAGTTATGACTAAGTTCTGGATGGGTATGAGTTACTGACTTGTAGGTAGGCCGGGGTTTCAGGATGGCAAGAATGGAAGAACCTGTTATGGCTGCATCTAGGAAGTCCTGAAAGTGTGGTGTTTGGGGGTTAGTGTTTTGGTCAGCAGGTGCTGGAGAACTTGAGTTATTGTTAGAGTCTTACAAGTTCATTTGTTCTCCAAGAGCTAAAGCCAGTGGAGATGAAAGGCTTATTGGTAGCCTTTGGGGTATGTGTTGGTGGTGGGCTATGGATACGACCAGGGTAAGAGTTGATATTGGAGAGTTGAAATACTTGAAGCACTTGCTTAATATGGCTGTGGTTAGGCCAGGGCATTGGTAAGGACAAATGTGTTATCTAGTCTGCAACAACACCAATCAGAACACTTGCTTATAGCTGCTGTTTGATTATAGGATGGCCAGGGCTGATCAGTTTAATTCTACAGGTTTTGCAGAATAGCAGATTGATGACTGAGTCCATTGTTGCCTTGTGGCTAATTTTTAGTTATGGGAAGGCCGTGGTCATTTCCGTGTAGTTAAGGATAGGGTTAGCATTACAGTTAGAATGAAACACAGTTGCAGATAGGGTTGAACACAGGTAATGGATTATGGTGGGTATTGGACAATTGCAGTAGTAGAGTGCTCAGAGTCTGAGAGCACTGAGGCCCAAGCTATGGCATTTATCCAGCTCACTTTCTGTTCTCCTGCCTCCTTTTAGTTCAGGGTGGATGTTACATTCTCCTTGTGATATGATCTGCTAGAGGGGAGGGAACTGCTGGGAGGAAGGAAAAGGAGAAGAGGGGAGACCAAATGGGAAATGGGTGGTGAGAGACAAAGGCAGTTGGAATTTTTCTAAGGTTTCTCTTGCATCTTCCCTTTCTGCAAAGGCTCCTGGTAATGGAAGCAAACAGAAGCACGAAGAGTGTTTTGGCAGGAGGATAAAAGACTTAGCTGCTTCCTTAGCAGCCAGAAATAGATCTAGATGAAAACATTATAAACTCAGCACATTTTTCTTTCTCTCAATTACCTCAGTGTTAGAGAATCTTTCTTGGGAGTGGGTAGGATCTTGTGCAGTGGTTCCCTTTCTTGATTTATATAGCAAGGATTGAGCTGGGATTTTGTTCAGGTCACTTGGTCTCCTTTGCTATCAAATGGTTATGCAGCAAAATGAGGCCACCCTGCAACACAAGAATGTTCCTTTCCTCCAATCCACTGTCGAAGCCTGTTTCATTGTCCTCTACAGTCTTTTTAAACTACTACTTTGTCACCTCTGTATTTGGAAATTTTCCTAACATGATACATGCTTCATATTCCAGTTAGTGCAAGCAAGAAAGAAAAATCTGGTTCGAATCTTACTTTTTTTTTGAACATCAGTTATTTGGTTAAAATATAGTTGCTCACCTGAACTCGTTTCCACTGTCTATCATCTGAAGATCTTGATAAGCAAAATGCAAACGTGGTTTGCTGGTGCAGTGATTTTTTTCTGTCCTTACATTAATGAGAATATATAAGAAGAAGTGGAGGGAGAGGAATAGAAGTGGAGGGAGAGGAATAGAAGTGGAGGGAGAGGAATAGAAGAAATTGAACCAAAGTTTAAGAATGACATACCTTGATAAAGTATTTCTTTTTTCCTGTTCATTAGCTGATCACAGAGGCAGACAGGGCCATAAATATAAATTCAGAACCATAACTTTTATCTAAAGAATTAAACTAAGCAGAATTACCTGAGTAGCTGATTTTTAAGATTATTTGATCAGGAACTCCTTGGACACACAGTCCTTTACATGCAGTTCATGCATTCCACTAAGTAGGATCTTGAGACATGTTTACATAATGCAGACTTGTGTACACTACCATCCTTTTTTAAACTGTTTGCTGTCTCTGAATATTGCAAAGTTCTGTGATAATACTTCTAAAGTAAAGTTAGTGTGAGCACATGCTGATTTAAGACACTTTTAAATGTTACCTCATGGAACTTAAGCATTATGGAATGGTCCTTTACCATTTGATCCTTTGGTCTGTTGCCAAAGGTCCTGAGATGAGGAGCTGGTCTCCAGCTGGTCTCCAGCTCCCTTTCCTAAATATCTGTAAAATATTTCATATATATGGGAATTAGTACAGTATTTTGAAATATGCTGCTCATTTTCTAGCATGACCCTTTGTTTTTTTCTTTTCTGCCTTGTTTTAATGCTATAACTAGTTCAGAGGTTTACCAGGTCACATTATTCCAGAGAGTTTGCACAATTTTCAGCAATCGTTTCAACCATATTACCATGTACAGATGCTGGGTGAGTAGGTTTATAATTTTCTGGATTGTTTCTAGAAATATTAAAATAGGGGTAGAACACATGGTGCCATTCAACCCCTCAGAACAATTGCTGTTTCTCTTGAGATTGCAGATACTAGTTAGCAGAAGCATTTGATGGCAGTGTGATTTCTGAACTAGCATAACTAGCTGTACCACCCCGCCAGCTGCTCATTCCTGCCCCTTTGGCCCCTGCAAGTGAGCACAGCCCACGGTAAACAGGGCACAAACCCAGAGGAAAACAGAACATTCTGTTTTCTGGTGGCTTTTTTTTTTTTTTCCTAGCTAGATTAGTTTCTTGTTCAGATTTTCTTCAAAGGTTTGTACCAGAACTGCTGAGAAAGCAGCATGGAGGTGTATCTGGCTGTCTGATATACACGTAAAATTTTTCCACATGGATATTATAGACTGTGTGTAATTAAGTGCTAGTCTGCCTCACTTGGGATGCTGTCTTTTTCATGAAGGTCACGATGTGTTGCTTTTCTATTATCCCACTGTCTTTCTATAACACTCCCATTAGATTGTATTTAAGCATTCAAGTCAATCTTTTTCTGGTTTAGCACTCTGTGAAATGGTTTGCCCTAAGATGAAAAGGTTCCAAAATGGTGGTTTTAATATTGAAAGCACCGTGAATTCAAAACATTTCTGCCTTTGCAAGGTATTTTTTGGTTTGTTTGTTTTAAAAGGAAGCTTGGTACGGTCCCTTTCTCTACTCTCATCCTCAGGATGGCAGCCTTGCAAAGGTGAGGGTGTTTTTCCACTGAGGACAGCAGCACAAACTGCTTGTCCTTCCCTCCGTGTTTTGTGCTCAGGAAGGATGTTTCAGAATTGTGCTGCCTGGATTGCTGAGATCTAGGTTTTGGCACTGGCCTTGTGACTGACACTCTGATGTAGGCAGGCAGGGACAAGTCCTGTGACAATACTGTCTGCTGTTGACAGAAGCAACACAGAGCATACCTCAGCCAGGTTGTCAA
This sequence comes from Bucorvus abyssinicus, assembly GCA_009769605.1. Classification (NCBI taxonomy): domain Eukaryota; kingdom Metazoa; phylum Chordata; class Aves; order Bucerotiformes; family Bucorvidae; genus Bucorvus; species Bucorvus abyssinicus. The sequence continues at coordinate 11,723,509 of CM020042.1, forward strand.
CGTGCCTGCCAGTGCCCTCCTGTTTGTGACAGTGTCTCTGAAGGCTGTAGCCACTGGTGTTTGTGACTCCTGGATTATTTGTTAACTTCAGAAGCATGTAACTGAGGGCAAACAAACCCTACGCAACCAGAGTACATGATGATACCATACACAATACTGAGAAATGCCTTCATGCTCGTAGGGGTTGGAAGGGGGTTTCCAGCTTTGAAGCTGTTGGGGAAATATTCAAACCCTTCAGGCACAGCAACAAACAGATTTAAGAGTGTTCCAACAAGGCGCCTCAAAAAAAAAGATTGGCTGGATTTCAGTTTGACAGCTGAATTTTATTTCTCACGCTCTGACGCTCATTCCTGTGTTTTTCTTCTGATACCAAGAAATGTTGCAGAAAACAAAGCAACCCCCATCACTTTTTGTACTTTATGAAACTGTCAAAAAAAGTGAGTGTTTTCACTTCTCTAAAAGCTGCTCTTACAGCATTGAAAAACACACTGTTTGATGCTTAGGGTAGAATTACGTAGTACTTAGGTGTGGTTTAATATTCTGTTAATTAGAATTTGCTCTTGAGTATATTGCCATTTCGTATGGAGAGGGGGAGCACTGCTTTTTGTGTTGTACAAAGCTTAAACTGCTGTGACTGCTTCTGGACACAATATATGTTGAATACTGTAGTTTTGCACTTTTTAATAATTTGACTTTAGTGTCTGTCTGCCATTCCCGATGAGCAAGCGTAAACTTTGTTGTTCGGAGGAAGCAGCCTTTCCTGCAGTGATTTTATTAGGGTTTGGTAGGGTTTTTTCTTTTTTTTTTCCTTCTTTTTTTTTCCTTCCAAATTCCGTGTGTTGGCATGGAATACAAACCTTTCTTTTATTTAAAAGTCCTCTGTGAATTGCTCATTTATCTCCTTTGTATGTCATATTACTTTGGTTTTTTGACATTTAGATGGGTAGATGTTTTGGATTGTTGAAGAATTTGTGCAATACCATGATTTTATTTCTAGTTGCCAGCATATTTCCTATTTAGACTTGAGGAGAAAAATGCTTGAGTGATCTGACCTTTCTGTGGTCTGAAACTTGTCATACCCTGTTACAGACATTAAAATTATTTCAAAATAGTCATTTGAATTACTTTCATTGCTCTTATCAAAGGACATTTTTGTTTAGCAATGGTTTCTTTGTTTTGTCTTCAATTGCGATGTTTATTTCTATGTTATCATTTAACACAGAGGATCTGTAAATACTGACAATGAATCCCTCCCCTCCTTTTCATTGTGCTTTTGAGGCTTGTAGTCTGAGTGTGCACTGGAATTGGAAGAAAAAGATACGTTACTGTTTATAAATGTATTTACAGAAGTTGAAATAGTATTAGTACTCTTACAGAAAAGTCCTTTCCAGATTTATAACTACTGCTGTTTCAAATATTGGCTGTGTAAGCCAGGCTTTTGAAATCTGAGGTCACATTTTTTTAAAAGTATTTTTTAAATGAGCGGTTTAAAGTAGCAAAACTAATCTTTTTTCTTTCTTTCTTTTCCAAACAATAATTCCTATACTTCTGGGGTTTTTTTTTAAACCAACCTCTATCTCTTGTTCTGCTGCAATACCCCAGGTTGAGAGAGAAATCGCATTAGATGTTGTAGCTTCACAGTCCAGTCAGAATAGTCACTGCTACCCATGGGGAAAGGTGATCCCAGTAGTCTCCCTTGCTACCAGTCTCATTCCTATTCCATGTCCTGGCTGAATTTTCATCCCAGGACAGACCTCTGTGCTCTGACCTGAACAGGGGGACTGGTGCAGGCTAAATGTTAACTGACTCAGTTCATGGTCGTTCAGTTCTTCATCCACGTTGGTCATTGTCTTTCTGCCAACAAACATGTTTGCATAGGTAGAGGAGGGGCTGAGGGAGGGGAGAAGGTAGAAATACATCTTTCTGTAGTAGCACCAGTACATACCAGTATAAAATGATGGTGAAATAGGACATGAGTCATCCAGCTGGTGTGGAGTACCAAAAAAATGTGAGCCTGTTTTGTGCTTTTGCTGAGATCTGAATGGACTTGAGCCACCCACACACTAGTGGTTAAACAAAAAATTACTTTAAATGTCTTTAATTCTTCATGTCCCAGTTAAATTCCATCGTGGGTTTGTTGTGGCTGGCTCTTATTTCCAAATCGATTTAGTCAGTGTGTGTCCATTTGCAAAGATAAGCTTCCTTAGGAGAAGGTGCAGTGAATCATTTCTAATGGTGGCGTGGTTGGCATTCCCCTATTTTCCCAGCTAGGCAATGAATGAAATCAGGTGGTTTTGTTTAAATTCTCTTTTCTTTTGTACGTGGTATGAAACAGGATGTCACTGGAGCCTCCTGTGAGCACCCTGCTGCGTGGTTCGTGTTCCTGCTGCAGTGAGACAAGCAGATTGACAGACCTGCCTAACTTGGTGTCATCTGCAAAGTGACTGAGGGTGCACTTGATCTCCTCATCCAGATCATTGATAAAGGTATTAAACAGAACTGGCCCCAAGACTGAGCCCTGGGGAACACCACTTGTGACCGGCCACCAACTGTGCTCTACTTCATTTGCTGCTTGTGAAGATGATCTTAAATTTCTTCTTCCAGTTGGCTAGTGAGGGAAATATCTTTAGAGAATTGTGGGTGAATAATCTCTTTATGGCTGTGGCTGTAAGATCTGCATAAAATCCAGACAAATCCCAATCTTCAAAAGATCACCATCCTATGAATTGTGTACTTTCTCTGTGGTGGGTGGGCATCTGGTGCCCACCGAGCTGCTCTATCACTCCCCTCCTCAGCAGGATAGGGCCAGGGTGTGGGGGGTTGTGGAGAAATGTGGTCAGTGGGTCAAGGTAAAGGCAGTTTAATAAATCAAAAGCAAAGGCTGTGTGGAAGCAAAGGAAAACAGATTTTTTTCTCTACTTCCTGTCAGCAGGCGATGTCCAGCCGTTTCCCAGGAAGCAGGACTTCAGTATGAGTAGTGGTTGCTCCAGAAGAGCAATAACGTTGTTAAACTGTCCCTCTGCTTCCTCCTTCTCTTAGCTTTTATTGCTGGGCAGATGTCTTATGGTCTTGAATATCCCTTTGGCCGGTTTGGGATGCCTTCCTGGCTGTGTCCTCTCCCAAGATCATGCGCACCCCTAGGTGAAGGGGGAATGTTGGACAGGCAGCCTGGATGAAGTGGGAGCACTGCTCAGCAGCAGCCAAAACGCTGGTGTGTTATCAACACCTTTCTACCTACCAGTACAGAGCACAGCACTGTACTGTGGGGGAAACTAACCCCACTGCTGTGGGGAAAACTACCTCCATCTCAGCTGGACGCAATGCACGCTTACAGTGTAAGTCTGTGTGTGTTTGATTAACCATTCGTTAAGGGTTGCTGCATCTGGATGACATAGTCTGCTGCTTATTCCCAGGCTTCGCCCTTCTCCTTCCCTGTGTCCAGAGAGAAGTGACTCAAAACCTGCCTCTCAGGGGAGCAGACTTGGATCTTTGTTTTATATGTATTTTGTTTTCTTCTGGAAAATGAAAGGAGCACTCCTGTGTCTTGCTGGGGAAATACGGATGGCGAGGAGAAAATGAACTGATCCTTGGGGATTTTTAGTCTGTCTGAGGCTTTTTACTGGAGTCTGCTGTATTTGGTGACATATATATATTAAACTTGGCCATTTGTCTTCTGCACTTACTCTGCTATTAACTCTTCATCTCCCTGTGTGCATAAGAGTTTCCTGTGCCAGCAAACCTTCTCGCCTGTATTGCAGTTTACTCGTAGTGAGGCAAAACAAGAGCAGGATGGAGGCTGTCAGGGACACACTGTCAGGGCCATACTCTCAGGCATCTGTTGAGAACCAAGAAGGAGACATGGACAAGAGATGGCAAGGAAGGGTGGGGTGGGCAAGGAAATGACCCTGAAAAGGCTGCAGCATCTCCGCAGCTCCAAAGTAAACACAAGAGAGCTAGAAGTTGGCTCCCCACTCTGCCCATGAGAGAAAACCCACACCTTCAGAGCTGCTCTGTAACTATTGTCACTTGAAATAAAACACCACTTTAGAATTCCCCGCAATGTGTTTGCTTTGTATTGAACTGAGCCCTAAAAGACAAGATCACATGTACACTATACTTATAAAAATGTCTGCTTGACTGTATCCATGTTCCTTCAGATCATACTGGCATTTTTAGGCATTAAGAAATTATCGCTCTATTAGAGCATTTACCGTATTTTCCATCTGCTTCTAGTTCCTTTTGTCTTTTCCATTTTTGCTCATCTCAAACCTCACCTTCATTCGGTCTGCATGTGCTTCCCTTCTTTTTATGTTTCCCACGTTTCAGACCACCACCCAGTACTACAGTGATGGCTCATCTGATTTTGAACCATGGGGAAGTCCACTGGATGGCATAAGCCCAGAAGTCAGGAATCCCTGTTGCTTGAGTTTGCATTTGTTTCTCCTCTCCCTCCCTGCCACCCTCTTTGCTAATGACTTCCTTTCTGTGTCTTGGTGTCCCTGTCAGTTGGCAATGAGAACTCATCTATATAAAATGCATTGAGATCGGGGCTGGGGGACAGAGGAAAACACTTCACCAGTGCCAACAGTTTGGTTTTGTTTGAGATGATGATTTTCTTACCCAGCTTTTTATCCATTCTCAATAATCTTTATTTAAGCTATGGAGAAACGAAAGATCACATAAAAGGCAGTTGATTCTGGTGGTGCTAGACAGAGCCCTGTGTTGTCTGTTCCCTCAGTGTGCTTTTGACCAGCATGCTTCTGTTCACTTGGAAGTGATGCCTGAAATTGTGACATCTGAGGGAGGCATCCTCATCTTGCTTGGCTAGTTTGTACTCTTAATACAAGTGACCCTTTTCCTGGTATAATTTGTCATAACCGTTCTGACTACATTTGAAGTTGGTGATCATTTGTTAGTGCCTGACAGCAGGCTATTTTCTGGACAAACATTCTTTCTCTCATTCCTTTCTCTGAGGAAGGATTGTATACGCTGTATAGATTTTTGTTTGGGTGCTGAGGGGGTGTTTTTTATTTAGACTCATGTTACTATATGGCTACATGGGAGAAGGCAAGATTAGGAAAGTGCTTCTTGAATTTTGAGCAGGAGGCATGAAATTCAGAATTGTTTTGAGTTCCCGTGAAATTTCGTTGATAGCCTTGGACTGTGTAACCTCTGCTAGTGATAAATAAGCCTTACTTGTTACTAGCAAGGTCATTTACGAAACCAGGTCACTGCCCACCAGGATGGCTTAGGGTTCCTGTGCCAATTCAAAACAATCAGAAGCAGGAAGTAGAAATCTTACACAAGTGTCTGCTTAAAACCACTAAATCTTTCATCAAAAACCAAGGGAGAAATTCCTGAAGATTCTATTAAAGCTTTGTATTCTGTTCTCCTCCTATGGCATCTCAAGCCTAAAGCAATTGTGGTTTTCTTTCTGTTGGAAAAACTGGATGCTGTTGGTTTGTTCAATCCCTGCATTATGTTTCTGACCTAGGAAGAAAGTTCATTGTTTTGCTACCCTGAAAGCTGTGTCTCTCACAAATGGAGTGATTTGTTTCTAAACAAATGTTTATTTAAATATTGATTGACATTCAGAGTCTTCTTGGTACAATCAAACTAAGTATGGTGCTTGTTTTACACTTGGAAATGTTAAGAATTAGTAAGTGTTACTGGTCTACTGGTTCGTCAAGTTGCTGTGTTTTGCAGCCGGAACAAAAACTATAGCATTGTATCTTTATAAAAGTGTACACTTTGGATTATAATTTTGAAAATCTGCATGACTGTAAAGTTTTGGTTGTAAATTGTAAGGTAATTTAAAATTATATTGGAAGTATCCACTGAAACACTTACAGCTTTTAAAGATTTTTGTATGTGCATGTGGTTGTTTTAGCAAATACACAAGTAAAGATGTGAAGTGTAGCCAGGGAAGGACAAGTGAGAGATGTAGGCTTTGGGTTTTTTTAATTAAAAATTAATGAAATCTTCTGTTAAACTCAACATGTTATTCCCCCGTGTTTATTTGTTTATTGATTTCTTTCAGGAATTTGAAGCCTTTCAAACATTTGTGGAAAATCGACTTCCATTTGATATTGTTATTGATGGACTCAATGTTTCCCACATAAAACCCAGAAAGACGCAGTGTGAAAACGTAAGTGCTGGTTAAATATTCATTAAGAGTTTTGTGTATGCTCTAAGACGATGAGTGCCTTGTTATTGCTTATTCTCCTGAGAAACTGAACAAACCTTTTTTGTAGCACGTGTTACATTGAGGTTCAGAGTTATCTAGATTTCCCAAATTAAAAATGATCACTGGGAAGATGGTTCTTCTTACATTCTTTGTATTAGCCATAAAAAAATCTTACCTGAATTTCCTCATGTATGCAGTGCTCATAGTTACAGCCAAGGTGTTGATAATACCGTTAGTAGGACATATACTGTGTGAGTGTGTATGTTTTCATAGGGATTTTGGGGAATTGAGTAAATCTACCATATAGAAAATTCAGTCGAATATAGTTATGCTGGTAAGAGTTCTTCTTCAAGTAATCCCTTAATTCAAACCACATCCTGTACAAGTTTAAACTTTATTTCACTTCTCTTGTCTTCAGCATTTGAGTCCAGTTCTTATAAAGGCAGCTCAAACTGGCTTCAGTTCTTTCCACTTGGTGATTTGTAGAAGAATCATCCCGCTTTTTCACCAGTACCTATTTTTGAAAATCCTTGGTGCTCTCTTCACTAAGAAATGGCTTAAGGTTTTTCTTTTGTCAATCAAGTATTTACTTTAAATGGGGATCAAGGAAGTAGCTGCTCACATGTATTCCAAAGCCAGGATTTAAATTTTCATGCTCTTGAAATTAAAACTAAGTTATAAATGAGCTTGATAATAAGGGATCTAATTTACTTCTAGTAATTACAAGAAATACATTTTTGTTCTAAGAACTACTTTAAAACTATTCTTAAGAAGCAGGATATGCTTCATATATGTAGATAAAAGCTTCTGAGCTAGGGAGGTTAGATAAACTTGCTGAAAGCTGTTTGTTTCAGAGTGGTGGAGAAGTTTTATGAGACACTGGCTCACGAAGAGGGTACTTTCCTTACTATGAAAATAGAAACGGAAGTTTACAAGTTGTTCGGATGGGATCAGGGAGGAAGTGTTGATTATCTGAGAGTAATCCCAGGCTGCACGTAGTGGCACAAGGTTTTAAGATCTGAAAAGACAGATCTGTGCTGCCAAAGAGGGGGAATGTAATGCGTGTAGTTCCTCAGTGCGTGCCTGTCCCCGTGCGGGAACTCTGAACAGGATCCTGAATGATCTGTAAGAGCTGGAGGCCATAGAGCAAAGAGCCAGTCTGGTTTTGATGGGTAATTGCTGCTGATTCCTGATCAGAAACCTTAATACGACTGATTAGCATGCTGAGCAGCGTGTCTGAGTTCCTCCTTAGCTTCTGCTCTCTTGGAAGGACTTTGGGATCCATGATGCCTCCATAAGGACTGTGTGGGGGCATTTCCATTCAGGTTGTTGCCCATAGATACAGGTCAGATCTCTCCCGATCTCAGGTTCTTACAGATTAGAATGATTTTTAGGAAGATCTGCCTTTCCTTCCTGCACAACAGAATAGTAATGGGCTCACCCATCTTACCTCCAGAAGAAGTTTCTCAGCTAAAATTTATGTGTTCTACGAGCTGTGTTGTGTTAATTGTTACTGCATTTTGTCATGCACAAAAAATGTTTATCCCAGGAGCTTCCGCCAGCTCGTCTTTTGCTGCTTCTGTTATCTGAATCCTGTTTTTGAGAGTATGGAGTCATGGCATGAGACAGGATGGACGTGCCCATTACTCCTGCCTTATACCTGTAGATATTCACTGGCTGGATATACCTTTTTTGTCATTAGAAGTGTATATTTGCATTGAAAGCAACAAAATAGCTCCTTCACTGCCCAGAAGAAATATTCTTCTAGACACATGAAATACTTAAGATTTTTTCCTGTATTGAACCTCTTTCTTTGAGATACTTTATTTTTTTTATGTTAGATGTCATTATACACGATTACAGTGTTAACTATTGAGTTTACTTTTTTTTTTCCAACTAGAAACATGGTTTAAATGCGAGATCATGCTGGATGCTAGTGAATCCTGTTTTATTTCTTTATGACTGAGCTCCTGTGTTGTAACATGTCACAGAAGGACTTTGTTCTTATTTTAGATACTTCTGACAAGAAACATGTCGTGTATTCTTGTTTTCTTACTCTTTTTATTTTAAGACTGCTAAAACCAGAAAGGAAATAAAAAGCCAAACCCACAGAGCAGAGCAAGTCTTTCTTCTGTCTCCAAACTTTTCTTCCAGATGAGGGAAGGGAAAGTCACAGGAATCTCTGCATGTGTTGCTTTCCTGGATACTAGTGTTGCTGCCAAGTAGTCCCCCATCTGTGAGCACTGACCTCTCTGAACACCCTTTGAGGGCTGACTCTGCCACAAAACATCCTTTTTTGCAGGCCCCTTATCCTCACACCAGAGGCAGTGGCATGGAAAATGTGGAGTGGCTGGCGTGGGGCATTCACAACCTGCCATACTAAACTCTTCAGTGTACATAGGGAAACGTAGTGCAAAACTGAGAGGATGGAGAGGAGGAATAAATGCAAGACAAGTTGGAGGCAGAGCACGAAGGATGGAAAAAGCGAAGAGGGAAGGTTGCTGAGGTCAAGCTGGTTGTGCTGGGACACCATGAGTGGCCTATGTTAAAGATGGGCACGCTGTGACTCTTTAGTGACCCCTTCTGTTCGACTTGAGAGAGACTAAGGGAGCAGTATTTCCAAGGACCTGTGTTAAAAGCTGTCCACCCCTTGTTTTACTTGTCAAAAAGCTAAATTATTTTGAGTCAGTCAGTGCTCTTCATTACTGCAGCTGTTAGACCCAGTCAGGATATTGTTTTATAAACTTTTCCAGGGTATCGGTAGGATGCAGTGCTGGTTGAGAAAGTGAGGTTGTTGCTTTCAGTTTATAACACACTGTGAGTGTTACTATGTGTAAATTGTTAGGTTTTTTGAACCATGTCCTTTACGTGATTTAGAAAGGAAGGGCACTGTTAAGCACAGGAGAAAGCCAAAGCTTTATGTGACAATAATATGGTAATTTAAATGCATTCTGGTCTTTATTTAAATTTAATGAAAAACACTGTTCTTGATGACTCAGCTTTAAGAACTGTAACTGTTTTGCTGAAGACCACCTCTAGCTAACTCTTACTTATATAACTTAAAATAAGAAAACATTGATGAAATATTCTGTTCTCAAACATCCTGACATTTATAATTCTATGTAGGCATCCCTTAGGGATTTTGGGAAGGGGCTGGGTTGTGTGGCCAAGGCACAAGTAGCTTGAGGAATGAGAAGGGAAAAAAAGCAGAATTTGAAGGAATGATTTTCACTTATTTAATTCCCAAAAGGTTCTGATATTCTGGAAAACTAGATATGTGACTTTCAGTAGCCCCAGGCAGCTTAGCTCCTCACAGCTAGCACTTCCTTAGCAGAGCATTGTGAATATTATTGACTTGGCAGATTTACATGAATATTCTGTGGCAGTTTTTCTAGCATAAGACACTGTAGGTTTGTAATTACTATCCCCCTTTTTTCCAGGTTGGTTTTATACTGGGTCCGTTTCCTGGTACAGACCACCATGAGGCTGCATCAATTACTAACAAAAAGCGGAGGCAGCACAGGGGGTGGGAACAAAGCTTTTTGAGGGCTAGGGAATGGTGAGATCATTTGATTTGAAGGCACTGCACACATAGTGACTGTGGAACTGAAACACTAGACATTGGCCAGCACCTCTTTTCAACCCTTTCCTTCCAGCATTTTAAATTGGACATTAAAGTTGACTCCTAATTAAAAGATATTACAGAATGGAAATTATTTTTGCTGTATAATCCAGGCAATAGAAACAAACTCCCATAAAGTCTAAAATCATTCAATCTTATCTTTTCCCAGGGTTTTTTTTTGTGCGTTCTGCTGCTGTTTAAGGCTGTATCTGATGCGCCTTTGCCTGGATGAGTCAGTCACTATTTGTACTGCAGACTCAGAGGTTTATAAACTAAGATACCATTGCAGTTTAACTAAGCAAAGTTGATTCAGGCTGTATCATGACGTTGAGTTAATCCTTTCCTCCAGATGTATGTAATTACATAAATCCTCAGCCAGCACAATGACATTTGGTACTCCCCGTCCTCAGCTGCCGTAACTCCGTAGCACTCTCACCTTTCATGTAAAGGTCAAGAGAGGGAATTTCCACATGCTTATTGTCCACTTCTCTCATTCAACACAAACTGTTACATAACTTTTAAATGTTTGGGGTTTTTTTCCTGTTTATCACAACTTTCTGTAGAAGTATTCCTTGGAATTGAGGGGGAATTCAAGTGCAAGCAGGATATCTAGGCTCAGGAGCATCTTGCTTTGCTTGTGGGAGAGGAGTGAAGGGATGGACTAGGATGAGCTGTGCTCCAGCGACCCCCGGACTGGTGGGCTGGGGGGAGAGGGAGCATGATCAGCAAGCGCGATATAGAGTACTTTGCTGTTTTTAATTTACATTGATATTGGTATATGGTAAATGAGGTATACAGCCAGCTCCTTTTTTAGCTGTACCCAGCTGGCATTAGACATAACTGAATATATATTTCAACATATGTTGGATCAAAGCGAATTCACAATTCCCTTCTTCAAACAGTTTGGCAGCTGAGATCGGCTCTGCCCTAACTTTACCCTCTCTAATCTCAGTATTAAACTTGGACATCTGAAAGATGGGTAAAATAGTTCCAGACTGAGTTCCTTAAGGTTGACAATGCACAAAGGGATAGTTTTTGCTCTTGACAGATAGTTCAAAGTGGTTGCTCCCAAACTTAATCAGAACTTCTATAAACGGACTATGCAAGTTCATATAATTCCCATGTAAGTTGCAGTGGGCCTGTGTAACAGCTGACAAAGCCAGATCTTTGCTATTCCCCTCCCATCCCATTCCAGTCTGGTGGCAGCAGCTGGCATCCACCCCTACCATACCTCCCACCCGCAGCAGCCCTCAGCTCCTGCCAGCAAAGCCACCAGACCTGCCCTCCTGCACCTCACAGGCTGCCACCAAAAGCCAGGCTGTGACTGCTGTCACTGGGGGTGCTCTGTGATGGGTGAAAGGGACAGAACGTGGCTTGCAGTTATTTCTTGTCTCTTCCAAGGGAAAAGCAGCAGACATGTTGAGTGGAGGCTGCGCTCTGAGTTCAAGAAGGGTTCTTTGACTATGTAAATTGTGTGGTTGCACATATAATAGTAATCGTGTGTGAACAGATTATTGCCTTTTGTTTTTCCATGTGCTAAATCTTTTAAAAATAATATTTATCAAGGGGGTTCAAAGTTTAATACTAGAGTTTTAGTTACTCTAGTGGTTCTGCAGTAGTTATTCCTGGACTCCTTGCCTACTTTAGCAGTATGGCCACAGAGCTGAAGAACCTTGATGAATTACACTGTGTAAATTCAGCTCAGAACCATCGTTTTGGTATGCACTTTATTCACATTTTCAAGGTTCGTTTTCCAAATATAAAGACAAATATCAAGACAAAAATAATAACTCGTCAAATGAAGTTCAAGTTAAAAAGAGGGGGAAAAACAGGGCACCCGTCATTCTTTTGGGTTAATAACCCAAACCAGTTTTGAAGCATAATTTTGTTTCTTTGAAATCTCTTGTGCCTACAAATCCTCTATGATGAAAAAAGGGGGGAAGAGTATTGGAGATTATAGTGTTTGGGGAAAATAGTAAGTAAAACTTCCTCTCCCAAGTCCTGCTTACTAAAAATTCTCTTGAGGCCACAAAACACACAAAGAAACCAACACCTGTGCACACATACATAGTTGACAAATACATGTACTAATACGCTTAGGTTTTCATGGGGTAATTTTTCCTAGTGTCAAGTCTGTATTAACTGTGGAACATGCATAGGGGAGATAAATTGCACAATAAGTGAGACAGTGATACTTGATACAAAATGAGCTGTCCTGCAAAACAAGCAGTTATTAATAAATTTGACCCCCAAAAAGACGTGCATGAAAAAGAATTTTTTTCTTCTTTGACTCGCTTGACAGCATCTGTGATTTGTTCAAGTACTTTACTGTCTGTAAATGAAGCAAGAATTAAGTAGATCCATGAGTCATTCTCTGTTCAGAATCAATACGTCCAACAGAGGTCTTATTTGTCATCCTGTGACAGTTCATCAATTCTTCCTCCCACCAACTCTTGTCTTACCACTCAACAAAGCAGTCAGACGTGTTTGTTCATTTGCTCCCAGCCTTTTCCATTTCTTTTTTTTTTTCTGTCTTCTAATGTTAGTCCAAGTTTGCATTTCCACAACAACGAAACATTTGCCCTGTTGCTCAAGATTGGAGAGATTTCTGTCTTTGCAACATGTGTTTCATTCTTTTGACCTGTGCTTTCATTTCCTTTAAGTAAAGCACAAATCATAAAGATGAAGATTTTTGGTGTTTTCACTGAAAATCACCTTCAGCCTCTGTAACATGATCTTAGAAGAGAAAGGAGCTCAAGCACTAAGGGGTACCCTTGAAACTTCACCTATTTTTGGTGTTAGAGGTGCATGACTGGAACACTCAGCATTGCATTCCTCTCTCATCTGTTAAGTTCTGGGGCTCCTTGAATATCTCAGCAGGTGACCTGAGTCAGGTTCTTCTCAAAAGCCACATAAAAGACATTAATATTGATACGCTGAAATCTTCCCCCTCCCCTCCTGAATTTGGGGCATGCTAAAATAGACTAGATCAAGCTAGGTCACCAGATCCAGAAGAGCAACGCTGTTAAGCTACTTGGGAGAGGTGGAGACTAGACTCATAAAGGGCCTGCAATGCTTCCTTCTCTCCTTGCAGTTCTTCTGAAACCCACCAGTTTCCGTTTGTGGCTCAAAGAGATCAAAAGGCATTTCCTATACTCAGCTTTGTATACCAATATGCAGTAAGGGACAGTGTATTGGGACATCGGTGTGTCAGAGGTTCTAGAAGTATTCCTGCCAGTGGTCAGCATATACACTTCCACCAAGGAAACACACATCTTGGCTACATGCCGTAATCCACCAAGTTTGGCTTTTCCCATAGGGGTGTGCTCCAACATCCTTTGCTGCTTCTGCAGCTCTGGGAGAGGAGAGTAGGAGGTAGATAGGATTCCTTGAGAAAGGAGACACAAAGTCAGACTAGCTTTAACATCCCAACGTTGTGAAATGCAGGGGGAGGCTGGCAGGATTCCCTGACTAACTGCCTCAACAGTTGACTTTAAGCAGCTCTTTTTCCTTTCAGAGGTTTCCAGTCTGATTTTGTGTTTCCTGGTGAGGAGAATAGAGCAGCCAAAACTGAGCACATTAAAAAATCTGACTATCAGGCATTTTGACAACTCTCCACATTGTTTTCTCCTGAAGACAGATACTTCCTGCTCTTGCCTTCCCTTACTGTTTGCAGCCTCGGTTGCAGGCTATAAAACTGAATAAACCCCATGTGATTAAATTAACAATCTCTATCAGTTTCTGTCTGGTATTTATAATTTCTACCTTTGTATTTGGCAATAACAGCAAATCAAAATTTAAGGTATGTGCAGGAGCACCCAAGCACTCCTTTTTTATGAGGGGAATTGCAACATATCTTTCATAACAAGAATTCTTTTAATCACTAGGAATGTAAGCTTGACATTCCACAGAGCAGAATGAACGTGCCTTGATGATTCATGTCCCGGTGAACTTGGTAACTGTGGCAACAGGTTGTTTGTTGTATGGTGTAGAGAAGTCCCGCTAAAGTCCGGGTGATGAAGTCAAATGAAGGTGTCTTCTGAACTGGATGAGTTTCAGTCTCACTGTTTTCACTTCTCCCTTAGAAACCACAAGATGAGTTTTCTTTGGGCTGCCAGACTGATTCACCTAATCATGGAATTGTTGCCAGTGTGGCAATAAGAGGTGTGCTTGGCCTCCAAATCGGAAAGTTGGTCTTTGGGGAACTGAACTGCTTCTTTAGAAGTGGTTCCTGTATGGAAAGTCTCTGTAATAGTGAGAGACTATAGTGCTATTAAGATATGTGAAGCAGGCCAGAAAATGTGAAGGTTGGGTTATTATAGGCTGGTTTCTTAGTGTCGTCTTGAAGGTAATGTGGATAAAATCCCTAGAACAATGATGGCATTCATTCATATACATCTGGATTTCTTTATGTATTTTGAAAAGTAATAGATTTTTGTTCCAGGAACAGCGATTTGGCATCATGTAACTCCCCACCACCAATGCAATCGAAACATGGTCTGGAATAGTGCAAGACTTGAAGTGCCTAGAAGCCTTCCAAGCATGTCTATTAATGGTTATAATCAGACCTGATCTATCCATACAAAATGTAAATAAGTATTATCATACATGCTGGGACTTGTAAACGATTTTGTTGCTTGGTTTCATGTGAGGAACCAGAGTAATGTAATAAGAATACTAGTACCAAGAATAATATAAAAGCTATGGCTGCCTTTGCTGCTGCTGTTCTAATTTTCAGGAAAAAAACCCATCCACAGGCTGATTTCTAGCACAGGCAACACTATTCTACGCGGGCTCTTCTTCTGTCATATAGAATGAACACTAGGAAATATGGGGATTTTGAGGACTGCTTCTAGGAGAAAAGTCATAGCAATGTGACCCAAGCCGAAGTAAACTGCAGCGGAGGTCCTGAGTTGTAGGATCTCCTGAGCCTCATATCTACTAAGTCACCTCATGTACATCATGCTGGTGTAGCAGGTTGGTGGCTTACTGCTGTGGAGGTCAGTCTTATGTATAAGGTCAGCCCTGTGTCCCTGTGCAAAGCAAGAGAACTTTCCTTGGTACTTGCAGAAACTCTCTAAACACTTCTTAACTTGTGTCTTAACCTGGCACCCCCTGTTGCTTACATGATTTTACAGGTTTTTAGATCTTCTGGCTTGTATTTTTCTAAATGATAGAGAATGAACTGAAATGAAATTTTAAAACTGTATATATGAATTTGCTTATTAGTAGCCATGATGCTAACTGTTACACAACAGGAATCTTCACTCCCCACCCTCCAAGAAAGATGCCTGCCTCAAGAGCGTGAAAATTAGACATTGAAAAACATCAGATGAAGTAATTACATTACAAAGCATCATTTCTGTTAGTGTTCTCCTTTTTATGTGCATCTGCATCAAATAAACATTCATGTTCTCTGTTCTATAAATATTATTTCCTGAATATGATCTCCCAAAATTATATTTTAAATCACTTTGAGTGCTTAAACTCTGGCATTGTAGTTACTGCCCTGTCTCATTGTTAGAAAACCTTCCTCTTCTTGAGAAATTCACTATTTCATATATCATTTACATATGTCTTACTAATCTTTACAAGTATCTAATGGTTTTTTCTTTCCACCCAGAGATAGCAGCTTCTGATGCTGTTTCTTCCTGAGTTATTATTCACCAGTTAGTTGTTTAAGGATTTGAATAGTTCTTTTCACAGTTCTAGCTGGAAACATGCATTGAAGTTATAATGTGTCAGGTGAGTCAGAACCTAAAGAGGCTGTCAAAATTGCGTAAACATAATATACTCTATTTTCCAACCCATTTTATTAAGTGTTAACTGATACTTCTGTCTAATTTTTCCAAATCATTTCTACCATTTCCAGCTGCTGTTGTCCTATCCTTGCACAGTGTTTCCAGTAGTGACTGTTAAAACTGGACCTGTGCTTCTGTGATATTGATGATAGTAACATACCTTTTACATAGGTCAGGAAATATTAGTGATGCTTACTCATCCATTTACCTGCGCAATTCTGTGATCACTGAAAAGGAAACAGTGAGTTGGGAGTAAAATTTCTTCTGCCTCTAATATTTTGAATCTTTTTGAGTCTCGAGCTTTTAAGGAGTCATGTGGACATGGCTCCATGAGCAAGCTGAGTACGTGGTGTGCCATAAGCTCTCAACAGAAGTTAAAAGCCAGTTCAGTTCCACTGGTTCTGTGGAGCTGTTCCTGACTTAACAGTGTACCAGTGTGGGAAGAACAAGCTTGCTGATGCCTCCTCTTTGTGTTTATTTCCTAATTGTGTGATATTTGGGTAAACCAGGTAGTGCTGATACTTTACAGTCTAAAAAACCGAGTAGAAGTATGGTAGAGGTGCTTGTTAGAGCTGTGGTTCACTGGAATCTGAGCTCCTCCATTCACTGCAAGTTTAAGGAAAGCACAGTGGAAGGTCGCTATCCCTTGAGTATTACCTGTACTACTACTACTACCACCTGATCAATTCATCGAATAGGAATTTTCCTCCACCACATCCCTCAGTTGCCACACATTTGAGTAAATAAAATGAAGTAGTAGTGAGAGGGTTGCAAGCAGGTACTCATAGAGCAGAACCAGTCAGTCTTAATGATGTTGGTTTACCCTGCTCCTATTAGCAGTAGTTACCCTGGGCTTGTCTAATGTTAATGACTTCAGCATCTGAAGTCAGTTACCTGATACCCATGTAAAACCTTGCTCTCTGCTGTTTAAATCCATTTAGGTATGATGGCCCTAACCCTCAATAGTTAAAGGCAGTGGCTTAAATAAAGAATTGGCTTTTGACATTTTCACTTCTCATTGGTATGTCTGTAGCTTCATATTTTTGTGCCTTGCAGAGTGAAAAGCTCTAACTTTCCATTGAACGGGCATCCCCAAATGGGCTTTCAGAAGTATGAATGCTATAGGTTAGGGATTTCTTTTTTCTCATCTCACTCTCATTTCCATAAGCCCATTCACTCTGCCAGCCTGGTCATATTACAAGACCAGTAATATGACGCAGAGTTTTAACCCTTAGCTATCTGATAAATTCAGTAATCAAAACACTTCTGAAACTATAGCTCTCTCTTGCCCTCGAGCACTGCTGTTTGGTCCTGGGGGCTCCAGCAATTGTTAGGTGGGTATCTGCATCCTTTCCATGGAAATGGGCAAAGGAAGGAAAGATACAACAGGATTCCTCAAATGTGCTGGCTGGTAAAGTCTTATACAGATACCTGGAAACTCTAATAGTGAGTCCCCAAACCCAAATTTGCTTAAAAAAATGATAGATAGTTTTATGAAATAGGGGGTGGATGGTTCTTATTTGGCTGCTGTTGTCTGAGCCATTCTGGTGGTCATACTTACATACTCTCAAGTTTATTTCTCTTGACTGCAGGGGCAAAAAATGACTAAGTAGACAAAGATTTTCACATAACCACTTGTTCCCAGGAGGTAAAGCTTTTAGACAAATGCGAAATATCATCCATAATTAATTTGTAGGAGCTGGCAATATTATCTGTTTGTCAAATTGCTGTGTCTTATCTCTTCAGTTAAAGAAAAATACTTCAGATAAAACAGTGGCCTGCCCAGTGTCCAGCTATTGAGTGTTGCAGACCAATGAATTTATATTAAAAGCATTGAAGTAAATTAGATCTTGTGATTATAGCTGTTGGAGGGGGCTTTCAGACCTTCACCACCTAGGACCACAGTCCTGCAGTGTAACCAGTAGGAAAATGACTTGAGTCAGCACCGATGTACAATCAAAGCTAATGACTATGTCAAGAAAAATAACGCTGACCCATAGTTTGCATTCACTTGTGATAGACCCTGCAGCAGATTTTTGCTGATTTTGCAGGAACAGGATGTTACTTACCAGAGTGTGCAGCCTTGATCCAAATGAGACAGCTGAACTTCTGCCTCATGTGACTGGCAGTGCAAGGTGTACTGCTGTATATGAAAGTCCACTCAGTTTTCTCCAGCCTGGTAATACTGGTTATGCTCTTACCAGTACTAAACAGATTCCTTCCTTGGCCCTTCCCTGCTGAAAGCCTTGGTGCATGGTCTACCTGGGGTAGGTGGGCCTGACCCTGACCCCACAGCCGCTTCTCCACCTTAGACCTTTGTGCATTAGTTTGCTTCTGCTGATTTTTGTCCTGTTGAAGAAGAACATTTTATATGTTCTCTTTCACATTAAACAAGCTTTTCATCTGTCTGACCTTCAAAGAAATCATCATTCACTTGAGTAGTGTTTGTTACTGTATTTATTTGTGTTACCTGCAAAATTGTTCTTATTGGAACGATTATTTTTGAAGGTAACACTTTTACCTCTGTGTAGTAATCTGTGGCAGGCAACTGGAAAATCGTGCTAATGAGAAACAAAAGCAGTGTGAAACCTGCGTTAAAAATGCTTGTCGCGTGTTGTAGTCTAATTTTTTTTTTTTTTACTGCAAGCAATTGATTTACCAATGGGTTTCCTTGGTTATCGTGTCATTCTACCTGGACAATAAGCCTGTTGACCTGTGAGCATAGACATAGTCTTTGTTTTAAAGTTTTTGTGGAACTATCAAGTTTATTAAAGTGTAGGATAAAAATGCTGCAGAAGCATAGGTTTAATGTGCCTTGAACAGCATTGTGCTTGTGCCTCCTATAACAGTGATGTCCCCAGCCTCCTGTGGCACCTTTCCTCAAAGAATAAAAGTACCGTCTGGGACTTTTTGAGCCGCAGATTGGAGAGGGGGAAAACACTTAACATCAGACTAGGTCAGTGACGCTGTGCAGACATCTGCATGGGACAGGGGCAAGCGCTAAAGGATTGGTATCTTTTAAACTGTCAGTTTCAGTCTTACAGAGCTGATTTCAGACCTGCACCAAGTTATTTCCTATCTATGGAAAGGATCAGTCAAGCTCGTGCTCTCATTTTCATAACACCCCATCAATCACCACCGCCACCTCCACCCAGAGATCCTGCTCACATTTTGGATTTTCAGAACTTATATATATATAATTTCTGCCCCACACTGTGAAAATCTAACACTGGCCGAGCTGCATTTAGTTCACAAATGTTCCTTTGTAACAGATTTTACACTCCTTCTAAAATGAGAAATGATAAGAGAAACTCTCTTATGGCCTGAAGGTGTTGTATCCAGCTGCTACAATAATAGTAGAAGCACGAGTACCAATGTGTGCAAAGAGTGGATTTACAGTGAAGCTGTGACTTCAGCTGAGACCATTATTCCATTGACAGTCAGTGGCTCTGATAGGTGAAGTTTCCCTTCTGAAGCCTATCAAAAGTAAGTAAAACCTCATGCCATTTAGTTTTTATGTAACTCGCTTCCTCCTGAAAATGCAGATGATGTGTATGTAGCACTTGGTGAAGGGAAGCCATGTGTGTTGATCAGTAAGAAAGTACTGTTGAGGAAACAGCAGTGCAGGTCGGAAGAATTCAGACATGACAAGAAAAGATAGTATTGACATGTGGAAATGCAGAGGAAACACTTCATGTCCTTCCAGCTTTTATAATCACAGATGAACAGAATCACTGAGCTCATCTCCTTGGTGCAGAGGGTCAATACTGGTAACTCCTTTTAATACTTTGCAAATCTCCTGGTTTGGGTACAAAACAGTAAGGGCTCAGGAGAGGTCTGGGTAAAAAAAATTGGATGTAAGATACCCCATATGTATTGTCAAGATCTTGGTATTTATCCTTCGTTGCAAGAAGGATGAGTAAGAGGAGAGATAAAATTATTCAGTGGCATCAGCTACACAGAAAAAATATCTCAGAGAAGATCAGACAAAGAGAAATATCTTTGCCCTTTTACATGACTCAGGAAAGGAGGCCATTCAGAAAATTCAACTTAATGAAAGGAAACATTTTACTACCAGTCCTCAAATAAAAACCAAAACTTACAGGTGCTAGGACTGGGCTGTAGTTCATTGTGAATCGAACCTTTCCCAGCTGCTGCCTTACCAAAGTGCTGCTTTGGATTTCAGATTCACCCTTTCTGTTCTACCTTTACGCCTAATTCATAATTGCTGAGCCAACATCAAAGGGCCTCTCTGCATGTTTGAACTGACATGACATTTTTTGTAAGTGACTGAGAAAGAAAATGGTCTTGTAGCTGGTTAAAAAACTTCTGCATTGAGAAACTTGACTGGCACTGCAGTGACTTAAAAAATTCAGCTTCCAAAAATGCCGTTATGCAACTGAAGAATGTTTCTTGTCCATTTATTTCTTGAATTGATGTAAGAGTCAGAAAAAATTGCCTGTTTTTCTCTTTTGCAATTTATACTATAAAATTCAGCAATTCCCCAAGTGTCCATCTCTTCTTTAGCCATCATTTCCAGAGCTCTTGGCATTGTTCATTTAATAACATGCTATGCCAACTATTGTCACTACCCATTTTGCTTTCTCTTATTCATGGTTGACCTTTATTCATCTAAAGATCATGATGATGAAAATATTACCATTCAAAAAGAGCAGCATTCAAGAAGTGTGAGCAAGAATGGTCACACTAAAAGGTTTGTCAGGTGTAAGGTTTTGAAGCACTGCTTCACTATCTATCAAATCACTACTTGTCATGACTTTTGAGAATAAGACTGAGCAGGATATGGCCAAATTATGGCCATATATTAGGAAAATATCTATTTCAAACTGTTTTTCTTACATGCCTCTCTGCTGGGAAGGGTAGGGACCTATCCGTGTTTGCACAGGAGAAATTCTTAACAGTCTTTCCAAACCTAAAGTTAGTTCACACAGGTTTGGTTTGTATCGTGCTGTTCTTTGAGCTGGTCCCTAGAATAAAAATCAGATGTGGCTCTTCAGTCTTGTTTGACATTGGAAATTGTAACTACAGTTTAAAATATAGCAGAATATAATGTCAGAGCCTATTTACAAACATATTAGTTTTACATTCAGAACTGTTTCAGAGATTATCTTGAGCAGGTTGCACCTTCAGTTGAAATCAAGTAGCGCTGTAATTAGAGGTATCTGCATTACTGGCCTAATAGCCAGGGTACCATGAACACAGGATAATTGAAATGATGCTATTGCTTCTGTACCTGGCCTGAATCTGTTTATGGTTACTTTGCTTTAGTCTCCCCACTACCCAGGATTAATGAGGGCTCAGTAGCTTGTACACAGTCCATAGAGTATCGTTGTAGTCACTTTTGCCCTGGAAGTCATACGTCTCCATTTGCCCAGTGCTGCACAGGAGCCAAGTCCTCCATTCAGTGGGAACACTGGACTGTAGAGGGGCACCAGATACACAGTCTCTTTGGACCTGGCTGCAAAAGCATCCTCAGGATGCCTCAATACAAACCTACCCTGCAAGCAGCAGAGCTATATTTAGGCATCACCTCACTGGAGCAAAGTGAGGCTCCCATACCATCCTCAATCTATATTAAATCGACTCCAGTGTCTTTGTGTCTGTCATTTAGTTTTCCTGCTCAATCAGTAATCTGCCTTTGATTAATAGAGTTGACTGTGAAGTCAAGAGCACAAACTGCCATCTAAAAATGAACTCCAAATGTTAATGAATTGTGATAGGGAGTTAAGACCTATCTCTAGAGAATGCACCAGGAGAGGATAAGTCAGTTCTGGGTGTGGAGTCAATGTAGACAGGTTAAAACATGTTAAATGTTGCGTGCTGATTGATGTGTGAAATGCTGTCACTGCTAGAGTTTTGCCTGATGGTGTGCGTGTGTTGCATCAATCTCAATAGTCCTACTGTAACACGGGACACAATTATTCCCAGCAATGTTGTTTCTGTGGTATTGCAGAGATCCCCAGTGTCAGAAGGGATCATTCCCAAGAGTTAGCTGTTGGCTCTCTCCAGGTCATAAAGTAAATCACACTGATTGAACTTAGTGACTTAGTGACTGTCACGAACTCATCCATTATTAATTACCCTTCTAAGTAGCTGCCCCCTTGCTTCTTGCTACCCCTTGCACATGCCGTGGGAAAAAACTCCTGCTTCCCATCGTGTCTCTCTCTCCTGTGTGTGGTACTAAAGTACACAGGTTATTGGAGCTTCTTTATCTACAGTGTGTAAAAAGAGAACTAAAACTGATGAAACTGTAAGTCAAATAAATGTGGCGATGGTGGGAATTCCTTGCTGACCTTTGGAGAGAATGCTCGTGCTCAGCCCTACCTGACAGTGTGCGGTGCTGGCTCTGTCCCTGGGGTCACCATTGGGGTTTCCTCTGCAGTCTCACAGCTACAGTGCTGGGTGGAGGGCAGCACCAACAAAAGGTGAAAATAACAGTAGCAGAGCAGTTCATTGCTGTTACTAGCAGATAATCTGATTGTAGGTGTGTTTTGCTTTTAAATGGCAGTTACTGAACCCAAATGTATAGAAAGCAGCAAATAAGGTTTATTAACAACAAATCTGATTTGAACTTTTCTGGGATGATGACTTCTTCATGCTGTACCTGCATACAGGTGAGCCTCTTTTTGCTGAATCACCAAATGGTGTGCTGCCTGGCATCGGCATGCAGGGGTTTCCCATCTGACAAGCTGGAAACCACGAGTAGTCTCAAAGGAGAAAGCAAGCTAACCTGTTAAACTGGGACAGGTGGCACAGTGTGATCTGGCGATCAGAACTGGTGACTGCCAGGGAGGCCTTAGGAAAGCTGCACCCTCCTCTGCTCATGGTTCCTTGTATGAGGTAGAGTCATTAATCTGTCTTCCTTGTTCTCCATCATGCACTTGTGAAAAATGGAGATGTAATTATGCATTTGCTTCATGAAGCTGTTGTGAAACTTAAAGAATGAGGGTTAATCTTGCAGAGCAACAAAGATTCCCTGCTCTCCCAGCCTCTTATGTTGGATCCCGTTAAATTGTGCAGAATCATGAATGGGGGTCACTGCAAAACCACTTCCAGGAATTTGTTTAGAGAAGTTCCCTTCTGATGGGAAACTGTTAATACTTATTCTTACCTGAAAAGTGGTTCTTTTAAGGTATAACTAGCAGTTACAGCATTTTAGGTTGCTTTGTTTCATATTTGCAAAGCTCAGGCTTTTTACATGCTACGAGGAGTTCAACATCAGCATGATCCTGTGCAGGATGCATTCTCTGTCCTACTGCTCTGCCTCCCCACCTCTTGTCACTGCGGCTCTTCTGATCCAGATGTTCTTAGTGTGTGAGTGCAGCTGGGATTGTGCCATCATCTGGTTGACAACATGGCCCAACAAATAGATTACATCAGGACAACAGGGGAAAAAAGGTGCAGTGTGATATAAGGGCAAGAGCTTGGTGGTAGAGAGGAAATTCCATAAAATGGCATTGCTGCAGAAACAAAAAAGAACTCATTTACATGTGGGGAAGTAGCTCCTATCGTTGAGACTGTCCCAAGGACAGATAAATGTATACACTCAGCCAAAGTATTGTACGAGTGTGCTAGTTTTACACTGATTCACTGGTTAGGGTGCAGAAATCAGAGTTGGAACATACACTTGGGATACATACATCCATTTAATTATAGATTATTTTTAATAATTTTTTTAAAAAATAATAGAAAAATTATTAGCAGTGTACTTAGAAGAGCCATGCTGGGAGATAGTTGGCACATTAGTGAACAGCTGGTCTGGGCCTTTCCATTGATCTGTGTGTAGTTTCATACCTCATTTGCTAAGTGCTGTGAACACAAAATGGTTTGCAGTGCAAGTAAAATGTTAAGGTTTAGGAGAAGCTTGAGAAGGATCTAGTTAAACAAAGACGGGACAGCATGGGAATAATTTAAATGTACCTGGTAAATGAGGAAAGGGATTGCAAGCAGCATGTATTCAGCAGGTGCTAATGAACATGAGTTTCTTGGAGAAGGCCACAGCAATCTTCACAAACAGTTGATTAAAATGTCTGTGTAGTTCAGAAAGAAACATGGACCTGACAGAGGAAAAGAAAATAAACCTGAGTGCAATGATAGTTATCTGTATAATCCAGTAATACTTCTGGTGCCTTGTCGTGTGGCTGGTGATTTGTGCAGAACAGCAGCAGTTCACAACTTCTTGCTGCTCTGCCTCAGCCAACTCTTGCCATGTGAATTGAAGCAGGCAGTCTGACTGTGCTTATTTCCCTTCTGGGCAAAATGGCATCTTGTATCTCCTGTTTGCAGAGAAAATGTGGTTTTATATGCTCTGCTGTCCAAATCTGAACGATACTCATGTTCATAAAAGGTCATGCTTTCATTGGTTTTGTAATCTTGATTGCAAAAATGACTAGCACAGGGAATGCGTGTGTTCCTATTTTTTAATGTTTTATACAGATTGCCTTTAAACAGATTATGAGCATCTGACGTTTGCTGCCTAAATAATGTGGAAACATTCAGAGGGTGCATCTACATAGAGCTTATTGCATATAGCGTATTTCCATTGTGCAGTGACAGATAACTATAATTTTTAGATCACTTGGAAATCCTAGATTAATAAAATACTTGTGGCTTTTTAAGTGAGAGATCACTACTGCTAGTTTTTGGTAACAGTATTATGTTCAGTTTCCTTTATGACTAAAACAAGTGTTACTGTGTGTCTCATGTCTTCCTTTCTTAAGAAGCAGCCAGGTGTGGGAGTAGACACGTTTAGGGAACCCCACATGTACCTTCTGGGCCTCCCTGTAGATCACCTCTGTTAAGCACCCAAGCCACAAATGAAAGAAAATACTCTGTAGTAAAGTTGCATCAGGCAAGAGAGAGTGCAGAGCTTTTGTGAAAGCAAAAATAATTTCCATCTTCTGTGTTTTAGGCGTGTAAGTGAAGGTTATTCTCTGTGGTAAGTAGAGGAGGGACAGTGCTGTTATGCAAGCAGGCGTTTCTACATTTTTTAGTGGCGATTCCCATTAATTTTATTACGACTTAAGCCTGGTTTGAGTTTTTCCATTGCAAAACTGTAGCTCATTTATACCAACAAACCTCTCAATTTTTTTCCCAGAAGCACTTCACACTAGAGAACTCATAGGCTAATAATATGTAGGAGAAGAAAGTCCATATGACTAACAGGTACAAAGTGCCACTAGTTACAACCTTCAGAAAGAAAGACTTAAGGAAGCTGGATCCAAGCCAGCTGAGTTTTTTATAAACTTGGGAATAGCCCCAGTTGACGAATCTGTATGTGGAAATCCAGCTGCCTTGGTGTTGAACTATAAGTGTAATCAAAAGGTGTTTCCTTTTTTTATTGGGGGTAAACTCCAGCAGTTGAATACTGGCAATTCTGCAGTGACTTGCAGTACCACTGGTGCAGCTACGTTCCTGAGACTCTTTTTGACTCATAGTCTGCTTTTAGGAATGTTTCTTCTGTTGACAAGATTTTTATTTTAGACTTTTTGAAATAAATTTCTAATTTCTTTGAAAAATGTTGTAACTTTTCTTTTTCATATGACTTTCTGCTAACCTTCCCTTAACGTAGCAAAACATCAGGTCAGAAGAGAAAGTATTTTCATTTGGAATTTGTAAGGGGTTGCTCAAGTTACTCATGGTTGTTATTTCTTCACTGTTGACTTCTCTACATGAAAATGTGTGTGGATGCAGTAGGGACATTCTCAACTTTTATTAAGTTTAATGAACTCATCTTAACAAACTTCATTCTGCTGTGGTATTTGTATCCAACTATTTGCAGGTCTGGGCCAATGCAAGAGAACCAGAAAATAAAAGTGACTGTAAACTAGTAAAACAGATGAGTGAGTTTTTCCTTCCCAGATGAGACATTCCTAAAAGAAATGTCAATATTGAAAAACTTAATTTCAGTTTTTCAATTTTTAATAACCTCATAATTTAATAATAAAAGAGAGGAGAAGATATATTATTACATAATACAGTTACTTTGAAAGCCTTCCAGTAACATCAAAATGTGGCTTTGTTTGTATCTTTTAATTCTGTGTTCCAGTAAGAATTCTGAAACGTATCTCCAAAGATTCAGAGCACGCGCTGAAGAGAATGCCATTTGTATTTGTACCTCCTGTTTTATAGACAGAAAGTACTGCATTTGGCCTTTTCCCACTCACATTATGTCCTGTTGGTTTTAGCCAGGGAAAAGCAGATTGTACGCATGCATGGCCAATGTCCAGCGTGACCTCCTGGAAGCAGGAAGTCAGTTCCCATAGGTGCTGTTCGATGCTTTGAATTAGCACCGAGCCCCCGTGTCTGCATGAAAAGAGCCTTCAGCGCCTCAGAGACAGTGCTGGTAACAGTATCTTAGAGGACAACCGTTAAAATTAACAGAGGAAATCTTCTGGCCTCCTTTCTCAGATCTCGGGTCCAGATTTACGGCATATGTGGTTTGATGCACCTGCAAGTCCTTTGCTGAGAGGGGCAGCCCCAGCTTCTTGTCTTCACATCCATCAGTCATCGCCTTTGACTCAGGTCTATGAGTTGTGTGGCGGCCAAGTTCAACCCTGCAAAAACCAATCTCCTGTTGGATCAGTGAGCATGTGGGTAGTTGTGACCTTGTTAGATCTGGTGCAACAGAAGTAGTGGGAATATGCAGCTCCAGAGAGCATGGAGTGGGACCACCCCTTTCCAATGGCACTTGCAGGTAGAGCAAACTAAATGCATTGTAAAATTGTGCCCGACAGTTAGGAGAACAATTCTTTCTAGCCCCTGAAACAAAAGATAATGATATCAGATAACGATAAGGATTACAAATAGGAAGAAAGGAGGGAAAAGAGCAAGAGAAGGAGAAAGGCAATTGGAGGTACTGCAGGGAGAAGAGATAACAGGGGAATAGCTAGAAAAGTGGGAAGAGGGATTAGAGAAGAATCAGGAGATTGTATATTGACAAATAGTAGCAGCAAATGCAGGTAAAAATTAGAAAAGGCCTTTCCCTGGTGACTGAGCATACTCTCCTCAGCCTTCAAACATCACGCTTCAGTCTCAAGAAACAGTTCTTCTCTCTCTGGGCAGAACTGAAGTGCCGCTGCTTTGTGAGCAGTCCACAGTAATCATCTGGATGCCAAAAGGCAGAACCTTTGCCCTCCATGAGCTCTGGCTGGGTGAAGCAGGGTGGGAAAGCCACAGGCTTTCCGGAGAAGCCCGGCCCGAGCAGCTGTATTGCCGGAGAGGCATGGCTTAAGAGGCTGGCGAAAAGTCCCTCTGAAGAGAAGCTGGTACAACAGTGAATTGGCCACCTCAGGATGTTGGTTTATAAGTGGGAGGCTAGTCTGGATGTGGCTTTCAAAAACCCTTAATTGTGAGGTCACTATTTCCTTTTACTGGTGCTTGCTTCTTCCCCACAGGGCAGCCCAGCTCACAAGTAGTTCTCTGATTTCGACAATAGGTGGGGCTGGAAAAGCAGGATGGTTTAGGGCTCGTTCCTCCTCTAAGACCAACAAAAGCTTCAGTGCCTAATCGTTTCCAAAAGTAGTTTTTGCTTAAATCCCACCGTGATTCGGTTCCCTCAGCTGACTCTGAATTTCTCAAATCTCCATACAACTCTTCCTGAGTTCATTCATGTCATTCAAGCTGCCAGAGCTGGGAGAGGTTTATAATAGTGATGTATTTTCTGTGTGGTTGAGAGCGGCTTCCTACAATGAACTTGTCTGGTGATTTTTTTTTTTCCTTGGTCATTAGGGTGTTACATTAGTTATTGACTTAATCCGTATTGCAGTTAAGAACTGTGGGAGATGAGAGCATGCCAGAAATCCCACTAGTTGGGACACAGATGTGAAAGTGTTTCCTTTCAGGTCTGTTTTAACAGCTAAGAAAATCTTTGGGTTTGCTTTGTTTTCTACAGCTATTCCATGCTGTCAACTGCCTGGCAAAAGAGAATGTCCGGCTGCTTGTGCTGGGCCGCAAACACATGCTGATTAACTCTTCAAACTGGAGAAGAGAGATTATGAAGGAGATGCAGAACAAGGCAGACTTCTTCTTTGCTGAAAATATGTAAGTTGAAGACAACGGCTAAATGTAATGGCGAGCAACAGATGATTTATGTGCATTTTGCTGTGGTTTTTAGAACCGTTACTAGTCTCTCTAGCTCTGTGTGTGTGAAAGAGAAACATAGCCCTCACTATCCTTGCTTCAAAAAACAACACATACGAAAAGCTGCGTTATGAAGAATTTCATCGCTTAGAAACCCTGCTGGCATCTGTGTGGTTTATTAGGATTTATAACTGTTAAAACCACTGCCAAGACCACAGTGGGCTGAACTTACAGAATACCTGATAGCATCAGTGTACAGTCGTGGTCTGCTGTGAGCCCTGCATAGGGAGGAGATGAAGTGTGTGCCTGGCCGTTGTTGCTTGGTAGCCCAGGAGCATGGAGAGTCTGGAGTGCTGACTTCCTTGTTGCTCCCAGAGGAGACTGTTTCTCTGAGTGGATAGATCCTCTGCCTCTCTGCTTAAAAAAGCACGACCCTCTTTCTCTTCTCCAGTCAAGCCTGTCCTTGTCTCTAGGTACTTCCCTCTGCTTCAGTGTCCCCTCTCCTTGCCCTGCTTTCCTCATATAAAGACTGTTGATTTTCCTTCAGTTCCAGTTCCATCTAGTCTCCACCAGTCTCTCGCTGTTAATCCTTCACCTCTCTCTGCCATTTGGTCTGTGATCCTAGTTCCCAGAACTTCTGACCAAGTTCCTTTGTCCCAGCAGCCAGACCAAGTCTCTTCTGTCTGCCACCTTGTTTCAGATCCTTCTCCTTCATCCCCTCTCCAGTTCTGACTCTTGTTCTCTTTGCTGGGAAATCACAGTGCTTTCTTTCCTGCTCCCTGAGCACGAAGAAAGGGGACACTGTTACCCCAAGATGGAGACCCTCGCTAATCTCGTGCCTGTCACTTACTGTTCCAGTAATCCACAGCAATCAAAAAATGGTTTCAAGCAAAGTTCTGCATGGCTTCTGCAGGTATAGGGTGACTCATGCTCACTAGAGATGTATTTTTAGAGACTTTTTTCACTAAAACTGTTCCAGTTTAATAGCAGCTAGTGCTGACTATATTTGTCAAACAATCATAGTACTTTTTGGAAGTATATTTACTCAGGTAAAGACAATGACTCACAGATTTGTGCTGTTGCCTACATTACACTTTATTACCAGATGAGAGGACGGTTTGTATTCCAGTAAAGCTTTGGGGGTGTGCTTAGGAGTTTTAGCTCTTCTGCTCCACATTGCATTGTATTGTTAAGTCCTGTGGCAAAAAATTATATTGCTGTATTATCAGATTGTGTTAAGAGGGAATAGTGCTCTGTGTAGCATACAGTGAATTTTTATTGCCCTGTGGTAAGCAGTTGTTCTTTATTTTCCCAGGGGACTAGAGTAGTGATGGGAATTTTTGGTGTTGCTGATGAATAAATCCCGGATCAGCATTTGATTCATTTCCTGTGACCACTTACTGCCTTGTGTGTGACGTCTGTCTTTTCCATTTGTTTTGTTAAGCTCTGAAGATGATGCCTTCTTGTTATATGCCACTCTTCGATCAGGCAAGCATTGTAAGTTTGTCACCAGAGACTTCCTCCGGGATCACAAGGCTTGTCTCTCTGACAGTCTGACGCGTCATCTGTTCCGCAAGTGGCAGCGTGGACACCAGATCGTGTTTTCCCCTTCTGCAGAAGGAAAGCATATAAATTTTTTGGTAAGTTTTCTGCTGCAGTCAGAAAGCACAAAGGACATGTTCTTTAAAGACACAATTTCACACTCTAGAAGCAAAAAGACTCTTGCTGGAGTCTAAGAAATGGATTTGTATCAGTGGACTCAAAATGCCCATGTTTAAAGTTCACTGTACTCAGAAAGCTGTAAAACCGAAGTGATATGTTTTCATTTATTTTAAACTTTGAAATACCCCATACTCCTCCGTGGCACTACTATAAAATGTCATGCTTCTAATTGTACAATAGAACTGCTTTCACCTTTATTTTAAAGCAGCAGGAGAATACAGGTATTTCAGCATTCACTGTAGTATTAGCCTAACAGATGTATAAAGTTTCATGAAGGAAAGCCCAGAACAGTCCGGTTTATAGTCAGTATCCAGCTGCTGAAATTACAGTTTTCTAAGCATAGTATCATCTTATGGCAGAATACCACTGTTATGGTCTAGGAGGCATATGTCCTTGGGAGTGCAGCTGTTTTAAGATTGTTCTAGGGAAAAATTCATCCACTGACATTCCACATCATGCAGTTTTTTGTTACTCGGTCTGGCTGCATTGTTATTGCCTACTTACAGGGATGCTGCATCTATTTTCTTGCTGCTCTGGTTAAAATTGGAAACTATTATTCATCATTATCAATATTCAGTGATGAACATTATTATCTGGTGGGGATTGAAGATAGACTTTTAACCATTTTTACTGACTCCTAGACAACAACATACTAAAAGATGTTATAGTTCTTTCCTCCAGAACTAAAATCTAGGATTTGTTTGGTGTGAGGAAATAAATGAGAGTTGTTAAAGAGATGAATCTGTGGAGATTTCTGCGGTCAGTGTTGGAAGTTATAGCTACCTATAACTGGGATTTTAGTAATATATTGTGTAAATTCTAAAAGAATGTTTTCATCTTTCTTTATCCAACAGCCTGCTTTCCGTTTTGACTGTGTGGTACAGACTACAGGTGATACCTGGCATATCCCCTATAAAGACACTTTTGAGGAAAAATACTCATATCGAGTACCCAGAAAATGGCTCTGCCTTCAACAGAAACGATGAAGGACGGAATCGCACACGCTGAAGTTCCTTTGTGAATTTTTAATCACTGTTGCTGACTAGGAGAACTCAGCAGTACAATTATGGGATTAATGCATAAGGCCTATAACTGATGAACATTCAGTAACTGCAGTTTGTCAGAATCACTCCAGCAGTAAATCTGTTAACATCAATGGTGGTCCAGCAAGGACAAATTAGGTCCATTGTTCCCATCTTTACAGGAGATTTCTGTAGCCTCTCAATGTGATTTGAATTAAAAACTTGGTTTCTTCCTCGTGGAATTTCAGGTTGTGGCTTTTTTTCAGAAACTCTGTATGTTGAAGAAACTAAGCAGGACTTGCAAAGTACCTTCAAAATTCGTGAGGCTGCCCCTGCAACAGCATTGCACAATGTCTACCACCAATAAATGGAGCTGACAGGGCCAAATGGTACGTTTGCCGTTTACCAGGATATTTCCTAATATTTCTTTCTAATTAGAATTCATTTGATCACATGGAATGCAAGTGGTTTGTTATAGTAATATATAGTAAGATTTTGTTTGGAAGAGTAGGGAAACAACCAGTGAGATATTGTGTGGCTCTTTCACACTCTTCAATTTTGCTGCTTATGGCAGGATTTCATGTCACCAGAATAGTTTGCTTATGGAAATGCATTAATTTTTTAAACAAAAAATTATGATAACTAGAAATTCTTACAGGCAGTAATAGGACAAAACTGAATTTGGTACAGAGATTTGTATAAAAAATAGTATATAGTACAGGGAAAGTGTTCTATTTCTAAGTGTTTGTATGGTAAACGTGTTCATTTATTGCACTTAACCACTTTAATGCAAACCTTTCTCCCCCAAAACACAGACATGCCACATTAATCTCAGATGACATGTCATGGTTGTGTCACATTTGTCTTGTACACTGAAAAATCCTGTTTTCCCTGCTATTTTGTTCATGTCAGAGAGCAATGCTGACACTTGTCCTACTCCTGGTGTCAGTTTGTAGACCAGCAGGTCTACACATCACCTGCTTTCAGGAGTCCACCAAGAGATTGGATCTACTTCTCTCACTCCTCAAATTGATTTACTTCTAATTTGTCAGAAGATTGTTTTTACAACTCTGTAAGCCGGAGAACTGCCACATCTCCTTGAAGGTGCAAATACTGCTTTGTTGAAGTGTCCTCTCCTGTACAGGACAGCTTGGTCAGCAACTTGTTGCTCTGTACAAGGAAGGGTTCCTTACCCTCTGTATGAAGTTCCGCAACAGTGTAAGCTGACCTGACCCTGTGCTGTTACGGTCCCAGTTTGGTACTAGCTCTGGTGCTCATGCAGTCCTAAGCAAATCAGAGGTGGGTCAGCTGAATGCAAACCCCTTGAAAAATTTGTTTTGGCTAGGTCAAAACTGGCGTTGTTGCACTGAACTAGCACCGTTGCGCGAGTGCTGGTACCTGTGCAGGAGGTGGGTCCCTGCAGCTCTGCCTTAGGTCAGCTAAAGCTGACCAGAAACTGCACATTCAGGTTCTCCATTTCTTGTTCACCCACTTGTTCATCCACTGAAGTTTGTCTTTGACCTCACCCTGGTTGTTAACAGATGTGCATAGTATCAACATCGAACTGGAAAAAATGCATCCCCCACTTCCTTTGAGAACAGACATGTCCCTCATCGGTCACTTGGGTGTCATGTCAAAAACCATTCTTAGAGACATACCGTAATATCTTCTCAACTTCCTAAATACACATTCTTAGTGTTTTTAGGGGAAGATGGAACAGAATCTGGAATTTACAACAAAATGTCCCAACATTAGTGTCAGAATTGTTGTGACTTTTTTTTCCCCTTATGTTTGGTGCTAATACACTTTACTGTAGATCCCTATATGGAATTAATGGCCTCTCTCTGCAACCAAAAAGGAAACATCAGTGATCAACCTACAGACTTTTTCAGTGGCAAAGCACCTGTTCGTGCAGACATACAGTTTCCAGAGGCTCAGTTCTGACTGAGGCTAATTTTTTGCATTTTACATAAGATATCTGCAAAATAACATTCCTTTTGTGTGGTGCAACTCTTCAAATTTCAGGTGACTGAAACAGACCATTTAGAGATCACAATGAATATAAGGATTTGCTTCTGAGTATGTCAAAGGAATTCTGGGGGGTTTCATTTGCGATAAACCTGAGAGCCAAACCAAAGCCTACTGACATCTACCAGCAGATCGACTTGACATCTGCTACTGCCTGATTTTTACTGGGGCAGTAAAAATCCAAGGGTTTTTAATGTTGGTCTGGTAGTACTTTCTTAGATGGATGGGTCCACGCTGAATGCCAGCGAGGCAAGTCCTCCAAATATTGCAGCAATTGGTACCCCCAAAACCACGGCCAGTGACAGTGAGAGCCCTCTGCTAGCACGCCGAGTGAGGAGAACAGGAATCAGAAGGAATAACGCTTGGCTTAGCCTGCCACATGCCATGGAGACTGAGATGCGTTGGCAGGGTAGACTTGAGGAACATGAACTGATTCAGCCTGTGCTGTATGTATTTTGTGAATAGCTTCACCTCCAAGCTCACCCACTTCCCTTTACTGTGTTAAAAAGATGTCAGTGGGAACAATCTTCCTCAGGATCTGCAGTATAGACTGACTCTCATACAGTTGATCACAGGTGATGAACACTAAACCAAAAAGGCGTGAGTGCTCTTCTGAAACAAAACTGTACTTTAGAAGCTGACAAAATTGCTGTGTAGAAGGAAAAAACTTCTGGAAGCTATATCCTGAAAGCAGCATGACTTCCACTCCGTCATGTCTGTGCTATTGAGCAACTATTACTCTTCCCTTGGTCTAAGTCAAATATGGAATTTTTCATCCCAGACACTTAAGGGTTTTCTCGCTTGGTTACTTTCTGGCAATCAGGCAGAATGCTTGATAATTCCTTCCATTTTGCCATCTCCTTTTTCTCCAGGGGAAAAAAATCTGACATTAAACTCTAGTGTTAGAGAATGGAAGAGCTTTGTGCCGTGAGGGTAGGAACCCTCAGCCTGGAGAAACAAAGGCTTTCAGAGACACAGAGGCTGTAAGAATCATGAGTATTGTGTAGGGGATGCATCGGGATCGATTGCTTGCTGTGTCTCCCAGTACAAAAGTGGCATCTGCCGGAGGTGCTGGCAGGCAGGCAGAAGGTTCAGATAAAAGTTGAGGTTTCAGATGAAACCACACACCGCATCGTGATGCTGAGCAACTCTTTGCCATGGTGTGTTGTGGATGCAAGAAGTTCACGTAAGTTCAAGCAGAGACCAGCAAGTTCATGAAAGAGCAATCCAGCAAGGGTTATTAAATAACCAGACACCGTCTGC
Organism: Bucorvus abyssinicus; assembly: GCA_009769605.1. Lineage (NCBI taxonomy): Eukaryota > Metazoa > Chordata > Aves > Bucerotiformes > Bucorvidae > Bucorvus > Bucorvus abyssinicus. Next base: position 11,757,256 of record CM020042.1, read on the forward strand.
CTCAGGAAGTCCCTCCAGATGGTTAAAGATCTGCAGAGGATTCAGGGAGTGAGTGGATCATTAAAGGCTCTCTGTAGTCCCAACACTTTCCCTGCACATCCACTTTTGGCCACAGTTGGAGATGGAGTGTTGGGCTCAACATTGTGTCTGACCTGGCAGCAACGTTCCAACGTTCTCACATTCTCCATGTCCCAGTCCATCACAGCTTTAAGGACTCCATGTCTGCCCACAGAGTGTTTCCCCAGCAATGTGGACAAACGCTATGTCTCATAATACGGAGAGGGACATTTTATTGTCCCATAGTGTTAATAAGGAAGGAAGCGTATGTTGAGAAATTCAGGACAGCGGACGTTTAACGTACGGCACACACAGAATGCACCCTGATCTGCTGTTTCAACAAGGAATGCACTCATCTAGTAATGATTTTTAAAAGAGGCGTGGATACCAAAACAGAGCTTTTCCAGCTCTTTTTAGTGGCTGACTTGCCTTCCCACGAAGGGCAGGGGAACTCCACGCTGCTGAAAGGCAGGAGAAGCACGAGTTTAAACCGGGGGAATTCCCCTTCGCGCTGGATGCCGAAAAAAAGTCTTTTAACCACCACATGATACCGCGGCTGCGGCAGCAGTGATGCTATCTGACACATCCTCCGTGAGCGCAGCGTGTCCCTTCATTCTACACTCACTGAGGACAGCACGTGGGGACGGTTTGGGACGGGAGGCGGCGGCTGGTGCTCCGGACGGCTGCGCAGCTCATGGCGGCGCTTCGACCCACCGTTCTGACTCCACACGCCCCACGGCTCCCACCCGCCGTTTCACCGGAGCGGGCGGACTCTCGGCCCCGCCGGTTCAACGCGTTACAGCTGCCGTGCTGCCACGGTCTGACTTTGCTGCTCGACGCAAAAGACATGTCGCCACCGGCCCGCTCGCCGCTAGTGCGCATGCTCGGCAGAGGGGCGGGGGAAGAAGTGCTGCGGCCTCGGGCATGCGCAGCGGCGGCGGTGGAGCGTGACGATGCGCGAGCCGAGCGCGTAACCCGGAAGTGTTTCTTCGGGCTCCCGGTCTGCGGTCGCGGTGGGACCCTGCACGCCGTGAGCCCCTCGACCGCGCCGCCCTCCCCGTGCCCACCATGTCCCGAGGCTCCAGCGCCGGCTTTGACCGCCACATCACCATCTTCTCGCCCGAGGGCCGCCTCTACCAAGTCGGTGGGTGTCCGGCCCCGGGGATGCTGCTGCTGAACTGCTCCGTCACGGGCCCGGCCTGCCCACGCCGCCGCCGCTTCCCGCCGAGCGGGGCTGCAGCTGGCTCGGGAAACCTCCGCCGAGCCTGGCTGCCTTTGGGGAGGTGGGGGAAACGTGGCGTCTCTCGGTTCCCGCCCTGCCTGGTCCCGTGGTATGCGGGGAGAAGCCTGGTGGGAACCTGGAGCAGCTGCGGCCCGGGTCGTGCCGGCGTGAGGGCCTGGGAAAGGGACCCTCGCATGAGATAAGGAAAACTTGGAGCCAGGGTAGGCCCTCTCGAGTGTCCCCTGCCACGGGAAGGGACATTCTGTGATTTCCCACTGTTTGATTTCAGATGCTTGGAGATCAAACTGACAGCTACAAAGAGTGTTTATTCCCCGTAGAGTATTTGTTTCTGTTTATCTTGCCAACCCTCTGAGTATTCTGAGAACTGCCATAGCAGTTTGAAACGGGACTTGAACTACCTCAGACCTTGCATGCCAGAGTAACAAAGTCAGGTTTTGGAGTCTGTACATCACGACCTTTGAGATAGCAGCAGCCATCCTTTATTTCCAGGCTTCTTTGAACATCCTGCAGTGAAGCTGCAGCCTGGCTTCATCATCTTCTATAGACCACTGAATCTTTTATTCATATTTTTACAGTGCACCAGGTTCTGCAGAAGGCCCTCATGGTGCTTATTCTGCAGAACACTGTAGCAGCATAGTCATTTCCCAGTCTCGCAGGACGGTTCATTGAGAGTGCTCCTGGAGGACCCTCGCAACAGGGCCAAATTAATTCTTTTGGTAACATCATCGTGCTGCTATCTTCCCCTGGAGCTTAGGGACATTTACCCAGCTGCAGTGGCTTCACTGCCCCTTCATTGCACAACATGTCCATACATCCATCTGTTCTCCAGGAAGGGGGGTTGCTGGCACCAGACTACATGGTAGCCAAGAGTTTCTTTTGTGTCTGCCCTCGAGTTTTTCTCAGGAAGAATGCTGTGTGGAATAGGCTTCATGGGCCAGTGGCCCAGGCTTGAGCAGTCTTTTCTTCCAGGAGGAACTGGGAAAGTGCTTGTGTGCAGGTGTCAGGACACAGATAGAAAGTTACCTATACTGGGTACCTACTACGGGTGCTATTTTCTACCTGGAGTATATATAAGGCATGTATGCAACTTGTATAGTAAACTTTGTATGTATGGATAGTAGGGACAGTACTTCCTCACACAGGATATCAGTGGCTCTGTGATGGAAGAATCATGGGCTCCGACCTGTTGCCATTAAAACAGGCTGGTTGGTCTGCATCACCTTTCTGGCTGTTCCTCTATTGTGGTACTGCTTGTTGGGAATGGTTTCTGCATCCTGTAGTGAAGAGGAAACAGCCTTGGTTTTCTGCCTCCTGGGTATATTCAACCATTAGGTTAACGTATGAGAAATGTGTGATACCTCCATATCTTTTACTGGTGTCTCAGAAACAAGTGTCTGCATGTGTGTTTTGAGAGCCTCTGCACACAGCCTGGAGCTGTCTTAAAGGTATTTAAGTACCTATATGCTATGGGAAGAAGAATATGTAGGTGTGCATAGTTAACTTGAAGCAAGTATGAGCTCACTTTACCTGCAGCCAGGCTGTTAACTGAGGCATGGTGCCACACTCTTGTCTCTGTTGGCCAGCATCTACCCACAGCATGGGTAGAGCTCATGTTTGCCTGCAGAATGCTTATGTATGCCTGCAGTCAAATGTCTAAATCCACATTCTTTCATTCTTTTTGACTTCTGTACAACCTTGTCCCTGTGCTAGGTTCAGATTAACTAGGTGCTGTCCAGGACAGGCATGGACACGAGTTGCTTTAAGGCTGCCTTAAAACTTGAGGCTCTTCTGGAATGCGGCAGTACCTGAACAGAGATTTCCAGCATGGTGATATTGGACTGAAATCCTGTACATTGCTGTAGATTTGTCTTCTGCTTCTGAAGCTCATAAAGTTACAGTAGTAACAGTTATTTCATATATATTTCTTGTTGCTGTGGTTAAAATCCCTCAGAGCATCAGTATTTTCTTGCCACTTATTAGTTCCAGTCTTCAGAGGTGATGTTTCATTTAAGTGGAATTTTGGGAGGTGAAGAAAATTATTGTGGTCCAATTTCTGCCTGTTATGATGTATTCAGGGAACAAAAAGGGACTGCTGTTTTCAGAAAGAACACATGCTGTCCTACTGACATATAGCACAAAACAGATTTAAAACACTTCTTGCAGTTTGCATTTGTTATACTGAAAGAGCCGCTTCACGTTTTGGCTTGTCTCTGAGCAAAGCAGATGGTAACGGGAGCAGTGTGAGAAGGGACTGCAGTTCAGTGAGACTGGTTGTCAGTACCTGTGAGCAGAACCAGCTTGTGTGGACATCTCTTCCTGCTCCCACCTCAGTGTTGCAGAATCATGGAACAGTTGAGGTTGAGAGAGACCTCTGGAGGTCATCTGGTCCAACTCCCTGCTCAAACAGGACCACTAAGAGCTGGTAGCCCAGGACCGTGTCCACACAGCTCTTGATTATCTCCAAGGATGGAGAGTTCACAACAGCAAAAAAGTGTTTCCTGATGTTCAGACAGACCCTTCTGTGTTTGAGTTTGTGTCTACTGCCTCTGCTCCTGTCACTGGGCACCACTGAGAAGAGCCTAGCTCTCTCCGTCTTCTTTACACCCTCCGCTCAGAAATTGGTATAAACAAACAAGTGTTGCAGAGCCCTGGCCTGAGCCTTCAAACATGGCCAGTTTGTGGGCAGTGCTAGCTCATGTCTTGCTGGGTTCCATGCTTTGCTGCAAGCTAGCACTGATCATCCCGGGGAGGGCAAGCAAGGAGGTGGGTGGAGTTGTGCATCTAGCAGAGAGGGGAACATTCATTATGGCCTGTTTGGGCAACCAGTAAATACTCTGATGCCCAAGAGTAGTAAATACAGTGCCGTAAAAATGGCAATCGGCCCTTCCACAACACTGACTCAGCGGATTGAACATCTTGATCCTGGTGTTGCAAGATCGGTTGTTGCATTTTCAGGTTATTCCTCTCCTGCTGTGCAGTCGCTGCCGCAGATCTGAATGCAGCTTTGTAAACAGCCAGGTTTCTTTCTTCTGTTATTTTAGAAGATAGGTTTAGCGATTTGCTGCCCTGTTAGTTAGACACCTTCTAAATTCCAGTTTCATTCACAGAGCTAATAAAAAATTCATCTATGTTCAGCTACTACCTGAAACTTGCCTCTCCTAACCAGATATTAGGAAGTTCTGAATGTTTATCATATATTGCCAGATAAAAAAATTTTTAGCTGTTGTTCCTGAGGTTTTTGAAACCGTTAATAAAGAGAAATTTATTTCATGGATCATATCAAGTAAATCTTAATCCATTGTATTTGTCTGAATAATGCCCTTTGTTTGACATGTGCATAAGTTTCATTTTAAAAAGTGAATAAAAGCATTGGAGCGTTAGAAGATCAGGTCAGAAGATGTGACAGTAAGATTAAAACCCATCTTCTGTGCCCGGTCCATCATTTCAGTTTTCTTCTGTATCAGTTAAAATCCACAAAAGAAAATCTCATCCTTGCACTGGTAATAATGCTAGAAATACTCAACTTCTGCGTGTTAAAAAACCTTCTGTAAGGATTTGCAGTTATGGTAGGTTAAGGTTCGACTGTTCTGGTCAAGTGCAGAACAGCCTGTTTGTGTTAAAACCAATTTGGTTGCTGTTAAACATTCTAACTGAAAAAAAGGGCAAATTATTAGAAATATTTGAAGGAAGCAGCAGGAGTGGTTTAATGAAGAGCATCAATGACAGGAAGTTCTTGTGTGCATTGTGCTAAAGACCTTAAAGATACAAAGTGTTGCACAAGTATGGAAGTATTAAAAAGGCCAGAACTTGGCAAGATTTCTGTGTTGGAGGGAGGCGTGCCAGAGTTAATTGTTCTAATACCCCTAACACTGTTTTTCATTAACATTTCTAGAATATGCTTTTAAGGCTATAAACCAAGGTGGACTGACATCCGTAGCTGTTCGTGGGAAAGATTCTGCAGTGATTGTAACACAGAAGAAAGTACCTGTAAGTAGTCTGGTTTTAAGCAGGGGGGAGTGGAAGCAGATGAAAAAAGGTGGGAGTGAGACTCTCGGGTATTTCCATGTTGGTTTTCTGTGTAGTTGTTGAAGGGATAAACCTAAAATAGGGAGCTGGTCCTGCTGTGCTGTAGCATGTGCATGTTACTCTGCCTTGTGAGGGCCAAGTTGTCCATAATCAGCTTCCTGATTTCTTTAATCTCTACTTGGCAAATGTTACACCAGTAGCATACAGAACAGGTTCTCAGGAGTGTTCCAGCACAGTGGTGATGTGTCATTGACCTTGTGTTGGAAGGTCAGCGTGCACTAAGAGCACAAGTTTTTGTGTGTGTTCTTTTAAGTTTCTTCAGAGGGAAAAGGACTTTGATGTTGGTCACGCTGTAGCTGTCTCCTTTTCCAGATATTGTGAGTTTTATCTTCCCTACTCTCCTATTTCTTCACGTGCCTATAGGAGCAAATAGTGGAGAGCCTGATAGACAATTTTTGGCTCTTAGTTGATTCTTTTGGGCTCTTCTGTAGATAGCAGAGCATCTAGAGTCTTTTTTTTTGTACCTGAAGGACAATGTTTTCTATTAGATTATTTCTATTCTCTCTTTAGGACAAGTTACTGGATTCTAACACAGTGACTCATTTATTCAGAATTACTGAAAATATTGGCTGTGTCATGACAGGAATGACAGGTATTTAATTCACCATCTCTTTCAAGTATCTGAAGTGTGTCAGATTTTTTATGGAGTTCACCAGCTTTACACAAAAAACAAACGAGTGCTTTAGGAGATTTGTTCCGTTTGGTCTGGTTTTGGAGGACTTGACTGGTCTGATGTGTGTATTTAAAGTTGGGTCTGGAATCTGCATTCTCAAGCAGAGCTACGAATAAATGTGATATGTGTTCAATGAAATTAATACTAGTTCTTCCTGTCCAGCTGACAGCAGATCCCAGGTGCAGAGAGCCCGCTATGAGGCTGCCAACTGGAAGTACAAGTACGGCTATGACATCCCTGTGGACATGCTGTGTAAAAGGATCGCTGACATTTCTCAGGTCTATACGCAAAACGCTGAAATGAGGCCTCTCGGTTGCTGTAAGTAGAGTGTATGAAATTAGTCTTTTCTATTTCTTGTCCAAGCTTGCAACTTCAAAAAATTTTCACCCGTTTTCATATTGTGTGAGATATGGATGTGTCTGCAGAACTGGAGTAAATGATTCAGCTGCTTCGAAACACGTGTTACTATTTCACCTCAGTTTTTCGTCCCAGTCTGTTTGCACTGCGCGGTGATGTCTGGGAGTGGGAGATCCTCTTCTTATTGGTGTCAGTGTCTGGGTGAATATCACTGTTAAAACAGACACGTGTGGAGAGCACAATTATGCTTGTGCAGATTTTGTGGCTTTTTTATCTGAGTACTGTGGTACTCTGCATCATTTTTGCTCTTAACCATGATGTATATGATGTAGAGTAGAAGTGCTTAAAAATATTTCGCTTGCAAGCGTTTCTACACCAGTCTTGCTTTATAACAGCAAATATAGCTTAAATAAAAAGCAGGATGTGTGCAAAGTTGGGGTTTTTTAGATATTCCTGGTCATCTGTGTGTTCTGAGGTTGGTTCTGACTTATTTTTTCTCTTAAATTTGGCTGTGAGTGAATTATAACTGTACTGCTAAGCTGTCCGGGAATTGAGATCAAAGACTTGGTGTTTCCTCAATTACTTTTTCATTAAACATTATGTCTAGGTTTCTGTTTGTTTGCTTGGTTGTTTTTTGGTTGTTTTTTTTCTTTCAAGGAGAATAGTTTCAGAATTGATGAATCACTTCTCGTAATCATGGTAGGCACTAAACCTTCTCACTAAAGAAGTAACAGTCAGGGTTACGCCACAGTTTCCATGATGGGGCAATTTTCCTATGCTCGGTGCTTGTAATGTTCAGGAATGATTGTTTCTTTCTTCCCTTGGCATTTCCCATGCCCTGATACTACTGGAAAGTGATTTTTTTCTTTTCTTATTTTTCTTAACTTTCTTTAACCTTTTTTGAAAAGATGATGGGAAATTTTTTTTTGTTGTAGTAATAGCTGCTCAGAAGCTTATCAGCTATAATTACTAGCTAAAAGTTACACAAGTGTAAAGTTAAAATAATTTCAAACCTTGACCTTGTTCTGTTTTTGTTTTGGGTTGTTTTTTTTTTTGGCAAGTATTGCTTTTGAGTTGTTTTTAATGTGCACATTGAGACTATTCAGCTGTCAATCTACAAGTCTGGGTGAACACAGATGCATTTCAGTAATGTGACCAGTTTGTGTTACTTGAAGTCTACCCAACTTGAAAGCACTTAAATGGGCTTCAAAGACTCGGTTTTAAGTTCTGGTATTTCTATATTTCATTTCAGATTTTTAAAATTTATTTATTTATTTTACTTTTCCTTTAAATAAAAGAGGAAAAGGGATGTCATGCAGTGTTTTTCATGATTACACTCAGTAAATCTAACGTTGATCTTTTAATATTTCCATTCGTTCCAACACATTAGTAAAGTTGCTTTCTGGTAAAGGGCACATACTAATAGAACTGTTGTTTTACACTTTTAAAGTGTCTTGTAATGTGCAAGATGTGAACTGTGGGTGGGTTAACTTTGTATCGGGATTGAACTTTGGTATTTCCTGATTTTGTGGCTCTTTGCACACTGAGCATGGCAGAAATGTTTCTGTTTAATGACTAGCCCTGTTTGGGAATGACAGAAATCTCATTTGCCCTGAACTGAGTTGTGCATCCAGTAATGAGCTGCTGGTAAGAAACAGCAGATTAAAGAGGAACTCACAGCTCCAGGTATGGGACTGGTTCCCAAAAATGACCTCCTGTGCATGCACGTTTTTCACAGGAGAGGAGGAGAGGAGTTCTGTACTTTGCTAAAATTGGGGAAAGAATTAAATTACCAGATTTTCTCTTCCAGGTATGATTTTGATTGGTATTGACGAAGAACATGGCCCTCAGGTGTACAAGTGTGATCCGGCAGGTTACTATTGTGGATTCAAGGCCACGGCTGCAGGAGTTAAACAGACAGAGTCAACCAGTTTTCTTGAAAAGAAAGTAAAGAAGAAATTTGATTGGACGTACGAGCAAACAGTAGAGGTAGGCCAGCAAAAGGAAATAAAGTATTTTACTGAATATGCTGCGTGAGGGTGGTGATGTAGAGGAAGGCAGTTTGGCATTTCCTGTGTTCTTACCGTCTGGTATTGCTGCCAGAACGAGTATAGCTATTCCAACCAGAAAATCTTCGGAAGGTGTTTTGGAAATGTTTAAATACTCATCTAATCTGCTTTTTCTGCTTTACATTAGCTGAAGCAGAATCTGTGACTTTAGCCCTCCCACTGCGGATGATGGGTTGTTACTGCAGTGCTTGATTCTGGGTATACCTGTATGATTTTATTGTAGTGGCTCTTAAAACAAGCTTCATGTTTGAAAGCTTTTCAACCAGGACGGGTTAGTGCTTGTCTCTCATTTGGTAAATACACCACCAGTTGTTAGCCTGCTGGGAAAACTGTTGTTCAAGGCCCATTATAAAAATGTATCCTACTTATAGGTCGATGAACTTACTTCATAAATCATCCTTACTTTTTCACTTACGCTGTAGAGATCTCTCTAAACAATATCCTCTTCCAAGGCCCACGTGTTTCTCCTGCCAGGCCTTGTTGTTGTTCTTGTAATGCTGTTTCCTGCATCACAAGGTCGGCAGTTGAAATGAGGTATAATGACCTTAGCTGCTGCTTGCCCTGTGAGATATAACAGGATGTTAAGATCCCTGTGAGTGCTGCGCAGATTCAGACCTTCAGCTAAATTACTTCTGAAGTCCACATTACTGTGAAAATACCACTGAAACAAAGTTCTTCAGCATAAACTCCTGATTTTCACACGTACCTCTTAATAAGTACCCATTTCCTTAATACATGATTTCTTTAAGGAGAAGATCCCAAGAGGGTTGAATAATCAGAGCATACTGAAATTGAACGTATCTGAAATTACCTCAAAGATTCTTTTTTTTTTTTTATTCTGGCTAAATATTTTTCACATTAGATGTATTTTTCTATCACTGCTTGATTACACTGTGCTCTCCTCTTAGTTGAGAGGTTGGAGGTAGATGAAACAATCTTTTCATATTCTTGTTTTTAATTCCTAAAACTTCCATGGTATGGCGCAAATGCTTTGTTGGTAATTAATCTGCCAGTCAAATCCTGGGTGCACTTCTATACCTTTTTGTTGTCTTTGTAAAAATGCTGATTTTTGTGCCTGTAGATCAGAGACTGTTACTCTAAAAGTCAGCAGTGTCAGGGGGAAGCAAATCTGACAAGCAAAAGCAAGAATCACAGTTTCATAGCGTTTTTCGCACACACACAGTGCCTGTTTTTCTCAAAGTGTGTGGTGTGTTAAGTAACACGCCAAGGAGAAGAATTTTGGTTTTGTTTTTTACAGCTTCGCAGTCTTCTGGTAAGACATTAGTATAGTCTTACAGAATTACTGCAGAATCAATGTATTGTCAACATACTGAAAATGAACTTTAGCAAAGTCTTGTCTGGTGTTTAACACTTCCTGACACATTCCTGGTCAGAGTTAAATGCCAGCATGTCAGAGTATCTGATTTAATAATTATCTAGCTCCATAGCTGTTTCATGGAACTTCTTTTTGTGCTCAATCATCATTTTAGGAACACATCTTTAGCATTGTTATTGACCCTGCTACAGGGCTAAGTATGGGTGAGGTTGCAAAGAACAACTCTTAAAGCAGATGATAATTAGGGCAGAGGAAAAAAAAAATCAGTTAAGCCATAATGAAATGCAGCTTTTAAACAGTCAGCATAGTTTTAACTACAAGAAGAAAAGCCAAAATGGAAGCTGTGACAGCTTAGAGTGACTTTTGGGCTGTAACGATGATATCTGTCTTGTTTGCCACTAATGAAATGTATTCTGTCCTTGGGACCTGGGGTTTTAATCTTTGCATGATAAAAGGCTTTGGTTTTGTTGTGGGGGTTTTTTGCTACAAAAATGTCATGTCCCTTTGGTTTTTGTAGATTGGGCTTTTTAGGGAGAGGACCAGGGAGGGTCTGTGTTCGGTAACAAGGGGAAACTATTCGGAACTTTTCAGATGAGGTTTTGATGTGGAAGGAAATAACTTTAAAACTGGAAGGAAGAGTAGTTGTTAATGCTATGTGTACTTAAATTTAAAAAAAAAAAGCCTTAGTGCTTTCTGTTTAACAATGGGGGTTTTGTCATCTTTCAGACAGCAATAACATGCCTGTCTACTGTACTATCCATTGATTTCAAACCTTCAGAAATAGAAGTTGGTGTAGTGACAGTGGAAAATCCTAAATTCAGGTAAGAGATCAGTGCTGACAAAACTTGGTGTGTTTCTCTTGGTTATGTGCAGTTAGTTTTAACTTCTTGTGTAATGGTAAATTGAGAAAAAAATATAAATGTCTGAAGTTAAGGTTTTGGACTTTTTTTTTTACTTGTTACTCTTGAAAATGCTTAGGGGGAAAAGACACTGTTTAGAAAAAAATAGTAACAGTTTTAAAATGTTTGTCATGGTTAAGGGATCTAGTAGAGAAAAGTGTTGTCTCTTGTTTCTTAATGTGATGATTAAAATGTAGTGACATCTGGTCTAGATGATTTTTCATCCTTAAAAGAATAAAAATGTTTCTTTTTCATGTATCTGGAGTCTACTTCCAAATCATAGTCATGACAACTAACACAGTAAAGTCTGGTTTATATTAGGGAAAATTTTGCAAGTCCCTTAAGTTTTTTTTTTTTAATCCTTTTCCAAACGGGATCTTTTAATGACTTCTCCTCAATCTCGTAATTGCAGCAGTTTTTCACATCTCCAGTATATAGCTAATAGATAATAAACTTGTATGGTTTGAACTACTCTGTTTAAATTTGACAAGATTGAAAGGCCCTGGATTTAAAAATCACTGCAGTGATTTGGAACTGGATGAACCTTTACTTTCAGTTCAAATGCAAAAGGACCTGCTAGGTATGTCTTACCTAGAATTTATCTCTGCTTGCTGCAGAGGAGTTCAGTTATTTCTGCCTTAGCCTTTCATCATTTGTGAGGTTTGTTTGGTTTTTTTTAATTTAAAAAAAAAAAAAAGAGAGGAACATCTAAGTGGGGAGGAAAGTCCTCTGCTGCTTTAGTCTAGCTACCTGGTAGGTTGGGATTGGAGAGAGCCTTCCAGCTGCTGGGTCCTCCAGACTCAGTCTTTTGAGTGCTTCCTGATGTTTTTAAAGCTGACACGGTGATGAGGGTGATTGTGCGTGTGGTGGTGTGAGTTTAGGACAACGGGATAGCGTGGCATTTTTGAGAAAGCACGCAGGAGCTGCCTGACCCCTTTTCTACAGCTGCTCAAGGCTCAAGCGTGAGCTTTCTGCCAAACTCCGTTTATCGGTCTTAGGCCCTTTTCAGAGAGGATGGGGAAAAAGCGTAGGGAGGAGGCAACAAAAACCTGTGTCCCCTCAGCGTAATCACACTAATTACCACACCCATTCCTCTCACCAGGTCCCAGCTTGCAAATATATCACTCATGAGGAATTACCTGTTTTTTTCTCCATTTCTTACTGCTTTGCTTTCTAGTCTCTTTGATTCTTCCTTTGTTTTTCAAACAGAATTGGAATGTTGGCCTGTGGCCCTGGCAGCAGGGCTTTAAAGGGCTGAAAGATGCACAGTCTAAAACTTATTTGTGTAGATATTAGGTTATAATACTGGGGCTTAAGGGGAAGATTATTAAAGATAATTTAAGATTATTAAATTTTTAATTTATTAAAGATTTCGTTTTCTTCTTTCAGGATCCTTACAGAAGCAGAGATTGATGTTCACCTTGTAGCTCTGGCAGAGAGAGACTAATTAGCATTCCCAATTCCATTGTCTGTGCATCTGGCCAGGGTATTTGGTGAAAAGAAAACACTTATTAATGGCTTTAGATGATGGGTGGAAAACAGTGTTCGCTATATGATGTATTTTACTCTGTACAAATAAACCAGAGGTTTTTGAAATACTTCATGTCTCCTTTTAATGTAATTCTTTTCATTTTCAGTTCCATGAAATTCTCACCAAATTGTTTGATGACTTATATTTCTCAGATAATTGCTTGCCTTTTAGTTGTATTTTAAGAGGAATTTTATACTCTGAGCTGTACTTTTCATCTGACCTATTTGGCTCCTTGTGTGAATTTGTGTATCAGATCATGTGGTCTGTGTGTCTTGAGATAATTCTTGGTTTACATGCATTCTTTTCTTGCCCTGATGTTGAAAGGCTTATGACATTACTGGTTTAACTGTGTGGAAAGTAAGATCTTAACGTTTGCTCAGGTTTGTATGAGGATACAGGAGAAAAGTTGAAGGAAAAAACTTGAGCTGCGATTCCCAGTGCATTCCTTTAGACTGGTTTTTTGGGGTGCGGGCAGTGATTTTGACGGACGTGCTATAATTAAACAGCTCTGAAGGGTAACATTTATTTAGGGGAATAGATTCTACTTGCAGCGTGCTTTGGAGTTTGGGCTGTTTGTCACCTACCTGGTTTTGAGGCTTTGAGCAGTGCCAGAAATGATGTCGGGGCTGGATGGGGCCAGTAACGAAGTCCATCAACAAGAATGTCCCTGGGCATCAATTCCCTTGGCTCCTTCAGAGGTTCTGGGTGAGGAGGAAAGAGAAGCTGCAAGAACTCAAGTCAAGGTGAAGAAAAATGCATTTTTGTTTTGCTGCAGTGGAAGAGGTTCCTGCCTCAGCGGCAAAAAGGGAGATGATGAAGTTGTGTGGGAGGAGACACTGAGGAGAAAGGGGAGTTTACCAGTTGGGTAGACACAAGGGTCTTCTTGGAAGAATGCCAGGCTAATACAACTTAGCTCCTTACCTTCACTCCTCTGCCATGCCGTTGTATTGGCTTTAATTATTCCAAAATGTTCTTCAGGTTTTTTTGAGACCTTTGGGGAAGGCCTCGTAAGACATCAGAAACTGAGACTGCTTAATTTTTTTCTTTTTGCTTTACAGTTACAGTCCCTTGAATGTGCATTTTTCAAGTTCATTGTAGTAAAGGAGATGCAATTCTGTGTTTGGTGGTTTTAATAAAAGACAATGTTAACCTATGTGGTAACTGAGTTGAGGAGATTCCAAAGTACTGTGAATTGTTGACTTTCCAAAGCTTCCTGAATTTCCAAATTTCAGCTTCCCTCCTGTCAGGTAGTGCAGTATTGATGGTAGGGTGAAGCCACCCCAGCTTCTGTTTTTGTGGTGTTTACCTGAGAATTCTGTGTGGTTTTGTGCAACAGTTGGCAGAACAAATACTAATGGCACATTTGGGAAGGTCTGTGTCATTCCCAGCTGAGTTTCCGAAACTTCTTCAGACCTTTCTTCCTAAGACTCCTGTTGTATAACCACCTGGAATTGGAGTAGTCTTAAGTCATCATTTGCCATAAAATATAATCCACTGATACTTTGTTCTTGATCAGCTTAAATTATATATATAAAATGTCACTAACGTCTTCTGGAACAAAACACTTTAAAAGGAAGATGACAGTCGGGGAGCCATATGACTAGAGCACGTTTTTGTAATGTTTAGTATCAAAACTCCCTGCAACTTCTTTAATTCTAAGTATTGAAGCTTGCACGTGGTTGTATAACTCAGGTGGCAGCTCTGAGACCAGCAGGTGTTTGTTCATACCTTATACTTCTGCAACACAGAACATCCCATCTTGTGCTCAGAGATGGTGAAATAAGCTGTCGACAATGTATTAACTGGGAAAGTTGCTTTTTTTTAATGAGCAAAGTTAAAATTGCAGCAGCTGAAATGCTGTTAGTATTTTCTCCTGTAGTGAAAATTCGTGGTTCTCTTTTTGTACTACTGGTGAGGGTTGGTTTTTTTTTTTCAAAGTGTTTTGCTCTTTAAGATAAGGCAGCTACGCAGAAGGGGATACCTGACCTAATGGGAAAACCCTATGTATTACACAGAGCGATCACATTCCTCACACCCTGGAGCAGACAGAACCTGCAACCAAACCATACCAGCCATGGCTGGTGCCAAACTACCTGCTGTTCCAAACCTGGCACTCGCAGAGAAACTGTATGTGTGATATGATCCTAACACCTCTGGGCTGGGTAGAGCTTATCAAGAGTGGTAGCAGCCTCGGGCTCGCTCCACAGTTCTGTGGTTTGTTGTGTCAGCACTGAAAGCTCCGGTAGATGCAGTTACAGTGTGAATGCACGAGTAGTTGGCAGGAATAGGGACAATTCTTACTTAGATATAGAGCTAGGTCAGTGTTACCTGTGCTAACCTCGGACTGGCTCTGCTCACCCTTGTAACTGTGTCCACGTTATATTCCCAGCACGCACTCTTTGTGGTGTAGAGTGTAAGGATGCAAATGCCAAGCACGTGCAGTCAGCGTAGGTAAATCCAAAATTTACTGGACTCTTGTGAAAAGCATCTGGATTTCCTATGAGCAACCAGAAGCAGTAACGACAGACAGAAACAGCTCAATAGGGAATCTTAACCTAAACCGACTGTGGGTCATCAGGAGCTGTGTGTGTCTTCATCTGGAACCAGAGGCAGTAATAAACACCTCTAGGATTTCAGGTGTTTCTTAAGCACTGAATCAGCTTGTGATGTGCAGTGTTCAGCCATACTTGTTCACTGCAAAGCCCCGAGTGATGACAGCAGGGCACGGTAGATGGGGAGATCAGGTGCAGCGAGTGTATGTAGATATGTCACAGCAATTTTAATGACATGGAATAATATGCTGTGTTCTTCTCTACATTCTCTGTCCTGTTTCTCATCAAGCCAGTGTTCAGGTGTAGCAAATAAACATTTTGGTTCAGTGCACATTGGTGGAAGTAAGACGAAAGAACTACATCTGTAGTTTGCTGGCATCTGAAGAAAAAAAAACCATTAACTTTCCCAGGTTTTTTTCCCAGCCCCAGAAGCAAAGCCCGCTATTTTGAGTCCTGCAGTACAGCAGCCTTGATGGCTCAGGAGATTGAGTTTTGTGCAGCGTATCCATGACAGTATTCATGTTTTCTTCTAGAGAAAACCCCATGCTGCCAGGGTAATAACAGTAGGGTCATTGCTTTTCATTTTGTAAACGAGAACTTTTTTTTTTTTTCAGATGGGAAGTTCTTAAATTGTCATCGCTTGTTCCAGCCAGTTCTTGCTAGTAACAATTTGTTCCGTGCTCTTGTTTTGCTGTAACCCAAGCTATTTGGAAACAATGCAAGACATGTAGTTCAGAACCCGTTGGAACAGTGAACTTAAACGTCTCGTGCCCAAACTAAAACAAGGATCATCACATGCTTACACAAAGCTGCTTAAAATAGGGTCTGGATTTTATTTGTTTATCATGATTCTCATATTTTAAAAACCAAACACAACACTTCCTCCTGTCCTTTGTACTGTGACTGTACAGATAAACCTGCATTTCTTAAGTGACTCTCAAAAACCTCAGTTATTAGCAGTATTTGCTGCTCTTCACCAAGCTTTTCATGGTGTAGCAATCTTTTCCTTTGTAGTGGTCTCACCTGGGTCACCATCATCTATGAAAATTCGGTGCTGCAGTGTTAAGGAGGGGAACTGATGAACTTGACCGTGAACCTGGTGAATAAGTAGACCCAGCATATCACTAAGTCAAGACCCAGCTAACTGTGTCTGGCAGAAGTTAGTCATCTGCAAAGAAGCGTCTGCTTCCATTTTTTGGGTTGGTATTTTTCTCCTTGTCCTTTTTAGGACCTGTCAACCGTAGCTGAGCTTCCCAGCATTGCAGGTGTGCTGCGAGGCCTCGCTGTGCAGCATCCATGTTGACAGATGTTTGAGCCCAGCCATGTCCACCCGTTTCCTTCAGACGGTGCTGGTGCTCATTTATGTTTGTGATGAGCCGTGCTGATTAATATATGGACGGAAAATGTTTTCTTTGGTTCAGTTCTCTGGTGGATTAGGGACCCGAATTGCTCGCTGTAGGATCAAATTGTCCTCAGCACTGAAGGGAAGAGGGAAATGGAAACCCCAACCTGCATCACCAAAGGAACAGGAGTATCTGTAGGTTATTATCTCTTTGACTACTCTGTGACTTAAACCTATGTGATGACACCTGGTCCACCAAAGTGGTATTTGCCTCTGTCAGGAGGTGATACAAGCCTTTCTTTGAGCAGCATCCAGACTAACCCCTCCTAGCCTGGAGGTTTCTTTGGGGAAGGTGCTGTTACAACAGGTGGTGGTTCCTCTGTTCCTATACCTGTTGTGTAGCCCAGCAAATTCCAGGGATACCCAGGGAACCTGATTTGGAAACAAGTCTGTGTTTTAAAAAAGTTAAATTAAAAATTTATCCAGAGAAGTAGCATTAACTCAGTTTGGAGACTGGTTTAACCTTGATCCTGGTCCTGCAATAGTAGTACCAGCACAGGGGGCAGTGCAGGACAGGATCGATAAGCAGGGACCACTTATACTAGTGCATTGGGTAAAAGTGGCAGTCAAAATCCTCCCTTGTAAGCAAGTATATTCCTCAGGGAGAGGGGGATATAAGTTCTCTGAAAACGTCAAAGCCTCATTTCTGGAGTCTAGCTGGAGGCTGGCATGGCTGGCGAGACAGAGGGTCTTGGCAGTGCAGCCTTAGGGTGTTGAGGAAGGTAGAACTTCCCGCAAGGTGTCAAGAAATCTTGCAGCAAGTTGGCTGGAAAGGGGACATCCACCTTGGGTTGGGTTTTAGCACAAGTGGGATGGGGAACATTTCTTTCGTTCCCTGTTCCATCTGTGTCCCTTAAACCACTTGTAGCTGCGCATACCTTCAGGGCGTTGTGAAGAAATCTGTTTGCATGGAATGTTAGCCTAGTTTCAGTTAACAGTGTTTGGAAACGCCTGGCTGACAGAAGAAAATATTTCTCACCTAAGGATGTGGTGAACCTTGAAAATGGGCTACCGGGTTAGCTCAGTTACTCACTGCCCCGGAAGGTATCAGGATGTGCCGGTAAGAAGGCTGGAGGCTTGCTGTCGAGGCTGGGAGAGAACTGGAGATTGTCAGTGGTGACTGGGAAGGCTGCCTGACCTGTGGCAAGGTGCCTGAACCCGCAGTCTCCAGTGGATTTCTCAGCCTGTAGCTCCCAGTTGCTCTGCCTCTGTGCCCATGAAATGTTTGTTGAAGGTTTGTTTGGACTCGATGAGCTCAAAGGTCTCTTCCAACCAAAATGATTCTGGGAATAAACATTAGATGATCAGATGATGGTATTCCTTGTTCTTATTCCCAGGAAATTTTTCCAATACTAACCCCTCTTACTTAGTATCAAACCAAGTAAATAAAGTATAAAATAATGTAAAATCAGCTTTGTAAGTGCAAAAATAGTTCTATCCCTTGGGTGGCAACAGGTTCTCACCAAGAAGTCATTTATTTAAACTTTTTTCCCTACTTTGAGTACTTTGCACTGACACCTACATCTTTCTCACTCCAACGCAGGAAACGGACCTGAGCGTTTGTGTAGGTAGTTCAGCGAGGGACATCTGCCTGAAGTGCAGTGATGGGCCTTAAAGTCAAAGGCAAGAGTTACAGAGATGGGCTGCAAAATAACTCTGGAGGGGGGGAATGACAAATCCAGATGTTGTGAGTGTCCTGGCATCCAGGTAAGAGTTTTGGTGGTCTGAAAAAGGGCATAAGGTTGTCCGTAACAGGAAGATAACAAAACCAATTAGTGAAAAGTAGCATTATAGGTGGTCTATATTACAGGAATGAAGTAACAAGGCCTTCCCTTCAATTTTAAGAGAAGGGTTTAGTTATTCACAGAAAAAAGGAGAATAAAATGGATTTTTCTGCTCTCTGATGCTAGACCTATCAACAAATGGAAGCCCATGCAATGCATCCAGCAGCAGAAACTGCTTCTGTTGATGAAGCGCATATTTACAAGATGATGTTACAGCCCTTATTTCAAATGCAGATAATAAGGAGTATGTGACACTTTCCCACTTTGGCAGCAAATCAAAGCACATGCCAGCACAATACAGGAACCCTTGTGCTTTATAGCAAGAGCCGATGTGTGTGGATAGATACACGCTGTAACCCAGCTCTGCCAGCAGTGCGGAGCTTTCAGAAGGGCTGTCAAGATCAAGGTGTGCCGCAGGAGCAGAGTGCGCCAAGGGGCTTGTTTCAGCTTCTCGGCTCAGGTTCATGGTGTTTGGCTCTTGGTGTGAACAGGCCAGGGTGTGGGTCCACAGCATCTTTACCAGAAACAGCTGCCTCTAGTTGCTGCGTGGTCCCACACCATCCCTCGTGCTGGCAATGGCATCCACGTGATGGCAAGCCGACCCAGTTCCGAGGGTCCAGCTGGGCCAGTGCTTTTCCCTTCTTCAGTGTGGGATTAACTTTTGTCTGGCTCATCTCACTGGCTCGCCGCACAGCTGCAGGAGCTCCAGTGCTTGGTAGAAGGGAGAGGATAAGATCTTGAGGAAACAGGGAGGGTAGAGCCCAGTTTAGCACAGGCTGATGTTTCATGAGCCTGTCAGAGTGCAACAAGCACGCCCCTCCATTTGGTTGTGCCACGTCGCGCGGGTTGCCTCAGTTCTGTTGTGTTGGTGTTTTAAACCGTTCTGAGATGAATCGTTACCAAGGAGAATAAACAGAAGCTCTTTGCCGACTTCCCCCATGTCGCTCGCTCGTGGCACTCTCCAGCAGCAGAAGTACGATCCTCCAGATGATCCTTTAGCCCACTCTGCAGGTACCTGCTCCTTCATGGCCATACAAAGAGTGTGAGACTCTTCACAGTTTTGCGTAAATCGGGTGCTTGAAAGGGCTGGATTTAAGAGCTGCGGTTACTGCCTGGAATCGTTCCTGCCTCCCTCCCTCTGCTCTTGACAAATACCGTGGAGCTGCTGAGACAGGTTAGCTGTGCTGGCCTGTGCGTTGTTGCCTGCTCTCCCGTAACGTTCTGCCTCTGATTTGCCTTCAGAAGGTCTGTTTAAAATAAATAAAATAAAGCCAAAATCTTAAAGTCCACCTATGCTGAAAGATCCAACACAACTCGAGTATTTGCAAGGACCATGAACAAAACCTGGGTGCTCGGTTTTGCACATCCATTGAGTTTTAGAGCTGGCAAAAAGACCACGTTGCCCTCAGTAGCGGGGTCGTGTGAGGATAGCGAGCGAGAGAGGAAGCCCGCCCAAGCACCGCCGTGCTCCTGCAAGCCTTGTGCCACGGGCTGTGGGAGAGGATGCAGAACAGCGATTAAATATAGTTGCGGCAGAACCTGCTCGGCTTGTTTCAGCTGCATCTGTGCTTTAAAATTTGGATTAAAAATATCCTGGTGTGGTGCAGCCTCGCCAAGGACAACAGCGAGAGTCTCCACCAGGCTGCGGGTGCTGCCGGCTCGCCCTGGAGCAGGCGGCTCTGCAGGGCATGGGGGTTACTTGGCTCCCCTAGAGCCACAGCGTTACACCTCGGCGGGCTTCGGAGGGGCCCTCTGCCACTGTTAGCACTGAGAAATATTGCCACCCTTCTTTATTCCCTCTTCTTAATCACAAATGATGATTACTCCGTCATGTATTTAATAGGTTTAGAGAGTGGTCTCATGCAAACCAACTGACTTCTATACACTGCTCTTGTTATCAGGTGCCTTTAAAAACGCCTGTGCCCAGGTCACAGACAGACTGTTTGATCTGAGAGGAGGCATGAGTGTTCCTTTTTGGGGACAAAAGCGACAGGTTCTGCAGGAAGTAAGTCACATAATACCAGGATAAGGGTAGTGTGAAATTCGTCAAATTGGTGCTTGTCCCACTCCCTCCCCTCTAACTTCCAGGCGCTTCGCAGTTAATTCCTCTGCTGCTAAACTGTAAACAGCAGGAAAAATTCATGGCAATTTTCCCCACACCCAGCCGCTCCGAGGCCCACCCCGAGAGGAGTGAAAACACATGCTTGTTTTTGTTGGTACCACACCTACAGCACGGGGCTCCACCCTGGAGGGAATTCCCACGCCCGGTACCTGCACCGCAGCACCACGGCCAAGTACTCGACAAGCCCAGGACCAAACTTGATGGCAGATCCTGTAAATAAAGTAGAAATCTATATGGCCGTGCACATCCTCCCCAGAGTCCTGTCCCCCTCTGAAGACTTTCTCTGCTAGAGCCTTGAACCTCCTGCGGGAGCAAGCAGTATCTGCTCAGTGCAGAGGTATCGTGGCTTTGGCAGCTGGGGCAGCACGGGGTTGGTTTTCTTTCTAATTTTTTTTTTTACGAACAGTGGATAACAAGGTTTAGTCTGCTAAGACTAGAGCGGTCTGCTCTTTTATCTCGTGTGGTCAGAGGGGCAGTGGTAACTCTCCACCTAAGGGTTGTGGGTCAAACCTAATTGTGCTTGAAAGCCTAGAATG
Source organism: Bucorvus abyssinicus (assembly GCA_009769605.1). Classification (NCBI taxonomy): domain Eukaryota; kingdom Metazoa; phylum Chordata; class Aves; order Bucerotiformes; family Bucorvidae; genus Bucorvus; species Bucorvus abyssinicus. The sequence continues at coordinate 11,777,903 of CM020042.1, forward strand.
CAGCAAAATTCCCTGCTGGGTCAGCTCCTGCGACCGAGTGCTTAAATCTGGGGGCTGGCCTCTTCAACCAGCTTTGTGAAAAGGCTCTAGGACCAAATGAAAAGAGAAATTAGAGCCAGAGGGTGTGAGTGGGGCCGTGCTGCAGGCTGGGTGGGGATGGGGCAGCTTATCTGTGCCCAGGCAGTAAGCACCCCGCCTCACACTCCCCTCCACGGTGCGACACTCCCACTGCTCTGCAGGGACCTGGGGCAGGAGAGCACTCAACAGTCCAGATGAGATCCCAGAGATGCTGGGAAGGACTGATGGGTGCAATGCTCGCTGCTGGGGAGCAGCTGCAGGCTGGCAGGGCGCGGTTGTGGATGGATCTCATGGGTCAGTCCCATCCTCCCTGTGGTCACGCATCAGTCCTAGCCCTGCCAGCAGCATTTTGTAGTGTCAGCAGGTCCACAAGTAAATGAGGCAGGATGTCATTTGTGCACTTTGTGTGTGTGTCTCTTTGCGTGCTCACAGGTCCCACCTGGTGTGCCTGGGCCTGCCAGGTGATTGCCGTGGGCTGCCTGGGGCGGGCAAACTGCCACAGCTTCAATTGGGATCTGAGTTACCGGCTCAGCAAGGAGAAGTAAAGGTACCAAAACCCCCTCCTGGTTTCCCTGTTCCCAGACTTCTCATCCATTCAAAAGTACCGTGTACAAAGACAGTGTCGGAGTCTGGGAAACCCCTGTCTTGCACAGTTTCCTTCCTCTTTTCTTCTTCCTAAAACACAGTGGCTTTGTCATTACACAACGACACAGCATCCTCTGAGCAAGGAAAGGAGAGGGCACGCCAGCATCCCCGCCAGCGTGAGCTGGTGCTGCTTCATTCGTGATAATCTCTGCAGACTCACCGCCCCTGGAGCCCCTTCTGGTATGAGGAGGAGGGAGGGATCCTTCTTTTATCCTCAACCATTTTGTCAGGAGAAGAGGCAGCACCTCCTGGCACAGGCAGCTTTTAAAACCCACAAACTTTCTAACTTGCTTTTGTTCCAAAACGCTCCTCATTTTAAGCAGATAAGGAGCAAGGGAAAACAGGCTCCGTGTGCAAACGGAGAAGAGGTGCTGGACAACCAGCACTAACAGAGTTCTTAACTTTAGTAGAAATATATTTTCCACAAAGAGGAAAATCCCTTCAAATCCCTCAAGCCTGATTAGTCAGCTACAAGGTCTGGAGAATTAGGGGTATGAACACACCAAAACGCAAGCCTTGGTTCTCCTCCCCGTGCTACCAGCAGGATGGGGACCAGGCATGACCATGGACTGCACGCAATAGTTCACGCTGGAGAAGCGCATTTGCTCCTCTTCTGGAGGTCAGAGATAATTTACTGGCTGCTGAAGGGAAGCTGGTTTAGCCACAGTGCCGATTACCTTCCTCTAGAAATCCCCCGGAGGAGAAGCTGAGTAAGCTGAACCCGTGGATGCTGAGGCCAGAGCAATGCTCTCCTCCTGAAGCAGCTGTTTCCACATACGATGAAGCAGAAGAGAAAAAACCAAAACAAAACCTGAACAACCAAACAAAAAAGCGTGGAAAAAAAAGAAGGGAGGGAAAATGTGCCCAGGGAGATGTTCTGTCACCATTTAGGTCTCTTGCTGTGTTTAGCTGCAAGGCAAAGCTGGCTGAATAAATGGGAGGAATGTGCCTTTTCTTCACAAGGTCTGTGGTGCGTCCATCCTGCAGTTCCTGTGCTCTTGGTTTTCATCCCTTTTTTCCTAACTAACCAATCTGACTTTAGATGCGTGTGTTTCCAGCCCCAGTCCCACAGCCTTGCTGGAAACCGCCTCAAACATTTTCTCCTCCTGGCAAATGATCAGCAGGAGTGGGGGAGACTCCAGGTGACCCTTGGATTAGGGGAAGGTGTCTCAGCTTGTGGACCAAAACTTCTGCTTCTGCAGTGCTTCAGAACAGCAGGGTGCTACAGGGGGGGTTAAATGGGACGAGGATAGGGAATACAACCAGAGGAGCATCCCCACCCTGGCCGGGCAGCTTGGTCCTGGCTTAGACCTGAGGGTGGTGGAGGACAGTGCCTGGCTGCGTCAGGGAAGTGAGCAGTGCTGTCATAAGGCCCGTCAGGTGTGTCCCATGTTTGCTTTGGTCTGGGTGATTCCCCGGGAAACCACAGCCCAGGCCAGCCCTGGCACAGCTCCACCGCCTCAGCCTTCCACGGCAGCCGCGACGGCCGCCTCTCCCCCCGCTCCTACAGCAGCCCGGCAACCCTAAAGCGAGATAAGCGAGTGAGTGCAGACAGACGATCCTCCTGGCTGCTCCCGAGCCCACCAGAAAGCGCTGCCTTCTCCCCAGCATGTCCTGTCAGGGACTGTCCCTGGGGGGCATGGAAAAGCGTGTTCCTTCCAAACCCCAGGAGTTCGTCTTTGCAAGTTACCACAGGAAACACTCCACTTTCGGAGCAAAACCACTAAAAAAAACAGGCATCTGCATGGCACACCTGTTGCACTGAAATCCGGTACATTCAGCTAGAAATTGCACCGCCTCGATCCAGGGGTAATTTTGCTTTGAGGACAGCGATTTCAGGCAATGTCTTCATCTGTATCTCTCTGCCCTGATCTGCTTCAGCTGCCTGACAATTGCCTCCTCCCATCACTCAGTGTTTGTGCCCCCAACCCTGCCCCTCACTGGGAAGTTTTCCTGGGTTCTCACAGATGTTGTGGGTAAAATCATACAGTTACCGTCCAAGCCAGGGTTTGTCTGGCTGCCCCAAGGCAATTCCACGCTGGTATCTGCTTTTGCTCCTCCAAAAGTGGGATCCTCTCCCACTTCAGGGTTTGGATCTTTCCATTCACAGCTCTTCTGCAGTGCCCGCACTCAGCGCAGCACGTCACCGATTACCGTGACTTCAAGGCAAATCCACCCTGTAGCTCTGCCTTCTAAGGAAGTGGAGGAAAGAAGGGCACTAACAGCTCAGCTACAACATAAAGCATCCATGAAGCAGAGAAGAAAGATCAGCTCAAACACGTGCCTCGCTGGCTTAGGTAATTAGAGTGGAGATGGTGAAACCCTCCTTGATGAGCAGCAGCAGCTCATGGAGCTGAGTCATCAAGGCACCTATCTGTCAGCAGGTGATTTGAGAAATGTCAGCCATCCCTCAGAGGACCCGCACATGTGATGGCACATGCTGCTCACGTCGCAGATGTTTAAAGGGATCAGATTTAACAGAGCGTGTTACTGAGGTGACAGAGGGTGGCTGTCACACCACAGTTAACACAAGAAGAGAAGGGACTCCTGCATATAGCACAGTGCGGATAATTTTACTTTCAGTGCTTGTTGTGTTTGTACAGCCTGGGTGTAGGCAGGAACCCCACCAAAACAAGCTTGCAAAAGGAACATTTCGTTTGTGGAAGGAACATGGAATTCCCCAAGGTGAGAGCAGCGGGTTGAACTGATTGTGTTGCATAGAGCAGCTGGCATCCTTGCCAGCACGCCCGCCTCAGCCGCCCCAGTTTCCTTGCGGGCTGAGATCAGCTCCTCTGGCTGATGGCCAGCCCTGGAGCTCAGTGCCCGTCTGCCCAGTGCCAGGCCTGTTTTCAAGGTGAGCCCTCGTATGTGAGCAGAGGCAACACCTGCATATCGGGACAGCTGTGCTGCTGTCTCCTCTCCTCCCTGATGCATGGTGGTCCAGGGGGCTGCAGGGGCTGGAGGTTGATGCTGCCAGTTGCCATGGTGAAGCACTGAGAGCCAGAGGACTCTTCTCATTTTCTCTACTTACTTTGTTTCAATAGAACAGGCTCTTGGTCACCCAAGTTGCTGCTTTGCCTGGCAGTTTCTCATGGCAGCCCCATCTCCAAGCACGTCCAACATCCAATACCCTGGTGTCCTCCTGGCCTTGGCTGCTCCCTTGAGGGTGGGCCTCTCCTATCTCTGACCTGCTCTGTGCTCCCAGGCATTTTCAGGTGGTCCTACTGGCTTCTGCTCATTCCCGTGACAAACCTTCAGGGCCCTCTTGGTCCTTTCACACAGAAAGGGCACAAACATCACCTCTCCATTCCTCTGGGCTCAGTGAAAGCCTCTTTGCCTGCTGCTAGGAAGGGATGCTGCTGCTGCCCACCCTGGTCTTGTGGTAGGTTTCTAGGAGGGGTTTCCTGCATGCATTTGGCCACAAGGACATTTCTTCCTCCAGACCGAGCTCTGGAAGAGATTTTCAGTCTCCCTGCTCTCCCTCCCACTGGGGGTTGCTCCCCCTCAGATGGCTGGTGGAGTAATTAGAGTGCGGTTCCCTGTGTTTGCTTTGGGCAAAATTATACAGGTTAATTTGAACTTACCTAAGCCACCCTGGCTAGTTCTGTCTGAACTGAACTAGGGGAAAGCTCACATGATCCTCTCTGCCAGCTGCGATGCAGGTACCACAGGGGTCAGGCAGACCAGGATCATCAGCTCTTCAACCAGCAAAGCTGGGGCTGAAGCACACTAGGGCACCCACCTGAGAAATGGGTTTCATGCCCCTCAGCCCACGGGCTGCTGGGCAAATCTCCGTAGAAGATGAGCCCCAGTCCACAGGCAGGAGAGCGAGTGAGAAGAGGGACACACTGTCTCCTCACCTTCCCTAATGCCAGGGATTCAGGGTGGTGGCGTAGGGTTAGGAGCAGAGTGTGCAAGTGTGGGATAGGGTGGCTTGGCTGGGAGGGAGGGAAGATCTAGCAGTCTTTCCTCCCAGGAGGGTGTATGTGATGTCCATCGAAGGGTCCTGGGTGAGGCACGCACCCACACAGACACCTAGCTGCTTGGGAACTTCCAAGCCAAGCAGAAGGAAGCCACTAGAGAGTTGTACACATTGCAGGAGGTAGAGAGCTGCTGAGCACAGACTTTCTGGACAGTGGAAACCAGCATCCTGAATTAGGTCTTAAATCTCTTCTGGGATTCATGCCCAGGCACTGATTTCCACTATGCTACTGGAGAACAAGCAGTTTTTTCCTGAAGCTGGGATGTAGTAGCTGCTGTATTTCTGTGGCACTTCTGCAGGCTCTGCAGCATCATCTCCAGCTGGGATTGGATTACACTGCTCTTTTCTCCTGCTGCTAGGTGGTTAAGATAGTCACTGACATGGATAGAAGCATCTCCCTGCACACTGAGCTACAAGTTGCCTAGGAGCCCAAGCGATGGTGAGGTTATACCCCAGCGTTTCCAGCACTGGTCATGGCTGAAGTCCACACCAGACTGGAAAGACCTCTGGGTTGGTGACTGCAGTGGCCTTATTAAGTGTCAAACTCAGCCTGTTGCTCAACAAGCTTATTTCTTCATGTAACGCCATGTCCCTGCCACAGCATGAAATAGCCTAGCTAGCAAATAAATTGCAGTGCAGCAAGCAAATGTGAGCAGCTCCTTCAGTGGCTCCACGTGCGCTCAGGGCTGATCATCCCTGGCATAAATCATGGGTTTGCTCAACTCTGAGGACAAGGCCTCTGATTTGCAGAATAAGAAAACATGAGCTCAGATTGCCCCAAGCACAGCTTTGATTCTCATGTTGTGCAAACGAGGATCAGCTACTGCAGTACCTGCAAGAGAGACGTGCTGGGGCCAACAGAGAAGAGCGACCTTGGAAGCTGTCACCATGTCCTGGCTGCCGAGGGTGTTATTGCAAAATCACCTGCCTGGGGCTTCCCTGCTCGTGTAACTTCTGGCAGCACCTTCCTGCAGGGTTGTCTCTGGTGGCCAATAGAGGTTGCCACCTTCTGCGGCAAAGCTTCTAGGAATGGACCCGATTATCCTCTGCAAGCTGCTAGAGCTAATAAAACAAAACACGAGAGTTCAGTGAGCTGAGAAACTCCTTTGCACAGGAGCTTGTGTGACCTGAGTGCTGGCCGTCAGAAGCCAGGACTGGCCACAGCTGGCAGCTCCAGGGTGGTAATGGGCTGGGAGAAAGAGGGGAAGGAAACACTGGGATCGAAAGAGCGAAAGCAAACCCTGGAAGCTGTGTCTCGTTGTAGGCAGTGCCACAGCCTGGATGGATGCCTGTCCCCCAGCACTGGCATTCCTGTGTGGCTGAAGCGTGTCCCTGCAGACGTCCTGCCAAGAGCTGGAACAAGATTATGGCCCATAGTTTAGGGAGGTGACTTTACTCGGGTGATAGATGGGTTTGAGGGCACGGGGATTCCCAGCTTTACATGTCTTTTGAGTTGGGATGGCTGCAAACGCCTGACAACAGAAAAGCAAGCTGCACCAGAATTAATGACGAGCTGCTCCATGCGCAGCCCTGGCTGCTGAATTAATGGTAAGTTTCTGTCCAAACCAGGGCTCAGGCCAGCCAGGGACGCTAATAGCCTGCTGGCACATGAGCATGGGCACATGGAAGGGGCCAATGGGGAAGCGCACAGCTCCATCCTTGGCGAGCAATCTGCGGGGGAGGATTCCTCTGACCTTTTCCCTGGAGGACATGGGCTGAGCACAGACCGGTTACCCCATGCCTGCAGCCTCCTTGGACGTGTTCACTTTTCACCCTTGGAAATTTTGTCAGTGCTGAAGCTGAGGACTTGGGCGGGCTGACGTCAAGCAACCCCGCCAAAACAGCAGCTGTGACCCGTCACCTGAGTGTTTGGGAATCCTGGGCTCTCGACTGCAGAAGCGCAGCTGAAGTGCCCTGGCTGTTCTGAGCAAATCATTCGCTCGTGTGCCGGAGATCCCACACACGCAACCTGCTGAGCTTACCGCCTCCCACAGCTTCTCTCAGCACAGGCACCTTTACTTCAGGCCAGGAAACCTCAAAGAGAAACAGGGCAACCCCTGCCTGCCTCAGCAGCTTGCTGACATTTCTCCTAGCAATGCACTGGAGGTTTTTTGCAGCAAAACATGACCCAGCTTACTTGGTCCTTTTGGCCAGCTTGCAGAGTTGCTTGGGCAGGGAGCCCCGGCTGATGCGCTGGACTGCCTGCCCCAGAAGATCTTAGCATTTAGTTGGGCAGGAGCAGGCTGAAGCGGTGAAGGGAGTTCAGCTCCCGGCTCTTTAGCTGAGTGTTACCTAAGCCTTGCGCAAAGCATGTCTAGATAAAAAATGCTGGATTCTTCTAGCAAGATATCTACTCCTCTCCCAAGGGACCACACCCAGGGGAGTTGTGGTTATGCATTTTCCAGCAGAAGAGAGAGAAAACAAAATATTCCAGCTGTTCCCCCCACCCTCTCTCCTGCTCTGCAGTGAGAGGTTCTGCTACCCAGTATTGCAGTGCCTTGAGCAAGCCTCGCTCGGCTACCCTGCGGTGGGAAAGGGACAGTCTGCAGAGCCCCGTGCTATCCGGGGATGTGCTCCTTTCCAGGTGCCTCAGATCAGGGGGATGAAAGGAGGGGCCATGGAGAGCACCGTTTACAGCACAGGACCTCTCATCCCGATTCACCTCCTTCTGCCCACTGTGCTGCCAGCCTGAAGCTGGAGGTGCCCCTCTGGCCTTGGCATTCCTCTTTGCTTGCGTAGGCAGCTCCTCGCACCCGTCCTGGGCACCGACCATGCACAGTGGACTCCAGCAAGCCGGCAGGCTTGTGTGAGAGAGGTGATGCAGTGCCTGCCATTGCCACGCTTACGCCTTTCCAAGGAGATGGTTTTTGATCTCCCAGCACTGCATCGCGCTGCCCTTATGCATCTGGACACACAGAAAATTCCTCTATAAGGAGGAAGTGCCTTGTTTGGAAAATATCCTGCGATTCACTCTGCCAGCCAGTCCTGGAAAACAGCGCTGCATGGCTCCCCACTTGCTGAGATGTGGTAACCAAATCTCCAAGGAACAGCTTGAAAGAGAGACAGGCTTTTTCAGTAGATACAGCAAAGTGCAGGGACGGAGCATGCAGCAGGGACCTGAGATGGGAAGGAAACAGGAAGACCTGTCGCTGCTTTATGCGTTTTACTTTCAGAGCAGCAGTCGCCTTCTCTATTTCCCTTAATAGAAAGAAAAGGCAGAGATGATTCATGTCCCAGATTAGCCTTGAAGCAGCGTTTTAGTGTGACTAAGGTCCTCACTGCATCATTTCTTTCTCCATCTGATGCCGAGAAGGTGGTAGCAGGGCAGGCTGTGATTAAGTGGAATTTCTCAGTGTTGAAAGACATTTGAGAATGGTCCCAGTGATTAATAAAATGACTTGAGAGGCCATAGGAAAATCTGATCCTATAAATTTTTCTCTGAAGAGCATGAACCTTTTCAAAGTCCCATGTGTGAAAGCTTAGAGAACAGCATTTGCATAGAGGGCCTCTGCCAGGAGGGCTGAGCAAAGGTGAAACATGCTGGCAGGGCAGGGCCCCCCCTCAGCAAGAAATCCTCCTGAATTTCCACGTAGCTCCGGTTGCTGGAGCCCACAGCTTTTCACCCCACCGTATTGTGCATCGCTGAAAGAAGTCTGCTGCTTTAGTAGAGCCTAAAGCACCCCAGGGAGGCCCCGCACACAGGCGACACCCCAAATCTTGGCTGTCCCAGCAGACGTCAAAGTTTGCAGCTGGAGGCACCAACTGCTTTAACACTGTAGGTGCTGGTTTTACCAGTTCATATTCCTTGTGACTCTGCAGGGGAGGGGACTGGTAGCACATACTCTCCAGGCAGGAATGCAAACAGCTATTTAAAAGCAGTCCCTGCCTTTATACATCCTACAGCAGCATTTTTCATCTGCTGCTTTGCGGTGCCCTAAGGTGCGTGCGCATCCTGCCCGGGCGAGGAGCAGCAGAGCTGTGCGGGGTGGCCGCGGCTTTGTCCCAGTCACACACACGGTGAGCAGGGGAGATGTGTGGCCTTTGCCAGCCCGTGCCACTGTTGTCACCAGAAGATGCCTTTAAGGAGAGGTGATGGTTCATGTTCTTGTTGTCCTAGGTGCTGTTAAGGAGCAGGCTGAGCCCTCCTATGCTGCTGCATAAACCACCGACTACCTGTTTTCCCCACTGGGGACTTCAACCACTTGCACTACAAGTATTTGGAGAGGCTGATCCCACATTCGGTCAGGCTCACTGCTGTTATTGCAATTCCTAATTTAAATTGCTGGCTGTTTGCTAGCAAAAACATTTCCTCCCCTCTCCCTCATTCCTTTGGTATTGATCAGCCTGTTTTGTCCTGGCTTCTCTCGGGGAGGTTTTCTCCTGAGATATCTGCAGCCCCACTTGGCAGATGCTGGAAGCACGCAGCTCTCGCGGAGGCCCCTCCTGGGGACTCTCACAACCGTGCCAGCAGTGTCTCTGACATTGCCCATGAGATCAGTGAGGTGCTGTGCAGGGGCAGAGGGCCCAGCGGGTTGCCAGCAAAAGGGAGATGCTCTGGGTTTATGCAGGAGCAAGTTCATTGTGTGTCTGATTACAGCCGTCGGCAGTAAGAGGGAGAGAGGCACCGATATAGCTGCTGTGCTACATCTGAGAAGAATCATCTGATCTGCAGCTTGATGCAGCTCATGCCACACTCATGCAGTTCAAATCATTTCCTCTTTCTTCTGCATTTCTTGTAATGCCAAATGCAGCTGTGTGTGTCGAGCTCTCACTTTTAAGAGCAGATCTTCAGTACATATTTCCACCACGTCTGAGTAGGAGCCAAAAAAAAAAAACCCAGCTGATGTTGATGGGATGGATAAAGGGACTCACTTTCCAGCCAGGAGATCAGTCAGTTATTGCAGCAAGATCCATGTCAACCATAAGTCACAACCATGCAGCTCCCTTATCCCTGCGCTCAGGGGCCGCTGGTTCCCTGCTGAGGCCTGGATGTATTGCAGATATTTGCATTTACCATCACTGCCTCTTTTTTTCAGCACTGCTTCATAAAAAAAAGGTAACATGAAATCCCATGCAAAGCAGCTTGGTCACCCTGTGCCAGCTTGCACTTTCCTTTCTGAAGAGCTCCTGGAGGCTCTGTTCAGAGGTGGTGAGCTCCTGCATGGTGCCTCCCTGCTTTGACCCTTTAGAGGGTGACATTTGCTGTGCTTGCTTTCTGCTGATTGTCATGACATCCATTGTCAGCGAGTTATGCCCCGAACTCTGGATTTCCATACGCTGGTGGTAGCCCCATGAGGTGAAGTGGGACTGTGCTCTCATGCTTCAGTGATCTCACACAGCTTGTCTTTGATTTCCTCCTGTGGTTTGCTGAAGCACATCCCCGACAGCTAATGGGATACAGCTTGGGGTGCCAGGAGCTGGAGTGCTGCCGAGATGGGGACACCTCCTGCTCTGACCACAAGCTCTGGTGTCAGGAGCACTTGTGCCTGCTGGCCAGCCCAGGACAGGGGCTGAGCTGGAGCAGGAGCAAGCAGCAACTGCTTTGCATGTGTCACAGTACTGCTCTTCGGGCTAAGTGATGATGAAACGCAATAAAAACGTCTGCCCTCTCATTAGGACACATTTGCCTCTTAGTTCACCCTTTAAAAGTCCCCTTTGCGATGGGGCCCAGCAGTGCTGCATCCTTCTTCACCTCTTTGCTGGGCCAGGGTCATATCCAGCCTGGGGCAAAAGCTCTTGGTCTCCCTGCGGTGCCAGAAGGCAGACATGAGAGAACGGACACTGAGGAACAGATCACTTGTGCTGTGCCAGCACCCTGCGCAGCAGCAACATCTTCACCGATGCAGCATCTGTCTCCGCAGCCCAGCTTGGGTGAGAGGCTGCTCCCAAAGTACTTCTTTGCTATCTGCAGAGATGGGACTTGGATGCTCAGATGTCCTGAAGACTGGAGATGCAGATGGTATTTCACATGCTGTTAAGCAAAGTGATTAATAAGGCTACACGGAGCTGTCTTTATCCTGTGCTTACAAGGAACACGCAATCTCTGCTGACAAATTTCAAGGGCCCAGTGAAGCTCAGTGAAGTGGAATGGCTGCAGAGCTAACACTTCCCTTACGGTGATATTGAGAAGCCATGTGCGATGGTGTTTCATGACGAATGGGCTTACAATGCGAGGGACTTGCCTCCAGGAAGAGGACACACCAAGCAGCATTTGCTTTATTGCTGAATGAAAGCATCTGCGTGGGAAATACCTAACACTCCCTGGGTCATGTGCGTTGGCTTCACGCCTTGGGTTGAATCAGTCTCCAGACGTGGTCTAAGTCATGGGCAAAATCTCTGGCAGCAGGACGCTGGTTGGTGTCTAACCAACTGAAGACTTGCCGCTGTGCAAGGACAAGCTGTTTAATATCTATTATAGAGATGGCAGTTGGATGTAAATTTGGGGGTCGGCTTTTCAGAGAGGACACGGTAAGCCCCAGGTCAGAGGTATGCCCAGTTCATATGACTCAGGACAAGAGTGGGAGAGGAAATACTGCAATGTTGCAACTGCAAAAGCTTAGGAGAAAAAATTTTTTCAGGTGAGTGAGAAAATAAACACCTGAAATTTCCAATGAGTAAGAAAAAATGAAATAAATTCTTGTTTTCTGAGTCTACAGAAGTAATTTGTTTCAGTTGGGAAGCTCTCAATATGATTTTAATCATACGATTTTTTTTAAACAGTACATTGTTTCTAACTGAAACAAAGCAGAGCAAAACATTTCCTTTGCCAAATGGAAAAAATTGGCTATTTTGAATTATTCCACTTGTTCTTAAATTCAAAGCAGAAAATTTGCAGATATTGGCACTGATTCCAGGATGCTGGGGTGTGGCTGGGCTCACACCTTCTGCCCACACAAGCCTTTGTGAGAAATATCTGTGGTCCTACTCATGGCATGGAGCTGCCATGTGCTCTGCTGAGATGCTCTTCTCTAATTCTGTGCAGTGCATGGATGCAGCTTGGTCCTCTTGTCCTCTGCCCGCCAGCACAGCTGTTTTTAGGCAGAGGCTTCCCAGAGCACCATGGGGAGGCTTGGTCACGCCGCTGTGCACCTGGAACTGCTGATGGAAGGAAGCCAACTGCCAAGTAACCTGCGCAGTTTCCCTTTCTCACTTTGCCCGGACTTCTCTGAAAAAGGAAATGAAGAGTTTTCAGTTCCTTACTCCCCAGGTTCCTCAGATACAGGAGCCGCTCACAGAGGGAAGTGGGTGATCAGATCACCTTGGGATTCGGTTGCTGCGTGGAGAAGGGAAACTGCTTTGCGTGCCATCACCCAGGGGCAAAGGCAGTCCTGGCCAGAATTCCTGGCCTTCCCTGGACCTGCTCATCTCCCTGCCCCGAGGACAGAGCCAGAGGGAAGGCTGATGTGGGGAAACCTTAAAGGTTTTGGTGTGAAAAGTGCTACCACTGGGCTGTGAAGGGGAGAGACCACCTCGGCAGTGGACCTGGGGGATCTGCTGGACCCGTGTCTGCTGCTGGTGGTGTCTCACCCAGCTTTCGCACCCTGGTGGCACTGCTGCCATTTCCCCCTCTGCCTTCCTGCCATTTCACAGCTGTTGAACATGCCCTCGTGATGTTTGATGGCCTGTTTAAACCCTGCTGACTGCAGGCAAAGCCTGCCAGCCTCCCACACTGCTGCCGGCTGACCCCGTTTCCACCTCATTATTTCAGTTTCCACCGGTTTGAGCTCCATCCCGTGAGAGTGATCGTCAAGGCAGGTGGCACGTCAGTTTGTGAGGTTTTCGTCGCCAGGGTGGGTAGTCCAGCAGCTCGGCACCACACGTTGCAGCCTGCTGCTGCCGGGGGTCAGGGCTGCAAGGACGGGAGCGTGGAGAGCTGTGGGGCGGATGGGCAGACAGATGATGTTGGGTGTTTTACTACAGGAAATTTCACAGGCTGTTTGAGAGGAGGTGGAGGTCAAGCGTGCTCAGGGTGAGTGGTTGGTGTGAATCCCCTTCCTCAGGAGGGTTTTCCCCTAGCTACAAGGGGCATGGCCTGGGGTGAGGAGCCTCAACGCAGCTTGGGGGAGGGCTTGTTTGTTTGTTCGCTGGGGCAAAACGCCTGAGAGACACTGCTGCCAGGAGTCAAATCTAAGTCTTTAGATGGAATCCAGAACACCAGCCTTGACACACAGAGGAATGGAAACACATTCACATAGAAAAACATCTGAAAGAAGAGGGTGGTTTCGTTCTGCGTGCTGCACAGGCTGAGCAGCCGTCCTTGCTGACTCTCAGCCCTCCTCAGCTCAGCACACAGACATGGCCTGTCCTTTTCCCACACAGAGAGGAAAAACACCACAGAGATCTGTAGGGCCATGGGAAACTCCCTCCTCCAAGCTACTGAAATCCGGGAGTAATAATTAACCGAGTTAAGAGCTGCACTGTAATTGTAGCCGTGTGCCCTTCATGGGGTGAAAAAAATATTTGCCTTTTAAAGCTTTTTCTTGCAGCACTTTGCACGCATTCGCTCATAATTTGCTTTCAGCTGGAGGGATGAAGAATTTCCCTCGAAAAATGTGCAGGAAAATGAATCTGAATTAGCTAAAACTGGGAATGGGAAAAGGATTTCAATGAAAGGGGTGCAGGCGTGTTCCTTCAGAGCGGGTAAGTCCCCAGGGCTGGTGGCGGGCAGGCAGGAGGCTGCACGCCTGCTGCTGGAGAGGCCATGGAGCCCGGTTCGATGGCTCGTGGCTGCTGTGGGGGGGGTTACGCTGCAGGGAAAACCCCAGCTCTCTTCTGACGGGGACTGGAAAGTCCTGTTTGGAAAATTGGACAAGGAGACGGTCCTGGGAAAATCTGAGTACTGGAGCCAGGGGAGGGAGGGCAGTCAAACCACCAGGGTCTTGGGGGGAGTTTCTGTTTCAGCTCTCTGGACTTGGGCTTCTTACATTACGGCCTGATGAATGTGTCAGCATTTAAAGGGAGCCTTTAACGCTTCAGAGAGCTGCCTGAAGGGATGGGGAGGTGAGAGGTGCCGTGCAGTGGCCAGGACAGCTGGTGCAAGGGGACAGGACTTTCCTGCTCCCTCAGGATCCCACGCCACTCTCCCTCTCCAGCAAAGCGTTGGCGGTGGGAGCACAGGAATGCTGGAAAAGCCTTTCCTCCACTCTCTGAAGTGAGGGTGGGCTTTTGTCCAGGGAGAGACTCCTCCCTGCCATCTCTGCACTCTGTTCTGCAATTCTTTCTTCTAGGAACAACCAGATGCTTAATTATTTCCACAGCTCAGCTTCTGCGGGAAAATGATCTGTGCTGGGCCTCTGCCCAGCCCGGAGTCCACCACCACGGAAGATTTTCCATTAAAACAAGTCACAAATTATACATGTCCTCCTTGGAGAGCACAGTGTCTTTTCTCAGGTTTTGTTGCTGGTTCCACCTTTTTCTTTCCTTGCTCAACCATCTTGCTCATCCAAAGCTGAACTGAAGCCGTGGGGCAAAGCCAACAGCAGTGGGGCTGCCCCTTTTGGGCATAGATTAAGGGTCCTGGTGGCCTCACTGCCTTCTGGTGCACGGAGTCGGGCTGGAGCAGGCGGGTAGATGTGTCCACCAGCAGGATGCAGGGCGTATGGATGGTAAACACTGTCCGTTGGTCCCTGCCTGGCCCTTGGTGTGTAAAATGCTAACTAGTCAACAGAGAGCCTCTTCCTAATGCCAAAAGGCTGAAGGATGAGGAGAAGGACAGCAAGAGTTAGGACTGTGGCCTCTCATGATGTCCAAGCCCATCAGCAGGTAGGTGGGCAGGCAGTTCCAGAGTCCGCTGGTCCCATGTCTCTCTGCCGAGGGAGCTGAGACACCCATACCTATGTGTCCCACACAGTCCCACAATAACCTGAGAGCGGCAGAGCAAGCAGGCGGGGAAGGGCGGTGAAAGGTTTTTGCTCATGACTGCAAAGGTCAGGCTGGTGCTGGCACCAGTGGGAGGATGCAGCCTCCCCATGCATGTCCCTAGGTGCAGGGTTGCCTTTTGCCCTTGCTTTTAACACTTTCCAAAGCTGCAGTGAATGGAAGAGAAGGGTTCCCAATTTGCTGGGGGAAAATCAGGCCCTGGGCTCTGCTCTCCACCCTGGCAGCCTGCATTTTACCTGCCACCACCATAAAGATCTTGAGAAGTCCAGGGCTGATGCTGAGTGAGCTGAGAGGCAGGAGAGAAGGGTCTGAAGGTGACACCTGGGTTGTGGTTGGGATGAGGGAGAATGAAGGGCAAGGAGATGGAATGTGATGAGGAAGAGGAGGGTGTGGGAGGAAATGGGGAGTTCCGCTCTTCGTGCGCAAGATAAGGAAGTTTGGGAAAATCCCTGCAGGATTATCAAAGAGATTGACAAGAATGGGCAGCGGGGAAAGGCTGGAAACAAAAATGCAACCTCATGCTGTGCAGTGTCAGGTTGGGTGAATGACTTCATGGTGAGCTGGTGTTGCAGGAGAAGAGGGAGGGGGGACCTGCAGGAAGGTGCTCACCCTGGAGAGGAGAAAAGAGCAGGCAGAGGCGGATACGTGTGCCGAGGGCAGTAAGAGTGGAGGACACAGGCCTGGTAGGAGCTGAGGAAAGGAAGGAGGCTAATGGGGACAGGGTCAGAGTCAGGAAATAAAACTGAATGTCACAGGACCTTGACCTGCAGCAGCATGGCTGTTCTTGAAGCTTGCTGAGCCACCCAGGGCATGTGGTGCTGGGAGAGAATTTTGAACCCTGGGCCAGTGCGGGGAAGCACCGACAGGAGGACAAGCAGGAGCAAGCTAGTGTACGCCGCTAATAGCAGTGGTGGCTGAATAAGGAAAAAGTGATGCTGGCAGAATAAATGTGTAAGGAATTCATGCTCCAAGTCCTGCAAATGGGACCGTGCAATGTATCTGCCAGAGTGCCAAGAAGGTAGTGTGAGGCAGGTTATCACCAAAGCCACCCTCAGAAGATGTTTCTAAAGGCACAGGTGTGGTGTGGAAAAGCCAGAGACAGGGTGGACATGTAGCAGCTAAGGGCAGATGTTCAAATCTGGGGGTGCAGATGGTGCCCTACAGTGGACAATCTTGTTTTACCATCAAGCCAACAGGCAAAGCTCTGCCCTGAATATACCCACATTAGCAATGCACCAACACTCAACATGCCCCAACCTATCTCACTAACAAACACACATCCTCACATTAATTTCCGTCCTACTTGCTTTACCTGCAGTTCCTCCACATACAGTACTTGGTTACTTCTGCATGACTGGTAGAAGCAAACAGTAGCAGAACCAGTGTGCGGTACCTGGGCAATGACTTGTTCAGCTGCAAAACTTCCTTGTACAGTAAAGCTTTTGCTTAATTTATTAAGTCACTGTAGAACTCTTGCAAGATTATAGCAGCACCTTCCTAAGATGCTGTTTGCCTAAATGTTGCAATGGGCAGCAGAGAATAGATCCCTGGCTCCGAAACTACTTGACCAACCTGGTACTACTGATAACTGCACTTTCCTCCCTCCCTCTGGCCTTCGAATAACAAGTATTTGCATTCAGATGGTATCTATTTAAATATTTGTATACCAGGTCCAGCCATGTACTTCCAGAGCACTGGTATCTATAGCTGGCGCATGCCTCTACAGGGCCTTGACAGCATTTCCAGCTCCTGTTTTTGCAAGGGGAACACGGAAGTGTGGCTAATGAGAGGAGCCTTGCCTTGCCTTTTCCATTTCCAGTGTTCAGTCAGGAAAGGCTGAAAGTCACTTGGGATTCTTTGCTGGCATCAAACCTGTAGCAGCAGGTTGATACCACCCCCCAGTCCCCATCCCCAGCTCAGATTTAGTGGTCATTCGGAGTGCAGGGTGAGTTCCTGAGAAGAAGCGTTTGGCAGATTCTTACCCAGTCCCACAGCTGGAAAACTTTGCAGGTTTGTGATGCAGGCATGGCCCTGTCTGCCAGCAGGAAGTTTCAGCACATACACCTGGGCTGTGCTCACGAAATGAGAGTGGAAAGGAAATAAAAATGAGTGACTCAAGATGACAATTTTATATAATCCTTTCCACAACGGCCTTTGGTTCCCATGCAAATTAGGAAGCATCCAGCTGTGATGCTCTTCCTCATACCACAGAGCCCTCCTTAGGGCAGGTTGTGTGTCAGGAGCCCCTTGGGAAGAGCAGGGCAGAAAAGGGAATGAGTTTCCCTGTGCAACCTGGAGCCATGGTCTTCTACAGCAGCCTGAGGCGGGCTGGCTGCCAGCAGAGAAGTCCCCTGGCCAACGCTCTTGGCAAAGCTCCGTCCTGCGTCAGCAGCTCTGCTGCACCCTGTCCCAGCCCGGGGGGTTAGGGCACAGGAGAAAGGTGGCATGGTGACCCTTCACGCAACCCACCCTTTACATGGTCGCACAATGGGCTCAAATCTGTGGCTCGAATTAGGTGGGTGCTGCGACACACTGACAGATTGTCAGGTGCAGGTGAAGGCTTGAGGCAAGGTGATTCCACCTGCCTGAATTCTGGAGAGAAACGTGCAGGAATTGCTGAAGCGGGTTACAGCCACATCCTCCACCGCTGTGAACTGGAAACGGAGAGCTGCAGCTCCTGCAGTGAGGAGGAGGGGAGGCCCCTCGCCTGAATTTCAGAGGTGGAAAGCAGCAGCACGTGTTCCCGGGCGTGTTCTCCCTCTTCCTGCGGAAATCCCCTCTGGAAAATCCAAAGACGCCAGAGTTCAAACCGGAGGCAGAGTGGGTGATAAGAGGGCAAGCGGGCGGCGGGGCTGCAGTGCTCCAGCCTCCCCCCACAAGTGCTGCCGAGTATTGGGGCTGGAACAAAAGGTGCCACGAGGGTGGGTGGGTGGGTGCTGCCACAAACGGCCTCAAAAACCCGCTTTAGTGGCCGGGTGGCCTGGTGCTTGGGTGACAGAAGGGGAATCCCAGCCCCCCAACCCGCCTGCTGTAACGGGTGCAGGAAACAACACCTACGTCTGCTTCCAAAATTAGCTGCAGCAGCAGAAGGGCAGAGAGCTGGGAGCTGCTTAGATGTCAAACTGCCGCAGAGGTGAGCCACCTAAAACCCCTCAGCCTGTGACCCTATTGGTCTACCGGGTCTTAAATGTTTCTTAAAAAGCAAACCAGGTGGATCCCCATGTATCTCTGGACAATGAGGTGGGCGATGAACCATGTCACAGACTGGGTACAGTAATCTGACATTTTTTAATAAATACACATCTCGCATGTACCAAAATAATTATAAACAAAAAATGTACAGTATTTACACAATATACAATTGCTAAAAAGTGTAGCAATTATGACACACATGGTGTGAAACACACTGTTTCCAATGCCCACAGTTAACATCATTGCTACTTTCTCCTCCAGCCAGAAGGTCACTGGTCCCTTGGTTTGACTTCTCTGCTGGGGATGCCGCACCGAGAACAGCTGAGGTTGGTCAGTAAGGCCCAGCAGTGCCACCAGCCCAACGTGAACTGACACAGAGTCTCCGAGAAGACGGGGTGTTGGTACAAGCCTGCCTGGCCAGGAGAGGACACGTGTTCCTCGTGGTACTTAAGGCCACAAGATAGCTCTCTGTGATGAGCAGGTTGGATGTGCAGTCTGTTACCTTCACGGAGTTGAGAAGATGGGCTATGTGGCTCTTTATCAGGTGGTGTGAATAATGACGGATCTCTACTGCTGTTACACATCCCACTCCTGTATTTAAACACAGGCCAGAACCTGGAACCATTCTGTTACTATCACGTACTCCTTGCTGGGCAGCGTAGTATTTCCCTCCTGGATTTTTCCCTCCGCATCACAACTTTCTTTTTAAATGAAGAAAGTCAGTCCTTTTCCTATACATATGTACACAGTCACTTGTTTCAGAGAAAGCTCTGCTTTAAAATGCCAGCTGTCGTCCTCCAATAAGGCAGTCGTCATACATAAGCTGCAAAAAAAAAAAAACCAAAAGGCTGTTAATGCAAAACTCTTACTGGGAGTATTGTACCCACTCTGGGACAACTGCCAAATCCTGCAAACTTCTGCAGCGTTTAAAATTTCTACACTGAAATGGTTACGTTTGCCATTTAACAGCACTGAGAATGTTAGAAAAACATGAGATAGGGAGGAGAAACCACCCATAAACTTGAATTTTCTCTCACAAGGTTCTGTGGGTGCCAGCAGCAGAACAATATTCAGAGAACCACGTGGAGTGAAGCTAACCTCCATTCGCTCATGTTAGTTTCTACATTTTATTCTTATTCTGTTTACATGCTTGCCCCTACTGCCATCTTGCTGATGGCTGACAGCGTAACCTTATTTTATGGGCTATTTATACATGCCTGTTATACGTAAGAGGCCACTGAAGCATGTCTTCAGAGTGGCACCAACAAAAAAAACCTACAGAGGGCAAGATTTTCTCCTTCTCTTGAAAAGGTACAAATAGCTACTCACTTCATCCTCTGTGAATTCAGGCTCTGATTCACTGCTCTCCTCGTCCTCGCTTTCTGGCAACATCTGCAGGTTGGCTGTGGTCAGCTGCTTCAGCTGTTCCTGTATGCTGGAGTTGTCTCTTCCCCACGTGAGCTGATAGGGGGAATAGCCCTGGTAGGTCACTTTGTTCACGTCTGCCCCATGTCTCACTAGAAGCGACACCAGGTCTGAATTCTGTAGGTCGACAGCCAAATGTAGTGCCGTTCTGCCATTGCATGGCTCCTGCAAGAAAATAACACAAGTTTTGGCATGTTAGGAGAGCCGGAGCCCATGCCAGACCCGTGGATTCTTATCACTACACAGCCCTGCTCAGTTAAATTCATGGCATACATCACATACCTGAGCATTCACATCTGCTCCCAAGGTCAGCAAGTACTCGACAATAGCCAGGTATCCTTGAATAGATGCCAAATGGAGACACGTATGTCCTGCAAAACACAGACGAAGGGAAAATCTGAGTAAGTCTCACACAATGCCTGATCATTCACTTAAGTCAAGATGACAGGACAGGACAGCATCTAAGTTAGCGATTCATCCATGGCAAAAGGGTGTTTTGCGGAAGCTTTCCAGCTTCTTATGAATAACAGAGCTGGATTTGGGAAAGATTTCTTAAGAGGCTTTATTCCAGTATCTGACTGCAACTTATTGTAACAAAAAAGAAGGAGCACTGCAAAAGCACTCACTAAAAATGCAAAACTGAAAGCCATGAGAGCCAACAATCAACAGGGAAGAGGCCTACAAGCCAGTGACACTTTAAAGAAGTCAGGCACTGCTGTGTGCTTTGGGGTCCTCAGCTCTCAAATGGGCATAACAATCCTTCTACACCTCTCTGGAGATCCTTTTGCTCCACGGGACATCAATTCTACCCTCAGTACAGCCCACCGACATCGAGGCACAGCAGCGTGCCCGTACCGTTGTAGTTGGTGGCCTGCAGGACAGCAAGGAGGTGGTGGGGCTGGCAGTACTGCGTGAGGACGCTGACGCTCCTCAGGGAGCCCTGCTGGCATGCAATGTGCAGGGGGGTGTTTCCTCGGAAGTCCCTGATCTCCAGGTCGCATCCGGCCTTCAGAAGATGCTCGGCAATTTCAGGCTGATCGGTGATCACTGCCAGGTGAAGAGGAGTCTGCAGGCAAAAGAGAAAAATTATAAAAACAGCCCATAAACTCAGTTCTTTATGCTTCCCAAGGTGTAGCTGCCCTTTAGTGTGGATGTGATGAACTCAGGGCTCTTGGATACCCAACAGTCAATCCATGTGAAGGGTATCATTAACATCCCAAAAAAGAGGAATGAAACCCATTGCATCATATTTGAAAAATGCGGGTGTTAAATGCCTACGTATTAACTCTGGCTGGAGCCAGCTGGGGACTTTCCCAAACGCAGGCTATGATTTAATTGATTCCATCAATTTCAAAAAAAAAAAAAAAAAAAATTAAAAAGGACTTTTTGGGGGGGAATTCCCCAGAGGGCTTTTGTGGGGGTGGCAGGGGCCGATGCAGATTTGAGGCTGTGGAGGTGAAAATACCTGGCTGAGGTTGTTCTGGAAGTTCAGGAAAGCACCATCTCCGGCCGTCTGCCGGATCACCTCCAGGCTCAGGGCTTTTTCCTCGTGAATAATCGCCAAGTGGAGAAAACTACAGGAAAAACAAATAAATGAATAAAACAATTCCACAACCCAGGTTCAAGCACCCCCGCCCCCAAGATCCCTCGTTAAAAACCCCCAAGTTCCCCGGGCGGGCCGGGGCCGAGGCGGGCCCCGGGCAGGGTGTCGCAAGCCGGGGCTTTCGGCGGCCGGGGCTTTCCGCCGCCGCGGGAGCCGCCTCTCGCTGGCGCCGCTCCAGGGACTTTCCGCCCCCCCCCGCTCCCTCCGCCCTCCCCGCCGAGCCGCGGCCCAGCCCGGCGCCTCCCCGCCGGCAGCACGTCCTGTCCCGTCCTCACCGGGCCATGTTCCCCCACCGCGTCCGTGCGTGTCCCCCCCCCCACCAAACCCTCCTCCTCGACCCCCACTTACGTGTCCCCGTCCTCCGTCAGCTGCTGTGCCCAGGCGGGCGGTTCGCGGGGCTGCAGGCGTATGTCCTCCAGCTCCTTCACCAGCTGCCGGTACTCCTCCTCCTTCATGGAGTCCAAGCCGCTGTCGTGGCGATCGTCGAGCGGGAACCCGCCTTGACGCTCTTTCTTCGGTTGCTCGTAGCCCTCCATAACCGGCGGCTCGACGGGGCGGCGGGCGCTGATCATGGCTGCGGAGCTGCGGCTTTGCTGCGAGTGAGCGGCGGCGGAGATGCCGTGTCGCATATACACCTCGGCGAGGGGATTTCTGCGGGGGAGGAGCTGCCGAGGACGGGAATTTCCAGCCACTCAAAGCCCGACCGACGGGTCTGATCCTGCTCGGCGCCGGCGGCGGTAGCAGGGAGGGCGGATCGGCTCGGGCCGGCCCCTCCCCTCCCCTCCGCCGCCCTAGGAAGGGACGGAAGAGGTCGGCCCGGGAGGGGACTTGGCGTTCTTCCACGTCAGGGGGAAGTACTCGCCTCGCCGGCGTCCCCGTCGGTACTTCCCTGCTGCCCCTTGCCGGCTTTCCCGGGTGGGGCTTTCCCTGCCCTGCCTGGTCGTGCGGCTGCCGGTGCCCCCTCCCCGGCAAGGGCAGCGGGTGTGCGCACCGCTGCGGGGTCCCATCGCATGATGCGAGGGTCCTTGCACACTGCAGGGTCCCTTTGCACGCTGCGGGCCCTCCTTGCACACCACGGGGCTCTTTGAGCCCTTGCAGGGGTCCTTGCATGCTGGGTGCTGCTGGCCTTGATTGCACTCTGCATCCCCCCGCCCCGACTTTCCCTCAGCTTGCTGTTTGGCGAGAGGGGCTGTGGGATGTCTCAGGCCAGAAGGTCAGTCTGTAAGCGTACAAAGCGGTGGTCATCACGCTCCGTGAAGCTCCACCACCCGTGAGGTGCGGTGCAGCACGACAGCTCTCCTCCACAGCCCTCGTCTGCACAAGGGCAGGTCCCCGACCTGCGAGGATCGTTTTGAAGGGCTGGAGAGAGGGACTCCCTTAGGAGACGTTGCCCAACGCTTGTCTGACGGGCGGGAACAGCGAGGTTATGCCAGAAGTTCAGGGAACCAAGCACCACCCAGAGCGATGCTGAGGCTGCAGCTGCATCAGCACGCTGCACATCTGCCCTTCTGTTGCTTGGGGGGGTGGTATCGCTTTTTGGAGAGATTCAGGTAGTATTGCACAGGACTGGTGTCGCACTGTCACAATAGTGTGCAGGCACGACAGCGTGCAGGTGCTGCCTCAGCGTTTAGACGATTTCGCATCCGTGCTGTGGAAGCTTTCATGCTATTTCAGTGCAGTGGGATCAGGAATGAACAGGAGAATTCTGGACCATGCCTGTACATCCAGTTCTGGGCCAGGACTAAACAGGCCCCTTTCAAAAGGCCTCTTACTTTCTCTGGCCAGTCCTAGTGATTTCTTCTCTGCTCATTTTTACTGCTGTCGTGCCATCCGTGGGTAATGAAGATCGGATAAATGCAGGTTCCCACAGGGATAAAAGGCATTGTCTGCAGGGCTGACAGCGCTGAATTTTTCCTTGGTGAATTTTTGCTTCTGCTTCTCAGATGTGGGGGATTCCCATGAAGAATTTTTCATCTCTTGCAACTATTGCTGGCCTCGCTGAGTAACAGCGTCTGCGCTTTTTTCCTTTTGTCATTTTCCCATGGGATGGCATCCCTTTGAACAAGAGCTCATGAGAAAATCCAAAGATGAAAGGAGGAGCCAGGGGAGGGGGCAAATGCCTGACTTTCTGTGAGCAGATGTTCCTGATTTTCAGCCCAGCTGTGCCATTCCTGGACTTTTTTTTCATTATTCATCTCTTGGCCTGGGACAACCCGGTGGTGTTTACGGGCAGGTTTAGAAAAAAAACCATGCAACTCTTTCTTTTATACGTTAAGGGTAATGAAAGTTCTGTGAGCTTCTTGTAACAGTTTCCCCTTTTTAATGTAAATTGTCAGGGGAAATTTCATTAACAAATGAATCTCCTCCTACCTGCTTCCCTGGAAAAAAGGGAGGATGGGAGTCAGAAAGCAAGCTCCTGCTCTGACTAGCAGGGGAATCAAGCCCAGCCAGGACCATGCTGTCTCCAGTTAGGGTTTTGCTAGAACCATGCAGAAATTAAACTTTAAAACTTCCCGACCTCGCTGCGATGGCTGGAAACCAGGTTCAGCAAAGCACAGTTCTTTTCCTCCTTCTATAAGTGACCTCCAGCTGCTCTTGCAGGCAAACGCAGGGCTATTTTTAGGGAGCATTTGCCAGCAGAAACCTCTTCATGGAGACACACGAGATGCTTTTATTTTGCTTGCATTTTAACTTGGCGGTACTGCAGCCCGTTGTAGGTGGTGGAAGGGAGGTGGAAAATGTGTTCTGGATGGAAAGCGGTGCCGAGGCCAGCTCACTTCCTGCCCCAGGGAGATGCTGCCACCCCACAGCCGCTCCGCAGCCTGGCCGCGGATGTTGTGGGGGCCCCCAAACATAGGCCAGCACCCTGGGTATTAGGCAGCCAAAAGCATGGATCGAGAAGGGATTCAGCCCTAAACCCTGTCCCACATGTAAAGTAGCAGCCAGCTGCAGATGCAGGGGCAAGCGGAACCCTCGCTGACGTTAAAACAAATAAAGCTGCTCTCTTCTCTGTAACTGCTCACAACTAACAAGGTGCTTGTACAGTATTTGCCGAAAGGGACAGCGTGTAGAAGATAGTGTAAAGCAAAGGTTTTGACATGGTGGTGACGGTCGTTGAGGCTGCTTTTGTGCCACTGAGGTGCTGTCCTTTTTTTTTTTCTTTGAAGATTCACACGTACTATCAGTTCTATAAAATTTTCTACATGGTCCAGAAAAGGAAAGAAACAAACTTAGCTTTTGGATGTACATTTTTTGGATGTAAGGTGGGGCCTATCTCAACTCTGATTCCCTACCTGGCCTCTCACCCAGGTGGTGCAGTTCTGGGAGGCTCGGACATGTCCCCAGGGGACAGAGCAGCCATACCCATCCAGGGAGAGGGGTTAGCCCTGCTGACACAGGAGCAAAACTTCATGAATACCACAGTCATCTGTGCCAAACTGAACCCTCTTTGTCTTCTTGTGTGTTCTGGTTTAATACCTCTGCTGTGTCTACATTAATTTCGCAGGAGTGTTTTTTATGCTCATCAGCTTGAGAGGAGATTGACGTTCTCTGCATTTTTGTATTTGGGATTATGTTAGCAGTCTCAGCTGCCTGGTCCAGCAGGCACTTCAAGGCCAAGGGACTACCTAAAAGTCCCTTCAACAACATGAAAAGCTGTGACCACACGAGGTGCTTTTGCACCTGATACCTCAGGGCTAGATTTTGCCAAAGCCTCCTCCACTCTGGGTGCCCCGAGCACTCTGTTGGCAGGGCTGTGGGGCTGCAGGGATGAGATGTTTGTTTTTATTCTACCTTGCAGAAAGCAGCTGGCAGGGCTCCGAGAAGCAGCCTTGCGTGCCTGAATACTGAAAAGGGGCAGTAGGGTTTTAATCAGTTTTTAAAGTACATGAAAGATTCTCGTGCTGCTGCCTCCAGCAAACACATTAAACTGTAATTTCCTGATTGCCACACTAATCATGAGACCTGTCTAGTGCTGTTGCTGTGGTGCTGTTGATTTACCAGAGTTGGTCGCTCAACTTCATCCTTCTGTGATTGTTGCTGCAGATACCCGTTAACTGTTTCCTCCCATTTAATCTCGAGGACTATGCGTGGCTCGCAGTAAACATACCAGGAAGGGTAGTTCACAGCATCCAGCAGGATCTTGGACCAGGCTGTTAAAACCAAAACCAGAGCAGATCGGTGAAGGAAACCTGCTGTCTGCATGTGTACGCGCACCTGCAGATCCCCCGCTGGAACAGGACTCTGGTTTATTGCTCCAAAATTCTACAGACTTTGCTAGTGTGATGGGTGCCAGGGAGCGCTTAACGCTGGCATTCTGAAAACATTTTGCGATTAAAATCCACATATCTCAGACTCCCATTTACAGCTGCTTTAGAGATAAGGACAAGACAGATCCAAACTATTAGTCCAGTGGTGACCAAGGAAAACATATTTCCTTCCTGCTTCCTAATAATGCTGCAACTGTTACTAATCTGAAAGCTTAAAAAAATGGCCAAATGAGAAGCAGGGAAGTTAAGCAAAGTCCATTTTCGACAGCTGCGATGAGGGCTGACGGTGTTACACGTGCCATGTGGCCTGTATCCCTACCTCCTCATCGGAGACTGTTATGGGACAGTCAGATACTCCAAAGAGCAGTGTGGTGGAAGCAGTAGGAAGCATTTCTCCACCTTATCTGAGCTGATATAATGCCCAAGCAGAGTGCGGGGGGTAATTTTTGGAATGTGAAGCCAAGGTCCTAATTAGGGCATTTAAAATCTTACTCACGTTCCACAGATACAGAAATGGAGTTAACTAGGGCATCCTGGCCAGGGTCTAATGGACCTGGATTTCTGGCTGGCTACACTAGTCTCTGGTTTTATTTTTAGACTGCAGCTTATTTTTGGCACTCTTAAACTGCATTGCATCCCTGGGAAGATCTGCGTGAACTGTGGGCTGTTTTTATACATCAGTTGGTTGCATTTTTGGGGATCCTTAGGGATGAGATGTACTATATCAGTTTAAACTGCTTGTATTGTTATGCCTTAAGGGTAAATATAGGTCAAGTCATTTGAAATCGGCTGCCACTTGGAAGACAAGTTTTCTCTTGTGTCATTTGCATTTCTCTTGTGGAAGTTGTGTTAAAGCATGTTGCTTGCAAAGCTTTAAGCTGATGCTCGCTGCCTGAGGTGTTTCATGTAGGAAAGCAGAGACTTGGGCTGGGGGAAGAGAAGCAGAGGCAGGTCTCTTGAGCTTGTTGTACGACTTTGCCTTCAGCATTAGGAATAACGTTGCTCCCCCGTGGTACAGCCCCTCTGTGGCTGCAGGCACAGTGGAAGCACCTCACCGGGAAAACATGAATGGGGAGCCTGCTGATAATTAAAAAGGGACTTTCCCCCTGCAGGCAGCTGTGACATTTGGTAATGTTACAGCCTCTAGTTCTTCCCAGCAAGTAGGAATCTTGCAAAGGTGGAGAGAGCAGCACAGTGGGACTGTGCAGAAAAACTGACACGGTGAGAATTCGGAGGGAAAGCTCTGCTTGGCAGAGGGTGAGTGTGGGCAGGCAGCAGGGCCATGCCAAGGAGGGAGCTGCTTTCCTTTCTGTTTGGATTATGGATCCAGAAGGTCAAGACTGGATCTGGATGCAAATTTCCCTGTGGCACTAGATGACAACTGAAGACCTGAACTGAGTTACCCTGGGCTGTGCCTGAGCAGGAGGCTGTGCACAGTCAGCAAGAGCTGTCTGCCTCAGCCCATCGTTTGCTCTGAGCCTCCTCCTGCTCCCGTGCAATCCTTATGCTTAAAGCTGGTGGGTGCCAATCATCCTGGACAAACATAAAAAGCCAGCACGCGGCAGTGGGAGCCTGCCGTGGCAGACAGGCACAGAAAGCCTGAATTAGGAGCTGAACTGCCTGTGGGCCCAGGGATTTCCCTGGGGACGGATGTGGCAAACACAGGGGCTAATGCACTGCGTGCTGTAGCTGTGTGTCTGAGCTAGCAGGGGAGCTGCCAGAGGAGGAAGCAGGAAATACTAGACAATACTAAGAGCGTAACCCTGAGAGAAAAAAACCCCAAACCAACAGAAGATGAACTTTGGGCTGGGTGCTTCCTGAAAAAGCCCTGGGACTGCCAGCCAAGGGACAGTCTCGAGGTCGGTTCCTCCTGTGCACACCCTCTTTGGGGGAGGGCAGGCTCTCTGCTCCTTGTCCTGGTGAAAGTCCTCTGGAGCCTCAAAGCCCAGCAGACCACATGGCCTTGGGAAGGGTAACCCCGATCTGCCACACACAAATTGCCTGGGGCTGGCAATGGGTGTCAGCAACAGCTGCTGCTGAGATAGTGCTAAGGGGAGCTTGGCTTTAAGCATCTCAGTGCAGAACTCCGATCAGGGTGCTCTGGGGCTCTGCTCTGGAAATTCCGAAGGGTTAACCCCATTTTTTCCTGGAGTCGTTGTGAGCTGTGCTCAGAGCAATAGCATTGGCAATGCCAGCAGGGATGGATGGCCACCAAGAGCTGGATGTGCTGGTGCCATGTCCTGGGCCAGCCCATCCTTCTACCTATACGGATGGCTGTTGATAAGAGCGGGGCTGCAGCGCCTGGGGTAGCTCAGTTATTTGCAGGAAAGCAAGCTGGGAAAAGAGCTCCAAGGGACAGTAGAGAGCTTGGCTGCATGCTCCGGGTGTTGCCTGCTCTCTCAGGATGCAGGTTCTCCAGACCGGATTATAATAAAGTCCTAATTTCCTGGCACAGCTGCTGTCCCCCTTGTATTTCCATTTATTTTCACGCAGCCAACTGCTTACTCTGAGCGCAACCGCTCTTGGGGCAGGTGATGGCTGGCAGCGAGTTTGGGGCCACCACCACTTGTGGGAGCCAGGACACAAGCGGTGCTGCCCTGCTTCACCTCTGCTGCCTGGGGCTGGCTGTTCCTGCCGGTCCTGCAGTACCTGAGCTGCATGTTGTAAAGGGGAACTGGAAGCAACAGTGCATCTTTCCGAGGATAATGGGGTCAGTGATTCATTGCTGGGGCCAGTGTTTCATTGCTGGAGCCGTGCTGGGGAGGAAGAGGGAGCAGATGGAGACAGAGTGCAGGTTTTCCTGCCTGGATGGAGTTTAAATTTATCTCTCTCCAAGGCTGCCTCCATTCCTGGGATGATTTCCCATTTAGCATATGCCTTTTAGGGCTCTGATTTCTTCAAATTTTGTGGGCATTGTTTACTAACTTATGGCTGTGGTGTTTCCCAGACAGGAATATCTCTCCAGAATAAGCTCTGGCCTTTCTTGGGCTGACAGTTTGTGCACAGACAGTAAATTCAGGTCTTCTGCGAGCTCCCTGTGCTGTGCGTGCACTGCGGTGACACCTGGAGGGCCTGCACATGGCATAGTCCCGAGGGCACACAGTGCTGGCCTCCCCTGGATGCCTGAGAACCCTGGACAGATGGGGAAAAGGTAATCTTTGAGTTCTTCCCAGACCAAATTTCGGAGCAGAGAAAACTACAACTTGCTTGGGAAAACCCTGACCTCTGGCAACACACTAGGGCCATGGGTTTGGTTTTATGCTTGAGACAGGAGGCTCTGAAACACATTTGTGGGAAAGCCAGCAAGGGAAGTGAGATGGGAGCGGGTGATTTTCCCCAGAGCTCTGCAGAGAACCCATGTTGGTCTGTCTTTGAAACAAGTGTTTGACAGTCACACTATTTAATTCTTCTGCTGCCTGCATCCACAGACAGGAACCCTTTTGTTGGCTGCACCCTCCCAAAGCCCAGCATCCCGCTGTGGTCATCGCAGGTGCCTCCTGAATCCTTACCAGCTCGCAGTTCTTTGCTCCTGCAGACCTGCATGGTAGAAGACATCAGTCAAAGTATCCTCCTCTCCCAGGAGCCTACAGGAACCTGACCCCTTGCAGGACTCAGGTGGCTGTACCATTACCTTGTGTCTCACCCTCTGTGTCTATACAGTAACACCCTGTCCATCAGGTTATATTAGTATCTTCCCTCCTAAGGAGAGTCCTCCCTCACCCACACTGTCTGATGTTCCTGTCGTGGTGGTGTCACTGAGTGTGTCTGTCTGTCCTGTGCTCTGACCTCTGCCCAGGACAGCCTCCTGGCTCTGCTTGGCATGTGTGCCCATGCAGTCATGCACTTCTTTAAGACATCTGGGATGTGGGTGAGCAATTAGCTAGTGAGTAATGAACAGCAAAAAGGCTGTGGATTGTGTTCATGAGATGCCCTCTTGCACCCTTCCTAGTGAGCAGTATCAAGTTCCTGTCACCTCAAGGTCACCCAGGCTGCATGACAATGGAGAAGGCTGAATGTGGTGAGAGGAGATGCCCGGAGCTTGACCACCGCACAAGGCCTCCCACGTAGGCAGGCTCGGCTGTGGGGATGGGACTTATCCTGGGTTTGGGAGAGTGGGGCAGAGGGACTGGGCTTCAGCCTGGGTTTGGGGGATTGGTGCAGCAGGGCTTAGCCCCTCTGTGGAGGAGGGGGCAGAAGAGCAGCGTAAGTGAGGTCTTTGCTCATGGTGGCAAGGGTGGGGTGTGCTTAAGAGGGTGGAGGAGGAAATATCTTGGCTTATGTGGGCTGTCGCACTGCTGCTCTCACAGGTGGCACCTACTGAAGCGAAGTCTGGAAAAACCCTGCTTTGGCTTAGTTTGGCTCAGGTTTTTTTAATCCTATTGGGGTGAGCTGCTGTGAGAAATCACCCCATGTATGATCAAGTATGCATTGGCAGAGGCAGGAACAGCTCCCAGACGGTTCCTTTCCTAAGGACCATTCAGAAGGACCTGAATGCACTGTCTTACAGTAAAACTGGAGCCTCTGGGAGGTGGATGGGGCAGATAAAAGCCTGTCCTCGGGAGCCCAGCTGCACTCTAGTTTCAGCTGCATCATCAAAGTGAGTCATTCAATAAAAACAATTAGCTGAAGAAATATCACTAAACAGTAATAATTATCCAAATGTCCTAGCATTGACCATTTAGATCACTAAATCCACACAATCAATTGTGTTAGCGAATGCTAATTCAAATCTAATAACCTTCTGGTTTATTTGATTATGTATAAAGAATTCACCTGCAGTGTTGTGACAGGATGGGGCTGTGGAGCAGCCGGGTGCTTGGGCACCTGCCTGCTCTGTGACCTCCACGCATGTGTTGTCCCCAGGCTGCCAACAGCACACGCAATGTCCACCAGTCAGGCTGAAGAGCAGAAGAAGAGTGGTGAGATGATGTCTAGGGGCCTTTCGGCTGGCCGGGCAGCAGCTTTCATGGGCTTCAGAGGGACTTGTGCCCACACAGAAATGCGGTGTGGCCTCTCAGGATAGGCTACATTCTCCTTTCTGCCTCCTTGCCTGAAAGGTCTCACGGGGGTCAGAGTCTCCTAAACTGGATGACTGGGCAAAATCACACAAACACCAGAAATCCACATCGTCTGCCTGAGAATAAGGGGGTGTGGAGGGAACTCATGCTTAAAAATGACGATTACAATTTCAGCCAAGAACAAATCACTCTCTAACTCATGTTGGAAATGGACCCTCTGGGGCTTTTACTCTCACATCCTCATCACTGTGGCTCTGGACCTCATCACTGTGGCTCTGAAAGCACACAGGTCTTCTCTGAAGTGCTTCATGCTCTGGATGGGCACGCTCCATTTTATTATGCATGGATGTTATTTTGTTGTGTTTGGACAGTGCCGTCATGCTTGCCACTGCACCACCCGGATATCTAGAAATTAGGGATGTTATCATCCGGTGGGATTCAGCTTGGTGCTGGAATTGCTCTTAGTCTTCCAATCAAAGGCGCAGTGAGCTCCTCCATCTCGCTGGCAACAGACCTGCTCTAATTACCTGATATCTGTTGGTGCTCGGAAGAGGTGAATTCAGAAAAGCTTGGTTTTTATCAGTATTTCCAGAAAGGATTCAGCAAAGGTACCAAGAAGGCAGCCTGCCCTGAAAACTGATGGTATTTTCCCACCTCTGTAGAAATCGTTATTGTAGCTCTCCTCGCGCTCTGCAAACGCAGGAAGGAGCGAGTGCGTCTGGCCTAGGGACCGGTGACGCGCTTTCGCAACACAGGGTGCCAAGGATGGTGAAAACCCGGCACCTCCAAGGTCAGCGGCCGTCAGTCAGGCTGCGCTGGTGCCGCTCACTCTGAAGCCCCATCCATTGAACCACATTGTTCCCCTGGGTGAAAAACAGTGCAGGCGTCGACGGGGTGAATTCCTCCTGCTATCCATCCTCACTGTGACATTGCAGGGTTTGCTAAACACGCAGTGAACCACCACGATATGCCGCAGCAGGACCAGCACTCGGCATCCGCAGCAGGTCTGGCAGCGGGGCCAGGAGCTGCCCCAGGGAGCTGGAGGCATTTGCCATCAGCTGAGGGAGCCTGGGCATGCTGTTGGTAGGACATGGGGGCAGCAGCGGCAGCCCTCGTACTGCAAGGCCAAGGCTTCTCAGCTTGTCTGCTAGTATTAACATTCATTTGCTCTCTGAGGCAGGCTGGGTTTATTTTTTTTTTAGGTCATTCTGTGTAACATAATCATATTGGAGTAGAATTCTTCTGCCTAATCAAATGAAACTTCATGCAGTTAGTTTGTCGTTAGCATTTACTAACGAATGTGATTGTGAGGATTTAGTTTCTCACATGGTTAATAGGAAGGCATTTAGATAATTACCGCTGTCTAGTGTCTTTCCACTGCTAATCGCTTTTACTGCCTGGTTCATTTCCAGACCAGCAAGGGAAACTCTGGCACACAGTTGTGCGGGGAAGCTGCCCCTGCGGTTACCCATTGCTGTATCACTGATACAATACTTTGTAGGTGTGAAGTCAGTTCCCAGCTCCAACCTGTTTCATAAAAACTTCAGAAAATCACAGCCTTGCTGTGAGCTAGCTTTCCCACTTCGCCACACCATGTCAGGTCACGTAGTCCTGCACACTGTCTTTCACTGGCCAACTGAACTCATCTAGGGAAGAAAAAATATAACCAGATAAATATGTAATGGTCCTGCTTCTGGACTGCGCATCCAGCTTTCAGAGCTTCAGGAGCTGCCTAGGCACCCCTGTTTAGCAGCTACTTGTGGATTCATCTGCAGTGAATTTACCTAATCCCTTGGTGAGCTTCTCCACATCTTTGGTCTTCACAATATCCTGCAACAATGAGACTTAATTATACATGTGCTGAAAAGAAAACCCCACCAAAACTTCCTGGTGCTTGGTTTAAAACTACTAGGTGGTATTTTAACTGAAAGAAAAGGAATACTGCTGTGTGAAACAGGGAATAAGATTTGTTCTTCACGTTTTCAGGCCACCTGTGATGTGACTGAGCCATCACCACCCTCTGCTGTCTCCTCTCCAAGCTTCAGCTAGTCCTGCTTCTAACCTGCTTAGGTTTTTTTCTCATATTGGAGCCTTTCCATACCTGGTCACCTTTTACAGAACCCATTTTTTTTTCTGGGTATCTCTTTGATACAGGGTGCAAACTGTATTTAAGAAGAATTTACAGAAAGGTAAAATTATGTTGTCTACTTTTTTCTCTATTTATTCCTATTAATTCTGATAATTCTTTCTGCTGTTTTGCCCACCATGGACCCCTGATCTTCTTCCTACTGAAAAACAGTTCATTTAAAGACTGTGACACGTATAAATAGATTTTTCCACTCAGGTGCTGTATAGTGCATTGCTGATGGGGAATTTAATGCAAAGTCTGACTTCTTATTGGTCTGCTACATCACGTTACGGTATATTTCTGCACTTCTCAGCAATGGTTTAATCTTTTCTGAATAATTCTGTATAAGCTGCAGCCTTTGCTACTTTGTTCTTCACTCCCTTTACTAGATTGGCTACGGATATGATAAAGAACTGCGCTTCATTTTCTTCAAAGACAAAATCTGGGGGAGGAAAAATGTCTATTACACAAGCTAAGAGTAGTACGTTACGTTAATGATGATAATTCTCAGGAACTTCTGTGTCCTTGCTCTGTTCTTTGATAGCTGTCTTATTAGTAACAAACAGTTCAGTAGCTGTTTGGAACAGCACTGTCTTTTTAGGAGCTAAATGGGTCAAGGGTTTCCTGCTAGCAGGGGAGATTTTCATATTGGTAAGATGAAGAGAACCAGGAAGAAGCTGTTTCTGGCTAATAATTAAACTAAAATTAAGAGCTGTGCCCACTGGTCTGAGAGAGAGGAGTACCCATGTACCCTCAGAAACTGTACCATCCCTCCCAGCAGTTGCTCCTCAAGTTTATTAGGACTTTATTTAATTTTAATTTTAATTAATTTTAATTTTAATTTTAATTTTAATTTTAATTTTAATTTTAATTCTAATTTTAATTCTAATTTTAATTCTAATTCTAATATTAATGTAATTTTTCTCTTTTAAAATTTTTCTTCTTTTTTCCGTACTTTTCTTCTTTTTCTCTTTTCCCTTCTCTTTTCTTTTTCTTTTTCTTTTTTTCCTTCTTTTTTTCTTCTTTTTTCTCGTTCTTCTCCTCCTCCTTCTATCTTATCATTACTCCCCCCTCGTCCTTTCCTGTTTGCTCCCATCGCACGTTTGGCGCGGCTTCCCACTCGCACAGTGCCGTTGCGGGGGCAGGGGCAGAAGCAAGGTGAGGAGCAGGGGCAGGGGCAGGGTGCCCCGAGCGCCGCCGCCGCAGCCCCGCAGGAGGAGCGCGGCTCCCGGCGCAGCCCGCGGGTCGGCCCTGCCGCTCGCCCCTTTCCCTTCTCTCAGGGCAGCCCAGGGGAGCTGCCGAGGCTGGTGCTGTGTTTCCCTCTAGTGGTGCCTGAGCCCGACAGAAAGATGACGCTGCCGCTGCTCTGCGGGGATGGCTGGGTTCGGGAGCTGGAAAAACTCAGCGTTCTTCCAGTGACCAACCCACGTGGATGTCGCCAGATGAGCAGCAGTGGCTTTATAGCCAAAATGCAGCCGTGTTCCCTTCATTAGACTCCCAAGGTATATCTTTATGAAATACGCTTGATCTTGCCTTGTACATATGAAGTCATTGTTCGTTGTTGTGTGCAGGTTCGGTAACGGCACGGTTTAGCACAGCAGAAGTCCGCTGGCATTTGGCACAGCATTCGTGGCACAGGTGAAGAACCTGTTTCCAGGAATCTGTGTCTGGATGAGTTAGGATGCTGAAGCATCAAGGTTGTTCCTTGTCACCTGATGCATCTTTGGAGAAGTCCATGTCAGGCTGTGTGACTCTCTTGCTGCTTTGCTGGTTGGTATCCAGTATTACCAGCAACAGGCAGAAACTGAAGAGAATTGGTGAAAATAAGCATACTTCAAATCTCTAGGGAACAAAGCATCAAACCTACGAGAACTGAGGTAAAATGCCTCGTACAGACAAGAAACTCTTCGTAAATAACAACCAAAGATGTTGTCTAGCCACTACATAAACCTAGTAAGCTCCTTCTCCACAGCTACCTGCAGGGCCTTCAAGCCTTCTACAGATGTTCTGGGTCAGGAGATTTTCACACCCTTTGGAAAATATCCCACGTCTCAAGGCAGTTGGAAGTGGGTAGCTAAATCCTCCAGCCCCTCTTAGATCTGTCGTTAATGCCGACAATGAGTGTATTGCAGGGATCCTGAATGGCAAGAACTCGGTGCAGTACGGAGCACTCTGGTTAGAGCCCACAGATGGGGGAGCCTTGCCCAAGGACGCAATACACCTCACCTTCCTGAACGATTTGGAGTTACTCTGGGCAAGCATCATTACATGCCTGCTCCTCACTGCCTATCGACTGTGAACACTGAAAAGCCCGATGCGGGTGTTTGTAACCTGCCCTGTGCACCATTAACCAGCCAAAGACTTGGGAGGAGGAAGGTGCTGGGCCTGCAGACCCCAGCCTCTAGGGAGCCATCTCCCTCTCTCTCAGTCCTTCAGCAGCAGCTGCTAGAAGCCACTGAATGGCTGCACCCTTCTCATCAGTGTCTTGGTGCAGCTTCAGCTCCGTAACCCACGAGCTGCGCTGGCTGCTGAACGGCAAACCCTCTTTTTTGATTTTCATGCGCATGTGCCATCACGAAAATGGCATTATGCAAGGGTTGCCAAAAGCTCTACCTCCTAAAGCTCCCTAAGCATAGACCATCCTTCTTCACGTCTGGTTTTCCTCTTCCCCTTCAGAAAGACCTCAGACTTGGGAACAGTATGTGGCATATGTCATTGCCTTGGGTAGATGAATATGTGAAAGGATTATGTGGGTCTCCTGATGAGAAAAGGAAACATGCTTTTGTTCCTCGACATCTGGTAGGGGAAGCAGGTGATTCTACTGATTATTGCTCTTAAAATTAAAAAGCTATTATGGGTACTTTAAAATGTTATTAGTGTGTTAAGGTAGTAATGTTAACAGGTAAATAATACTGGTTCATTCGTGTTCATTAATGTTATATCATTTAAATATTATTGTTATTATATTAAGTCTTGTAGGAACAGCTTTAAAGATTCTTAATCAGCTTTTACTCAGGCAAAGCACCAGCATCGGGAATGGTGGAGCAGTGACTGGAGGACATGCAGCCAGCTCCAGGAGGAATGTCATCGCGGGGCTCGGGCAGAACTCAGATGCTTTGGTTGAAAGCTGTGATGGTGAGAACTGCCTCTCAGCAGCTGTCTGCCCCCTGCCTCAGGTCTAGGAATGCCACACGTTCACGAGACAAAGAACTCCAGCTGCTGAAAGTGCGATGCTTCAGCCCCCATGCAGACCCAAGGTTCTCCAGGATCCTCCACCCATTACCCTGCAGAGCCTTGCTGGAGTGGGCCTGGTACACCAGGAGCAGCTGGTCCTTTCTTTGGAAACCACCTCTGCTGTTTTTTTTCACCAGGTCAGTGGTTAATGCACTGGGGACCTGGGTTGCATCCCTTCCTCCTGCTGTGTCTTGGGAGTGCCCAGGCCAGGGAGTCTCCTATGTCTCACCTTTGGGCCAGTGCTGCTTTGTGTAGACTCTTTGAAATTTCTTTTGTTGCAAAAAAAAAAAAAAAAAAGAGCAACTGGGAAAACACTTACAAAGAAAAGGTAGTGTCAGCTCCCTTCTCTGCTCATGGCTATTTCATAGGAAAGACAAGCCCTTGCTGGAGCATGGCCTGAAGCCCTGGACACTCCTCTCCCCAGCTGCACACTCCCTTTCCTTCACCATCTTTCACAATCTCCTGAGGATGCTGGATGTTTGCAAGAGGTCAAAAGGGAATGGGTGGAAAAGAAAATCTATTAAATCTATTAAATACAAAGACACCACTCAGGAATTGCCTGAGCCAAAGAGCGCTGGCTGTGAGAGGGTATTCAGAGCAAATACCGCTTTATGCTTCTCTGTTCCTATACTCTTCCCCAAGCACCTGCTTCTGGCCACTGTAGGCTAGATGGGCTTTCAGCAAGCAAACAGGATTTTTTATAAAATGTAAAAATATATAAAATATATTTCTATTTATAAAGCTACACAGGTCTTTCTGTGCTGCCGCCTTGGTAGCATGTTACAAAATCCAAATTTTTTTGTGAGTGAGTCTTTGGCAGTGATTCTAGTTGCGTCAGAAGGCAAAAAATTAACCAGATAATAAAGTAATGAGAATAACAGCAATAAAGTTGCGAAGTTAAGCACTTAGAGGGAAGAAAATGTCAAAATAAGGAAACTTGTAATTTTAGGATTGTAACTTGTTGAAAATTCCCCATCTGATGCCCTCCTGCATGGAGATAGACTTGCTTTACCCAGTAATACTCTATTTTTAACATGGGGTCCCTCCCTTGTTCAGATCCCAGAGCGGAGGGTGACTAGAATTGAATGAGAAGCACAGAGTGAAGGAGAGGGCAGCCCACAGGGCCCTGCCTCCTGCTGCCTGCAGGAGCTCATGGGCGGGGAGAGGAGCTGCTGGTGAGGGTGAGGGTGGCTGCTGAGTGCTGTGAGACCCTGACAGCTGCTGGTGATGTCTTCAGTGAAACTGTATTTTTCAACAGAGGGTATAGAAGGCTCTTCGATTCTGGGTGCTAACTGAGGGCATCTGTGCTTAGCTGTAGAGATGTTTGTCCCCACCACACCTCAGGTCAGCTGAAGCTGTGTGTGGCTGACAGCTGCACTTACTATGTAGTGACATTTCTACTTCAGGGCCCAATTCTAAGTTTCTGTTTCACATCAAACACAGTTAACTCACAGTGTATATCAGTACCTAGTTTGAAGGATGTATCTTCGTTTGTAGCGGTGTCCAGGCAGCCATTTATAGTTAGATACTTTAATATAAAATATAAAACTAACATGAGAATAAGTGTTTTGATGGTGACAGTACTGATAGCCAGGACATTGTCTAATGCTTTACATGCAGGTAGATGCAAAGGGCAGTCTTGCACAATTTGATGTTTTGGTACAAGCATTCTTCCATTGTGATCGGATACATGTATACAGGTAGCTTGTCATCTTGCCAGCCTGGTAAATCTGAGCAGACAGCAGCTGATCCAAAGACTGTACTCTGACAGCGGTGTCTAATGCTGTAAACTGTTAGTCACTCTGCCCAGGAAGTCCCCAGCATGCTGGGCTGATGTCCTGGCAGCCTTTGTCACCTGAAAGTGGATTCTACTTCCTTAAACCCCAAATTTTCATGAGCCAACAGAGGTTCTTTGTTCCTGTCATCTCTCATAATATTTTCAGTTCCTTGTTTGAGTCTGGTAACATTTCCACTTCCCTTAATAGCTGCTTTCCTGCCTCAAATGTAACATTTTTGTTTGTTTTCTTTCAGGGTTTTGTTTGTCAGCTTTCTCCATGTCCCTTTCTTTTGCTTGGGGAGTCTTCCCTCACCTGTGGCACTGCTGGTCTTTGAGGTGAGGTCAGGGTTCAGGGGTGGGTTACAAATGCCGGTGTCACTCATGCTTGTACAGGCTTCTTGGTCTGCAGTAAAACTAAGGGGTGTTTCCTTTGGGACACCCATGATGTGGAATGAAACATGGAGATTAATGGTGGGCTCCTCAGGCTTGGAGTGAGTTTGCCTGTTGTCCCAACTGGGCCACAGAGAGACCAAAAAGCCTGTCCAGAAAATCTGGCTGAGGCTCCTGTAAGTTGTCTCTGAAGGTGTCTGTCTTTCCACTGAGCGTGGAAGAAGTTTGACCAATTGATTTAGATTACACACCTATTTTTCAAGTGGCTAACGTATGGTGTCATGAGGAGGGACATCTTGACCGTATGTTCTCAGAATCAGCTATTGTCACATGAAAGGTGCTTTTTTATGAACAAAAAAACCCCAAACCACAAAAACCTAACTGGTTTCATAATCTATTAACGAACGAGTGAGAGCTAAGGAGGCGTGTGTTTTTCTAATAGGTTGCTGTAGTTGTGCCTTGCCTGAAAAAAACAGTCGCCATGAAAGACTCGACCTGAAAATTGTCTCCCCACAGTTAATGACGATATTGCTTCCCTCTGTGATGAAGTTAAAATGTAATTAAGGTTATGCTGCTTTGGAAGAGTTCATTGATGATGTAGCGGGTAGAGGGAGGCCAGACTGCGGAAATGAAATGTGCTGGAAATTAGCGTGAGGTGTTATGTGCTCACAGCAATCTTCTGTGTGTCCTGGCAGTTTGTCATGAGGGTGTCTATCGGAGGAGGCGATGCTGTGACTGTGATACGCAGCGTGAAAATATGTGATAAACAGGAAGGCTGGTGCGATGGGGAATTTTCTAGAGTATTGGGTCTAAGCTTAACGTAACAGATTATTAGGAGGGGGGAAGTAAATAACTATTGTCGTCATTTATCTCTGTGGAAGCATGGGAGAATTTCCCCAAGAAATGAGTAATTTCTAAAATAAAAAATTCTAAAAGATTATCTGCTTATTTTGTTACTTCCCAACAGAGGTTACAGAGGAGACTGCAGCAAGGAGAGTGAAGATTTTTTACTCTTCATATTTACTGTCCATTCTTATAATTAAAATCACTGGAAACTGTCATTTAGCAGCAAATTTAAAACAACAAGAAGAAAACTTGCGCCAAGTTGCCAAACAAAACAAAAAACCCCATATGTGTTGATACATCCTATCATCAGGTTTAGAAGGTAAGTACAAGAAAAAAATGATTGTTCTCAGGTGTGAATTAACATACAGCGAGTTTGCTCACAACTGAAGAAGGTGACAGATATAACATATGCATTAATAAAACTCCAAATGAAAGGTATGGCCATCATTAGGGATGGTACTTGGAGAAATGCTATTGATTCCAGAAACTGAATTTAGTTTGATGGCTTTTACTGTAATTAACACAATGGTTTGTACCAGCATAGATCTCTTAACATTATTATCTAAGGTGACAAATTATGACATTAAATGTTCATTTAAGATGCAATTCAAAATTTCTAAAGGTTTTCTTGAGTCAATGGGTCTCAGTTTATTTCCTTAGAGCTAACAGACCTGTTTTTTTTTTTTGTCCTGTCAGTTTTCTGCCAATGAAAGTACTCCTGATTTACATCAGTGTTGCAATGAAGGCAACATATACAAAGGAAACATTCACAAGTTCTGATGAGTTCTTGACAGCACCTATTGCATATACTCTGAAAGCCTGAAAGGTATTTTCTTAGTAGCATTAGATTTTAATGGTACTGAATGTAACGTGCACATATAATAACAATAATTCACTTTCCCTGTGTTTGCCCATTTACCTTGTCATATATCTGCAAGATGCAAGGTCTGCTTCTCTTCTCTTTTACACCTGTTTTACCCAAGGGCTGTTTATTTTGATGGAGTTACTCCTGAGTTAGACCTGTGTATATGAATGTGTTATCTGAGAGAGGTAAATTAATGCTTTTAATCAAGACCACTCTTCTGCCTACCCATCAACATCAAAGCCTAGATATGCTATTAGTTATTGCAAAAGGAAGCACAGTGTGAGTAAGCAGCCCTCAGCTATCTCTAGCTCCCCATTACCAGAATTTTAGCACCATTACCTCAAAACCATGAATACTTTCATCCTCACAGTCACTTGGAAAGGCTATATAGCCCCATTTTACCGACCAAAGCCACAAAAGGATGCAGAGTTTAGGCAGAAATGAGCCGTCTAAATCCAAATCTAATCCTCCAGACGACTTTGTGCAGCTGCTACCCAAAGTCTCCCTACTTTGAAAGTGCCTCTGTTGTGGACATTAAAGTCCCACATACCTCAAGATTTCTTTCTGGCCATACCTTGAAGGACCTCGGTCCTTCTCTGCAGAGCTGCATAATCCAGCACAGCGGCGTCAAAATTCTTTCATGGGTACGGTGAGACTAACAAGCAGGTTTAAAGGGTATTTAAGCACCGAAGCCGGCCCCATCCCCATCCCCATCCCCATCCCCATCCCCGGCGGAGCTGTCCCTCCCCTGTGGTGCTGAAACGCAGCGTAACGCCAGCGCCGCGGGAGCGGCTAATCCCGGCCTGGCCCCCGCCGCTCTCCAGCAGAGACCAGTAAGTACTCGGGACGTGAAGAGCAAGGACCAATTAATTATTATTGTTATTATTATTATTTTTAAAGACACGGTCCCACGTGTACACTGCAGTTCCTCTTTATTTGTCAGCTGATTATAGCTGTAATTGCTTTGCTATTTATCCGTGGAGCAGCTTCTTCCATATTGAGGATAACGGCATTAGGAGGCCTCGTGAAGAATACTAAATACTTTAACCCACAACTTTAAATTTCAGGTCTTAAAGTTAAATGGAGGAATTAATTAAAAAAGGAGATTCGAGCCAGGGTA
Organism: Bucorvus abyssinicus; assembly: GCA_009769605.1. NCBI lineage: Eukaryota > Metazoa > Chordata > Aves > Bucerotiformes > Bucorvidae > Bucorvus > Bucorvus abyssinicus. Next base: position 11,818,353 of record CM020042.1, read on the forward strand.
GGCGGTTAAACGCACTGAGACAATCTATGTGCTAGGCTGCTGACCTGAACAATATTCCTGACCAATAGCAATGGTAGACGAGAAAATGGGGGAACAAATTGATAAGCAGTTCAGCTATAGAATTATTACAAAGAGACAGTTAGAAAAGTACACATTTATCAAAACAAACATTGTGCTTCAGTAATGTTGCAATGTGACTTGATGAAAAATTAGTAATAGTTACTCCCAAAAGAGAAAGAATTCTTTAAGCTTAAAAATGAAAAGCTAAACTCTAGTTTGTACATGTAAGTTGTCAGAGGAGAGAAGTAATGAATGACATTGTAATTAATAATAATAAAGATAATGGCAAGTTTCTATTAATGCCTATAAATACATCTTTGTTAATCACATAATACTAATAGAAACATTCAGAAAGAAGTTAAGAGAGATTTTTTAAAAACCAAATGGCTAAGAAATATAATCCTACTGTACCTCAGTAATTGTTAAAGGAAGGACCCATTATCTTAATTATGTTTCTGGAGCAAACATTATTTCAATGTGATAAAAGATGACATGACACTAAAGGTAAAGCTACAGCAGATGTTACATGAGTAACAAGCCAATATGCCCACGTTCTGGTAATTTCTCCACCCCTAGACATGTTCTCATTAATCTGTGATTAATAGGATTTGAGTATAGTAAATGATGTTGATCTATTGTCTGTCTTTGTCCCACACCGTAGAGAGAGCAATTTGTCAGCTCAGCTTTTGTGTGACTATTTAATAGCAAAGAGGGGGAGAGAAAAGATGCTAATCTTCTAATTGGCATCTATAGAGAAAGGTCTAAGAACACTGCCTGCCTCACAAGAGCTTGTGTGCAATTCCTATGCCTGCGAAGCTGAGGTGGACAGACAGTTCTAGAACCCCAGGTACCTGTGGAAAAGGAACTGTTTGTATCTATCACACAATCACCCGCTGTCCAAAGGGAGACTGGAGAGCAAAGCACACTGAGGAACAAGGTGCAATTGCTAACTCTTCAAAGTCTGTTATGTTTCAGCCTGTTACATGTCAAGGGAGTCCTTCTTGACCAGTGTGACTTTAATAAAGACAGAAAGCTTCCTCCTTTCCAGAGCAGAAAGAAGAACGAGGCGGGGGAGGAACGGGGGGCAGTGATGGAGACCAGAACAGTCCTCTCACAGGGAAAATCAGAATCAATGGAGGGAACATGAAGTACCCAAATGTCTTTCCAGAGATGTCAGGAGAACAATGGCTTCGTGCTAAGATGGTGCCACTTATAATTCAACTGTTCTCCTTAGGTGCTAAAGTTACCTAATAAAATGATTGTCTCTCCTATAGGACGAAATACAAATAATTTCACAGTTAAGTCACTAGTCCCTACTCAACAAAGCATGTAAGCAGCTCCTTAAAACGAGTCATGAGGACAAGTGCTTTGCCTCTCCCCCATCCCTGGGCGTCTATCTGATGTCTTCCAAAAGGTCAGAATCAAGACTTGTTTTTTTGGTGCAGCTGAGGAATTGATCCCTCTGGCACATCTACATCTCAGCAAAACGCAGGTTTGTTTTGTGCAATGATTTCTTGAGCAGTGAATGTGGCTGAAGAGTTCCTCACTCAGTTTAACCACCTGAGCCGTTCTGGGCAATGCAGTAGCTCTAAAAATATTATCTTTTTGAGGGACCTATGTCAGTTTTTCACTGGTACAACTACAGCATAATTTTGTAAGTAGTTTTATTAATCCAGTAGGTGGAACCAGTAAATTGCACTGAAGAAGGGTGGGACTATTTTAAACCAGCTTTTCCACTTGGAAATTGTGCTGTGGAGCTAAGCATAAAGGTGTTTCTACCTGTGTAACTCTTCAGTGGATATAACAGAGAAATCTGTCTCAGTTTTAATGCTAAAGCACGTCAGCAGGATTTAATGGAAACTTATAAAGGATCAAGATTGGATATAGAGATTTTTCACCAGAAGATGAACAAAACCACAGAACTGAATCTCATTTAAAATGGAGAAGAGTGTATGGAAAGGAGTTGGTAGTCCTGAGGTTAAAAAAATGGCTCTCAATAGTGTGTATTTGAGTTTACAATATACATTTCACAAACATACCCCTGTTTGAAGCCACCAGAATCCACTGCTCTGGTGTATGACCAGCACTTTGGCAGGTACGGCAGCCATTGTGGTGGCTGGGCCCTGCAGTGGAAATGCTGTTGGGCTTTGGAGAACAGATGTGAGTCTGGGCAGGGACAAAGCAAGTGGGGAAGTGTGGTGAGTTTTACCATCTTGTATATGAATTTACAAAAACAGAGCATTTCCCTGCTGCTGAGCGATGTTACCTGTGGGCATGCTGAGCACAATTATCACAGATCACAAAGCCCCTTTTCTGCCTTTGGGGGTAAGCACTGACATTTGCCACCAGTTCAGGCATAGCAGAGAGAATGCCATCTGAACTGCCCCCATGGAAACACCCAAAACTTTCCCGGTGGCAAGAGCTCCCTAAGTAGAGGTGCCGGAGCTGTCTTGTGTTAATTCTGCACTGCAGAGTGCCGTGCCAACCCCCCGCCGTGAGCTGAGGCCATGTGAGTGAGCTGAGGTGTAGCAGTACGTCCACGTTGGTGTGTCTCTGTGATCTAGTTTATACGTCTTTCAGAGAGAGGAAGTTGTTCATCTTGCTTCTGAACACAATGCCAGGCTTGTGCAATGCAGATTCACATTCTGAAGCTTGGCGCTCTCTGCCCTGTGCTCCAGTCTGATGAACTCTACTGGGACACTTGCTCTTCTGGACTGCTTTGATCAAGCAAGGGAGGATTTAATCATCCAAAACTGGAAGGTCTTGGGGCATGCCCAGGACCAGGATACGGCAGCCCTGGAATATTGCAGGATATCCTGAACTATCTGGTTGCCTCCACCACCATCCTCAATTCCCTTCACAGAGGGAAGAGGTGTCCTACAGCCTGGGTGGACCGTACTTAACCAGCCTGTTTACATAGAAGTTTTCATAGATTTCCGTGTAGTGGTCACTGGGAGAAGAGGGACAGAGCACGCCCCCCTTAACTCCAGCCATCTGCCACTATTTGAAGGTTTTCTTGGCACTGGGATGCAGTGCTACAAAGGTAAAGCCCTCCAAGACTGCACACTTCTGTCCATGTGCAGGCACTGTGTGAGGGCGAGGGAAGCCAAAACGCTCCTTTGTAGAAGTGAGGGCGATTTATCCTGTCCAAGATACAGTGAAAAATGTTCCAGCTTACCGGGAGTTTCAGTCTAAGTGCATACACTTGGGGTAAGCTCAAATCTTCTGTAACACTTGTACAAATACACCTTGTGGCCAGGTTCAAATACTGCAAGTTGTAGTTTTTTTCTTAAAAATGAGGTTAGTGTTTTATTTTTAAAATGCTCAGAGCTGTGAGAATGGGAAGGTTTATTAATCCTGTAAGTAAGCAAAATGCCCTCAAATGCTTGCTCTGAGTAGAGGAGGAGGTGCTGGGAGGATGCAGGTGGCTGTCTATGATCTGGACTTCATCTGACAAAGTCCTCTGCATCAGGACGTGAATTTATTGCGTCTGTCCATCAACGCAGCTCATTACATGGAACTTGAACTTAAGCTGTCACATATTTTCCAATAGATTAATCTCTATCTAGCATGTGAAGTTGTTGTGAGCGCTATTTGTTATTTGATATTTCATGCTCTCAGCCAGTTCAAAAAGCTGCTGAGTTAAGGAAGATCAAAATGCAGAGTGACATTTCTCTTTGAAAAGCCATTATTACAGAAAGACTGTGTGACTGTTAAAATCTGAGAATACAGCGATCGTAGCAAGTGTTATAAAAAATGTTATTTTAAAGCATGACCTGCTTTCTGCCTGTCCCTTAACATCACTCTGCTTAGAGGGGGAAGGAGGCTGTATTTGAAGCAGTTATCTGCTAGGCAGGCAATAGCATCTGGTGATATTAAAAAGTCATCAGACGAAAATATATGCAACAGCATCAACCTCATTTGAATATGAAATACAAAGACAATCCAAGGCAGACGACTGCTTGTTTAGAGTGATATCTGAATCCAAAGGCTGGATCATCAATAATAGATTAAGGGTTTTTTGCTTGTTGTAAATTAGAGGTCGGATGGCTATTGTAGTTTTGTTTTTTAATTATTTATGGCATTAGCAAGGCTGGCTGTTACAAAACACCAGGCAGAGTAAAAATGTAAAATATGAAGTGGGAAGAATTAATTTTAAAACCTGACACTAGAATAAAGCTTCAAAACCCTGAATCAACTACGCTGAAAATGAGATAGTAACATTCTGGTAGTTCTGTCAAAGTCAAATCCAGAAGCAATTGTTAAGTGTTGATAGGCAGTGGGCAGAAGGTGTAATCCACTGGGAAGGTTTTGATCCAAAATGAAACAGTTTTCTACCCCTGCTAGTCAGGCAGAAATCTAATTACTCTCTTTTGATCTCTATGGAGAGGTAAACCAAAGAGTTATAGGTTATGGACAGTTTTATTGATTTTTATCTCAGAAATCAACAAGTGCAGGCTTTACACTTTGCACATACTTGCTTAGCTGGTGTTAGGATCAAATATTTCAAACTGGCTTTCCCTGCTACCACGTCAATAAGCATTTTAGCTGTTTTGTTCAAGTTGTACTGTTGACGTTAATATTACAGAACTTTTCTGCACTTAGAAGCTTTGAGGAGAAATATAGCCAGGTTTATATTTGGGTGTTTTAAAGCAGAAGCCTAAACTTTTTTTTTTCCATCCTCTTGTTTTTATCTTGCAGGACTGCATTTTTATATTATGGCTCTAACTAGACAAGCATATGTATTTTTAGCTCTGCATGCGAGAAAAGGATCTTCATTGCAAAGGCAGCAGAACCAGAGAATGAGCAGGAAGGGTCTGCCGTTTTCTGGATGTTTAGCATCCCTTCCACTGACAAGGGAGAGAAGGATAACTGTGACGCGGCTGGTAACGACACCTAAACCCATTTCTGGAGTGCTCCCAAGATATTTCTAAGGTAGAGTCTTGGAGCGCAAGGGAGGAGATGGCTTTCTGTTTCTGGAGTTTGCAGTGCATCCTTGGAGACAAGCCAGACACAAACTTCACTGCTCGTATTCTAGCAAGGAAATATATCTCCGTCCTTTGTCCTGTCACTGTGGGTGCGGATAATTCCACAAATACTCTTATCAACTGCACCTTATGGAAATACTTAATCTTAAAAAAGCCCCAGCCCTTCTACTCCAAGCTACTTACCATAAATCCTATGTAATTTTGCAGGATGAGTTCAAACATGGGCCAAAATGATCAATGGAGAGGGAAGTCCTTGTTTTTCATGCAGATCCTCTCTAGGCGTTTTTGATGAAGTTTCAATATATGGGAAAGGTTTCACTGCTAGTCCTACCTACACCTTTGGCACGCAAACACATCCCCAATTCAGCAAACAGGAGCTGTGCCATCAGGCTACAAGATGTCAAGATTTCACGCCAGCTTTTTAGAGTTATAATTATTTGGGGTCTGTTGTTGCTAATTACACATTTTCATGCAATCTAATTGGTGTTCAAGAATGTGCATCAAGGCAGGGTCCGCTTGCACACAAAAATGCCAGTCATCCACGTTTAACTCTGCTGTCAGAGCCACAGGCACAGCCACGGAGCCTGAGATGAGCATAGCTTCAAGATTATTTCGATAGCTTCTCTTCTTCATGTCCTGGGAGATAAGGCTGTTTCTCCCACAGCTGCATTTTTTCCTGAATGACTGACAACCCCTTTAGAGGAGATCAACCCCTGTTTGTGCCCTTTCACTCGCTCAGAGGTTATCAGCTAAAACTGCACTCAGCATTCAATCACATCTTTCCCCTGTGGCCGTAACTCCTGTTAACACAATTAACCTTCTGATGGGAACATAAAATGAATCTAGGGAGGGAAAAAGAGCAGAAATACATTCCCATGTTAAGGATTAAATGGCCATAGTGCTTATAGCAGTGTTTTTTCACCTCTTTCTTTTCCACAACATTCTGTGTAAGGGGCTATTAGCAGGAAGGCACCTGTCACAAAATTCTTCCCTGCAATCCCAGCAGATCTTATTTTATCATTGATTTTTTTACTTCAGGGTTGATGGAAAGCATTATGGGAGATAAAACTGGATTGCCAATCGAATGATAATTTGTATTTGTTTGTGATTTAGTTTGCTAAAAAAAAAAAATAAATCTAAATCTGAAAGATACTGATTGACAGCCAACATTTCCCCTCCTTTTTTTTTGGCACGGGGATGGGGACAAATAATATCTGTCTTCTTTTGGGTTTCATTTTCTATGATAATATTTTGAAATGATAAACAGTCCCATTGTATATTCATCTTTGTTTTCATCTACTGGTGGTGTTTGTGCCCTGAGCTCTGTGTATCTGTGTATGGGTTCCCCTGGTTGTACCCTAGTGTGTATCTACTCTACGTGTGTTTTAGGCATGGTATTTTTGAGCAGTCTAAGTACACCCCCAACCCTCCTGAAACTGAGACATGAATGTTCATTTCTTTTCTCTTTTTATCTCCCTCTTTGCTCCATGGGTGGCTTGTTGTCCTGAAGAGCCAGGGATTGGGGTGGAGGCCAGCAATGCCCCCTTGGGCACCATGCGCAGGCTGCAGCCTGTCACACCAAGGGTGCTGGGCAGGTCTGGTGCTGAATAAACCTTTGCTCTGGCTCTGGCTCTCACTCTGGTTATCTTGAGCAAGCTAGAGCTCTGCTCCGTTTTCCTCTACAAAAATATCCACGGAGGATTTTCCCTCACCAAAGTCCTTGAGCAAAGAATTAGGCATGTATTTGAGCTGCTGAGGTCAAGCGCTTGGAGGACACCCCTTGGGCCCACTGATGCCCAGCAGTGAGGCTGAAGGTGGAAAGGGTTGGAAGGCACTTGTTCTCTGACCGACTGAGTCTATACCCGCTCTGTAGTCAAGAGAAGGGCTTGGAGATGCTGGGCCTTTTGATGTTCTCAGGTCTTGCCCATTCTGAAGTGTTGTCCAGCAGCAGGTACTTGGCCCATGTGTTGTTTCAGGCATTTGCAGGACTGTGGTGAAACTTGTAACTGGGGAAGGAATGGAAAAGAAATACCATTTTCCTAGCATAGGTGTGTCCCCAAGCACAGACAGTGGTTCAACCAAGGCAGCAGAGTGAGATGAGAACATTTTTTGTTTTCCCGTAAGATCACAATAATGATAATTTTGACTCTACTCCATTTAGCAGGTTTCCATAAAATCATGAAGTGTTCAGTTGTTACAGCTAAGGGTGTACCTGCACCCTTCCTCTGCTGGTTGAGTCAGTTTTATGCAATGCCTCTGGTGACAGATCTAGGGGCCTCTGATCATTGTAGTATCAAGTATTTTGCATGTGACTGTCAAATTTGTATTTTCAGCATCTTTCACAGAACTAGAGCTGATTGCTTGAGTGGTAACTGAAGGAGGCAGGGAAAGAGAACAAGCAGGTTTTAATATCGATAATTCATAGAGGTTTTTGTATGCAGTGATGTAAGGAATAAGATTATAATGCACATTGTGAAAACAAATGGACAAGGCAAAATAATTGAATTTTTGGGACAGACTTTAATCATGTCCAGTCTGATTTGTTTGTTGTTGCATTTCCAAGTTTACTCCTCACTTTCTTGTTACAGCCCTGCTCTCCCAAGTAAGGGGTCAGGGGATAATCCCCTTGGGTGCGTGGACTTCCCAGTGCTGCTGCCGTTGATTTGGAAAAGTGGCGCCAGGTTAAAACTTATGTTGGAAACCCCACAGTTAATAATGCTGGAATGTGTTCCTGGCAAAATAAAAGAGTCTTTGCAGCTAGAGACCAGTGCCTTGTGCTGCTGAAGAAGAGCCAAGGGAGCTCTGAGAATCTGCCAGTTTGCAGATGAAGCAGCTATTTGGCTTCTAAGAGAAGATTGAGGAAACACAGTTGATGGGAAAAGGAAGATGCAAGGACATCAGCTGACACCCAAAGGCTGGGCTAATTTTCATTGCAGGTTTTTTTTCTCTATTTCATACCTCTTTTCTCTTTTCAGTTCAGATGTGTTAGTTGTTCGCCTATTGCTGTCTGGAGGATTGATTGTTGCATCCATGGGAGATTGCTGGCATGAAGAAAACACTTACAGTAATTAAAGTGAGGACAGCTGATGTTAGGCTTGCTTCTCCCTTGCAAAGCAACCAAGAACTTTACCAGTAAACTGTTTTATTTCAAAGCAAACTTCATTCCAGTGGATGCAGTATCCTTACTGACACAAATGAAATATGGCTTATTGTTGCTCTGTGGCAATGGAGCACGATGGTAGAGCTGGAGATCACTGTTAAGGTAAAGTACAACAGAAGAATGGCACATGAAAAGACCAGTAAGGGATGCGGCAAGGTTAAATAAGACTGTGCCCCTGGCACACACCAGTATCCCTTGGCTCTCTTTACAAGAGATACCAGTTGGCCATCTCCCTTCCCCACACAACTGCCCCAAACTCAAGCATCCTCTTACACCTCCCACTGCAGAATCTTTAGAGAACACAAAATCCATGTGCATTTGGTGGGGTCGCTGGGAGGGGGCCATGAGGACATGCCGTGTGTGTCCGGGCAAGGGTCACACCCAGGACACAGGGTGCAGGAGTGCTTTCTGCTGAGCTGAGCCAGCTGTGAAGCCCATAACTGAGCATGCTGGTGGGCTGAGGGCAATGCTGGTAACCTGTGTTTTAGCACTGGGAAGAGAGACGTGGATAGAAATCAAATAGCCATAAAAATGTGAATTGGGGACATTCTAAGCAGCTCGTATCCTTCTGAAAGACAAATGTGCTGGGGTGTTACGTAAAGCCTGAAAGGATACAGCTCCCAGCTCATCCCATTGTTGAAAGGGATTAAGCCTCTGCAAGTGCTGGGCACTCAGGGATTATGGCTCAGCATCCAGAAGGAGATGCACCCACAGTGACTTATGGTGTTTAAGGGCTTTATGCCTTCGCTCAACACCTGCAGCTGTTAGGATTTCTTTTGCTTGGTTTCTGCAGATTGCAGGACCCATTGAAACGCCAAATGGTCTCTCTTTCTTTTCCTGGATTGGCACACAGATGTGCTACTAAAAAACAGTATTGGAGAGAGAGCACTTTGTCTTTTCTGCTAAACCAGGTCACCTTTACACAGAACAGATATCACAGACTCCTCCTTTGCTGCCCAAGACCCACAGCTGTACTAGGGGGATCTGTCACTGATGTTCTCCCAGAAAGACCCTCACTATATTTTGAAGTCCACAGCACCTCAGATTACTTCTTCATGTAAAAGTTCAGTGTTGTGGTCCAGCCCCTGGGAATTACAGCGTCTGAGCTGGCTCTGCAGTACGGGAGTGATGTGGTTATTAATCCTTCTCATAGGGCTGGAGCAGTCACTGTCTGGTGGAAGGGCTTGCGCATTACTACATAATACATCAAACCTCCAGTGCAGCAGCTTCTTCCAAAGATAAATTTTCCACTGCCCTGTGTGCCTCTGTGCAGGGCTCTGCCATCCTGTGTTCCAGGGATCTGCTTACCAGCCTCAAGGGTCTTAGCCATGAGAGGGTCAGGTTAGGTTTGATTATTGCAAAATATATGACCTGCGTAAGACGCCAGTTAACACAACTGCGGGTTTTTGTACAAGTCTCACAGAGTTCTTGGAGGGAAGTAAAAGGGGCTTAACTGGGAAATAAACTGAAACAATTCTGCAATATAAATTATTCACTCTTCCTCATCTTTGTCTGGTGGGGGTGGTGGGACAGTCTCCTGCAGCAGTGACTGTGGGAAAGCCATACCTTCACCCTGCCTTTTTATTATTTTTTTTCCTTGAGATGTGCTGGTTTTTGTTACAATCCAGAGATTAACTGAGGCTGTACAGGCCTGGGCGGTCCACTGCTGTTTTACACTAGTTTTGCTTATCTGAACATGAAGCTCAGAAAACAAAAAAGAAAACATGGGAAGATGCTGATGGGGTTGGTTCTGCTGTTTCAGAACATCTGCTATTCTCCGTTTGTCTGGGCTTGTGCTTCCTACTCCTTTCCTTCCAGTAGGCATATCTGGGTGAAACAGAAGTAAAATCCATCGGTCTGCATTTCAGAAAGTAGTCTTTAAACTTCCAAACACAGTAGACATTTTCACCCGTATTTTCCATGCACAAAACTGGCATGTGGAACAATATCAGAGCAAAATTGGTGGTGTGTGCCTGGAGGGCCCTTTGAAAAAATGGATCTATTCAAAACTGTATTTCACCCTCAGTCCTAAATAACTGATTTATGTTCCAGGTGAATTTCTACAGCAATTTACAGTTCTTCTACTTTTTCAATTATCCATTTTTCCCCTATTGAGATCTTATTCATTTTCATTTACTCCTGCAAAATCTTTTTTCCTGCTCACAGTACCATTATGCCTTCCCTGGCTATTTCTTTGAAATTAAGTGCTTGGTTCGTTATCTTTTCATCATTAATTACCGATGTCTTTTTGGCCTCTGCTTTGTAAGCTGCTGTGTCATATTTCTATTTCCTATCTTTTACACTTGGTTTAGATACCTTTTTCCTTTAACGACCTGATCTGAATAGCTTTGTTCTTGTTTTTCAATCAGTTCCCAGAATGGCCACACAGCCGAACCTTTGCCCTCCTCCCTTGTTTTTCATCTTGTCTCTATTATATCAATGGCCTAGTTAAAAATGTATTTTACAGCTCCCTGAGGCAAAGCGACTCTCCATTTTTCTAATTATGCTGATTATAATCTATAGAGGTATCTCCATAACCTTTTGCTATGACTGTGGGCCAGGTAGCACCTCTCTTTCGAGGGCCGGATGTAGCTGGGTGTGAACAGCAGTGGGTGCCACTGTGGGACTTCGAGTTTGGGAATAACAGGAACAGAAGCCACTCCAAGGGTTGGATTGGTGAAATGTTAATTTAAAGGGATAAAGATTCTTTTCCTGTGGAAAAATTGTGAATTTTTTTGGCAAGCTCTTCAGCGGTAAATGAGTGACACTTCGGTAATTCAGGAAGATTCAAACCCATCCTTAGGTATCCAAATTATTTCTTGGGCCGGTTCCACATGTATCATTTCTGCATGGGTTATAGTGGCATTTTCATTTGCTTCTTCATAATTATTCCCGAAGTTTTTATTTTGTAATTGAAAAAAAATTCAAATCGTTCATAAATTATTTTCCTGCCTTTGCCAAATCTCCCATTAGCGCCAGCGGAGCCTCATTTAGCGAGCGAGGTTAGTCTCCACCGTTGCCTCTAAGTATTCCTTTCTGGGGAGTGACGGCGAGGGAGGAAGGCCAGCTGTTTTTTTCAAAAGCGTGAGAGCGGCTGGGCCTTCTCGCTGAAATACATTTGATAAATGTGTAAAGGGAGACATGATAAATGAAGGCATTTGCTGTTATTTTGTTCTTCTAAATAAATGAGCATAACGAGTCTCAGCCACAGAATGAACATAATGAACCTCCAAAAAAGATGTTGTCTGAGAGCAATATTTACCACTGAGGAAGGGATGTTACAGAAACGAAAATTGTTTAGGCGTTAGTGGGTGAGATAAGAATCTATTAGAGGAATTAAAACTGAAGATGATTCATCACACATTTCTGCTTATTTGGAAGAGATACATGAAAGGCAGGGATTTCAAAACATTTGTATTAGAAAAACATCAATAACAAAGCCCCCTGATTTAATTTCTCAGTCTCTCAGGCTTCAGAAGAAGGTGTGAGTTTTCCACATTTGCCTGGAAAAACACCCTGCGCTGGAAGCTAGCAAAGGACGGGTTTGCTTTGCTGCCTTTCATTTTTATATTGGTCACCAATACATGGTATTTACACCATTTTCTTCTAGCAAAAATGTAGGAATTGTTTTTGTTGCATTGGGAGTCAGATTTCTGATATGTTTCAAAGGGGTGAAGTGTTTCTCCTGACGCTGCTGCTGAGGAAAACCTGTCTCACCTCCTGCTTGCCCCTTGCTCCCGCGTCTGCTCCCCTTCTCCAGTCAACCCACTGCCCTCCCTGCTAGGAAAATCCCTCTGTAACGGAGATCAAGGTAGTGAATCAGCTGTCTGTGCTTTGCTTACCCCTCTCATCGGTATGAGATCGTTGCAATGGGTGAGTGTAAAGATGTCGGTTTGATAGGACCACACTTGTATGGGGTTGCGGGTGTACTGGGAGCAAGTTCTCGCCGCATGACTATGGTAGAAAATTTATCTCAAAGTGTTTTTCATAGCAGAATACAGATTATATTGATAATACAATGTAAGATAATAAGACACTACAATGATACTGGATTTTTATGGGTCTGTTTGCTACAGGGGGATAATAGACAAGGCAGCAACAAAAGCAAGAGACAGAGAAAGAAGTGAAACCAACAGAGAACGTGTAAATAAACAAGCGAGCTGTCAGCCAGCGTTGTGACTGTGTGAGCTGTTGGAAGAAAACAGGAGTGACAGTTTAGCAAATCCCAATTCTGTTTGTTGTACAGCCTGAGTTTTGCTGAACAATATTCTTTCAGATGTCTCCTGTAAGTTGAGCATCTATTAAACAGCCTTTGAAAATGAACTGCCTTGTACCAGCGCCTGCTTATTTGGGCAGGGGAGTCAGTAAAATCCTGATGTGGTGGAAAGCAGCAATAATTTTCTCAGCATGGGGGTGGTACGTCAAGGGCCAAACACACTTCTAAGGCTGAGCAGCAGTAGGGCAAGACCAAGCCGGGGAGGAGAGGGAAGAGCTTGGTTTGGTTGCTCCCCTGGGGTGAGCGGTGCCCTGGGGAGCCGGAGCTGCCTGCCTGAGCATCGTGGGGACGAGCTGCCGCAGCGCTGAACTGCTGCGGCTCTGCTCCCTTCCTCAGCCCCTGACTCAGCACAGCACACAGAGCTGGAGCCACAGCATCAGGTGCAGCCCTACAGCTGGCTTGGAGGAGACGAGCAGCACGTTCGGGAAAATGAAGCTGTGCTGATTCCAGGGCCACAGCGTCAAACTCCTGCCAGACCTCTCCAGTCTGCCCATTGGGGGACCCAGCACCGTGCTCATTTGCCAAGGATGAGGAGGGCACTTGAGGTGCGGGGAGAGGAGACAAAAGGGGCAAGGAGATCTCACTGGGACCTTTGAAAGGTGCTCTCGGATCTAGGAAGGTCAGTGGAAAGTTAAGGGAGCTACAACTGCGTGTGGAGGCATCCTCCTTGTCCCCCGAAACGCCACGACCCTAGCAGGCTCTGAAACCCAACCTGGCTTCTGGGGGCTTTGCTGTTTAGGAAAAAGTGTTTCCTTTCTGAAGTGCAACTTCATGAAAAAAGAAAAAAAAAAAAGAAAATCCCCATTTTGAGAATTAAGAAAAACTTTATCCTCAGACTTACTTAATGGCAATTATTCTAGTTACCCCATAGCATTTAAAAACACTGAACTGCATTTTTGCTCCCGCTTAAAGGTGTGATGAGCCTTGGAAACATAAACCGGGCACACTCCTCTGTCCTTTATTGTTATTTTCATTTCTGATACAGCCCTGTTTGTGTATCTTCCAACTGAACATACTGTGCTTCTGTTTAACTGTCTGTTTATAGTCATAAGAGAAATAAACATATAAAATAAATGCATCTTGATGCATAGCTGTGCAGGAGTACAGATGTTTTATTAATGAAAATGAATCCAGCTTTTTGTAAGTCATGGCAGCAATATAACATATCATTGTTTGCTTCTCCGCTAGATGGTCCCTGCTGTTTTTACATAGAAATTCCTGTAATACTTAATGGACATCTGGAAGAATTCAGCCAATTAATCGAATTCACGCAGGAGTTGGGCTAATGGCTGTCTGAAAGGCAGATTACATTAAATCAAACTTGCAATATGAATGAAAGTACTTAATCATACATGCAACATTCATTAGACGTGGCACAGCAAGTGTTTTGATTACTTTAATGAAAGATCAGGTAAAGTGCATCAACTGAACAGATTGAAGAGGCAGCATGCTTACAAATGTTTGATTATGTTGACTATCAACAGAAACAGTGCCAGTAATTTATAGCAAAACACATTATGGAGGAGGAGGAGAAGGAGGATGGAGCCCGTGAACTTGGGAGGGGAAGTGAAATTTGGGCCTCGCCTCCAAGCACTTCAATTAATAGTCAAGATAGCGAGACTTTAATCAAATGTCACGGAAGAAGCAAAACAGATATTTGGAGGATCCAAACTTTGAGGCATCACTTATGTTTGCAGTACTAAGAGTCTGATGCTCGTTCTGAGTTCCCTGTGTTTTGTCTAACTTTGGAGTAAACAGAGCCAAGTCCTAACCAGAAAAAATATTTTCAAAACAATGGGATTCATGCTTGATTTTTTGGTCTGCAAAAGGTAAGGATTTCGGCTTGGTGCTGCTTTTCCTCTCGGGCTCTGCTGGAGACACCCTCCAGCCACCACTGCAAGGGTTGCTGGCAGTGATGACTCCTACTGCTTCACAGTGGCCAGGACGTACCTGCACCTTATTCCTCAATAATTCCTGCCATTCCTTTGCACAGGCAAGAGAAGCTGAAAAACATCCTTCTGACAGGAGCTACCTGCAGCTCAGGCAGGAGAGGGACCTGGGAATTCAGTGGGACATGAAGAAATTGGAGAGAGAAGTAGAGAGAGCACCATGGAGTGGGGATGTGAGAAGGGTCTTGGGCAACAGCCCTGGGGAATTGCCTGTTGCCCCTCTGAGCCAGAGGAATTTTAAGGAGGAAGATGGCTTTGGCACAGGAGCATGAAAAAATCCTGGGTCAAAAAAAAACCAAGAAGAAAAGGTAGATATTTTCCTGAAGGTTTGGTTCTCTGCACCACATCCCTGCAGGACTGGCCACGCTGGACTTTGCTGGAGGCAGGCACAGAGCTTTCCAACCCAGCGTGCAGCATAGGCACCACTTAGGAGCTTTCTCCCATCCTTCTGCTCCCTCATCTTCTTGTCTCTTCGGCTGTTGGTCTCTTGACATGCAGAACTGTCCACTTATCTGCATGTACATCTGCAGGCAGCGCAGCTGGGACTTGGCCTCGCCGAAAGCCACTATTGCTATTAGTGTAATTAATAAGCATGACCTTTCTGTGCGAGGAGTGTCTTTTCCAGTGGATTACAACATGTAATGATGTTTGTAGGAAACAGACTTCTGAGTAGCTCATGCCGAAGGAAGCCAAAGCTTCCTATTTATGACATGGCAAGATCAATAAATAACTCCATTACAGGCAAATTTGTCATGGCAAATGGCTTCAGCCTGTGGGGTATGAGCTGAAATCCAGCTGAAATCCATAATGAAGTAACAAAAGTCATAATGGTCCCATAGAGGTTCTCGGGTGACTTGTATGAGTTTGGGAATGCCGGGCTGCTCCCTGGAGAGGAGCTGGTGTCCCTGCGATGGGCTAATGCCGAGGAGGTGGGAAGAGCCAAAGCGCAGGAGCATTTGTTTGGCCCTTATGCTGCTGCTCACTTACAGAGTAGGGATAGGAGCTGCAGCATCCCTGTCCTCCCAGTATCAACTTAGTGATGGCTGCGTGGCAACACTGACAGCATCACTTCATTTACAACCAAGAGGGAGGCTGAATGTTTTTGTGGTGTCTTAAAATCCCTTCAAGTCTCCCTAGCCCGAGTACCTTCACAGAACAGCGTCTGCTACCTTCTCTCATGGAAAGCTTTTTGTTAATATTTGAGCAATGAAGAAACCAGCAGCTGTTAGCATTGTTTTCCCCTTGAGGCAGATCGTCCTCGGGTCAAACAAAACACAATTAAAGGTACCAGCAAGATCAGTTATATTAGACAATCCATATCCTCATAATGCAGGTATTTCCTTCAACGTCTGTCACCAGCATCAAATCCCCAACTGCAGCAGGATAATTGGCAGCCTCCTTCTAGGGAGAAGACGAAATGGCTTGTTCCGCCATCAAAACCAGCCTGGATTTTGTTTGTGGAAGTGCCGGAGCCCGGGGGTGGTATCGCTCATCTAGCTATATTGCTGGAGAGTCATGTATCAAGGACAGGCTTCTGAGGCGGCTTCTGGCTCCCTCCTATTTACTGCTCCTTTAATTACAAACCAGATGTCGGGGCAAGATTTAAAAGTCAACTTTATTTGAAATTCTGAAATATAAAAAAACTCGACCACAACAATTTTTTTTGTGGTGGGGAGGGGAAACATGAAGGAGAGAAATGTTCTTTAATCCTTTGCTTATAGTTCTTTTCTATTTTATTTTTAACTCTTATTTTTTAAAGCTGTGGTTGTTTATTCTTTTATTAAGTGGCCAAAGGCATTTCTCTTTTTCTTTCTATCCCCTCAGCCCCCAGAAGAGTTTTTAGGATTTTCTCTGAGAACCAGACCTCACCCGAGACCTTCTCCCTCCCAGACAGGATTGCTCTCATACATTCCTCTTGCTCTTTATGTCCCAAGACTGTTCAGAAACATCAAATACAGTTGCCCACTTGCTTAATGACGTGTTACTCCTCCTCTCCAGCACTGTGCAGGCTCCCAGGTGTGGGCAGGGATCCAGCACGGGTCTGCAGGCTCTTCTGGAGACAGAGCTGGGACTGGGAGCAATGGGATTCCTACCTCACAGCTGGGGATCACTGTCCTGAGGTGGTGTGTGGGCATAGGGACGGAGGAGGACGTGGGTCAAGAGCTGCTGGTGATGTTCTCTGGACACCGCCAAGCAATTCAATGGAGCATCCTCCAGAAGGCACCAGCTGCTCTCTGCTCCAGCGAGGGGAAGGTGCCTACAGGAACCTGAAGCCTGTCCTTGCTTTGGAAGGTCCTCAAGAGGTTGATCCAGCCACCACTGAGTCTGATTGATGAGTCTTGATAAGGCTTGAATGGGTCTCACAGCCTTATTTAAGCAGCAGAGCTATGGACACGGTAAAAGTCCCTTCACATGAAATGGGAAGCTTCCGCTATAAGGGAGGCAGAGGAGCACCATACCACTTTTGTTTCCATTCCCTACATACACTAGCATTTATCTCCAACCGGAAAGGAGAGAAAGGTCTGAGGATGTCAGAGGAGGAACTGTGTCCTCTTGTTCTCACCCCTACCAGTTCCCCACGAGTGCCCGTGTGGGTCCTTTCTGCTCACCAGCTGCTGCATTTGTCTACTAGAAGTTTGATTCCTATTTACTGTGGGATTAACCCTTTGATTAATCTAAGGTCATCTAAGGATGATTCTCACACGTCATCAGCCAATACGTTTGATCAAGTTTAATAACCTGATGTTATGAGACTGGAGGGAACGCAGCGTATGGTCGTGAGCAATGACATCGTTCAGTTTCTTGCTTAGGGAAGCCTCAACCTTAAATAAAGTTCCCCTGTTTCAGGATGTGTAGAGGGGTTAAGTGCTGCACTCAGCCTCGTGATGGGACTAATGGAATGCAAGAAGTCGGTGGAAGAAAAATCCAGCACATTTCCACAGGATTTGGGGGTATGTGTGCACCAAATTCTTAAATATCCTTATAAATTATCTGAATTTTCTAATTATATAAAATTTGGGGAAGGAGTAAAAGCTGAAAGCAAGAAGACAAACCCATGTGATCATTTGGAAAGCTCAGAAGCTGCGAGAGCCAGGTGTAAAGTCAGTCACGAGGGTTAAACTCACTGTGAATGCAGGGAGGGAAGAGAAATAAGCTCCAAGGACCCTGCGAGTGAGAGCCAGGGCGCTGGGAGCCAGCACTGCAGCAGGGGCAGCCTTGAGAAAACAATATGGTTACTGAGACAGACAAATCACAAGGTGGCTGCCACAATCTCAGACCCAAGATAATTTTGCCAGTGTATTTGTTAAAGATCCGTGGGCGCTGGCACATGCTGCAGCAAGACCAATGGTGGGATGATGCAGTTTTGGGTCCCACCTCAGAAACTGATAATAAACTGGAGGCAGATGGAGAAAGCTACAAGAAGGCTGCGCTGCGAGGGCACCGTGGAGCATGGGACCAACAAATTATCACCAAACCATGAGGAAGAGCTGAGACAGGCAGCAGAAGGGACAGCAGGTGGGGAGGTGGAGTAGTGATTCCACCTCTGTAACTTCAGGAGGTACAACCCCCACCCCAGTTTTCCCGTGACCTCTGGACCATCTCAGACCATGACACTAGGGGCCTGAAGAAGAAACTCCCTGACATAACTCCAGCCCACAGCTTTTACTGGAAAAATGTCTGGAGTCTCAGTAAACATACTCGGTGCACTTCCTTTCCAACTGGCACTTCACCTCCTGCTGCTCCTATGGAGGAAAAGGCAACGTTGGCTTCCTCACCCCTTAGGACAGAAGCTGAGCTGGGCATTCCGACCACTGACTGCTTTTGCAACATGACAAGAGCAAATGAAATATTAATGGGAATGTTGCCTACAAGGGGAACCTGAAAGAACTATTTATGTATCGCTGGGAGGAACAGTATAAAACAGTGGTTCTGTAACCAGAAATCCAGTTACTCAGTGAGAAACGCAGCCGGGAAGTCCCGGTTACAAAGGTCAACCCAAATATTAAGCAAAAAATCATGCGGCTGGTCAGTGGAGTGACCCAGCTGTGCTGCAGCGTGGCTCATCGGTCCCAGTTACAGCGGTTTGTACTAACAAAGGGTGATCTCTAGCCTGCCGAGTCTGTAATGTCACCTAAAATTCAGCGCAACCATGAAAATGTAGGAAAATGGGAGAGGAGAGTAATATAAAACATGATTAAGACTTCACTAAGCAAATATAATCAGAGCACTTACACAGACAAGTGGTTGAGCGTTGGGAGCAGGTGGGGCAAGGTCTGTTCTTGCATGAAGGCTTCAAATCTTTCTTGCCACTTCTGGAACGCCCCTCGATCTAGAGGTGCCGGTTCTCCCTTTCTCCCGGCGCCCTCTAATTTCTCCTGCTAGGGGATGCTCCCAACACCGTGGCAAGGGATGTCTGTCCCCAGGCGAGGGATGGAGAGAGGTTTTGGAGTGTTCATTCTCCACGGCACGCCATCTTGTGTATACTGCGAGCAGTGGGTCTGCGGGCTTGATCGCGCTGTCCTGCCTCCACAACCGGGCTCTGACAGACCTGTGACCCAACGGGAGATGCTGGTAACGCGCGCTGGGGTCGGACAACGCGCTGCAAAGGCACCTCGTTCCCCAGCAAACCGCGCCGTGTCTGAACAGACGTTCAGTGCTTTAGCAGACACAAGCTCTGCCTTCCTTCAGGGATGCTCGAGCTGCCACAAGGCTCACGGCATCCCCAAACCGGCCCGGCACTGCATCGGGACGGTGTGTGGGGAGGGGTTTTGGCGCTTCTGCAGCTTGTTGCAGCCCAGCTCAAGCCTTGCCTTGCCTCCCCTGGGGTCCCACGGGTGAAGCTGCCAGGGGACCACAGCCACTGCACGGATCAGTGATGGAGCACATTGAGCGGCCGTGGCGCGCTGCTCTGGCGTTGGGAGCTCACCTCAGTACAAGATCTTTCTGGCTGCTTGCGGGAAAACTCGTGATGTGGCGATGCTGGAGGACGGAGCAGGCTCCCAGCTCTCGCTCCCCTCGGAGGGAAGCCAGGCAGGGCGGCCCGGCCCGGCCCCAGCGGGGGACGACGGCACAAACACCCACGGCAGATGCTCCTGCCGAGGGGCTGCGGGCGTGTCCCGTCCCGGGGGTCTCTCCCTTCTCGGACCCCGGTCCTACACCTCTCTCAGTCCCGCAGGGCGCCGTTCCTCCGCGCTCCGCGCCGCGGGGAACGCTCCCGCGGACACCTCGCCCGTCCCCGCAGCCCGAGCCCGGCCCGACCCGGCCGCCGCGACCGACCCCCCCGCCGCCAGCGCCGGCCCCAACTCCTCATTGGCCGTGGCCGCCGGAGGGAGGATGACGCCCGGGCGGGAGCGGGCGCCGGGGGTATAAAGGCCAGGCGGGCCGGTGCCGCCGCGCTCCCGCCGCCCCGCCCCGCCATGCCGCGCGGCTTTCTCGTCAAGCGCAGCCGGCGCCCCGGCGGCTCCTACCGGGCGCGCCCGCGGGACCGGGACCCGGAGCGGGGCCCGCCGGCCGCCCCGCCGCCCCCGCCGCCCGCCGCCGCCGGGGGCAGCCCCGCCGCCAGGCAGGGGGCGGAGAAGGAGGAGGAGGGCGAGGAGGAGGAGGGCGCCGCCGCCGCCGCTTGCCCCGCGACGTGGCCCTCCGGCGGCGGCTGCGGCGGCCCCGGGCTCGCCCCGCAGGAGGGACCGGCCGGCTGGGGGGCGGCGGGTCCCTGCAGCGCCGCGGGGCCGCGGGCGGCTCTCTTCGAGCGGTGCCTCAGCTCCCCCGCCTCCGCCGAGTCCTTCCCCCTGGCCGCCTCCTTCCCGCCCGCCGAGAAGCTGCTGCTGCAGCCCCGCACGCCGCTTCCCGCCCCGCCGCCGCCACCTCCGCCGCCACCGGTGCCCGCGCTGAAGCGGCCGTCACGGGCCAAGGCGCCGGCCAAGAAGGCCAAGGCCACACGGAAGCTGAGCTTCGCCGACGAGGTGACCACCTCGCCTGTGCTGGGGCTGCGCATCAAGGAGGAGGGGCCCGAGGGCCGGCCGGGATCGGGGCCGGGGCCGCCGTCGGGGCGCACGCCGCTGGGCGAGTTCATCTGCCAGCTGTGCAAGGAGCAGTACGCGGACCCGCTGGCGCTGGCCCAGCACCGCTGCTCCCGCATCGTGCGCGTCGAGTACCGCTGTCCCGAGTGCCACAAGATCTTCAGCTGCCCCGCCAACCTGGCCTCGCACCGCCGCTGGCACAAGCCGCGGCCCGGCCCCAGTGCCGACGGCTCCGCCGCCGCCGCCCCTCCGGGCAAGGAGAACAGCCCCGAGCGGCGACCCCGCGGCTCCGCGGCGCCCTCGCCCCAGTCGCCGCCACCGCCGCCCCGTCAGCACCGCGGCGGCGCGGACAGCGCCGGCGGCGTCCCGGTCCCCTGCGGCCCCGGCCCCGCTCCCGGCCCCGGCGGCGGCCCCGGCGGGGAGGCGTTCGCCTGCCCCTGCTGCCAGAAGCGGTTCCGGCGGCAGGCTTACCTCCGCAAGCACCTGGGCACCCACGGGCCGGCCCGGCCCACCGCCTACGGCCCGCCGGAGCGCGGGCAGCTCGCCTTCGCCTGCCACCTCTGCGGCGCCCGCTTCCCCTCGGCGGACATCAGGGACAAGCACCGGCTGTGGCACGCCGTGCGGGAGGAGCTGCTGCTGCCGCCGCCGGCCGGGCCCCCCGAGGGCGGCGCGGCGGGCGGCGAGCGGCCGGGCTTTCCTTGCAAGCACTGTCCCGCCACCTTCTTCAGCGCGCCCGGGCTGGCGCGGCACGCCAGCAAGTGCCATCCGCCGGAGAGCAGGCAGGTCCTGCTGCTCCAGGTGCCCGTCCGGCCGGGCTGCTAGCCCCGCGGCCGCCCCCGATGGGACTGCTCCGGGAGCCCGGGCGAGCCGAGCGAGTCCTGTCCACGCCGTAATTCCTATGGAAAGTCGCGGTACTCCACGGCTACGAAGGCGGAGGAGCCGCCCGCGGGCTCCCGCTCCCGCCTCCCCGGCCGGTGGTAAACGAAGCTCGGCCCCGTACCAGCACGGCAGAAGGTTCAGCCGACGAGCCCCTCAAGGGCGGAGGGAGCGGTGGGCGGCTGGCGGGGGTGGGTACGGCCCCGGGCTGGCGGCCGCACGGAAGGAGCCGGCCCTGCCGGGATGCGGGCGATGCCGGGGTGGTGGGTGTCAGCCCACTGAAAGTACCTCTTCCGCAGCTACCCTCGGAGAGAAGTACAGCTGTATATACGATATTTAAAGAGAGGAATTATTTTTCGTGAGAAAAGGAGCCTGACCTAGTGACCTTGTTTTAATAGCCCTTAGCCCCCGAGCTTTGACATTTAAGTTATTGTGAGGTGTTTTGTTTGCTGTACTCTGTACTAAGGTAGTCTAGAAGGTAAATGCTCCTATTACGTCGATGTCAAGTCATATAATAGCTAGCAAAACATACGGAAAATTAATTGTGCTGTCTGCTTAATTATGAAGCGTTGATCTCCTATAGCTAAGGTCACCTCTCCGTGTTCCTGTACTCCAGTGACCGTGCAGTAGGGGCTACGCACATCCCCGGCAGCTGCCCGTGTCAAAGCCCGCTTGCTCTGTTAGCGGCTCGTTTGTGCAGCATGGACAATAGCGAGAAGGGCAGTTTGGCCAACCCAGGTTGGGCAGTGTGCGGCCCTGCCAGCCCCCGCATCACGGGCAGACAGAGTCCTTGTCCACACCCGGCCTTTCCGGGCGGCCTCTGACCCCTCTCCCTTGTGAGCTGCGCTGTTGATGTGAGCTCCTCCGAGTCTTGTGAGCAGCTGAAAGCTGAACATGAAACAGTCTTTTGATGTGTGGCTGAAGTGCAGGTGATAGGCTTCCTCCCTTCTCCCTAACGAGACCTACCGTTAGGCAAAGCAACCCGCGGTGTGCACTCCCTGGCCAAATGCTTTGAAATACTGTCGGATTTACCCGCTACTGACTTCTCAGCCGGTACTTATTTATTTATTTATTTATCTATCTCATTTTTCCATGCCTGAGTGCTTGTTGCTAAATGTGATAGCTGGTGAGGCCAAAAATAAGGGCAAGCAAATTCAATAAAGGATTTAAAACAAAGCTGACGCCTTTCTTGAATTCAGCAGGGCAAAGCGGGGCAGCTGGCGGTTTCTGAACATCCCAACTGATCCCAGCCGCAACCTTTGCTTTAAAACACTCTCTCTGAAATGAACATGCAAAAAATGTTTCCATCTCTTCATTAGCATCCTTTGAAGCAATTATTTCTGTAGGTTCATATTTCGTTGCACACAACAGAAGACTCACGTGTATCACGCCCAAAGGCTGAGCGCAAGTTCTTTGTTTTTGATGTGCTTCACGGACTTTCTCATTCTAGATCCAGGACCTGGACAGATGAATTAATACAATATAACCTAAAGCAGCTGAGATTTGCTGTCTGCCGAAGGAGGCTAAACTTGCGGTTCGCTCTTCTCATGTGCCAGAAAATAAAGCGTGTTATTTTAAGTTGTGCATTTTTCCATCATTTGTGGGTAACGGAGACTTAGGTAAAAATGTCCATTGATGCAGTTAAACCACCTCTCCCCTGGGGAAGGTCACTACATTTTTTTTAAATCACTGCTCTCCTTTCTCCACTTGCACAGTCACAGATGAAGGGCTCCAGACTGCAGAAACCTGATGATTATTAACTGCTCCTACAATTAGCGCTTGACCGACCAGCCTGCAGGAGGGAATGCTGCATTACCCGCGGAGCGACGGGTACTGTAGTTACTAGAGCGGGGGAAGAGCTGCGGGTATGGCATTGTTGCAATGGGTCCTGGAAACTCGTGTGTCCATTTTAATTGCAGTGAAAACCACGCCGTGTACCGTCTCGCACTGATCGGCTCCAATAGCTATTCTATAAACAGGAGTAAGAATGTAATCTCTGAGGTGAATGACTAATATACAAAAGGTGGTAAGAATAATTTTATTGTATTATTAAATAGCGTGTCTTCTCTTCAACCATTACAAACCTGTAGGTACTACACGGATGACAATACATAATTTATCTTTTTATTGTTGCCTGTATGATATATTTACACATGCAGTTAGTACCGATGTCACGCTACATTTTGTTAACAGCGCTTCGTTGCCAGACTAAAAATGTGAGCACTGCATCTTCTGTAGGAGAATACCTCTGGGTGGGTGGAACGCCTGTTCTAACCTGCTGTCACAGGGCTGGAATTGTCAGCAGTTCAGACCAGGCTCCTGGAGCATATTCCCTTTTCTGCCGTAGCACATAGCATCAGAGCCATGAATTTCTATCAAGAAAGTTACTTTTTTTCTCTTTTTTTAACATAAGAAACAAGAATATATATCTAGACCCAGCAGCTTGATGATAAAGGCTAAACCCCATGAAACCTGATGGCATTTGCTATTGACACCACTCGGAAAAGCAAACATTATAAAAATATTTGGAAGCCAAGCATAAGTAGAATATCAGCACAGTGATTTTTCTTCTGGCATAGATCATGGCATCACCTGCGCAGTCAGGAAATGATATGTTGCTTTGTGAAGGAGTTAGTGCTACGAGCAAGCTGTTTCGTTTGGACTCTGTAATGGTTGAAAGGCCGTTGAACTATTTTATTCTTGACATAAATAATCTGTACACATCCTGTGCATTAACATTGTGACAGCTGACACACACTTTACAAACGCAACTTCAATTTAAAATTGTACATTCATTTTCAAATTGTACATATTTCTTCCTTTGTTACAGAGAAAATTGCAATGGGGCACAATAAATACAGCGTAATTGAACTGCAGTCTCCCAATTCCATATACGACTCGAGATCAACCAGAGTTTAAAATGACTAGGGTTATGATATCAGCATCATCCAGGAAGGGAAAAGGTGCAGAGGACAAACTGCACTACAAGAGGGGAAAAAAAAAGGAGAAAGGAAAAAAAAAAAAGAAAGGAAAAGAAAGGAAAAAAAAAGAAAAAAAGGCAGCCTGGAGTTTGATAAAAACCCAAAAGCTAAAATATGAAAGTAAAATTCCAGTGTCCCTGTTTAAAATGAACATACAGAGAAGGGGTACGCGGGGGACGGGCACACACACGTTAGAGACGTTATCCTTGAACAGAAGGCGATGAGGGAGGGGCGGCCGATGGCACTTTGCTAGAAAGCCACAGGCATCCCATCCCGCCACTTAGGACTTGTTGGCCGAGCCCGAGGAGCGGCGCAGTTTCATGGACATGCGGCTCTTGCTAGTCCGAGGAGACATTGGAGAGGCTAAGTCTGTTCCATCCACCTGGGCTGTTGCTGCTGCTGGAGTTTCTCCCGGCTGAGTCTCTGGGCAGAAGCCTGCAGAGGACAGCAAGAAGCAGACGGGTCAGCGCCACCTGCCACACTTGCAGCGCAGGATCTATTCACAAGGGGGAGAGGAATTTCAGTGCTGCTGTCACTCCCACAGCATCTCCTAGCCCTTTACCAGCTGTGGGTGGTGGTACCGCATGTGGAACTAGCCACTGCCACCCACCTCTAGAGAAAAGATGATGCCAGAAACCACTGAGCTACAGGACTGCAGAACCCCCTCACTCCCCGCAACTGAGGCAGCACTGAAGTAGGTGACGTTCTCCCGCTTAGCGGGAGAACAAACGCCTCCAGTTCCCTGTAGTTATTCAAACCACAACCCAGAAGAATCCAGTCTTTAATGAGAACATGAAGGTTAACAGCTCATTGCGCATGAAGGGAGCTCTAGGAATGCAGCTGAAAAGGTGGAGTGAATTGGGGGCCAACTGGGAGAGTAAAAAGCCTCCTCCCATCCCAATTTTAGTCAGTGCTTCCAAAGGCAAATTCCTACAGGGCCCACAAGGCAGAAGCTTGAACAGATCACCCTAACTGGATGCACTATCGTGTATGTTAACTATGTTAACACTTCTTTGTAAAAGGAACCAGATGAATTTGAGATAATGGTAGTAGTTCATTAGACCAGCGCCCAGAGCTACGCTCCAGCGGGCCCCAAGTCCTCTCTGCAAGAGGACAGGGCTATTCCTTACAGCCAGCCAGCCTCCAAATCTTCCACAGAAGGAAAAGGAGAAAATATGAAATCAAAATTATGTTCTCCTTTCCACATGGAGAAAATCAATGCTATGAACTCACGTCCACAAAACTAAGCTGCGTTTTAATTAGCCATTCACCGTGACTGACAGCCTGATTGAACCCAACTACCTCAGTCACCACTGATCGCTTCTGACCCGTATAAATTATGGACAGAAGCTTAGTCCTGCAGAAGTCAATGGGAAAACCCCTGCTGACTTCAGTAAGCTAGAAATCACTTGCTGTTTCTTCCACATCATGCTATTACTGGTAATTCTTTAAAATAATAATAATAATAATGATGATGATGATGCTGCAATAATCAGAGCTGAAGATGTCTCTCCCTCAGTACACATTTCATATATAAGGGGTGCAAAAAAATATTCAAAACTGATCATGATTTATTTTGAAAGACTCCTCTAAAATCAAACGAGGTCATCAGGTAAGAAGTCTAAGAGTACATTTAAAACATATTGTCATAAACCTCTGTGATTTAGTGACCTGGCTGTCCTCCCTGCCTGGTCCATCCTCTGCCTGCTCCACAGGGACGGCACGGTACTTTCTATCTTTTTCAAACTGACACGACCCATCGAAGTGACAGGGAGGAGAAAGGGCTATTATTTGTTCCCCAGCTGGTGACAGTAACTCTGTTCAGGAACTAGGGACTTCATTGCCAAACAATCTGGGAAAGCACGATAACGCCTGACTCACCGTGCCTCACAGAAAAAGGCCGGCAGGGAAACATGCACTCTCATTTTCTGGAATTCTATCTTGCTCTAATTTTACAAGGAATCAAAGCATTCGAAATGGTGGGAGTGAGAGAAGAGAAAAGAACCGTTGGTGTTTTGCACAGCATACCATTCACAGCTAGCGTGAAAGACCTTCCGTTTCAAGCCTTTGCCCTTTACCTTGATGTGGCCAATGCTTTCTAGTGGAGGTTTTGGAAGGAGAAGAAATATCACAGCATTTCTTTCTTTGTTGAGAATGAAGAAGTGATGAGGAAGGAGGAGTGGAAAGAAGTGAGGAAGGGGGAGGAGAAAAGATAAAAGATAACAGGTGTGAGACATGAGACACGAACCGCAGAGATTGAAGGGTATTAACAGATGAGCACAGAAAACGGAATTTCGAATTTCATTATGCAATTGCTGCTCATGCTACAGGTTAAAGAGAGTGATGAGTTAGTTATGCGCAATGAAGCAACAGCTCTGAAATCCGGCGTCATACTTACCGACTAAGCATTAACAAGAAAAAAAAGAAGAGAGAGAGAAAGAAAAGAATTCTATAACATTATCCAGATCCAGCAACCTTATTCATAGCAACTGAGATACATCCTAAACATTGTCTGAAACGCTCAAAGTCTGTGAAAACAGTTAAATACTCACGCACATACACACAATCGAGAAGGAAAAACAAATGGCAACTCAATATATGGCTTCTGCTCCCCAGCTGTTTCACGGTATTAAGTATGCTAAAATTACAGTCAGTCTCTACATGAGACTCCTGAAACCATGGGAAGAAGAAAAATCAGAGTATTTACACTAGTTAGTCTGTGTCAAAGGGTCAAACCCTCGTGTGAAATTTCATTATGGGTTGGATAAAGAAAACCTTAAGCCCCCCTCCATTGCTTCAATTAAGGTATTATTCCGGTTGTATCTTAACATTTTGTTTCTAATTGCTCCGGACAGAAGCACAGATTCATGTGTAATCCCATTTTTTTAAGAAAATGACATAGGGCTATTGAAGAACAGAAGTCATGTAAAGTGATTTTCACAGCTGAACATATCACACCAGAAGACTGAAGAATAATGGCACTTAAAATATACTTAGTAAGTCTGAGAGCAATCACAGACTGATTAGTAACGAAATTTCTCTGGATTTTCCATAAGCATATATCTCTATATACATACAAACGCACATACACACATGAGAATATCAAATGTGCTATGTAGCAATTTTGCAGGTTTTGCTTCCCCTTCATAGCTTTAAAATCTTCAGGGTAAAATGTTATTATCTTTATCTCTCTACGCAATAAAATATTTAGTTATCCAAAATAAAACAATTGTGTTAAATAAGATGGTTTTATTGAAATTGACCTAGAACAAGAAAGTTCTGTAAAATAAATAAAATAGATGTTTTAGGATGTTTAAGAGGTTGAAAAATGTCAGGAGTGACCCGTATTTTTCATCTCTTAGGCTTGACAAGCGACAAATATCACAGCCTGGGGAGCCATGATATTTTGGGGCCATAATGTAAAGCCATTTCAATTGCTTCTGAACAAGGAGGTGGCTCAACAAAGTTGAAATGCGACATTTTCACACTCCATTTGAAAATTTTAGGATCTTCTAATAATAGCATGTTGGTTATTTGACTCAGCAATTAAGTATTTAAATGCAAAATGGAATCCTAACTACACATAGACTGAGTTAGAAGTGAGGTGAGGTGGAGGAATCCGGAGGTATCGTAACAACACACACTGCCAGGACTCATCTCACTCGTCAGTTCTGGCTGCCAAAGAGGTGAAAAATTCACCAAGCAGAAGCCTGACAAGGTGCTGATGTTAGGTCAGGATGCTGCAGGGTAAGACTACTCTCGGTGCTTCTGGTTTTATCACACCTCGTTGTCTGCATCAACATTTTCCTGAATGCCACCTCTGAGAATGACCACAGAGGAAAACATCATATGCGCATGTTGGTACATTCTGATGGTCTTTTAAGATACTTCAGTGCCCCCCACCTGACCTCCAGGGAAGAGGGCAGTTATTTTTGTACAGTTTGCGCCCTTTGCCACTCTTACAAATTGCAGTCCAAATCCAGCCAGGTTGTCCGCCGTACTCAGCAGAGCCTTGCTAGGGTCAAGTCAATTAAATCTCTCACTAATTTTGGGCAATGAGGAAAGGAAGTGGGAAGCAGATGCAGAGAGAAAGACTGCAAAAGCAGCTGCAAAGCAAGATGAGGAGGTGAGGAAGAGATGGTCTAAAGACCTGTGAGACTGGAACTGGGTAGGAGAGAAAGAACTAAGAGCCAGACATGAGAAAGAGCACAGCAAGAAAGACTAATTTTAGGGCAAAAGAGTATCAGAGCCCATGTCCAGTGAATGCTCTTCAGAGCCTGGCTGGAAACGTGAGTGTTGGGTAAACTTGTTCCTCTCTGCCAGCTAATACCTGTGAAACCCGCTGGCAAAATTCCCAATCTTTCCACTCGTGGAGATCCAGGCAGAGGTAAGGCAGCTTATCATTACTACCAGTTACTGCCCCATCTCAGTCTGCTGCTGGTGGTGGTGGATCTAGAGATTACAGTTTTGCTTATGAATTCCTTGGATGTTAATCAGCGTTACAGAATTTGGCTTTTGCCTTTTGCCTTGAAACAAAAATAGAGGGAATTACACAAGAAAATGTTGTAATGAGACAATACATTCATAAAACCTGTTTGGGTTTCTAGCAGTACACACTGAATTTACTGCCTCAAAGTCCTCAGGATCCTCAGCTTCCTATCACCCAAGTGCTTGACTTAAGGACAATAGTTCAAAAATGCATACAGTTTCAACTTCAGTTGTTCCAATATGGAATTTTTGGAAAATTTCAGTAAGTTTTGAGGTTGTGCTCTGATTTGGAATGGAAAAAAAAAAAATTCTTCCTAAGTTTGACCTGGGGAAGGGATAATGAGAAACTCATCCCAACCCAGCCAGACACACAGTCCTCGTTTGTGCATTTCAGCTTCACTTCCAGTCACAAACTTCAACAACCACCACCAAGTGATGCTTAGACCCTTCTACAGGAAAGCACCATCATTCTCATCTGTGAAGGGCCAAAAAGATCCTCAGTTCAAAGTGACACAGCCAGCAAGCAACAGAAGAGATTAAGATGCAGGCTGTTGAATTCTTCTTGTGCCAGGATGAAGTACAGTCACCTCTACGTTCCTCTGCTTCCCTGCCTGTGTGATGGCATCTCCACTTCCTTTGGGAGTGGGGCAGCAAAACTATTCTGAACACAGGCTTGAACATAGAGGAGTGATTGTTGGGATCAAAAAAGCCTGATGCT
Organism: Bucorvus abyssinicus; assembly: GCA_009769605.1. NCBI lineage: Eukaryota > Metazoa > Chordata > Aves > Bucerotiformes > Bucorvidae > Bucorvus > Bucorvus abyssinicus. The sequence continues at coordinate 11,847,866 of CM020042.1, forward strand.
TTATCACAAGGAAAATACTATGACTGATTTAGAGAGGCCCCTTCTTTACTAGGCTTACTGAGGTACTATTCTGAGTAGGAAGAGAGGGGAAAAAAAGAAGACAGAAAAACTAAACCCAAGACATCACTACATTTTAAAGCTCAGAATCTTAATAGCATGGGGTCAATAAGCCCTTCGATATCATTGATCTTACCATTGACAGTTCCCTCAACCCATTCTGGAGCCACAGAAATCTCGTTTACTCAATAGCTGTACAGGAGGAGTTACCCCGTTCAACAGAGTATTTGCAGTTACTCTATTTAACAGAGTCAGCACGAAGTGAAAAATACAGAGGCAACTGAATTATACTCTGTGATTAAGTGCAGGTAAATCTCAATTTTTGAAAAATGTACACATCCACTACACTAGTCAGGTTCCTAAACATGGGAACGTGGACTTGTCAGATATTCTGACCGGGCAAACTAAGTCTCCAGATAAAACAGCAGCAGCCACAATCGCACTGTATCGAAGAGCAACCACTGTAAGGAAGGAAGTGGCTTCTGCTGAGGGCTGAGCCTTTGAGAAAATATGTCAGGCTGAGGAAATAAGAGTTTGTTACCGAATGGTATGTTCTCTATTTGGTCTCATTATTGTAGCTCAAAGGAAAAACACGGTATGCTGAACCTGGCCAACAGGACCACAACAGCAACAAAATCACAACACCTGGTGATGGGCTGCAGCAGTTTCACAGTTTCTATAGATCTTTCTTAGAAAAATAAATTTATACAATGTTTTATAAAAATTAAACATATTCAGCAACTGTAATCTTGGAGATCACAATCCAGTTTAAGAATCAAGCCTATAATATCTAAAATGTGGAAATTTTTTCTAGTCTCTTCTGGTCAATTATTTTTCATTAAAAAACCCAGACATAAATGAAATATTTTGTATTTAAAAAAAATAACGTGACGTATTTTTAGAAGCTGGCCAGAAATTTTCAGATGACATGGACACACCTGGCAGGGAGCTTGCAAGCTTTTGTCTGAGTCATCTTGGGATTCCCAGGCAGCACTCCCGTGCCACTCCTATGTGCCATCCTGGCACAATCCAGAGCTCTGCACCCATCTTTCAAGAAATCTGCCTGTTGTAGGGACCCTGGAAACTCAGGGGTATCTATTTTTTTTTTTTTTAATAGCATATCTGGTGGACTTCTTGTTGGGATCGTGGTCTGTCAAAGTTCTGGGTCATCTGTAGCCATCTTGCTCACGGGTCTGCCTTGGCTAGAACTGGAAACCAGTGCTTCCCAGGCTAACCCCCGGCCCTGGGGTAACCTTTCTGGCAGATGACTGTGGTGTTCATTTATACCTGCCTCAGGCTTTAGAACTCATGCCCTCCAGAGTCAGCTTAGAGGCAAGTGGTGTGGTGCTACTCTAGGCACTCTGTCCTGCAGCCGAGTATCGAAGAGGTGTCAGCCCAAGGCTGCAAGCAGGGCTGCCAGAGCATCCACAGCTTCCCTGGGCTGAAATGAATGCTCAGAGTCAGGCACGTCTGGGGACAGGTTGCTTGATCGTGCTGCACGTCTGTCCTAGGAAGCTCCTGGCTGCTCCTGACACTGCTGTGTTGGTCAGTTCCACTGCACAGCGCAGGGTCCAGAAGAATGTGGCCCTCAGGACAGGACATCATGTTTTGCGAACACACCCACGCACACATGCAGATGTGAAATGCATCACATGCTCCTATTAATGAGATTCCTGCAGAAAATTATTGCATTTGACAGAAAGGGTTAAGTCTAAAATCATGTTTCTAAAAATCATAATCCTTTTCCAGATCATGTCAGAGGATATCAAGTATGACTAGGACAATTTTTAAAGAAATACAGAAATTGCCACTGTAGAGCAGCGCTCTCCAACGCACCAAACCAGTACAGAAAAGCAGCTTTGCTTCACCCCCAAGGCACAAACTAGAGGAATAGGGCAGAACGATTTAGCCTGGGAGGAGATTTCTGAAAGTGAACAGGCAGAACTGATACAAGGGCACTATACTATAGAATACATACAAGCCACGCAGAAGTGTCTGGTGTCGAATACTTACTGAGTGCATTAGGTAGGAACTGTGGCAAGGACTGGAATCCCTTGTGATTGGTTTTAATGTTTCTAGTTACAGATTTTCCCTATTCAAATGTTTTCAAACATTATGTTATCATTTTTTTTACACATTTAATTAGTTTTAAACTAATTACTTTAATTCTGTTTCTCTTTGGTCTTGACTATTTGCACTGGTATAACTATACCACTCATTATACTTTGAAATCGCACCTCACTTCTACTTATGGTTTATACTGTCAAGCGAAGAAGTCTCAATGTTTTAACATCTCTCAGTCATTCTTTCTGTAGTCCTATCACAGCTCTTCTGTATTTTAGAATTTAGTGCTGCATATTTTGGCAATCGAGGAACAAATTTTGCGATAACTTGCCCAATTATTCTTACAAGATTTAATTTATTTCTATTTACTGCTTTTCCACAGAAGCTTTTTGATTTATTTGTCATTAAATAAAGGTTTCTGAACATGGAATTTCAAGTGTTACACATTCTTCTTCTCCTTCTCTCCTATGTTGTCACTGCAGAATGTCTTACAACATCAATGAAAGACAGTACAGGGTACAAAACACACCACTGCCATCCAGTACTACTTGTTCATGCTGAGAAACAAAGGTCAACACAATAAAGTGTTACTCATTCAATGACTGTCTCTATCATTAGTTACCTTAATCCCAGAACCAGTGTTAGTGCTTCATGCAGACCTGGGGTTAGTAAAAGACTAAAACTTTAGGAAGATGTAGTGGTCATTTCTCAATCAGTGTGAAATTCTTTTTAGTGTGAACAAGGGCAACAAGGAAAGTTCGCATACAATTTGGTTACAAGCTTAGTGCTCTAGTAAAAGTAAGAGGAACAAAGGGGTTTTTTGGACACTTTGTCTTACCTTCAGATAAACAGAACTGATATTTAATGATCTAAAAAGAGGGGAAATAAAATAATGAAATAATCATAAGGAGTTCAAGAAATGTCAGAACAGGAAGGCCTTGAGTTACTCATTTTCTTTTACCGATTTTCTCATTAGTAACTGAAAATGCAGTATCCTCTTATAAAACGGGTATTTTACTGGAAAGCAAAAATGACCTTAAAACCAACTTTGCAGGTAGTAACCTGGAAACAAAATTTATGACCGCAAGGCTCTCAAGATTTCCAATTTAAACCTTTACATTCTAAAAACATAGTGAGCTTTAAAACTTCCTTACGAGGAAGGTGTTCTTAGGTTAAAGAATGTACCTGCCTGAACTAGCCTAGATGAAGGAGCACCAATGCTTCAGTGGAGACTATATACAGAGGAACGTGATAAAACCCACTGTACAAATACAGGATCTGGCTGCTACATTACAGCAGCTTCCCAGATCTTAATGCCACGCATTGCCTCGTGATGCCAGGCAACAGAATAAAGATTTAACGGCAGCTTTGCCCAGGTTCTCAAGTAGGTACATAGAGTCTCTCCAATTAGTGGTAACTCTCAGTGATGTGCGAAGGTCAGAATTTTCAGTCTTTATAAGTAAGGATACTGCATTTCAAGTAAGATTGTATAGGAACAGCTCTTGACTGTACTTCTTACCTGTCTCTGAGGGCAAATGGTGGTAAGGTGCCGGACAGAAAACCTGAGCAGCAAAATCCTCAAATGTTGTCGGCTCTAGATGATGTTGAACAATTGTTTGCAGGTATCGTGCTCTCTCCTCATAACTGGTTTAGCCACAAATTAAGGAAGAATTTATATCACGTACTGTAACTGCTAAATATCAGTGCCTAGTAATGCAGAATTCTTGTTTGTGTTGAATACGTCATGTATTTCAGTGACTGCACACTTATTTTTAATTCTTTAGATAACTATGATATTATCTGATGCACTGAAGCAATATTAATTGTAAAATAGACACGATTAATGTAAACCTTATGGTTCAACTATTTTTTTTTCTCATCGATGCAAAACTTTCTGAAATTTTTTTCAAACAGCAACTTTAATATTGTCTTTTAAGTAACTGATTTGCCTGTACTCTGGTCACTGTTAAATATAAAAACATTACAAGTTTTAAGAGGAATAGCTTAAAAAATAACCTTAGCATTAACAAAATAAATTAATTTCCACTTTTCCATAACAAAGTGCTTTCATAATCCCTAAACACACACAGTTAAGATAAATACTTAGCGAAATTTGGGTATTGAGACCTTGTCAATTATGCAAGAGCATTTGTAAAGAATCTGCAGGACCCTTAAATACTGGCTAACAGGGTGTCAGCAGAGCACTGACAGCAAAATACCGTACTTCTTCCTTTTCCCTGTGCTTTCCCTCTCTGATATTATAGACAAGAGACTGGTATCTTGAAGTGTTGTTGCTTTTGAAGAACCCTCTCCAGGCTTCTTGTTCCAGCAGGCCTGATTGTGCTGTTAGCACAGGGAGAGCGAGAAAAAGAGAGACTATTTCTGCTGTTCGTGAAAGCAACTATGGAAATGGCTGTCAAAATGCAGAGCAGCAGGCAGCAACATACAATTATCACGAAAAACTACCATGCTGACTTCATGTCGTATAGTTCCTGAACTGAGAAATCAGTTAACCTTTTCTCCCACAACTTTCAAAGTCCTCCAGCTGGACTCAATACATTGAACAAGGGAGATCTTCTCCAGCTATTTTATAGAACTGTAAAATGATCAGAAATTTTCTCTGGCATTTACGCTTGTGCTTTTTTTTTTTTTCATATTTTATTTGTAGATAGTGAGATAATTTTCTCCTTACATAGTTCTGTTTTCCTGAAAAAAAAACCAAACCACCAAACAAATCAGTGTGCTGTGGAGGAATGTGCTCAGAATCAGTTTCTTGAAGGATCTGGGTTCGGATTTCAGGTTTGCTGCACTTTTTGGAAGAAACGGGTACCTTCCTGACTCAATTTCACCACCTATGAAATGCGGATGATACTCACCTTGCACACATTTTTTAGCAATCCAAACATAAGAGCTGCCTTACAAGTGATGTGGTTTTAATAACAAGTGCTAACATTTAAAATAAATAATGATGCTATTTTCAGTTATGACAAGCAATAAAATTCTCAGCTCCAGATTAAAGCTGGAAACAATACCCTTCATCTTAGTGTATAAAACTATACTTCAACAATTACAGAACTTGCCCTAAGAAACCCTTTTGCAGTTGTTTTCTCTACAATATTTACAGTAGATTTTGCAGTGTGTCTAAATATGAAAAAAATATAGATAATATATTATCTGAAAACAAATTCTAGTGAATAAAATTACCTTAATCGTATTTCCTTAGACCACAACTTGGCAATGTAGTGAAACTGGGAAGTAATTTTCCCTCCAAAATTCGTGTTCCGAATTCTTTCTGGATCCTGAGACAGCTGAACCTCAGCAGAAGTCTCAGTCTGGAGAAGCTACAAAAGCAGCACTGGGACAAGGGAAAATATAAAAATCCCCCATTGTAATGGTTCTTAGGTTAGGGGATAAACACAGTATCGAGCCTTAACAGAGGACTGTAATATAGCACAGTTTTTAAGAGGCTATGTATAAGTGGTAGAGGATGAAACTGATGGTTGAAGTCTAAATAATACTACGTATCTCACAACTTGTTGAAAAGCACTTTTTCATTGGGGGAGATTCACAGCTGCTGAATTTTCTGCAGTTAATAGAGTCCTTTGATTCACAGCAGTGCCCCTTGCACAAAAAATACTGGCCTTTGTGTATTACCAGAAACTAATTTTCTATTTGGCTGAAAAGGGAAAAATGGGGTTATTGCTTCTCCCTCCTACGGAGCTTTTCATTATGCCTGATGCACTCAACTTCTAAGCTCTTCTGAGAAAAAAAAATAACTGAAGAGGCAAGAGGTAGAAAAATGAGCTTGTTAGCACATTAGAAGTGAAGTATCTTGGTGGGCCCTAGAAATTCCCAGTGGTGTGTTAACTTATCACTCTATGCATGCTGGCACTGATAGTCTCCCAATTGATCACTCTCTTTTCGCACCAAAGGTGCTGCCAGGAAGCAAAGCCTGAAGGCGCACAGGAGAACAGCCTGCTATCAAAACAAGCTGTTTTTAAAAGTCTGCTTGAATGGGTAAAATGTTTCAAGAAAAAGTAGGGTGGAGACACCTACCTGCTTCTAAAATGCTCTACTTTCAGAGGTCTCTAAAGGAAACCTTTTAGTTTATCCTATTATATCCAAAGCTTATACACAAATAAGGCAAAAATGAAGAAAATTTAGTGCTTTGAATGTGACAAGGACAATCCCATTCTCCAATCCAGGTACCTACCTCCTAAACCAAATAAAGAAGTCTACACAGATGCTTACTGAGGAGGATAATAATGTTTTCCTTACACAGCGGAGACAACGTGCTTGTATCAGTTCTAGAAGTCTAATTCAAATGCACACTTAGCACACCCAGAGAAAAATAATTCAGCTAGCCAGGTTGCTGCTCGTCCTAAGAATCCACAAAACCATCTACAGCTTGTTAAAAACAAAACAAAAATCCGATGTGAATGCCAAGTCCAAAGCTTGCTGTATTCTGCACTAAGAAACGACATACTCTCCTCAGAACTCCTTTACTGTAGGAGGTGAGATCAGGATACTTTTATCTTCTATTCACTTATACTTTGAGACCATTCTAGTATTTTAAAACTTGAAATTCGTATGCTTTTGAGGCTGAGATAATCTAGTTCTATGCTGTATTTGAATGCAAGTATCTGCAAGAGTGACCATAAACCCATGGTAGTTAATTTCTACATTACTTCTCATAGGTGAGACATTTATTTCTTTAAAATGCTGCTCTCTAGGGAAAAGTTATTAGCACCTACAAATTGAGTGGCACATACAAACTCAATGGCTAGTAATAGAGCAATGCAAGCTTTACTCTTACTGTGAGTGGATGTTGCCACTGGCACCAGCAATTAAGATGGAATGGGAAGGATGCAGGGACAAACCAGTGGAGAAAGACTCTGGGACAGAGATTGACTAAACACTTAAACAATAGCTTGTGAGCTTTTTGCTTTTGAAGAAGGTGCTAACTGGAACAAAAGAGAATGAATAAAAAGGTAAGATATACAGTAATTATACAGGCACTCGCCCAAATCTGTCAGCTAAAATCTTGCAGATATATCATCTGCAAAGAGCGTAACAAAACATCTAATGACTTCATTACGCTTTTTCAGAAGATATTGTTCAGTACAATCAGTACAAGAGAAAATCAGGAATTGTACCTTTAGTGGTCACTCAGGTTGTAGTCACTCCAGCTAAAATTTCATTTGCATTACAATCCATTTAACTTGTTCTCTAAATCTGTAATTATTTCTATTAATACTGGAAATACTGTACTTCCCATTATTACTGTAAACATGCCATTTTTTTGACCTGTTGATTTGCACTTGGGAACAAGCACTAAAATCCTGGCTGTCAGATCACCTATTTAGGCTTAATCTTTCTGAAAAACAACATTGCTTGTCTTCACTTAATAGCCCCTTTCCTGTAGCTTTAACCATGCATCTCCACAACATCCTGTACTTCCCACTGTTCAGCCTCTTCTACTGTCTCCATCTTTCAAGTCCTCTGTTGAACCATCTCCTCACAGTCATTCCCACTGATTTATTGTGTCATTCTGACTACATGTTTTCTTTCCATTCTTCTTATTCCCACCTCCCAGTTTTAGAACTGAGTAAAATGCATCTATCTGGTATTGTGCAGTTGGACATGAATGGATGCACGATTAGCATGTTACAATCATCCAGGGAATACCAACCCTAAAAGGTCATTAACCTGCGGCTGAAAAAATGAAGAAGAAGCCGTTTCATCATGGAGTAAAATTTCCAAGTCTTTAACTAAGGACACAGCACTTCACAATTGTGTAATCTATCTATTACCACAGCATCTACATGCTAGATTCGCAGAAGAGCTGGGGGAGAAATCCCAGTGCCTGCTCCAAAGACCATTTGATAACAAATGCTTCCGGAGCAGGACTGACATCCAGGGACTCGCCTCTTCCAGAAAAACACCATGACCATTAGGCTATACAGATGAGCAGGTACTTTCCCTGCGATTCAGAAGAGACCTTATTTTATGAAACGAAGAGCAATTTCAGCAGTGAACACAGCGTGCCTGATTACAAAATGTCCTCAGTCCTAATGGTTAGAACAGTTTTGTAAGAGGCAGGAGATGGGGCCTCAAATTGGAAACCGCTCTCTCCTTTCCCGGCTGACTGACAAAACTAGGGAGTTACTTTGTTGTTTTTGTGGGGGCTCTAACCCTGCGACTAACCTTTCGAAACTCTTAGCATTGATGCCTTGCCGGTCAGATGAGCAAAGAAATACCTGTCCATTGGATAAAGAGAGGCATGAACTGGGCATTTGGCTATTCAGGAAACAGCAGGGACTTAGGCAGCTCTAGTGTGTGCTGAAGTGGGCAGATCTCCAGCGGCAGTGAAAGCTTTAGATACTTGTGAACTTCAGAGGCACCCAAGTAGGCATTTGCTGTGTGGAGATTCTTATCACCTGTATTTTAGACTCGGGCACCTATAAGGCCAGTTGGGAGGAACTTGGGTTAGATGGACAGAGTAGTTGTATATATCTAAATGCTCTCAAGACTTTTGGAAAAAAAAAAATACAGAAAATGTTTTATCAAGACAGATTTTCTCGGCAGCTTCTGGAGGAAAGGATTAATGCTGGGGAACCTACTCAATGACAGAGTCTTAAAACAGGGCTGAAGAGATGCACTGCTCATTAGTACATTAAAATGGTGGTGGTAAAATTTGTAATGTCAGATCAGTATTTCATTTGTTCAAAAAAATTTAAAAGGAATGCATTTGTGAAGTACCTGAAGTCAAAATGGCAGAAACTCTGTCTTTTCCAAAAGTCAAAGGAAAGTATCTATGACTTCAGATACCACAATAAAAGGTTATGACTCAGCTTCCACTTCAGTAGATGACTTCAAGATGATGTCTGGATGACTTAAAAATGCATCGAGATCACTATAGTTCAGGAAATACTCCGGAACTGTGAAGTTCCAAGTGGTAAGCCCCACAACACTGCAGGCATTCCTACATCCCTACTGATGGGCTGGGCAAGTCCAGTGGACGGATAACACAACCTCTTTTTTTTTTTTTTTTTTCTTTTTTAGGAAAAGAAAAAAAAACCCCAGAATTATAACAAAAGGACTCTATTTGTGAAAGGCAGTAAAAATGTGGGCTCTTCAATCTTTTCCATCACTGTGTCTCTCATTCAGAAAAATGGAACAAAAATCAGAATGAGACATTTCCATGAAAATTTTATTCACAAATCTTCCTTCCTAATGCTTATATATTTATATTTATACACTACCTGTGTAGTATATCACGGTACAAATGTATATTGGAATATCTGATCATAATACTGACAGTATGTAGTACCTGAGACTCTTTGATTCTGGTGCTAGGAAGAAGAAGAGGTTTTGATGATTGCGTAGAAATGCCTCTTAGGAAAAAAACCTCAGAGAATGCATTTCTACATAGCAAGATGGACTTTTTCAAGTTAAATTACAAACTACTGTCAGAAATACATGTACAGCTGCATCCCTGCCAGTTCCAATGGTTAGAAAAATCACCGAAGAAGTCAATATATATTGATACGATTGTGGAGAGTATGACTTTGTCAGCCAGGCATTTGGAAAATAATTTAGACAAGCAGAAATCAAAGCACTGCTCCATCCTTGACTGGAAAATGAAAATCCTCCACCCAGAGAAACTTGCTTGCAGGATCAATGGACACCTGCAAAAGGTTTTTTAATTGCATGCATATGCTATTTATATAAAAAAGATTAAGAATATTTATAGAAGAGCTACTTAACACAGCACCCTCTTGTTTACTACAATTGCCCCCTTAGCAGATTTAGAAGCGCACCTCTTTTTTTTCAGAAAACCCAACAAATCTGTAGTACTATCAATATACAGAAACGTTCCCAGGATATTAAAGACGAAAGGAAATAAAGAAACAGTGAGGCAGAGTGAACAGCATATGTTGGTAGAAGATCTGAAGTTTCTTGCTCCCTGGCCTGGAAAGGTCTGCAAACCCCATGGAATTAATTGCTACAGTTTGAGTTACTTAAAATGATGAAAGGATCAATTTTATTGGGCAGATTTTTCCTAGTAAATTACAATTCCTGGCATCAAAATGTGAAAGGAGGATCGCCTTCCGCTAAAGGTAACACGTAGGGGTTAGGACCAAGGTTTTACAGAAGCTGAAAGGACAAGTTAGCCATAGCAGAATTTGACTTCTAAAGGAAGACAGGACAAAACCCACACATCACAGAAATGGAAGTTTTTTCTGGGAAATCTCACTCTGAAAGAAGAGATTGTGCAGTGGTTGTCAAACCAGCCGAACTCATACTGAGTCACAGCAATTTGTACTCTTTGTTGGCTCTCGGAATTGAGGATGTGAGTCGGGCTGCTATTGATCCAGCGTTGGAAGCCCTGCAACTAGCTGTGGTTTGTACGTAGGTGGGTGATCAGTATCAGCTGGCCACACTGAGAGGAATAGTTAAAGTTCTCTTATATTCTGAAAAGTGACTCTGTAGAAGTGGCATCATGGTGTTTCCTATTTATCGCATTTCAGCGATTTCCACATCTAGTTTGCACAGTATACAAATAAAGAGATTTTTTTTCCAGCTGCAACTTCTTTTTACTCAAGTCAACTTGATATCTCAAAGTCAGCCTGGGTTCTTTTCTCTTTCTTAAATATTGAAAGCAGCATATAAATATTTTGCTCTGTGCATCTGTTTATACAGCTACGCTGTAAATGAAAGCAGCTTCTGCATTGGCAATTGGAACTGAGCCACAACACTGATGATTCCTAAACCAGAATTCAGTTCACTCTCCTCATATCTGATGCAAGTTATTTAGGTGAAAGGGAAAAAAATTACTAAACAGGTGAAAGAATTGAAAAATTTATAGTCTTCTAAGTGTCCTTTTTCTCTACTGAAATATTTTCAATCCGAGTGACAGCACTTTTGCAATAAAATGTATTAATATATTTTCTTACTCATAAAAGCAGAACATAAAACTCAGAGGAATCAAAGTTCTATTTTAAAAGTAAACACATGTTGCATTTCATAAAAATATTTTAACACTGCAGAAGAGGCTCAGTGTTAATTATCCCAAATCACTAATTTTAAGTAATGTATATATGACAATCTAATTAATGCAGCTACCTCATTACAAGAATGGACATAAATATCAAACACAATTAACACACTAAGACTGTAGAATTTAAGCAAACATAAAATGTAATATCTAACATCTTTAATAAAAATCTTTTTCAACACAAGTTGTAACTGCAAAAGCGCTTTCTGAGGCAATTTCTCAGTATAATTCCTCATGAAGAAAATAAGGGACTATACAATACAAAAATCCATACAAATTAATCCCACCATTCCAGATCTTGCCATTTGTTTCCAATGCAAATGGCTGCATCGTTCTCTAAATGTAATGAAAATTACTTTTCATTTTTTACACTACTAAAAAGGTTCAATAAATCTGTGATAAATTAAAAGCTATCAGGCGAATTACAACAACACATAGTTTTTTCTTTAAGAGTACTAATCTTACGGGTAAAGGAGATTACTTCCAGCATATCTACCCTGGTTAAATGGTTAAAAGTCCTGCAAGGTTAAGCATAGGCTACACAGAGTTGCAGCCACCGAGTGTTTCCAAGTCAATGCTATTGCTTTCTGCCTACTTTACTGACACATCATATATGGACAGGCATTGACTTGATCTGAATTTATATAAGACTCTTCATTTTCACAGTGTGAGCACTATCCAAATTGCTAAATTACTGCCAGAAATTGTAACTGGTGCTTACATTTTCATTGGACAGCCCAATCCAGTTAAAAATCTGCAACACTGTCCTTCTAGGAAAATCCTTGAGACAGTGTTTATTTTTACGCTGTTCCATCAGATCTTACAGCTAACTGAATTCTTCAGTGGGTTATAACATCATCTAGGAAGAAAAAAAGATCTGCGCTTCAGCAGCACAGACAAAGCCGGGCTTTAATCCGTTCCTAGAACCATATTGCCAAGTCTGTATTGTTTACATTGCGTCTCAATTAAGAGCAGGACACCTGGTCCTGCTTTATCTAAGTCCCACGGGCTGCCAGATGACTCCAAAGCCAGAGCAGGTGCTGAGGCAGGGGGAGCCCAGCACCATTAACACAAGCTGCAATTGGATAAAATTTGGACAGCGCTTAACCACTTAAAAAACTCAATTACGAAATGAAAAATGTAACCATGCTGCATCCCAAGCTCCTTTTTGAAAGGCATCTATGAAGATATGTCGAATTGAAGTGCAAGTGTAATGGACTTAAGATAAATTCTAATTGTGGTAGAAATGTTCTCCAGAATTAAACTATGTAAAAAGCAGCTACATAAAAAAGTTGGTTTAAGGTAACCATATAAAAACATATACTGACTGAACTGAACAAATTCTGGTTCTGATCATCTGCTTGGGCAGCAAAATTGACAAAACTGGAGCTCAGACTTTTAGTGATTTCAAAGTGAAAGGGAAAACATGTGAATTAACAATACTGACTGAATTCTTCAGCTCTGCTGAACCCTGAAGTTATTTTTAAGGACTTTGGCAAATGAAAGCATCTTATGGAAGGATTTTGAAAACAACACAGTTCAAGTGAGAAACTGTACAACAGAAGATACTCCTTCACATTGAAAAATCCGGCTGCGGATCTCTTTTCAGCACTTTTTCAGCTAAGGTGGCTGAACTAAGTTTTAAGCTTAGACACGGACAGAACACACCTTGTGAGAGAAAAAATGAGTATCAGAAATTTTACAGTGGACAATTACTTAAGAACTATCTGTATCTAAACGTGCAGTAATCCAATTAAGTTTCTATTTAATATTGTAATTATCAAGAACACAATATAGTGATTTTATTACCAGAGTAAGCAGTAACAAAGTACAGTAAATTGTCATTTAAGACAGTGTTATAGGATCTATGATAAGCACCATATTGGCTTGAACTAATGCACTATATGCCTCTAGGGAACGACAGGCTCAGAGACTGGGTTTTAACATCAGAATCTATCCATTAATCTTGACTTAAATATAATCTACTCTGCCGTAAGAGGAAGAATGGGCATTCAATGAATTATCTGTTTGAAATATAGCAGGGGCATACTAACACAAACGTATAGGAGGAAGTTTCGGTACCGTTTATTATTGCGTATTGTTAGTTTTACAAATCCTGAACTGCATTTTAGCATGAAATTAGAAGAGATCAAAGGTCTCGCAGAATCGGAAGGATGAACACCCTGTAACAGATCACTCGTTAAATTTACTGGCTGTATGGTTATAAGACTAATGACAGTTTTTACAAATACCCACTTGTCTGTGTTTTAGTAACAGGCAAGGGAGGTGAAAACCAAATAGCGAAGGACAGCGTGCTAAAACCCGTATGCAGGCACAACTCCTACTCCCACTTTTGGGGAGGATTCATCTTACTGGTATATCCAAGACAGGAATTGACAAACCTATAAGGTATACTGTGCTCATTGAAGCCCGTTACAGCCGCCACTGCTTCAGGCCCTCTTTGGAGCGATGCTCCTGCCGGCGACAGAACGGTTGGGCTTGCAGGCAGTCGTGGGTCTGCAGGAGGCAGCAGGGGAGGCACAGGGCCAACAGGCCAAGGGACCAAAGTTTACTAAGGATGCTGCACCAAATGTGCCAGTGAGAGCCGTTAAGGTGTTGCGGTCATTGCTTCAGCCCACAAATAGCGTGGAATAGTACGGGCCAGGGGGAACTGCAGCCCCACATACTAACTCCAGGGTTTGGGAGAGGGATTTATCCCCACTCTGATGTTCACCATCATATCAGTTTTAACTGAAGTAATTAGGGTTGCTTAGTGTAAAATACAGAAGCAGAACAGGCTCTTTGCTCTCTGGTATTAGCATGAATGCTTAAGCCCACTGTTCACACATTCAAATGCCGAAATTTCTACCTTAAATACTTTCTCTGCATATATAGACACACTCATTGATGAGAGAAACTAAGGGAAATGCCTTTCGTGAGAACACCACTACAAACTGTAAAATTACACAAATATGAAATTACATGAACATTAAATACTGCCCAGCAAAAAATCTGCACATAAAGACATGTATTAATTTGCAGCTCCACAGTACATAGTAACAATGAACACTTCTCACATGAGAAATTTTGTCATTAATTCAAGTCGGTACTTTAATAAACATTACAACTACCTTTCTTTTTTTCTTTTATAGTTGAAGAGAATGTTGTCTCTTTACCCTGGGCTCTTGCGGTACCGGTAAAAGATAATCTACTTATAAGTCTCTTCAGAGGGCAGTCAAGTCAATTTTAAAAAATTATTTTAAAAACTCTGTGACAGGCTTCTTCTATTTAAATGAAGAAAATAAATATTAATTTTCAGTTACCTCCCTCTTTCTTTATTTTGAAGGGCAATTAGTGAAGCAGCTCCTTTGCCCTCCTCCCTAGTACTGTCAAGCTGTTGAGAGCAGTTTGCAGCACTACAATGGCACTATTGTGAACACAGCCTGGGCTTCCTTCCCACAGAGAGTTAAATGGGCAGTTCCTGCTGCCCATGATTGGTGTCCAGCGAAACAATACTTAAGAGCCAGGTTTTATCAGTTCCACGCCAAAGAAGTGAAGCCAGGGAACCCAAGCCTTCATATCATGCTGAACCATATGCCAACCCTGCTGGCCCCAAAGGTTTATCACTAAGAATCAGGATCCATCGTGTCCCCTGTGAAATTTCACTTCACATACCTTCTGTGAAATGCGTGGCTCTGCTGAAAACTGACCTTTTTCCACAATTGGCAAGAACAGATGGACGGTAACTATGCGCTGGCAAGCAGAAATTAAAAGATTTTCTAATAGCCTGCATTCTTCTATGTTCGGGGGGAGCAGCATTCAGGAGGAGATAGATATATTTGTGACCCACAGGTCTATTCAGATGCAGTTAATCAGCAATTAAACTCTTTTCTCGATGTCTAGAAAGTATATTGAGATTAATTTGATTGGCTAGGCTATGATTAGGACTCCTGTCCTTTGCACTACCATATGGTAATTCCCATTACTGTAAGGCTAACTTTTAATCCTTGCTTTGTGTTAGTTTATTCTGTTTTTCTATTATGTGGCACCTACAGAATAAACTATTTTTGACCTGTTTAATTAGTGAATATTGTAACATGCAGTACATTCCATCTCCAGCTAGATATTTCCCTATTGATATTATATACATAACCCTTTTTTTCAGCAAATGCAGACCTGTAGGAGAACAAAGACAGCCAATGTGCTAGATTCTATTAATCTCCTCATCTTTTTTTTTTGGTACCTATCATCTAATCCCTCTGTTGGCACTGGAAAGCATGCCCCAACTGTCTTGATTACCATATGCAGAATGATGCAGAAACAGTTTGCCAATATCTTATTCAACTCACTCGAAAACATCACTCCAACTCACAGACGTTACCGTTTGTCAGTTTTGCTTATTACAAATAACCTCCCACATTTCCCGCCAATTTAAAAATCAGAATTAACCAATACTTATTCTTTATATACACACATATTTCAGTGTTTTAAGACAGAAATCTTTAAAGCTGTTTGCAAGTCACTTATCTGTGATTAGGGGTGAATTTATGACTAGAAAAGGATTAAATCAACAAACAGTGCTGTCTTTTGTAATATAAAAAGAGGGCTTAAATAGTTTAAAAACATTTCCTTCTTTAAATCTTAGAAACATCACCAAAAAACATTTAATCTCCTCTACTTTTATTCACAGTCTTCTGAGAGGTATCAAAGAAATCTGTATGAATTTTAACACCTTAAGGGGGCAAGAGTCTTTAACATTTTAACAAAGGGCTTTTGTTACCCAAAATGTTTAATTTATTAATAAGGTTAAGTAGGTATTAACAATAACCCTGTCATTTTGTGTTACATACAAGGCAATCAACTCTGGAATGAAAAAGATAAACTAGTTCAATCTTACACAGTTTAAGGACTCCTAGCCTTCTCCTTGCAAACTTTTGTTTAAAAAAGGGATCTCTACACATTTAAAAGACATTTTATAATGAAGGAGTGATTGCTTTACTAACTCCCAGCTTACAACATACAAAAATTTCCCATCTTCAAAAGAGGCAGTAACAAAGATCAACTCCCCTCCCTCAAGCGATCTGCACTGACAGATCCAAATTCGGAAGTTCTAGGAGGCTGATAAAGCACCTCACAGCTTTTCAGGGGAGCTCACTGACATCCTTTATAACAGAATGCCACCAGCATAACCCTACCCATAGTTTATACAGAAAGCAGTAGAACCAACACCCCCCTTTCAGATGGGTAAATTCAGTTTATGAAAGAATGTAGAACCTAGAATGTATTTTGCTCAACAGTACAAAAAAGATTTGAGTCTCCCTTGTAACTGTCCACAACATCAATATGGTGGTCAGCAATCTGTAAGTGCAATTATTAGTAGAAAATTGTACTACTAGAGTCAGTTTCATCTCATTTGTTATTTTGTTGTTTTACCACTTTAAAGAGAGTCTCATGCATTTCATTACTGAAGAGTGAGTAATACATAAAGCTGTACCACTAATTAAAAAACAAGTTATAGATCTCTTGTGACGACAACAACATTTTTACCCTTAAACTCATGTGCTTACACTATACCTCTTCAATAGGTGCTCCACCATGCTAGTTCCTATCTGCAGACAGCCTGTAAGACAAGGTAGAGGCAGAGTTGCTACCTGGGGTAGAGGAGGCAGGTTCTGAGCAACTGGAAGCAGGGCAATTACTGAAGAAAATATGTTTACTCGATCACATACAAATCCAGAACTGTTGCTAAAGAAAAGTATATATGTGTGTTCTGCTAAAAAACTCACAGATGATATAGACAAAAACATACTACAGTATGACACAGCTTTCAAGCTTCACACTTCAATTTACTCCTCATATTAAAAACGCATGAAAATCAATTGAGATGCTGTGTAGGTCTACATGAAAATGCAGTAAAAACAACAGCTTGGTTGTTTTTTTGCAAGTATTTCCCCAGCAGTTATGTGAAGTGTCTATGTGACAAACACTAAGGCAAGAGTTTAAAAACCTGTCACAAACGTTGGTTCAATCAGTTGTCTCTAGTGGCTAAAATCAAAGGCATTTAAAGTGATGCTTTGGAATTACTCATTGCAAAGCAATCCTATTCTTTCAACAGGTAACTAATAAATGATGGCTGAGAACAGGCTTGCACTACCTCTGAGGTACAATTGTTACTCAGAACACTGCCTACTTTTGCTCCCTGGTGTGGCATTTAAACTCTAATTGCATGATCAAGCCAATAAATTGGACTTGAGGGACAAAAAACCACTACAAAAGTACCTACCCTGACAAAACCAGAGGTTGCAAGAAAATGCACTTCAAACAGAAGTGAGGCAAGACGAGACAAGCGAAGGAGAGGTATCAAGGCTTGAAAGACAGTCATTAATACTGACAGATTACTGTAATTCTGGCTGTCAAGGTGATCGATTTAAGCAGCATATGCCAATCAATACTCTCCTCATTTACTGAGCAGCATTAGATCTTCAGTTAGCTAAGATGTCCCTAAGACAGGACTTCAAACCATACTTAACAAACATAAATAGCACAATTTATGCTTTGGAATCTTAGCTGGTTTTGCATTTGGCTATTTTTAATTGAGCAAACTTCAGTGTGATGCTTTCCATACAGAAGCTACTTCAGATGATTCTATTACACTGCATTGCCATCATGTAGACATCTCCTTTATGTGAGAGATTTCAAACCGTACCGATTTTCTGTAGAACATATTAGAACACTGATCTTAAATGTGAACATTCTTAAATGCAGCAGTTATTTAAGTACTGCTCATTTGGCTTTTTTCAGCATTAGTGCTTTGCCATTCTGAGCACTTTAGCCATCCATGGTTTACAAGAAACCAAATCTTCCTGGTATTACCTCTGGAGCTTTCCTTACAACAGCCTCTTACTCTTCAAATATACTTGCGACATCAAATGGAGATACATTAATTAGATGTTTCAGTTCAGGGGAAAAATTCTATAAAGATAATAAAAACAGCTCTTACTGTCATTGCAAGCAGACACACACACATGCACAAATGCATGCGCCTAACTCTATATGGAGACAGAAAACCTTCCACTTACATTTAGGTCTTCTTATAATGCACAGAGAATTTGTTACATGTGATTTCTTGAAATTGAAATTCCTGAACAGTCCATTAAAACAATCAGATACTTATAAATGCTTTGGAATTTGAGTTTTTCATGTTGTATCATTGTATGCAGGCATTTAATTAATCACATTTTGAATTATTAAAAGATCACGTGAGTTATTGGCAGAACTAGGATTTGGGAGAAGAGCAAAACTGAGCAAGTCAAAGTACCGGAGAGACTGAACATCATATTCTCTTCTTATGATTCTTGCTCAAACTTGGAAAACAATTTCTGTTGTTAAACAGTAAAATTTTAGAAATAACTCTATTTTCTTCTCGAAAAAACCAGCGGGGATCATATGATGAACTCATCCATGGATCTTAACTCGAACTCATATCAGATAAGACTACAATGGTATGATTCTGGGATGGGTAAATATTCACTGAAAGCCTGAAATATTCAATTATTTGTGGTAAAGAATATAGACTACTATCTACAAAGTGTATCAAGCATTATGGCAGTTCAAAAAATTTCTAAACCAGAATGTTTTAGAAGAGCAAATATAATGGCAAGTTTCAGATTTACAAGATGCCAAGTAAGATTTCTTACATACCTATAAGGTAGCATCCTTTGGGAGGAGAATACTACATAATACAGAAAGCATGATGTCTGACTTGCACTATCTGAAGTGCAGATAGTTTGGAATAATTGTTAACACTCCAAAATTTGTGTACAATGTGCAAAAACTAATACTAGCTGTTTCACAATTGGAATGTCACTCCCACAAGGTTTCCAGTATTATTCCTGCTTTGTTGCAATAATTTTAACAAGTTGGATCACTGGAGGTGCCTACTATGCCAAGTGAAGATCATGATCTTGGAGTACCTCTTGGCTAACATCTGTTGTCTATTCAGGAAGTTCAAGTAAAATTTTATATAAAGCCAGTCTTAGTGGCTTTGTTAAAAATAATTAGTGTTGATCCATTTCTTACACGTGGTAGATTCTGAATTTGGAATGTGACAAAGTGCTTGCTCGGAGATGCAAGCCACGAATAAAACTATTCCTATCAGGAATGTCAATACAATTTAGTAAATACAGAGAATTTCACATCTTTAAATATTTAACATATTTAAAAATCCCCTAAATATTGGCCTCCTTATTCTACATCATAGTGAAAACTATTGTTCTCAACGTTCAGTCCCATTATTACACTTGCAGTTACGAGTCTCAGAAGTTTTCCATACTTGCAGCTAGAGTGTGTTCAGCATGTACTTCTTAAGGTGATGCAAGTGAAATAAGAAGAAACACGTCAGCCATGAGATGGAGAAGGGGGTACTGCTGCTTCGTTAGCAAGACAAGTATTTTGTGTGTGTCACCTGCTACCGTGTGCATGTACATCACCTGTTAGTGTGGGGGTACTGACACAAGGAAGCCAGGCCACCAAAAGGTCGTGAGGGTCTGCAGAATCCTTGAAGGGGAAACTACAAATTCCACAAATCAATGCAGAAACTCCACCCAAAATGGCAATATTCTCTTCAGGCACCTGCAGCAATGAGTATGTCAAGCATCAAGCTAAAGCAGGATACCTGACATGCACGACTGAGGTTTGCTGATAAAATTAGTAAAGTTTTAATCTTTAAATACTACAATTTGAAAACATACCATTATAATATTTGGAGCAAAGAATAAAAACAAAGAGCAGATGAAACCTTTAAAAAACATTAACAAAAGCAAACCTTCAAAGTGGTTTGCTATCTGAGTTTGCTATCAGAAGTGTCAAAATAATGTCAGAAAGAGGAAGGTGATTAACAGAATACGTCAATCTCAGAAAGCTGCTTCAGACAGTACAATACATGCTCAAAATTGTGGCAAACTACAAAAGGGAGATGAGCAGAATTTCCTGTATCCATGCAACCACTATTATACTATTCACACGTACTACCCATTGCCACATCGTGATTAACAGACTGGTGCAATAAGGAAAAAGTTGCAATCAGGTTAGATGAAGAGGACAGAATATCTGTGCTGATTACTAATGACGGGTGATTTTTTCAGTCAGGTCTGCACTTAGAAAATGTGCTAACTCGGGGGACAGACAAGCCCTCCTTGGAAGCGGCAGGGCCAAACTCAGTGCCGCTTTCTTCTCATCCCATATGCAAGCAAATCAACACAGCCCTAGTTTTTAATTAAGATTTTACTGTGATTTATCACTGCCAAGATCTACAATGTAACACTGTAGACACTCCTCAAAAATAGATAAGCACAGACCTACATACATATCATCAACTGCAGAGTCAAAAGGTGCCCACCAGGTATTACACAGCACGGTGAGATGAACCACACACCTGCAGGCACTGAGATGTCCACACATTGATGCTGCCTTTGAACTTAACTATTTCTGCTGGTCTAACATGGTAAAAGGAGAGCTAATAAAGAAGCGTAGGGCTTGAAATATGTTCTGTTTGACAAAGGTGTCAACTATTCTTGTTCCCTCATTCAACTGAATTCAACTAATCATCATCAAAGTTCCTAATAACTAACACTGCTCCAGTACTTTAGATACTCATAAGTAAGTAAAGAAAAATTAATTTTGAGCAGATCACTTAAGAATTCTCTTTCACCGACACCATTAAGGTCCTGGACATGTGGGAAGCCTTGTCAGCTTCACCTTTCCAGCTGGATCTCTGCTTTTGGTGCACCTTCTGAAAAATAGCTTTTCTGTTCCTTTTTTCCCCCCCTCTTTGAACGTATTGTTTTCACCACTCTAAGCCCTCTTTTTCTTTGCTCCAGCCACACTCCAAAACAAGAAAAGACCACCTTCATCAATGAGTCCCATCTTCTGCAGAAGACATTAAGTATGGCAGAGTCTCCAGAAAAGTTATTTAACCACAGACCATAAAACACTCCCGTCTCCATGCCCTTCAGTCCACAACAACTTAAAAGCCACTAGTTAACCGCTACAGCCACAGCTAAAATATGCTAGAGGAAAAAAGTGGGAGACACTAAAGACAACCCTTGACATCTTCAATTCCCTGCTATCGTAGGAACATAATTAGATTCAATTTTCAACTATTTCTAGTTAACAGACTGTGTCCGTGTTGCAGGAAACATGCACCAGTCTTTGCCATTATTCTTTCTTGCCCTCAAATCTGGCCATGGGTTGATCACCAAGAGCATGTCCATGATGTTTTTAATCTTGAGTTTTTTAAACCACTGAGAGCTTGCCCAAACTTTGAAGTTTAACATTTTGTTGCTGTTCTCCACTGACACCAACTGACTCTACCATAGCCTAATTCAAGCCAGGGAAGTTTGCGGAGTTTTTTTCTAATTTCATGCCAAGTAAACAGCTTTTACAGAACTGCCCACACCCCCAGTATAATTTTTAAAGTATTATAAAAGCCCTGAACATAAGATACTCCAAGTCAGGTAGAAAGGAGAATTCCACCAACTACTTGACAAAGCCGTCCTTTAATATCAGTTCCTAATCAACTGATGCTTCATAAGCTTACCAAGTGATGATACAAAACCCACTAACCAATACTATCTAGGATTAAATATAAGTAATGCTTTCCAGTTATCATGCTAACCATATCAGGAGACAAAGAACAAATTTTAATGGAGGCCACATTATGTCATAAATGACACGCAGTGCTTTAATGCACATGAAAAATAAAATTTGGAGAACTGAATTAAAAGTGGATGTGCAATACACAGCTCTTAGGAACTGGCCAATTCCTAGACATTGAGCTTGAAATGTCTCCATTCTGTAATGAAGTTTAAACATACAGGTTTGTCGGTTTTTTTAATACTGAAAGTTTGCTATTTCAAAGCGAATTGTTTTCCAATTGCTCATCACTATACATCAACATAATGCTATAAGCCATCACTTTTCATGGTATAATGATGATAACACATTTTAAATTCTTTGATTAAGCTACTTGAGTAATGGCAAAAAGATCGGACCTTTCCAAACATAAAAATACAATGAATCAACATCTGTCATCTACAGAAATGGCGCAAACGTCATTTAATGTGATCACATCAAACACCATCCATCATTCATCTGTAAATCCACTTCATCAAATCTAATCCAAAACTCAAAGTATTAACAGTCAGCCCAAGAAAAATCAGAGAATTTTAGCAACAATCATCACACGACAAATACAAGTGTCTGCAGCTTGAGTAGAAATTAAGCACAGAATTTATTTCAGATAGAAATTTAAACTTATCTTTCAATCTATGAAATTAAAAAACAGTGTGTTCTTGTAGATTTTAACTAACAGGTATATAACAGAACTCAGCCTTAAGAAGTCGAGAGGTATAAGTAACTGACTTACCTTATTTTTTTAATTTCTGGTTGGTAAATCTATTCTTCTAAGAGCAGCCCTTTCAAAGAACTCCAATTTCAGTTCCAACAACAAAAAAAGAGAGAGCCTTTTCTGACATCATGACACTAAAATAATTTTCACAACAATTTTGTAGTCTGAGCTGAATAACAATATCTGTGTGACAAAAACATTACAGATTTCTCGTCTTGAAAGAAGGCAGCATTTGTGTCCTCCTTGGAACTCAAAAACAAAACTAGGTCACATTAATAATGGATAAATACTTAATATCTTTAAGGAAAGAAAGATTTATTAACACCATGACATTGCTATTTTAGAAAGTCTACTCACACAATGGTCATTAAGATAATTTTGTTAACAAAAAGTGATAAGTATATGTTATAAAACATTAGAAACAGGCAAATTTTCAGCACTGAATCTATTCTTCACTTAATTACAAAAAACTGGTCTTGATCTGAATACTCTTCTATGGGTTTAAGTTTCCCAAAGGCCCCATCACCATAAAAAAAAAAAAAGAAAATATTTTCTCTATATTAATCCGACAAAAATATACAATGAAAGAAAACACGAAGATCATAACTGCAGAAGTGCAAAGGAATGCCTATGCCTTAGAAACGTTTTGAGTGAAAGGATACAAGTTTTGGTATAACGGGATTAATGATTTCAACGCACGGCTCGCATTTATAGCTGTTGCACGAACCATAATAGGAAGAATTTTCCCATTCACAATAGCACCATCAAAGAGTGGACCAAAAAAGGGAACCTGAATAAAAAATTAAGAAATTCAACATAAAGCAAGATCTTAGCTATAACAATTAGCAATCAACATTAACAATAGAGCACTCAAATGTATCTTTTTTTTCCCCCTTCTCATTGCTAGATAATCAGACCAGTTATTGTGCTCCATGACAGACCTTTTCTCTTGTGGAAATATACAGCCATGTAACTGCTTGATATCCTTGGTAACAGATAACACAGCATTTGAAGAAAATTAAGCAACCATTTGAATACTATGTCTCATCAAAGCTTATTTCCAACATTTGCTGCCAAAATCCTAGGAACAGTCATGCATATGATGTTCATGAGGTTGAGAGGCTAGATGACACTGTTGTAGGTGGTCGTAAGCAAAAGGAATAATAAATCAATTTTAAAAATAATATTTATCATGGCTTTAGATATCACATGTCCATAAGGACAAGCTCAATGTGCAGGTATCATACAATTACTTGTAGACCAACCCTAACCTTCCATTTTCTTTTCTTCTTCTAGCTGTTCTTTTTCCTTCCTATGGTATTTATACTAATGGACTGTAGACCCTTTACAGGAGAAATCTGTGGTGAAAGTTTGGCCTCTTTGGACACTAAGTGTAAAGCCTTATTTGTAAGCTCAGTAGAAAACCTTGATGTTTAGTATAGGTAGCACCCAAAAGGTTTCCAGAACAAGGTGGATCTTGTGTTTTTGCATTACATTTTCCTCTAATCAACTATCATTTTGCAATTAAAAAAAAAAAAAAAAAGGAATTAAAACTCTGTGAAGTATCTTCATTTCCTGTTCGTGTGAATCAAGTTCTGTAGCTGCCAGCATAAAGCATGTGAAGAGCAAAGCTTGTGCATCAGGCTGGCAAAGGGAATAGTCTACACTAAATATTCTTCCTGTGAAGATCAAACCAATGCTGCAAAAGAATTTTAGATTTTTGTATTATTTTTGCCATCATCTATTTAACGTATTTTTGAGAACACCGAAATCTGATGGAAAGTGCTTCTTTTTCCACATACAAAGATGTCTTGTTGGAAAACTTCGTCAGGCAAAAGTGAAAACTAGCTCTGAGAAGAAGAGAGGGGAATTTGACAGGGATGGAGAAAGCTGGAGCAGGCTATTACTCATCCACCACAGTCACATAGCAAATTTGATAAAAAAGTTTGCCAAGTTTATCTTAATACTTCAATGATTACGCAGAATATTGTAGATTTGTTTCCAATTTATGGTGTTAGCAGACACTCTTGATAGGATCAAGCCTTTGCAACTTCAAGTTACTGGTTTTACCATGTACTGCACTCACTGAGCTCTTCCTCCTTCTACCACCATGGCAACTGTCAATGTTAAAGACACGTTGCCTTGTTGAATCAACTTATTATATCAAAATGTCAGATTCTAAACAAAACTCAGTGCATATTAAACATATGAAAGGAACACAAGAGAAAAAAAACCAGCCTCTTACCTCAGGCTTTTTCATAATCTGGATACTGAACATATGGTTTTTCATGGGATAGATAACTATAAGAACATCACCGAATTCTGTTGGAATTATTCCTCTTCTATAATCTCGAGTATGCTCTGACCAGACAATGTGTACTTCATCATTTCCTAAATGTCTTAGCTGGAAAAGTAGGGACAGAAACCCATCAGTTTAAGTATATTCCATAGCCATACAGCCATTTTAAATGCTCATATTTCAAAAGGACAAAGGCACTAAAAAGAAATTAAGAAAAATTAATAAAATAACCAAATTACACTATAGTTCTCTTAAGAGTCTTTCAGTGACGTTATTAGTTCACAGTATTGGTTTGTGCTACAGATTTTTATACGTTGGTGCCAACGACTACTTAAATTAACAGATATGTCAATATATGTTTTATACTGCAAGCTATAATTTTGTTATTATCTGCAGAACGGAGCGTGATTCAATCTGATTTACTAAAATGCTTTCAAGATTGCCAACATGGACAGGCAGCGGATTTCTAAATTCTATAGGAACTTTTAATGTGTAAGAAAAAACAACTGTTTAAAAGCTATTGAGTATCTGAGCAGTCTTGAACCTCATCATTCTAGACAAATTCCAAACTGGCTACTACGAACAGAAAGCTCTTAAAGGAGAACAGCTACTGCATTTTCCATAGCCCCTAAACTAAATGCTCATTTCCCATGAAACCTGTATACTTCTGTAAAAGTAACCTCCGCAACCAAAAAACCCCAAATGGCTCTTGATTTGGCTCAGATGGGCAAAATGGGTTCCTCAAAATCCATGCTGTATCCTCAGTTGTTATCATATAACCAGACTGACTTCATCTTTAAGTTCGGAGAATAATTAAGTTCTGGATAAGTTATTCTGCTCCCTTTTCACAAGTAGATCAGATGAAGCTCTGACACTTTCGAATTACCTGCACTGAAGCTCCAAAATGCTCCTTCTGCTAAGCATTACCATCTGATAAACAAATGTTAGCATCATGGAGAGGCTTCACAAATACTGATCAAACACCTCCAGATTACTAACGGGATTTTCTTTCCAGTAAGAGCTATTGCTGAAAATTCAAGCTAGAATCTCATTTTTAACTCCTTGTGCATCACCAGTTGTACCTGACCATTGTCTTCACCCACACTTTACAGTTTGTTTGCATAGCTTTAGGTGGGTAGAATTTGCCAAATAACTGCCTTACTGTTCTTCAAAGGGCAGCACTGAACTGCTGTTCACAGGTCACTGCAGATACTAATCTGAGCACTTACAAGAAGGTATTGTATACAAAAAGGCAAGGATTTTCTGTACTCATTTGCACTTTAAATCAAAGCAAAACATATACATAGTCATCAGAGAAATGTCACTGCAAGCATTCACTTGTTTATATTTCTAAACCTCCAGGAATGCTGCCTTTGTCTTATCTGAAGGCTTATAAGGGGTGTCAGCACAAAAAATGGGGGGCGGAAAGAAGGTGCCTCTGCTCTCCTCTGCTAGCTTTGAATTGCATCAGTCTGAAAACCAGGGTTGTATTTCTGTAAGAAATGGGTCTTCCTCAGTGTTGGACTGGGCAAAGGACAGATGGCATCAATACCCTGCATCTTGCCTGATGCTCAACAAGTCATTTGTTTGGCCTGGACCAGATCATGAACATCTAGTCCACAAGCACTGCAGTTCCTTTGAAGTGAGCTGATCCTGCCCCTTTTGTAGATGGCTGAATTATCTTGAACAACACTCAGGGCTGCTCTCGTGCCAGCCGTAAACCCAGCCCCACAAAAGAGCTGGTTATAACAACATTCACTACGCCAAGTTCTGTTTGACTGGATTAGAACAAAACCAGGCAACAACCTGCATGATTGATGTGTGAGAGGCAAACAGTAGCTGCAGAAACCTCGGATGACAGTTAACAATGACGAATGTCATAGAGACAACTAACTGTGGAAGTGTTCAGAGGGCCTGAACCGCTCTCACCTTCCTCAGTGACAGTCAAACTATCTGCTGAAATATGACAATGACAGAAGGGCGTGAGGGACTGGTGGGCCTGCAATTAGAAGCAAGTGAGGAAGGCTGAGCCCTCCTTACCATCTTTGGACTCAAACAACAAGCTCATACACTGTTAAAAATAAGGAACGGTGACAGTGACATGCCAAATAAATGGCTTGAAAATCCAAAACGTAGAGAGAGTTTAGGTAGTGCAGCTTCTTGTGGGCATTGCTGTCTCTGAATTTCATTTCTCAAAGGTTGTCCCCATGCACCTGTCACTGATCAGACAAGACACCAGTTCTTGCACTTCTGTGAAAGTTTCCCCGACAGAGCGTCACTACTGATACACACTTTCACATCAGACTGACCCAGATTTTGGTGACAGAAGTGTACTGTGTGGTTGTTTCAGGAGGACTGCTGACAAGGGACACATCTTTTTTGATGTCAAGTGTACTGAAGTCAGTAGCGACTTTTCTCTCCAATTTCAGAGTTCGCTTTATACCTCCATAGAGGCATGAGGATACAATCCAAGCTAAAAGCAGGAACTTCTTCAGAGGAAAAGGAAAATGAATCAGATTATTCCAAGGAGTTCCAAGTCCTATCAGGTGTATTTCACCTCATGATTACCAGCAGGAATGATCTGGCAAAGATCCAGTTTGAGTAAAGTGTAGAATGGCATCTCTGTGATGTACGATGGACTGAGTAAAAATCAGATGGTGCAAGTAGGTGGATGATGGTATAAACCGTGAATGGTTGTTTATAACAAGATGTAAAGTACTCAAGATCAGAACTATGATCAACGTCTTGTTTCCACTATAGAAGGTAGAAGACTGACAAAATCAATAGACAAGTAAGCAAGATGATGTTGCTGATTTCATCTTTACATTTGGAGAATAATGAAGCTCTAGATAAGTTATTCTGTTCCTTTTTCAAAAGTAGACCAGAAGAAGCTCTGACATTAACATAGTGCTCCTTATTGCTTTGTTTAGATGTCCTTGTCTTGGTCAGCAAGCAAAGCTTACGAGAAAGGTTGAATGGTGGCAACTTGACTTATCAAGAACATTTGATTTATGGAAGAGATCCAACACCTGAAATTGTCTTGGAAAGCTTTCCAAGGTCTGCTAGGTTTTGCATAAACTTTTTAGGAAGAAGAATTTCATTTTTTCCTTTAATTTTTCAGTTCCCTAGTGAAGGACTTTGAAGTTGAGCAATGCTCCCTGACAAAGCTCTCCTGCAGGCACAGCAAACATTTGGAGAATCCATCATTCACTGCAATTATTCCACCACAGGAGAGACAGAGCTTGACATCTTTCAACCTTAATCTGAATTCTTTATGTCTTTGTACTGAATTGGAAGCAACCCAAAATTCAGAGTTCTGGACTCAAGCAGGACAAAGACACTGAGCTACAAGCACCTCTGCTCATTGAATCCAAAAGCACCGACAGCAACGTGGTTTCCCAAGGAGGAGGTGTGTCCCCCATGTTATCTAACACAACTAGATGTGGTGCACACAGAATGTAAAGGTGCCAAGACTGAAATCTGTGTCAATAGTCACCCAAAACTCATCTCCCCACTCATTTCCTGACCTTGTCTTCCTAAATTTACAACTTTGTATGTGCATAAATCACAGTAAGCAAAACAAAGTGCAAACCCTTATTAGAGATGTAAAGCAAAACAGTAATATAAATAATAAACATCTGTAAAATAACGATATACTTCAGGTATGTGGTGAACCACCTGACAACTATAGGTTACACAACAATATTCTAAAATGCTAAATACTCATAAATGCAGATTAAACTGCTCTAGAGCATAAGGCAAGACACAAAATAGGAGATGGAAAAATGCAAAGAAACTGTAAAAAGGCATTAAAGATTAGAAAAATGTCTTTTATAGCAGCATTCTTCAAGAATGGAAGTGTCAAGGCCAGAGAAAGGAAGGTTCAGCAATCAACACAATGGCTTAGGATACAGTCGATAAATCTTCACTCTGTGTATGGAAATGCTATGCTGCAAAAAATGTTATGCAGAAAAAAGAACAGCATCTTAAGCACAGGCTGAATGTAAGAATCCAGAAAGTGGGCCAAATTAAAGATGATTTCAGGCTATGGGCACAAGTGACAGGCACAATGGTCACGTTATCCATGGTGATCCAGAAAGGTGGCAATGAGAAAGAGATTAACAGCTCTGTTTTAGCCATTTTGAACCTGAGCTGTCGGGAAGACAGCCCTGAGGAGATGTCAGAGACAAACAGGTTTTTTTAGGCTGGCTTTGAAACTCTACTCCATTAAAACAAATATATAAAAATGACCGACTGTTGGGTTACCTGAAATTTCAAATTTAACTCAAAATAGTTTAAAATATTCTTACTCTATAGCCATCATCATGTGTCAGCTCTCCTAATACATTTATGTTAACTGAATACAAAAGAAACGTGAAATAAATATAACCAGGAGGGATGATCAAATCTAATTTTGATACATTAGTGTCATATGCTGTACATGTTACAATAGCAGCCAGACTTAATACTAAGCTGCAGGCTATACTGAAATTTCCAAATGGCAGATTGTTCTAAGTGATACCAAGTATAATTGAAGTAATAAACGATAGTAAAAGCAAAGCACACTGTCAGGAAGAATTTAAGTATTTACTTTTTAAAATTAAATGAGTTAGGTTTGGAAAGGCAAGACAAGTGAAATAATGCAGGGCTCAATTTACAGAAAATTCCTTTTATTTATCTGTTGCATTAACCCTTGAACTCTTGCCAAAATTACTGTAATTTCTAATACCCGCTTACCTAAAGGAGAGAGAAAAAAGGATACTCTTTTTCCTTACGATACAACAGCTAGCCCCAACTTTTTTCTTCTTCAAAAATGAAAGTGTTCATTATAAAAAGAACAGAAGGAGCAGAAACATCTGAAGTAATGGCTTAATGTCACCACTTTTGCCCATTGAACATAAGCAGCACTGCTGACTACAGCATATGGACCCTCCTTAGTTGAGTTTTTCACAAAACTTTGTTTCAGCAACTATGGTGTATTTGGTTTATTATTTTAAAGCAACATGTCGATTTAATTGTAACTCCAAAAAAAAAAAAAATTGTACTAATAATTTACATCTACAAACCTTCAAGTTCTCAATACATGTTAATATCACAATAAAAAAAGCTAGCTGTATATACAAGGACCTATAAATCTTTTATGTGCTTAGAACGATGTTACACAACCTACAATCATGTAATACACCCAAAGCCCAATCATTAACAACATTGCTACTTCTTATTTACATATATTACTCCTTTTTCAGGCTAAGCAAGGAGGAGCTAGACAGGTGACAAGCTGTAGAGGCATATACATGAGCTTTCTCACTCTGTGAACTGAGAGACTTCACAATTTCATTTAATCCTGATATTTTCTTTGGAAGTTTGTTCTTGTGAGGGTACTGTAAATACTTTTTACTCTAGCCTTTAAATTCTAAGACAAATAAAATGGATTGCATTATCAGCATTAAATCTTTAATTTACTATTTGCAAATTAAATGCCTATTTTATACATATATTTCAATGTTAAGTTCCTTTACACATTCAGAAGATTTTCACCTGTTCTCCCTGAATTCCTGTCTTTTCTTGCTCTTGTTCATGTCTTCAGAAACAAATTCTTCAGAGGTATCCAAGACACTTAAAAGATTTATTTACTACTCTAATACTGATGGAAAAAAACTTTAAAATTGGCTTAGCCTCTGAAACAGCAGAATCTTGATTTTGCAGTGGCTCGACTGGCAGGAAGAAGTTTTGTTTTAATTTAATTTAATTTCCATTTATAAGATGGACCTATCATGCACCTCTAGGCACATTTACAATATAAAAACCAGCAGCAGTTCTAAGCCAACTACTGCAAGTTTGCTTGTTTTTCTCCCATTGAAACAGACAAAGAAAGCACATGAAAGCCCTGTAGAGAAGCTTAAACCTCAAGTTTCTCTGGAGGTCACAGAGAGTATGTGCACTCAGAACACTTAAAACTGTTAGCACACACACTGCTCTGAAACAATTTCAAAGTCCCCAATAGTGAGCTGGACAGCACCTCGTAAGACACATGCCTTTTGCTGGTGTGTCAGTCTAAGCAGCACAAGTAGTCGCAGAACTAGTAAAAGAATTAAGGCTGTTTTTCCACCCATGCCTCCTGAACCCATCTGCTGGTTTCTCCCAAGATGCAAACTTCAGCTGATGCATTTCTCACATCTGGGATGACTTAACATAGCCCGTCTCTCTGGTGCTGGTTCCTTCACGTCTAAAGCTTCTTCTCATGCAGTCTTTCCCTGCTGACTGCAGAGCCTCTTTATCTCCCTTACTTAGCCCATCCTTGTTAAACGTACATGATATTAACACCTTTGAACCATGTCTCTATTAAATTCATTTGAAATGGGTCAAAAGGTGTTAGGGAGGGGAGGAGAGACATAAAGGCAGGCTCACAAGCCTCCATTCATGGGGAAACTGGGCTTAAAAAGCACAAAACCCACACACTGAGGAAGAACAGGAAAGTCACACAGACATAAAGTAGCTTGATTAAACAGCCCATCAGTAGCTGAGCTACAGATATAACCCCAACCTTCTGATACACTCTACATATTCATACAGACCTCAAATATTCCCAATTACTGACAAGTAAGATTGTGCATAAAGGAGGAGAGAAATAGGCCTGGGGCAAGCTGGAGTTGTTAAAAAGTCCAGTTGACACCATTTTCACAAGCTAACTCCCAGGAGGTCTGGACCAGCACTGAACCTCGGCTGGCAGCAAGAGCCATATCTAGAGTCAGGGTGTTCCTGGAAACAGACGTGAGATCTTGCCTCTGTGTCCTGCTGAAGTCCACAGCATTTACAAATTATTTATTATTAATTAATTTTCACTGTGACCCATCTTCCCCCTCATCAACACTTTTTAATGCTCTACTTCAAACAGATTATAAACAAACATTGTAAGGATAATTGTTTTATAAAAACAAGTTTCTGTTTAAAAAATACAGAAGCCAGTCAACTTAGAAAAATACATATACATATATATATACACCCACAGTGTTCTACACTAGAACAATAGCCATAATCTTATTTTAAAATTAGTTGGTTTTTGCTATAAAACTGCTTTTATAAATCATTTAACAACCAAAGTATTACCCTGCCTCTACTTCAGAAAATAAAGAACAGAAAGGATCCTACACTATCAGCATACAAGAAAAAACATTTTTAAATTTAAAATAAAACACCAAACCAACCAGCCTAAGATGTGACAGTGAGAAGTTAGAACTCAGTCAGTCTATAAAAATAACAATAATATTTTTTTCAAGTTGAACACAAAGAACAAAAAAGTCATTAATAATTGAAGCTTGCCAGAGGCATGGCTATTTCTCTCTTTACTAACCGTCTACTGTCTAATTTAATTACAAGTATTAAACTCCATGCTGAGGTCAACCAGCTTCAGTTCCTCCAATATTACGCTTCAACCCATGCTCATTAACGTGTCTACTGAATGGATTAGCACATCTGAAGATGTATGTAGGCAGGACAGGGGGCAGTCTAATGATGGCCAATTGTTCATTTACAATAGATGGGTGTTCGAGACTGTAACTTATTATCACTAATGTGGAATTTATTAAATTCTAAAGAAAAAAATACCAATACAGAAAACCATTTTTTTCTTCATGTGTAATGAGAGATCATATCACTGCTGAGCATTTGTGCCTGCTCCAAGACAAAATACCTTATATACAACAAACATTGTTACACTCTTAATATTTTTAATTTTGTTTTGAAGGGAAAATTATCTTAATAGACAGCATGTGACTCTAAAGTAAGTAAAAAGTAATCTTAAAAAGCACTCAGCACATATTAATTGGCATTTAAAGGTTCAAAGTACTAAAACATCATTCAGACCTGATGCTTTTTCTTCCACACAAACCATTACCTCCTGTCTTTTTTCACCACTACATGTGTGATCCTGCCAGTGATGGTAATGACGGCAAAAATCACCAGTATGGCAAAATTAGAAATTGGTGGAGAATAATTTGTATGGCTTAACCTACTTCAGTAAAACACCAACTATTAGTAGGTAAAGGTGTTATGGTATTTTATGGTTTTTTTAGAAAAAGTTACTGGATTTTCTTTGACACTAATTTCTCTGGGTTTATTATCAGAAGAAAATGCCTTATTGAGAAATGCCTACCTTTTTTGTTAGAGAGTCATCTGAATCAGAAGGCATTCTTGTTGACACATGGAACATTACTTCTACTGTTGAGGTAGCGAAGTATGGAGTGGTCAGCCCAGTGCTTTTGTTTTTTTGCAGTCCTCCCATAAAGCCACAATGGTTTGTGAGATTTACCTACAAGTAAAACCCAGGAAGCATTAGGAGGGGAAAAAAAAAATTATCAGGCGATAAATACATTCTTTACACTAGGACATGTACTTTCAACTGAATTTTCAAAAGTGAAGGCCCTTTTCACAATAGTTATCTCTTCTAAAGAAGCTCAGACTCGCTGACTAGACTGGAAGTCAACTGCAGTGGCATTCTGTATTCCATGGTCACCAGAGATGCTGCTGGGAAGATGTAGTTAGAGAAAGGGAAGCTTGTGTAAATGAGTATTTACTGCATTATTCCCTGATCGGTTCACTGTAGTCACTTACATGTGCTTTTTGAATTTTTAAAAATTCTGTGATACTACATCAGCCTTGACCTGAGCTCTGAACCCTGCCTGACTGCCAGACCATTTTAAATTGTCTTCTTGACTTCCATATTATTTCTTGAGAAATTTTCATTCTATGTATATGAAAAAAATCACAGGAACCTAACTGATAATTCATAAATAAGTTTCTAAGTCTTAGTTCTGTGGCAAACAGTTTGCTACTGAAATAATTAAGCAAGCTTAACGTGCGATTTCACTTTTACAGCAGTGCCTAAAGAAAGCTGTATTTCAGATGAGAATACATTTAATCTCTGCCCACACGGGATATATTTGCTTTTCTGTTAATAATGGATCCAAAATTTGATGTTAAGAGATGAAAATATTAGATGTCTCATCATGGAATATTAATACAAATTAGCAACACTTTAATCTAACTAATAAAGGCTAAGAGAATTAACCCACTAAAGAAGGATATCTGAAGACACTAATGTGATTTTTTTTCCTTCTGAAGAATCAGGAATGTGGGAAATAAACATCTATGCTCCTGACAGTCAGCAGACTTCCAGCGGTTTTTCCTCTGTGCCTGTGGAATCATTGGGTAATGGCTCTGCCATTATCCACACTGCTAATGTAGTAGTGCTCTTACATATTGAAGGAGTTAAAAAAAAGAACAAATAAGATGGACGCTCATGTAGACACTCCTCATGAAGACAAGTCTCAAGAGGAACAGCCAGCTGGTGTCTGTGCTTTTGTGTGACAGCATCGAGTTGAACTTTACAATAGAAATTAATCCTGTGTGGTCAGAAAGAAAGGATGCAAAAAAATGAAATCCTCCTAACGGTATCAAACTACAGAGCTGCAGGCCCATATAGATGGTGGAGTACATCATGGTATTTCTGACTGCTGGAAGAGACATGGAGCAGAGTGTGCGAGCAGATCCACGCCTGCAGTGGAAGGCAGGGAGAAGGGAGCATGACAGAAGCTGCTCGTTTGTATCTTTTAGATTCCCAAATTTGAGCAAAGCTCAAACTTTAATGGACTTAACACTTTACAGGCTTACATGGAAATGAAGATGATGTTGAATCAGTCCATGAAAGCCAAGTAGAGGACTGCACATTAAAGAATCATGCCTGCCTGCACAAACTTTCTTAAATTGAAAGAGCTTAAAATTAAATAGTTAGTAATGCTAATGAAATTAAAACAGAATTCTCTACATTCTACTTGCCAACAGTGTATTTCAGTATTTGTGACTAATGCTATAAAGACAAAGACTTATCTAAAGAGATCTCTAATTTTCTCTGTAAACAAACTTAGGATAAAAACGTTTTAATAAATACCTCCCAGCCAAGACCAGCTACAAAATCCTCATAGGCTTGACTTCCCCCAGTATTCGTAAGAATGGAGTGTTTATCTTCCTGTCCCTCAGCCACATAAAACACAGCAATCTTGTGTGTCTCCCGGCTGTAAAAGAGGGAAGGGTCACTGCAGGACAGCATCTTTACTAATACGAAACCAAAATACGCAAACAGGACACACAGAGCATGACTTTTAAAACATCAGAAAAGACAGTGGAACTGAAGCACAACTGTATGGCTGCTTCTTGAATACCCTCCATGTTCCCATAGCTGGGAATGAGCAAAACCTGTAACGTGGGTGCTATGGACACTGCGCTGCCCATTAACAACGGTGCCTTGTGAATGCTGTGGCAAATGCACCTTGTGCAACTGCATGAAGAATCTTTAAGTACCACAGCACTGTCTTCTGTCCACGGCTTGCTGTTAGACGTTGGAGCAACTCAAGGTTGTCTCCTTACACTTCTAAAACCTCCACTGAATTTTATTTCAGCTTCTACAAAAGCAATTAAAAGTTTTTAATTCTATGCTAGAATTCCAACTAGAACTCCACGTCTTCAAACACTAACAGCATTGGAAAAGAGCTAAACAATTAGCTGAAACTGAAAATGTGGAGACTTTGATATATTGAAGTTTATAAACTCTTCCATGTTTTGCATACAAATATTCATAATTTTAAGTTATTTTGAGGTTTGTTCTATCTTATCATATTTTACTTGTAGTTTCGCTCTACAAATAACACCAATGTAACTTCAATGTAACAGCAGTAACTACAAAACGGTGCAAAACACATGAATAATTTATAGAACTATCTTAACAATTAGTTCAACTCTCACAGCTATGCAATTAGAGCCACTTAAGTACAAGCACACTTAAAACAAAGAAGTAGGCAGCCATTAAAAGAATTTACCATTGTCTTGAGTCCAAATTTCTGAGTTCTCGAAGTAGCTTCTCATTTTTCTTCAGGAGATGAAAGCTCCTTCTAAATAGACAAATTTGTAACTGCTTTATCACCTGTTCACTGATGGATACAGAACAGTACAAGAATGGTACAAGAACACTTCCAAGTCCATACAAGAACACTCAACAAATGCCTTTGCCTTTTCAATAGTCCTTTCTTATATAAAGTATTAAGATATCTTTTTAAAAATATATAAGCAATTTTTCTTATTCCAGGGAATCTTCTACATCCATTATAGCCCTGAGTACCACCTTTGCTTCTTTCCACTTCCTTCTGTCAACCTACATCCAACTGCGATCAGTCCCTCTCTACAGAAGGACAGACAGAACTCCCTTTGAGGTACATACAAGCTGCACGCTTTACTACGCCACGATATATATGCACTCCCATCGTCTACCATCCTAGGGAGTTAGTGCATCAAACACAGAGTTTCTGCTACTCTGAATTGCAGCAGAGAGCAGAAACAGCTCACTAGTCACCCAGGCAGCTGTAACAATTTAAAGGAAAAACAAACCAACATGTTAGAGCAAGAAACTTTTTGTTTCTTTTAAACTATGCTTAAGATGTTTCCCACAAAACACAATGGAATGAGTTTTAAGAGCAGTACTGTTCAAAACCAGACTGCCTTGAGGAATTAAAGACCCAAATAAGAAAGGATATAACACCAAAGTTTTGCCTCATTCCGGTGATATCTCAGTAAAACAGATTATTTTTGTTTTACAGAATATCCATTTCCCTTCATAGTAAGAAAATATTTCAATGCCTCCAATACAGAATTTGACAGCTATGGCAAAAGAAGATTTGGGAAAGGTCATTAAATTCTACATTGCTAATATTTGTACATACCCACATGTAGATGCAGACATACACCAGAGGACACCTCCCCACAAACAGTAATGTAAACAGAGACATCACTTTTGTAACTGAACGTGGCTCGCCTCCCATTGTTCTAAACACTACCCAAACATTGCCCATGTTGAAATACATAGTAGGAGACACATCTTTCTCATTAGCTAACACAGATGCAATGCTTTGAGGCTGCATGCAAGCATGCTCTTAGCAGCAAAGCAGCAGGACACTGTCCAGCAACACAATCGCTGAAAATATGACACTTTTGGAGTCTCATTCTGGCACAGAAAGGTAATGATTTTTGCAGGAACATATGTGGGAAGCTAAGAAAGCAAAAAAGATGCCTTCTTTTCCCACGGAAGTACCCCTTGGTAGTACTGGTGAAAGGATTATTAGAAAAGGTATCATTTCTTCAATTCTCCTGTTCAATGGAAAGAATATAAATAGTGATAAAGGTAACGAGTTCCTTCTCTCTGTCTCTAAATGACAGGTTGAAATGCAGGGGAAAACTGCTGTTCTCCCCTTAGCTGCACATCCCCTCTCCTCTTTTGTTGGCCGGTCTAAAGTATCTTTGGCTTAACCCACTCTATGGCCAGCTACTATTACATGGTAAGAACAGAACAATTCCTTAAAAGAAAGTTCTTAAATGGCAAGTCTTGTCTTTTTACCTTTTATCCCACGAATTCATTCCCAGTATACTGAGCAGTAATCTGCAGTAGTAAAATGCTGACTGGGGCTTTTGAGAGGTCGGCTCATCCTGCTCCATAGCCCTCATATTTAAATCATTGAAATGCTTTTCAACAAACTCCCTCTCTTCTGTGTGCTGTTTCAGAATTGCATTGATGACATCGTTCTCCTGCTTCTCTGAGATGCAGACTGGCTGAGGAGCAGGAATGTTGAGTGAGACACCAGTTCTCTGTAAGCATTCTGGGCTTGTAACACCTAAATACTGCAAGAGTTCATCAAGGGCATCTTCTTCATCCCTAATTGTATCCCATGTTGGTACAGTGTCTCTAAATTTCCTTTTTACTTGGAGTGTAATTCCATCCCTTGCAGATACATCCTCCACATGCTCAAAAGATGAAAGCGCATCTTCTGGTTTATCTTGTTGAGATAATGAAAGGGCAAAAGAAGTTTGTTGTGAAGATACACATAAAGATGATGGTCCATACAAGATGGCCGAATCCCATGAGTATTTGCCAGACAGATCACGCACTATAATTCTAACATTTGAATTAGCAGATGCAAGTCCAGCAGACAGTCCGCCCCCAGGCATGTCATCTTCTGCTTGGATTTGTATGCAAGACACCAGGGAAGTGTTGTTTAACACAAAGAATTGAAGGTTTGGGTTCTCAAAGAGTTCAGGAGAAAGTTCAGGGCTTTCACTGTATGGATTGTCATTGTTTTCACACACTTGACTGGTCAGCATAGCAGGACCTCCACTCATAGGGTAGTGACCTAAGTGATTGACTAGATGTGTTATCACAGTACGAGCAGCAACAGAAATTAATCCTTGTTGCATGTGAGTTTTCACTGTGAGAGAAAGAACACAGGTTTTAAAAGAAAAGTTCAGAAGACAACACTGAGATTGATTTTTAAACAGCTGATGAGCACTGCGAGGTTGGGATACATCCAACTCAGTAATGGAAAAGACAAATTTTGATGAACGCTGGTTTCTATATACAAATAGCATGAAAAATAGTAAGATGGTTAAAGAAGCATCTTCATTATTTTACAGCCTACCACACCTCCTCTACCATAGCTTTGTAGTTGGCAAGGTTCTTCTAAAACACACTATTTCTCTAACTAGTGAAAATAAATCCTAAATTGCTGATGAAGCAGAGATCATAATTGTGTTATAAGAAGTCTGTTTCCAACTGCAGTGGATTTTTATATATATACACATCATTACATTGCAAAAAACAAAGGAACATAGATGCACAAATCCTCTAATCCATCTTAATTTCCCTGGGGAGCATATAGCTGTAGGTTGGGTCGAGTATAATACTGGATGATTTTAAAGTACCAAATCTAAGACTGGGCCATCTATACCACACATAATCCAACAGTAGCAAAATTTTCAAAAAGGAAATCTCATGCCCCAACTGCCTTTTAGTTTCAGGCTGGAAAAACTTGGAGTTAAGATTAACTCAATTGTGCCTATCTCCTGTGAAATTCATCTTGTGAGATGCATTGGTATTTCAGCATGGTTTTGCCATGTCCTTCTTTGTTGTGAACCTTCTGCTTGCATGCAATGTTATCTAAATTCACAAAAGGAATATCTTAATGTTTATACCACACACTGCTGACCCAGTACTTTATCGTTATTGGACTCCTCTATTAAATCCAGTCTAAATTACCCATGAAGTACAAAGCTGGCCAAAGCAACTCTGTCAGGCAGACAACCCTCAGCTGGCTCAGGGCACCCGCTGAAGAACCCATACACAAAAACACGGTAGAAGATTACAGGTAGAAGAGAAAACAGGATCAATAAGGCAAAGCACCTATTTCTGTGGCCTTGCTCTTGTAACACATCCTCAATGCCCTGAATTTGGGATTTACAAGGGGATGATAAATCAAGAGGGTATTCCACAGGATTGCATCGCATATTTTAAACTACATTAAACATGGAGAACTGCTGCAAGCAATTCCCACTGTCTTTCTCATCAAAAATCCATCAAACTAGAATGTTCTGAACCACGTTGCTTTTTCACTCAGTATTTAGTGAGAAAATGTAAATTCTTGGATGTGTAAGTGTGGTATAATTAACTCATTTCCCTTTATATTGTGTATTTATACATGATAAAAACTGTTTAATAAACAAATGTCTTTTGGCAGTTTCATGTGTCTTAATCGGTTTAACTGGAAAAATAAAGGCAAATTTGTAATGCATACTGACTGCCACGACAGATTTTTAGTTTCTGAAGCACTGGATGCATTCTGTGTCTGCAAAAGTAAACAACTGGTAAATATTTGCTTTTTTTTTCACAAGGTTTGGGTACACTGTGTAAATGACATTTGGCATTCTGGCTCTTCTCTACCTTTACGGAGCACTAGATCTAAACTGCAAAAAAGGGAAACATTTTACCCTGTTAATAGCTGGCAAAATCAACTTAATTTTTACACTATTCCAAAACTCAGATAAACTGAAATATTTTAATGAATTAAGGGCTTGAAAAGCAATATAAAAAAATTAGATATTAGATTTTTTATTATCGATAATCTTCTTGAGGTTTAAAATTTACAAACATAAAAACATCTGGTGAAGCTGACATAAATGTCCAGCTATTGATAGCAGACAAGGAAATTAAGTTACAGTGCCATCTGCTGAAATATAAGAAGGAACTGTAAGCACGTTTGTACAAGACAAAGAGAAAATCAGTTGGATGCTTGAAGAATAATTTATCAGGGCGGTATTAATCAGCACCTGGACAACACAGAAGCTGGCTCATCTTTGTCAGGATATTTATGCCAAGTGTTTAGCACTTGGCACTGCACAGATAAGGAAGGGAATACTCTTCCCAGTTTCCCAGGAGCAAAGGTGAAATGCCTTTGGTTAAGTTCTGCTGAAAAACCTGAAGAAACGAGAGAGACCTGTTAGCTTCCAAGTTATTACTAGTAGTGTTTTGTGGCAGACTCTAAAGATCTCAAACCTGACCACAGTCATACTGTGTCTCTGTGCAAGAATTTACTCCCTTAGAAGCCTAAGAGACACACAGAAAAGAAAGGTGATAGAGTGAAGCAAAGAGAGGCACATCAAATTTAAATTTGGAAGGTCCATTTCCAGCCTTGCCAGTCTTTCTCTGAAAATTTTGCTGTTGAATTATAATAAAAAAGAATTGAGATATAAACCTGCCGTTGCCTCTTTTATAAAATGAGAACAGTACTGCTCACTGAGTCTTCTGTCAGAATACAGTACTGTTGATCTCAAAATGACACAGAAAAATCAGAAGTATTAAGAGAAGCATATTGAAAAGTAAACTGTAAGATGTCACCTGTTATGTTGAAATAAAATAAAGCAATCTTGAAACATTTTCGACACACAGCAAATCAGATTTTGGTGATGGTTTCCCTCAGCGAAAAAGAAAACAACCCAAACAAAACACAACAAAAAAGCCCCAACCCCAGTAATGTTCTCTGAAAATATGAGAATTTAAAATTAAATTTGCAACTTAAAGGATACATATTACTATTTTGTTCCTAGAAGAACATGTCCTCTGTCAGGAACAAGCAGACATTCAATACATTAGCACTCTTAAAATTAAGAGTATCTAAACCATATTTTTTTTTCTGGAGGGCAGAGCAGAATATGCACCAACACAAGCCATCACAGCTCTACCACAGACTAAGTCATAGCATTTCACATTAAAGCAGTCTAGCTGGCTGCTTTGCCAACGTACCTTCCTGAGTGAACACATCTCTGCCCTCTTTACAATGATACGGACTTGCTTGGGCAATGTAATTTATGTATGTACACAATTACCTGGTAATTCACTAGGACTTCGTTATACTGGCTGGTTTTCTCAGTCCCTGAAATGCCCTCTTTTGCGGAAAGGCTGAAGGTCCATCACCACGGATTTGTAGCAGTGGTATGAATGGAGAATTCCTGAATTTCCTTAAGATATGTTGTGAACTCTAATTCAGCTTTG
Source organism: Bucorvus abyssinicus (assembly GCA_009769605.1). Classification (NCBI taxonomy): domain Eukaryota; kingdom Metazoa; phylum Chordata; class Aves; order Bucerotiformes; family Bucorvidae; genus Bucorvus; species Bucorvus abyssinicus. The sequence goes on from CM020042.1 coordinate 11,889,174, forward strand.
ACTGAACTGCTTCTAGACAACTACAGTTATGTAGTAGATGGCAAAAGTAATGACTGAGGGTGGAATTTAACTCTCCTCACCCTTTTGGCTATCTAAAGAACGATGCACCTGTACAGGCTGATTCATCTCATTAGAAGCCCAAATTGGAGAAATGGGATGAATCATTCCCTGGAAACTCTTCTCCATTGCATTTAAGGGAGCCTAAGAGAGTTCAGTTTATCTTAGCTACCTGCATTTTACATTAGCTTAAGGAAATCTCCCTCCTTTCTAATTTTAAGCTTCAGGTAGAGAGAGATGGGGTTACAGAGAACCCATTTCTAGAATATCCCTCACGAAACAAACTGTGTTAATCTGGATGCACCAGATATATGAAGTGTTCTTGAAAAAGGGTATTTTTATCCCCTCTCAGTAAAAGGGCAATGACAAAGCCTTAGTTCTTCTATTTTTCTAAATACAGCTAAGGCTATACAGGAGATGCGGGAAAAATTTTATTCAGAAACTGAAAAATATTAGGAAAAATGATTGATCTGTGCAAAAGAGTTTAAAACATATTTGGAGAAATATGACAAATGGGGGAAAATCCATTAAATCAATAATTGAAAGACCACTGTATGCAGTGTAACTACTGCCTTCCAATCACAACTATCTCTTAACGGATTTGTCGTCTATGAAGAACAGGTTTCAAAATGTCTTTGCCTACAGTTGCAAAACACCTCCCCCTAAAATACTATTTCCTTATGACTAGACTCTATTCAATAGTCTGGTTTTGCTACCTATTAACATTAGAAGATGTATAGCACTTTTTGTTTAATGCTATGCATTTTCATGTAACCAGGTTCCTCGTCAATACAAGACTTACAAAACCACCTCAATTTTACTTTTTCCTGAATATTTGCATCATTCAATATAAAAAAACAAAAGCAACTTTGAAGAAGAAGTTCCATTTTAATTCTCCCTCATATATGTTTGTGGTCCTGTAATCACAAGGTCAGAAGCAGGTAAGCAGATCATGGCACAACGCAGTCTAAGGCAGGTTTTGCACACCTAAACTGTACAGCGAATGGCTCTAATGCTGTACTGTCCTTGGAGAAAACATACCTCTGTCAGTGTGACTTTGAATCCAGGCCACTGAGGTATGGTTAATTAGCACAGGCAGCACTTGTAAGCCTGTCCTGTAGCTAGAGGAAGCTGTTGTCGATACCAGCTAGAGGAACATCAGCCTTCGTGCGTACAAGCCCTGTGATTCCTTAGATGTGTGAAAGCACCACAGACTGTCAGCAAGTTCTGATGATGTAAGAGAAACTTCCTACTGATGTCTTTCTTGTCAGCTGCTAAAAGTTCATTCCGGTTTAAATAGAACACTTTAATATACTTAACATTTAATATCAAAATTATTCGTTGTGTATCTTACACTGCAATCTACCACTTTATCTGAAACCCACAGAAAGGAGGACAAAGACAACGTCACAGACAATTCTAGGTATAACAGATTCTTAGTGCCTGTTTCCTGAGGATTTACCAAATCTTTGCCCTGCCCAAATCTTTACCCTGCTGTCTACCACAGGGCTTGCTTCAGCCTCTCAGTAGATCCTGTCCCCTCCACACAGCTGTATCCCTGAAAGTCCTACCCCTTCATGGTCTCATAACATATTACACTGTGGCTAAGTGTCCATAAAACTTGTAATGGGTCCGACCTTGAATAATGGAAGACACAACAGTGTATGCTAATCACATCTATTAAACCAATCAAAAGCACCCTGTCTTAAGAACTGTGGCGTTCCAGTACTTCCAGCTTGGCTTGTGACCTAAAGAAAGAGCCTAGCAATCCCTACCCTGTCTTTGGAGAACTTGCCTCATTTCCCTACAGCTACTGTCCTGCCCATTTCCTTCCTTCCGAAACGGTATCATGATAGCACTTTTACTCTACTCAACAAAAAGTTGACCCACTGGCATACAGCTCTGCTGCAAGTTTGCACTAATTGACCTCCTCTCTTGATCAAGTCCCAGACGGGTTGTTTTCCACCAACTTTACTCCTCTCACTCCTCCAACACCGCCAGGGAGAACAGATGCTGTGCGATTGGTTAAGCACTGCCAATCTTATTCTCTGCCTGGCAATGTGGACTAGAAGTGCCAAGGTTGCAAGACCAGGGTTGCATTATAATGCTGTAGTTTGCCAATTAAATTTCACGGTCTGACTTACAATTCCAGAGCCTTGAAACTTTAAAAACATATGGGGCTTCTTTAATTCATCTGGAGAGATAAAAGGAACGTCTGAAATGACTTATTTAGAAATTTAACAAGAAATCATAGAAGAACAGATCACATACGGAAACGCAAAATGAAGATATCGATGCTAAGGCTTTGTGCAGCTACATTCATTTAAAGAGAAATCTATTCAGGGTTGTCTTTTCAGATTGTCAGATTAAACAAGCCACACGGCATTTGCTGCTAACCCGTAATTACAGATTATTACGGAATACAAAAGATGCCAGGCATAAAAAGCTACTACAATTCACTACACTGTAATAGAACATGCAGTGGAAGTTAATTTTGGCAAATGCTTTAAATATTAGCTTTACATAATATGTATAGGTGAGACTGTAATTAGGACAGAATGAATCCTTCGAAGCCTCTTTCATTCTGACCCAGCAGATGATTACTTTTTACTAATAAGACCACAGCCATTTGACAAAAAGCCAACTATAGTACCTTGCTTCATTCTTCAGTAAATTTAATAATTACAGCTCCTCCTGCCAATAGTTCTCAAATCAGACTTGTTCAATCCAATACTGAGCTTATTAGGGGACAGCTCTATGTTTAGAATTCTTTGGCCAAAAAAGTACTTGAGGATGATGAAGCATGCCTTAGACAAGGGCACAATGATTAGCCATTTTCTCTACATAAAAAACAGCACGTAGTCACTACAGACCACAAAATCACCTGCTGTTAGCACACAGCTGCTACAAAGAGCTGCTGCATTTATCTGGTTCTTAATACCTTTAAGGAAGCCTAAATGGAACAACTTAATATGGAGGGAGAATAGCACTACACAGAGTTTCTGCTATCAGTATTAATCTCATCTTTTTCAATTTTCTTCCCAATGTAGCCATTTGATACTTACTAGATACACCACATAACATATGCTACTCCTCTGTAGCTTAGTTTCTGGATTCTTTGTTTTTATTTTTGAGCTCTGGAGAAAATGTTAATTCCTGGATCTCTCACGGTTCTAAGCAGATGAGAGAAAAATCCTCTCCTTTTAGCTAACTCCGTGGTTTTGAACAGTGTAAACAGATCAACAACAAATTATGATAGGCTAAAAAAATTCACAGAAAGCTTTCAATATTGCAAGCTCAGATAGGAAAAAAATCCAAAATATTATTAGAAAAAAGAGCAACATTAAGAAAGAAACAAATTAATTTACTGAAAACAAAATGAAAAGCAACATTTATCCACGCTGCAGTACTTAACACTTTTTGCTGATACGCAGAGCACAGAAGAATCCATATCGAATCGATCTTCATGTTGTTCAGAAGATACTTGTTTCAGTTAATCGAACAGTAATTGCTCAAAATTATGTCAGCTCATTCCATACTAATGACTCCTACCTAGTGTCTAGGCATAATTTAAAACTTATGCTTTAGACCAACACTTCAATACTGGAAACCAAGATAAAATCTGTTTGAAAGGAAATGCATTTAGGCAATTAGACAAACCTTCAGTGACAGGCTGAAGTTTAGAAGACCTCTCCGAGTCTGGAGAATGCAGTGGTTCTGGTTCTTTCAAGCTTTCCAAATGCATAAAAGGATCGTAATCCACACATGCCAAATCAGAAAGGCTTAGAGGAAAATACTTAGGGTTGCTAAAACACTGGGACCCATAGACACATCCGTGTAGAACCTAGAACAAAACCAGAATGTCATGACAGTAACTACTGAAATTTTTACTTGATAGTTTTATAGGAAATGAAGTTTATGTTTATTTACATTTTTTAATGGGTTTGTTAGAGCCAGGTAGGCAGCATAAAATGCTGGAAAATTTTAGATGCTTAATGTTTACAGAAACAAACCATGATCTGCAAAGAAAATTGTTAAAATAGTGTCTACGATGAAGTGGAATTTAACAATAAAGATACAAGAAACAAAACTCATAACAAATCACTAAGCTACCCTTATTTTTAGATCTCCTATCTTCTTTAATTACATATGCTAGGTCTAAGCTGCTGGAGGTTTTAATCCCTTTCCCTTGCATAAAAACCCCACCTATCTTTGTTCTGTGTCCCTGAAGACAGTAATTATAACTTAGTGCTTTTTACTTTGCTTATTGCTAAATAAAATTGCTTGGTATATAAAAGCGACACCCTCCCGGTCCTAAATGTATAGCTGGTCTCTACAACACGAGCATCTGCTATCGATATGACATACAAAAAGGAACTTGGTTCCACATTACCAAATGTAAAACAAAACCAACAATTCCAAATATATCGAAGATCAAGCAGTTACAGTAAAAGGCAGAAGAACTAAGATAGATCTCCACATTTCAGCAGTAGAATGGAGGTCAGCCTACAGAAAACTTCTTAGTTTCCATGAAAACCTACACTATCTCCATACACAGAAATTCTCATTTTGCAAATAACGAAACATGTACCTTATATATACAATTAAGAACGGATCTTTCAGTCTTATCGTTTTCTGCTCCTGTAGTGTGAAGAGGCTGCAGCAAGGTCTTTAATGGCAAGGCCATTATCCAATCCAATAAGCACAGAAGTAAAGAAACCACCAACTGGAACAAACACTTTCAATTACAAATCAATTAAACCAGCACCTATTACTTCACATTTATCCCTGTATTTTACTTCTCTGTTTTACTTTCTTTTCTCAATTCAGCAGAGCCAACCTTCTCCAGTAATGGAAGGCCATGCTTGTTTCAAAGCCACTGTTATCTTCAAGACATACAGCACTGGTAAAAACTTTGGCTACTGAGGTGTTTAACAGAGACCATCTGCACAACAGTTTCTCATCATGGTAAGTCTGTGAGCAGATGCTGTGCGTAAGAGGATACCTATCACTTTCAAAATTGATTTGTAGGGTGCTGTTTTTAGAACAATGAGTATACAGGTACGAGTTAAGGCTGATGCGTCATTCTCCACATACATCTCACTGTAAAGTGAATCAGGGATCACACAAAACTGAACCATTTCAGCTGCATTTAGTGCTTTATAAATAACAACAGAATTTCCTTCACAACATGTCAATAATGCTGTGCAGCACCGGGTATCATCTGAAAGAAATACAGCTGCTTTCTTATTGTAGGCTATTCAGTCAGCAGAAGAACCAACTCCCTCTAGGGGATGGTTTTAAAGACTGTAGAACAGAATTAGATTAAGACACACATACACACCAAATTATTAACAACTTACTGGCTTCAAATAATTATTTTTAATTTTTAAAACTTAGCTGTGGAAGAGGAAACAGTTCAGATAAATAGCTGCCAGATTCTCCAAAATATTTTCCAAGTTAAATAAAAGTCTTTTAAAGAAAATCCACTTAACTTATTTACTAAAAAATGACATATAAACATCATGCTCATTTCACATAGCACATTACAACTTTGTCTCTCAGAGGCACTGTATAATAAACCTAATGATGAAGGGCTCTGAGTATTTTTATATTAAACCAATTTTTAAGAAACCTATTAGGACTAAGTTTATCTAACTAGGTAAGCCAATTTTTTACATGATATTTGATCAGCATTAGTTCATGGGGAAACTTACTGATTTAAGGAAATCTTCTCAAGTGGAAAGGTGGTTAGTGGGGCCCAGAATGACAGAGCTGTCAGCAATAAACTGAACTAAAGCACCCCGAGTTTAAATGACCATTGAGCCCCATAGTCATACAGCAAAGCCAAAGTAGCTCAGAAGAGATACAGCTTTCTGGAGGAAGAGAGTACTACTGGGAGTATCGGGTGAAGAAGGAGCCCATCTGAGCTAGAGGATTCAGGCCCATGAAAATATGAAAAGATAGTAAAAAAAAAAAAAAATCTAATTAATCTGAAGGTTACAGACTATCTTACTCAAGAATGTACTTAGAATAGAAAGTACAAACCCCATCATCTTATAAAGATTTGGAAGGTATTCTCTACAAGTTGAGAATATGTTTTGTTTATAAGACAAGTCTGAAAAGTCTACATTGTAGACTTGCTTGTATTTATTTATTTGTTCACTGAGGGTAAGGAAAAACAAGACTAATTGTAGAAAAGAATCACAATTAATAGTAAATGCATATTTTCCTACAGAAACTTCAGAAATTCACTTGTATACAGCACATTGCCGGAATTCTGAGAGGACTATACTGTATTGTACTTACAGAGCCAAAACCCTACTTGAACACACAGCTTAAAGTGTGTAACAATGCTGTGTCACACACCTTTGTAATTAAATTGACACATTAAAAAGAAATGAAAAATGTTTACCCTCTTGTCCTGTTCATAAGAGGAAGCTTCTGTGCTGGGCAGCAGATGGGTAATGGTTGCTATCAGAATCTGGAGAAAATATAGCATGGTTTCTTTAAAAATACAGTTTGAATATTTAAGTTTAAAATACATTTTAAAGCAGGTAAATGTAACACAATACCAGATTCATGGTTAAATTCTACTAAACTTATTTTGAGACAAATTACAGTATTCCTTGCCACTTTTTTTAAAAAATTAAATCTTTTAAATTGAATTTCGCAGAAGACATTGAAGGAACACGTTCTGCTTGACTGATGCAGGTGCATTAGGGACAATGAAATCACACAGCTACTCCAAATATTCAAGCAGGAGAACTCAATTCAACACACTTGGGTGAGGAAGTAGCCTGGCGTGGGTTTCTGTACCAGGATATTTGAACTCCATTCCTTCTTAGGACTGCTAGAATTTGAAAACACCCTGCCACCACTTAATCGACAATATGACTGCAGAGGAGCACAGAAATACTTGCTATACCGCTTAAGAAGCTCCCACATGATTCTCTTTCTGGTTACCTGGGAGAGCTCAATCTTTTCTCTGTGGTTCAGACTACAGAGGCCATAGTCTACTGCCTTGTTATTTCAAGTGTATTCAAAATAATTATTTTTACTTTATACCGAAATACTTGAATGCAAAGTGTTTTGCATATGGATATGCAAAATACAGTGGTAGAACCATATACTAAATAATCACTTTCTTCCTAAATGTAAATAAACATATTTGAAGATATTTAATATTTAAAAAAATGCACTTTATTCACAATATTCTCATGTACTTAGTTCTAAGGTGAAAAAATAAGCATGACATAGCCATTTTACACATTAATATTGGAGTCAGCAAGTGAGTGCGATGTGAATTGACACAATTAATGATCAATAAGATCATGTTTCTGCTAATTTAACATTTTGTGAAACATACTTGCCAATATTCTGGTATTTTAATTTCAGTGAAATATATTTTATTGTTGCATTTAAAAGAATTTAAATTTTCAAATTTTTAAGAATTACTTACTTGAATAATTCTTAAAGGAGAATCAGCTTGATAGGCTTGAAGTCTATGTACATAGTGTATCAGCATGTTCAGCATACTGCAGGCAACTTGGGCTACTGTTTTATTTGGAAACTGGAAAAAAGAACACGGCACAGTAACAATGACGGCATTTCGCATAGCAGTACGTTAAGTGTAAGGTGGTCAGGAATTGCGGTGACAGTTTTATACCTACAGTTCCTTCCTTATGTACCTATTTATTGGAGGAACAGAAAGAAATTTTCCCAAATTTTAAAGGAATTATTTTATAAACATAACCAAATGTTAGCAGCCAACAACAACGGTTTGGGACAGACATCATGGAGCTGCACATCATGAGGGAAAGGGGAGAGGATTCTCCTAATTAATTTCAGACCAGTTAGTACAGTATCTTGAAGCCAGAAAGAATGAATTAATTTCTTGTTACCTTAATGTTTGTTAATGTTAATGCATCACTGCAAAAAAATCAAGGCTTTCATTCTGCAATCAGAGGTCTTTGTGGAGAACCAAGGCAGGAGAACAGCCCTTTATCCAAAATGCAAGACATGGCACTAACAGCGACACTAACTGTTCTGTATTTGTTAGTGACTGCTGCGTACAGCACTTGTCTGAATGGAAACGAATGCACCTCGGCTTCTGTGCTTAATTCCTCTGTTCTCTGTTTTCCTTCAAAGGCAGGAGAGCATTGCTGCACTGGAGCCTGCCTTGAATGGTTACTAAAACGGTCAAGTTAACTGTGGTGGTCAAGGCAGAAGTGAATGCACTTGTACAACTAGTCCCCAGCTCTGGGAGTGGATGCACATGCTGTCCTACACTCCTAAGTAGGAAAACAAAGAAATGAAGAGACAGGGATACGTTTCCTTAAATTATTAATGCACAAGACAGCAATTGAAGCTTCTTCCTTCATTGCACTTGCCTTAAAACATTAAGCTGTGCTCCAAACAACAAGCACAAAGTAGATTTTACAAGTGAGTTTTAATCATGTAGGACATGAAAATCCTACAAAGCTGAGCTCAAGACATCGGAGCAAAATGGTTATTGGCACAGCAAAACTACAGACTTCAGAAAACAGCACGGACCACACAGAAGGAAAAATAACATGCAACAGCCCCAAGGGAAGGCTTTCAAATACACTCTGTCTTTACTGAAAACAAGTATCCCAAACCGTAACGCTGACAAGTCTCAAATCACTTGGAAAACAATTAGGTAATTCATGGTGTGATAATGAAAAATTCTACTCTCTTTCTCCAATGAAGATGAGTGACATCAGAATTCCTGCATTATTAAAGGAGTCAAACAGTAGTTTACATGTTTTAATCTCCTTTAACTTAGCAGTGAAGCTGTCACAGGCGTGTGCTGCAAAGTGGCTAAATGTCTACCTCGGAACTCAGAAAAGGGCAAAGTTGCAAAAATATGTAGATTTAATTTCTCGGCTTCTTAAACTGTTTTCTTAATCAATCCAGTTACAGTGACCTTTCTGGGAAGGGTATATCTCACAAACCTTAAAAAAAAAATGCTTTAAGAAAGCTGAAAGGCCTGTACAATGAAGCCCGAGCAGAAAATTAAGAATTTCAGAGTAAAAAATTCAAATGGCAAAAATTTAAAGGTGGAAAATACACTGGAGGACCTCCGCCTTGGGCCAGCTTCTTATGAAGGCAGAGCTATCATTTTTTATATTTAAGGTCTTGAAAAGAAAAAGTACAACCATAAGCAAAAGTATGGTGTATGAAGCTTTAATTGACCTCTTTTTATTTGTGGCATCTATGTAAGCGTAAAGAAAAACTAAGGATGGCTCTTATAAGACAGCCACAGAGATGGAAAGTGGAGTACACAGGGTTGTTAAGTCTCATTCTGACTTTCTCTATTTCTCAGTGAAGGCAGTTTCAAGTTATTGTTGGCTTTTAACTAAAATGTGGCAGACATCGTACATCTGTAAGACTTGCCAGAGCTTATGACAAGAACATCACTATTTTTTATCCCGCGTGAGACAGCCTCTCTCCACGCTGTGAGAGTACACTGTAAGAGCACTGTAAGCAGGGTACAGCTTCTAATGTTCAAGCTTGACTGACAACCAAAAAAATTAAATAAAACTGAAAGCATAACAATTTGATTATAGAACTTGCGATCAAATCCAGATTGCTGGAAACATCCTCATGAGCTTGCAGGAAAACCCCAAAGTCACTGGAGAGGACAAAAGGGGTGGAGAAACCAGAACAGCTTAATAAGGAATATCCAGATTACTGAATTTAAGAAAAAATTACCTGAGAAAAAAGCCTGGAGACTTTTCAGAATCTTTGAATAATCAGCCCAGCCATTCACCACTTAAAACAGGGAGCGCTTTCTTCTTTTTTTTTTTTTCCCTTTTTAAGAGGAGCATGATGCTTTAAAATGGTTTATGCAAATTATTTAACCTCTACCTGTTCTCTCATTGAAGTGAATTTTTTAATGATTTTTTTTTTTAAGAAACAGTACAAAAGTCAATGGAGACATAAATGTAACAGAAAGGCTGCAGGATATAAAGTAATGAATAAAGCTCAAATCTTGTGCACTCAAATTTCCAAGTCTTAGTCATGAGAAGAGCACTGGGGAGGAAGTTTTGATCACGAATACAGGGATTGGCCCAAACAGATCAAGCCCTTCATCTGCTTCAGAAATGGATACCATCATGTTCAATATATCACATTGCAAAAGACACAGATGCTTTAGAATGGACAGTTATAGAGCTGTCCTGGAAAGACATTTTTCTGAATTCAAGCAGCAACACTGAGTTTATGCTGATAGTGAAATAATTCACCCCTTTCCAGACAGATGCAGTCCTCTGGCCTCAAGCCTTCAGAGGTGGCGTGAAGGTGGCTGTGTGGTGCCACAAACACTGCACTCGCCATTCTCTATCTCTGGAGAATGCCATCTGGGATAAAGCAGTAGAATTCTCTATTTTTATATGATTTTATACTTAGTCGTGCAACTGTGGTCATAACTTTTAAAAAGTTTCTGGATAGAAAAAACAAGCCCTTCAATGAACCAGTGCTTTGCCTGCTACCTGAATCTCAAGGTTTTTCTTGGGAGGGTAGTCTCAGCATGCGTTTCATCTTTGCAAGGGTCCATGGCTTTCTGGGTGTCACATTAGTAGTTTAACCCTGTCCATATTTACAGATAACCTGTACAGCACTCATTCAACTAGGCCTGTACAACACAGCTTTGTGATGTGTGTCTGCAGCATTCTTGAGAGGAGCATAACACAGTCATGAGATGCAGGGGTGCAGATGCTGCTCAGGACCCTTTGTGCTCAGACTACAGCAGAGGTGAACACAGACACAGCAGTGTTGCCACACAGCTGGGAGAAGTGTGAGCTATGTTCAGAGCGAGCTGCTGGACCGCCATTCTGAACACACTTCTGTATTTCAGAAACAAGAGATAATTGTTGCAAATGCTCCTATTCAATGTTATTTGCTCAACTGTACTTATCAGTAAGTTGGACTAGGACTATAGCTCCCTATCACTTCATTTCTCCTGAAAATAAGAAAATAATCCATTCTGGGAGTTCACTTCTCCTACTTGGAAGCCAGGAGATTGCTTAGGTAAACAAATTAGAGCTCATTTGTTTCTCCTATGATATATTTATGAACTTTTCATTTCATGGTTAAACTTGATTGTGAATGTGCACCACTGCTCAGAACAGGGGAAAACCAACAACACGCTCTGGATGCTTTTGCCAGCACAAAGCAGAGCAAAGGAGAAATACAAAGATCTTTGTCTTCTCATTCAAGAAGTAATTCATGTTTAATATAAACGAGATACAAATATTTGGTTTAATAAATACGTCAAAGAAAAATAAGAGAAATCACAGTGAATGTCAGGATTAAAAATAATTCAAACTTTGATAAATTGTAGAAGTAAGATAAAAACAACATCATTTGCCTAATACCAAACCTGCACAGGAACTTCATAAAGTGCACTAGTTAAGGGATATTAAAAGCAAGGGGAAAACTGTGAAAGAGAGTATTAGTGAAGCTGCAAAGGATGAATGTGATCTTGCAAACCAGGAAATTGCAATTTAGAATCTAATATGAAACGCCCCGCAGCTACTCATTTTAGCTCAAATCCTGCTTCACAGGATGTGATCAGCTGATTTGCTAAGATACTCTTCAGATTCCCATTGCTGGAAAGAAAAGAATAGTTAGTCCCCAACATCTGACACAAGCCGAAACAAGCGTACACCCTGATTTTTAGCAATGTGGATCTACAGAAAGACTGGACTATTCATTGAATTTTGATGTAAACAAAGAGCATGTGAAAGGTTCTGAAAATAAATATTTCCAAAGCTGAAGATGTTGTTCACAAACATGCAAGTTTGGAACATGAAGGTCAGAGAAGGAGGGGAAGGAGGTGTTCCAGCTGCTGGAGCAGAGATACACCTGCACCCTATGGAAAAGACCTCGCTGGAGGAGACATCCACACCGCAGCTGTGGAGTACCCCATGGTACTCCACTGCAGCACTGGGTGTTTCCTGAAGGAACCGCAGTTCACAGACAGCCCACACTGGAGCAGGCTTATCCTGAAGGACTGCAGCCAGTGGAAGGACTGCACTACTTAGGAGGGGACAGGAGGAGGCAGCGGAGTTGGGAACAAAGGAGTGAAGTTGAGCATGGGAAAAGGGGAGGGCAGGGAGGGAAAGGTGGTATTTTAAATTTTGTCTTTGTTCCTTTCTGCCCAAATTATTTTAATTAAAACTAAATTAATTTTCCCAAGTCAAATCTGTTTTGACCATAATGATAGCTGGTAAGAAATCTCCCTGTCTTCATCTTGACCCACAAGAATTTTCATCCTGTTTTCTCCCCCTGTCCTGTTGAGGAGAGAGAACAAATGACCAACTGGGGGGGAGTTTGGCCCTTACACACAGGCTCCTAGATCTAGTTACAGAAAAACTGGCTGGAAGCTTTGGTCCAGGATGTGGGAAGGGGTATAGCTGGACAAAGACCTCAGAGGTCCACCAATTAAACTGAATTCAGTCTTAAGTAAGGATTGAAAATGAGACTGTGAAATAAGGATGGTAAAACATGATCGTGGTTTTGAAAAGGCAGAGCAACTTTACCTGTAAAGGCAATATACATGGTAAAAGTGTTAGTCCCTCACCTTTAAAGAAACACAAATCACATTCAGTGCTTCCTTGATCTGAGGATGATGTGATTCATGGACTAGCTCCTCACAGATCCAAATACCAAGGCTGCAAAGAGCAACACATCTGCAAAACAATGTTGGAGGACAAGTTGTTGAGAAACACGCTACAAGAAAGTGCAACTTTCATGACTCATGACACGTTTTGCTAAAGTCTAACAAATATGTTTTTATATTTCAAAAAGTAACACACAAAACCCTTTAAAATGCTGTAAACTTATTTAAAAATTAGCAAAAAATCCCAAGCACCTGGTGAAGGCACAGGAAAGGACAAAGGAACGAGCAACTGAAAGTTCCAAAAGACATCAAGAACTACTGCATCTCTATGTGCTTTTTGGATTAAAAATACTACCTTAAATCAATATGTGTCTTAAGAAAACATTTATGAATTTCCCAAAGTAAAAGTTGTGGTGGGAGGTTTCTCCTCTCCAACATGAGCATTTGCTCATATTTGCTCTAGGACACAGAGACAAGAGAGGGGAATGTTATTTGTTCATAGATATTTACATTTTTTTAGATTGACGACAAACAAGGATGAATAGAGGAGCGGTAAATGATAAATACTTCGACTTGTTGTTTCTTCATTTAAAATCAGGAAACAGAAAAGAAGCGTAAAGGTAAAGAGTATTTTGATAGATGTGTTCAAATCAGCAGAGATGGATGAAATTTATTCAGAAATATTAAGGAGCTAGCTTAAGCGATCTCTGAATCATTAGTAATTATCTTCAGGAACGCAGGCTGCAAATACTTTGGAAACAACTTCAGAATTCAAAATCCTCTAGATAAAATTGGAAAGCAACCCAAAATTGGCTGGTCATGGGAACTGAAAAGCATTACGTCTGGGAAGGAAAAAAATCACATGCTAGAATAGAAACAGAAATGGCTATGAAGCCTGTGATGTAGAAAAAAGATTTTAAGGCTACACAGAATCAACAGGTAGCAAAAATACATCTTGGAATTAATTCTACCTGATGGTGCAAATAAGCTGTCAAACCACCCCGTTAAATATATTGTAACTGAAATCTCAATTGCAAGACTGCCTCCATTACATTTTGTTTAATACAATTGAAGAACAAAGCCAAGCTTGAGGTAGGCTAGGAAAAAAGTGACAAAAATAATAAACAGCGTTGGAAGATAATGTATATAAAGCAAAAGTTGAAGGGCACACTGAGTCTAGATCGCAATTAAGGAAGGAAATTATAAGAAATCTTCTGATGTGCAGTAAGTCACCAAAGAGTTTAATTTCCAGTTGAAAAGATTTCTCCTATATACTGGTCATAAACCCAACCTGACTGTAAAAATGAGATAAGTATTGGAACAATCTAAGACTTCTGTAACTTTCTTCTTTGAGAAAATTTTCAGGACCGTTTAGGCCAGCTACTGCCAGGAAAGCTTTAAACACACTTCAGGCTCAGAGGAGGGGGAGCACTCTACACTCCTGTATTTCCATTGTATGTGTTTCAATCCTTTTGGACAAAATATATAGGATATAGGAACACAGCATGGATTTAACAATAAATGTAGCCTGTTTGTATGAGCTGTCTCAGAAAACAAACCTTTAGTATACAGAAAACGACTCTATGTTACTCTTTAAAGTCTTCTTCATGCTTCTAAGAGCCGTTCCACATCTGATGACATACTGTTGTGCAAAACATCCGGGAGTCCATCAGGTTTCTACTGAGAACACCAGTTTCATTATAATTTTTCAGAGTCTCTGAAAAACTGTGTGGTTATTTGGCTACAGTGTTGTTATTAAAGAATCACAGCCTAACAGTGCAAGAAGAGATGAACAGTTCATCAACCTCTCGCTTCCTTTTCAGACTGGCAGCAGTAGGAGAGGTATTTGATTAATACAGTTACTAATCTTTATAGATAGAGATCCGAGAGTAGAACATATTTCAGATAGCTGACATCCCTGAAGCTCAGCTGGGTCAAGTATGTAATGAAATGCAAAACATCGAGCCTCTGTGGAAGAGATAAGGAATAGAGATTTATAGATTGGGCAACAATAACAGCACTCAGACTTGCTAGAGATACACAAAGCTGTGTACCTAAGTTCCAATAAATCTAAGTTCTCTCCTAGGAAATTGCAAAGATAATTAAGCCTCTAGTAGTGGCTGAGCCAACGGGACAAAATCGTAATAGAGGATCCTAAATATGACCTCTGATAGTAACCCAGGTGAGCTCTGCACTGCAGTGAGGCAGATCAGTGAAGTTACTACCAAAAAAGACAGCAGAGAATCTGCCACTGAGGAGTAAGGCAGTCCAGCTTCAGGAGCTGTAGAATGTTGTTATCCCCACAATGAAGACATACCCTGCATCTCCCAGAGGAAGGAGAGAGGCACAGGTAACCCAAACAGATATTGGGAATCTATTCCTTTTTAATCTTCATTTAACGTTATTACACACAATGCTTCAACTTTGCACTTTTGTAGGCAGCATAACTCAGCTTTCTGAAAGGCTGGGCAAGCACACGTGTCTCAGCTCCTATATACACACCCTCACAGCCAGACGGGACATGGGGACATGCAGGACGTTCCCTTCCTCTTCCCAGCCACACTGCCAGAACTGAAGATGCTAGTGCTGTGTGCTTCAGTGCCACAGGATCAGTAATAATGGTCTCAACCAACTCGAGCTAAACCACCTTCTTCAAAAGCAAAATGGAGAGTGTCATGCTTTTTAGAATTCAGTTTTGTAAAAGAACATGAAAAATGAAATGAAAATGATCTCAGAACATTCCTTCCTTCCTCTGTGTCAAGAGATATTACCAGCTCAAGTGAAGAACAGGTATGTGGGCTGATGAAAAATGCTCTTGATTTTCCAGGAAAACATTTAAAGGTTCAGTGAGCTGATCTTTCCCATAACATCTTTCAGGCATGTAGTCCCAGGATTTTGCATTTGTTAGGTGACAATGAATTAGTTGAGCATATATGAACACTTCACCCAATTACACAAGGCACACAAGCATGCTCTTCCTTGATAGGCATTACAGATTCCTGTTGCAATCCCACAGGACTCTAACTGAAAGCATCTGGGCATGGGTAAGGAGGAACAAAATTCTAAGCAAATTAAGAAACAGGAAAGCAAACTGGTAATTATCCTCTCTGAAGTTCTCTATTTGATGAAGATGCTCAGGTTTAAGCATCAGATCAATCATTCCCAGTTTAATGTTTATCTCTGTATTTTCTGCTTCTTTTCCATACCATAAAGAAGGGCTCATGAACCTTGATTACTTCTGTTTTTCAAATTAAATCATGTGGCCTGATAAAAAATAACCACACCTCCCTCATAAATAATCTTGTCCTTAATCGAAGTAAAAAATGCCTCTCTAGTACAGAAAATCCCCAAGCTTAACACCAGGTAGGCTGGGAAAGCACACAGCCTATACTCTTACCCACACCTACAGCCTTTCCTAACGGCCACTGTTAGAGAAAGGATGTTGGGCTAGACCAGCACTTGGTCTGATACGTTTGTTCTTTCAATATCTCTGTTTATAATTTAGAGTTCACATGCTGGACCAAAGTTTTGACAGCGGTGAAGAAAACCATGAATCAAATACATACAAACTTTTACTTTAAGCTCTCTAATATAGCCACCTCCAAACAGCACAATAAAGAAAAGAATCTATTAATTTAGAAGCTCTTTCTGTATGACCTACCGTGCAGGACCAGATGGCTCCTCTCTTGCTGAACTTAACACAGTTTTAATTATGAGTTCCTAAAACAAAGAAGAAAATATTCACTGATTTACCAGTAACTCAATCACACGAACCCTCAGAAAATTAGAATTTTATTAGAACACACACAGGCATGATACTTAGCTGAGTCTCTAGGTTTGTCATCAGATGAATTGTTTGCTTACCACTACTCCAAGCTTCTAGTCTGCCCCAGATGTTCATTATTGTGCTACCCCAAGAATGTCCCACAGGTTACTGTCCTGATTTCTGCTGATTAACCACTTATCCAATTCTTCCATAAAATATCAATGGTAAAAAAAGACACAACAAAGGACTCCCTAAAGCTAGTTTCTGTGAATAGTGCTGAAGGGTGTTACAGAAAGAATTTATTACTTTGAGATTCAAACAAGCATTTTTTCAAAATTATATTTATTTTCAAAGTCCCTGGATGTAGTTGCAGAACAAGTCACTACAGTGCCTTAAGAATGACGTCAAGAATTTTGACTCGTCTGCAGTGAGATGTCCCTAAAGCTGTCAGTTGCTCTCAATAAAGCTCAGGTAAACAGCGTTATATGAGAGAAATGAGAAAGAAGGAATTCAAAATCAGTTCCCAAAAGGGAGCAAAGGATAAAGCAGCTTCCAGCCATCATCTCTAAATTGAAACAGTTTGGAAACTTAGAGGGAAATTTTCTTAGACACAGTAATTATACCTGACACACATACAGCAATAAAACACACCAACTGACCTCTGCCCAGTTTCAGTGTACTGCCACATTACCCAACTCTGAGTTAGGATAAAGAGGGTAAGGCCTCCACTAATCTTTGCTTTTTGTCTAAAACAACATACTGATGCAGAGAGGTTTTCTAAAGCCCTGAGGAACACAGGCAGATTTCACCAGTTGTGAATTCTCAATAAATTAAATAATTTATCTTGAACTTCTCAATCTTCTCATCTCAGCTGATTAAATCTGTGAGACCTGCAAATAGCCCTAATGAGAGTAGGCTTGAAAAGGTGAGATAGCACTTCATTCCTTTTACAAACACATGAAAACACTTTAGTATTAAGTTAATAGCAATTATAAAGTACATACAGTATGTAAAGTAGTATAAAGTTTGACAAGATTTTATGGGCTCTTATGCCTTATAACCTATTTGAAATTATTTCTGAAGAATTTTAGAATCTTAAAATTTTAGTTAGTATTTCCTGGAAAAACGTCCCATCAGTAGCTGAATACCATCCAAATATTCTTAAAATTCCTACCTTAACATCTGTAAACTGAGACACAGCAATATCAGGAATGTTTGGGTGAAGAGCTGGTAGTTCATGATATAAATTGGGAAAACAGACTAGAGATCCTAAAAGAACTTGCGCTTCAACTCTTGGTGCCTAAAAGAAAAAAACAGGTGGGGAGAAATATATATGTTTCCTGCAATCAGGAAGCTGACATTTCTAGCTTCTTTAAAAGAGAACAGCAGCTGAAACTCAACACAGCTATTTCCTTTTTCCTTCTGCAAATTCTGTAGAGCTGAGCAAACCAAGACCACAGCCCCACAGATTGCTACTTGTGCACACCCCATGCTCCCATTTTCCAAGACAGTCAAAAGGAAGCAGAGGAGTAGTTAGGACTACAGACAAATGACTGAGCTGCTAACTAGGCTCAGGTCTTAGGTTGAGCCAGTTGAACAGGATGTGGAAAACTAATGGATGTGACATGAGACATGACAGGTAACAGTGTAAAAATGAATGTACAGTCAAAATGGAGATTTTAAAACATTTTAAAGCACAGATAAATAGCAGTCACAATTCCGAGACCTCTGAATTGAAACAGTAAATTTTTTCTGCTTCAACAGTAATTTTTGCATTCTTCACATATTTTCTATAGAAAACTTGCATGTGTAGTGTTCTAGAATAAACCACTGACAGTATCAGTATTTGCTAATGATCACACTGACTTCAGGGGACAAGTTAACACCCTAGTCAAGCAAAAATACTGCTTGTTTTCTCTCAAACCCTTTCCACTCGGACATAAATGAGAATGAACTGATGAATACTTACATTGAGGAAAGAAGAAGCAGCCACTCTTCCTGCAGCTACAATGAAATCCATAATAAGCATGGTGGCACCAGGCAAACCAAGTGAAAAAAACTGAGGAGAGCAGTGCTTGATGATTGTATTTACAATATCCTTGCAGGAGGAAAAAGGAAGAGTATCAACAAACGAACAAAGACAGGTATTTATCAAAGGTAGGAAGTAAAAAAGGAAGGAAGCAAATACATTGTGGCAACTAAGACACTCATTACTGAGTAAAGAGTAGTATAAAAAGAGAAATTCTTAAGTATACTCATGTTAATGTGAGTAAACTGGGGCATATTTATAGATCAATTTACCCTTGTATGAGGTTGGCACCAGGTCACATCTTATATTCATTTACATTTAGCTTTTAAGAGTTCTATAAATGATTAACCATTCGTTTAAGTTCTCTCCAATGTGTATCATGCGACACTAACTTTAAAAAAGGTATTAACCTCTCACACATATCCGTATGGAACCAAAATATAAAGTAGGAATTATAATGAAGTGTTTTATAACATTTCTGGTATATAGTTATTCAACACAGTATACTATGTTCTTGTGGACTTAGTGGGGCAGTTTTTAAATTTAAAGTACATGATGCCTTAAATGTACATGATGTCCCTAAAGTTCAGTTTGTCTCTAATACTGAACTTGACATATTATGTGTATAAAATGTTTTAACTATTAAAAACCATCCCAAGTTCACAGATAGGCACAGCCCGCCCCCCTCCCCCCCTTTTCCTCCTTTGAAAAACTCTCCAATGGTGATAACCAACTAAATGGCAATGTTATAGGAAGATCTTCAATCCAGCAAGAAAAATCAGTGTAAACTGGATGTTTGAGGACAAAAACTGGAGGTGTCTTACCCACAACTATCTGTGGAATAACTGGAGTAATTTTGGACTAGTTCTGTTTTGCTCAGTTAATGCAAACAGGGTTGTCTGTACTTTTGATCTCCCTATGTCTCTAACTGCTCCTCAGTGAAGTTCACAAAACCAACTTTTTCACACTTCTGATGCAAGCTTTTAAAAGGAGTGTTTAAGCCATACATTTTCAGACTTGTTCACATTAAAAAGATCTGCTTCCACTGATTACATATACTCAGTATGTTTCAGTTTGCTGGTTCCTACACTTGCTGTAGAAATAAACTTCTCCCACGTAGTAAGTACAATTTACTTTCCCACTAGCTAAACTCCTGCATCAGGGAGAAGAACCTTGGAGAGAACTGCTTCCTTCTTCTTGCATGCTTCAATCTGTAACACACAACCAGTAAAAAAAAGAAAGTACCTTCTCTGCCCTCATATTTGCTTGAAATGGACTCCAAAAAAAAAAGCATTTCTGATTACAACCAAGGATATGGGGGTGATTTACCGAAGTCACATAACTATTTTCAAAGACAAAGTTAAATTACTCAGCTGAAAATCCATTTAGTATTTTTCATAAAACAATTTAATTTTTATACTATTTATATTAATCTGAATTGCATAATTAAACTTACTTGATCAACATGAAGAAGTCCACAGTGCATTATATTGTAGAAATGAGTTAAAAAATCCCTGTTTGGAGAAACATCTTGTCTTCGCTTCATTGTCTTACAAATGAGTTTATAAGCATGTAGCTTTCCTTGCTTGTATTTATCAGTCAGCATTGTTGCCTACAGTTTTAGAATGATATTTATTATTCATTAAAAAGAAATGATATTAAACACTCTTCTACACCTACATGAACCTTTATTTCTGTTTCACTGCTTAGGGCTCAAATTTACCTTGAACAGCCATGGTGTTAGAATTCTCAGTGGTGGAATTAAAACTGGTGGAGATGGTGAAGTTAGGTTATCTGTTGAAATACCAAGATTGTCTCTTATCTGCAATTATTAGAAACAAAACAAAAAGAAAAATATTTAAGGGCAATATATAAGATGGTGTGTTTTTCCTTCTGAAAATCCTGTCCTATCAGGTCAGGTTGAAGAAGAGGTTCAGTTCTTTTACCTTGGCCAGATTCTGCCACAGTTCACAGAGGTAATCAAAAACCTGGGCATGAATCTCTGGATCCATGATGCTGTTGACGTCTCCCAAAATCCCTAGCATTCGCCTCCACATCACAGTAGCAACATCTGCATGCCATCCTGTGAGTGTTCCCCCAGCCATCACGCTGCAACATTCTGAGGGGAATTCACTAGTTTCTGTAATGGAAGAAAAAAGTATAGTGAGACCTACCTCTCCAGAAAAAGAAATGTTCTACACATAACTATTATATACATAGATTTCTAAAAACTGAAAGGCAAAAAAAAAAAAAAGATCAAGCTTTCAGAGTTAAGATATTTCTTACCCATTCAGTCACCTCAATGCTGGGTATGTTTAGCTACATGTCTATTATCAAACTCTGTAGAGGAAGAATTGTCCTGTTTCTTATATTCTTTCCATACATTAACGTTTAAAGTCACTGCTGGAGCCCTAATAAGGATCTGATGGACCTAGTAAGGCCACTCCTTTTGTAAATGCTGTCTTACATTCTCTGGAGTCAATGAATCTCCAGAACTCCACTTGCCTGCTTCCATGTAAAATTCCATTTCGACTTTTTCCCAATAAAACAGAAAGATGATTTTCCTTAGAATCTACCAGGAATGCATTTAATTGCAAACTGAAGAGAAAGGTGAGAGTAAACTTGTCACTGGCTACTGTTCTTTAAGCAGCAAATTTGTGTGAGTGGAGAGGCCACATTCAGTAACCCAGCACCACAGCCTAACTCTTCCCTAGTTCTCTCTACACATCGGTGTTATACAAAGGAACATTCCTTTTTAGGCTGAAGATGGTTACTCTAGTTTGTCCATATAAAGAAAACGTTGATAGATTACAATGGCTAAAATCTACTCATTTCACACTTACCTAGCCGAGCAGCCACACTAAACTAGCTAGCAAGCCACAGTTTCAAAGCAGCAGGCATCCACAAACTCCTTTCTGCCCCTCCCAGATGGATTTGCAAAAACACCTCAGCACCAGAATTTGCTGAGATCTTCTGAAATCTTGTGGCTCCCACAAGCATACAAAATCAAAATTAAATCTGAATTTGGCCTAATCACATAGCCTCTTCTTTTGAAGATCTGGACCACTGTCGTAGAGACACTACTGGTTTCTAAGCTGTAGATTTCAAAGTACAAAGCAAAATGATTACACTTCTGTCCATCAGTAGGCTACTTAAAGGAAAAGGGTCTCAAATACACATCAGACACTCTTCTGTTTCCGTGAGACCAAATATGGGAGAAAGGGGAACTTTGTACTTACAAAGTCAATAGCTAAGATAGATGAAGTACTTACAAATTTGTTTAAATATGGAAGGGAAAAGAATCAAACTTCCACAGAGAAAGTATAACATTATTTTAAAATTACGCCGTATTTTTGGGCATCAATGATAAAACAGTCCATGGCAGGGCCATATACTAGATAAAGCTGCATGACTTTAAGTGTCAAGAAGAACAGTTTTCAACTATTAATCCACTGCTAACAGTTCTAATGAAATGCAAGATAAAATGCAAAAGGTTTTTGTTTGATTTTAAATCACCATAATTAAATATTTTTAAAAGTGCAGACAGCTTAGCCTTTTACACGATTGTCTACAACTAACGTGATACTGGCTACTTCACTGCATGGCATTGGAAAGAAAGAAAGAACAGGTTTGTATTTTCTATTCCAGATATTGCCTAGGTCATCTGGCGTCTGTAAAACAGAGTGGTGGAGCTTCTCATCCAGCTGCAGATCCTTCTGCTCAATATGATCTGCATGAAGAGTGGCAGGAGAGGGTGTCTGTGATCGGGATCCAAGAGCAGATTGGATTGGAGAAGCACTTTCAGAGCCTGCAAATGCAATTTTTAACAGTTACCTTAAAAGCCTTTTCTATTTTCTTGAGCTACTGAAATGTTGTCTAAACATAGCATTAAAAGAAAACTGAACTACATCTATATATATCAAATCTGGGCAAGAAAAGATATAAAAACTGTAAGCAGATCTCCCTCTGAATGGTGCTCTGAAAGAAAACGAGTCATGTGCAGGAAAGATGAGAGACGAACACCAAAATCAGACAGGCAAATGGACTAACAGAGTTCTGTTTTAGGGCCAAATAATTTAAAATGTGTTTTGTTTTGCAGCACTTTCAGTGTTCTGAATTAGTCAAATTTCTCTCCACATTCCCTCAACTGTGTTTCTCTCATTTAAGTACAAATTTTCTCGAAACAACTGTTCTTTCAGGTTTATGGATGCATATGAGTTAATTGAAAAACTTAAACCAGTATCTGACAATTTTTGATGTTTATCTGCCAATTAGGCTGAGAAAATCCATATGAAGGAAAAGTTGTGTCTAGTTAGAGGAACGTTATTTCCTCTAAGACAGGGAAATACAAGTGTTTGAATGGTAGCTCTGTAAAGGCATTTTTCCACGATCACCAGCGAGCAGCATTCTCTCCAGGCAACTATTTGGTCTCCTCTACTAACAGATCTGTGGAGAGGGAGCAAGTTTTCTTCTGCACTACCTTAGTTTCACTTCCTGAATTGGCCTAAAGATTGTTATAAAAAGTTGAGTTCAGTCAGAACAGTCAGACGGCAGAAAAAAAGAGAACAGATATTCACCACATACTTCCCTACACCTTGGCACACGTTAAAATGGAAGAATTAAAACCTACTAATTTTAATTAAATGTAACTGGGACCCAAAAATATTATAATATGTGAAGTTCAGTATTAGAGATAAATTGAACTTTAGGGACAGCAATGAAAAAGTGAGTCTTCTAAAACAGTAATTTTCTCTAATTATTGGCTGTGAAAAGTTCTTTCTTGTAAAGAGAGCAAATTGTTTGAAGAACATGACAGAAAATGTACATGTTATCAGAACAGAAATTGTGGTAAACAAACTTAATTACATTGTTAAACTGCAAAGGTCTCTATCTGATTTAAACAAAGCTTTTATCATCAATTTAAATCAACACCTCTGTGCAGGAGAGATGGACACTGCTGCTTCATGCACAGACCAGCATTTCACTCAACAGCTAATGGTGCTCTTGCTACTCACGACTTGTTTTCCAAATGCTCAAAAAGATAATGAAAATACACACTTAAAAGCTGTTCAATGAAATATTTTCCTGCTTCTCTTCCAGTTTGCTCATTAAGTGGGGATGGTTGAAAGTAGATGAAGAGTAAGATCGAGAAAGGGAGAAGAGAAAGTGAGGGAGAGTGGGACAGAGAGGGTAGGAGAGGGAATGAGAGGGAGAGAAAGTGTGGGCAGAGGAGGGAGGGAGCAGAGAAGGGAGGGAAAGAGAGACCTTTGTATATGACGGAAGAGAATGGACAGAAACAATTGTGGAAAATTTGCTGAACTACTTGAGTCTTCTAAGATGCACTAAAAGATACTTCAGCATATGTGGATCCAAATTTGACTGAGAATACTACAGGATAAACTTTTCGTGGGATTAGTAAACAGCAATAAACGGTAAACTTCATAATTTGATACTAGAAAATAATGCCTATATGCCAGGAAGAAATTTTCCTTCCAAAAACCTTCAAAGAAGAACTATTTAGAAACAAGTGGTTTTCTGAGCAGCAGAACCACTGAAAACTCATTTCTCATGAGCATGTTTTGAGGTTGAGTTTCTGCATGGATTTGCTGGTATCTAACATAGAGAATTCATGTTGCAGTCCCCTCCCAGTCATGGGACTCCGCATACATGCAATTTTCACTAGATAGCTGCCTATCGTTCGTAAAACTTCAAAGAAAAGAATGTCCTTCTGTTTTCTTATATGTCGATTTAGCAGAAATTAGATAACGGTCTCCAACACTGTTGGGGGTGTGGAACAGTCAGAGACAGACAGTAATTTCCCAAGTCTTCCTTCCTCAGGAAACCCAGCTAAATGCATGGGACACACAAAAGCTGCCTCTCCAAAACAGTGGTCCAAACAACGAGAAGAGACAGCCACAGTACCTCTCAATGAACAACTCAGTCGTTAATTGCAATCTTATCAATTCAATTACAGTGCAAACTTAGATGAAAATACCAAACAGTAGTGAAATTATTAACATATACAAACAAACAAACAGAAACAGAGCAGAGTTGCTGCGAGGACTTTCGATGAGCACACAGCAAAGGAAAAAATGAAGAGAACAAAAGTCAAGCTGAACATTGTTGAATAAGCTGAACAACAATGTCCACGAAAGCTAATACCATGCTTCTTTCAGCAGAAGGCAATTTTAGAAAGTGAAAATCGTGGTGACGGAACTAAAGATGTCTTTCAGTATCTCTGAAAATGCAGAGTTTGATTTCTCACAGAGAACAAGACACTGTATGCAGGTACAAGCTTTCACAGATAAACAGGAACTTATTCCCAGGGTTGTAAGAGGAATGGTAGTGCTTAACAGTTATGGTACGAAGAGTATGAACGTGACTATGGACATCTTTACTTTCTTTGGCAAGAGACCGTTCCTCTTCAGAGAGGAAGATTCTCTCTTTCAGAAAGGAGCCCATTCAGTTTGGGTTAACTGCAGCACTTGATGGTTGCTGACCTAACTGTCACCCTCTATCTCAAGGAACAGTTGCGCAGTAAACTGGGGGAGCCTCAAGCTCATCAGCTGAGGCTGTGAAACACTGCTCCTGACAGGCTTACTTTTTCATGAAAACAACAGGGAAAGTAGTAAAGGAAAAAAGAATTCTGGAGTTACACAAATGGAAACTGATCTTACGTGGCACAGTAAGGTTCTGCATATTAAAAGCTCCCATTTACACATTTGACAATGTAGCGAGAGGTTAAGATAGATGTATATAAAAGAATTCCATGATACTTCAGTGTGATACACTGATTTGAAAAAGTGCTGTCAAAGCCTTCAAGGGAGAAACAGAAAATCAGCTATTTGACTACCAGTAATCGAAGGACACTCATAAGAGATCTAGCATATATTACGTTGTTAAGAGTTTTCTCCCTGATAATTGTATAGATTTTCTCATGAAGGGTTTAAAATACATTTAGCATCAAGCCAAGGATCATATGGGTAAGTCAGTCAGACATAGCTTTTCCACTTATTTCACATGTTACTTTTCAATAGCAATCAAGAAATAACTGAAATCCAAGAATCATCTTATATAGAACAGAGATTCATTGCAAAAGTTAGAGCTTGCATTCTTCAGGATGGGTAGAAAATTTCTGAAATAAATGCTCTTTTTTTAGCGTTTTTTTTTAACTACTTTACCAGTAATAGTTGCAGCTTCAGCAGACAATGGTTGCTGATTGAGACTACTTGTTTCCGAATCTATGTGGAGGGTAGTTAGACTGGCCACTTCTTGCTCCTCGGCACTCTGTTGCTGTCCTGAAATTGCATCAACGTCAGTGGAAGCTGGTGTCCCTGCCTCAGTGCCAAAGTTGAAATCTGTATGAAGAAAGCACTGTATTAACTCACCACCTAAAAATACCACTAAGAAAAGACAAAAGCCCAGGACCTCCAAAATTCTCCATGAAAAACTTGTATGTGCATCTCCTATGTTGCTAACACACTGTTGCAAAATCTACATAAAATGTATCAGCAGAATTGACTTATTATGAATATTCTCATTTCTGTCACAAAACTGCAACTGTGCTTCTGGAAAGGACATTCCTATTGCATGTCCTGTATTCTGCTTTGTTGCTGGAAGTGCATCTACCTGACAATAACACAAAAATAATGGAAACATACATTAAGGAATTTATTTGCAAAATTTACAAGCTGGAAGAAATATCCAAGTTGGTTGTTGAAGCACTAACTTCAAACTAAAAATATTATGGCAAATAATACTATTGCAAATTTTTCAACACTGAAGAAAAAAATGTCCCGTTGAAATATAGGTTTAAACACCATCACTTAGTTGCATAACACCTACATATCTAAAAATTGTAATTTCTTCAATAAATTCTACCATATAAACATTATTTCTCTCTTACATAATACATGAAGACATAATTCCTAGCAACCATAATGACCTCTTCTGTTAAACAGGAATGGGAATGGATAAACAAAAAGTATTATGTTATCACACAAAGCATACTAATTTTAACAAAGCGTACAGATCTTACCATGATTTTACACTTAGTATCCTGATTAATCTATAGCTACACAGAGACTGCTGTAAAAATATCAGGAGCTCTTCTTTAAGTTTTACCTATGTGTTTTGAAAAGAATTAAAATAGCTTCCGAATTTAGTAACCGTTCACGTTCATATTTTGTGCAAAACAGATGGATGCGCTCCAGGCAGAAGACAGTATTGCCTTCTAACTTTGGTTCACTCTCGTTCTGCTTTTTGCACAGTTGTATTCCAGTGCTGTTTTGTTTATACACTATAAACACAAGAGTCTCTCAAGAACTCTGCATGCTCCATTAACTTGCTAATGATTTCAACAGGAAATCAAAATAAACTCTCTTTACAGAAAACTGCCAGCATACAGCTCTACATCAAAAATAAGAAAGAAAAGGAAAATTTGCAATCAATCAATCAAAAATGTTATTACTTTTGGAAAAATATACTTGCTTTCAAATTTTCGGCCATCATACTGGAAGGCGCTGAAGGAGTCCGAGTGGCTGTCTGAGCTGATGAGGTCACTGCTGCCCGCACTGGCAGGTGAGGTCCATTCGGAAGGCACGCCTGGGTCGTCTATAGGACGCATTTGGTTCTGTTTGTTCAATATATCAGGAAGGTCTTTAGGAACTTCCAGGCTGCCAGGACTGCTTCCTCTTCTTGTCACATTCTGAACATTGAAGAGATAAATTATCTTACGATCTTGGACAGCTTATTTACATCAAATGGAAGAAGCAATCCCACATTTGCAAATGTCAGAATGTAACAAATAGTTCCTAAGTACCTAAACCAGAAATCGCCATCATACTACATACATAGCCAAGACTTCCCAAAACCCCAGATGGGCAGCAGGGAGTGAAGAATCCAGGCAGTCAAAGAATTTCATTAATATAAATTTTATTTGCTTAATGAACTTTTGGGGCACACATTTTAAGAGGTTAGGATTCAGACTAGCATGTGCCATGCATGTATTAGGCAAGACTAGAGAGAGAAAAAGAGTAAAAAAGTATATTATCTCCAGATTATGTCTAACTCAGTAAAGAAAATTTGTCAACTTTGGTTCCAGACACAAGCAGAAAAAAATGTCAAGGCATTTTGTGTTTTCTGGCCTATGGCTACCGTGCTATGAGCAAAAATTTAACATACACCACAAGAAAATTAATTAACTAATTTATGCATTCATTTTCGTATGATTAAGCCAAAACCTCAGTATTGACTTGGACACCAAAGACAGTGTATAACAGAAATAAGGCACATAGATTTGCTCATATAAAAGTAAGGTGGTGTTCTAATTGGAGTCTTTCTTTAAGAAAGCCCATTTTTTTCACAGATAGGACTGCTCGAGAGGGGAGACAGATAAAAGAACCAACCATCAAGTTTCATAAACATGAGGTCAATACAAGAGAGAAAGAAGCATACATTTGGACAAACTCTAAAGGTCCTCTCTTGCCTTTTATAAAAGACGACAATAATAAACAATTTTTTCCAGGAATTGGAAAATTGTAAGTAGAAAAAAGAACTGAAAAACTTTGAAATGCTGCATTTAAATTGTTACCCACTTTTCTTCATTTGCACCTTTTTTAATTTAATATTTCCTCTTTCATCGCTCGTTAATAAAACACCTATCTCTTCAAATCAGCTGTCTTGTTCTGTAAGCATTCAACAGTAACCAGAAATTCTTGACTTAAAATTGATTATTATTTTTTCTCATTATGAATGACATTCCAAACAACAATATGACACTTCTGGAGAAGTGCAGGAAGAAAGCACATGAAAAGTTGGTTCAGTTACCAGAGATCTGTTTACAAGAAATTACTCAACCCTTTTATGTGTTTTAGGGAACTGGTTTATAGTGTCACTGACGAGTTTGTGCATATGTGCAGACTTACATATTGAACTGTAGGAATTTTAATGGCTTACCAGTGCACTACCACTGCGGAGTCTCTCAGCTATAAATTCATCCATGAGGTCAGGAACATTTGTATTGCTACTGCCAATATCACTATCAATAGGGTGCAGCTTTTGATTCATGTCCTCTCTATTAGCTAAAAGCAAATGAACAACTGTATATAGTAAAGAAGACATCAAGACAGTTTCAAAACAGAAACTAACAAATAAAAACACCTGCTAATTAACATAAATTAAAAAATCAAAATTGCCAAACATGCATTTTAAGAACTTCCCTCTTTTAAAGCAGATTCTACTTTAAGAATTAGTACAGCTTCTTCTTCCCACTAAGCAGGGGTTAGTCGATTCCAGTACCACCTTTAAGAGCAAGAAGCTTATAGGTAAGCACTACTCAAAGTTGTTAATGCTTGCATTAAGGACACAGCATATATTCTTCCTCCATATCACGACAAAATCCTAAACATTTTACACAATTCCTACAGGCTCATTCTTCATTGCATTCCCAGTGACGGGCTGTGGCAAAAATAAATGGGGTTGTACTATGTACTAATGGCAAATGTCAATGTGGCACTGTGTACAGTTAGTATAAATAGTGCAAGGAAAATGCTATGTAATAAAATTACATGCTTGTACATGGAATGAACAGTCAAACTTCGGATGGTCAATGGTCATGAACAATTAATTAAGTTCACTTATTTATCACTGTTGTATTTTTGATATAACTATACTGTTCATAGTTAACTGTGCTGTTACACATGATTTCACAGTCTTCACCTCTAAAGTCTTTCAGTTATTCATGCTTTGTCTGTAAGAATTTTTCCCTATCCCCTCTCAGGAAACCACAGCGCAGTTTATTCTAACAAGGAGGCTCTGTTAAATGTTACGGATTTCAAATAACAGGTACGTCTCAAATCAGTGCATTCTAGCTCTCTCTTTGCAGAAGCCTAGATTCTGCAGAAAAGCAGAACTCCTTTTTGTGACCCATGCCAATCAGGCTCTTGCCGGTGCTCTGCTTACAGAGACTGCCCTCAGGTGGCATTAACATCTCGATGCAGGATGCAGTACAGAACTCCCCGTTAATCATGCCAGCGAAACAATGGGAAAAAAAGAAAACCTACATTACTGCTGAAAGTTAATTTATTGTTCATTGAAAGTTATGTGAACTAGGACAATGGGTATTAGAGTGATAGCCTTCTTTTTTGATGAGTCCACAGAAGTCTCATAGTTAGCAAGAGAAAGACTGTCATGAGACCTTCATGAACATCCATGATTCCAAGAAAAAAGAAAGCAATGAGAGATGTTGCCGAGATGCAACTGCATCCATTGTGATGAATGAACACAGAAAGGCCTAGAGCATGTTTTGAAAAAGACTCAAACAAAACCTTATGATCAGACTCACAGAGAACTGCTGTAATGAAATCATTCCAGGAACAGGAGATTTCTGTTTCAGACTATTTTTTAGAAGTTATCTAAACCAACCTTCAAATGTAAATTTGAGGGGCTTTGTTGTTTTGGAGGAGGAAAGGGAGGAAGAGGAGGAGGAGGAAGAAGAAAACACACTAAATGAACCAGAAATACAATTACTTCAACCTAGCTGGTCTAGAGCCAGGTCCTTCTGACAAACTACACTCAGAGTGGAATAGCACTTTCTGATAAAATATGCGTATGCCAATCATTCAGTAGGCGGAATTTTAAGGCTCTGTACGATAGAGGAACATTCAAAACTCTGAAGCCTTAATCCTTTATTAGGTCATTTACTGTCTCTTCCTCTTCCCTAACCTGATGGTCTTCAGCAGCAAAGAGGTTCAACTAAATATCTTGAAAAGGGAAATTAGTAATTTAAAGTACGTAAAAGTAACTTATGCTGGGAGAAAAATCAGCTGGCTGTAGGCGCATGCATAACGAAACAGGGAAAGCAGTGATCATCCCAAAGCCTTTTGATTGCTTATCAGAGCTTGCTTCAGTTGCATTAAGCCAAACTGGTGCTGCCTTTCTCCTTTTGCGCTCTGCACACTGTTAGTGCTCACCTGCAGCTTTCCTTCCAAAATAGCCCATTACATGACTGTACAGATCCCTCAGTGGAGCCTCTGCTGGCATTCTGTTCTGCCTCTGTGGGGAAACATTTGCCTTCGGCTTCGAAAGAGCATGGACAACAGTTTTATAAACACCACCCAGGGAGCCCTGCTGTTGTGCTGAGTCCTGACCTGATGATGCTCTAAAGGCACTGCGACTATGGAACTGGTTAACTGCAATACCTTCTTTTTGCGACATGGCTGCTGGAGTTTCTGTAGATTCCTTAATTTGCTTGCTGCCAGCTGAAGCAGCACCGATCGCATCTAGAGGTCTATATATTCCAGGTCTAACCAGCTCCATGCCAGCTGATGAGCTGGTGCTTGCACTGGTACTGCTGTTGCCGCTACCACTACCACCGCTACTGAAGCCACCGAGTTTACGAAGTCTTGCTTTCCAGGCAGCCTCTTTGCTTTCAAGAGGATTGTAAAATTGAACCGATTCTGTAGATGGCCTAAAAGTAACATGAACGCTATTTCTTTTTTTAGTCGTTATTTTCATGATTTTGGCCCTGTGAGTTACGGTTTCAGATATACTCCTTTTAGTTGGTGACAGTTTGCTCGTGCCTCCGATGTGAGGCAGCTGAGGGTTAACTTGTGCTTTAGGAAGAATTTTCTTTGCATGCGAAACACATGAGTTGGTTACTTTTTCATTAAACTGGGCACTTCTATGCTTTTCAGCTACTGCTGCTTCCACAACTAAATCTACATCAGCTTCAGTGGCTGCTTGCCTGTACAGGTATCTCTTCCCTTCTTTGCTGCTAGGACTACTTGACCCAGGGTCAAACATGCTTTCATATTGTTTATCAGTATTTAACTGTCTGGCTTTATCGAATGCTTGATTTCTTGTAAAAATGTCTACTTGAGTAGGTGCAATATTACTTATAAAGCCACTTTGGTTTTGTTCTAGGTGCAGCTCTGTGTCATCGGCTCTTTCTGTAACAGTGATGCTATTGGTGCATTGACCGGTCTGATCTCTATTTTCTAATCCATCCAGTGGTAATCTATCATTCCTATTTACTGAGGTATCAACTTCGTGAGCAGAAGCCTCACATTTATCTATCTCAAAGTTACCGCCAAGTTCTTCTTTTTCTTTAAGATATTCTCTCAGAGAGGAAAGGAGATCATCTTCACCTTCAAGGTCAACATATTGGCTTTGTTCAAAGGCTGTGTTTGCAAACTCTACCGGCCCTATTAAATGACAAAGATGGTCATAAATACTATCCCCAACTTCCAAGGAGGACTCTCTGCTATTGGTATCAGTGATATGGCTTTCAGTGGATCTATGCATTGAAGAGGTCTCAGTGGAACTCTGTAAGCTTGGAGCATGATGGGATGAACTGTCAATGACAGGAACTGCACCTTTGGCTCGTTCAACTGCGAATGGTTCCAGGATGTCAGAGGTGCTGCTGCTTCGTGGCAGTGGCTGTTCCTCATTTAATGCACCAAAAACTTCACTTGGAGCATCTTCACTCTGTGAAAAATGTCTGACTCGAGGTGGACGTGGAAGAATTTGAGCATCGTCAATGTCTGTAGGAAAAAAGTATATGTAACATGCACTAGAATTTACATACAGAGATCATATTTATTTACCACTACATCCTAATTACATGACTTTAAAAGCCAGGAAAGTCCAGAGCCTTGCTTTCTTAACTACAACAGAAACACTTTTTTCCAGTACTACAGTGTTAAACACACGCACATAATATCCAGTACAGAATGTAATATAAATGAGTTAGACCATCAGAACACAGTTTTAAATGTTAACATGCATGAGAACAAACAGTGAGACCATGGAACGTTTGGAAATACAGTTAAAGCTAGGGCTGTGCCAATAAGTTCAATAATTCAATCAATATTATTCCAGCTAGCTTGTTCAGGAAATGGTTACCTGGAATACAAATTAGCTTAATGACAGTACCCTTCATGGAACTTATATCTTCAGAAAAATGCACGACTTCAAAGAGAAGGAGTAAGTTTTCTGGAAAATTAGAATTGCCTACTCAAGTGGCAAACTATTACTTTTTCATAACTTGAATGAATACCTAAAAATTACTGAAACATCAGAAAGAATACTGTCATACAATTATGAATATTATGGCATATGTAATCCTAAATCCTATGGCAGATTGTATCCTAAAGGCTAAAGCTTTCAAATGACAGGGAAGAGCTGGCGCGATACAGAAAAGATGACTGTATGTCAGGCATAATGTAAAGACAGACCCTTTTTCACTAGAAGGGTGTTTTGTCTCATCTTTCACAAAAATGTGGAACTAAATACTTAATGGAGGCTTATGTCCCCCCTCTTCTTCCAGTTTTACTCAAGCAAATGGGACATCTATAAGAATTATCAAATTAAGGACCCTGCTACTGAAAAACATCCTGCAGCCTCACAACAGTTAACGTTAAGAGTATAACCAAGATCAGAATATTTGTTATGACCATTTAAATCAGTGATACCTTGTCTCGGTTGAGACTGCTGGTATGTTAACATCAGTATAAGTCATAGTTAACTGCTACAACAGCTGCATTTCCATCAGGGATCACCTAGGAATTGTACAGAAGTATCTTTAGCCCACTTCACGTCATCCACCAAAACAAAGAACCTTCACACTCCTCTTCAGATGTCCTGATAGGAACACTACATACTATCAAATCACCGGTGCAGGCAAGACCAAGTACCTCCTACAGACAAGCCAGCTAATTGCAAGAATGTGTGTGATCCCTTGTAGTCTTTTTATGGGAAAGGCACTTGAACAGGAAGGTAAAAACAGCTTTCTCCATTTTCTGTTGCTTTCTTTTTGATAGAATCCTTTATTTCCCAGATCTATTTTTGACCACATTCCACTTTAAAAGCATATCTACAACTTTTTAAGTCAGGAATAACAATAAAGAGCTTAAATGAACACCAACAAGAATTACTTGCCACAATAAACAGACTTACCTTGATCTGCCTAGAGGGTTTATCTTCAAGACTGCAAGGGTGAATTTACTAAAAATCAGCAGAAAATTTAAGTCCCTTTCCCTCCCCTTAATCTGATGTGTTACTGCCAAAATAAAGAAACTATGTTGAATCAATTTTAAAATATATCAAATTATTACTTCATGGATCTCTGTAACTATTTCAGTAATATTTAATAATGATAACATGAAGTCACCTTAAAAACCTGTCTTAAAGTGCTCACACTTTAACTAAATGTATGCCTTGGAAGAAGACGAAACCTGGTATTTCCATGCCCAATTTTTCAGGGCAGTTAAAATTTGAAAATTAAAGTTTGGCCTGATAGAAAATGTACTGAACTGTAATGAAGCTCTTACAGAAGAAATAGAGAGGTCTACGTTGGAAAAAGAGAGTAGACATCCAAGCTATTTCAGAAAATAAACATGAACTGAAAAATCAGCCTACATGGCACAATTTATTATCACTTTCCTCTCTCTTCAGCTTTGATAAGCAACAAATTTCTCATCATTGTTCTTGTTCAACTTATTACTAACAACGTGAATGAACAGACCCTGAAATGAGTGGTGTCTCTCTCTAGTTGGAACTGTTAAATCAAACTCTACTGACTTAGACAGAGATTAACACAGGTTACGCTTATATAGTCTCAAAGCAATTTCTTACAGCTGCAAAAAAAAGGACCACAGGATTCAGTCAAAAATATGTACGATAATGTTATATGAGATTAATGTATGTAACTAGGATACACCCATCTCACCCCTGAGCCCTCAATATGCATCTTTCACACCTTTTGTAAACTCGAGCTTATCTAAAGCAGCAGCCTGAGGATTGGCACACTGTGCATGCATGCAGTGATTATGATTTTCTAGGATGTTAAAAATTACTGGATGGAGAACTCCAAATGCACGCAAAGCTGCTCCACACATTGAAATAAATTCAGCTCGATTTTATTTCAATGTTGATCCAGTACTAATTTTAGGCGCTCATGTATGCGTGACCAGCACATACAAGTATAGAAACACTTTCAAACGAATGTGTAGTGCTTGTGCCAATAGAGATTTCTTTTTTGTGGAACAGAGGAATAAATTAGAGAAATGAAAAATATACTGTTATTGCCACACCAGCATTGAAAACACCGACAGTGTTCCACAGGAGCTTTCACTAACTACACTGCGGTTGTGTGCCAAGAGGTTGGGTATGTGACACTGCATGTACGGAGGAGAAACACTGGCCGGGATCCTAATATGTTATAGCGAGGAAGAGACGGAAATTGGTAGTTCAGTCACATCTTTCCTTAAATCAACCTTACCTCTCCTTTTTCTGCTGAAAGGCAGAAAGAAAAGGTAGTTTTTCATCATCAGGTGGGAGATAGATATGCTAGACACAAACTCATGGAGAGATAATGTTCTGGCAAGACAGCATGAGAACTAATAGAAGATCCCCATATAACATTGGGACAGGATTATAGTTTATCATGGGCAGTTAGTTCAGAAAGTGGAGAAAAAATAATGTTTTGCCCCCCGGTTTTCATTTCGTTTTTTCTAAGAATATTCCCATTCTGGGAGTTTCTGAGATTAAAGAATAATTACAGCCATATTGACATTACAATTATGATTTCTTTCTACTGATTAGGGAGCAAGGTTTTAAGGGCATAACATAGGTCTCCTCGTCGTGTTAATAATTCCTTTGATTCTTTCAGTTCCAGCAGATAAGGAAAAATCTCCCACCTACAATTCATTAGTCTGCCATTGTGGCCCATCGCTTCCAGGAATCTGTCTACATCTCACCAACATCTTTTTCCATAAGGAGTCTTGTACCTGAAAATCCTCAACAGTTCCAGGAATGAAGGGTTATTTCACCAGTTATCCTGTAAATGTGCAAGACTGGATTTCCTCTGATTCTAACAGGTTAAAGTGCTCTTTAGAACTACTGCAGATTTGCAGCAATTGCACTATACCAAATCACTTCACTGTACTAACTAATCATCTTAAAGCATAAATCTTGACTTCCACTTTGTGGATCTGATTTGAAAAGATGCAAATATTCTGCACACAAAAATACAGCATAACTTAGAAACTACACAAAGGAATTACAGCCTTAGAAAAAGCATCCTGTGTGATGGCAGATGACTAGATGTTAATACTGAACTTTTGCAATATGTTGTGTTAACGTACTGACTGATCTTCAAGCAGAAATATTATGTTTCCATAAATAGCAAATTATAGTTGGTGCTCTGCCTTAGTCTTGAAAATCAATGTATTGTACTGCACATAAGGTAAAGGGTTTGGCATAAATGCTTTCCTTCAGACTGCCTGTCAAGATTCACCAGCATTCAGGAAGTCAATCCATCAGTGAGGAGCTTCACAGCTAAAAAGAAGCTGAATGCTACTTCAGAAAACTTAAGCTTAGGGCACCCTATTCTTTTGGAATCACAGAAACATAGAATGGTTCGGGTTGGAAGGGACCTCTAACGGTCATCTAGTCCAACCCCCCTGCACTGAGCAGGGACATCTTTAATCATTTGAAATATCCTCTCCTTCGAGTTGTGTTGGATCTGAAAGTCGGTTAGGGTAACAGGGATATTAATATAATCACGAAATAAGAGGAAGGGCTTTTACAGCTAGCTAAACATCATTCACTACCTAAAGGATGATTATGATAGAAACCATATGATTACTTCCCAAATTACATGCTGTACATCTGGACACAGAAGGCTTTCATGAAGCTGTTCCAACACACACACCTATCTGAGAAGGCAGCAAAAGCAGGAAGTACCTGGGAGCTTTTCTGTGTTAGAAGTGCAAAGGTCTGTAAAATTATTTACCTTCTAAAATTGACACTGGTTGCGCAGTCTTTGAATCGGATGAGTATCAACAGAAAGGATAATAGCCAGAGGGCTATCAGGTTTGGGACACATTAGAAGAAAGATGCAAGCTAGGACTTTCCAGAAACATAGATGATAAAACTGACTGCAAAAGCACTTTGTCTTTAAGACAGGATAATTAAGTATCAGTGACTGTATGACAAAAATAATATTTCACTATGAGAGATCAAGCCCTTCTGTAGATGCTCTTAAGATCTTCATTGACTGTATCCAACAATGTCATGGCCAGGTAAGATCTATTTCCTAGCAGGCTGTTCATGTGCTATTCCTAAGAAAATCCCTATCTTCTAAGTTCTATTAATTTCTATCTCAACAGAGATATCCTTTGCACTCACACATTTATTAATTTATTACATATATTTGTATTTGATTCTTTCTTTGTGGTGTCAAGATATGGACTTGATCTTAAAGGTCTCTTCCAACCAGATGATTCTATGATTCAAATACTTTTTTTCATTGTGAAAGTCTGCTCTCTCCTAAAATGGTTTCCTTAAACTTTCCTGATTCTCTGTTTATGTTTTCAAACTGAATACTAAGGCACCACATTTCTGTTTCACAACAACAAGCCTTAATTTTGCACACATAACAAAATACAGTTATGAAAATACAGTTCTTGATACTTCTTGGGTGGCAAAGGCAGGCAGGAGAGACAGAAAAGTCAAAACCCAAAAAGAACATATCTGCCGTTAAAAAATTACTGCCATGAAGTCCTTGTACAGTTTTCACTACATATTTAATCCTCCAACTGTGCTGCCTGTTTTTTTTTTTTTTTTCACACATTGAAACAAAGGCATAATATGACTGTCTGCCTTAACATGCTACTAATTTACACCTAGGTAATAGCCAGAGCACAGGAAAAATAACATTATCTGTAAATTTCCACGCATGCATTTTAAAATTCTATGCTAATTCTAATTGTTGAATCTGTTAGTTCAAAAAAATTATCCAAAGAAAGCTACTGTCAAACTTCTAGCCAAGTTTCTCCCTGCTGGACCACACATAATGTTGAGGTAAACTACAACTCTGTAAAAAATGGATAATTTGGAAACCAACACTGAAACACTTCAGAATTCCAAACTGGATTCATTTTCTGAATGTTTTCATATATTAATGAAACACAGGCATGCTGTAAAGCCTATTACATGACACCACATCCTTCAGACACTCTCTTTTCATGGGAGCTAATGTATGTCATTATCACGGTTTCCACACAACATCTACGACATAGAATTGAAAAAATGACGGAAAAAGACATAAACAGCAAATCAAAGTAAAATTCTGTTCTTCCTTTCTCTCCCTCACTCATCACAAACAACATCTTTAGATTAGTTGTACTGTCTGGTAGATTCTACATTCCTCTTACCAATAAATTGAAAAAGCAAGAGATTTCTGATTTTCACTTTTACGATAGTAAACATTGGCACAGCACTAACTTCTAACAGTTCCAGAATGAATTGCAAAATAGCATGACTGAAAATATTCATTCTTAATCTCTTCCCCTCTCCCCCCATCCCCCAAGTAGTTTTACTTTGAAAAATTTAATGATTTAGCAGAATTTGAAAGCAGAAGGTTTAAAAAAGTGATAAAGGGGGTGCAGAAATTAGCAGAGGTGGCACTACCTGAAAGCTCATCAGAAAGGGGAGTGAGAACAATATCAGGCAAGAAGGGTTTGGAAGTATGGATCAGAACAGGAGCACTTTTAGCACTGCGTATATAGGCCGATGGCAGAGCACATTCACCAATGGATCGGCTTCTCATGGCTTTAAAAAGGAAAAGAAAGAAGTGGGGAAGGAAAAAAGAAGAGTGACTATAATGAAAGGCTCGTGTCACAGAAAAAGCAGCAACAGAGAAAACAAAGATAAAAAGGAAGAAAATTCAAAAATTAAAACATTTCAGCACGGCAGATATTGGCAGAGCTGTAAGAAAAGAAAAAATCAGTGGACACATAAGACATTTTGAGTTTTTAACTTTTATGTAAAGCAGCAACAACGTCTTTATTATGACGATTACAGAGATTTTGCATTCAAAATCAAGAAACTAATTAACACTTTTTTTCCCATTGCATCAGGGGTTGAAAAATCAAACTTAAAGTCACTCCACAAGCACTTGGAACTTCAAAACATTTAACAGAAAAAGCTACTTACACTACATTTGCATTTTTCTTTCAGGTTTACTCCTGAAAAAGCATCTCTGAATTTTACCCATACCCATGATTCTCCAAAAGAGATTCAAAAGCATAAGGAGAAAATGAACAGTTCTGTGTGGAGAAATTTGCAATACAACTTGTTACAGTTCCACGTTAAAAATGAAGTGACTGAAGTGAAATGGTTTGACAACAAAAAGCATTAAATTGTTTCTCTTCCTTAGGGTCTGGCTTTTAATCTACACTGGATAAATCTTGCTAAGCTGATTCTAATTCACCTTTTTGTATCTCACAGCCTCACAACAGTCCTACAGAATGGAAAACATAAGATCTGTGGCATCAGGATCAAGGTTATATCTACAGGTTTTCTAACAGATTTAAAAACCTTTATGACGCTTGTTTTCCTTTGTCAGAGTAAGACATACCAAGAACCAATACTGTGTCAATCTCAAAGTGCACTTGAAGTTCTTAAAAAAGTAGTATTCATTGTTTCAAGCAGCTTCCTTTTCAAACTGCTGCAAATTTGATAACTTGGTTTAAAATAGTTGCTGATAAACTTCTTTTAAGAAAACTTCAGTGCATCTTACAGAAATACTATCAGTACAATATTTAACCAGTCTTTGAATTTTCCTATATATATTTTCAAAACAACATGAAACATAGACTTGTAAGCTTAGTGCTCCTGATCTGTATGGGAATCAGAAATACATGAATGGAGTGCAGTGAAAGTTGAGCATATCACGCTTCTAAATCAGGTTAAAGAACTGTCCCTAACAGCAACATGCAGATAACTTGAGTAGGTCAATATACACAGAGGAGAAAACACATTTGACAAAGGCAGCACAACTTAAAGAGGAGTCTTAACATCAGTTTGAAAAAACAATTCAGAAAGACAGACGTTTTAAGAATGAAGCCATTCTTATTAAACTTAAGTTTATAAGACAGAAACTGTTTCTTTTCAAAAAAAAGCAAATGTGTGTAAGGCTTTGACATCTCTTTGTTTAAGAGAAACAATAACAAAATTCAGGACACAGTTAGATGCATTATAGTCATCATTGTGCATCTTAAAATGAATGTAGGCAAGAGAAAAAACAGCAAGCTACGTAGTAAATCTCAAGGGTCTTTTCCAACCTAAATGATTCTATGATTCTACATAAACAAGTTTTTGAGATTGAATATTGTGTTGATGACAAATCTTAACATAAAGTGCCCCTTTTTCCCAGCATATGACACTGATATTAGCAAGGGAGGAGGGGGGTCAGAACAACCCACTTCCAAATTGTAAGGTGGAAATTTTACAAAAACTTTTGAAGGAAAAATTGTTGCAGTGTATTATTATTATTGAAAGCAAAATTAACTTTGAGATGATGTAAAAAGAAAATGTGATCTCAGTGCCTTATTAAGTAAGATGTGTCACATTCAATTCAGTAATTAAGTAGAGGCAGACACTACCAGAATATGGACTGGGTATGTGACAGTTTATAACCTTCCACTGTTGTCTATTGACAAAAGCAGAACAATAAATTAGTAAATTCCTTCTGGTCCGTTATTTTTATAGGACTAGAATCTGCTCCCTAAGCCACAAATTCTGTATCGAGCCCTAGAGAAGATTTTTCAACCCATATGCATAACATGTTTAAAGGCCCTTTTCCAAAAATTACTTTACATAAGTTCAGGCTAAAAATATCAGAAAAGCTGTGATTTTTATTTGAGTAACACACACATACACACAATTTTGGTGCAGCAATAAATATGTGCTGGCATGAGGATGGCTCAAAAAAATAGAGGTGCACAGATGTACACAAAATGTGTACAACATAAAACAGAGAAAAAAGAACCCCCAGCTTTTTCTTTACCATAGAATATTCAACATGCACTTCCCCCCTACTCAGATATAAAGAGTATGTCATTCGCAATCAATGGAAATGTACTACATGTCGGATATCATGCAACATATCTGAGGTCTGACTCGATTCCAGACTAAGCTTGTGGAGCTAATGTTAAACAGAAGGAGAAGATCTGAGCAGCAAAATTCTATAGAAAATTTTATTTAATGTGACTATAAACCAGTTTTTTTTATTATGTGACCCTGTGTTAACTGGAACAGATTAAGCAGCATCCAAACAGCTCTCTTAGCAGACCCAAGCAAGAATAACGAGCAACTGTTTGCAGACAGTTAAGACTTCGCTTTTGTCACATATTCTTCATTATCAACGTTTTAAAAAACAAGAGTTGGGAATTCTGGCTCTGGCAACTGTTTTAGGGCTTTTCACCTTTTAAAATCATCCTGCTAATGGTGTGATGCTTGTCCACAAATGGTATTCTACAACACGAAGTTTTAACTGGTTACAGTAATACAAACTTGGCTTATTAATATCAAATATGTAAGATAATTGGAGGAAAGGAACAGAATCATGGAAGCTAAAGCACAGTGAAACTAAAATCAGATTAGTTTGCTGCTAACCGGGTCAATATATAGCTTGATTAGGATAAATTTCAGTCATTTTAGGGCTAACATCATATAAATAGCCATCTTTCAAACAGCAGCAAAACAAAATCATTAATAAATTGACCAAACAACATAACCTTCTGACAGAATATCTGAAATATTAACAATTTGGGAAGGAGAAATTTTAACATGAGCTTTACCTTGTTAAGACAATTAAGATTTAAAACAAAAACACTGCAACAGTTGATCACAGACTATCTACGGTGAAGCAGAAATTACATTTAAAGTATCTGCGATCCATAAGGAAAAGTTTAGTCAAACTAGGTGCTGTCAGCGTATACAGGAGATACAGGAAGAGCTGGTAGCATTTGAATGCATGAAAAAGACAGGAAATTTTGGAGTTGTGGCTTCATTTTCTTACGGGTCTGTACTGCTCATAGAACAATTGCCTCTTCAACACCAACAAAAGCCTTATGAGAAAACAAATGATTGAAATGGAGAATTTGGAAGAATATTCAAATAAAATCTTTGGCTAAATAACCTCTGTGACTTAAAAAAATTAATTGCAAATATTTTTTGAAAAAGGAAGAAAACGTTAATTTTTGAACAGCTAACACGATTACATATCCAACTGCCAATATACATCCCCGGTTTTTAAAACTGTGTCAGAATGTACCTGCTTCCAAGAGGTATCGGTGAAGCAACACCACACAATGACCAAAGCCACTGCTACTACAGAGGTAGTAAAAAAGCAAAAGATAGTCCTTAAAAGGTGGTTCTTATAAATAAAAAAGTAAAATCAGCTTGATATTCCTTCACATAAAGGATAGCACTGAGATCATAAAGATGAGACAAAAGAGTAAAGAAATATGTAGCCCAGTTCATGTTAAGATATTCTAACTAATTCACACAAATGTAAATGAGTCTTCTGAACAATCCAGCCAAAGCACTTCAGCATCACTCATTTCTAACACAGGAAAGAGTACGTGCCAGTGACTGAGCTGAGAAACAGCAACTTCAGCAATGGAGAACTGCACACATCCCTGACCAGCTTCATTAACGCAAGATTCAGGATACAGTCAAACCCAGCACGTTTTATAAAGTATACAGACATACTTATTTCTCACATTTGTAAATACTCAACCTATATTGTGCACAGTTTGAGAACACATACTTAAAAAGCCTTCTATCATCCACCGATCCATACCACTGCGCAAACCATTCCAGGCTTTTATCTTTCATATTCACACAACAGCATTATTTTTCAAATCCAGCTTAAGCGTGTGATCAAACTCATTAAGAATTAATATTTCAACTGCATTGCTTTCATTTGCAGTAACTGTAATTTTTGTCACCACAAGGTATTCAGCTACCCTCAAAAGCACATAGGGCTGCACAATTTACACATTTAACTGATTACTACAGGTAGTACAGTTTGGTGGAAAGAAGCTATCCACGTTGCTACAGAAGTCAGTTATTAATTCCTTACCCTTTCTCAACTGTCACTTCTATCAGCTGTTACAGATACGTACCAACTGTTTTCTGCCGTACTATGCTTCTTGCCTTTTCTGTTCCTGGAGAGCCCGTGGTTGTAGCACTGCGTTGTCTCATTGGTGCTTGTCCAGGCTGATCACGGCTCCAGCCTCTAGAAAAGGACTTATCAACGGAAGATTTTGGGAATTCATGCCCAACTCCTGCAAAAGTAGAATTGCAAATCTATTCACTTCTATTCTGGTATCACCAGATATTTGTAGTTGTGTTCTTTCAAGAGGTTTTAAAGCTGGATAGAATAAATTCTGTTATCAAAGCAAGCATGATTTCAAAACCTAAACAGCTCATTACTGGGTTTAAAATACATAAACCTATTCAGCCAGCATTAACACTAAGGGGTACTCAAACTTTTTCAGATGTGTTGGTGCTATAAAACTACTGTGATTTTCTTTTCTGACCAATCAAGTGCAAAACCACAAGAAAACAGGGTTTACAAGGGTTGTAACCTGATAAAATGTGTAACTACAGAAATGTTTCCTTTGCTGTTCCTATTAGACAAGAACACAAACTCATACATTACAGACTATTAATATTGTGTGTACCTTTTCAAATAATTTTGTGACATTTGAGGAACATAAAATAAAGATGGTGAAACATTTTAACATGAAATGCAAAAGCAAAAACATGGGATGATGGGCTCAGAACAAGACTCTTCGGGACAGAGGTTGTCTCTGGAACTCTGTTACTGAAGGCTAACATGAACTCTTCTCATGTGGCTCTGTATGGGTGATACAGATGACTCAAAACGTTTTTTAAGCCTGTATTCAAATAATTATACAGATTCTTATGCTGCATCAGACTTTTCTTTTTAAATTGTGTCTTTTGCAAGAAAAAGCAGAAAGCTGTAGAGTATTGGAAAACAAAAATACATGATCTGGAACAGGCTCTTGGGGTCAACAACAAAGAAGTGTATTTTTGCCCAACTGTCACGTACCAGAAGAAGAAAACAGAAATGTGAATTGGATAATGCCTCTGCCCAAGATGAGAAATTTGGAAGCATGTGAAACACTTTTAGGAAAAACATCCTACAGGAACGTCCTCTTTAAGAGAGGGAATCCACATAGATTACTTCTCACTGACAAACCCTCAGGTTTGATGGGAGAGCGACATCAATCAGAATACAGAGAGATTAAGAAGTAGTCCAAAAGCTACACTTTTCCCCATCTTTATTACTCACCCTAAATATAATCCTGCCTCTCACTATTAGATCTCAAAGTACTTTTAAAATGAGAACAGTGGAAACAAAGCAGTGATTGCTCATGGTCCCTTGCAGAAAGTCAGTCTCCTATCTGAGAAGAAAATCCAGGTTTTGCAACTCTTAATCCAGCCTCTATGCAGAAGGACAGACTTCTTACCAGTGCCAGAACTGTACAATCATAAGCAAGTAGACACACCCCACAGGCCACAATGTCCTACAGAGTATTTCCTGCATTGTTTAGGAACCAGTTTAAAAACTGGTACCATTCATATGGATTATTAAAAATATCCTTTCTCTTCAATAGTCCAAGAAGG
This sequence comes from Bucorvus abyssinicus, assembly GCA_009769605.1. Taxonomy (NCBI): domain Eukaryota; kingdom Metazoa; phylum Chordata; class Aves; order Bucerotiformes; family Bucorvidae; genus Bucorvus; species Bucorvus abyssinicus. Next base: position 11,933,187 of record CM020042.1, read on the forward strand.
TCACTTTGTCAAAACTTGTCTTCACCATGGCTTAGTAATGAATTAGTACTCAAAAAAAAAAACCAAACAAAAAACCAAACAAAAAAACCCAAAACCCCTATGGTCATCTTATATTTCATCTTTAAACAACATTCACTGGATTTCAGGATCACTGTTCCAGTTGTGCTTGCAATAGCCACTGGCTAGCAGGCTAATTCTTACCAGATATGTAAACTTCGTTACTTTCAAGAAGTTATGATTGGGAGTCAACTATTTAATTGCTTTGATAAAAGGAGAAAGGCATAATCCACTACAGTATAACATTCTAGGCTAAATTCAACAGCTATTTGCAGGACTGAAACTTAATGTAGAGGATTTTGCAGTGGTTCTAAAAAGCTGCCTTATCTTAAAGAAAGTGGGTTATTTCAGTTGATAGAGATGCCTATTTGGGTATAAAGAAGGCTAGACCAAAATCATGCTGTGCCAACACTTCATTACCCCAGCTCAAATTCAAATTGTGTGTATACAGTGTCGTCTTACCTTTGCCTTTGTGTTTTTTCTGCTTCTGCTCACTTAATTTATCCAATGGCAGGTCACTGAGGTCCAGGCTATACAAGTTTCTAGCTAATACTTTAGTTAGTGTCTCCATTGTCAGTGACCACTCAGTGGCCAGCTCTTCCCAGTATGTCAGTGATGACATTACAGACAGCAAGTCATCCCAAAGTTCTCGAGAGATGTACACATTTAGATTCGCTTTGATCCAAGCTACTATAAGAGTCTAAAAGAAAAAAAGCGAGAAAAGTTGGGTTCCAAATGTAAGACAACATTCGAGTGTCACTCCTTAAAAGGAAGCTTCTAACTGCTACAGACATTTCTGGGTAGTCCTGAGACTCTTTTCTTCACCAGTACACACAGAATTTTCATGAATTATCACGCATTGTGTTAACATGGACTTCAGACTTAGGTACAGGAACACATATATTACATACCCCAACTCAACTAAAGGATGGTAAATTTCTAATTTCACAGTATCCAAAAAACTGTTGCCACAGTGTCATATTTAATAATATAGGACAAAAAGTAGCCCATTCTTTAACCCACACCATTCACGATCAATGATTTAAGAGGACAAATCATGCAACACTGCCTGTTGCATCTAATCTCTTGATCAAAATTAAGATGAAGAATTCAAGTGCATTTATGCTTAATTGCCTGGAAAAGAGGTCCTGCAAGTCTTCCAGCTAATGTAGAGTTTTTTCTTCCTTGATACTGCAAGAAAGTTTGGGGTGGTATTTTCAGCACAGATTCAGTAACTCTGAGCAGCACAAGCAGCATCTGTTCCCTGCAAAACAATATTAAACTCAGAGTCAGTGTTTTGTTATACTTCTGTATAGACCAGGATACTTTTAAAGGTAATAACTGAGCTTGATTTACTCAAGCATATTCCAAACAGAACACAGTGATTATAAACAGCCTATCTCAGTTCTCGAAAAAGAAATTCCTCCAATCTTCTTTTCTACACTTGAGAGTGAGGAATTCCTCTTTCAAGTGCTATCACCTTCAATAGCCTGAAATCACAGGCAAAGTTTTAGTTCTATTTCCAACCTTTTTTGGCATGAAAGACAGGTTTTGGCCATGTTACATTATCATTAACATACTTCATCAATTACTTTGTGTGGCACAATCTTTGGCATCACAGTCCAGAATCATTTCTTTACAGTGATGTGAAATAGGCAAAGAAAATACTAATCTAGTGGAATCTGTTTCCTACTATTACTCCCAAATTTCCCTGTGCCAAACCTTGAACTGACTCCTTATTTCCTCACAAGAGAAAAGCCAAGTAAATTTTCACATTTATCTTGAGATCTAACAATCTGAGACAAAAGTATCAGCATTTTACCATGTCTTCTTGTCCATAGTCACTTGGACTACCATGTGACGGTAGATATTAAGAATGCGTTTACACATATCAGTGTGTTCATCCAGCAGAGCTTTAATTTCATTGGCAGGTTCAAGAAAGAATATATTTGAAGAATTTATTATAAAAACCTGTAAGTAGAAAAGAGTGGAAGTTATGAGCTTGAAGCACTTTGAAGTTTTCAGCAATTCAGTTGATAGTAACCAGGAAGAGAAAACCTACAATCAACAGAAAAGGTTGTGTGTGTACTCAGAAGTATGTATTTGATATAAGTTAGCTTGACATGATGATAAAGCAAGAATAAAACTGATTTTTTTTTCCATTTTTTTCTACAAAACATGTTTGTATATTTTTGCTCTCACAAATTGTATAACAAACTACTCAATATAGTTCTTTTAATATGACGAACAAAAATACCCCAGCCAAGTCAACGGCACAAACATCCACCTCTAAGTCAGCAATTTACTAGCATAATATATGCTGAACTACTTGAAATAGTCCTGGTGCACAGGGTTTGCTTCAGCATGACAAGGCTGAAGGAGCTACTACTAGGAGCTACAAGTGAAGTGTAGTTATATTTTTATTTAAGTTTAGGAAATATTGGAATCACAGTAAACCCTAGACTTTCAATAATTCATTTTTCTTTCTTAACCCACATGTACAGGAAAACACTGGTTCTACAGCTCTAGTTTCCCTCTATGGAGAGCTTCAGATTTTAATAATTAAGAACTATTAGTATGCAGTTTTACATTCACTAGCTGCAACTAATGAACCTACCCTACTCTAAGTACCCAGAAATAAGTCTATGCAGAAGTTAAATGGGAATAAAACTCAGGACAGAAGTCCTGGATTCTTGATTCACAGAAAAAGTCAGTGTGGTTCCAGGCTGGGAAACCTCACAAGTTCAGACATGGTATTGGGTTAGAATGACTCTATTATGGGCTAAAAAAGGTATCTGCTGGTCAAATGAACCTTTGGTCACATGAACTCCACACAGTGGAGTGGCGAATGCACAGGCCTGTTTGATTTTGTTCAGAATCCATTTTCTTCTGGATAAAATGCTATTATGGAGGGAAGAGTCACAGACACAACTATAGAGAGAGATATATAGAGATATATACATGCCTGTACAGTTTATACATAAAGTGAACATGTTTTATATGATCTCAAGAGCATTTCAAAGACCCTCAAATTATATACACTAAATTTTCTACATCCTTAAATTCAGTGAAGGATTTTGCTGAACACAGCTCCTACCCTCCAAATTTCCTAGAAACAGTTAGAAAACTTCTCTTAAGGAACTTCTGCTACATCCTCATTCCTTAAGGATATCATTGAAGCACAGATTTGTGGTGCCTGATCAAATTTTTCAGTTACGTACTTGTCCAATCTGTAACTGAGCTAAAGATCACGAAATATCCCTGTTCATCTTATCATTCAGACTAGGAAAACTACAAGTTCGGAAGTTTTGTGTGTGATGACTAATAGCTTAAAAGAAAAAAGCTTCTAAGCATTGTCATTAAACATTTTATTAGAGTAATTTGAAGATGTGGAACTCAAACAAGAATTATTTTTTCTGAGATATGATGAGGAGCAGAATTCATGCTCTGATGCAAAATGAAAACATTTTTTTACTGTATTATCCAGCACTTGGGTACACATTGTCCTACTTAAGATCAATAAAGATATAGTGAACCACTGTCATTATTCTAATACTATTTATCATCATGCCTTTTAAATCTAAAATAATTCTAAAAATTTAGAGATGCTCTGAAGGATTCCCTTGCAGGAGTATTGCATGATATTCCACTTTTTGTGTACTGATAGCAAGAGCTTTATTATTAGGATAAGAAATAGATATGAAATCTATGTCATACCTGTAATACTGACTGCACTCCAGCTCGTACATTTTGCTCTTCAGTATCAATTTCGGACATTTTATGCAAAGTATCTTCATAACAGCCATTTCTTGCCCAATTTGAATTTCTAGCATGACTGGAGTTCATTCCTTTTTCCTGAAAAATATTTTTTCTTAAAATCTCATAGATCTGTAGACAAGTTTTTTAGTTTCATGTTAAAGGAAATAGGATATAATAGTTATTAAATAATAAACAATGGTAGTAAGATGCATCTTAAAGACACAACTATATTTTAAGAAGATTGTAGCAATTATTTTAAAGCATCTGGATGAAGTAACTACTAGTTTATTCATCCTTTTGTTTGTAGATAATTTTTACACAGCTGAAGGTTGTCATTCTGTATAATCCACATCTTGAAAATAGTTCATAAAACTATATGAAATTTAAATTGAACTAACCACACTAAAAATCCACAGATAATGGATCAAATCGGTCGCCAGTTCATGCACTGTTTAATTACCATTGATTTTTCCCAACACATATAATCTGTCGTATAAACCACATGCCATCTGTTGAGGAGGTCACTTCTCTGTCCACTAGCACATCAAAAAGATGCACAAATATTAACCAACAATATTTTACCTCTTCTCTTTCTTTTTCTGATGAATTGTGGTCAACATTTTCGTCACAATCTGCGGTTGTGCACTGCATTATTTCTTCAGGTTCTTTCATAAATAAGGGCTTGTCTTCTTGCTGAATCCATTCCTGATACACCTTTACCACCTTCCTCATGGCAGCTGCTTCACATATCGGCAACAGGAATGCCTGTGAGTAAAAAAAGAAACAAAAAAGTGCTAAAATACTTGAAATCAAGTCGGGCTCTATAATGCACAGGTTCTAAGGGATAAGGGGGGAAAAAAACAGGCACTGTAGGATCTTAATAAAGTATTCCTAAACCTAAATGTTTGCTCACTTTCTTCATCTGTAAACTGAAAACATGAAAAAAATGTTTTAACAAGAAAACTTGTCAAGAAAGTACTTTGAAAACTTCACTGCCAAAGAGACAGATGTGAGAACCCATACAGGCGTACCCAGTCCACACCCAGCCTGCTGAAATTAAGACCCAAACACTCATCGAAAGTATGGAAAATAAATGAGTAGAAGTTTCTATTACAACACATTCCATTCAGAGGATTTGGAAGAGTGTAGTTAAATAATTCTAAACGCCTAAGGAAGAGTCAAGCGATACACATTACTGGGTAGGCAGGTATCTTAGTTTTAGCTAAATAAGATTTTACAAAACAGTGTCCTTATAACCAACGACTCCCTGAAGACTTCATAATGATTGTTTCAAGAAACAGGGCATTTCAGTCAGTGTGATGGCTGGTCAGTGCCCTCTTCAGGAGGTTTTCTGCACCTGCTGTGCTGGTAACTCCCAGTCACAGATCAGAAGCTTTAAACATTAGTTAGGTTTTAACTAACTACAAATAGATTTACTGAAGACCACGATGCCCTAATTGTATTTTAAAAAGAACAGATAAACTACATTAACACATAGTTTTATGGAGTCCATGGTGCGAACGTTGGAAACTCACTGCCCATGTGTTACTCCACGGGTTAAGGAGTGCCCAGCTGACACAGGTGGTATGTTCACTCACTGGAAATATATGTTTCATACCAGTATGGCACTAAAAAGACTTTTGCTGTATTTGCAGTATTTTGCAGTATTCACCTGACATGTTCATCAGTCACACACTGTTACATACCAAGTCTAACAGCCCATCTATATTTGTTGTACTCTAAGAGTCTACAATGCATAAAACTTTTTTTCTACAGACTATCTTTCTGCCATTCAGTACAACTGAAGTCTCCTGACTGGAATAACTTATTCCTAATGTTTTAGAAACATTAAACATCTGGAATATCAGAAATGAACTTACACTGAAAACTCCTGGCTAATCAATGACTTAAATGAGATCTCAGAACCACCATGAAATCCCAATCATCTAATTAACTCATGGAGCGCCACATGCAAAGAACAAAGAAAACTGCCTTTGCTGTCCCTTTCACGGGGGGCAGTTGCTAAATACAACATCACTAACAGAGTCTACATTCAATGTCTCAGACTCTGTAAACCCTTGAGTGAGACCTGAATTCAGATAACTGTGTTACCTCCTTCAGTAATGTGACCAAGCCCTTCAACTCATTGGGTGTGGATAAGCTTCTGACATGTATTTGCCTCATTCAAAACTATGCATTTCATCCAAGTATACTGGAGTTTTAAAATGTTTAGTTTCCTGCTGTTTAAAGCAATTACGTGTCATGCATTTCAATTGAAATTTAGTATATTTTTCTTTACTACTTTTCAGAAAAATTTCTTCATCTTTTGATCTACAGTGTGGGCCATGAAGAAAGTCTATCTTGTTCTGCTCTTCCACACGGAACCTGAAGTTACTTGTTTTCACCCTATAAATAGACTCCATATTCTGGCATATGTTCTCAGTTTAAATGCATTTAATAGGTTCTAGTTGAGAAGCACTGTTTTGAGTCTTCTCAGCTAACATTTCTGGTTGCAGTAAAGTCAGCAGCAGAAGCTGTTACCTTCTGTAGCCATCTGTCCCACGCTTCTTATGAACATGGTCAAGGTAAGGCCATTCGATCGCTCCTAAAACAGCTCTTTAACAGCTACAGACTCCCACAGGAGGCTCATTTTAATATGCTTGGTTATGAGATCTAATAGCTATGGGGTTGATGTATGAAAAGATCAAACAGTCCTGTCTATAGGGAGCTGGAAAGTCCAAGTTAAATGTTGTCAAACTGGTTGTTAAAGAAATGAAATTAGAAAAATCAGGAACTGGGGATACTCTACACAGAAAATATTTCAGAATTTTAACTTTTCAATTCTTGAACCTTAAAGGCAAGATGACAGAAAAAACATGTACATTTATACAATGTGCTGCTTAGTAAATGCTCTCAAAAGAAAACAATACAATATAATAATCATGATTAATAATCATAATTTACAATATAAGAATAGTGATTCTTGCACTCTAAAAAAGGTTCTTTACCTGTCGAAAAATCTCAGTTAGAAAATTCACATTGTTTCTTTTAGAAGAAAAGACTTTCCGGACAATTTCAATATCAGTTAAATGCTCCTCATCGATACTGCAGAGGCTAGAAGAACTTGGTTCCCTCTCAGTTAGAGTACTTGTATTAGAATGAGACTGTTCTGGCTCTGCATTTCTATCCTGCTTATCGGTACTGTCATTTTTGCTGTCCTCCCTTGAAGCCATGCTAGCAGCTGCTCTCTGAAACAAAAATGACAGGATATTCCACAGTTCATCTTTAGTAAAACAATTGAACAGTAAAATTGAAGTTACACAACAGTGTACTTAAATTACAAAACAGTTACAAAGAATTCAGGAAGAAGAAAAACAAAAATAGTATTCAATACATTTCAAGGCTTCTTATGTCTATTTGATTAAAGACAAAATAGCAGGATTAAAAAAAAAAGCAGCATACTAAGTCCTCCTACAGGGAATTCATTAAAATTTTTATTTAGAAATTCCTTTTCTTAATTCTTCATTAGTTATAATTATCGCAGGAGAGCGCACTGCTGTCGTAACAATTAAGACAAAAACATGAAACCACTTTTTTGTATATTCAGTTTTACCTGAATATTCTTTGGCACATTTTCGCCTTCCATCCCAGGAATATGAGGTCCTGTATGAGGTTTTGGCTCAAGCCAGAAAGACACCAACCATCGGATGACAATAACACGAGCCTTAATAAAAGGTTCCTTTGTGCAATACACTGCCTCATTGGTTTCAGCATCTTTCTTAACCATTACGTAGTGTGGCTTTGGTCTCATTTGTGGGATATCTGTAAGGAAACACAACATTTCAAAAAACATGTGCAGAGAGAAAGCTCCTTGTAACAAAGAAACCCTAAACTCATAACCAAGACACCTTTCAGAGGTGCTGTTTTTTCATACTCGCTGTTGCACAACTCATCTTGAGATGTGCTGAAATGGACACGATAGAGAAAATTCCATGACTAGACTAAAAGATATCAAAAAGCTTTAATTTTCTCCCGGAAGAAGACAGTATTGTTGGTCCACCAGACAGCAACTTGTTTCTGCTATGAAAAACCTTCAATTTTTTATCAGAAAGTGATTTCTATAGCCATACATCCTTGCCTGTATATTTCTTCTGAGCAAGAAAACATACTGCTTTTAATTTCTTCTGCTTTGTTAAAGCCACATGCTATACTCAATATTGAAACTGCAGCAAACACTACTTCACACTCTCATTGAAAATTACAGTTTTAAGTAGCAAAATAGCTGTTCACTAGGCTAGAATACAGCCTATACAAGAAAATTATTTTCATATAGAATTGTCAAATGTTTTAATTTTTAAGAAGTGATTACAGTTGTTCAATTTACTAAGCAACAATTTATGTAACTCACACCATTTTACAGCCTTTTAAGAGTCCTACACATCACTTATCCCCTACTACCAAACCTACTGGGAAATGCAGATGCAGTTCAGACACAAGGGACTACCACATTTTCTAGTGTACCCCTAGAAGTATCTCCATGCTGGTCTGCAGCAATCCTCAGTAAAGCAATATAATTAGCAATCAGGGTCATCAGTTCTTTACTGATACAATCCTAACATCTAATCATGGCTACAATGGGAGAGCTTTAATTCCAAACTGTATTCTAACAGCAGCAACAATGAATGCAGCCTCTTCTGACCCTGCAACTGGTGAAAGAGGAATAGAACACAAAGAAATCCTGCTCCAAAGCCAAGAGTTCTGCAGTATCATCTAACGCCACATCTACACAAACCAGTTTTGCTGGACTTGACTGTCAAAGCAAAGGCACATGCATCTTCTCATGACTTTGCTGAAAGATGATTCCATAGCAATAGCTTCTGTACTGGCTTGCAGGGAACGTAATGAGTGATGGCCAGTGGCATGGCAACTGGCAGGGACTGCGGTGATCTGGGGTCTATAACCTACAATTCCATTTTCTTCATCCCATGATCTACACGATGGTTCAGAACCGGTTAGCTCTTCTGGTTCTTTACTGTGTTAGTGACAAAGATGCTGGCAGTGTCACGAGCATTCCTGAATCTGCTTCAGAAAAAAACTGACAGTCCTTAGTAACTCAATGCAGATGGAACCGACATACACAGTAAAAATGTTACAAAGATTGGAGGGTGAGGGGAGGGCAGGACACTCCTGGATGGACAGTTTGTAATTTGTGCATAATGCACATTTCTGCAGGGACAAATATCAACAGCTCAGTTCAACTTCAGCCGCGTTTCAGCCAACTTAACATGGCAAAATGTCATTTCTGGGTTTCACAACCCCAGACAGGGTGCAACACTTGATCATCCATCTGAAGCAGCTAGGAAACTTTCAGGTGTGAATGGTGTTTCTGAGGGAGTGGTGTGCCAACTCTGTTCCTGGTTCTAGAAGGGCAAGTATGAGATCTGCTCCAATAGAAAAAGTATGAAAATTTGTCTGAGGACATGCTGCTGGCAACTCGGTATCAATATTTTCATCTGGTGACAGCAGAGAACAAACAAACAAAACCTCCAAAAAACAATGAAGAAGGAGGCTTGGGAAGTGCTGGTCCTATCCAGATATGGAGAGTGACAGATAGGACAGAGATGGTATTTCAGCACTGCCTCAACTCTGGTGGAGGTACATGAGCAAGAGATCCGTTCTGTGGTTTTACAGGCTGGATGGCAGTTCAAACATACTAATGCTGGGAGTCAAAGAAGATGCAAAGCTGTCATTCTGGAAAATATAAAGTTGTTCCCTGACTACATCTTCTTAAAGCAAGGTCAAGAGTTGTTTTAAGAGATCCAGCATAACTTCTGCCAGGTTATGGTATTATAATCTAGGAAGAACAAATCTGGATAGCGGCAAAGAAATAATCAGCTATTACCTAGGCAATTAACTTACGACAGCTATGTATTTATTCTTTTAGGGATTTGGAGTGACTACAGCCTACCTGCCAGACTGCTGTACAGGTTTCCTTGTCAACGTTACAAAATACACAACACACCACCCATTGAGGATATCCAAGCTGGTATATCTCAGTGTCATTTCAACAGCCACATACAAAACTAGTGATAAACTCATCATGATGCTGCTAAACTGAGGAATGTTTCCAGAACAGGCTTTAAAGTTATAACCACTATTTTTAATGAAAGCATTATTTTTTGACGAAAAAACTACATGACTCTTGCATAACATCCACCTAACTAACAAATGCACAGAATCCTTTTTAAAAAGCTTACAAAGAGTTTATTTAGTACAGCAGAAGCATGTGTAACAGCACAATCAGTGAGAAAAACTATGGAAATAAGGAAATGTCTGGTAGTGCAGCATTTAAAGCTGCAAAACTCAGCTCTTTCGGGTATCTATTAGCATTCAGCAAAGCATGAAGGCTGTGCAATACTGGCGGTATTTTCAGAAGGACAAGACACCCAGTAGACATGCAGTGAACATGTCTTTGCAGCACACTGGCTTCTTCTGCAGGTTCATGATATCCTCTCAGAACATCCTCTCTCTCTATTCCCCCACAACTCTCATGTGCTGCAGCTACTTCTCAAATACATCCTCCTTCAGTCATTTCTTGTATTTTCTCCTTTCTGTCCATCCTGGAAGTAGGTGTCACGGCTCCAGAGGACACTGATATAAAACCAAAGCAAAACAGCTTATTAGATTGACTCAAACAGCACAAGAGGAAATATACCCTTCCCCCAACTTTCCATTTTTCCTTTCTGTTTTGTCTTGGGCTTTCCCCACCCCTTGCCCTTCCCACTCTGGGAACTTGACATGAACTGGTGCCAAAAAGGGGTGGAAGCTATAGGTGGTGGAAGACATACACAGGGTAGAAAATGAAATGGCTCAAAAAACAGAGTTATAATGGTGGGCACTTCTTGTCTTGACCACGCTTACTTTTTAAGCCAATAAAGGGTTCAGAAGGAATGAAGAGCTGCAGAAAGCTGTAGGACAGCCCACCTTGTTTCCATGTAAATGAAGAAGCCCATCTAAGTGGCTTGGAACTGACACAGAAAAGCACATTACAGTGATGGAAGAAACGATGTCCCTGGAATCTCACTGCTCAATCTGCAGTTCTTACTAAACAGTTTCTAGAGACTATCTTACAGAATCTAAACAGATGTTAAATGACATTCAAAACAGAACAAAAAAACCCCAATCTCATAGGCTTTTCTAAGCCTATAATACTCAAGCCAGAATTTGGAGGAGGCACAATACCAGCTTCTTGTAACTGGAATGCTCGGTGCTTGTTACTGCAACCAATGTACTCATCTGAAAATCTGCCTTAACAAAAAGAAGGAAGAAAAAAAAATCTTAATCCCATATACTATCTCCAGTAAAGCCCTGTATCAGCGCTTGCTTACAAAAACTACTGTTTTGATTTGTACCTCGTGACTTCTCCCAAATTAAAAATTACACCAGTAACATAAGCACTGGTTTTAGTACCATGCTCAGTGCCCAAGTTTGCCCTGTTTTCTGCCTAAATGTGGTCAATTTTCTTCAGAAGAGACACAAGACTGTTTTCAAATAGGGTGGGAAGATGCATGCCAGAGAAGAACTTCTTGGAGAAGAAAAGGCTATTCTACTTACCAGTGTTTCTGTTGCTTTCATTAATGTATTCTCAGTTGTCACTGTTGGCTGACTTTGCACAGTTTAAGCACTGACAGTAGTTTTGGAGATCTGTGCCCATTTCTTCTCCTTGTTCGCCATTGTCCTCTTCTTTACTAAGGCCTTGGAAGTTTCTTGTTTATGGTTCACAGAAAAAGAGGGGACTACAGTAACAATTCTATGGAAGAACTTAATCAAGATCTTCATAGAAAGAGAAAATAACTTTTCCACATTTCTTGTTCAAGGACATCAAGCAGCAGTAGGCTTGCTTTCTCAGTATTGCTAACCATCCCTCTTGTAGCTATTCTATCACTGAACCTCTTCAGTATCTTCACACAACTCTTGTTCTGCTGTTGCTTATGTCTGCATTTACACTGTTTCTTCTCCCCTAGATGAGAAGGTCCACTCTTTGTCTTTCCCAGAAGAATATGGTTTTGAAACATCCATCTCTGAAGAAAGTAACTATCCAAATACATGTACATGGACTGGTAGAAACTCAGACCTTTTCAACAAACTTCCTTGACAGCTTGATTTCAGAATATGAAATTGTGTCTGGAGATCACTACTAATCCTGGTGAGATGATGCTGCATCGACAGGTAAGAGGAGCAGTGAGGTGTCCGTATTATTCAAGCAATGAAAAGCAGCTTAAAGCCTGTATACATGGCACTACTTTGCAAACCAGAGTCTTGCACTCTCTTGGCTTACAATAAACATGTGCGTGAGTGCGCGCGGACCTGAGCTCACAAAATCAAGATTTGCAAACGACATTATAGTTCAGAACAGGCTAAAAATCTCTGAACAAAACTCTACTTAGGTTGCTCAGCAAACACCTGAAATTCTGCTCTACACAGAATGCTACATTCTAGCACCATGAGCTTAGAAGGTTGTGTTAGACCCCAGCTTCTCGTCTTACCATAAGCTCTTGACAAAATACAGCTGGCACAACAACATAACTAACATGGCCCTGTCTGAACTAGGAGCAAGCACCATATGATCCAAACACTATGACTGTACAGATAAAGCCAACACTCCCCAAAGAACAGCACACTAACACCTTTTATCTCAGCAGCAGTAGTTTTTTGGCAGAGCACAACTTAAATCAACAACAGAGGTCACATTAAAGAACTGTTTTACAAGAACATTTAATTTACCTGCATCAGGCTAATACAGCAAGATTGACTCTAAAGAAAGGTGCCTCCATGAACAGGGAACCAAAAACCATGAACAGGAACCATAACATGTTCTTTCATAAGAAATGCTTTGGAGAATGTTCTTTATGGGTAACATGACTCAAGCAAAAAAATTGCTTTCCTATACTCCCATTAAAGAAAATGTAATGATTTTATCAGCTGTGCTAACACTTACCAAGTATAGGGTTATACAAGCTGGTCTCTTTACAGATGTTGGGGAAAATAGAAGGTAAGTAGTATTTCTTAAAATTTGAGAATAAAAATGAAAATCCCTTTTCCTGGTTTTCCTTGTTCTTCCATTCTAAACTCTTAACCTTAAAAAAAAGAAGTTGGATAAAGTAAATATCTAGAAGTAGAAGGGAAAGATGACTGATGAAATGTCTCCTTTGTAAGTAATTGCTTTGGACAAAATCAGATGCATTTTAATAAACACTTTTAGAAAGATGGAACAGAAACTAGCTAGGAAATCTCAGTGAAACAGAGACTGTTCTCTTACAAAATGTTGCTTCAAAATGAACTTGGAACACATCAAATACTAAAACCAATAGAAATACATTTGCTTTTATGGACATCTTGCCAAGTCAGGGAATAAATCGAAAATTATTGTTTTTAATAAAACTTTTTGAATTTCAAAATGTTTTAAGAAAAGGACAACTACCCATGCTACTCTGAACGTTTGTTTGACAACTTCTTTCAATACAATTCAAGTAAGAAGCATCCATATATTCATTACAATAGGTACTTGGCCTGATTTGTGTGGTTGGCAATACGAAACAATCTAATTTGTCAACCACAGTCAGAAGATACAACTTTAAAGTTGAATTACACAAATCTGCTTTCATAGATCATAAGTGCTAAGCCTTCCCCACTACGAAATGTTTTCCTACTGAAAAGCATGACGAATTCTCCTTAACAATAAATCCAACATGCAGTTTCCATCTTTGTCTTGGAGAATGCAACTGCTTGCAGAGCTGGGTAATCTGCCAAGTCTACCATAAATAAAGTTCACAGCATAAGATAGAGAAAGGGAAGCCATGAAATGTTTCAGTTTAACGCTGTCCGTATTTCTGCACTGTCCATCTTCTCTAGCAGAACCCACTAAAGTGTCAAGAAAAACCTATGGATAGATACCCAACTGGGTTCTACTGGGCAAGTCTGACCCAGAAGGCAGTACCCTGAATGTTGGGCATTCAAGCACTTTGCTGGGCATACAACAGCAGAGCAGGCTCAGAAGCAGCATGTGCTAACTGGCCAGCAATTCTATTATGTAAAATACAATAGCTAGGCCACAGTTTTGGATAGGAGCTCTTGTCATGCCCTGTGCTAGGCTTTTCAAGTGCTGGCTAAGATCACAGAAGTGTCAAAGTACGAAGGGAAGGACATAGCGTGTGCCCAAGTTGCACACTGTGGGTTAGGTACTCGTTCAAGCCTTCATTCTGTGTGCACAGTTTAGCTCTATAATCTGCCCTTTAGGTAGCTTGGGATCTGCAAGATCTTACTACCTGGTGCTCACATCGCAATGTCACTAAGTGAGTGTAATCACAGCAGTGCAGCTACTTTCAAGCAGAATCTCAGCCATAAGCTTTGCAGATCTGAAGTATTCCGAATATGTACTGTTTCCCATTGTTCTCTTTTGAAGAGGTTCACTGGCTCAGCTGTAGCAGTAATCCCAAGTTTTTTCTGTGCAGTGTACTGTTATTACACCTGAGCTTACATGTCTCCTAAAACTTAAGTCCCAGAAAGTTTATTTAAGATAACAAGAGTCATGGCATCATCCCTGCAAGATCTGGACAGTAAATATATTGTTGCTCAGGAAAAAAAAAAACCCAAAAACCCCACAAGCTCTTGCTAGTAAGCCATCACCACTGTGTTATGCTCTAAACACCTTGGAGCATTTCTATGAACCAGGGCTATCCAGTAGCTCAGTGTTTCCGTTAACAAATGGAGAAGCTCTAACAGCAGCAGTTCCAGAAGGATAGCTGGAGGGAAAATATGACCTTAAGCACAGAGACTGGCAGTCTCAGTCTTACAAACCATTGAGTCTGAAATCTATTTCTGTCTGGTTTTATCAGCCAGCCCCAAGTATAAACCTAGAGAAAAGGCCAGCAAAAGTTTGCAACTTGTTAGAAGTCCATTATTACAAAAATCCAATGCTTTCAGTTAGAAGTTTCCCCTTAGTTTGAAAAGCAAAGTCCCTGACCACCACCAAACTCACACGGTAAAAGTGAGCCCAGTTGATCCTTTCACTGCTTGAAGGCAACAGGGTTGGGAGGGGAAGATGAAAATGGGAAGGGTGACTGACAAGTCTTGGTTTTGATCCATGCTGCAATCTGATGAAAGACCCTGTGGCAACAGGCCTATGACTCTTCACACAGAAGAGGAGTGAAGATTTTCTAGGAAAATTTGCTTTTTACAAAGGACACTTGAGGGAGGGGTGAGGGGGAAAAATAGTTAAAACATTTTTATATACATTTGCAATGCTACTAGTAAATGCCTTCTCGTAATGGACAACCAGGTGTTAGTGTTTCCATATGTGTTTGCCTGAAAACTATAGAACATACCTGAATTACTATGTATTTCAAAAGTGCTTCTAAGAAATAACTTGTTAAATCTTCTTGTCCTTTATCTCCTGATTGTGGAGGAACAAGTGGAGTGATTTCCTCTATAGTCACTTGAGCTAAGTAAAAAAAAAAAAGGAAAAAATAAGTACATCTAACATTTAGACCACTTCTCACGTATAAACATGAAAGTTATGCAAATAGAAATGTTCTGGGGTAAACAGAGACAGTTATGGGCAAAACAATCCACCCACGGATTAATGAAAATTAGGAAATTTTAGCTAATATACCACCACAGAACTGATTTCCTATGTAGATAAAACTACAGCAGATAACTAAGTTCTTCTTGTGCACCTTGGGAATCTACCTGCCAAGATCCAATTTTTCCAAAAGGCTTAATCCATTTCATTTGGAATTTATGCAAACAACAGTGTAACATTTTTGTCACACAAATGCCAAATCTTTATTTAGCAGCTGCTCAGTTACATTTGTGTTCACTAGTTCCACCCTTCCTTTACCTCTAACACTGAAGCCACTTCAGAGTTTCTCGTATTCCTGTAGTTAGATGTTCGCATTTCACTCTTTGCGCTTTGCATTTCTATACTGCCTACACCCCCTTTAGATTTGCTCCTCCTTTCCTGCTGTAGAGATATAACAACACAGGGCTTAAAGTATGTGGCAAACTTTCATCTGCAGAACTATCCTGCCACAAAATTCATCTCCTAAGCTTCAGTAAATTTAGTTACCAGTCAAGGAGACACTGTTAGCTTCTACCAGCGATGCCTGTGTCAGCTCTAGAACACTGGGTGGAGGTGGAAAAAAGGGGACAGTACTTTAACATTCAGAGGAATAAGTGGTCAGCTTCTTATTCAGATTTACGTGAACACACAGTTTGCACCTATGACCCCATCCAATTACAATTCATTAATAAATGAGCCTAAGTTCCTACTAACAGGAATGAATTGAGTTAGGAGGCAAGAGGCTCCCCAAGGCAAGCAGTATTTGCTTCTTACTGCAGGAGTGAACATTCAAAGGAAAAACTGTCATAAGAATCATCCTAAGAGAAAAATCATCCTCATCTGTTTATTAGAGTCATGATGATGATGATGATCTTCACATTAAAAAAAAAATTATACAGTATAAAAAGCTCATCTCAGAACACTCAAGCCTCTCCACTGATGTAGACCTTTCTGACCTCAGGTTTTGCAATGTACAAGGTCCAATTCTTTTGGAAGGTTCTGAGCCACAAGAATACCACAGCTTTAACCACCTGGTCATACATAGACACAGCAAGAAGAGCAACTATCCGGCTTTATGCACGGCCCTAACAACCACTCATTCTCTGGAAGGCCACACCAGAAACTGCTTTGCACAGCTTGAAACCTAGAGGATAGCCAAAGCCAGGGTGAATGCTCAACACAAGCAGAATCTGCCTGTGCGAGTTTGCAGCAGATGCAGCCATCTGCTTGCAATTCATAGGAAGAATCACATAAAATCAGTCAGTTTATTTTCACCCACTATGTCTTAAGCTTCTATAGCTGTATTTTAAATAAAACACCACCACCACTAAACAAAAAACAGCCCACCCTGAAGGCAAAGTTATTATTGGAAGAAGACCTGATAAACTGCCAAGAAACTCATTAACAGCTCCATAATCTCCCTGGGTACATATGTATGTTAGCTCTTTGTTACTTCAACTTGCCTCTTCTGCTGAAAATTGAATTATGTAGAGAATTGAGTAACATTACCAAATTACTTACTTTCTTGAACATTAAGTGGAGGGTTAATGAGATTATCTAGTGTTCGGGGGCCATATTCAGACTGTGGTGATGAAAATCCAGGTATCAAGCAAGAAAACATCCATAATTGTTCTTTACTACAGTTATTTTGAAGTGCTTGCAGCCACAAAAGAAAGAGACGCACACCCTCTCGCCGGATCTTAAAGGAAAAAAATGGAACAAGTTAATTTGTCTGAGAACATAGAAAAGCATTTCCATTTGTCCTGAAGGGAGAAGGAGAAGGGAGTGGTAGAAAAGATGAAAAGAGACAGACAGTCCAACCACCAGCAACGAGAGCCAAGTGAGCACATCTGCTGCTCCTGCTGAAATGCAAGGACAACCCTTGCACCTTCACTGCTGCTTGTCTCACAGAACCTCTTTCACAGGGTTTTCTCTAATAGAAGAGGAAGAAAACCAGTATGTGCCTGGTCACTTGCTTGACTACAGCACTGCAAGATGCCATGTGAGTTTTTCAGAATACACAAAGACCATCATAAAATTTCTAAATGTTTTTGTGAATTGTAACAACAGAGTGAGCTTTTTGCAGCAGTACTTTCAGTACTTCTTCAAGAAAGGTGATGGAATCCTAGAGCAGTGCCCTCCAGGCTCTCGCACTGGAGAATTCCAGCATCAGCCAAGCCTGTAGGTGGTTTACAGAGGAGTGGCATAGTTGGTTGCTGCAGTATCAGAACTACATGTTACATTTGGGTGCCTTTTGACCCATGGTCAACCGTTACTACACTACCCAACAACATGTACCTTTGGCGTAGATAATCTTCCCCTTCCACCGAGCCCCAAAAAGAGCTTCCTTGCCCCTAACAACAAATGGTTAAGGCTTACTTCTGCTTTAATGCAAAAGCCTTTGAACCATTTGCACACATTCTTAACTCGGCTACTCTACATAAAGACATTACTACTGTGAGTAGTTCTGCTGAGGTAAAGCTGGTGATTTCAAGCCATTCTTTCACGACACACAAGTCACGATCTGGTTCTCATTCCTGTGCTTTTACCAAAAAAATTCATCCTTATGTTCTTATTTGTATTTAAGTATTTTAGACAAAAGTAGTATGTAATTTTTTCCAATACCTTTAATGAATTTCCAGTGTGAAGAAGCTTCTTTAAAATCAACCCTAAAAAAGAAGGGGAAAAATTATGTATCTGTTCTTTCTTTGTTAAGTAAGATGTCAGAGTTCTCGGTCAGACTTGATAGTAACTTTTAAACAAGTCCTTGGCAATCTCCAATTTAATCTTGGTGACCTTGATATCCTCAAGCAACTCTGAATGCCAGAAGGAAAAACAAAAGATCACCTTTCATAGCTTCCTCATAACCCATAACATCTTTCCCCAAGGATTTTTTGGGTTGGGTACATTAGAAGTTAATGATTCTCAAGTCATTAATGTGCATAATACCAGCATTCCCCATTTACAAATACAGTAAATTTTGAAATTTATTAGTAAAAATGAGGAAAAAATAATTACAAAGCAACCTTCCATTGGCTCTTGCTCTTTCTCAGCCACTTTTCTACTTCCAGATTTAATTCTATTTAGAAAAGCATTCATTACATTTTTGGGGTTGGTTGGTTTGTTTGTTTTATTTTAATGTTTTTTTCCTTCCCCTAGCTTGCAAAAGCTTCAAGACCATCATTCCTGTTACGTCACTTAAAGGTTAAGGAAACAAATAGCACAAAGTACTACTAGCTACTAATAAAAAATAAGACTTAAAAAGACCAACAGAAAGAGAATCAACTTACCAATACTATGAAACTGCCATCTCTGATGAATCCTTTCTGGAAGGAGTTGCAAAATTTTCTACAAAAAACAGAACCCAGGGATCTCTGTTGCAGGTATCACTCTCAGAAGACCAAAGGGCACTTTTACAAAGGCCAAGGATCAGAAGTTGAAGGGTTAACTTAGAAAATGTTCACACTGCTTTCCTTGGAAGCATTACTGTCCTTTCAAGATAATCCAACTCCTAAACCTAAGAAGTCCAAAGGCTCTGACAGACTGTCTGGCAAGTTCTGCCTTGGAGACTTCAGATGTTACTGTGGTTTATGTGGCTTCACTGCCTCTCCACTGGATATTGCTCACCTAAGAGGGACTGGAATGGGATGAGTATCTGTCTCAGTTGTTCTGGTTCACAACAGGTTGTATTAGGTCATTCCACCCCTATGGTGGCTTAGGTTAGGATGCTCATCTGCCACCTTGCCTCTGTGGCACAAGCAAACATTTGCTTCAGCCTTCTCAGCAGAGGGACAATAAGCTACAGCAAAACAATAAGGAAAAGACCTGGGGCAATAATGGTCTAACACCACTACAGCCAGACTGGTGGGTGGTCATCTTCAGAGGGTAAGAAACAGAGCACAGAGTCACAGAGGCAATTAGAAACCTATTATGTACCTCCTCAGCGTTTACACTAGAGGCATTAGCAACTTGTAAATAACCCAAATGAATTCCTGGCTGTGGCCCTCCAGCAGCCTGTGGAACTGAATCCAAAGCACAAGTCACCTAATATGCCTTTATGTAGGAACCAGTGAACAAATGAACTATAGCTCTCTTCAGACTCACTCCCCTTGTAACAGCTAACTCCACCGTTTTAAGCACCAATGTACCTTACTAAAATAAAATCTCAAATTTGTATTCAATGTGGTAAGCATTCATCAGCTTTCAATTGTATATATTCCTAAAAACCACAACCCTCATTCTGTACTTAGAAGCCTCCATCAAAAAAATTGACATTCTGAGCTATTTCTAAACTATAGTCTCTGCTTAGAAATGTTCTGATTTCATTAAATTACTATCTAATTCATCTTAATTAAGTCAAGATAGGCTTTTGGCAAAGATATTGTGAAATGGTATTTTCATATAATAAATCTTGTTGAAAATAAAAGAGTTCTATAAAAATTAATTCTGCAGGAGTAATCTCTTACAAAAAAATTAAGAGATAATATGCAATCAAAAGCTGAAAAAGATCATGACTAATCAGAGATCACCTTTATAAGAATTTCAAAGTGCATAATACATTGGAAGCAGGGGCAAGAAACACCACTACCAAAAAGTAATGAACTATCTGCAGATGCAGAAGACATCTTTGTGCAGTTAAGACATCTTCCTGCAATTTTTCTTCTCACACAAAGCACCTATACTCAGTCTTAGGCAAAAGGAAAAAGGAATGCAGTTAAACATGAAGCTTATTTCCAGACAACTGTAGAATAGCTGTACTGTTATTGTTTAACAAGACTTAATTCAAAAAACTCATACAGGAATATTCCAGTTATCTTACCTCAAAAATAAAAAGAATAGAATCTAATTCTTCTCTCTGAGACTTGTGACCTAGAGGCAATTAAAAATAAACAGAAGATACACTTTCATCATCCCAACAAAAGGTAAAGGATACTAACAAAGATCCTTACATGTGTAAAACAAAACCATGCACTTCTACAACCATAATTTGCATTCTCTGCAAGTAAAAAAATTGTATTTCACCGTTATGGTTTATAACAGCTACAGTTTGTGTAACCTTCTATTATGGCATCAATGGCTGATAAAGTTACACAATATCTTGTTAGACAAAACTTAGAATAATTCTGCAGAACACAAAAAGTGTAACACCTTAGGAATCCTCACTTTGCAAAAGGGCAAAACCAGTCAGAGAAGAAACGGTCCTTGCTCACCTCTACCACATGCCCCTCTAACTGCTCTGCCTTTGCTAAGCCAGTGCACAGCTCATGTTGCCATTTGTGACCACAGACACGTGGCTTTATTTGTAACATCCTGCTTTATTTTATAACAAACACAAGAGCACCAAGACAAAAAGTGTTCTGTCTGCAACACTTACCTTTCTGTTTAAGGCCTACTTCAATAGTCACAAAGTTTTCAAAGAACACATAATATATATGTGAGAAATGCAGGTCGAAAAACTGTTTGAGGTCAATTGAGTCTGCATTCTCTGAAAAACAGAACGGAACAATGGTTTTATTTCTTTCAAATACAGAGAGTCAACCACTGCATACCATTAGCCACTACTAAAAACTGAAGATACTTAGAGGAAAAATTATTATTTGTAAAGAAGCTCTTGAAGTTTTTGCTCTTTTGAGCTGAAGCAAATGAAATTCAACATGCCCAGTGAATTTTTAAAGAGGAAGCAGTGTCTTCTTGCACGCTCATTGTTTGCCTGACAGAAATGCCTGCAAACCCCAGCCGTGAACCAGAATTCCATCAAGACCAGCACTGTACAGATGAATGTTAATTTAATAGAAATAAAGCTAATGACACTGCCCAAACTCTGCAACAGAAAGACCATCGCTGTCCCTAACTGTCATTAAGCTTACTAAGCCTACTAAATTAGTGGGAGAAGGATGGTAAGTGAGGACCACCTCTGCTCTGCAGAGAAATGGGTTGGGAGGAAGCAAACAGCAGCACTGGATTCCCACTGCTGCCTCCTCACTCCTGGCAACCTCCAACACGTGCTTTCCTCTCCAGTTTGGCCTAGTCCCCATACTCCTTTGACAGTGTGGTCTCAGGAGGTCAGGGATACCCTGACGTAGAAACATCATTGTGAGTTTAGAGAGATGTGCTTTCCTGTGTACCAAGAAGGTTTACCCCCTAGATGGTTTTGTGTGAATCCTCATTTAAATAAATATATGATGATTTAATTAATTTTAAATTGACCGATTTAAACAATTGATTCTTTCAAGCCTTAGTATACACCAAAATGTGGTGTTAATTTAACTACATAAGACTAGATGGAGTGTCTTCTGGATCAGTGAATCCTAAGTTTTTTAACCCTGTTTAGAATGACATCAATCTCTATCATCTCACATGACTGGAGATACAAGTGGTAGAGTACAAAGCACAGAAACAATTCATTGAAAGGCTGGCCAAAAGCATGGCATATTTTGAATTCTATTTTATTATGTGGCTCTAAAGGACTGCCAACTCGATTTTACCACAAATCCTGCTATAAAAGCTTCCAATACATGTTCAATTTTTCTGCCAACAGCTTGCATGACCAGTGTAGCAGAGCCAGAGTGCTCCTGGAAAAGGCAGTGATCTATTAACAGCTAAGATCAAACTCTTAAATCAAGGCAGCTTAGCTAGCAATAAACATAGTGCTCCAGAGTGGAAAGTGTGGGCCTGACCATCTTCAGGATTACCAAACCTCCAGTTCTGCAGAAACTGCTAAAACACTTAGAGATCAGCAGCTGAACTGCTAGAGTTTAGAGTCTGAAATATTAAAGTAAGGACAACAAAAAACAATTCCACTTCAAACAAACTAGAACCATGATTTGCAGGTGGTCAGGGCAACTGCTTAAGAAACAGAGCTGTGACTAGAGCACAAGTACAACCATTATAACCACCTCCACTCCTGGGGCAGAAATCTAAGGGAGTTCGAGACTAAGGACCAGGAAGCAAGTCAAAAGGGTTTGAGATTGGAGGATTAAAGGGAAAAAGAAAACAATGATTGAGACTTTCAGGAGAAAGGAGAGCAGAAGATAATCCTTTAGACCGTGTATTTAACTGCTTTAAGGGAACTGCACACAGAAAGCAGTGGAACAGTTCACTTAATGCCAAGGAGCACAAAACATTAGTTCCAAATACTAACGGGATGGGAAGCAGTTAAACAGGGTCTCTGCCAATCACCACAGAGGAATGCTGCGTTTTTGCAAGCACATTAAATGCTTCATTTCCTGAAATAGGCCCTCATTCTTTCCCCAGACATGGGTCAACTGTGAAGCAGACAAATAAAAAAAAAACCAAACCAACAGTACTCTAAAGACTCCATCTTAACACAATAGTTTGTAATTTTTGGAGACCCTATTCCTAGATTCTTCAGGCAACAAACTAAAGGCTTGCCTACATAACCAGGAGAACAGTGACTCTCATCTTTCCACATAATTACTGTGTGACACGTGCACACGTAGACCTGGCCCTGTGGCAAGGTGTTCTGCCCTTCCAGAGCCTGTTGAAGGGAGGATTTCAGAGAATGGTCCTTTCTTATTATTTTGTATTTATTTATTTAAGAACAATGTGGTGTCAATCACCTCGGAAAAGACTCAGAGCAGCATTGGCAGACCTGTATTATTACCATTAACACCCAATTAACACTAAAAGCACACCTTTAGACTACAGCTATAGCTTGCAAGAGTAGGAGGGATGCAAAAAAATTCCTTGACTTTGCAACTTTGCTAGTAAATGCATTTCACCTCCTAAGATCATATTTTATAGCATAATCAAAAGCAAGTTTTAGGGATTTAAACCAAACAGTTAACAACTGAATTCTTATAATAAATTCTAATGCTTCAACTGGAAGAAAATAAAAATACAACAATTTATTTAATGGACATTTTATCCTGGCACTACCTGAAAATCATACTCTAAAAAACCCCACAAACTATTTCTGCTAATGCTGAAAACCACCTTTCCTTCTAAGGGAGAGAAAACACACTTGTGCATCTGATAGGCTGGGCACATGAAGCAAAAGAAAGGGTCTGCTCATCATCGAAGGACACCTATAGCAATTCAGTAAGCTGCTGGTCCAGAAATTTGGAACCTTGCATTCGTCAAGAAGTTTGGAACTCATTATGTATACCCTGACCAAGAACTATTGCAAGAAGGAGGAGGGGAAAGAAAAGCAGATATAGCATGGAGATGATAAGGCAGACCTTGGAAAAGTTTCATTGGAAATCCTCTGGTCTGGCCACCTACACACACCATTCCATCCCATAGCTACCTCTGCACTGAACACAACCCACATGACTAATATGCTCTCCTTGATTACATCAGCATTAAAACTTACAGCTATACACTGCTGTTATAGCTGCCTTCATTAATGAAGAAACTGATTAATTTTCCTAATGAAAACATCTCTAAAACCTTCAGTTCACCTGTATCCTTGTGATCAGTTAAAGATACAGCTCTTCAATTCCCGTCTCACACCACTTTCTCCAACACTAGGTCACTGTCTCCCCTCTGTGCTCTCCCAAAGCATCACGAACACTGCAGACAGCGTTAAAAATCATTTCCTCTACAAGGAGCACATGTAGGTCCTTTTCACACAGCCTTGAACTGGGAATTTGCAGGAAGTTGCTTGTCTGCTTTGGCTGCTTAATCTTTTCTGCCTTTTTCAGAAGAGAGACATGGCCATGAAGTGGGATTACATAGAAAGAGGCTGTCTTCCCTAACTTACAGTGCTTTTATTTATTTATTTTTAAACAAAAGAACTTTGTATTCTACCACAGATTCACGTAACTAACACAAACTAATGTACTCCCCGTGTCCTTGGTACTTACGGGAGGAGGGAAGGACTCAGATCTGGTGCCATAGAATATAGAAATGTTTCTCAGAGCGGGAAAAATGGGATATTACTGTTTTCCAACAATGTAAAACCTAAAGCTTCTACTGTACAAAGCATAGTTCCTGAACACTAAAATCTAGATTTCCAGCATCATTTATGAAAGCTGCTTGCCCAGAAAATGCAGTTTTCTTCATGCTTCACAAGAGCAAGAAACATGGGTCTTTGAGTCCAAATTTTCCCTTAATAACTTTCTGTAACTTAAAAATTGGTACAAATCCGATCTCTGCATTAACTCTGCATGTTCTGTGGTGCTTTGGGTTTTGTTTTTTTTTTATTAAGGAGAAAGTTCCATTCAAGCACAGACACTGTACAGCTTCCCTGTCTTTTTCTTCCTCTCATAAAACTTTTCTTAAAGTAGCTTTAGTTTTTCTCTAGCTTCAGCATTAAGAAGATAAGTTACCTTTTCTGGCTTAAGTTTTAGAAGTTGTGTTCAGATTATGGACTTCTGTTCCATTTTGATTCATGAAACAGGAAACCAAACTAAAAATGGAAGACTAGCTTTCCAAGCTATTCGTACGACCCTCGTTACAAGAGCATTCAAGTACCAGATAACTGAAATTTGGATTTCCATTAAACCCACTGGAATTTGGAAGTTCAACTACTCCCCACCTTACAAACTGGAGCTTTAGCAAAGAAGGACTCAAGGAAACAAAACCAATCAAAACAAAACTGCCTCCATCTCTCCCATCAACTTCTATGCTTACAAGTGATTGTACTTTTTAGGAACTTATCTTCCTACATTTTCAAGTGGCCAACTCTTTTCCTAGGAACTTATTTTGATGTATTTCAAGTGGCCGACTCTTTTGAAGGTCAATTGTTCAAAACTTTCTGAAAGGTAACATTCAAGTACCTCAGTAAGATATTCAAAACTTAAGCGCCCACAGTGATGATTTTAGGAAGGGAAGATTTCTTGTAGAAAACCTGTTCTGCCACAGAACTCTGCCTGAGAGTAAACCCTTTTGCTCCAATGCTTTTATTATGGTTCAAATATCAGCACATCCCTTTTTATCCAGGAATAATCCACACCCACAGAAGTATTTCAGTAAAAATGCAACCTTGTTAATATTACACATTAAAAGGAGGATATGAATAGCATATCACACTTCGAATTACAATGCAAAAGCACCAGAGAGCTCAAAAAAAAAAAGACTTTGCCAGATGTAAAACATGAACCAGAAAAAGCATCACAGATTTTTCCTGTATATTTAAACTTGCAAGGGATCATCTGAGCCAGATCCTGCAAAGCTGCCAGGTTTACACCTGCAGCACCCCAATCCTCTGTAGGAAGAGGATGTCAGTGGGTTTTAACTTATATTGTACAGAATTCACCTTCCCTGTTTATTTTGTCTTCTACATATTACTCTATAAATTATTATAAACTCATCCATGACATTACAGATTTATAAATGAGTTGAGTTAGCAAGGGAAATGCATGATTTCAATATTGCCTGCTGTATGAAATTAAAATATTACAAAGCAGGTAAACTTGTACTTTCATTACAGAACAAGTTGTGGTTAATTTTACATTCAATTTTGAGCATTTCAGAATTTAATAGTATGTTTATACATAAAATTGTTACAGCAGGTGGTATAATGAAAACATTACCCAGTCTCATCCTGAGGCTTACTGGCTTTTAAGTCACTTTCCCTCATCCTTATCCAAAAATAAAACACCAGTGACAACTGCAGCAAACAATGACCTGGATGATGGCCAGACTTCTAGTTCTATTTCTGTTACAGCAGGGGCCCACCATAGACTGAAGTGCTCAGTATAAATTCTCATAACAAACGGGTGCCTTTAGAAAGCAAGAGGTTTCTCAGCGTCCTCAGTTTCAGTTAACATGCAATCAAAATGGCCAAGAGAACTTACTCATTCTTAAACCTCCAAGCTGAAAAATGTAACAGCTGCTTTACAGAAGAACAGCGCAGAGGTTCAGTTACGTACGGACAGCCTCTCGAACAGAAAAGCATGTCATGTAGAAAGGTTATGTGGAAAACCTCCGAAACTAACTGGGGGCTCTGGCATAGTTAAAGTGTCAAAGTGAAAGAGACCTGATAACAAACCACATTTCCAATAGTGAGCTACAAATTCAAGTCTATTACACAAGGGCTTCACATTAGCCCTTACTGTTTCAGATCACTAACAGATTTTAACAAAAACTATTCCAGTTTTTTCTAAAAGGTAATTTTGTAAAAAAAAAAAAAAAATCTTGAGGTCTTTGGCACTGAAAAAGGAACACGCTTCAAGAAATCTTTTAAATGGACTTCTATTTCACATGAGACAAGTCTCAGCTCCTGATCACCCCCGTCTTTTAGATACATACAAGAAAAAAAATAAAATCACAAATGAATAAGCAGGTTGACAGCACCAGTGAACATCATCTACACAGAAACTATTACAAATTTCAATACCAGTGCTCCACAGGAACGAGTAGAAGCAGCTGACAGATCTCCAAGCTGATGCTTTCAGAAGCAGCCTCCAGAAGAGTTACACTAATAAACCTGTAAGAAATGCTTCCGCAACAACTCACACATGTTCCAGAACTGAAGCTTTTATTTAAGCAACTTCAAACACTTCCGTAGCAATGTACTTGTCTTCATTCTGAACTGCCACAAGCTAAACCCACACAGCCCTTTCCTTCGCATCCCTTTGTCTGGCCTGGGGCTTTGATGCGACTCCAGCCCCTACCCTGGCGAGCCAGCAGCGCTGGCCACTGCTGCTCTCTGCAAGTCAAGTGTAGCATTAGCCAAAACCCTAAAGCAAAGCAATTCTTCCCCCTTTTCTCCTGGCCAAAATAGAACAGGCTCAAAATATCACATCTAGTTTCTTAAACCCCACACAACCCACAGCCAAATCGGTGAATTACAGCGGTGACATGACCTCTGCAGTCAGAGCTACCAGGAAAGAAAGAAACAAACAAACAAAAAAATCTACAACTCTTGCCAAAAATAATATAGCTTTGCATAGCCACAGAAACTTCAGGAACAGTTATCTCCAAAGAAAATTCCAGCGAGCTAGTGTTGCTGTAGCTTCTCACTCTAACGACCATAAAACGTTTGTCATTTCTTACAGTATGTAAGTGATGTTATAAAGAGTGATGTTGATGATGTGCCATACCAACGAACACCATCCAGCTGAAGCATTAGGGCTGGCTGCCAGGGAAATAGATTTCCTAAATTAAAATCCCGTTAGACAAATGCAATCACTGTTTAAGTGCGTTGTTTAATATTAAACAATACATCAGAACGGATGTCCAAAGCAGCCCATTTCATTCTGACAAGTATAGCCTGACTTTTCCCTTTCAGAGATCGCTTATGTGAGATGTCCAGCATCAACCAGCCACCAAGAATAACAAAACAAAAAAACCCACCCACACTTCAATTACTCTGTTCTCTTAGCATGACATTTCACAGCATTCTCTCCACGGTTCCAGAGACAACAACAGTGTATTTTTAAGATATCAGATGCAAAAGATAATTTATGAGAAGTAATATACTCCTTTTTCCTTTACTCTGGATTAACAGATTACAGGCTTGTAACTCGTACTCTACCAAAAAAAAAAAGGAAAAAAATCAAAGGAAGAAATTATCTTAATAATTCAGTCCTAAAAGTAAATCTTAAACCAAGTTCATTCATTTGACTTGCTTGCATACAGTAAGATTACGCAGAAATCATTAAATATTTAGGGGTTTTCAGCTTTTTTTTTTTTTAAATACATATATTTACAAATTCTGACTGAAACTATAAATTCAACAGGTAGCAGCAACATATTGGATATCCAAACTAGAACAAAATGAGAAGTTAGTATGTTAAGGTAGGATGTTATGAAGGGGTCACATATCTACCTGCCTTAATTATTTACAGAGTTCTCAAAGCACTGTTTTAACAAAAGGACAAACCAACCCTGATTTGACGCTTGAGGGCTTATTAGAACAAACTTCTAGGAATTACCATTTTAAAACCACAGAATTTTAGCTTGATGTTGAAGTTTGATTAAACAGCGCAACACTGATTAGAAAAACAATGCAATATTATTTCCATGTTATTTCCCCTTAAGGAATATACTGACCAAGACAGCATTAGGAACTAGATGAGAATTAAAGGTACTTCCCAAAATTAAGGAGGGGAAAAAAAAAAGGGGGGGTGGTGGTGGTGGTGGTGTACGAACACTTCCCTATGGGAAGAAACTAATACACCTCAAAAGAATCAAACCTCTTAAAACAAATAGTTTCAGCTGCTTCAAGAAAAATTCCACAGCAGGAAAACAGTGAAAAGAAGATGACCTTCACTCACAAGACTGCTATGTCTCAGGACATGAGACTTCAATCCCTTTCCAATTTTTCTTAGTGTTTCCTAGCGATAATAATATTTAGTACTCCTTGGAGGTCTCCTAAAGTCTTTAACCTTTATTAAAATACCCTTATGCCTGTGACATGTATAAATCAGTATTATATTTGATTTCACAAATAATTTAATTTAATCAATTCTGAATTAGTCGCCTGAATTTCACTGAGTTTTCCTTGGGTCTTGAATTACAAAAAAGGGTGAACAGAGACATACTGAAGCAAAGCAGAGACCCAGGACACTGCAGTGAAGTGGCAAAGAGCAGTTATCTACAAAAGAGTTTCAGCAAAAAAAATACAAATGCTTTTCCCCTGGTATCCCTGGAACATGAAATTTTCTATATCCCTTACGCAGATTAATTTGCATTTTTTACTAAATTTAAACTGAGTTGTCAGCAATGACAAGATACTTTCTCCTGAAATTACACAACTCGCTGCATTCTGAGTTATCTTGTAAAACACATTTAAGGAATTCCACGCTACTTTTAATTCATCAAAAACGAATGTCACTTGCCTTTGCACTACCCTTTCACTTAGCTTCACAGTAGGCTCTCTGAAATTTTTGAGTCTCCTCTGGTCTTTACTATCTTAAATATTTTTAGATGATGCCTGACTTGAACTATTGCCTTGCAGGATCCAACTGTCAATCTTTCACCATAATGAATTTTTTTCAAGTTTCTCTTCTTTGGCTAACAGACAACCTGCAGTCTGTAATTCACAAGCATTCATCTCTTTTCACGACTATTCCATTTTATTTCAGCTTACTGGAAAACTGCTGCTTTGGGAGCCTTGATAAAATAGAGGGAAAATGAGCTAGTACTCCCTTTCCTCCCCTTAAGCCTTAACTGTGAATCCAAGGCCATGCTTGAGCTTACCGCTGCTGAACCAAAGACTAAAAAGTACAACCAAAAAAATTAACTCTGGTCCAATACATCTTGCAGGCCTACTGAAAGGATTTTACTTTAAGAATAAATTCTCTCCTTCTCCTAGACATGAAACAGCAGAGAAATCTCTTCTGGGGAGTCTTTCAGTCTCCCATACGCAGGGGCTAAGAGCAATAAACAAGACAAATCATTTTTCATTCATAAAGATGCTGAACTGAGATTTCCTCCCTTCTCCCCTCAGATAGTCCGTTGGTAATAGCCAGCGTGGCTCCCCTGTGCACGTGGAAACATGCCAATTATTATGCTGGGGGAGTTGTCCCTGAAGAGAAAGGATAAACAGGAAAATGCAGCACTATGCTGCTCAAGCTGCAGGACGGTGCCTGCATGCGAAGCCACCTCAGGCAGCAGTCTGTAAGAGGAACGCGCCCTCATAAGATAATCTGCAGACTAGTCAAAGAAACAATTGGAGAAAAAAAGGACATAGAGATTATACTTTGAAAGCCAGTTTAGAGAGCAGCGGAATTTAAGGAGTAAGGCAAGGAGGTGATCACAGCAGAAGACAGACCTCAAATAATCTGTTATATACCGCTCTTGCACTACTGCAGGAATATGTAGAGAAGTCTCCTACTCCCCCTGCCCCAAAAAGACCTTTTTTCATACCTCATGCATCTAGGAATATCTGCATAATGACAAAATCTTGTAGATGCAGCCAAGAGAAGCCAAAGAGCACTGTAACACATTTCTCTGCTTACAAAGTGACACACCATACTCTCCCAAACCTGGAGAAAGAATCTGCAGGAGCTGTGCTGAGATAAACACTTGTGCAGGGGGAAAAGGGGAATGGCCAACACATGAAAACATGCCCCAACAGATTTAGTCTGTCCTATAGCCAATAAGCAGAAACCTTAGATTAGATAGGAATGACTGCTTGACACAGAGTGTCAATCTCCCAGAGTGCTTCCAAGTATTAACAAAGCTGAAGAAAAGCCTTGTAAACAGAAGACAAGCAACAGAAGTATCAAATCTAGAGCAGATCAGATCAAAATCACAGATTGTTTTGCAGATCAAAGCAAAACTAGAAATATTTAACATACATTAGCCAAGAAACCTGAACTCAAGAGAGGTGCTTAGTTTGTTTATAATGCTTTGTCCTCTTAAGTTTCCACTGATGAAGTAGCTAAAAATAAATATAAATCAATAGAGAGCAAGCCACAACTGACTCAGTACAGCTAGTTAAGTACAGTGGTACCATTCTGAAAAAGGCAAGCGGACATATCTGACTACTGAAGTGCCTTGGATCCCTAGTTACCTGACTATTCTCCATTTCAAAAGTCTAGATAATTATTACGTTGCAGAAAATAACTCACGCAGCAGCAGATGCTGCCATAAAGGAACACCTGATCTTTCAAACATCAATACACAGGGAAAAAAGGGAGCAATAACTGTTTTCCTTCGAAATTAAAAAACCCCAGCTTTGGAGGCCAAAGTCAAGGTACTTAAACACCCCCAGACTGGGGGCAGAACCTAAAACAATCCATTCAGTACGCTGTGCTAAATACAGAACGCAGTTGCCCTTGACCCAGCCCTGCGCACGTGTTGATAAACTGCCAGAAGCAAGCCATACATTTACAGAACTGAAGGGCCCAAACGACGCTCCGAAGCAAACTTCTTTCTTTCAAGGACAACTTGATGACAATGCCTTAGATTTTTACAGACACACGCAACTAACAGATATTTTGGAATGGTTAACTCTGCGGGGTTTTTCCACTGGTTTTTCATTAGACAATTATTCCATATAATCACAATTCCTAATTCGCTGGTCAGGTTAAACAGCTGTTCACATGGAACTGCAGCAGTACTTAAATGATTATGTCCCCACCTTGACCAACTGGCAAACCCACAGTGTTTTCAGACTGGCTGTTACATCTACTCTAGTGAGCACTTACTGTTGTAGCTCTTTCCTTGAAAACATACACAAACAGAAGTTGTTACTGTAAGCATTTAGAGGAAATGGATTGGGGAGTCCCAGGCACCATTAGTACTCGCCAGCCACTTCTATGCAAGTGAACCGACTTAGCAGCATTTATGTAGCTCTAGAGAATACTTCAAAGGGAAGCACTACAGCTTTTCGCCTCCATCCACATTTGCCAAATGAATACCACCTTCAAACGCGGGGGAAACGTACGTGCCTCAGTACAACAGCGGGGAGCGAAGCATCGCCCGCTGCGCCTGCCGGCCCCCGCAACACAGCTGAAGCCTCGCCGCCGCTGCCGGCCCCGCGATGCCTGGCGCGGGGCCCTCCCTTCGGCCGCCCTGCCGTGGCGTGCGTGCCGAGGCGAGGCTGGGCCGGGCGGGGTCTCTCGCCGAAGCAGAGCCCCGAGCTCGCCTCCCTACTCGATCCCTCCAAGATCCCGGTCCTTCCTACGCGGAGGCCGGCGGCTGCACGGCCCCGGGCCGTGTCCCCCCGCTGACCCGCTCCCTCCCTCCCGGCCGCCTCACCGATGAGGACACGCAGGTGCTTGAGGCGGGTGAGGGGGTCCTTGCGGGTGTCCAGCACCTTCTGCGTGGACTTCCGCACGTCCCCGTGCGGCTTCTTGGAGAACATCCCGCCGGGCCCAGCCACGGGCCCGGCCCCAGCTCCGTGCCGCGCTCCGGAGGCGGACAGCGGCCTCCGGATCCGCCCGCTCCGGGGGCCCCTACATAGCCAGCGGCGTACGCGCCGCCTCCTCCTCCTCCTCCCGCCTCTGACTCGGATGCGGCGGGGTTGAAGGGGCGCAGCGCGGAGCCAACTCCCCGCGGGCCCGGGGGGGCCGGGCCGGGCCTAGGCTCCCCCTTCCTCCTTCCCTCGTTCTCCTCCTGCTGCTTCACGACAGCCGTCAGGTGCGACCCCAGGCGTCCCTATGGCAACCGCGCCGTGACGTCACGGACGGCGCTCCCCAGCGCACCTCCGAGGCGCGGCGGGGCCCCGCCCGCCTTCCTTCCCGCCCGCCCAGCCGAGGCTCCACCCAGTCGAGGCGCCTTCCACCCGCTCGCTCGCTCTCAAGTTCGGGCTTTAAGGGGTGTCCTTGCCAGAGGATGGAGGGCTGTCACCGGAGCGGGACAATTAGGGGCTCGCTGCAAGATCCCCTGCGCAACTCGGCTACAGAAACTGGTGCAGGAAGGTGTGCATCGGCTGTTTTATAAAACTAGCTCATTATACAGCTACTTCTGGCTGTACAGAGACACGGAAGGGTACCGAGGTAAGGGGTATCCCGTGGGGAATATGGAAATAAAGTCCAGGCGGGGACCGTGTTCACCAAGGCAGTGACTCCAAACCTTTACTCAAGCTTCAGTTGTGCAACTGGCAATGATGTGTCTCGTAGTTCCTCTTTCCACACCGGTCCTCAAAGTGCTGCAACTCTTCACCCCAAGCTCCTGCACAGAGTCATTGCTTCCTGGCTTTGCTGCCCGTGCGTTTGGCTGCGGCGAGACTGAACCATCAGGCATGGCTGGGTCCAGCGCGGTGGTCTGGGCCGTCCTCATTTCTTCTTGAGATGGTCATGGCCACATTGCTCCTGCAGCAAAGCCAGGAGCGGTCTCAAGAGACCACATTTGTCCCAGTCCCATGCACAACCTCACCAGTGAGGCCCGCAACAACAGCTAGGGAAATGCACGAGGTGCCATATAAACCCCGCTGCTGAGGGCTGTAGTAGTAACGCTGAAACAGCCCAAAGTTTCTCCTAAAAGCCTGGTTTACAATCATGAAATTTATGAAAGAGACAATTCTTGGACTTTTCAACGAGTCTGATTACAACAGCCAGAGTTTTTCATATTGGCAACATTTGAGACTTGTTATAAATTTTATTTTACCAGAAGGCAGGTACATTTTAGCTCTCTGAGCTCTGACGGCGATACTTTGCTTTATGTGCTTTATATTCTAAATGTCCTGAGTTGTAAGCAGACTTTTGTACTTTGACAATCTTTAAAAATATATTTTTTCTTTGGAGAATTTGCTTGCTTTTCTGATAATTTGTAGTTCTTTAACTCAAAACAGAGCTTAAAAATAATAAACAGAGTAAGACGCCACCAAAATACTCATTGATGGGAGGGAGTGGTGTGAACCAAGATAATAATGGCTTCTGTGGAGAACCTCCTTGTGCAGAGCGCACTGGGCAGGAAGGGCATGTTCTACACACAGTGACAGCCGTGATCTTGCAAAGGCTTGACTTGGGAGCATGTGACTTGGACGCTTTTGATTATGCATGGAGGACAGGGTTAGAAAATAGCAGGATTAGATAGGGAGGGGTTAGGTTCTGCCACATTCCAGGCGGCTACTACTGTACCCAATTCTTTGCATTTCCACTTTAGAGAACTTTTCCAACATTTTTGTCCAGCTGTGATGGGACCCCCATAAGAAAGTTTAAATGAACTTTTAAAGAAGTAGTGCAGACAATTAAGTGCTGCAGAACTTTTTCCCCCTTCTTTTAACTCTCTCTACAGGGCCCCACGGGGCTCTCAGAGTAGTGGGGGCAACTGGGTCACATTCATACCATCAATTAACTTCTCACAATTCATCTAGGATTTACAATTTCCAAAGAATTCAGCTGTGGCCAAGTACTTCAAAAACATACGAGTATTTTTTTGATATATCAGAGAGCACAGACCCTTCAGTTCTAGCCTGGTTCAACAGTTCACATTTCAAATGGGTAGATTATGGTTTGCATTCTTGCATCCACCCCCAGAAATCCAAGTTTCTGGACTTCTTGCTTTACTAATATTTACACCATATTAAGGTACGTGATGAAAAGTGAATGAAAATTACTCAGAATTTCACTACTTCCCTTCTTCAGGTAGTTAGCATGAGCTTAAGCCTGATCCCTCACAGAATTGCCTGCATGGTCCTTCAAGTCTCTTGGTTTTAAGAAAGAGGCCTGTATAAACAGCACCCTGGGCATCAGGGTGGTGTGCTGTGATCCTCTGGGTATATGGCTTTGCTGGTGCTACAGTATTTCCTGTTTGGGAACCATACTGAGCAACAAATTTTCAGTTAACTTAATTAGCAATTACTTAATTTAGGAAAAAGATCCCCAAATGTAGATATTTAAGATTTGAAGAGTCAAAAGCAGGGTTCGGTACAGTTGAGTACTCTAATGTAACATACTGATACTGGGGATGTTGGACACTTTGATCTAAACTGTCAAATACCAGGATCCTGTGAGATATTTCTAACAGGAGACTAATGGAACAGCTCACTGTTCCTTTCACAAAATCCTGGTCCCGTGCAAAAATAACCCCACAAGGTCCCATTTCATTTGCACAACCCTGTATCTTTCAGATGAATTCTGTAATCTATCTGCTTCTCTAACAAAGGGAAAGAGCTCTTCATGAGCAACAAATTCTTGCTTTATTGCCTTTTTTGTTAAGCAGTATATCAGCATTAATACCTTTACATAAGCATCTGGTGCAAAGTCAGACCACTGGAGTCTTTCCAACCACCAAAGATCCCAAGCTTGAATAAATTGTTCCATGAGCTACAGAGCTAATGCAGCCAGCTTTCCTCTGAATTTGTACACTAGCCACTGAACACCATGAGTCACCTCCCTCCACAACCATAAACCTTCCTTTGCGTAGTCCTCTCCTACCTATTTGAGATGGGCAAGAGGCCCGACCACAGTTCAGCCTTAACTCTGTGCATACAGGTTGGCGAGCCGACTGCTGTCCCTTGGAGGGGTAAAACCTAAGTTACACATTCCCCTCTGCGGGACACTTACAGGGGTTCTTTGTTTCAGATACCATTTTACAAAACAGGCAGAAATTTGGTATCTTTAACAATAAAATAGGTCTTAATTTAGATACTTCAAATGTGGCAGGGAGAGTTCAAGTGGAAAAAACACTCAAAGCAAAACCAACCCAACAATCCTTAGCTAAGCTTTGCTTTCTTATAACACTAGGACTATGCTCAAAGAACAGAAGGGGTATGTGGCCTATCCTGATAAGAAACTTTCATACACGTGAAAGTTATTTTCAGCCGATGTAACCATTACTGATTCCTGTCCAGTGGTGCCAGAGAATTTAGCCTTTTGCTGTGCAAAGTCACCTCCAACTCACAATGTTTGAGTTCTAATGTAAGCATTAGCACCCATATCTGATATGAAAGAGGTTTGGAAATGTGAATACACTGATACAGTGGCAGCTACAACAACTTTTTTTTAACTAAAACTGTTCAAACATTCTCAACCACCGAAATGTTTTCTTTTTCTTCCCCAGCTTATGAAATAGTTTTGCAATATTGACAAACCTACAAAAGAACTTCCAGAAGAGAAAAGCCCTGCAGAAACGGCATGGCTGCCAGCCTCTAGAGGAGAGCCGATTTTGCACACATTATTTCCTTATTATCAAAGGAAGTGTTTTGCCCAAATCTCACCTGCAGGAGTAAGCAGGGTCTTTTAGAAATAAGTCATATCTCTCTGAGTTTACTTTGATTAGTAGTTTTAAGGTTACTTTAAACCCTTTGCAGCATGTACCAGAATGCTCTGCCTAGATAATATATGAGCTGAGGGAGGAACATGATCCAACAGCCTTCAAACCTAGCTAGTAGCTTGCACACCATGACTGCTACTTCAACGTGCTGCTGACCTTGTCCTGCAGGAAAAATAGTCTTTTTGGTGTTCTTGTGACCCATCTGCTAACATTGCACTTTGAAATCGAGGGCAAAGTATCAGATTTAATTTGACAGAGTATCCAGTGTATCATTTCTTTGTGACACTGGATAAAAATTACTTCAAGTGACGTAACTTGGTTTGCTGGAGTTCAAAAACACCCCAGTGCCCAAGAACTAACTAATACCTCACATTTAGCTTCCATGTATTTCTTGCATGTATTTCTTTCATGATTCTTCTTTCATCGT
The DNA here is from genome assembly GCA_009769605.1 of Bucorvus abyssinicus. Classification (NCBI taxonomy): domain Eukaryota; kingdom Metazoa; phylum Chordata; class Aves; order Bucerotiformes; family Bucorvidae; genus Bucorvus; species Bucorvus abyssinicus. The sequence continues at coordinate 11,969,630 of CM020042.1, forward strand.
TAAGAACACATGCTGATAGACCTGGCTAATTTAACATTCACGTCCTGTCCTCTTCGGAGGACCTCGCCCCCCACAATCAAACTTGTGATGACCAGTCCAAGACAAAGGTACATCTTCAAACTGGGAGAAACTCCTAATGAGAAGATATTTTAAACTCATTAAGATGTTGTGCACTATATTGGATCAAACATGGTAAAAGCTCTTTTGTCCCTGGTCCTCCCCGAAGGTTTCATCTATACCTGTATGCTACTGACTTACATTATATATCTTTGGCTTCTCTCTTTACAATCTTCCTCATGTCAGAAATGCTCACTTACTACGCAGTCACTCACTACAGCAAAAGCTGGCAATCAGGTTGATTATCAGAAAGTAACTGCTTTGCAGATTCTAGAGTGAAAGGTTTCCACTCACCGTCTCCATTCAACAAATGAGGTGTAAAATTACAGCTCTGCTTCCTAGCTTTTTCTGAAGCTATCTGGTCTAACAGCCACTGTGCCCAAGCCAGTTCCACTTCTCTGTGTGTTTCACAGATGTGATTCAATAGCCAGAGTCCGATTATTGGCTTAAGTGCCCAGATCAAGTCCTAGGAAGCTGATACCTTCGTTTCCAACCTTTCCCTCCTCTTGTGTGTGAGTTCTCATATTCAGTCATCCCTTTCTTTCCCGAACTGGGAATGGGGATTTCACCATCTGTCAAGGTCTGTGCTGGCCAGCATTTTCTTCATAATGATAGTTATTGAGTACAAATTTTTTTCAGTACCAGCTTTCAACAGAACTGCCAGTTTTGGATTTTACATTGTTGTCAACTGTCCCCGTTAAGGGACTATGTCTCTTTCTAATTGTTCAAAAATACCACATACCAGCTGTTAATCTCCACTTTCCCATTAAATGCAGAGCTGAGCTGATGCAGATGATGACAACCACCACCTTCGTAATGGTTGTTTTACTCTGACAAAGGGTATAAATCACAATCCAGAAAAAAAATCTTAGCTTCATAGGCACCTAATGTTTCCTTTCACTTATCTTGATAAAATTATCAATCTACAGCTGGGTGCTCTGGAAGATGACTCGTTCCCAGCTGGGAAAAGAAGAAACGTACACACAGTAAGACACAATCTTTGCAAGTCCTCCACTAAGGCAGCCAGAATTTCTTCTTTCCCTCCTCCTAGCACACATGGCCCTAGACAGCTGATAAAGATAGGTGTTGCCACTTGCTAAGGGCTAATAGGTGAGCTGATTAATTAATTTTATATATCTGGGAACAAATTATAAGCTGCCACTAGCACTGTGCCACCATATATATAAGGCAATACCCTTTTCTATTTGGACAGTCAGGTTAACTTCAAGCAGTACCTTTTTTTTCCTCCTCAAGTAGATGTTTGTATTCCTTTAGCTGGGCAATCCTCCCCCCTCCTGGCTACAAACAGAATAGAAGCAGCATGTAAAATCATGTATTACTAAAAAAAAAAAATTCTGGCTCAGTTCTCCATCCTGGTTGCTGATTTCCACCATGGCATGGGAACTTGGATTTCCTTCTGGGGCATATTTTTAGCTCCATTAGACCTCATTCCAACTGTTTGGATAGGAAATTACAATTAGGCCAAAGATTTCCTGGTTTCCTGTCATTCCTTTCCCTGCAACTGCTTCCAGTAGCTTTTTTGTAGTGCAGAGCATGTAATTTCTAGGCTTTTTATCTCTCTAGTCCAAAATGCAACACTTGAATTTGGGGTTGTTAGACTTTTTTTTTTTTTTTGGTCAAATCCCTACAGATCTCTTAAAAGAAATTTCAGAGCCGGTTTGTGAAATTCACTGGTTTTCTTTGGGGACATCTCCAGGTCTTGTTTCAAGCCTTCTCCTAACTCCTTTCAGGCATTTGAGTATCAGACGTCCCTATTAACACTTTCACCACCATAGCTCAAAGGAATGTCAGCTTAAAAGTCAGTTCTTTGGTAACCGCCTCCATAAGTTTTTCATATAATCACAAATGTTTTGAGTTGGAAGGGACCTTTAAAGGTTATCTAGTCCAACAGCCCTGCAGTGAGCAGGGACATCTTCAGCTGGAGCAGGTTGCCCAGAGCACTGTCCAACCTGACCTGGAATGTTTCCAGGGATGGGGCTTCTACCACCTCTCTGGGCAACCTGGGCCAGTGCCTCACCATCCTCAGGGTAAAAAATTTCTATCTAGTCTAAATCTCCCCTTTTAATTTAAACCCATCACCCCTTGTCCTGTTGCAACAGGCCTTGCTAAAAAGACTGTCACCATCTTTAAAGGCCTCTTTAAGTACTAGAAGGCTGCACTAAGGTCTTCCTGGAGCCTTCTCTTCTCCAGGCTGAACAACCCCAACTCTCTAAGGCTGTCCTTACAGCAGAGTTGCTTCCATCCCTCTGATCATTTTTGTGACCTCCTCTGGACTTGCTCCAACAGGTCCATGTCTGTCCTGAGGACCCCAGAGCTGGACCCAGCACTGCGGAGCACCCAGCACACCAGAGCAGAGAGGCAGAATCATCTCCCTCGACCTACTGGCCATGCTGCTTTTGACGCAGCCCAGGACACAGTTAGCTTTCTGGGGCTGCAAGTGCACATTGCTGGCTCGTGTCCAGCCTTTCATCCACCAGTACCTGCAAGTCCTTCTCTGCAGGGCTGCTCTCACAAAATACATGAACCAGATTTTTGGGTCCTGTAGGGAAAACCCTGAGGACAAGGTCAGTTGGTCTATTAAATAACAAGAGAATTTAAAAATTCCCCAGCCCAGCTTCCTCAGGCAAGGACCCCGCAGAGCATGCACGGCCACCTCTGCTGGCAGCTTCCCCTTCCCCCGGTGTTGCCGTGTGCTGCTGGCAGTGGGGGTGTGGGGAGCGGGACGGGACTCCCTGAGGAGAGGCCCAGTAGAGTGCTTGGGGGAAGTGGAGGCTGAAGAAGGAAACGAGGACAGCTGCCTACTACTGCAGATCGAGGAGAGGGCTCATTCCTGTGTGTGTGGCAGTTCTGTTAGAAATCATGGGTGTTTCCTAGCATATACTTAAAATTATAGAATTGGCCATGGGTGTGGAGAAAGCATGCTGGGTTCTGCTGGGTCCCCAGCTGGCCAGAGACAACTGAAAACGGAAGGGATGGAGCTTGCACAGCAAAGGATGGGAGGTGGTTATTTTTGTCGAGAATTTCTCACTTTGTGTTCTTGGAGAAGAGTTATCACACCTACGTACATTCCTCTTGGTGGAGACAGAGGAAAATTGGTTACTTTGGATATACAGAGATGTGGGAGAAAAGACGTAGAGATGGTTATTGTGGGCAACGTGGGCAGCTATTGCCATGGAGGTAGAAGTCCATGGGGAAGCTCAGAAGTTATTAACTGCCTTACAATATAACCTGCGTATCGTCTTTCCAGACTGCAGAGACGGGCTAAATCTGGATCTCTCAGTATGAAGAACTGCTACCGCTAGGCAAATACAACCTAAACTTCATGGGAGCAGCACATCCATCTCTGGGACACACAGTGCTTCCCTACTGCTCCTTCACCTGGCCCAGGCTTTAGAATTTAGCCTGCACTGTACAGGCGAGTTAACCTTCGCCCTAAAGATGCTGCCCTTGTGTACCTGCAGGCTACAACCAACTGCGTATTTTGTGACTCCTGAGGATCCCTGCCAGACCTTCCTGGGCATGCCTATGTCCTGAAGTGGAGCTAATTGGTCCCTCATAGCAAGGGGACAGCTTGCTCCAGTAAACATCATTTCTATGCAGTACATCCTACACAGCACAATTAACAGTAATTGGGAAATGAACAGAAAATTACTGATACTTAAAGCCAAAAAATCCTGTCCTAACCCTGCATAAATTGCAGCATATCCATTCAGTTCCTTCTCAGGCCCACTCTCAGTGATTGCTGTCAGTGTTAGGAGACCAAGTCAAGTCTAATTTAATTTAAAGCATATCACAGAGTATGAAACTGGGGAAGAAACAGGTTCTGGTGGGGAGGTCGGTATTCAGAGGGACCTCTGCCCTCTGGAGCCCGGGGCGGGGGAGAAGGTGAGAACGAGGTGGCGAGCTGCAAAGGACACCTTGCCAGGACGCAAAGCTCCTGGGCAACAGCTTTGGTGCGGGGTTGCCAGACAGGTGGGCAGACGGGAGGCTCCGCGTCCTCCCTCCGTTGCTCTGGCAACGGTCGAACCCCCGGCGCCCGGGCCTCCCCGCCACCCGACCACCTGCGGGAGACGCGGGCTGGTGAGGAGCGCTCCTAACTCTGCTTGGCCGCGATGGAGCCTCTCAGTAACGAGCAGTCCCGGGAGTGCCCCGGGACGGGGAACCGGCCGCGGCAACCCTCCGCTCCGGACCGGGCCCATCACGGAGCCTCGCGCCACGCCCGCCGGACGACAATTCCCAGAGTGCCCCGCGCACGAGCTCACGTAGCGTGTGGCGGTGCTCGGCCAACGGGAGGGCGCAGAGAGCGTCGGGCGGGGCGGGGCGGAGCGGCCGGCGGCGGCGGCAGGGGAGCAGCAGCGGCGGCGGCGGGAAGGGCTGTCCCGGCGCTCGGCGGCGGCGACGATGCCGGTCCATTCGCGGGAGAAGAAGGAGAACAACCACGATGAGATGGAGGTGGACTACGGGGAGAACGAGGGCAGCAGCTCGGAGGAGGAGGAGACCGAGAGCTCGTCCGTGTCCGAGGAGGGGGACAGCTCAGGTACCGCGGCTGCCCGCGGGGCAGCGCCTTTGAGGGGGGCGCCGCGGCGGTTCCCTTAGCGCCCGGCGCTCTGTCCAGGGGGAGAGACCGGTCCTGCCCGCCTCCACCCCCCCCCGCCGCGATCTCCGGTGGCTGCCGGTGCCCACCCCCGCCGTGACCCCGCCCCGCCGCCGCTCCGGCCCAGCCCAGCCCGTGCTCCGGCCACGCAGCTCCTCTTCGGGCCACCGGCTGTGGGGTGGGAGGGACGTGACGGGGCGCGTAGGCACGGAAGCCCTGCTTCGCCCCGGGCCGCCGGCCCAGGAGCCGGCTGGCACCGGGGCTTGGCGGGCTGGGCCGTTCCGTGTAGGTGCTGTGGGTTGTGCTCTGTTGGACTTGAGTGCATGGCCCGCAGCGAGGGTGCTCGCTACGGTCTGCACTTACAGGCTTGGCATACATGTATACATACGTGTGCATGGCTGCACACAAAATACAGGCGTACATGTGTGCACATATGTATAGGGGTGTATCTCCTCGTATGAAAAATCGTGAATATCAGTTAGGTGTTCTGAGGCCTGGCTTTGAGGGGGCATTGGAAACCCTGCCAATACGATTGGCCTCTTTTGGAAAAGGCATTTCAACCTCTCCTCTGCCAAAGGTCCCTTCCTTTTTCTATAGGTCCTCTGGACTGTGGATTTTGAATGATATTAGTAGGTGAAATCCAGCTTTAAAAGGATTACTTTTCTAGGCTCCATTTCCACTGTGTTAGAAGGTTATTATCTGTTCAAACTTCTCTTGCATTTACAAGGGGTAAATTATAAAATGGTCACTTACTGGGAGAAGTACTGACCGCTGCTCTGGAATCACTGAGCTCGGTAAGTAAGCTCCATAAGCAGGATCTTTGGCACTATAAGGGCTATCTGAAAGACAGTAGCTGTGTTCACTGCTAGCTGTGGTCCTGACGTGTTTCTGGCAGCTTAAGTGATTTAGAGTGGTCTGCTGTGATCCTGTCCCATGCCCATACTGGCACATTGACTTAGGGCATGAATGCTGGGCTTGGCATAGTGGAAGGAGTGGAACACCATGAACTAGACAAATTAGGCAGCTGTAAAATTACATTTTCTTACATATGCTGGCTTGTGATTGATTTATCTCTGTGTGCTAAAGTCCTCAATGTACAGTTATGCTAATTCTTCATTTTTATTGTTAAAAGATCTGGGAGATCTTGAACATCGCATCTTATGGCTTTTATATCCACACCAATGCAGTTCAGGGAAAGCCCTGCTATGGTGGTTCCATAAAGCTTGCCCTTGTCTGAGCTGTGCATGGGCTAGCAAGGTGCTGGAGCCCTACCAGTGTGGTACAGAGACAGCCAAGCTGACTCTGCAGAAGAGAGTGAAGACTCTGCTAGTGCTGGGAAAGTGTGGCTATCATACTGGGAGGGAGTATAATCACTCCCTTAGACCTTGATCTAACACTCACTCTGTACCAGCGTCGATCCCCCAGTAGAGGCCTTGGCTAATCCACAAATCCAGGTAATCTGCCCATAGTTTATACAGAGCTTCCCATGTTTTGGGTTTGTTTTTTTTTTCTTTTTTGTCCTTTTCTCCTCTACTGCTGGTTGCCACTGTCCTACTTCTCATCCTTACCCCCCTTCCTGCTGTGCTTTGCTTTCCTGTTCTCTTGCACTTTCTTCAGTGCTTGTTGGGCCTTTATATGCTAAGCTGTCAGAAAAATAACCTGTTAAAAAAGTAGCTAGTGGGAATGTCTCAGTGAAGAGTCTAATATGTAAATAGGAGGCACTGGAGTCTATGTAAACCAGTGGTTAGACAGACTACAGCTCAATAGCAGCAGGAGTCATAAACTGCAATTTTGTGACTCTGTAAACACCTCCAATCGGTTAACTGGACACCCACTCATTTTTGTGAACTTGGGTCTAATGATTTGCATGGGTTTAGACAAGAGGTCTCCTGGAGTAGGAAGTCCTTCAGTTCTGGGCTGCTCCCTCATCTGAGGGAGGATCTTGCTTCTCTTGTCTAATGCAATGCTGCACAGGAAATCTCTTCCAGCAGTGGACTGTGGACCACATCCAGGCATGGGCTTGAAAGACTCAGCAAAATTGTTATAAATGTACTGATTTTATTTGTGTCTTGTGTATTAGCAACTGATTTGGAAAATAAGAATAGGGAATAAGGAGTTGTGAGTAGATAGTGCTGAGGACCCTGCATTTCCAAAGTAGTTAGGGTTTATTTCAGATTATGTAGCCTGAACTGAATATGTTTGGTTGGAAGCTGCTGGAGGGGCTAGTCATTGTTTCAAACCCTTGTTTTCTCCATAGATGTTGGAACACATCTGACAAGTACCTGGAATGAAGCTTTGGGTTTAACTTGATAGGAAAAGAACTTGGCTTGTGCGTTGACCAAAACTGCTGCAAACTGACCCAGTGCCTGATAAGCTGGACCTGTCACGGAACTGTCTTCAAAGTTGTGCTATACTGGAACTTGAATGTGCGCACAGCTTTTATAAACAGTTGGGCTGTTGTAGGTGGAGAGTTTATTGACACAATTACAGGTCTGCTGCTGAGGAAGGCTGATCAGTCTTTCCTCACCCCCTTTCTCTAAGTGATTCCATTGAAAATCAAGACCACAAAAATGTGCTTAAATTGTTTTGGGTTGTTTTGATGAAACCTAAACTAGGCAGCATCTGTGTGTGCTGGTGGTTATACCAGGGAAAAAAGGTGAACTTGAGCAAGGATTCCAGGGCAAGCAGCCGGAGGTAGCCATGCTTTAAGTTGGACAAGAACATCTGATTATCTCCTTGTTTGCACAGCAACCTGCTCTGTTCCTTTCAGATGTGACCTATGAAAACTTGCTTCAGTTCTTCTATTATCAGAAATGTGCATGGATTAAAAAAAAGGACATACTGTATTTTGGATAAGAAGTTCATGGAGACAGCTTTTCAAGTTCTGATACATGAAGTTTGTTACATCTTTCAGGGGAAAACAGAGAGAGTGTAAAGGAGGAATATGCAAGCTTATTGGGCAGTAGATGGGTGAGACACAGGGTAGTGAAGGACTCCTGGATGAGGTCCAGAAGCAGCACTGCAACAGTAACCACTATTACTTAGTCCATCGTAGCCTGCCAGTTTGTATTGTAGCTAGATGCGGTCTGGGAATGCTCTTCCTTCATCTCTCTTCTAGCTAATCTGTATATCTAATATAATTTCAGTGTGAGAAAGGGAGCTCAGTATAACAGATGTAGATTAACTCTTTTCTCTCCTCCAGCTCCCTGGCTCTGCTCTAGAGAGGGTTGTCTGTTAGTTCCAGCTTTGAAGTTTGCTCTTTTTCAAACCTTGCCTTTACTCCTGTTTGTGGTTGTGCTAATTGATATATTTAAAGAAAACTTTGACATTTACATGTCCTCAAAGACGCCTTTGTTGATTTCCATGGAAGGGAAATAATTCTGTTGTCTTGCCTTTGTCTTGGTTTCTTGTGGGAATAGGGGGCAGAAAGGGAAAATTGTTTTTTAAGTGAATGTTCCTTTAAAACAATACAAGAAGCTCTCCAGATAATTTCTATTGCCTTCCACGGAGAAATGCTTTTAAGGGAGCACTTAAAACGCGATGATTACAGGAAATTACATGCTTGTCCCAGTGTCTTGACAAATACGAACGTACTCCATGGAAGCATATTGCTCCTACAGATATAAGGTGATTAGCACTGCAAGAAATAAGTCTTAATTAAAATTAGTAATAACGACAAAAAAAGATTTTGAAGGAAAGGATTTTTTTTGTTACATTTGTCATTTGCTTTCCTTGCGTTCAGCCTTCTGGGTTTTTTTTTCCAGTAGATGCCTGAGAATACAGGAGGTGTGGTTAGAAGAAGCATAACTTGCCCTTGAGAGCTGGCACTGTTCCTGTCCTGTTCCCTTTGATGCTATGTATTTAGTATAGTTTTTTTTATTGACTGGGGTATAGAATAGCATGTTAGGGATGAATAAAAAAGCCACTAGTTATGCTCACCATCCCAGATGAGAATTCGGCTATTTTTTAAAGTACTTTATGTAGGCCACAGCTTATTAAAAAAAGCTATTTCAGGCTCTCTTACATTTTAAGTACTGTGGGTTTTTTTGTCTTTAAACCAGGCCGTCCTAGTTACTGAGCTGGACTGCTTGAATATAGTAGGAAAAGAACGACTGTGATTTTGAAAGTGTTTAAAAATACCCTAAACAATTTGTGCAGTATGAAACTTTATGGGAAATCTCAAGTGTTGAGACAGTATGGGCCTATTAGCAAGTGTTTAAATACAAAATGAGGAATATTCTCCCTCCAATGATGTAAATTTTGAACTGGAAAGCCATGAGATTTGATCCTAAAACCTCTTATTACTTTTTCAGTGCTACATATTCCCCAACCTATATGTTGTTTAAGGCCATGGGGAAGAACTTCCATAACTGGGGAATTAAAGATATTTCAGGACTCTGAAAATCTTCACCGTTTTATGAATCTTGGGAGAGATTGCAGAGAGCTATGTGTTATTTCAGTATCTAGAAGAAAGTCATCTGTGCCCACAGATACCAGTTTCCTTGCAGTGCAAGTTGACAATGGGAGATGTCATTCCCCTTCTCCAACAGTGGGTGTGGCACTGATCCTCAGCCGGGGTTACAGTTCTAATCTGTTTTCTTTGTAGTCCCTAAACAATAAAATCCATCTTAATTTAAGAAAAAGCTTCTGAGTGAATTCCTTACAAACACATGCTTGGAACCAAAAGAGTAGCTGAACACACATTAAACATGTATTTGGGTTTGAGAATGAAGTGGGAGAACTGTTGGTATCCTGGTGCTTGTTCCTGCCTGGCTTCCTGGGGAGGTGCCTTCAAATTTTAAAGAGCTCTATTTTCGTAGCACATAAATGCTTTACACAACTCTTTGAGCAACATGACTGCCAGATTCCTCAAATCTGGCCAAGTTGAAAGTTGCCCAATCAATTTTGGCTTGAGCATTACATCAGACAACCAAATACACTGTGCTCTTTAATCTGATTTTGAGCCTTGTTCTGGGATTCAGGATCTGCCTTGCTTTTGAGAACAGTATTATAAAATAAACCGGTATCTCCTAACAGTCTGACACTCTCTTCAATCTCATCCTCCCCAGCGTGCTAAGCATTCAGTATTTTTTTTGAAGTTCTGTCTTTACATTTTCTCGCTCTTAGGTTATGTCATGTTTTAAAACTTTGTACATGCTGTCTTTTTTGCTTGTACTAACTGTAATATGACCAACTGCAGTAGGTCTTTGGTTTGGACTTATAGGTATCATTGGAATATGGATTAATACCGTGCCACTGCTGCTAGTTTTCATATCCAGACAGAGAGGATAGTTTTTGGTCTTAAAAGCTCGTGATGATTTCGGGAAGAAGCTATGTGCAGAAAACTTCATACACAGAGAAGTCTGAGTGGAAAATCTGCATTAATCAGATCCTCTGGAGTAGCTGCGCTGGCCCTGAAGCTACTCCCTTCACCTCATCACCTTTGCAAATTGTCATGCAGAATGCTGAAGATTTGCGTGCTGCTTTCTTTAGCTGGTGTAGGACACAGCATAAAACTGTCAGAAAAATGTGAGTGAGGAAGCAGCGAAAGGCGCAGAGTTGTTTACGGTCTAGAAGAGTGAGGTCAGGCTGTCTCTGCTTGGTTGGGCATCCTGCTTTGCCTTTCTGTCAGGATTTTTCTTGACAAGAGTAACTGCTTAGATGGATATAGCCTCCTCAGGACAGCCCCTTCTCTCAAACACCTGGCCTGTTTGTACCAGTTCAGCCCCAGTTCCTGACTGCATGTCCATCCCTTCTGCATGTCTTCTGCTGGTTGATAATTGGTTGTTTGTACCACAGCTGTAGAGAGCTAATTCCTGGAGGTACTGCTGCTATAAAGCAGTTTCAGGACATCTCCAACTTCTGAATATGGCTCAACAAAGCGTCTTTTTCCTTCTGGGAAGGGCAGGAAAAGGTCAAGAATTTTGTAGCTTACTTTTTCTGTTTTCTAATCTAAGAAAAGGCAGTGGAGGTAACAACTAATGTTTAGTAACATCAGATGTCTCTATGGCAAGTGGCAAAATTTTTGGCCAAAAAGTGGGTATTTATTATACTTTACAGTTACGTTTGCTAGATAAGAAGAAAATTTAGGAATATAAATAAAAAAGAATTGTGGAAACAGTTTAATGTTAATTACTCTTGCTGCATAAAAGCACATAAAATCAAGATTCTGCAAAATGCTAGATTTCACAGGTTAAGAAGTATTTCATTAGAAATACAGTTGCTTTAAATGGCTGTTTATGGGGGTTCTTCTGGAATTAGACCTACATTTCTTACTTAGCAGTTTGTGGCAAGTGATTTCTCATATTCTGTTATAAATTCACTAGGAACAAAATATTCAGTTTATTTGGTTATACATTACATTGTTCAAAATAAATTACTTTTTCTTTTATTCTTAGAAATGGATGATGAGGACTGTGAACGAAGAAGAATGGAGTGTTTAGATGAAATGTCCAATCTTGAAAAGCAATTTACAGACCTGAAAGATCAGTAAGTATTTCTGTGTTTTAAGTGCCTCATTTGAGGATCTAGTCCTTGAGAATATGGTGTGCAGCTAGTACTTCTTGCCCTTCATATACATGGATGCTGCTTTTGCAGAAGAATAAGGATTGAGAGTTCTGACATTATTTGCAGGGAGTTGCTCCAGAATACTTTCATGTGTTTATGCGTTTATGTATTTATTTTCTGTTTTGCTGTAGGAATGGCTTTGAAGTGTTGTTGCTGTGAAGGGCTGATGGATTTGATTGCATAAAAATCCTTAGAAGAACCCAGGAATTGTGGTTTTAGGGAAATCCGTGATTTTATTTATTTATTTCCTCAAGAACTTTCTTACCACTTTATATATGTGGGTCAGATCCAAGCACTGTCTTTGTTAAGTAAGAAATGGTTGGGTTTTTTTTTTGCAAGGTATCACAGTAGTTTTTATAGTTTGTACCAAAGAAAGTTTCTGGTTGTTACTGCAAACCTGATACTAATACTAAAAAAAAAACCCCAAAATTGTCTGTGGTGTGCCATAATATCTACATCAGTAGTAAACACCTAGTAAGTAGAAGAGGCAAAATTTATAGCCACAGTTATTCAAAAGTGACTCTCATTTGTGTTAGAGCCAGTCTTTTGTATGTGTTTTAAGCTGGCTTTTTTTCACATGTGCGCAGACAATCTAGATGCATCTGTTCAAATTTAAATGGCTGGTAGTTTGGCAACTAATTAATCGGGTGCCTGACAAGTGAAACTTCGAGGAAACCATGTCCATTCTGGAGCATATATTTTAATTGAAATTTAGTCGGTTGTCATCCACAAAATATCTTTGTCTCCCATAATTAAGTCATGTTGTTCTTATCTATTGTAGCACCCTTTCCTGTCCTCTTCCATGTTGATTCATCTCCTACTCCATCTTAATCCTATTAATAGCCGTGTGATTTCTTTTTTCTTCTTCCTTAGAGATGGAGATACTTTTCATTTTATCTTCACTTTCTACTTTTCTTATTGCCTGTATGTGTTTTCCAGAAAGGCTTAACAGACACGAAGAATATTGTTCAAAAAGCAAATACATATTTCAAAATTCAAGTGGTAACAAGCCTTAACTGTGCTTCAGTGGATGTTCCATAACAGTAACAAAGAGATGCAGAACAGTTCTTTTAAAAATATTTCTTCTAACTTGTGATTTCTTTTAAATAAAATGCATAATTTTTCTTTAATTTCTATTATTCTAAGACTTTACAAAGAAAGATTAAGCCAAGTGGATGCGAAGCTACAAGAGGTGATAGCTGGAAAAGCACCTGAATATTTAGAACCATTGGCAGCTTTACAAGAAAATATGCAAATCCGAACCAAGGTGGCAGGTAGGCATGCCGAATGAGTATTGCTGTTCCAACAGTATTAGCTTGCTATGCATTTTAAGGTCAATCTTTTTTCTTTAAAATTGTTATAGGAGCGTGTTTTAAAGTTAGAAATACTGTGGCATAGTTTTAAATGTAAAATATTTTTCAAGTCCAAATGACTGGGTTACTTACCCCTTTGCACAAATCGCCTGATAACATCACACTAAAAATACATCTTTTTTCATGTTTCATTCAATGGCTGTCTATGTCGGAATCACAAAATTACTGAATTAAAAACAGCAATAATGATTTTTATTAGTTGGAAGGTTTAGGATCAAGTCTGCACACTGGACACTGTTGAAATGAAGTAGTTGCTATCTCATGAAGTGCTTGCCAGGTCATCTTAGGTGATCACATTTTTCCTGCTCTTCTAGTCTGTGTCTCTTCTACTCCTCTGCTCCCATCCTCCTATTCATCTGGGGAAGGAGGAAGACTCTTGTCCATAGCAGCTTTTATCTAAGCTGCATTTTAATTGTTAAAACTAACGTTTACATAGGCTTTTATACTCACAGAAGAAGCAGGCAAGAACTTTTCTTCCAGGATACAACCATATGGTCATATGGAATGGTGGTACTATACGAAGACAAAGTATTGTGCTTCTCAGTCATAAATTCTTTTTATGTTATAGCTCAACTCCTTTAGGAGTAATTCAGCTGTCTAAGGGTTACCTATCACAGGTTGTCAGAGAGCCAAAAGCCAGCAGTCGTAACCTCTCAGTGAAGCTATGCCAGTGTCTTTTCTAAGAAATTCAGCAGATGGATGATGCAGGCAAACTGAAAATGGCCTACTTATACTTTTCCTAACACTGGTGCTACTTCAGTGCTACTGATCATGTCTTCATTGGTACTTTTGACTTCAGGCTACAAAAAGAATTTGAAATCTTTTGGTCTATTGCATTTCTGTCCCTCCTGGTCTTCTCCATAACCCGTTTCCTTAGCTTGTGACCAGAATTTCTGGGTTTGGAGATCTTAATTTCAATTTACTTGACTAGTCCTAAGTAGCCCCACTGGGGCTTTGCAGATGGTTTGCAGGTGAACTTGCAGAAGACTTGACATAAAAGCAACCTTAATCCAGGCTTTTGATTTTCAGTTTTAAATGTGGCCATCTGTCCGTGCTTTTGTGTAGCTGGGTGCAGATAGGCAGAGTATTACAGATTCTCCTCTTTTCAGTCTTCTGCAGCACTGAAGGTCCATGTTCCAACCTAAAAAGAGCTCAGGGTAAAAACTACAAAGTTTCCTTGAAATTGAGACTAGAAATCAGGGTTCTTTTTTTGGTTTCCTTTTGTCCTCATCTGAATGGAATGGATAAAATCATTCCTGAGAAAGCAAGAAACTGCAGAACAGGTTTATTTGCCCTTACTGTTTGAGAGCATTGGCAGAAGTGGGTAGTAGCAGGACTTGAGCTCGAGCAGGTAACCCCTAAGGACCTACTTCTACCTGAGAGAGGGGAGGAAAGGGTGGGGAAAAAAAGAAAGCTAAACTATGTTTGGCCAAACTATGGGTATAATTGCATCTGTGTGGCAAAGAACCTTGTGTTCCTCTGCTCTCTAGGGCACTGAGCACTGTTCACACAAAATGCGGGTCTTGACTATTGCAGTGACTCAGGAATACAACTGTGTCTGCTAGACATGTCCATACCTATACTGCTCGATTTCAGGCAGGCAAGCAGTGATTATAAATTGGTAGGCCTAGATATGCCAGTCAGCTGTCAGGATTTTAAAAAAATAAAAAGCCAATGTGACATACTGATGTAATGAAAGAACATTTTGAATTCTAGATCAAAGTTACTTCACAGTGGAAAGATGATTGATGTAATACTTTGTGGTTTGTTTTTCAGAGGAATTGCCAGTAATAGGATTGTTCCTCTTGTACTGTATTAATTTATAGTCAGCAGAGTTCTGAGGGAGGTTGTTTCTGGGAGTTGTTTAGTTGCTAGACAGCACCAGTGTGTGTGCAAACTGAACTCCTCAAGATGGTAATCTGGAACTATTGGAGTATTTTGTGTTGAATGCATTGACTGTATTAAATCAAGTTCTATCTATACTTGCCAGATATTACATTTCAGATACCTTTCAGATTTTTTCAGCTGTCTGTTTAGTAGACACATTTTCAGAAATGTGTTAGAAATGCTCCTAACACTCAGAAGCAGTATCCTGTGTGTCACAAGGTGGCTATTTCAAAGACTGGAGCAGTCTTGTTACTTGATGTGGTTTATTAAGGTCATGTGTTATAACATATGTCTTATTCAAGTATTAATTTGTAAAAGCTTGTTCTTTCATTCAGGTTTCTAGCTATTTAAAAAACCGCAAAACATTATTTAAAACAATAATCAGAAAATAGAAGAGGCCATTTAGCTCTTCATTGACTTAAAAGCTGAGGATATCCAGGATAATTTGATCAGAAATATGCAATAGTCCTATTTTGTAAAGGTGTAATTTGTTGACTGGTGGGGAAAAAGTTAAAGTAGCTTTTATTTTTCATCAGATCTTTAGAATTAAGAGATTACTTGTTCTTATTTTGATTCTGTAATGCAGCCAGCCAGTGTAAGTGCCTAATATCTGTATTTTCCAGTATGTACACGTTTTGGGCCTTGTAGGCAGTCTTAAAAGAGAATTCTGAAATCAGATACTAGCTAAAGGAAGTAATATTGCTGTCATTTGTCTGATTGCAGGTATCTATAGAGAGCTTTGTCTGGAATCTGTGAAGAACAAGTATGAATGTGAAATTCAAGCATCTCGACAGCACTGTGAGGTTGTGCCAGCTATTTTACACTGATAGCTAATCTCTTCTAGCTTTACTGTCTGTCATGCTTTCCCAGTTCAGTGCATGTTTTTATTACTCCTATTATTTGCTATCTGAATGCCATTGCCTCATGGTGTGTAAGACCACAGAAGAGGTTATTCAAAGCATGTAGAAATTAGCTTTATATTAGTTGGGCTTTGCATATAAGTGTAGCTAAGGTTTCTTAGTTTTCATTAACAGGTTCTTATTAATAGATTCCCACATGAAATAATAATGATATTAATGTCTTTTTAAGATGCCTTGGACAGCCTGTGATAGAGTTGTCATTTTAAAAGCAGTTAAATATATTTTTCTCCCTGAACATATACATTTTTATTTAAACATCTAAATACTGGATACCATTGTACTAATATGCAAGTACATGTCTGTCCAGTGCTGTAATGTAGCTGCTAGATCCTGAGGTTTGCGTCTCAGTACTCCTCAGCCCCCCCATTATGGTTGCTTAAAGGTGTTTTCTTCATAGTGATTCACCATATTCCTGAAGTTTGTGACTCCTGCTATACCAATAAGCAGAGAACAGTAAATTTATTTCCTTGAGGCTTGGAACACAGCTTAATTCCAAGTTACTGGTTTAGAGAGTTTTGTGGGTTTTGATGCCTTTAATGTTTTACCCTGCCTTTAAAAGGGTAACTGATCTGTACAGATACTGTGTAGTTTTGGTATTAGTCCTATGTGGTGGACTGTAATTGAGAGCTGTTTACGACAAAGTTGATTTTCTTGTTCTGAAACACTTAGAGATGGAACAGAGTGTAGACTGCACAAAACACTTTAGAAAGTTCACATCAGAGTGTGCTTCTGTTGGTATATAAAAAGTGCTAATGATACACCTAACACTGAAGGCACAATGTTAATCTATTTGGGTCTAAAATTGCCTTTTAAAATGATGAACTAGCTAACTTTTCTAAAGCAGTGCTTTAAAAGTATGTCTCACAGCTTTAAGGCAGATGGTTTTGCTTTCACAATTATCTATATTATTTTATGTGCTCAATAAATTCTTTCTTTGGTGGGAATGTATTTTTTAGATCTATGAAAATAGATAGTTACAAATACCATGGTAATAGATGACAATTCTCTGTAAATAACTGCAGCTTTATTAATACTGGAGGCAGCTTAATAAAAAGCTTTCAATGAAAATATTAGCTTTTCTGATTTGTAGTGAAAGATGGCCTAGAGGTCACTACTTTAGTTATTCATTGTGAATAAATTCTAGCTATCCAAAAGGAAAATACTGTATTTGTGTCCAAATACAAACTGTTATTCTGGAGAGCTAGCTGCATGCTTTTATATTCTTAGTTATTCTTGGTACTGATATTTGATAATTATGTTTACAGTCATGCCAAGTGAGTGTGCTGTCTTTAGGGAGCTGGATCTCATGTGAAGGAAGTGGGTAGAGGGAAATGTCATATGCTTTATGGCTTCTGAAAAATTTTCATTTAAAGCTACTTTTACCTTCTGTCTGCTGAGGTTTTAAATTGTTGTCATATATATTTAGATGATAGAACTCAGTCATGTAAAAAATGTGTAATTTCTTGCTTTTTCAGAGTGAAAAGCTTCTCTTGTATGATACTGTACAAAGTGAACTAGAAGAGAAGATTAGAAGACTCGAAGAAGACAGGCATAGCATTGACATTACCTCAGGTGGATGGAAATTCAAAGTTGTTGGGGTTTTGGTTGTTTGTTTGGTGGGAGGTTTGGGGGTTTTTTTTGTTAGGTTGTTTTTTTTTTTTTTTAATCTCCTGGTAGCTACTGATGAGTTGTGGTATGTCTGCTGAGTTTCAGGTTATCCAGCAAAATGTGATTCAGCTGCAGACTTTGTGCAGGGGGTTGAATTTAAGCTTAAAACAAAGTTTGGTCTAGAAATTGTCAGCATCCCTTGTGTGTTTTGAGAGTATTAATCTATGACTACATAATCATGTAACACCTTCATTCTGTTTAGAAACACCAGAAAATGTGTAATTTCTCATTTTTGGGCAGTGTTTTCTGCTGTAAAAAGAGCTAAACTTATAAGTGTTTCTGATTCATAGCATGTTCTTATTATGTCTTTTCAGAATTATGGAATGATGAGCTACAGTCCAGGAAGAAAAGGAAGGATCCATTTAGTCCAGATAAGAAGAAACCTGTTGTTGTATCAGATATCCTTTTACTGAAATCATTGTTCTTTCTTGTAGTTCTATAACAAGTCTTAATGCATATGTCATTAATAGCAAGTTTAAGCAATAACACATTCTCTAAATTGATTTTTGCATGGCAGATGTTACTCTAATTAAAGAAACCACATTGACACATCCCATTATGAAAATAGAAATTAAGATTCTCTGACTACCAGTTTCATACAGAGAATATTTCTAAAAGTTGATTTTTCTAACTCTTCAAAAAATAGAGCTACAAGGTTAAAGGAAAAAAAAAGTTAGGCAATATGTGTGCAAATTATAACCTGGCTTGGGTAACTTCTCCCATAGAGCTTTGCTTCTCATACTGGGACATCTTCACCTCAATTTATTACTTTTAACAATTCCATAGACTTTAGAACACCCTTTGGTTAAAAGTTTAAAATTCCAAGGATTGAGATGGTTAAGGGGAGGAATGTTTGTGGGTTTGGGCTTCCTGTATAGCATTTAAGAATTTTGCTTTGTTGTAGCTGTTGACAAGCACGCAGTGCAGCTGAAACATTTTAAGGCTCAGCACCTAAGATGATACCTTCTTTCCCCAGAGAAAGAAGGAGATGCCTTTGCAAACCATGTATTCTCTCTACTCCTACCCCTAGCCTAACATTTTTATAGGATAGAGATATGACGGCTTAGAAATTGCCAGAATCGCGGAAACTACCTAAAAGGGACCAACTTCCAAGCATTGACATACTGTACAAAGGCCGTTTTTTATTGCTAAGCTGCTGCAAAAATCCTGCTGCCTTCACAAGGCTTTGTAACATTAGGAGAAGGTGGGAAGGCAGAAGTTTCTGAAAAAACTGTCATCCTTGGGACACTCTCCTTCAGGAGGGTTGATTTACTGGAACACATCCCAGATGGGTGATTTGTCCTAATAACTGTTCTTCCATTAGGATGTGTCATGAATTCAGTTTAGTAGAGATATTTTTTAACTAGCACTTCAAAGCTAGGGATATTAATCCATGCAGGTACAAGTGACTTCATTAATTTCTTAACTCCTTTTAGTAATTTCACTGCCAGGTGGTGTGGAAGTGTATTTTCTTTAGCTCTCAGTCATCCTTGTCATGGATGTTCATATCAACAGCATCAGATTCTGTGAATTACAAGTTCCTTGCCATTTTAGAATGCCTTCCAAACAGAAAATACTAACCTAGTATTAGCAGTAAAACCCCAACAATTCAGGCAGCTCATGAGGCTGAAAGTCCTTTCAGTTGTTAGTGAATTAATTTGCTCTTTTTGCTTATGATTTTAAAATAGTTGTGAGCTTGTCAGTTTGTACAGACCCCTGTAAAGCAAATAGATAGAAAGTTTACATGGCTTTTGAGTTGTAATTCTTTGGGGAAAACAAGTTTGAAAATGGCTAAAGATTCTTAAAATTTGAAATGGAATGAAGGTTAAAGCTTTGGTATCTCATTTTAGGAGATTTAGTTTTTAAACATTCATAATATCTTTTTCTAAACTGGTTTTCTGTTTTTCAGAGATGAAATGGGGAGAAACAAAGTAAAAACTGATGGAATAGCTATGCTATATGGAGTTTTGTTTTGAAGTTCACATTTTTTACTTTACAGTTGAAAGGAAATTTACTTTACAAGGAAAGGGCTTTGCCTTTCTACCTCCTGTTTTTTGGATGTTTGGTATTCAGAGAACTGGTGCTGTCTACTCTTTTATCTGAAAGAAATATGATGCAGAATACTGTAAAAAATAATGATTTTATCAAAGCTGATACTAGTGTGGATGCTGCTTTGCAGACATATATTGAAATTGCAGTGAATTTTAATTGTAGTTTGTAGTATTCAAAAATAGGATGACTTTTGGAATTGTTAGGGCTGGAATGGTTGTATCACAAGTGTTTATCTTATCCTCATGTTGAACTCCAGTAGTCTGATTATCTATATACTATTACTTAGCTCTTTTTATTTTAAAGTGTGCTTCTAGGTGGCATAACGCAAAGATGCATTTATTTTTGCTGAGCTTTCACTTCACGTAGGTATTCTTTGTGTGAAAGACTGGCAGAACAGAGCTATTAATATCTGTTTACGAACATTAGAGTGATTTTATTATTGCTGTTTAAAAGGATTTTCCCTAACTTTCCCACGTCCCTATATAGTTTATATGTTACAAGACCTTGATATACTTGAAGACTGGACAACAATAAGGAAGGTAAGATAAAAGGATGAATGCCAGTGTCTGTGGCTTTTGTTTGACCAAATTTTTTTGACCAATTGATGTATTTGAAAAAATAAATCCAGCTGTTAAGTGGATTTATTTAAGTGCAGAGTGCCTTTTTCAGATCTTTGTCATATAAAGTAGCTTGTTGTAGTGAAATGCCATCCTTGCCTTGTGCCTGCAGTCAGAAAATTTCCTCTAGTGCTTCCCAGTTTATGGTATAATGAGCTGCTTATGTGAATTCAAAAACTTGGTGGGAAATGGCTTTGAGTCAGATTCCATCCTGCTTTATACCTGTACGTATTTCCTAAACAAGAAGTAAAATGTGATGCCTATGTGAAAACATGTCTGGCTTTTCCTCGCGCATCAGAGGAACAGACACAAAATAGGTTTCCCCCAGTTTCTCTCCTGTAGAGTAACAGGATTTTAAACAATAGCAACAAACCCAGAATCTACTGGGGGTTTTGCCTTTTCCTGAAGTATTTAAAAAACAAAACAGAGCAAACAACAACCAACCAACCCCCAAAAAACTCCCAGAGGTTTTTTTAAACCTACTTTAATACTATGTGTTGTCTAGAGTTTGCATGAGAAAAGAATTGTGAGCTTATGAGCATAATGTATAAATCAAAAGAGTAGATTGTTCATACAGCATTTTGTTTTTTGGAATGAGTTAATGTAATTTTGTATTTTCTTGACAGAATTACATAACAGCAATTTTGAGGTTTTCATTTAGAAAACCTCGTGAGTTATTTGAAATCAAAACTTACTAAAGGTGGTTTTTTTCACCCTCGAAATTCTGTTTTCTTTAGTTACTGAGTCACAATTGAACACATTTTTATTTTAGATTTGCTCTGTTTGTGGTTTCTGCATGTAAAAGCAAGTATCCTGAGTTACAGTGCACATAACTTCACAATTAAAGGTGGCAGTTGAGAAAAAAAGACTATGACTAACTTAATTTTCTTTTGTGTTTCAAGGCAATGGCTACACTGGGGCCGCACAGAGTAAAACCAGAACGTAAGTAAACATGTCTGGTTTCACAAGACAGAACTTGCTGTGTGCAATGATGCAAACTGCATCTAGGCAGATCTTACCTATTTCAGCCCTGGTATAGTGATGGAGGATGGGGGGAAGGAACTTGAAGATATGGCTTCTCTTTTCCTCTCTCTCAAGTGCTGATACTTGTAGCTTGATGGCCGATGATTGTGGTAACACTTGAATTCTAGAAAACTATTAGCAAAAATCTAGACTTCTAAAAGTGGATTGCACCAATTACTATTAGCAAGTTACACCAGTGTTTGCGCAAGATGAGAGCATCAGGACCTTAGGGGTGCGTTCTAAAGGATGCTCACATCACTGCAAGCTACAACCCTGAAAAAGTGGAGCTATGGGAGTGGTAACTGATATTTGGCACTGAGACAAGATGCACATTAGGTAAAATCAAATGCTTAGTGGTGATGAGTAAAGAGGAGGAGGGACGGGAGGCACGCAGGTGGTGTATTTCTGTAGCGATGTGTTACTACTTGCATGTTGTGGTAATGTGCTGATGAAGAGGTTTCAGGTTCTGCCATTTGAAGTCTTCTCTATATTGCATTACTTGATTTGTAAAAATTCGTATCACAGATATGAAGGTTGTGGGGAAGATAGCATCTATCTGAAAGTGGAAATATAAATTCTAATTTATTTGACTAGAAATAAAAAGGTATCTTGCTTCCAATTTTCTTCCATTCTTGCAATTATTAAGAGAGGTTACTTTTGATAATGGAAATCATGTATTCTATGTACATAACTTGATGAAAATTTATTTAAACATCTAATTGACCTATGCCAAGTGAATATTAAATTACTTCTCTTGATTGTTTTAGCGCCTGTCAAATTAGAAAAGCATCTACATAGTGCTAGATCTGAAGAAGGAAGACTGTATTATGATGGAGAGTGGTATGGACGTGGACAGACGATATGCATTGATAAGAAAGATGAATGTCCTACAAGGTAAAGATTGCTCAGTTTACACAGCTCTGTACATTCATGTTAAGCAGTAGATAGGCTGATGGCATTGAAGAATGAGGCCTATTTGGAAATACTGCCACCTCAGTAACGTTTATTAGTTCACTTTGGAAAACAGGCATTATCAAAGAAGGTTGAGCACTGGACTTCTTCTGAGAGAGGCTAGTAAAGGTTGGACTTCGCTGAAGGTGATGTTTGTCAAGTGAGGATCTCACAATTTCAGCTCTTACTAGTTTCTGAATAGCCTTTGAGTAAGTTTTTTTTTTTTTTTTAGTATCTTGGGGTATTGTTGCTTTGAGAATTTGATTTGTTGGCTCACCCAAAAAATACTCAGTAATGGAAAAACGCTTTATACCATTAAAGATAAGCTTTGTTTTCAGTTAATTTAATGCTCTGAAAAAGAGTTTGAACTCTTTTTACAGTATTTCCTTCTCTTAACAAAGGTTCTACCTAGGAACAGTCTAAATGTTACAGTGCAAATTGGTTGAATGCTTCAGATACCTGAATGCATTTTCTCTATATGGATAGTATTTGTAAATTCTAAAAGGTGGGCATATTTAAAACAATATTTTAAATTAAATGTGTATCTTACCTTTTACTGAATAGAACAAATCAGTCTAAGTGCAGTGTTGATTAAATAAGCACAGCTACCCTAGAAAATGAACTTTGACTTCATACAGTAGTAGAGTTTACTGTAAAACTGACGGTTTCTTTGCTTCCCTGAGTATGGTGAAAGGGTGATTTTGGTGTATGTTCAGGGCTGAAACAGGAAGGTATTTTAGTAAACTATATATTCTTTCTGAAATTAAAAAAAAAAATCTCAATTAATTTAGCAGAGCATGGCAGTTATACTGGGCCAAAAAGAGATCTTAATATCCAGTGTCTGACAAAAAACAAAAGCTGATGCTTTTCAGAGCAAACATACAGCAGAACTTTCCCAGCCTTTCAAAATTTTGGCAACTTTTAAGGATGAAGAGTTTCCTGGAGGGATTTTTGTCACACTCAGTATGTGATTAACTGTTTTAGTCTCTGGTTTTGTGCCTTTTTCTGTCATCAATTCTACTTGGAAAAAAAAAATGTAGGGGTTATGGGGAGGGGCTTGTGTTCACTATTTGTATTAAGGTTTACTACAAGGAACACAAAAGCAGAGTTCATGTCAGAATGACTCAGTAAATCAGGCTTTGACTTTATTTCTTACAGTCTTAGTATAATGACCAGCAGTTGAATACTTTTCCTACTTTAAATCTTGGGCTTCAAACTGTTTAACTTTTTTCCAACTACTTTGTATTCAAAGTAATTTCTGGGTATGTTTTCCACCAGGTCTGGTTTTTACTGGGGTAGGTTTTTACCATGGGTAGTCTGTTGTGTTTTTTATGGGTGACTGTTGTTCTTTTAAACAATTAAAATATTTGTACATGTTGAGGGTTTTCTCATAGGAGAAGAAAATAGATAGATGGCTGAAAATTTAACTATTTTCACTGAAGACTCGTGCAGTCACCAAAGGATTCTGTTAAAACTGTCCTTGCAATGGAGCCGGTATCTTTGGGCCAGCATCTACAACTAATGCATATTTCCTTTTACTGTATGGAAAAACAGTTTTGAGAATATTTATTAGCTTATATGGTTTCTAAATTCCTCTTGTTTTTCTTCCCTTGATCCTTGTTCCCTCATATTCTGTAGTGCCATAATTACAACAATTAACCATGATGAAGTTTGGTTTAAAAGGCCGGATGGAAGCAAGTCCAAGCTGTATATTTCTCAGCTGCAGAAAGGAAAATATTCAATAAAGCATAACCACAACTGACCTTTGCCAACCAGATATGAAACAAGTGGTATTACCATGCTCGATGTGCCATGGGGTGAAATTTGTATTTAATAGTGTTTTGTATTCCTTATAAATTTGCAGCAGTATCTGATGTGTATTTGTAGTGCTGTATGTAAACTTCATATGGATGGCCTTCAGAAACCTGAGGATGTAAAATCATGGTGACAGACATTTTACCTCTAAATTGGGTCCAGTGCCTCAAATATGAAGTTCACTCTTTGAGTATAATGGCTCAGAACGTCTCATATTTGTAAAATGGAAAAAAAAAAAAAAAGGGTGTGATAAAAATGATAACCATAATTACCAGCAGCTCGCTTTGTTTTCAGTGGACATGTCATGCTTCTCTTGTGGATGTAAATTTAGCCTGTTCAGCTGTTGCTTTTGAATAGATTGTAACACGCATAAGCATTCTTTTATCCAAAGTGGAACGACTTAGTAAAATTATTGCCCTTGACAGCTCTGCTAGTCCTGACTGTGTTATATTTTGTAAGGTTTCCTATATAGCTTGTAATGAGACAAAGCCAAGATTTTGAGCTAAATTTTTTGAGGAGCACTTTTCTAGTTTAGGGCCCTATTCTACAGTACAGAAATTGGTGGTGCTTTTTTTTCTTCTTCCCCAGATTGCCAGCAAAATATACCCATAAAATAGACAGTGTTGCTCCACCCATGTTAAATGTAGCCCACAAAGAACAACTGCGGGGATGGTTATGTAAATACAGTTGCATGCTCTGCTTGTTTGGTCCACAGTGGTATGAAATGCTCTGAATCTTTTTTCAAAAGGAAAGTATTTCCTCAGAAATGAGATATCTGGGAAAATTTACACTGACTTCTTCACCAAACTCTGTTTTCCAAATGGCTGTACCCTACTCCATCTTATTGTACACCAGAATTATTTCATGCAAGTCTTACTGTTTAAGCCACGGAGAAAAGTCCGAAGTAGTTGATGTTACTGTTACGTGCTTAGAGCATCTAGAACGATAGATGAGATTGCTGAAGAATTGTTCATGCATTGGTTATGTGCACTTTAATCTCCACTTGTGATGATTCTTCTTGGAGCAAGAAAGCATCCATTTGCTTTAAATGATCACAGCAAATAAGTATTTTTATTGTAACATATAAATGTTTTATTCCTATATTAATTGTCTCTTCTAGTGCAGGGTGGTAACTATTTTCCAAAGGCCAAATAAATTTCTGCTGAGTGATGCTTTTCTACAATTGTATGACATGATTAATCAAATGTACAGAAAGTATCAATTGACATGTTGGCTTTTAACAATATGAACTGTATGTAAACAGTTGTTTGATAAACTTTTTGTAATAAAATATTGGTATTTTTTAACTCAGTATATAAATAAATGCTCTGTGGTAGTGGACATCTTTTCTCCTGTTCTGCTCTTTGGTGTTCTAGTCTTGTTGGAATCGCTGATATACCAAATGCTAAAGGGAAACCTACTGAAGTGTTCAGAAAGCCAAAATCTTTTTAAAGACCTTTGACTTGCACTTTTTTTCTTTGAATTTTGAGAGTCTGTATGTATAGGGTTTGTTTGGATGGTTTTACAATTTTTTTCTTTAATAATGTATGGAAGTACTTTCTGCACTGTTTATAAACCAGATGTAAGCGCTGTTAAGAACCTCTGAGCTATTGATGTGCTTGAAATCATCTGTATTTAGGGCATGCTGGGCACCCTAAACTCTTCCTGTGGTTCACCTCTTTCCTCTCCTGCATTTTGCGCCTGTCTGGCTGCAATTGATTACTTCTGAAGCTGTTTCTAATTTGATCTCCTTGAGTGCAGAACTTGGCTTTGTACAGCCCTGCAGTTTGGACTGACACGTGGTAAGTGTGGTTTCTTTATTCAGAATAAACATAATTCATATCAACATGTCAGGTAATAGGCAGAACAGTATGGCTTAGTGATGGAACAGCTGGGATCTACCTGTTCCCTTACTAGAAGCCCAAGAAACAGAGCTATGGCTTTCCTGGCTTTCCTTTTCACATGTAACCACTTCAGTGTACGTGATTGGAAAGGTAGGAGGTTGGTCTTTCTTTATAATGGTTGAACTGTTTTGTGTTTAGACAAGTCATATTTGGTACATGCTGTAAATCTCTTTAATATTTGAACAGTTAATGGTTTGCTCACAGAGATAAAATGTAAGAGGTGTCTTCAATGGATTTTAGTCCTTTGAAGTATGGAGGTCGTTAGCCTATTGTCGATCTGCTTTATTTTTTACACTGCTACAGTAAAGCTTTTCAAGCCGTAGCAGCACCATTTTAACCTACAAATAGGGTTAAAATCCGTAAAGTGCTGAAAGGAAAAAGGCGTTGGGCGTACCTTAAGATTTGGTATGTGAAAGGAGAAGTGAACAAAGAGTAACAAGCACTGAGTGACAAAACCGACTTTCTGTACACATATAGAAACGGCTTCTCTGTCAGTAGTTCTGTTTCAGAGGAGGTGAAGTTTGTTTTTTGCTGATCGCATGGAGCATGCTGATCTGTTCATCTTTCCCAGGATGAAGTACTGTGACCAGTTCTGGGCCCCTCACTTCAGGAAGGACGTTGAGGTCCTTGAGCGTGTTCAGAGAAGAGCAAGAAAGCTAGTGAAGGGTCTGGAGAGCAAGTCTTGTGAGGAGCAGCTGAGGGAACTGAGCTTGTTTAGTATGCAGAAAAGGAGGCTGAGGGGAGTCATCATTGCTCTCCACAACTACCTGAAAGGAGGTTATAGCAAGGTGGGTGTTGGTCTCTTCTCCCTATAACAATTGACAGGACGAGAGGAAATGGCTTTAAGCTGTGCCAAGGGAGATCTAGGTTAGATATCAGGAAAAACTTCTTTACAGAGAGGATTGTGAAGCATTGGAACAGGCTGCCCAGGGAGATGGAGTTGTCCCCATCCCTAGAAGTGTTTAAAAGACATGTAGATGTGGTACTGAGAGACATGGTTTAGGGACCCTGGCAGTGCAGGGTGAATGGTTGGGCTCAATCTTAAAGGTCTCTTCCAACCGGATGATTCTGTGATTCTAAGTAGCCGGTGTGTTTAGTTGAAATGCAGTTGATTTAGCCTGACACCACTTAGTGCAGAAGTACCGTGTGGAATTTAGCGTAGGTATCTTGCAAAAAGCAGCTCTGAAACCTTCCAAACACACTTGGATTTTGGCATTTGGTCGCACTATGTTTGTCTGAAAACTATAAAAATTGGCTATTTATAGTGCACAGAACATCTTGTTTTCTATTTGTAATCCAAGGCCCACATAACTAGCTCACCACCCCTATCAAGTGGGAAGTGATGATTAAGTACTAAAATTTTCACTTACTTTGAAAACCTATGCAGTTCCACCAACAGGTTCAGTTTGTTCTGGGTGGGTTTTTTTGTTTTATTTTGGTTTTTTTTTCTTTGAAGTAGAAAGAAGAAAAATAGGTTTTCTTTACCAAAACAGGGAACTATTGATACTGCTCCCAGGCTCCTGCAGAAATTCTTCAATTATTTCTGTGGGAAGAGCTGCTTTTTATTGGCCTTTTTTTGAGGACAAGAGGAAGAGGTAGGAAGAAAACACGTTCAACAGACCTGACATTGAAGTTGCTAAGATCTTCAGTGTTTTTATCCATTCCGAGTTTGTTAGAGCCTTTCAGCATGGGATTTGCAGTCTAGGGTTTAATCAAAATCACGGCATGTATTTGGTAAGCCTCATATATCCTGGAAATGCCAACCTAACTGTCCTTGCATATCATTGTGTATGTTTTTGCTTCTCTGTATGGAAAATCTGATCTCAGTGGAACAGATGTGACTTCCAACATTTAAGACTCATTTCTGTCGTTGGTTTTCTTCCCGGAACTGCAAGGCTGGAAAGCTGAAAAGTGATGTGCTGAGCTGATTCCTGTTTCAGTGTGCTGGCTCCT
Source organism: Bucorvus abyssinicus (assembly GCA_009769605.1). Taxonomy (NCBI): domain Eukaryota; kingdom Metazoa; phylum Chordata; class Aves; order Bucerotiformes; family Bucorvidae; genus Bucorvus; species Bucorvus abyssinicus. The sequence goes on from CM020042.1 coordinate 11,997,092, forward strand.
GTAGACCTCATTTCTAAAAATCCGACTTTGTCCCAGACGTTGTACGAAGAGTGTAAATAATGAAACTGAGCTAAGAGATTCATGAGTGGGCAGGGGACCCAGAGTGAGGTGTGAGGCTGGATGCAATGCTGAAGAAATTCCAGCTCCAGAATAAAGATTGGAGGGTTAAGTGGAATAAAGGAAGTGATGTGAGTCAAACACCATCATTTTAAAAAAGTGGTAAGATAAGTAACTTAGCCCTAGCGACCTTGGGCATTGCGAGAGGCAACTCCTGATAGGAAAAAAGTCCTGTATGATGTTGTAAGGAAGGATTGTTTCACGTAGCTCATAAAAAGGCTTTGTACTCAAACTTCATATTTGGCATTTCCAAGCTTTAAAAGTGTCAATATTACTCTTCCAGTATGGTTTAGGTGTACGAAATAATATAACCAGTGTTTTAACCACAGACATAACTTACTGTAAGATCTGATTTGCTGGATTTTTGAAGACCTGGGTTATGCTTTTGAAGATAGTGATTTTTTTTTTTTTTTCTTTGAACAATAGGAAAACACAGAAAGCTCCCAGTGTTTAGGAGGTGGTTAGCAGCAGCGGAACGTGTACCTCCTTTTTTTTAAGCATGTCTGTTCAATAGGAAAATTCTCAGACATCACTGCTGTCTCCATGTCCCCAAGCTGGAACAAGGCAACACAAATGAAAATAAGCTGCGTTGTTTCTTCGAGCAGGGCAACTTTAGTGGATCCTCCTTTTTCTATAAGCAAAAACAATCTGAAGCAGTTGGCACAAGTAGCAATTTTAAATCTGCCTTCCCTCCATGACCACGTGGTGTGTGGTGGGGTGCCCCAGCTCCTGTCCGCTGGAGACCCATGTTGGTGAAGAAAAAAAGCCTCCTTCCTTCCAGAAAGCCAAGCAGAGCACCTCTTCCCAAGGTTGATAGCATCGCCGATCTGTGGGTTCCCGCTATCGTAGGAATGCCTTCTACGTGCTTCCATGCAGCCAAAAGCATTAGCAAATCTGCCTCTTTTGGTAGCCTTATGTCTTGCTGCACTGTGGGTTGGATGATGTCCCCCCGCTTTTGGTGAGTAAAACAATATGGGGTTTCACCACCGCCTTTTGGCCTCTGCTTTTTTCCCAGCCTCCACTTTTCTCCTGGCTTCACAATTCCCTTTCAGTCCTTCACCGGCCTTTAGGTCTCCACTTTCTCCAGCACCTTTCCCCCATTCCTGCCCCCCTCTCCCATTTTTGGCCTCCACTCACACCAGCCTCTACTTTTCTGGCCCCAGCCTCCCATGCCGCTTTTGATGTCCACTTGTGCAAGCCTCTACTTTTTCAGTCCCAGCCTCCCACCACCCTTTTGGCCTACACTTCTGCCAGCCTCTACTTTTTCAGTCCTGGCCTCCCACCCGCTTTCAGCCCCGCCTTATTGGCAGCCCCTTTTTTCCTCTCTTCCCACTCTCTTGGCCTCTCTAGCCATCTGGTCTGCTCCCTGCTCATCAGTTTACGCTCTCTTTCCTTCTCCTGCTCCATGACCCTGTTGCTCTTCCGCCAGGGCTCCTCAGCCTATTTTTTTTTTGGTCTTCATTGACTTCCCCATCTCACCGTCCTTTCCCCCGTGCCTTTCTTTCTCTGCTCCTCCACCCTTCTCTGCCATCTGGTTGTCTCTGTTTCTCTGGGCTGCTGGCGTTGCTCTCCTTTCCTCTCTGTGCAGCTGCTGCTGCAGTACTGACTGCCGCCTTGTCCCGGGGCAAGGGGCCTGGGCAGGCGCCGGGCCCGGGCCACACTCTCCACCAGCACTCCTGTGCAGGAATGAGGCAACGCTTGCTGTCTCCTTTGCTCTCATGGCTCTGTGCAGAGTCCTTTGTGGTCAAGCAGAGGCTGTCTGAGAGTCCTGGTGAGCAGGTTCCACCATGGGCTCTTGGTCGCAGCTGTGGGCTGGGGCTGGAGGAGCCCCAGGTGTGGCCAGTGAGGCTGACCATGGGGCTGGGGCTCCGGCTCTAAAGGGGGCTGTCTGGGCATGTCTGCTGGAGGCAACTGGCTGAGGGGGAGAGAATGTAAGGGGAAGCAAGGAACAGCTGGTCCCTGCGCTGAGGAAGGATCCCTGTGAGCTGCCCCCGACAGAGGCCACCAGCATGTGGTGCCTGGAGCTCAGGGTGTCTGTTGGCTACATGCAAGGTAAGGTTTGGGCAGATGGTGCTGCTGTGAAGGAGCAGGCAGAGGCAGGGAGAGAAGCGTTGGGGTGGTGAAGGTCTCCTGCCAGCTCTGGGAGCTGCGGGGAGGCTCATGTTCTCTCTTGTCCCGATCTGATTCCATGGCTCTGGGTGTTTTCTTGTTCTTTGGGACTCATCTCGTTGTGTTAAGGGAGTTGGTCAGAGAGAGAGTCAAGGAGACTGTGAATTGTCGGTGGTTGAAAGGAACTCATTTGCTTTGCAACCAGAGATGTTTCGGAGAAGGGATTCTTCTGGGATCTCCTTCTCTTTTGTCACTCAGTCCTGTCCCAAACATAGTACTGGTACCAGTTAGGTAGGCTGTGTGGTCTTGCTAGAAATGCAGTGGCACACCGTCACATTTTTGTGGGAAACTCTAGCACGTCTTTTTTTGCCAACAGTCTTGTTTGTGATTCTATGGGACGAAGTTCTTTCCTCCGTAGTTCAGTAGGACGCCTTCCTTTTTGCTCCTCAGCCCCAGCCAAGTGAAGTTGAATTGTGTAGCTGATGCTGTTGCTGATGCGCTAGCTGTTGTGGCAATCAAAGCAGAGCTGTGATATTGGTTTTCAGACAGGCTTGCTCTCTCTGCTCAGTCGGTTTCTCTGCTTGCAAAATCAATCTGAATCAGTTGACACTAGTAGGAATTTTAAATCTGCCTTCCCTCTGTGGCCATGGGGTGTGTTGTGGGGTGTCCCAGCTCCTGTGCTCTGGAGATCCATGTTGCTGAATGCCTGCAGATGGCACCAAATTTATGCTGAAGTTACTTTAATGGTAGTTTTAGGATTTTCTGTGTAGAGCCTGTTTGGTTTTTATATCTGTTTCTTTTAGTTGTAGCAGTACGACAACTGGGTTTAATCCTAATGCATACTAATTAAGGGATATTTGGAAAGAACAGATCGTTCCCAGAGTTCTAAAGAAGGATTATCTTTTCCTACTGTATCGTGAAAGAAAATTGTTATGTAAAGGCTTAGGAAGGAACAGAAATGGATTAGATGCTTTCTGGTTGCTATAGAAACAAAATATGTAATTAAACAAAAAGAAACAGATCACAACTCTTACCCTGATGAAAGGACTTGGGAAAGGTTGATCAGTGAATGACTGGTTTAGTTTGCAACACCAAAGTGAGAAACGAACACAGGGTTCAGGTTTGTTTTTCTAATGCAGTTACCACCTACTGCATTTTTTGTGCTTGGTTGACTAAAACCATAAAAGTTTGTTTCCTAAGGTGAATCTATAAAAAAAAAAAAGTCAACAACAATAAGCGATGCAGTGAGGAATTGCAAATTAATAACATTAATATTATGTGATACTGATGACACAATGAAAAAAATGCAAATCTTAAGTACGTGCTTTGTTGGGGAAAAAAATTATTTCGTGAGTATGAATTGTTTAATTACACTTGCTTTAAAGTAACTTTTAACAGATCACTTGAATGTTTCTTGTTTTGTCAATATATATTAACAGTTTCATACCCTCGCTCTATAGCTAATAAAGACAATTTCATAATAAAAAGATGTCAAAAACCCTTTTCTCTGATGGAAGCGTAAGTGCTGCATGTGTAGGATGTGTTTCCAATGAGCTGACAGCTAGTGCCAGCTGCCAGAAGAGGGCACTTGGAGGTTTCTCATGCGATCACAGAATCGTTTTGGTTGGAAAAGACTTTTAAGATCACTGAGTCAACTGTTCCCCCAGCACTGCCATGTCACTGTTAAACCATGTCCCTCAGCACTACGTTGACATGTCTGTTAAACCCCTGCAGGGATGGGGACTCCACCACTGCCCTGGGCAGCCTGTTCAAATGCCTCACAACCCTTTCAGGGAAGAAATTGTTCCTCATGTCCAACCTAAATCTCCCCTGATGCAACTTGAGGCTGTTTCCTCTCATCCTGTCACTTGTTCCTGGAGAGAAGAGACCAACCCCTACCTTGCTCCAACCTCCTGTCAGGTACTTGTAAGGATAAGGTCTCCCCTGAGCCTCCTTTTCTCCAGGCTAAACAACCCCCGTTCCCTCAGTCATTCCTCAGACTTGTGGTTCTCCTTCAGTTTGCAACTCAGCTCTTGATTGTTTTGGTGGGAGGTCATAGCTAAAGTATTTCAGTCAGGGCATTTACTCAGTGGTCAACTTGTCACTCCAAAGCAGCTGGTGTAGCTCCTATGTCAGGCACCAAGCTGGGTGATGACCAGTAGATCTGTGCCGTGGTGGCTGAGAGAGTAAAAAATAAACTGGGAGAGGGTGTGAGGTGTAGCTATGTTGGTTGAGTAGCCAGCTGTGTTCTCCAGCTACTCTTGCTCTGTCTTGAGCGGCAGTACTGCTGGGAAGCTCTTGTAGAAGGTCTCCTCTTCCACTGTCTGGTCTTGGTTGTCTGTTTCTTGTAGACAAGGAAGATACACCAGAGGTAGAAGAACACTGTGGTTGAAGGGATCCATGTCAACTGAGGTGGATGCCTTGGGTGTGATGAAATTGGCAAATAAACTAAGGTGATCTTCAGGGCTGGTGTTTTCAGCCTTTGCAACTGCCAAATAGCAGAACTGCACCCTGTTGCATCTTTGTGACCACAGAGGTGACTGTATCATGGCAAAAATTTTAAACAAGAACAGGATAAGAACATTTTACCTTCTGCTGACGAAGAATTACAGGTTTCCTTCTAATATGGAAGAATTACCGGGTGGGCTGTCTCCAAAATAACCGAACCTCAATTGCTGCTGGTAAAATACAGATATGTTTGTACTTTATATAAGAGATACATCTACAGGATTGTTCCTCTTCTTTCAAGTTCTTGACCATGAGAAATAAGGTTACAGCAAACTATTTGTGCTTTATTGTTTGAACCTATCTCGCTGTGAGGCAAAACCATGGAGTGTAGACATAACTCCAATTCTTGTCTCTTACCAAGCTCTGTTAGAGCAACTATTGAGATAATGTGTCAACATGCCTTTATTTCTAGTCTTACTAAGCCTCAAGACAAGATCAAACGGCTGTTGAACATTTTCATTCTAAATGCTTAGTACACAACCTTCAAATATGTTCAGAAGAAGAAAATCTTGTCATAACCACCATTTGGAGAAAAAATAAAGGGCAGCCTTCAAGAGTAGAGAGGGCTGGAAAGGTGTCGGTTCAGATTTCATCAAAAGAGTAAAACACGGGGCAAAGAGTATGAAAATCGAATCTTTTAAAAGCAGCTGTGTAGTACTTCTGTGTATTCTTAAATAAGGATTAAACAAGGAAGGACATAGCATATCCTGCTTCTTTAACTGAAATGAGCTGGGGCGCTCACACTGACTCCCCAGCCCCACTCCGCTTGTTTATCGCCAGCCCTTCTTGAAGCTGGAGGAGCCTGCAGAAAGCACAGGGGGTTGTGCAGTTGCAAAAGCAATTGTTGGGTCTGCAAAAGACCTATGTGGCAGATGTAACGCTGTGCTAATGTGTGTCTAGTAAGCCTCAATGTTCACACGGGCAACACCTTCAACAAGCTGTGCAAGTGCCTGTCCCTGAGACTTGGTGCTGACAACATTCCCTGCAGGGCTGGGCTACGCAGATTCACCCCGTCAGTACCAGACGTGGATGTGTGTTTGAATTAGGGATGTTGTAGCCACCTGCAGGTGATGACTTCTTTGGTGTGCTTGCTCTTGTCTCAAAATCCAGAAAGGCTTGGCTCCTAAATGCCATTGGGAGTTTGGCTCTTCATCTCCGCACGTGTCCATCCCCACCTGTGAAATAGCACTTCCTTGGTGGGAAGCCATGAGGTTTAACGTGTTCGACACTGTTTTATCAGGTAATTTGTTTGGGGGTAGCCCTAGAACTAACAAAAGTAGCCAGTGAATGTCACACAGAATGTATTTCGAGTCCAAGGCAATAAACGAGTAACTCTGCATTTGAGATTATGAAGCAGGATCCAGTTTTTAATCATACTGCTAATCTAATCATACTATAATGATGCTATACTAAGGACTATTTTATTGGATTATTGACTGGAGTACAGGTGTAACTTGAGTGAGACAAAGCCTGTGTGCGGTATGTAACCGATAGCTGACCATCTTAATTATGTTACCATTGTAACAACAGGAATCAAATCACAAATCAGTTTTGTAAGCTTATAATTTCTGTCTCAAGAACTCACTTATGCTGGGCTGCCTGAAACTCAGCGCCTGGAAAAGTGGAAAAAGTTGTGAGATGCTGTGATACAGTGTACTTTTAATTGCGAAACACTGTCAGTAAATTCTTGTATTTCTCCAGGTTTTTCATTCTCTGATTGTGTGGTCTTGCTGTTTGTAGGACTGGGGTATTCAGTGAAGCTCTAAATAGAAAGCAAAGGAAAGCTTTTTGGCACGAAATGCATTTTTGTTATTTTTTTTTTAATTCTTTCTTCCAATGTTTCCCTTTTAAATAGTTTGAGATGCATATAAATATTCCTAATGATTAGGCAGTAGTCAGCCAATTCCAGCTTGCCTACAAATGAACCATTTTTAATCAGGCTCCATCTGAATTGGGCTCTATCATAAAAATTTCACATGCAACTCAGAGAAAGCTGTTTATCATTTTAAGTGATGCTCTTTCTTCGTGGGTTTTTGTTTGGTTGGTTTGTTGTTGTCATTTTTTTGGTTTGGGGTTTTTGTTTTTCCCTTCCTGGGTTATAAATAGACCCGTATTGTTCAGAATAATAATGATTAAAAATGTTTTCCTGGCCATGCAGGATTCAAGATGCGATTGCTTTATTGTTGTACTTTATAATACAAGAAAGATTTTTATTGCAGAAGACTAACCATATCCCACTCATATTATTTTACGAAGGAGATCATCACAGCAAGGGTTATCACCCGATACCTGATGTCAGGCTTATCTCATTACCTCCAGTTTTCATGTTGGAAACATACTTCACCAGGTGGTGAGCAATCACATTCTGTGATAATAATTTGGAAAAATTAAAGCTGATGAAGTTCAGAAGTTGTTAGGGTGGAAGGACTGATGGACAAACAGGCGGTATGGTTGAATAAGTCTCATTTCCTTAGAAAACTAACCTAGATGTGTGTATTTAATATCAAAAATAGGGAGCAAGCAAACCAGAGCCAGGGACAGAGTTTTCTTTCTTTTGCATCTTTGTTCTATAATGCTTTATGTGTTAAGTATAAATTTAATCCCAAATGCTCATACTGCTGCCTGCTGTCCGTATCTGTTTTCTTGGTAGCCTGTGGCCTGAAAGTTACCACAGAATATGTCGTTTCTCTTCTAAACTGCTAAGAAGTAATCTCATACAATCACATAAAGAGTATTATGGGCATATTTTAGTTTTCTATGCGTATCAGCAAGTTCAGAGAATTACCTGCCATCTGTTTGATCTCCTATTTAGAATTTTTGTTCTGCTGTAGCGCTAAAGCTACTCTGACTCTGTGTTATGGGTAATATTCCCTCCATACTGGTAGGTACAGGTGTCAGCTATAGCATCGGTTGAAATTGCTGCCGAGTTTGTTTGTTGCTGATGTTTGCAGTCACATGGCAGTTTGCAAGATGCTATTGTTGATCTCTCCTTTATTTTTCTCTTGGTCAGTTTGTTCAGACCTTTTTTCAATTATTAGTAAAAAGTACACAATGATGGGGAAAAAAAGGTAGCTTGGTAATAATTAACTTCAAAAATAATGTTTTAAAGGTCTAAAAATAAAATATTTGTGCCATGCATGCACACACAAAGGCATTACTGCCTTTTCAGTTACGCTTCTGCTGTTTCAGAAAACCAAACATTGTGTCTGTTAAATCTGTAGAGACAATCGCTCATAGTTCTCGTGCCTCAGAGTGGCTGTAGATAATACTAGAAATGATGACTGCTTATCTCAGCCTAAAACATCTGTGGCATCTCTTTTGACCTAAAACTGCAGTCTAGGTGAAAATAACTCATCCAGTGATATTTTTATTTGTGCCCTTAATAGTCATGCAATGGGCTTGTGATGCTCTATCAGTTAAAATGCTTCTCAAACCCAAGTCTTCGGGGCATAAAGATGCAGTATTACGTGTTGTGGTCATCTTGATTAGTTTTCCTGAAAGACCTAAAGTTTCATGCTACAGCAGTTTCTCCTTCTTTTTTTGCCTGTCTCTTCTGAGAATGGAACAAAGTATCTTGCTAGAAAGTGGGGTTTGTGTGGTTGGTTGGTTGTTTTTTAAGTCTTGATATGCTGGAATTAACAGTAAAGCTGGTAAAAAGTGAAATAAAATGAAAAATCTTTTCTTGCTTAAGTCCCTTCGTAAGACATCCTTACCAAATGTATTTTTGTGTTTTCAGGGTCATGTTGGCCTCTGGTTTTCTCATACAATTTGCACAGAAAATAAATATATGCTAATTATATAAGTTAACTATTAAATCCAAGGATTTCTATTATTCTGAGAAGAAAGGGCTGCAGAAGCCTTAGAGAAAAAAAAAAAATGCACAAATGCTGAGCATTCTTGTTACCCCATTCTGATTTATGTCCTGTGCAGTATTTATGAACGGCTTCCCTCTGATTAGATTTGAAACATAAAACAAATCTCACTGATATAACAAAGATTAAAAAGTACAAGCACAAGCATTAACCAAAATCTTCTAGCCTGTGTAATTGATTGTATATTACAGAAAAGTATTTTAAAATATTTTATATGGTTGTTAAGACAATTTTATGGGTAACAGCTTCAATCACTAAATAGAAACTAGGTTCTGTTTCCAAAGATTCTTTTTTTTCTCCCTTTTTTCTTTCCTTTTTTTTTTTTTTTTTATCCCAGGCTACAGTGTGGAAAGTTTGAGTTTTGCTCCATGCTGATAAAAATAAAAAATCCTGCTGTACTGGTCATTGCAAGACAGAGGGATCACTCTGTATTTGTTAGGAAAACTTCTGGGCCTAATGTGGCACGTGTATAGTCTGCTATGTCCAACTGCTACAAAAATAAACACCTCAAGTGTTGCTGGCCAAGTTGGCCAAAATACTTTATACACTCAGGTTCACATCTCCTGGGGGAACAGAGGCCAAAAACAATATTATGGTGCAACTATATTAGGGAATCACAAGTCTAACGTTGCAGCGTAATTAACACTAAGATTGCAGCGCACCCACACGTATGTGTGTTGATACACACATGTAAATGTACATGTATGTACAAATATACACCAGTCTTTCTAAAGGGGGACTGAAAACTTAATGCAGTACATCCAATGCATGTAAGTGACCCCCTGAACTGCTTATCTGCTCAGATTTATCACAGCTCAGAAATAATCTCATTTCAAGAAATGAAGTGTTTTGTCCGTGACTGCACGATAGTTTAGTGTGTTATTATCAAAGCTATTTTATAAGCAGACTTACTTGGTGCTCATCTGTAAGAACACTATTTTGGATGCTTCTTGGTGACCTCATAGCCACGTGATCTTCTCTTTTATACCTGTTCCATTTTAACAGCCAGTGCACGTACTGTTGCTCAGCTACAAAACTCGTGAAAAAGTTGTGTGACACAGGTGTTCTGCTGGATAACTTCTGCTATATTTATTGGATATTGTATTTTCATTTAAATTTTCATTACAGATTTGTATTACAATAGTTACATTTTTCTGGGAAGGGCAACTAATATAATAAACAGTCAAACCCGGAGCAGTAATTAGTCTGGGAGAGATCAAAGGTTGTTCTTCTAAATTCCAGTGATTTGATGAGGGTGAGGAGGTGAGCAAAACCAACAGCCTTTCTTTTGCCTTAGTCTCTGATTAATTTTCACTCTTGTTTGCTGCAGAGCAGCTGCTTTCCTGTCAATCCAGTGCATTGCTTGAAAAAAATCCACTTGGATGTCACAAAAGCAATTTCAATGGGCTTTAGCAAGAGCAACTACTCTTTAACTTAACCTTTCTCCTCTGCGAGGAACCCATGGGAAGGAGAAATTCCTCAAGCAGTGGTGTCTCCAAAACCCGTCAGAATACATCACAGGGGGAAAGTGTATCTGAAGCCAGTGCTATGTCCCGAGATGTTAGTCGGAGTCTTTGCTGAGTGACAGACACAAACCATGTGTGATTTAAAGGAGGGGAAAGGGTGAATGACAGCCAAATACTCTAATGAGAAGCTGCAGAGCTGAAATGGTTGTATTAACAGCTCACCAGTAGTATTGCTAGCAAAGAGATTTCTTCTGCTGAGCTAGATGATCTCTTGAGATCTATTTCAGACCAGCATTTATATGATTTCATGACAATATGTCAGTATTTTGGCTAGTACTCCAAGACCTGTTCTCTCTCCTTTCTCTCCCCTACATTGTCAAGCGGCTAGGGCAAAAAAAGAGAGGTTTGGTTCCTGTTCCTTGCCCTTAAAAGCAGAGGCTACTGCTGCACTTTGCAAGAAAAGAGAAGATGGGAGTGCATCTATGTTCCATCCATCATGGGTGAGATGACAGAAAAGGAGATCCTTGCTGAGTAAGGGGGAAAAGGTAACACCACCACCCCCATCCCCGCCACCCCACCGAGCGCTACAGGAGGAAATGATGGAGGAAGCTTTCCATGCTGGAGAAGAAGATAGGATAGAAATTGCAGATTGCCTTAGGATGAAGGGGAATAAAAAGAAGAGAGTATCATACTGCAAAAAGCATGCCATGGCAATAGTGTTCCTTCCCTTTACAGGTTGTCTCTCTGCCTGCCTTGTGAAGGATATTTTTATAGTCCCTTGCGTGGAAATGGGAGAAAGAAGGTGGGGAGGGCTTCTCTACAGGTTTAGTCAGGGTCCCCTGCTACTACATGCTTGTCTAAATTTTGATCCCTGTTATCCTCTGTTTTTATGTGAACAGTTGGTAGATTATAGCAGCAGTGAAAGACCCTTCGCTTGCCTGGCTGAGAACTGGGCCAATGGTTTACCAACCCAAGGCAAACAGGCAGTGCTTGCTTGCTTCTAGCACTGGTGGAAGAACTGATGTTCACTCCCAGATTTAATTCTTGCAGGACAGAGTAGCTGGAGTCAAATACTTTTGTCTGTAACAGTTCACACTGGAGCCATATCCTGAAATTACTAATGGTTCTCTAAATATATGGAAAACCCTTCTGGTTATCACATCTTTCCCACAGAGATCTGTGATCATTTAAATGTGCACATTTTCTTAATTATTTTTTGTGAATGGCAGAAATCCAGATACATTTTTTCCCTAGAAGTTATCCATAGACATTCTTTTGCAACAGGTTCTTTTGTTGTTGTTCATGTCTTTCCATTAGGGAATGGTCAAGAATGTGCTTAGCCCTGATCTGACTGGAAAGCTGCCCTGGTCTGTCCCTCCCAGTCTGCAGCATGCCTATATCCCACAACACCAAAACCTTCTGTGCTCCAGATGCTGTAAAATTGGAGACAATTGTTTTACAGCTGGGTTTTTTTGGTTTGGTTTTTTCAATGCAGACATTGCAGTAAACCAGGACTGCTGAGTTGTCAAGTGCTGGGACAGGAGTTATTGTCTCGCTCAGCACCCGTAGCGGGAGGGGTAGCTGCGAATGCTATCGGCACGCCAACTGCCTGCTAACACAGCCAAACAGCCACCATCTCAGTCGCGACAAATGTTCTCATGTAGGTTGTGCTAGTGGGGACAGTAGTTGTAATTTTCAACGCACAAGCAATCTCTTTGAGTTTATTTTTTACATTATCAGGCAATTGTAAAGGTGCTTAATTCAGGTAGCCATAATGCAGCTTTCTTAATGGGATATGAAGGCTTTTAAAAACAACTCTTTAAAAAGAAGTCCATTTGCATTAAAGAAATGGAACCTTTTCTCTTAGAGCTTTTGTTCTGATCTCCTTTGAAGTGACAGCGTCTGTGATCTATGTAAAGCTCAAGTGCTGTGTATGATTATAGGAATGACATGATATTAAGTGGTTGACCTACCTATTATAGAATTTGTATGGCACAGAACTTTTTATTACAGAGTGATAAATATCAAACTATGGAGAACTGAAGCTGCTGCTTCCCAATTTAAATGGAGCCATTTTAAAGCCAGCTGTAGTATTTTAAACACAGATATTCTTTGCTTTTTCATTAGAATAGAGAAAAATAAATCTTGATCTTTTTTCACATCTCTTCATGGTACAAATGAGTATTTCAGAAAATGATCTTGTTTTATATTTGGATATATTAAAAATATATTTCAAAGAGTAAGAAAAGGTTGTTTTAGTGAAAGCCTGCTTTAGTTTAATAATTCCTCTGAGTGTAAACAGACAGGTAGGTTGAGCATGTTTGTAGGAGTGAGGCCTTACACGTACAACTTCCCAGTCCTCCAGACAACACGGTGAGGAGACCTGGGTGAAATAAAAGCAATTAGCACTTTAAATCCCAGCCTTTTGAAAAGCAAGTCAGAGGTATGGTGATTTTTAGGAAGATTTAGGGGAAAAAATCAATGCTGAATGTAAATGTTATCCTATGAAACACTTTGGCATGTGCTTTAAGACTAGAAGTTGTATAAAAAGGGCTGTTGTGCCCTCTTTTACAGTAAAGCCTACTGATCATTCCTCTGGGCGAGACAGCGGGTTCCGGGGTCTGCCGACCGTGCGAGGCAGCAACGCGAAAGAACAACTTGCAGCAGTGGAGAATTGGGGAGGTGGAAGGAGAAGGCCAGCTGTGAAATTATTGCAGTTTGTGGTTTTGTGCTCGTTTATAAAAGCATCAATGACTAAGTCACACAAAGCAGCAGGAGTTCTTTTCCCACTTCACGATTTAAAGTTCCACAGAGATCTGCTGAGCCTTTACGGTCAAAGGCATACAGAGTAAAAGAAGGAGGAAATAATGAAAAGCAGGTGGTTCTGTAAAAGTAAAAGCGGTTTTCCTTGGGGCAAATTAATTTTAAAGTGTTTCTTCTGGTGTTATTCTGGTAGAATCTTTTAGGATATCTTTCTGAAATTGGATAGCAGCATTTAACGTAAAAACATGTAAAAGAATAATATTGTTTTTTTCTGAACAATGAATCTCTGACAAGTTCCAACTGTAATGAAAATTATTACAAATTGTGTAATGAAGATGAACACAGTAAAATGTTCCTGAAGTTTGCAGTTTAGACCTCTTCTTAGATAGAAATTCTGTTAAATTTTATGGAGCTTTTGTATGTGGGATGTGCAGTGGGAAAAAAGTAACAACAATAAGTAAATAATTCGGTACTAGGGAAATATTTATTTTATCAGGTTACCCTTTGTGTTTTCTTCCATCTTTCAAAAGCTCAGAGAAAGAAAAAAACATGCATAAAGTTTCATGGAAAGGATCATGGAACACCTGATGGAAATGATTCAACGTCTACAAGGGGCTAGTTTCTGTCTTATGGTAACTATATTTTTGTAGAATGTAAAGCAAACCCTCTTTTTTTCCAGTGGAGCTGTCCTATTGCTTTTAATAAATAATCATATATCCCACAGCTAGGTTGATTTAATGATGATTTGAAAATTTTATCACTCTGTATCACAATTTTTATACTATCAGCCTGAGTTTGGAATAGGTTAATTATGCATGAGTGAAGGACCCATCAATAAATAATGCAAATCATATCCAGATCATTAAACAAACACATAAACTGAAATCTTAGCTCAGTGTTTGTACTGGCATCATGAATTCTGTATTCACAGTAATGGATTTTTTTAAAAAGTTACAGCAGCTTGGGAGAAACCCACCTTCTGACAGTAAATCTTCATACCAGTCCACATGGTGCCAATTGGGGAAAAACACCTGTGCCTCAGTAATCTTAGCTCTCTTTATGCGTCCTGTCATTATAGTGGATTTTCTTTGCATTGAAGTGCAGGACTGAAATCTTGCTTGTGCAGGACCAATTATTGCCTTGTTTGTGCTTCTGGCCCACAGTTTCTCTCCTGTCTATATCAAGTGGAAGGTGTTCCTTGCTGGGAAGCAGAGGATTCAAACAAGAGCCAAAGTCCAAATAAGAGAGTATTTTCCTCCCAAGTTGGAATTTTTCCTCTCGCCTTCATAGTGCCCTGCTCAGGTCTCTTCCTGAAATCACCTGGGAATTGTGTTTAACCAATTCCCTATAGCATAAAGTCCTAGACCACTGGTGTGGTTTCTTCTGTTTGTGAGACTGGGCGGTGGGGGTTTGGTTTCCCATTAGTTATAGAGTTGAGGAAAGTGCTCTGGTGAGTGGTCTGCATCCATGACCTGTGGCCTGTCCTGAGGGATTGCCTGTGATTGTGGGAACATCTTCTGAAAGGATTCCTATCTCAGCCTCCTTAAGTGCTGGAATTTCCCCCAGCAGGGCAATTTTCTTTAGTGTTTTTTGTTTTTTCCCCTTCTGCCCCATATGAACGACTTGAAAATGAATGCAAGTCTTCAGGCCTAACAGAGGAAGGTGTCTGTCTTGTTCAGAAGTAACGTGTTTTGTGGAGATGGTTGCTTCCCTTCTGCTTCATGTTTACCACCTACTATGAACACAGCAATGGGAATCCATTGCCAAAGTTATGAGTTGTTAATTAGAGCAGAAACTGGGGCAGTTCTTTGCCTCGGATGTGCTTTGCAAATTCACTTTGTATAGATGTTGCATTCAGACTGGTTAGAAGCCCTGTCTTTTATTCTGCCCTGTTTGTATTCTGCCCTGCTTTTGCTCCAAAACATTAAAGGTGAACATTGTACTCCAGTGAGAACAAAAGATGTTCATAGTGAATGTGAGTTCAACCATATTTTGATTTAATTTCATTTTTTAAAATAAATCAGAGTAACTTAATGTGCCCTCTAAGAATTAATGAAATGCTGTAATAATGTGTCCTGTACTGCTGTGAATACCAAAACAGTTTCCTTTCTTGCTTGCAAGGTCCATTCACGCGGCTCAGAAAAAATAAAGGAAATTATTTATGTGTACCTTAAAAACTAAGTTTTCTGCTTCACACAAAATGAGACTTTAACATTGCCTACAGTTGGTGTGAATTGTAAAAGAAACAGGAAACAAAAAAGTCCTTTGGAGCTCGATTCAAGGGGGTCTGGCACACTACGAGAGAGCCCCATGACATCTGCACATTTTTCTGTGCGTTAGCGCTGGAAAGAGGATAGAATTACCAGGAAATGTTGCCCAGTGATTTCTGTATTGAAGTGGCTGCATCTGTGCCACCTGTTGATGACATGATTGGAGCATTAGTTCTTGCTCTGCCTTAGCACTATTGATAACTCTGCTTAACATCGCCACAGGGGAGGCTTTGTTGGAGGCTGCAGTCACTTCGCCTGAGCAATGGTGTACATTGGCTCCTCCATTCAACTCTTTTTTCTGACATTAGCACATTTGAATGGGCCACCAGTGAAGCCATTCAGTGAGAACATGCAGCAGGGCTCCTGGGTGGCCGAGGGCCGGGCTGAGAACCCCTGTTAATGGACTGCCAGCCGCGGACCATTGAGCTCCATGAACTCGGTGACCAAAGAAAAGTGAGACAAAGATGTCCCTCAGCACAACATGTAGGTCAGCGCTGGACAAAGGCGGACAGTGACCAGTCAAACCTGTCTGATTACTCCACTGGAAAAGGGGATGCCTACGACAATGCCCTGTGCCCTGTGCTATGCCCTGTGCCCATCACCTGGGTGTCAGGACAGCAGTGGCTCTGAGGACTTAGCTGAAATCTTGCTCTACTCACAGCAGGATTTGCATTCCCCTTAAGCTTGCCGTCGGTATAATTATCACTGCAGATTGCTTACAAGTGCACGTATAACCCTCTTGTATATTGTTCACTTATGTAGTGCATACACATTTCTATGCACATGAAAGAGTGGCAGCCGAGCGAATTAAGTACAGAATTAAACTTCTCTCTTCTGACTATTTGTGCTTATTATTTTGATAAAGGTAACAGTCTGTTTGACCGAAGATTGGTGAATTCAAGATGGGAAGTGGCAGATACTCTGTTGTGTTACTCTCCTAAATAAGTTCAATGTTAAAATCTCCTTCTATTGAAAGGGGACTTTTGTTGCATCCTGCCCGTGATTACAAAATATTTGTTTCTTTTTTGTTTTGTTTTGTTTTGCTTCTGGCTTACACCTGTTGGAACTAACAGCTGCTGTTTGCAAGCATTGAAACTACTCTGTTAAGTCAGTGTAGTGACAGGTAATGAGAGCTTTGGTTCTCACAGTTCAGGGAAAAAGGCCATGGGCGTTGTTGGCTCTGAGCGTTTTACTAGGCTACGGCTAAGATGGTCTGATTTGGATCAAGGGCTTGAAAGCTGTTGGTTGGCTTGGAATTAGGAGACAAGTCTACCCCTGTCCTTGCATCTTTCTATGCTCTCCTTGAAGTCCTTTGGGCAAGAGGTTGTGGTTTTCCAAGAAGATTAACAGAAGAGATTTGAGAAACATCTCAAACCTCAGGTAGGTGTTGTGAGCTCAGTTGTCAAATTTGCTTATCTATTGAACTGATGGGGATACACCTCTACTATTTACCTGTGTGGATCTTTGCTTTCAACCTTGCGAAAATATCCATCAAAAATATTTATGGGTGCTAAACGTCCATTCAGGTAGGGGGAAACGTGCGTGTGACTTTATGTTGTCTTTCCTGCACTTCATTCCCCACTTGCTTCAGGAAAAACCCATGGGACTCAGCTGTCTGGTTCCCAAAAGATGTGTACACGCTTTGTAAACAATATTCCACAGATCTAACCCTGCAAAGCTTTTCTAGATCACTTCTGTCAAGATGCACGTGAGTTTTCTGCAGCAAAAGACAATATGACAAGCGTTCAGCTTCTTGTACATAACAAATTTCCATTTTGATTGAAGATGAAAGACACAAGAGAAATGAGTCATTTTCTTTCCTTGACGTTAGAACACCTTACAACAACTATTCTCTGCCAAGGCTTTTGTTTATTTTTGTGTCTTTACCACCATTAAGACAAAGTGGTCCTAGCCTCAGAGACCTCAGAGAGGAAACAAGAGGCATAGGGATGTAAAGGTGGGCAGAGGATGCTAAAGCAGTGAGAATTAGTTGAAAAATACTGTGGGCATCTCAACCCCACACTTTAGTAATTTTAAATAGACTGTGGTTTCAGGATTGTGAAACATAGAGTTGAAATGGGCAACAGGAGGAGAAAATTCTACAGAAAAAAGACATGAAGCGGAATGAAGTCCTCTGGGAATGCTCACGTTGGTTAGAAAGAAGAGGGGAAAAGGGAAGCAAAGTATAGGAAGAGAGGGAGACAGGTAAAACAGAGGACCAGGAAAGAGGACATACTTGAGACTGATTTGATCAGAGAAGATTAGAGAGATCTAATGAAAAACCAAATATATGTACAGTGGCAGGCACGACTGAGCCAGCAAATCAGCTGTGAGTGTTTGAGCCCAGAGGTCTTACTTCCTAGGCCTGTTTTCTTAATAAGGAAACTATTTCCTGCATCACACAATCATCCATGACTTTGTATACTTTTT
The DNA here is from genome assembly GCA_009769605.1 of Bucorvus abyssinicus. Taxonomy (NCBI): domain Eukaryota; kingdom Metazoa; phylum Chordata; class Aves; order Bucerotiformes; family Bucorvidae; genus Bucorvus; species Bucorvus abyssinicus. Next base: position 12,014,627 of record CM020042.1, read on the forward strand.
GGTACCATTGCAGTTGTGATGTTTCACTGCTTTTTCAAGATCAGACAAGAAATCAGGCAGCTGGAGAGGCTTTGGAAGAACAAGCTGGAAGCCTTCCTCACCTTGGTACGTTCTGATGGTCGCTAAGCGGATAAGGTAAGATTCAGTCACATCTCTCATTTTCTTAAACACAAAGCCGCAGCATGTGGGGACATATGACTCTGCATGAGCAAACAGTAAATATCCAAATTTATTTTCATGACTGCAGATAAATTGGAAACTTCAGGCACATGGTAACAAAAAGCCCAAGACACTGCACCTACCTATTGCCTTTAGAATCAGATTTCAGCTGCACCAGTGAAGAAAAATGATTAGTTTCCCTCACACAGCTACTGAAGTGTGCAACAACTCGGAACTAACTAGAACAGAGATGTTTGGGGTGAGGGCAAAGCAAGGACACAAGATTTTGCTGCTAATATTAAAAAAGAGAGTTAAGAGAAGCAATCAGTGCTGTCTCTGGGGGGCAGCATGCTACCACCTCCTGTGTCTGGATGTAACAGCCAGTTTCACTTCTCACATCCCCTGAGAAGAATAATTGCTTCTACTGCTAAGTCTTCGGAAAACTTGCTTTGATTTTGCCAGAATTCCTACAATAAGCACCTTGCGTTTATTTTTATAACCTGGTTATAGGACTATGTTACTTAAAATCTTGTGACTTTGCAAACATCACCAGTTTTATGCACGCTCAGTAGTACCAGTTTAATTCTTTGGTTATGCTCTTGGCTCCTGTGGTTACCCTCTGGTATAAAACTTTATATACATTCATCAGAAAGGTTCTGGTCATTTTTCTCCAATTCTGCCAGATTGTTTCCATCACTGTAAAGGGTTCTGACATGTGCAAAAGCAGTCTTTTAGCAAGGATGCTTTTTTTTTTTTTCCTTCTTGCCAAGTGGTTTCTGTATTGGGTGTTATGAGATCTCTTGTGCACGCATTACAGGAATCCCCAAGGGGCAGCTTATCTGCTTGACACTCTATAAACCTAGTTAGAATCACAAGGGTCTATGGGATTCCCAGCACGTATTTGTTCCTACAGCATTATCACTAATCTAGAACTGCGCAATGAATAAGGAAGAATCCAGGGGCTAATTTAAGTCAGATTTTTTTTTTTTTTTTGGTGTGGTCTAACTGAAAATTACAGGATAGTAAAGAAGAGAATTTCCCTTCATCCTTGAGTAGGTTCTATGGTAAAACATCCTGCTATAAAGTAGTAAACAACACTCTCTTTGTAACTAGCAGATGTTTCTTCAGTTACTAATTATGGTTCTCATGGCTACAAAGGAACTCATGTGAATGCCCTCTTCAATTTGCCAAAATAGGATAGGTTTTTCGGGGAGAAAGTTTCAAGAGAATGGAAAGACTTTGCAAATTCCAGCAGAATTTAATGAATGGGTTTTGGTTGCATAGAAATTTTAAGGTGTTAGGGAGCACTCACAGAAGAACAAGGAGAAAACTCCTGAATCTATTTGTAATCAGTAACTAAGACACCTATAAAGAATGTAGAAACCTACATTCAGGTCTCCTTGTTGTTTGATTCAGGAAAGAGGTTTAAACCCAGCTCACCTGCATCCCAATAGAATACTTCAACAAGCAGCCCAAAAACGTGTGTTTTAGAGTAGAAATCTGTGCCCTGCTTAATCTTGATTTTTTTGCGTGTGTGTTACAAAGGACTTTAAATATCTGTTTGGCATAGAAGAGAGAGAATAGCAGTTCAGTCATAGTTCTGCGAGACCTGTGCTTCAGTCTTTGTTCTTGGATATTGAATTTTTTTAATACTTATTTTTTAATACGAAGCAAGCTGGCTCCAGCTGGAATGACCAGAGCATCCGATGGCTTCTTGGGGGACTTTCTTAAAGGACTGCTTTTGTGAGACAGGTAAATCACAGTTCTAAAGTTGTGCTCTGAATCATATAGGGAGAGGCAGAATCCTGAGTGCAACTGTCCTTATCAGTGCTGGAGCACTACCACGGTCTTCTTTTCAGGTTTCTGGAACATTCTGAAATGTTTACTTTAATCCAAAGCATCCATACAAGTTTAAAGTAGATGTGAGCGCCAAGGGATAGGTTTACAAAGACAGGCTTAATTTTTCAAACTGATACTGAATGAACTGTTTGCTTAGTCTCACTAGCAACTGTGCTGTGGTCTAAACTATATTTAAAAAAAAAATCCAAAGAAAATGGAAGAGAAAAATGCTGAAACTTGATTAATCATTTCTAGACCCAGAGGGATGCTATGAACTTCCTTGAGATGCTGGAAAACTTCGATGGTTTTTGTAAATTTGCAAAGGGCGCACCGCTTATTAGCTGCTGTTGTCAGAAAGTGAGAAAGATGAGAGAGAAACATAAGACACCATCATTATGAACAAACGGAAGACAATAATTCTTTGCATAGCATCTTAGTAAACCTTTGGAGATCAAGAGAACAGCATCTAATTTAGGCGAACTGTGTGACACGGTTGAGTAAGGCCTTAATTTTCATGTCCATCCTTTCTGCAACAACATTGAAGGGGTTACTTTACAACTAACAGTTAACAATAGAGAAACTATTAGTGCCACTAGCTAGGGTTGCTTCTGCATAATTCTTAGCTCTGCCAGTCAGTACCGCGTGTCTCAGGAGTGCCCAAATCCCCATACTTATGCTTCAAATCTGTTATATTCAGCAGAGAAATCTTTCTCTTTAAACACCTGCAATGTCCTCCTCTCTGGTTTCCCAAACCAGAGAGGTCTCTCTAGTCCATAATAAGTTCTTCTAAGTCATCTTTCACACCAATTGTAAAATTATTCCCAATAATTTCCATCCAATTACTGGATGATAAAAATTGCCCAAGACCAGTGTTTTAAAGTATTTGCACATACAGCTCAGCTGTTGCATATTGCTGTCTAGAATTATGCCTGTCCTACCAGTTTTGTATGAAACACAGGAGGACTTGTCTAGCATATGTGTCTTCAGCATGAACATTTAATATGCAGTGCTCTGAACATGGAGTTCTGTTTTGTGCAAGAGGAAAAGTCCCTCTAATATATGAAAGCTACAGAGATTTTCTTCAGAAAATGTGATGGACTCGAATTATTCTTTTTTTTAAGAAAACCACTGCATTTCAATATGAAAATTACTTTGAAAATAATTAAAAATTGGGTCATGTAAAAAGTTTCTGCATCTTTACTTTAGCTGTGAATGACTAAGAATATCCCTAATGTTGTGAGGTCAAGAAAACATAAAAAATTAATTGTGCTTTTAAAAGTGGATTTTATCGGGGGTACAAGTTCTAAAATCCCCCATTATCTCGGGGGCCCTTTTCAGTTGTGGAAATTTTCAGTTTCTTATGGTCTGCTGTAGCATTATGCTTTTAAGAACAGATTCTCTAAAGGTTATACTAAAACTATAAGCATCAGTATAGCTGCGTGGAACAGCTGCAGTTAAGCTGTCTCTCAACTTGGCCTTGACAACCATATTTGCCTAATCAGAATCTCATGATTATTAGCTCAGGTTATGCCAGGCCAGTATGTAAGGCCCTTGAATAGGAAAGAAAAGAAAAAAAAAAACCAAACCAAACAAACATATAACAATACCCTAGATATTTTCATATATTTGAATTTATTTCAAGTGTGACTTACCCTGATTCCCCAAGGGTTTGTAAACATGATTTTTAGAATGGTTACAATCCAGCCCTGTAACGGTTTTACCCCAAGCTGTTGCTTCATACCTCTTAACTTCAGCTCCATCTTCTTGCAGTCTTTATCTGACATAAGCATTGATCTCTGTTTCAGAGGGAGGTCCAATGCATCTAGGTTTACTTAGAATTTGCAACATGAAATCCTGTGTTTAAGCATAACAATGAAATGGGGACAAACACAATAGAAATAAGGCTTTCATAAATCTAGACCAGGACATCTCTTTGTTGCTCAGGACCAATCTTGAGTATAGAACTGTTTTTATCCAGGAGTAATTTTCACACAAATGGTCTATGGTTATAAACCAAGACTTCATCTTTAAGATCATGTTGAGAGGGGACTTAGTATGATGAGGGCAGCCATATAGTAGAGAAGATGTTTGCAAAACATGTCAGCAAGGAGAAGAAGGATGTGTAAGGGGTCGAAAGCTACAGAGCTGTGTGAGGGAAGCACGAAAATAGGGCTAGAATTGGGAAGAGGAGCAGGCAGCTGAGAACCTGGGAGTGAGAGGCAGCAATCAGTATTGCAGCTAATTCATGGTGGGGTAGGTGGGTATCTCTGCTGGGAAAGAGTTTATGATGCCAGGTTCAGTCACAGTAGAAATCAGAGCAAGCAGGGTAAACTGAAAGTAGTAATCTTGCTTAAAGTAGAATGGCAACAAATAAATTCCTTACTGAATTAGCAGCTTTTCAAACAAAACCACTACATCTACATGTGAAACAAAAATAATTCTGAATGCTAAACAGCCATTAAAGGCAGTTATTTTTACAAACAAACCCACAAAACAAAATTTCCCATTCCAAAATTTTGTTTGTGGTAATATTGCCTCCCATGCCTGACTGTGGGTGTAAAGAAGGACAAGGATCAATGCTTCTCCAGGAACCCTGAGTTCAGAGCTCTCCTGTCCCTCCGAGAGCCTCTTCTGGAAAACAATGGCTGAAATGGACTGGTAGGCAAGGGCAATGCTACCTGTCCCTTTCAGCAGCTTCTGAAGTTTCCAAGGGGTGTTTCAGAGCTGTGAAATAAAGCTATAAAACTGGGGAGAACAGAACAGTTGTAATTAAGTTGGGAAAAGCTCGAGCAGCCTGTGTCAAGGGAGCCACCATAATCAAAATCTGTGGTTCAAGGTTTGGGAGGAAAAAAAAAAGGAGCAAGGGGCCAAACTCCTTTGGGACAAAGACCCTGGGGGGCTTTGGCATGTCAGTGCCTCACTGTGCTGCGCAGGACTGCCGTGAAAGTTGGGGTGGCAGTGCAGCACCAGCAGACTGGGTCCTCAGGAGGAGCGCTGGGTCAGGAGCCCCTGGAAGAGGACAGGGTCAGGATCATTGCTAGATCCCTGCAAGTGTTCAGGGCCAGGTTGGACAGGGCTTTGAGCAACCTGGTCTAGTGGAAGGTGTCCTTGCCCATGGCAGGGGGGTTGGAACTAGATGATCTTTAAGGTTCTTTCCAAACTATGATTCTATTCTCTGCCGGGGTGGTGGTGGTGGTAGCTGTCGTGAATGGTTGGTATAAGATTTTTCTTTTCCTTCATTTCCAGTTCAACGAATGTTTAAGCCCACATGTCCCAGTCTCTGCTTGATAACGGAGGTGAATTGTCCAGAACCCAAACAGTCCAGGTCACGATGACGTTCGATGAATATTCCCTTGTTTCTTCAGTGGTAGTCTGCCCCTACACCTTTTTTAGCAACTGTTAGTGAGTGTGTAAATCTAGTGAGATTTGAAACTAAATAAAAGGTTTTGAGTGTAAGGACAGCTACTTTCTTGAGCTCAGCTCCTGCGTGGTCCCAGCAGTGCAGCTGTGAGGGAGGAGTGGGCTGGGGTGAGCCTGCAAGGTACAGGAGGGTCTCCACGTGGCACCATTGCTATCCATTGGGCAGTGGCCTTCATGTGCCAGGTTCTGTGGAAAAGAGAGTGAGGCAGGCTTGTTTTAAGTGATTTAGTGATTTAGGGATTGAACTTTGCCCTCGAGTCTGCCAGGCAATGCTGCCAGAAGGTTTACACAGGAAACTGAATCACTCTTTTGAAACACCTCCTGAAATGGCTTTGATCCTCCTGTCAGCTCAGAGGGAGTGAGGCAGTGAACATTTGCCATACACTCAGCATGGGAGGTATTTGTCCCACCTGCGTTGCACTTTCGGAGTGGAAAACTCTGGATTTCCTCTTTGATTTACTGCTCTGTAGCAGTGACAAGAGACGTTTTGCCCATGATGCACTCTTTGATCTGTTCTGAGTCATTTGGTGCTGCCTGCTGAATCACCAGTATAAATATCTTTTTTATGACTGTAACCCTAAATTTTTCCATCTAACTCTTTATTTGATTTAACTTGTTGAGCCGTTATTGAATTTGTACTATGTAAACATCTATCTGTGGGACTCAGATCTGACAGAAGAGAAATCAGTTAGTGTAGGAACAAAAGCCATTCTTGAGAAGTCTTGAAGGACACTCAACTATATTTAATATCCACTATGGGCAGGGAAGCTTCTATAAGGTGTCTGTTCCCTGACATTGGGAGTATATTTACTGTTAAATCATAATTGCAACACGAGATTGCATTTTATTATCCAGAACTGTTAAAACGTTGAAAGTTTTTATTTTTACCACAGGTCAGAAAGGTGTAAGAGTAGGTTGTACATATTTGAACATTTATATCTTGAAAACAGTATATAACAAGTGTATTTGAAATACTTTTCTTCTGAATAATATATTGAAGGCAAACAGTATTATACTGGGTTCATCTGTGTTCACAAAAGCGCTGTACGTTTACTGGAAGCTTTGATTTTGCGTGGCACGTATCCTATGCGGTCTTATAGAAGAAATATTTCCATTTTAGAATTCAACTTTTGTAACCTTTGGCAACACGTAGTATCAATGGCTCTTTGTTGTTTAAAAAAAGTGAAACCGTAAGCTATCCACAAGGATATGCAGGGCATTGCTATAGCAACACAGCCTCCCTTCCAGCTCCAAGAGAGAAATCATGAATAAAAGATAGGGTTCTAAAGACAACAAAACAGAAAAGGTTGTTTCAGCCCTTCTAATACCTGACATTTGCAGTTATTTTGTTAAATGCAAACCAAAAAGAAAAAAATATATCTTGGGAAAGGGCATGCCTTTGCTGGAAGTACACGCTTATATATTGGGAACGCCACCAAGCAGATACACACTTTCTGCGTTTATCAGCTTAGAGAAGGAGAATAGAAGTCAACAGAAGCCAACAGTGTGCAATTTCTTAAAATGTGTGTGTGTACATAAAAGTAAAAATCATCTTAAATATCTATCTGACCTGAAAAAACAGTGGCTGATGCTGTCTGAATTAACATAATGAAAATATAATGTTGGAAAAATGCTACCCATCTTCTGGTCTATACTTGAATTTAAAAAAAAAATTGAGATGGAAATTGTCTTTCAGAAAAGGAAAGATGATAATCCTCAACAATATTCATATTTTCATTAGTTGTATAAAGATTATGGTGAGAGTAAAGACAGATCTCATTTTTCTCTGTGCCCTACTCCACTTTCCAGCCTTTAGTATTTTCCATGGAAAAGTCTTATTTAATGAATTAACTGTGAGGCATAAGAACAGCAGTATGGTTTGAAAGGTTCTTGTTAAAAATGCATGTTATTTGTTACTGCATTTGAATTCAGATTAAATCCAGGGAGGACTAAAAGACCATTTCCTGGCTACCGTTTTGGTTACTAAAAGATTTTTTGTAAGAATACCATTGCTTTAGAAAAAAACATGTATTACTCATAAAGCACTGTGTTTGAAAAGTGATAATCTTTGGTGGTGTTAAAACCTTCTCGTCTGCCAGTCCTAGAGCTTGGCTTGAGAGCTGGGAAACTCACCTCCTTCACATCCTAAGTTTTGTTTGTGCTGGGGATACACTCTACTTATAATTACATCTTTATCTCCACTGAGCTGTAGAAGTATGGAGAAAGATTTTAGAACAGCATTGCTTCTCACCATTAGAAAACCCAACTAATTGCTATTTTTTTGTTTCCCTCATTGCAATTCAGTCACTTTCCTGCACTTTGAGGTACAGCAAGCAGAAGAGATCTCACCCCAGAGAATCCTGAGAAATGCTTTGAGAAATTTTATAGCCTTTAAATGTGGTGTGAACTGTCCTTGGACTTGCCAAAAAAAATGATGCTTTTGGGAGGAGCTAGTTACTTTGGTGAGGTAAGTCCCCTCTGGTGTCTCTGCTGCTGCAGAACTGCTGGTCATTGCCATCACTCAAAATCCTCTTTATTCTGCCTGGTAGTTCTGCTGTGTGTCCACATCTCAGCACTGAAAGCCTTCCCTTGGGAAGACTCGTGGCTCTTTCACAGCCATGGTCATAGGAGGTGTGAAGTTATTCTTGAAGACTTGTAGCTTAGCAATGATGAGCAAGGATGTTAAGCTTTGCTGGTGGTGTTTTGAGAGACAAGGTTCTCCTTACTGGCTTCGGTTGTTGTATTAGCAATGTAGTCATCGGAGTGATGAGTGGTGCTGCTTAGATCATGTGTTAGTCAACAGCCACTAAAGAGCCTTCTTCTCCAGAACAGGTGCCTTGTCTGAAATCTCCCTGACTTTGGTTTCCTACAGTATTGACACTTACTGACTCTGGTCACTGATTGGGTTTTTGTTCATTTATCAGTGTCTGCGGGAAACAGATAACACAAGCAAAATCCAGTTCTCTGTCTCCCTGCAGAATTCTGCTCTGGTGCAAGTGACGTGCTGTAAGGCAAACTGGAATGGAAAAAGGATAGATCTGTATTTAATAATTTTGGAAATATTCAGCTAATACCTGTATTCAGTTTGGACATCTCAGGACAATTCCTGTTGTCATAAAACTCCTAAAAGATGTGTTTTTCCAAAGAAATGGCCCACCATTTCCTACCACAGATGGCCTTCACCTACACTATTGAAGTTTTTCTAAATGAAGAGAGGTTCCTCCCATCCAACTCTGTTCAGCAATACTGTTATGTGACAGTATTGCCCTGCAAGATGAGGGAAAGAGAAAGGCAAAATATCACTGACAGGGCTGAGGGTGGAAGTAAAATCTGCAGTTGTTAGCATACTATTTTTCTGATCAGCAAAGTCGTACAGTATCACTACCACAAATAGCGAGCAGCACGATCCCATGCCAGTTGTTATGGGCATTTTAACACCCTTTCTAATGCAATTTCATAGTGATTCCTTTTTCCAGTCCTTCATGTAACGGGCATGCTTGAAGAGCAACCGTTTCATGTTCTCTTTGCTGCTTGGAACAAACCTGTAGTTATTTAATCCCACTGTGCCATGTTACAGCTCTTTGGTTTTCGGACAGCCACTTTAAGGTCCCCCCAAAGATACTGCCTTGCTATAAATGTCAAAATTGACCTGTTTTCATTATGCCGTCAAGGTTTAGTTCTGCTTCAGGCAGATGTCTGTCTAACGTACATTATAAATGATCTGTTCATTTGTTTTTTCTCCGGAGGTAATGAGAATGTTTTTGTGTTGATCTTCTATTGTTCCATTATAACTGCAACTAAGATTGCCCATGTCTTTTTTGTGACTTGTTATAGAGGAGATATATCTTCTTCGCTTACTGTCTGGTTTTTTTTTTTCTGGCCTGCCTGTCAATACAAGGTCTCTTTAGTGATGAGAATTGTTTGTGTACCTGAAGACTCGGAAAAGACAAAACAACCAACCCATAAGCATTGAGGTGGTCGAGCTGATCCACTCTCGTATTAGTTATTGCTGCTCAAATTGCTTCTGCAACTCCTTTTGTGGGAAAAGTTGTTAACGTGCATCAAACCATTCCTCAGTGCTACTGAGTTGAGTGGGTTTGTATGTTCCAACAGTGCTTCTTAGCCCGTGGATCCCTCTCCTCTTCTTTAGCAGCCTGCTGTTGAAGGCTCTTATAGGATGCGGTACGGTTTACCTTGGTCTTTTTCCTCATGCTCACTCATTTAGTACCGAGCCCTCTCCTCACGCGGCATGTGGAGCGGCTGCCTCCTCCCCTGGGTAGCAGAACTGTGTGTGCCCTGGCATTCATGACCAGGGCAACTTTCTCCCTGCCTCCAGTTGGTCTTCTAGTTACAACATTGCTTTCGTCTGGTTGGATACAATAAGCACGTAGCCCTCTAAATCTGCTTGCATATAAGCAATAATACTCTGAAGAAATTAAGGTTTTTACATAAACATTTTATTAGTGTATTGGAAATCATGTGCTACATTCCATGGGTAGCTTCTGCTTTCAAGGCTGAATAATTTTCATTTTAAACATGAAACATGAACTATATCCAGGATTAAAGTCTCTGTAGGAAGCATGATGACCTTATCTTTTTTTTTTTTTTTTTAATTTAATGGTGCTAGTCTGCAGCTGAACAGAGGATGGTCACTGCTTCTTTGTCACGGCTCATGGTTCCACTTGAGGAGTCCCTACACAGAAAACATACCATAGCAAGCAGCAGAGTAGCCAAAAATACTGCAACTCAAATTTGCAAATAGACCACATTTGACATCAAGGCAAGGTAGAATAATGAGGCATAACATGAAGTGTTGCGAATATGTATGATGCATATTGCAAAGGTAAATGTGGTGGGGTTGGTTTCTGTGTCGGGAAGACAGTTCTTTACCAAAAGCGTTCCAAAATAACTGCAAAAAAGCATTATATCAACATACAGAAAAATTAAACTGTTTTGACAACATAACGAGCTCTAAAAAGAATCTTACTGTGATTATTTAATCAATTAGTAAAGCCCTTTATTTACTGCTCTGTGAATAATAGGTAATAAAGGCCATGCAGAGCATAGCATTATCTTAACTCCTAATGGCAAGGGGATTACAGTTTAAACTGACTGGATAAATGTGCAGAGAAGAAAGAAGAGAGAATCTACCTAGCCACAAAAACCCATCGCAAAGAGAATCAGTGAATCTAACTCTTTAACCAAGAAATAGGCATAAAAAAGGAAGATTTCTGTTCAAGGAGGGTATCCATTCTTATCACCCAAGTATCTAACAACCAATCTTCTTATGGCTTTTGCTGTTTAGGGTTTGGTTATGACTTTGATGTTTGTGAAGGTCACAATTCTATTAAAAAATTAATGGACCAATTATTCTATTTTTATGGACGCACTGAATAGTGCAATTTAATAGCAAACGACAACAATGATGTGATTCCCAGCAGAATTCATTATTACTTTTGCTATTCATTAAAGCATTTCTGAAGAAGAACTCTCTTACTTACAGGAATTTCATTCAATCTTTCACTTTAAGGAATTTCATTCATTCTTCAAGAAACAAAAAAATAAAAAAATACAGACACTGGCAACTGTACTATTCTATTAATTTCAGCCCCAAAAGAGAGTACATTTAATTATGTTTCTTGATCCAGGGATATTTTTTCTACTTTTTGGCCAAGAGAAACCTTTTTGCATAAATGTAGGCAAATCCAGAGTTTCTCAAGCTCATGTTCTTCTGGTATACAGAACTTGTCATGAGCTAAGGCAGAATTGTTTTTGCAAGAACCTCTTGGTAAGAGAATTGGCAGAGTATGGTTGAGAAGGCTTCGTGAATGCCTTGCTAGCACTCAGAACCTCCTTTCCTCATCAATAGGTTTTAATATAATTGAAGGTTAAATGTATTTAAATTGCAGAAAATGCAGCAAACACCTGTTAGCTTCTGTGAATAGATGTATATTCAGCAACAAAAACTTTCATTCCCATGTTTTATAGCCAGACAAAATCTCTTCAAAGCTCCTCAGCTACCCATCCCATTGATTGCACTGTGAGATAATTGCATGCAAGAGTACTAGGTCAGAGTGTTGCTCTTGAAAACCTCATGATGTTGGCAAAAAAAGATGAGCAGGCGACTGCCTGATACCTGGAGAACTTATCTGGGTTCTGTACCAACTGGAATCTGGGTTTGTATTTGTGCCAAGTGTGGGGAGCATTGTGTTTTCAGGCATTTCACTGATGTGAACATGGCTTAATATCCATCAGAGGACATCTTTTTATAAATGTCTCCATGAACTCCATGAAACCACAAACAAAGTCCAGTGCTGAAATTGTAAATTAGGGTTTGCAAGGTAAATAGGGTTTCCATACTTCCTTTGTGGCCCTGTATTTCCCTGGTTGCTGTGCATGACAAATATCTTTGTTATAGAGGATGAGCGGTCCAGCATGGCAGAGAAGGGAGGAGGACATAAGCATCACTTGGAGAAAGAAGACACCCAGTTTTATTTTAATTTTAACAACATGCAATTGAACAACATAAATGCAAAACCAGAGAAAGAAAAGAGCTATCAGAGTAAGGTATCTACTTCAGTTTCCTCTGAACTGCAAATAGAGATAAAGATCCCTAAGCCAGTAAGTTTTCTATTATTATTTTTAGACCACGCTGTGACAAGACTGTGTTCGGATATAATGGTGACTGAGGTACCAGGGGAAAAGGCATTTATGCCCCAAGTACCCTCTTGTGAAAGCAATGGGTGTAAACTAGCTGAGGTTAGTTTGGACAGAGGCTATGTCCCAGGCAGCACTGCTATTTGAATGCAGAGAAATACATCCAAAGAGGAGGGAAGTCAGGGAGAAGAATAAAAGAATACACATGGAAATGGAGGAAGAGAAAAATGAATCTAAAAAATGGCAGTAAAAAATCAACAGGGCAAGATGTAGAGGGAAGGAGAGAAAAAGTATTAATTTTGAAAAGGGGAGAGGAAAAAAGAGAAAATATTTTTGCTCTCTTTTATTAAAAGTTTGTTGCAAAAATATATTTACATATAGTTGAAATTCTTTTCAGTGTCTTGTGTGCATAGAATTGTGGATGCTTGCCTATACTTTAGATTGTCTAAATTTGATTTCTCTAGAGTTCTTGCATGAGGTGGTTGTGTGCAATATTTTATTATATTTTAAGTGTATCTGAAAGAAAAATATTGCTTTTCCAGTGTGAAGTGCATAGAAGGGGGCTTTGGTTGCAACATATGTAATTACAGGATGGAAAATGCCTCTTGGCAGTGGCGCTGCCATTCTTCAGTTCCTATCATTTAAATTTCAGGCGGTCCTGGAAATTGTTGCTAGTTTCGTACTCACTTAAGAAAGTAAGAGCCCCGAACATAGTCTTTAGTCACCTTTATTCATCCTTGAATTCTGTTCAAAATTTGCTTCACAGCACAGTTCTTTTAGACCACTCCATACATGTTTACTTATATGAATCTCTTTTCCCACCCGCTAACAATTTCTCACTGTGCTGGGGTAGCCCTAGGGGCTTTATCTCTGGGTAAAATGAACAAGGCTTCTCTTTGTACTGTTCTTATTTGGGAGGCGCTTACTGAGCTGGGGGGAAAAAAGGTTGTGGGTGACAAAAGAGATAGAGAAAAAATTATAAAGCACTACCTGTATCCCTGAAACAATTTAATTGTGATCCGGGTGATCTGAAGACTCTGTTTATGCCGAGCTGAGTCATTTGCTGACATTGACTCTTGTTGCAGCAACTCTCAGTAGTTTAAAATGTCACAAAATGCAAGTCAATATTTATAGAACATTGAGATTTTTAAACTTCTGACCCTCTTTCACTTTTTCTAAAAAAGCACACTGAATTGAAACACATCTTGTGAAAACACCAGGTTTGAATTCGTTTTTGTCTGTAACCTTTGCTTTGCTCCCTACCTACCTAAACTGACTTGTGTTGTGCTCATGCATGGGGCATTGTTTTCAAACAACTGGGGGTCTGCCACAGCCTTTGGAAAACATGGACAGAGAAAACTGGTATTCTTTAGCATTTTATATAAGTAAAAATTTGGTCTGATCAACCAAAACTAAACTTCAGTTGAATATCATGGCCAGTACAATGCGGCAATTACTGACACACAGAAGAGACATTAGTTCAGTAATTCATTTTTGGTTATTTTGCCTTTTGATATGCTTAAAAATGAGAGTGCGAAGGTATTTCTGACCAAAAGGTACTGATTTTTTCACACTATGCACAAAGAATGAGAACAAATTGCTGGCAGACTGAAATAATTTCTGTGAGGTCACTCACGTCAGCAGCAACATGCAGGAATTTTTGTTGTTGTAGTAAGAATTTCTTTTAAGTTCTTATCTAGAAAACGGCAATAATATTTATTTTCATCTTTTTCATCCTTACTGGTGTAAATAACAGTGAACTCTTTGCTTTTTTTTTCACTTTGATAGTCTGGAAAACAGAGCTTGCTGAAATGATAACGAGGATCCCTTTTCCTTGCAAGATTTTGTAAATTCATGTTGAATGATAAAATGCAATGTCTAATCTTTAGCCCAAGTGAAAGGTTCTGCAATTTCATGAAAAGGGCAGGCTTAGTCTTCTTCACAAACTAAATAATTTTTTAAAACAACAGCAACAATTAACCCGGCATAAGAGATTAAGATGATCATAATATTTCATAAATAATCCAAGACAGCATATATTTTATCACTTTCTTATACAGTGCACATATCCATCGGTGGTTACAATTCTTAAGGCTGTTCTTTTAATCCAGCAACAGATTATTAGAAATTCATAATGAAAATGAAATTAATTTTATCCTTGCAATACTTTTAAAAAATCATGACGATGCTCTGCCCTGCAATACTGGCCACAGGCTTCTCAAATTCAGTATCACTGAAAAAACACAACCTCCCACCCATCTCCCCACCATAATATAATTTACAACAAGAAAGTACATACACGTGAGGAACCTTTCTCAAAAGAAATTAAGAGAGAGGCAGCCCAAAGGGTAAAATCCTTGCAGGAGACTGTTTAAAGCCCCCAGAGACATCTTCCATTGTGGAACTCTATCCAAACGAGAGAATAGAAAACCTTGGCAAGATAATGTAAAATTGTTATGAAACAGGCCAAAAATGTTGTGGAGCCTTGACTTGCTAAATGCATTAGCACAACTAATAACTGCATTTAAAAAGCAAAAGTAGAAAGCTCTGACAAAGTGTAAAAGAAACATTCAAGAAAAATAAGGTTTTAGAAAAAAACCCACCAAACCCTAAAGAAATTATTTCTATTGTTGTTTACAAAGAAAGAGCAAAAAGAGGTTTTGGGGTGGGTTGTTTTTTTTTTTTTCCATACTGCAGCCTTTCTGTATGGAGAATAAACTAAGGACCTTTGATTTAGCTGTCATGAAAAAGGTTTAGAACAAATTGATGTATGTATAGTAACAAACCAACAGAAATGAATTGTGGTCATCTAAGAACACTACCAGAACTCAAAACTACAGTGCTGTACTACTCCCCATGATGGATAACTGTAACTTACATCAGCCCTGAGGAGCAGAAAGTGATACTCGTCAAGCCAAGTTTTTTAAAGAACCCATGGGGTGTGAGACTGAAGTTCATTAATGTGTCTGGGCTCTACAGCAACCTGAAATCATAATAAAGACCAGGATTAGTGTGCCACAGTGTTTTAATGGGTTGTAATGGAGAAGAATCAGCACAACTTTGATATTTAATAGGTGACTCACCACAGGCTAGCAAAAATTAATGGATATGGGATATGGGATAAACTTCCTGAATTAGCAATGGGTTAAAGAAAAGGGTGGGGAAAAAATAGGGTAGATAATCTTTTTCCAGAAGATTTCGTAGGGGAATGAATGGAGCTGTCTGCTATTCAACACACTCTTAATGGATCTAGAAAAGGGAGTGAATAAAGAGGCAACTCTTGGCAGATATGAAATTTCTCAAGATAGCGAAAGCTTCCTGTAAAGAGTCGTGGAAGGATTTTACTGTGTTGAGTGATTGGGTAAGAAAAGACCAAATTAATGCAAAGTAATCTCCTGAGGAAAAACCGGTTTTAATGATGAAGGTCACAGTGGTGGACACTAAATTAGCAAAGAAGTTCTTGAAGCTTTTCTGATTAATTCCTTAAAGACATCAGACCAATTCTCACAGCAGCCATCAAAAGAGAAATGGAATATTATGAACTACTGGGAAAAGAAGAAAAGAAAAGAAACAGAAAGCTTGATTATACGTATATTGATGAGATGGGAACATAGTGAATGGTTTGTGGAAGCGTGGGAAGATATAGTTCTAGAAAGGGCAGGGAGAGGAGCAGAGGGGAAGGCTGGAGGTATGGGGCAGCTTCTGTGGGTGAGATATAACTGTACCAGCACTCTTCAGCTTGGCAAAGAGACAACAAAAGGCAGGTGTGATAGAGGAATATAAAATTATGAATGACATGAGGAAACTGAATAGGGAATGATTACTCACTGTGGGGTACCCAAGGAAACTATTAGGCAGCAGGTTTAAAACAAACAAAAGAAAGCCCTTTCCTGCATATCAATATTACATTTTGAGATTCATTTTTGTATGACAAAAAAGTTCAAAAAGTGATTAAACAATTTGATAAATTAAAGACCACGAAGAGCTATTAAACATGAGACGGATGATTTTAAACAGGAGTAGCTGGCAACTACCACTTTACTTCCCTTCTTTCATATGTTCTTTTTCTATACATCAGCTGCTGGCCGCTGGCTGAGAAAAATTTTTCCGTTTGATCTAGCATGTCTGTTTTTATGGAAAACAGCATAGAAAATATGGTTTATTCAATACTAAATACATAAGCTCTGATTCTGATCCCCCTTCTCCTGCCTATTCTAGTGTAAAAGCTAACCAGGTTTCTTTGAGGTTGCATGATGAAATGTCACATAACCGAGCACTTCAGAATCATTAATCAGTCAATAACAAGCCAATCGAAACCTTCCATCAAATTATTCTTTTTAGACATTTATTACGTATCTAATAAGATACACATATTTTTGTAATTTTTCTTAGCAACAAATGTAAGGGCTGAAATAAGGGATAAAAAAAATAAAATAAGGAATGAGGGATAAAACACAACATACAACTTGAGACTCAAAACAGTAAGTATAGTGTGGGTTAAGGACAAATGAGAGAGATGTATCTCCACAAAATGCTAATTCTTTTTCTCTCCAGTCTTGCTTCAGTGAAGCAAAAATAGGGAAGGAAGGAATGGTTCAGTATCTTTGTGTTTATTAAATAGTACCAGAGAACAGTAATCCAGGTGGTCGTTGCCCTTTATTACTGTATGAATGTGGAGACTTCCATTCATTTCAAGTATGTGGCTTCTGCGGGAACAGAAAGCAGCCTGGTTTGAGAAAGGGGGTGTCTTCATGGGTCTGCAAAGCTAATGTGACAATGATCCTTTCTCTGTCCAGGCCCAACATGAACAAAACCGTAACTCTGGGATCGGCATATGGAACGTCTACAAAATGTTAGTGGAGTTTTCCTCCCTCATTTTCTGAGGAAAGAAAATGAGATTCTCCTGACTGCAAAGCTGCATGAGTTATAGTTTAAATTTGCTCTGTTAGTTGAGAGTATTGTGCAAAAAAAGCCCTAAATATTTGAGGTAGAATCAAACCCTTAGGGCTTGTGAGATGGGAGTAATGACAGAAAATGGAAAGGCTGGCTGTTAATGTTGCCATCAGCAACTGAAATGTTGAGATGAACTGTCAAGAATCAAGTGTTCTCCTATTTATTTAAAATTTATAGACAGGTACTAATGTATTACCTGGAATATTCACTTCTGAAAGCTGAAGAATGAAAGAGCCTGTTTGAACAGGCACCCCGCTACTCAGGCAGCTTCTTAATGGAGCTGCGACTTGCACTGCCGTTTGTTTCCAGCACAAGAGGTCTGACGATGTCAAACTCAGCACTGGCTTTGTGTGATGACGTGTGTGCACACTTGGCTCTGAGAAGCGTCCGGGTGGGCTCCAGCTGTAAGAGTAGTGTGTCTGGTGTGTCAAGTTGGGCTGGCTGTAAAAGCCATGTTGAGGTGGATATATGCAATGTTGGATATACTGCACAATGGCAATGTGATGACTGGTGCTGTCAGGTGGGGAGCCTGTGGTGTGAGACAAGCATTATCTTGAGCACCATATCAACAACACGACCTTTGAGACTTGGACAGACTCTAAGAATCCTTTCGCTTTGTCCCTGAGCAGGGCTCAGGTGCTGTTGTATGTGCTTCAGTGTCCATGTTTAGGTGCCCTGAGGAATCTGTGTCAAAAATTGAGATGTAAATTGAATGTAGGTGTCAATGAGGATTAGATTTCCGAATTACTCTCTTGAACTTCTGCATTCCAGTTCTCATCTGCTCTGGCATGCTTGATGCATCGTGGTCACTACCAATTGCTTTCTGATTACATTTGATGTATGTTTGCAGCTGGTGGAACCAAGTAGTTATGTGCAGAAACGTTCTGAACTCACTTTGTGAACTCCTGGAATGAGAGTTTGATACAAACAGAATAGAAATGGGATCTGCATTTATGCCGAAGCGGGAGTACTCAAAAAGGGAAATTCCCAGTGTGTGGTCTGGGTGACCCAATATCAGTGTAGGTTCGATTTCTATGGGCTAGTGGAGAACAAGTGTTGGGTGAAAATAGCAAGATTCTGTTCCTGTGCTTATTCTGCAATTTTGAATAAAACCTCAAGGACCGACAGGTTTTGCCTCTTCATGCTGTTAAATGCAGGTAGTAAACCTTGGCCATATGTGTAAATGGTTCTGTATTTAAGGTTGACAATACAATTTGGAAATTATTTTAACAAAGAAAATAAATATAAACATGGCATTGTGGAGAAAAACTTTCCTCACAAAACTGGAGAATTGTGTAAAAGAAACCTGTCTTCTTAGTGACTGTTATCTCCACAAGTTTCCTTTGGGATCCTGAAATGAAGCTGGTTTTTGGGTTGTACATAGTCACGTGAATGCTGGCCAACGGAGATGAGTTTGATAGAAGTAAGGTATGAATAATGGTTCCTCTCCTCCTGAGATCTATAGTATTGATAAAATCATTGTCAATTCTTTTAACAATATGCAGCTTGTAATCCCTGAAAAAATCAGCTCACTTTTTCTTAGCAATACAGTTTCTGGTGTCAGAATTAAGATTGTCAAGTAAGCAGAGCCGATAGACTTTTCTTTGAAAGCATGCATCCAAAATTAGTGCTTTAAACAACACATTTGTTTCTTGTGGTTAGTTGTAACACTCAGTTCAGCGATTTCGTATAGACGCAGGGTCTAGTGCTTATTTAGTATAAACACAGGATCTAGTGCTGCTGTGGTACTGCTTGCCTGCCGTTATGCTGGTGATAACTAGTAACTGGAGGGAGGACGGGGAGAGCAGGCATATTTCCTTCCATTTGCTAGAATAAAAACGATGGAGATAAGGTGCAAAATATTCTTCATGTTAATACTAATTATGGTTTTCCAAACTTTTCCATACAAGAACCACATTTTAAACAGGCATTATCCTCTATTAATTGCATGGCATTTCTATGGGGAGTTAGAGCAATAATGGTGTTGGAGAATGTGACAGGGAATGTTGCTTTATTTTTTTATCACCCAGTACTGGCTGGCAAGGTCACTGTCTGAATGGATTGCCTGTTTATAACCTTTTGTGTTATAAAAGTAAGAGCCTTTCTGATGTAGTTCTCAGAAATTGTTAAAAAGTTCAATGAAATATTCTCAATTTGAACACAGGCCTTGTGGCTTTCATTCTGCATTTGCATCTTTGATAGTCTTAGGATTTGTTTCTTGATTTGAAAACGTGATTTCTGATATATCCCCTGTCTGGTCGCATGTGGTAGTGTTATGTTTTCCTGAAGCTGTTGTTGTTTTTGATGAATAGGAACTATTGGAATAATCTGTAGTGATGCTAATTCACATTCACTCGTAGTGCTGCTGCCTAGATACACAGTAATTGTTCCAGGAGCCTCCGTTCTGATAAGGACAAATATTCATGATGAAGACATCGCTGATTTTTAACTCACTTGTTCTTTAAGCCCAGAATAACGGGGTTTTTTTTCCAAATGAAGAGGATAGGTATATGGACAGAGGTTTTGAGGATGTGTACAAACAACTTTAGCAGTCCTAAGGTACTGTGACACGTTGGTGGAACACGAGATGTATATTTTTTATAAACCAAACCTTGTATGTCACAATGTATTTAAAGTATGAATGTCCTGGATATCGCAATGCCAAAGTATCTCCTGTATTTTGCAACCTTCTCTGTCCATCCCCAGTATTGAGGTGCTGTATAAGAAAGAGGAATTTTCCCTGAAAATAAAATCAGGGTCGTTCCTCAATCAGCTGTTTCATGTGGTCATGCACCATGTTAGGATGTGCAGACCTGCACCAAGCTGGATACCTGCAGACTGTCATTAAGTTTAAAATGACTTGGTTGCAATCCACCCTGTTGTGTTTTCAGCCTTTAAAAACCCAAAGGTGAACTATTTATTCCAGAGTGGGCTTTTGTATGGAATTACCAAAATAGTTTTCATTTAAAAAAATAAATTAGGATAAACTCTAATCCTTTAGGGTTTTTTGATTGCTTCCATGATATGGGCATGCATAGGTACGCAGTTGTCTGTTGCCAAGTCTTTTTGCAATAGTTTGTGAGATCAGATTAAGAAACATTGTTCTAGAGTGTTTTGCTTTGAGTTGGGATATCTGATAGGAGAGAGTGGTAGAAAGAGCTACAGTTAGTTGAGAGCTTGTAGAAAAAGCCATTGAATCAACGCCAGCAACTTTGAAGTGACCATTTTTAACACTCAGAGTTAGGTGGTGGAATCTCTATCGCCTGGCATTTTGAAATCAAAATAAGTTGTCTCTCTAAAAGTCTTCGAATGCATGATTGACCCTATTTGTGCCATATGTTCTGATGGGCTCTGAGCTAATACAGAGTATTCTTCAGCTGCGGAGCTACAGGCTTTTACTTTCAGAGCACTCACCTCTGAGTTTAACCTCCAGCGTTGCTGCTAGGTCCTGAGTGGCCGTGGTGTTCATGAGACTGACAGCCAGCAAGTCTTAGAAAGAGGGAGAACTGCTTCGGTATATTAACAATATCATAGTTTGTTTATTTAACAGTATTGGAATTTGCTAAGCTGGTTATTTGATTGGCTCTTGCTTTAGTTGGCAACCGTTAATTTAAACCAAACTGGGAAAATGCTGGGGCGCTTCTTTTGTTTGGTGGAGGAATTGACTTACATGAAAGATCATAGACGGAGTAACTGCACAATCTTTTCAAATGGACATGTTGTGCTTTCCCAAGTCATTCTCAGATCTGACATGATTCTGCGCTGACTTTACTCAGCCTTTTCTGGAGACTGGTATTAATAAGGCTAAACCAATTTCAAAGCATCCCGATGAAATCAGAGGTTTTTCAGAAATTATCTTAGGGCCCATAACCTTTCCCCCTTTCAAAAGTGCCTCTGAAAATTCCAAACTGTGCATGAGAACCAAGGAGCAACCCACTTCAGGGAGTCTCTATAATGCAGTGAAGGGCTGGACTTGATCTCAAAGGTCTCTTCCAACCAAAATAATTCTGTGATTCTGTGATTGTCAGCCAGAAAATTACCAGATAAAATCCTGTTAAAAGTTTCAAGCATAGAGGATATAAAAATGGAAGAACATGAGGGACCTTAGTTACATTAAGGGAAAATAAGTGTGTGAGACAACAGCAGGTCTCTAATGTATTCCAGGAGAGGCTGAGGACAGATACAGCCTCAGCATGCAACGCAGATGTGGCCATGCAGCTCTGCAGTCCCCACCCTGACTGCTACCTGAATCCCACACTGACAACTCCAGCTATTTCAGCACAACGGACTCACCCTCAATTCTTTCCACATTTGGCTTCCACATCCATTTCCCACAGGACTTC
The DNA here is from genome assembly GCA_009769605.1 of Bucorvus abyssinicus. Lineage (NCBI taxonomy): Eukaryota > Metazoa > Chordata > Aves > Bucerotiformes > Bucorvidae > Bucorvus > Bucorvus abyssinicus. Next base: position 12,035,998 of record CM020042.1, read on the forward strand.
ACGTATTTCTTGCTGCACAAAACTGTCAAAATGTGATGTGACTTTTCCTTCCTCCTCCTCTCTGCCTGTCCTGCTGTTCTCCTAGGCTAGTGAGCCTTCCGTCCTACTTTGTGCTCTGCCTGGTGACCCCATTTGTGCTCTCCCCTACATTGTCCATAACTTCATACTCTTCCCTCACAAGAAAAGCATGTTTTAGATTCCTGTTCTAAAATGATGAGACCTTTCTTCCCAGCTACTTCTTCTCTCCTTTTCCTCTCATAGATCTCTAATCTCATAGATACTCTGTTATCAAACTCTACTTCCATTTCTGTCTTCCAGTTCTACCTTTGATCCCCTTCATCTGGTTCCAGGATCTACATTTCACTGATACTCCTTTCTGTCACTACAGTTCCTTTTTAGTTAAGTTTAGTGAACAAGTATCCATCCTTATCCTTTGGTCCATGACATGATTATTCCCTCTCAGCCTCAGATCCAGTCCTCTGTTGACTCTTTCCTACTTCTGACTGCTCTGGGAAGGATCCCCTTGGGGACATTCTCTGATCTACCTTTCTTACAATTTTTATAGTGGTTCTGCGTGGACTGTGTCTGTTCTCCTTAACTGCGTATCTCTGCATATCTGCCCATGAAAATATGAATTTGACAACTTTTTCTAGGCTGTTGCATCACAAACCTGCCTCTGCCTCCAGTTTTGGCTTACTTTGTCCAAATTAAACTCTTAGACCACCTTTCTTGTACGTCCTCAGAGAGGCCCATGAGCCCCAGTTCAGTTCAGAGACAGCTACTAACCTTTGACTCTTACTCCAGCCTACAATATCATTTTTCTGAGTGTGAACGCTGCTAGGCTGTCAGTGAGGCACGGAGCATGGGTTTGCTCTGTAGGTTATTTCTCCCATCCAGGCTGTCTTGATGATTCTCACTGCAATATTTTAAATCTTTCCTGTCTTTTTTTTTCCAAGTAGCAGAAGTTGGTGTTATCTTAGTTACTATGACATATTTTTTGTCTTTTGTTGTAGTTTTGTTTCTCTGACAATTCTTCATATTGCTGCAAAGATCTTCCTTCCTTTGTTTCTCTTGCTTTGAATTCCCTTGCTTGCCTCACTACACCCAACCTGTTGATTCATTCTCAAGGCCTTTCACAATGTCTTGCACCACACTTACCACCTTATCTTCAAGACTGAGGGCGAACACCAGCCTCCAGTTACCCCTCGAGCCCAGCCTTCTTCATCTACTTGTTGAAGTTCCAGGCAGACACCTTTGTTTTTTCCCCATAGTATTCCTATACCTCGCCTTAAGCTGGGAGAGGGGAATGTCCCTATAAGCAGCCCCAAACTATTTCATTGTCCTCCAAATTCCTGCTTAATATTCTTCTCAACTACGATGAATATGAGACAACATGAGCGCAGTCTCCTGAGCTCAAGCTGAGCCATGCTGGTTGCCTTATTTCCCCCACTGGTCTGTCTGCATTAATTTCCTCTGTACTTGCAGCGGAAGTCATCTGGGGCAGAAGCAAGTAGCATAAACAACTTCAAAGTGCTACAGCAGTACAGCCGATAAGTAAAGATTTTGGAATGCTGGCACCTCTAGGAGACTTTGAAATGGTGGCCAATGGTGTGTGAATGCTACGGAATATGTGCCTCCGGCTGAAAAATGAGAAAGTGTTATGGGATTTACTTTCCATTTCCTTACTTCTGTGAAAGGTTTATTGCATTTTACTGAACCCTTTATTGTTCCTCAGTTAAGTTATTTGTATATTAATGGTATCTATGGATAGCAGGGGATGATAAATATTGAAAAGGGATGTGGAAGTGATTCGTATCTCATGAACTCTGGTGCTGACCTTCTTATAATTACTAGGACAAATTACATTAATTACACCAAATTACATGACAGGTGGAGGAAGTCGTCATTAGTATCCATTACATACAGCAATGCAGAAAGAAATTCCCTGGTTTTCTGTGGTAATTGTCTGTAAACCCGACCAGTCTTACGTAACAGCGATGCATACTCAGGAGGTGATGTTAGTTTTGTTTGTGAATTTTTGTGTGAAAAGAGCTTGCTTATTTCAGAATAGAAAGGTTGTTCCTTGGTGATAAAATCAACGAAACCTGGATTCCTATGGATTAGGAATGTGCCTGCTATTGCAGCATCATTTCCACCTCCTTCCATGTCCTCTGTAGCATCCCTGACTGGTCAAAGGCAAGCAGTAATGCGGGTGCCTGGAGTGACGTACGCTGACCTCCTGTCACTGTGGTTGCGCCAGCTGTACAGGCAGCTGCAGAGGCTGCCTGTCCTCCCCTGGGCAGGCAGGAGTTCCTCGCGTTCCCTCTCTGTGGCTGACTGCTGGGCTTCAGGAAACCTGAAGGACCGCCGTCATCTAGAGAACTTCTAGTGCCTTTCAAATTTGAGCTAATAATAGTGGTGGAAGGGGAAATTAGGTGAGAGAGAGATACTGTGGTAACATAAACCTTGTTTCCTTCGGCGCAGAAACAGCTAAAAATATTTTTTATGAAGGCCAGCCTCTCAAAACGTGAACCCAAGAGCCATCTAGCAGGGTCAGGCAGTATGACCCCTGCGACAGGCGGCCATAACATAACACTATGATCCCCTGGGAGCCCCACCAGCCCTACCACAGTATAGACATCATACTTGCATTTATGTTTTAGTCATAATGCAGCGTTTCTGCAGTGAAAGACTATGATGAAAAAGGGACATATTCTGCTATGTGCAAGTTTCTTAATGACTGCTGTAGTTGAATTGTTTACTAAGCACATTGGAAATTCATGTTTTGCCAAAATTAAATTTTTCTTCATTTTTTTCAGTGGCAGAAAGAAGCTGAAAGGCACAGATAAGATCTTGTTTCTTCTTCACTTTTTTTTTTCCTAAAGCCTTTCACTTTGTTCTTGCCTGTAGAGCTTGTGGCACATGCTTTCCTTTTGCTTTTTTTCGTCTTTCTGTTGTTCATCCTTAACAAAGTTTTATCCCTGATGTTTGTTTCTGTTAGGAAAAATAATTTTAGTTTAAATCTTTCAAGGTATTATTGCCAAAAAAGAAAGGGGGAGGGTGGGAGGAATATGTGAGGAAGAACTGGGCAACTCCCTTTCAATAAAATCTTAAAAATTCTCTGATTGTCTGTGAAGGGTTTAGAGAATGTGACTCTAATAATATAATCTAGAGACTGATTTACTCCGTTATCCATATTATTCCATTTGCTTTGTAGACAGATTTTAATCAGCAAAAAGGTTCAAGTAGCTTGGAAAAAATGGAGACATCTTCCTTTTCTGGATATCTGAGCAGAGCAGACTTTGACTTTGGATACAATTTACACATTGACTTTTAAAGTATTTGCAGAGCTTTTCTTTAAAATGCATAGCTGGATTTTTCATCTAGCACTTGAACTGATGGGCACTGGATCCCTAAATAACCCCTGGACTGGGACCTGTGACCCTGCTGTAGTAACTGACCCTCAGTAGACTGTTGTGTTGAGATCCAGTCCCATGGAGCAGCTTCATGAAGGACCATGTGCAAAAATAGCACGCACAGGTACTTGCTTGCACATATGTACTTTTTTTCATGTGGTAGGCATGACAAGAACAAACCGAGCTGCTTCCATAAACTCCAGTTTGTTTCCCAGGTAGGTGGACGTACAATCTGATATACGTTAAAAATACTAGCCATTAAGAACAAATGGGTGTTACCTTTAAAAATGCAATGAATCCACTGTTTGAGTGATGAAGCAGTCATTATTTTCACATAATGACTGCTGCTTCAAAAATGTAGTAATACCTCATAAACCAAGTTAAGAACATAATCAAGAAATCAATGTCTCTAATATTTGCAAAAAAAACCCAAAAGACAATGAAATCTGTCAGAGGACAGTGGAGAGGAAAGGTGTGAATGAAGGCTTAAAAAAAAAAAAAGAAAAAAATCTGAAGTCATCCTTTTAAAAATGGATGAATGTGGTAAATGTGACTTGGCAGTGCTGGGCTAATGGTTGGACTTGACGATCTTAAAGGTCTCTTCCAACCAAAACTATTCTGTGGTTCTATGATTCTAAATGCACACGAGCATACCATGCATCAGCATTGGAGAGAGTGATTTGCTTATCATGGGTGTCTGTGACCTTCCAGCCCACCTGGGGCAGCTAGCTGTGGCCTTGGGCTTTAGCCAGGACCCACCTCAAACTGGGCATCCCACGGCAGGGACGCTGCAACTCCTGTGTCATTATTATCTAGAGAGAGTCTTTAAACAAGTCAAGGTTAGCGTATGATTAAAAAACCTTTCCTCTTGTTGTTCAAATACTTTAGAATGACGCCCAGCACTCTGCTCTGTGGAATAAACAACGTATTTCTGCTATAGGTGCACTTGGTCACCAAGATGAAGGATGCTGAGAGCCCAGAGGCTGGGGACAGCTGTATTGTGTATACTGAAATTTCTGCAAGAGCTAAATGTTGTAGAGATCACCGGGGTGGAAATCCGGGAGAAAAGAGTAAGGTTTGTGCCTTGCCTCGCACAGACTGAAGCATATATTTGCTGGATCTGTGCAGAGGAAGCTTTTCTTTTTGAAGCTGCCTGACACAATAGGAGAACTTGCCTTACACGTGGAATCAGAATTTAGAAAGGTTTTTGTATTATAACAAATACACAAAGCTATTAAGCTACGGTGGTGTAAACCAGACCTTCAGCAGCTTAGTCTGAAATGTCATCTACTCACACCAGCCCAGGATTCAGAAAGAGTAGAATATCTGATGCACAGGATTTAGCCATTTCACAGTAAATTAAATAGGACTTCTGAAATATTTTGAAACTGTATTTTCAAAATTCTGTGATTTTTAGCTTGCTTTGTAAATGTTAAGCCTTGCTGCCCTTTTCCTGGAAAACTACGACACTAAAAGAAAATTCACTTGTTTGGTATGTTATTACAATTTTTCTTCAAGCCCGCACTGAGTTTTAGTGCTTAGTACCATTGAACGCTGTATAATCATTTAAATCCACTTTGATGACTTCTGTAATATAAATGTTTAAAGGATAATAACAATTATTTTAACAAGTGTTTCCTGATTCCAGGCATGTGTAAAGAAGATGGGGTATGTAATATGTCTGACCAGATAACTGTTTTTACAAATTATATTCATTCTTCTTTATTTAGCTGCAAAATGAAGAGAGTTCAGCGTGGTTCAAGGAAAGCATTGTGGTAAACAGACAGCTTAAATGTGAGCAGTGTAAAGAGCAGCAGCTTGCAGAAATATTGCTATAGATACTAAGACCGTATCCTGCCTCGCTACGGACCACACATAATTGAATCACGTTCAATAGAAGGCCATTACAAAACAGAGCTGATTTGCAATGCTAATGCAGCGAAGACAGCTGTCACTGGGAATTAAATATGATCATTCAAAGCCTGAATAAATGAGGTGCCCATTATCTTCTGGCTCTGCTGCAGCCTGCTTAAAGAACACAAATAAATGATACTGTCTCAATAACCAGCTCAGTTTTGTCTTCTAGCCATAGAAATATGAAGAAGACAGAGGGAAGAGGGAGGGCACGCAACAACATCAACAACAAAAAGCAGAGTCAATTTACAAAGACATGCAGAGAACCAGTGCCCTAGGACTCCATTTTCAACGGAACGGGATTTGTGGAAAAACGGAGAAAAAGCTCTTTAGCTGAGCTAACGCGTTGTAGTGTAGAGCAGGCAGACTTATTTACAAAGAAACAGTGAAAAAAAACCCCAGGTGTCTAAAAATCACAGCCAGTGGTTTTCCAAAAGAAATCGGTCAGAGAATCCAGAATGTCGGATGAACTGGCACAGAGGCTGCCGAGAGTGAAAAAGGAAAGGTTAAGGCAAATCCCTTTTCCTTTCACCGCCCGGTGCTGTCAATGCCGTAAGGTATTTTCATTCGACTTTAATGCGAACCATAATCTGTACACAAGGAAAATGCTGATTAAGGTGGAAGAAATTTATATCTCTTCAAAGAAGACATTTCTGGGAAGTTTGTGTCATTCCACAGATGGCATAAAAACCAGTGGAGGTAAGAAGAAGGAAAAAGAACAGTTAATATAAAAATGAAGGTTTTTCTACTTCAGGTAAGACAGTCACAGCCAACTGACTAGTGCCTGATGCAGCTAGTTTGGTCCTAAGTGGAACCCGCCTGATTTAAGCTCCAGCTGGACAGTGTTGTGAAGGAGCCAAACCCCGAGGATCAGCGTTCCAGAGGTGGGCATCCTCCAGCCAGCCTGCCCCACGTTCCAGCTGTGCAGCCGGCGGGGCTGCGGCACTGGGAGGCTGGCAGAGGGGAGCACTGCGAGCTGCGGTGATGAGTGCTGCCGTAGGTGGTATTGAATTACCAACTCGTGCCTGTAGAGACACTGTGTAAAATTTGTGCTTTAAAGGAGAAAGGGGAGAGAAGACAGAGAAGTAATTTGCAGAAATCACGCCGACAGTGTGTGTGCACATGTGCAAGTGCTCCTTTAGACCCGTGACATCCACGAAGGATAATCGTACATGAAGGACCATAGAACTGCTTTTCTTCCATGGAAGTATTTGCCCATCTCCTGCCTCTTCACAATGTTTCACACTTTCCAATAAGAACATCAGCTGGCAGAGCCTGGAAATGGTCAAAATAGGCTGGGCAAAGGGGGAGGAAAGGAGTTGAGGATAGATATGCCCCAGGCCCCTGTCTCTTGTAAAGCCAGGTCCCAGGGCAAGTGACTGGTCTGAGAGCTTTGGCAGCCCTGTGTGAGTCTGCAACAGGCAACAGATTTCACGGTGGAGCTGGCTGCACGCGTGAGAAAATATGCTGGTCTAGGACAGTGAACTAACTGCAAAGAAAAGAGAGTTATGAGCAGGAGATTAACACAATAACTGTACAAAACCAGCAACAAAATTAAGGCCTAGAAAGTACGTGACTGTGAAAAATTGCATCTGACATAATATTAAATACCAGCAAGTGTAAGGTGGTATATATGGCACAGGAGAGCAGATCAATAGTTGGATACAAATTGAGGATTAGCTCTTTAGAAGTCAGCAAGTGTGGGAAGGGCGGGAGTTCTAATGAGAACAGAAAGAAATGTGAAGTTGCAGATGGGAACACGGGCTGGTTTTGATGGAACGTGTTGCGAGTCAGTGCACAAACGGAAAGCAACAGTGTTTGCAAGACACGCGGTGTTAGTGCATCTGCACCTGAAATGCTGTGCGTACTTATGTCCTCACATGTACTGAAATGCTTGTGAAAACAAAAAGAAGGACTTGTAATAGAGGGGAAAACATAATACACAGGACATGTGGGATGACCAATAGCGCCGTCTCTCTCTTCTTTAGAAATCAGAGGATTTGGGGACGCAAATAAGTCAAGCTGTGCCTGAAGAAGTGGAAGCATTTATACTTCGAAAGGAATCATGGGTGTAAGAGACACCAGTGTAAAGCAAATGCGAGAGGAGTTTCAAGGCCAGAATCCTTCATATCTAAACATTTTGTAGGTTAACTTCTCTTGTGAAATAAAATAGAGCAAGGCCAAAGAAATACAGATTTGAAATTACTATTTTACGTTCCTTCATCTGTCATTTATGCGATAACTATAGAGTTCGTAAACCCCTTAGCTGTGAGCCATTAAATAAAAGGCCTGTTGTGCCCTACCGTGAGAATATCTTTAATGGATTCTCTATTCTCACAGTTTTCGCTTCAGGTTTAGTATTTTTCCTGCTTTAAAACCCAGGGAGAGAAAACCTTACATTCATTGTTTTCAAACTCTGTGGGTGCAATATAGCACCTGTACATTTAATGTCAAAGCCTTTGATTATGTTTAGCTGAGGGGGTTCTTCTTCCCTGCCCTATTTCTTCTGGTGACTCCTGCATCCCTCATAGATTGATGCATTTTACCACTTCAAGAATTTCAAAATACACTTTAATTGCTAGGTAACTTTGTCTGTAAGACTCTGGTTGGTGCAGGTTTGTTGGTTTTTTTTATTGTGGCTGGCAAAGCCACAGGTGATACGCAGCCAGCGGATGAACCAGGGCACGGACAGGTTGTCGATCACCATGTGATGCTGCAGTGCCGCACCCGTGGGTGTGCACCTCTCGCTGATAACGGAACATGCACGGCAAGGCCAGTCAAACACTGTCCTCTGACTCTGGTCCTTTCTTGGTGAGGCTAGGTGCAGGATTATTCTCAGATCCCATCTTTCCTCCCATCTTGCAGCCCCCATGGCCACAGCATTATCTTTTCCTTCTCCCTTTTGTTAGATGCTTTTACTACCAGATGGATTATTACAGCCATGTGATCAGCACTTTTACTGCCAATATTATTGCATTTTTTTTAATGCAGGAACTACTGTGTTTACTTCACAGCAGGAAACACAAGTCTCATTTGACAGCTTTCTCCCCAGGAAACCCCTTCATGTGTCACTGGAAGAATGAATAATCCTGCTGCTTTACAAAGGAAGGCTGGGATAATTCAACATTGCCCCGTCTTCAGTAAAGCACTCGGTGTTCTCGTGTGTTGTAATTGTAGTGTTTAAAACTGTAGACATGGCAAATGGTGAGCAATTCATATATTTACCAAATGGAAGTATGGCTCATCCACAAGGCATCCTTCTAGCAGCGTGAAACAACCTTTAATGTTGCTTAATAAATGACTTTTCTGTTAAAGCAGTTGGTGGCTGGTCACAAGTGGTGATCCCCAGGGCTCAGTCTTGGGGCCAGTTCTGTTTAACATCTTTATCAATGATCTGCACAAGGGGACCGAGTGCACCCTCAGTAAGTTTGCAGGTGACACCAAGTTGAGCATGAGTGTTGATCTGCTGAAGGGAAGAAACGGTCTTCAGAGGGATCTGGACAGGCTGGATTGATGGGCCAAGGCTACTTGTATGAGGCTCAACAAGGCCAGGTGCCAGGTCCTGCACTTGGGTCACAGCAACACCCTGCGATGCTACAGGCTTGGGGAAGAGTGGCTGGAAAGCTGCACAGCAGAAAAGGACCTGAAGATGTTGGTTGATAGCAGCTGACTATGAGCCAGCAGAGTGCCCAGGTGGCTAAGAAGGCCAACGGCATCCTGGCTTGTATCAGAACCAGTGTGGCAGCAGGACTAGAGCAGCGATCATCCTCCCGTGCTCACAGAATCACAGAATCATTTGGTTGGAAGAGACCTCAAATACTGTGCTCAGTTTTGGGCCCCTCACTACAAGAAGGACGTTGAGGTGCTGGAGTTGTTCAGAGAAGAGCAACAAAGCTGGTGAAGGGTCTAGAGCACAAGTCTGACGAGGAGTGGCTGAGGGAACTGGGGTTTAGTTGGTCTCTTTTCCCAAGTAACAAGCGATAGGATGAGAGGAAACAGCCTCAGGTTGTGCCAGGGGAGGTTTGGATTTGGTATTAGGACAAATTTCACCAGAAGTGTTGTCAAGCCCTGGAACAGACTTCCCAGAGAAGTGGTGGAGTCACCATCCCTGGAGGTATTTAAAAACCATGTAGATGTGGCACTTAGGGACACGATTTATTGGTGGACTTGGCAGTGTTAGGTTTACAGTTGGTCTTGATGACCTTAAGGGTCTTTTCCAACATAAATCATTCTAAATACCCTCTTGTGGCTCATTCATCAATTTAGTGTGGTGCTGTCTCAGCATAGAGAGAAATAAAGCACGAAACACTCTATTAGGGAAAGTAAATTTAAATGGGCTCTGCCATGTGTGAGGAATCAAGCATATAAGGTGCTCGGAATGAAATGGATCAGTTGTCATCATCACTGTATGATATATATTTGATATGTACCAAGGAAGCTATGGGAAAAATAAAATTATGTATTACCTAATAAAAAAACAGACAGGAAGCCTCAAGGACACATCTTACAGCAGACAAGGGGTTTGTCCCCGTCCATCTGCCTCCTCTTTGACATTAATAACAAAGCTAGTGAAGCTTGATTTCACAATTTTTTGCCTTATGCTTGAACTGCAGCTCCCTCCTGTTCCCCTTATACCTCCCTGCCCTGCTGAAAGAAAAGGGACAAAGCATGTATAGACACAGTATTTACCGTCAGACTGGAAATCAGAGCACTTTTAACTGAAGACCAGGGAAAGGGGGAGAGGAAGGATGCAATGGGTGGCGTTACCATCAGTAGCTGGAGCACTTTCTGCATATTTCAATTCTAAGCTGAATCCTCCAATGTTCTTGCTGCTAGCCCTCTTTATTTCAAATTCCTCTTGAACGCTGCTGAAATTCATGGGAAAATTCCTGTTCATTTCCAGGTGTTGATTGTATTTATTTTCCTGTGTTGTGCTATTCACATACCAGAGTCTTAAGTTTTCTAAAATAGGCTCTACTTCACAATGCCTAGATCTTGTTTCTTTTCCTATTTTATCTAGGTGTCTAGAACACTTAAGAAAGAAGAGAACAGCTAACCATAGTATTTCCTCCAGACAGGAAAGGAAGAAAATCCCATTTGGATGGATCTTCCTAATGCAGGTAAAGAATGCTACTTGTTGTCTACAATGGAAACCTGGTGGGTTTTGGTGTTTGTTTTTTCAGTCTGCACAACTCACAGATGAAACCAGCATTTACCATAGTAAATAGTAAATAATTGATGGAGACTAATTGTGGTATCTCATAAACAGTGATTGTTAAGTATTGATCTTTATATTGCCTAATTTTTGTAAAGCACTCCAGAACTCTCTAAGATTGCACTTTTTATATGACCAGCTTCACTGTTTCCTAAATTCCTGACTGCATATGGCCTCATAGCTCTGCACTGGGACTTTGGATATTGCCCAGCTCTTATTGTCACAGTGCACAAGACGTGTCCTGCAAAGTGAGTGGAACTTCATAAAATCTTTGAAACCTTCCACGTTAGAGACCCATATGCTTGGATACCTACATATTCTAGCAATCAACTTTTTTCCTGCTGTATGTCAAAGGATAAAATTGGGCTAGTTAAAACCCAGCATCCAAACACTGAGTAAGTTTAATGTATTTGTTTGAACTTCTGTTGTTAATCCTGCGCATAAGCTGCAATTTATTTCCTTTTCTCATGACTCATTAGATTGAATTGAAGTAAGTGTTGTGCTAAAGTGTTTGTGTCATGGTGGTCAGGTTGGATACACAGCTATGAGGTTGTTGCACAGCAACAGTGTATTGTCTTTACATTATGAGCCCACTGTAATTTTTGTACCTTATACTTGATATATGAAAATAAACTGTAGTGGAAGGTCTTCAGTAGAGCTTTGTTCTCAGCTGGCACTTTTTTCAGTCATTTTTTATCTTTCCCAAATGGTCTAAACTGTATTACATTTCTTGTCAAATTTAATTAAAAAAACCCCCACAACTTCATACTAATTAGCTAATTAGGGGCCATAAAATGTTCTTTCTGTCCCTCTCCATTTTTATTCTTGTTTATTTCTGAAGTGTGAATGGGGTGGAAAATCCATCCACTAAAAGGGAGATGGAGATAATTGAACTCTTTTCATACAGTCCCAGGTAGAAATCAAATCCAAGACCCAGAGGTGAAAGGTGAGCTCTGTAACTACTACACCAAACTATTCTTGGTAATTATCAACATGAGCATAATTATTAACATTTCAATTATACTCACAGTATTACATCTCTCCAAGGGGTTTAACTCCACTGATTTTCAACTTGTCTTGTTTTTTTGGTAGACATCCAGTTGGAACAAAGTTGCTGGATAATATTTTTGACACAAAAGGGTAAAATACTTTTCAGAATACGTGATCTATATGTTTTGGCCTCAAGGACACTCGTGTGTTTCCAGATTTTGATTGCTTGGTAACACTACTTGGCATAGTGAGGTATCTATTTCAATAGATTTAAATAACTTATTACACAAGACATAAAAATCTGCATCCAGACTCTTCTCTCTTAAAATCTAAAGTTTGAAGTTGCAACCTAGATTAATAATGCTGCATCTTTTGATTTTAAAATAATATGTACTCTTTGTCTGCTGTCTAATAGCTTTTTACATATCTGTCTCCTAAAATTTACTTAGCCAATGTATGAAGCCAAGTAATTTATCTACTTTAAAATATTTTGTGTTGATATATTTTGTTAAATGTTCCTGAGTATTCAAACCTAAAATGCTTAATAGAATAAGAATTTATGATCAGTGGGAACCACATGAGATATTTCTGTGCCTTTATTAATTCTATATAACCACCTTCGTGCTTGTATACTATGGTTGAGTTTTGGTTATCTGGCATTTGGGCATCGCTGAGTAAAGGCACCCTATTCCTCTGTATTCGTAGGAATCATACCTTCAGAAAATGTTTATAAGAGAGACCAGCCTATCTGGGAGAGGATTGGAGACTTCAGCTTGAAGACTGAGTATAGTAAAAGTGACTCACATCCTAAAGACATGTGAACTCAGCTCAAAACAAATGAAACAAACCAATATTAAACAGCAGCAAAGGTAGTCTCCTATATTCCTGCTCCTCATCACAAGGGCGTGAAAGAGACCTTGTTTAATGAGTGTAAAATTCTTATATCTTCATAGGAAAATGGCAACATTCCAACAAGACTGGAAGAAGGAAGACTATAGTAAGTCTGGGAGAACATTTAAAAAAAAGATATCACATGAACTAGATGATGATTGTGGGTCCCTTCCAACTGAAATATTCTAGTCTAGTCTAGTCTAGACTATAAATATTCTAGTCTAGTCTATTTTTTTTACTCTTCTTGTGTTCTTTCATGGGCATCTGATTTTGGCCACAGGATGCTACATTAGAAGAACCTTTGGACTGATACTGTATGGCCATTTTCATGTTTTTCTGCAAGAATTATCTATAACTGTTACAAAATAAGGCTGCAACATGACCTGAGAACATCTGCTATACCAGCAGGATGTTGGATTTAGTGACAGGATTTATGTATAATCAAGAAAAAAAAATAGACGGGTACATTGCCAGCTTGCACAAATGGTTGATTCATGATTAGCACGTTTTAAAGAGTGGACCAGTTTCTTTGTAATGAGCAAGAAAGCTGTAGGAACATAATGGGAAGGCTCCCAGAACAAAAGCAGACTCTACGCAGTGTTGTAGATAGGTGTCTTGCTAGTACAACCATAGCAGATATCACCAGGAGAAATGTAAATTGTATCTACAGTGCCAGGTAAAATTTAGTTTTATGAGCAAAAATGAATGGAAAAAACCTAGTGAGAATGAACGGAGCAATTATGTAAATTGAAAACGATTTGCTTAACTGGTCATGGGATATTGCCAGCATGTTTGGTTAATGGTATCTTGCTATAGTCCAGCTCTGCCACATAAACACTGGCAATGGGCTGATGCACTGGTTCTCATTCTCTATGCAAGTTAAAAAAACCTCCTTTGCAACAAATGGCTCTGACACTAGTTTGTCACGTTGTCTGTCCTCTGTTTTGTCAGAGCTCCTACTCTTGCAGCTGAGGACAATCATGCTCAAAATCCCAACTGTTGCAGCTGACACACAAACATGTCCTGTGTTCTCCACCACCTCCACCATGTGAGCAGTAACTTCCTATGTAAACAGGAGGCTGCGCATATGCTTATAGTAAACTTGGGATTATACATAGGTTTATAGTAAAGATGATCCTTCTCTGCCTTGCAAAGTCCCCCTTTTGAGTGAAAGCAAGTATCTCTATATGTTTAGATCAACCCTTTTAATTTGTGCTTGGCGCACTCGGGTCTGGGGGCTGAGCCTGGATCTGGAAACAGGGACATCTGATTTGGGAGACACAGTGGTGCTTTGCTGTGAGGAAACTGAATATACCACAGAGGACTCCTTGCTGAACACACACCGAGTCAAAATGAATCCAGAGTCCTGGAAAACAAGCGGAGAACATATGGGGTGCTCTGCTTCCATTGCCTGCAGGTACAGGGTGTCATAAACTAGAGGGCACTGCAAGCAATAAGGAAAAGGAGAGGTGAAGGTCAGAGAGATAAATGTCAACAGTCACAACAGAGTCAGATGCTCTGGGGCTGGTTGTAGTACAGCAAAAAATCTTGGTTTTTAAATGGAAGATGACTGATAATTACAGTGTTATTGGCTGAGTAAGGACTAAGCCAGAATATATCACTTTACCTTGTATCACAGATGCGGATGCTACAGGTTGTGAATGAGATGCAGCCACATTTGTGTCTCACCAGCAAACAGGTGATTCAGGGACAAATACTCCAAACCTTCAAACGATAAATCCATGTCCAGAACCCAGTAATTGTTACTACGAGCACATCTTCAACAAATTAAGATATTTTTGACTCAGCTGTAAACACTTTATTTGCCAGCTGAGTAAGCATTGTAACAAGGCAGTAAAAGCCACAGGTAAATTAGCACTTACCAGTGTAGTTAAAAAAACCTGAGAGCACCTTTTCTCTCTCACCAAAACCCACCCAACCAACATGTCTCATCTGAGATAAAACTCTGGTCTTAGCCAGAAATACTTTTGAATGCATTTTGCAGGATGCTATCTTCATGTTTATTAGTAGAAGCTAGCTGGTATCATATTTTTCTGGTCTTTCTGCAGTTTCAGCAAACTAGGTGAGTGTTTATTGAAAAAAATTATGATGATGACTTGTAACAATAATTTTAAAAATAAGTTAAATGAAAGACAAGTTGTGTAAGTAACCATGAAGGCTTAGCAAGTCTGTGAGAAGGGATTTGGAATACTTTATATGGACTAATGAACATTAACATATGCAAAGCTGTCGAGTCTGCCAAAAATACAGGTCATCTCACAGAAGAGTTCGTGATTATTGCAACAGAAAATTGGAGTCTGGAGCGAAGTAATTACATGTTTGCCACACAAGGCACTTCAAAGACTATCCTGGAAGTTAAGAAATTCAGTTGACAGTATAGGTGGATTATAGTTATTTATGTTGTATTCATATCTTCTTTCCTAAATGCTTTGTTTTGGTTCAGAGTGAAGTTGTGACGCTGGGAACGTCAATGTCTGCAGTTATTGGAGGTAAATGGTGCTGTGGAAATCTGTTTAGTTCCAGCTTACCAGAAATGATCAAAGAATCAATCACTAATAAAAGAACCAATTGACTATCACAGAGTAAGTTTGAGATGAGCTGTTACATGGCCTTCAAGTCAAGAGCAGGAGTCTGGATTTTGATGAAGGAGGGAGGGAGTGAACGGCACAGGAGGAATGTTGTCTCAGCTGCTTGCAGTGGGGCAGCACATAGAGGTGGGAGCTAACAGTAAGACACGCTAGAAGGGAAGCTGCTGTATGAGAGGAGAACACAATCATGAAATGGGGCTGTAATGCTAACAGGAACAGTGGTCTCGTTTTCTCTATACAGAGTGTGGAAATAGATGAAGTATGAACAAGGTCGGTGTTGAATGTATTGCCTTGAGTGAAAATCTGATGAAAATGAGGAGCCTAATCTCGGGAAGAGACAGCGTAATTGAAGTACAGATGCATTTACAGTGTGCAGAATGGTGAATCTCTCAATCCTCGTAATCATACTTCTGACCTTAACTGATGTATATGCATAGGTGAGCGTACGTGTACAAATGCGCATGCACAGTAGCGATGTGCATTGTCATAGCTACTTGTTACCGAGCAAAAATTGTCACCTAATCATTTTGGATGAGAGGAATCTCCTGTGTCAGCAGTAGCTCCTGTGGGTTTAATGGAGTCAGCAAGTTCTGCCTGTACTGCACCCTGAGTTGTGACGACAGACCCTGCCAGCACAGCACCCTGCTGTCATGGCTTCTTACACCCTGTCCTGTATCTGACCTTGGAATATTTGGTTTTGAAAGGACAGTTTTCTGCCACACTTGAGAATTTAGGATTATACCAGTGATATACTCCATCTTACCCACCCATCCTTTTTGGCTTTCAGAATAATGTTTCCTCACCCTTCTTTGTCTGATGGTTACAGGTGTGATGCTAGTATCTGAGGATGCAGATCTGTATCACTGCACCCCGCTGGATCCAGCAAATCTAGTTTCCAATGCAGCTGAGCATTTGAAAACTTGAAAAACAAAACTACTTTCCTTACCATACCCCAAGCTGTTTCCAGTGGTCTGTCAAAAAACCCAAAACAAAAGAAACAGGGCCACGGACCAATCAAGACTATGTAATTCTACTGCTTTAAGTCATGCTTTTTTTAAAGCGTATGATGATCTTGTGCCTGAGCATGTAAGGACACCTGCCTCCATCAGACAAACTTCAATGTTTTCAGTGGGTTTTGCACTGGTGGTAGCTCTAAAAAATCTGTCTGTTGGCAGCAGCTGATGTAAAGAAGTTCAATATTTGCTTTGGTTTTTTCAATTCCTTAGTTTAAAACCAACCAGCTAATAATAAAAAAACCCAGTATCTCCTTTGATCTGTCAATTTTTTAGTACACATTTTGATTACAATATGTCATTTTTCCTGCACAGAAACAAAATAGTGCAGGGAACTTTTAGAAGACACGTGCTGTCGTTAGCTAGACATACAGGTATGTCTGTACCTGCTGCTCTAGATGGTTTGGCTGCATGTTCATGTGCAACATGGGCTATGACATCACTTACATATTTATGTGTTACATTTCATCGTGAAGCACTAATATATTAAGGAATAACAACAAGGGATTTACCTGTATAGTTAAAAGGATGAAAACAGTATTCCTGGATGGCTGGAGAAACATACAGAGATACTTGGAGCTCTCTGCAATTCCTGTTGCCATTGACAGGAGGTGGTGGTATTCTGGGGATTTGTTCTTAACCATGAAACTGTAAAAAAAGAGTTATTAGACTTGTCGTGTAATTATTGTACTGGATGAGAACATACAGCTGAATTCAATAAATAGTAGTAATCATCTTTTTTTTTTCAAGTTTCAACTAATTCTCCTGTGCAAATAGGTATTTAAATAACACAGGCTATAAAAGCCACAGCCACCAGCCAGAGCATATGTGTATAGAAACTCTCTAATATAAATTAACGCCTTTTAAAAATCACTATAAACTCTGTTTTCTGTAATTATAACAAACCCTCGAGTTTTACCCATGTAATAGTAATTTTTTAGTGTCTTCACCATTATTTTCCATTTGATTTATTTAACTACATCTAACTTGAGCAAACAATGTTAAGTGGGGAAACAGATGTGGTTAAATAGCCTGTAATTATGCCTTTAGTCATCTGTAACCATCACAAGGCTCCTCCTGCTACTATGACCAGAAAAAGTGACCTAACTGATTTCACCAGCAGCCTTGCCAGTGCCTGATACAGAATAGATGGCCTTATTAAGCAATCATGAAAAAAAAAAAATAAATAAAAATCAACCATTACAGTGGAATAGTAATCAGCAGTGTTTATACTAGCCCCACAATGCACAATCAGAACCATGAATTCTGCTAATTGGGTACCTTCTGCATCCAGAGGTGCCCGCAATAGGAAACAAAAGGGACTTGAAAATTAGTGTTTGTAGCAATTAGTTTCTGTCTAAAGGCTTAGCCCAGTTCATGGAAGCCATGATTCAAACAGGGATTATTATAGTAACTATGGTATTTAAATGTCCTCTGTAATTATTCAGCATCAAATTTAGCATAGCAAGACTAATTTGGATTTACTCTTTAAAATATGATTGTTGGGAATTTTTGAAGTCCCAAACTGCAAACCATTTTATGCCTTTTTTTTAATATTTCCCACATCAGTTTTTTTCTTGTAAAGATTATGAGCCTGCTCCAGAATAACTGTAGAGGTGATTAAACGTGCTCGTTATTGAATAGCTGAGGTTTAAGAAATGGCGTATTGGAGAGTGTTGGACTACTATTTTTCAGAGAATGATCTGCACTATATAGACATGTTGAGGGATCTCATCCTTCATATAAATTTAAGGACTGCAAGTTTATTGTTTACTAATTCACACCAGTGAGTAGTGATATACAACTGTTTGAGAAATTTAGGTATGCCATTTTCTGAGTAGGGCATTTACAGATGGGCCTTGGTGAAAGCTTAGTGGATTATATTAAACTGATTACAAGAAGCTTTTGCCCTTTTCTTTCCTCTGAATCTTTAGCATTTCTGATGTAATAATCTTATAGACAGATCTCTGTGCTTCAGCCCTTACTATTATAGACTCCCTGCTGTATGCGCTTAAAGGACAAATTAACAGTAGTACAATTCAAGTAACCTCTTCACCTTTTCTATCAAAGCATCAGCTGCATGTTCTTGCTTTGCTAAAGCTGTCCATATGGTTACAGCAGGGCTGTGACAATAGCATACAAAAAAAGCTTAAAATTCAGGAAAAACAACTTGGGAAGGAATAGGAAAAGGGAGGCAAAAAAGTCTTTAAGTCAACCCTCAGCCTTAGCTCTGCTCTTTAAAGGTTACACGGCATAACAGAAATGTGACATCTGCAATTTATTAATAAGTTGCCATCCTCATTAGTTAACTGCTGTTTAATCCGTATGTGATTAACTATGTGACCTTAAAGATTGTTATTAATACAAAATATTGCATTATGAAACCATTAAGTTGTAGGAAAATATTGGTACTTTGAAGACAATCAGAATAAGTGTGATAGTTTTTCGAGATAACTGTACCAACATTTCCCCTGACTGATTGCATTACATATTGATATTAGCAAGTATCAGTATGTAGTGCAATCAGTCAGTGGAAAATGAGTGAAATGTGAATTAATGAGAGCTAATTGTCTCATATAATAGCAAGGACACAAAATTCTACCAATTAAATTAGTCTGAGTTGAAACAACTATCAGTGTGATAATGTCGATAATATCAACCAAATTAGATGTAATGAAATAAATGGTATGCTAAAGATCAAGGATACCCATCGGCTTCGATCCCCACCTCCTGCTAACCAGTGAGAGGTCTGCATGACTTTGGGCCCAATTTGCTCCAGGTTCTGCCTAATGCACAGCCTGAAACCCGCGGTTCTGTACGCAGGGCACAGGCACAAAGGGCTTCTCAAGAATTCTCATAATCGCCTCTGGCATATGGGGGAACCCTCTGGGAGGGTGAGGCAGTGATCAACAAATAGCAGAGATACCCCATTAAAGACTATTGCTAGCTTCAGCAGAGCTGCTGGTGAAACCAGGAGATGTGGCGGGTGAGAAATGCTGGGCTGAGCACACCCTGATATTGAGGCGTTTGAGTTTTTTCCTTTGGGAACTACTACAACCGAACATCTGTATTGTGTGGTCAGTAATGATCTCATGGTGCTCAACGTGGTTTTCTCTCTCCTTGCTTAGTCCCATTTCTTTCGGCTGCAGTTGGGCAAGGCTTCTGAAGCTGCTCCAAAGTTGTTCACAAACAGGTCCCAGCCCCTAAATCCACACGGGGACTGAATGGTGAGGTTTTCAGAGATGCTGAGCATGCAGCTTGAGTTACTCAGTCTAGGATGGCGGGAACATAGAAAAAAATCAGGGCCATACAGGCCACCAGTTCTACCAGGGTTGTGATGCATACTAATCTGAAAGCGCAGTTTGGGGAAGCACTGTAAAAGAGCGGAAATTGCAGGAAAATTGCAAAATGATGACTGTCATATTGACCTAGTTGAAAATTTGCAACTGTGTATGAATGTTTAAGATTTGGCCATACAACTGTCCATCCATATCAAAGAAAGTGGACATATGAGTGTTACAGCCAAGCCATCTCAGTGATAGCCCTTTCAAGTAACATTTGTCTCCTTGTATTACACGATCACAGGAAGCAAATGCTGGAAATACCATGCTACAGAAAGCTTGTGTCAGAGAAGGGGAAGGCACCTAATCCAGCCACAGTGCTGAACTCACATTGCTGAAAATAACCATGATTACACACTAACTGCTTATTTTATTTATTATTTAGAAAGCGTTTGACACCCTTGTACCTCAAAGGCTTAGGGGGATGCTGACAGATGTCAAGATTCAACAGCATATCACTGATCTCATCACAGACCTCTGTGTCGGTATCAAACCCCAGTGTGAAGAAAGCAGATGAGAATGATGGTTTCCACTGGGCTGGGCATTAAAAAATGCCATTTCAACAGGAACACTGAATTTATTTTGAAACTGCTGTGAAAGGATTTTGACACGTGAAAGGAGCGGTAGTTTCCTTTGGTGGGACTATCCTAACGGATCTCTGATACACAAACAGCATGATGCCCTGTACCACAGCGACTGATGCAATACAGTCAATTCTGGAGGCGAGAACAGGAAGGGACATGAACTGTCCTGAACATGTTGAAAAGAACAAATGCATACACTGGCAGAAGTCATAAAGATAAAATGCTTTTTAGTAGTAGAACTATGGTTAGAGGAAAAAGGACTCTGCCAAAAACTAGCTGACAAATTTTGTATGGATGGAAAAAATTTAGGAAAGCAATTACAGTAGCACTAAGGGTGAAATAACATAGGGAAGACTTGCCACCATGAAGATCAGATAGACGATGGATGGAGGGGTGAGGCCACAAAGATACCAGTCTGACTAGTGAAGCACCTGGAAACTGCTATGACATCATCACAGGCTGTGCATGAATATGAAGATGTACTTGGTGAAGTTATAATAATCAGTGAGTGAATATATTTGTTAGCTCATTCTCTTAATACATAAGGATAAACAAAACAGTTAACGTAGAGTCTCACATGTGATTACCAATGGTTATTTTTAGAGGACCTCCCAGTTCCTTATTGTTCCTTCTACTTTTCATTTATCAAGACTATGACCTCACCCATTTTTGAGTTGCCATTAATTTCATCCCCCTCATCTGTTAATGGACTTTCTTTCTCTTTCATATTTATTTCCCTAGCCATAAAAGCCTTTTAATCCTTCCGAGCCCCTTTTTATTCATTCTGGACTTGATTGTAAACGCTGCGCTGTGCTCTGGGTAAGTAGCTACGTTGCCCCAGGAGCAGGCCAGAGAATTAAGTAGGACTCAGAGCTCTGGTCTCTCCCTGTGCTTTGCTCATGAAGACAGGGTGGGATTGTGGCTGTGTGACTTCTAGTCTAACCAGTAACTCTGGCCAGCAAACCAGAGAGGAAAGCATTTTGCAGAAACAGTGACATCTTTCCCTGCTGATCTGCGTGCAGATGATGGGTCCCGCTCCCCACGTCAAACCCTTCGCTGCACAAGAGAGCAACACGTAGCAAGTAATGTAATACTTGGCTGTTTCTGTTAGTCTTGGCTTCGCCATTCTAATTTGTTAGAGGCTTGAGCTAGACAAGGAGGTCTCAGTGCTGTGCTGGCCAGCAGGCACACACAGGCAGCCCAGGCAGGGAATCATCATCCCGTCCTGGTGCATTGTCAGTGGATTAATGCCTAGGACAGTTCACTCTTCTACTTTTTGGCTCCCCATGTCATGTGCTCTAATTAAGTCTGGATGTTTTAGACTGGTTTGCTAAGGAAGCGGTCCTTCTAGGATTTTACTGCATGTGTGCGTGTACACATCTGTCTGCCTACCTTTTAGTACTTTACTTTCTCCCTTTCTCTCCTTTCCCCTCCTCTGTAATTTTTCAGCCAATTTTCCAAATCCACACACAGGAATAGAGAACTCAGAGATGTTAGGGACACAGGTGAGGAAAAGAAATGCTGTAAATGCCATCTCTGAGGAAAATACTGCAGCCCGTGCTCATCTCCATTAGGCACGAGAGAATCTCCTGCTTGGTAGTTTTACCTCCCATATGGGTTCTCTGCTCTCTTATCATGGAAAACTTCTGTTTGAAGCACTTCCCGTGGCTGAGCCACTGGTGAGGGCTTGTACATGTGCCCTCTCTAACGTTGAGCAGGCTCATGATGTGTGTTAACATTAACTCAGTCAAAAGAGCAGTCGACACAAAATTCCATCAGCTTCATTGGTTTAGTTTCACTGCGTGCTGAACAACTGCTTTCTTGTCCACTTCATTTACATCTCTTTATAATCTCAGTTATATCAGCAATACTTCACAAAACCAGTGTTTAGGTTTCACTTCCTGCTCCCTGTTTTCCCTTTCACAGGAGCTATCCGTGTATTAATTAAAATTAAATATTTAATTTTATATTTATTTATTTTTATATTTAAATTAATTAAAACTTAATATTCACCTTTTTTGAGGGCTCCCTTTCCATCTTTAGTGTGTTTGTTTTGGGGAAATCAGATACCCTCTAATTTATGTCTTACTCTTTTGTTTTCAGATAGCTTCTGGTTGCTGTTTCTCTATTTTTCTCTAAGAATTAACATGGTTTCTTGTTCTGGGTAATAAAAGTTTGTAACTTGAGAACATCCTTAATACACGTGTGATTGTATTTGTTATCCAACAGAGAGATGGTAGGTCAGGATTTCTCCATAATAGTTTTTACAGGCTGGAGAAATAATTATTCTTCCCTGGCTCTGCGTGCTTTGTCGTCAGAGCTGTTCTTCCCTCCGGGTTTGCTCAGTGTGTGTCATTCCCCATGTTCAGTGAGGCAGGAGGGTTGCCGTATGTGGCCAGTGGTCTGCCTTGTATAAAATCCAGCCTGTTGCACTGTACTGCCATAAAAATCTAAAGCATAAGGTGCAGGTTTCCCCTGCAACTTGCAGGGGAAACCCAGTGGGACTAGTTAATCTGTAGAAGGGAAGGGGAGAAAGGAATCAAGCATTTTCTCCATAGTTACTACCAACCAAAAGTGATGGTATGGAAATGTGTCAAAATAGTTATAAAAATGTAGGATAAAATTCTAGATCATCTTTACTTGGCTCTATCTACATGTTTGCCTTTAGCCTTCTGTCCTGAACATTCTTGTGAAATAAACAGCAGTTATGAGATCTGAACGTGATAAATTTAATGCCCTAAAAAATATGCTATTGTCCACAACTGTAACTGCTTTCAAGTAACCTTCACGTTTGGCTGCTGCTATGTTTTATCATGTATATTGTGGCTCTTTTTTTTTTCCTCCCTTTGCTTTTGTATTGCTTTAAAAAGACAACAGAACATGCTGTGAGTTAATGTTTCACTTGTAAAAGGTTATGGATTAAGCTCAGCTGGTTTCTCAGGCTGACATGGGGTTCATGATTAGAAGAATGAAAACAAACATGAATTGAAAATGTCACTAACCTTTATTGGGCCCTGAAAATCCCTGAGCCTGCATGACAGGAGGCTTTCCTGTTTTGAACAGGATAAAGAAGATTGAAACAAAACAGCACGGATCTTGGCTATTTACATCTTTTAATGAATGCTCTTCACGTTTGGGTCCCTTTGTCAATCTCCCAGTTTTCAAGGGTTTAGCTGTGAAAAGTGCGGATGGTATCACATACTCTTATAAACCATGGAGTAGACATCTGTCTAGGATGCTTTTTCCTCCAAATTATGCTTAAAGGACCACATTTTAAGGTAATTTACAACTATGCATGTATAAGGTAGCCAATTATCCAGTCTGAGAGTTCAGTAGCAGAAAGGCTGAATAAAACCATCTCTAAATAATGCATCCAATCTTATTTTATTAAATTAAATCAGAGAAAATGTTTTTATAAATTCTAGATGATAGTGTAGCTTGAACTTAAACTGTTTAATTAAAAAAAATCCTTTTACTTCTAAAAAAAAAAAGGTCAGTTATTGCTCTGGCTGCTGTGGAAGAACATCCCCTGACTTGGGAAAGGCAGAAGGGACTCAAAGCCAACTCAAATTGGTCAGAGTGGAAACCAAAAATGCCACTGATCTGGGATGCTTTGTTTTATTAGGAACACAAATTCAGGCCCAATATCTCTTGAATCCTTCAAACTGAAGGAGTCTATTGCATGGTATGACTGCTCTTCCTCGGAACTAACTCTTCCCATGCGTTAGGGAAGAATTATGCATCGCACTTGGTGTTACAGACGCAGACATTCCCTGCTTCCTTATTACCTTACAATGTTCAGCTGACCTTTTGTCCTGGTCAAATTACTGCAAACACAAAAGAATTATCTTTTTTTTTAAATCCAGGCTGTGAAGAAACAAGGTGTACATTTTTCTTAATTTAAACATTTTAGCTGCATGTTTTAGTAACAGCTGTACCATTGCTTCACCGATTTCATAGGTAACCTGAGAAAATACTTTATGGGGGAAGAACACTGGGGGATCCTGCAGCCAAATGTATTTCCTTCTCCTGATCTATAAATATCTGGTGGATATGGAATTTTTGCCTCACAAAATCACATTTACGTTTTTCACACAGTGAAGTGAGGCAATATAGACCCATGCTTAGTACATAATTATTTAACATATCCTACTATTTCATGGTGCAACTCTGACCTGTAACTGAGATTTAATGAAGTGCTTTGGCAGAGAATTGATATTAGGGGGAACATAAAGCTATGATTTTTTAGTCTCACTTCGTCCAATTACAGTTTGTTCTTACATTGCATAATCTATTTTACAGTTTTTCGTGTAAGAGGGAGTGAGATCTTACAATATTTTAATGAGGACTGGGGTGGTTTATCTCTAGCTATTTTAGTCTTTTGCAAATATTGAGGAAAGTCATATTTGATAAAATTTCCCAAGGTTTCTTAATGATATAGAACCCTAAACCACAGCTTCAAAATCAGCTGAGGACTTGGTCTCTAAAGGTACGTGGACATGCAAGTCCTATTGAAAGTGACAAACCAGCTTAATTGAGTTAACTGAAAAATAAATAAAATGGCTAGTAGGTGCTCAAAAACTAGAGTGTTAGCTCCTTAAACAGTTCGGCTTATATTGACAAAGGAGCCTTAGCAAGGCAGCATCCAACTTCTAGGTGTCTTACCACACAGTGGATTCACATCTATGATTCCATGTTCTTTAAGTGGATGGTGAAAGCAGGAAGCACAGTGGAGATCCACCCAATTGCCCATGGGAAGAAATACCCAGAAGTATTAGGGACATGACTACACATCTCATACTCTCAGGTGAGTATCATGCCTTGCCACTTACTGAATTGCCTCTTTTTCACGTCTCCAAAGTCAGCTTGGAGAGAACGCATATGAGTCTCTTCTCTGTAACCCTGTAAATGCATGTGAAGGGTGAGGTGTGCCTCTGATGTGCTCCTACAGAACAGGACAGCTTGATGCAGTTTGACGGTTAAGATGCTCACATGAAGAACAGAAGTTTAAAGGGGATTTGATCCTGCATCCCAAGGAAACTCTTCTGATACTACTAACACTACCAATGACTGGGATGAGAAGGACTGCAATGAGGGAATGGTTGGCTTCTCCTGGTTATGATTTGTCTGATGTTAGACATTATCTGGGTATAACTGGTAAATCAGTCTTTGAAGAGAAGGCAGGTTGTTGAAAGCCCTGTCTGGGAACGTCAGTGGGTTTGGGTGAGGGACAGACATGTAAGCTGAGTGCTTACAGGACTCAAGCACTTCTGCTCATGCCTCGTGTAGAAACTTAGTCTCCTAGGAGATTTCTCTCGTGGAAACTTGAGGTAGTTTTGAAGATCTGAATTTTTTTATTTGGGTGCCTAAAGTGGTATTAAGATGCCTGCATTCTCCTCTTGAATTCATGGAGGCAACATTTTTAAAGATATAGAGCACATGAAAGTACAGGTAAGAGCTTTACTTTGATTTGTCGAAGCTGCGTGGGCAATTCCCTTTATTTTGGTACTATTTGTCTGGGACTCATAGGGATTTTCAGTAGAAGTTAAGTTAGAATTAGACTCGGGCTCTTCAATACCCTTACCTATCTATCTATCTGCCTTAGTATATGTTTAGGCACTGAATACATTCATGAAATTAACCATAAAGGCCCAATGGACCAATGGTCCAAAGGCCCTTATGTGTCTTTGGAAATATTTTTTACAGCATTTTACATCTGCATTATCTGTTCTGTGGTGATAGAAGATGCAGAAAAGAAAAGAGTATGTGCTGGCTTTTTCATTTTGTTTCCAGCTAGAATAGTTAAAATCCCATGTTATTTCTCAGGAAAAAAGAGAAAAGAACCACGCTGAGAGCATTCGGAGCAAGGCAGCATAGTTTAGTTTAATTTGCTAAGCTCTTGAGAGCAGTTTCTCTTAATATATGGTGCTATATAGTGTCTTGGCTTAGTTTGGACTGTGTGAGAGTGAAGAACAAACTCAGGCATAACTCAGCGACAGTTGTTTTTAGTTTTGAAAATACATGGCACACCTGATTTATAATCAAAGTGAGGAGCTAGCGATACTTG
This sequence comes from Bucorvus abyssinicus, assembly GCA_009769605.1. NCBI lineage: Eukaryota > Metazoa > Chordata > Aves > Bucerotiformes > Bucorvidae > Bucorvus > Bucorvus abyssinicus. Next base: position 12,062,038 of record CM020042.1, read on the forward strand.
GCATGTGGAAATTGCTGTTTAGCTCAGTGCCAGTTGCTGCTAAACTCTCCCAAAGTACTTTTGTCTTGGCTCCAGTACTTCTGACTGTTTAAGCAGAAAGGTTCCCTTCAGCGGAGAACTGAGCCAACTGTTTAAAGGGTGGGTTTTTTTCCCTAATAAAACTTTACAACACTTTTATGTGAATTTAGTGTTCGTGAAAGGCCCTGCACTGACAGCCCAGGGAACAGAGGCCCTAAGTTCATTCACAGACCATATGCAGAGTAGCCAGGGCTGGTGGCAGAGCTCCTGCCCTGCCGTACTCACACATATTCTTCACAGCCCAAACGTGGTAATTTGTGGTGGATAAAAGATTGATTTGCTCTCTGATGCTCTTCAGTCCTTTGATTTTTATCTGAGACTGTCACAGGGCTGCAGTCTGGTCCCAGTTGAGGAGAGGTTTTGTGGTGTGGATGCTTACATGTTGCCTTCCTCTTCACAAGGTATACATTAGCTTTTACTGGGTAGGTTTTTTTATTGTAGCACTGAAACCAGCTGAATTTGAACAAATAATTTTCAGTGAGTGAAACATCTTTCATTTAATAATCCAGCTCTTTAGGTCAGTTGAAACGTGACAATTAAAATAGTGGAAGAAATGGCCTTATGTACCAGAACTAAAATACAAATACTTACGTGGGCATCACCAACACTAGTTCTAACACAAAGTGTAGGGATACATTTGTATTAAAATCAGTATGCAGCTCAGAAGCTACACATAGTGTGTTCAAAGACTGTACCTCAAGCCAACAAAGATGCTAGAGACAAGGAGCCCTGCAAGGGTTAGTTGGACTGCACATACACTGTAGCTTTGCATTCGACGTACATACCCTGTTGCATTAGCTGGGCAGGCTGCCCCACCGAAGCCCCATCCTGATCTGAGGAATTCACATCACTCTTTTCATCTAATCTGAGAGGAGGACACTTGCTGTTCACTCAGCAGCCCAGTGCTAGGAGCGATGCCCAGGAATGGGAGTAGAAAGGCATTGCAATCACCGTCAGTGAGGGAGGCAGCGAGCGAAAGAGCAGACCCAACACCTTGGGCTCTGCAGGGAAAGAGGCTCAAGCATCTCAGGCAGGAAAATCAGTACAGGTGGTTCAGCAAAGATATTTAGGTATAAGAAGTAGCACAGCTCTGAGTATCTAGGGCACTTTTTTACAGATATCTTGAAGATTTAAGCATTGAGAATCAATGCAAATTATGGCTGAGTTTTGTAGACTGCTCATAGGAAGTTAAGAGGAGAAATTCTGCCATTTTAGGTTTTGTTCTGCCTAATCTTTGAGCTTTTTTGAAATTACCCAAATTATGGTCTGTGAAACAGAGAGGTAATTAATGTTTTCACTGGGGCTTTAAAACAGAAGAGGAATGAAACACTTAGGAATGGAAAATGCGCTTATCCCGGTCTGGCATGGGCATTTACTGGAGGTTGCAGGAATACTTCCTCAGGGGAAAAAAATATACAAAAACAAATCTTGTTATTTTAGAGAGTAATAGCAAGATGACTGGTTCTCTCGTGGAACTGTTTCATAGTGATCTGAGATTAAATGCCTGACTTTGTATTTCCCTGGTGATTCAGCTCTGGGGAACTTGTGTCTTCATTAAGAATTTCCCTTAAAGAATCATTTAAAATTATTAAACCTCAATTAATTTGAGGCTGAATTCAGCACAAGTGACTGTTTAGAATTAAATGCAATAGTTCAAAGATAAAGAACTTACAACAGTGTTGTATTTTGTGTGATGCTATTTCAAAGTATACTCAAAAATATGGCTGAGTATTTCCTTATTTTTTCTGTTCTCTGTTCGTACTTCTTAAAGACCTACTGGAATCCCATGTTAATTTTTAGGCTTAATTTTGCACAAATTGTGAAATGGGAAGCAGAAGACAGAATTTGACAGAATTAATGTGACGTGCCTCGTTCACCTGACTACCAAAATCCCACCTGTAAAGCACTCTTCCTAGACGGCACTGAAATCTCGATAGGTTTCCAAGCTGTAGCTTGTCTTAGACAAGCTTATTTCATCGCATTTCATTTCATGGTTCCCTCCGAATGCCGTGTACACAGCACTCCTATATGTTTTCTCATTTAGAGAGACTTGCCGGGCAAGTTAAGATATTTCAAGTAATTCTGTTCGTGATCCACAGCAGGATTATTATAGATTGATGCATGACGGTATCTTGGATTCCTAATGGAATGAAATCCTTCGGATATGAACCTACACACACTGGCAGTACTGGGAGGCTAATTGTATTGCGTTTAACAACACTAATTTATGGAAACAGGCTTATTATCTGGCCCATAATTTACAACCTGTGTTTAATAAATCCTGTTCTATTTCTCTTTTCTCTCTCTTTTCTCTCTCTCTCCCATTCCCCCTCATTCTCTCTCTCTCTCTCTCTTTCTTTCTCTCTCATCCCCTCACCCCTGCCCTCTCTCTGTCTGTCTCCCCCTGAAAACACAGACAAGGTGCAGAAGCCTGAGCCACCATCATCGCTACAGTTTGAAAGATGAGTGTGTGCGGTGATGTGCGCAGATGCAAGGTAAGGCCACACCTTGAATACCGTGTCCATCCTTCAAGCAGGATGTGGAGGTGCTGGAGTGTGCCCAGAGATGGGCAACAAAGCTGGTGAAGGGTCTGGAGAACAAGTCCTGTGAGGAGCGGCTGAGGGAACTGGGAGCGTTTAGTCTGGAGAAAAGGAGGCTCAGGGGGGACCTCATCACTCTCTACAAGTCCCTGACAGGTGGTTGTAGGGAGGTGGGGGTCAGTCTCTTCTCCCATGTAACAAGTGACAGGACAAGAGGAAATGGCCTCAAGTTGCGTCAGGAGAGACTTAGGTTGGATATTAGGAAAAATTTCTTTACAGAGAGGTTTGTCAAGCCCTGGAACAGGCTAGCTAGGGAGGTGGTTGACTCCACATCCCTGGAAGTGTTTAAAAGCCATGTGGATGTGGTGCTGAGGGACATGTTTTAGGGACCCTGGCAGTGCAGAGTGAACAGTTGGACTTGATGATCTTAAAAGTCTCTTCTAACCAAATGATTCTGCGATAACGCTCCTTTAGAGTTGTGTCGCATCATCAGTGGATTTTGAGGCCTCTGTGGCATCCATTGTCCTTGGAACGCTGTCACCGCAATGACACAAATCTGGGCCACCTAAAAATAGGGCAGCTACTCAGTGACTAAGTGCTCACTGTGCTTTGCTCCCCATAAGGGAAGATGCTTACGTGCATTAGGGCAAGTAAAAAGTCCCTATGCGCTACTTACCAACCTCAAAATAGAGCTTAGACTGCACGTAAGCAGCTCCAAAGACTTATTCTGGCCCTCCGTGCTGGAATGACTGTCGTGCAGCATGTGCGCGATGACTGCCTCCTGATGAGGAGCGGTGTCATCTGATGCTAAATGACAAGGGAGTAAACCAAACACAGGAAGGTTGCAACAGCTGCTCCCGCTGCTAATTGATGCTGTGTATCTGTGGCATCATCCCAGCGCCTATTTTAGGTTGTTTCCAGCTGTGAAGGTTTTTGTCTCACAGCTAGTGGTATCTGTGCAGCTGGCAGAGCGAGGTAAAAATAAACACAACTAATTCAGCTAAGCAATGAGAAAAATGTACAAAGGAATGTAAAAATAATATAAGTCAAGGTTATTTGGGAGAGAGATCCGAGTTTGTGTGGAGAAAGTCTGATCTGGTGTGGGAAAGGTTTGATCACCTGCCTGTAACTGCCAAGAAAAGAGCAGTATTTTCGTGTGAATGTTTGGCTTCTGAAACGTGTTGGATGCTGAAATTTTCCAAAGATCAAGCTCTCATGGCACTATTGACAGGTCATCTACAATGTCCTATATATACGTTTAAATATTTCCTGTGAGGCAGTTGTTTGGAAGAATGAGAATATAGGTATTTATAATTTTCCATAAACTCTTTGCCTCTTTCCAGAGTAATAGTTAAGTAACCGCTGCTCATTAAAGGGCTTTTTCTTCCTCTTTTAGTTAGCTATTTCTCTTTCAAAAACAAAACTTGTACCACGAAACTCATTTGTCCCCTTTCCCCACATCTCTTCCAGTAATACTCAGGTTAACTCTGTCTAAGCTGCTAACGGTATTAGGGATGACTACAGAGATACCAGGTAGCACCATCCCCACTGAGACCCTAACCACGAGCTTCCTTTATCTGCAAGGGAAAACAAAACCAAGTGGTTTTTTTTGTCCTGCAGTTCAATGACAACCTGTTTGAATCCAGCTTGTATGCAGGCAGGCAATTTTAGAGAAAAAAGATCAAAGTGGCTTTCCTACTAATCCTTCATACTATTTACAGTTTCTGGTTATTGTAGGAATCTTGACTTTGGAAAGTTGTCATGACGAGAAAAATTGAGGCACAAATAACCTACTTGGGCACCATGTTTATGTACTTTCAAGTGTCCTACCTGTTGGTCAAAACAGCTATAAATATGTGTAATCAGAATTATTTTAGCCTTCATTAAACATTTTAATGTATGTGCTTCTGGCAATTAGTCTTAAATTTTAGTGACAAGAAACATAAACACTTTACAGATATTTCAACAATATCTGTTCTGATTTAGGTCTCAGTTAAATCTAGGGGGTTTTCCTCTTTAAATACAATCTGATCTATTTTATTTCAGTAAGTTTTTCCAAAGTTATTTGTACTTATTTTAAGTCCTTGTGGTTGGCTACGGTTTTGTGAAGAATGGAGGTCACGTGTTTTCATTAACTTAGGGAAATAATTTTAGGTTTCCCAAAGGAAAGTCTTGACTACAAGACAAAGAAAATATTTTTAATTCTCTGCTGATGATCTGTTTTTCCTTCCTTTGCTTCCAGGTTTCTAAATGTTTATTTTCACTGTTTTGCCTCAGAGTTTTGGATACAACACCTTGAGCTGTAGGTGAGAAGCCTGTTAGAACAGTGCCACATTCTAACCTGGAAATACTGACCTCTGCTCATTTTAAATATGTAATAAATTTCTTCCTGCCTGAACTTAAAGAACTGGCATGCACGAGTCAGTCACATTACCTAGAACGCAAATACGCGCTACTTGTAGTAGCGAGGCATGAACTAACAGAAAGTTAAACTAAGTGAACCTTACTTGCTTTTATCAACTTGGCCTTGCTCAACTATTCTATTTACAGTGTTGTTAAGTGTTTTCTTAATACATTCTGATCTGTTCTGGTTTTTAAGGAGAAACGGTACCTAGAAACACAGAAACAAACATTGCAACAGAAATGGAGCAAGTTCATAAAATAATATTTGGTTAATCTGCAATTATAGAGTAGTCCCTACTTGGCCTCTTTATTTTGGGATATCCAGCTCTTAAAGCTTCCTGTAAGACTGGATCCTCCGCTGGTATAGAGCTATAGTAATACTGTTACATGTCTGTAGAATACGATATGAAGTCATATCTATTTATATAAGCTGCAAATTGAAGCAGCTTGTCCATCATCACCATGTTTGGTGAATTTAATATAAAATAAAATCTTTTAAGTTGCTAAAAATCAGTGAGTTTAATATTCTCACAGTGTCTGCTAAGAAATAGTACTGAGTAGGAAGGAAACTTGCCACACTTCACTCAAAAGAGTATTTTAATGTTCTCATTTATGAACAGCTCAATTATAGTATGTGAATAAATAGAAGCCTTATATCCAGTCTTACCTCACATTCAAATATCTTCAGTTTTTAAAACTAAAAAAGGATTTTTTTTTTCAGAATGTGAATGAGTGAAATTCATTATGAACAGATTTACTGAATGAGCCCTAAACTGGTAAGTGGGATTTTGTCTCTTGGGGAAAGCCTGTGTAGTAGATGACATCTTTTATCCACTGCTAGAGGAGGTTTTGTCATTACCTCCACCCAGACCAGGGTTTTATTCAGTGAGTTTGCATTTTGCTTTAGGCTTGGGGAGTTGAGGCTTCACCAACTGATGTGTCTGATGGGGCTGCACCTCACCTGCTTGTGCCAACCGGCCAAAATCCAGTGGAGAGACACCCACAGTCTTTGCCCACGGGCCTGAGGCTGCTGAACGAGAGAGGTCTCTCCATTGCTAAAACACCATCCTTAATGCACCCCCTCTCAAATATATCACTCCGGATGATTTCTACGGGCGTCCCACCTAAAGGGAAGAGATTCAAGGAGAAAAAAGCCTGAGAGTTGGGGAGATGAAAAACTTTCTGTGATAAATAAGAATCAATGTTTTTTTATTATTATTTTTTTATTTTTCTCAGAGCATCCCATTCCTTTTATCAAGCCACCTAGGTAGATTCTTGAATCCACCTCCTGGAAAGGAGGCATAAACCTGCTGCCTGAGCTGTCTTAAGAGCTTGATCAAGCAGTGAGGTAAGTGCCTTTTACTACATGGAAACTACAAGGTCAGAAGGGGAAAAAGTACTGACGAGATGGTGATTATGAGCATTAATCATAATAATATCGAGGTCTCATATAGCACTTTTCATCAGGAGATTTTAAAGCGCTGTACAAAAGAGACGAGACTCATTATCTCCATATTTTAGATCTAAAATGCGACCTCTAATACCTTAAAGCTTGTTCTCTGAGGGGAAAAAAAGACTTCTGGAATCAACAATACTTATTCTCTGTTAAATTTCTAATCATCACAATGAAGATTTTTTTAAATCTACTTGTTCTGTGGACTCTGTAATGAAATTTTAATTGCTTTACCAGCAGCTTGAGATAGAGTGAATGAATAAATGTAATTCTTATCAGGAGGCTGCCATCAGCTGATTGAACTAGTACCTTGGCATTCACAGGGCATATTCAGACAATTACATCAGCATGTTCAATTATGTTGCTGGTTATTGCCTCATTTGTTGGGAAATGGTAATTGAATATACCGGTGTTGCGAAGCACAGCGCAGTAAAACGGCTCAGCTGAAACCACCTTCAGCAAGGGTTTAAGCCAAGCCTTTTCCTTTTCCATTGCAAAGGACTGACGCATAGATCTTTCAGGGCATCCTAGCCAAGCTCCTGCACACCAACTAGCAACTGAGAGGTGGGGGTTTTTATTAAAACAGGCTAACACTACCACAAACAACTAACTGTGCCCTGAATGCCTCACAAAATAGTTATGCTGTGCAAACCAGGAATATTGCTGTAAGCTATTACTGAAGGGCCAATTTTTACCTTCTGCTGTTAGGAAAATATTTTCAGGTTTTATTGTGTTAGAAGATAGACCCTGACATCTATCAGAAGAATTTTATTGTAGGAGAAAAGACTTATGTCTGCAGAACAGCAGAGAACAAAACTCTGTGGTCACCTTTCTGCAATGTCCCTGGTGCAGAGGGGCTCAAGCATTTGCTTGGGATTTTATTCCTCTCTGGGGCCAAGGCTGATCTGCACAAGGGAGTCTTAATGAGAAGAGAGGTTTTTCAGAGTTGTGGGGAGTTTTAAGTATCAGGGAGGAAAGTCAGAAAAATAAACAAACCCATACATTTCTCTGTGTTCCAACAAGGGGCATTAGTGAGGCAGTATTTGGGGAGGTTTAAAAGCCACCCTACGGAAAACGCAGTTCTGAGACCCCTCTCCTCGGAAACTCTTTGATGAACTGATGTTGCTGTGCAGGAGGAGGTCAGTTTTGAAAAATGTTGTGGAAACTGACTGTTAAAGTTGCTGCTTCTAGTGTAGGGCTTGTCCCATTTTCATTTAAGCTAAGCAGATTTGATGTGTGAAGTACACAGAGAAGAAAAAGCAAAACTACTGGAATATGCTACATTTCAGGGGATTACCTGTCTTTCTACACAGGATCAGATCTTTTTGTGTAGGAACCAAAAACGTTTTTATCTAGTAGCAGACTAACCTATATTCTCCTTTCGTCTAAAATAACACTGAAGCCAGACAGAAGGCCTGAAGTACCATCTGCTCATTTTCATTTAGAATTTCTCCTTTCATTAGGTCTTTTCTTTGTTTGTTTGCAAGGATGATAAGGAATAAATAAGACTGATCACTTAACGCTCTACTCATCAGACTTGTCAGCTCCATTGGAGCTGGTGATAGACCTTATAGACCCTGTGCCAGCTGAACTTAACGCTGTTCGTGAACTTTATCTTTTCTGGCACTGACAAAATGAGATTGTTTTTCTTTGGACTTTAGCACCAAAAGGTCTTGCCTCTGTGAAGGATGAAAGATACTCAAAACGCCACACCAAAATGCCTCCAAACACTGGACCAATATTGGCTCCAGTTGCATTAAGTTTAATGGTATATAAAAGAAAACTCAAGCTAGCACTTCAAACATCTATCACGCCAAACCAAATTTGAACTTGCTACAGAATTCAATACAAGTTACTTAAGATATTTATTTTCCTTCTATTTTTGGTCATATACTGTTTGCCAACAATCTAACAAACACACTCTTTCTTCTAAAGCATTTGCAGAACTTTGAATTATTTTTGTTCTGCAGTTTCTTCAGGTGAGGTTTTTGGTATTGCAAGTCCAAAATATTTCAGCAAAATTTACTGATTACTAATTTGTTTTCCAGAAGGATAATTGTAATTTTAAAAAAATCAAGTTTCTCATTAATATCCTCATTATTTTTGTTTTTGTACTGTGGCTATACCCTATAAGGAAGTAATTTGCTAAGATCTTTGCAAGAATACTGGATATAAAACATCAAAGTGAATGCCTTTTGAAGTTTTTAGAAAATCCTTCAGGGAGCTTTTGGCATATTCTGTCCCTATAATAATATCTATGTATGAGTTTTGCTCAACACATGTGATTTAATTTCCAAGTAGAAAGAGTATGGAGACAAAGCACTCCCTGAAGCAGCTTTACATTCCTGGAGTAAGTAGGTACTACATTTATATCAAAAGACTTGGAGGAAGTAACAGTTTATGGCTTACGCATGTGATGTGCTAATTACTGTCAGCTTTCAGGAGTCAAAGCGAACCGAGAAAGTCAGCATTTCCTAGGATCCAGCCCCAGATGAATGCCACTAATCTAATTATTTCCTTCCAACCTCTCCCAAATGTTTGTGAACTTGCTGTTCATCAAAATAATGAAGCAAAAAAAAAATTAAACTCAAGAGCTGAGGGACATAAGGAAGACACACTACTTTGTACCATGTAAAAAAACCCCAAACCACCATCCACCAGCCTTCAGCAGTCCCTTCAAGTAAGAATCTTGATGTTTTGAACTACCTATAGAGTCAAGAGGTCTCTCCAGGCTTGTGTTTCAGAGAGGGGATTAGACTGACTGCACTCCAGGCGAAAGGAAAACTACAAAAGATGCAGAGAAGATGGAAGGACTGAATGCAAGAAATGAAAGTCAAAAAGGGTGAGGCAACTGGGGTGCTAGTGGTTTTTTTGTTAGCAGACCAAATGGAGTGCTAGTGTTTTAGCATCTTCAGTTTTGGTTAATTAAGTAGGTAAGGACTGTGTTACTGATGGGAACTGGGATGCCCTCCACATGGGCAAGTCAGAAATTGCTTAGCTTCAATTCTTGTTTTAAAACCTGTTTTTGTTTAAGAAACCATGAAGGCAAACCCTGAACATCCAAATGTAGCAGAAGTTTTGGTTTTCAGAGGAAGAACTGAAGAAACCACTGATTTGAGTAGGAGCAAATTGCCTGCAGATTTCATGCTGTTACTCTCCCTTGAGGGCCAGGGTACCATATTCTGTGGCAGCAAAGTGACTCTACAGAGGCATGAATCACAGCCTGGTACACTGCAGGGTGACGAATGACATCAGACTTTCTGCACTGACATAAGTGCACAAAACTAGGTGCGGCTCCCAGTTTTAACCACTGAGGACAGGGACTTGCCCTTGGTGAGGGCTGGTACTTTCCTGCTGATGCTAAAGTCCAGCCTCTTTGAGCGGTCCTTGAAGGATGCAGATATTGTATCTCTTCTTATATTACCTGTAGCTCATTCTTTACCATCGGAGAGAAAAATCCCTTTCGAGCAGCCTTTCTACCATTCCTTTTATTCTCCTGGTTGCCTCTTGGAAAAGCAAGTTTTGGAGACAGCTGCTCTTTCCTCCTTCGATTATTATTCCACCTCTTTGCAGAGTCTTACAACGCACCATCAGTTGCAGTTCATAAGTGAATACGTATGAAAATATTATATCTACCCTGGGAGGTCTCCATGCCACTTATTTAAGCACAACCAGTATTGACTTTTCCCTCGTTCCAGTATGGTATTATCTTTCACTCAACCACGAGAATTAACTGCTCTGAATATTTAACAACCGACTTTCCAAGTTGGTGATCTTGGTCATAAGGTCAGGAGGCCATGGTGTCTTAATTAGTTTAGTGCATCTCCCCTTTTGTTGTCTGATTTGAATGACAATTACAGAGTAAGTACTCTGTTTTGTCACTGTCCCAGTACCGCAAATTATGTTCTCATTACTTGTCACATTGCTAATTTTTGCGAATGGATAGCATTGATGAAAAGCTGCTGAGCAAATAAGACTTAATTTATGAATGCAATAAGCTTATTCTGGAGGGAATCTACTTTTTTTTCCCCTGATCATTGGATAAAATATGTTAAAGATTAAATCTGCTGTGGCGCAATACTTTAACGCGACATTGAAACTCTTGCATCTAAGACAAAGGTACAGCTAGATTTGCACGAGTGAAAAATTAACATGTCCTCAGTGTTAGGTCTCAAGGCCAGGTTATTCACCTTCTAGACTCATATTCTGTTTGCTCAACCTATTTAATTACAGTTTTAAAACACCAAAAAAGTGTGCAGTGCACATGTACCCCAGGTCAGATTCAGCTCATTAATAGTAACTGAAAAAAAATTTAAATGTAGTTGCATATCTTCAAGGCTGAAAGTTGGGCTCTTTCACGTCAGTGGGTTTGGAAATCTCCCAAACATCCCCACAGGAATCTCTCAATTGAAGTTTCTGCAGCCAAAGACCTCTAGACCTGGTTAAGACTAGACGTCGTTAACTTGGTGGCCTGTGGGCTGAAGATGTTAAAGGAAGGTATTGAAGCAACTGTAAATAATAGAGCAACAGGTTGTGACTAAAAGAGGAGAAAAATTAAATTATTAGTGCGTGTGTTGGAATTTCCTGAGTTGAAGTTTGAATTTCTGTTTAACAACAGCTTTTATATGGCCAAAATATTTGGATGAAGTTTAGGAAATAAAACACTCTAAGAGAAACTTAGTCCCCTACAGCATCCAAAATGGCTTTTCTGCTACTTTTCCCTTTCGTTGTCAAGTAAGCTAATTAACAATGAGGGCTACATCTTCTTCCAAAGGTGTTTTGGAAAATTCATTTTTAAGACAAAATTTAGAATAAATAGGTATATTTCTTGATAATGTACTGGTGGACATTAAGAACTTCCCGTGCTTTTCATGGTTCCTCATCTCTCTTAGTAGGCAATAGACCGCTAAAATATCTGATTGCTTTGCTACTTTGAGGAAATCAGGTAGATTGCTTTTCCGTGTGCTGAAGAAACGCAATGCAAGTTTTCACACCCCTAAAACTCCTTCTGCGAGTCAATCCATTTCTTGAGAGTGTGCCTGAGCACCCCAGTTAATTCACTCCAATTGCTACTACTGGCATTTTGCCTTTCTACATCTTCTCTCCAATTGTAATCAGCTGCTCTGTAATCATTTGTTTCAAAGTGAAATGGATGTAGCACTATTTTTGCCCCTTTTTTTTAGTACTATTTATTTATTTATTTGTCTTGGTGCGCTAGTATTCCGAACACCAGCAAAACACATGCCAGGGCCACAGAGGGATTTTGGTGGGACTTTAAAGGAGGAAAGAAGATGCTATAAGAATGTATGTATCCACTTAAAAGAAAAGAGCAGTGGGAGATGGCCAAAATCTTCATCTGACAGCAGTTCTGCTTTGGTTAATCGCAGAAAATGAGCAGGAAGCAAAACCAGAGAAAGTGGAGCACATGCAGTGCTTATTCTCTATATGTTGCTTTGCTTTTAAAAGAGAGGAACCAAGTTCTCACAGGTTTCCATTTTGCTGATTTTATGAATGACGACGCCATTCTGAATTTTTTTCAATACCGGAGAGAAGAATATATCTAAAGTATTTTTGTTAGGGTTCAGTTTCCGTAGAAAAAAAATATAATACTAAGGTTTTGAACTTTCTTCTGCTTGCTTCTCTTTAGTGAGTTTTCTTACGTTCATCTCTTTAATGCAATGTCAATAACCGAACCTCTTTTTCTTTTTAATCTCCACAATATGTTTTCCTGTAAGTATTCTGCTGAGTCCATGAGATTAAACAACAAATAAAAGCCCTTATCAGAACAGGTGTAGGAATAGAGCCGGCCAAAAGTGGGGAATTTCCACTCCATAAGAAATTCTGATACTTTGAAATTTCTTTTTTGTTTGTGAAAATGCCCGGCTCTCTAATACTCCAAAACTGATGTTGGTTTCTTTTGGATTAAATGTTACTCTATTTTTCTGAGGTTTTCTGGGTGGGCTACTCAAGGAGCTGTGTTTCTCTGGCCATCTTGGGAGTCCCCTCTACGATGGGATGCGGGGGCTACAAGCAAAGCACAACGGTAACTTAATTAGATGTATAGATGCATATTTGATATGAAACACAATGTTTGTTCACAAAAACAACCCCTATATATTTTGACCGGAAACAGTTGAGCTTCAGAGAAATCCTTTTCTGTGGAAAACTGAAAATGACGACAGGATTGAAGTAATTAGGCTAATTCCAGTTCTGAAAAAAAGATGTTTTCAAAAAGAATAGTGTGTGTAGGAAAGTGGCTGCCCAGCTCTTCGTTGATTCTTCATGGCTAAATTTTAGAAAAGAACAGATCATTTCTCCCCAGAACTGCGTTTAGGTTGTTCTATAAATAACCCATGGCCCTGAGAGGTGAGAAAAAATGGAGGGAAACAAAACACGAACCAGTACAGTGAGCACAGCATGAATCTCCTCCTTGAAAGTTTAATCCAAAGGCCACAAGAACCTCTCCTGGATTTTGGCTCAGACAAAACCGACATAACTTTAAATAAGGGTAAGTCACTTGAGTGCCAATCTCTTTCTCTATATCTATCCATATATTTATCTCCAAATACACTGAACAAAATTTAGGAGGTGGCAAGAGAGACAGACTGCAAACCTACACATGAAGAGTTTCCCCGCTATCCAGTAAAATTCAAAGTTATAGTTGTTTGACTTGGGAAATGAGATCTTTCTCTTTAAGTTCGTCCCTAAATTTCATGGCATAATTTGTTTTGATTGAATTTCTAATGTTAATTAGTGAGGATTGAACAATTAAAGACATCAAGAACATATAATTATGTTCCTTATAATTATACCATAATTGTTTTAGTACGTTAAATGATCTAATAGATTTTTTCCTGTTTCAACAGCAGCATTACAACCACCTCTGTTTCATGAAATAACTGGCAAACATTCAGTAGGTACTTTGAAGCATTTCAAGTAAAGTTGTGATGGGTATTCATCTGCTAATGAAATATTCATGCATTATATTTTTCTCTATTACAAGTGACTTTCACTGAAGCGCCTAATGCTTGGTTTGCTTAGACAGATATAACGTTCAATCAAACTAATGGAAACCGTGGAGTACTGTTATACTGGATATTATTAAATCAAATGCTCTTGATAAATATTGAGTCTCTGATGTTAAAAAGCATTTCTAGCATGATGCACGGATAGTAAAACAATACTCTGGCCCCTTGTTAATAATGTTAATATTACAGCTGACATCATTTACCAACCAATAGATTTCCCATGTGCATAAATGCCTCAGAGTATTAAAAACACTCTCCATATGATGTTTAACACTTTGCATATTGTGTATTCACTCCCAGTGTTGAACAACTGGGCAAGGGAGCATTACCAGCAAAGTATGGATAATCTGTCTGTTTAAAATTTAATATCTCCTTCAAGTAGCATAACTTGCACCCAAGTCAATACAAAGAGATCAGTTTTGGTGATTTCATAGGCAGGAAGCTAATGATGCTCTTACGAAGCAATTGCTAAAGGCCTTTGGAGAATTGTCTGGGCATATTGATGCTGTTTCTCCTACTTGTTCTCTGGATGCTAAATTTCATTAGATGAAACTGAAAGAGATCCGATGTTTTCTTGCAGTATTTTTTCACATGAGGTCTTTCCGTAGTTTTTGCAAGAAAACCAGGGTGCAAATGTGAAGTGGTTAACAAAACATTGAATAAAACATGATTCATGCCAGGTTTTCCATTAATAAAATGAAAGTTCAGAGCTTAATATTATGCAGAAGTGGTAAAACTAAGCATATATGAAAGTTGTGACTCCATCAACTTAATCTATTCCTAGTCACCATGAACTTTGAGTTCATGTCTTTTTAGATGACACTGCCTTGGCTTCTTCCAGGGAGCAGAAGGGACTCAGTAAAGTCAGAGTCAGCTCAGCAGGGAAAGTGCCAAAGGAGGATGGGGGAAGATCAGTAATGAAATTGCACTCTTTGATACCAATTAAAAGAGTGACCGGACATGTAAAAATATTTCACCAAATATTTCACCTACTCTGTGTCACCCAGAAATAGACACCTTCAGTCACACTCGCTATAAATGTGTACCATTCATAGGCCCTGGTGAAAAAAATTGTCCTTTCTCATCATGCACCATGAAGACACATGATTTTCTGCCTTCACAGAAGAGTTTGTGATACGTGGATGCTGTGCGTATCCAACGTATGATAGCGTGGGATCAGAGAACCCCTGCGCAACGGTAGAATAAGGTCCAGGAGCATTCTGAGGTCTGCATGAATGAGTTCGTAAAACTGCCTAAAATTTAAGCTGACCTCTTGAGTCCCCAGCACGTAGGAGCCTCCTTTGCCAACCCGCAGGCTGTTGAAACAGTGAAAAGGCGTCGACACAGCAACTGAAACTTGCTCCTTCTTGCGGGCCCAACTCCACCACTTTTACATTGAGCTGTTTGATTTCAAATACTATTATACTATATGCAGGGAGCGGCTGAATAGTTCTTTCATGATTGCTGTTTTATTTTATTTTTTTATGTTTAATTTTAGAAGGGCAAAGCATGGTGCTAGGAAAATTAGGAAATTTGTGTAAAATTATGGAGCAGTGGCTCTGTAGGGAAAATGTTTACTCTGCAGGCTTTTCTCTTTAAAACACAACCACTTTAAAGCATCACATTAAATTCTAATGTGTGTGTATTTAAAGAAAGTACAATATATGTGAGGAAAAAGCACATGAAGTGCGTAAGGTGGGGCTGCTGCGGCTAAGCACTCCTTCCA
This sequence comes from Bucorvus abyssinicus, assembly GCA_009769605.1. NCBI lineage: Eukaryota > Metazoa > Chordata > Aves > Bucerotiformes > Bucorvidae > Bucorvus > Bucorvus abyssinicus. Next base: position 12,077,266 of record CM020042.1, read on the forward strand.
GAACACTACAGCGATGCCACGAAATCCCATGTAAGCGATCAGAACACAAGTAAGAGCTGCCCGTGGGTAGTCCCAACCTATTCACAAGCCCTTTTGAACAATTTTCCTACTTTTTAAAATACTGTTTTTGGCAAACATTGGATACTTGAAATACAAAATGCATGAGTCACCTACTGGGATAGGCTCAGTATGTGGTTTATTGAATTTAGCTAAATTGTGAGTCATCTATCAATAGTCCTCATAGTGAACATACTTGTAATGATTTCACACATTACAAACAAGAGTAGGTATGATTTTTCAAGATTTTTTTCTTCAATATTTTTGACTTGGGAGTTTTTACTCTTTCCATTGTGCTCTATTTGCTCTTGTAAGGAATTAACTTTTTAGTGATGAAGGATAAAAAGAAAATGTAGTTTATTGCTCGTGAGTTTAAACAACAAAGACCAGAAATGTGAAACCTGACATATTATAAAATACTGTTTTACAAAGCAAAAAGTCCTCAACACGGGGTTGAACAAATACAAATTCTTCTTATACAGCAATTGAGCTTTATTCTCCTCCCAGCATACCAATTTCTGGTAAGTAGTTTTAAAATTTAGAGGCAGCAAATTACCACAGATTCTGACTGCTCCAAAACTGACAGTAATTTTTGGTGGTGGGATTTTTTTGTTGGGGTTTTTTTTTTTTTGGGGGGGGGAGGGTTGGGGGGGCGCTTTTTTTTTTAAGGGAAAAACTAGTGAGTAGAAGAGAAAGAGTTGAGAAAGTGTGTATGTATAAATTAGGGCCATACCCGTGGTCTGTTGGACAGAGGGAATATCATCGCTGTACTGCAGGAAACCATGAACGTTCAGGCATAAAAGCCTTGAGGAGCTTTCCAGGCAAATTCCTTAGAGGAGCAGGAATTCAGCATCGCTGTGATGAAAGCGATGGAGCGGTGTGTTCCCCCCCTCCCCAAATCCTTCCCTTCAGAGCCGGCCTCCGGTAAGAACCTTTCCCTGAATGGTTGTCACGAGCATGAATGATTACACGGGCATTTAAACTTGCTCCTGAAGGGGGTTAACTGGTCTGTTACGATAAACTGGAATGTTGTGATAAACTCCCTCCCGGAATTAGTTTTTCTCCTGGCAAAAAAAAAAAAGAAAAAAAAAGAAAAAAAAAGAAAAAAAAAGAAAAAACCCCCAACCCCCCCATGTTTACCTGCCTTTGCCTTTCCTAGGAGGCTCTGCCGAATTCTCTCCTCACCTTTACTGCCATTCCCCTTCGTTTCGCCCGCAGGTCGCCGGGCACGGCTCTCCCGCGGGGCGGGGGCCGGCGGGGCCGCCCGCGGAGCCGGCGCCTGCCGGGACGCTCGGCGGGGAACGGAGGGGAAGGGCCGCCAGGTGGCGCCCTTGCACCAGCCACGCCACCGCGCCGGGGGCCGCGGGGCGGGGTGGGTGCGCGGAGCGGGGCCAAGGCGGCGGGCAGCGGGGCTTCCCTGCCGCTCCGGGCTGGGCAGCCGCGGCCTGAGGACCCGCCGTTTCTCTTCCGCCACTTCAGCATCGCCCAAGGGCCGCGCGTCCGGGCTGCGCTTCCTACGGCCACCCGCGGGTTTTTTCCTCACAAAATTACGGGATACTTATCCCTGTGGAGGAGGAGCGATGTGACAGCGGGGGTGAGGCTGAAGATGAGGACGTGGGTCCGAACGAGGCAGAGCGAGTGAGAAATGTAGGGAGGAAAAGGAGGGGGAAACCGAGGCAGAGGAATGAGATGTAGTCACCAGGGTGGCACCTCTGCACACCCCCTCTGGCACATCGGTCACGCGGTACTTCTTGTTTTAAGTTTAATTAAAAAAAAAGTATATATATACGTATTTCTTGTAGTCAGTGTTAAAGAAGATGTTACTACCTACTTATCCCCTCACTCCAAGGAGGCCATTGAGGTGCTGGAGCGTGTCCAGAGAAGGGCAACAGAGCTGGTGCAGGGTCTGGAGCACAAGTGCGCTGAGGAGCCGCTGAGGGACCTGGCGTTGTTTAGCCTGGAGAAAAGGAGGCTCAGGGGAGACCTTCTCACTCTCTACAACTACCTGGAAGGAGGTTGGAGTGAGTTGGGAGTTGGTCTCTTCTTGCAAGTAACAAGCGATAGTACGAGAGGAAATGGTCTCAAGTTGTGCCAGGAGACGTTTAGGCTCGATGTTATAAAAAATTTCTTCACCAGAAGTGTTGTAAAACCCTGGCCCAGGCTGCCCAGGGCAGTGGTGGAGTCCCCGTCCCTGGAGGGGTTTAACAGACATGTCAATGTGGTGCTGAGGGACATGGCTTAGTGGTGGCCTGAGAGTGATGGGTTAACAGTTGGACTTGATGATCTAAGGGTCTCTTCCAAACAAAATGCTTCTGTGATTCTGTGGTTCTATTAGTGTGATTTCCTGCCCAGAATGTGACTGCTGAACTGCTGGTGTTTTATAGTCTTTCTCTTTTTAACTCCCCAGAAGCAACTTATAATATGGACCAAATAAATCTGTGTGTGGATTTTTTGATTTTTTTGAAGAATGAATAACTATTGGTTTAGTAGAGTGAATGAAGGGGCTAGTGGAATGTCTTGTATGTACACATAAACTTCTGTGCAACCCAGTTACAGAGATACTGGCGTAGCTGTGGCTATTCCTGCTGGTCCTGTAGCCATCAGCACTGAAATTTGAATTAGTGTGAGTAGGTGGGGAAAAAAGCAACATAAACTTCCCCCCTTTTTTCCTATTTAGCCTCATCTTTGGCTTCCTTTAAATTTCATACATTTTTAGTCACAAATTGTCACCTGGACAAAGCACTTTACATTTTTTGTTAGGCAGTGTGGAGATCTCAGAGAGGGTGAAGATAGCATAGGGATGTGGAAGAGCATAGTTAGACAAGCTGTTTGGAAAACTGGATTTTAAGAATTCGGTGAGGCTGGCTTCTGCATTTATAAGCGTTACTCTTTGTGTCTTTCTCATTTCATGCTGTTTATGAGTTGCGATGAAACAACACTTTAGGAGACAAAAAGTAGTTTTCTGTTGAATCTTCGAAAATGGCTAAGTCAAAACAGAAACCACAAATTCTGTGATGTTAAAGGTACAGGTCTCTGGTTAACTTCAGTGGACTTATGTCAGTAATTAAAATCCTGGCTGACAAAAGTTTTGAATTGTGCATTGTGGAAAACAGAAAGGACAGATATGGAAACATTTAAGGAAACCATGGCAACAAATGGCTCAGTAGCTTTCTACAGGTAAGAAATGCATAAAATTGTTCATAAGAGGCTTAGGAAGATAAAACTGCAGCCGTAGGGAACCAGGGAAGCAGTTAATGCCTGGCAGATAAGGCCAAGAGAAAAAAAGACCACCTCCCCTTAGCTTATTTCCTAAGAAATCTTCACACACCATCTCCTTCCCAGTCAGGGTTTGTATCTGCTGTGTCTTGGGTGTGTTGTGAAAGCTCTAAGGAATCAGTGCTTACTTAAATTGCTGGTCAGAACATCAGAGCAAAGAGGCTACGGAGTCAGTACCAACACTCCAGCCTTTCCGGGATCTGTAGGACAAGAAGAGCCTGAAGAAGAAGATATACTGGAGTTTGTTGGACAAACAGGTATTCATCCTCCTGGAGAAAATGTCCATTCTGAAGGACTCCTACAACGATTCCTTGACCTTTAACTTCTTTGTTAGCTCTTTATAGGGGAACTTTGTAGCTCAACAGTCCTTAAAATTTGTCAACCATGTTTTAAATCAGAATATTCATGGCACCATGGCATAGATTTCAGGTTGTCTGGTGTGAATTGTTTTTGGACTCTGTTTTCTGTTTTGAGGAATGTATTGTCTTCGAGTACTTATCAGTGTGGATCCAGAGGCACTTGTATGCTTTGTGTGTAAGAAATCAGAGTTCTGAATAGCTGGGGTCTTCCCCAGCACTTTTAAGGTGCAACCCAAAGACTGCTCAACTCATCCTTTTTGAAAACTTTAAAACCTGTAAAACCTTTTTACAAAGGTGTGAAGACCTTTTTCTCTTTCCTTATTTGAAATGGATTCTTTTTAAAGGCTGTATCTGGCAGCCCTGTCCAACAGGATTCAGTATTTTACGTCCATGATGGCTTCTATGCCAAATTCTGAACCTTTGCTCTGTCCTACTTGGAGAAAGTCAGGCCTCAGAGAGTGTTCAGTGTGTTTGTCTTCTGCCTGAGAATACAAAATTCTGAGTATTCTTGGCTTAATATCCTCAACACTAGTCATCTCAGGATTTTTAAATCTGAATTCTGACAACCGCTGTTCTGGTAATGTCAGACCAATACCCAAGCTTATGACACTGGAGTCTCCATGAGGGAGCCTCTGATGGAAAACAAAGATAGTTCTGAAAATCTTTGTGGGATGCTTCAAAAAGAGGACTACGAACATTATGTTGCTCTGAAGCTGAAGGGTCAACATCCTTCCTCACCCCTTGCATGGAGATACAGAACACGCTGCTAGGGGATGGATGCAAAGGGAACCTAGGTACTAATTCCAACATCACTGTCTAAAGTGATAAATCAATTAAGTTACAGTGGTGCTTCCAAACAGAGGATTTAACACCTTGTCCAGCAGTGTCCTCTACAGGGAATTAACAGCTATCCCTGATGTTTGTGGCAGTTGTGTCACTTCATAATCTCGTACCTCATCTAGTATTCCCAACTAATCGTGGAAAGGAACCTCTAGGAAAATTCTGTTGGACCCCACTGGAGTAATACCACAGGTGACCATTCTGGCTCCTAAGGATTCCTAACCATTATAGTGCACCAAGGAAGTGATTCTACTGTCCACCAGGATCTTCAGCCAGATGATCTATGCTAAAGCCAAGCATCACCCTCCTTTATGTGAGCCAGAAGATTTGTTTGTCAGTCATCCGCAGTAGGATCTACTCTTGAACACACTTGGAGAGTGGTGCAGGAGATGGTAGAGATGCTGCAACCAGCCTGGACACCCACCGACACCACCATAAGTTTTGAAGGGTTTTCAGGAACTTCCCGTACAACAGAGATCCTCAGGGTGCATCACCCACAAGCCATAGAAAGATCCCTTTATCCTCTGCACCTACCAGGCTGTAGAGAGTCCAAGGGGTGCCTGTTAACAGCTGGGGAACTTACTGCTCACCCAGTGCTTTACGCCAACGTTTAGTGCCTAACCAACGTTCAGGGTCTGAAAAAGGAGATAGGAAGGGTGTTCATCAGCTGCCGTTGTGCCAGCAGAGGCTGATAACTCTTGTCGCAAATGCGGTATGCAGGTCAGAAACATGGCCTGAAACCACAGAAAAAGCAGGTGAAGCAATTGAAAACTAGGAAAGAAGAAAACGAGTTTAAAAGAGCTAAAGGCTGCAAAACCCCAGGGAAAAGAAAACATTACTTCTTGACACTGGATTCTAATCAGAATAAAAACAGAGTTCAAGGCTCGCTACAAAGGATCAAAGAGATCAGATGACTAACTGGCAAGAATGAAAATGAGGATTAGAAGAGGCAGACGGGAACCTGAACTGGAAAGCAAACCAAAGCTCTCTGCAGCTGAAGAGGCTTGGCAAAAAGGATCAAACCGTCGTGGAGAATGAAAGCTTCAGGCACAATAAAGATGAAATAACGCTTGCAAAATCCCAGGTTGTGATAAAGGAGGCCGATTGCCTTAAAACCGTACATAAAGTGCCGGTCTCCGCTACTTGGCTCTCTTGTGGAGTGTTTTTGATGAGTTAAGAGTTGGTTAGTACACGGCATTGACATTTCGATGATCAATTAGATGATACATTTTCTTGGAATTGAAATGATTTAAATCATGCGTATGTTATAAGCCATTCCACCTGTTACAGGTACAGTTATCTCCAGGGGGTGGTGGTCTTTGAAGGGATGAAAATGGGGCAGCAAGGCCAAGCGGATCTAATGCACACCTTCGTGAGTAGGCTATGTGCCCCTCTCTCTTCACGGTCAATATAATCCAGGTAGTGCGGAGGAACTGAACTCTTGTGGGCTCTGTTAATTAAGTTCCTCATTAGCCAGTTGGTGCTGCTGAATTGGGGCTCGCCCTTTACTGGAATAGCTGCTAATGTATCTATCTTCGCGGAGTTGTGTCCGTATCTGATGAAGCCAGTCAGGGAGGGATCTGTATCTGGGCTCCTGACTGCTCAGCTGCTCCGACCCAAATTGTCACGTAGACCACAGCTAATGTATTTATCTCAGGACTCCAGTAGACCACCATAGGTTCAGTGGAGAGCTTCCCTGCTTCTGGTGTCATTAATAGGCATAAACTCTGTGGGACCACCAAAATCTTGGCAAGGTGTTTGAATTATGACTTTCTTCTGCTTTGAACCCTCCTTCTGGCTGTGGAGGCCGGCCATCAGCCCCACCTCCAGGCTGCTGAGTTCTGACAGCTTTCTGGTGCACTGTGATCTGCAGTGCTGCTGGGCTCTTCAGAGCTCTTTTGCAAGTGCCAGTGACTGCTTTGTCTTTCTGCTGTCATCCCCTCGTGCTTTCTGGGATCTTGTGAGAAGCTTCCACTCTTAGCTGGGGTCACAAATAAGCAGGAGAATGTGCTATTACCAGGGTCAGCAAGGAGGAAACTCAGAGATGCCAGCACAGGCTGGGAATCATGGAAACACAGTGATGTCATGAGAGGGCTTAGGGCATCTCTGATTGCACGGAAATTTGCTGTGGTGCCTGGACCTGCAGATACCTGATTCCCTGCAGAAATAACTAAGTCTTTCTATTCATCCTCAAAATACCATTGTAGCGACCTGAAGATCAGAAGTCATAACAGAGAGACCATTACAGAGAGAAACAGCAGTTTGATCTTCTCTGAGTTTCAGGCACACCTTTGACCCTTTCTGCAGGATTCTATAGCATTTCTGGTCCCAGTTGTGGTTGTCTTGTACAGGTCTTATTCTTCCCTGTTTCCTTCTGCATCTGGCATGCTGTAGTGCGGAGAGGTGAGCTCAGATCTCTGCCTTGCTTCAGTTGCCTGCCATTGATGGGACAGCCTTCTGAGGCTCCTTGCTCGTTGCAATTGTCCCAATGACTGAATTATCTCCTTGCCTTTTACGCTGTGAGAGATGTGGATGGATAACAAGGGTGACAGAAAATTGCCTTTTTCCCATCCCTTGATCTGGTCCTAAGTGCAGCTTGGCTGTAACTGTGCAATAAAACTGGCGTTGGGATTGATTGCAAGTTATTACATGATCTTTCCGTAAAAAAGATTTCTGAGGTGAGCCAGGAGTGTTTCAGCAGGCAGGGAGGGAATGGAAGAAAGAGGTGCTGGTTTTTCAAAGTATCTCTAAATACAGTTGCAGAGGCTGATCCATGAATTCTGCCATCAGGTGCAAACATAAACCAGCGTGACTAACCAAAGTGAGTGGAAATAAATATTCTTTACAGTCTGGTTGCAAATTTTTGCCTGATATGATTCTTCAATGTCAAATAAGTCAGTCAGTGATAAAATTAAAATTTTTTTTCCCTTTTCGTAATATGTGCTTTCCTTTAAAATGTTTGGGTTTTTTTTTTCCTCAAAAAGATTTCTTGGAAAACCTGAACATGTCAAAACCCAAACTAGGAACTTGAAGTGTTGCCTTTTTGGTGACTGAAGTTGCTGAGGTTAGAGTTGAACAAGACTTCAAAATAACTACAGAATTGTTTGGTTTTGTTTTTTTTTTTTTACTAAATCTGTAGCTTACTACCAAAATTATGCATCCAGCAATTCCCACCTGGAAATTGTGGCTTGTTTGTCTCCTTTGATTTGTGAGCTGAATTCCTCTAATCTGGCTGGCTTTGATAGGGCACATATTGTCAATGCCATGAGTGATGGATGTTCCAGCTGGAAGGGAAACCACCTTCTACAGAGCCTGGGAAGCTTTGGCCCCAGTGGTGAGTGGCAACATGAGTCGCAGTGGCAACATTTCCAAACCTGAATTTTCTGTATTTGTTCAAAAGTATTTAACTAGAATTTCTTTTACTCTTCAATTGAAATTGAAAAAAATGCTCCAGGGAAAGTGTTGTTACCTAAGTTGCTTTTTTTCATCCCAATATTCCAGTGGATCTTTCCCCTCCCACGCTCTATCAAGGATTTCTGTATTTCTTGGAGCTAAAGTGTCTGTCCTCTTCCATTAAGAAGCAAAGAAGTGTGTGGAAATGCTGCCAAATGGTTATGGTGTGCTCTGCTCTGGGTGCACACTGTCACTGCTGTGTGCAGATTACCTGGGAGCTGTGGAACCCAACGCAAGGTTCCACAACCTGAGAGCAGCATTCTGGTAGACCAGTTAAAAGTGACATTGAACTGTAGAGAAATTTTGGAGAATTCAGCTTATATTATTGTATTACTCCAATACCAAAGCTGTGGGGTTTCTCTTTCTCCTCACTGTTCGTTGCTCAGCCTGTTCTTGAGGCTGGCTGGTCTTGCTCTTCATTCTGAACAGTGTGGTAGGATCACTGCCTCCTTGGATCTGGGAACCTCCTTTTGTGAGAGCTCCTTTTTATCTTCCTCCAAACATCAATGCAAAGATACTTTTGTCTGCTTGAGGTATCTTCGGCCCTCTCATCGTTTAATATTTTTCAGTGACATCTTGGGTCCTTGACTTGTCCTCTTGGGTTTTGTTTAGTTTTGGTTTACGTGTGTACAGGCTCTATTATCCCAGATAAAGTACAGGTAACATGGGAAGGGCTAAACTGCCAGTTTATGTTGTGATATATGGAAAGAATATCTGTGCCTTTCAGAACGTCTGATTATGTTCAGGTGGTTCAGTTGACTTATAAACTAAATAGTGACAGAGACATGCAAACGGAGAAGTGTTTGTGGGTAAACAGAGCCATATAGGCATACATGTTTCGTGATTTGAATAGAGACAGTGGGGTCTGATAGCACTGACTGGTTTTTTTGTTTGGGTGGTTTGGTTTTTTTTTCCCCACAGTTCTGACAGGCACTTACTATGTGCCCCTGGGTAAGTCACTTTCTGAATTTCTTTCCCTTTCTGCTTTGCATTTGCTATTTGGATTGCAAACTCACCGGGGAAATGGAGCTTCTCCCCTGATATATTTGTACAGTGCTGAACTCAGTAGAACTTAATTTGTTCTTAATTAGAGTGTTCAAATATGGATGTAGTACAAATAATAATAATTATTAATTAGGCATTTAATCATCATCAGTATTTACATAACATTGCCACCATTTCATGCGAATGTTTTATCCAAATATTTTGTGGGAGTTCTCCCATGTATTTTTATCACAGCAGAGCTATACATCTTCATAGGGGGGAAACAATATATAGTTCTTAATATTTTTGAATCTTCATATCTCTTATCTGGAATGTAATATTCCCTCTTGCAGCTAATAAAATTTTCTCAGCCATTTAAATCTCTTTGACTGGAGGACATTGCACTTTGCACCATAACTAGGCTGCTCCTCATACAGTCACCATCCTTATGGAAGATCTTTAAGTAACCGACAGTGCAGATTTCCACAAAGGATGACTTGCAGGTGCTAGAATGTGCAGATATATGTAATTGCTTCTAGTATAGTTTAACCAGCTGATTCTGTATAGCATGAACTTTATTATAACAAACTGAGTGGGGTGTTATCCCAGCAGTTTTGTTAGCCCATACTGTTGCTAACAACCGTTGCTAACAGTTCATGGTGAAAACCATGAACAAAAGTGCCAGGTCTCAGGCTGGTAGTCAAACTTGAGAATTATTTGTATGTATGACATCCCTATTTGGCAGCTGAAAGAAAAAAAGACTTAGAAGGTGAGAAGAAATAATGCCAGTACTGTAAATGACAGTCTTGTGAAATGGCAAAGATATACGTGGCGTATTGCCAGGGCAAAAGCAGTTTTGACTGTATTGATTTAACACGATGGCAGCGTTACCACTCTGTGCCTTGGCCTGAGTTCTACATTGCTGCGGGACAGCAAACCAGGTTCTGTTATTGCCAACGTGACTCAGAAGAAACATTGTCTTGGGCAGAAAAGCAGCAGGTTTAATTATTGCAATTCAAATTTGAACCTGAAAACTGTCTAGGTGCTCCGCCACTGGAGCACGCGGCATGAAAGCACGCACAGGGCGGTGCAGGGCTCTGTCCTCACGCTGCAGCAAATCTGTGTGTGGTCTGCAGGTAGTTCCCAACACCCTGGCACAGGATGAGTGGTCAAGGCCTTCTTATCTGAAGGGCTGGACCAAGGACTCCTCTTAAAACCACTGGTTGGGTTGAGATTGCCGTGGCCTTCGGGCTGTCTTCTGATAGAGGTGTCATTCTTAGCACTGCTGCCTGCCAGAAAACATTGTCCCTGTCAAAATATTCTGAGTTCTGGTCGAGACTCTCATTTGGAGCTAACACAGCACTTGCCAGCAACGTCGAGATGCAAATGTAGAAAAGACAAATGTACTTCTTAATTTGCATAATATCAAATCAGAGATTAATGAGATCACATCTGCTGTTTGCTCTGTGATAGCTGGTATATGATGTTTGCATTTCCTAGTTCATGTGGTGGTTCGGGGGCTTGCTGGAAATGGTCTTTTTCTCTAAATTTGGTTCGGTGGTCCCCATTACTCAGAAGGATAGTGGGGCGGTGCCTCCCCCAGCAGACCCATTCATCTGCCTCTGCACCTCCCATACATTTTTTCCTTCTCTGCAGACTAGACCAATTTCCAGAATAAAAACCGCTACACATTGGTTGTAGTTTTAGCCACTGCTTAAGACATTCTTGGTAAAAGCGGGGAGAAAGGAGATCTCTTTCCTGCTTCTTCTCCCTTTTTTTCAGGTGAGAAGCTGTTGAGAGAAAGTTCCATACCTTTGCAATTCAAGGGCAGAGTTTCTCAAATAATCTGGAAACATTTCAGTCACTAAAATATTGTCCCTCCCTCATTTTTTGGTTGCTTGCCAGCAAAATGTTGGCAAACCTGGATAACAAAGTTTTTCTCCACAAACCTGGGACTCAGATCTTGCAGGAGTGTTGCCCATGCTCTTGGAAACATATATCCTCTCCAAGTGAATGAGGCATCCTGTGACACTAGGTGATCCTGCTTTATCAGAGCTTTTAAGTTAAAAAAATGTAATTTTATTTCATTCTATTAAGATAAGGAGCAAATAATATGGCATCTACAATCATGGGAACAAGTACAAAAGACAAGAGAACACAATTTTAGATTGTTTATTAAACAACCTCTTCTCTTTCTTTCAGCTTCAGCATCTCAGCTAGCTTGAAAGACTGGCTTTTAGCTTCTCCATCCTAACCCAGAGGGGTATTAGGCCTTCCTAGGGCTACATCTTTCCTGTTCCTATTTTCACCTTCCCTGTGCGGGAATATCTGACCTCCAAAACCCCTCGTAGTAACTGGACAACATCCCCAGTCATTGTGGTGGATTAACCTTTTCTCTTCCTCAGGCTTTCTGAAAGAAATCTGTTATTTGCTGTTATGATGCTGATTAATTTGTATGTCCTTCCTTGCCTGACTGGCTTTTCTTGTTATAATTTCCTGCAAGCAATGGTAAAATGTCCTGAATTGTGTATCCTGAAAATCATTCTGTTGTCTTTTTAGAAGTATTCACTTTGTTATAGGCATCATTAGAAGGTGAACCATGGTTCAAGGCACAGCGCCATGGATAAGAGGGTATTTGGGCTAAGGAATAGCTCTGCCCCGTTAATTAAGTGGGGATGAATCAGAGATGTGTTCTGCAGGAGATTCTGTTCCGTATTCCACTTGGACAATGAACAGGTTCGTGGCATTGCAGGGAAGGGTTTCCAGCAAACTTATCTTTGGCAATCATAGCCAAGCTATTTGGCACACTGGGTCTCTTCATTTTAACTGAGCAGAAAATGCAGTCAAGCTCCTTTATGAAAGCAAACAATGAAATAAGAGATGTCTGTGCCCAAAGCAGAAAACAGAAATACTGCAGAAAAACTATCCTGGAGAGACTAAGGTGCTTTTTTTTTTTTTTTTTTTTTTTGGGAGAGAGGGTGGGTTGTTACCATTGTTTGGTAACACAGAGCGAGGGTAGAGGGTGTTTCCTCTGGAATCAGAAAGGCAAGAGCTGCAGCAGGACTGGCAGGAGCTCTCAGAGCAGCATCGGCCCTGAGAAGAAGCCAAGACTGAGCTCCTTTTGAGCAGATAGGTGTTTGAAAAGGCAAGCTTGGAAGTGTGCCCAGATGAACTGTTTCTTGTCTGTTCCTGTCGAGGTGGGGGAAGGAGAATATGTACATTCTTTGTGTATAAAAAGAGCTGGAGCAAAAAAATACCTGACTCAAATCACAAGCTTTGCCACCTAATAGAAACAGCTCTGTAAATTCCAAACGTTGCCTTATTATAACTAGAAGGGAAAACAATAAAATAAATAGATGTAGATGTAGGCTTTTTCTTTGGAACGGTCTATTGCTGGAAAACACTGTTTCTACAATATTAATTATTTTCTGTAGAAAGCTCTTCTTTGTGGATGCATTAACTCAATGTTTTGACTAGGGTTGGTTTGACCCTAGGTAGAATGTTCATGTTGGTTTGGTAGAATACAAACCTAAATTTCCATGGCAGTGAATTGCCTTTAGTACTACATCTCTCCTGTCTCCGCTGTGACTTGCATGACTTTGGGTGCACACATTCCTTCTGCTCCCTCGCTGCACTCCATGAGAAAAAAGTCTTTGCAAAGTCTTTTTCCCAGAGAACAATGTGTTCAAAGCAATTTAGGTTGAGCTGAGACCCTAGAAAGTGCTTTTTGGGCATTTGTAATGGATTTTCAAGACCTTGATAATATCTTCCTTCAATTAGATATTTCAAACTTTTTGGCATTTCAAATCAGATATTTTTTAGAGTTTCAGCTTTGGACAACATGGGTTGTCCTGAGTTTGGACAAAATCTCTCTTCCTTCAGGATGGACATTTCAAGTTGCAATCGAAGTACTCAATTCCTAATGGTCCCCATCTCTGGTCTTCCCAGTGCATCTTATATAACCTTTGCTGGTTTGTCTGTAAACCTTTCAGGGAAGGAAGCATAATTTTTCTTTAGCACCTTCTGAGGCACTCTTAAAGCTTCAACAACCGTAGCAGTAAGAACGGTGCTGTTATTCATCTCTCTCTTACCTTCTCCCCTTTTTCCTCAGGCATTTCAAGCCATTTAACTTCTCTTTTAACTATGTTGAAATGAGACATCTGTAAGTTTAAAGCTGATGTAGAAGGTTGGAAAGGGAGTCCATCAGTGTTGTCCAGCATTAACAAAAGATGAATACCAGGGAAGCAGAAGGCTTTTCTTCTTCCCGCATAGACACTGACAGCCATTCCAGATGCCAGGGACAGTTGCCAATAGTACCTATTAACAACCAAGTTTCAAGTCCTGATGGAAATACCTAAAAATCAGTTCATAGCTGCGTTGTCTTAAATCTGCTGATAGTTCAGAGCATTATGTAGATGCTCCTGAGGCTGAGGATGGAAATGCTCGGCTCCCATCTCCTTGGACAGTGACTTAACCACTGAGAAATATGGGACTCTCCTTTTCCTTTTGTGAGAAGCTGGTCCACTGTGCCAAAATAAACGCAGGATCTGAGAAAGCAACGGCCAGAAGTTTGATGGGCAAACAATGAGGGAAGTGACCAGTTCTTACCAGTATCAGTTTGGTGTAAATTGCTACAGTCCAAACTGGTCAGTGCTGAATTTTTGACCTCTAGCCAGTCAGTCTGTCTAGATGAGGCTGCTGGTCATTTAAACTAAAATAACACTGCAATGGCATAAGGAAAAATCACAGTTCTGGGAAACCCTCTTTTCTCCTCTCCTGCTTACAGTTGTCTTTTGTATCAGCCTTTACTGGATCATTAATATTGTTCAGGCAGACATTTTCTATGGAGGAGGAAGAACCACGGTGCTAAAAAAATTAAGTAAATCAGATCAAAACTGGTGAAGATTTTGGACCATAAAAAACCTGAGGGGAAGAAGCTGAAATACTCCAGTACTTTCCAAGAAAGAATGTGACTTACCGTTCTGAAATGGCTTGGATTTTGAAATTGGCACATTTCTAGAAATTCATTAAAAGGCATTAAAAGGCATTAAAAGATCCAAAAGATTAAAATAAAACTACTTTTCCATATGTTGCATCTTTGGATATCTTATTTTATAACTTCTTTGCTCTTTGTCAGAAGTATGTGATGGGCATTGAGACTTGTTTCTTCTTCAGATCCAGAAGAATTGTAGGCAATCCCTTTTCCCACAAAAACTTGTCTGCCCAAATCTGTCTCAAAGACATCTCACCTTTCTACTGGGAATTGCAGCCAGGCAGAATGTTTTTCAGTGAACATTACGTTTGCTGATAATGGAATGTTAGGGATAGGAATCAAAACTTTCTATAAAATTAGGTGAAATTTGGGATGAGTTTGGAATAAAAAAAGTTGGCAAATAAGTTTAAATTCTTTCAATATTTTAAGAAAGTAAATCATTTGATGTCTCATTTTGAAACTGATTTTAGAGTTAAGATGCTGAACCTGGAAGTGGTTTTAAAAAATAGTCTAGAAAGGACAAGTTTTTGTAAACCACGATGGAACTATTTCCCCCCCCATTTTTCAGTTAAGTCATTGAACAGGAAAAACAGAGTTCATTTTGGGGTCCAAGCCTGGTTCTCCTGTCTCCAAAAGTGGCAGGTAACTTTAGCAGGCATTTCTTATAGTATGAAATGGCGAGTCAAATGATCTTAGATGTATAATAATTATTCTTTCTGATATCTATCCCTCTAAACTCAGTAGCAAGGTTGTACCTACATGATGCTCAGCCTCTGCCTTCTTCACCAGACTGGCAGGAGCTGAGTCGGTGTAGGTGAGATCTCATTTTCCCTGCACCCCAGTGCTCAGGTGGGCATCACCATGTCAGGTCATCAAGGACAGAGGAACCTCCCGAGTCCTGGGCCAGGGGGCCCTTCCTTACACTGGCACCTGCCTTCTGCTGTGGCTTGGGACCCTTTAATTTCTCTGGACCGATGGCTTTGTTTCATGAAGTGTTTCCTCTAGCTCCTTTCTTTAAAATAAAGCTGAAGCTGTTTCTGATGCCGCTTTTTAAAATGTTTCCACTATTACAAGGACATCTCCAGAATTATATTGGTGATGTAGTGTAAGCACTTGCTCTGGGGAGGCAGGTGGAGTTAAATTAGATCTTTTGTGTTGTTCAGGTTAAAGATTTTATTGTTTTGATGGGCTTAATATTCTCAGCAGCTGATGAAAATGCTGTAAGCAATTAAAAACTGATTCTATTAAAACCTCTTGTATGCCTGTTAATGTTACGTTCCTATTTCAGATCAAGGTGAGAAGAGCTTTGTGATGAAGTTCAGTTTTTACGCTGTTTGCTGTAAAGTGGACTTTGCTAGTGGCGACTTATTTGTTCAAAAATGAACTAGAGATTATGAATAGCTCATTTTTTCCTGATGGTTAACCTAAGACTTTGATCTGAGGAAAATCCATTTGTAAGTGAGAGTCAGACTAGCTTTATCAATTGCATTGGAAGAGGAGATCCCAGAGGTGATCGTTTGGGAAAGGTTGTACACAGCAGCAGAACTGGAAATGCTTTGGAGGAATCCTTACATAAAAAGAGGCAGACTTCATTCTGAGAGGTGTTAATGGGAGCTTCAGGTCATGGACACGGGAGATGGTTGCTCCTGTTGGGTACTGTGTCCAGCTTTGCACATGGTGCTTCCAGAATAAAGCAGGCCACGGGAATGATAAAGAAGTCATATTTACTAGACTGTGTGGAAAGCATGACGTGTCTGGATCAGTTTATGCTAAATGAAGGGAAACACAAAAGGGAAGAAGACTCAGTTCTGTCAGTGTGTCACAGATGGTTATGAAGAGGATGACGATCGGTTATTCTTTATGACAAGGAGGACAAGGAATTTATTGGGACTTCTTCAAATGCACTAATTGCAATTGATTTACCTGCTTTTTCCGCTTGTGTGTATTGTGTTAATCATGTTAGCTCCTAGTCTTACTGTTTAATCTTCCTTACTTTTGTGACAAGCAGTTTTATTCATAATTTCATTAATTATTTGTATTGCTATTCGTAACATGAATATTTGTCCTCACTCAAGACATCTTGTAAAGTTTGCTTAGGCTCACACAGATAAGTGGCAACTCTGCCATCGTTCTCATTTTAGCGTGGCACTCGTGGAGTTACTCCAAATGGCCACTCCCCCTGTGTGGTAGGTGGTGGTTAGTACCACCTCAACCAGAGCAGTGTGGCACCATCGTCCCTGCTCCTTGGACTCACGTGGGCAGAGGTGAGTGCTCGACACCCTGCTGTGCAGAGCAGGGGTGTTCAGGATAAACAGGAACTGTGATATTCAGCAGGGGTTTTGGTTATGCAGGAAGCCCCCAAATCAGCAAGTTGCTCTTGGTATCTGCTGCTGAGCAGGGACAATTTTTAATGGCAGTTTTGGAGTATGGCACCTGAAGTGTGCCTGAATTTTATATTGGGGTCTGAGTTCTGTCATAAGGTCCTAAATATTGAGCAATGAGAGATTTGGTAAGGAAAAATTGTAATAAAGTCACAGATGATGCTTTTGGAGACAGCTATGTGATGAGGTTATAAGCATTTATACCGAGAGTAAGATTCTATGTACCTTTGTATTTTATTAGAGGATCAGTCATATTTACTATTTCACAGAGTGACATTCCACATGATAATTCCATGCATTATGCCTGTCTTAATTCAATTGTAAAGAAAAAAGGGCAAACATTTTATTCATAAAATGAAAATGAGAAAATTGAATTACAACTGATACTCTAGCTGATTTTTTTTTTTTTTTTTTTTTTTTTGAGATGATGTATTCTATGTGACCAGGCTGAACATATGCTGGACAAATAATACTGAGCATTAAAGAACTCTGTGTAGAAGGTTAGAATTTTTACAAAAAACACTGAAAAAAGTGACACACAGCATAAACCCCCTGGGACAAAATGACTCTATTCGTGTCAGTGAAAAACCTTGTCATTCACTTCAGTGAAGCCAGGTTTTATCTACCATTTCACCTCACATTATCTTATAATATGAACATAAGTTTCTGCTACCTATATAACTAGAGAATTAGAGTACAAGATAATCTCTGCAAAATGGCAGGCTTTTGTTCAAAATGTGGACATTCATAGGTTTTATCTGCCTTATCATCTCTTTTCCTCTCTGATGAATGCAAACTGTTTGGGTAATTTGCTTTGACCAGATCTGTGTCTGTGAAATCTTAAGTGGAAAAACTATTTGCATACTTAAGAATCCTGAGAACAGAGAGTGGCATTATAGTTTGGGATTTGGTTGGGGGTTTTTATCCCCCGCGTTGGGCCAAGAGAGGCACTTTACATTTATATGCAGCAATTACCATTCCTAATTTTTATAATTAAACTGTCTAGTGAAAAATTTAGCATATAAAATGGAGGCTGCCAGGCTAAGCTTCCTTGCTGGTTGCTTTCTTCATTTTTAACAAACCAGCTCATAAAAAGTTTGCATATCTATTTCTCTCTTCTCTCCTAGCCTGACTTTTGTTCAAAGTTGTTTTGGAAAGTATCTTCTCTCAAAAAAATGTGGTCTCTGTAGACATGGTAGTTTGCTGGAACTGATATGCAGAAATGCGAAGGGGTTGCTTCCATTAGTTTTTCTAAATTAGTTATAGAAATTGGCTCTCTCTCACACACACCAAATTGCAATAGGATGGAAATTGCGGCTGACCTTGTGTCGTTTTTCGATTGGAAATGTCAGTGCCTCTAAAGAAGACTGTGAAAAAAGTTACTGACAAAAAATAAGTCTGCAGAAAAATGCATGCCGTAACAGAACTTACCGAACCGGCCAGAAGTGTGGGTGGGTTTGATAAAATGCACAAATCCGCTGGCAAGAGCAACGTGCTGAGTAAAGCCCACCACTGTGGCTGCACCAGCACAGAGACACCCATGGAAGAGGACCACCCTCCTCTCGCCGATGAAAAGTTTTGTTTAAAAAAAAAACAAACAAGAACAGGCTATCAGTAATATTTTTTTTCATTTGTATTTAATCATCCAAGTGCAATTCAGAGGCTGAAGGAGCACCAGTGTTAATTGGAAGGATTCTCTGCAAAAACTGCAAAATAGAGAGGAATAAACGCAAACTGGAATTGTCTGGATTTTTTTACTAATAACACTCATGCATTTTTCATTATCTTTTTTGACCATGGTGGTTGGCAAAATGTAAAACCTGTGGTTAAAAACATAGTGGTTTTTTTACATATATTAAACAAATTTTATGGCTGTTGCCGATAAGAACTGAAACAGAAGTGTTACCTTCCACTGACATGTTCCCGCTTTTTCACAGGGCTGCAGTGGCTTTTAAAGAGTCTGGGAACAAAACTCACATTTCTCTCTGTCACCTAGGGTTGTGTCTCAGATAAACTACAAACAAAGATCTTTTAAATAGTGCTTTGAATTTGTGTTGCTGCTCTTACTCAGGAGTGAGATACTGTGGTTCTAGGAATTCTGCTTCAGGATGTTTCGAAGCTATTGCCAAATTATTACTTTTTGACTATAATTACATTTCGTTAGAACCTCACATAACATTTTCATGATGTAGAGATGATTTATAATTAATTCCCATTGGCAGTTATGTAGCATGTGTAACCCCTTATGTGGATTTATGATGTTGATAATTTAACAAATATTAATTTCACAGTCCTTTGATTTTGTGAATTTCAGTAAAAGTGCGGTATTCTGCTTGGATTTTCAGGTGCATTGATATCTTCATGTTGCTCAGACCCACGGGAAAAATTTGCTTGCTGGTGCTACAGAATAGCACCGGCTGTATCTGAGAAAACAAGATCTTATGTCCAGATGCTTTTTAATTTATATCTGTGTTGTTTTTTCTTTTAACTATTGAAAAAATTCAGTCTGTGGGCAGAGAAATCTCATTATTTAAAATCTGCACTTCAAGAGAATTTAAAGTTGTACAAATGGATTTTAAGTTTGATAAGAAAATTGATTGGAGATTGTACATTGTGAATACATTAGGTTTATAAAGACAAAACATGCATGAAGTGCAATTACTGCTAGTGTTGCTATATTAGTATGAATGTTAATAGCATGTTTGTTTTTGAAATGGGTTATTGCATTCTGGTAAATGTCTGCTTGAATCTAGTCATCTGCGTATCACTTGTCTAAGTACTCTCATTTAAGATGCCATATCCCTTCTTGTAGCAATAAAGGGGTAAAGCAACATTAATATTAAATAATTAGAAAAACAAAAGGGGAATGATTAAACATATTTACATAATTGAAATAACACTGAGTCGCAGTGGGAAATCGGGACAATGTTGTCTCCTTTCAAAGTAATTCATAATTCAGATTTTTAATTATGGCATATTCATTCATTTAAAGATGATTCTGGATGAGAGGGCCACTAATGAAATACAATCATTAGCATCTAAACAAAGTAATTTAGAAAGTCTCCTTTCGGGGAAAAGATTTCTAGAACATCATCAATCACACAAGATATGCAAAAACAAGCAATTAAACCACACACAAGAACTACAACAACCTTATATATTAGTAATGTACACATGAAAACATAACTGATTACAATGATTAGAGTAGGGTAGTGTGGTTAATTTGTATGTTATGTAGCAATTTCATGGAAGAATGTACCAGGACAGACACACCACACAACAAATGAATGCCATGTCATTGATCTGTGTTTTAAATATATTAACGTCATTGCAGTCAGGGCGGAGTTATCAATAAAAAATCCAGTGATGAGAATCTGGAACTGTGTCTCTCAAAGACTCATAACTCCCCTAGCATGAACCCAGAGCTAGGGTTTTGTTTGCGGGGTTTATTTATTTAACTCTTTTTTTTTTTTTTTTTTTTTTTTTTTTAATTTGTATTTGTATTTGAATTTGTTAAATTGTCAAAATATAGGCTCAGGAAGGTATTTCACGAGAGAAGCAGGTGCTGCATTAGTTTCTCATTAACTACTCAAATCCTGCTTTGGGCTTATAGCAACAAAGTGCTTATAGACCTAAATGGGCCAGTGATTTACAGGGTCTTTCCATATACACAATTAGAATTCATTAAACATGCGGCAGCATTAAATGGACGGCGTAATTCTGCACGACTTTTAATGTCTGTGTGCAGCGTCCTGTTACAGGGACACAAAAAGGCTGGCTTTAAACACCTTCTGTGGGTTACATTATAATCTGGTTGGAAACCCGTAGCATTTCCTCCTCTCTTGTAAAGAAAAGGCAGACCCGGTGGTGCGTGCGTGCCGGGAGCATCCTGCCGCGGTGAGGCAGGAGCGGCTGGTGTAGCTGCGCTGCCTTTGAGCACCACCAGGCTTAGAAGCCAAAATATGTTCTATTGGGTACTCAAAGGATAAAAATACTGGCTAATTTTCAACAGTGCTCCTTCATTTGACTTTACAATTTATAGCAGTGAACATTAATGCGAGAATAGCTTGGTCGAGGAGGAGTTTAAAATTAGAGCACCTCTTCTCATTAGCCCCAGCAGCCTGACCCAGGGTGAACTGAGAAGTAATTTGCTGCCAGATCCTCATTTTGCTTCTGTTATCACTCCTTGTAAATGAAGCGCAGCAATTTATTGTAGCACCTCAAGGAGTCAAGAACATAATGTGTAAAACACATACAAAAAAAATCTTTCTTCACATTCATTAACACCCAGCACATAGAGGCTGTTCACTTTTCACTCTAATGAAGGAGGGGGATCTTAAATCTAAAGCTTTCCAGCCTGTGAAGAAGGCCTCTTCAGGTCATTAGACAGAAGCTGAGTTGGACTGAAGAAAGGTCATTGACAAAAAAGGGAGAATGGCAATATGATGAAAAATAGAAAATGGATAAAAGAAGAGACTTTAGAAAGCTCAGAGAATGAAAAGTACATTTTTGGCATGAGTGATCAACCCTTCTTGTCTCTATGTTCATTTTCTGTTGTCAGTGAAGAAAAGAATATCTGGCTTTTTATTTAGCTGGGAATTGCTCTTGTGTTTGGTAAATTCTCATCTCCTCACCCTTGATCTGACCTTGCAGGAAGCATTATTAGGCTTATTTTTAAGGAAGCTTTGTCTGCTGGCTATAAATTCAGTCCTTCATTTTGCTCTTTTTTATTAAAAATGTGCAGTCTGCTAGATTTTAATGTATTCTGATTATGTAACTGACAATTTCACCTTAGGGAGATCCTTTGTCTCACGGGTCCTGATTAACACTTCGGATTTGTAGGTGTATATTAACATCACATTCAGGAATATTAGGAAGCTCCTATATGCAAATTAACTTCTATCAGTAATAGAGATAGGGGAACTTAAAGAGGAGTTAGGAGGACTCCCTGAGCATGTGTTGACTGCAGAATGTAACATGTACTTAAGGGTGGAGGGTACCCAAGCCAAGAGGAACTCATACAAAATAACCTTTTTGTTTCATTTACTCAGTTGCCAGTGGCAGAAGGGTTGAATCCTGCAGTAATGCAGCACTCATCATTAAACAATTTTTTTTTCCCCCAGAGATGCATATAACTTGCACTGATATAACCAGTTATTGACATGTACAGGCATAGTAAGGATAAAGATACAACAAAGTAGCCTTCTTTTTTGCGTTACCACTTTTCTTGTTATGGACAAGGAAATATTCTTTTTCTCATAATATATTTTCTTATGTTTGTCTACATCCCATTGCTGGATCTTCCCTTTGTACAAGCTAATCTCATAAATTAGAGTGTATACATTTTACAGTAAATGCTTTCCCATTTAGTTAACAGCATGAGACCATTATCTTGTGACAAAACTCTGTTCCAGTGAAGTCTCTTCATTAAATAAGTAATCATCCTTTACATACAATAGAAACTGGAATTAGTAGTATATAAATATACCATGCTGAAAAGCCGTCATTTGACAACAATATGACCTACATCAAATTATGCCTTATTCTCCTAATCCTTCTGGAAACCAGTATGCAGTTATAACCCTTGGATAGTCTTAGACAAAAAAAAAAAAAAAAACCAAAACAAACCCAGTACAAATGAGCTGTCAATGTATTCAGCATATCAAAGGGAAGGGAAGGTAGAGATTATTTTGGAACTCCACAAGGGTTTGGTTTTACTGTTCCCTAAGAAGCACCCTCGTGAATTATGCATGTAAATAATGCTGCAAACTGCTTTGTTTGCTGCTGAACTGGAACAGTGGGTTGCCCAAACCTAATTCTTCACTGTACCCCCAGTTCTGTCAGCTTTGTTGTTCAGCTGCTGTCTTGGCATTGGGTTGTGGTATCTTTTTTGATTTGGATAGCTTGGCAGGTAGAGGTTAGGGAATGATCAGATGAGTGGTCGGACAGGCAGAACCTCTGGATTGCTAGCACTGAAAACCATGTTTAGGTGAAGAAGGCACCAAACACCCCCAAATATGTTCATTAGCAGTTAGAACAATTTGTCTCCTTATTTAAGCCATTGTTTTCACCTCACTGCTGATTATCAAGCAGAGTAGAACTAAAGGGAGTAGACATGAGGTCTTCCAAAAGCCTTGCACGTTGAGCAGATTTAAACCGTGTGGCATACCTCATGCTGCTATTCCTCCTGTGCATCCCCCAGGCCCATGAGCATTTCAGCACAGGTGGCCTTGGAAGAGTCATCTGAGTCACTTTGGCCAAGACTTTCAATGAAGTTGTGTCCATGCACAAGTATTTTGTGGGGTCAAATAAAGTACTCCTGGGGTACCAGCTTTTTTCTTCTTTGACAATATTTTCCATGGAATATATACATTTTGTGCATTTTCCAGGCAGTGCTAGAATTATAATTGCTGCTGGAATTATGGTTTTCTCTGGAAATCCTACTGCATCCCTTTGCTTGTCTGGGACTCAGCTGAACATGTAGCCCTTTTGCTGAGCCCAAAGGAGTATGTCCTGGAGCAGCAGGGGACAGAGCTCAGCTGGCTGGAAGGAAGAGAGGGGACCATATCTGTACTGTATCTAAATGTCCAATTCTAATTGGGAAACCATCATTGTTCCAAAGGCTGTTTATATGGCTCTGGATGTTTGTATCACTTTCTATAAGAAGATAATAACATGGAAGCGGTGGTACCGATATCCATCCAGTGTTGCAACAGTCCATTTACAAGATCATATGGTATAGAGCTGTTACAGAGAGTCCAGAGGTTTGTAGAGAGAGAATTTGAAGCTGCATTGTTTAATGAAATACCCACACGTCCAGTCCCTCATGTTGGATAGCTCACATCTAGCCCGAAAAAGCAGGGCTTCTCTCCATCACTGGAGGTCTCATTTGCTCCATGGCTAACTGAGGGATGGAGGAGAGAGATTACACAGCACCTTCATGGCAGGAGCCTTAAGGCATCACAAATGTGTCTTTTACTCTGAAGGAAAGTGCTTGGTAAATACCATGGCAAGTTATGAGTCTAAGTTATAAAAAAACCCCTCCAAACAAAAAAATCTTTCTTTTTTTCCTACAAAAACCTACAAATAAGGCCAACAGCATCCTGGCTTTTATCAGAAGTAGTATGGCCAGCAGGACCAAGACAGTGATTGTCCTCTGTACTCGACACTGGTGAGACCACACCTTGCATAGTGGATTGAATTTTGAGCCCTTCACTCCAAGAAGGACATTGAGGTGCTGGAGCGTGTCCAGAGAAGAGCAACAAAGCTGGTGCAGGGTCTAGAGCACAAGTGCACTGAGGAATGGCTGAGGCAACTGGGGTTATTTAGCATGAAGAAAAAGAGGCTGAGGGGAGACCTTATCCCTCTCTACAACTACCAGAAAGGAGGTTGTAGCGAGGTGGGGGTCAGTGTGTTTTCCCAAGTAACAGGTGACAGGACTAGAGGAAACGGCCTCAAGGTGCACCAGGGGAGGTTTTGGTTGGACATCAGGAAAAATTTCTTCACAGAAATGGTTCTCAAGCCCTGGAACAGGCTGCCCAGGGCAGTGGTGGAGCCACCATTCCTGGAGGTATTTAAAACGTGTAGATGTGGTGCTGAAGGACGTGATTTAGTGGTGACCTGGCAGTACAAGGTGAACGGCTGGACTTGATGATCTTAAAGGTCTCTTCCAACCAAAACAATTCTATGATTCTGTGATTCTATGAATTGATGTTATTCAGAGAACCATACATAACTACTGTCTCTGTTTATCAACGTGTTGGGTTTTTTTAAATACCCAGTGAACAAAGTGATCTGGGTGACCTCTAAATGGATGTAATGTTTATTCATATCTCAGTAGGGTGAGGCTGCAGCATTCTTTGACCTGATATCCAAACCCTGTCACTTTACTTCCTTTAACCACTTCCTACTTTCCTAAAAATTGGTAAGATTTGTCATGTAACTTGTACCTGAGACGTGCACCTCATTTCTCTAGGTACGAGTGGACTAGAGCAGCTCAGATAATAATTAAGTGTTGAACCAGGAACAGCAACATCTCACAGAATATTCATTTATTGAATAGTACCTTAAAACCAAGCAAAAAAGATGTTGGAGGAAGGAGGGACTGACTAATTTCAAAGTTCTGAAACCTTTGTCCAACAGGTGTCCGAATGAAAAATATTTGCATTTTTTTTTTAAATACACAAGACAATGTCTCAGCATTTCTGTTGGGAAATTCCTTAAGGATGCTTTGATCTTTCCTTTCCTGTCCTTTTATTTGAAATTGATGAAGAAAAAGGGAGATGGAAGGGAAAAACAAGACAAAACTTACCAACCATAGCCTCTATTTTTTTCATAGTCCAGTTAGATAAAAAGACAGCATTTCCAAAGGCCAAATTGTTTTCATGTAACAGTCTTGGTCTTTTTAATTTTCTTGTATGACTCTTTCTAACCCTTGCCTCCATTCAAACCTCCTTCTCCTCATCCTCTCTCTTTTCATCCAGCTCTTTATCTACATTTTTAACTCACCTTGAGGTTTAAAACAGTGAAGGCTGCCGTCTTTTTTTTACCAGAGAGCAGCATACAAAGAGCTTTTATGCTGATTGTCACCCCGTGTGGTGGGGAAGGAAGAACGAACCAGGAGAGGTGAGCCAACCAAGGCACGGAACGGGGAAATGGTCCTCTGTAATTCGCAGACTATTTTAGACACTAAAATTGTGACAGCTTGCTCTTGTGATAAAGATGTTAACAAGAAGAGAAAATGACATTAATTTAATCTATTCTTATAGGTCATGCTGAAATGAGACTGTGATGATACAAAATTATAATAATAAATATGGTAGTAATTTCACAGTTCTTTATAGATCCTGTTCACAATCCTTTCACATGCAAATGTCCTATCCCGTCCTTCATGACAGTGATTTTTGGTGCCATCTAGACTCTAATTCAGCATCTTCTAATAGTTGATGCCGTAATTACTTTATATGGCAAGAGCAGTGTCAAATACTATCCCAGATTAGGATCTCAAGATGGCTTTACTTCTATAACTCTTTCTCCTGGGCCTCTTGGAATGCTTCTGATTTAGACATTTTCCATGTTTTTAGAAGGAAATTAGATTATCATCATTCCCAGCTCATAGTGCATTAATAACAAAACACGAAATATTGTAAAAAACAAGTTATTTAAAGATGTTGTGATTTTGATTTGCTGGTATTTTTAGTGGCCAGACAAACCTGACACATTAATTCACAAATCCTGAAAAGTCTGTGGGCAAATGATTATTTAAATCTGAAAGGGATTTAGTTATTTAAAATTCAGCATTTTTATAAGTTCCTCATTCATTCAGAGAAATACCTTCTCTTCTAGAGAGTAATTCAAGCAGCAGTAATAAAATCATTGAAAAAAAAATCTTAATCTAATCTAAAATTCTAATTCTAATCTAATTCTAACAAATGAGAATTGTGTCATCACAGCGTCTCTCTTTTTTCCAGATTGGTTTATCTCTGGATGATTTTACTAAGCATTGTTTGCAATTTACTCTGGGAATGGCAGCATCTCCACTGAACAAAAGGTGCTGAGCTGCCCTTTTGAGGCAGGACGAGCGTTACTCTGACCGGTGCTGAGCCCCTGCAGTCTAACTTCAGCAGCAGCATCCCCAAGGTGTGCTTGGTTGAGTTTCCACTTTCTGTGTAATCTGGTAGATACAGAGGGTGGAGCTCAGCCTCTGCATTCTGCTTAATAGCCTCAATTACAGGTGGAAAAGCATTCGGTATGTGCATCGGTACACCCTAGATGTGATATAATTGCAAGGTCAGCGTGGACAATGTTTCGCTGAAGTGCTGCTTTAAGTGAATAATTTCAATGATGAAAGCGTATTTTTTCATATTTGAGAGCTAATGTACTGAACTGGTCTTTCAGAAACATTGCTCCAATTGCACGGTAATGTTAGCAGAGAAATATTAACAGCCGGATTTCCTCAACTTCAGCACTGAGCGCATATCTTAGTAGGTAATGTGACATGTAGCTACCCATAATTGTACTAGGATTTGAAATACAGTGCTCTTAAATTTAGGATGGAGAATCATAGGAGAGGACACTGGAGAGACTTGATAGTCGTAAGCAAAGAAGACAAGGGAACAGTGCCTGTTCACCCGGGGTACAGAAAGTGTTGGAGAAGAGCACTGAGGCATAGTGCAGTCAGCGGGCCCTGGCCTCTGCTCCTCCTTCAAGAGAAAATTACAGGACGCCTGTATGGATTTTGAAAAAGATAAGTATGCTTTTCTGTAAACTATTTTCAAATATTAATGGAAGCTATACATAATGTATTCAATTTTATTTTCAGCTAATGTTGGGAGTTACTTCAGTTAACAACTTCCACTGACTTGTATCGAGTAGGATCTCACCTGATGTTTTCAGGCAGAAATTATGAAGATATTGAATTTAAAGTGCTTTTAAACAAGTTTTACATGAGAGTTGCAGAAAGGTCTCCTGCTCTTCTTTGAAGCACCAATTATTCCCTTAAAAAGATTAAGCATCAACTTGTTCTTTCATGTAAGTGTAAAACAGGTGATTCAGTGAGCAGTTGCTTACAGACTCGTACGCAGAAGTACTAAGGATTTTAGCAGGATTACTCTTCTGGGGGAAGTACGTATAATAACAAAGAACAGTAGCAGTCAAGAGTCACGATACAAAAAGGAAATCTGGCGGGATCGTAACAAAAGCATAAACAAAGAACATAAGCTGTATCTAAATAAATCCGTGATCATATGGCGTATTTGAGAGCAACACATTTCATTAGCTGCAGCTATCTGTCTTTTTGTTCATTGCGATTTGTGGTGTGACGACTCTGAGAGAACTATTTAAATTAATTTACTCTATTTTCGTAATTCTCATTTATCAAAGTATGTTTAATTAATCTGATTATTACTCAGTAACTTATGCAGTTACTCTTTTGCTTAAGTTAATTTCACGTCCTGCTCCACGTAGATTATTTCTGATTTATTATGAAATTCAAGAAAGTAAGCATCTAGGTAAAAAGGATGTTTATTGGCAAAAGCCTAATTTTCTACACATAAGTACCATTATTCATGATTACTCTTGTTATACCACAAAGGACTTGAGTCACCCTTTCACATAACACCATTTGTAACTAGATGGAGAAGGTTAGGAAGAAATACAACTCGATTCTCTATTCAAACCAAGCACCATTCCTGCAGGGAAGCAGAAAGTGTAACCTGGGATGGGGCCCTTTTGTTCTCTCCCTCCTCCCCATTTGCTCTTTGCTGTGGTGTAATGACTTTTTACGCTTACCTGGCTGGGAGAGCAGAAGACCAAGCCCTGTAGGAAGCTCTGTCAGACCTTGTGGTGTAGCTGCTGTCGGGTATGTGTTATGTACCTTGTGATGAATGTCACAAAACTAAATTAATTAAATGTCATAAAAGTAAAAAAATTTGTTAGAGTTATGAGAAGTCTGTGGAAAGTTTCTGCTTTTACAGAAAGTGTTGATGGGGGGGATTTTTGAAATTTATTTTCTTAAAGTCAATCTCCCTGTTTTTTAATACAAGACCAAAATTTTTAGATAAAGAAGAAATCCTTCCTTAATCAAAAGCAAAAAATGTACTTAATGAATTGCCATTGCTTTCAGATTAACTTGTTTTCTGCTTCAACTGTTTGGTCAGGAAAGGAGTGTATATATATATATATATATATATATATAAAACAAACAAGAGCAGTGACATTGACAAAGGGTAAAGCTAACTGAGCAAGGGATTTTTTTTTTTTACCCTATGGCACAAGCAGTGCAAACAACCACCCCCTTGAAAACGTCCTGCTGGCATCAATATTCCCTCTGCATGGCAGCAAGACCCACACTCTTCCCAGCTCCAGGAAGGTGATGTTTGCTCTTAAACCCATGCACCCTTTTTTGTGCTATTGATATTTAAAGCGCAATCATTTGTCCAAAATAGAATTGATTTTCATGATCTTTTGTAGGTAACAGGAATCACTGGAAGAGATGGGGAGGCAGCTAGAGGCCCTAGAAGCCCTGTGGTAGCCATCAAGCAGACACATCACAGCTGCATGGACACGAAGAATGTGCCCATGGCTAAGAGAAAATGTCTGAAAGTAGCCACTTGCATGCTGTTACTGCATTACAACGAGGGACACATCTGGGTGCTTGTTTTATTAATACATTTGGATGAACAAATTTCAAAAGATGTCTATTCCCTTGTTGATACCAGCCTCCTCCAGGCAGGAGAAAAGAATAGTTTAAAATAACAGCCAGTATTAGAGCAAGAGTAAAACACATTCACGACATAAATGAAATAATTGTAATCAGAAGAGTGGAGTTATCACACTAAGAGGATTTCAGTGAATAGATGAATTCTGTGTATAACATAATCAAATTGTCAACATTGTTTAGTCTAGTCCTACTTTTATTCATTTCCTGGATTTTCTGATTAATTTAAACCATGGTTAATTGAGTAATGAAACATTCAGGAAAGTTCAGCTAGAAGAACAATTTGCTGGAGACAATTTCCACTTGTTAATACACAGTTCACTAGATTCAATACATTAGCAAAACGTCTGAAAGACTATTAGAAGAAAACTGCATTTTTGACTTAGGGGTGCTTAGATTGTGAAGCTGCTTTAAAGAGCTCGGTAACACCTAGTACCAACACCCCAAAGCGTTCATGACATCGGTTTTATAAGTTATATAAGGAATAGAAACCCGGGGAATTTCCCAAGGGGGAATATCCAAGGGTTAGGAGAAAGAGATACCTCTTTTATAAACCACCTTTCCTTGAGATCATTTTATTTGCTGATATCACTGAGTGACATGAAAAGCCAACAGCAAAGAAAAGTTTATTATGTTGTCCTTGTCCGTCAGCTTTTGTCTTCTCCAAGTTCAGTGATCTTGTTTGGGGCCAGGGAATCTATTCATGTGCAATTAGGCTCAGCCCAGACGCGGGAAAAGAACCAATTCCTGCAGGCGGGGAAGGCGGCTGGTCGTGGTGGGGAGGGCAGCAACAAATATTGCAAAACGAGACAAAGAACATCTGTTTGCAGGCACGTGTGCCCAGAAAGCTACCGGCATCAGCACAGCCATTGTAAGTGGACCTGCAGCTCAGCAGGTTGATTAGGTTAACTCTTTGCTGGAAATATTGTTCTTGGTCATTAATCGTGATCTTATTTTTCGTCCAGACTTTTTTTTTTTTTTTTTTTGTGAGGACTTAATCAAGCTTAAAGAATAGCCCTTCCGACTATGCAGCTGCTTTTTTTTTTTTCCTTACTATATATTCACAGACTGGTCTTAACAATGCCGGCTAGAAAGTATGAGACAATACATTTAGCCTGACGTTCTGATAAAAGACACCATCGAAAAAAATTATAATTCTTTGAAATGGAAGCTGATGAGGCAAAAATGGATAATCTAAATAACGTCGCTCCAAATGGTAGAGGTGGACAAACGACGCTGGAGTACATTATTCCACTCCACTGGATGAAGTGACTTTCAAGGACTGATTAGCTCCATGTCTGAGAGGGTTAGCCCCCTGCCTGTTATAACAAGTGCCTATGAAAGGGAGAGCTGATCCGACAACTAGCTATGCCAACCGTGAAGTTATTTCAATACTTTCTCTCCTAACAAGTTGATTAATCCCATCATCCTGTTGAAAACCTATTTTATATTGAATAAATCATTTTCTAATAAAGAGCAGTTAGGAGGTGTAAAACTTTGACTTCTTCTCGACAGTGCTATCAGCTCCTCTGCAGGTTTTACCATTTCTGGCTCCCTGAAAGTTCTCTGTGCCAAAGATTTTTTTTTTCACACGGACTGTAAAGTTTTATTTTTAAAATGCAGCCTTTAATTATCCTAGTGACAAACGTCACATCATGAATCTTCTGCAGTGAAGACGTGTACAGATTTTACTGTAAACACAGATGTTAAATGTCTCCTTTATTTCTCTTCTGTCTCCTTTTTCCCCTTGCTACTATTATTGAGCCAAAGATGATACAAACAAATGACTGCTGCCTCTGGGGCCACCTAACAAATACATCAAAACACACAAGGGAAAGCTCCAAGCTAATGTCTTGCATTTGCAACCTCACATAATTGTTTGGACCATTTAAGAGATTTTAGACAGCCTGTGAGGAAGAAAAAGGGCTCCAATTAGCTAGAGAAAGTGCTCATTTATGTGCTCAGAAATGCAAAGATTTGAAAAATACCGAGCTTAACATTCAGTGGAACTGCAATAAGGCGAATTATAAACATCACAATAAGCATTTTATTTTCGCGGAGCAGTTCGTATAATGACATAACATTAAAAACAATCCTGAAAACCAGGAAAAAAGAAAAAAAACCCTGAACCAAAAAGATGAACCTACATTTTTTATAATATAAGTCTAGGATTTCACATACGTTTAAATGCAAATTGCTTTTTAGGGCAAGGCTATTTTATACTGAGAAGCTGTGAGCATAATAATTTAGAGATAAAACCAGACAAAATCAATAAATAGCATCTCGGAGAGAAAAAAGTGCATCAGTAACAATGAGAAATGTTGAAATCCCTATATTGTACCTAACTGATAAAACTATGTAAATCAATCATGTCCCTGGGAGTTGGCAAGTGGAGGTGTTCTTCCCTTAGCTTCTGGACAGACTCCCTTTGTGGGCACTAAAAGAGAGTTCCTTTAGCTGGCGGCAGTTGGGAACCCTTGAAAAACCTCCTGTGGATATTGCAGTTAAGCAACGCTCCTCGCTCACCAGCGAAGCATCTTTTTACTGGGGTTATGGGGATGGGGGAAGTGCATTTCTAGCTTCCTTGTTACCCCCTGCACTTTTACAACTCTTTGTGTTGTCTGCTTTGGAGTTTATAAACAAATAATTGCATCTGGTTGTATTAACAGTGGTTTCAAGGTGACTGGTGCCCCATTTCTGGTTATGGTGAGCCTTAAGATTGTGGTCCTGAAGCAGCTCTGAAGCAAGTCGCTCCAAGCAACCTGCAAGGTAATTGAAGACACCTTCTCTAAGCTACAAGTCAGCAGTAGTACTAGAGGAGTGGCTGCGAAGGAACAATCTTCTGGTGACCACAAAGAGCCAGGAGAAGGTGTCCTGGCTGAGAGAGGTCGTGATGTGCATTTGTGAACCTCAGGGACTCAATGTTCCTCTGTAACGGTTTCAGCTTTGGCTTAGTCTGAGTTAGGGGGATGTTGCTGAATTTCCCTTGCAGTAGTAACAAAGATTTTGCAGTACCAACAAAGAATTTTTTCTCTACCTTACACTCAAGATGCTACCTCTCCAACATCCCCTGGTGTGAAATTGTCAGTCTATGCCGCACTTTATTGTAAAGTCTGTGCAATGACACAGGCTCTGTGTGCAATAGCCTTGGAACAAGGCTGGTGTCCTTTTTCCTCCCTCGTTTCTCATAATTATCAGAAAAAGCGTCCTACACACAGGCGTCACAGCTGGGACTCAGGTCTGTCCTAAAGATTCCCTGGGCCAGGGCAGGAAGAACAGAAAGACACAGGACAGCTCTTTAGCCCAGTGCTGGGGATGTCCACCTGCTAAAGATGGGCTTCCCGATTTTATCCCTTGGTTCAGGCCCATTTCAGGACTTTTCCCAGTGGCTGTTTCTAGATTCTTTCAATTTGTTTCCTTCCAGTTTTTTATGATAAGGATGTCTGTAATGTACAGTAAAATGTCTTCGTAATGGTTTGTATTAAATGAGTTGTAACGCTGAACACTAAAATAGTAGAATAAATTTATAAATGTCTGTAAAAAATGAAAATTCCTCTTCAAATGTAGGGTTTTTTGTTTTTTTTTTTTTACACTAATCTGTGTGTAGGGTGTTTTTAAGGTACCTGGTTAGTTAAGCAACATATTATTTGCTCGGGACTCTGAAAATTTTTGTGGTATGAGTGTGGGGATGCTCCATTAAAGGCTATTTTGTATTTTTTTAAGATCTCATATTCTTAGCTAACCTTTTTCAGGGCATGAGCACACCTAGTTAAATTCATATCGGAATTACAAATTTGTTTCATTTGCCCTATCTTGTTCTTCTTAAACTAGAGGAAAGAAGCACTATCACAGTAATAGCAATGACTAGAAAAGAAGAAGATAAAAGCTGAAAGTTCTAATCAAAACTGTAATCAGAAAGATGACAAATGGTGAAGATTATTAAATTTTCTTTGCTCCCCTTGATGAATTTAATAAAGAACTAATCAAAGATCATTAGAAGGCTTTTGTGCTTGGTATGCATTGTAACCAGATTGCAATCGGAATTTATGTTTTAGTGGTTATCTAGGGTTGGATTGGACGTGTAAATATAGAAAAGAGATCCTTTTAGCATTTTTTTCTTTGAAAATATTTATTTTAAAATGTCAAACCATTGTATGTTGCTTCTATGCTTTACACAGTAAAAGCAGAGCATCTTTCACTGTGGTTAGAAATTTTAAAATTAGTATCAGTGTTTAGTTTGAATTTTCTAATGATCTTTGATTATTTCTTCCTTTAATTTTGCAGGAACATTAGAAAAGAGACATTTATTTCCCAGGCAATTATGTAAGTATCCCGATTGCTAGGACTACTGACAACTCGTGGAGTGCCATAATAATATGGAAATTTGCCTTTTGCAAATCTTTAGGATTCATTTAGTATTCTTAAAGGATGTTTTTAAATCTCATTTTCATATCCCCTGGTTGGTGCTGGAGTAATAGTAGTTATTAGATCCAGCAACTGAAGGTGTCTGTTTTTCTGTTTTCTTCTGACTCTTGATATCTGCAGTCTCGGGTTGGATGATGAAGAGAGATTTTACTTCTCTTCTATGGGTGAAGTACAATTAATGCTTGAATATGCTGGAAGAACACGTACACTTCAAATACCTAATTTATAGGTAGCAAGAGTAGAATGAAAAAACCCCTTCAAGCTCTTTTCAAAGTAACTCTCTGGAGGGTCAGTTTAGCTGGTCATTTATAGCTGGCTGGTTGGTCATGACGGGCTAGAGGACTATTGATGCCCTTCATGTCACTTGGGCAGTTTCTGACTCCCTAGTTAGAAAGTGCTTACAGCAGTGTGCTTACAGTACCTGACCTCAACATCTGATCTATCTGTCTGCCACTGTAGAGTTCTGCTCTTTCTATTGCTTTAACATTGGGGAGATTTCTTAGAGTAATGTGTAAATATTAAACTAATTGAAGAATTGAAAGTTGTGGCTCTGGTGTTACAGAATAGTGTGGCATCTAAAGTGGCCTAATATGACACTTCATCATTTCTGTGGGAACAACATAGATATTTAAAGTAAAATTATTAAGACTGTGAAGAACACACAAAAATGTATTAAGGCGCTCTGGCAAGAAATAGCAGGCGGCTATAACAAAAGAGGTGAGCCTGTCCACTGCAATGGAATTTACCCCAGATCTAGGCATTACATATCACCACGTTAGAAATCCTTATTGTTATTACTAAACAAAATGCTACAGCTTGCATTGGGAGTTTTTTGAGATAGTAAGAATATCTGTATGTGAAAGAGTAATTTAAAACCCCATCGATTTGCTACCCAAAAAGAACCAAAGGCTACTTTAAGTCTTATCCAACTCCACTGAAAAGAATAGGAGACTCCCCTTGATAGTGGCGAGGGGCACAAGATTCTTCAGGTATTTATTCTGACATTATTATAGTAATTTTCGAGTTACCCACCTTGTCTCTCATGCAGTGAGACCTATAGATAAACATGCAGAAACAGATCAGCGGTTCAGGTGCTCAGAAAGAACTAATATTATCACCCAATACCTAATACAGATTCACCTATATCCTATTGTTCGAGTCTGCAGCGTCCAAAAGTATGAATGGGTTTTTCAATAGAAAAATTGTTAAAGAAAAATGGGATATTAGCCTCCAAAATAAGTGCATGATCAGGATCAGAAGGCAACATTAGCTTTGGCTTGATTCCATATTATTGAGAACTTGAAGGTGAGAGAAAGCTTGGCCTCTGTGAATTAGCAGGGGATGTAAATTACTACCTGTGTAATGAACAGGTCAGTAATTTAAAAGCTAATGTAACTCGACCACATCATCAAATCTACAGACATTGGAAAATGTCAGACAATGGAGAGATCCTCGCAGAAACTCCTTCTAGTGTTCAATCTGCATAAACTGTAATTGTCTGCCAAGCAATAAAATCATTTCAGTCTTTTTAACTGTGAAAGAGCAGATTTCCAAGTACTACAGACTTTTATTCTTTGGATGTAAAGGACTGTTCAAGGGCAGGGGCAGCCCTTCAGCCACAGTGCAGAGATGCTCATGCCAGTCCTCCCTCCTCTCCTTCCACTAAGCAGCCTCAGGCTTAGTCTGTGAGGAGCTACCCATGCCATGAGCACTGCTTGGATTTCTTCCTGGAAGGACCTGGGAGGTTTGCTGCAGAGGGGTCCGTGAGCAAGCGAGGTTGGCTGCAGGGTGATTAGCTGGGAGCACAGGAGAGATACAGGAAGTAGGTCATGCTCACAGGACAGACAGTGTTCACCTCTCTTCAACAAAGAGGAGAGGAGAGGGAAAGACCCCAAACCAAGTACCTCACTTACCTTCGTTATCTGCAGATGTTTTAAATATTTTTCTGTGGTCCATAGTGTTGAACACATACGTGGTTGACAACTGCTCTATAATTCTAAGTTTGGCCACCCTAAGCTAAAAAAGAGGCTTTACATCCCTAAGCCAGGACTCTACTAATAGAGATCTTCACAGCTAAAAAATGTGAAGCCAGGTACCTTAAGGGTGGAGAAAGGATTAAAAATGACTCAAGCCTTTGCATGGTGATTTGATTTCCCAGGACCAACCACAGAAAGTGAGTACTGATGAACATGAAGACAGAGAATAGAAGGAGCATTTTTCTTGGAAACCTGCTTGAAAAAGCTGTGGTCGTCTTCTGAAACGGCAAGAAACAGGAAATATACAACTTTGAGATATTTCCAGGCTTGCCTGCCAAACCTTGGAGAATAAATAGCCAATATCAGAGGCTTCTAAGATGTTAGAGTAGGTAAGAAAAATTATCATAAACTCATGAGAATTTTATGAAAGCATAGTTTGTCTAGTTTTCACAAAGTTATTGTGGTTTTGCCATTCTGTATTAAAACAATAATTTAATTCATTGCTCTATCATAGTTGGTGGTATATCCAAAATCTGCTGCAAAAAGACATCTTATTTCTCTAGGCTGGCAAGCCCCAAATACAGGAAAGTGCCTGGCGCTTCCATGTATTTCCATAGGACATTCACTGGGTTACGGACGTTACAGCACTTCGTGAGCTGGCTTAAAATCTGGTAAAGCATGAATCTGTGTGCAACAAATGTCAGCCCTGGACCTTAAACAGTCAGGAAAGATCCTGCACATCATTGATGTAAATGGGAAAGGTATTTTCAGAGGACACCACAACAGTGAATGAAAATTGTTGCTTCTTCTAGGTAGCAATAGTTCATGGAAAGGAGTAAAAGTGATGAAATACTGACAATGGGAAAATAATGCCAGAAAACTGGGGTTTGGGTGATTTCTAGAAATAGGTTCAGGATCCAAACACCAGCATTTTTCCAAGTACCCTCCAGAAACATGTAGCATGAAGATGATCAGGTTCATGTTGACAGTATTCAGCATGATATGTGACCATTTATGCTTGTATGCAAATTATTTGCCTGACTCTATTCACCACATGGCACAGTACTGAGGAAAGGTGTTAGAGACAGCTTCTTTTCCGTGGAGAAGGAACCCTCGGCTGGAGACATGGTTCATTCTGGTTTATAGTCTGTGAATCTAGGAGGCATGAAGTCAAGTGGTTATAATGTGTGTGCAGCTGCATCATGCCCCTCTGTTCTTCCATAATGTGCTAAGTGAAAAGAAGGTCTGCGGCGAGGATGGGCCAGGTTGTTGTAGCAGGATCTACAACACGAAAACCTGGATAGCACAGAGCTGCTGTAGGGCTCCTCTGAATGACTCCTAGCTGGAAACTGAGCATGTTCCCAAGAAAGCACAGTTAAACTTGCTTTTATAATTCCCAGAGACCCACCACTATTCTCAGTAAAGTGTTTCAGTGCCAAATTAACATCACTATGAAAGTGCCATACCTCATTTCAAGTTCGGATTCGCCTTGGTCCAACTTCCAGCAGCTGGAGCTTCTTATACCTTTCCTTAGCACACTGCTGAGGCCTTTATTACAATTTTGATTCCTACACAGACATTTGTAGGCTGTGATGAAGTTACCCCTTAGTATCTACCCCCTGTAGTTAGCTAAATAAATACAAAATATTTAGTCTTTTGCTCTATGACATAGAATCATAGAATCATTTAGGTCGGAAAAGACTTTTAAGCTCATCAAGTCCAACCATTAACCCAGCACTGCCAGGTCACCACTAAACCACAACTTCACATCTTTTAAATACCTCCAGGGATGGTGACTCAACCACTTCCCTGGGTAGCCTGTTAACATCCCTTTTTATCACAATGCATCCACCCTTGAATCAAATGAATGCAAATCATCGTTCATTGAAGTCCCAGGTCTTGTGTTCACTCCTTTTCAGTTTGACTAGAAAATCCAATAAGAAACGATAGACCTGCATCTATTATTCACTTTTATTTTACTGGGGGATTTTCTAAGTGCATCTCAGTGTGCAGGCACTGCAGAGGCCAAGGACTGAATATACCATGAATCTGAGACGTTAATAGATCAATTTATATATTTTTTGTCTAACTGTCATTACTTTAAATCCATTGGGTCTCCTTTCCTCTTCAAGAGGAACAAAGGACATTCCAACTCTCCCCAAGAAATGGAGGGCTCACGAAGGAAACAAAGAGACAGGCCATGTAAAATAAAAAATCCTCACCTTGCATCAGCAGGAGAGACTCGGTGTGTTTCTGTGGGGAGTTGTACCCTCATGAATTGTGAAGCTCCTGCGGCAGCACCGGCACCACTCATGTTCCCAGAGCTGTGCGGAGGCAGAGGGGCAGCGGATAGGAGCCAACGGCAAAGGAGGGGTAAAGCCTTTCCCTGTGGCTGTGGCAGGGAAGAACAAACCCCCTGCCTTGGATCTGCGCTCGGAGCCAGGTTTGCTTTTGCTGTGTCGGAGCTGGAGTCTGTACACTGCTTCGAGCTCAGGCTGCTGTGTGAAACCTGTGCTCTCAGCAGGGATATATCCCCTGGCTGTGGAGAGCATCCTGCACCCCATCATGGTACCCACGCTCTTGTATGAATTCCTCATCTCATTCCTCCTTTTCCGTTAGGGTTTTGTCTTCCCTTGGCGAGAGCCAGAAAATAGTCCTGTAGCAGCAAGAGCAGGGGATCATGCCTGGCTCTCTTACAGTGCTTTCTGCCTGGAAGTCTCACCAGGATCACCCACCCAGGTCAAACCTAGATTTAACTGGCAGCAAAAACCCAGTCTGCCTTTCTGTTAGTTTTGTGATTGATCTTCATTATGTAATTTCTCATCTATCGCTGGCCTGGGATTGTATTGCAGTACCGTAAGTACGAGTGCAGCTATTTACAAATGGAGCGGTAAAGGGATTTGTGCACGCTAGGTATTTATTTCTAATTGCTGCAATATTTTAATTAGAGTAAATGGGGAAAAACATTAAAATGAGTTTTCTAGGCCCGTGTCGTTACATCTAGGTAAAACAAGCCATGGCTGGGGAGAAAAGTCCGTGTTCAGTTTTCTCTCAAAGCACAGAGGAAGCGATATGAGCCAAGCAAGAGGCAGCACGTGGGGCGTTGTAGCTTTCTGCCTGTGCTTGGGAACCTGCCACCACAAAAGGTACGTCTGCACTGGTGTCAAAGGTGCGATGGCAGCAGGAGATCAAACACAGGCTTCTGCAGGGGTTGCTGCTCGGGTCCTGGGGTCTGGGATGCACTCTGGTTGCTGGAATGCATTTCTGTGCAGTTTTCATTGCTGGAGATAGTTGGATTAAAGCTGGCGTGGGAGTATTTCCAGGCACTACAACCCTCCCTTCCCACTGCTCTGCAGACACACGCACACACAGATGCACACATACATAGCTGTGGCTTGGACTCACCCTCTTCTGCCCGGTCCTCCTCGTCGGTGCTGCAAGCAGTGCTCTTTGCTTTTGCTAACAGCATTGCGGATACAGGCTGAGGGTTGTACCCCGACTGCCTCTTATACCCAGGCGGATCTTACAATGCAAGAATAGTTAGCTGCACAATATGGAGTGCACAGTTAAAAAGCTCCCCCACGATAAAAGTCATCACAGAACTCATTCAGACACAAGTCTCCCCTGCACACAGTGGTGGGTTTGGTAGGCTGTTGCCTTGCATCGTTTGTAACTGAGCAGAATTAGTGCGAGATGCTACTTTTCCCGTTTTTTTTTTTTAAATACAGGTGTGCGTGGAGAGGTGCCTTTCTCTCTCAGTTTCTTTCCAGCCTGTGTGCCTCCTGGCACTACACAGCAGTCAGTGTCTGTTGTTCAGATGTTCACCTTTCCCTTTTGTTCTAGCCAATTTATCGATACAGTGTGAGAAAACAAGTCAAGAGAGAGGGTTACAACGTTCGTTTCGAAGAGCCAGAGTGAGTGGTACATTTGTACTTCTGACTTGTTTTCTTTTATTGCATAATAAAAAGTTAAGAAGCCAAGTACTTTGTTATGTGAGCAGAAAATACTTGTGCCCGCAATTTAACCCTTCAAGTGATGTATGGGAATCAAAGCGTAATCCGTGGAGTTTTTGAAATGATTGAAGGTGTTGTAGTGCCACGCTTCCTCTGGTTCTGCAGTCCCAGCAAGCAGGTTGTAACACAGATCTTACTGCTTTTATACTTTTAACTGACTTTTCTTTACACAACAGTTCGCACAGGCATAGCTTGCCCGGCCTGCTCGTAAATTAGGCAGTGTAACAGAAACCATGGAGAGGCTTGAGTCCTGGACAGTGTTATCACTCTATGTGTCAATAATGACTTTAATGAGTTAATAATGACTTTAACTGAGCAGACACTACTTGTGAGCATCTTATTACCATTGAAGGCATTTTTCCTTACTTCTGTCCTTAAATATCTCAGTTGAACTATGCAGACAAAATAACATCCTCACCCGTTGCATAAAATCTGAAGAAATAATTAAGGAGTTAAATGAAATATTCCTGTTGAGAACAGAAAGAGTTGTGGCTGCTTTTAATGAAAAATATCTTCTCATGTACAAGTCTTGGGGGAAAAAAATAGAAAGCATTTTTTGAACTTCTATCCTCTTATTACATTTTTAGCATTGGGTACAACTTTAACACTGCTCATCAGAGTAATTAGCTATTTACCATTTAAATCATGGTGAAAGTATCTTAAAACTTCTTTTGTGCCCTTATCGCTTTTTAAGGAGCACATTTATACACAAATTGCTTGGCATCTCTGTATCAAGGCTTTGATCTCCTGCACTATCAATTGTTGGCTCAGGTACAAGAGACTGTAAAATATACAAAGCTGTCTGCTCTAGACTCCAGTTGAAATAAAAAAGGAGGCTGTAAATACACAGCCACTCATTAGCTAAGTCAGTCAATATTTACATGTTGCAAGTATAATGCCTTCTTTATGTTAGATAAATTATTTAATTCAGCCTCTATGAAACTTCCTTTCAAGACACTAAC
Organism: Bucorvus abyssinicus; assembly: GCA_009769605.1. Taxonomy (NCBI): domain Eukaryota; kingdom Metazoa; phylum Chordata; class Aves; order Bucerotiformes; family Bucorvidae; genus Bucorvus; species Bucorvus abyssinicus. Next base: position 12,117,202 of record CM020042.1, read on the forward strand.
ATTTACAAATAAATAAGTTTTTAGTCCCTTTACTATAATCACAGCCTGAATACGATCCTTTTCTTCCTTTTCTTTTTTTACCCCAACTACTTACTCCCAACATGAAGGAGTGTTTTATGATTGATACATGAAGCCATTTATAATTTATTGCCATATAGTGTCTTTTCTTTGAAAATGTCATCAAACTGGGCAACCAGATTTTGTGTTGAGGTTTTTTCCAAGTTTGCTGTTAATGCTGTATGCTATAGACTTAGTGCACCATCACTGGAGAATTAAAGTTCAAGGCTATAGGATCTGGCAGTCGCTGGCATCACCAGAAAAATATTAGATGACATACATCTGTTGATGACTCGTTTCTTAATTGATGCTTTCCAATACATTAGGGCTAGAAGAAACCGTGCCTTTCCCTCTGTGTTAGGAGAGGAAGTTGTGCCTCTGTTGTTCCTCTTCTCTCTCTGCTAGGACTTTTTGTTGTTCTCCAGCCCGTTCTGGCCCATCAAGTCAGCTCAGAGCTCTGTGTCTTCTTATTATTTTAGTACTTGAAATAGCACATGAATGTCATGATTGCAGATGATTATAACAATAAACAGGACAGTAGCAGCATCTCTTGGAAAGAGCAGGGATTGAGAGGAAAAGGATTTCTGGCCTTACGTACCTACAAGAAAATACAGACTCGTGTGTTCAGGTACTTTTGGGTACAGAGGGGATTAAGTTATAAGCTTAAGTTCTGTTTCCAGTATTCTAAAAAAAAGGTGTGGGTTTTGGGGTATTGGGGTTTTTTTTTTAATTAAGATACATTCAGACTGTTTTCAGCATGTGGCTTGGAAACTTTTTTTTTTTTCCATTTGTATATGCACATAAAAATATTTTCCTGCTATTATGTATTTCTAGCTGGTTTTTGTCATCCTTGTAACATTTCTGTGGCGAATTACATTAGCGACATTTTTGTGTAAGTGTTTCAAAATATGTTTCAGAGATGTAAGGATGCAAGTGACATTATTTGCAGATGTCACCTCTGACAGTTTTAGAATTTTTATGTGTTTCTTCAGTGGCTCTAGTAATGACTGTTATCTTCAGCATTATTATACCCAATGATTGACTGTATATAGTCATTATTTCCTTAGTGAAAGTCCTTAGCAGTATGGCACTAAAGCTGTGTGTGTCCTAAAGGGATAAACAAAGAGTGTTTTGTATGGGGAATGCAGATATAGGGTAGGTTTCCCGATGAAGACAGGCATATTCCATAGAGGAGGGTAGAACACAAAGCAGTATTTTCCATTTTGTACTCCTTAAAAAAGGGAGAAAAAATGACTTTTATTCTTTCTCCACCCTGAATCTTCTATTTGTGCATATTCCTAGAAATTCCACTGGTGCCAGTGATTTATTGAAAGATTTAGGACCCACCTAGCTTTTATCTTCTGCAATTCATCCACTTACTGATACTGCAGCCCAGGAGAGCCATATAAAAAAACATAGGCAGGTGAATTGTGACAGAAACAGCATGGTCCAGTTAACTTGGGGTGCTCCTAAGTCATCTGAGGGGCTGATGCCAACCTCTCTTGCAAAGCTTTGCTAGTTCCTAGCAAGCTGAAGGGATCACTCACATGGCTTGCAAACACAGTGAGTCCTAATGGCTTGGTTATACCCTGGTCTCCTTGCGGGGGGTCACATCTCTGCTCTCTCTCCCTCCTCCTCCAGCTTGTTGTCACCTCTCACAGAGCCCAGCCACATCAGGCAACACATGGCTGTGGGTAAATGCCTTTTGCTCCCAGCTCAGCTTGGATGGGTGAAATCAGGCTGGGTGAAAGAGGTTTGGGAGACCAAATGAAACAGGATAAGCAAAAAAATCTAGTGTGTATAGTGAGGGGAAAGGAGGGAGGGAGGAAGGGATGGGGGAAAGGAGGATTATTTCCAAGCTAACTGTAAATCCGTGGTGATTTTGTGTTTGAGACTAATCTCCTATCAAAATCGTTGCTTGGACAAAGAAGCAAACAAACTTTCAGTTGGTGTGAGCAGTTACCCCTCTTGCTAGAGGACACAGCTCGGTTCACAACACCGTGAACGTATTATCCCACACCTGCATCACAGGGGTCCTTCTTCAACCACCTGAAATTCCCCCCCTTCTGTTTGTTTTCTTTGTGGGTACCTAGTGCCTATATTTAATTTCCGACCAGCCTCGGTGTCGAGTGAGCCTCGCAGAGGCTGAGTGCAGGAAGCCTGAGCCAGCACGGGGAACTAAACCGGGACATACCTCTACGCCACTTGAGAGGTCAGAGCGGTGGAGCTGACCCATACCTTGTAGCCGTCAGGCTCCTGGGGACTGGAGATAGTGCGGAGCCAATGTACTTGATTTTAAAGTGGGAGAGAGCTGCAAGATCCTTTCTTCACACAGCATTTCCTTCTTGAAGTGGTATTAACTGTTGGCTCTAAAGAAAGCATGTTCTCATACTAAAGATTACACTAAACCCCACCGTGTATTATTTATAGAGTAGCTCCCAGGGAATATTTCCTAATTTGAAGGAAAAGCTTGCGGATTTTTTGATGACCAGAAGATTTTCTACTCCTTTGACCACTCATTTTATACTTGTATTTGACTACTGTGAAATGATTTCCTGTTACTAGCATAAAACAGATCTTTTGTGCTGTTGTTTCTCTGCCTTAAAGATGTGGAAATACAGATTTAAGGAGAGTTATGAAGGAAAGCAAACTCATCCATTAAGGTGACCTTTGCACTATGATCCTGTGCAATTCAGACCTGTGCTATGTGGTGAAATGTAATAATGTCCTTTATATTTTATTTATGTGAAAAAATGTCATTATATTTCATGCATGACAACTGATTGGTAGCTGGGTTTGGGTCCTTTCTCACTAGCCATATGTACTGCATATGGACTGGGAAGGCGTAGAAGCATACTTTTAAGTTGTGTGGACAGTATATCAGAGTATCTCCCCATGCTACCAATTAATCTCATAAAATGTTAATGTAATCCCTCCACAAATATGTAAACACAGTGCCACTCCGAGTCTGGCAAATAATAAACAATAGTTATCTTATCCTGGGCTTTTCCTTCATGTAATTCTCAACAATAATTTAGTCCTTGTCTTCCACTCTGAAGGATTCAAATGGAATGACCTTAATTCTGGTTTTGTTTGCTCTCTATCTACTAAGCAGCTGCAGTGAAGACGAAGACAAACAGTGGGTTAACAGTGGTACCTTTTATAAGGCTGATTAGTTCTTAAAATATGCTCAGTGGAAACAAAAAACCATGAAATGAGGTCTGAGAGAGAGACTTTGACTCTTTGCATTGAATCTGCTACATTTCTTTCAGTAACCCACAGATACTGACTTTTCAATGAAATATTTTCTTGGAGGCCAGTTGTTTTTGCCAGCACAGCCTGTATAATATTTCAGAAGTGCAAGGTACGTACTTCTAAAATCATTTTATCGCATTCATTTTTCTGGCTCAGATGAGAACTTTGTGGCGGATGAATTAAAAATATTTACTGATATTGCATATCATCCATATTTTAGTGATTGTATATATAATCAGCTGTTAAAACCAACACTAGAATTGATACGGGCGATAGCAGTAATGGGTGCAGCTGGTATTCCTGCAATTTATAAGCACTTGGCAGAAATATATTTTTAATATGTGCAAAGAGTGTAGGAGAGAAGTGACTCGAGACAATGGGTTGACAACATGGTTTATGGTGTGGCTTAACAGCACCTGACAACACCCTGCAAATTTTAGGACTGGTTGTGGACAAGAGTTTAGCCATCAGTCAGCAAGGCAAAATGTACTTACCTGAGCTGCTGTTAGCTAAAGCCACTGCCTGATAGAAGGGTGAAATAACGCCTTGGTCGGGGTTTCTGTTAGTACACCCATCTCCCCCAAAGTTTTACCCCCATGGTCTGCACCGTTTGCTCCTTACAGAAGCAGAGGGCAGAGCAAGCTTGCTGATTTAGCCAGCTCGCTAAATCACCCACATCCCCTTCCTGAAGCACCTAGGCATTCCTTAGATGTCTCCTATAGAAATCCTGACCCAGCCTGACCCTGCTTATCAACCGCTTGTTGTTCTTTCAAAGAGTTGAAAGGATTACAGCAGATTAGCTAACACAGCTCCCTTCCCTGTATTGTTCTGACAGTCAGTTCTATAATAAAAATAAAGTAACAATTTTAAAGCAAGTTTTAAGAGTGGGCATACTTCTAATTGGCTGACTCTCATGTTTTGGTACAGTTGAATTAATTTTTGCAATTTTTTTAATCTGTGTTTATCAGCAGCTAGCTATTTCCTCCCTGCCTCCCCTCATTTTTTTTCTGGATCTGGTTTACCTCATATATAGCAAAATTCCATCCTCTGAGAAGACATTTTCCCGTCTGTTGTAAAGTATATGTTTGTGTTCAATGCAAAATGTGCATAAATGCATTTTTCATCTCGTTCTCATGTCCACTTTGATTTTTAAAATACGTAGCTGTTCATGTACCTGGCACCATCAAGAATAAGCACAAGGTATTTGGGCATTAAAAAACAAGGGTTCCCAAGAAGACAGAAAAGAAGAAAGTAGCTGCTACAAAGCTGGAACAAAGGCATCATGAGAGGGAAATTCTAAGGGAAAGTCAAGTTCCCGAGCAAGTCATGAACCTAAATTACTGAGTTTGCAATAATTTTGAGTTTAAAAGAAGAAAGTTGGTTTGGATAGTAACTTCAAAGCCCGTCTCTCTGATGAGACCTGAAGAACTGAGTTTCTGGAGTTGCTTGTAGACAGCAACAGAACAATATGGCACCAGTTCTCTTTTTGTAAACCAATAAATTATTCCTTTAATTTTTATCTCACATTTGGTTTTGATTCACTGGGCTTCAGTGACAGTAATCCTTATTTTCATGGGTGTTTGTCATCCTGAAAAGTTCCATGTGCTTTTTCTGGCATCAGTAACTTCCTTGAGGTCAGATCAGAAGACAGGAATGCACAAAATTCAGTGGTGAATGTTGAGCCTTGTTTGAGTGTGTGTCCAAGAGGGTGGCTTTGAGGTGAGCAGGCTCGGACAGCCACCGGACCTTCTGCCTGCAGAGCACCAGTGGCTCCCTGCTCTGTGCATGGCTCATGCTGGCCAACCCATCCTGGAGCACTTCCTAGGCTCAACTGTGCCCGTTCCTATGGGCTTGCTGTCCCCTTGGCCTGCAGATCTGGCCTTAGGGGGACCCTGGGCCGGTAAGAACATGCCCAGAGAGCCATCTCTTAGTGTTGCACAAATGGTTGTAACAAACGCTTGTCCTTTTTTATGCCAAACTCCATCCTCAGGTTTTTTTGTAATAAAGTCTCCTTTGAAACATATTTTCATCTCTCTAGTCAAAGGGAGGTCTACTTGATCCTCATCATCTGGACACTGCGTTAATGCTTGCATGGCACAGAGCCAGGTAGGACTAAGGGCTCAGGATGTCTTAGGAGACTTTTTAGAAATTCCGGAAAGGGAGTCACTTTGATTTAGAGGCTGAACTGTGGGTTTGAGAGTTGACATGTTGGCAGTAAGATCTGAAATCACCTTTTGGGTTTGAGCAGTTGCATGGAACCCAGCTGTTCACCACCTACCTGAACGGGTGTGAGGAGTTACACAGCACTTTTCGTGCTCTTCAATTTAAAGAGACATGAGACAACCCTGGTCTGGAAACTGCATAGCCACAGTAGCTGTGTCACTGTGGCTTGACCTAATAAGCCCTGCTGAGGTGCAGAAACACAGAAGATTTGGCAGTTCTGTCATTTTCCTTGATCCCTGTCTGGAGCAAGTCCCTTTTCTCTCTCTCTGTCACTTGTGTCTGTTAGGTATGCAGAACAAACTCTTATTTCTTTTTGTTGCCAAGTTATTAATTGATGTTCAGGAGAGGATGGGAGGAAAGAAGCTTTGTCTGGCTCTGAAAAGCACCAGATGTGCTTTTTTGAATTGAGGAGAGGAATTAATTAAAATGAGGTAATAATATTAATCTGTCGACTGCGGTTAAGGTTGACTGTAACAGGAGGGGGAGCTCTCAGCGCATCAGGCAGGGGGAAGGGGGCTGATGGGGAACCCAGCTCTCCCAAACCAGCGGGGGGCTGGGGACCCTCCTGCGCTGCAGCAGGAATCGGGGAGGGTTGTCTTGTCACCCCCTTCAACGAAATACCTGTGTGACTCTGCTGGGCTGCTGCCACGCTCAACCCAAAGGCAGAAGCAGGAATGAATATTCAGTGATGAATGCGGGTGGAAATGCTGATGGGAGGAATGAAGCACAAATTAAGAAGCATTGGGATTCTTCTTAAAGTGTGTCTGTTTTGATTGCTATTTCTGTAGATTTTTTGCTATGTATTATATTGTTTAACAGAGCAAAAGAAAAACAGAATACATGTTTACTGTGTACTAAGCTGTAAGTACCTTTTTCAGACATCAGTAATCATCCTTTCCAGCTGAGAAGGCAATACACTTGCAATAGAGCTCTCCAAAAAACAGCAATTGTCCTATTTTAATGTTTCTGAAGCTATCCCTTATGGAAAAGCTCTCCTGAATTTAATAAGGGTAAACCAAACAGGGCTATATAGTAATTTCACAGAATTAAAAGAGAATTAGGAATTCAGCAGGAATTATACCTCTGCCACAGGCGAGGCTGGCATTAGCTGATGCGAGGCTGTGTGCAGACCTGCCTCTGCCTTGAGAGTAAACAATCTCTGTGCGTGTATGCGAGCGTGAGAAATCCTGACTTACTACCCAGTCTCAGAGGTGTTCACGTGCACATTCTCTGCCGGAGGTGCCAGGCATGCGTCCGTTGCTCCTTGCAGCAGCAGAGCATGGAAAGGCAGGATGACTTCGCTCTCGCAAGCGCTTGCGAAATGCGGGGCCAGCTGGAGTCCAAGGTGAACTCTTAAGAGAGTCCCTGTACTTCAATGTTCCTTGGCAAATTGTATGAATACGACCAATTTCTCTAGCTTTTAAAAGTAATTTCTGAGAAAACTAGAAATGGCAAGGGATTTGGGGATGCAATACCCATGGGAAGTCTTTGCGGTACAAATGTCCAAGTAATTTCGTTATTTTGAAGTCCCCACTCTTAAGCTTTAAAAGCACATGGACTCCATGATAGGACAATCTTTTTTCCCCAAAGGACAAACCATTTTCCTGTTACACATAATACTTATTAAAAAGTTTTATATTTGTTTCAAACTTTTATTTTTCCCTTCTTCACCTAAATTATTTTGGTATTAGTCAGAGAGCTGCTCCTTGGAATATGTGTTTTTATCAGTTCCCTTGCAGGGAAAGCAGCATCTCCTACTATTTTCTTTTTTTTTAGATTCCCAATCTGACACACGGAGGAGCTGAGCACCTGAGAGGCAAAAACTTCTTTCAGGTGCTAAGTGTGTGCCACCAGCCATCCCCAGTGCAGGAGGCACATGGGACATGGGGTGGTCCCAGCACTGCTGGGCTCAACAAACACTCTGGACAAAAAAACTCGCAGAATAAGGAGGAATGAGGAAAACGTCATTCTCATTTTACAGACTTGAAGGGGTGAAATTCATGTCAACAGGTATTACCGCTCAATTTAAGCCACTCTGTGCAGTTTTTCCACTGCCTGTGCCAGCAGCTGAAATCTCGCCTTGCTCCACGTGTGTGGTATATTGGGCAGCTGAAAGCTGCAGCACGTGAACCTCAGTGTCTCCACTAAAGATGGTGAGCACATCAATAGCTGTTTGAGTGCAGGTTCTGGCCCTGGGTAAGACGGATTACCTGCAATAGTCATTTTTTTTCTTGCTTTCTTTAAGACTCTTGAGTTTTATCGATAAATTAGGGCTGTTTTGTCTGCAAATCCATGGAACTTTGGTGACATCCAGTGACAGGTTCTGCTGGAAGGTGTTTTTTTCCCCCTGGAATGACAGGAGAGAAATGCTGGTACCCTGCTGGTTTCCCCTAATGGGATCAGCAGATGAATTTGAACACAGGTTGAAAATCAGATACTCTCAAACCACATACTACTGATTTTTTTAAGGCAGTCGGGATTTACGTTAGGTTTACCTTCGATCTTTAACATGTAAATAGTTGTTGAAATAGTTAATTAATCACAAGTTAAAGCCAATATCTTGCCTGGCGATCCATTTAAATAAGCTAAGACTCTTCGGAGAACTTTCTCAGGGCTCTTCCCTTTCTTCTGAGAAAGAAAACTAGAATCTCTTAAAGAAGTTGTCTGAATGTCAAAGTTTGACCTGTGAATAGTGTCTGATGTTTTAATATGTTTTCAGATAGTTTAATTAATAGTGGATTAAAACCTCATTTCTTGGGGGGAAAAAAAAGGAAAATCAGTGATTACATACTCTGACAGTGATATAAAAAGTAATAAACTAACTGTGGTAACTTACATAAAAAGTCAGATATTCACAGATTAAATTTTAAAGGCCAGATTATTGCATTCCTGTCCTAAAGGGTAGTGTTTTAAGCTAAGTAGAATCTGGGGTTAAATGACATTGCAAGCTGGAGAGAAATTGATGAATAGTTAAAAACTATATTCAAGCTAAATTGCCAAATGGTTAGCATTGTATAGTAACATTCAAATCACGGCAATTGTTCTTGTAATAAATATAATTTCTATAGCGGTTCCTTAGATTATTCAGTTAATCGCCAGCCCTGTTTTACCTCTTTATAATAATGTGCGTTTTCTTTTTTTTAAAAAAAAAACTTGGTTATTTCTTTGGTCAGGGCCTATTTGCTCCTTTTTTATGTGAGATTTTCAATACTCGGCAATGATGCCGAGCAAAAAAGGTCCATCCACTTCACTTGTGATGCCTCGTGCATTACCTAAAGCACAACAGAACAATGGCAGACAACAGAGCCTTTCTCCCCGCTAACAATGCAGTCACCATGACAACCAGCAGAAGAACGTTTGGCCAGAAAAAGCTGGGAGCTTGGCGGACCGGCCTAATCAAAAAATGGAATAACATGACAACAATTACACTGATGAGTGAGAGGGAAGCTACAGATGCATTCAGACACCTATGGCACTGCGGGCTGGATGCATTCAGCTTTTTCTCCTTTTTTTTTTTTTCTTTTTTTTTCTTCTTTTTTCTTCTTTTTTTTTTTGTTTAGTGTCTTCTGTTTTTTAAGAGCAGGTAAATAGACAAGATCGAATTGTGTAACAGAATGTCAGTGCTCTAGTTAAATTGAAAATTCCTTTTCTTTTGCTGTGCTACTTCAAGCACACTGAAGAGGCTTTAGGAGAGATGAGGTTTTGAAGTGAAATATGTAATAGATACAATATGAGTGTCACAAGGCAACTTTATTTAGCTTTAAAAATGTAAACTCAGATTTTCAAATGCGCGGATGCAAATAAATATGACCGGCTTGTGTTATGAATAACCGACCTCGCCTTTCACTGTAATTTCAGAAAACTGGGCACGTGTCAAGCATTGATTAGAAGTGATGGTTTGTTATTTTTAAACCAACCCCTTCTGCATATTAGTATCCACTGTAAAATTTATCACAGCGTTTTGTGCAGACCTCTCCTCCAGCTCCAAGGAAATTCGAACTGCAACTGTACATATGCCACAAATCAATCAACAGACATAACAATATACTTCTCTGAGATATCCCAAATTTAGCGTCATGCTAATAGCCTCCTATTATAAGCTCCCAATTGTACGTTAGAAGTTCTGGTATTTTCTTTATAGGAAAGGGGGGAAGGGAATTTTCGCTGCTATCACTGAAAAATGTGTCGGTGATTTCTAAGGTTAAGAATAATTTCTACGTTTTAGGGAAAGGGATGGAGGAGGGAAGTCCACTGTTTTCAAATGGTGGGGTGTTTGAGGGATAGCCAGGAGGTGTTTTAGCGATTTGAAAGCAGCAGTGGGCACAAAACCCTGGCCATTTCTTTGTGTTGATCTAACAATGGCATGCTGGATTTGTGCGGCCAGTCCTTCCCATACTATCCCCTGCCTTAGCCACAAGTGCCTCTATACTCCCTCCTGTCCCTTTTCATGCTTTTGCTGCCTCTTGAGTAAATCTTGCGTCCAGCTTTAGGTAAGTCAACTTGTGGAATTATTAATTATTTAAATGCATCATTAAAACCACTATCTGAAAAAAAAATGCTCAGGCAAACCCTTGTGCTTACTTGAAGCACTTTGAACTTGACTGATTGTGTAAAGGAGCCTTCAAAGAGGAAGCCAGGGGATTCTCCTACCAGGAGTAAATCTTTGCCTGGCACAGCTGTTGGTCCTCGTCACTGAGCCTCCACCATGTAGGATGGGGAGACTGCTGAGCACCAGGGATGGGCCACGCTCAACTCCACAAATTGAGAGTGGAATACAGGCTAACAGCAAAGCTGAGCAGTGCTTTGCATGCAGTGGTCATCACACACTGTCATCATCTCTTTAAGTTAGCGATACAAGAGATTTAAGGCTGCTAACTTCTACTTCTCTGCCACTCTCCCACTAAATTATGCTCTCCTGCTTGCCCACCAGGTTCCTAGCACCAACTTCACATCGGAATTCAGTGATTAGATAAAGATATCCTATAGAGATGCTTAAACCGATATGCTCCTTGTTTTGTACACGTATAAAACTCCCTCTTGCCCTCTGAGATTGTTTACATTTCACTTGGACACTGATGCTGATCATCTCCTTCGTGCAGCTATCTAAAACCTGCCATCCTCACTGAAAGTGCCTTAAGCACACCTGAGCTCAGGCTTTTTGCAAATCAACTTCCCAGACCAGCAATGAGCTCATCTCAACATAAAAGCACTAACCCCCATCACGCTCATCTTGGAATTGGTGCTACTGATGCTGTGAAGAGGGATGGAGGCAAATTAGAAGATCGTTTGCTGGGCACCATTTAGATTAAATTAGATGTATGTTGGAGAGGTTAGGTATGGATGACAATGGCAAAGCTTAGCAGAAACGTTAGGAATAAGATAGAAAGGGGGGAAACCGGGGAGATTAAGAGAATAGGGACTGTGCTGAAGACAAGTTCAGGTCAGCCATACCTAGGCTGGGGAGTGGGGATAGAGGGGACATTAATCCAGAGTAGAACAAGGCTGGGGCCGTAATCATGGTTGTACAGCAAGCTACCGTGCTTGCCCTGGCACCCTGTGGCCCTTGGCTCTGTCTCCTCCTCTTACACCAGGCCTGTTGTTGCTGCACCTGGCCTTCTGCTTACCTAATGAGTGCAAAACATTAGAAGATGCAGGATTTTTCTTCTTGTCTTCTTTTCTTTCGACAGAAGACCATGCCCCTTGCTCTACTTCTGGCTCTCCACCACATTAATTACCCTCAGTCACCCATGAAGGGAGGCAGAGAAAGAAGATACATCATAAGAAAGTGGGCCTTGTTTCTACTAGAAGTGGGGCAGCAAAGCCTCCACCTGTCCCAATCCACTTCCATCCTTAGCGCAACCTGCAAGGAGATCTCAGCAAACTGCAGCTGACAGGAGCATTTGCAGGTTGCTGGAGCACAATGCAAGTCTCCATCCATCCATTGATACTTCATTGAATACCTCATTGAACTTTCAAGGTTGGGTTTTTTTTTCCTTTCTGCCCTTCTTACATATACTCCCTGTCCTGTCCTGATCACCTGTCTTCTCTTCCTTGCCCAAGGCCCCTCACTTTTCTTTCCATTGAGCCTCTTGTAACTAATGTACTCGTAAATACCAAGTTATGCCCCTTGCAGCCTGACCCAGGCAGTTTAGCTGAAGTAAAATCTAAGCTGGTCTTACCTAAGGGATTTGCTCTTTGTAAACAGCCAAGAGGTCTGGTATCAAGGGATAGCAGAAAAGTGGTTCGTGTTTCTAAATGATCAGTAAAAAGAATGCTAAAGAGGAATGGGCAGCCACACTTGCAAATAAGGATCCTGTCTCAGTTTTCAAAGTTTTTGGGTCATTGTGTCCAGAAGAAATGCCCTGTGGGTTCAGTGAATAAACTTTCTAGAGAAAAGACAAGCCAATAGTCTATAATAGAGTGAGGAAGGCTGACAAGCAAACCAGCCCCGAATCTAAGGGGTTGAAATGCAACAGGAAGAATAGCAGGCTGGGAACTTGGTACAGCCTTCACCTTTTTCATTATTTTTTGTAAGTAAAAAGGGGAAAGATGGATGATGTTCAGCTGACAGAATATCATGAACAGACACAGTTGCTGCTGCTCTGAGGATCAGAAGCAGCAAATAGCACAGTCCTTTGAACAGCCAGCAGCAGCATTGCTTCCTCCGACACCTGCTCTGACCAGTGGATTGGGCTCCTAGGAGGGATCTTGCTGGACCTGAAAAGGTGAGCTCTGGGCTGCGGGGAAGTTGGAAGCTAGAGAGTAACACAGTGCTGAGACTTTCCTCAGCAGTGACAAGTAAGTATTGATGCTGTGGTCCCCAGGACCCCAGTGTAGGTCTCCAGGCTTGGTCACTTTTTGGTAGAAGAAGATCAACAAGTATGCTGGGCCTTGAATAAGGAACAATTAAGCTCACATCTTCAGGTGAGAAGATGTATGTCAGATGAGGATTTTGGCCAAGAGCTGTAATTTCTATGTTCTAGATGTAATTACTGTGGAGTATGTATGTGGGATGACCCACAGCTGTAAGTCTGCCTTCTTTTTTGGAGACAATCATGAATCCAGTGATTCTGGAAAAGATCCTGGTTGGTTTTAGACACTATTGTGTTTTATTTGAACAGAGCAGAAATTGCTTCCTTCCCTCTCATTTCATCCAAGATGCTTCTAATCTATCTTCAGTCCTCACTACCTCACTAAAAGCTCACGTGACTTCTGCTTGGCCAACTCTTGGAAAGCTGCATTATTGCCCTTTTCCTGCCATTAGCAATCGTCTCCTCCTTCTGCTCTATCAGCTGCCATTTACCTTCTAGGTCTCCAGTAATTCACATGAAGCATTGTTCTCAGCCTTCTCTTTTTTTTTTTTTTTTTTTTTTTTGTTGAGGTCCCGTAAAGCTTTATGTCAGCCCCTTTTCTTTCTATCTTCACACAAGTTTGTCCCAACAGATGTTAAAGGTGCTCCCATCACACCTACCTGCAAGCTGCTGTGGCTAATGAGTGCTGGGAAGGAACAAGTCACAATGCCACCAGAAACCACACAAACTCCTACTAAGACATGGACATTGTCTTATAAATTAAAAAAAAAAACAAAACCACCAAGTCTTTTTGTAAAAAATAACAATTCATTAATGTCAAAAAAAACAAAAGAAATCTTGAGTTTTCTCTGATTTTACTGAAGTAAACAACAAAACGCACTGAGATCAATGGTTTTAAATCAGACTCTTACAGAAGATAGCTTTTTACTCAGCACAGAACTGGGAATATTTCTCTCCAAAAGACATACCAGCCTAAATAAAATCTAATGCAACAAAACAGCAATTTGAATTCTGAATTGTTTTCCAATATCTGGCTATAGAGACATATAATCGCTGGTGCTGCATTCTTAAATTGAAGTTAAAGTAGATGGATAAAGAAATAATATCTAAATGGATGTCACTGGAAAATAGGATTATTTAAGGAGACTCATCTCCTAGGTAGATAAAAATAAGATATTCAGGTAATTTTCAAAATGCAAAGCTATCTTACACAAAGGAGGCAGCTAAAAAGTACCATTTGCTAGCCTGCAGCGAATGATTTGTAGTCATCAGGATCCTGTGGGTAATTGAGGATATCTGCATCAGCGTATTCTGCGCTATTGCAAGAATATTATTGTGATGAAGCAGCGCAATGAAGCAGCGCGTGTGTACGAGTGTAATTGCCCTCTAGTGCACAGCCTTGGAAGTGATCCCAGCTGTGCCATAGGACCGCACTGCTCCAGAAAGGAAAAAGACCCTGATAAAAATGTCTGAAATGGGGGAAGCCAAATCCGAACCCCAGCAGGATCAGGAAGCTCTGAGTAGCCATGGTTGTGATAAGGGAGGGAATTCTGTTAGCGGACGCCAAAAGCATCCTGTGGTCTGAACCAACACACGGTAAGCGGAGATGACTGGGGGATTTGCTTCAAAACCTCAGGGCTCCTCCAAACCCAAATGCTAACACAGACGTGGCCATTAGGAGCCGAGATAACCGTGGGCCTCTTGTTCTGCATCACTTCCAGTTGTTTGCGCAGGGTCATGTTTCACGGGAGGCTCAGGGTGGAGTTCCATAACCTTGGAGCAAAATTCGATACTTCTGTTAGTGCTGACAAAAAATGAGATGTTCTGAAGGTGCTAATTCTTTCCTCATATATACAGGAGAATGAGCCCTGTAATTCCCATGCAAATCACAAGTAAATTCCTCTGCGTGCTGGTGAGCAAACATTGAACTCAACACAACAAGTTCATTGCTCCAGCCTCCAGGTCAGATATTTTCTTTGTGTTACTTCTCACTACATAAGATGTAAGGATTTGCCGGTAAGGGAAGGGAATTTCTAGAGAAATCATTGCACAGTACAGTATCTTGTCTCTTTATGTGAAGAAATTTTTTGGTGATTTGGGCAGTTCACATACATGTCTCACTAGAATTTTGTGCACAGATTTGAGTCCCCTCAAATGTGTCTGGTGTCTGGTGTTCTGGTTAGTGTGGGTGATACACGGTTATGACCTTCTCTCTGCTTTACTCCGTGTTACTTGACTGTTATCCCAAGGCCTATAAGGGATTGATCATTGGCATTACTTCAGTTTCTTCGTTGCTGTGATAAGCTGCTGTGGGTGAGGTAGGAATAAAATAAAGTCCTTAGTTCAGTGTCTTCTAAATTTTCCCTTGGTTCATTCTCTCGTCTCATGTTGCCATCTCAGAACTTTTGAGTCTATTTGCCAGTTTCAACCACATTTGTTAGTTTTCCACAACTACTGTAAAAACTGGTGGCTGGGAAAAGGACAGGGAGACCCAGCATTGAGCTTCTCCAAGGCTGAAGCTCCAGTTTGAGCTCACCAAGGCTTGTTTTGTTCAATCTACGGGCTGGCTATTCAGCAACCACATGGCTTGAAACACCTCGGTAGTGCAGCTGGGAGACTATAGGAGGAATCAGGGCCATGGAAGTGGTTTGTTTGTGGAAGTGGAAAACTGGAGATATAGCAGACAGAAGTGAGGTTACACAGCAGGTGGGAGATGCTGGTGTTACGGCACCATGAAGATGTGAGAGTGAGAACACAGACTTCACCAGTCTTCACTTGTTTGGCTGCTCAGAGAATAGCCTGATGATGGTCAAAGGCATAGTGAGGAGCTGAGTCCCTGCCATCCTCCCCAAGCAGACAGAGCTTTTGCAAATCTGCATTAGCACCAGCCTTACAGCAGCATCCCCACCCTGGTTCGTCACACAGCCACAGCCCTGCACCCTCCCCCGGCACAACGGGTAGGAATAAAAGGCAAATACGAAAGGAATCTTTAAAAAAAAATGTAAAATCTCCTAACCTGGTTTTACTGCTCTTGTCTACTCTAGCTGCATAGTAGCACTCACTATTGTTTTAATTCATCTGACTTTTTTGATTGCTTCAGTCCTAATTCCAGTTTGTAAGAATGACCTGCCCATTCTTTGCCCCTCACTGCGCTTCCCTATAACAAGCTGGGTTCAAGTTGTTGCATTTTCTTACAGTCTTTCCAGCATGGGGTGAAGTCTGAATTCCTTTCAAGTCAGTGGTAAAATTCCTACTGACTTTCACAGAATTTGTGATTTCAGTATATGGCATCTCTTCACTATTTGTCTTTTCTATAAGACCTCATCAAAGTTTTAAATCTGCCAAAGCTGTATCTGAGAGTTTGCACTCTTAATAATAAGATCTGCAGGTTTTTCAGTCATCAATTTAAAAGAAAAAAGTCAATTTCTGCAGATCATTTTCCTGCTTTTCACAGCATTGTCCTTCCTTTCAGAAAGAATAAATACATTTCCAATGCAGTTAGATCCTTTCTACAATAGCACCTAAGAAATGGCCTCTGCCAGCAGACATTTGCAGCAAAACTGTGTTATTACATTTAAATTTCCAAGACTCAGTAGCCAGCAACTTACTAGAGTTCTATTATAGTTGTGATACATGAACTGCACATTGTTATGGTAATGGCTTTTTTTTTCCTTCCCTTTGAAGTAGCAGTGTAAATACAAAGAATATCACATCGGTTTTGGAATGATGTCTCCTTTGCCTCCACTTTGTGTACTGCACAGTAATCGGAACTGCATAAGAAAAAATTAAAACACAGTATAGCTCATTCAATGTTCCTGCTAGCTTAACAAAGGTCAAAACTAGCCCAAAGCATCTGTAAGCATTAACTTCAAAACAAGCAAAGGGAAGTATTAATGATACTTTACCTAGCCACCAGCCATGATGCCCAGGAAGCTGGTCTTCAGGTTCAAAGACGGCCTTGGGGCAGAACCCGGACCTACACAACTATGCTCTGAAAGCATGATGGTGGTTTAGAGTGGTGGTAAAAAACAACATTGTTTCTTCATATAGTCATCATTAAATATTACAGCTGACCAGATGGTGGAGCAATTACATTTCCATAGTTCTAAATGGCTATTTAGCTTATCCACTTGTGAACTGTTAATTAGAACTGGAAAAGATACCATCCACGTTCAAAGGGAAGACAACTTTACGGGACGTGCTTAAACAAAGTCTCAAAAATATTATTAAACCAGAGATCCATTCCCTTCACCTTCCCACACAGCCTAGTAAGTGACAAACAATCAAAAAGCCCTTGACGATAGGGCTGTGGCGTAGACGGATGAAAGGCAGGAAACCCAGGGAGCTGAGCTGTCCTGAGAGCACGTGTGTGCAACACGTCGGGTTGTTTGCCGAACCCCTCCAGCTGCATGGGTGAGCACACGATGCACGGAAGATCACTCCACACACACGCAGCGAGAGGGATGAGCCGCTGTGTGAACGCAACCCCCTCCCCCAGAACCAGAGAGCATTGACACTGACAACGTCCTGTGCCATCAGGTCACGGTGATG
The DNA here is from genome assembly GCA_009769605.1 of Bucorvus abyssinicus. Taxonomy (NCBI): domain Eukaryota; kingdom Metazoa; phylum Chordata; class Aves; order Bucerotiformes; family Bucorvidae; genus Bucorvus; species Bucorvus abyssinicus. The sequence goes on from CM020042.1 coordinate 12,134,100, forward strand.
TGGCTGTTTGTCTTAATTGAGCTGCAACACAGATAGTTTCTGGGTCCAGCTTTATGCACTAGTTAATCAGTGTGCTATTAAATTCTATTACAAACGAAGATTTCATTTAGCCAAACAGATACGCTGTTCAAAATACTGTCTGTTAAGGTAATGATACGTTCCTATATTATTATAAATGGGATTTTTTCTGCCCTTGCCTTGATACACAAGAGCTAATTCATTGCCAAACAAAGGAGTCTTAGGGCTGAAGTGTATAAGGCAGGGAAGGTTTTTAGGAATAAGCAATATCTTTTATTGGTCAATCTAATTTAAATGGAAAAGGAACAGACAATACTACTTTAAGACTGAAAGAGATGAGAGCAGAGAGGGCTTTAATGTAGCTTAATGCCATCACTTTAAACCTCTCTCTTCAGTTAATTCAAGATAACTTTCCTGAGTGCCTCTGCATAGACTAACCCATAGGCTTCTGAAGATGGAGTTGGGAGTCCTCAGCTCCCACCCAGCCTCCAGACGAAGCCATTTAAGTCTCAGCCCTTTCTGCTTTGAAAGGGTAAGGTCACAGCCACGGTGTGTCCGGTGGTACCAGAAAGCAGGAGGATGTGCATGCTGGCCGGTGTGGTCTGTGCTGTGCCCTGTCTCCTTCATCTCCTGATGAATCAAAATCCTAATTCTGCTGGAGGATTCCAACTGCCTCAAGCCTCAGTGGGCTTCTCTCTGCCCATGGAGCAGGAACGCACAGTCTGCGCTTATTGTCCGTGAGGTTAAAAATACCTAAACCAGCCCAAACAAGAAATGATAAAGCAAAAACTGAGGAAGGGAGACCAATGTCTCATCCACCATACATTGAGTTCAGGCACCAGCAGAGCTCTGTCATTAACATGACCTTGGTAACCTGCATTTGTTGAGAAAAAACAGGCACCAATAACCAGAGTTTGATGACATTTGAAAGCAATTAACATAGAAATGATTTTATAATTTACCTTCCGTGGGTGCTTAATGCACTTTGCTGATCATTTCTGCCCATTTGATTTGTTAGTCATTTTTAAGTCCTCCTCCCGTTGACTGTAAAATGTTTAAGGGAGCTATGGCAGAAATGACCTGGACACCCATAGCACAGTAGCTGCACTGTTGCTGTTTAGGAGGAGTCAGCCAGGTGTGTAAGTCATGATTTTTCCTCTTCCAAGGATTTCTGAAGTGTCTCCTGTTAAAGTCTCCTGTTAAGGTGCTCCTCCTCTGTTATTTTGGGAGGAGTACCTTAAAATATATGGAATTAAAAGTTAGAAATAATGTCCTTATGCTTTATGGAAGATCTTTAACTTAAAATGCTCTCTCATAGAGACCACCCTTTAAGACTTGTCCCCTCTTTCTGATGGGAAGCTCGCAGCTTTGTGCCTGCTCTTGCTCCAGACGCCCATGTTCTGCTGCACCATCCATCTCCCAGAGCAGCCCTCCTGCACCTGGCCCGGGATGCGAGCCCAGCAAGGCTCTTCCCAGTCCACTGGTCAAGCACACTGTTCTTTAGAGGACAAGCATGATACCTGTCTTCCTGGGCAATCTCTGTGGCAGTAACTGGAGATAAATAAAATGGCAAGCAATCAGCTAAGTCAACATGGGTTTTTTCCTTGCCCTGGCAATTTCTGAATGCAGACCCGGAGCAAGAGCTCCTTCTCACAGCTCCTGGCTCCTTAGCTGGGACCTCATTATGGTTATTTCCTGATGATTCCACAGACTTTGTCATTTCCTGGCTTCTGTATCCCTTCCTTTTAATGCTGTGGCTGTCCCATAAAGCATCTCACGTGGTTTAAACTCTCCCTTGGATGGCACTAACCAACACCAAGCAAAACAGCACCTGCGTTCGTATCCGAAGACTTGTACAACCTGCCCGCAAGCCTGTTTTTACCTCCATGGCTTCACTCCCACATGATGTAAATGTGAAGAACTTCATTTCTTAAAAGCATTAGGAGGCATGAGCTTTCAATGAAAAATAAGGGACAAAAGCAGAAGTAGCTGCTGCCTCTTTTTTAAGCGATGTCTGTAATAGTCCATTAAATGAAAAGAGTCTGAGCTCCGAGAGCAGAGTCAGCTTGAGCCTTTGCACCAGGGAAGGCCAAGTGGTTTGTTTTCTATTTTTAGCACTTTGTTTGTAGTGAAAAGCAAGTGAGTTGGGTCTAGATGATTTTTACGGAAAATGCATCTTTGAGTGGGAACTGTACAAAACATACTAGTACTCAGAACTCCCAAATTTAAGTGAGCTATAATAAGCATTGGATGGAAATGCTTGTGATGCAAATTGCAGGTAGCATCCTCGCTGTTCTTCATCCAGAGAATCCCAAACTACTTCACAGTGAATTGTTGTAGGAAGATTTTGGTGGCCGTTTTTTGTTCGGTATTGTTTGTGCTCGTTCTGCATTTAGTGAAGTGGGGCATCCACATGACCGCGTGTGCTTTGAAGAGAGCAACTGAAACCACCCTTCCGAAAGAGTTTATGGGTATGACCTTTAGCGATATGTTAACAGTCCCACTTGCAGGCTATTTGCAGGAATCAGTTTTCCTCTCCTTCACTTCAAAGTTGGATGCTGAATTATATGACTCTCCAATTCTTTTGACTGGTCTTTCTGTTCTCTGAAGATTGACTCATTTCCTGTATTTGAATAAGATAGTAAAAGTGGGTATAAAATATTATTTTGCAATTGTAATCAGAATAGCTCTCAGTGCAGATATTAATAGTGAATTCTAAGGCTCTGCCCGATAACAGCTGAGTTTATGGTTTCATGGGCTAGATTCTGCTCTCATTTATTTCATTGTAAACCCAGAGTAGCTCCCAGAAATCAACAGACTTGCTCCGGATTTCTGCAAACATAGCGGAGGTCTGCCTCTTGCTCTGTGTTTCTTCTGCAGTGGCGGGGGTGACATCATCAATCTGGATAGATGAATCAGGGCACAGATGAATCAGGCGAAATTAAAAGCAGCTCATTCTCTAAACTGAAACCTCTGCTTTTTGGATTCATTTACATAAGCAGGTCCATTACCTCACTGCTCCTCTGACCCAGGTAGATCCCATTTAAACTCTACCACCTCTATCGCTTTTACCTGTCCTTCTTTCACTGCAGTTCATACAATGTTCTCCAAAACAGTGGAGCATGAAAACTTGCAGAATTCAGAACAGGGGTACAGAAACAACAGGCAGAAACGAGGTATCTTTTATCAGCGAGGCATGTGGCTCTTAGAACTTTTAAGGAGAGGCTGTTGAGCAAGAGCTCTTTCGGAATGCAGTTTGGCTCTTAACTCTTGATTTTGCCAGCTGCTATGTTGCTTCAGACTTCGCAGAAGCGTGTGCATATCCACATGTGCGTGTTTGAAGCACGGTGGGAGGATCTCGCGCTGAACCTTGTTTTGCTGGTTAGAGTTCAGCGGCTGAACTGCAGAGTGCAATTCTCAAACGTACCTCGCTCTTTAATTCGGAGCAGACGTGTTCCTTTGGCAGACCTGCCCTAAGCATACAGAGGAAAAACATCAAAACCGGTATCACACAGGAATTTCACGATCATCCCATGCTGTTTGTTTCTTCTTTTGATGCAGACATTTATCGCAGCTTCTTTATTCAGTCTGAAGAAGGAAGAGAAAACACAAACCTGTCTTTGCTCAGACCAAGACAAGTAGAGAAGAGTCTACTCTGCCTTCAGGCCAGGGCAACCACTGCAATGCCCATTTTTTGAGTCACTCTTTGGCCTCAGGGAAGTTAGATGTTAAGTGTGGAGCTTGATGTCTCTACATCGCTCCCTCAGTTCTGCAGTAACTTGAAGATACCTTTGCCGTCTCTTTTCACGTGTGAAGTGTATTTTTGGTCTGCTTGTTTCCTAGTGTGTATGTTTTCCATGTTTCAAAGATTGCCACTTCACATTATAAACCGAGCTTCTAGGAGAGCGAGGGGTGAAACAAACCACAGAAAACAAATTGCTCTCTTATGACTAGACATATTAAAGTCACCACTTAAGTAACTTTTTCTCAGCTCAGTATCTCACCCAGAAATGTCATCCCAGATGGTAGTGGTCTTTTTTAAGGTTTTAGGGATGCAAGAGCATTCTGCAAGCTCCTGGTGTGTCTTCGTTTTCCAAAGTACCTACAGGCGTTAGGGTTTAGCTGCAGTTCAAGTTTCCCGTGTATTCCCGGACGTTGCAAAAGAGCAGATTTTGAAGCACTGTTCCAGGCTGGTTGCTTAAGCTGGATTTTGAAGCAATGTTGTGAGAGGTTTCCACATGTTTAACCTGGTGGTGTGCCCAGATTCACATCACATCAGTCCTGTGATTAAACCAACTGGTCACATGTCTGAGGTTCTGCATATCCTACCCCCGGTGTCCGCAGATTTCAGGAATCTGCACCTTCAGAGGGAACAAGTTTTAGGGAAAAAAAAGAAAAATTGATGATCAAGATTTGCAAACATAACCTATGATTAAGTTTTGAGACAAACAGATGTGGGATGGAGGAAATGGCAGGAAAGCGGTTCGCAGGACTCTAGGGTTCACAGAGGCTCCTGACGAGGTGCCAGAGATGGGGCTGCCTGGGTACTACAGCGATGCCATGCCACAGTCTGCTGACACCTTCTGAGGGAAAGCAGAGAAAAGGTAGCCTGGGGTTGAGGTCCTGTTAGAGAGTCCACAAAGGTCAGGGAAGTTCAAGGTTATCTCTTGGCACACATCAGCCTGTGTGTATGACATATAATCTTCGTGCCACCTCAGCTTCTCAGCTGGATGTCTGGCTCCTGGGCCTTCTAGGTGATCCTGAGAACATCATTGGCATGACCAATGCCCGTGTGACTGCCTCAAATCCTTACTTTGGCGCTAACCCCACTGCCTGCCCTTGCAGCCCTTACAGCCACCATTCATCTGGCTGAAGGCTCTGGTGCTCTTCGGGAGGAATCCTTCCTGGAACAGTGAATATGCACAACACATGCCAAATAGTAATGAACTGCTAGGTTACCTAAATGGGACTGTGGGACGTAGGACTGATGGACCTATCTGAATGCCAGATCATTCTTAAATCTGGGTTTTAAAATGACACGGTTTCGGTGTGTCATCTCTTGTCAGACTCCGGCTGTTCAGAGGACACTTGCAGGAGATCTCACTGGGGGCTACTGTGGAGCTGAGAGCTGTCAGTTCATGTGAGGAGGTCTATGGGCAGAAATATTTTAGTAGTGGGGTGTTTGGCTCTTTCGGGTGCCGCAGGGGAGCAAGGAGGCTTCACCAGTGCTCTCCTCACCTTGTGTGAAACAGGGCAACTGGAAATGGGCCAGTGACTGCAGGAGCTTATAATCATGGCAGAAAAGAGTTAGCATGCCTTGCAATGCACCTGCAAGGGATGGAAAACCTTTCCTATCCAAAAAAGAAAAGAATATTATGTGTTTCTTGGATGTCATGTAAGTATCTCAAATAAAACTTAATTTGGGGGAAAAAAATGCATGTTAATATATGTTTGGCACCTACAACACAATGCACTGACAGACATAATCAGGTGCAACTATTTCTTACTGATATCTGTCTCCTTTGGGTTTGACTGTGAACGCAGTTATATTTCCAAATATGTACTTGCTGATGTTTTCATTTCTTCAGCGCTGATGACATAAAAGATCTTTGCACTGGGTATGCTGTTTGCGGAGGAAAATTCCACTTGAACTCTGGAGCAATCTGAAGAATTCTGACAGAAAGTTTGAGGGGGCAGGATTTTACTTTGCACTCTCTCTTGACTTCGGTCTGCTCGCTTTGAAAAGAGCCGTAAAACTAACATTGATTTAAACGTAAGTGGGAGTAAATCAATCCCGATTCCTTTTGCAAGCCCGGCCCTGAAAATTCTGAGTTCACAAAGCTTCTGATTTTATTTCTACTGCTGCTTTGTGCCTCACAGTTTAAAAAGAAAGACCAGTCTACTCAGATTTTCACTAGTGTGAGTTAAACTCATTTATTATAATGTTTTTAAATGAGCCGCGTTTTTTCCCTTCGATTTGTGAAGTATGGGATAAGTAATGCTTTGAAGAGATTGCAGCTAGGAAAAAGAAAGGAACATGTGCTAGTGTCGAAACAACTAGGTTTAACATTTTGGAGCAGGTTTTCATAATTAATTTTTATGTGTGTTTTAAGAAGTAATATGTAAATAGAAGCAACATTAATTCTAAAATAAAAATCTGAATGAAATGTTTAAATTCATTAAACAAGTCTTTTTTACCCAGCAAAATTTTTCTGCCTGAAAATTCATTTGCTGGTTACCTTAAAAAATATTTGCCATCTGTTTGAATTCCATTTTGGAATTTTCTGGAAAACAGAGAACATAGTTCCTGACAGTTGTAATATTTGGGAGATGTTCTGCTTAGCTTTGCAGAATGAAAGAATCATTTTATTTGCAGAGCCGTACTCTTTCTAACAAGATTTGTTATAACATGGTTGAGTGTGAGGTATTTTCACCTTCTGGACAAAGGAAAGTTGCTCTTATTCTTAAGTAAGGGACATGCATTTTGGAAAAAAGGGTTGAAATAATTTGGGCTAAAAATAATTGAGCTCTTGGTGCTGGAGTTGGCAGCTGAGAAGTTTTTGGATTAATCAATGTGGGAAAACTGAGTTGAAGCCATAGCCCTAATATTACTGCGATCGCTACTGGAAAAAGAGCTTGTGTTTGTCTGAGAGCCCTTGAAAAGGGCCCTGATGTAGAAAAGAGTTACAATTAAAAAAATCTGGGAAATCTGTCTTCCATAAGCAAACCTGGCTATGGTAAGAAAGCAAAGAGGTACCATCTTTTCCAGTTTATCCGGAAGAAGATGAAGAGCAGGCTTGACCACGGTCTGTAATTTCTACAGAGAAGTGATTTCTGATAGCCCGGGGCTCTTGAACTTTGCAGACCAAGACACAAGTAAGTAGGAAAAAATCAGACTAAAAATAAGTCAGTTTTACGGTGATGCTAATTAACTTTCAGAACAACTTGACAAGAGATGGAGTGGATTTTCTGTCATTCAAAATCTCTAAATCAGGAATTTTTTTTTTTTTTTTTTTTTTTTTTACTATGTGTCTTCCTGCTCATCCCTGGGATATAGACAATGCACAGGAATTACCAGCTGGAAACCTCAGTTTCGTGTCATGCGAGGGATTAAGATAGTCCCTGCTGGCTATATGTCCGTGCATATATATATTTTAGATAGAGGTGACAAATAAAGAGCAGGAAGAGCGGGATAGAAAAGTGCAGAGGCTGACGGTAGAATTGTCTGGTTACTGCAGATATTATGCTTTGATATTCAGTCTTTGATTACATTATTTCAGGCTCTATCTTGAAAGGCTCAGATCTTAAAAATTAAACTAAAGAAGAAGAGGATGTGGCTGGAGTGATCTGCCATAGGGTGGGTTTTGTACGTAGGGAACAGCCGGAGGGGCTGAGGGTGGGGAGGGAAGGTGGAGAGTTTGTGAATTAAGAGCAGGCAGCCAACCTGCTTCTCTTTGCTGCTGTTTTTAAATCTATAGATTGCAAAGGGAGTGGATCATACTTCTACAGATGTATAGAAAGAGGCTTTTGCTCTAAACAGCTCCTAATGCAGGTGAAAACCGTGTATTGATTACTTAAAGAAAGTTGAAATAAAAGCAATTTTTGCCCCATTTCCACACATCGCAGCTTTTGGCCTATCCACTCACAGCTAAAAAAGCATTCTTTCCTGATAATCAAGCTTCAGCTGTCTGAATTTCAGGCCGAGCCTCTCATCTTGAGCTTCGCTGAAGAGCTTCTTTAATTAACCATTATACCACAGATGTTATTGATTTTTTTATTTTTTTTTTCAAATCTGGTTGAAACATCATTGTGCTGGATCGTCGCCAAGATGAAGGCCTGAATTTTTTGTGCGCTGCTTTTACTCCCTCTGCATACCTTATTAGTCTCCATGTCTGTTAAGTGCAGCCCTTAGTATTAACTCAGAGAATACAGCATTGATTTTTAGCCTTGCAGCCGCGACCTAAGGGCTCCTAATTTGGAATGTGGAAACCAGAGTTCTGCAAGGAGCTCCATTACTGTACACTTCCTACAAGTAAGACCTCTCACTCTTTAACCCTTTTGCCAGACTTTTGACGTGGCTTAAAGTTTTTCGAATTGTTTTGTTGCGAGAGGAACAGAGCGACGTGTCCAAAGCAGGTTCGCTTACATGTGTGTAAATAAACGTATGTTTATAAATATTAAAAAATATATGAGTAAATAAAAAGTCTGATTTGCAAAGGTACTATTCGCCACAGTTTCTATTATCAGCCAGGTTGTGGCAGCTCGGTTTCTCTGCAAACCTGTTTGCTCGCCTTTGGCTGCCTAAGTGTAATCTGGGGAGCTACATTTTGCTGCCCAGGTTTCAGTCCTTTGTTGGCGTGGTTTTAAATTTGACTGTATTTTTGTATTTGGGGATACTCGGGTCAGTTATTAGCGTGGTGCAACTTGTCTGGTAGAATTAATTCTTGAATTCAAGGACTCGGCTAGATCAAGTCTGCATTGTCGGGGTGTGTGTGTGTGTGTGTGTGTGTGTGTGTGTGTGTGTATTTTTTAGCTTGGGGGAAAAGCTGAGTCCAAGCCTGGAGCGAATCTCAGCCTTCCTAACAGCAGCGCATTCCTTTCAAAATACGCCTTCCTCTGATGGTGAATTCAAGAACTAAAACGACGACAATAGGTTCTTAAATTCTGATAAGATTTCTCCAAGTTTAGCGATACGTTATTTAAACATAATTTGAAGCTTTTAAAATACTGTAATGGCACCTCTTGACCTTTCCAAAATCACATGGAGCAAGAGATGGTGAAAATGTTTATTTACTCTGCATTAGAAGCTAAATCCCTGTTCCTTCTTAGAACCGGTAGTTCTTTTATACTGGGGAACTCATGCATGGCACTTCCATTCTTCAAACAAGAGCTAGACAGTCCTACTTGAACTGCAGAAACAATGACCTGCAGTCTATCCTATGCCTGAGTGATAAACAACAATGCAGACCTCTTGACAAGCTCTGGCATCAAGCGCGGAGTCTTGCAGCTCAACATGTCTGCTGAACAGAAGTTAGAAAAAGAAAAGATCATCTTGTAAACAATTAATTAATGTTTGTCATGAATTATCATTTTTACTTCCTTCTCAAGAGGCTCAAAGGGAATAAAAAGGCATTTTTGCAGGTGGTGGCATTCAAAGTAAGGGCAATCAAATGTTTGAGAGCAGTGGCACAGCACTTTGAGTCTCTAAGGGTGAATGGTGCTAGGATTAGAGCACAGCAGGGGGTTGAGGGTTTCAGGTGTGAAGCTTAATGTTTGTGATCAGCAAAAAAAAGTCTTGAATTTATCTAAACTGCTCTTCTGCTAACAGTACTTCTAGCACATAAATGTTCTGAAAGTGACAAGTGTTCTCATTGCTCTTCTAATGCAAACATGATCTGCATTTGAAAGATGCATCCCTTTTGCCTAAATTAGAATGTGCATCACAAAGAGCGTAAGATGGTGACCCAAAAACAGTTCTTTACACACACACACACACACACACACACTCTCTCTCTCACACACATACACACTCCAATTCAAGATATAGCCACAAAAATGCAGACTCCCACTCCTTTTTACACAGCTACCGGAGCTGCCCCTCTGCCCATTATCCTGCCTGCACCGCAGGTTTGTAATTAGAATGCTTTACCACCAGCGCTTCAGTTCTTATCCAGCATCCTTCACGCAGAGTTCCGTGTCTTTGCAGCGCTGTGCAACGAGTAGCTCAATTTTATTTCGGTCAAGCAGTTTTCAGGGATTTTATGCTGTGCCATCCTAAGGCAGGCACACTCCTTACCTCCTCCCCCTGCTTATAGTGCTGAGCACCACAGAGAAGATCGCATGATAGGAGTCATAACAATAAGTTCAAGCTATTCTGAGGAAATTAATGGGTTTAGTATTTGTGTACAGCGTTTGCTATCCCTGGGAAAGAAAAAAAAAAAGGGTTTAGTAAATAAGACTAATAAATGGATTGTACAAATTAATTTCTATCTCTCCCGGGACCATCTGTTTTGCCTTTTTGGAAAATATTTTCCCTCTATTTAACATTAAATAAAATCTCAGTAAGAATCTGTCCCTAAGAGAAAAAGCGTTGTGTAACACACGTTAGATAGAAAGGATAAAACCCCGCAGGTGTCTGTACGGATGTAGGAAAACCTTCGCGGATCCTCTGTTTTTGCTGCAAATGTGTTCATGATGCAATGTGCTGTTACAACTTGGCATCCGGAGGGAGCGTGCTGCGTTCTAGAATTTGAGAACTATTGAGGCAGACAGCGCAGGCTGCAGCCAGTAACCATTAAGGTAACTATATCTCTCTATATATATATATATATTTCTAATCTCAATTGAACAATCAGAAGAGGAAGTGTTGTCTAATGATTTACTTCATGGGCCTGAACAGGCTGTGTAAGATTGGATGAATAACTTCAGCTTTCAGTTCATAAGCTCGTCTGTAAAATAAGGTATTAAATTGGTGTAGAAGCCAATTATCTGGGAATTTTGACATTTGTCATTGTCATAAATTAACAAATTAATTTCGTAAGATAATATGAGATAGAAGAGGAAGAGGGGTAAAGTAAAACAACTTCATTTTTTCCAGTCTCTTACACAAACCGATATGAACTGACAGTAGTTGATTAGGATAGGTTTTCATCAGCTAACGTCTGAAGTTCAAGGACTAGATTTCTATTCACCCAAAGTCCTTTCACCTCTCTTTGGCAGAGTGTCAGGGACTCCATGACGCAGCACTTCCTCATCAGAAACATCTCGATTTGTCAAAACAAATTAGTTTTAATCCGTGCTGCGGAAATATCTGTTTCTAGGCATTGGGGGCAGGAGAAAGTCTCAGCTCTGGTTTAGCCCAGGGGGATGCTCTGTGGGAATAACCAATCTCCAGCTCAGAGCTCTCCACCTGATTTCGGCAAGGGTCTGGACGTGGTCTTTGCTGCTCCAGTGAGTCTCCAAACCCCTCTTTCGAGCTCACATCAGCCGGGCTGGAGGCAGTCTCTCTCAGTCTACTGTGTAGTTGTTCCTTTTTGGGTCATCCCTGACCCTCACTCAAGCAGTGGGCTGATCCCCAGGAAACATTGGTGTATTCTCACCCCTCCTTGCTGATTCTTTCTCATTTGCTTGCTTTCTGCAGAAATAGCTAAATAAGAGAGAAAGGTTTTCCTGAGTCCCGGTAAATAATGGAGAAAGGTTTGCAGCCCAGGAAAAGTTTTCTACCCAGGTTAGTGCAATTCACATGCAAAGACAATTTTGAATAGAGAACCCATGACTTGTGCCCCCACTTCGAGGACCCTTTTACACCATCCAAGTGGCTCAAGGGGTCCCAGAAATGACAGAGATCTCACCCAAAATGTTTCTGCCTGAGTTCCTGTGGCCGGCCACTTGTTAGGGTGGAGGCAGGAAATAAAAAAAACACCAGAAAGTGCTGTGGGACTGTGTGTTCATTTGCTTTTCCCTTCCCTCCCACTGCCCCTCCTTGCCTGATTTTAGATGTTTCTGAAGTAACCCACCCCCCGCTCTCGGAAGGTCGGATGTTTGGGGGAGACTGAGTCAGGACCTTTTCCTCCTCGTCGGTCAGACCCCATGTCAAAACACTCCTGACTCCCGGGAAGTCGGCGCTGCTGAATCCCAAGGCTTGCCAGTGCCAGTCAGCTGCTGTTTGAACTAAGTCCTGACCGCAAAATCAAAAGTGGGTCCAAAGAAAGCTGTAAACAGTGTGCAATGAGCCATTTGAAGGCAGCTGATGCCTCATTTGGGGTGACATGTTGTGGCTGATGAGTGTGGATGATGTGGGGTTTTCGATAAGTGCCTCATCAGTATCCTCATCATGATCGTGTTGCTCAGCCACGGCGTGTGCCCTGACTTGATTGTAATTGCCTGAATCTGCTCCTGCTGCTCAGGAGCGCACAGTAATATGCAATAAAACAGCAAGAAGTGAATGTTAACCATCTGAGTTCTGACACGGCTGCTTGCAGTTCAAGTTTTCCATTAAGGACAAAAAAATCTATATAGACACACAAATATGGATATATAATTGCATGTTTAGAATAATTATTGTTTGTATATGCAATAAACTCATTTTATAAATAATGCATGATGGTCATATACAGATACGTAGATAGATGTATCTACATACGTCTTCCCCCTGACACCTGTATATGCCGTATACAAATGAACGTCGCAGGCTCGTGGCGTGTAGGTAAACAGCAGAGGGATGAAGAGCATTAGGACCATACTTGGATTCAAATTTTTAGGAACAGAAGCCGTAGTTAAATCTATGCAGAGTCTACATAAATCTTAATAACACGTGTGCATACAGATAAGTAATTGATTTTTAGATGCAGTTAATCTACTCACGTAAATGTGTGCGGTGTATACTTGTGCAGGTGTGTATGTGTGGGGGGGTAAGGTTACGCATGCATATGTGCTTTGTGCCGCTAAATTAGTCTTTGAGAGAACGCAATTAATTTTGACATGTTGGCCAGTTTGGATTAATTCCATAACATTACTGGCTGAAAAAAAAACCCAAACCTCAAACTTTCTGAACCCTGAGTCCAACAATACAAAGTGCTGCGAACTCGTGCCCGGGGGAAGCTCTTCAAATCAGGTGGGATCTGTCATTCAGATTTAAGGTGGGAACTGTCATTACCTTATTGGGGTCACAATGCATGAGAGGGGTTCCAAGGTGGTGCGTTCACACCCATCAGTGGCAACAGAAAGAGCAGGTTTGTTTTTGACAGCTTGTCAAAAACCAGAATGTAATCAGAATGTGGGCTGTGCTCCTTTTAAATAAACAAGTGGCATGAATGGTGTTCTTGACTTTAAAATCATGTTCAGCTTTGGGTATAGGACAGAAAGGTAATAAAACAAACAGATTATGGTTGCAAATTGTAATCTGTGCTGTCTGAGTCTAATGCTACACCCTCGCAGTCCCCAGCTTTGGGGTCTCTGTATGCAGCTCTTTTTTTGGCGTAGTTTGGGGGACAATTAAACAATAACATTTGCACAGGCAAACTCTGTTTGCATTCGGTTAATGCTCGATGGAGTGAACACGTGGGTTTTCCTCATCTCCGCTGTGTTATTTAAACATTTCAGTAAAAGTGCACCAAAAAATGTTTTGAAAATGTTATTTGCAGCTGCTGTTGCTACTGTGCACCGTGGTGCGTGCTCTGTGCCAGCGGCTACCGCTGTATGGTACGGGTCCTGCTACACCAGACAGAAAGATCAGTGTTAAAGTGAAGGCAGAGAAGAGAGAGACTGTTATTTGCAGACCAAAATCACCAGGGCATAAGATTTTTGAAACCCCTTAAAGATAATTCTCTTTCCCCAATTCAAGCGCAACATGCAATGCCTTGGAAATGTCCTTAATATCTTCATTATAGGAAACAAATCTGTACAGATTAAACACTCTAAGTCTGACCATTGGAGAGGTAAGACAATCATTAAAATTATAAATACTTCTGTTGTCATGTGTGATCAAGTGGATTCGCTGTTGTAGCTTAAATATATTAACTTTAACCCTTTTTAATTACGGATTTAGCACAATGCTGAGATCCTGCTAGAATCCCGCATTCACCCTGGGCCTCTCTTTATGCTCAAAATATGTAGACAAATAGAGAGGAATTCCGAGGAGGATAGAAAACATGACTGAGAAGTTGGAAGGATTTGTCTATGAGGAAAGATTAGAAGAATGAAATGGGGAGCTTTAGTTAAATGGGATTAAAAGCAACTAATCTGCGTGGCGTTTATAGTTTCAGTGGATGAAACTCATCGTTTCCATTAAATTAACTCTGCTTCATTCTCCAGACTTGTCTATCAGATATCTGATCACTGCTTTACGTACCAAAAAATAACTTTTGCTATCAACAGTTCTGATTTTTTTATCATTTTAAGAACAGAACCTGCGTTTGTTCAGCAGAGCAAAGGGGATAGGTTATAACCGGGTACAGGCAGATGGAGTGTTCAGACAAGGAATGGCATTTCTTCACTTGGTAAATATTGATTCTGACTATTAGCAGAGAGAATTTTTTAAAGGAACAATAGCTGGGCAAAAGCCCAGATTTTTTCTCAGTAGCGCCTACAGGTAGTAAAACGGTTTTTCGAAAGAGGGAGGGCTAGGATCTCCAGTATAAGGATCATAGACTACCAGTCTGGATTAAGCACTGAGAGCAATCTGACAGCCCCGAGTTACACAGTTTTGCTCTCAAATTAAATTATTTCTGCACTTGGTATTCTTTTTCTGTCTTTCCTTTTTTTTTTTTAAATGAAGAATTCATTTTCTTCACATGCATACCAACAACGTGGGGTGTGATTTATTATTAACATTAGAAACTATCTTGAGAAAAATTTCATTGTGAGTTTTGCCAGCGGCTTTCTAGACTTTCGGAAAGAGGCAGCCTGTGTCTTGAAAAGTTTTTATGCTAATTTAAATTAACTGAAAAGCAACAGCTTTATGCAAGCATAAACTGAAATTAATGCAGTGATGGATCAGGCCCCACATCTCGGACCTTTCTGAGATCTGAAGAGCAAACCACAGAATCTCAAATACAAGGAAGATGCAGACTGGTGTGAACTGGCTGATTTGTTAACTTCACAGGATTGATGTATCTTCACAAGAAAACTTTTCTTGAGAAGTGGATGATAAACAATTCTTTCAGATTGCAGCTTCTACTTAAAATCCATGACAAGAAAAATCTTCTTTTCTACTTGAAGGTTTGTCTACCATCATGGACTCCTTTGCAGAAAAGAAATACTCCCTGATAATAAGATATAAAGGACAGTACAAAACAAACCAACCAACCAACCAACCCCGGATGAAAACCTAAGGTTCAGCATAAATCATTTGTAAAAATGATTTTTCTAGACCTTGTGTTCATAAACAAAGGCACTGGCCCAGATTTTTCAGTCTATGTTGTCTAAATCTCTATCTAGTCCTGCCTGTGCCAGCTGGGATCAGATATTCAGTATGGTTGGATGACACTTCGAATTCCAACCCGGTGCTCTGAGCCTGTCCAGTATAGAAATGTTAACGCAGCATTTCTTGATCAAATGATCAAAGAGATCCTACCAGCGACAAGCTGGGCTGCCAATTTATCCTCCCACCACCCCCGCCCCCCCCATCCTGCAACCCTCCATTCCTGCAACACACATGATATTTACCCCCAGCTTGGCTTTCCTCTGCCCACGCAGTATTCCCAGAGCTGTGGAAGAAACTGTCCCATGGGCTGGATACGCTCACCAGGTTGCCATCCTTGAAACAAATAACATTTTCTGAGATGCTTGAGCAAAGAGTTAATTGTCAATAACGGAGGATTTAATGTTGGGTAGGAAGATTGACATCAGATAAAACTACAGTTGTTCAATAGTGATGTTAGGAGTCATTCACATCTCCTTGCAAGTTGAAAAGGGTATTTTGTTCATAAAGAACTTTTTCTTTCTTTAACTAGATGTAAATTCAGAATTAAACTTGGAGTTCAATTCCCAGGTACTCAGAACTACACCTTTTGCGCAGCATGTGTGAAGGCTGCAAGGAAGAAATGGGCCCATGTTGCACCTCAGGTCACGGTTTGCACGGCTTCACTCCTGCTCAGGTACAACTCTGCTAAAGCCAACACACAGGAGGATGATTTGTGACCCATCTCCTCCGAAGGATTTTCAAGCTCTCCCTTTTTCCAGATTTTGGTTCAGAGCACAAGCCTGCTGCACACCACCATGTCAGGTATCTCTCAGAGCACCAGCGGGACTGGGAGGGCTCTTAGCATCCCTTACACGCTCTCTGTACTTACGCCTTTATTACACTCACAGGCGACATCCAGCTCCTTCTGAGTGCTGCTGGTATGGTCCCTGGGCAGGGGGTTGCGCCTGGCCAGGTCCTCCTGTCTCAAAGTGGAGCTCAGCCCATGCCGTGGTACACAGCAGAGCACGGGTGAAACTGCACTCGGCTGAATTTTTCTCTCACTAAATGATGGCAAGGGAAGGGATTCTTCTTGCCGCACCATGGCAAATGTTCTGCCTTCGCTCTGAACGGGTCCCACATATTTCCATGTTCTCAAGATAACTTCAGAGATAAGGGGTTATTTAACTCTGCCAAATCATGGCGTTTGTTCTGCACGACATATAACTGCCAAATATTTATGCGATTAACATCGAGCATACTTTAGTAGTACAAAGATGTGATTAGTCTCACCAGAATATGATTTTTTTAATGGACATGGCTCCCACTTTCCAGCAAAGATTTAATAGCTGAGTCCTGCAGGGGAGTCTCCATTTACTGAACTTTTACAGCTTTAAAAACATCCTAGGGTACATTTCTTAGCATGCAGCATGGCACAAAGCAGAATTTAAATGAAATGCCACGTTCAGAAAGAATGAACAAGGTGCGTAGTGTCAATCACCACCCTCGTCCTTTCCTTTTTACAGCCAAAATCATAAATGACTGGTACTGACAATGGGCATCGCTCTGGTGCTTGGGAGCAGCATTTTTCCTCTTCAACCTGAAGATCTGGAACAGTAGGCTAAGAAGCTCTGAGCAAACCTTGGGGTAGCTCCTCAGCCTTCTCCGTGCCCCTGGAGATCTGCTGACATCTCCAGCATGCAGGGGAGAGACATGGAGACAGACCGGCTCCCACAGCTGGTTTTGAGCCTCCTCAATCCCGACCCACACGGGCAGACAGGAGCAGTGACAGTGGCACAGGCCCTTCCCTTTCGCCTCACTGTGTGCATCTGTAGCGCCTAACAAGGTCCAGCTCCATGTGGGTAGCTCTGACCTCTGCCAGGTGTCCTAAGGGACCTGGGCTCCCAGTACCAAAGCTGTGGTAAAAGCTCCTCAGCCGCAGGAGCCAGCCATTGAGACTTCCCAGGAACTTCTCCCAGCTTGGTTTTTAACCAAATGTACTTTTTCTTCCTTTGCACCATTGCCCACAATATCAGAAAGTGACTCCAGAGCCACCTACCAGAGGAGACAGTTTGCATACCAGTGCATTTGCAGATGGAGAAATGTAAATAAATGGCAGAATCGTCTCAAATCCCAAACACTGCCACCTTCTTTGCACAGTTAACTATGAAAAATAAACAAGTTGGTCGTTGTTATGGGAAGAAAACCCAAACAAACCAGGAGATACATAACATGTTTTGCCCCTAACGTTTCATGAGGACAGTTGATGGTCAGCCAAATTGCCTTCCAGACTCAGCTGAGGGCTCAGATGATGAATCTAAGTAGCTGGGTGTGCAATAACTGCAGAATCAGCACCTTGTTTTGAAAGGACTCCGGCAAATCCTGCAGGAACATTTCAGTACAAGATGGTGTTGCTATGGGCACCAGGAAGAAGCTTAATATAAGAGAAACTGTCTTAGGATTTCATGGGGGATGGGTGTAAACGGAATACGTAGGTAGGAACCGGAATGTCCCTGGCACTAAAAGGCAAATGGCAGTTTGGGGTTCTTAATGTTCTGCTAATAACATTTTAGCATAGGTCTTCCCAGGGGGAAAAAATAAGCTGGTACCTTTTTTCAAGTTGCCTAAAGTGAAAGATAGGTAACTGGGTCCTGTAAGGTATGTCTGCATGCCGTGCAGCAGAAGCATAATGAAATCTGGATGCTCCAGATAGCTATAATTTCTCTGTAAACACAGATGTTAAAAGGAGGAGTGGAAAATGAGGGAAATTGAAGAACTGTGGTTCCCTCTAGTATTCAGGAAAAAGGAGCCCCCTCTGCCTTTGAGTACAGGTCAAACTTGAGGCAAAAATCACACTGGCAAGGGTGAGCTGGATGATTTAATTCATGACTAGATTTCTCCCGTCCTGGCTGTCTCTCTGCCAGTGTAGACTACCTAAGTGGATGAAAAGAAAGAAAAAATAACTGGTGTGGAATAACTGCACGTATATCTCAAGACAGACAAAGAGAATGCAAAATTAAATTCTTGATGTGAAAAGGATGGGACAATGAGCCCCTCTCCCTAAGATACCTTCAGAGAGGATTCCATTTCAGCCCATCCTTTCTTGCTTGCTTGCATTATTTTTCATTGACGCATCCCAAAGGAAGCTTGAAAGCTTTTTATTATTTTTTTATTTTCTTTCTAGTATGTAGTATAAGTTCTTTTTTTTAATATTATTTTCCTGCCAATGTTAAAGCAGTTCCCATTTCTCTAGTTTGTTTCTGACACCTAGCTGTGATCAACAATGCTTCCCATTGAATAACTTCTTTCATCTATTCAGCTTCTGTTATTTCCCTTATCTCTTCTCCCCCCTTCACCAGCTTACCTCTCATTAACCCTCAGGGTTCCAAACATATTGTATCTCTCCCAAAGATACATATTTTTATTCAGACACAAGTCATTTTTGCTCGCTAGCCTCAGTTTCCATAATTCCCTAACAGAATAGCTGTGTGTAGTACAGACTCTTTCTGGCACGGTGAACAATAAACCCAGACATTAATTTATACTTGTGCATTGTACACGGTTCCACTTCACCTTTTTCCCCTCTCTGAACTGATAGTCACAGGAAAACTCATTCTTCTCTAATGCAGGAAATATAGTTCAATCCACATGTAAAAATCTGCTTGCCCAGCAATATAGTTTGACCAGCAAAACTATTATTTTCTGAGTCACTTTAACCCATTGCAATATATTTTAAAATCACATTTTAACTTTTAGAAGTAGTGGTAGTGATGCATTAAGCTGCATTTCTGTTAATATAGAATACACAGGGGGGTATGAGGAAATAAGGGCTCTCTAACGTACACCAATACATTCATGGCTCGTTTTCAGCTGTAAAACTGCCTTTCCTTGATGAAAAATATGCCAAACACCAGAGACCTAACACCTGAGTTTTAGCTATAACTTTTGTGATTGAACCTCCTGGTAAATAAGCTTACACAGGCAGATATATTTAAGGAAAATTAAGGTAATCTATGGGAGATTATGTAAATAACTTCAGAATTCATCATGGGTGTAAAAGAATTTTGGAAAACACATTTGTTCTTTGCTACTTCAAGCATGATTAACATGTGCTTTGAACAAAGGTTATTTAGCACTCATGGAAAGATTCACTGTGTTAATACATTAACGGGTATGTATATTGGAATTAGGTGGAGTTATTACGTATCATGTTAAAGATACTCAACTCTGTGAATGGATTCGTCTGTCTCAAAAACAAACAGCTGGGTGGTTTGGTGTTTGTAAACCACAGGTTATTCTTCCTTTTTTGAATTTGGGCAACATTTCTCCTGATTTTATCATGTAAATAATCATTATCACTTGACTGTATAAAGTATATTTTACCAAAAAAAACCCTTAGAAAAATGAACACATCTTTCATGTTTTTAAATGAAATGTTTATACTGGCTTATGGTAAACTTTCTCAAAAGTCAGTAAAATTCTAGCACAATTCAAGGCAGTCTTTCGAGCAAAAGGAAATTAAAGCTGAGAATATTCTTGTAGACATTAAAAATAATTGGTGTCCTGAAAATTTCAAGTTAGTGCCAGAAGCAAAATAAATATTTAAGTTACATTTTGTGCAAGTAGCCCTTGATAATTTAATCCTCAGAGATATTCTGTCCTGCATCACATACTCTCTCCTTCAGTTTATATTTATTACTTCAAATGCTAGTTTTCTATTACAGAGGAACTTATTGCTGCATCAAAGGTTTAATTGAGCTCCTTCTAAAGTATCATGATTGTCCCTATAAAATCATGCATCCGCAGTAAGTGCGTTTATAGAGAACTTACAGCTTTAAACTTCACTGAGAAAAAAAGCCTCGTACTTTCCTGCAGGTTCTGAATGCAGAGTTACTATAAAATAAGTGAATAATAATACGGGGTTATTTTGGAAAGTGTTCTTTCACGCAATCACTGCATTTAGCACAATCCCAAAATGGCAGCCCAACAGGTGGTCCTTTCACAGCCTTCAGCCCAAACAATCGGAACAAAAAGGACACCGAGAATCGAATGTTCTTCAGGATTTAAAAAGCTGTTCACTTCCCTTTGTTCATTTTCAGATTTAGCCATGTTCATTATTGTTGAGCCACAAATGCAGGACATTCTTTTTTGACATTTTGCCATAAATAGACACTGACTGGGGCTGACTAGCCAGCTCGCTGCTTTGTCACACGCAAGCGGAAACTACTTCTTCACAAAGCGAACGCATTCCTGGTGCCTCAATGGCCCTGGCGAGCACCGGGTGTGACACGCTGCAAATCTGGCAAAGTCGAGGTTAACAAAAGTATGGGTGACAAAGGCTGAAGTTTCTCTTCCTATATTTTCCTCCACAGTAAGTATTTAATTCTGGGCTAATGAATTTGCCTGGAAGACTGGGTGTCACGTTGACGGGCTCTTGAATGTCTGAAGATAGACTTCTGCATTGTGGGCTCTCTTGGGAGGGAACCCTTAGTTAACCGGTAATGATGGACTTCGGGGGCGAAATCCAAGATGAAATACTCGTTTCTCGGTAGTTTAAAAGTTGTGTAAGTTCCTTGTTACAGTGATCTCAGTCTCAACACACGCAACAAAAGATGGGTCCAGTCCTACGAGTCTTTAGTGATGCACGGAGCCTTTACAGCCTCCTTCGCTGCGCTGCAAGGAGTTACTCACGCAAGCTACGGGCACATACACCCAGATGAAGCTTTTTTCCCTCCTGTATGAATGAATGTGTAAAACACACATTTTGTAGAAAAGGCAGAGCTGTAACATCACCTAACTGTTCAAGTATAGTAAGTAAAATTATCTTCAAAATTTTTAATTTACCAAGCCAAATCCTCTTCTGTTACTGTCTATTTTAAATGCAGTACACACAGCTTTTTCTGGGTTTTTTTTCTTCTTTTTTTGACATCTCCAGCCAGATTCAAAACCTCCAGGCTCTCCCGCTGCTATTACCTTGGGGATTTTCCAATGCCCGAGTGAGTCCAGGGCTCCTGACTCCCCCAGGGTGTGGGTGAGACCTGTGTTTGTAGTCAGCCCTGGTGTGCAGGATGAGGGTTTGAAACCAGACCCTCGTTAACCTCTTTGCTGAAATTAGACCCTTTTAACCTCTTACTTTCAGCATCCAACATTTGGTGAAAAGCGTGATTTGTTTCAAACTCTTATGAAAACATTTCTCGCAGACAGAAATAAAAGATCAATGCATTATTATTTCAAAACATCTATGCTCAGAGTTGCTTATAACAGTAAAATGGTATCTGGTAACTGCTGGAAACAATCCCATCACGCACGAGCCAAGACCGGCTATTGAGATCCTGAAGATACTTGGGCAAACTCCTTCACTGTGTGTCTCCCCTTCCTGGCTCCTGAACCCACTGCGGTGTTTTCCGTGCAAATCTTCAGTGAGAGCTGAGTCTTCGTGGTGTTCCTCCAAAGGAGGAGGATCCTGCCTGGATTTATTTGTAGTAGCAAAAGTAAAACTGTTCAACATGAATGTAAAATCCATAACCCTCCTGGATTTCAGGAGGAATCAGTTACTAAATTGTTTAGGCATCACCAGCCAAAATTATTATTAGGTGCTAAACAATGACTTTGCATTCTAGGAGGGTTTTGGCTTATCTCAACCACAAAGGCCAGAAAAATCAGCTCGTAAGAAAAAGAGTACAATGACACAAAGGTGGGACTCAATGCTCTTTCTAATCTTATTTTTAGTTTTATTCTAGCCTTACTATCATTCCAAAATTCTCTAACTGTTTTAAATCAAA
Organism: Bucorvus abyssinicus; assembly: GCA_009769605.1. Taxonomy (NCBI): domain Eukaryota; kingdom Metazoa; phylum Chordata; class Aves; order Bucerotiformes; family Bucorvidae; genus Bucorvus; species Bucorvus abyssinicus. The sequence goes on from CM020042.1 coordinate 12,155,799, forward strand.
ATCTCTTTCATAAAGAAAAGCACCTGCACAGGTTTTTGCAAACCCAAGTCCAAGTGTCAAGTTAAAGCTGGGAAAAAAAAAATAATTCTGTGTGTGTGGCAGTGCTGATTTAATGGAAGAAGAGTAGGAGTCACGGGACACAGGGAAACTTCACTAGAATAAATCAAACAGCACTGGAAGTCAATTAATGCAGAGGTAGAAGCAGAGAAGCATCCAGCTTTACCTCTCTCCAGACAGCAATAAGTCTCTTGCAAATTTAGCTGTCAGAAATGATTGCTTTGTTTTCGACAAGTGGCATTACTTCCTCTTATACTGGAATTAAAACTGATTGAAATTGATTCATGACTTTTCAATATTTCCCGCACCCCTTCATTCCTTTCAGTTTGAAAACATTATTTCACTGAAATAAACAGAGAGAAACAGCATATTTATGTTTCTGGGGTTTGTTTTGTTTTTTCTTTGTGACATCTAAGTATTAAGTTGAGAGAATGGCATAACTAGTGTTTTCTGCCTGGGTAGTAATATATTTTCCTTTAAAGAAATGCATTCAGAAATGATGTCTTCCTAAGGGAAGGACACTTTAAACATTTTTTGTAACTGATTCTTCTAGAGGAAGAATATAAACCCCCTGGCAGCAGTCCAAGGACATCCCTTATCCCAGTGGGCTTTTCCACATCTTCCAAGAAGTGAAGAATGAGAAGATCACCAAAAGCATGGCAGAAAAAGGGAGGACGAGAGCAGTAATCTGAGCAAGGAAGAGCAGGTAGGAAATGTAGTAGTTATTGTTAAATTGTGAAGAACGGGGATGACTAAAATAAACACAAAGCAGCTGGAGTCATAGGCAACGTGCTGGGATATGGTGAGGAGTGTTGGATTGTGGAAGGATGGCAGGGTTTCTTTCTTGCCATGAAGGTAAGTTATGTTCTTGGTGATTAGCACCTGGTAAACTGTTTTTTCTTACCCTTGCTGTAGCAAATCTATTCTATCAGACGGAGACAAACAGGCAAAACTCACTGTTGTCACACAGCAGCCTCTGGGTGACTGATGAAAGGATATAACAAATACTCTGTAATTAATCAAATTTATGGAGTTGCAAAAATGACCATAACAATCTCCCTAAAAACGAGATTGAGCGGCCAATTCCTTCCTTAGTTAATTCTCCAAGAGCCCTGAACCTGGTGATAAGCTGCCACATTGATATTAACTGAGAGAAAACCAGTTCCTGACGCCTGTAGTCATTGCAGGCAGAACCGTGGGGCTCTGCGTCGCTAGGAGTCAGAAACACCTTTGGCACTCACGTGTTCTGACGAACTAATAGTCTGGTTTCCTTCTGCTTGGAAACAGCTCTCTTCTATGCAGTTAATGACCTGATACCCTTTAGATTTCTTGGTGTCTGTGTAACCTGCAGCAGCAGCCTGTCGGAATCACGTAACCAGAATTGGTTCCTTGCTCTCGTGTCAAACTGCTTTGTTTTCATCTCCTCTGTGCCAACAACCCTTCTGAGTAGCATCCTGCGAGGTCAATCTCTGACACTCCTCTTTGGCCCACCTTACATCACCCTCGTCTCCTCTTACCTTCACAGCTATCTGTGCTGGCTAAGTGTCTTCTCTTCTGCAGCTCCACCACCTGGAACAACCTTATTTTGCCTCTTGTTGACTCCCTGTCTTGTTTCAAATTGCATTTGAAAGAGCTTTTCACCTTTGCTAGACCTGTTTTTCTCATTCTGCACTGTCTGCTTGCCTTGTAATTGCATTAGAGGCACTCAGTGAAACACTTTGGTCCAGCTAAAAGATGAGTCCGTCTACACAAATGTTATTGTACTGTATTAAAGTGGAATTCACAGGCCGGAACAGTTTGTTGTTTGACATGTGGTGGTGGTGGTGTAAAAGCAAAGCAAAGACAAAACCCTGCCTGTAAGTGTGGGATTTGAACTGACGCTTCCCTTACCCCGAGCTGGAGGGTGCATCAGTACTGTTTCTCCATGGGTAAGAAGAAATTAGCATCAGCAACTTGTAACACATGAATTTTGAATACTTCAAAACAGGTTCACTTTACAGTGTTTCTCCTCCTTTGCTGTCTGGGACACGTAATAAGAATAGTGATTGTTCACTCTAAAGGAGAATCTGTCTCAAGCCCACAATGTAAGAAATGTTTCTGTCATAAGCTATTGCAAGGTGTCAGTGATTTTCCTCTGCACTGAGGAATTCCGGTACTTGGCTGTCCCACGTTAAGCTGTGGTAGATAGCTCAAGCAGACATGACACTTCGTGTTGCACCCTCTAACTGGAGCTTTAAGCGGTAGAATCTGTGTTAGATGTGTCACGTGAACAGGCTGCCTTCCCACCACAGCAGTCGAGTCCGTGTTAAATAGAAGGCACTTTCCACCCTCCTCTCTCATTTTATGATGCTGTTATTTGGTGACATCAACTTCTTAAAAATTAATGCATACAGGAAGGCAGCAATCCTCACATTTTCTTTGCTTCATGAGTTTTGCATAAAGGTGGTAGTTCAAGATTTGAGCTTGTTTGATACTCCATACCCTCTTGGCCAGAGAAGCGTATGGTTAGTAAAACTTGCTAGTTATCTTCAGATTGATTAGTGGCGGCTGTTGTGGCTGATCACAAAACAAATTCCCTGTGCGGTGGTCAAGCAAAGCAGCTGGCATGCTTAAGCGAACACTTACAGTATATGTGCAGAAAATTATTGGCATGAAGGCAATTTTTGCATCCGTTACTTCTGTAACTCTGCATACCTCTTGCTTTCTTGTTCTTACACGTGCATGAAGGTCCAATTACATAAGTGGAGGTGGGACCACTGGGTAATTAAAGTCACTTTCTTCATTCTTTGAGTGATTCGGGGTCTGGGGTTGGTAACAATTCTTCTGTATAAAGACAACTACAGTGCAGGTTATTCAAACTATTCCTCATATACCCAGAAGACTCAGAAACGAAACAGAGCAAGAGCTCAGCTTGGTGAAGCCTTGCTCATGCTTTTTGTTCTCACAGCGAGAGAGGGGGCTCTTTGGTGGAAAGCACCGAGCCAGCTTCTCTTCATTTTAACAACTCCACAGGAATTGGGAGAGTCTCCATCAAATACAGAAGCCTGTATGTATAAACTGTGCATGAAATAAGGTAGCAAGTGCCTGTATGAGAGACTAAGTGTAGACTGACAAGAATTATCATAGAACAGGCTACAGAGGCAGAGCTTTTATTCTCTCACAAGTGTTAGTAGGGTTATAACTCTAGTTTTGAGCCAAATGAGTTTGTGACAGCCTGCCTGCTGCTACAAAACTTCATAATAACAGAGCATATTGTAAAACCGGTAAAAGAGGTCATAATTAAGTAAGAAATTTTATTATATTTATGTATAAACAACTTATTTGTATTCACAGTGGATTGTCTCCACAAATCTATTCTTGTCTCGGAGCCAAACAGAAATTTAATGTCATTGTTGTGTTTAGGTGAACATCACACTCTTATATTCCCCTCTGTTTGGCCTTGAATAAAAATCAGAGCAACAATAATATAAATGGTATGAAAGTAGTCATGAACAGTAGCCCATCTGTACTGGACAGAATTCTACAAATCAATTAGATGGTCATAAAAAGCTAAACAGATGTGGATGAATCAACTGATGAAATAAAATGGATTGAACTCTTACGTTTATTGTTCATGTATAACCCTTTTTAATAACCAAGATGGGTAAATTACACTAATTAACCTTTAAAAATTTAGATGATTTCTAAATAATAGCCTCAGACAATGCCTATTCTTTGCATTGTTACTTCTAAGTGTTTTGTCCATGACAAGGCAGTTTCATTAGAAGATCTACAGAGGTAGTTGTTTAAATGTGCTTGCTCTTTTTTCTCAATTATTAGACTTTCTACTGCACATACTCCCACCTCTCCCCCATCAGGTAGTGCTTGAAGTCAGAAGAAATCAAATCCATATATCCTAGGAAGCAATGACAAAAAAACTCACCTCCTGGAGACCACTTGAGTTGGGTCAACCTCCTCTTGGGTGGGACAGATTATCCGATGGGACAGCAAAGCCTCCACGCTGGAGCGTGTAGTCTGGTCGAGGGCAACGCTGGCAGCAAGGCAATGTATAGCCAAACGTTTTTGGACAGGTTGCCTGGCTCCTCAGCGACCCACGGGGCTGCGGATAGTTTCTATCCACTTTCTGCCATGCTTTGAGGTAGCAGGCAATTGATAGAGTATTATACAGGTTCGTGTATAGCACAGCTGAAATCAGGGTAGGGTGATTCCTGTGGCTACAGAAGCCTGAAGTACTCAGCAAGCCTTCAACAGGAACAGTTAGAGGAAACAGTTGCTTTTGTGGGGGAAGGGAAAAGGTATCTGTGAGGGAATCTTTCTGGAGACCTTTCTTTTCCTCTTCAAAGCTCCCTCTCCATGACTTAATTCAGGACAGGATGGTTCATCTGTTACTGTACAAAATGGTTTGTTTGTTCTCACTGGTACAAATTATTTGTAAACTCGTTAATGAAAAAAATATTTTCCTTCAGTATTTTGACTACTTCTTCAAATAACATATCTTCGGCAGTCTGTGGTTAAAAATTCTCAGCAGTGTTGTAAGGTCTTAATTAAAACCAAAAAAAAGATAACTTACCACATATTTTAAAAAATTAAATAAATAATCCAGCACTGATCACAATGCATTGGATGGAATGGTGAATGGTTTGAGTTTCCTAAATTACTGATATTACCTGCTGATATGAGGGCTGTTCAAAAGGGCACTTCACTTTTGGGTTTATTTATTAAAATCCTGCACTCAACTGTAAGAAATTAGCCTCCTAGAGATGAATCGCTCCCTACTTAGGAGAGCCTGAAGCAAAGAAACTGATCATGCACACGATGCGGAACCGCAGAGTAACCCACGCTCCAACGTTTTACTATGTCTCTCACATAAGATGCTGAACAGCAATGTGAAGCATTCCTACAGGAGACAAAAGCTCTTGCCTTAAAAGTGATGCTCTTAGACATCTTCCTCAAAAAATTAATGCCAAATTTGCAGAGCTGTATGATTCTTTTTTTAATCTTGTAACTGGAAGCCCTTAATAACTGTGGTGAAATGTGAGACATGGGCTATGGGACTCTGGCAAAACCTGGAAAGGTCTCTAGATCAGCTTTCAAGTAAGCATAAATGAGGCAGAATGGCTCATTTATCTGGGAAATTTTTCATATTGCAGCTGGGACGCAAGTCTCTCTTAACTTCTTGCAGTAGAAATCAAGCTATCCTTTCAGTTCCTAGTTGGCTACAGGGATTTTAAGCATTTCCTTCAAAGCATGCACTGTGAAAACATCAGGGCAGAAGAGATGCAGCTCAGGTAAGAGCCTTGGCAGCCTGGAAGATTTTGCACCTCTCCAGCAGTACATACTGTGGTCATTCTCTTTTCCTTCCAGTTTACAGCAGAATAAGCCCATCAGCGTCGGTACCGTGGAATAGCCATACAGTAGAACAATGGTAAACCTGTTCTAGGTAAGTTAATCAAGCAATGGCATCCCTAATTGGCTGCAATTTTACTATCTACAGATTGGACACACGTGGGAAAGGTTCACAGAATTTCATCTGAACTCTGGGATATATCATCCCAAAATGGGTTGCGATAACGTTGAGTGCGAGAGGTCCCCTACAGGGAAACCTTCTATTCAAAACTACCATGGTGTAACCCAACTCCAGGTGGTTTTTATCTACTACCAAGTTAGAGGGTCACAGGGCCCTGCAAGAATTGCTTCTCTTATTCTTGTGTGACTCCAGTAATAAATCCCAGAATCCAGTTATGGTGTTCATGCATGACTGACGTCAATAGGATTTCCAACACTGACTGGGTGGGCAGTGGTGCTGGGGCCTCCTCTCAAATGTCCACATATTGAAGATAAGACTTTTAATAAACAGCACACTTGCTTGTGAACCTACTTTAATGAAGTAACTGCTCTACATTTATCACTTTTATGGCGGTGTGTTTGCACATGGACTGTGATACCATCTTCGAAGAAAACCGGTAGCAAATCTTCTCAAATGGTTGGCAAATTCAAGCGCTCTGAACTGATGGGCAGGCAGAATGCTTCTTACTGTACAATAGCTGTTCTTGCCCTGCTGCAGTTAAGCTGCAGGCAGCAGCGCTGTTTCCACAAAAGCCCTTCCACAGGCAAACCTTTAACATTACTGGGATTACGTACACTGAAGCATGGTGAACTGGATCACAAAAGTGACCTACAAAAATTCTTCTGCATGGTTTTATCTGTTCAGTGAATTGTCTGGAGTGAACTTGCCCATCTAAACCACCCCTCTGCCCAGTTCAGATTCAACCTGGCCTTTTACCAAGTGAGAAATGTTGCTGTGGTGAGCAGCAGCCCCAGCAGTGCTCATTACACAGGCTTCTGGATGCCAGGAGCAGCCCGAGGAAAACATAGTGTGAGGGAAGGTATCCTTAAGTGTTACGTTGTACTGCCAGCTCAAGCTGGAAGTGGAGAAGGAAAATATTTAACAAAGATATAAAGTCCTCTTCTTAAGAGCACTTTGCTGTGTCCTTTTGGAGGAAGGGGGATGAAGATAATCCCAACATCAGTAAAAAGGTCTTGGCCAAGGTGTGAGACATGGCAACAAGATAGGAAACATCTCCTCCCCTTCATTCGTGGTTACTTTTTGGACTTCAGCTACTGCAGCCCCATCTGCCAGCGAGCGCTGAAGTGTTTCAGGGGCAGAGGACAAACAGCAGAACTGGTAGTTCTGGAAATGGATAGTGTAAGCGATCAACCCAGCATCTCCTTTATTATGGGGCACTGTGGATTTGGCAGCTCATCTCTTCCTGCAGAAATAGTCCTTCCAGTGGAAGTTGCAGAAGATGAAGCCCAAAAAGGCAAGCAAGGATAAACTGGTAAGACCAGTAGCATCGAACACCGGAACGATGCCCTGTTCCCCCAACCCTCTACGCAAAAAAGTCAATACAGCGCAGGAAGGGAAGCTTCCCACTTGGCAGCCCTTTGAAATCTGCAACCACTTTAAATGCGCAGCCCACAGCAGAGAACACCTTTCCAATGAATTTTTGTAGGACAGGCACATTGACATTAAGCGTATAAGAAATTAACAGCTTGAAACCAAAGGATGGCAAAGGTCTGATAACAACACAAGACGAATACTTTGACATTTTTCAAGTGCATCTGTAGCTTTTATTTGGTAAAGTATATAGGGCTAATAAAGTACCATCCAGAGTACTTCTGCTGTTGTCTCCTCAGCTATTGTCTTGCCACAATGCATCTTCATTATGCTTTCAACCCTTAACTGCTATGTTGCTGCCATCTTGAGAAAGAGGAGGAGGAGGATCCCATGGCAAGAGATCTTTCAAGTAGCAGGCAATTCACTACGGAAAAAGCCACTCTGAAACTGCTAATGCAGTCTCTTTGTAACCAGGCTCCCAGGAGGAAGTCAGCAGTGCTTGCGATTTAGTCCAGGAACTGACCCCAGATGAGGACTGAAGTAATTTTTTTCTCTGTGTATATATATATATACACACACATACATACAGACACATATGCATTTGTTTTGATGTAAACTAACAAGTAACTTAATATGAGACAAAACTTTCAGACCTAGGTCTCTGCCATAGGTTAATCTTTTCTAGGGCTTCACTCCAGAATTTTCCAGATAATATTGCATAGCGCAAATGCAGTAGGCTTAGCCAGTATGCCCCACAACCACTTGAATTACAATGCACACGAGTAGACCTAAATCCCGGTGGTCATCTTCCCATCCCCAGGTGTAACAGCAACCTCCCACCAAGCTTTCATTGTCTGCTGCATGAAGTGCGTAGTGCTCGGCACAACTTGATCCACATTGCACTCTGAGCTATGGCTCTTGGGACACAGTAAAGCAAGTAAAGCTTATGTACTTGAGATGAAAGTTGAGGTGAAAGTTTACTTCAGGTAAAAAAACTGTGCTGCTTCACCAAAATACCCCTCACAATAGGAGCTGTTAGGATGTTCAACAATGGCAACACTTCACGTAACAGAAGTGGTCTCTGTAAGATGCTGTACCGATACGCAGCACACAATCTGAGCAATGGTCTACTCAGACAGGTCACTCTCTTCAACTGCAAAAGTACCTCTTTGTATCCAATGCTGTAGTTGAGGCACTCATAGCTACTTGGGTTAATCTCTTCCTGGGTGGACACTAAGCATCTAAACAGGTAACTACTGCACTGTTTTCTTTCCTGGAGCTAGGACCAGAGCTCAAGCAGCTTTGTCTCCCACCTCTGCTGGTTCACCTTCAGAGAAGCATTAGGTGCAGCTGCTACAACAAATGTTAGTCTGGAGAAGAACGTGGAATCACAGAAAATGTCTACTATGCTTCAAAGTGCAAGACTGCGTCCAGTCAGGACTGTTGTTCGTAACACCTGACACAGAGACTGATACAGGGACAGCCGTAGTACGACTGCTATAAGCAGAGCAGTTAACATAAAAAACTCCCTCCCTAACAGCTACTTTTGTTCTAAACGGGAATAAAGACAGAGACAGCAAATAAACTGCAGAACTGGTATAAATAGAAAATGGTTTATTTACAACAAAACAATCTCACACTTCAATGTGTGGCCAAAGGTCTGACTTTAATTTAAACGAAGTACCCAGCATCCACGCTTCTGAAGTCAAGCATGCATGTGGAAGGAAGGGAAGCTGGCGCCTGCTTGCATGCTCCTCAAAACCTTCTGAATTTATTAAGTTCATTATAGCAGGGTATGAAGTTTGACTTCCTAAAGGACACTGAGGAAGTGAAGAATAGGTGTCTCTGCACATACAGGATTTCCATAACCACCTTTCAAACAGAAACACCATTTGCTGCATTTCTACAGGCTGTAAAAACAGTGACAAATATGGAAAAAACTGCAGGTACGCACACACATACTTTTTTTCTAAGACAATTTACTTATGAGGAAATATTTATTTCACGAGCCTATGCAAACTACTCACATGAGAAGTATTCAAAATAAGACCCTTTTGAATACTCAATCATCAAGAATTACATGTGAAATGTAGCTTTTGAATGTGGGTTACGACTTTCCACATACGAACAATGCTGCAATCCTCCTTTACAACAGAAGGGAATGGATTTTTAGAATTCTATTCCTAAAACATCCTTCATTTTAAAGGAACTATTTCTAGTAAGACTGTTTTGAAATGAGTTCTTCAGAAAGAAAGCTTTCAAGATCATCCAAAAGGAGCTTATATGCACACTTTGCTTTCACTGCTGGAGGCATCCCCAATGAACACTGCTCAGGTCTATGGTTTAGGAACATGTAAAGCATGATGAGGATTCGGAAAAGTGTTTTTTTTTTTAACGAAGAAGCCGCTCAGCCTCCTTGGACTTGCTTTCTTTTGTTTTCCTCAGTAATGCCTGTTTTATAGCATTGATCTTTTCATCAAGTTCAGCCAATGAATAGTTCTGCTAAAAGAAAAAAATAAAACCCACAATCATTTACATCTCGTAATTGTTGGAGAAGTGGCTTAGCACTTGATACTTGAGGTCACTGGGTGTTGCACTAACTGACAGAAATACTTTTGCAGAATTGTCTGGATCTAGTCTATGGCTATTTTAGCTTGAAAGCAAAAGAATGTAAAGTTAGTACACTGACAGTCCTAACCAGGGATCAATACATCCATGCTATTTCCATTAGATGCTTGTTTAACCTGTTCATATAAAACCAAAAATCCTTTGAGGTTAAAACACTGAACGAGACTATCCAAATCCTGTAGAACTTGGATTTATATCTGAAGGGCTTTTTTCCTATTGCACAACATCAATCTCCTCTGTGCGCACTTAACCTGGTAATTTTTTTGATCTCTTCTTGCACAAAGAACTGGTCATTTTTATGAAAACATGTTACTCTTTGGAAGATTTTCTTCTCACATAAACAAGCCCAATTCCTCAAGTCTCAGATGGCCCACACCCCATTCTATGTGTTCTCCTCAGTCCAGCTGTCTCCAAGCATGGTGGCTGGTAGCTGACAGTGTTCCAGCTATGGTCTCACTTGACCTCAGAAGTAATTCTCTTGTGGCTTAACATACATGGTTAATATGTTCCCTTATGTGATGGTGGTGTGAAAATGGCCAGCCTTCCTGACTTAGGTGAGTATCTGCTGTAATGCCAGGTCTTTATGCAACACTTTTGCTGAGTCAGCCATTCCTACTCTATTGTCTCTTCATAAATCAATAACATAAATAAGATTCATTTCAACAACTTTCTATCTCCTTCCCTTTCTTTCTTTGCCAGCTATCCAATACTGACAAAGCTATTTCTGGGAAGTTAGATATTTGCTTGGTAGAACTTCTGATTACTTTCCTCTCAGAACATCCTAAACTTACAGTAAACAAAGGCGAACACTACTTACATGGGGAGGCTGAACCTTTCTCCTCTTGCCAGAACAGCTCTAAAGAAAAGACATAATCAAAACTGCCTTAATGTTGCACTGACAGAGGATCACAAGTAATTCTGTAACAACGTTGACAAAAGTCTTTAAAGTACAGAACGACCACTGACTGCCATTCTATGGGTTAAAGAAATCTCTTTTATAATTAAGTACTTTGGATCACTACTGGAGAGCAGTCAGAAGCTGTTCAAGCTTCTCCATACTTGGCAGCCAACAACTATCAACTTAACTGAAGCTTCCTTCAGACAAAACCAAGATCAATATCCACCTTTCGAAACTGTCAGTATTTTGCTTCCTAAAATTCTCCTGCACCCAACAGCACTAATTACCGCACAACACTACTGTTGCCACCATCACAAATTTTCCCCAGATCCCTGTTCTGGAGAAGATCCTAAAGCACTCTCCAAGGAAATTTCAGTTTACGAAAGTGTACGTTTTAAATTCTGCATTCCAACAACTTGAAGGAACGGCCTCACAAATATAGGACTTTATTGGTCTCCAACATAAAAAAAATGAAACAAGGATTGATAATATTGCTATTGGTTTTCAATTGCTGACTCTTCTTTGGCTGGTCTCAAGGGAGAAGATATAAATTAAAATATGATCAGCAGTAAAAGCGACATTCTAACTGTTACGTGGGGAGAGAAGAGGAAAGGTAACAGACGAGAAAATTCTACAGCCAAGCAGAGCCTGACCTAGTAACAACTGATGTTCTCTTTGTCCTCATCTCCTTTGTGAGTGAAAGACAAGGTTTACTACCCAGAAAGAGGCAGGACTCTGCCTGAAGACTACCAACAAAGAAACTAAAGTCATAGAATCACGTGAAACAACTTTTAAAGGGTTTACTCTCTTATCCTATTGGAACTTATTTCACATGGATGATCTTTAGTAACCAGATCATGTACAGAAGCCCAAAGGATTTCAGCTGATTTAAGCCATTAATAATTTGTATCAAGATCAAAACTGAAGTCAATTTTCTTGTCAGAAGAAACACTTCAGATTTTAAGGTGGAGGAGATATCCAACCTCTGTAATACACTCACAAATTAGTTAAACTTGGGTGGCTGCAATTTTTCTACCCCCAACAAATACTGTTTTCTTTCAAAGAGAAATTAGATAGAAATATGAACTTACATAGATGGTCCACATGAAATATAACCATTACACCAAGCCAGAGTTGCCTATCAAAAGTGTCTGCCCTCTGACTCCTTACGGTTTTGTCTGTTCATTAAAGATTTAAGCACAAAAGTCCCAAATGCATTAATGTATGCTAAAAGAAATTGAGAGAATTTCTTACTACAGATTGAAAATATTCAGGAGACAGTCCTTCCAGCTCAAGGATTTTATCTTCAAGCTTCTTAATTCTCTGATAAATGTCTCTTGGTACAGGACCACCTAAATACACCAGTACAAATACAAAGAAATCAGGAAAAGTGCTTTTTAAACTAAAGATTGCAACTTTTAGTGGTGTATTCTGAGTCCAGCTATGAACCAGTAGCTGAAACAAAATGAGTGGCTGGCATAATAAAACAGAAGGGTAATTAGTATGATTGAGTAATATATAGTAAGTCAGTGAAGGCAACAGACGACTTAATTCAGGTGTTTGAAATATATCTGACAAGATCCCTTGAACAACTAATGATCATTCTTACAATACATCAGGCTGCCCAGGGCAGTGGTGGAGTCCCCATCCCTCGAGGGGTTTAACAGACATGTCAATGTGGTGCTGTGGGACATGGTTTAGTGGTGACCTGGCAGTGCTGGGTTAACAGTTGGACTTGATGATCTTTTCCAACCTAAACAATTCTGTGATTCTACATCAGTCACAGATCAAACGTTACCACTTCAAAACTGACAGCAGCATCAGGAGGGATAGCAGATCACACATGAATTCAGCATTGATATCTGAAGGAAACCTATCTCCACTGAGCGTCAGAGGTTGGATAGGAGTTGAGCTTGACAAAAAACAGCATTTGCCTGGCCATAGATGGGAGAAGTCGGGGTGGAAAATGTGTATGTGAATGGAATAACAGAGCTTTGGGGGGGGGGGGGGGGGGCGGGGGGGGAGAAAACAAAAACCCCACACCAAACCACCCAAACCCTAACAAAAAAACCCAACAAAATCCACAAACACCACAAAAGCAGCAGCAACACACAAACCCACCTCAACCCATTTGCTGTTTGCAGCTATACCACAGCATCTTGGGCTTGTTTCCCCATGTAAGAACAGAATTGACCCAAAGATCAGCCTTAGAAAGCATCTTAGTTATGGTACCTAGTATTCTATAAACTGAAATAAATATTTATCACAACTCACTACTGGCTATCCCAATTAAAATGATAGCCTGCTTCTGAACAGTAGTGACAATCAAAGCCTTAGCAAATTTTTACTTCTCTTGCCACCCCTTTCCATTCATTTCTACATCTGTTCAGTAAGAAAATTCTATTCTACAAACTACCAAAACAGGCACTACGGTTTGTGGGGTTTTTTCCATTCCTCTACTTCCTCACTTCAGACAACTTTGCAGGTAGCTTCGCTCCTTCAGTTCTGCCCCCACTTAACTGAAGTCACTCTTCTTAACATTACTGTCACTAAATGTAAAGGGAAAAGAGCAGTGCTAGCACTAGAAGCTGTCATGAAAAACATCAGATGAGTCAAGAACAGCTCTTTCAGCCATCAGAAACAAAAACTGGCAAGCAGCTATCTGAAGCAGATTTCCTGCTCAGATGGAGACTTTTTGCACAGCCATTGGGGTAAGTAACATCTTGAGACCTTCCCCAGAATGCCGATTTGGACAGGAGTGAAGCTGGAATTGCACGTTTTAATCCTCCTCCCGTACACTGTAGTTTAGCTGACCTGTAATCCAGTCAGTGTTCACCATATGCTTAGAGAATGGATTGGCATCTATTCAATATTCAGAAGCCAAAAAAGTCAGTGTGTGTGTGCAGTGTGATGTGTAGAACATTCACTTTATTAGGTGAAGATCTGGGTTTCTGTTTTAAAAATGTTTTTCAGAAAAAAATAAGAGTCCTCCTCGGTAAGTGCCTCACTGATTTATATTCTAGAAAACTGAGGCTGGACGTGAGGAAAGAAACTACTTTTAAAACGTCAGTAGCCTGGTGGCTATGGCATTTATTTTAGTGAAAGATGTGGACAGCTAAAGGGTTTACACAGCTAAAGGGAAGTATTAACAACAAGCTTCCCACATCCTGGGAAATAAGCTTCTTGCCTAACTGTATTTCAAGAATCACCCACCTTCAGAAAAAGGTTTCAGGTTGTCTTTTGGGTTGATCCCATCCCCAGCCGACCAGATGCCCATGAAGCGTGATTGAGTCCTAACCTCAGCTTATCCTGTTCAGTGGGTCCAGGCAGAAGGACTCCACTGACTATGGAGAACCCCCACTTCCAAATATTCCAGATTGCTTTACATCCTATTCTGAAGTATCTCTCTCTCGTTTGCTACCACATCAAGCACAGATTTATGTAATTTGGTCATAAATCTGGGTTCCACTTTGGGTATACGAATCTAAATGTTAGATTGGAGTACTTGGGGTGACTAAACCCTTCAGTGGATCTATCCACTGTTTTTACAGTCACAGTTTTTACAGATTTACTCCATTTTACTACAGCAGTGACAACTGCAGTACAAACTGGCACATGGATATCAAACTTAAAACATGACACAAACCTGTTTGTAACCGTAAGTGTGCTTCAATGTTCTGCAATCTCTCTTCAACAGCTTGGTTTCCACAATCATGTGTGGGTACATTGGCTTTGTGACTGGACCCATGTGCTCCTTCAGATCTAGTCTGAGGTCCATATGTATTTACAACCCTAGAAACTACGTAAAGAGAACACAAATTTAACATATATGCATCTGAAATGCAAAGTAAATCTAACTAAAGCAATCCAGATATTAAAATATGAAAATCTGTGTTATACCTGTTTCACGCCAGTCTCTCATGTGAAGGGTCCCACACACATTAAGATCACAGGTTTGAGTAAAAGTTTTTTCATATTTTTGTGTGAGTAACTAAACTCAACAAAAACCTAGGACTTGACAAATGCAAAGTAAAAGAATTACTCATACATTCATGTAGAATGTAGAACTTGCTTCAGTCTTTATCGATTTTACTTCCACTTCCTTTCTAAGTGTCATTCACAGTTCAGTTATGAACTGTTCAGGTTTTAGTTACCTGAAGTGCAAACCTTTATTTTTTCCTGCAATATTCCACCACCCAAGTTACAAACTAGCACTCAGCTTAAAAAAGTAGCTACTGAAAGATTCTAAACTCAAACTCACTTCCCCACCTCCTTCTTTGCTCACCAGACCTTTTAAATGCTTATACTTCTCATCATGGTTCACAGTATTATTCTGAATTCCAGAATTCAGAATAACTAATTGTTTCTAGAACTACTATCAAGTGAGTAACTGAATACTACTCTCAAAAATGGAAGAGAGGGTTATTTTCATTCTCAATTTGGGGATTTTGTTTGGTTTTAAACACAGAGTAACTTGGGTACATCTAGAGAGCAGAAGATGGACAATTAAGTGTTACACCTAACTTCTGTTGGACAATAATTTCTTCACTATTTACTCCTTTCCAAAAGGTAGTGCAGTGGCTCCCCAGCTTGTCACTTCCCATAAATCCGTATCTGAGAATTTCCACTGTGTCCCAAAACTATTTTCTAATTCAATATACTTACAGGGACTAAAAAAATAGAAAATTGTTTTATTTAATCTCAATTCCTTAACTCGACTTCTGGCTTCACCTTAGAAGAAAAGCTAAGAATTGTTCAGTTTCTCTGTCCCACTTTATCTTTTGCATCTTTCCTCTCAGAAAATGAAAATAAACTACTTTGTTTTGGTCTTCAGTGAATAACCATCAGCTTAATGAAGCAGTTATGGGATTGAAAACCTTGGAGAAGTAAGCGAAGATGTAAAAGTACTCACTAGAGTCAAAACTCACTATGTTAAGTTTGCATTTTTTGAGCATTCTATAAAGTGTTTTAAAGTCAAAAGTTCATCAGTGCTCTTCCATCTGGACACTCTTAACAAACAGGTATTAAAATAGCTGCTTACCCTTTATATGGCTTTTAAATCCAGGATAGGGCGTGAAAATTGCATCTGTTCTGGCACAGCTATTTTCTAAATAAGTAATAATAACATTAAAAGTGAGGTCCTAATTATGTATTTATAATTTAAAGTATACTTCAATGATCATCAGTTTTGAGGTTTTTAACAAATCTAACTAAAATTATTCATACAATAAAAACATCAGAAATACTTCATTCCTTCTATAAAGACTTGCTCATTAACAGTTTCACACACTTGCATGGACCTACCGGTTTTAATTGGTAAGCAACCTAAATACATGTATGCACATATGTATATAAAAGTTTTTTGGATCAGGACCACATTTTTTCCAATTTACATTTTATTTGTTCTTACTTTTCACTGCATTTCTCTGTATCTTATTTCTTTCTCCCTGCACAGAAGTATTCTCCCTGCTTACCACTGTTATTCCAGCTTTACGTCAATTTTTGAAACTGCTCTCCTCCTGTTTTTAGACTGGTCTCATTTTAGTCATCAACATTCTCTTCTCACCTTCCTGCATTTATCCTGATGCCTGTGACTTCTTTAATCTGTTTAATCATAAAAACCTACACCACAGACTATCTTGGTTTACTGTAATATTTATCTTTTAATCTCTGCTCCTATACACCAAAGCTTTACACATATTATGCCTGAACACACAAAGGAAGGTCTTATCATCATTTCTTCTGTAATTAACAATTTTAGGAATCAGTATTTCACTACCTAGCATATTCTAGTAGATTTTAGATGTAATTTTCGTTCTATCTAATATTCAGAGTTAAACTCTCTTCCTACAAAGCTTACAGAACAGCGAGCTTTGACCTCTAAAAGTGTAGGTACATCACAGAGACAATGCTCATCTAGGTTCACAGGTACTTAAAAAACATCTCTGTACTATTTAGGTATATAAAAGTGAAGACACTTTTAAGATGTGTTTGGTTACAGAGTTACTGACTGTGCTGATGGGATCCAGCCTACCAAATGGATTTAAGATTGTTTGGTCATAGATACAACCAATTGTGCCAGTTGGTGCATTAAAAACACCAATAGCATGCGTAATGTTGAAGGAAAAAGTTATTCTAAGTAGCTGGTAATTCACATTGATGGCAAAAAATACTTCTTTGTAATTTAACTAGCATTAAATTAACTTCAGTTTGAATATGCACTTCACGAGACTTTTCTGAATTGGAATTCTGTTGACTCAGGAAGGAACATCTAGGGAACAACAGCTACAAATCATCTGATTTAGGGTCACTGTTCTTAAAATGAATACAGTAATAGCTATAATCTTTCTGTGTGGGATACATTAAACATTGTCATCCAGTGACTACTTTTTTTATCCATCTGACAACATCTGCAGTGCACGTGCAAGTTCTTAACTTTAAAACAAAGTTACTCTTAAAATAAAGTTCTGGTTTAAATATAGAATGATGCTTTTGAAAAATAAAAAAAATAAAAAACAACTTAAATTGCTATGAAATTAAAGTCTGGCTAGCCAGTTACCTTGATTACAATCAATAACATTGCAAAATTCCCTGACATTATTTTCATTGATCTCAGCTTGTTTCCTCTCGATGAAGGCTGATATCCGCCTGTCGATCTGCAGGTAGCAAACATGACAGCATACGTCCATGTCATTCTTTATTTTTTTCTTTTTTTCTTTTTTTTTTTTATTTAGGTAAATCACTTACTTCTGCTTTTCCAGCTTTTATCTGGACCACCTCTGGATCAAAATTAATATGAGCATTCTTCAGATCTCCCAAGTCATAACTTGCATATTTTTCTTCAGTCTGACAGTTACCATCATAAACATCTACACTTGTTTCACAAGTCTGGCCTTCTGTTTCACCTGCAGGTTCAACATGGCCTATATTTTCCTCTTTAATCAATGACTGGAGTTTCTCTAAAAGAGGCTGAACAAAGAAAACAGTGTGTTAGGGTTAAAATAAAAAAAAAAAAAGGCAAAAAATCCCCACAGCAAAAAGCGAAGTACTATTACAATTTCTGAAACAGATAAACTGAAATAGTTTTAGGAATTACAGCATCTGCCTCTGATGGAACACAGTAATAAAAAGGCAAAAGCAATACTTCCAAATACTGTGCACGCCGTGGTTCTGACCTTTTGGACACGTGTCTTTTAGAGGGTTGTATAGGAAAACTCCCAAATTTCTGCAGAAATCTGCCTGCCACTCCTCTGTCACCAGCTAAATCAAAGCCTCGATCGTTGGCACCGATGCCACTTAATTAACATGTCATTCAAATGCCTACTCAGAATAGTAAGGCTCAGTATATTTCCTCCTCAACATGAAAGCCAGTGCTTTCACACCGCAAAGCCTTTACTTTATCATCACAGCACTACATTCTCCACTTGAAACCACCGTGGCCCAAGTGAATGAGAGAGCACAGACATGAAATATATCAGCGTCATCCTGAACACATGCTTTTCTTGACACGGTTGATTATCTACTTAGGTCATGAAATTAAATGAGAATGCACTGACATTCGTAGCAGCAAAAATAAATGGGTATTCTACTGCAATAACTCTTACACAAGATTAAACAACAAAACCTCAGTACATGTATGTCACAGCCCCTTTTTTTAATTTCTACCAGTTTCATCTTGTCTGAATTTCACTGCTTATTTTTCCTCTAGAAATTACTTTTGTTTTTTTTAAACGACATGATTTTTACTGGTCACATTTCCTGAAATGGAATCAAATTCCTACCTGCAGTGTTCTTACAGCTGGGTGTAATTTTTACTTGCTTTTATCTTGCATGTTTTCTCTTTTTGTTTATCACACCAAAGATCTGGTGGATGGCTGGAAAACGTAAAGGGTCTTTCTTTTACCTGCAGACAAGCAAGTACAGGCACTTCCTTTTTCACCCTCTCAGTACCACACACTTGAAATAATTCATTGAACTAACTGAAGCAAAAAACTGGGATTCAAATCCTCACCTTTTGAAGATTAACTTCAAGGTCAAAACTCTGCTCAGTTATTACCAGCTGACAAACTGCTCACCCTCCCTGCCATGCAACTAAATTACACGTACTTTTGGCAGGGTTGGGAAGTTTCAAATAGTTAAAAGAAATGACAGTAATGGTGACTGGCTACTTGGCAAGATGAGACGTTAATGTCAAAGAAATTACTCTTTAGGAAAAAAAAAAAAAACTACGCCGAAAATATATTTAATTGCAGTAAGACACTCCAGGATGTGTCATGCTGGGATAATGCCACTTCTTGAACCACTGAAAGCACTCCATGAGCCTCAAAACTCACCCAACGCATGGAATCATTATCAGAGCATGACACACACCTGCCGGGTCTTATTGCTTAATTATAACCCACCATCGATGGAAATGGAGCACATTTACAATGCAAGTCGAGAGAAAGCAATGAGGCGGCATTTATCCGGGCTGCTCACCTACAGGGGCTATTCCCACCGCTCATCGGAACAATCCAGAAGCGCAAGTACCTATGAAGCACAGAGGAATCCCAAGCCTGCAATACTTTTGCATTATTTTTTATTGGACGTAGCAATGTAAGATCAAAACGAGGGAATTTTTACAGTTTTGGTAATGCAACTACATTCAGTTGTTGATCACTTTTGTCAAGTCAGATGTGTCCAGTGAAATATTTACCTGCAAACATAAAATGTGCTGCTGAAGCGCACTAAAGAGCAGTGCTGGCTGAAGTGCTGATGTGTTTTCAAGCTTGCTCCAATCAATCACAACTTTCACGATATCGTCTCCAAGGTTAAGCTTCAAAAGAGCAAAACAAACACAACAAAAAAATTATGTTGTATTAACATCACAAAAGTATACAAGACTTCTATAGGACAACAAGGATGCTCAAGCTCATGCAGACCCCATTTTCATATGAGGACATGGGAGAGGTTTGACATTAGTTCTAATTCAAGCAGCCGTCATTTTCAAAGTAAGCTCATATTTGTAGATTATATTCAAAAATTAAACATTCCTTACTACCTCATCACACTTTCAATGTATTAATTTGAGCTTTAACTTGAGTCAGTTCCATTAACTACTGTACAAAAACATACTGTTCACATTAATCATTCAAATCTCTTCTTTTAACAGTTGGTAGAGCCACCAGAAGGAAGAAACACACACCCAGGATGACAATTTCTTGTAAGTTCATGTATTTTATGTGAAGATTTGCAAAGCTATCTATGCCTGTATGACCAGTCTTGATAATGCACCATGTCACATTCTTCAAAAGTTTTACTTGCTGCTAATCCAAAGGAGGCTTTAAAAATACGTGTTTAAAATAAGTGTTAAAAAAATAAGTGTTTAAAAAAACTCAAGGTTAAACAAACTGTGGACTACACAGCACCACTATGAAACCCATTTTCACATCACACTACTTCCTAACTATTGTCACAGTCTATCCTCTTTGCCAAGGAACTGTGATATTTAACTCCCAAAGCAACACAAACACACACAGTGAATCTGAAGTTATATTTAAATGAACTATGTATCTTCTATAAGCTAAAAATAAACTTTTACTTTCTAATACAAAGCTGATTGTTAAGAATCACTAATGAACTACACACTTCACACCCACCTTTGCCATTTTTGTTCACTAAATCTCTTCTTGAGATCTTGAAGTTATGAGCACTTTCATTTCCCAAAGCCAAGTAGATTGTTCTCCAACCAAACCTGTGAGAGATCCCCCAATTCTAAATACAGATGAAACTCTTGCTTAAAATCACGGGGAACCTACGGGTACTCTGAGACACAGACTTCCCAAGTCACATCCATATTTGTACATCTATATCTCCATCTATTTTTTTTTTTCCTAAAGAAGAAGGATGAAGAGTCCTCAGGCAGACAACAAAAGTGACCTTTAACGTATGGTCTAAAGATATTTAACTTCTAACAGCATCAAATATCATGGGCAAGAACACAGAATGCATAATGCACTTGTTTCCTGAATCCACTGCACAGTGTATGAGGAAACAAGAACTAAGCTCCATCAAGAATTGCTCCATCACTCTGGAAGCAAAGCAGTGGATACCAAGCTGTCCTACGCTAGTTTTAAACCCCAGCATTGTTAGAACTTTGTATGTAAAGATCTAGAAGCCTGAGCCTTCCTTCTTCAGTCAAAGAGCAGTCTTGTTAAATCCAGTGATAGATTCCAAATTACACAGCAAAGGAGATGGCCTGACTAGATATATAATGTATTTTAGGTAATTGTCACACAAATGGTTATTCCTGTTAAGCACTTAAACTACATAGGATGTAGGAAAAGTAAGGATTTAGGAAATACTAGTTTGAACAGCTTACTAAATCAAGAAAGTATGTAGAATTTACTACTAATAAAACTTGCATACATGATCCCCTGAAGCACGTATTTCTTCCCAGTTTCTAGATTAACATCTGCCGTATGCTAGATTACAGTCCACTGACAGGGTAAAAAAAAGGTGTAGATCTAAGTCATAGTAATGAAACTAAATAGAAGTCATACTGTGATTTCCTAATAAGCCTCCTTCTTCAAAAAGGATCCAGGGATGTGTGCCTTCGTATTATAGTGTACGACTCCTGTCCACTGGCTCAACATACAGAACCAGCAGAGCCTCTGACTTTGAATAATTTAGAGGCCAGTGATATTTCAAACTCAAAGACACTGCTTTTAAATATAAGAATAAACCTCTCCTGCATCCAAACATGTTTCTCGTACAATAGAATTGGTTTTCTTAATGCTTCACATCCTTCTACCCATACAAACTGTGACAAGTAGGTTATAAAGTCTGTGATTTCATAACTTCGAAGCCTGTGTACATTTACAAGTTCTATTCTGTGGCAATTTACAGGCTCATAAGTCATTTCAGCCCTTTGAAGTTGTTTTATGAAAGACATTGAATGTCACTTGGGGCTCAGAGACCTTGTCACTATTGGTCAAAGATTTGTTATTCCCAGAGATGTCCTCCTAGTCACTGTCATTGCTCTAGTAAAAAAATGCCTGTCCCAGAAATATTCCTGCAAGCATAAATCCAACTTAACTACAACGGATCAAAACTGACAGCTCATCATCTGGCACAGGTTCACTCATCTGTTAGAGGGAAATGGGGAAATCAGTAGTTTCAGTCAAAAACACAGGACGGATCACTAGAGTCAGTAAACCAGTAAAATACCACAGGTAAATCTACCAGACCTCAAGTGCTGGCAGACAAGAGCGTAACTCAACAACTGGAAACAAACATGATTGAGCAATGAAAAGGGCCTTCTCATCTAAGATGGAGCAACCAGACCCAGTCCAGTGCAGTGCACAGTGAAACAGGTTTGTCATGGGAAGAATACACTCTACATGCCAGCGAAGACCATTTTACTCTGCATCATAACTACCATAACTCTGCTGCAGGGATGCAGCAGCTCTAAACTAGTCTCTTGCAATTGTCCGTGCATACTCAAATGTTGTTAAAAATCATTACATTCTCTCCGGTGACATGCTGGACACACAGCAAGCTTTGGAGAACAAGCTCCAAGAAGATGAGAGAGAATCTGGGGAGTTCAATGTAGTTGTGAAAACACGTAATTAAACCCATCACGAGTACCCTAGTTAAGAGCTTAGGAAACTTATCCTTTATTCTTCTTTGTGTGTTTCACAAATACAATTTTCAACTTTTCACTCACTAACATTGTAAGAGCAACAGTATGAATGACAGTATCGCATCGAGATAAACTGACAGCCACTAGTTCGTCACTGATTACATTTAGAATTCTCACCAGGAAGATTTATGGGATATTTCATCCTCAATACATAATTTTCCTGTCTCAGTAATCCTGTGAATCTGCAGTGTGCTGCTTAGTGCTGCACTCCTGTTCTAAAGCTAGCATGGTTTTTAATCACTTCAGAGACAGGAAAACTGAGACTCTTACTAGTCAGCACCTGAACTTTCAGGTCCTTAATTCTGGATGAGTTTTGTTTGAAAACAGAGACACTTACTAATAGGCTTTGAGGTGAGAAGCAAATATAATGCAAAATTCTATTCAGATGAGGTGAATTGTTCTAAAAAATAATTTCAGATCAGTCAGCAGCTACTACTAAACTGCTTCTGTATCTAAGTGTCCATTTCCGAGTATTTTTCTAACATAAACATATAATAAATTATATTACCTCCCACAGATATTGCTCATCATCTGGCCCCAAACCTTCAAACTGCTAATTTCAGAAGCAAGAGTGTGCTTCTGCTGTCTTCACAGAACTACATATATGCTTCCACAGTGGAACAAGAATTAATCTGTAAATTATTTAGGGTAATAATTAAGTTGTTACTGAAACCTTCTCGTGATAAGGGCCTCCCACCACTACCGTAAGATCTGTTAAATAATTCATAGCCATTACTAAACCTGAAGTAGGTGTTTCAACTTAAGTACTGCAGAGCAAAGCTGCTTTAAAAATTCTGACCCACTGCGACGCACTCTGTGTTTCATAGTATGTTATTACCAAGGCAAGGCTAACTTCAAGCTCCTGATCATTTATTTTGATTTAATGCACAGTAGCTTTGAGCAGCTTTCCAATCCAGGATCATTAGTTGTTGAGATGCAGCAATTAGGCAGATTGCACTTTCTCATGGGACAGATCATCCGTCAAACCGCAAAGTGACATGAGACGTCCCGTCACTAAGAGGCAGAGGCACGGCCGCGACTACCAGGTGCCGCAGCACCCCGGGAGGGACGGGGCGGGCACCGCCACCCCCAGCCCCGGCAGCAGTTTCGCCCCTCCCGCAGGCGAGGCCGCTCCCTGGTTTGTGACGGGCTCCTTTTCTCTCCGGCGCCGTACTTTAGCCCTGGAGCCCAGAAGGACCCTGCAGGCCGGGGATAAGCAGCGGCACGCCCCGCTCGGGTCACCCAAGGCTGGACAAGCCGGACGCGGTGCGGGGCCCGCGACACCCGGGCCAGCCCTGCCCCAGGCCTCCTCCTCCGCCCGCCCCGCACTCACCTGCCCCGGCAGCCCGGCCAGGCAGCGCAGGGCGCTGCTCGCCACCTCCGAGGCCGCAGGGTCGGCACCTGTCTCCGGAGCGCGGCCGCCGGGCTGGAGCTGGCTGGGCGCCGCCGCCGCCGCCGCCGCCATGACACCGGGCCCAGCCACCGCCGCCGTCGCTCCGCGATGACGAATCGCTCCGATGGACGTGCCCACTGGCCCCGCCTCCGAGGGCTGATGGACAAGCGAGGCAGCCAATCGCGGGCTGCGCTCCCGAGGCCGGCGCTGTTCGGCGGGAGCGCCTCGTCCTGCGGGGGCCGGCTCCCATCGCCGGGCAGAGGCGGGGCGGGAGGTGGAGTAACTGTTACCGGCAGTGCTGGGGACCGCAGGTTGCCTTCCTGGCTCGTCTAGGGGCTGCTCTGCCCCTGCGCGCAGGAGCGGCGGCTCGAGGCAGCTTCTCGGCCGTGGCAGCCGGTCCGCCAGTGGCCCCCCGGGTTTCCGCGCTGCGGTCTGGGGGGACCCTCTCCTGCAGCACTCGTCTCTCCAGCGTGGCGAGCAGCCCCGTTACCCGGGTCTGAAGAAGCGACTTCGTTTCTGCTCCTTACTCAGCCTTCTCTGGGACTCTGAAAGCTTTTCTCAGCTCAGGTCCGCCGCAGCCATCAGTGGCCGCGGAGACGCGGGGTGTTGGTCCGGGGGTGCAGGCCCACCTCTGTGCTGCTTCGGCACCGCTGGTACCACTGGGCTTTGGCTGCAGCAGCTCCCGGGGAGTGTTGCCTCCCTGCGAGTCCACTGTACTCCATCACCCTTTGCCTCCTGGCTCCTTCTGTCCTTCAGCAGCATCCTGGGAGCCGTCAGAGGGGCACATGGCAGGCACGCCTCTAAGAGGGCTTCCACCGAGTGCTGTTTCATGGAGGGAAGGGCAATGCATGTTCGTTTAAATACATCAGATTACTTGCTGCACTTGTCTCAGCTGTTCTCTGCTGGTTATACCTTCGGGTTTTTGCCTTCTCTTCAAAGCCTTCACTCTTTTGGTTACAGCAAGGTCATTTTTTCATCAGACCAGTTGCAAGATTTTGGGGCTTGCAAGACTGTGTTCCTTCTACTTGGCTTTTTCCTAGGACAGTGTGAATGCTCACAAAAGATTTTTCTACCTAATGTTTCATTTGATACCCTAATTTTGATCCTTTCACCTTCATACCTCTTCCTGTTCCCCCCAGTATTTTTTATTCCATTGGGAAATGGTGAGTGCTGTTGTATATCCACATGTTAAAGCATTCTTAAATAAAAATGTTAGAAAGGAAGATTAATTTATTTGACTGATCTTTGGGGGCTATTTTAAAGGCATTCCTCTCTAAAGTATCCAGATAAAACTTACTTTAATGTAGTGAAAATAAAACCCAGTAAACTGAAGACAGTATTCTGTGTCTCCATTCAGCAACCAACTTAAACCTTTGAGAAGACTCAAGTAGAGAAAGTCCTGCTCAATTCCAGAGGTAAATTAGTTCCAAAGAGGACTTCAGTGCTAATGATTACAAGTCCATTTCATGGAGAGCTGTGTTTTGCAAAAATATGTTATCTAAGGTGATCTAGGTGGCATTTGGCTGGGTTCAGATGAAGAGAACCACTCTCTGGATTCAGAAATGCACACTGCAGAATGCGTTCCTCCTGATTTGAAAGCTCTGAAATGTGGAGAATTTTACTTAATTCCTGCAAAGACACTGTTTTTGTCAAATGCCAGTATCTTGCGCGCACACAGAGAACATGGTAGTCAGTTAAGAAAGACCGTGAAGTTTTATTTTGCAGTTCTGTCCAGCACAGCTAATTCCAGCTCATGGTCAAGGACTGGCTGCTTCTTGCAGTTTTATCTCGGGACAGGCAGCTGAAGCAACTCTGAAAAACATAGTCATCTCATTTGGATCAAACCATGATGCTTTCAAGAATAAAGGGAAATACAGTCTCCTTCCCTTTTCCCCCACCAGCACTGAACAAACGTGAGTAATTTGCTGGCCAGAGCAGAATACAGAGCACAGATGTAACACTCTGGCAGTGGTTGTTGCTTCCCAGTGTCAGAGGAGGCAATTTGACCTGACTGAAACTCCAATGACCTGCAAAGATAGATCAAGTCCAGACATTTGAACTAAGTTCTAACTTCAAGTGATGAATGTTCAGCTACCTGATAAATTCCGCTTCGGAAGAAAGCAGCTTTCCTGGAGTGGTGGAGCAGGTGTAGGCCTACTTGAGCAGTGGCTAGATGTAGCTTTATTAGTTGAGAAACCTGAGACCTTTACCTCTAGGAAGAGGTTGTTTTAGGGTACAAAACTTTTTAAATGAAAAATAAGAAGATAAACACATAAATATCAGAAAGATACGGGAGGTTACGCTTCCACATCCATGGAAGAATAACTGAGGATGAATGAATGTGGACGGTTACCAAGAGATGGTGGAGGTGATGTACCGTTATTTATACAGTGATCACTACAAGAGAAGTAAGTGAAAGACCATGAAGTAGTCTGTAGAGCTGTTGATGTCTACCTATTATTTATATACTAAGCAGAATTATTTATATACTAAGCAGAAACTGGATCTTGGCCTTCCTGTTGATGGCAAATGTCTTCTCTTAGAGAAACAGTAATGATTCCTATGGGGTAAGAGGGCACAGATTTTCTTCCTACTTTCACTGTCTCAGAGTGCACGATCAAGATCTATGCTGCAGCTTCTAGCTGAATGAATTTGGTGTCATCTGAAATTTCAAAGATTAAATTAGGTAATGATTATGCGAGCATGAATGGCACAGAAATAATCCAAAGTGATTTAAGATATTAGGAGAATGAGACCATGTGAGAAAATGAGAATAGTGAAAAACGATGTGCAAATACAGCTAAGACAGAGTATATTAAACATTCGTATCTAATGGAAAAGACAGACTGGAGCAAAATGGTTCCAAACAATGATTATATGCGCAGTAAAAATGAACACACTTGCAATTGCGTCTGGCAGTAAGGCTGGCCACAGCAAATCCAGACCTCCCTTAAAGACAGAGGAAATTACATGGCACGCTCACTAAAGCTGGTGAAACAATAAAATATTGGAAGCTCTCATTGCTGGATGGATACTGATAATTTGGAGGGAATTTGTAGAAAACTGGCAAGAAGTGGGTTGCTGGAGGTAAAGATATTAGCTTAGAAAGAGAGATCAGAAGGTTTAAATATGTGTAACTTGGCAGCAATGTCCGCTTTCAGATATTTTAATAATGTGACTGCCAAGGGAGGGAATAATCTGGAATTGCTTTCCATGTTCAGGGATAGAGTTATCATGATAATATTAAATCTTTCGCAGCTTTCATCCCTGAAATGGATCCCTGAGGCATATAAAAGCCTCTCCCACCAAAACCACCTTGAAAAATAGAAACACAAAACCGGCAAGTCCTTCACTAGCAGTTATCGTTGTTTGAATGAAAATAATTTTCAAATGGAGAAGAATTTTCATTTGGTTTTGGACTATTGCTCCTCTTTCCACTCTAGGAGCCTTTAAGCACTTTAAAATCATGGTAAACTTTAATAAACACAAGTTCTGTTTGCCGGTCGCCAATGTCATAATTACTAGCACTATTTCTTCTGCTGAATATTAACATAATTTCTGAACTCACATTTTTATAATTAATATTAATAATTAATAACTAACCTCCAAAGAAAGTTGGGTGCTTTGCAGAATGTACCAGTGGTTGAGGTTTGTGGTGCTGAAGAGTGAAGTGCTGAGCTAAGGAGCCTGTATAAGCAGATTTTTCTCCTGAGTTGAGAAGTTCATGCTGTGTTCTTCTGCTTATGTCAGCTGTAGCACATAGAAAAGCAAAAGAGACCACGCTTCAGGAAAGAAAAAGATTAAACTGAAATCATTTGGAGCGTCAAAGATGAAAACAATACCCTGAATTCTGCCCAGAGCCCCAGGTGAGTGGTGCAGGTTGGCACCCACCACTGTAAATGTCGCTTTCCTTAGTACTCAGTGCTGCTCTAAATTATCTCAGTACATAAACAGAAAATTGATAGTATCCTACCTGTTGGGTTAAAATAGAATAAAACATAACAAAGTCCCCTCCAGAATAAAAGGTTTTATTTCTTTTTCCAAGCATTCATTTTGGAAGAAGAGGCATCGCTCCAGCCAAGGTTATGCATCCGGGTTCCACAGGATGCTTAAGCTGGTGCCTAATTATAAACACTACCCAGCTGAAAAAACTCAGCCTGCTTCCCTAAAATGCAGCTTATTAACTTCATCAAATAAAGGCTCTGAATTGCAGTCTAATTCTCCAATAGGAGCTGCAGTCCTTCAAAGCGAATGTCTTTGCTGACCTTTTGGTGTTTCTCTCACTCTATCAAAATTTAGAAAGCCCTGTTCAGGCAGGATTGCAATGGGATTTGTATGAGATGTCCTGTGGGAAGGACAGCTGTGATGTGTTTGCATTTAAAGAAAAATAAACCTGTAAGTATCTTATATTTATGACTTGTAGTAATTTCATCATTCCTAACAAAACACAAAGTCTTGGTGAGGCTGTTGCCTGCTTTCTGTTTAGTGTCCTTATCCTTACGTGCTCATAGACCTCATAGTTACCAGGGTCCTCCTTTCTACCCTTTTTAAAAATGGGTGCAATGTTTCCCTTTTTCCAGTCACCAGAATTTTCACCTGGCTGCCAGAACTTTTCAAATACCATGGAGAGTGGCTGGGCAACTACACCAATTCCCTCAGGACTCTGTGATGCATTTCATCAAGTCCCATAGACTTATGTTCAGGTTCCTCAGGTGATCATGAACCTGATCTTCTCTTTCAGTAGGAGGGGCTTTAACCCCCTGGTCCCCATCTTGAAGTTCATCAACTTGGGAGGTGGATTGGGGATCAAGAACTGACCAGCTCAACAGCTGTTCCTAGAAATCAGTGAATTATAATTATTTTGTTCACCAATTTTAGACTTATATAGCTACTTTGAAAGCTTGGATCACAAACCTCCTCTCTAGTAGCTCTTGAGACTGTCACATGAAAATGTAAAATGTGTCTTGTGCAGTAGGTGTCTATGCTCACAGTGTTTCCCTTGTCTGTAAACTGTCAGTAAATTGACACGACCATTGTGAAATTAAGCACCCGTACTTGAAGATAGTCTAAAAATTAATAATTTTCCACTGCATTAATATGTACATGCTGCACATATTATATATTTTACTCAGGTTTAATGGGATACTTGAAAATCTATATTTAACAGGGAAACAGGAATATAGCACATTTACTTCAGAGAAACTTCAACTTTTGGGATTCCTTGATTACTGAGTGCTTGATTTTAAAAGCTGCAGCTTGCATCTTTATTAGTATAATTTGACTATTATTTTAAAAGAAATAATAGCAATGGATGCTGAGGAATATTTAAAATAGAGTTCTTCAGCTGTGCTGTGTACAAGAGTTTCACACAGCTTAGCTGGGAGCCAAGTCCCTTTCTAAACAAACAGTCTTCCTGACCTTTTCTGTGGAACTGTGAAGTTGCTCAAATTTAAATTTACCTCCTGCTTCAGCAGTTTAGCTTATCAATTTCTGCACCCCAGTATATGCACAGTTATCATCTAGTAGATCGCATCTGTCATGAGTGGCCTGATCAACAGTGGTCTGATCAATCATTCCGTATCCTAGCGGGCTCCTCCATTGCCTTCAGGAACCAGATCCAGATCTGCTTTAGAGATGAGGTTCGTGGACTGATAGTTGAAATTAGGGACCTATGCTTTGTAGTTGAGTTGAGCTTCTCAAAATAGCTTTAAGGAGTTAGTATCTCCACATTACAATGTAAGATAGGCACCTAAATCCTTAAAGATCCTCTGGATATGTCACTCTGTGTGCTTACCACCTGCAGTAGTCTTCAACTTCTACATCTGTACGAGTAAATAAATAATGCCCTTTTGGGATATAAAGTAACTATAAAGTTATTTGAATGATCTCCGTTGTATTAGAGTAAACGGACACGACAAAAGATCACACTCATCTTTACACTGTCAGTATTTTGCTAGTGCAGAGGAGGCTTTTGTTAATAGGGAATATGGAGTCTTTGACATTTTGGGTCCCAATCCTTCAGTGAAGCTAGCCATGCACCTGCTTACTTTGTGCACAAATCATTCTAATGAATTCTAAAGGACTATTCATGTGCATAAAGCTAAGCCTGTGTGTAAAGGCCTTTGCAAGACCAGGCCTAGGTTGTAAGTTTGATAATGACCTGAGGCTGATTGAACAGGGAACAAGCAGTCCTTTTGAAATGTTGAGAAGCGTAACTCCAGCTCAGCTGCACAGGTATGGGCAGTGCTAAGAAACTTCATGGTTCATGGAGCTCTCAAAACTCATCACGAAAAAATGACAAGGGGTATCACAGGTATTTTTTAATTTACATATTATAATATTGCATTTTACCTTAATCTTTATAATTCTTGGCTTCCGCTTAGTTTCATTACGGCTACAAATCCCATTTGAATAACTTTATTGCAGGGGCTTGGAAACTTTCCTGTTCTAAATTCATATAGATATATATATATAGTCTGTATGAAAGAGTAGATCTGCTTATAGAATCGTAATTGTGAGAAATCATAACTTTGCTGCTTGGAACATTTTTGCTTGAGGAGAAGGTAAGACACCGGCACTGCTTCACAAAGTGCACAGAAGAGTGTTCCATGCTTATTTGTTCGCACCATGCCATATTCTGGCTTCTCCTTAAAGTGCTTTGTGCTGCACCAAAGCAGTTGATGTTCTCAAATTCGGTGCATCACTTGCACAAGCCTCCAACAACACCAGAGCAATTCCAGCGGTTGTGATATGTCTCCTGAAACCTTTTTCTCGATACTGCTTCCATGAGTTGCTTCCATCAAGAACTTCCATAGGATTTGATGAGGTTTTTTTTTCTCATGTTTAACATTAAACACACAGGCAGCGCTACTAAAATCACCATGAAAAATCAATTAGGTTACTTAAATGTAAACTGAGTTCCTGCTTGGGGCCATAGATTTTGGCATTTAATACGATTGTATAAAACTGAGGGTATGAAACCGTCGTGTTTATGCACAGACACACAAAAAAAGAAATGTTTTCTTTTGCATAAAGCTGACCCTTGTCTTACCGTGACCTACTCACTGCGAACAATGATCGCTCTACTTAGTGGCCTTTAGGTAACGTTGACTATGAAATGTCACTTGTTCGTTAGGTTCACAAAAGTAAAGTTAGTAAAAGAGAGGGAAAGAGTCTTTGTCCTGCAGCTTAATCAACTTTTAGTCACACTAGAGTGGTCCATCAGAAAATTCCAGTTTCCTCCACTAAAGCATGAATTTAATAATCTAGCTGGGTGAAGAAGTGAGCAGATTAAACATGGGAAAAACCCCACCAAAGCTGCAGCGGGTGAAGGTGATAGTCCTGGGACCACCACTGCTGGCTTTGTTCTTGCTGTTGGCCTTGGGGACATGACAAATCTTTTGCTCGGTTTGATGCAGGAAAAAGAATGAAGAAGGTGCCTCTTATAAGACACAGTGCTCCTTTACGAACCTTTTTAATTATTAGTTAAATGAAGATTAAAGTTATGGAGTTGGAGGGTGTTTTGCTGGTTCATAATTTAGCAGTTCAGGCTGAAGTTTCCTTTATGTTCTTTCTGGTTTTATGCAGGCAGCCTAGAAGATGGACATTTGACAGGCCACAATAGACTGCTCCTTTCCCAGGTATCTCCTGCTTGTTTCCTTTATCTGTGAATAGGAAATGGCTTAAAGGCACCTGTGTTATGAAGGTCCCAGGGGCAGCTGCCTGACTAGTGAATGCCTGATTATGTGTTAACATGCTTTGTCAGATATTGGCAGAATCTGTTCTCTTCTTTTGCCTTTTCAGCAAGGGTACCATTGACAGACTGGCTACCCATTTATAGAAATGTTGTCCATCAAACTGTGAGGAAGGACAATGGTGTTTTTCTGTGGCCAGTGACTGTGGGAAACTTTTCTTTGGCTATTCAGGCAATTTTTGTAGCTTGCTCTGAAGAGGAGAGACTGATGAGTGCAAAAAGTACAATTAAGCAAAGCCAGACTTCAATTGAAGGCTGTAGTGTAGTCTGCTGTTCTCATTTTTTTATTTGGAAAAAAAATCTATGGGTTTTCACGTTGCTGTGTGGCATTCAGCGGGGGGCTATTACAATCCTAAATTTTTTTTCTAGACCACCTAATTCTAAGTAAAAATTAAATGTAATGAGAGCCACTTGGAGTTCTGAATATTTTAAAGCATAATTCCCACAGAAGGGATTCGACCTAAACTGCGGAGAGCATCAGTTGGCTAATTATAGCGGCATTTTATATTACAGCAGGTGTCAGATGCAGTCATCTCAATAAAGTCCACATAATACTCTGGAAAATAACAAAAGCTTTTCTTTGAATGTGGGTACTAATTTCTGCTAGGTGTCATATGAGCTCTGATACTTCTTATTGGCGTTAACGAGAGCACTGCAGCACTCAAACATGCTTTTTGCTTAGCATGAATTGATACTGTAAAGCACTTACTAGCCAGCCTTGGCAGATGTCAGTAGTTAATACTAGTGTTGCAGAGGTTGGTCTATAATGCAGAGTCTTATGTAAATACTTTTAGACGATGGGCTGGTTTTGAGATCGAGTGTGAGCCGTGCACCAACTTACTTAATGAAAGCTAAATAGACAACAGCAGCATAACTGCGTTTCCTTTAGCTTCTGTCTTGTTTTAAGTCCTCTGCATGTAAAGGACAGATGGGAAGGCAGTAAACTAGGGGAATGAAAACATTAAACTTAATAAGCCCTTCATGCTTTCATACCATTTTTCCAATTCAGTGGAAGCAGCAAGTTCGAGTTACTGAATGATGGGTCAGAAAGGTCTTTCCTAAGCCTTGAAACTGAGATTCACTAAAGATTGTATCTTCAGAACAGCCCGTATGTGATGAAACTACAATCTATAGGCATTTGATGGTCACCTGACTTTTTAATTAAAAGATGGGTTTCTTTGATTCCAAGAGGAATGTGTTTTAAAATATTCATGATTTAGTAAAATAAATACTGAAGTGGGTAGCTTGCACAGAAGCCCTTGAATATGAGGAATTGTGATGACATTGAAGTGGAATTGCAGGCACAATGGGCACGGTGAAAAGCACAGGCAGCAAAGCCTGCCCAGCTGATTGTGCTTGGCCTCATATGCAACAGAGGCGCTTCCCAAGCTTGCCAGGTACCCCAAGCAGCAGTAAGATAGGCGAAGCCTCAGTGCAGAATGGCAGGGTCAGGTCATGGGAGGCTTGCTTCTTCTCCTGAAGGGGATAGGATGTGCCCGGTCTGGGCATGGACAAGGAGAAGGGCTTCAACAGAGAATAATGCCAAATGTTAGGCTAACCCTGCAGGAGGAACAAGCATCTACCAAAACGAAGGAAATCTGACAGATTATGAAAATCCCCCAACATCTGAGTAAGAGCAAGAAGCCACTTAATGATCTACTATCTAGTGCTGTATACCTCTGCCCCACATCTTCTCCCCTGAGAAAAGATACTCCCAAACACCAGGCTGCCTTTGTTGCTGGCGTAGAAGCCCATGGAGAATTGCAGAGGTTATAGAAATAATAAATGCAACTTAATATAATGCATCTTTTCTTTTTAAAATGTAATAAACAGTCAGCTGAACAAAACTGAACCATGAGTTCCAGCATGTTACCTTAGCAACTCCATAAGAAAAAACAATCACAGGTTATAAAATGTTGTTTAATATTTTGTAGAACCACAGAATGGTTTAAATTATAATCTTACCACATTACATATACTGAATACACTAACATGTAGGAAGAGCCTCTTTTTGGATTGAAGACTTGATGCAATAAGTAATTTGTAAAAAAAAGTAAATTAGAGAAATATATTCATAATAAGAATACATGTATTTCTGGACTAACATAGACATATTCTTCAAAAAAGTTTCTGAATACAATAATGAACATATATAATCCATATAGCCTCTAAACCTGGCCAAAACCAGATACAGAAACCAAAAACAGGTATAGAGAAGAAAATGAAGGAAGAAATAATTCCTTGACTAATCTGTGCCTGGCATCTGGGAGCAGAGGGCTGCCTATGAGTGAACTGCTTTAGCTCTCACACATGAGGTTACCTCTAAGCAAAAGACATATGAAAAGGCCTGAGAACAAAAGCCCAATTATAAAAGCTGAAGGCACGATCGCCATTGTACAAATGAATTTACTAATTTACCCCATTTATTCCACATAGCCCCTTTCTGAAACCTTTTAATATTGAGAGCAGCCCAGCTTGACCTGGAAAGCTTTGAGGTGTTCTTGGAAGGTTGGGAAGGTAAACAAGAGGTAGAGTTAACTGCAGGAGCTTTCACCCCAGTCATCATTCGGTTGCCTCCCTTTTAGCCTAAAAGGCATGAGGAGACCACCGCTGTGCTGTGTTGCTTCTGCACTATTGCTTTCCCCTGTCTTAAATGTCCGCTGTTGGGGTGTGCTTCCATGCGTGTGATACAGAGCCAGGTATTAAAGAATAAAACCTCCTCCTGCTGTAGACATCCTAATTTTTTTTTTCATTCTAGGGGTATAAGGCAAGGGGCAGTTATCAGCAAGTAGAGATGCTGTTGTAAAAAGTAACTACCAGTAGTGTCACTCAGAATTTATTACCCTCTACAGATTACAAAAACCTAATGGCTTCTCCTTGTGATGTCTCTGAAGGATTCTTTGGAAGCAGGCGTCTGACAGGCGGTTCCTATGGTAATGGCTATTACTGCCCGATACATAACATCAGTTTTATGTGTGTGTCGTTCTCCTCAATTATTCTAAAAAAAATGAATGAGTCTGGGATAATTTTGTATATCACCTACTGTGAAAATCGCTTTGGTGGCAAGCAAAATCAACTGCTCCACGACCTACACTTCTTGATATTAGAGGTTATATGAAACTTACTGCACTCTCCTTTCTCCACAGTTATTGCTACTTCTTCCCCTCCATTTTTACTCTCAGATTACAGGGATGTGATTGCACAATACAGGCAGCACAGATGGCAGCTGAAGGTCTGTATCTGCCAGGTGTCTGCACGACAGCTGAGTCGGTGCACGCGGCTGAGCACAGCTCACTTTCTGTCATAGATGTTCAGCACCATTTCTCGGAATCGTGGCCTTGCGCAACGTTTGGAAGTACCTCGGGCAAATTTTAGACTATACTCGAGTACGCGGTGCTTTGGCAGGCAGAAGTTAGAGGAAGTCTTGCTCTGAATTCATTATAAATGCTCAGAAGACAGAAATATTTCCTGCACTTGCTACTGCAAATGCAAAGGATGGACTTAATGGTGTAAAACACTGGGAAAGCGTAGTCCCTATGGAAATATATCACCTATAAATATAAACAGTATATAAATAATCACCTAGACTCAAAGGAAGTTTGCAGGAGATCTGCTTAGGTTTGCTGACAGAATCCAGTAGAGAGAAGAAGCCGTATCTTTAGAGCCAAGAAGGAAGTCACATAGTCCTATGATAACTAGGAGAAAAAAAACGATTCTTATAGTTTGGAAGGGCAGGACGATGTCATTCTGAGCTCTGTGCAATTGCCTTCCTCTTGACAGGGCTCAGATACATCCAACAGCTCCTTTCTGAAAGTTGAGGTTCACAAACGCGGTGTCATGGGGAGAGAAGTGGTGCGAAGCAATATATGCACCACTCTGTGACGGTACCACAGTGAGACGTCCTTTCCTGGAGACACTACAGTGAACACCAGCAGACAGTGCAGATGTAAGATCTTCCAGCCTAACGCTGCTCGA
The DNA here is from genome assembly GCA_009769605.1 of Bucorvus abyssinicus. NCBI lineage: Eukaryota > Metazoa > Chordata > Aves > Bucerotiformes > Bucorvidae > Bucorvus > Bucorvus abyssinicus. The sequence continues at coordinate 12,191,084 of CM020042.1, forward strand.
CCCCAAGCACAACCAGATGCAAGAGGTGGGAGTCTGGGAATCTTGGCTGAAGTGGGGAAAGAAATCTGAGGAAGAAAGACACCAGTTGATGGCTTACGTAAGAAGCGGTTTGGGAAAGAAGAGGAGGTTTGGCCCTTATAGGTCCAAGAACTTCAAATAGCTCAGGGAACAAAGGAAGGTACAAAATGCAAGAGAGGTTCTGGGTACGGTGCCTACTGTGACTTAACAGACCAGAAATGGAGCCAAAGCCGTATATCTGAGAAGGCTTTGTGCTTCTCCAGTAGTTATATAGGGAATTATTTCATTGTCTGCATGAAGCATTAGAGCTGATGAAAATGCTGCAGATCCAAAAAAAAACAGGGAGATTTTGGGGAGGAATGTTGTTCTCTTGAATAGCTTCACAAGATCAGCTTACAGAAAGGGGTGGGGAATGGGAGAAAAAAACCACGTGGGAAGGATGGCCTGAAAATTCCCAGAGAGTTCCACTGACCATCATGGCTGTCAGGAAGGTGGTTTGTGGATAAAAGTATGACAAGGTCCCAAGGGTGCCAGCAGTGCTGGACACTGTTTGTAATGATTTTGTCATGAGATACAGGGACAAGTTAACCTGTTACCAGCACTGCAAAGAACTGAACTATGGAGTCTAATGGAGGAGAATTTCATTCCTAGATCCCAGCCTATGAGCATGAAATAAGGGTGCTTGCTGCTCCCTGTGAAAGATGTTGTCACTGCGGGCAGCTTTTGAATCCTTGTAGAGATTATCCCGGACGAGCCCCCAGTTATCGCTGCGGTTTACACAATCCTCATGCCGGAACGGAGCAGACCCAGACGCCAATATGGTGTGCAGAAAGCTCCGTTTATTAAGTGCGACAGAGTTATATTTATAGGCACAGAGTTTCCATACATGCACTGATCACGCGCTTCAAGGTTACAGTTAATTGGCTCGTTAGTGAAATTCACGCGCCTATTCTAACACTATAATTGGCTAGTTAGCTTCACTCTGAGTACATGTCCATACTTGTCCGTTCCTATCCATCCTTGTTTACAAATCTGACAGCAACAAGTCCTGCTGCTCCTTAAAGTCTCCCACAGATGTATTGTCTTTGAGAGCTCACTTCCTTTCTTTCATTAAAGGAGAAAATAAAAAGATTTTCCTAAAAAAAAAGAGTAAAATAAGCACTTGATAATATGGCTGTGGACAAAGTTTCATTTTACTTCAGTTGTGGCACGAAAAACCATGAAATATCATCACCTGGCCTTTCAGTAAACTACACTATCTTTAAACAGATTTCAAGGAAAGTAAGGAGTTTGGAGTATTAAAAACGTATACAAAGATTTTGCAGGTAATGTGTATGTGAAGGTTCAAGCAATCATCCAAGGCCAAAGTACTTGAAGAAGTGAGGGAGTGTTAAATTACTATGATCTTAAAACTAATTACTTTGATACTTTAGAAAATACATTTGCCATAACAAATATAGAATGTATTTTCTAATTTCTATTATGGTTATCAAGGTCATTCAGTGACAGAATGCAAAATCTTTTATTTCGCTCATTCAGATACTGTCAGGTGCATAAATTCTATAGCTAACGCAGAAAGGCATTTAAAAGTTGGAATTCATTAATGAAGAAATTAGGCCTTTGCCCAATATCACACAATAATTTTTATCTTGTGAACAGAGTTTATTATTCCACTATTTATTATTCCACTAATACGTGCCATTTCCAAAAGTGTGTTGCCTATACGTTAAGCATGGAGCACACACAAGCACCCCGGCGTTCCTTGAAAATGAATTTCAAATCCACGTTTATTGTAAGTGCTTTGGGGCAAGAACCACTTTTGTTATCATACAATGCAAACGGGATCTTGGCCCATAATTGGGACTTCTAAGCGCTGTGAATTCTTTCACCAATGTCTCACATTCTCTTTCTCCCTCTCTTTGTCCCTCTGCAGATTATGTTAGTGTTTACAAAGGTTGGGATCCCTTGCATCCTCATCAGTTTTTACGTTTGCTCAAGAATCAGATTCAGTTTAGCCTAGCATTCTTCGCAAAGATAAAAGGGTGACAGATCCTGACACATTTCTGCTTTTGAAAAGTAGAAAAGCTGATTTCATGCATAAACCCTACCCTAACGCTGTCTCCAAGGTGAAATTGTACCAGCCTTGGTATAAAAAGTGGAAGGAGCCAGATAATTAAACTACATACAGTGATGTGCTTGAGCACTCTTATACTATAACCAGAAAATGCTGTAATAGCTTTATTTTCCAGTTTTTAACTACTGGAACTTTACTTTAAATGTGGCTTCTTTGTGACCAAAAGACACCTAAGACACCTCATTTGTGTCTTAGGTGACAGCCATCTTCTTCACATGTATGGGCCTCTATCAGTATTATTTAAAACTGTAATACTGGGCAAGAAGATATATTATCGAAAGCTTATTTTACAGTTGCATTACCTGGACTAACATATACACACGAATCGTGCATTAATCACTGAATTACTAGACTTTAACGGTCGATTTATACATGACAGATCAGTGTGTTCTATCATAAATAAATGACTGAATTTACTAAAGTACTGATACTTCTTTGTGATTTTATTCAGTGACAGTGATTTAGTAAAACCAGAAAGAAACGTGAAATTTTTAAAGACATACAAAGAGCCCAAATGGGTGATACTGCCAAATTAGAAGTCCCTTTCTAAGGTCCAAGACTTTAGCCTGTAGTTAAAATGAGCTTTGCCACTGAAAGAGCATTGTGACCATAATGCTTGTTCCCCAAACAGGAGTGGTGTAGCAACAACTATTCAGTGGCATGTTCTTAGGTTGTTTGTATAGTAAAAAGCCAGTAGAAACCATTGCAATTCTCTAGCTGGACCTCCCACGTAACATAGTTCTAAGAATTTCCTGGAATTAATTCCCTCTGGGATTAGAGAATATGTTTGAGAAAAGGTGCTATTCTACATTATAACATTTCCAGAGGTAAAAAATACACCAAATCTCTGAGTATGACGTTTGAAAGATTATCATAACAATGAAAAAACCGGGACCTTTAGTCTAAATTTATGTAGCCTTTCATTTCAGCCACTGAGTCTTGTTACACATTGATTTGCCCAAACTGAAGACTTTGATCACACTTCATCTTTCGTCGGTAAAAACCTTACAGAACTGGGACAAATCACTCTTTAAATTTGTTTCTGGGCCTCTCTGCAGACAGGACTTAGTGTGCAGAAAGCAGATGAATTCACAGTGCTTGAGCTAGTCAGCTCTAGTTTGCCAGGCACACCCATGTGATGGTGCCGGGTATCTCAGACACAAACTGCATTACCTTAAAGACAATTTTAATGTCATATACATAATTATTTTTTTTATTTCACTTTGAAATAAAACTTCACTGCCTCTAAAAAAGCAGCAAGGAAATGAATGAGCAGCAAGGAAAAAACGTGATGTGCACCCTGTCCCTCTACTCAATACTCTCGTACTTCTGCATGCAGATCACGTGAGGCCACAGCTATAATTGCATATATGCATCAGGCCAGGCTAAACCTTGTATTCTCAGAAATATTCAGTACATTGATACTCCCATCTGGTGCGGTCAGGAAGCAGAACTCTTGAAACAGGAACCACAAAACTCAGGAAACACTCGAGTTATAGTCTGCATTGCGCATAGGCTAGTGCTGTAGTTAGAATTGTTCCTCAAGCTTGTGTATTAGCTTTAAATGAATTAGGCGGTAAAAAAATTTGTCAGAGAAGGAAAACAGTTGATGCCTAAATCTTTTCCAACAAGAAGCTCATTACTAACAGCAAGATGTCATTGGAAGCCTCGCCTTCAAAGAAATCACGATTAGAGGCTGTGAAAGGATAAAGAGATACAGGTACAGCAGAACGTCAGGGGAATCTTGCAGTTATGATATCTCGTGGAACATGAGATGTGGATTTGGATGGCAGAACCACTGACGGGCCTGTGACTGCGTGGAATTGCAAGATGACGAGCACAGCTCATAGTCCCACACTGAAACCCAGTATTCTGCTGCTAAAGAGCAGACAGATGATAAAGACCCCCCCACAAAGAAGCAGACCTCTAGAAAGAGCCAACAAGTTGATTTTTTTTAAATATTGATTTGGAAAGCTGGTGTTACCAGCGTGATCACGGTGTTTCAGAAATCCTCCCAGAGCAACACTGAAATGGACCAGAGGTGGGCGGTTTCATTATAGCGAGTTCTGCATTGCAATCTAATAAAGTCCTGATAACTCTCCTTGGATTTCTCTCGTTCCCAACTTTTTTAAATGTATTTTTACAATTTAACTCTGTGTGGGTTTAATTCTTGTTAGCTTGCTCTAATTTCTCTTCTTTGATCTGTATCCATTGCCCTTAACTTTTCTGTTCCTCCATTTGTTTTATATGAAGTGTGAATTTGCTTATCCATTATTTTTACAGCTGCTTTCACTTGGCTGCAGGGTAGGTTTGTTTCATAGTTAGTCTGCCCTTCTTTTTGGCAGTGGGTCCATCTTGGAGCCAGCTGGCATTGGCTCCATCAGACAAGGGGGAAGCTTCTAGCAGCTTCTCCCAGAAGCAGCCCCTATAGCCCCCCTGTTACCAAACCCTTGCCACGCAAACCCAACACACTTGGCAATTCCATACCTTCTTCTCATTGTGCTCTTTGATGTTTTGATTAAGTCTGTTCTCAACATCTCTTTTTCATAATGTGTGCGTGCTTATTTGTTTCCTCTTCCACTCTGTCCTCTAAGTGCAACACCTCCTCTGACTTCTGTAGTTGGTCCATCTGCTGCTGTAAGACTGGTTCTTCCTCCACACCAGAAGCCACACAAAATGTGCAGCCTCCATCCACCCACAAGATAAACTGGTACTCCATCCACTTTGCAAAGTTTATCTAATAAATCACTTTTTGGTGTGTATTTTCTATTGCGGGCTTGCCGTATTCTGTGATAAAGTGTAGTACTGCATCAAAGTAATTACCATCTTGTGAGCACCATGTTGTACTAGTAGTCGCAGAAGCACTATCTTTAGGCCATCAAAAATAATTTTAAAAATTCTTCCTACATATTGTCATTCTTTTAATCCTGTCAGTCTCCCCCATGTTTTTCCTGGTTAGGATTTTTTTTACCAGACACTTAAAAAAATGAAGAGGTTGAAGGGTAATGTGATGTTATCATGTTTATAGTATCTTAACTATAGCGCTTGGGTCTCAAACAGATGTCCACATAGGTCTTGGAAGAAATGAAAAGCAAAATACTGCTGTGCAAATGAATTCACTGTTTTGTCATAATATTTCCAGAATTGCAGTCTGCTATAAATTAGTTTGAAGGATTTTTTCTGTAATAACAATTTTCAGCGTGAAGCTTGATGTTCAAGTTGAAATCTCGAACTGCTGCTGATATTGAAGAAGAAACAGCAAAAGATTGAAGGAAGAAATAGCAGAGAATATTTTAGCTCAATCTGTTCTGGTTTATATTATGTGTTATGTAATTATGTACTTGGATCTTGTGGTAGTGATATTTTTAATGTAAATTGATGCAATAATGAACTTTACTGAACAGATTTAATAGTGCTCTAAATTTGGTTGATATCTATATATCTGTCTCTATCTAAATTCGATAATTCCACACCATAAAAATATATTTCTATTGAGCGTGCTATGCAATTAATCTTAGATATTTTAATTACCGTTTATCTTAGCTAAGAATTTCAAGAAGGACTACCTCTGGCAGTCTTGGGTGTCTCCATTTTTTCTTTTTTTTTTTTCCATTTCTTTTTTTTTTTTTTCCTTTTTTTCTTTTTTTTTTTTTTCTTTTTGTTAAATTTGGGACTTCTTTAAAATGGGACTTATTTTCAAAGTTGGAGGGACTCACCTGTTTTTTATAGGGTACGTATTTCAAAAGTTTCTTGCTCAGGTGTGTCCAAGCATAGAAACACTTGAAATTTTCAGTTGTTTTTGAAAAATCTTGATGATACCACATTTTCATATTTTAAAGCACACAGAATCTTCTGAGCTGAAGGATGACAAATTGCAGAGGGCTGGATCATGAAGTTGGATGGATCAAAACCTCGTAAGTGAAATCTTAGCATTTTCCTAGTGTTCAGAGGGGGGATATTAAAAAAACTGTGTCCTGTAATTATCAGATTAGCTTCCTGCTGAACATGTTGTAGAAATTGCTTCCTTTTTTCATATGAATGGTTTTACTTTTTTTTTAATCCGGGTTCTGTGAGCTTGTATTAGAAGGGGCTGAACATGCCATTCTCTGTAAATTGTTAACCACCTGAGTAATTCCACTTATATTAACAATACTCTTTCGGCATCTGCTTAGAGTTATGTGCACGCTTAAGTACTCTGTTGGGACTTAAATGATGTGGGTTTGGATAGCCTGATCTTGTTATTACTATTGTCACTAAATATATATAAAAAGGAAGCACGAAGCCCTATCATTAATACCCATGTTGCTCTACTCCTATTTGTTTCAGAATAATCAAGTTTTGCTCTTAGAAAAATCATTTGCTTTATTCCCTTACCAACATCACAGTACACTATATTAGTCCTTGATTTAAAATTTTCCTGGGTACGCTCTGGTAATGAAAACCAAATGCAGGCTATCTGTTTGTTCCCCTGATTATTTATAACCTGAAAGAAATTCAGAAGCTAGTGAAGCATGACCTTTCATTCCTGAGGCAATATTGGCTATCCTTCATCAAGCTGTGCTTTTCTCAATGGTACCCATTTAATGTCCAAAAATGCTTTCTAAGATTCCCTCCTCCCAAAAGGCATCCTAACTAAATGGTCTATAATTTCCTGAAGTGTTCCCAGAGTCCGTCTTCAATAATGACATTATGTTGGCCGTTTTCCAGCCATCAGGTCTTTTTCTGAAGAGAATGACTTTGTAAAATGTCTGCAGAACTTGCAATAATAACACCTCTACTTGTTGTAAGAAATATTGAATATTGGTAACTATTTCTTAGTGGAATGTTGATATTAAATGGCCTTATATTACTATACCGTATTATAGATAAATTATTAACTTCCCTTTCCCAAAACCAAATCCACTGTCTATGTTTCACATAGAAAATACTCACTTGAGGTATTTACTATAAATCGTATTTGCATTTTGTACCTGTTGCAGATATTTATAGCACGTGTCCTCAAAATGAGGTGTTGTTTTACAAATAGGAAAAGAGCTAAATCACTTGGTTTAATACATTGTCTTTTACACTGAAAGACAGTGTTCATTGAACAGATTTGAAAAGAACACTAGCAGGAACTTAAAGAGATATCCTTGCTATGTAATATATAACTAATTCCATTTAAAGTGCTTCAAAATTAAGATATAACCAGAAAAAAAAATAGATGTAGGACACGTACAATAACACTGCATTTAAAAATGGGTATAGAAATGCTTCTAGTACACTTGTAGGTGTATATTACATATCTATGTAGCCTGTATGCTGTAGCTACTTGGGGCAAAAGCTAATTGCTTGCTAACACAGACCCTGAAGTGTCATATTCCTTTTCAAATATGTTAAATTTAGTAGTAGTAGTACTGTCACTGACATTTCTCTGAACTGGATCAGTACAGGAGTTTAAGCCTAATTGTTCCATGTCAATAATAAAACAGTGGTTACTGCCCCACAGAACCTACATCTGAAATATTGGAAGAGAAAAAAATCTGGATGCTGAAAAAAGAGGACACAGGGTAACAGTTAGCTGTCAGTCACTAGCATCACTACGAAACTAGTTGAGGGCCCCTCATTAAGTCAATGTTATCTGACTGACCATACACCGCCTCCTGTCTGCACCAAATGCAAGGAAAAATTTGTTACGTGAAACTGCGTTGCGTGAGAGTAAGACTATGCATACATGGACAATTCCTACAGCTCATTCAATGCTCAATACTTTGCTAAGAGGTGGTACTGCAAGATGTCTAAGCTGTATTTTGGTTAGTCGTTTTTCTGAGGTTTTGGGTGGTTTTTGTTCAATATATTGCTCCAGCACTTCATTTGCAATACAAATTTTTCATTTTAAGTAATTCATACTTAATTACAGTAGTTGTCAGTTTATGTGGTCCTTTTCATTCTTGAAATGCTTTAGAAGCATTAATTCCCACAAAGTTTTGAGAAGCAATTAAGTATTAATGTTCCATTTTTACAAACAAAAACCAGAAAATACAGAGGTTGGGCAAACATTTCTGAACATCGACTGTAAAATTAGGCACTGACTAGATAGAGACATGATCTAATTTTCAGAGGCACTGAAGATATTTGCATATTCAGAATGGAAACTTTTGTCCTAGTAGTTAAATTCATCAAGAATCTTGGATATCATAATGTTGAGTTTTTAACTACCCAGGATGAAGACATGGGAGGAGTTCATTAACTCAGAGTAACGTTTACAGCAGGTGAACGTGAAGCTGCTGAAGCTAACACAGAGGAAAGGCTGATTTCCAGATTCTCACAATTCTGTATAAATAAGCCTTTACAAACTTCCCTCCCCGTGGGCTGAAGAACCCTGCATCCTTTCCTGGCATGAACTGCTTAAGTCATTTGTAGAGAAAAAGGAGATTGAGAAAACTGGGGACTCTGAGTATGATGGTAAAAATGCCTTGAGCACTCACAAGACTGGGCAAATTTTAGGACTGCTATTTAACAGCTCCACCAACCAATGAAGAATGTGTGTCCCAATAAGAGATTTCAGCCAAACAGTGAAGCTGTTGAGGGCTGTGGGTTTGACCTTGCTTTTTCTGTCAGCCTGAGGAGAGAACTGAACCCAGGGGAAATGCTTAGATCACCAGTGTACGGTACAAAAAGCATATTTTTAAATAAAATAAATGGCAGTTTCACACAAAATCGGTCTCCTAGATACACACTTCGCATGCACTGAGCACAGCTACTATGGGGTGGGTGTTCTGCTGCTGAGCATTTGTGAACATGTATGGAAAGAGATGTTTAAGCAGTGAGAATTTAAACTGGTAGTGTCTCTAGCCCATGGGACTAAGTTGCAGCTTTGAAGAATTTGACAAGACTGGTGTCAAGACTGTTATAAATATATGCCCTAAGGGTATGTCTATAGTGATAGACACTTGAGGGTTCACCTTGAAGTTACTCTCAAACATTTTGAACCCCATGAGCCAATAGTTCTTGTTTGCCTCGTATATCTACAGACTGTTTGGTGGAAACCAAAGCTGTTTGCATTGCATTTCTATTTCATGAGCATAGAGGTAAGATTTATCCTAAGTTTCCTTGTGGGACACTGTTGTGATCATTTGGCAACCTCATCTCTTCTGCTAGGTGAGGTTCCATTTATACGTAACAAAGAAAGGAAGGAGGTACAGAAAGAGTCAGAAGCAAAGAACAGCAAATTCCTGCATTCCTGGTGAGAGTATCCAGGTATCTTCCAATGTGAATTTCTGAGAAAGTGTAAAAAGACGTGAGTAATGTCAGAGTGAGCTTCACACCTTGAAGCGTGGCAGAGTTTCCAGTACTGGGGTAGATGGCTGGTGACCATGTTCAAGTATTCACAATTCCTAAAAATTTGTGGGTCCAGGATTGAAGCTGACGGTAAAATTGACCCCAGTTCAGGCATGACTGGAGGGAGTTATCTGAGGCTACAAGAGCAATTTTGGGGCAGAGCTAAAATCAGATGCAAGGATTTCTAGCTTCCTCCATCTGTAGCCCACATCAAGGCACCTTACCTCTCGAAAAGGCTAGATCAAAACATAAAAGTTCAGTGTTGCACTCCATGTTTAAAAAAAAGCAAATTAACAATGAAAAATGAGGAATAACTGATGTGCAAATTGTTAAGAGCCATTTATATACACACTATTAGGAAAGGATTACATGCATCGATGAATCAGCGGTTTTAATCAGATGAAAATACTTTCGAGCACAGTTCCAGTGTGATGAATATGCTGGAGTTGTAGATCACCAGGAAGAAGATTAATATTCTGTGTATAATTATACACATTTCTGTTCAATTCTTTTTTTGAAGACAGACAACAAAAAGGATTTAAAGCAACAGTCATTCACTTCACATGAGCACAAAGAAAATGTACAAGAAACCTTGCAACTACCTGCCCCCCACCTGCCAGCTTCCAGCATCTCTCTAGAAGACATTTTCTACTTGGTTTCCTGTCTACTCCCATCTTGCTCCCCTGAGCGTGGCCTCATGGCCCCACTGAACATTCTTCTTCCATCCTTTTTCAGGCACAGAGAGGCTCCTGCAGAAGTGCAGTGCTGGATATTTACCCATCACTGGCACTGGTCCTACGCTCTATCCCCAGGATGAGATGTCTCACTGTAGCTGTGTGGTGACCCTTGAGAATGGAGCTATCTGTGGGTCCATTTGTAATGAGTCCTGCAGTGGGTGAATATGTTGAATATTTCATCTGCAGCTCTTCTGAGAGTATGTCTGTGTTCAGAGTCTTTGATTCTTTCCTCTTTCTTCAGAGGGCGACACTGTACCTTCTTCTTGTACATAGCTATAAACCGTTCATCTTTAATTTTGCTTGAAGCATCTCTCAGCTTTTTCCCCAGCTCACCTGCACACTTGCTTGCCAGAACAGGCAGTGATCTCTGGATAGATGAAGCTGTTTTCAAACGTGTAGTCTCTTCCATCCAATTTCCATCTGGAAAGAAACCGATGAGCCTCCTAAGTGAGGCTCGTACTGATGGGAAGTTGTACTGTCCCTATCTTAGCCATTTGACACCATTAAAATTAAACATTGGTGCTGTGTTGTAGCACATAGCAGCACAGGATGTCTTAGGTAGAGTGTGAAGTGCAGTTTGGGCCAAGCTCATGGTTTTGTAGGACAGGGTATACATAAGCTTCTGTAGAGCATCCAGACATCCATAATACTCTGCAGGTGGGGTGCTCTGAGGTTCCCCACTTGATATCAGTTAAAGAGCTCAAAGTGCACCCTGAGGGACAGTTAGTGGCCAGGCAGTGTAGACAGTGAGTGAGGACACTCCCTGGGATGCTGATGCAAGATAACGTAGATGTAATTGTTTCTGCATCTGTGGGTCAATGGTCATTAATTTGCATTCATTGACTGCTTGATACTGTCAAAGGTCTACAACACAGCAATCTCAATAATGTAGGAACAGCAGCCAGTCCTATTTCAAAGAACTAATTGGATGACTCATCCTAAACATCAATTAGCACGATCAGGTCCTTAGTGATGATTTTTGAAGCATTATTGTTAATTTTCTTGTTGGATTTTTTTATAGCTGTCATCTGTTGCTATCAGACAGTGTTAATGTGATACACAGTGTGCTCTCTTTGTAGGAGCAAAATGAGAAAAACATTTCCGTACTGCACACTGATAGCTACTAATTACCATTGCTGGGGAGAACTCCATTCTGTGCTGAAGAAGTATTTAAATACATAAAGTGGCAGAAAATCACGTCGGGTAAAATTGAAATAAACTCCACAATTTCTAATAAAAGACCTGGCTGTTGTTGGAGCTTTTGTACAGGTCACCGGGCTGTAGTTGCTTGCCACAGTGCATCTTTGCACACCAGTCACCCAGAGGACGGACTTTTTCAGAGAACATCCCAACTCCCTCTGACATTAGAGGTGCACAGGAAAGGGGTGCACACCGATTCCCCGTTCAGGAGCACTCTCCGTGCTGTTTGCTGAAGAATATAAATAGGCTAGATCCCTGCTGCAACTGTAGTGGGGGATCAAGATAGCTCAGCCACAAAGCATTCCTACTGATGGCAGCATTTTTTTGGAAGGGAAAATTGATCCAAGCTGACAGCTGCGCTGGAATGGTGAGGCTGCATCTAAGTCGTTTAAGGCCAGTTCGCCTACCTCGCCCGGCACTGCAGCCCAGACATGGCACAGAGCAGCCCCTATGCAGTGAAGGAACACTTTAACTAGACAGATATTGTGGGATTTTGTTACTGCAGAAGGACACCAAGACAATTTGGTTTAGAAGTTAATAAAAAAAGAAGAAGCCTAAATAAAGGAACATACTTGAACGTGGATGGGGTCTCTTTGCTCTTGCAACACAACAGGGCTGTAAAATGGCCCTGAACAGCTGAAATCACTTCAGATCCCCTAAAACTTCTACACAAGCCACCTTGAGACAAGACAAGCTGCAGATCTTGTTGGTTCGCTCTGAGATCACAGAGGGACTGTGACCTGCACAGCAGCGACCCCCCCAGAGGAGCTCAGCCAGCTCGTTGTGACCAGCTCATCAGGTAGTCACAACCTGGAATACAGGTCATGAGCATCTACAGATATTCAAATGTAGCCGTCAGTGCTCAGAAGTGGCAGCAACTGAATGCTCACGGGTACTCAACATGAAGTGAATTGATAGTTTCGCTTCACTTTTTGCTGGTAATGGTCTACTTTATAGAAAATACACCCGCATGTGGCACTCTTGTTAGTACTTCCAGCAGCGAGACAAAGAAAGGAGTCTATCTGGAGACTGAGCTGCCCAGGGTCACTATAATAAACCTGTGGTTTGGGAAGGTCTGCACAGCCTCTGTCCCTGGGTAGTCTGGACAAATTAAGGGGTTCATATTCTTTTCTGTTATCACTAACTTAATTATCAGAATTAATAAAAATGCTGTAGGATTTCTTTTTTTTTACTCCCTTCCTCCAGTACATTTGTATCTGCTGTCTGGAGCAATGACTATGCCAGGCCTTTGCTTTACTCCCAGGCTTATAGGAAGTTTTATGGAGATAGAAAAGTCTGGGATTCATTACCTGAGATGGAAAATTAATAAAAGGGGACAGACTGGAATATATAAGATAGTGAGAGGCAAAGCAGACTGAGAAGGAACTTCTGTTCTCTGAGACTACGTGTAAACTGCAAGATCTGGGAATACTTCTCCATCCTCTGATCCAGTTAGGAGATGTCAGTTGAAGCATACCTCTCAGGTGGACACGTGCCATCTTTGTCTGTCCTCTCTGCTCTGTGTTGGTTTCCATGGAAAACAAAGCTTAATGTGAAGGACAACAGTGCTGGTAGCATACTCTGGTCAGATTCCTACACTGACCACAACAGAGCAGGATCCTGATGCTTTTGGGCTTTTCAATACATATACATGCATAGAAAGAGAGAACCTACCAGCATCTGATATCTTCTCGCATTTTTTCTCCTGCACCAGATTTTGCCTCAAAAACAAGTGTAATGGCACAGAACAATATTATTTTAAGACTGTGAGCATCTGTTTCTCACCAGGTCCTGCACTTGGGAGACAACAGCCCCTCGCAATGCTACAGGCTTGGGGAGGAGTGGCTGGAAAGCTGCACAGCAGAAAAGGACCTCGGAGCATTGGTCAACAGACAGCGAATATGAGCCAGCAGTGTGCCCAGGTGGCCAAGAAGGTCAACGGCATCCTGGCTTGTATCAGAAATAGTGTGGCCAGCAGGAGGAGGGAAGAGATTGTCCCCCTGTACTCAGCACTGGTGGAGCCACACCTTGAATATTGTGTCCGGTTTTGGGCCCTTCACTCCAAGAAGGAACATTGAGGTGCTGGAGTGTGTCCAGAGAAGGTCAACAAAGCTCGTGAAGAGTCTAAAGCACAAGTGCACTGCGTGGCTGAGGGAACTGGGGTTGTTTAGCCTGGAGAAAAGGAGGTTCAAAGGAGACCTCATCACTCTCTACAACTCCCTGAAACGAGGTTGTAGTGAAGTGGGGGTCAGTCTCTTCTCCCAAATAACAGGTGACAGGATGAGAGGAAACGGCCTCAAGTTGCACCAGGGGAGGTTTAGGCTGGATATTAGCAAAAATTTCTTCACAGAAAGGGTTGTGAAGCCCTGGAACAGGCTGCCCAGGGCAGCATTGGAGTCCCCATCCCTGGAAGGATTTAAAAGACCTGTAGATGTGGTGCTGAGGGACATGGATTAGTGGTGATCTGGCAGTGCTGGGTTAATGGTTGGACTTGATGATCTTAAAGGTCTCTTTCAAACAAAACGATTCTATGATTCTGTGATCAGCTGGTGAGGGCAGAAATGGCGGTAGCTATTACGTTATTATCTGATGCTAGTTTGAGCATATGTGGTGTTTTTCTAGCACTTCTATATAGTGCCCCACCTTAAACAGGAGGGTTGAAAAGTGCCTCCATCCAAATTAACTTGTAGGTGAAGATACCTTCCTAGAAGATGAGAGGTGCACCTGCCAACTTGCTCACACCAAAGAGTGATGTGGTGACCCACATGGCCCGATGAACGCTCACACTGCTAGACAGCTTGGCTGTATGAAATAGCAATTAAGTGCTTAATTCAGCGTGAGGGTTTTGAGATGAAGTAGTTTCCTTCTGATCCGACGGATCAGGAATAGGTGCCTAAGCACTGAAGAACAGGGTCATTCTGTACTGGCTAGTTGGGCATCTCTCTTACCATCTGTTACAAAGCCCGTTTCGAGATGAGTTTAGCCCAAAAGGTGCTTAAAAGCTTGGCACTGCAATAGCTACATATCTGTGGTTTTAGCTTCTAAGCCAAAATCCTCCTTTTTCATTGCCTAAATATGCTTAGTGCCTCTAAAAATCAGGTCACGTACTAACTTCTTATATATGAATATGGCATCTGCAGCCTTTACCAACAACAAGTTTCTATTTTCTTCCATCTCATTGATAAAGATATTGAATAGCACTGAACTAAGAATAGATCTATGTGGAACCCCGTTATATAATGATGCCCTCTGTGCAATTACTTTTTAGCTGTATCAGCCTTTTCACGCCAGTTAAAATATGCTACATGGTTTTTACGTTGTGTCACTTTTAACCAGAAGGTCAGAGTACAAGGTAAAATATCTCAGCTCCGTTATATTAAGCAACTTCCTTTAGCAACAGAACCTTTTCATTGCATCAAAAGATGTAATCAGTTCTATCACTAATTTTCCATGAAAACTCATTCATTGAAATGGATTATGCTACTGTCTTTTTAACTTACTGATTAGATCCCATTCTATTCTATATCCCAGTATTTTGTCTGGAGTGAATACCAGGTTACTAGATTTTTACTTACTTAGGCAATGTTGTTTGGGCATTTAAAAAAAAAATGCCAATGTGTTAGATGTTTTCCAGACCACCGAAACTTTGACAGTTTTACAGTATTTTTAGAAGTTCCATAAGCAGTAGAATTAAACCGTCTTTTCTTTGGAGTTTTATCTTCCACCCACTCACTGCTTTCATCCCAGGTCTCTCCATGTCTTTTAAGTCTTTCCCAACACAGCTCTGCCATGTCATCCCCTTCGTGTCTCTGGCACTCCTCCATCACATCACCCAGCTCACCACACCACTGCTGTGCACTCCTTCCAGTGCCTTGATCTCCAATACCATCCCCAGCTCTCTTCCACCTCCTGTATGTCCAGCACAACAAAAGCTCCCTGTTCTCCATGCTCTCTGTAGTCTTCTTCCCATGTTCTCCACCTCTGTATTTTGCCTTGCCAGCTGGGGAAGAGCCAGCACATCTGGGACAGACATTCTGGTTTGCTGGCTGGTACATGTGTGATCACTGAATAAGCTGGCTGCTGCTAAGTGTAACGGACAATGAATCCTCCTCTATGGCATGAATAGTCTTTCTCTTCTACCCAGACAGTAATTTTTTTTTTTCAATTAAATGTGAGGGAAATTAATTCTCTTTGCTACTTCTGTTCTCTGCTAAATATGATGGCAGCTAACCCAAAGGGTGAAAATTATTTGTGGGTAGGGGGAAAGGGTGGGGAAGGAAGGAAGGAAGAACTAATGGCCAGCTGAAGGGAGCAGCCATGCAAACTGCTTTATTTGTTAAGTCACACACATAAATCAACCTTAGAAAGCTTCTTTGGACGATTGCTTTAAAACTCTGGGGTGCATATTACGCCATCCTTCAGACCTGAAAATGATTTAATGTCAGTGTTTACTGTAAACATTCCCTATCACTGGGAAAGTAGGAGGTACTTTTTTATCACTGAGGTATCACTCAGTTTCTTCCCAGTTGCCAAAGAGAAAAATGTGCATGATGCAATGATATGAATTAATAATACTTTTTCACAATGATGTGTCTAATATAAACGTCAAATACAAAGGACAAAACTCTAGCATGTATACTTCATAGCACAACCCTGAGATTAAGAGGGTCAATATTAGTTCAGAGGCTTTTGCTGGAGACCCGTACAAAGCACGAGCTATAACTTGTACTGCCGAAGAATGCTCTTGTTAACTCGACTCATGTGAAACCCCTTCAGTTTGCCAGTATTGTGCCCTGCACTGCCCCAGACTAGGAAAGTGCACTTCACTTAATATACATATAAAAATACTAAACAACATAAATTCTTCAGCGAGAGCTTGAAGCGATATCTGCGCCACAATCACATCTCGCATTAACATTTGATGTTATTACTGCTTCGCAGGTGCAGCAATCCTTGGTCCTTGCCCCTGTGGGAGAGCAGTGGTTGACTTCTATTTCTTTTTTTAACTGTTTACATTTTTACTTCAATCATAGTTTGTCTTATCTCTCCCTCTGCAGGAGGGCAATCATCAGTGAGATTTGCCGCGAATACATTGTGGCTGATGTATCTAATGGAACCCGCACTTATAGCCAGACCTGTCAATAACCCCAGCACCATTACAGTAGATAGCTTTTCACAAGATTGGCTTCTTCTCGCAAAGATTATTCAGTGCCATATGCGCAAACAACAGCAGCCATTATTGCCCTTTATTTCCCACCTCTCCTTTCCTTAGACTAGCACATCTCTTTATTATTATGTGACAGCAATGAAGAATAGCCCAATCTTTGCCATCATTTGGTAACAACAATTCTTAGCGCTTTTCGTGTTCAAAGGGCTTTGCAGTCATTATCTAATTAATCTTCACAACAGCTCTATGAGGCTGATAAGAAAGGTTTAGCCTCATTTTATAGATGGGGAAACTGAAGCTGTGAGTTTAGCCGCTTGATTTTCAAAGGTGCTGTGCATTCTTGGCTCCCATTGAAGTTAACGAGAGCGCAGAGGGAGCAACATCTCTGAAAACACAGGAGCTTGTGCAAGCTTGCAGAGGAGGTTGCTATCATGGTGGGCATTCTTTGGTCCCAGACCCATGCTCAGGACATTTGGGCAGCCCTCCCTAAGATCTGAGTTGTCAGAGCCAAGCTGGCCATTACACCTTGGATAGTCCCAGCTAGCTTTTCATTTAAATGTTTCAGTGTCACGGGGGAATATTTCAGAAGTGCAGAAACTCTACACTTGAAGTTCCACCCCAAGGAGATTTTATCTGACCTGTCCTCACTCTAGAAAAATGCCTTCAACCTGTTAAGAGGTGTCACTGTGCAATGCAAGCACTAGGTTTCATATACATTGATCCACTTGCAGTTTTATGGCTACATTTTACAGAAATTGCACTTATTCTGAAACACTCCCTAAGCCCTGAGGACCATAGACAGAATGCATTCACTAATGCCTCCCTAATTCGTGGAGGTGGATGCTTTACCAGTCACTACCAGATCCTTAATCAGCAGAGTTGTAAAGCTTGCAGATATTCAGTAAAAGTGCTTAATAAAAATAATTTAATTCTAAATTACAAGAGTGCACTTAACCCTAAAGATATTAAAACTGATTGTTTGACGCACTGCACTGAGTGGTGGAAATTTAAAAATAAAAGCTTTCCTTACTTGCATCAAAGCGAATAAATTTTCTAGCCGTCATATCGTGGTGTCATGATATTATGCTGTGATAAACTAATCCATTTTGGAGTTTTAAGCTGTAAATACAAAGTACTTCAAGCTGACTGGTGCCGACAGGAGGACCTGAATTTTGAAGAAAAGAGCCAGCATTACGGCTGGCTTTCATATTACAGCATTCTTGAAGGTGTCTCTGTCGGTGTACTTTCTGCCGTGGAGTTATAAATCCATCCTACACTCTGGCTGGTGGTGCAGCGAACTGGAGTGCTGTCATGGTTGTTAGATATTTGTGGTAATAAATTATACACCATCCGTGTCTCCCCTTTGTAAAGTATACAGAAAACATTTCTATTCACCCCTCTATGCACGGATCGGTTCCCCCCAGACGCGTGTTCATGCACACAAACACAGCCTGTTGAGGGGGCTGCCTTCTTTTCACATCACATGGACCAGCAAAGTCCAGGATTTGGATGATTTCTTTTTATCCAAAGTCAACAAATGTTAGTATTCTACCATCAAAAAAAAAAAAAAAAAAGGAAAGAATGACGGTGGTTGTGCCTGGATTTTGATAAAATGCAAAAACTTGTGTACATGTATTAATTTTTAGAGCAACAAATACCTTTGAAGTCCCAGCACTTTTCCCATGGGAACAAAAATCATCTTCTTTCCATATCCATTGTGCAAATAAACCATCACAGAAATATTTTAAAATATTCTTCCTCTAGATCTTTACACATTGACTGACTCCCTGGACAAGATGCGGGACTTGTCGAAGTATTAGCGCTTGGCAGCGGGACTGATCTGGCTGTCAGACTCTGTTGCAGTTCCGTATTTCTCTCACTGCTGGTACTGTTCATATTCAACTTCCTTCATTTTCCAGCTTTATAGCCAGATGTTTCCAGATGCATTTTCTGACAGCTTTAATAGAGCATTCATGGATTATGGAGTGGTTTATTTGCCTAATTTGGAGGCTGCGGGAAGGTGCGGGTTTTATTTTCCCTGAAGTCCTCCAGAATCGTGATACGAAATCTGTCAGTTCACTGTACTGAGAATTGCTTGTAAAAAAAGAGATTTAACTCCGTCTTATGATGTTAAAAATCTCCTGCAGTTATAAAATTATTTGTCTAAAAACTTTTAGGTGTTCTGGTTGTTTGGATTTCCCTTGTGCCAAAATAGAATTTAAAATCTTGGGAACAAAGTCAAGGAGTCATACGCCTTTTGATTAATCTTTTTTTTTTTCTTGTAATGTTTTCTGATGAATTTGTACAGTATGTTTGATTGCTTAATTGTTTAATTTTGCCTTCCATAAACAAGATTAATTGCAATTCGCTAGCCTGAATAAATATATACCCATTATAGTAAATAAGCAAGTACCGGCATTCTGCTTCTGAGCTGTGGTGAAAACTTCAGACAGACAGAAATGGGTGCACTGCAATCCCCAGACTGCTCCTGACGCCTCACTACACAGCAGCCGAATAAAACTGGAAGATTTTGAAAAGATTATTGCATGGGCTTATAGCTTTGGAGGGCAAGAAGGAGACAACAGGCAGGTGCTGATTTAGAGGTCTGTGTCTCCTCTCCCATCACTCCTGGATCCACTGGGGCAACCTCCTGTTTCTTGCTGGTTTGAAAGACATGAATAGGATCTCACCACCTTTAAAGTACTCTGAAGAGAATTCCTACCACATTTAGAGATCACTGAGCTTCAGAGGCTACAGTCAGGGTTCAGGAAGGCTGCCTGGCTTTGTGGATCTCCCGTCATACACTTAAAGCCTCATTCTTGTTGCATCATACTGTTATACTTTAACTAACAGAATTTACTTAGCCCACATAGTGCACAGCTTGACAGATAATGACTTAAATATTAGATATCACAAGGGATGATGCAGAGAAAACATACAAAAACCTCCATTGATAAGACCCATACTAAAGAAAATTGCCATAGACTAATCACCTAATTCCGCATAGTGTTCATTTAGCTTAATTTACTAGTTTAACCACTCACTCACATGCCAAAAATATTTCCCAAGGTACAGTGTATGTAATTGGAGCATACAGCAGACCTGTACAGGGTGACCAGCTTGCTTAAGATAACATTACAGGCACAATTGCACATATATCAATAATATTAAGAGATTGACATTTCTGGTTTTACTTGATTGGAGAACTGTAGTCAATTAATTAAATCTGTGTTAATAGTTTAGAGAATTGCTGTTAACTTAAAAAGAAGAATCTCGTTGTTCTGCATCTTGCATAATTTTCCACATGTATGCAAAGAATTTGCCACCTTCACCTTCCAATAATTTTGCGAAAAGATATGCGGCTGTGTAAAAGATATGTGGCTATATAAAGGACAAAATAGCAGCAGGAAAATGGTTAATTCCCCCTTTTAAATTACTAAATACTTTAGATTATTGGAAAGGGAAAATATCTGAAATTCACCGTAATTGTTATGATTTTTTCCGCTTTACTTTTTGCATTTATCTTATCTTAGCCATTTAAAAATATAAAATGAATTGCACTGCAGCTTATTATCAGCTTCTCTATTTACTTCTTAGATTCTAACAAATACCTTTGCTATATTAAATATTTCCACTGATTATTTTGTTTGGAAAAATTTGCTGATAAAAAAGCAGAAGTTTGGATTGCGTTTCAGAATTTAGCCCATAACTAGCAATTTAATGAGTCAAACCACAATTATTTACCAGGCGATGCCATTCGTCAGAGTCCTTTTTCAACCAATACATATATCCTTGATACTGCACATGAATGCTGTGTAACACTAATTGCATAGTACAGAAACTCATCTCTGTCTGCCTGAATTTAAAAATAATTTCTTAATACTTGTGTTCCAGAGGAAAGAAAATATTCAGAGTAGCTTAGTGGCCGGACTCTCAGCTCGTGTAAATTAGTATTTAAATCACTGATGCAAAAGTTATTGTTTCAATGGCATGAGAAGTAATGTATTGAGTTTTCATTTCCAGGAGTTTTTCCTTATTCAGCTCTGTCAGATGTATAATACTAAACTCTTGAATAATTTCTTTTTAAATTAAACAGTGGATTCATATCTTACCAGATTTATGAGTCATTTATATTCCACTAAGCCACACTACCCAAATGGTTATGTATACAATTTTGATGAGCTGGTAGTTTAAGTATGTAGATAATACAGAGAGCTTCTTCTGAAGTGGGTATGGGGATATTAGTACAGTCGGTGTTTAAATATGTTTTCAATGTGAAATAGAAATGCTGGAATAAAATCAGTTTGCCATTAGAAATCACAAGAAGTTTTAATCTAAAGTTTTTCAGAGTGACGTTGATGTTGTGATAAATCCACAAGCATGGTGATGCTAAAATTACTGTGAACTGTACACTAAGTGCTATATGTGTAGGTAGAGCATCTGAGTTCACTGAAAACTGAACATGGGTTGCAATGGCAAGATTACCCCCAAATTATGTAAAAATAGAAATTTGAGTTTCGCAAGAAATTCACTATTATGGCAATTTTCTGGAAAGCCACTAGGTGGAAGTTATTTTCCTGCTGAGCAACTTCATTCCGCTCACAGAGGCCATTGCTTTCTGATATAAGGCTGTAAAGGAGTCATTTTCCTTCAATATTATCCATGCTAGAGTTTCAAGCAAACACTTAGCAGAAAAAGTTGCCATTTATAAAAGTCCTGGAATATAAATCCAGAACCTCTTCACTGGGACAGCAGGAGCATTAGGCAGGAGTATCAATTTAATTGTACTTAAATTGCAATTAAATTTATTAAAAGTTTGCCAAAGTAGAAAGGATCAAGCCAAATACTCATTGAAGAATGGCTGTAAAACTAATGGTAGATGGAGAAATAAATTAAGCACAATGTAAGATTAAATCTGAGCAGAAATATAAAGGAAAAAAAAGTCTGGTTAAAACCACAGAAGGAAAAAGCTTTTTCATCAAAAATGCTTCCAGCTTTTTGAGATCACTATTTTTATTTTATAAAATTAATCTTCAATGCAGGCTTTCTGATAAATTATTCTAAGTTTGACTTTCCGGTCTTTTCTGAACTTGTCAGTACATAACCCAAATAGCAGTGAAATTTGCATTTCAGCTTGAACTCTTCAACTGTATTTGCAGAAAAGTTGAACGGATCGTGACTTCAAATTGGTTACTGAACCTCTTCTAAGGAACAGAGATTTCCTCACCATGCAGAAGGTGGAGACTGGTCTTTCCTGCATTTGCCCTTTGCTTCCTAGTAGTCCTAATTTCACTAGTGGTGAAGGATTGCTATTTGGTCCTGTGCCAAAGAGGACTTGAACAGCGGAAGGCCATGCTCGTGGGCTTCATTGCAGCCATTGCTTTCTTCTCCTGGTGTCACCTTTACCTGAAGAGGAGGGTGGGATGCACAACACTAATAAATGGCACAACTTGCCTTTCATGTCAAAAGGAAAATTTGGGCAATTCTGAAATATTTTTTGCCGAGGCATGCGATGAGGAGTGCAAAGAACCAGAGCAGAGCATAATCACGTGGTCTCCAAAAGAGAAGGAAAACAACTGATTGTTAAGCATGCAAATATAGAAGTCATACCTCGGGAATACCGTGTGATCAGTGCTGATAGGCTGCCTAAAACAATCTGAAAAACATCTCTTCTCATGACAGTTTTCTTGCGGTTTTTGGTTGTTTGGGGGTTGTTTGGGTTTTGGGTTTTTTTTTTTTAAATTGAGTAAGCTCACAGCAAAGACTTAACTACCAGGAACCGTTAGTGTTTGAGAAAAAAGCAACTTTGCCTTTTTAGCCCTTTTATTTATAAAGAGAAGAAGCAACATCATCATGTGGCTTTATGCAATGCTTGAGCATTAAATACAAAAATCAGGAGCTGAAAAAACTGAACGGTATAAATAAAAAAATAAGTTTCTGAAGGAAATTCCTATGACTTTATAATGATTTTTAGCAGGATGAAAAATGAAAATTCTAAACAAATCACTCTAAGGTCTATCACCAATTTCTCATATAAGGATTTATCCTTTATGAAACATGGTGGTAAAAAAATTTTGTAGGAGTAGTATGCCTAGATAATGTAGTTGTACAAGTCAGGGAATCAAGGGGCTGAAACCCTTTCAATGGATGCTAGCAGTAGTTAAATACATGCTAATAACCAATATGAATATACTTCCTCTTCCTCTACTACTTCATCGAGCAGAAGAGAGAAAAATCTATTGAAAAAGCCAAGATGGGGGCAAGCAGTTTAGAAAGTGATTTTTGAAGGGTTTTTTCCCTTCCTACCTGAACCTCTTCTCTCCAAATAGATTCTTCCATGAATCATTTGGAATAAGAAGAGAAACAATATGGGGAGACAAAAGTCAGAGACAAGCTAAATGGATACTCACTCCAGACTACAATCAGTCCTCAAGAAAAGCCAGTTAATGATACTTGAGACAATGGGCCTGATCTCCTGCTCTCCCATAGCCACACTGAAATGCTCCCACTGTAACAGTTTCAGAGCAGCCTGGTTTCTGCCTAACCAGTCCTTCACCCCTTGTGGGGATGTAGTCTGTGGGGCCTCACCATGGGAGCTGATGTTCTGTCCAGGGCAGAGTGAATGGAAATGAAATAATTCAGAAGGCCAAGCTGGAGGCTTTTTAGGCAATTAAATTTGTAAAGATAAGATTTATTTCTTTGCTGTATTCATACAGCAATTTTGACAAACTGTGTCAGTTTTTCTGTCTCTCTGCTGGAGCGGGAACCCTTCTGCAGTATCTCTAACCAACGAAACGGGTCTTGCCTAGTGAGGAGATCTAGGAGTCCTGGCTCCAGCAGAAATGCCCAGGATCTAGGATACCAACTCTATGACAATAATCCTCCATACTTCGAAATACCCAGTTGAAGATGGGGCCTTAGGACTTCTGTACCCCCTGTCTCATAGTGAAAGCACTCTGTGACTTTGGGGGCCTTTCTAAGCTGTCTAGATGTTCTCAGCAGTAAACCTGGGGCAGAGCTGGTGGAGGCTGGCAGAGGTGTGTGTTGCAATGCTTGGCACTTCAGCTGAGGGCAGGAAACCCCAGGGATTTCCAGGGTGTTGCAGAGCGGGTGTGACATGTAACATGAAGAATGAAGTAGGATGGACCAAGGGAGAGGAACTGGAGAACAGGAAGAAGTTAGAAACTGGGCAGAAACAAAAAGGCCACTATTTTTATTTTGTCACTTTTCAAATATCATTTCAAATATCATGTTTGTGCTTCACTGTTGCACGAAGCTTGCTGTACCTCTGCAACTTAGAGCCCTTGGAACCTCTACTGTGAAAACAAAGTGCCTTGAGTAGTTAAGATACAACAAAATTAGGTCCTTGGTCCTTCAAACCAGCCACCCACATTTACTTGTCACTGTCAATTTGGGCTTCAGTGTCATTGCCTATGTTGGCATTGTGGAATTTCAAAGTGCTTTGATACTGGAGAACTCCTTGCAGAGGGGGACGAGGAAGGGGTGTGCATCAATCCTTTTTCCTAGCCTTGTGTTATTCAAAATAAACCCTTAAATGTGGTCCAAAAGAGAACTTCAGTGAGCAGAGTCATTGCCACGTTGCCTTACCTGGACAATCAGGCTGTACCCATGGGATGCACTTTCCCTGCTGTTTGCTTGCCTTTCTGGAACACAGGAAGGATAATGTCACCCCTCAGGGAAGAACCAGCACAGCTCCTAGTGTTTCTGAAGAACTCAGAACTAGGTGTAAAAGGGACTTGAGTCAGATGCTTCTCCCACTATCACGATGCAGGAACCTCTGGGCTGAGACTTCAGGATTTGGCTTCTGTGGCTACACTGGTGTTAATTCATGGGGTTTGGCTTCCCTGCATCACTGCACTGCACCAGCACAGCCAGACTACTTTCTAACGTGAGATGCTGAGTCTTCCTAAAGCTGTTCTGCGTTGTGTGGATGTACTAGTTCAGGCCAATATTGGCCAGCTCAGGAATCTTTGCGCTGAGATCCACTGCAGTAAAAACATGCCTTTAGGCACCCAGGAAATGTCATGAGCTCCATTCTGCCCAAAGTTAAAATTGTGACAACTTCTGGAGGTGACCAAACCATGGAAGTGACTAATCTCCATAAGCACCTTCCCTTCTAATTGTGGCATTCCCAGGAGCAAACACAGGCACTTCTGCATGGCCAGAACTGGCCAGTTCTGACAGACCTGAGCAGATTCACTGCCAAGTCCCAACCCCAGTTTCCATGGGAGGCCAACAGACATTTCCAGAGCACAGATGACTAGAGATCTCTACAAAATGCAGTTGTGGACACCATTTTCTTTCAATTTTTGGCAGGAAGAGGAGGAGATGCTGCCATCTTTATTACAATGGCCTCCTTCAGTCAGCAAAAGCCAGCATGAATACAGATGGAATTCCCATAGGGCATTTTATGGAGGGAAGTGTTCAGGATTTCAGTCAGCCCCTGACATCTGGAACATCTTGCTAAAGTTTATGTGGGTTCAAGAGAAGATGGGACAATCATATGGAAGACAAATACATCAGCAGTTAATAAAGAGAGAAATCTCATCCAGCTCGGGAATTCTCTAAGTGAACAGTGACTGGAGGCTGGAAGAGGGCTCAGAAGTACTACAAATCTTCTCCCCTCTTCTTGTACTCTTTCTGCCGCATCTGCTTTTTGCCACTGTCAGAGCAAGGGACTAAGGCATGGGATGTGCAGCAGGCAGGGCGGACACAGAGAAACATTCAGCAGTAACCCATTGCATGAAGATCGATCATCTCGTACACTGAGTGAGACACAGGCACATGAGAAAAAATCCGAGAGTTTTATTTGTGCCTGGAGTCGTAGGGCTGTGGTTGCAATGGTGATTTAAAGATAGCAGCCTAAGGCAAGCTGCGTGGTGGGAGAGGATGACTTTGATTAGCTCAGGCTAATACCTTTAAAAATAACTGGCTTGTTTTTGGGTGCACAGTCCTGTCTGTAGGAGCGATACAGAAAAGGACCTTCCGAAGCACCAGTGGAGGCCATTTTTTTAACGCAGTCACAGAAGATACTGAATGAGGTTTGCAAAGACAAGCACAGTGAGGTTTTCCTTAGCTTTTGAGGGCTTGTCTTACACATTCTTTCAATGTAGCTTTGTCATATAATATTGATAGGAAGGGTACAGAATTATTCCTTAATATCTGGAGTAAAACCCAGTACTTCATCTCCTCACTGATGAAACTGCATCATGCTTTTTCTGCATTACCCACATTGCAACCTTGCGATCCTTTTAATTTGCATTCCACACCCCTAAAAGCACTACACTCTCTGGACTCACTCCTGTTGATCCTCTTCACAGAAATAAAAGTGACAGCTTCTGTGAAAGGGGAAGTATTGCAGCGAGCGACATACGAGCATTGAGCAGAACAATGCAATGAGTAAGCAGCTGAACCTTGAAGGGAATCTCCATTGAAGTAAAACGCAATAGGAGAGGCTAATTCAATTAGCAACTGATGCTTGTTTCTTGAACAAACTTCACTGAATTTGGGGGGGAAAAAAAGGCAGGAAATACACAGCAAATGATCACGATGGCAAAAATAAACAGACACATGTTAATATCTTGAGTTTGTTCAGTTTGCCTTATATCTTAGGAGGCTTCCCAGCTTACTGGTGGGGTTTTTTCCTGGTTCCCTCTCATATTCTATAGTTTCTTCCACAGATGAAAGTGATCTGACATGGCTAAGCCTCTGAAAGTATTTTCACACCATCCTACTACTCGAGCTATTTTGAGTACCCTCCTGTACAATCTTTCCTCCAGAACTGCTGCCTTGGAAGCCTTGAGTGATATAAAGACTTATCCATGCTATTTCATTCCTATCGCTATTTTGTTTCATTCCAAAGAAAGATGCAAACATTCATTAAGCAGAGGTGTGCCAGGCCACTAGTTGGAACATGCCATTAACCAGACGAGGGAAAAGTAGAACTTAAATATCACACAAATACATCTAGTTCTCCAAGACCCCTCCTACCCAGACCCCAGCAGCCTGAACACTGGCAGCACTGATTTAAATGTATTACAACAGCACGCACATTTTTTCCTATCAAAACTTTATTATAAGGCAGGCAGGCAGTCAATCGTCATGGTCACTTTGGGTAGCAGTGAGAAAAGGAGTCAAACATCAGATCACCTGGTGTGATCATTGTCACTATTAGTATAAAAACCCTGCCAGAGTAAGACAGAACACTTTAAATATAGTTAAGGTAATTTGATATGATTCTTGAAAAGATTATTAAGACAACAAACAAGCAAAAAATAACAGCAAAATTTATCCTTATTTCTATGTAAATACATTATTTCATCCTTTTAAGAACATCTATTGCTGTAGCACAAAACCAGTTTCCTTTAGCTTAGCAATAAAACCAATTTTACTTAGCTCATGTCAAAGTTTATCGTGTGACTTTAAAGCATCTGTTAACTTTAACAGCATAAATGAAATCATCACTGAATATGGCCTCACAAGGCAATTTTTTTTTTAATGTTTAAACCATTCTTGTCTATACCCCCTTGTCATTAACTGGTAAATCAGTAATTTATTTCCTATTAGAATTTATATAGTTTGCAGCAATTAAGAAGAAAAGCATAATTGCTGACAAACCCAGGGCACTATTTAAATCACTTCCTTGTTGACAACATATTTCTCCTTCCTAAAACTGAATGTCACTGAAATCTGATTTGTGCAGAACCCTTGTGGACTCATCATTCAAATGTACTGCACCTGTCACCTGTGTGCTAGCATTCTGCTAAGGATCAATTTACATAACCTCATTTAATGGTTCATAAATCATACCCATTAAGCCCAGCTAACAGGAACCAAGGGTTCTAATTTATGCTGCCTTTCATAGCAGAAAATTGGGAGGCTGGAGCCTGTGGATAAAGAACCCAGGTCTTGCCTTTGATTGTTGATTGTGATGGTAAATGTATGGATGATGAGAACAGATTTTCACTTTATTGATTTCCTGCCAAAGCACAGCATGCTTTATTGTGAAAGGGGGCCTTTTGGCAGCAGTGCTAAAAGTGGCAGTTGTTTAGGAGCCCTTTGCCAAGATGACATCTAAGACAATACCGAGTGGTAAATACTAAAATAATATCAAGCTGAAATGTTAATTTTTAAAAAGAAACCTCCCCAAAGGTTCATAAAATCAAATGATGTTTTCTACCCCAGAGCACCTCACTAATAAACATGAAGCCAGGCGATTGCTGTGGGGTATTAATTTTTTTTAAGAAAAAATCTATTTTTCTTAAATTCTTTATTCTATTATAAATTATTCATGGTATTTCAGTCAAAGTAATGCAGATGTTTGAAACCCGCTGTAGAGTGACAGTTCAGCCAGAGTTGTGTGCTGGGCCTGTCTTGAGCTTTGTACTCTGATCCTCCCTTTGATTAAATACCTGGAAATAGCTGTTTCTGTCATTTGATTTTCCATTTTTAAGTTCTATTATGTAGTAGGTGGCTGCGTGCCGTAGCAAATGTATTGCCAAATGGAATATGCATATGCATAGGCATACAGCAGTCTTCCCACACGAGTTTAGGCAGGGTCTCAAAATACCAAAAATAGTCTTGGTATTACTTTCTAGAATGAAACAAACTGTGTTGGTTTGTTCCCCTTGCCTCGCTCAAAATTGCACCCCTTCATTGCAGCTCGCTCTAGAATTTTCTGCTTAAAAGTAAGAAATCCCTGCAGATGGACAAATAACTTTGCAGGACTGAGATGACAGTTGCCATCTTCTGCCAGCCCTGACACTAATTTCATAAGAGAAACGATGTCATGAGGGTTTTTTTTCTTCTTTTCTAGCTACACTTTAGGAATTAAAAGCTTCACCTTGGAAGATGCTGGTCATGCTATGGGGACATACTGAAGTTACTAAATAGTCTTGATGCAAAAACCTTGCTCAGAAAAAAACCACAACCCAGTGGTTGGGGCATTAGCTGAGCTGGGAAACTTCCTATTGAGGTCCACCATAGATTTCCCTTGTGACTTTGGGAAAGTCACAAGAACTTCATTTCACAAAATGCACTTGTTTTGTTCAGTAAATTCCTAGTATAAAATATATAAATAGACAACAGAAGAGGTATTAAAACCTGACTACTTTCTTCCCGCCCTTCTTCATGTTGCCCAGTCACTGAGCTGAAAAATTGCATCCCGTCTTCTTATGTGCTGCTTTCATCTGGTGGCCATCCATCACAGCTCTGCAGGACAGAGAGCTATCTCCAAGCCCAGAACAAGCTACAGTATTCTGGTACTTTGAGATGGACTTTCTAAGTCTTCTGTTGGGAAAGAACATGAATAAAAATCTCATGTATCTTCTACTTACTCCTCTGCGTTATGAAAGGCACTGTATTCTTTCCTGCCCATGTCTGTGCAGATCTTACTTTAATAAGTGTGCTCTACAAGATCTACATGAACAAGACCCAGGTGTGACAGACAATGGATCACTCCACAGATCCTGATAAGCCTTAGCAATAATGGAGAAGTTTACCTCTACCAAGATGGATATACTGGGCATCCCGGCACTTATAAACCCAGAAAAATAGAGAATTAGGCGGATTTGGGGCACCTTTGTGGACAAACAAGGATTTTGAGGATTTTAATCTTGGGCTTCAAGAGAATCATAGCTGTCCCTTTGTCGTGTTAGATCTTCAAGCTCCTAGAGGGAGTTTTGGTGAATATTGCTGGGGCAATTTTGCACATGACCACTGTGAGCTCCCTGCCTCGCCCCTCTCCTGCAGGTAACTACCCCTGTAGCAGAAATGGCCAAAAGAATATGCGGCTGTACCTCAGCCGTTGTAGTTCACAGCTTTGTGTGTTAACTTCAGAGCTGTTGAAGTTTGCCCTGTGACTGGAATAGGAAGTGCAGCAGCTGGGGAATGAGCACACACTTGATTCAAACCTCTCCCTTCCTGCAATGGTGGCAGCAACCTCTGGCGAAGGAGAAGGGAGAACAGATGGGACAGGCAAAGTCTTAAACCGCCGTAGTTGTTACTGTTGTGTTCAGAAGTGGATCCCTCAGCCTCTGTCTCACTTTCTGTTTTGCAGAACGGGAAGATGGTGCTGTAAAAACTAGATACATTAAAAAGGATGGGAGCAATTAAGTCCACATTAATATCTTAGATTTCTTCTCTCAGTAGCAGCATATTTTTAAGTGTTTTGCAATACTGAAGCCTGAACGTTAATTGTTTTGTAGATTAGAGTCCTACATTAGTTTCTTTGCCTCATGAACTCTAATATCGTTTTTTAGAGATGGAAACTGTTGAGTATCCTCCAGTTATTCTAATGCACCTGAGTCCTGGGCTCAAACATCCCTACTGTTCAAGTCCTTGGCCTTCGCTTAAACAGAAACCCACAATCCTACTGAAGAGAGAGAAGGCTTTGTAATCTCAGCCTACGTGCTAGTAGGTTCATGTCACTGTACTCATTTTCATTTCTGATATAAATAATATTTCAGCTCAAGATTCCAGAGGTGAAGGGTTTTAAACTCAAGCTTAGATCTACTTAGCAAAAAAAAAAAAAAAAAAAAAAAAAAATTGTCATCTGCTGGAATTCTGCTATTCAATTTCAAGGTCCTATTAATCAAAACAAAACGAGCCCAAAATGACAGCTGATAAAATATCATTCTGGTTAATATTTATATGAGCATTATTTGTTTTTCAGAGGCAGGAGTGAGATGAAGCTTAATGAAGGAAGCATCTCTGCAGGTGCTGGGGGATGTCACTGGCAAATCTTACTGATCTGTCTCAAGGTGTAACCTGTGCCTTCCTGACAAAGGTTACTGCTGCTGTGATAATGAAGCGAAAAAATCACATGCCTGCAGCTTAAGTTGACTGTCTGAAATGCTATCTTTGTCCTCCTTTCCTGCGGAGGCGATAAGCCGAAACAGAGCAATGGAGATGACACCTCAGGAGGTGAGACTGTCACAAACGTGGTGTTTGGAACCCACAGTCACTGTGATCACTTTATTTATTTAAATGAAATCACAATTGCTTTAATAAGGACTAAAGCAGATTTCAGCCATGATCCTGTCGATACAGTTCTTCATTCCTTATTGAGCTACATCCCAAGGTTATCCCAAGAACACAAAATATCTTGAGTTAAATGAAAAATTCCAGGCAAATCCCAGACACAAATACCAGAAGACACCCCATATGTGCTCTAGTCTTGCAACTTTCCCACGCCACAGGACAACTCTGTGTGGCATACCGAAAATGGGTTAAACAATTTCTCTAATGTTTAGTCCTTTTTAAACATCAGAATTAAAATAATCCTAAAATACGCCAATATTGATTCTACTTAACAGGGAAAGAAATGGACTTTTTGAGGTCATGGAAACCCAGATAGTATGGGGGTTTCTTTACCATTTTTTCTAAAGGTGAAGAGGGTTTGTGTAATTGCTCTGCCTTCCTCCTGCTGCTCCCCACTCCCCTTAGTAATTCCTCAATACGGAGTCAAATTTCAATGAAATTATACAGAAAGTTTGGAATTCTTACAAGAGAGGTTTCAGATTCCAGCTGAGTAGGAGACACATGAAAATAGGCTGGGTGGAAAATTAAATTGTTCTCATGGCTAGTGAGATTGTGGTATGACATCGGCCACCAAGCCACAAGACATCAAGGCTAACACAGGAGAAAGACCATAGAACCAGATTTCCTAATTCTGGTATTCACAGAACTATTTCTCTCTCTGAGGCTTTTACATTCAAATCTAATAACATATCTACAAACTAAGGAGTCCGCTGCTTATCCTTTAAAAGAAATCCAAGGGGCTTTTTCCTAGTATCTTACCTCTCCTTTTGGAAGCTTTTCTGACCTCCCAATTATAGTGTCTAAATGAATAAATATCTGAATGCAGCTATTTGTAAGATTACTGAAACCACGCTGATGGCGTTAGTATGCAAACTCCATCCCAATAAAAGTAGATTACTCCTTTTGTATGAGATAGAAAGACGTCGGTTAGATTAATTTCAGTACTAAGTCTCTTTAGAAATATAACTTAATTCTGAGGTGCTTGGGAGGGGAAAATGTATATTGATTTTCATCATGAATACAGGCTGTACTGTTAGCTGCATTTCAAAATAGCTTCACTTATTAAACATGTGTGCATCTGTAAACATAAATGCTGTGGTGTGTAGTTAGATATTCTTTACTGATCCATCTGTTCAATTGCTCCTGCAACTGATGGTCTTACACATGATAAATTGTGAAAAGAAATTAAATGCCTCGCCCTGGGAGATAATGACTCGGTTCCTGTTGACTTCAATTCTTTTAGAAATAAGGACAGTGTTAAGGATTTTGTTGAAAGTCTACCATGGACCCCTGCTCTCTTCTTCCCTCAATAGAAGAAAAAGGGAAAAAAAGAGAAGGTAGATTTTTCTCAATAATATCAGTAGCTTTACGGTGCACATTTGCTCTTTAGTCTGATTTGAAACCCTTTTGATGTGACCTACAAGACAAATACTGACTACAGTGCATGGCAATGATGGAGTTTCCTCTTTATATGCTCTTGTCTCAGCAAATCAAATTCTTAACATTCTTGCAGTGTATTTTTCTTTAATTCAATTTGATTTCTGTAATATGGGGGCAGGGACTGGATTTTTGGTTGTTGGGGTTTTTTTCACAATTTAAAGGATTTTAATTCAGCTAAATCTGTTGCTGAAGTGCAGGAAAAGCTCAGACTGTCATGGGCCCTATCCATTCATGGTGGAACTGCAGGAGACAACAGAATTACACCAGTGATGAATTTTGCTCATTGTGTTTCTTCCACTTAAATTTAATCAACCCTTTGTGAACCTCTTTCATTTCAACGGCATTACATGAAACAACTCAATGTGATACAATTCTTTTGTTGAAATTGCATTGATTCCTCTGGAGATGCAGATATCAACACAAGTCTGTAAGATCTCGTCTCCTTTAAGGTTACTAAAATAATTGCATTTTTAGTTAATGCTTTTAGGCAATAAAATACCTAAATGAATTTGTATGTTAAACCTGGAGTTAAATTGCATGAGTTCAGTGTTATATTATTGCTCTCTGCACCAGTATCACTGAGAACAGTATCAAAGCTTTTCTTTTCCAACTATGAGTAGTTGCACTTCTGAAATAAAATGTACTTATCTCGATTCCATTATTATATAAAATTCTGACAATTTTTGATACGTTTGATGATATAGGGATGTTTACTTATTGGGATATAATTTTGAAGTAAATAGGGAATACAAAAAAAATACACTTCTATCTAGGGACAAAATGTTATGCTCGTTAAGACATTAAAAACTTCATATTAAAAGTTTGGTTGGTAATAGATGCTTAGCAGCTAACATATAAAAGGGGTTCATAATAATTATTATCCCGTGCTGTTGGAAAGAACTCCTTTTGTCACTGCTGGCTTCTGAAGCAGAAAAATTCTGCAGCTCTTCCAACTGATGATGTCAAAGCACTGTGCAAACATCAGTGCTGAAATTAACAATTAGAGCAATTTGCTTGATGTAAGTCCAAGGTTATTTCTCATTCTTCCCCTTTTCTTTCAAGCAAAAACATGCCAACACCCAAACCAACAGACTGCCTATATCGTTCTTGTGTTACTGCAACAAAAAGGTGTTGTTACTACAACAAAAGGTGCTCTCCATGCCAGGTCAGTGGTTAAATATGTCTTTAAAATGGAGACACTAGTCAGGTTACTTCTGCTTGTCCTGAATTCCTTTTTTGTCTTCCTGACCTCATTTCCATGCTTGAGTGATTATCAAAAAGTTTCTGTCAGAGAAGATGTGGTTTCCTCTAGACTAGATCGCCAAGGGTACTTCATCTTTGTGACCGAACTCCAGGGAAGGCTTATAGTTGAGGATCGTGAGCTAAGGGAGGCTTGTTCTCTGGCCCACCAACTGGATTCAATAGGTGAGCCAGGAAAGTGCCTCTTCTGCACATTCTGCTCCCTGGGAGCTTAGGAAGATGCCCACTGGCTGGTTCATCCCTGAAAATAATTGCCTCGGTATCTGACTCTCTCCTGGACATGGAAAGCCTCCATGTTCCCTCAGGGCTAAAAGTTTAGCAAGGAGTAGGTTGAACCTTGGAATGAGCTCTCCAAGAACCTGGAAAGGTCTGGGCTTTTGGTTGCTGCTTGTTAAAAGACCAGGGTCCACATACTGCAACACACATACATATATTCATAATTTTCCGCATATGAACAGCCCCATTGATTTCAGTGGACCTATTCAAATTTAAAAGGAAAGTATTCATAATCGTTCGTACATTCAGGAACCTAAAAGTGATTCATATTCCTTTTTCGCAGTAGCTTGAACTGCCCCTTAAAGTGGACTGTTAGACTCACAAGTCATCTTGTCAATATTAAGGCAGGACCTAAAACTGTGAAAGATTAACAGATAGTGCTCACTTTCATGGGTTTTTTTCCTATGAAAGGAATTTGAATTTGAATTTACATTTTTTAAATCGCTTTGGGTGTTGGCTTTGTGTGTGTGTGTCTGTGTGTAAAATTGGCTAGTGCCAGCAATTTTTGTAAAATATTCATATGCTGTGTTCACTATAAATTCTTCTTCCCAGATACACTTTTTAAAACTTTCCTACATTATGATAATAATAAAATAAACATTATGTTCCTAAAATAACTCTTCAACTGCAGAAGGGATAGCAAACCCGTTCTTCTTGCAGTGAGCAACAGTGTACTTTCCAGCAACCGCCAAACACTATGAAAATGGTTTCATTTACTTCTAGAATTTGCCAAAAACAGATGATGACTGAAACTGGTAATGACTATTTTCTATTCTCTATCCCTAAGTAATTGACCATTAATTATAATATCAATAGGCTGTGGATAAGTAAAGCAGACACATGTTAGGGCTACATTTCATTTGTAACTGTTTTGTATATATCATAAATCTCTAATATTGGGCTATTGTCACACATGATGAATTATTGTAAGCATGTCAGCACATAGTGGAAGTCAAGTACATTCAAATACTACTCAGTCAGAATTGAATTTGGCATGATAGTCTCATAAAAGGGGACTCAATTGAGAGTTTCCACTTGCCTGCTCTAAACTTGTCACTTGTAGGTGCTAAAGAGCTTGTTGTGTTGGTTTAATTAGTCAACAAATCGGTCCTTACTTGATTGCGTGGTCGTATCACATATGTTAACACTTCACTGTTTGATGGAGATATTAACAAGTGACAAGAGTCTCTTGGTCTATGGACTTTAAAGAAGAGAAGCTCTTCTATATTATTTCATTTGGTCCTGCCAATATTTATTAGATCATGCAGGCTGCAGGCTGCCAGCAAGAGAAAGACAACACAAACATTTTTCAGGGTTATGCTCATCTGTATCCCAAAGAAGGGTCACTAAACAATCGATGGCAGAAGAATATAAGTAAGATGAGTGTTTTCTACCACAGCTTAGAAATTCATTATTTGATACAGTTTGCTGCAGACCTCTGTGGAGCTTTTTTCACTTAAAGATAATTTATGACAAGAACAGAGAGGTTCTTGAAAATGCTATAGCAACTGGAGCTGAATGATGCCACTCTGGCACTAGATGCATAGTCACCAGAGGCCAGTAAAAAGGAAGTTTGCATTTGTATGAAGAACTGTATTAGTTAAGCATTCATCAGTGTTGTATAAAATATTCATATTACTTGTCGGTGGAAGATTAAACAGAAAAAACTTCAATAATTAAAATGGCTTATTCCCAGGAGTGGGGGGTAGGGAAAAGGTTGGTCCTCTGCAAGTTTGCAAAAGGGCTTGTCTATTCACTTTTTGTGTAGCAGCAGACAAAGGAGGAGTGCATACTTTACAGGCTCCACTATTTTGACCACCATTCTGTTATCGCTTTTATCTGTGCTTTACCAGTAATCAGGTCTCTGAGGCATGTGCTGTAGTAAAGGGAAATATATCACATTTAGAAAATCTCCGTAATAATCTTGGGCAAGGCTCTTGCTAGAAAAGGCCATTTAAAGCATTTCAATAGGTGCTGTAAATGCTATCCATCATAAATATTGACTGACTGGTCTGGGCAAAATGTGAAGAATTATGGTGAGAGAGGATCTCTTTAAGTTTGCTATTATAACAGTGTTATAGTTAATTTTATTTCTTTTTGTTGGAAAGCTAGTGGGCAACTTGAAAAGTTTCCTTAAGAAGGAAACAAATAATGATTCTTATACATAAAACCTCATTGCTTCCATCTTCATCAAAACGTTACAGCCTCCTTACTTCTTAATTTTCACTATAGTGGTCAAGCTGAACTTTTCCTTCCTTTTAGTGCATAGAATGATCCTCAAAAGTCAGGGTCTGCTACAAGACAGCTGTCTTAAATCCCCCTGAATTTTTCACAGTGATTTTAGGTTGTTCATGTAATGTTACTGGTACAGGAAAATTCACAAAACCAAGTTAAAACATTTGTTACGAACTTGCTCATTAATAACCAATGACAGAATGACACTTGTAAAAACAGCGGCAGAGAAGTTCCTTGTCAGAATTTCTCTATGCACCATTTTGCAAAAATGTTAGGTGCATTCGAAAGCTTGGTCATATATATAATTAATTTTCTTAAAAACTGCATAATTTGTTCATAACAAACACGCAAATGTATAGTCTTAGCAATAGAAAATTGTTGTAAACTTTTCGGCTGCAGTGAGGTCCCTCATAGTACAGATCATTTATTCATACACCTATGTGTAGACACACACATTTTTGTTGAAAAGATTTAAAAAAGCATAGAAAATGTAATGGCTGTTCTAAATTGATTTTTATTTATGCAAGTACGCACTTGCCAATTATTTTTATCAGTGTCTCTCAGATGTAATCTGTATTAGTTTGAATTCTTTTAATTAGTCTGAAAGTATTGTTCACTTCTTATTCAAGTATCCGGAGTTAATTGCCTTATATTGTTATAATTTTTATTGCAATAACAATGAAGATGCCAAGTAGGAGTTTAGGGCCCAGATATTCCAGAAAGGTCACAGGCACAGAACAATATACGATCTTGCTTCTACCTCAGCAATATTTACCCTTTTTTATAGTGTAGTATTTTTTATGGTGTATAGTCACATTGTGTATGCTTGGAATATGGATATAAATTTCCAGAGCTTTCAAATTATCTCTGCTCTGGGCAAGAGAGCTTCAAGAGATGCTCAAATAAGAGTCTTTGCCCAGATGTCCAAAGTCTCTTAGAAAGTTTGAGGTTGTTCCAATCCTTCAAATTGGGCAGCTTCTGTGAATTACTGAGTACCCTTAATTTCTATTGATTGCAGTGAACAGGGGAATATGAAAAATAAATAAAACTGGAGACTTCAAAATGCATTTGAAGCTTTCCCAAGTGGGGGTTTGCAATGTCCTAAATTGGTGACTACTCTGGATTTGTTGTGAGTTAATCTTGATGTTTCTGAAAGTACCTCTCTCCCTGTGCACTAGATCAAAATTTTCTTCATTGCTTGTCAATTCAAAATACATATTTTTTTTATTCTAAAATGCTGGTTGACTCTAATCACTGATCAAACCTTCTCTTTCTCTTTTCCTGTCTTTTTTAAAATCAGATATGTTTAATTGATTGCTTTTGCTACAGGGTTTTATTTTGGTTGTGTTGCAGCAGTTCCCAAATTCAGAGCTGAGTGACTATCCCAGTGGCACCATCATGACTGACAGCTGTTCTTTCCAAAGCTGACACCAGAGGCTATTGAGATAAGGGCAGTCCCGAGAAGAAATGTCCATCCCACAGGTACTGGGGGCTGCCGTTAGATCCCTCCAAAGCTGCCTCTTTTCCAGGCTGAACAAGCCCCAGTCCCACATTCTCTGCTTCCAGGGCAAGTGCTCCAACTCCTGACCATCTTGGTCATACTTTGCTGAACTCCCTCCAGCTGATCATTACCATTCGTGTTACTGGTGCACCCAGAACTTGACAAAGTATCTAGATGTGGTCTCCTGGAGCTGATAATCACTCTCCTCAATCTACTGGTTGTGTGCCTGTGACAATTGCCCTGGATGCTCCTGTGCAAGGTCACATTGCAGAATTGTGTTCAGCTCACTGCCCAACAAGACCACCAACTCCCCTGGGGAGCAGAGCTGTTCCCCAGCCTGGTAGCCTCCAGCTAATACTGCTGCAAGGGGCTCTTCCTTCCCAGGAGCAGCACTTTGCATTTGTTCTTGCTGAATTTCACAACGTTCCTGTTGGCCTGTTCTTCCAGCCCATCTTGGGTCCCTTTGGATGACAGCCCTGCCCTCAAGTGCATCAATTAGTCCTGCCAGTTTGGTGTCACCTCACATCTGGTGAGAGTGCACTCTGCCATCTGCTTCAGATCATTGATAAAGGTAGTTAACAGAACAGGTCCTGTGATAGATCCCTGTAGTGCTCAGTTTGTAACCAGCCTCCAGGTACAGCATAACTCATTAATCACCACCTTCTGGGCCTGATCATCCAAACAGTTATTTACTCATCCATTTGTCCAACAATCTAGACCACAACATCCCACCTTGGATACAAGAATATTTTGGAGACTGTCCAAAGCTTTGCTAAAGGCAGGGTAAATGACATCCGCTGCACTCCCCTCATCCACAGATGTAGTCATTTCATCATAGAAAGCAATCTGGAAAAGCAAGTTTTTATCTATGACTTTCTAATCACCACCTTCTTCATACACCCATAAATGCATTCAAGGAGGACTCATTCTGTGATTGTCCTGAAGACTGAAATAAGTCCTGTACTTTCCCAAATTGCCCCTTTGGCCTGTTTTGAAGATGGGGCAGCATTTGCCCTAGTCATCGTGGACCTCCCCTGATTTCCATGACCTTTCAAAGATGACAGAGAGTGGCCTTGCTATGATATGGGCTATAATATAGATTCCAACAGAGATAAGAGGAACCATGCCCTAAAAGCTTTGAAAAAATATGAACTTTTTGCTATTCAAGCCACAGTTGCATGCTAGGAAATAATAAATAGTTTCAGTGTAGGGAATTAGTTCAACAGGACAATTTGGGTGATTGTCATCACCCTGTCAATAGCCTGGAAGAAGCCCTTTCAATAGCCTGGAAACAGCCTTTTATAAAGAGTGGAATTATATGGAAAGTGTTAAAGAGAGTCTCTTTCTGAATGCTCTTTATTCTGTCCCTCTGGATTCTTCTTTACATATGTTCATTGAGACACTGAAGTAAGTTTTTTCACTATTGAACCAGTGCCACTATGAGAGGATGAATCCCATCCCCTTTTGACTCATACATTATCAATATGACTGTTAGGTATGCATTGACTGAAACATGTGCAGCTCGATTAGAACCAGTCCTTTCTTGCAGAGAGAGATGCCTCCTCACAGCATACATATGTATATGCATAGTCATTCTTCAGATTAGCCACAGCCACATCTTTGTAAAATGCTTAATTACCAGAACACAAAACACAGATTACATTTCCCCCCTTAATCAACTTCAAGATACAGTCGATTCTGCCTTGGGGCTGGAAGATCAATGTGATGATATCTTGAGATCCCTTCCAGCCCTATTACCCTCGTAATAAACAGGAAACAAAGAAATCCAATTGCCATCTCTGTGTGCTTGGATTTCCTACATTGCCAAACATGAATGAGAAAAGTGATGCTGAGCTGTTGCTACTGAGTTGTCTTTAACGACGCACATAAGAGTCAGCCAAAGACTGAACTGTCTTTAACCATACAAGTAAGAGTCAGCCAAAGACACAAATGCTTTGCTATTTGAAAGTAGTGTCAACAATGCAGTAGTCCTCAACTACTCTTAAGTCCTTAGAGAAAACGTTTATTTTGAAAGATAAAAAGGTATTCCAGTGGTATCCCCCCTAGCCACGTTCTTACAAAAAAAAAAAAAAAATTCTAAATGTAAGCAGGATGCATTGTTTTCCAAAGGAAGCTGCAGTCTAATATCAAATATTTGAGTCTAACTGGACATTATAGATTGGAAATATATGAATAATCTGTCAATATCATGTTATCTGCTACTAAGCTAAATATTAAGTGCAGGGATTGCACAGTGTGGGGCTCAATTATCTTACAGTCTCTGGAATTCCTCGTCTCTCTGCAGTAGCTGCAAAAGGACTCTAAGTGACTGGCAGCTCAGGTGCCTCACTTTCAGGCAGCTGAAGTGTGGTGGAATGAATCCTGTCTTTAGAAATAACGTGTAGTTCATTGACGTTCTGCTCTGAGATGCTAAGCCATGAGCTAAGGTGGACCAAAGCACAAACACACACCCTGTTCTGATACATCTGCTAAAGGGGTGGTTACCACTCACACGGGAGCTAAAGCAGGAAACCCTGCTGTAGGTGTAGCCCACAGAGCTTGAGGCAACAATCCTAAAGTACTGCAGTCATTTCAGCTTGTCTGCCACAGCCCTTAATGACACAGAAGTAATTCCAGAGCAAAAAGTATTGATTTTCACTCGAGTTTGTAAAATGGGAATCATATGTTATTAAAAGAGTAACAGCAATAATGATCGTTAATGCTTGTGTGAGGGTGTTTTCCACATACGGTATGTTCATCACCTATACCAATATATCCCTCTGCCCTTACGTGCAAAGAGCAGAGACTCCAAAGCGTCACCTGCTCAGCGGATTTTGGAAGGTCTAGATGTGATCCACTAGGTGTCAGGGCACTGCACGCAGAGGCGTCCTCACCAGATCAGACACACTCTGGGATTCCCTGATCCACGCTTGGTTCCTGTGGAGTTTCCCACCAGGCACCTCCCGGCCTGGCTGCTAAAGGAACTCAGGAGTAGTCCTACCAACAAGCAGGACCCTCAGCTAGATGCCATGGCATGGAGACAGTTGGCAGATACTCTCTTTCTTTACCTCAAGATGACTTCTAGTATGTGTTCAGTTTTGCAATAAATCAGCACTTTCACATTATCTTTGCCAAATTAAGAATGTGATGGAGCTACCTACAAATTACTTCCGTTCCAATTCAGTTCAGTGCTAAAATTTCATAAGTGTATGAAATCCAATAAATGTATAAACCTAGAGAATTCACCTTCAAGGGATCCCACAAAATGAAAGGGCAGGAGTTATTGTATGTCAAGTTTAGTAATTCTGCAACAGCCACAAAATGATTATATGTCAGTTACAAGTATTGAATGTCCTTTGGCTGGTTTCAGATTCTATTGCATTTCAAACACTGGCAAAACAAGAAGAATCCGTATCCAGTTTGGGACACGTTTCAGGTTGCCATACCTGCACGACGGAATGCTGGTACATAGTCTTAAGTCACAAAGGCTCTAAGGAGATATAAGCATATGAACAACATGTCCATTGCTTAGTGGTTACTTCTGTTTTGCCAAAAAAAGAATGGGCATGAACATACGCTCAAGGTTTCCATCAAATTGAGGGCATGAAGGGCTGTCCTACTTTATTGAATATGTTAAGGGCAGAAGTTAATCGGTAATTTGTAGTTAATTTCATGTTCCTTATTAAGTTCAAGGTGCCTCATGGCACTTGCTCTAACAGTCAAACGTAGCATTTCTAGCTAAGTGCTTCTAACTAATTTTAACCAATTGTTCAGTCACACTTAATAACATATTTCAACTATTGATGTATGTGTGGTAAAGTGTTAAAAATAATTCTTAGGGAACTCTAAGTGTTGGCAGAACCACTGCAGGAGATTATTGTGAACTTCAATTTGAAACCATTTGAGTTATAAAGTGATTTCAGATTTCTTACCCTCTTAAAAAGCTAAGCATCTCCTCGGCACTGGATAGCATATGGGAACTGTAAGGTCTATATTAAAACACCAGGAAAAAAAATTCATGGCATGTTTTATTGGTTTTATAGTGCCTTTCATGGCTCCTTAGTCTGTCCTCCAGGGAAAATACTAGTCTGCAGAAGAGCCAGAAGGTTCAGGAATACTTGGATTCAGTGGTCCAAGGTCTTCCAGAGCAGATCTCAGTATCTGTGCCTGGTAGCCGTGTTGCAAACCTGAGCATTGCTTGGGTCTGTAATGCCAGATAAAATTCCAGTAGACTTTGGGTTTGTGTAAGATGTGAGGAGTGGTGAGTCATCTCCGGATTTACAGCAAAATATCAAATATGCATATACATGCAGATGCAGACAAGGTATATATGGTAAAATATGGAACTATCATCATTTATTATGTTTCTATGATTATTGCACTTGCCTCTTACATTTCCATCTCCTGAGCAGCCCTTGATTGCCACAAAAAAAAAAAAAAAAAGATACAAACTTCCAGAAAAATATTCTCTTCTTAAAATTAAAATATCATCTTGCTAATCCTCTCTGCAGGGGGGGAGAGTATTACACCACCAGAAAGGATGGCAAGACCCTGGAAGACAGAAGTCTGGCAGGCCTGGCAAGACTGTACATTGAACTTGAATATCTTTAGATAAATTCTTATGGTCACTTTTAATAGCTCCAACTCCCTGTAACAGCAGCTGTTCTAAAAGTAATTAAATCAGCTTCACACTAAATATAGCCCCAAAAAACGTTTAAAGGCTTTCTAAAATAATTTTGAAGGGTTTTTTATCTGCTGGAAATAAGAAATTACTTCAATTAATATAAAAATATACTCCAACTGAGGCTATAAATATATAAATATCTATTTAGGCTATATGTGTATAGGCTATATATATATTTAGGCTATAAATATATTTAGACTATGTATATTTATATATATGCACTCAAGAGTTTACTCTGTATATACACTGAAGAGTTTACAAGGATTTCTACAGAAGAATGTCACATCTTTAAAGGTCAATAAATGACATAAGGGTTTCAAATCATGGCCATTACAAATGACCCTCTTTTTCCCCTGTGGTTGAAGTTTACAGACCAAAACTGTGGTGAATTTAACCCTGGACAGATTGCCAGTGCAGTAGCTTGACCCTGGAGTACCTGATTGTGTAGTGCTTTGCCTCAGTGATATTAAAAAGGAGAAAGCCCCAGCTTTAGGCTCGCTTTAGGTCCTGGAAACACCTCTAATACCAACCACCAAAGGTGTGCAACATTCCTATTTGCCTTTATTCACTGTAAGAGATAGAAATATCTATGCTGCAAGCATGGCAAGGCAGCCAGTCCCTCGCCTGGAGGTGGCTTCCCGCCAGCCAACCCCGCTCCAGGTACATCCCTTTCATCGTACAATTGCTGTGCACCACAACAGTGGAAAAGGAAAAAACTAGTTTCATGAGCATGAGATTTACAGGGCGGCAAAGGGATGTATACTAAAAACCTAAATGTTTCTTTTAAATCTCACAAGGCCCAAGAGCAGGAAACCAAATCTAAAAACATCGCTCTAAACCTGTAGTTAGGGTATTAGGGGCCTGATCCAATGCCAAGAGAAGACAATAGCGAGGGTTTCTATCAAATGCTGAATGCCCTCTGAGCCCATCAAAGGGATTATGGCCCATTCGACGAATCTGTGTCATCCTGTGCTGGACCATGCTAATCTTATTGTGCCATTTCAATTGTGGTAAACACGCAGCTGATGCAAACATATATAGGACTTACTTTTTTTCCAAATCCCAAAGGATTTACTGAAGATCTAAAACTTCCCCTCCTTCTTGCATATCTTAGCATGGCAACTTACTGAAACATTTAAAGAACTTCAGAATTTCTTTATACAAAGTCTACGTCAATTCCTTTACTTAATAAAACCAAGCTCAACAAAATCAAATAGGATACTTGAGTCTTCCTTCACAGAAAATATTTTTCCCATTATTGAAAAGTGGTCTTATATAAAGGAATTCAATTTTTTTTTTTTGATTGGCGTTAGACCCACAGACAGACAGAAATAAGCTGCCATTCTTCCATTTGATAGCCAGACGCTGCCAGTTGTTGCTAGGGCAGTCATGCTGTTAAATTAGGTCTAATGAACGAGTAATTGCTTTAGGTATAGTGAACCATTTCAAAGAAAACAAGGATTCTAATTGATTTGCAATTTGTTTGGCACATTGCATTGTCTGGGGCTATTGATTAGTCTTCTGGATTTCACACTGCATGTGTTTCCCTTTATTAAGGGAATAACAGGTTACTGATTACTTTCCTTCTGGGTTTAATGTAGCGGTTAATGTCTACTTTGTTCTTGTGTCATGTCACAGGCAAGGAAGGAATAATATGCAAGTGGGTGGCCCTTTGCTAAGAAACTCCCCTGCTGCTTTGAGCTGTGTACTCTAAGACCTGCTGAAAAGCAGATCAAGAGAAAGGGTTAGAATAGCAGGACTCACAAGTTATGGCCTGAGTCAGGCTAGACCCAGGCTAGAAACTTGGCTTTCCCTCACTATCAAAGCACAACACAGTATGAAGCGGTTGGTGGTAGATTTGTTCTTGTTTGATTATGTCTCTATATAAGGAAACATACTTAGATATACTTAAAACTTAGCAGTTTTATATGCCTCAGTTTATGTACAGCAGCATCCTAAATAAGGAAGCTTACGACAGATATATCCTTTGCTGCAAGCGATTTACTCCACTGCGTACATTGCACATTTTAAATCCCTCTTGGTTTGCAAAAAAATGAGTTCATTTAGCTAACAGCTTTGTTCCTGTCACAGCACAACTTTTTATAACACAGTTAATGCATAATAAAGTGTAATTAATTTCTAATTTCTTAACATTCTTAGCTAAAAATACAATCCTTAGCACATCTTTAACAGATGAGATAGTAAAATAAAACAGGCTTTGTTGTTTTAAAATGGATCATGGCTCTGGAGATTATTCACCTTTGTATCTTGTGCCCCTGTGTTGGGAGCCAGCACAAATGAAATTAAATACAGGCATTTAGATTACTTACAGGGTCTAAGGAATCATGATTTTTTGTCCTTGCTATGTGTCTTCCTCTCTCAGAGGGATCAGCCATGTTACAGTCATGTATCTCAAGATCTCTACATAAGCCTGATGCAAAGCCTGTTGAAGTCAACAGTAAACCTCTCATTGATTTTCAGAAGCTTTCACCGGTGAGCCCATCAACTTTCTTGATTCATCTCTTGAGAACCCATACATCATTTCAACAAGTTACATCAGTTTCATTGCCAGGTGAGCCAACATGCAGTGCTCTCAGTGTCCTACAGCTCCAGGAAGCACCAGTGGCACCAAGTGAGCCATCTCAAAAACCTAGACTTTGCTCCATGTGCCAAGATTTGAAATTCACCGTGCTGTAAAGGTATT
The DNA here is from genome assembly GCA_009769605.1 of Bucorvus abyssinicus. Classification (NCBI taxonomy): domain Eukaryota; kingdom Metazoa; phylum Chordata; class Aves; order Bucerotiformes; family Bucorvidae; genus Bucorvus; species Bucorvus abyssinicus. The sequence continues at coordinate 12,235,821 of CM020042.1, forward strand.
TTTGCTGAGTTGTTGTAAAGATTATTATCAGTAAATTGCCTGCACACTATGAATTTTTTTTTTTTCTGAAAAGAACTACGATACATCTCTGAAATACAACACTGGTCACAGTCAGTTTAGTCCAAAGATAATTTTAAAACTTTGTAGTTCATGATCCTTTGTGATCTAGAAGTTGATGATTTCTAAGAATTTGCTGTGGGATATAGAGCAGCTGTGACTTATATCTTGAATTCATCCTGAATTTTAGGTGATGCCAAATGTCTTAAAACAGTTCCATACTTTCAAGTCCCTGTTAGACTGAAGATAATGAAGCCCTTGGTCTTATGGGCAGAAATATAAGAAATAGTGTCAATAAGGGAAACAAAAACAATTGCAGCCACAAAAATATTTTGGTATTGTATTTGACAACCATTTGACATGCACCAGGTACAGAATATAGTGCTCTAAAATTGTTATTGCTGTTTTGGGATGTCCTGTGCAATTCATTTTTGCCACCTCATTCATAAATGATGAGCCAGTGTATACTAAATGTATATACCAAATACCAGATATATACCAAAATAATTCTTATAACTTAGCAGATCATAATCTATTTCTTTCTATATTCTGTGATATTATGACATCAGCATGCCCAAGCCATACAAAATGTGTACTTAGGTATATATTAAATTGGTAATTAAATATATTTTATACCATATGGGTGACCTAATGTAATTGTAAAGTAAGAGAAACCACAAAATTTTAATTCCCCAATGTTTGTATTTTAAGCCTTATATGTGGTGGGGGAGGTCTGGGATGAGAACGAGATGGTGCAACTATTCCATAGTGATGGTGGACCACAGGCTTGAGGCAAGCGATCTGAGGAACTTGCAGAGACAATGCAAAAGACTTGGAACGTGAGAATCTTTCAATTCCCCCAGCCTTTGATTCAGCTGGTGCATTCCAGTGAAAGCTTTTTTCTGCTTGCTGGGGGGAAATTCTGTTTACTAAATCCTCTAAATAGTCTTCTCTTGCGTTCAAGTAGTCAAGTTTTATGCTTAGGTCCACAAAGTTGCATATGCTGTGGGGTAGTCCAGGATTCTGGCCTCTTAGCATCCAGTAGAGAACCTGGCTGCCATATGGCCCTATGAAGGGCTGTGTACGAAAGACAGCTGCACGTACCTGGATTTCACCCTGAGATGACGTTTCCATGCACCCAGGGAAGGCATCAGGCCAACAAAAGAGGTAATGCCAACACCCCTTGGAGAGTGTTCCACTTTTTAGAAAAGAATTGAAAAGGAGTGTGGAATGCATGACAGCTGAGCCTAGTGCCTAGGATGAGTCCTGAGCTCCCTCGTCCTGAGGGTGTTTCTGGAGTTCATCCAATAGGTACAATTCATTGAAGAACTACGAGTCTCCTCTTTTCTAGTTAAGTTCCCTAAACTTTAGAAGCATCTGTGAAAATGTACAAACAGTGGACATTTACCTGTGGAAACCAAATTCAATGCCAGCACCTATTCGAAGCTTTTATGTCTGACACCCATCTCCTGGTGAACCAGACTGGGAAAAATTGTACCAGGGAGAGAAATAGCCCTTGTGACACAGTATCTTCACAGTGACTTCAGTATCAAAAGCAACAAAAATAAGTGTGCATCAATGCCTCAGCTATCCAACACATCATTTAATATGATTTGTAAGCCCTTTTATTTCTTTTATGTGGGTGAAGCCGAAACATAAGTTTGTGAACTTTGCACCAGCCCACACTAGCAGAGTTAAAATCACACTCTTCTGTGTAGTGGGCTCTGCCTCACCGAGGATGCAGGCAGGATATATCTACCTCGTGGGCCACTGTGAAGCTCTACCACAACTGCTTATCACTGACAGCAGAAAAATTCTTCTTAGTATGACATAAAAAGCAATTTGACAAGCACAGATTTTTTTCCAGCTGAAATTTAAGTCTGTATATGCAGTAAGTGCCTGTGTCTTTAAGATAGAAACCTTGAGGATTGCTCCCTTTGATGCAGATACTTAAAACCACCCATGAGTGGCTAATTCCGTAGCTATAGAGTTTAGTTTCTCAGCTGATGTATATGAAAATATTTTAATTGAAGTCCACAAGGTTATGGTCATCAGGAATACTCCTCAGAAACAGAATGCATTTTCCGTTCCCATTTTCATTAGCTGTTCTCCATCACTGACTGCAATATTTTATGGGTGCCACAGAACTACTGAGCTGGTTACAGCCGAAACATGCCTGACCAAGATCCTTGCTCTAGTAACTCATCCTTCTACCGTTATTGCCTTAACTAAAGGCTTGGACTCCGTGCTTCAGTCTCAGTCTCCTACCTCACTCTGTCTTCTTTGGAAAAATTACACCGATCCTAGAGAATGTTTTCGTTGCTTCTTTCTGACTCCATCTGTTTCAAGCTTTTTTAGTAAAAAATAAGGTCAAAAACAGATGCCGAGACAGCTTACTTCCCTCTCATGTGGCTTTGCTGGTTGGTATGCACCAGAGCAAATCACTTTTTAAAATATTTTTAAAACATGAAGGAGCTTTAAAGAACTGTTTAAAAAACTGCTCTTGGTTTAGTGCCAGCTACTGATGCCATGCTGATTACGGAAGATTACATAAATTCTCCAAACCTTATTATCCTCTCACTTACACCTATGAAATTGGGATGAATTCCACTGGAGTCACTGGGCAAGCCTGTGCTGGAGGAGAATATGGCCCTTCGAGTTAGCAATCGACCAGTGTTTTCAGTGGGTTCAGTTATCTCTACCTATACCTAATACAAAAAAAAATACCCAAAGCAAAACATGCAGGGTATGATCTGTCTATGTAAATACTTCAGTCTTCATCGATTTCAACTGAATCGCACAGATTTATGTGTCAGCTGAATTTTGACCCAAATACGTAGGGAAAAAATCCAACTCTTTGGCATCCTCGTTGTAGCACATTGCTGAGATTTTTGTACAGTGTGTATTGCTAAACAAAATGAGATATGACTAAAGCAGGTTAAACCAAAGTTTCAACTAGCTCTGGAAGCCTTTCTGTAACAATGCCTTAGAACGAGGTGTAAGATGTTCAAGCAAAAGCCGTGTCTCTGTGGAAGGAGCTTTCCCCACTATACAGTTGCATATCCTGCCAGTTTCAGAAACTTTTTGAGCCTGAGCTACATGAGTAGCTCATGGGTACTGCAAGGGACCTACCTACTATGAATCCAGCCATTTCTTCTTTCAGCCTCTTTAGCCACTTGCCCCATGCCATCCTGTGGCAACAAGCTCCCCAGCTTAATGATGCATCATAAGAAAAAGTCATTGCTTTTGAGCCTTTTAAACTGGGTGATTTTATTGGGTGCCCCTCAACTATTTTTTAAGAAAATATAATGAGTTTTCTTCACTCACTTTCTCCACACCACCTATAAAAGTTCAAGCCTCTGCTATAGCCCAGTCAGTCACCTTTTCCATTACTGATCAGTCTGTTTAGCTTTGCCCCATTCAAATGCCATTGCTCATCCCCGTTGAATTTATTTTCTATGTCTACTGTTACTCTTTGTTGAGGTGGCTTGCAAGACCAACATGCAGTATTCAAGAAGAGGGCATACCATTAAGGTGCGCATTGTAGTCCTTATTATTCTGGGATTTGTGTTGGTCTGTGGTTTGTTGGGGTTTTTTCTCATTTCTACAGTATGGTCTATACACTAGCGATGATCCTGAAGGAATCCTAGGAGGATTGTGAAGGCCTTTGTAAATTAAACAGCTCTAGAGATAACACCACCACATGTGCACATGAAAAGCAGTGAGAGGTTGGTATATTCCATGATTCTTTTTGTGCAATTTAGCTGACAGTAGTAGCAAAGAGAATTAGAACTTTGTGACCTGCCAAGTTCCCACAGATTGCCTCCCAGAGCTCCACAGACAACCAGTGGCCATGAATTAATGACTGGGAACTCAACTGCAAAGAATAATTCATAGTAATTTTTTTCCAAAATGTTGGGATGATCCTATGTTCTACCAGTGTGAAAAAACCTTAATACCTCTGCTGTGGTCCCAAGCTCTCAAATAAGATGAGAAGTTCTTGCTCTACAAAAGAATTGTGTATTTCTTGAACAATACAAAGTTGAGAATAAAACCAAATTTGTTCCTTAGAAATTGCCTAGTGAAGCAGTTGTTTCATACTGCCTGTTGAACATTTGGGTAGACTGATTCAAATGTTAAAGCTGTGTTCAAACCAGAAAAAATAAAAATAATAAGCTGTCAGAATAATTACTAAGAACATACAAGGATTATACAAAGTAAACTGCAGCCTGCAAAAAGAGAATTGCATGTTAGCTAATTGTTAATTTTAGCAATTGCAATGGCTAATTACTGTGGCACACATTGACTATTAGCATGATGCCCCAGCACCTGCTTTCTCCAATGAACAGATTTCTTCATTGCTCGTGCAGGAGCAAAATGTGTAATTATTGGCCATCACTGGGGCGATTTTTCAGTGATTCTTTTGTGTGATGTGAATGACGCATAATGACATATTTTATTAGAGGGCAAATAGCTGTTTGTTAATGGAAATGATTCGAAATCCAAGAAACTAGGAGCTAGGAGCATGTTTTCAGTATCAGCATGAATTCAAATGTATTTTCTTTTAACTCTTTATAAAAGAAGCATAGAAATCAAATCTAAACTTAGTATAATATATTTAATGATATGTGCAAACACAGCATTGATTAATTGCCTCAAATGTTTTCAATGCTACACCATTTCATTTGTTACAGCAGTCTGCTAAATTTATGCATTTCTTATTTAAACTCTTCTTTCCTGGGCATATAGTGTTAGCAAGATTATGTGGCTTGTTCCTCATTTACTAGGGGAAAAAAAAAAATCATCTTTGTAACTTAAGCAACAATTATGGGCTTTATGAGGCACATTTTCATTGCACACATTGTAGAACACAGTGCACTGGCATTATTATTCCTGAAAGTACATGCTTGAATGTATCTATCAAGACCCAAATGTCAGCTACTGAATAGATTATGCATAGTTATCCAAAACAGAATATAGATACATAAAATCTCAGCCATGGAATACTCAATTTCTGAGAAAAGATTTTTATTAGATAATCTGCACGATACTTTGGAAGAACAATGTGAATGAAAAAATCACATATGAACCTTAGACTGCAGTGGTGTTTAAAACAGCAAACTGCTTTGTCATTTTTTGAAGGCCAGGTTATGGCTAGAATATGAAAACTGGCCTTTTCATTTTGCTTATATTTGAATACTGTTCCAAGTTGGGGGAAAAAGAAAAAAAAGGGTTGCTAGGGGATATAGTTTGCTGAATTCCACTGACGTAAATCTAGAGTAACTTGATGGAAAGCAATGATTCCTTGGATATCCAAGGAATGCAGAAGCCCTGTGAACCTCTGGGAAACTTTTAACAATACGTAGGAAACTTAAGCCTCTTGTAGACTCTGCAGATAATGAAGCCAAAAATTTAATGCTATCTTAGAAGTATATAAATAAGATATTTTTTGGTATGATTCCGCTTTCATTCCCTTTTGACAAAGATCCAGTTGCTGAACTTTGATTAAATTTGACCCAACCTGCAAACGCACGAGTTGGATGGAATTCAGACCTAATGGATGCATATTAATTGACCAACTGAAATAAAAAAATAAATAAACAAATACAAATAGTAGGTGTAACAGGAAGGTATAAGTAAAGGACCATATATTTTACATTTCTTCTACAACTGCATATATGTATCGCGTTTTAGAGCCACGGCTTCAAAGGCCGCCATAAGAAAAATTAAGCCAACTCTAGATACGTTGAAAATCTGGCTCATCCCATATACCAAGTCTGAGTCATTTACAAACTTGAGGAAGAAACTATGAATGGGCACTTCCTCTTCTCACCCAGGGCCTATAGCTTCTCTGCTGTTGCAAGATGTAGATAAGTTTGGTATTCAGGTTCACTGTTTGACCCATTAAACTGGTATTGAGGTATAATTTGTGTGTTTTCCCAGTACGGTTGCACATAGAATGGGGTTCATTTCCACAAGTTTGAATAAATTTATCCAGTTCAGTGAACCTGTTGTTAAGCTTAGCAAAACTCAGTAGGTGGCTTTAAAGTCCTGTAATTAGCCCATTACATAAAATCTGTACTTTAGATTTTTGCACATTGGTTAATAAGTATAACGTGCTTCGTATATATAAATAACATTACATTAAATGATGCACTATAAAGGAATTAAAGGCCAAAGTAGTTAAATAAAATACTTGAAGGAGATCTCAAATTAGCATGTTTAATTCCAACTCATTGAACAGGAAAAGGCTTTCGCCTTACTGTACCAGTTCCATACAATGTGCAGAATAGCAGATATTTAGTCTCCATTTTACATAAGGTCGCTGTCATCCCTGACCTCTGTGTGACTTTGGAAAAATGTTCTAATTAGCTTGTTTCTTTTAAAATCTAATCATTACAATGTCTAAATATAGCCATGAATTACCAAGACAGCACTTGCCTCAACAATTTTTCATAGTTTGTACATAGCTAATTAATTCTTGATCCTTAATTTTTGCTTTCCAAATGAAATATGTGCGGAAAATGAAGTCTACAGCTAATTAACCCATGCAGTACTTACTGGTTCATAGTAAAAACACTTACCTTAAAGTTCAAGCTTTTTGGTAGCTCTAAAAGTAAAGCACAGCTTTGAATCCTATTGCAATAGGTCAAAGTTCCACTTCAACCTGACAGACTATTGTATTTATTTTTAAAGGCTGGGGAAAATTACGTAACCAAAATCCACAACTTCAGTTTTTCTTCGAATCTATTGATGAATTCCATTATATGAAAGGGAATGTTAATATAAAAGTAATATATAACCATTATATTTTTTAATTTTTTTCTTTTTGTTTATAATGGATACTATGTAACATATAGCCCTCCTCAGAGATTCAACATTATCAAAGCATCAAGAAATATATTTGAGAAGTTTTGTATAAATACACACATACATACATCTATTTATCCATATATATACATACACATACATATAGGGAAACAAAATAGTGGTTTGGAGTTCCATGAAATCCTCTGAGTTAATACTGCAACCAAAGGAAATTTGCTCAGATTTGATCTCATGAAAAGCTCAGTATCCTGAATAGTGTGCCAAGATTCATAAATACCCAGATTCTAGTGGATGAACCTGTCCTTATTCATGAGTTTATACTGAATTAATAGTAAATCAATGGTTTCACTTGATCTCAACCCGAAGGCAGATCTCATTCAAAACCCAGATCTCATTCATTTATAATTTTAGGATTCATCAGCAAATGCACAAAGAAAGTCTGGATAAACATCTTTATGATGCTGCACAAGAACGAAAGAGAAGATTGAAAGTGACAAATTTCACACATCTTATTATGCTTATTGTGACATAGCAACTGAACCCACCCCAATTTCCAGCTGTGTTCTGTTTATCTTGTGCCATTTTATCCCATCATCTTTGACTTTTTTCCCATTTCATTTATTGCAACTGCCCCCTACACTGCTCTATAATTGTTGCTAAATTTTTCAGTTTACTGACAATCGTAGTTTAAAACTAATGCAATTGCTTCTTTTCTATCTCTGCATTGTCTCCTTTTTTCCCATATACATTGACATCTGGAGGATTTTTGTCCTTTGGCCAGCCTTACCCAGCCTTGGAGCTGATTCCATTCTCAGTCATACAGGTACAATTCCTGCTGGTTTCATATAGAGCTGACACCATGAAATTGGAGTGAAATTTGACCTCTGGTACAAGCAATTCTATTTCTCATAGAACTATCTGGATTGTGTTTGGAGTTAACAGAAATGTTGAAGAAAATATCACATACACTATTAATACATCAGAAAGTAAGACTAAGAGGTGGGATATCCTGCAGTGATTGAGTATTCCATCATTTGTGCAAAAGTAAGAAGAAATTGAATTAAGAAGAATAAGAAAAAATTGCAAAATAGGAAGTAAAACAATCAGTGGAAAACACAAGACAAGCCAGGTGGATCTTCCTCAACTTGTTTCATCCCGATATATTCCCAACCCTCCATCCCATCTCATAAAACACACGGCCTTCGGTTACCTCTGAAGGCCGGGTCAATGCTCTGTTATGCTGTTGTCCAACACCTGTTTAGATTTTTTTTTTTTCCCCTAACAAATTTGAATCGAATCTGTTAAGTACACCATCAATTACCCTTCTTTACACTATGGATCTGCTTAAGTGAAAGAGTTAGGAGGTCACAGAGGGTGGGTTATTTTTGTGAGTGGAATACTTGATTTAGTCTCTTCATTGACCGTGGGCATGAAGTCTGCTCATGGGGAAAAGCTACACGTGAGGAAGAACACTGAAGGCAGACAGTTATGGACAGCAATTGCCTTTTTCTCTCTCTAAATTTAAAACTCCTCATTAACATCTAGCAGTAAGTTAATGAACCAAAGAACACCATCTTGCCTGCCAGCCATGACTTTGTTTTACAAGAAGCAGGAGCCACTAATGAATAGAGCAGACCAAATCAAATAATTTTTTGACGTGTGAAAAAATTACAAATAAATTAAAATAATAAATAAATTATTCTCAGGTGGTGAGGAATGTGTGTTTACTTTGAAAATCGGGTCCACACAGTGAATTAGGTGCCCATTGTCTGGTCGTAAACATGTTGCTAAATATCACATCAGGCTGTTGGTTGCCCCTGAACCAGTTCCAGGGTTCCAGTATCTCTGAAGCTGATCAGTGGTGCCTATGAAGTGGCAAAGATACAGAATTTTATTTTTGGTTGCTTTTGGATCAAGAAATTATTAGTGACTTTGTATCTGGAAGCATCTACCAAGTTTAAGGGCTTTGGCTGAATATTGTCTAGATTATTTTGGGTCATTTAAGTATTTAAATACAAAAGTTTACCAGTGAAGCAGAGAAATGCATAAGTAATATTGTCATAAAGGTAGCTAAGGCAGAACAGAGGTAGAAGAAATTGTGTTCCCTTGCTGAACAATAGTACTGATGGCTGTCAGGACTTGCTTTAGCTGAGCCCTTAGTTTTCCTAGATGCACACACTGATTTGAAAATAGGTGCTTTTAGCAATCCTTGACTGCTTTTCCTTATATACAGCATTAAAGACTAACAGGCACAACAGAGCAAAGATGCTCAAGAAGTGGTGTGTTCTCTGTTGCTCCACTGATTGTAATTTCCTGAAGCTGACAGAAACACAAGTCCATTACAAACTTCCTCTTCATACTGGAAAACCTGATACCTGGGAACATTTTGTGTGGAACTAACACAAAAGATTGATTTTTTTTTTTTTCCTTACAACTATTATTATGAAGACACTGGTCATGACTGGAGAATGAGAAATGAGTCGACCTTTAACAGAGTACCCGTGAGTGTTCCAGTATAACCAGTCATCACCACACTCCCCAGCAGCTGGCAAAGACAAAAGTGGAATACAGAAGACATGCTACATGAGTTTATGTGATAGGTACAATAATGATTTTTTGATCTTTTGAATTTATATTTCTAATTGTAGAAGTTTTGAGCATGCTGAGGAGTTTTGAATAATTTCTTCAGTCTGCTGTCTTCTCTATCTTTTCCTGCTAAGACAAGCTTTCTTTATACTGTGGATGTAATTACATATACCTCGAAAAACGGTTCACAATGCAATTAACTCATTTGATTTCATCTAATATCTTGGGGTGGTGGAAAGCTAGAAGCTAGCCCCATGGACTCCATTGAGACAGCAAGAATTTTTATTTTCCAGTAATATAAATCTCTGGGACACAAACAGTTTGCCGGTGCAAAAATGATCTGAACTTCCACAGAAAATATCATGGTAGGCAGAGAGCACACCAGGCGGCCAAAAATACCCGGTAAATATGACACTGCAGCGTAATACACTATTACCATCCCTGTGCTTCTACCAGCACATAAACTCCTGGAATCTGCTTCTAGTATCGTTGAGTAAGTTAAGAGAAAAATTCATGTATACAGCAATACCTTTAATATTTATTATTATTGCTATTTATTAATAGCAATACCTTTGATTTACAAAATACTCATTCTAGAAGCTGCCGAAGATCTAAAACTACAGTTTTCTTCATTGGTAATTTCTACACTTGTTCTACTCATTTTGTGGGCTAGTTGTTCATCTTCTATCAAAGAGATTTGTTAAAAAATAGGTATTAGCAGATAAGAAAAAAGGAAGGTTACTAAAAAGAGTATGATTCCTTAATACAGGATGCAATGTAGCTGTATTTCTTATGGTCACCAGCAATTTTTTTTTTACAGTAATTCCTTCTAAAGGTGCATGAAATACAAACTGACTGCATTTAGCTCAGGACGGCAACCAAAAATCCCTACAGACAAGACACCTTAATGACATTGAAGAAGTTGTTTTGAAACACAGGGACTGCAGGATCAGGCCTAAACAAGATACCACGACTGCATTATTCATTTTAATCTATTATTACATATAATAAAAAAGAAACTATATTTTAAAAAAACCCCAAACACTATTAAAGCTTAAAAACTGTTGAAAATATTTGTCCTTATTATAAGAACAGAAACAAGTTCTGTGAAAGAATGGGTGTTTTCTGAGGCCATTCATCTTTATGGACTGGATAAGAGACCAGTGCTTGTCTGCAGACTGTCATTCGCTACACAAGAACTCACACTTGAGAGGCAATCCTGCTAACCTGCGATTTAGAGAAGGGAGAATGGGTGGCTAGGAGGGACTAAAGGTGCAGGGAGACAACTCACACAGCAAAGGAAAGTTTTAGATTGAGTAAGAGGCAGTTAAATAGTCTAAATTAATAATCCAAGCTTTTTTCTTGGTCAAATGTGTAGAGAGTTACACTGGAAGATCCATTATTCAGGGTATAAATTCCCAGTGCTGCTCTAGTGAAACACGTGATGGAGCTTATTAATTTTTCCGAAACAAACTGTTCCTAATAGGTTCTGCCTGTCAGAACTTCCCCTGCTTTCTCTGAAAGTGTTTTAATTTCATATTCACAAAACTTCTCCCACTTTAGCAAGTGAAGCACAAAAATTTCAACCCACTTAAAACTCAATGCAGGAATCTGGAAGGCCCAAGAGAAAGAATTTTGCATCTCTTTTTTTCTGAGCACAAAACCTTTAAAATGTGTAAATAAAGCACCAATTAGGTTTAGCATTCTAGAGGATAATGAGAAGTGCCCATCAAATATGCTACATTCTTAAAATGTTTTGATTTAGCAGGCTAAATTCAAAACACCGTAGTAGCTTCCAGAGTAAAACCTGATTGCACTTACATGTCACATTCATAAAAAAAAGCAAGGAAGGAAGAAAAAAAAAAATACCCCCCCCCAACACACCCACCCCCTAAACCATAAAGCTCTAATTGGAAAGCTTCCATCATCTGAGTACTTGCTTCCTGGCATACATGAAATGATCAGTGGGGAAAGCAGGGTCAATCGAGACAGACTGAGAGTGAAATTAAAATAATAAAATGTCTAAACATTTAACTGCAAATAGGAAATCTTTATACCCACCCACACCCTATTCTGCAGCATAAAACTAAGGCAACAATTATTCATATACCTCCAAGTAATTTGCAGCTTCCATACAAAAAATCTCATTTAAAATAAGAAATTGCTATTTCTGCACATTTATTCTCCCCAAATGCTGGCTAATTGCTGCAATGGCCATTATAAAGAATAATTTTCGCTTAGTGAAAAAAAAAAGAGAGAGAGAGAGAGAGAGAGGAATGAAGAGAACATTTTCTGGTTTTGTTCCTCTGCGGAGGCTCTATTCAGCGAATCCTGAATGCACAGCGTTTCACTGCTACATTTATTATGCTGAGAGGTCAAGTATTACACAGCATCTTGTATTACGCTTTGCATGCTAAGTATTTCACTTCACAAATTGACCCTTCGGTGTACTTACTACATAATGCTCTAAAAACCCAGCTAAAACGCAGGACAATTAGCAATACTTTGGCTCCCGCTTAACAATGGGGACACCAATGTAGGTGATTGCATTTACAGTGTTGCTTTCTTCACAAAACATTTTTGACACATTAAAGGTACTTTGGAATTGTGCAGTACCAGTCGCCTCTCTCGTGAATGGCTTTTCCAGCATGTACCGAGAGAAACAGTTACTGTAGTTTAGGGCTTAATTGAAAAGAATTCAGGCACGGCCCTATGAAGCACCAATTAGAGGGATATTATATCATAAAAAGCTGTAATATCCATTTTCAGGCTTGTTCACCAGCCAATACAAAGTAGGGCACGGCTTAAAAAGGGACGGAGCTGCAACTCCGGAGAGTGGGATGTTCGGGGAGGAGGAGGGTGGCGGCGGCGGCGGCGGCCGCCCGCGGGAGCAGCGCCAGGTGCGGCCGCCGCGGGGGCGCGAAGCCCCGGCCCCGGCCCTGGCCCCGGGCGGGAGGGAGGTCCTGGAGGCAGTGCCGGGCCTTGGGCTCCGGACCCTCCCGAAATAAAACCGCTTCGGCGGAGCCGAGCGACGGCGGCGGCGCGCACAGGGAGCGCTGCCGGGAGCAGCGCGCCGCCGGGGAAACCCCCGGGACACGGAGCATGAAAACACCCGAAGTTGTCGGGATGTTGTTTTTAAAACTATTATTATTTATAGCTGTAATCATGGAAACAAACAGAACCCTCCATTAGCGCCGGCGGCTCGGCGCGTTCCCGCGCCTCCCGCTCCCACCCCCCCGCCTGGCAATCCCCGGGAGCGGCAATTTCTTTGGGTTCATTGTGAGCGGAAAACAAACAAACATAAACTTATCGCCTCGAAAATTTTGGATTTCTCGTGTCAAGCTGCTAATAAAGCCACATTAATGGATCAGCCCCGCGAAGTGTCTCTTCAGCGCCCTTAAAACCCTCTTTCGAGTGCCTCGGGGAAACCGAAGCGGGCCCCCTCCCCGCCGGCACCCGCTGCTGCCGCCGCCGCCCCGCCGCGGACCCGCCGCGGACCGGGGCCGCCGCCGGCTGCGGGCACCCCCGCGCCCCTCAGGGCAGCGCGACGCGGCGCTGGGAGCGGTTCGTGGCCGCGCCCTTCGGCCGGGGTAACCTGAAATTCACTGGCCGCGCTCGCCGAAAAATACGTATTTATTTCTAACTGCGAGGAAACGGAAAGCACAGAAGGGGAGAGCGGGAAGCCAAGAAGCGCCGTGCGGTGCCCCGGCTGCGGTAGTACCGCCCTGCCCCGGGGCTCCCACCTCGGCAGGGACCGCGGTACCGCCTCTGGCCGGCCGGGTGCCCGACAAGCCGCCGTTCTGCCGGGTGAGGCAGGGGAGCACCTCACGGCCACCCTTTTACTGCCCCGCGCGGGCGCCATTCCCTTGCCGCGGGCGGGTCGGAGGCCTCCGAAGCGCCATTGCCCTGCACCTCACAGCGGCCATTTTACTGCTTCAGGCAAGGGCACGATGAAGGACACGTCTAGGGGTTCCAACCACGGGGTGCATCTTTGAGCTGGTTAAACAACAGGAGCCTCAAACTTTCTGTGTCCTGCCCAGGAGGAAGTCCCTTCCCAACATGTCCTTATCACCACCTAATGGTGATGCTTTTAGCTGTCAGGGTGGGCCCTTTGTGGGGCATTGTACTGCTGTCCAGGTCAGGGAGAGCGCACTGGAGGACACGAAAGGAGTTCTAGGCAATCCCCCAGGACACCCTGGTTTCCCATCTGAGCTGCTGGGAAGGTGTGGGCTGCCATCTGAGCTTCCCTTCGTTCACCCTCTGCAGCTGGAGGTGCCAGGGGGGCATCCTTGGGGCAGCCATGCAGTGGGACTGCCTTCGGCCTGTGAGAAAGGCACGATGTCACTGTAGCAACATGATTCCCTACCCAGGCCGTTTCTATGCTTTACCAGAGTGTTTCTAAAGGGTAAATCTTTTCATATTCAATGAAATTTAAAAGTGTGGGAACAAGAAAACTCAGGTGTAACTGGATTGAACTCCCCTTCCTTTAGGCCTCAGCGAGTGTGGTTTTGTCCGAGGCATGCAGCACGTCACAACGGGCTGTTCCAGGATCCTTCGCAGCCAGCGTTGAAAGGGTGAAGTCCAGTGTCAACACAGCTGATGGAGAGAAGATTTTCAGTGTGGCTTCCTGCAAACATGGTGAATGGGTACCTCAGGCTGAGTCCCGGTGAAAACACATGCCCTCAAGAGGAACAACAAAGACAGCAGAGAGTTTCAACACATCTGATGCCTCTTCTGTCGGCTTGTCTCAATCCACATACTCTCTTCCTTTCTCTTTTTCCTGGCAGCGCTGGTATCAGGTCTTTAGCACTGTTCTGGCAACACAAGTGGTGCTAGGATCATGGTTTGAGGGAGGAGGACAAGTAACAGCGGGAAACTAAAGCTAAAGGATGTGGAGGGAGGGACTGCTGGGGGCAGGGAGCTGTTGGGCGAGCGTACAGCCTGGGGAGCACTATCCCCCTGCGGTCTCAGTGCCTGTTACATGCACTTCATGAGCTTAAGAGACGTCCTGTAAATGATAAAGCAGATTTTTTTCCTCTGAAGTGAACTGATAAAATAGCACATTTCAATGGAATATGGTTCCATCAGAGCTTCTCTGTCTTGCTCTCGAGACAGTCTTCATGCATAAAGCGCTGTTGTTTGTGAAGAGGAAGAGCTTTGAGGGCTGATAGCAGCTGTAAACTCTAGAGTGGCCCTGCTTTAGCAAGTGCAAAATCACATGTTTTCCTCTACTCAGGGCTTTTCGGAACTGCACACAGCAGTGAGTCATGGGGTTTCGCTGTACTTAAAATTTGTGGCAGCTCACTTCAGGTCAGGCAACTTAATACTTTCACACAAATGGCCTGTGGTTCAACTTCGGCTGTGCCACTGGCACCTGATGGCAAACCTTTCAGCGCCTGCGCAAAGCCTTACCTAACCCGAAATTAAATATTTTGAACAAGCTATAAACAAATATAAGAAACCAAACCAAAGTCTGACTGACTGTCTGAGTGCCCTTTCTGTTGGGCAAATGGTAATAGGTGATGATGCTGGGCAGTCGTGTGTGATGATGGTTTTCATACTCTGCTTAATTAGAAATTAATTAGAAGTTAGGGGTATTCACCGTGGCCACAGAGTGCAGCGGTTTTAGCTCATTCTTCTCAGCGTAGTGTTCGACAGACTGTTGCAAGTACACCGCAGTTACGTCTTTCAGCAGCCAAAGCAGTAGAAACCTGCTCTGCTGCACGTGCAGGAGTAACTAAGTGTGCAGCAATCGGGCCTTCAAATTTGAGGTTTTTATGTACAGTAGAAAATAGCTACTCACAGGGACCTGCTGCAAGACTTTTGTTGGGAGGCTACATCAGCTGGCAATAAATAGCAGTAACGTGGTGTTGAATGGATAAATGTGTTACCAACATGACACTTGACAGAACAATGCGTCCGTTGGAAATTACAGGCTGATTGTACTGTAGAACTTGAGGAAACTATGATAAAATATTTTCAAGACACTGTTCTTGTTGTAGATTCAAGTTTTAAGTGTGCTGAATGCTCATCTCCCCTTAGCCATTATGTTAATCCCAAGCCAAACAAGCTAAAGGCACAAAAAGAGGAGGACAGAAATATCCGGTAAGGAAATTCTGAGATGGAACAAGCGTGCAACAATCAGCAAAAGTGAAGAAAAAACAAAGTATTAAGTATCGTGGTGCCATCAATCAAACTTCTACATTATGTCTATATTGATGGTTACTAAGTTTGTGGGGTTTATTTATAAAGTATTTCAATTACTTATGGAGACTTACACAGCTAATCAGTTAGAACTGACATACATTTGGGCTAAATACCTATAATTACAGTTGTTTCATACCTGAGCCCCTGTTACTGATGTTGTGTAACAAGCAGTCCTGATTGCTGACATCAGCCCACTTAATGTTCCTGCATTTATGTGATAATTAGATAAAATCAAATAAAGACTTTCTAGTAACTTCATAAAATACAGTAAATATATTTACTGAGATTAGTGTAGATCTAAAATATTATTTATGGTTTTGTCTTTTTCTCACAACGAAAAGGAGCATGAAAATGCAGAAGGGTTTTAGGTAGGAAATGCTAAATTTTTAAAAGTGTGTTTTGCAGTGTAATGATGTACAGGTCTGTGATATGTGAAGTGACATTTGTAGACATAGTTATCTTTATTTAACCAACTATTTAGAAAAAAACCGACAATTCAAGACTTTGTGCTTGGAAGCTTTCTGCTTTTCCCAGCTCCATGAGCTCTCACTTACACCCTTAGACCACCACTGCTACAACATGAACATCACATGTTTGTGTTGACTCAGAATATACAGAGGACTGAACTAAGACACCCATGTAAACAAACATGTGGGAATGATGGTCTGTTTAGCAATGAAGCTTCAAAGATATTTTAGAATATCAGCTTGTTCAGAAGGTGCTTCAGATTTGCGAGATGTACTGACAAAAAGAACCTTTGGTCATTCTAAATAAGGCATAACTGAGTGCCAGGTTTGAACTGAGTTGTACATCTCTCTATTTAAATGGAAAACTTCAGAGCATCAGTTATTCAGTACATCCTGTAAGAAAAATGTGTGGGTAGTGTAACACATTACAGAACATCACTTTTCATGCTAGAGCGATTTGCTCCAAGGTGAAATTCGTTGTAGGGCAGAGGGCCTGCAAAAGTTTTTCCTACATTAACCTGACAGTCTGGATGTACAGGGAGCAGGAGCAACGTGGCCACTCGGCAACAGTCACTCCATGCCCACTAGAAGCCAGAGAGGAGGGTGCTTTCTCCCAGCACTGGCTTTGCACACCCAAGGTGACCATTGAATCCATGAACAGTGAGCAATGGCTTGCATTTTCTTCATCAGTCTTGGGCTGGAGGAGATTAGCAGTGCAGCCTGTCAGGCTGTGTACAGACAGGCAGCTGAATTCCAGTCCTCAAAGCTCTCTGAAATCTTTATTTTGCTGACTCTGTCACTCAGTCCCACTAAACCTCATCCCGCTAGACTCTGTGATTGGGTCCTAGCCTTTTGGATCAGTTTGCTCTTAAGCTTCCCACAGTCTGGGTAAGCTGCAGCACTGCTTCCTCCCTTGACATCTCTGACATGTATCCTAGGCATCTGCTTTCTGTCTTTAATCCCTTGACAAAAATGGGTTCTTGCTGGCCACCTGCCATAACCCTGCAAGAGCAGCTTTGGTTTACCAGGCTTCTCGTTAAAGTGAGTACCCCAAGCTCCAGCTTTCTAGGCTCCAGTTTATCACTTCCTGGGCATATGTAACAGTTAAAGTAAGGCAACACAAAGTTTATGAAGATTTCAACACCAGTCACTCTGGTTTCTTCACCTCATCAGGCTACTGTGTCCTCCATGTTCAGATGAGAGCACCTCTGCAGGAATCTTTGCCTTTCCTATCCCGCCCTCATAGACTTTTACCTGAGTCATAGAATTTCCCATCTGTATACCCATCTTCTTTTTCCTTCAGCTGGCATTGCAGCTAAACAGAGCCATTCTGCTTTGGAAATATGCCCATCTCTTCTGCCCCAGCATCCTTTGTCCCACTGCAAGTTACCTTTGAGTGACCCTGCAGTCTCAAACCGTGTGGCTTAAAAGTAGTCCTGTTTGCTGCTGTTCTCTTTCCAAATCCTTCAGAAAGGCTGGAAATAAATGGTTTCAGCCAGGATGCGGCCATTCCATTGCTTCAAGACTACTTTTGATTTTTTTTCTCATTAGGTAGGTACATAGCAGAGCCACGATGAAAAATAGCCAATTCTGCAGCCTTTAAGGTGAAGCAGTGGCATAGTGGGTTAATAAAATCAATGGGAGTTTTTACATTACATACAGATCCTCCAGGTTGTCACATGGGCATTTTCACCTCTTGTGATTTTATCAGGGAACTCCTAATATTTATGTGTACCCTGAATTTCCATTTTCTAGAAGCATACGGCTACATGAAAATACCAGCTTTCGTTTTTCCGGAAAATTTCGACGTAACCAGAGAATGACTATGCTGGATCAGATCTCGCTAATCCAGAATGAAGTGTCTGACAATGTTCAATAGTAAACTCTTAGAATCTAATAGGTAGTGAAAGTACAGCGTGACACTACTAGGGTGTCACTTCCACATCTAAGCAATGGATGGTTTCATGATTTCCTGAGCAGAAAGTTGCATGGAGGTCTTGGTATGGCTAGTAACCGCGTGAAGAGTTTCCTTCCATAAATTTGTCTAGGTTTTTTTTAACCCCTTTGTACTCCCAGCTCCACAAAATCCTACATCAATGGATTTCACAATAAGATTGTGCAGCATTTCTTCGTGTTACTTTTAAAGCTGCTACTTGATTCTTTTGCTGGATGCTCTACAGTTCTTCCTAATTCACCTTCTTCATGTCATCCTTTACAGGCCTTGGTTTCCAAGCTGAAGAGCATGTATTATGTATGTATGTATTAAAAACTAAGACTTGGTAAGAAACTATATTATCCTTCTGATAACTCTGACTTATTTTTTTTCTGAACCTATTGTAACCTTGCTATGTTTCTTTTTTGGTGGGCTCACTGCAGGGCTCTTATTTAATATATGGCTGCAGTATGGATTCATTCACTGACATGAAGATACTTTGTTTTCTTCTCTATCCCTCCAGCAATTCCTAACAAACCATGTATGGCATGTGTCATTACTGACCATAGAGCTCATATTTTCAGAGAACTATACAAAAAGACCACCAAGAGCTCCTTCCTGCACACCGGGTTGATTTAGATCTTTAAGAAGGTGGCTTTTTGTACGTAGAACTCTATGTAAGGGACTGGTTTTCTTCAGGTCTGTTACTTTGCGTACATCAACATTAGGTTCATCAGCCATCTTAGAGGCTGCTTACTAAATGTCTTGAGATCTTTCTACAACTCTGCATCATCAGCTTCAGTTTTGAAGAGCTTGACTATTGGCAACAGTCTTTCTTTCCTCATGGCACTCTCTTTTTTCTTATCATTTATGAGTATTCTGGACAGATAACTAGAAGGTACTAGTAACCTACTTACATATTTTTCATCAACGTGATAAAAGCAAGACATTTATTCCTGTCCTTTAAGCAGAGGACTTACCCTCCTATGCCAGAACAGCTTCATTTCAGAGTTTTCGATGAAGGACCTTATGAAATGCTTTTTTAAAATCTGACGTGCACCATGTAGCCAATGTATGAGCATTGATTTTTTTTTTTTTTTCCCCCTCCGAAGTAATCCTGGCTTTACTAACTGCTGTTTGCTTAGAAAATTTAGGGGGAAGAAACAAACACTCATATTTAGTAAATGCATAAACAGGATCCTACACATATATTAAAAATTGTTATTTTAAAGCCTGTTTTGTAACTTTTCAATGATTGGTGTTGGCAATGCAGCTAATTGCGTGTAATTGGTAGTACTTTAGTATTGATTTCCCTTCCCATCCTGTATGGCTTTTATTATGCATGGCTACTTGTAGTTAGGGAGGAGGTGCCTTGCTGAAAATCTGTTCCACTGAAATAAACCCAAAGATTTACTCTGAAATGGAAGGTCATTTCCAAAGTTTCTGACCTTTGCATTGGTCTGGTGCAGGAGGCAGAGCATCAGGCACTGTAAGCCAAAGCTGCTTTTCCTACACAAAGAATGGAAGGGTGTGGAATGCTATCAATAGGTACTCGTAGTATTGGAGATAAATGTAGAGAGGGAAACCATAAGCCTACTTATAAATAAAGAAGGTTTAGCTGTACCATTAATCCGCAGTCACCAACAAAGGACTGCATTGAATCAGAGGATGGGGAGATACCGGGCTTCCAAAAGTACCAGGTAATATAGCTGCAAACCACATGGACCTTTCAGCAAGAGATCCTCTGTGTCCATATCCTGCTCCAGGTTTCCCCTATGTAATGTGTAATACGAAATAAAGTGGACAGAAATACCAGGAAAATGCAAGGACTGAGATAGTCTTGGTTACTCATATCAAGGCACCAGTGGGAGCAGTCTGCGTGCCACGGCCCTCATTAGCCATCGAGTCCTGACAATGGAAGTACTGAACCTGACATGATTTTAGTAAATGGAGGTGCAGAAATGTCGTAAGAGCTGTAGCATATATCTTTTAGCAGCAATCCTGACATTGGTGTAGAGAACATGAGTTTGCTCCCTTAAATGTTTGTGCCTTCTCTGCTATTGCTTTTTTATCACTATTTAAAATATCAATATCTATACTTCGCTGCAGGTTTGATAGCGAAATGTACTTGACTCCCTACAGTTAGTGCAATTGGAGGGGGATCTGATTAGGATGCTCTTCCTAATTAAGTGATATCACCTAAAGTGAGTTTCCCTGCCATTGTCTCACTGCAGTGTAAAAATAACAACAGAGGAGAATCATTTGGTTATTTTATTTTCCTGATTAAAATGTCTTTACTCATTCATATTTTGCAGGGTAAAATTCCATCTTAATGAAAGACCTGAGGGTCAGTTTTCTAACACAGCTAATTATGTGTCCTCATATCCCAATCATAGTTAGGGCTCAATATTGTTGAATTCAGCAGCAGAACATCTCAGCAGATCCTTATGTAAGGAGAAAGTCCAGGGTGGATCCTCAGCCACCAGACATCAAACAAAGGGTCCTTCAGAGGGTTTTCCGTCCACTGTCAAGTCTGAGAGAAACTTGAAATATTTGACCAAAATTCTGCTCTCCTAACTGGTGCAGGTAGTTCCATTGAATGGATTGGTCAAGTAAAGGGGGTTTGGAGCATCTTTTCATGTGTCTCTTGTTAATAAATGAAAATAAGATAGATGAGCTCTGTATTTTGTCAGCACTCTCTCTTTGGTTCCCCATCTTATTTAGGCATCGTTCATGAAGTTGTGTAAGAAATCTTTTTAAGACCTTAAAAGTTAAAAGGCATGGTCTCAGGTGTTTCTGCCAGAAAGAGAAATAGCTTTTTTATGACAAAAGAGCTGATTTACTTAAGAAAATGCTAGAAGTTAAATATATTAATCTGTCCTTTTAATTAAAGAATTGGAGGTGTAGCAGTTGGATCCAAGTCCTGCAGTTCTTACAGCCAGCACTGTATTGATAGAAATCTTGCCCAAAACAGGCTTCTGGTTGGATTGGTTTCCTAAATAGATTATCGTGTAATGCTCATTCCTTCATTTATTGTTTGTTACTGGTAACACTAAAATATATGTTGCTTCCGTTTCTTCTCATACTTTAAAAAGCAGTTTTCTTTATATAATATAAAAGTTGAAGCAGGATTTCATATGGCTCATTCATTTCCTCCTGACTAGCAGTACTCTGTGAGGAATATTTCGCCCCTGCGCTGCTGTCCTCTGTGCCTTTGTGCCTGCATGCTCAGCCATTAATGGAAAAATAGACTTTCCTGCAGTTCTGAGTTTTCTTTCTTCTACTTCCTTTCCCAGTTCTGTTGTTTTTATTGATTCTATTACAATAAGAAACACACAAAAGAGAAGATTAGGGCAGAAAGATTTCCCTCGTCCATCAATAAATTTCCTAGGCTTCATTAGCTGTAATTTCTTGAAAAGACTTAGAATTACATTTACATTATGTAAATAAAATGTATAATCCAAGGGATCAGCTCTTTCCCATTCAATAATGTGTACCAAAAATAATTCAGCTGAAGCCAGTGGCTTAAAATTTGAGCGAGGAGCAGAAAACCAGGCTGGTGGCAAATTCTTGTCAGTTCTGCTTAGGCAAAAATCTGGAGAAAGACAGCTGTGAGTTTTGTCCAAACAAGAATTTTGATCCTCAGCCAAGGAGCATGAAGAAGACCAGAATTAAGTACCAGTATTTTCTAGATACAAGTGTTTGATAGACTGCTCTGTGCTTGTGATTTATTTTTCTCTTCAAATGTTTTTCTTTTCACTTGTACACACTGCACCAGATTCTCTCCTCATTAGCAGAAGACAGTTTTGCCTGTTGAAAATGATGACAAACGATGTGATTGAAACTTGTGTTTAAAAAATTGCTCATACAGTACATCCTCTTGAGCCAAAGTCTAATCTCAACTTTCCAGAACTTCACATCATCCCCTTTACAACCTTGTCTATCCAAAGGATTAAAATATTTTTACCTAAACCATTTGACCTTTCCCTGAGATATATTTGCCTTACGAAACAATGAGTTCAGTCAATTCTGTGACTGCTTTAATGTACAAAGTTGGCATTTTGGCACTGACATTGTATTTACTAAACAATAGTGTCAGCAATGTGATTTTTCAGTAATCCCTGATCATAAAATTCCCCTCAATGTTAGGACCATCAGTGTCTTTACAACCAAGCAGTGTCACGTTCACAAATGTTTAACTGCAATATGAACATGAATGGCACAACTATCCTGCTGGTTAGAGTATCCACTGTTACAGGAGTGTTAAATAATTCGAAGGCATTTGCTCCATAGTAGTAATAGTTTACTAAATACAAATGAAACTTCAGACAGGCTAAAGGGGGTGTCTTTGAAAATGCATTTAATTTGATTTCAATTTCCATTGCAAAGTTTTTGGAGGGGGTTTGTTTGTTTGTTTGTTTGTTCCAAAAACAAGCAAAGTAATGATACAAGGTAGTTGCCTCTTAAAGTGGGAGTCCTTACATTCCCTCCTCCTAATTAATCCCATCCCCAAACCCCATTCACTTTTGCAATAAAGGTGGCCCCTGGGTTGGGTCTGGTACATTTACAACCCAAGGGCAGCAAATGTCATAGCACAGTTTGTTTATTGTTACAACATCAAGAGCGACAGTGAAGAAATAATTAATAATGTCTGAGGAAAACCTGTTGTCAGGATTCAGAAAGTTCGCAAGAAAGCTGTTCTGCTCAGCATGGCATTTTAGACGAAAGGTTTTTTTGTCTTTTGCATTTTCTTAATATATATCCTGATTTAAAAACAAGCATCTGAGCTTGGAAGCACTGCCTCTGACCTCAAAAATAGTATGTTTATAAATATGTACACGGTGAATAATAAATCCCAGATTTTAAAATAATACATTTCAAAGCAAATACCATATTCTGATGTATTTACGAATAGTAATCCAAGGACAAGCTTTGGCATTCTTCACAGAAGTGGAGTTACAGTCACTTTTTTGGAAAGAAAGTGGTTTAGTTTATCTCGGCTGTTAGGTAAAATGAGAAGCTCTTTAGTGCCTTTCTGAGACTGGAAAAATTAGTAATTTTTACATGCCTTTTCGAAATGCATGATGCAAAGAGTCTTAACCTTTTAAATCCATATATTGTACCATCAAAGTTAAATGAAATAAATCAGAATCATTAAATAGGGTGCTTCTCCCTGCCTTTATACAACAAAACTCTGCAACCTCCTCTGGGCCCGAACATTGGTTGAATAGTTGCAGTAAAAGAGCATCGGATGCTATTTAAAGGCATTAAGCAAAGTGTAGATGTTTAATACAGGTAACTCAGCTGTGCATTCAGTTAATATGGAAATAATTATTATAATGTAGCTCTTCATTATTTATAATGCATTAAATGGAGATTTTTATATGATGCCTTTACAGAGCAGACAGTTCTCTTGCATAACAGATAACTAAAGTACACAAAAATTACAATCAATACAGAAAGGCTGACAGATCTTTTAAAAAGCAGTAAGTGTAATTTTATGATTAAGAATAGATATTAACCCTCCCAAATGCTAAGCAAATAGGATTACAAACCACAGTGTTCAGTGGTTTAATCTCTGTTTTTATGGAAATGATTTTAAATCTCTTCTCTGGTGCGGGAAAGACTGTCTGAAATATCTCCATATTTTCAATGACTAAGCTATATTTTTTCTAGGTGTTTGCTTCATGCAGAGTGTGGGAAATGTTTATTCTAAAGCCCAGAAGAAGATGTGAGAAATGTTGTAAAGCATCTCATGTTGACTGGAGCTAATTAGCTGCGATGCTCCAGTGCAGTTCCCAGTTTTAAGCAGGAACACACAGCACAATACCTTTTATTTTGCTGTTCAATAGATTTTTGCTTAAAAACAGATGAATTCAATATCCTTACAATTTTAACCCTTTTTATCCTTCAAATGTTCTTAGTAGATACCCTAGAAATATTTCCAATGTCATGTTGCTTTTTCTGTTTCAAAATAATTTTATAAACTTGCTCTGCTGTTGTGCCCTTCTCTAAGTGCAGCGTAAGTGCAAAACATGCTACTTTGTGACTGCGTTTCCAAATCAGAGCTGCAGTTTTTAAGATATGTGTACAAAGAAAACAAACCCTGACAGAAAAATAAAAGAAGGGAAAGCAGCGATTTATTTCCCCCTCCTCTCTCACATATAAGCTAACCTTGGATCAGAAGTAAATACTGTTATCCTGTGCAGCTACATTTGCCTCTGTATATGTGTGGAGGTACATTCATTCATTCAGGGTGTTAGAGGATGGAATACTAAAAAGCCATTCCAGTGCTGTAGGCATTTTGTTATTGTGCAAATCGAATTGTTTTAATATTGAAGATGTGCAAAATACATAAAGATTCATGATTTGCCTTTAGTTGGTGCCACTGAAATTTTAATATCTAGAGAAAGTTCGGTGCGGTAGATTTTATTAAATATAAAAACAAACCACCACTTCTAAATAATTTCGTTAAAAATATCTCATTGGCTACACACCACCCCCCCCAAAAAAAAAAAAAAACCCCAACCTTCTGTAATTTTCATCTGACTAGCTGCGAATTTACCCATCCTTTACAAATCCTTTATCCTTATTTCAAAAGTGTCATTTTGGTTTTGCTACAAAAGTTTCTTAATTCCTGCCCATACTGACTGTAAGAAGCAGAGTAGAACAAGACATTCAACTAAAACCAGACGGTCTAAACCAAGTCATCTGAAGATATTAAATTCGAGTGCAGTTCAGCTCTGCATCAGGCAGGATGCAGTGGGAGCTCTGTCCCACGGGGAATTTGCATCGTTTGAGGCTGTATCTTGAGATCAGTCTGTGCTCACGGCACCCGCTCCTCTTTGGGCCATCAGACTCCCCTGATGCTTATGAGGGTGCCAGGAACAGAAGGGACAGTTGGCTAAAACATGCAAAAACACACTCAAGTGAAAACGCCAGAGTGAAGGCTGTCAGCTGTTGGACTGTGGAAGAGCTCAATCCCAGCTGAAACACTGAGTATATTTTATACTAACAGTAGGTAGGACCTAGCTGCTCCCCCATCCTTTCTCTCCATCCCCCGTTATGCCCCTCAGGCAACCATGACATATTCTCGGACCCCTATGAAATCACACTTCTATAAAGTGGAATTGGAGCTGAGAGGCCTCTTCAGGCTCGGGGTCAGTGAGAGCATACTACATCTTTTGTTTCTGTTACGCTGCTCCTGCTGCTTCGAGGGATTTGAGAGCAAAGAGAGGAAGGAAAGACCTGTGACTGAGATGTTAGCTGCACAGTTCAGCAGGCTGCTTTCTCATTCCCCATCGTGCTACAGCCTTCCAGCAGAGCCTTGATCCTGTTTCTTCATCTCTCTCTAGCTCAGTTTTCTCATCAGGGTGAAACTCTTTTTTCTCACTCTTTTTCTCTGGTTGAAGCTGGGGCTGTTTATGGGGTTTAGTGAGGTGATTAAGCTCTGCTTTATGTATACCTCATCATCACCTTTGCACCGGAAGGTAAGAAACATCCCAGCCCCATGTGTGATGCTGGTCATCCATTGCATGGATTCATGCACAAATCCATGCCAGTTCTGATCCCCGTTTTTCAGTCTTTTTCAGTCTACAGAAGAATATGCAGTGAAATTGCACCTCATGGGAGGTTCCCACAGCGGATAAGAAGAGAAGAGATACTGCTTGTAATAAATAAGTATTCAGTCACCTGTTTGCATTAAATCCCTTTCTATGGGTTAAATGTTCAGAAAGAAGAATTCTTCCCTTCAGGTCAACCACTATATTCCAGTTCTTCCATATCCTCCTGCATCCTCTCTGTTTTCTCTGGCTACATGCTTTTCCTTTGTTTTTTCATTGCCCTCTTTCTCTGCAGCCATCTGAGTTCCCATTACTACCATTTGCTTTTTTTTTTTTCATCCTGTCTCCTTTTTCATTATCCACTAAGGTTTTGACAACAAAGTAGCTGAAATTGAAATGATCTCTGCAATGGGATGAGAAGGTGTGCTCAGCTTCAGGTTTTCTGAAGGCATTGATTAAGGCTTCCTTTTTATATCATACTCGCTTGACTCTGAGAGTTGGAGGCATTTGAAAAATGTGACTGTGTCTCCTGTACAGTCTGAATATGTCATCTGGGTCATATCTCTAACAACTCAGGACTCTGAATCAGATTTTTTTTAATTAACAAGGGTCTAGTAATGCTCCATCTTGAAGACAGGTCATACCTTTTCCATTAGGAAGTACCATGTGACTTTTATCTAGTCCCTTTATTGTCAGTATTGCTGTGGAGCAGGGAGATCCAAAAGCAACTTTCAAATCCTATTTCAATAATACTGTTCTGGAAGTGAAGCTAGAATTGAATAAGAAAAGGGAGTCTGATTCTTAGGGTAAAAGGCTAAAGTGAAAACATGTTTCAGATTGATTGGGATTTCTTCTTTCCCTGACTGTTGGTCTGAAGAGCCCCTTTTGCTGGTGGTGTTAAAGGCTCATTGCAGCAGCCTGTCCAAGATTTTTTCAGCTTCAGTTAACTCCTGGAACACCAGCATGGACTGCCAGGAGAGCTGACTCCTGTACAGGACTGCAGGCCTGTAACAGCTGATTATCGCAGGCACTGTGGATTTATGGGGGGGGGTTAGTATGGACTTTTCAGTGGCACTTAGGATTTCAGTACCTTCATGTGCCTGTGGGATGGCGGGTTGGGGTTGTTTTGTTGAGAAATCACATTTGGTTCCTGGGATTGGAAAGGATGGAAAGGCCCCACATACAGTGAAGTACCAGTGGCTGGTAATGATGGACTTGTCAATACAACACTCCGAGGTGAGAAAGTAATGCCTCTCCCTGGGGAAGGAGGTGGCTGGGAATTGATTCGCTGCGTTGTTGACCCTACGCACGTGATGGATGGCACAGTAAGTGCAGAGAATCAGTGTCCTCAGTATATTGAGTATTAACATAGGGACAGAAGTATTCTTCTTCAACTGAAACTTTTGTTCCTATTCACTGTTTCAGGGGTTTATGAGGATAAAAGCTTTGCAGACTTCTCTCTATATGGAATTCCAGTTGGGTGTAGTGTAAATGCAGATCTCAGGTTATCAATGTTAACTTTGTAATTCAATGGTCAATATTCCTGATCTTCAGCAATACCCTTTCTGAACAAGAAAGTATTGAATCCTGGCAAGGACAAAGGAGGCTTTGGGCTATGATTCCCCAGGGAAACTGAGATGAGAAAGGGCCAGTACGTATCTCTTGTCTTGCTGCCTGCACACAGAAGTAATTTCTACATCAGGGTTCTGTCCTTGCTCCAGAAAGCTGTACACCTTTGAATTAAAGTGGTGGAGGATCTATCGTGCCACTCTTACACTTCGACTATTAAAGATTTGCACCTTATTTCAGCTGGACTTTGCCTTGTCTAAGCTTTCAGCTGTAAGGTGTCATTATGCTTTTTTTTCTACTAAATTAAAAAGACATCTAGTATAGGAAATCTTTTCTTTGTTATACGTAGACTGCGACTGTGTCATATCAACCACTTTGCTACTACCCTGCAAAAACACACTTCATTGATTTTGCATAGTAGAAAAGCCTCTCGTATTCCTTAAATAAATATAACTAAAATGTCACTTCTGGTTTGGGGTAGAAATGAAGTGAGTAGGACAGAACAAAATGGAAGGTACTGGTTGTTATTTGCAGTGAATTAAAAACCAATACATTCCTGAGAATGTCATATGGAGAGAGAAAAGTGTTTGGATTGTGGCACAGATCTTTTTTTTTTCCAGTTCCTATTTGAATTAAAGAAGCAGACGTTGATCCTTCAAACTTGTGGGGTTCTTTCTTCAGGGATGTATTAACTGTTCAGGATAACATTTGCACTGGTCAAAAGAGTGATGTGTAGCTCGTGCTCTAAACTGTGATAATAACAGCCATGGGGACATTAGAAGTAAGAGCAGATCTTTGGATCTTACAGCATGGCTTACTGAGTCACCGAGGGAGAAGAGTGGCTTGTCTAGGTTCCCCTACTCTCTGCAGCTTCTGGAAAAAAGGTTGCACAGGAAGATCATGGTGGAAGTGATTCCAAGGTACAAAGTACAGTGAGAAAGGGAAACTCTAACTTTGATATAACACCACAGAGAGAGTTGCTCTGTGGAGTCAGCCTGTTGAAGAGCTCAGGAAAGGAGGAACCTTGAACTGCCAAATGTGATTCATCTCATGGATTAGTGGTGTGCCACAAGTTACCCCTGGGAAAGTTCAAGAAGTAATGAGGTTCAGAAAGGTACCAGATGTGATTCAGAAAGCTCTCTTCCAAGCCAGTTTTTCCATACTTAGCCACTTTGAGCACCTTGTTTTAGAAGCAATAGGTATCACTGTTGTCAGGGGAAAGGGTACCGAGTTATAGGAGCCACTGGTCTGACTTGACATTGCCTTTTCTATATAATGTTTTCTCTAAGCCCAACCATTGCTTTATGAATAGTGTTGTAGTATCTGTGAACTTTTGAATACTCACACCTCCCTCAGTTCTTTCCGGTACCTGCAGTATTACCAGTTTTTGTCTAAGTGGTAATATCCTCATACACATCCATGAGCTCCAGTGAAGGAGTCTAAGCAGAGAACTCCCAGAACACACCCTCTCCCTTTCATTATTCCTCCAAGCTTTGGGACTAGTGCATTACAGGGCAAGTTCTTCTTTGCAAAGCAGACTCTGGATCATTCACTCATTTTCTTGACTGTTTTGAACTAGGATTGTCTGAGTGAGAGAAGACACCCAAAAGAAATGTGACTGCAAAGACTTTTTTGAAATCTGTTGCCCTTTTTAGAGGCAGCTACCTTTCATAGTATTTGCCAAAATTTCAAGCTGTGATCAAGGCATATGTTTTTTACTCAAAAATGTGGAAAAGCAGACTCCTTTCATCCCTCTGGGCATGTTAGCTTAAACCAATCAATAATAAAGGTTGAGTATTGGAAAGTTGAGGATTACAAATAATGTGTTTCTATTATTTCTGTTGCTAAGGACATGAAGGCTTTTGTCTTGTGAAGCTGTCTTGCAATCTTGGTTTTACTTAATTAAATTGTTAGATAAGAGAAAGAGGAAAAAATAGTGAAATGCTTTTGTCACTGAGATCTTCGTTTCTACAGACAAATCCCTCACTGTTGTGTAAGAAATCCCAGTGCGTCGAATCTATAATTCAGCTCTAGATGGACCAGGTTTTACTCTAGATCAGCAAGTCTGTCCAAGTGACAGCAAAAAAGCAGTAAAACTCATAATTCGGCTCCTTCACTGAAAGATACCTGTAACACAGACAACTTCAGAGTCATTCAAAATACAAAACCCCCCATGTTGTTCCACGTGCAGCTTTGTTGAGGCTATGACTGGTCCTTGCTGGCTTCTAGAGCCAGCCAGTTCTCACCTCTGAGCTTCCCTAAAATACTCACTAGAGGAGTGATGTAATTTCAGAAGCCAAGAAAGCTTTTCCATTAACTTCACCAGAAGCAAAACAAGGCCATTTCCAGATGTTTTGAAGCTGAGTCTCAAACTTTTCCACAGATCTGTTTTTGATAATGTTGGGTCCACCCTTTCTCTAGCTGGAAAGGCCTCTGCAACCTAGGAAGCTGTTGGTTGCAGATTGTGTTTCACTTCTCATATCAAAAGAACCTGCTGTTATCCCTCTTAGCATAATTCAGAGACTTACCACCCATGACCCCTTTGCCCCCTCCTCGATTTCAGCACATAATGTCTCTGCATTACTGTGTTGGAAAGCCTGTCCTCCCTCAGTGACAGTGGACTGCCAACATCATCCAGATGGACTGTGAACAGAGTTCACTTGCATGCAGTCTGATCGGCTGCCTCCTGTTTCTACTAAGGACTGGCTAAGGAGTCTTTGGAGAACAGGATTATTGTTCTTATCTTCCATGCTGGTTTTGCAGAGCTTTGCACATGTTAGCATTGCTCTGTCTTGTTTCTTCATGCTTGCTCTCCATTCTTAGGACAGCTCCTCTCATTATCCTAATCTTGCATGAGATAATGCTAGAAGAAAACACTCATTTCTCTCTGGGTTTTCCTTGCCTATAAGCATTTTCCCATACAAGCATGGATTTACCAATCTGCTGAGAGAAGTAGCAGCTCTACCCGTTGACTTTAGTCTCTCCTTTAATGCTTCTCTACTCCTTGGGTCTGTTTCAAGCAAGGATTGCACTGTACATTTTGGTTTCTTTTATGAAAGTAAAACCTTTGCTTTTAGTTCACCTGTTTCTGCCTTCTGTTTTCTGTGACTACCCCCCATACACACAATCACAGGGGCTGCAAGAGAAGGGGCAGTAGAGATACAGAGTGACTCTTGGACTGGTACCCCCAAAAAACCTTGTCATTTCATCACTCATTCAGCCCGGCTCAAGCCTGATTTAAAATAGATTGAGTTGTGGACTGAGTTGCTTTCATCTGTAAAACAGTGTTTTAAGGCAAGAAGAATTACCCATTCTTTCAGACTGCAGGAAGAGAACATATTTGCCTCCATTACACGATTTTAATAAGAATAATTTTCTCAACATAAGAATCAGTTGATTTGCTGCATCCTACATTTTGCAGAGAGTATCCTTGAGATTTGCTACTTTATTTTCTTAGAGCAACGATTATTTGGCAAATATATCTCCACATTATAGAAAAGCTCTGAAGAGCACTTTATTTTGCAGCAATATAGACCTATCGTTTTGTAAGGGAAAATTATGTCTGTGATTACAAACGGAAAGGAAAAGACAAACTGTAAATCACAGCAGGTCTAAGGAAGGAGTGGGAATCTGAGGTTTAGAAATAATCCTGCAAGTCTGCTGCAAAGTTGTCATTTCTAGTAATGAAAAAGAAAAAAAAAGAAGTCTAGTGTGTATCCCTCTTACGGCCCTGAAACAAATTTTTTCAAGTGATAAAGCTAGACTACTCCAACACTCCCTGTACAGAAGTTTTCAGGTCAAATGGAGCAAGCCCAGCCGCAAAGTTGTGGAGCAGGATACACACGGGAGCTCTTGACGTTCCACTCCAGAGCTCAGTTCCGCACTCAGCATCAGGACAGACGGCTCAGGGGGGAACAAACTCACTTTTAAAAAGGTGACGTCTTACTTCAGCAGTCACCATCGAGCTGAAACGTTCTGAGCAGCGTAGGCTGATGGGGCTAAGGATACAGACAGTATTCTTATTTTTTGTTGTCATTAGAGTAGACTTCCGAGGGAAAAGAATGACAAAAGAGCAGTGGGTTACCGGTATCACTGCCAGTGGGTTATTGTGGGTTGTGAGAAGTGATAAAGAGCTGCTGGCTGTCACCAAGGAAATGCAGGATAACTTTAGGAGGAGTAATATCATTGCACCTGACCGGGTCAAGCTTATAATGGTGGTTGTTGGGCATGTGCTGATGCTATTAAACCTCTATTAGCATGGAAGGGCTTGATCCTATTCTGCTGAGAGCCGGAGAAGATCTCACATGGTAACTTCAGTGGGAACAGGATCGGGCCCAGACCGTCTTAACGCGGGAGACCGATGGAAATGTCTCACATGGGGAGAAAAAAAATATCATCCCCGAATTTTTAATGGAATGACCGCGAATTTTAAAGCATTTTGGAAAGTTTCGGGTTTGATTCACAGAGACTTGGTAAAGACTTTCTGAAAAGTCCTAATGACTGGGAAAAAGAAAAAAAAAAAAAGAGGAAGTGTTCCAGTTTAAAGAAAATAGTTCTAACGTCAGAGGATGGCACTTCTTATCCTGGCCGTGTGAAACCTGAGCACAAATAGAAACTTGTCATCCGAGGGAGAAAAGAACCCCTCCGAGTACATATTTTTCCCATTTCACCGTTTTATCTCCGAACTGTGACAGTATCGGACGGCAGCAGGCAGGTGCCGTGGCTAGTTGGTGTTTTGTTGGGGCTTTTTGGGGAGGCTGTTACCCGAGCGGTGGGTTTCAGCTGCCCGGTTCCGGGCAGCCGGCGGGGCCGGCGGGGCTGGGAGGTGGGCAGCTGGAGCCTCACCTCGGTAACAAACCCGTCCCAGGCTCCCCTAAACGCCAACAGCCACGGCTGCAAATCGCTTCAATACCGACGAACCCCGGGGCCGATCCTGGGGCTGATTCGCCCCCCTCCCACCCCGAGCTTTGCCCGGGGGTCCGGCCCCGGGGCCCGCCGCGCTCCCGCCGGCTCCAAAAAGAAGGGGATGCAGCACGGACATCGTCTCCCCTCCGCATCGCAAGGAATTTCAGCTTGTTTTTTCTTTCCTGCTGTTTCCTCTTCAGTTCTGCCCGCAGAACCCGACGAGTGGTTTGCACTCCAAACCGCCGAGAGACGGGGCAGTGAGGATGACATTCAGGGGCCGAAAAAATTCCCTAATGCCTCGAGAATATCACTTAAAAACTGCTCCGAAATATTCCGTAGCTTTTTAATTGAAGTAAACAAAGTGCAACAAATCCTAACTCAAATATGATTGCACTGAGATTAGGCTCTAATTGCTTAAGGTTCAGGTGGAATCTGCAGGCTAAAGCCTATAAGAACAATCTGAATTTCACAATCATTCTGTCAAAAGCAAAGAGATGAGAGCCCACACGCTTCCTAACAAGTCATTTTTAACAGTTACAAGCTTCTTACAAAGACCACACAGGGAGTCTAAGAGATGCAAATCTAATCCCTGGTCATTCTGCGGGCCTTCAACAAAGATGTACTAAAGCCTAATAGAAAAGAAATCAGTTCTCTGTCATCAGCGCCTAGTAAAATCTATTAGAGAAAGTACGGATCTTGTATTTACAGCAGTTGCTTTTAAAGGTTAAGGACAAGTACATATAAAAGGTATAAATTTTTTCGTGTATGAAATATTTAATAAAATCCGTCATCTGCTCTTTTTATATTCCTAATGATGCTCTGGTATTTAGTTGGTATTCATTGAAAAAAAGAATTATGCATCCCTTTGTTCTCTGAAATATTAGCAGCAGGATTTTTTTTTTTTTAATGTTAGTCATTTGGACGGGTGCCATTTCGCTTTATGGGTTTTTTTTTTTTTTCAGGATCCCTCATTTATAAACGCGTGCAGCGACCTCAGTACAGCGGTGGGTATCTTGTCAAAATACCTTGAAATGTCTCCATCCCATCGGTAGTTTGACCAGTGTCCAGGAGTGAATATTTAAATCAAACGAATATCTAAATAAAGAGGAATAAAAAGTCCGGCTGTGCTGTGACAAACGATACACAGAAGTGGCCAGCTCTTTCCAGGATACTCTCCTCTCCCAAGTTTTGTTTTTAATGAGATCATGTCTCTTTTTTTTTTTTCCCCCAACGCGCTATATACTGAATTACCACTGTCTCCCGGCAAATCTCACCCTGATTTAGGGAAGCTCTCTATTGTACATTTGAATAATTCAAATTAACAGGAAAGTCATCGCTCTTCCACACGAACACACCCCTGTGCAAACACGCATCTCCGCACACCTTAACACATCATGCTTTTGCAGAAGGTCTGTATTAACACGGGACACACACACACATTTGTAGCACCAATTTTTAGGTCATTGTTGGTAAAATGTTCTCCCGTTCCTTTGGCCCGGGCAAGGCTCTGGACACGCAGCCTATAGCCCGGTAATGTAAGGAAATGAGGTCGCAGTCCTGCCGTCTCCCACTTGCCAGGCGCCGATGGGGTTAAGTGGGAATCTTGCCTGCTATGGGATCAGACTTTCCATTCCTGCCTTGAAGATCATCGATAATAATAAGATAAACGGGTCACTTGTTGATGGATCGCAAGTTTTCTTAGAGTGCAACATGTGCCGGGGAAGCCGAATTGAGGCGGGGGGGTTCGTTCTTAAGTGATAAGGGGAACTAGAGTCTGTTTGGGAGAACAGATGATGCTTTGGGTTTGACATGGCTGGTCCTGGTTCGGGGCTGGGTTACCGATAGGGATAAAAATTTGACCCATGACAACAGGTAATACATCTGCATACTTGCGGACCCAAACAAAAAAAAAAAAAAAAAAAAAAAAAAAAACCGAAAAAACCAAACCCTGTTCTTTAGGAGATGTGTAAAAATTACACAATCGAATCGGTATCCTTGTTCTGCTAGGAGCCCTGAGATGTTCCTACCAAGCGATGGGAAATTCGGCACGATCCAGCGGGATGAACAACCAACGACCCGGCGTGGCTTGAAGAAAGGAGGAAAACACGTGGGGCCAAGAACTGCTCCTTGCTCCCAGTGGTGAGCTCATGGATTTCATTGGGGCGACTCCTGTGACTAAAACATTTCCCAGCCTGGGCCGGGAAATAACTTTTCCTAAAGGGACCAGGTCCCCTTTCTTCTTCTTTGTTGCCCCCACCCCATGCCCACCTCCCCATTCTTTGTGGAAGAATCGGCTGCAGCCACTGGGCTGGAGGAAACAGCGGAAACACCCTCGGCCGCGGAACCGTCCTTCGGCACAGCAAGTGCATCATCCCCCGCCGAGCGGTACGGGTTGCTCCGGGACACCGGCGGGCCGGGAGCCCTCAACCCGCACCCCTTCCCTCCCTCCGTCTAGAAAGTGTCCAGCCTCTCCCCCAGCCCCGGATTTGCTTCATGAGTGTGAAGCCAGCCCGGAGGAATTGCCTGTCCCCGGCGCCGGGCTGGACGTGGGAAGGGTCCCACGAGCCATCAGTGCCCACTTGGGGGTTTTTTTGGTGGGGGTGGACCGAACAGGTTTGTCACTGTGGCACCTCGGGCCGGGGAGGAAACGCTTCAAAGCACCGAGCGCAGCCCTTTAGGGCCTCCTGCACCCGGCCTCTTGCGGGGCCGTCTGGCCCGAGCCCTAATTAGGGCTCAGACCTAATTAGCTGGCGCAGAGGGGGGAGTGCGGGGTCCTGTCTTGGCGGCCTGGGGGCAGCAAGGTAGAAATCCCAATGGACAGAGTTTCCCTGCTCTTTCTTTCTTGCCGAGGAAAGGGCGACTTGCACGGGGCGGGGAGGGAAGTCGCTGGATCAGCGGGGAGAAGGTGCCGGAGGAGCAGCGAGGACCCCCAAGCTCCGTCCGGAGCTGCCCCTCCCGCGGAGCCGGCGAGCGGGGGGGCGCCGGCCCCGCCGCGCCCCGGGACGGGGGCCCCGGGCTGCCTGCGGGGAGACCCCCCTAACGGTGCCGGGGAGACCGGGGCTCTGCACAAACCCACCTGTCATCGTCGTCGGTCTGCGTGCGGTTTGCTAGTCAGTAATCACAGTTTGTAGCTCTTATAGGGCTAATTCAGATTTCTACGACATTGCCTTATTTATTGAAATATTTATTTATTTACACCACCACCACCCCCCTTCCCGAGGGCTGATTTGGCCCTTTGAAGTGGAAGAGAACAAAACAGTGGGACGGAGGGTGGGAGCCAGGAAAAGCAGGACTGCTGTGACTGGGACGGGCCGGGGCGTTTAGCTGCAAGAAGCAAGCGTCTTGTTTTCAAAATCCTAGCAGCAAACGGGGTGGAGGGCTGGGACGGGGCTGGGACGGGGCTGGACGGGGCTGGGACGCTGCCTGCAGCCGCGGCGCGCTGTCAGCGGCGCGCACAGGCACATAAACAAGTAAATGAGGGAAATCGGAAATGCCAATTAATGTGCGGTGTTGGGAGAGCCTTTATTTCGCTATTGGTTACCCGCAGGCGAGCCGCAACTTCCCTACCCGCTCCTCTCCTGCAGGGTGATTACGGTGGAGGACGCGAAGGCCTCCTGCCTTTCTCTTGGCTTCGGGCACTTGAGGAATAAGAAAAACGCTCCAGAGCGAGCTGAGGCGGGGAAGTGCGGTGCTTCTTGGAGCAGGGATGGCTGCGGGGGGCGAGGCGGGAGGGGTGGTCTGCTGTCCCTGAGGCCAAGTCACCCCCCGAGCTCTACGGTCTGGCTTTTGCGCATCCTCTCCCCCACTCTCTCGGCAGGACGGGAGGCGGCTCTCGGGGACCAGGACCGCGGGGAGTCCCGGCTTGCTGCGGCGCCCGCGGGCGGGGAGCGCTGCGGCGGACGGGGCTTCGCAGGGGCAGGGCCGGCTTCGCCGCCGGGCTCCGGGCTCGGCGGGATCTAGCTCCTTTTTATACCCGTGCAACTGTACTTCCTCCGGGCCTTACTTCAAAAAAAAAAAAAATTACCACTTTCTAGGGAATAATTTACCCGGTGTATTCTTGATTACATGACTGTTAACCCTAAGAAACTGATAGGACAATCAACATGCTTTTCCAATCACTATTCTTTTCTTGGGGATTTTTTTGTTTTGGTTTTTGTTTTGGTTTTGGTTTTGGTTTTTTCCCCAACGGGGAGTCTCGCTGTAGGTCAAAACCTTGCTTTCTAAAGCAATTAAGTCGTATTTTCAAAGAGAATATTAGATTAAAAACACATCGTGATTAAAGCATGGTGTAAAAGGTCTGCAGCGGGAAGAAAATATTTGGTGTTCGTCTGTAGATTCTCTCACCTACCACCTACTCTGAATGCGTCCTGTATCTTCCAGCGTGTCCGGCCCTCATGATTGCAAATAGGCCTGTTTTCAAATGGAAATGGGACTTCCAAACTGATTATGTGTATTGAATCGGAATCACTCGCTAGATCCTCTTGTTTAAAATGTATTGAAAAAAAAAGCGTGATGGTTGCACAGCTCTGAAACTGGCTCCTTCTCATCTCAGGGAGGTCGATCTATTTTGCAACTTTTTGCCATTTGTGAATGTTTCAGCCAGATAATTACGCTGCCATTGTGGAAGGGCGATACGCTAACACACAAACACCCCCTCCCCCGCTACATACACACACGCACACGCTCTCCCCCACCACCCCCAGCGCATACACCTTCAGCCACCACCGCGGAGCCTGCTCCGCGCACAGCCCACGCCGTGCCCGGGCTTCCACGGCGAGAACCCGCCCTCCCTCCCTCCCTCCCCACGGCAGCTCAGCTCCAGCGCCTCGCCCCTGCCCCTGCCACAAGAGCACGGCGTGTCCCAGCGCCCCGCCACCGCCACACACATTCTCCCCGTCACACCAGGCACAAAATACACGATCCACCAGCACCCTCCCGAGCCCCACGGGGCAACACGGTTCCCCAGTTCTGGCTTCTGTTTCGTGAGCCGCTATTTAAAGACAAGCAGTCTGTATATATGCGTGTGTCCATGGAAAAGCCAGAGCCAGGGAGCAACAGCTATTGCTCACACGCTGAAGAATGAGGACAACCTCCATGCAAAGGTTCCGTCTATTGATATGTAATGAGAGCTTTAAACCCTGTCATATCTCCCAAAGAATAATTCCCATTCGAATTCAGAAGAGTAATTAAAAAGCGAGAAAAAGGGGACCTGCACCAGGCGGAAAGCGGGCAGCCCCCCTCGAAGGGGGGAGAGAGAAATCGGCGCAGGAAGCGGGATTCCCCGCCGCACCCCCCGGGGCGGGGGGCAGTCCCGGCCCCGTACGCCCGGCCCGGGCTGCCCCACTCCCAACCGCCGCAGTCCCGCCGCTGCTCGGGACGAGCACGCCCAAACTTTCTCGGATGCTTCCTCAGAGGTTGCCTTCCCCCCAGTTAAACCAACCAAACGAAACCCAAGCTAGGAGAGGGTGGGGGTGCCGATACCACCGGGAGGGAGCGGCGGCCCGGTACTACCCAGCAGAGCTCCGCAAAAGGGGCTGCACGGGAAACCTCTGACAGCGCAGAAGATGCCAGTGCTGGGACCTGTCCTCCGTCCTTCTCCGCACTTGCACAGTACCTTTGCGAAGATGCAAATTCATCCAGCCGCATCCCGTCCTCGATCTGTTTGTTTGTTTGTTTGTTTGTGGGTCACCGCGGAGGTGCCGCGCACTGCCCTGCCATTACCCCGCTAGGCGAGTGTGGTGTGTGTTGCAGTGACGGGGCAGCACCGGGTCCCCGAGCCCCATGCCACTCTCCCTAGCTATGGCAAGGCGCCATAGGCGGTCAACACTTTGTCAGGGCGGTTGGGAGCAGCGTTTGGACGAAAGTCAAAGGGGTTCCTGGCCCGGCGTTTGCAGCCCTCCCGCCTGGGCATCGCCCCGTGTGCCAAGGACGAGAGAGGCGCTGGGTGCGCACAGCTGGATCTGCCCGGGAGCACCTGCAGCCTGGCAGCGCAGGCAGAGCCTGCCTTAGCTGGCATTTAAAAAATAAAGAGCGAGACAGGCGCTGCCCTCCGTCGCCTGTAGCCCGCGGGCGGGGAAGTTCGCTGGGCTGCTCCTGGCTCCCCGGGGCTGCGGGAGAGCCCGTCCTCTGCGTGCGAGAGACCCTACTGCAAAGGGCAGGATCGGGCCCATTCCCCTCGATGGAGAACCGCGACCCGAGCACCGGCGGCAACTTTGACCGTGTCGGGTGTTTTTTTGGTAGGCGAACGGAGGTGAAGGGGGGGCGCAGCGGGACCCCCGCTGGGGTCTGCGGCGCGGCTCGCAGGAAGGCGGCGGGGCTGCGCTGCGGGGCCGGCTCCCGGCTCTGCCCGGGTCCCACCGCTGCCCGGGTCTCGTCTCTGCCCGGGTCCCACCGCCACCCTGGTCCTACCGCTGCCCAGGTCCTGCCGGGGCAGCGTCGGGTGGGCAAAGGCGGAAAGATTTCCTCGGTGTAAAATAAAGAGCGGAGGCACAGGCCGGCGGGCAATGCTTCTTTCAAACTAAGAGTTTTCCCATTCCTGCCCACGTCTGCACCCCCAGCTAATGCTGGGCGCACCAACTCCTACATACACCATCAGATGCACACATCTATAGGTATAATTCGTATATAAACGCACATATGTGGACTAAACGCTCCACATCGCTCATCCACTTGTTGGTTTTGGTTTTTTTTTTTCCCCCCTGCGGTGAGCCAATGCAGAAGGAGGTGCAGGGGACGCAGAGATTCGTGCACTCCAGCAACAGTACGTTTCTGAAGTAGAAAGAAACAGTTGCAGAGCAAAAGTCGACACCAAAAAGCTCGGGAAAAAGGTAA
This sequence comes from Bucorvus abyssinicus, assembly GCA_009769605.1. Classification (NCBI taxonomy): domain Eukaryota; kingdom Metazoa; phylum Chordata; class Aves; order Bucerotiformes; family Bucorvidae; genus Bucorvus; species Bucorvus abyssinicus. The sequence goes on from CM020042.1 coordinate 12,274,766, forward strand.
TAATTTTTAAGAGCTCCTCTGAGAAACCGCAGCACCGAAAACAAAAAGTTTAAGGAACAAAAGCACCGAGAGAAACTCGGAAAGAACCGTGTCCTAGAGTCACGTTATTAGGTCAGTAACACACTGAAATGATCTCAGCCACTTCAGCAACACCTTTGATATGAAGCAAAAAAGTCTCTTCCCTCCAGACCCCAGGTGTGTGTAAGTTTGTCGCCTTGTATCACGTTATTAATTGCCCAAAATTTACTTGCTCGGGAAGAAGAACTCCAGTGAAATCCACCAGAAGAGCTGGAAGTGACGATCTCATACTTTGCTTAGTTTTCTAAGTATTGCAGCTATCCTTTTATTAAAAAAAAAAAAAACAAACAAAAAAAACACCCACAAATCCAAACAAACACGCCCCCCCCCCCCAAAACCAAAACCAAAACCAACTATCCTCATGTGTACGTGCGCTTTATTCTTTTGCTGTACTCTTTAAGGATCTCCTGTATCGATGAAGCACTGCTCAGAATGTAATGGGGAGTTCTTATCGAATTAATGCAAGAAGTCGTACACACTCACTAAAATCCCCTTTGTAAACTCACTGGCGAAAGAAGCACAACCTACAAACTAATTTAAAATTACTCGGGAAGTCCCGCCGTCTTTAACGAATAGAAATACTTCTCAGAAAACAGTAGCCGTCTTACTCAGATTTAGTTGTTAGCGTAAGATCTGGAGCTAGCCAGTAAAACCGGTCCTAAGTATCATTAGTCACTTGGTCAATATTTTTAGAATATACATTTTTAGCTTTTTCCCATTTCTACATGCCGGCTCAGGACCGTGGATTCATATGATCTTTCGGCCCTTTACAAATGTTTTTGCTTCTTAATGTCTGTGTAATTGTAAAAAACAAATTACCAATTTTCCTCTTCCCCCTCCCCCTAACAAAAACCTTTACATCGAAGATTAAATGTCATAGTTAACATTTTCATCTCTAGGTTTCCCAAGAAACTTTCTCCATAGTAAGCTGTTTTAAGTATCCAAACGAATTTTAGTTTCTTTTAAAATCAATACATCTTATTCACCGTCTTATTTATATAGCTAACCAGAAACCTTGGAGAGAAAGACATAGGATATAGAAAACTTTGACCTTACCTGCTCCCTAATGTACTTGCAGCCGGGGGGGGGGGAAACAAAAAAGTAAGAAAAGAAAGGGAAAAAAAAAGTCATTTCATATTATTCATCACTTTGCCAGAGACGATTATTTCTCTGCCTCATAGGAACAGCCGTACTGGGTCAGATGTCTGTACGCATTTGATACATATAAACAGTATTACCATTTACTTAGGGTTTGGAGGGGTTTTTTTTCCCCCTGAAGGGGATCATGAGAGGAACAGCGGGTCAGACAGGAAAAAAAAATATTTCTCGGCTTTGCTCCCGACACGGCCATGAAAGGACTGAAATTCTTCAGAAGTCACTCAGTCTTTACCTCTAGGTCCCCTTTGTAAAAGCAGCCGTCACGACAAGTTGGACCGGGGCTGCCTTCCCAGCGAGGCCCCTCTACCTGCGCTCCGCCACAAAACTCCTAAAATACTTTTTCCTTCCCCCCCCTCCCGCCTATGTGGCAACTTCTCTTGGTGTCATCTCAGCGCTGTCTCAGATTACATTGTTTGGGATCTGCACTTTGAACACTGTCTTAGGGCCCTGCGCTGCCTTTTGAACCGAGATGCAGGCAATATACTTTTAGATCAGCTCCCCATCGCTCCCCCCCCGGCCCCCCCCCGCCCTCTCCCCCCGGCCCCGCCGTAGGTACGGTAACAGCTCCGCGCTGCCCCGTTACCGGCGGCCGGGGGGAGCAGCCGCGCCGGGGGCAGGCCTGGCACCGCAGCCTCCTCCGAGCCTTCCCTTCCGAGCATCCCTGCTGCTAACAGGCTGCCGTGAAACAAACAAAAAAAATAAACATCCCACAAACCCGTTTTGATATGAAACAGCAAATATGAAGAAGCCTTTTGCTGGTGTTGCTGCTGTTGTGGCGGTGGTGATGGGGTTTTGTTGGATTTGGGGTTGTTGGGTTGGTTTTTTTTCTCCACAGCCTGCTGTGCCACTACATGCACACTTCATGGCACTCAAGCATGAACTCCTATTTACAGCACGAAAAAATGCCCTCCGTGATTCTCCTACATTTACAGGCAGTGCCAGGGAGAGGGGGAGTGGAAGGGAATAACCATTCTTCACCAAATCCCTCCATCTTTCAAAATACAGGGTGCCCACGGCCTCACGTCGATAAAGGAGCAGTTTTATTGGGAAACGTGCATTTCTTCCATCATTTCAGATGTGAATCATGCTGCCCACCCCACCACCTCCCCCCACCCCACCCCTTCGCCATCCCATTATCCAAGTTCTGCATTGATTACCGGGAGACTGAAAATCAGCGTATTGGAAGAAGCGGGAGTTTAGACGGAGGCACATAGTTTAATTTAGAAAAGCTATACAGGGACTAAGTTCTCGTGAGTGTTCTCGAGGGAGACTGGAAGATTAAAATGTATTTAGAGGCCCCCGGTCGCCCCCCCCCCCCCCCCCCCCCCCCGAAATATCTTCATCCCAATCAAGGCGTAACTGGTTTATATAAAGAATTTTATGATAAAAGGCAATAACACAATGTCATTTAAAAAACTCTATAAAATTGTTAAAGAGCAGTTTGTTTGCATTTCTCCTGATTGATATGTAAATACAGTTTGAACTGTGTTTGCTCGGTCTCTAGTGCTTAATAAAGAGATGAATTCACCTTTCTGTGGAACAAGTAAACAGACTTTAAACTAAGCCGACATCAGACAAAGTGGAAACGAGTTTATTTAATCGAAACTAAATCTAGTTTAAGAAAGATAAGTCAGTGTACATAATAATCCATTACAGTAATTACACCCACCACCAAATATGTGTTTATGAGGTTGTCGAGACACAATAAAATTCATTTATTTCCCCCGAAGTTTATAATGAAAAGTCGCTGGCTGGATCTCTATCGAACATGCTAACTCCAAGATTTGGAGAGGAGGGGAATAATATTTCTCGGCTGTACTAATGCCTTTCAGTGCTCCTCGCTTTTGAACTTTCTTGTGTTTGAAAGGATGCAAACATTAATTACACCTGAAGGGGAAATGTCGACTTAACCACAGCACTTTCCCCTCGGTCTTGTATATTAACTCCAGGAGAAACTAACCCTGGTTTAAAAAACCCGGGGAGTTAACCCTGCTTACGCTCCCCCCGCGGGAGCTGGCAGCGCTGAGCCCCGGACCAGGAATTCCCTACACCTCCTTCTTTTAGCAGAAATAACAGCACTAAGCTCCAGACACCCCCCACCCACCCCCAGCCCCCGCCATGCTTAACGGGATGTTATAGATCTGAAACGAATATTCTGCGTAGAGAAAGAAAGGGGAAAAAAAAAAAGAATATTCTTTGGGTAAGTTGAGAATGTCGCTGTGTAAAGCAGTACATAATATAAAGAATGAAAGGTCTCGAAATTCCTGTTGACACACGTGATGTTCTCTAGTTAGAAATAAAGGGGGGGGAGGCAGAAAGAATTCGATAATCTTTTTTTTTTTTTTTCTTCTGTCTATTTCCCTTTTTCTCCATCCAGAGTAGCACTTGGTGTCCGAGTAACACCGGCTATCTTGTATAAATAAAAGACTGGAGCTTTCGAAAGCTGCTACTTCAACTGGAGTTTGGGTTGTTTCCATCCCGGACAAGCTGCTTTCTTTCTCTTCAAAAATATGAGCATTTCATAATACCTCTGCAATTCAGAGGTCTTTCAATGACTGCGGTTCTTTTCCATGGTTTAACTGAGGGGATCTGGAGGGAAAATAAAAAAAAAAAAACCCCGAACAACCCAAAAAAAAAACCCCGAAACTGAGCAGCAGATGCGAAGGCAAACACGCCACGAGGTCTTTTGGGATGGGGGACTTCTTATTTTGGCACAAAAGGGGTATTTGGGACCCGAGAGAGAGCGAATTATGTGTATTTCGGGCTTGTCAGATATGAGCTGCTTAACTTGATATATTTACAGCAAAGTTAGTATCAGACTGCCTCGCGTTACCCATAATATTCACCTTCCTAGCAGCCGCCCCTCCGTGTCTCAGCAGGCACACACCCGCGCACCCCCGCGCACCCCGCGCACCCCCACGCACACGTGCGCGCACACGCACCTTCTCCTCATCTCCGGCTTTAGAGGCTTCCCAAATCACTAGACAAACCCCAACCCAACCCAAACCCAACCAAAAGCAATAGGGGTGCAGCCTGCAGCTAACCTGGGTGACGAGGTGGACGTGGCAGGAGAAAGTGCGTGGTCCTCTGTGTGTGTGTGTTGGGGGGGTCGGTACTTGTAGAAAATTAATTACAGTCTGATAAAGAAAGTTAATTCAAACTACAGGTCGTACACAATAAACTATCTTTTTATTTTGATTATAAATAAGGTGACTGTACTTCCCTTAAAATACAAGTACATAGGAAAACCTGGCAGAAATCATCTTTTTTTTTTTTAAACAAGGTATTGAAACTGGACGTTCTTTAAATCGGCCGCATTTTCTATACTGTCAGCAGGTTCTTCGTTAATTGGTTTCTAGTGGCGTTAGACATTTACCTCTTTCTCCTCCGTGCCTTTGGCATTTGAATTTCTACTCCCGGAATACTTTCTCTAGCAAGAAGTCTCTGAGATGTCCCCCGCACCCCCCCACGCTCCCACAGCCCCCCCAATACTCGGGCTAATGAATTCGGACTCGATCCCTTTGCTCTCCAGTTTGTGAATCCCACGCATTTGCTTGTCACTTTTGCACGCTGAGGACTGATCCTGTGTCCCCTTAACTCCCTGGCGCGGCTCCCCTCTGGGAACAGGGTCCGGGCCCTGGGAGGGGCTGGACATGCTGGCAGCACCCCGGGTTGTTTTTCCATCAAGGAAAAAAATAAAATAAAAATTTAAAAAAAAAAAAAAGAGATGTAGGGAAGAGGGGCTCTGGAGGGGTAACCAAAGGGAAATGTAAAAAAAAAAAAAAAGAATATTCGTAATGTGTATAATTTATTAGAAGCTTCTTAGGAACTATATTTAAGCCAAATATCTACATAAGTTACAACAGGAAAAGGCGGCGTGCGCAAGTAACAAACTGCCAGAGGATTTACGACGGGGCGATCAGTGTCCATAAAAAAGGTGGGGGTTGGTTTGGTTGATTGTAATTTTTTTTCTTTTTGTTTTTACAACAAAATATACAGGCTACTAAAAACTATGGGTTTAGTCCAACTTTTGACAGCATTATACATCTACAGGTTCACATCAAACGTAAGGAGGAAAATAAAAGCCAAGCCTTTGATGACTCCACGTCTCCATCCGCTGGCCCTAGCGCGGGGCTGGGCGAGGAGCCCGGGGGAGGGGGGAAGCTGCTTCTGGTGTCTGGGTGACGCGAATGCGTAAGTTTTTTTGGGGGGAAAACCACCCCATCCCCCAAAATCTCTATATTTACATGCAAGTCCTAGACGCTGGCAAAGTGTACATCTGAAATCCAAGGCTTCGGACCATGCCTAACGATGGTCCCCTTTCTGCAGACTGCTCCGTGGTTATTAGTCAGAATTTTTTTAACACCCCATACAACAACCTTGGGGGGGAAAAAAAAAAAAAGAAAAAGAAAACAAGAAAGACCCAAAACCATCAACAGTACCAACAAAACCGAACCAAAAGAACTCTCTCTCTCTCTCTCTCTCTCTGTGTCTCTGAGGTCCTCAGAAAACCACTCAGTAAAACAGGAAGGGGGCGGGGGGGGGGGAGCGTTTAAAAATAAAGAAAAAATAAAATAAAATAAAACCACCCAGTAGTTTGGACAGGACAGAGATTTGTATGACTGGGAAAATGTGGGTTTTTTTGTTTCTCTCTCTCTTTTTTTTCCCTTATTTTTTTTTTCTTTTGCTTTGTTTAATCCTTTCACCAGGTCCTACCGTATAGCAAGGTGGAGCAAGACATGGCAGTGCCATAGTCAGAAGTAGAAGAGTTTAGGTGAGACAAACTGGAGACTTGGCTCTGCAGAGAAGAAGGGCTGGCCGAGTGCTGTCCCATGTCTGGAGACTGCCCCGCACTGTTTGTCTGGTGGCTCTGATGCTGTCCGAGGCTGTTGCCATTGGTAGCCACTGTGATCGTTGTAGCTGCCTGCTGCGGATGGCTCTGGATCGCTGCGGTGGGTGTGTTGGAGCCTGCTTGGCAGGGCTTGCCATCCTTTACAAGCACTGGCACGGCCACCCTTCTGGGAGACTGCTGCTGCTGGCAAGAGCCATTCTCCTGTTGCATCTGCTGCTGAGCAGCCTTGTCTTTGGCCTGGCGCTTCATCTTGTAGCGGTGGTTCTGGAACCAGATTTTGACCTGAGTCGGGGTGAGATGTATCATGCTGGCTAAATGTTCCCTCTCCGGGGCAGAGAGGTATTTCTGCTGCTTGAAACGTCTCTCCAGCTCGTAAACCTGGGCCTGGGAAAAAAGGACCCTCCGTTTCCTCCGCGGCGTGCTCTGGAGCGGGGCCATGCTCTTGCTCACGTCTCCCAGGGAGCCGAGGCTGCCCATGCCGCCCATGTTCATGCCCGAGGACGGCGCCATGAAGCGGGAGACTGCAAGGGAGAAGGCGGCACGTTTTAGGCGGCTCGGCTCGGCCCGAGCGGGGCTTCGCGCCCCGGCGGCTCCCGCCACCGCTCGCCCCCGGCGGGGCCCCGCAAGCCCCGCGGGCAGCCCGGCCGCGGCCGGGGCCTCGGGGCGCCCCCGCTCCCAAACAACGACCCGCGTCCCCTAGGCGAGCGGCGGGCAACGGGAGACCCCTTCTCGCCTTCTCGCCCGGCCCGGCCCCGGTGAATAAAGGTGACCGCTCGCCCGGGGGGGCGACACCCGAGCATGTACCTGCTGTGACAGCGCGGCGGGAGCGGCCGGGATCAGGGGTTCCGCCGGCGCCGGCCGGGGCGTTCTTGACCGCTCCTCTCCGCGCCTCCCGGGACGCGGCTCCCGCGGCACCGGCTTCCCCCTCGCCCCCCCGGTGCCGTGCGGCGCGCAGGCGGACGGACACTACCGGCTCCCTCCCGGGCCCCCGGACCGTGCCGCTCCCGCCCCGCTGGACGGCGAATCCCGGGCTCCCGCTCCCCGCCACCACGGGGCTTCCCATTCCTTCCCCCGGCAAAAGCAGCCCCGGAACGCTGACATGAAACCAGCCGGGCTGGAGGGACCGGGCACGATCCTCAGGCAGGAGGAGGAATTGGGGGGGCGGAGAGGAGGCGGGGGGGGGTGGGGGCGGCTGGGATTTGGACCGACTTTTGCCCTGGCGCGGAGCCCCCGTCGCCCGTCGCCCGCGGTGCGGCGGGGCAGGGGGCAGGTGCGCGGCCACCCCCCACCGGCCACCCATCCTCGGGCTTACTTACTTGAGGAGAAGCGGGGGTCCGGGTTGGTGCCGTACCATCCTGTCGCCGAAGCGCTGTTCCGCATGGTGTCCTGGTAAGGCGGGAGCTCGCTCATGTTGCCCAGGTTCCCATTGCAGTAGCCCCCCATCGTAGCATGGGAGAGCTGGGGGACCCCTGCCGCTGTCATATGGTAGGCGGCAGTCACTGTTCCGTTGTGGCCCATGGGGTGCTGCTGCATGGCCGGCTGAGAAACCTGAGACTGTCTGTAGGCTGACAAGGGAGCCCCCAAGTTACTGCCCTCCATGCCCACTTTCTTGTAGCTTTCCTCCAAAGGACTCAAGATGTCAGACACTGAGAAAGGAGTCGTATGCTTTGGGCTCATCGACATGATTCGGCGGCTGGGGAAAAAAAAAAAAAAAAAAAAAAAAAAGGAAGGGGAGGCAAATCTTTTTTTTTTTTTTTTTTTTTTTTTTTGCCAAATATTCTGGTGTTGCCTTAACGCCGATCTTGTTGGATGTACACGTAACCGAGTGGACGAAGTCCGCCTTAATTGGATTGAGTGGAGGCTCAGGGCTGCCTTTCGTTTGTTTTAGCCAGACGCCAGGTTTTAGGCTGCCACCAGAGGCGGGGCATAGGCACTAAAGCAACAAGACAATAGAAGCCTACATCTTGCCCAAGATAATTAGCTTACATGCTGATGACAAGGTAAACACCTTTAAGTTTTACTTGTCAGGATTTTTTTTTTTTTTTTTATGTCTTAAAAAAAGAGAGAGAGAGGGAGCGGGAGAGAGAGGGAAAGAGAGAGAGAGAGAGACCCCGTGAGCACAACTCATTTTATTTTTCTCGGGGGTGGCAATATCGAGGCCGGGAAATGGAAGGCAAGGCGAAAAGACCCCCATTTGACTGGGTAAAAGGATTTAAAATCAGCTCCCGGGTGGCAAGGCTGTCAGCCCAGCTTTTGTGAGAGCTGAGGAGTCGGGGCTGAATGCCGGTGAGCTAAAGGACCGAGTCCCCCTCTCCCCCCACTAAGTTTGGTCCAGTGGGACCCCCCCCCGCCGCCGGGAGGGCAGCTCTCCGGCGGGCCGGCGGTTCGCTCTGGGCCACCGCTCCCAGCGCTCCGCACTCCCCGCACTGGCTTGGCAGGTGCCCCGGGCGGCTGGTGCCTGAACAGCGCTTGGGATTTAGCAGCTCGGGAGCCTTTTCTGTGTCTGCTAAGACCCCCAGCGTGAGACCCCCAGGGAGAGGACTGTTTCTCTCCCTAAACCCATAAGCTGCGTCCACCCAGGGCTTTTTTTTTTTTTTTTTTTTTTTTTTTAAAGTCAGGGAGAGGTGGAAGATACAAGTTTGCAAAAACAAGCAGTAATTTAATTGTCTGGGGAGAGATACTGCTGAAAAAATAGGTGAGATCAAAATGTCGCTCATTATTCTCAAAGGCAAAGATTGTCACAGGCTCTAGTGGTCCCTCTGAACCTGAAGCTGCTTCCTAAGATTATTTATACAGCACGAGAGCTGGATGGAGAAGACCTCTCAGGTCATCTGCTACAGCACCTTGCCAATGAATTCCCTGCAGTTTCGAATAAACTGCAATTTCTGGCACTTTCGGATCTGTTCTTGGATCCGGTGTGAAAACAAAAGCGAGCCCATTCACAGCCACACACACATACATGCAGCCAGCAGCTCATGTCACTCGGGTCTTTGAAGAAATCTCCCAAGTTGCCTGGTGTCTCCAAAGCTTATATTTCGGGCTGTTCCCGGGCGGAGGAGAGAAACCTCCCCTGAGTGTTTCACACCCCGGCCTACGGCCCTGGCAAACCCAATGTAATACAGCGATTACCTGAATATTAAGAAAATTACAGCGAAGGTACAGTTAACCCAGTGACTTTGAAGTGTCAAGTAACTATTTAGTAATTGCACTTGTAAATATGTTTGTGCTCTGCTGGTCCGTGCTTAAAAATGCAAAAGTGCACTTGCTACCCGGGAATAACTAAATATCTTTGTCTAAAGTGGCAGCATAAATAGCCGGTCGCTTTGTGACTGTGCTTGATATTAGTACATAAGGATCATTTTGCTTCAATTGGGAGGCTCTCATTCACTAGGCAAGAAACCGTTTAGGAGAAAGTAGGTTCCCGTATGAGAGTTAACATCCTTCAAGTGTAAGCCTCAGCCTTGATTACACTTTAGAGCTCTGCAAGAGGTGAGCTTTTCCACACAAATATAATCGGGGGAACTTTCCTTCAATCAGGCCTCCAGCTCTCCTACATCATCTCAGCTGCCTCCTCCCGCACCAGCTCCCTCAAGGCTGAATACCCCGAAGTGGGCTTGTTGTGAGTCTGCTGGGTCACCAAAGGCTGCAAAGGGAGACTTTGGGATAGAAAGGCGGCCGACTTTACCTCTTTTCTTTGCAGATCTTTAGATCTTGTCCTTCCAGATCCCTGGAATATTTCTTCTCACCTTCCCCCTCCCTCCCCACCCTTACCCCCGCCCCCCCGTCCCCGTCCCCCTTTCTGCGCGTTTTTTCCAGTGCCGTCTTTGGTTTTGTTCTTACAGGGAGAGACACTCGACCTTGCCTTGGTGGTTTGGTTTCTTTCCTCCTCCCCGGATTTCTCAGGCACATCAGCTCCGTGCCTGTTTTATTATCCTTCAAAAGGAGGGGGTGGATGGAGGGAAAAAAAATTAAATACCGCAGGATCCACCAAAATGACGCTGCGATCCGCTCAAATCGGGGACGAACGACAGCGAGTGGGGCAGGAGCAGCGACTCCGTTTCTCTCCAGGGAGTGCATGGTGGGGCGGCTGGGGAGGCCCCGGTGCCGGCTCAGGCGGCGGGCGCGGCGGGGAGCAGGGAGCGAGGGCGGCCGAGGGGGTCCCGCCGCCCTCCCTGCGCCTTCCCGGGGGCGCCGCCGGAGCGACCCCTTCCTTCCACCGCCGGCTGCTGCTGGGCCGGCTTATTTATCCTCCCGCTCGAGTGAGCTCAGGTCAAATCGCCTCCGAAACATCGCTCAATTGCATTAACCCGAGCGAGTCCAGCCTTGACTCTGCGCGGGGTCCTGGAAAGGGAAGTTAATAGGAGAGCTCTTCACCCCCCTTCGCTGGGGAGCGGGCTGAAACTCTCTGTGTAGGTCTGACCGCTTTTTTAGAAATACACCAACGCGCGTACAGGCACAGCTACGCCCCGCAGGGTCCCGACAGTACTTTTTAGCCCCGATAGATACCGCGGCGAGTGAACCCGCGGACAAGTGGCGAGGACGCATCCTCGCTGCTGCCCTGTCCAGTCCGCTCTCCCTTTTCTTTCGAACCCTCTACCCAAGTTTCGCCTGCCAGAGCTGGCTCCCCGCAGCCCCCGGGGACGGTGGCCGCCCCGACAGGGTCCTGCCTCGGCTGCCTCTAGTGATTAATGTGTTCTTTTACCTGGTGGTGCTGCTTAGTAAAACGCTCGAGTTAAAAAGAAATGCTAAGGAGGAGAGCAGGGAAGATGAGATGCGTTTTGCCTGGTGGAAGCATTTTCATGAGAAAGGCACGATCTTCACCCCGTGTTTGCAGAATGCGGCTACACGGACGTCCCTTCAATAGCTTCTGACCCCACACAATCCGTTTGATAACACTCGAGAGGTGGAAGAATGGGAGACTTTGTCAATCAAATGGTGCCAATCCCAATGGAAACGGTGCCACCAAGACCGCAGCGCGTTTCCTCATCAACTGGATTGCGGGGGCTGGGAACTCAAGGATCAGCTTTTGAAAGTGCGCGCAGGGCTCTCCAAAGACAACAATGTCTTTTTTATACGAGCTGCTGTGCCTCCCCAAGGGGAATCCAATGTGCTCGGCCAGCCCGAGCCGCCCAAGGGCTGCGGCTCTGCCTTGCCCCCCATTTCGCCGGGCTAGAGCCCCGGAGTTGGGGGGGTGTGTGTCGGGGGGGGTGGGACGGGACATTTCTGCCTCGTCCGGCACCTAACCCCTCTCCTTGCCCCACGTCGCTTTTCCCCTCCTTCAGGCACTTTGAGCTCCCGCGGTGGCTCCGCGGCGTTCCTCCGCAAGCGGTCCTGATTCAGCGCAGCGCTTAAGCATGTACTTAAGGTTTGAGTGGCCGGCTGGGCTGGCTGGAACCCTCGGGGCCCTTGGGGTCGGAAGAGAGAGGGAAAGGGTCCCACGCAATCCGCAGGCAAATCCTTTCTCAACCACAGAGGCACTTCCTAGGCTTAACTTTCTGATACAAAGGCATGAGGTGCTCCGTTCTCCCCGCGGGCCGGTTCACGGGTGCGTGTCTGGCTGCCACAAGCCACGGCCACACGAAGCATCCCTTGCCCTGCCCAGCCCTGCCGCCCCCGCTTCCAGCCCCGAGGCGGGGGGCGGCCGTGCCCGCAGCCGGGCAGCCTGCTGGGCTCGGCGGGCTCTGCGGAGGGGCCGGCCGCTCCTAGAGAAGTCTGACTTAAAGCGGGCAAGAGCGGAGCTGGGACAGAACTCTTTCTGAGAGAATCTCCTGGTCATCAGCACAACTCTAACACATCCAAAGAAAGATTTAAATTACCCTCCCAAAGCCTGGAAAAGGGGAACCATCGAGGCAGCCTGCTGCAACTCTTCCACCTCCACCCAACCTCAGCGAGTTCATAGAAGCTTCATTACTGATTTCTTCTGCACATAATACACCCCCTGTCCCCCTATCCGCTACCCCCTCCCCCCCCCAATGGAATATGTGCCCAGAACCCACGCCAGGAGGGAGGGAGCGGAGCGGAGGTTTCCGCAGTGCGCGGGTAGGGCGGACCTGTGTCGCTGTCACCGCCGGCCGCGGGCAGGGCGCTGGGAGCCGCTCCCCGCCTGGAAAGCACATGCTTGGGCGTGTAAGGCAGGAATCCTACCCAGACACGCTCCCTGCGAGCGCTCCCTAAGCACGGAGCGCTCGGGGCGGGTGGGGGGAGAAGCTCTTGCTGTGCGGCTCATGGGGGCGTGGGAAAGCCCCCCTGCCCTGGTTATCTCGTTCCGGTGGGAGAAACCCCACAATACACTGGTCCAAATCTCTTCCCCTGGCGTGGGAATCTAAGAAAACAAGCGAAACCACCAAAGGCTAAAGCGAAAATCCTCACCCCTCCGCAGCGCACGCACAGTTGCTCCTCCAGCTGCTCAGGGCGTGGAGCATCTCGCATCTGGGGCTTCTGGGGGTCTCTTCGCCACCAGTCCCTGGCGGCCCCACTCGCAAGGCTCTGTGCGAGGGCAGCGCTGCCTCCTCGCTGCTCTTTTCCCTCCTTCCCCAATTCCTGGCGGACGGCTGAGCCCTCCTGTCCTAATCCTCCGCATCCCCCCACCCCGCCCCGCCGTCTTCTCCTTTGCCGGGCCGTTCCCGGCCAAGAGGGCCAGGGTGGGGCCAGGTACGAGGTGCCAGGGCAGGGCTCCCGCAGCCGCCGTGCCAGGGCGGGGGGGTGGCGGGTCACGCCTCGACCCGACGGCCACACCGCGCCCCTCCGCGGCTGCCCAGCGTGGGTACCACGGGGAAAAAGGGCCGTTTGTAAGCAGGGATGCCCCGGTAGCCCAGTGTGGATAGCAGCAGCCCTGCCGATATACGAACTGTTGTCTGACCTCGCATTCTGGCACCGTTATTATTAGCAATTAATATAATACCCTCCACATCTGGCTTCCTTAATGTTAGTAGACTGTCACCGCCGCAACACTGTCAGTACACACATACAAGACTTATGGTTGGCCTGAAGCATCTTTGATACAGCCAAGCCAGAGGTGATGTCTGCGGTAGGTTTCTGGAAGGTGGTTGGTTGAGACAATTTGCAAAAAAGTTGTTCTATAGAGATAGTTAAAACTATAGGCATGGATTATGTAGATATAAATACATATGAAAACATCTTTCATCCGTCCATACTTACAAATAGAATCCTGCTGGAATCTATTTATCTGTTTTTAGATATAGTTATTGGTATATCACATTAGACAGCTTAGGAGTTAGGTGATTTTGTACGTACACCTGGACACACACGTGTGGGGAGTACATACCTCCGGCAGTGGGTATGCATGAGTATGTATTTACGCACACATCCATAGCCCTCAACCCTGTCGTCTCTAAGTGTTTCAAAAAGGAACTCAGCTTTCAAGTGGGTCACTTGGCCGCCGTCCCCTCCCCTTCCCTCGCCCTCCCCGTGAGCTCCGACGGGGCCCAGGGCGGCTCCTGCCCGGGCAGCGGTGCCACCAGGACCGTGGCCGCGCCGGCGCCGGGGAAAGCGGCTCTCGGCTCCCGGCTGGGGCTGGATGCGGAGCCGACGGACACGCGTGTGCCTCGGGGTGCAGAGCGGAGAGGCGGGCTGGGAGCCGGCACAAGCGCCTTGATTTAGCGCAGCCGTTTTCGGGGGCGAGTGGGGAGGGGACGCTTTGCCCATTGCCCCTTGGTTTGGTCTCGAAGCCCCCCCCCCCGCCTTGCCCTCGAGCTGCCCCATCGAGAGGCTGTGGGGGATCTGCATCCTGGCCTGGGCGCGCAGCGCTGAGGGGCGGAGGCTCCGCGCCCTTCCTCGCCCTCGGGGCTGCGCGGACGGGCCGGCCCGGGGCCGGGGGCCTCGTGGAGCTGGCGGCCCGGCCCGGGGGCGCTCCCCCGCGCCCGCCGAGAGTACGTGCGCTGACGGGAAGACGACCTTTCCCCCTCGACCTTTCCCTGGGGGTAACCAAAGCTCCCTTTTATTTTCAATGTCACTTGGGAGTTTGCCTTTTGTTCCCCGCTACCTCTCGCTTCCAGGGATACGGGCGGCTCCCCGCTGGCTCGGGGAGGGGCGAGCGGTTGCAAAGATATCTCATTTAAAAACGACAATGGAGCCCTTTCGGCCAGCCCGGGTGGTGCCCGAGCTTTATTTTCGGGCTGGGGGGAAGGGAATTGTTTGCTTTGCTTTTGTTTTCACGGCAAAACTAGAGGGCAAGTTACGGGAGGGCTACGAGGAGCCGCGGCCCTTCCTCATCGCCCCAAGGAACCAGGCAGGGCCACCCTGCCGAAGGCCCGCGCATCCTCCAGCACGCCCACGGCAGCCTGGGAACCCGCGCAAAATGCGCGGCTCCAGGCGGGTGTGTCCGCAGCTGCCCTGCCGTCACTGACTTCGGAGTGACCGAGCGCTCCGGTCATTGCCCCCACATCCTTCGCTGCCTCCCCTCTGCTCCCCCGTCCGTGGCTTGTTCTGGGTTCCCCCAGGGGTTTTAACGCTGGAGGAAGCTGCCAGGTGCCCCGCTGTGCCGTTGGCTTTTTTTTTTTTTTCCCTTGGCAAGGGCAGTCACTGCAAAGTGGGGCGCGGAATTTGCCCTCCCACGGCTCCCGCCACCAGCTGTGCCCGGGGTGGGACGCGCCGGTGCTAGAGCCCCGCAGACCCTCGGGGCCGAGGCGACCCACAGCAGCCTCCGCTGGCCAGCGGGGGAAGTGCAGCGCCGGGCTCCGGCCGCGGAGGCCGGAGCTCCGCTGGTCCTGCCGACCTGCTGCTGCTGCGGAAATTTCACCTTAACGAGGACAAAAAAAAAAAAAAAGGTGAGGAAACAGAATGGGATTTTGCTCAGTCGCCCTCGTAGGAGACGACTGTAATTGCGTGGATATTCGTCCTTCTTCGCTGTGCATTGCTCCAGGTCTAGAGGGAAGGATTAACTTCTTTCAATGTTGCAGCAGCTCCTCCTCAACACCCTCCCATAGAGGTAGCTCAGCCTCTGAGCAGGATTCTTCCCCCTCTCTGGGAAAGTATCTGTAATTCGCCTGTTCCTGGATCAAGAGGAGCTGTTTAATAATTTGTGCCTGCTCCAAGTGTTTGCTTTTGAGCTGCACAGTCAAACAGTTTCAAATAGTGCTCTCGACAGTTCATGGTCACGTGCACAAAAGACTCTCACTCAAAAACTGCCTGTTGGGAGTGGCTCTGCCTCTTCCCCATCTGCTTCCTACCCCTGAACCTGCAGCCCATGAGTACATCCCGTGTGGGTCGAGCTCAGTCACCCCTCTGCAGGGGTAGCCTGATTGCCCCAGGCTCTTCTCTGAGTGTGGGCAGTGAATATGCTGTGTCTTCAGGCGCTGAAGACCTCAGAGGTAGAGCTGAGGTGTCAGTGAGCTGGTCTGGGAAGGCCAGAATGACCCAGCTGCCTACTGTGAGTGGCAGGTGGAGTAGTATATTTCTCATGTGAGCCCCGAGTCTTAAAAAAAAAAAAAAAAAAGAAATCACAATTCACTCTGCCTTGATTTTCTTCTGTTTCTTTTCCGGGAAACAGGACACAGAGGTTTCCTAGGCAAAGAGGACTCTTTCAGAAGCCCAAGGGCAATTCTAGGGATGTTTCAGAAGTCTCCTTTTCACTTCATGGGAACCAGAGTCTCTGGGAAGATCATGCCCTCAGTCTTGCTAGTACAACTGGTAGGTCTAGTTAAAAGCTGATGTAAAAAGCTGCAGCACAAAGGAAGCCATTTGTAGGGAAACTCAACAATGAACTTTATTGGTCCTGCTACCAAACCTATTAACAAAGCTATACATGCTGTAGCATTGTGTCCAGGCCTGGGTTTTGTTAACCAGCTACTGACATATATATGGCCCAGGGCGCTGATGTAACAGGTGCATTCCTCTTGCCAGGAAAGGGTTCAGTTCGGTTACCAGTTTCAGCTAGTTCAGTTTCTAGGTACCACTCCTTCAAGAGTTCCCTGGTGTAAACAGGGTCTCAGAAGTTTGTTGTACGGTGGGATGCACGTATGACATACGTGGCAGGGAAGCTCTGCTCAGGCCATGAGACCTGTGTGCCATGGAAGGAATCTGACTACTCTCACAACAGCTCTCATGGTCTGTAAGGTCAGACATCGTGGAGGCCAGATCAGGCTCCATCAGCTGGACTACCCCGCAATACCGCATCTTTCCGAGAGTGCTGTAAAGCCAGCATATGTGGCTGGCTCAGCCCCGCACCCACGGCTCCTGTATCACCATACATAGCTATCGAAGCAGAGTGCCTCTGTTTTATGCAAGAAACGAAGATGAGGGGTAGTGAATTCTAACTGTTTGCAATACTGAATTAATACAGGGAGCGATGGGTGTCTGTGCTTTGCTGTCACTGCACATGCCCCATATCCTTGCTCAAACACTGGCATTTTCACTCTCTGATATTTCTCTCTGCCAAATATGTTTGTTTGTATGAGTTGCACAGTGCAAGGTATGGGATCTGCCAGGATGTTCTTCTTGCCAAGGAAGGTGAAGCAAAGGGTTCATCAAAATGTTTCACCTTTTCTTTCTCCAAGAAGAACCAGTAACCTGGCACAAAAAGGACTCAGTTGGAAAGGGTTTTTTCGCCCACTCTTGCAGCTATGTGAAGAGCAGAGCTGCTCTTAAATTTACTGCTCTTATTGTAATCAGTTGATGTCCACATCTTCTTCTGTTGCCCTCAGCAGCAATCTCTCTTCCCTTTGGGCACGTTATTGATTCGTTGAGTAGGATTCTTTGGTTCCCATGTTTCTAAGGGAGGAGTAGCATGGTTCCACTTGCAGCTGAGTGCTGACCAAAATATTTCACAGATACAAGAAAAGATGGACTCAATCTTGCAGAACACTTCCTCCTGGAGTTGATCAGCAAGAAGGTAAGAACAAAGTTCAGCTTGAGGTTCAGCTGAATGGTTGAAGGACTGGCAGTTGGAAAACAAAACCAAAGCCCATTTGCATTGTAACCCAAAAAATGCACCCAGGAAGCTTCTGAAGTTCCGGAATTAGTTCCTTTGAATTAGAACAGCACTTTCTATTCAAATAAAAGTCCTGAAACATGTGCTAAAACAAGTCCTTGCTAGCAGGTCCATTTTCTGCTTCCCCAGACATTAGTCATTATTAGCATTCTAGCCCAGAAGAGTCTCCATGTAGCAGGACTATCTTCTAAATTACTTTGGATGATAGACATAATGAAGTTAAAAATTTCACTCATCTTTGCCCTGTCATAAATGAAAGCACATATTATACTCATTCAAAAAATAGCTAACCATAGAGTTAGGTTCAAGTTACATTTTCAGTGTAGTAATGTTTATGCTGAAAAAGCCTGGATACTTTCTTGGAAGTAGTTTAATGATGTAAAATAGTCCATTAATGGATTTTGACTACTGTGCAGTTTTTAAAATAATGTCCCTTGTAATTAGTTGTTTCATCATTCCTTTATGTGCGTTGCTTATTGCAAATTCCAGGGAAAGAAGACTGCTGAGCTGATATAATGAGATAATATCCTTCACTGGCATAAGTAAGGCTATGAGATGGACTGCTACCCACATCGGTAATTATACATGCTCCGTTTCCACAACTCGAACCAGAATGAATACTCCACAGCATTTTACTGTCTCTGAATAACATTAACTGAAAAAAACAAGTGAGTAACTTGTTTACGTATTAGTATAGGAGGAAGCAACCTGAGCTGGCTATCCTTGAGTCTGGGGAGTCAAACTCATTCAGCGAGCACTTAAGGCAGGACTAAGGAGGAAAACCATTTTGCCATCTACATACTGTACTTACTGTGCCAGCTCTGCCACCCCGCAGGGGTGCCAGTTTCAGGTTCTACCTGCCCTGGGAAGTCACCAGAAGGCAGGGAGAGCATCACAGATTTGTCCAGTTGTGAGGTACAGGCTTTATAGGTGAATAAACTTGACACTTCCATCCCAT
This sequence comes from Bucorvus abyssinicus, assembly GCA_009769605.1. Taxonomy (NCBI): domain Eukaryota; kingdom Metazoa; phylum Chordata; class Aves; order Bucerotiformes; family Bucorvidae; genus Bucorvus; species Bucorvus abyssinicus. Next base: position 12,292,760 of record CM020042.1, read on the forward strand.
CTTCTCTGTAGGCTTTCAAAATGCTCCGGGAATAACGGTCTTAGGGTGAGAGAAGGAAGCATTTAATGCCAATTTTGACACGGCTTAAAAGGCAAAGATTTAGCTCATGGTCATATGGGAAATGGGTGCATCCAATGTCATCAGTGTGACCTTCTAGAACCATTTTGACTGATGAGTGGAGGCAAATCCACCTACTGCCTATCTGGCCACACTGACCTCTCTGGCAGCACAGCTAGTGCAGCTCTCTGTCAAGGCTTAGGCAGGATTTCTGGTAAAAAGTATGTGCACAGTCAGAGCAGCTCGATGCTGCGGGTAAATGAAGCCCCCAGTGGTCCCTGTGCCTGCACGGGGTACAGAGCAGCTAAAAGAAGGTCAGGCAGAAAAACACCGGATCGACCCAGCAGCTCCACAGTCCCTCCTTGTGGGGCTGCAAACAGGGCTGCAGGCTGTGCCCCAGGAGCAGGTACACTCTGCCATCACCTGCAAGCAGGGGTCCATCCTGCCACTTTGCCACCTGTGGCCAAAGACTTCCCCAGAGTGAGAAATAAGGATTGCATTTAAATTCACTGAGAAGAGTCTCTGCTACTTACAGCCTTTAAAGCTTGCACTGCAAAACCCATCAAAGAGTATTTGCTTTTCATTATGGCATTTTGGTGCTTTTTCAGTAAAAAAGCTTTGTCCCAAATACAGCCTGGAAACATCAAATGGAAATACATATTACATGAACAAGGAGTTTCCAAACAGATCTTGCTTTGGGTACTGCTTGCTGCAGCAACCCTGGCTGCTAGCAGGGATCGCAGCTGGAGCTCTTGGTGTCAGCTCTGGCCAGGGCTCCTGACAGCGATGGTGGCTGTATCAGCCCTGTGCCTCTGCCCATCCCAACTCCAGCTTCTCAGCCTCTCATAGCCTTCTCCTAGCATTAGAATGCCAAACACAAGTTTTGTAATCTTTACCTGACCATACTGCTTTGTTTTTTCCCTCCTCTTCCTCCTGTCCCACTTTCAGGTGCTGACCAGCACTGGCAGTGTAGCGGCAAGGGCTGGCTTTGGTGGTAGAGACTGTGGGACAGCTTGTGTACAGGTACCAGCCTCTCAGCCAAACACCTTTCTACATAACACAGAGCAGTTTGAGTGCCAGCAGCACTACACCGGCTGCAGGATCTTCATGCCTAGGAAAAATATGAATTACAGTGACCAACAACTTCAGAAAAAAGAAAAAAGTTGTCTGAAATGTTTGTGCCTCTGCAAAATTTTGGTTTCTGTAGAAACTTTTCCTTAAATATTGGATGCTCAGCTCTCCTTGCCCTGTTCCTTGCAAGGTCTAATGCTTTGCTGAATGTACAGCCCCTTGAATTGATGGGCTTCTCTAAATTTTCCTTCTCTGACCAAGTCATAATGTATCCTGTATTTATCAAAAATAGCTAGAAATGCCATCCTCTCAATCTGCACATCATGCTTTTACAAAGCTTGAAAATATTTTTCCTCTGGTATTTATTCATTTTGCTGTGCTCTATATCCTATTAGATGATTCTGCTGCAGATTCAGAAATGAGAATGGTTCCACCTCCCTCGCACACAGCTCCATTTCTCTTCTGTTTCATTTCCCTCAGGGTCACCGTTAGGTGATGATACGCAGTAATGTCCCCAGTGAGGTGCTGTTTCCATTAGCTTTCCCCTTCAGAGGTGGTCAGAGGTCTGAATTCTCATATGATTTGTTTTCTCAGCTACTTCAAAAATAAGGTTCAGTTCTGATCCCTCTTCTACACAGAAATGCTTCATTTTCAGGTATTTCTGTCTCTTTATCTCTGGTTTTAAAACAAGAAATGTGTTTTGGTGTATGGCTTTTTTAAATCAGCATTCAATAAAATCTGTTTAAAAATGGTTATAAAGGAGGAAGAAATCACATGTCAGAACACAGCATGCACATCCCCTGTTAAGAAGACCACAGAAAATGCTCTCAGACACATCTACGTGAAATGCAGTGAGAAAGCAAAAGAATACCTCCTCCTGTGGAGCACAAAGCATTTTCTGTTGATGGGTAAATGTATAAGCTCCATACTGAAATGATGCAGTCGGTACAGTAGATGTAGCCTTTGCTGAATCAAACATGATTCAATATCCAGCGTGCTTTCGGTCATGCTATTTTGGCAACTGCCTTTGGGGGAGGAGAGGGGATGACAAACCAAGTACTGCAGGTTCCCATTCTTCCTGCAGTGAAGGGTCATTTGAAAGCTTATATTCTTTCAAGCACTGAAATGGCTTTTTTTTTTTTTTTTCTGGTCATGAAATTCTGACATGTGGGGACACTTCAGAACCTTGCTGCACTTTACCTTACAAGCTTACAAGAGTGGTTATTCCCTTAAAGTTAATATTACTTGGTAGACTTATATTGGCTCTTCACACCACTTGAGGCTCATGGTAGGGCTTTGTGAGAGAAGCTGGGGACAAATGGTCCTGTACTTCACAGCCATGGACCTTGAATAAACTGTGGTGGAAGTGGGTTTGGAGACAAATTAGGGCTAGCGTCTCAGGGAAAGCCATGACCCAGAAGTTTGGAGGAGGGGGTTTAGACGTGCAGTGACTGTTAATGGAAAACCAGAATTATTGCTCATATAGTCAAACTTACAAGTAAGTGTCAGAGCTGGGGTGAATTTCAATCACCAGTCCTAGCTGTATCTAGTTTTGTTGATCTTTCCACTTCTATGTTATGTATTTCCTACAGTTACCTACATTTAACTAGGTGAAGAGTCAACAATAGACATTATACTGTAATTAAAGCTGGATTAAACAGTATCATTTTCAGCAGAAAATACTTTTTTTTTTTTTCTGAATTGGCATCTTTTTCTTTTGAGCAAGTCTAATTGAAACTCCCTATTTGTTTAGAATTGAATATATGAATGGATGAATGTGTGAAATTCTCTGTCCTCGCGCTCCTTAGGTGGACGCCTTCTCCCAGCTGTATTGTTGATTACAGTCTGACATTATCCGAAGTTGAATTTTCTCTCCCACAAATCTTCTTTTCTCTGTTTCAATACTGAAGAAAAGCAAGTATCAAATGTCAAGGTTTTTTTCCAGAGACAGAAATTTTTCTCAAACTCCTGATGTTTTGATACATGGTCTGGATTCCAGAGAAGTATCAAATTCTTCTGTGAGAAATTTCAGTTTGCAATTGTCTCAAATTTAAATGAAAACCCCAGCCGAGCTGAATTGTTATATTTGTTTTGAGTAACTAAAATTCCATTTAAAAACCTAGTAGTCTGGTTCCTTCTGGGGAGCAGAAAGTTGTGGAAAAACACCTCTCAAACTGTACCTAAGTTAATGTGGCACATTATCAAAGCACTCAAACAGAGAAGGTCCCATCCTGTGCAGTTTGATTTTGGTAGAGTGACTGAAGCATACTCTAAACATGGGACAAATAAGTCCCAGATCTCAACGGTTTTAGAGTTGCAGTCTGTTGAGCTGAATCAATTACCAATGGAGGGTCATTCAAAGACAGCAAAACATTTAAACTGTAATTTCTCATTTTGCAACAATGAGTCAAATAGCACTGCACAAGCTCATCTTCTGCATGTTTTTGTTCAATTTCTATGTTTTTTAGCGCTGGTGGTGTTAGCTATGAACACGCAAACCCAATACACATGTTACATATTTATTCTATTCCAAGGTCAAGATTTCCTGAGAGGATAGAGATATACAAATAACTTACATTTGGTATGGCTGGGTATTCAAGCAGTAGTGCTATTGTCGGTGATAACAAAAGACAAAACCTCAGTCTGATACTTAAGGCCAGAATATGTTGGTTTTTGTATCTTTTATAATATGAAAGAAAAGAAATTTTATCTTCTTTGGGAAAAATCTTTATTTCTCTGTATGTTTAGCTCATGATACCTGCTTTACAAAATGGTTCAAGCGGCCTCTGCAATGAAAGATAAGCATTAATGTTCCTACTGTATTAAATACTATTTCTTTATATACATCAGTATCCAGAAATCATGTCTTTCTTGATAGGGAATCACTGGGTTTTGTTTTTAATTATAAGGTCCTTATGTTTCAGTAAACAAATTCTGACCTCAGTTAGGTGCTGGTTTAGGGCTCTCTTTGTAAAAACAGCTGTTTGGGAGTTACCACTGCCTTTTTCTTCATTCTGTGCGTATGCATTGTCATCTCTAGTTTGTGAAACTTGAAGTCCAGTACATGCTGATGAACATTAGTGTGCACAAGCACTTCTAATTTCTTTGTCATCTGCTAAGTTTAGAATTTTACAGATGAGCTAAGATAATCCATACTAGAAAGACAGAGTCCTATGCATATTTTTTGTTCTATCACATAATAGTCAGCTTTATGTGAAACCATTAAATAGCATTAACCATTTTAAAGGATTTTTGCATCATTTCCTCCATTTAGGGATGTGTTATGCCCTGAAGTAAAGTGCTTTCTAGGGAAGGGAATCAGACCACATTCATGGGTCTGCAGTGCTCACGAAGCCGTGGTGGATGACAATATACTGGCCTCATATTGTTGCCAAGTGTGCTGGGAAAAACCGTCATCGGTGGAATTTCATTCAGATTTTTGTTCAAAACCCGGCTCAGTGCACTGGAAACAAAGGCTCCCAAAACCTTATAGCTCAATTCCTAGTCTGTTCAGTGGGGGAGGATAAAGAAGGAGCCAGTTTTTCTCCTGATCCTTTTCCTTCACCTGAGCTCGCAAGAAATGCATTTGTTGAGAGTTCAAAGGCAAGTGTTAAGCCAGCCAGGATGTGCAGTAGTTGGACAGTGCAGGAGATAAAAGGTGAGGCAAGACCTGCCAGAGGATACTCATGGATCGGAGCCAGCCTGCGGAGCAGAGAGGGTGCACAGGGTTAAGGGACAGAAGTTGAGTATCAAATAAGGAAGGAAAAAGAAAGAAGTCAGAGAGGAAGGAATGGACAGCACATGTCCGGGTACCAACCTGCTCTCCAGCACCCAAAAGTACAACACTGGCTGCTACTGACCCAGCGGGCTCTGCCTTCTGCTCCTGCTTCCCACTCAAACCAAAGGCCTCTGTTCTGATGTTCAAATGCCTCTTCAGGGACCGCTCCGAGCAACACAAAGATGGTTTCTGCTTCTGTGCTGCTGATCTGCCAGATTTCAACCAAATCTTGACTGATTAGTGGAAACTTATGTCACTGGGAGGAGCCATCAGTCTTGTGAGAAGCGCACTGAGGTTGCAGACCTTGCTCTTGCAAGCAAAGATCTGACTACGGATCTTTATACACTGGGAGCTGAATGCCAAATGCTGTTCAGCTGCATGTCGCCTCTGCGATAATTTTCCTAGAGGTGCAGCACACCCGTTCAATCAACCAAACAGAAGTCTTTCCATTTTGTCTCTTGCATTGGACCATTTATATTTTATTTCAGCTTTCAGTTGTGTCAGGTTCAGGTACAGTCTGCCGTAGAAGTGGAAAAAAACTTGAGTTTTCTTTTCTCCTTCCCCCCACCTTCCATTTTATTTTTTCCATTATCTGGAATAAAGAATCCAGGTTCTCTCAACATCATCCTAACACGAGCCCTCTGATACTTGGAGTTTGCACAGACCCAAGGTCTCTTTAAACATATGATTGTCTCAGTTTAGTCTTTTATCTTCTTAAAGCAAGATTCTTGCTCTCATACCTGCAAAGGACAAACAGCTTGACAGAACATGCAAGGCTCAAAGAGTGGCAGGCAGAAAAAGAGTGAGGGATTTCCTATTTTTAACAAGTCATATTTTGAAGGCAGTGTCAAGATTTTGGAGACACTGATCCTAAACTTTTGGACATTTGGTGTTGGTAGTGGCACAAATGTCCAGGGTTCTTTTCTGAGAGGTAAATTACCCATACAAGGGCATTTAGCCGGTTAACCAAAATATGAGTTATTTTGCTGGTCCCTGACAGGATTGCAACTCAAACTGTTCTTGTTCAGGGAGATTTGTTTTAATATCAACCCTTCAAGCAGCAGACAAAAGAAGAAAATCAGGGTAAAATAAAGAACAAGGAGAATCAAATCAGTGTCCAGTCCAAATGGACAGTACAGAAAGAAAGAACTTCGAGGCAATGAGCCTAATCAAATTGTCCCTTTGTTCAGGTCATGTTGTATAGCCTGAAAAATACCAAGGAAATCCAGTTCAATCTACTGAGCATTGAAAATCCACCAAAACCTTTGCATATAGTCCAGTGAAATCTTAACCACAGGCTGCCTGATTTTCTATTTTAGTATGTTACTGTTTAACAGGTCCCCGGATGGTAAACAATTCCAGAGAAAAATGATTTTTTTTTTTTCCTCCTCTAAGCTTTTTAGCAGTAGCAGAGCAGGTTCCATAAATCCTTTTTGCAGTTACCCCCAACTCTATCAGTTTGCTCTGATCCCTGATTCCATCACAGCAAGACTTAAGTCAGGTGGTTTCAGATCCAAACTATGATGGTTTGTCCCCTGGGGCAGAGCAGAGGGTATAAGGCCTTAAGATCTTGAGTCTCTTTCTTCTCTATATAGGAAAAAATCTTTCCATCTTCCTGCTTCTTTCTCCAAACACTCAGGAAAAGCCCAGCACTGTTTCAAACCTTTTGATTCCTATTTTCCAGGGAAGATATTAGAGAAGGCAAATAAACTTTGTGCACTTCTGAGCCTGGGAATTTGGCTACAGGGAAATTCTACCCTAAATCCAAGCATTCCTGTCAAGACTTTCAAATCACAAAGGTGTGATTAGTTATACTGGTTTTGGCTGGGGTAGAGTTACATTTCTACTTAGTAACTTGTATGAGTAACTTGTGATGAAAACAGTGTTGCTAACAGAGGGATGTTTTCATCATTGCTAACCAGTGTCAAGGCCTTTTCTGCTCCGTGTACCACTCCACCAGCAAGTAGCCTGGGGCTGTACAAGGAACTGAGAGGGGACACAGCCGGGACAGCTGACCTCAACTGACCAAAAGGATATTCCAGACCAGATGATGTCATGCTCAGCAATAAAATGGTTGTGGGGGAGTGGAGATTGGCCAGGGCTGCCACTGCTCTGGGTCTGGCTGGGCATCAGTTGATGGTGAGCAATGGGAGTTTTTGCATCACGTGTTTTTTCTGAGTTTTGTTTCTTCCTTTCAGTAGGTTTTTGGGGTTTGTTTTTTAATTTTAAACTGTCTTTAACTCAGCTCTCAAGTTTTTTTCATTTTTAGCCTTCCAATTCTCTCCCCATTCCCCCACCATTGGTCGGGTGAATCAGTGAGTGACTGTGTGGTGTTTACCTGCTTATCGGGCTTAAACCATGATGCTAGTGAGGTCACTTCAATGACTCAGAAAAAATGGTCTAAAAAAAGATACTGACTAAAGGCATTAAACTTGAGTATCTTACACAGCATAATGCTTAATTTAACATCAAAGTCACTCAGCACTGAATCAGGGAGGGGGTCTTGGGTTTGGTGAGTTGGCAGTCTCATATCACATCCATTGATCTTCAGTGGTGCATTGGTTTTCCCATTCCTATAAACACTTACAAAGTACAAGAATGAAAGAAACTACCTCCAGAGTCTTCTAAACAGGAAACAGAGTCAGTCCCCATGTTTCATTTTCCTCCCATTGAGGATGAACTCTAGCTCCAATAGACTAATTCTCTTATTCCAACAAGCTGCCAATAAAGATCAGATCTGCAGTGGAAGCATTAATATCTATTCCCACAACAACTGACAAAGGAGATTTGCTGCCTTTGTTGCATTTCAACAGGTGATGTGTGTCCTTGACATTTACCAGTCTCCAGCAAATCTTTCCCTCCTTCCCATTAGCTGCAGCACTGTTGATGTGGCTGCACTTTTGCTTCCGTCCACCAGCTGCCTGCGGGTCCATGAAACTTGCAAGGGGAGCAAGGAGGAGAATTTGAAAGGGGTAGGAGAAAAATAAAATGTCACTTGGGGAAATTTGTTATGGAATCCTGGTCCTTGGCTCATGCATGAACAAATCCCAAATCATACTTCTGATAAATCTTAGCAGGGAAACAGAGTGGGTTCAAGGTTACCATCTTTGAAAAACTGAATTGTATTTTCCAGTAGAATACCTCTACTGCAATTCTTACTAACTTACATATTCACAGAAATAAAAGATTACCGCCAGCTCCGTCAGACACAGAATAGCTATTCAAGCATAAAAGTGTGCCCTCTTGCAAGCATTTCTATTCCCAGGGTGAAAATTCAGGGTCTTTTTGAGACATCAGTTTGAACCACCCATGAGGTGTAGGATCCTTTTCTTGTCCTTAGGGGACATTAAAGAAAAGCTAGGCAGAAAATCAGAGATGTTTCATTTATTTTGAAAATGTTCATCTCTCAAAACTGGAACTTTTTCACAAAGAGAAGGGTGTCTTCAGCCAGTTTTCGACAGAGGCATTTCTCCGCCCTCTGTTCTCCCAGAACTGGATTTTAATCCAGAGCCGTGATGCCTAAAACCAACTGCTTCATTGTCTCTTCTTTGCACAAGAGGAGAGTCTGATTTGGAAGCTGCAATCTTCCTTTTTCAGAAATTTAACAGGAAACTCGGCCCCAGAGCCACCCTTTCCTGTGTGGAGTGTTGAGAGGCTGAGCAGTTCTGCCATGCGAGGAAGGGCACATGGGAGGCTGAGCACACGTTCTGCCATGCAAGGAAGAGCATGTCCATGTCCTGAGATACCACGTATCTTCTCACATTGATTTGTACTTCTTTGCTTTGTTTTCCCCATGTGGTACCTCGGCATCTCTGGGAGACAGCTCTCAGAGACATCTTCCTGAGTGTCACCACTGCCACTCAACGCCAACGCCAGCTTGTGTTGAAGCTAACTTGAGCTGAAGGACTGACAACCTCTGTGTTCCCTGTATTTATCAACCCCAGCAAACTGCTTAGTCCCTGCTATTTGGACCAGTCCAAGGCCCCGCTAACCTTACATCTGCTCCTCAACCTGGCCTGACATTTTGAAACCCGCCTGTGTTATTCATAAAAATGACAACGCAAGAAATATCATCTTTTCCCCGCTGAAAACTCAAAGTTAAAAGCCATCACAGCTGCTGCAGAGGCTTCACCAAAAGCCGTATCAGCAGTTTCTGTTTTAAAAACATTTTTTTTTTTTTTTTACCCAGTCACACTGATGCAGCTGCAGTTTTCGGCAGAGCCTTCTCTGTGGCTGATTTGCTGTTTTCTCTCACTTTCCATTAAAAAACATCTAGGGCTTTCAACACCTCAAGACTTAGTTTCTGAAACTCTGAAAGCGAAGGTTAAATATATCACAGCACCTGGCAAAGCTCTATTAGAGCCAAGGTCAAGTATTTTTCATTTGTTATGGAGGAGTCTTTGTTCTCCTGCATTCTGGATGCCAGCTGGAATTACCAAAAGTTACCTGAAACTGGCTATGTCGGTAATGCACTTTGAGTGCTACCTCAGTGCTAATAGGCGCTACCTGATAAATTTGGATTGGTCTGCCAAAGATGATGGCAGTGGGTCCAAACCTCCTGTGGTCTTGAAGGCAAGCAGGAGCTGGTTGGTTTCATGAGCAGGTGGGAACCAGTGGTTTTCACAAGTGGCACCGCTAGACTGCGTACCATGGGAGGCAAAGACTTGCTGGAGTTTGTGCTGCTTCCACAAAGTGCTTCCTCTCTCTAGTCAGTCACCTCCACTTCCCTCAGAGGCCACTTGGTTCAACTCCTCCCATCCAAGGTCTAGGTTCCCTCAGAAATTGAGACAACTGTGCAATAGCTGCTCAACATGTGGAAAAAGGAAAGTGTTGGCTCTCATGAGCATAGCGGTAAGAGGATGTCCCCTGCTGATCTGAGACCTTTAACAGCCTGGGCTGGATAAGAGCGGATGGCCAGGCCAATCGCTGCAGGGCTTTACAAGGGGAGCCCTTCACAACAGGACAGGGAAGGCTGTTTCCATGCCCTGGGAATTGTGGTAGTCCTACAGCAAGGCTTTGAGAAAACCTTGTGGAAGAGGGAAGAAAAATCACCTCTTAGGACTCTTAGTGATACGACAAAGAAAAGGAAGGGAGCATGTCATCAGCTTAAAGATTTTGTTTTCCTTTTTTTCCATGTACTTTTGTGCTGTTTTCTTGGTTGTTTTCTTGTGCGAGTGCAGTTCCCACACATCTCAGAAACAAATGGATGGGTGAAACGAATATTCTTCTCCAGCTGCCCTTGATATCAAAGCAGAGATGAGTACTTTCTAAGGTAAAAGGCACAAAGACTGATTATCTAACACCACTGCTTGACATCTAGCTTCTGCATCCAGGTGTATGGAAAGATACTACCTCTTCCCTGTTCATGTCAGCCAGTGTCTGTGCTAGTGGATGTGGCAGGATGAAAGTTATTTTGTGGGGTTTGTGCAATTCAGTGAATATATTCTAACAACAAAAAATTGAAACAAAAATATAATTAAAAAATCACCAGTAGTGAGAAAACATCAGTGACACCATCCTATATCTTCATTATTATAGTAGGTGTCTGAAACAGCAACACAAAGTGGTCTGAACAGAGAAAGATGAAAATCAGTGAATGGTGGTTTGTTACATGGTACATTTTCTTCTTTCTGCTCACTCCATTTCTATCAAGCAGGACAGATCAACTCATTTGTCTGAGCGTATCTCTAAAAAAATTCCTACTGTAAGGGCATTCCCAAAGCAGAAGCTCACCTGACATAAGATTGTGAGAATACGAGAACTTCAGTGCTCAGTCAGATAGATCAAAGGTCCGTCTAGCCAATGTCCTGTAATAGCCAACAGCAGATGTATGGAGGAGAGCAAGAGGTTAGAGAAAAATGTCTAGTGATGTTTCTCCAAAATAACCTTCCAATCTCCAGCGATTTGTGGCTCAGACATCGTCTTTGATGAGTTTGTTAGCTGAACTTTTCCAGTTCTCCGAATTCCTGCACAGTTTTAGTACTCACAATGTCTTTTTATAAAGAATTCTTTTGCCCAACAACACCACGTGGAGGAACCATCTCCTTTTTGTTCGATTATAATCTGCCACATGCCAGTGTCATGGGATGCCCCCTCACTCCTGTACTGGGAGAGGGACAATCTTCACTTTCTATTTGTCCTCTCCATGGCACTCAGGACCATATACACCTCCAGCATATTTCCCCTGTTATTTCTTTTCAGGTTAAAGATGTCTCCCCTTGTAGGGAAACAACTTCATACCTGTGCCAGCCTTCTCTGAGCCTTTTCCAATTCTGCCATGTCCTTTTTGAGAAGGGCAGCCAGAACTGTGCACAGTGTTCTGGATACAGATGTACAATGAATTTAGACAATTGTATTCTGTTTTCTCTTTTGTTCTCTTTTTCTTTCCCCAGCATTTTTAACATTCTTTCTATTACTAAACACTGAGATGGCATTTTCATAGGACTGTCTGCTATAACCTTTTATTCTTGAATAGCCATCTCTGAGCCCATAATATTATATGTGAAGTTATCAAAGGGGGTTTTTTTATGTGCATCACTTAATCTGCACTAAATTTCATCTGCTGGGTGGCACCCAACCACTCCATCTTGCAAGATCCTTCTGGACAGTTCCGTCGCCCTGCTACTTATACTTGAAACATTCTGTATCTGCTATTTCAAAGAGTAGAACATGTAGGTAATTACAATTTAATTTAAAAAACATATTAAAATTAAATATATATCAGAGGAAGCAATAACCACTTGATCTAGTTTGTATATTCAGTAATGCCAAGCTTTGTATTTATTGCAAGTCTGCAAGAGAGGATGAGAAGCTTTTCCTGGAAATGGCAGGTGATGTGCTGGTGCGTAGCGGGTGCATGTGGGGTGTGAGCTGGGGCAGTCTCATGTAAGTAATCCATGCTCTCTGCTTACTGCACTATAAATAAGCTACTTCCACTGGTTATTATTACTGCAGTAGGACCAGGCTGCACATATGGGCATTGCATGTGCAGCTCAGAGGTGTCTCAGCAGATGTAGCCAACACTTGAAGTCTGAAAAAATCTGGAATCAAGTGCCTTGTTCTTGGGATTGAAATATTTTTAAATCTATTTTAAATAACATTCCTCCCACCCCCCACCCCCAACCCCCTCGGAAAAATGCTGTTTGGAATGAATAATTGTCAGTTAGGGAAAGGATGGAGAGCAATGATCCTATGCTCACTCTGTGGACTTTGACACATGAGTTTTTTCTTCCCTTCCAGGCTCTGAGCCCTACATGGGGCACAAGCATGTCACAGAGGGCGTACACAAGGAATTCCCAAGTTCTTTTCCTTGAGTCCTGTGTTACCAGAGTATCATGAGTCCAAGGGAGAAAAGGACCCATAGCTGTCCTTGTTCTGAGCCCTGAGAGCTATAAACTCCCACATTCACCATGGAAGTGGGCTTTAATCTGCAGCATTTCAGAAACAAAGTACAAGAAGAAAATATGGAAGTTGATTGAAAATTATGAGGAGGCAACCTAGGCTTCATCAAAGACACCTTGTAGAAGCATAAACTTTTCCCCTCTGGCTTCATAGGGATGATTTAACTGCCAGGATGCAAAGAAAACAGAAGCTAATTATCAAATGAACATTGTCTTAATATGTTAATGAAGCGGTTTTGCTAATAGCGAGAGACCTGAATTTTAATACATTTTAAGAGCTCCTTGATTACGTGTTTGTTAGTTGTTATGATCACTTTAAATTATCTGTGCATGGCTTTATAATGGGTTAAAAACTGTATTAAGCACTGTATTCTAAACAGGCCTTGATGAGGCAGGTGAATAGTGCAAACATTGTCGCTAGGAAATTCACTTCAAAAGAAATGTAAACTAGTTAACCTAAAACGTGCCATCAGATCCACAGCCACACTTAGCAAGGGAAATAATTTTTAATCTATCTTCCAGCTACTTCTTCAGAAATGTTTTTTTCTCATGAAAGGAGTATTCCAGGAACCTAATAGCTGTTATGTTGGAGTATTTCTGTATGCAGTATAACTGGTCTCAAAACGTATTTTGCTGTTGGATTTAGAGGAATGACTGAAGTAGTTCCAAATACACTGAGTTAATCCATCCTGTCCTTAGTGATTACAATCAAACCCTGTTTTTTTGTAATCCGGTTATCCACAGATACATGTGTTTTGCTCTTCTCCATTCAAAGACTCTGTAATTGTCGTCAAGCAGGTCCGGGACTAGTACAAATCAAAATACCTTCTGCAATGACAACAGCATGAAAATGTGCACACGTCCATGGCACTTTTCTGTTAGAAAGCCTCTTTGTCCCTTTTCCCATAAATTTTATTTTTAAGTCAACCTGGACCATTACCCTTTCTTCTCTAACTTATTTTCAGTGAGCTGGAAAAGCCTTCTATTGAAGGGTTCCCGATGACCACCTATTGCTCCTATGGAGCCCGGCAACTGAACAGGATCTGCTGCTCCAGAAATGGGTGACTGTTACTAGTCCTCTGTCTTCACTTTCTGCAACTTCTTGAAGCAGCCAAACAGAGGTATCATCTCCAGGAGATAGCCTCCAGCCCTTGAAAACCCATTTTCAGTCAAAACACTGACAAAAAGCCAGCATGGAGTCTATGTGGACAGAGAAGTTGCAGCTTCTGGACTTGGCCGTCCAGTGGACTGGGCTGCTGTAACAGTTTGATGAGCTTCTGGGCTACCTTAGAGCACCAAGCCCTGGCAGTGCCTGAGTACTGAGCCAGTGCTCTCCACCCCCTCACGCTTGGGTACCTGACTTCATTTAATTCTGCTGGATCAAGTCCATGTAGTGGTGGACACAGACAAAATCTTAAGGTTAGCAAAGGGAACTGAGACTATCCAACACCAAAGCCATAAAACCCCGCTTACAAAACCACCAGAGAGGCTACTGAGGTACAATGTACTTGGCTTTGACAGTTTGTAAAATTAAATATGTGTATTATGTGAGCTAAAGAAACTGATACAGGGTGATGCTACTGGGTTTGTGATATGAACTTTCTCATATAATTTGGAACCATAAGTATCTCCCTATTTCTTGCACCTTTGTGCCAATTTGTCAGAGGAAGGAGGAAACACGATCTGATTTAACAGCCTTTGAAAAGTCCTAATTGCCTGGCTTGGTTTAATTTATTTTTAGGTCATGCTGCCCTCTAGGGGATTAGACACAGAGCGAGGGAGTTCTGCATAATTTTTTAATTCACAAGAAAAGACATGTCTTCCTTTGTACTGCAGTAGGACATAATAATCCATGTATAGAGCTCATAATTTAGCATTTTAAGTGTAATTTGTGTTCCTTTTCTTGGGAAGTCTCTTTCATAATTAGCATCATTAAATCAGGAGAACTTTCCCCCTGATTTCAGGTGGTACTGAATGAGAAGTGTGAGAAAAGTTACATACTCTTAAATACCTTGTGTGGAAGACACATATATTTGTGCATGAAACATAATCTTTCAGTCAATGTTTTTTTTTAAAGAAAAAAAACAACAACCCCCCACCTTTTTAAAATGGGACAAAGAGCAGCAAATTCACCATATCAACACTTGTGAGTGTTTTTTGATGGAAAATAAACGTAAAGAGAAGGAAAATGAGGAGGAAAATGAAAGTTTGGAAGAAAGAAAGAAAATCAATAGGAATAGTGGCCTTTAGGTGGGCTGAGAAACTCACAGGCTTTTTCAGAGATGGCGACACTTTGAAGGAAGGAGAGTAACCTGCAAAGGGCTAAAAGACCAGACATCCAGTTGCCTAATTATCTTCAAAAATCAAAATATTAATTCTAAAATAGCAGCACTATCTTGGCTGGCCAGATTGAATTAAGACACAAGGCTGAGCTCTGGGGATGCCTCACCAGGTCATCATTGCATTTTGTGCTCTGCTAGCTGGACCCAAATCTGCTTTGCTGCTTGGCTTTTTTCCTTGATGCAGCCGGGTCACACAGCAGCAGAGTTTCCTATTTTTGGAAAGAGGATCTTGGTCCAGCAGCTTACAAATCCCTGATCTGGGGCATTTTGGGGATGAGGCCTTCCTCTAGGTTTTCACTTGGCTGTGAGAGTCTTGGCCAATAGTCCCTCATCCTGCTCATCAGTGTTTCAAGGCAGATATTGTGGGAAGTTCTCATTTTGCCCTGATTAATTTTAATTTTACTGTGGAGTGAGTAATCTGAGGACTGCTACATGCCTCCAGTTTCTTGTTTGTTATCCTCCCAACAGCAGAGTAGCCATCTCCTGTGTCCACCTGCAATTACAAATACATCAGTCTGTTCTGGCCTCTTCCCATCCGGGCTTTTAGGAGATGTTAAAGCTGTCAGCTTTACACTATCAGCTTTCCCATTTCAATCTTAGTATACTTAATACTGTGGCATGCTGATGGTTCATGAGATACTCACCTACCCATCGTCTAGCTTCACTCAGCCATGCTTCCCTCCCCTCATTTAAAGCCTGGGTCTACTTTATAGAGTTTGTTCTTATTCCTGGAAGGATAAACTGCTGAGCCTTCTTAGGCAAAATCTCTCTTACATGCTTTCTTCCCTGGCCATAGCAGTGGAGGCTCATCTCTGCAGCATTATTTTATTTGATCAGGACAGCCCTATCATATGATTTGCTTTTTTCAGGCTTATACAGCCTGGATCATAGTCCATGGCATGCCAATGGCTCCTGCTTCCACTTCTAGTGGCCCAGCATGTCATGCTATGCTCAGTGGCTCCAGAGTAACTGGCTTTTCTGAGTTGTTGCTGATTCTCACTTTATCATATCAATATCTCAGGAGTGTGTGTAGCCTCATATTCAATTTTCTGTTTAGGAATAGTATCTGTATACCTTAGCTCACAGTTTGGTAGGTCCTTCTCTTACAAACACTAGTAACCGCTGATGCTAACATTGTATGGTACTTGTCCTGAGGCAGTGCAGTGACTTGGTGGCTTGTCTACCTGCTGATGTGCCAGAACCTCGTCTTAGGGTCACAAACTGGAGTAATATCTGGCCTGGGCAGTTTGAGAAATACCTCCTGTACTAGGCTGGAAATTCACTTCAGTGCTCTGTTCAGTCTGGTTTGTTCTGGGTTTGTGTAGATGCTCCATTTAACTGGGAGCACGTTCCCGCAGGAATAGAATAGCTTTTTCTGTGCTAACCTGCTTCCACCAAGGCAAACAGAAGAGTCATTACAGGTTATTCATGTCCACAGGAAGAAATTTCTAATATTGCTCTGTATCTATAGCCATTGCTTTCACCAGTCATGTTTATCTTGCTGTTCAGTTTCCATGTTTGTGTAATTTGAACTGTTTGGAAATTATGTGTTCCCAATCACCCCTCTGCAGATCAACAGCATTTTGTTGTTCTTCCCCCAGACTGTGGAACGGGACCCTCCAGATCTAGAGGTGCCAGCACAAGTGCTCTCATGGGAAGACTCTGTGTTCTCCACCCGTGGATGTACCAAACCCAGCAGACTGTAAAGAGCCAGGGCTTGCTTTTGCAAAGTTATTTGTGGAAGTCTATCATCCCCAGAGATGTCCTCAGTTGCCTGTTTTGTCTGTCAATTAATCATGTTTTTTCATCCCTGTGGGTCCCACTAGCAGAGCTGTTCCAAACATGGATTTCAGCCTGTGTGAGAGGTAAGAATGAAGCTGCACTGGCTCCCCCATGAGATACTGGTGGTTGGAGGTGGTATGTTCTCGGCTGGCATTCGAGACATGGGCAACCAGAATTGGACTACACTCCTCTCCTACAACTGTGCTTCTCCCTTGGTTTCCATACAGGCAGACACTTTGAAGGGCGTGGTTGTGCTTGGGAATCCATATTCTGTGAGGAAATCCAAAACATCAATAAAAAGCCTGCTCTACTTCAGAAAAGGATTTAAACAATTAGAAATACCCTGCCAAAAATGTGGGAATGCCATGACTGCAGTTTGAAAAACCAAAGCAATGCTGTTGCACTGGCATCTTAAAAAGAATTCAGTGAGGCTGGGCAGTTGTCGGAGGAGTTTTTCATACTCCATGAAGCTGAGCTTGGTGTGCTGCCCCAAACAGGAAGAAGGCACAGAGGATAAACACTAAACTTCAGCGTTCACATAACCAGCTAAGAATCTGTGTGGCTCCTTTCAACGTAATTTAAGACACATTTTACATAATATATTTTCCTAGATCTTGCATGCCTGCATGAAGAACTTCTTGACTCCATAAGTGATTCTCTGATGAAAACAAACAAGGGCTGATGGTGACTAAAGAGCTCCTCAACACAAGAGCAGTGCTGCAGCCAGATTCTGCCACAGCCATTCTTACATTAAGTAGTGACTTAGTCTACAAGTAGGGTGTTTAGTCTCAGCCTGAGCACTGCTGGTGAAAGGTGCTACTCAGCCTGAAAAAGAACCTGCTTTACAACAAGAAATACAAGCCAAAACAACAGCTTCTCCAATCACAATGGTTGAGTGGGAAGGTTAAGATTTAAGATGCAATGCTTGAGTTAGAATTTGCCTTGGAAAGCAGGGTTAGATCCTCTTTTCTGCAGTTCTCAAAGCCTTCCTGCTTGCCTACTCTGAGGACTCTGTCTGTAAAACAGAACTCAGAGCCATGCTGTGCCCCACAGACCTGCCACTAACATTGCAGACAAGAATAAAATCAGAAAGCAATGGATCATCTTGTCTAGCCTCTATATATCAACAGTCACTTCATGTCCCTGTTAAGTCCTGTCTTGAGCCTTGAGTGGTTTGAGTGTGATTTAAACACGCCTTGCAGAGGGGCCTCCAGTCTTCATTAAAAGAATCCTTACCTTGGCTAATTACCCTCACACTTCCAATGACGTGCCCTGCTTCAAATTTGGATTTGTCTGGCTTTCAGCCTCCATTTTTGTTACGCTTTTCTGACCTCAATTGAAGAGATTTTTGCCTCTAGGAAGACTAGAGCACAGCTGATTACTGCAGAGGGTTCAGCAATAAGATCCTATATGTCTCTTCATGTAATAATCCCATGTGTCTCTAGGAAGAGATCTTTATGCTATAATGAAATGATCTTCCAATCTTGCTTGTGCTAAGCCCAGTAGAAATATTTTTTTAAAGTGTTTATGCTTTCACTTCTATCTTTATTGAATTAATTTGTGGCTTGTGTTTGCATGCTCTCCTGCAATATGATTTTGAAAATATGGAATCAGCCAGTAGACATAGTGACCTTGTACTGATCTCATCAAAGCAAGAGGTGGAGAGAAATAACTTTCTTTCTCTGGCTTTCCAACCCATTCTTTAAAACCCAAGGATTACACTAGCCTTTTTTACTCCACAGATGTACTGGCACCTGCCCCTGAACTCCTGGTTCACTAGATCTCTTTCAGACTCAGGGCTTCCCAGCTATCTTTTCCCTGTTCCTTCTGTAGGACCAGTATTTAAGAGTCCTTGATGTACCACTTCCCTGTGGCAGTATTCAAATGCATTTTCTAAAGGCTCATCTTCCAAAGGAACGTGGGCTGGTTTTTGTTGTTGCCTTTTCCACTCACAATATGCCTTACACTTGGGGTGCCAGGGATGGGAAGAAAGAATAGGGTGGCAGCAGCAACAAGCTGATAGATTAGCCCAGCCATCTTGCCATCATGTTATTGACAGAACAAAGAAAATGTTCTCTGTCATCCATGCATGTTTTAATTTGGGAAAAATAAAGTGAAAGGCAGAAAAAAATACCTTTTAAAGGAACTCCAGCTGCGCTGTGTGTGGAATGAGGCAATGATCTCACAGGGGAAATTCAGCGTTATTAGTTGATCAAAGACTACGTCAGAGTAAATAAGCCCAAGGGGCTACCTCATTTCTGGAACATCCTGGCTTTTGAAGCTTTGATTTGCAAACAAAAAGACATTTAAATATATTTGCGTATGTAACACTTATTGTTTACCTCCCCTAGGGAACAGCCTCTGGATAAGCAGGAGGCAGACCATGAACTTCAAATTAAAGTTAAGCAGGTGCTTAAGAATTTCCCTAACTGAAACAGGCCTGAACTATCACTCTAAAACTACAGGTCAGTGTAGGAGTTTTGAGACTGCATGCTTAGGCTTCCAAGTACACCCCTAATGGTGTGGGGAGCTAGTTTTCCCAAGTGTGAAGCGTCCAGCAACACTTCATCCTCGGCTAATCTACCCACAACACATGGCTTACCCCTATGTGGGTATCTTGTATACCCTTCCACTGCTCTGTCCCTGAAAGCTAATGTTTATTGTCCAAATAAGCCAAATAGGCTTAGGCATTTTTAAGCAGTCAAGGATGGCTTGATGCATTTAACTTGGTTACTGTACTATTTTTTTCCCTGCGAGGGAGGCTCTGACAGTATATTGCCATATATTTAGACAGCTCCTATCACAATGTGGAGCCCTCCTCCTGTTAAGGGGTTTAGATGTTATTGTGCTGTAGATGAATACTGGTGGTATATCTACATAGTAAACAAAAAAGGAAAAGGTTTCCATATGAAAAATGCTTAAGAGAATGTGGGGGCAGATAGACATATTTATTTCCATTATTTTTTCAGTCATTTGGTTTCTGATAGCAAAAGGTATTTTCCTTGAATTTAAGATCTGCTATTCTTTAATCCCCAGGAAAATAATTACTATCATTTAAGAAAATTATATTCTTTCTAATTAAGCTGTTTTCAGACAATTAAATTGCTTCCTGATTTTCATAATTGTCTCATCGCTAAGAACTACCTCTCTCCTGATTAGCAAGGTGGAAAAACCCAACGCTTTTCCTCTGTACAGTACTTGGCAGTTAAGAAAGAAGTCCCAGCGAATATACTGAGTCAGACTTTCTCCACAGAACCTGCCCTATACATGCTGCTCTACCTTCACAAAGTCAGATCAAATAGACAAAGGCACCCAGAAAGGTGACCAGAAAAGTACAAGGAAACCCGTTTGTGATAGTCCTGTGAGCTGGAAAGCACAGGAGGCACGGTACCCTGGGAGGCCGGGGTGAATTTCTCCATCACCTTCAGCTGTCAGACGGAGAAGAGTGGCTTCCCAGCCAGTCCCAGCCAGTTCACCTGGACATCCCCTGTCCCTCCAGTGGTCAAATCTGACACTCCAGATCTTACAAGAGCTGTATATGGCTACCTCTTCACAACACACTCTTGCTTCGTCCATTCCCATGTGCATCGTCTCCTCTTCTTTCTCTCTTTCATTTGCTTTCTCTCTCCTCTTGATTTCCTTCTTTCTTGCAGCAGGGCATTAGCTGTTAATGTAAGAAGTCTAACATTTGTTATGATGTACAAGTGACCTAGGGCGCTAAGTGTAACGGGGTCTAAGGAATACCATGTGTCTTTTGGCCTGAGAAAGGTGCATGGTGTAAGTCCTGTGTATCTTCCCATATTTAGGGTATGGTTGCCTGCAACTTCACGGAGACTGTTCCAAATGACCCAGAGGGTCAATTGCCTTAAATTGGATTTTGGAGGAAAATATGTGGATGAGGAGTCACCATTTCAGAAGGTTTATTGCTAATTAGAGATGCATACATTGTCCAGGGGTAATTATGAGAACTAAAGACCGTAGATTAGCCAAAGACTATGGACTAGAGCTATGTAATCGTGAAGGTGAGAGAACATACGATACATATGTACTAATGCCAGGTGATTAAGTTAATCAGATCAGACCCTCAGCTGGACATAGAAATGTTGCTAGAGCTACAGTGACAAACGCCATCTGAAGAGCTGGCTCACAATCTGTTTTAAAGGTCGGGCCAAGACTGAAGGGACCTTCCCACCACAACTAGCCACATGAGGGACAAATTATCTTACAGTAGAGTGGGCCTGCCTTTGAAAATGCTGAATTCAACAAATTTCATGACTTCCACGACTTTCACAGGACTGCCACTGTAATTGTTTCAGTGGCCCAGTTCTTGAAGTCAAATGATGAAGTGACAGCGTGTACAAATGTGCCATTTTAGTTCTCATTGAGCTTAACAAGCTCTTTTGAAAAGAGAAAATAGATCAAAAAACATTTAAAATGTAACAAAATTGTTCTTCAAAGAGAAACTGGGAGGCAAAAAAAAGGTTATCCCTTTCTTTTTAAATCTCATGATTCTTTACAGTGCCCTCATGAGATCTGACTCACTGATTTTTAACACTTGTGTGGCACTGTCTTGAAAATGCAGCATAGACTCATAAACATAAACACATTAATATAGACAGAAATATTGATTCATTAGAGATATTCATGGGAGTGTTAGATATCTCCTACAGACTCCTTCCTTTGATGCTCCCCACCAAAAGAAAGAAATCCTTAAAACAAACGGTTTTGCCTTCCTGATAGGAGGAGCTGGTTTGTTGCAATATCAACGGCCATTATTGTTACCTGCCTCTTTTGCCTTCCAAATCTGTCTTTCAAATTGTTCTCTGGTTTCATATGAACTTCATTTCTTCATCGATAATTTTGTAAGAGGAAAGGTAACAGCTGTCAAAGGTGAGGAGGGCTGTAGTGGCACAGCCAGCATCAAAAAAACCCACAGATGGCAGAGCAATGCTTGAGAAGGGTCAGTCCTGAGGGACACAGGGGTATGAAAATGAGGGAAAGATGCAATCAGTTAGTCTGTAGGTTTCCCCTGAGAGTCAAGCCTCTGTCGTCAGTCTCATTTTGGTTGTTCTCAGGAATACTGACACTCTTATACTCTTCAACTTTTCACCTTTGTGGAAAGTTTGCAGTTTAACAGCTTTAACTTACCAGCTTTGCACTTTAACTGCCTGTCTCAGAGGGTGGTTATGAAGTACAAGTAAGTTTTGTCTGTGGAAAAGAATCCTGCAGAAAATACCATGTGTGGGAAGTGATCCTTCCCAACACCTGCACTCCCCCTCTGAACCGAGGGCTGAGCTAGCTGGAGTATGTTGTAAGAGTGATACACAGATGATCAGTAAGCTCTTTGCTTGGCATCCCTTTTTCATTATGCTGCCATTTTAGAGAAATGTTTTTATAGCCTCTGCTTGATTTTTCATCAGATCCCTCCCTCCCTCTCTGTGAATCCTCCCTTCCTGCTTCCTACAGAATGTGGCCAGCTGGTTACTGCTAAATTTAAACCAAGATGTGCTACTTGTAACTCTCTTTGCTTCATCCACACAATATTACTAGCCTAACTCAGCTAGCAAGAAGTACTTCTATTTTGATGTGCACAGGGACTGTAAGCCCAGATGAAGGTCAATGAAGGCTGTTGCATAGATAGATAATGCTGACAGGGAGTGCTCTAACTGGTTTTCCGCAGGAATGTGCTGATTCAATGGAACTAGGACCTTTAAGGGGTATGTGTAAATTCTGCTCAGTATGTGGGATCATGATGGGAACTTAAAATTGGATGCCCAACGGAGGTCTGCAGAGTGGCTCCATGAGCAGCAGCAAAGTCCAGGTCTCCATCAGTGTTGTAATACTGCCGTGCGGACACACAACAGAACACCCAGCATCTCCTGTGAAATGTAAATCCTCCTTTCTTGTCAGGTGTAATTATGAGCAGCATACCATGTTTAAATAACCAATAAAACACGGCATCAACAAAGAAGCTGCTCTTTGCGTCTCTGAGATTCAAACAGCATCCAAGAGCTCAAACATCAAGGAAAAAACAGCAGGCAGCTTAACTCCCAAGATCTCTCCCCTGCTGTTGTTATCATTGACAATGAAGGCAGTGTTGTAAGTGCAGAGAGCAATGGACAATTCATGCACTTACCGCATCTTGCACTCTAGCTACAGGCGCGTGATTTTCTGAAGAAATGATGACAGGATCAAACATATTCTGGCAGATGCTCGCAAAATCAGAGCCCCTTTCACTCAGTAAATGACCATAAAAATGCTTTGAAGATGACAATAAAAAGTTATTTAATCATGTTCAAAACAGAAGCACCTGCCAAGTCAATATATCATTTTTTGCATGATTGGCTGGTACAGTGACAATAGCAAAAAATGCAAAGTGAAGCTGTTAGGAGCAGCTACTGGCCTGATTCTATAGAAGGCATAGCCTGATGGTGGAGAGCAAGAACGAGAGAAAAGGAGAGAAAAAGCAACAGAGAGAGTCACACGTACATTTCCGCAGCCTACTAATTTTTCAACTCTTCTCCCCAGCTGTTACAAGGTGCCCTTGGGACCTAGTCTGAGGATATCAATAGCAGTTCCCAGTTTCTGTGAAGTCAGTGCCAGAGGGAGAAAGGACAGTGACCAAACGGAGACCTAAGACAGCCTGGGTGATCTTTGTGCTGCCATAACGGAAGGGAAAAGTTGCTGGGGAGAGGGGTAAAGGTCTGGCCTTTTGATAGCATCGTTGTCCGAGGATGCCTGCAAACTGGTAGGTGGATGCTGCTAGAAGCAGAGACATAAATAATGTCATGTGTGGCTGGACAGATTTATTAGGCAGCCCAGGAAAGCCAGTACGGGCCCTTAGCAGTGTGGGCTGTGAGGCTACGTCATACAACAAAGAAGAACCCGTGCAGTGGTTCAGCCCCACCACTACCCTCACAGCTACATCTACCCAAAATTCAGCAGCTCTTCTAGACAAGCCATTTACCCGTGAACCATAGCATTGAAGATCTTTCCAGCTATATCTGGTGCAGTTCAAAATCACCTTTGTGACACTGATTAATTGAGCTCTTTCATGATCAGCTGAAATTAAAGTAGCCCAAGGGTGGTGATAGAGGCTGTTCTGGCACTTGAAGTCCACCAGGGTTGTAAATGTAGATGTCTGCATTTTAAGGTCAAAAGGGCTTGTTCTGACCAAGCACTGTTATCTCGAATACAGTATGAGCCATGAGGATCCCTGGGATTAATTCTCAAGACGAGGCCAACATCTATGATTAAACTAGAACATTTTTGTTCAAATATTCCTTTAAAATTTTTCAGAGTCAGGGAATTTGCCATCAAGTTGTGATAAAAATGGCTAATTATTCTCACTGATTAGGAGTCAGGCCAGATTTCAAACTAGGTTTTATCTAACTATTGGACCTCATTAAACTTTCCCAGCTAAACTGAAAGCTTGCGTTTACTGTGTGAGTGCTTTAACTTAGGCTGCTTCTTAAGTCTTTTTGGTAAGCTAGAATAAACAGGACACCTACCCCAACCTTCACTCCACAGGACAACTGACAAGCTTTCACCTTTCCTGCAGCCCTTGCATGATGCTTTTTGAATATTCAACACCTTTCTTAAACTGTAGGCACTAGAACAATATTCTTGTAGTGGCTTGAAATTCCAGTGTGCCCAAAATTCAATTGTCTCTTGCCAAAGGAACTTTTAAAACTAAAGCACTCAAAGCCAAAACCAATAATAAACTCTAGGTTACTCTGAAGCATAGATGAAGTTAGTTTTCAGTAGCCAAATTTGAAAAGACAAATGTTAATCACAAACATACGCATGGGTACTGTGAAAACTGGTTGGATATCTGGGTCGGAAGGTAACTCAGTGGTAGAATTAGCTTCTCAAGATTCTTCTATTAGGCATGAGTGAAAAAGATGGAGGTTTAAAAAGAAAAGATGAGGAGGGGAAGAATATTAACACAATCTCAACTTTCAGTAGAAGGCAGGTAAACCAGGCACAGAGGAGGCACTTGTGATGAAGGCAGAACTTCAATGCTGAAAGCACAAACAACAACATTAGTACAGTGTCCTGAGGCCAGTATAGGGAAAGTAAAGGGAAGAGCAGAGTAAAAGCAGCCATGTTCACCTTTTAACTGCACCTGCAAATAGCTCAGAAGGATGTTTGATAACATGGTGCTCTCTGAAAGCAACTGGGAAACAAAAGAGATCAGAGGGAGCCTCCAACCGGTGCCCAGCCAGCAGCAGCAGATGCATTTTCTGAAGTGTGATGACAAAGCAATCATCGTGGATGATAGTGTATTTTGCAAGAGGCAGATGTGTCCAATTAGGAGCTTTACGTGAGACACACAAACAACAGAAAGACAGAAATGAACAGCTTCCAGAAGAGCAGCTACTGGGTTACTGCACTAGCTACTGGGCATCTTTATGACCTCTTTTAAACAGCACTGGAGAAAACAGGATGAAAACTGGCACAACTGCCAACATCCTCAGTCCAGTGAGCCAACTGCCTTCACTGTTTAGAATCCAATTGTAAGCCTGAATATGATGAAAGTTAATCCTGATCTCATAGCTCCGTAATCTCTGCTTAGGGGCAGGTAGAGATCCCTTATCCCTATTAAATCTTATGGATGTGTAAGTGATTTTTTCATCATATTAATAATGTTAGTTACCGCTGATCTGAGCTACTCTACTCCTGTGTGATACTTGAGCAGAGCTTTATGCTTGAGGAGCATCAAGCAACTTTTCTGATGTGGGCAACTCTGCATCCACTGCCTCCTTTCCCACAGGAAGTTCCCTTTTAACTAAGATGACTTAGAATCCTCCTGGAAGTGGTGTGAGGTGCCTGGGGTCCTTCTGTCATTGCTGATGCTGGCAGCACTTGACTCTTTGCCTGAATTTTTTTTATGTCAAGCAGATGGAGTGGAGTCCTTGCTTTGCAATTCTTTGGTTATGGCAAGAGTTCCGAAAAGAGACCACTCTTGATGGCCAATATGTATGGGAGGACCAGTGCTCAATGGTTGGAAGCAACAGCTGAGGAAAAGGAAAATACACTATCTAGGCTTTGGATGAAAGGGCTGAGTACCATTACTAAGGCTCAGAAACCGCTATTCCTTTCATCCTTGCTCCTCCCATCTTCTCAAGAAGCAACAGTTATTGGGCATTTGATTCCAGTAAGATACTACCTCCATCAATGAACTGTGGCTTTGAAGGGCAGTGAGCACCGGGAGAGCCAGGCCTGCGCTCCTCCACAGATGCTGCTGGGCATCACCGATTTCTGACAGCAAAGTGAGCTCACTGTCCCCCACCAGCATCAGCTCAGCTATAACCAGAGGTGGGAGGCTTACTCCTACCGAGTGCTACAAGGCAGGAGGGGCTGAAAAGTCCAAAGACTTTCCACAGACCTGACTTGCATTTAGCTAAAAGCGCACAGGTTATTATTAACCCAGACACATACTGCAAGGCTGCTAAGAGCCTTTCCTAAGTCGGTGATAGGAGAATTGATTTTGGTGCATGGCAGAGTTCTGCTTTGGAGATGATGTTTTTCATGTGTTGCTGTTTTTAAAATGCCTAGTACATAGACCCAAAGAGTAGTGATGGAAATGCATTGACAGGGACACACTCAGCTCGTTCATAAATTATTGCAAAGAAGCTCAATCATACGCTCTTTCAGAAGTATTGTCTGTTTTTTTGGAAGCAGCCTAGTGATTTGTTTTAATGCCTTAGTTCTAAGTTAACAAACGAGCCCAGGGACTTCCACTGAAACAGGGCTAGGCCTTTGCAAAGTCAATAGTTTATTTACTGACTAAGAATAAAGCACCCAGGAAGATGTTTGAAGATGTTAGCAATGCTTTTCATTAGCTGAAGCTGGCATTTAGGTCTTGATCATGGCATGTTTATTCATTAGTTTCAGTGAAATTACAAGCCTGTTTGCAGAGTGAAAGTAACAGTGAGACCTGGTAGGGCAAAAGAAAGGGAGAAAAGGCAGAGACTGTGTGTGCATTCACCCCTTTGAGGAGGGGAAAAAAACCCTGAGATGATTTCATGCCTTATTAAAAACCAAGCCAAAGCAACAGAAAATACACTGAAAGACAGTTAAGTTTCTTCTGCCTCAATGCTGTTATCAACAATATCTGTTAAGCTGTATCTCCTAGATATAGCTTAACCACTGGTAAGGTTAACAAATCAATATTCCTTGGTTACTACATTTAAATACTTTAATACACTTGAAGTTTAGATGGATTAATTCGTTTCACTCAGGAAAAAATAATATTTTCAGTCCCACCCTATCGTCTGCACAAGACTTTTTCTTTTCACTGTATATCTCCATGGTCTACTGAATTGACTGATTATTTAATACATTCTTCTCTCTACTTGGATGTAACAAATTAAGAGGACTGCTTTTCTCGCTACTTGAACCTGACTCCATCATCCTCCCTGCGCCCCTGTTGCCGTGACTTTCCTTCAGCCTTCAAGGGCACGGCTTCAGCCTTTGCCAGTGCCCTGGAATTGCACCTTTCCCATTCCCCGGGCTTGGTAGAAGGCTCACAAACCGCATGTTTTGCGTCAAGAAATGCGCATCAGGGGACGTTGCAGCCGGTGAGGAGATGGCTGGGGCTGGGAAGGGAAGGGACATCCCAGCACCCTCTGTCATCACCCGTGCAAACAATGATAAAAACAGTAATAGAATTAAGACCTCTTTTACAGATCCTTCCTATGGCCATGTGTGGGCACCAGGACAGGAGAGCAGCCCAGATAACCAAGGAGCCAGGGAAGGAGCCTTCTGGGTGGGATGATGCCAAACCCCCGGCAACATGACGAAGGGTAGGTTTGGGCTGAGGAGGAGGGGGTCTTCTCCTCTTGGCTTCGTTTCCGTTTCTAATGACGATGTCACGTTATTTCCACGGCTGATCCTACTGCACAGCTGGGTAGCAAAGAGTTAAAATGGAGAGCGGCTTGTGCACTTTTAAACTTACATGCGACAAAGTCCATTGCTTAAAGCCCGGGTCCCTTCTCCCCCGCGCCCCTCCCCAGCTTCCAGCAATCATTTATTATAAAAGGGTTTTATGATACAAATTTGATAATCTCCCATGCACATTGGCACTGTTCTAATTGGAGTTGTAAGCCCATAAAATTCAAGCCCTTTGTTTTCATGAAGGCCACAAGGTTTTAAAAGATACTATTGTACCGCCTAAAACCCATAAAATTGTCACTAGGGACTGATTAAACAGTCCTGAATTGAAACAGTGCGGATTTTGTCTAGGTCCTTTTCATGCACAACAATGCCCTTTTCAACCCCCAAGACAAAAGGAGGTTTAAGGAGCGATTCTCTGGGAGATTCTTCTAAGATAACCCCATCCATATGGGAGACAAGGTGGCCAGCAGCTGAGACAAAAAAAAAAAGGGGGGGGGGGGGGGAAGAAAAAAGATTTCTGATGGCAAGAGGAAAAATAAAAGGAAGGGGGAAAAGAAAAAAAAACAACAAAAAACCCCAAACAAACAAAAAACCCAGGTGACACAGAGGCTGTGTTTCCCCGGGTCCTTCCCGCACATCCCAGAGCCTGGTCCGCGCTGCGTCCCCCCCTCGGCACATGACCCAGGGAAGGGGATGCAGGTGGGAGGACCGGCGTCGCTCCATGCTCCCCTACACGCCCTGCCTTGCTGCGGGTTCTGAGCCTCCCGCACGGAGGCCAATGGCGACCCGCAGCCGTCCCGGTGGAGGGGACAAAGCCCTGGGGAAGGCAGGGATGGGAGGGGAGCGAGAAGATGCTGTCGTCGCCGTCGCGAACCCGGTCTCCAGGGGCTCCAGCACGACCCATCTCAGGGGCACATCTGGTCCCAAGTAACCCCCTTGCAGGGAGTAAAAAAAACCCATCCCAGTGCAGGTCCTTTCCCCTTGACGGTCTTTCCTCGGCGGGCAGGCTGTCAGCATCAGTCCCCATGGGGTCTTCGCCTTCCAGACGTTCTCTCCGCGTTTCTGATCCGCGGCTCCCCTCGGAGGGATGGAAGCAGCCGTTCTAGTCTATATTTCAGACCACCTCACTTTGGTCTGGGGTTTTTGGGGTGGGTTTTTTAGGCTTGTACCATTGTCCCATTGCCAGGACAATTATATGATTTTTTTCCCCAAAATTAAAGCGTACCAAAACGTAATTGCCTGAGCGTTCAAAGTCATCACTGTTTTCTCTTGCCTACCCTTCCCCAGTCGATATTTGGAACAGATAGGGACTAACGGGAAGATCGGCTTGATCCTGCCTTAGGGGTTCCAAAAAAGACAGCGATGAACCGCCGCCCCGCCGGAGCCAGCGGCCCCAGCGCTGCGCCCACCGCCCGGGCTGGGCGGAGGAAACCCCGCACCAGCGTTAAACAGGGGCCTCCGCCGGGCATCTCCGGGGAGGCTCCAGAGACAGGGGAATCCGGGCTCACTCTTCCCATAGGAAATATCACCAGCTTTGCAGTGAGATGCTTGCAGCAAACTTTATTCGCCGTTTACCGGCGCACGAGGGTAAAATAAACGAACTTGAAAATTAAATTCCGCTGGCGCAATCAAGACAGTATTTAAACTTTTATGGCACAGGAGATAATCCGACTAAAATGCCCCAGTCGTCCAAAATACATTTCTCCGCAGGGAAAAATTTATTTGCCAAAAATCATTTTATTAGTCACTGGAAGAATCAGCTATTTTAAAATAAACTAGGTCGCTAGGATCATTAACATTTTTTTTTTAACAAAGAATCTCTCGAAAAGGAGCAGGACGAGTGGAGGTTTTACAAAATCAGAGCCGCACCCGGCATCCGCTCCCTCGGCGGAAAGGAGGGCGGCCCAGGCGAGCTTCGTCCCGGCCGGCCGCACCTCTGGCCTGCCCCGCCACCGCCCCGGAGCCGCGCTCCGCCGCCCGAGCCCGGCGGCCGCGGTGCCCCGGCGCCTGCCCAGCGCCGGAAGCCCGGAGCTGAGGCGGGCCTCCCCATGCCTGTTGGGATGAGTCCGGCCCCGGAGGGCGAAGCGCCGCTGTCACCATCCCCAGGAGACGACGGCGGGGTGCGCTAAGTGCTGGTGGTAAGCGGGGAAGACTCCGAGGGCGGCGGCGGCGGCGGCGGGCGGGCAGGCTCGGTAACCGGGCAGGGTGAGGGCAGCCTGGGCGCTGCAGCCGGCCAGGGAGCAGCCCAACTTGGGGCGGGCGGCGGGCGGCGGGGGGCTGGCGGGACAGCCGCGGCAGGGCTCCCCGTCCCGCACCAGCACCGGCACCACCACCCGGCGCAGCAGGGCGGGCGGGCGCGGCGGGGGGCTACCGGGGCCCTCGCTGCGCGCTCGCTTCATCTTGTAGCGG
Organism: Bucorvus abyssinicus; assembly: GCA_009769605.1. Classification (NCBI taxonomy): domain Eukaryota; kingdom Metazoa; phylum Chordata; class Aves; order Bucerotiformes; family Bucorvidae; genus Bucorvus; species Bucorvus abyssinicus. The sequence continues at coordinate 12,322,501 of CM020042.1, forward strand.
TGGTTTTGGAACCAGATCTTCACCTGGGTGGGGGTGAGGCTGAGCAGCCGGGCCAGCTGCTCCCGCTCCGGGGCCGAGAGGTACCGCTGCTGTCGGAACCGCCGCTCCAGCTCCAGCGTCTGCGCCTTGGAAAAGAGCACTCGCCGCTTCTTCTTCTTCTCCTCGGCCTCCGAGGCGCGGGCAGGGAGCGACCTTTGGGTGGAGTCGGGCAAGCTCAGCTCCGGGCCGCTCTCGTCGGAAGCTGGGGATAGCGAGGGGATTAGAGAGAGGGAACGGTCGGGGACGGCGCGCCGGGGCAGGCACCGAGGAGGCGGCGGGCCGTCGAGAGCCGAAACGCCTCCCGCAGGGATTGCCCCGGCTATTTACCGGGCCAGATTAATCCCTACAGTCAACAAGAGATGTGAGCTAACCCCTCGAATACATTAAACCCACGGGATGGAGCGGACTTTCCCCTCGCCGGGGAGCGGCTCTGGCCCGGCGTCGGTCCCCGCACGGGCACAGCCGCTTTGCCGCACACAGCCCGGTGGCTGGCGGGCTGGTAGCGTTTGTGCTCGCTCGGTGCTAAAACGTAATACTGGGCTGCCCGGTCCCTTCATTACTGGTTTTCTTCAGCCGCTCGATTACCTTAATATTTAATTTAACCCAATGCGGCTCCCGCATCCGTCCAAAGGACGGTGTCCCGCCATGCACGCACATTAAGCGCCGTACATCTGCGGCACAATTTCTGCGAATGAGGTAAGATCAACGTGCCCCAGAGCTGGGGCTGTGAGCCGGAGCCGGAGCCGGAGCCTGCTCTCCGCGGTGGCAGGTGTAGGCGGCGGCGGCCCAGGGCAGCACCGGGAGGCGAGGCGCTGGCTGGGAGCTCAGCGTTCCTCTGCGGAGTGTGGGGGGACCTGAAACCCCGCCAGCACGAAAAGGCAGGATTTCTTGCAACAGTGAAACGAGAAAAAGAGAAAGGGGGGGATAAAAAAAAGAAAGAAACAAGAATAATCCGTGAAGCGAGTTTAAACGATAATTGCAGAGAAACGGGCAGACACAGCCTGAGGTTTTGCTCTTTGCCGTAGCTGGGAACATGCACAGACCTATGGGGAAAAAAATGAAATCTTTTCTCTCTTAAGCTCGTGGCGGGGATGTTCCTGCTGTTTTATTGTTGCAGTTCAGTAATATTCTGTAAAATTCCCAGCCTGGATCCCCCCGATCTTGTAGGCTACACACGCTGGCGATTAGCTTCTTCTCATCTTCCCCAAAGGAAAAGGAAGAAACAAATAAAAGCTGTGCGGAGATGCAGAACTCCTGTCCGATTCATACTCACAGGGGCAGTGATTTCTGTCTGTTTCTATCCACCCTCGGTACGGCGAGCCGGTGTAGTTCTCCGCTGAGTGGTGATGGTCAGAGCCTTGCTTTATGCTATTAGCATCCTGCTCTGGTAAATCCAAAATGCTCCTCACTGTAAAACTGAGCCTGCCAGATGTGGCCATGGTAGGTTGTGCACCCCCCACTCCCCCCACCCCCCCAAAAAAAAAAAAAAATCGTCCCAAAGCCCCAACACGCTCGCTTAAAAGCTGCGAGGAAAGGACTGCGCCCAGTTACTGGGGAATCTCCCGGCTCAAGAGGATCTTCCCTTCCATCGCCACCTAACCCCAAATATTAGTGTCGTTTACAGAGGTGTCCTGTTTATATAAACAGTCCTCCCCACTGCAAACACTGCCTGCTTTCAAACCGTCCCTGTCTATAGGATGCTAAGTACCTGAATTAGTCAAGTGCTAAAGCCCTAATGGGAGTAGGTGTAACCCCCCTTCCCGCCACCCCCATGAGAGAATAACCCGTTACCTCCCAAAGACAGCAGGAAACAGGCTTCATCATTACATATTCTGTCTGATTAGCCAAAAGTGGGGACAGATAATGGTAATTGTTTGCAGTGAATAACATCTTGGGTGGCATGTGGATGACCAACAACCACCCCCCTCCATCCGCCACCAAAGCCACCAGCGTCCCTTCTATCCGCAGACAAAGTGAATCCTCCCAGGACATCCGCAGATCTTGCCGAGAGCCCCCTCCCCGCTTCTCCCTCTTTATTTCCCACCCTCTCTCCTCTCTCTTTAAACCTGGAAGGAATTTAAGTCGTTATTTGTTTTATTTCCCCGGGCTGTTTGCCGTGCTACCTCAAATTCTCCCGTTCGTCATTGGCAGGTTTCCTACCCTCAACGGGGGGGATTTTTCACACCTCGGCTGAGCTCTCTGCGGGGAAACCTGGCGGGTGTGTGTGTTGAGGGGATGAGATCTCCGGGTTTGGGGTTGGTTTGTGGGTGATTTTTTTTTCCTTTCCTGGGCATAGCGGATGGATGGAAGGTGCACCTTTCTCTCGGGAAGGATGATGGTGTGAGCTTGGCTGGGGAAACGCCGGGAGTCCGCCACTCTCGGTCCATAAGCAAGAGTCGGGAGGAGGGGAAATTTTTTTTTTTTAGCACTATTTTGCTTTGTACTAATCCAAGGACTATCCCCTTGGACGATACGTGTGAGTGACTGAAACGATTCCAGCTGGGAGAGAAGGATAAAAGATCAAACACTGCGCGCTTATTACCCGCGCGTCTCCCGTCGCCGCCGAGCGCAGCTTCATCTGCCGAAAGCAGCAGCCAGCACAGCCGGGGCTCCGGCCACCCCCGGGAGAAGGGGTGCGGACATCGGCCAGGAGCGGCCCGGGGAGGCCGGGCGGCAGCTCCGTGGTCCCCTCCGCGGAACGAGCTCCTCCTAGCAGCCTTTCCCCGTGAGGCCCCGTCCGCCCGCGATGCTGCCGTCGGGCTTTGCCCAGCTTCGATGGCCGCTGAGGATTTATAAAAATCCCTATGCTACAGAAACAAGGAGCCTGATGAGCCGTTCAAATGCAAACCCGCAGTAGCAGGGCTCCGTCCTCAGACGCAGGGCAGGGGCAGAAGTCACCGGTGGGCGCCGGTCACCGCAGAGGGTGGGGGCGGGACACGCGTCGGGGGTTGGGAGGGAGGGGGCCGTCTAGAAAACGGGTGGGAGGCGAGGAAGCCTTAGTGGAGGAAAGCCTGGAGGTAAGGAGACACCTAAGCTCTCCCCAGCAGATCCGCTTTCCCGTGAATGCCGTCCCAAGCGCGCACAGCACAGCCCCGTCGGGCAAACGGCGTGAAGCCCCGCGATGACAAACCGCGCGCCTGGAAGCAGAGCCCAGATACGCACGAAGATACTCTTTCAGCCGGGCGCTTTGTTGGTTCAAATTTCCCTGTCCAAACAGACATCTATAAGCTATTGTGTATAGATTATATTTATCCATCGCCGCTCTCGCCCGTCCGGCCCCGCTCCCCGCCTGCCCCCGGCCGCCGCCGCCGCCCCTCCCCGCCCTGCCCCGGGTGTCGCTTCTGGAAGCAGTTACACTTCACGGGGAAAATATCAACAGAGCAATACCGACAGGGGAGAGGCGAGATTTATACGGGCGAGATTTGTGGGCGAGATGAACGGGGCACAAGGCTCCATTTGGCCAACTTCTCGCATATTTCTTCGGGACTGGACAGGCTCCATCTAAACGATTCCCAGGCCGTGATTACTGCAGCCACCTATCAAGCGTGCCTGGTGACAGTAGTTATCTTCCCCGCTCCGAGCACAGCCTCCCAGCCGTCCTGGGTGGTCGGAGCGAGGGGAGCACAAATACATGCCAACTGCTAGGCCGTGAACAAAAGGGAAATGTAGCCCTATGTCCCGGACCTGTTGGAAGCATTTGTTCCAGTCAAGATTTTGCATTTGTTCAGATCTGGAATAATAGGTGATTGACGCCTTCCCACAATGTGCTTTAACTCTCCGGGATAAATCGGAGCTTGTTCCTTGTTGTCATGGTTTTCAATAGGGTTCAATGGGATTGAACCACTATCGACTCTGCTTTACGTCTCCGGCAGCCCCGTCCATACAAATTTATTAGTTATGTCTTTTTAAATGAGATTAAATTGAAACGACGTGGCCGTTCTCGGCGGAGCGGCTCCTCCAGCGGTCGCCCTGGTCGTCGTCCCCCGATCCCCCCCACCATCGATCCACCCCTCCCCGTCCCCGGCTACCCCGTGTCACTGCCGGGGCAGCCCGTGGCCGGGGCAGCCCGGCTCCCCTGTCCCGCAGGTACGGCCGCGCTCACCGGCCCCGGCCAGGCCGGCAGCGCCGGTGCTGCCCCGAGCTCCCGGACGCCCCGAGTATAAAAGGAGGCCGAGAAGTGCTTATTAATATCTTGACCCCGCAGGCAAACATTTGCTGAATGCCTGGGCTGGAGCGAAATTGCGGGGAGTGGGGAGGACATCCAGGGAAGGGGGGGTTCAGAACGCCACAGATTTATATAGTATCCGAGGTGGTTCTCAAGAGGAGTTTGCCAAGGACACTCTAAAGAAAGTGCAAAAACTTTGGAAGGAAAAGAAGTCAGGAGGGGAGAAAGAGAGTCTACTTCAGTGACCTCTCTTAGCCTTTTAATCTATTTAACATCCTAAGCCCACACTGATGTGTAGAAATAAGTAAATGGTACTCTTCAAGCCTTAAGAGCTCTTCAGCATCAAATATTTGCACTTACTCTTAGAGTTTTTCTCAAATAGCGCAAGACACATTCTCCTTGGACGAGCCGAGCTGTCTAAATATACCTACGCATTGTTATCTGCGGGAAATAGTTCTCTTCAAAGGGAGAACGTAATAACCTGAAATGTTTCATCTCTTGTTTTGCTTGGGATCGACCTGGATACTTTTCAGCTCTGCCTGCCCGGCCTCATTTCGGGCTTCACCGGTTCAGAGTTCACTCCCTCCCGCGACACTTTGGCATTGGGGCCGGGGGAACGCTCTCCGCCACGGGACCCCGGACACGCGGTTCCCCTGGGGACGGCACTCCTGGACCGAGGGGTGGATTTGCCGCTCTCCCCTCTGCACAGGCCGCCCTGCCGTCCCGCGGTGCCCCCGGGCGACCGGTAGCTCCGGGGCGCCAGAGAGAGCCGCGTCTTCCCCGACGGCACCCACGGGGATGAGACGAGGCGGGCGTTTCTCTGGAGATGCCACACGTAGGCGGCATCGCCACCCGCAGAGGCCGCGGGGACCGCAGGGGGATCCTATGGCAGGTGACTCGCCCCGCGGCGAGCCTGTCTGCGTGGGCCCACGGGTCAAACCATACCCGTCTCTGTGTGCCCACGGGGTGAGAACGAGTCCGTCTTCGTGGGACCAGCGGCGTGGGCCCGGCCGCCTTGTCCCTCCAGCACAACATGCAGAAACATTTCGAGGACCCAAGGAGTAAAAAAAAAAAAAAAACCAACCAATAACCTGGATTTTAAATTTAAAATGTTTGTTTGTTTCCACGTCGTTCGCAGCGCGTTTTTCAGCCCTCTCGCCGAAGTCCGTGCTTAGTTGCGGCTCACTGGGAAACAGGGAAGGAAAACGCAGAGCAAATGGGCAGGAAACTGCGGAGCGGGGGGACCGGCCGTGTCCCCGCGGCGGCGGGAGCCGGGCCAAGCGGGGCGCGGTGGCCCTCGGTGGGGGTGTGCGGCAGCGGCCACCCCGCCACACGCGGCCACCTCCAGCGTGGACCGGGCTGATCGCACCCCAGCAAAGCCCGGGGGGCTTTGAGGGAGACCGCGGGTTTTCCAGCACGGCCCTTTTGGGATATCCAGGGCTGGGTCGGTCCGTCCCGTCTGGGCTCCCGCAGCGCTCTTGTCCGGCTCCCCTCCTCAACGGCCCCAGCAGGGGAAGTCGGGCTCTTAAAAACACCTCTGACCACCTGAGAAAATAGTGGCTTTTTTTTCTCTCACTCTCCCTTTCTCCTTTTTTTTTTTTTTTTTTTTTTTTCCCCTGAATGGGTTCATTTGTTGTGCTCAGTGGAGGATTGCAAAGCAGATTGACCAAATCGATGTATGTAGCATGCAGAAATCGAGCATTTCCCTGAAATAGTTGATTGTGCTTACACCTCGAGAAAGGAAGAGCGTTTTAAAAAAAAAAAAAAAAAATTTACGTCGGTACAAGTTGTCGTCTGGCTCTGGTTGCTGTAGTCCCAGGTTTCAGGAGGAACTTTCCACAGCTCTGAGCCAGACGAGCGCGGGGCAGCGCTGCCAGCCCTCTTGCTGGGAGGCTTCCAGGCTGTGCTGCGGGGTGGATAGGGTTGCGGTGTTAGTTAAATCCCTGGGGTAAAAGCTACCGAGACAACACACCTCGCCAGGCTGCCACCCACGGGTCGGTTGAGGATTGGGAACTGGGGAATGGAAAATGAGTGACTTGGCAAATACCACAGAAAAGCTTGTAACAGAGCTGGCAAATGAACCCCTGACCGAGAGCTTCCTTTCTCTAGAATAGTGGATTTTAGTAATTTAATCTGTGTACAACCTATCTGTGAGGGAGTTAAATTCAGTACTTTGACTTTCCTGAAAAGAAAACCTGACCTCACAGAGTTCAACGTGAATTTTAGAATTGATTTTTAAAAAGCAAGATTCCACCATTCTATAAAAACAACTAATCCTCTACTTCATTTTTCCAGTAATGAACATTTCCATAACTTTACACCCTTTTCCTTTGTCATCTCCTGAAATTTATATCCTTCCCTCTCAACAACTAACCAGCTTTGGACTTTGAATTTTACTATAAGCTCTCCTTTGCCTTTTTGTTTTGCAACTGGTGTTCATTACGGTACATTTTCTAATTAGGGTATTGTAATATTCCCTATAGGAATGGTTGGTTTCTATATATTTCTGTATGTTGTACTTGTTTCTCTTTCCTGGTAGAATAATGTAATTTGCTTTTGGCTGTAGCTTTTCCCCTTTCTAACACTTCCTAATAATCTACATCTTTTCCTGCAGCTCCTTTATTTTCTTTTTTCATGATTGTTCCCCGGTCTAAGTACATACATACATCGACTTTAACCTATTAAGAACCTCAACAAAATGAAACTAAACTTCTTTCTTTCATGGCTAATTTTGAAGCTTCTTATTCTCCGGTGTGCTAACTTCCACCTCACATGAATGAGGACTCCCTCTACTATCAGTCTTCGTTCGGTTTTACAGAGCTCATTAATTAAATCATAATTATTAGAACTGATACGTGCAGAGCATGCTCTCCAAGGCTTACACTTTCTCTGAAACCCTCAATTTTCTATTCTGCATTTAAACAAGAGACTTTACTCCTTGGAACAGGGATTACCCACACCAGTGGAGGATTCAGGATTGAGCTTTTCATTTGCTCTGTGTGATCATCCCAGAGGAATTATTTTGCAAATTGACTGCAAGCAAAGCAGCAAGGGACAAGCCCTCCCTGCTCTCCAAGTTGGTTTGGGACGAGCTTGTGCAGAGCCGAACTGGTGTGGACATGCGCAGGGCTGCCCAGCTGCCTGGGCTTTGCTTCCCTTGGGCTCCTTGGAGCTCAGCTCGCAGGAAAGGCTGAGGGGATGGGGCTTTCACTTCCCTCAGCATACTCGCCTCGGTCAAGTGGGGAATGGCCACTGGGCCTACCTGGGTCATCAAACTACAGCAGTCAATCCGTTAGCAGGTGGCTGGAGAACCAGCTCTGTACCTACTACCACTGCGGGGGCAGGTTCCAGTCAAAGGGACAGGACAGGACATGCTTTCGGGCCTGGATTCATCCGCTGTAGCTAGAGCATGGGACCCCTGTTATAACACATCTGTGCAGGACACGCAGGCTCTGGGGTGTAGGTGGTATGACTGGAGCCAGTAGCACCAATGACCATAGAAGGGGCTGCTCTAGAGCACCGGCAGCGATCTTGCCCCAGATACCCTGAGCCTTTAGGCACCTAACCCCCCTTTATTTCAGTGGCAATTAGGTGTCTAAAGCCCCTCGAGAGTCTGCCCCCCCAAACTAAAGTAGGTGGTGCTAGGAAAACGGGGTGAAGGGTAAGACAAAAGTAAAGTCTTTAAGCAGTTGTTGAGAAACTGCAACAGAGGACAGGAGTGTCCCTGAGGGACGCTGTCCTGTTACCCATACCAGCGCCTTCCACAGACAGAATCACAGACTGGTGAGGGTTGGAAGGGACCTGTGGAGATCATCTAGTCCAACCCCCCTGCTACAGCAGGTGCACCCAGAACAGGTTGCACAGGCAGGTTTTGAACATCTCTAGAGAATGAGATTCCACAACTTTTCTGGGCAGCCTGTGCCAAGGCTCTGTCACCCTCAAAGTAAATAAGTTTTTTCCTTCACAAAGGCAAGAGGTATTTTGTGCTTTGGACAGCTTACAAGAGTGTATATTGAATTTAAATGTGTAATTCTTTGTCCTGCACTGTAAAATATCAATTGCATTTTTAAGTAGTCATTGAATTCTGATAAATAACCTCTGTTGGTTAAACTTTATCAAGTTCTGATGCATAACCTCTACTAGAATAAAATTGGCAACCAAAATTACGAACTTAAAAGGAGATCCTTTTATTATTTTCATAAGGCATTATTTTCTTCCTCGGTGACATGCCAAGTCACCAAGATGTAGCAGTGCTTTGGCTAGGTGCGCGCTAGCCGACTGGCTGCCACCTGCGCTGACTGGCGAGCAGGTTGCTGCCAAGTTGGTGAGCCAGTAAGCTGGACTTTTTCTCAAGCCATTAGACTTCACAAACCTCCTGTGAACACGATAGTTTCTGAGACTTCTGATCATCTATCAAATTTGGTTAAGGCTTTTTTTTTTTTTTTTTTTTTTTGCAGATGGTGGGCAGAAAGTGAGATGGTGTGAGCCTTGCACTCTGAGAAATCAGGCTAAAATGGCACTGGTAGTTCCCAGCTGAAAATTTTAAGGAAAACATATCTCATGGCTGTTTCCAGAACTGAAAGATTCATCCCTGATACTTCAGGTAAAAAAAATTGAGCACAGAAAGTCAATTTTACAATTGCACTCCACAGTTTCTTGCCATTTTGGACGGAATTCTTCTTTCATTTACACGCTGTTGACTACAGCTGCTTTAAAAATGTTGAGTAAAGTAACTCTCAAGAGAATTCAGCTGGGTGAAGCAGCGCTGGCTCGGGCATGTCACAAAACAAATGACTGAGAGGGTTTGGCTGCACAAGAAGTTATCACGAGGGAGTTTACAGGGGGAGGAGACACTTCCAGTCTCTAGCAATAAAACTGGTTTTTATGTATGGCTATACATGGGCCAACCCCAGATGCAAATGTCCCCACTGCCAAATGTGATTCAAAATCTGCATCTGAATTTTTCAGCTTTACCCTGATTTGATAATGAGCTGCTATTTTGCCCCTACAAATATATGTTGCAAAGTAGGCTGTTTCAGGTTTGTACAGCAAGAAGCTACTGTTTATTTGCACAAACAGCAAGTGACACACATCCAGCTTTATATATTTTAGACCTGGAGGTACATACACACAGTTCTGACACTCAGTATTTAAGATTAAAATGGTCTTTAAACCTCACAGGAGATGACGCATGTTCCTTTCTTCCTCAGTGTCTGTCTCCACAGCTCTCTTATGGTTTTCTTCCACTCTTTCAACTCAGGTTTTAGCTCTTTTTGCTCATTTTTCTCTATCCACAATTTCCATTTTAAAACTTGTTTGCAGCCATCTTCTGTGCCGAGCATACTCCACTATCAGAGGTTGCATTAAGAAGCTGTGAGAATATGTTGTAATTTCTCAATCCTCCTGCAGTTTCTTAAATGGCGTTAATAACAAAAACCGAACAGCAAAGGTGCAAAAGATCCCCCAACAATCCCAGACTGGAATACATGATTATGAGACAATAGCTGAAGCACATTTTCAGTTACAACTTATTTTAAAGCTCGTGATCAGAGTAAAGTCACTGGCCCGGATTCTGCTGTTATCATTCATTCTTAGCCCTGAAGGACAACGAGGATTCCCATTAGGCAGATATAGTTTGGGTCAGGAATAGATATTTAGTAATTTATTTGAATTAGATGAAAACCAGTTTATGCAGCTACTTTCACACATAGTGAGAATATAAATGTACCCCCAAGTTATTTTCTAAAAGGTTCTTTTGCACAGGAATTATCAAAGTCCAACTTCAGCAAGATTGTGATATGGTTTGAAGGAGCATGTGTTAGATGAGAAGAGCAGCTGAAACCTAACTTTGGTTTTGCAACTCTCATCCCCAATGGCTTTGCTTCCTTGATCTATTTCCTCGCCTATAAAATGGGGTCAGATTCTATTAAACCAGCTATCTCATACCACGGCTGTGGTTGTACAGGGTGTCACTAGTGACTATCGATATGGTGAATTAATCCTATAAAATGCTGTTGAAAATTCTGACTAAGCACTGGCACAAGATCGTGGGGACAGGTATTTCATGATGGACGCACTGCCCAGTGCACACTGTGGAAAGCATCTGTGCTTACTTCTGGACTGGAGCACGTGCTGTGCTTTTGTTCGCCGAAGCCATTTAAACGGCCATGGTTCTTAAGGCAGAGAAGTTATGAACCGCGTGTGGAAACAGCTGCCTCAAGAACATCTCAGAAGAGAAGTTATTTGGGGTTTTTACTCACCTGCAGACCCAGTGACATCACATTAAGTAACAGCTTTCAAAATGTGACTGCTGAAGCTCCAGTAAAAGATCCAGCAGCCATTTCTCATAAAGTTTCAGCCAGGCAGGAACACTGTTAAAAAAGGAAAGAGTAATTGTTACTGCCGGGCAGATATTAACACCGCAGGAAAATCCAGTTTGCTTTCGCGCTGCTTCATTCCCACTTGTCGATGCGCTCCTCTCCAGCACAGCTCCACGCTGACGCTCTGCTGCTGAGCACGCGACCGCTGCCTTGTGGGAAGTTAATGTTTATGAATACTCACACACTTTTGGGGGTTTTTTTGACTTTGAGTGGACTTGTGTGATGATTTAAAGCCATGTACTCCCTTTGAGGTACTGTGGGTGGGGGCAGCGTGCGCTGGAGAGCGGTTTGAACCCCTGCAGATGCAGAGGCAGGGCAGAGTCTGTATCTGCGTCTTATCCTACAAAAAGCGCCAGCAAATCCCCTGGCAGGCTTGTCAGAGAAGGAGCTGGCGCAGGCATCAGACAAATCCTGAACACAGAGGCTAAGTGAAAAAGGGAGGACAGAAAGCCCAGGGGCTGGAAGAACACGCAATAACTATTAGTGAATAAACGACTGCTGATCCTCCCCACCTCTGCCCTCTTTTCAAGCTGATCTCAGACTAAGGTTGTACATCAGCTGCTTCTTTTAGGAGTCTTTAGTCAGCTCCACACATACAATTTTAAACTCAGCTGAATCATCTTATAACTTCTTTGCTGACTAGTTGCGAGCTAACACCCTTCCTAAATTAAAATACTTGGACTTAATATCTCTGGCCACCTTGTCTGTGATAATCTCTCGGCTTTTCACAGGACAAATATTACCCACTTCAAACGCCTAACGGTCAGTTCTGTTAAAGCAGTTTACTTTTTGGGTACTGCAGCTAAGTGAGACTTCTCACTGAAATTCCTAAGGTCATGTGTTTCCCAAAATCAGGTTTGAGAATGTCCCTCCCTACCTCCGGTCTTGGGCTTTGGGTGAATATAAAACCAGTTCCAAGATTTTCTCCCTCATATTGCAGTGCTTAAGCCTGCTGACAGGAAGGAAGAACAGCAGATGATTAATTTTAAAGCAAAACATTCCTGCCAGCCCTCTGCAGCTAAATGGAAGTTGTGGTGACTGAGGCATTTATGGAGAATATTTCAAAGTGAGATGTATTTATCCCATGACAACACTCTATTACCATGACATTTTGTGGTATACCTTTAATAATGAGTAACCTTTGTATAATAGTTTTCATATGACGGAATTTGTTACATCAGTGAAACAAAGCTACTTTACTACTGCTGGAGCAGACACATTCCAATCTTGGTGTGTTTTTTTTTTTTCATAATATGTTTTCTTTCCCTGTTCCTCACGCAGTCAACAAAAATATCCATTGATTAACAATAGTTAAAATTCCAGCTCATGTGATTATCTGTATTATGCCTGACATAAAACAGATTTACAGAACTTAAAGTAGTGATTAATAGTGCTGGATTTAGAAGGCTGACTTCGGCGAATTCTGATCTCTTGCATTGATTTAGCAGGTATTTAAGGTTAAAAGAGTCAGCAAAAGATTGCACAGTCCGTATTTAACTTGATAAATATTTCAAGTTTCTTTACAGCAGCAGCTGGTTTTATTCTTTTAATCAAAGAAGTGTTTTGTAAAGCTGCATTTCTTTTTTGGTCCGTAAATGTTTACTTTAGAGTAGGAAAAATTTTGTCTGTGCTCATTTTATTCATCCTATCCTGCTGTACTGCGGAGGAATTACATTTGCGAATGGAAAATAAAAATGGAATGACAGAGTGGAAAAAGCAAATGCTACTTGTAGGGCTTTATCTTGCCGCACATCTCAAAATACTAAAGAGAAGCAATTGAAAAAGGGATGTTAGGAATAATTCTTCAGAAATCCCGACGATTTGCATCCAGCTAATGGCCAGTGAGCACAACCATGTCTTGTGTTTGGACTTTAACCGCAAGGAAGGTAGTAGTGACGGTGCTGTCAAGAGTCAGCGGGGCCACGTGCACAATGGCTGAAAGAGCGACCACCCAAAGTGATGCATTTCAGTATTGAAGATGCACAGAGACCTGTATCAGTTGACCTCGGCCTGTGACCAGCGGAGTAAAGAGTCACTAACTCAGAAAGGTAACTTGGGCTCTGCTTTTCAATGGCTTTGCAAATCAGCATAAGCACCTTATAACGAATGCAAAATTGTCTCGGTAACCAAGTGCAACTGAGATGGGCTTGGGAGGCTGGGGGGTTCCCAGGAGCAAACCTCTAGCAGAAGGCAGAGCCCCAGCTGCTCTTTTTGTACAGTACAAACAGCCAGACAGCTAGAAAATATAGCAGTGCTCAGCTGAAAGAGGTGTATGTGCACCTTCTGATTGCTTGGGCCACCAACATCAGGAGTCTCAGAATCTACCATCAAGCGTCTTGAAACGGAGATGGAAAAACAGGGCAGTAGTCTCATTCATACAGTGGCAGCAAGACAGTAAGAACATGCATTTTAACACCCACAAAAGCAGATCTTAAACATCCCTGGACCTAGAAAAGTATTTTGTGCTACTGGCTGCTCCCAGGCTACATTTCCACATTCTAAATAAGCATTCGGCTTGGGATGCAGAGAAAAACACTGCTTCACTTAAATAATGTTGCTGTTTATTATGTTTTTTCATCCTCAGAGGGTTTTAATTTGTTTGGATGTGACAGCTGTATTGCAGCTGCAGGCAGAATATTCTCTCTCTTTAGTGTCAACAGCAACATTTTTAGAAATTTCCTGTAGTGCCTTGTTTGGCTCTTTTATTTCTTCCAGCTTTTATTGTATGTAATTAATCTTTGTATGCAGTGTTTAAGTTTGTGTTCTTCCTGCCTCATTTTTGATCCTCATATGCTCCTTTGGTGTTTCACTTGTGCAGTAACTGCTACAGCAATATTTTCGCTTTTCCTCTTCCAGATCCAGAAACTCAGGGTCCAGAATCTGCATTTGAATTGCCTGTTACATTTTGGGTACCACACTTAGAGAAGCAGGGCCTGGCTCACTGCATCTTCAGGTTATTCTTCTGCATCTCCAGTCCAATCACCTGACCTGCACAAGCTATAAACCGTAGCAGTGTAATATAGAATCAGAGCCTGCATTTTTAACCCACTGTGAAGGTGTAACACTCACCAGCCAGCGTGATCTCTAGTAGATTTTATTAGCATAAGATAATTGCATTTATGCAAGGCGTCTCTGCCACCTCAAATACACCAAAATTAATACTCCGTAATAAGCTCTCGATACTCTTTTAAATAAAGTTAGTGTCTTCACTTCAAAACAAAATGATGCCCCCAGCAGAAACAATAAGAAAGAAATAAAATATGGGTAGACATATAAAAGCAGGTAAGTATTGAGATTTTTTTCACATAAAGCCAGATTCAGAGGGGGTCTTATCTCTACAGCCCCACTGACTTTGTGGAGCTGCACTGATTTAAACCGGTTGAGTTGCTGGCTCTGTATATTTTATTCCTTCCTTTATTGCCTTACCCTGCCAGGCCTGCAGAACAGACAGGAGAAATGAAGGCTTACAACACTTGAAAATGAGCTGATGTTTTGCAGTGCTGGTTAAGTGTTTAACTGCTCGTCAAGGTTAACAACGTGTTTAGTGTGCGCACATGAGGGAAATCTTAAACAAGTGGATTTACAGAAACAAGCGCTTGCTAGATTGAGAGTATAAAGGTCTATAGCTACAAGTTGGAAGATAATTGCTTGAAAATATTGCTATAAAAATAAACCATAAACCTCCATGACCATCTTCAGATAATGTCATGGGAACAGGCTGCGTGCCAAGAAACAGCAGGGAAGGTAGGAGCTAACGCTCGCTCCTCTGCGTCCAGCAGCACTCCAGCACGGACCGTCCACTCCCAGCCCGGCTGGGTGCCCAAGTCAGGCTTGTCTGGCCAGAAAATTGCGTCATACAGATGGGAATAACAGAGAAGAGAATCAGGCACCACAGCATCTAGACTCCACAGCACCTCAGAGGAAGGATTGCGCTGGAGTTTTCATCCTCAGTTCAGAAAACACCCTTGCTCCCTTTTTAAATGTTTTCCTTTTTTTATTCTTCCTCCCTTCAGTGTCATATATAACTATCCCATGGCAGCTGGCTCACAGGTTACCGCTTCTGTAGCCTGCAATAATACAGGCCCATAAACTTTTATTGAAAAATCTGCCTCTCTTGTCCGTTCCTATAGAGCTGTTTAAAGAGACACTTGTCAGGGTCCGAGATACACTTCAGCTCTTTGCCTGGGCCATAATCTGAGACATATTTTAGCCCTATTCAAAAAGAATCACTATAATTAGCATTCAGCATCAATATTTTAGAGCAGTTATCAGTTCAAAACGATAGATTTGCGTCAGAAAAAAATTTATTGCCGTCACTGTAATCTTTGTTTAAGGTCACTACACAAGCAAATATTTTGTTTTCAACATGGTGGGGGTTTTTTCCAGATATAATACAAAAAAGCACGCTATAATGTTGCCCCGAACCATGAGCTAATTATAATAATATTTTAATAGACAATTTAGCTTCTAAGCTCCTTTTGGGAAATGATATCCTACAAACACACAAGCTAGAAATGAATCTTTTTTGAAAGCTGAGTTTCTTTTATGTTGGTATGATGTCAGGACTTGGGTTTTTACAGGAAAAAATTCAAATTACTATAAATCTGTGAGCTCACCCATCCTGCAAAGGCCTCACCCCTTTGCTCTGACAGTATAAAATGACTTTCTAAGGCATCTGCATTGTGTTTGTATCCACTTTAACTTACTTTGATGTTTATCGTCCAAGTGAGGCCCTTAGTTTAAATAACAGTCTGCATTTCTATCTTTTACAGTAATACCCCATCACATTCCAGCCTTAAAGAATAAACATTGTTCAGGGGGCTCAAATTAAAAGGTAGCGGAGAATCAGAAATATTGACGGACACCTAAATGCCTTGAGAGAGAGTGATTTTTAATGGGAATCTATGGTTTTAGGAGGGAAAATGTTGGCTGAGGTTTTCCTGCAATTTGGCCATTTGATCCTGTTCAGAAAAATAGACAAACTGATCTGACAGGTGATTTTAAGGCCTCTAAAGCCATATATTGAGAACAATATCAACCCTTGCTAAGTCTGCTGGCTTGACGTACAGCAGCAACAATAAATCGGCCAGGGAATGAAGCTCACTGGCAATCCTCTGTCCCATGGCAGGTGGGATGAAGGACATCAATCATGTCTGACAGCGATTCGAGACCGAACAGTACATTTTGGAGATCCTCAGTAAAATGAGGTGATGGAAACAGTTCTTTTCCCACTGAGTGGAGGATTAATGGCTCAGGGAACTCTGGAGCCACAGCATGTAAGTCACTGACTTATCCCTTTCACCAGAAGTCAGTGAGGAGCTCAGAGAAGGAGGGCTTGTGGGAATGCATCTAGGTTTTTATCGTAGATGTTCTCTGCACAGGTGTTATGTTGCCTTCTGAAGGGTAGGTCAACAAAACATCAGCTAGATGTTAGAGGCTTACAGATGGGGCAAGGAAGCTGATGGGAGCCAGACATGTGTAGAGAATTCTCCCTTCCTGCACTTCTTTCTTTGTAAGAACACGAAATATTTCACGGCAGCATAAAGACAACAGTGAAAGGGAATCCTGGCAATGCTTATTTTTAAAGTGCCTTTCCTTCCCACACAAGGTCCTTTAAGACCAGCAAGTAAAAAGCTCTTGTCAACCTTCCACTCCATTTATTTCTCTGGCCTCACAATGTGCTCTCCCTCCTTGCATCCTTCTGCAGCCTGCTGCTGGTTCTTTGTTGTCTGGAGACTCACTAGGATTCTAACATTTTACCTAAATTGCTCCATGAAAAATATCAGAATATTTCATTTCATCAGCCAGAAGTGCTTTGCCTCTCTATGGCTGAAGCACTACAATTCAGCTGCAATATTTTGACATTAGCAAAATAATAAAATACCCTAAACTCGTAGCACTGAAGCCAATGCAAAAAGATTGAAGCTTGCTGTAGATGTCTTTTTGAGGTATTTCATGTAATGAGCAATTTTAGCTTTTTGTTCTGATTCTAAGCAAGGGGAAACTTCTTAGGGAAAAGAAGTTTCCCAAAAGTTTGAAACGGAAATTTCAAATTTCGGTCTGTTGTAATAAAATTAATTATTGCCCAACCACTGATTGCTCAAAAATATGGCTGCGTCCCCCAGAATTTAGTCTTTTGGTTATCACCAGTCATACCATGATACTTAGAGTGACAGGTTTCTGAAAAAGAACTGCTCTCTGCAGATGATTTACCTTTGATTTTAAATACAGTGGAAATTTGCTATTGGCTTTTCCTGACCACAATCCTCTTTGGTTTAAAACAGTGCTTAAAACAGAAGTCACTCAACAAAATGAACTCTAAGGTAGCTTCATCTTTCAGTCTACCCAGATGGATAGCTAAAGGCTTGTCCAGTCTCTCTGTGTCAGCATGAGATTCAAACCTTCTGGCCCCCACACACATCAGGGTGCCACGTGCTCCTCTGCCATCTTACCTAGTCACAGGATCCCCAAACCACAGAAAACCACCCAGGGCAAAGAGAACGGCCTTTCCATTTTGTTTTAGCCCTGTCCCCAGCATGCTGTCCAACTGCCCATCACCCATCTCTATGCCATGATGCCTGTGTATGAGCCTACCAGATGTCCTCCCCAGCCCTCAGCGGAGCCATACAGAGAGAGGCTGGGTAACTCTGGGTAAGCTGCAAAGTCCATGCCTGGCACCTGAAAGGTCTCTGTAGTTAACAGGATAGATGTAGAGTTCAAGAGCATGTACAGAAATCAAAACCAGCCTCATTCCGTGATGTAACTTCTATCCCAGAAGGGTCTAGAGGCTGAAATGGAGTGACATAAAATTATCTTCTAGCTAAATGGCAAGGCAATGTGTGTCATCCCAGTATTCCACAAACTACTTCAGAACCTGAGCAGATATTTAACTTGTTTTTTGTCCTCAAATGAGCAAAGCTACATAACGAATCATACAGGACCCCAGCCTGTCTCACATCCCAGAAAAGGCTGAACATACACCACTAACCTTTTTTGACTTTTCTCTCCAGAAAAATAATGGAATTGCTCCAATCAACAAGTAGTAACTGAGAAGAACCTACTATCTGAGGCTGAGTGGTTGACTGCAGCTCAGTAGATGTCAAGGGGGTGTAAAGCCTTTTTGCGAGTAAGTGAAAAAAGGTGTGTTTTTCCTCAGCTGGTTTGCCCTTGTCTAATAAATACTGTATAAAATGAAATGCTTTAAAACGTTAACTGCAGTTGTAGCTTCTGTGGAATCAGCACTACTTCAAAATAAATTGGACCGCATTTATCTTTCTTTGATTTCTGTTTACCTGAAGTCACTTTTCACGTAAAAAAAAAAAAGCATGTACATGATCCAAACTCAAGCAATTCTGAAGTAAATCTGGGAATACTTAGAAACGCTGTAACTATTTTGCCTCCTAGGAAGAATTTTAGCAAGCCTAGGAATTCCTCCTGTTGTTGTCTGTAATGTGTCTTCTCGGCCTTTCAAGGTCACAAAAGTAAGCGTCGAAGGGATACTGTGCATTTCTGCACCTCAACGGCCATCCCATTCTCTGTAACCAAGATTTTCAGCCTAGCAGATTGGGATGAAGGGAGTCAGTGTAGCCAAAGATCTGTCCTGATTTCTGTAAACTAGTCTATGAACTTAGATAGAGGAATCAGCTGAAGTGTCAGGTACAGAGATAAAGAGGGAAATCTTTGTGGTGGATATAGATCATTGTTTTGATATCTTACTATGTCCAAAACCAGCCAAATGTAACACACAGGTGATATACCTGTGCATATATTTATTCATACCAAATACGAAAATCTCAGTAGAAAAATAATGGAGACTTACTTTGTTCTGCTCAAGTCTTAATGAAATCAGTTTAAAGTTGTAAAACTCACTGATGCCAGAAGACCCAGAAGGGAAAAAAACTGGAGGGCAAAGAGGGTGAATAAAAGCACAAAGAAATCCTGAAGAAGGATGTTGAAATGTCAGTTCAACTGACTGGTGCTGTGTAGCTTCCCTTATTTGATTTTAGATATTTTGTTTCCTATGCTCACAAGGGTTAGGGACCAAGGCTAAGTTTTCTGTTTTCTAATGTAAGATTTTTCTTGATGTAGAGATGTGTGAACGGTGCTCCTGGGTCTAGCACTTGCAAGGCTGAGCAGATCCACCGGTGCAGAGATGACCAGCCTGCACATAGAACATTCAGCACATCGCGAATACATCAGACATATTTCACGTGCATAAGCCAACGATGCAGCAGAGTTGCGCTTCGTTTCCAGACACCCTACACATGGTCTGCGCTGTTAATGTCCACGTGGGAGTTGTCCAGGGCTTCCAAACATCTGGAAACTCCAAATAAGTGGCTAAATTTCTTTTCCATCTGGAGATCATTTGAACACAACATCCCTGCGAGCTGTCATGCTGTTGCCTTATCTCTTGACTGACAGGCAGGAATAAGGAAGGCAAGAGAAATCATATTCATTACTTTTGTTTATATACTGCATAAACAAAATCTTTTACATTGCTGAATCTCAGGATTTCTGTGGAGCTGGGAGACCTTCCCACAGGAGCAACAGCTCCTCTGCTCTGCTTTTCTGCTCATGATAACTCCAATTGCTATCTCAACACCTCACTCCTGGAGCACCTGTGTAGGCAAGTGGACATGCAGTAAATGTGGTGTCTTAACCTCTGGTTTGGGGTTGGTTTTTTTTTTTTGCCTTGCTCTTATTGCAGGAGATCATCTGATGCCTGCTGGCCTTCGTAGTGTCACAGCAAAAGGGACTCTGAGGACAGCACAGGCACAATTATACGTGAGCAGGTTATGAGGATAACTCACTGTCCCCCTCTTTCAGCTCTGCCCAGTTTCAAAGCCTGCAATCGCGCTCTAAGCAGAAAGTCAAGTGGTGCAAAGAGTCCTCAGCTGGTACCACAGCAAGGATTGCGACAAGGCTTCTTCACAAGCCACCGCCTCCAGCTCTGGCAAACCTATCGTCTGTTTGCCGGGGGATTCGGTAACATTTCCAGGCAATTTGACGGAAAACGCTGTCGCAGTGATCAGGCTGGAAGCTGTTCACAGGCATCTACCCCCCTCTAGAGGTAAAAGTCTGAAGCATCTGTTTCGTGAGCAAAAGCCCTTGGCTGTTCCGAAGCCACTGCAGTGGTCCAAGCTCTCCCGGCTGCCACTAGCGCAGCTAATGCCTGAGGTTGTATTTCTTGCTGCGGAGATGGCATCCTCACATCCTCAGCGTTTCCCACCTGGAGAAACCCTGCAGACTTGTGTGAGGTGGGTACAAACCCCCTGCCAGTTCAGCAGGATTGTAAATTACAGACAACTGCTCAGGTGTCAAAGGTAAAAGGTAGTGGAGAAACGAGATTTCTGACTCACCATTCACTACACAGAAAAAAAAACTCCACCATAAATAGTGGGGTTTAAAAATATTTCTTATTATTTTGCCACCCTCATTTCGGTCTACAATGTCACAGCCATTGCCTGTGTCTGAAATGAATGTGTTTGGGTTTTTTGGACATTAATCACAAGATTACAATGTTTTTGACAAGCTGTTAAGAAATGCAGCACATACATAAATATATGTGTGTGGAGCTCCTATATCTGAGCTGCTCTGAGCTCTACCCTCCCAAACAGCATCAGCATCTCATAGGGACCATTGAGTGACACAGAAAACCTGCTGTAATCCCATTTACTATGCACAGACATGTCAGATTTATCAGTACAGATGTGAGAAATCTTTTGCATGGCTGCTGCAAACCAACCTGACCATGACGGGCTGGAAAATATTAGAGGCACAAGAAAAGGTAAGATGTTTTACTCCAGAATGTACCCTCCCTAAACAACACGGAATAATGCAGTGCAAAAAAAACACATTATGTTAAAAATGATTTATCATAAAGACGGTATCGAATTTAAGCTTTTGAGTCTTTAATTTTTTTGGAAGGTTCTGGTACTGCAGCCCTGAAGTCAAGGTGACTTGTGCTGTTGACTTCTGTTTGGAATAGGGAGGGAGGGAGTAAATAAGTGCAGTTACAAGGTTAAGGCATTAAATTAACTTGGAGGACACAGACAGGGGTGCCATGATTAGAAGGACAGAAAGGCCTTGAAAGAGGGTGTTTCATCTGTAAATTTGATTTTCCAGGTGCAAGAATGCAATCACAAATATACATGAGTATGTTTCTTATGAACAGCTTCTGGTGCAAGTTCTCAGTTACATATTGCCCTGATGATGCAGGAATTTGTTACAGACATGTAATCGAAGTGTGTAAGTCTGTGAGCATGGGTCACAGGGCCTTACTCTCCCTGTTCTCACGAGGGTCAGAAAGTTTGAAACTAGTGGGGAGAAGGTACTAAACTTCTGGTATGTGTCCCATATTTTAATTCCCTTTTTTTGCAGGCCACAGAATCACAGACTAGTTGTGGTTAGAAGGCATCTCTGGAGATCACAGAGTCCAAAACCAGGCCAATCCCACTCCTCAGAGCAGGGTCAGCTACAGCAAGTTGCTCAGGGCCATGTCCATTTTGGTTTTGGACATATCCGTATCTCCACAGTCTCTCCAGGCAACATGTTCCCTTTTTGGACTACGCTCACAGTGATTTTTTTCTTATGTTTAAATGAAGTTTCCTGCATTTCAACTGTTGCAGCGCAAAGATGAAAGAGAGGATGCTGATGTTGCTTTTACCACGACAAGACATTTGTGAGGAAAAGACTGCAAAGTGAAAAGTGTATCCAGAGGAAGGCGAGGATTTGACACAGAGTTGATCATCACACGTCTGTTTCTTCTGTGCTAACATTGTATATATTAAATAAGAGCCCTTCATGCTGCTATTTTTCCACAAGTTGTCTATAAATGCTCACAGCTAACTCTGTAAATCCTTCCTATGTGGTAAATTGTGTCATTATTAAATACAAGACACCACCTCTGGCAAGAGAGCTCCTAACCCAAAGATCTAGAGAGTATTCAGGGAACGGGTTGTCACATGAGCTCTCTCTTCCCATGTTGCTCCACACACAAATATTTTGGGCCACTGCCGAAGACATGGTACTTTGCAGTGGTTGGTCCTTCGGTCTAATGCAAAATTGTTCTTCTTCCTGCTTTTGAAAGCTCCAGTAAATGTAGGACCATTGACTTGGTGTGCTGTGAGACCAGGAAACCGTGAAGCCCATTAAACACAGCTGGAACCAAGTGGGGAAGCAGAAGCCTAATGTGTCCCAACGAAGCCAACTCTGAAGGAAGAAAAGAACACATACAGGCATGGCGCTCCAGCCGGGGCAGTCTAAAGTAAGAGTGTTTCTGCAATGGCTTTAGGAAAATTCTGTTTGCAGAGCATCTGGCTCACTGAGGTCATGGTTACAACCTGTAAATGCTGTTAAATCACCACCAAATCTCAGCTTTCCTGAGGGAGGTTCATTTTGCTGCTTTGCTTCCAACTGGAATTTAATTCTTGGTTAATCTCTGGCTTTTAAACACAGGGAGTCCTGTTTTATCAATGCTTTGCAGAAGAACCTCACTAGGCAAGTACCTTTGGGTTACTCCCTCCAAATTCCTGGTCTAAGATTTCCTAATGGTCCAGGAGGAGATGACTCCTAGGCACCCTGCTTGTGGGAAAACGTGAACACTGACAAAAATCCCAGAGGGAAGATGTAAAATCTCTCAATTGACCTCAGCAGGCTTGGTGATTTCTCTGGGATTATTCATTCTGGCAAATCCTGTGTGCCTTCCTATCAGATTTCTGTGCTTTTAGTCAGAAAACCTCAGAAACTTGGGTAACGAGAGTGACTGCTCTATCATTTATTAAAAGGAAATTCTCGGTTTGCTCCTCAAAGCTGAGCCACGTTTGTAATATGTCTCATATTCACCATTAAGAGAAATTTCAGCTAGACTTGGAGCCAAGTAATTCAGTGGCTTTGTCAGCATCTGTTACTCAAGCGTAGGAAGATGAAACAAATTCATTTTGATTAGGTCAATCCGAAGGAGTATTTCTATGCCCCATTTAGCAGTGTATTTCTTCTGTAATGGAGAATAAATTGTTTGACTCTTTTCCCAGAGCATTTTTCCAGAGAGGAGATTAAGCTAGGTACAAGTTCATGGTCTGATTGGGTGTATGGAATTGCATATTGGCCACAAAATTTGATTTTATATGCAGATGTTGGGGGGGGGGGGGGGGGAGGAACTCTTCAGAAAGAAAAAGAAAACAGAAAAATATTTTCTACAAGTTAGTTCAGAAAACGTGTTCCAAATACACCTGCAGGGCTTCATTAGTGTGAATGACACGGGAAAACATTCACACTTACACATATACCCACCATTAAGAGTTTCACACAAAAAGCTTGAGTGCTCAGTTCCAAAAGGAAAAACAAGAACTTTAATTGATTATGACTTGTGGTGCTAGTTTAGCCAAAGGCAAAGTTGGATTTGGGCAGGAAACATATTGCACAAAACCACACTTTTTCCAAGCTGATCACATGTTCCGATCAGGAAATTCACTTGGTATTTGGTAAAAAATGCAAAGATTTCAATGGAACTTCAGAGGCAGACTGAGTCAACAAGCAGTGATGTCCTGCTTATGCAAAGAGTCCTCTTTATCAGCAACTTCTTCCTCACTGTCTCTTTTACAAATCATGTTCTACAAAACGTTAAATAAATGTATGTGTGTGTGTCCATATTAAAGAAAAACAACCAGTTTTTTAAAAAGGAACAAGGAAACAGTTAGAAAGCAAACTATTATGTTGTCTTAGTGTAAAATTGAAAACTACTTTTAAATGATCAGATTGCATTAAGAAAGAAAAGAAACATGACTTACATTTCCAGTTTCCATCCAGATGAAATGTGATTTGTAAAAACAAAACTCTGTTGCCGGGGCCCTGCCCTGTATTGCAGACAATGCTGCCTTCTCTTACACCAAGGCACTACGCTGGCTGCTTCTCTTCCTCCAGGTCTGTGGTGCGCTGACCCCACTAGACTTGGAGGTATAAATAACATTTACCAGCTGTGTGAGTGCAGCTGACATTCATTGAAGCTGGTGGAAACAGAGTGAACTTGAACTTGCAGCACAGATCAGAATTTCAAAGCAAAATTCTTCTTGGTGCCCTTTTATAGTGGACTGGATCCTTGCTGTAATTCACCTTTTTAGTCTTTAGAACTGAGTCTGTCACGGATGGTCCCTCATGTCCATAACTCTAAACCCTGTGATACGCAGCATGGATCTGGCTCCTGCCATGTCTAACTCACACACCTGCCCAGCTGACCAGCAAGAGTGTGAACAGGAACATACCATCTATGTTTTACATGATGCTTTCCTTGGGTAAATTGTGACTAAAGACTTATCTGCACAGACACAAGAATTTAATGAGTTTCAGAAGGAAGGTGAATTTATTTTAGGTGCATTAACACTGTTTTATGAATAAAGTAGTTAGAAAAGCCAATGCAAACAGTGTGTGATGCTTTTACAAATCTAGCCTGTAATTGTTAACATATGAAGCACACTTATTTTACTGCAACTTGAATTGCACAGTAAAAGCTTGATTCATGAAGGCATTATGCAATAATTAGGTGGGGTTTCTGTGAACTTAACCAATAAAAAAGTGCAGAAAGGACATGCCTAGAAGTTTCACTCTCGCTAAAAGTGCAGGAGCTGGTAACACACAGGTGTTCCTACGGTATCAGCCAGTGCCTGCTTGCAGCAGGGAGAGGGGGAAGAAGTGTTTTGGACATAACCTTACACACTGCTACATGTAGTTACGGTGCTTCAGCCAAACTAGGGCAAATGTAAGTATCAGGCTTTGCCCTAAAATATTAATGTGACAAAGGGAATCTATGGCATCAGCTCTCTTTGTTCGCTTTCTGTATATATAAATATATTGTCTTCATCAACAAGTATCTCTTGGTATGTTGGCCTCAGTATCTTACATAGGTGTTGGAAGCTCTAAAATGTAACAGAGTCAGAAGTATCTGCATTGTTTTTTTCTAGGAAATAACTAACCCAATATTGCTAGTTCTATAGTTCTGTTAAGCCATTTAATCAAAGATCCAGTTTTGGCTCTGTAACTAAAAGAAACTTAAAATAATTGTACCGGTGGGTGAGGGTTGGGGGACATGTTAAACCACCTCACTCTTTTCCAGATCTGCAACATAAAGTAAGCCCCATTATAATTCAATTAAACTAGTCACGAATGAGCTGTCTCCTTGTACTGCCAGTCTCTCTCTAATGCTGGGAAGAAGGCTGGAAGAAGTCCCAGCTCTTTGTTTGCTGCTGAAGCCCTGCACATATCCACGAGGGTGTCTTTAACACCCAACACATCATCCCTTGGAGCTGGAGTGTGCTAAGAGCACTGGTACACAGAGCTACGGCAGCTCAGCTTGTGGGGTGTAGCGTGTTACTCACTACTGTGCAACCACCTATCCAAACCTGGTCATAAATCTGACTTACTGTCTCCTCTGCCTTTGAGGGACTGAAAACACAGGAAACAAAAGCCTATTTGTCCTGACAGTCACAGATGCTCACAGTCTGGATGTGAGATTCACCGGGTTCAACTCATACCAGTTCACCACAACCCCGCTGTCTCACACACTGGGGTCATCATGCTGTAATATCTCACTGGCTCTGGACCATGCTGGACAGGCAATGACAGAGGGCCACAGGGCAGTGCCATCATGCTGGACCCAGTGGCCAGTGGACTGGGACCAGCTGTTTAGAAAAAAAGTAGTGCAAGCCTTCTGAATGGCTCCAGAGAGAGGCAAAGAAATCCAGGCCACTGATTTTCTTGGTCCTTTTGTGAAACCTTTCCGAACGCATTATTATTGTCATTCATTCTTCTGCTAACTGTGTGGGATCTATCAGGACACTGCATCGCCCGTAGGGGGTCTGCTGCCAGGATGTTACTCTGAGCGTAAGCTCAGCTATTGTCAGATTGTTAGTTAAGAAATGGGTATCAATAACTTAATTGCTGACCATAACATGCTGCTGCAGTCCACACTCGTTCCTCCTCGAGGAAGTGATACAGATAGTTACAGAAGACTGTATCCCAAATGTCAGAGGCATTGGCACATATAAGGATAGGAGAAATTCATGAAAACTTGTCCCAGAACAGATTCATATTCAGTATTAGCTATGTGAAACAGGACTTCGGAAAGGCTCTAAATGCGTGACGTGCATTTCTGCCCATTTAAGCTCCTGTGTTCAGCATCCCCTAACCCTGGCTTTCACAAGACCCTGCTCCACACCCTCACAGCTGGTACCTGACCCTGTTCCTAGTGCTGCCAGTCTCAAGCACCCCTCATTAATGCCAGACCTATTTGCAATACTGTTCAATACTGGACCAGTTGGATGGTTTGGAAGCTATTCTCCACGTCACTCATTAGCCATAGCTTTGAAAGTGAATGAAAAAAGTATTAGCTAAAATTTATCAAACTCTTCTCCTGTGACCTGTGACACTTTCTCACAGGGTATAATGTTTTCTGCTGATTGCTGGTGTCAGAGCCAGGGAGGGGCCTGCTCCTCTTGCCACTGCTGGCTATGGGAAATAGGGGACCACAAGGGCTCTGTCCCTACTTGCCAGCGCTCCCCACCATCCCCAGTAGCAGACCCAGTCAGCTGTGGCTGTCTCTAGCTCAGCCTTGAAAAATTCCTTGGATGGAGAATGTCCAGCCCCTTTGAGTAATGACTTCCAGTACTGTGCTACTCTCCTAGGAAAGAAATTTCTCTTAAAATATGACCTAAACAAAAGATTTAATTTTTCTTCTACTGAATAATTGAAAATACCTTCAGAAAATGTGATCTCAGCGTTGTTTGTAACATCTTTCAAGTTTTACTCTTGTTCTTCTTTTCCCCCCGGGGTCTTCTAAGATGCTTCTCCCACACAATTTCTAGTGAGTACATGAGAATGGGGATGTACGAAGGCACTGGAGAATAATATGTGATATGCCACATTTAAACTCTCTAGCCTCACCTATCTGTCTTTATCACACTCTTCATTCCCTTCTTTCTGCTAACGTAGCATCTGCTTTGGTCCTTCCTACACTCTCACCTCAGCAGGTATCCTGCAAAACCCACTGGAGTTCCTCCATCGGAAATGCCTTCCAGTATTCCTCTACTTCAACCTAATTGAACCTTGACTATGAGAAAGTATCTTCTCAGTTGTCACCACCTTTTAATTTATCTTCCTCATCTATTTCTTACTAAGCAAACAGTGCCTGTTAACACTCCAAAAGCATTTGGGGATGCAGTAGGCATGAAAGCTGTGCTCCCACACAGAATGATGCCTTTGGGCTGATACGTTCTTGAAATTTCTGTCCTGAGTTCAGAATTATCAGGGAAGTCAGGTATAACTATTCTATTTCTGCTGGAGGGCCACCTGCCGTATGAACCAGTCACAGCAAATTTATCAGAGGTGCTTTTCATGGGTTTTTTTAGTCAAAGGAAGGTAACATGAACCCAACTGGAGACTCTTGTGCGAAGTGCCCAGTGCAGCACATATTTTCCCTTCATTACATACAAGTAGCTCCCAGTGATGCTGATGGAAATTACAGGTGTGTGCACTTACAGGAGAATACAGAGCTATACTGTGCAAATTACCTCAGAAAACAACCCAGCTTATGGACATGGACTGCGCAGCACCCAGCGGCAGTGTATTTCAAGCAACGTTACCTGCATACCACGTAGTAAAGGGAAGAGGGAGCTGGGGAGCAGGGATCTGGATTTTATAACTACTTTTAATAACAACCATGGAGGATAAGTTCTGCAGAGTTTTGACTAGCTTCAAAATCACTTCTCACCTCTGGTTTCAAAATCTCCAGCCCAATTATTTGTTTACTTGATAGTGCTAAAGCCTTATTCTCCTCCCTTACTCGCTTGCTAGTAAAGAACCAAAAAGAACAGCAGTCCGAAGGTAACCACACGACTAAATCACTTCCAGATGATAAGTCACACTCTGATGGTGAAAGCAGACTTTACAGTTTCAGTGCGCCAGGTAATATATGGCAGTCACCCAGTTCCTATTAGGTTTTTGTAACAGTATATACACATACTCTTTTCTTTCGAGCTGGGTTAGGATTGGCTAATAGCGCATAACTGCAATGCTTAGCTTGTTTTTAATCAGAAAATCTCTCCCTGCAAAGAAAAGACAATTCTAAAGCATCTATTATCCCTAACCCTCCACATACAGAAATCAGGCTTGCAATTTTTGTGACATTAAGTGTGCACCAGCCTTAGGAGCACACAGCCTAAATATGGTCCCTCTATATGCAAGTTTGTGATGTCATCTTTAAACACATGACGTCTTCATGCCTTTCCCACAGGACCCCTGCCTCATTCTCTGCTCAGGATGGGTGGCATTCATTTATTGAAAAGCCATTCAATATTTTGTTTTCTCCATGTGTTTAACATGTGGCCTAAACCCCTATTTACCACAGACAAGTTGATCTTGAGCTGAAGAAAGAGTTCTTAATTTAATTTGGGAAGTTTCCCATGGTCTTAATGACTGCAGTCTCTAAGCAGTTCACAAATGAGTATTTATTTTCAGATCACCCCTCTGATTATCATCCCCATTTTACAACCGGAAAACAGAAGAACAGAGAGGTGCAGTGATTTCGGGTGCCCAATTTAAGACTCCAGGACCTAATTTGTCAGGGTACTTACCATTATGTAATTCTTCAGATATTCAGAGCAGAGCTCCCCTTGAGTCCTGCTGCAGCTGAGTGCTCAGCACTTCTCCAAATCAGACCCTGGAGTGTCAAGTCAGATTAACTGTATAACTGTGAACTTGCAACTAGTGACCATTGTGCAAAAATTGGTGTAAGAACTTCCTGATGTCGTTTAAGAAACACATGGCACAAATAGGGAGGGATGCATCCAGTTCTTCGGATTGGCATTAATTTTAAGTAAGGTAATTGTCATCATCTTCCTCAACTCCTCAACTGTATTCAAAACACACCATTCAACCTGAAACAAATGAACAGGGAGCTGAGCATCTCTCCTTACACAATCCTGACTCATCTTGAGCAGGACTGGGACTGAGCACAGGTTGACACATCTTCTGTGGGAAAAGACGACAGCTTCCTCTATTCCCAGTGGGGAAGTGTGAAAGGGGAAAAAACTGCACAGATAACTTCAGCTCTGGCACTTTCCAACTTCTGTGTGTTTTCTTTGGCAGCTCACAGAGTTCTTTTAAGAGAGTGTTTGTAGGTAATTTCCTAGGTTCTTAACGAAGCAAAGTGGAAAAACAAATATTCTATTATGTGGCATCGTATTAACACCTCTATGCCTCAAGCTATTGGGGTTAGCTCTTAGCTTCTCCATATGGACTTCTGCCCTTTCAGTTAATAGGGTAATTTGTAGCAATACTAAGCTGCCATCTTCTCTGCAAAGCGGAGGACACTTTTGCCAGGAGCTGAGACCACAGTACTGCCACGACGCAGGGTCCTTATGCTCCATTCTCTGCCCTGGAACTACCAGTGAGGGGGCTGTAGTCTCTAATGAAAGCTCTCCTCCTCTAGCTCTGTCTTTCTACCCTCTAACCATCTTTGACCCAGTCCTATTCCTTCCCCATCTCTGTCTCCTTGTTTCCAGCCACCACTTTCTCACTCAGCCTGTTGCCGTTCCCATTTCCCAGCCAGTCTCAATTGCTCATCCTTTCTCCCTGCCAGCCTCTTACCTGAAGGTACCAGTCTGTCCTACCTGGATTTCAAGTCCCAATACCCCTGGTCCCCAGACCCAGCTCTTCACCTCCTGAATGCAGGCTCTTAGCTCCAGGTTTTTGCCCATGTCCTTGATTTCAAAGCCTTATCCCCATCTTTCCTTGTCCAGCTGCTCTCTAGTCACATTTTATACCTGGTCTGTATTTCTCTCATCATTCTCTATTTCTTTTGTCCTCCTACAGCCACAAAGCCTTCCAAGAAGTGCTGAAGTAAAAAAACCTTCTACTGGGATAAAACCGCCTGTCATCATCCAGCATGTCTTCCCTCCTCACTCTAGCTACTTTTTTTTTTTTAATTACATCCCTTCAGGAGGGTCCACTTACATTTTTACCATAAATAAATGAGACATTTTTCAACCCTTAGAGCTCTGCTGCTTTTTCTGAAGCAGTCTGTCAGATTAATGTGACTCAAACCTATAGAAGCCAGCAATTAGTTTTTTAGGAAATATAGTTTTCTCTGGCTGGATAAATGCTTATGTATGTAGTGTTAATGCTTACGTTGTGTTTCAGTGTTCTGTAGCTTTTTCCTGGGCTTTCAGTGGGGCTTTGCAGGAGGGGGCTGAGAGGTGGCGTCACGGCTTGGATTTCTTTGGAGCTGCCTCTGAAGAACGCAGAACAGATATTCCTGCAAAGATCTGCCAAAGCCAGACGTTGCTGAAAAAAGAAATAGAAAGAAGGGGATGGGGTGAAGGCACGTGCTGCTCTTTATGGGGCTCAACTTCTAAAAGTAATGCTTTAAAGTTTGGGTATGGTAAAAAGCTTTTATCTTCAACACAAGAGGTAAGTAAATAAAGAGAGAGACAGTGATACAGATGCAGACACAGCCAGCCACTGACACACATGCATCCTTATAATTCATTTATGTTTTAAATCTGCAGTTCTTGCTTGGGTGGTTGTTATTGACAGCAATGGGAGGGTTGTCTGCAAGAGGAGTGCTACGTTAAGTCCCTCAGCACAAGCAGAATTTGGCTGTTATGTTTGGAAGGGTTCTGAAGAACATTTTCTTGCAGATTTATTAATTACGAATGTGATTTAAACTGAGGAGAAGAGGCAGGAATATCCCACACTGCCTGATGCCCGATCATCTCTGTGCTTTTAAGTTTAGTTCATCAACCCTTGAAGTCAGAAGATTTGCGCTCAGCTGAGAAAGTCCGTGACCACATCTTCATGTCAGTCCTTCTGTTTGGTCTGTACTGCACAATGGACAGGGCGAAGTATTGGACAGGAGTAAAATTTTCTCTTGCCTGTGTAGTTTTCCTTTCACAAGCACAGGGAAAGCCTGGGGACATGGTGGTGTAATAATCCTCTGTTTTAAAATGGTATCCTATGTGTGTGGCTCTTACCCTTACAGACATGTACATTCATAAATAAAGTCAAATATATATTAAAAAAATGCTGACTAGTAACAAGGTAATTAGTCAACCAAATGTTCCAGAACTGTCATAAGGAGGAAGAAATAGTGATCTCAAGTTACTTCAGCCCACCGTCAATATCACCTTGGAGTGTAAGTACGAAGCTAAACTATTTCATATGCTCCACACGTGAAAATGGAGATGGAAAGTGATGAGCTCTTTATACGCCCCTTTCCAAATAAATTTGGAGAAGAGCTCAGGAGCTTAAGCGGGTCCCAAATGGTTTCTGCTGCTGAAATAGCCTATTGATGCTTTATTTTTCCCTTTAGGTTTTCCACTACATTAAACATTTTAAACTACCAAATATTTCTTTTTAAAGGGGAATGGAATGAAAGGATGTCTTACATGATTTATTACAAATTTGGAGGGAAACACTCCCCTTGTAAATAGTTCTAAAAAAAGAGCATCATCAATTTAAATGTTGACATGCTTAACATTAAAGGATCATATTGTACCAACGGTCTTTAAGGAGAACTTCCTATTCAAAGGACCTGATTTCAGTGGGGACTGATTGAAGCAGGGCTTGTGCTTTCTGGTAGTTGGTCTCTCTCTGGGCTTAATTCGGTGATTTTTAGTGCAACTTGCACCTAAATCTGACATTCTTTTTTTTGTGGGTCAAATTAGTTCACTCCCTGTTTCAGCCCACAGGCTCCTCTGCCACAACCATCCTCACACTGCAGGCACCTGGGCTGGAACCTCAGCAGACACGTACTGATGTCCTGGGGACGCACGGGTGCCGCAGCACCCGGGGGTGGGGGAGGTTGGAAGTCTGAGCCCTGGCAGGGCCTTACCTGGTCCTTACCTTGTCCTTGGCCCACGCTTTTCCTGCTCAGGCTTTGCGCTTGGGGCTTTGCACCAGCGAGCACAAGCGAGAACAAAGCCAGCTCAAATCCCGTTATCTGCTGTGTCTGGCACAGCTTCCCAAGATGTTCTTCACCCTCACAGACTAGATTTCCAGTGGAAAAAAAGAAAAAAGCCACATGACTTTGATTTGTTTGCGCTTTGATTATATATTTATGACTCTAAAGTTCATGTTAATTCAGGGAATTTTTTTACCATTAAACTCAGTGTTCTGGAAAAAAATTACTTCATTTAGAGAAAATAATCAGCCCCTTTTCTGTCTTTCTGTGACTATTCAATATGAAAAGGATATTGTAAGTGCATATTCAGCCGAATATGCGGTTTGGCAACGAGCGGCTATTCAGCTGCCCTGCTTCTACCTCAGAGTTTATTCAGGTCATAAAAGAGACATATAAGCATTTGAGTTAAGATTTATAGTTACATTAACTGTATCAGAAGCTTTTTGTACTTAATATAAAACACATTCTAGCAGCTTGACATTGCTTTATTCCACAATACAGTCAATATTAGACATGTTACCTCCTGTAATTACTGACATTAATAGCCTCAGGAATAACGGAAATTGAGTTAAGCGCCAATGTGGTAGATGTAAACGGGACTTTACAGTACATGTCATTTTGAAATATCGTATGAGTCATGAAATTTGTACCTAATATTTCTTTATTTAGTAATTAAGGAATAACCCAAGAAAACAAAGGATGTCCTCTCTTTAACACAGCATGGGTCAGATTTTGTTATAAAAACAAGGTTGCTGAAAGAATTTAAATTCCATGAAAGATTCAAGCCAGCCCTGACTGCACAGAAGAGAAGCTCTTGCAGACAATTTATAGGAGAAAGGGGACAAGAATTTGTGCAGCTCCCAGTGACTCTTGCAAGGCTTTAACGAGCATTGCATGGAACAATGTTCTTCTCGAAAGGAGGCTGAAGTCACCAGCAACTCAGGCAGGAAATCTTAAGTGTATGGCTTCAAGCTGCCTTCGATTTGCTAGTTTTGAAATGCTATTTTTACCCCAATTCCCTGAAAGTGTAATTGTATAGGACATTTATTTTAGAAGTTCTCCTTTCCTTCAACATTCAAATAGAGATTTGTCCTAAGCCTTTGCACAGAAGTAGCCCGCTGTTGCTTCCCCAAGGTCTTGCAAGACTGGAAAAGTATGACTGGGGTTTCTTAAGCAAATAGTATCTCCAGAACAGCACACTGTCTGAAATGTTTAAGATGAGGAATATGCTTGTAATGCATATTTTTCTCTACAGTCTTTTTCGTTTTCGTCTCTGTCTTGATTAAGCTAACATTATCCAAACGCACACAGTCACACAGTCAACACGTTAACATTCAGATGATACTACTTTACCTCGATGTTAATTGCTGGTTAGGGTGAACAAAGGAGAAAAGAGAACCGACTTTTACCTATAACTCTGATCTATTTTGAGATCTCAAGGCTTTCCTGTTAATAATAAAAACACCAATAAATCCTCAGCTCTTTGCTTTTTGAGCCTGACAGTCTTTGAAGCATTATTGCCTTTATTTCCTCCAACCAGATGTGCAATTTATATTACATTTGATAGCAAACCTTAGCATTATAGAAGACACTTGTGCTACAATAATAACACAAATGTATTTTCCATCACTGGGCTAAAACCTTTCCAGGAGTGTCTACAGTGCCTCCTGTACTCCAGTACCTTGCAGCAGCTCCTTTGATGCTGGTAAGTCAGGTCACCCTCATTTCACAGAGATCTAAACAGAGCCAGTCTGCAAACAGAACTAATACAGAAGGTTTAAATAGGGCAACATCCAAGTCCCCAGCCTGCATTTGCAGGGACCACACTGTAAGAATGTTTAAACGCTACTTTTGAAGAGAGTTGCAATTTTTTCCCTTAAAAACAAACTCAATTTGCCAAATACATGACTTCTACTCATGCAAGAACTTTATGTCTTTACTCCCAGTGGAAATGTGCAAATGCGGTATTCATTTTTTGTTCTCTTAAATCTTTATTAGCTGAGCTTGGACTCCTAATACAGCACAGAACTGAAAAGTAAACACTTCTGTGATTTTGAAGAGTTCAGCTGTGGTGCCTATGAGAGAGAAATGCAGGACGATGCTGGTGGAGAATCCACTGGGCTTTCCAAGTCTCTTATGGTGAGTGGAGGTAACCAGTATCTTTCGGTCCTCTGAAGGGTCAGGTACCCACACAGCTCATACGAGTAAATGACCCTTTACCATCACTGTGACTCACTCCCGCAGGAGACTTTTCCCTCCACACTCTGAAGAGTATATCACATGCCTTGAGGCTGTCGGCCATTGGAAGGTGTTGGGGTGTGGCTTACGAGGTTAAAGATACTGGTGACTGTACTTCCAGCCAGCCACAATATTGCCACCCATCTGCCACGAGCCTTCAGGATTTTATAGGCTGGGAAAAGTGATTACTCTTGCCTGACAAAAAATTTCTAAACAGAAATTGAAGAGAGTTATGGAGCTTTACTCCTGCACCTAGAAGCAGGCATGCTCTGTGGTTCTCAGGGCAGACAGCAGTCCAAGAGGTAAAACAGGAGGCTGAGCTGTAGCTGTCTTCTTCAAGGACAAGCCCACAGAGACTTTTGGGCTTCCTAAATGAACATGGCAGTGACAATAACCCCAGAGAGCTCCCTCCCAAAGGCAGTCTGCCTCATTGCTCACCTTTCTTTTCCAGTGCCATTTTGAGTACCTTCAAGATACTGTTGTGCTTTCCCTAGGGATGGACAACTGTAGAACTCAAGTAGTGAGCCATGCTCCCACTCCTGACTCCCCACAGCGTTATTATTGCTTATTGTTTGTATTGCAGATGAAGCACCTGGCAGGGTCATGTCCAGTTGTGCTCAATGCACAGGAATGTGCAATGTACAGGAACATATAGGAAGGTATAGAAACATTTTTTAAAATACTACAGTATAAAATACAGTATAAAGTGTGTATGTGATGTGGTAGTTATAGTTACTATCCTCTTGGTGGCAGAATAAAGTCTACAAAAATAACATACTGAGAAATCAAAGGATCACAGTAACTTGAGTCAATTTTCCCTTCTGATCTATTTGAAAAGTCTTTATTAAAAAGATAAATGGCAATAGCAAAAATGCTGCCCTGGGAGCAGTTCTGATGTATACTAATTGCAAACAGCTCTGCACATTCATTACATATGGTATGGCTCCTCCTAGTGAAACCCGGCACAGACAGTTGAGGACTAAATTTCCTCCTTTCCAGTATTTCCACCACCTTTTGAATTGCAGTTATTTAAGTGAAGGGGATTTAAAAATGGATTATTTGCAGGTTTA
This sequence comes from Bucorvus abyssinicus, assembly GCA_009769605.1. NCBI lineage: Eukaryota > Metazoa > Chordata > Aves > Bucerotiformes > Bucorvidae > Bucorvus > Bucorvus abyssinicus. The sequence continues at coordinate 12,357,343 of CM020042.1, forward strand.
CCTCATAAACAAACTTCTGCCTTCAGACTTCTGTGTTTGGCTACTGCTGGCTTCTGTGGCTCCTTTGCATGCGTGTGTTTGCCAGTTACCACTCGGGCCATCATTAGTCAAAGAACTGTCTCAAGAAACTGCAGAGTAAAAGCACAAGCTGCTAGAGTCTGAGCTAGCAAGACAGTTGTCATCTGCTATAGAGCATAAAGCCTATTTCATACCTTCTGGTAGCTCCTTCCCTCTCCAGAAAGCAGAGCAGGTGAATCATAAGGCAGGACTTGGCCCTCTGGCTTCTAAATTATTGCACTTTGCAGTGATTCAGAGAAAATAAATCTTTTATCTGAGCAACTTCATCTATTTATCACCATAGCTGGTTATTTCATTCAGTGAGTAAGTATATTTGCAGTTAGTTTAACCGGTTTCACTGTAATATTAACTTAATGTTTTAGTCATAAATAAATGCCAGCAGCAGAAGTAGAAAATAAGGCCACACGGAGACAAGAACCTTCATTGTCAGTGAGGTTAAAAATGGAAGTGAACAAGCAAAGGGTTTGATATATTATGAAAAATTCATACTAGAAATTTCTGCAACTTTCTGCTCTGGAAAAGTTTGAAAATTCGGTTTCATTACAGGAGATGAGAACAGTTTCATCTTTGAAAGGAGGTGATTAAAATAACCTTTAAAATATTCCCCCCAATGTCTGTAGGAGGCATGGACAAACAGAATCTACTTGTGGCCAAAAAAAAAAAAAAAAAAAAAAAAATCCCCCAAACAAAATAAAAGTACAACTAATCTATTTGTCTCGCCAATTAAATGACCTGTCCTGCCTGGGCTACATAGTACCTAAGGGAGTGAGTTGAAGGCAGTGTATTCCAGAGCTGGTGCTCCAGAGCGGTACAAAGCAAATTGCACAGCCCTAATGGTTTGCACAGTCCTCTTCCACGGGCTGTGTTTGGCTGCGTCTGGTACCAGGGGTGACATGGAAACAACTCCTGATTTTTGGGATGGAGAGGTGCTGCAGTTTGGAAAAAACGGACAGCATTCCATAGACATGGAATATTTAATGAAAACTTACTCTTGTCCTGAAGCCAGGACAGGTCTCTGTGACCAGCTCTCTCCTGTACCCTAAATCTGACAGCAAATCTTTCCACAACTACTAAGTTGGAAGCTGTGAAAAATGAACGGTAGGCACAATGCTCACACAGCAGAATCTAAAGCTAATAACAGTTCCACTGAGTGGAAATACTTAGCATTGGCCCAGAGACCAGGATTATACTAATTGGCTCCTCTAATGTTTCAGGAACAGATCCTGATATAATGGATAAATTAAAACCTGAGTGAGAGCTGAGCGACATTTAGACCCCAAAGACTTCCCTACATCCTTGTCTGATTCCGAGTCTGCGTCTGTCACTGTCATTTCATTGTGTTACCTGTGATGGATGCAAAGCTCCTATTGATGAACAGGTTGTCCTTCCCTTAAAATTGGGTATGACTCTCTCATGGAAATCCAGCTGGTTATTTCTAGACTTTCCTGAAATGACTCTCCAAACACAGCTGCCTTACAGTCATGGTAAACATTCTTCACAAAGGCCAGTTTGCTCTGCAGGCCCTGAGGAATGTGACAGCTTGATACCTGGATAAGCCTGGGCTCAGTTTCAGTTTCTACAGGAAAGCCGAAGTCTCCAGCGGATGTTGGTAAACAAACCCTGGAGCCATTATTTGATAGGGTTCATAAGCTGTTACTCAGCACCTTGTAATATGGAGCTGGATGTGACCAAAATGGAAGACAACAAACAATCGGAAAAGTATTTCAGAAAGACCCAGGATGAGTAATGGTGCACAGAGCAGCTGCTCCTGAGGGCCTATGCCCAGTCATTCAGCCCGTGGCCTGACTTGGCTCAGCTTGCACGAGGCTGCGGTACTCAAGTAATTGTAGCTGCTAATAGGCACAAGGCCTCCTGCCCAACGCCTACGTAGAGCTCTGCCAGACTTCAGTACAGCAATGGAAGGAAGGGTTGGAGGGAGAACTGGATATTGAGCCAAGGGCTGTAATTCACTCCTGTTGGCAAATACAGAGACTTTTTGTCTAGAAGATGAAGTCTCTTTGATTTTTGGTCTCTGAAAACAGGCGAGGTGAGGCTGAGGCTATTCAGTGCAGAAGCAGCATACACAAAAGTCAGTGCTGTTAACCAGCAGATAACTGTAAAAAGCATTTAGCGCTCCATTGCATGAAAGAGCTGGTGTCTTCCCAGGAGTTCAGTACTAGAAAGGATATGCTATAGCTCAAACTATCAACCAAGCTCTTGGAGCAAGCATTTCGTGGCAAAGTTCGAACTGGTGAGGAGCCAGATCTCTCTGAGCTTGCTGCTGCTTTCTGGGAGCTTCTGCTTGCTTCCGTGGCGAGGAGGCCATGCAGGGAGTGTTGAAAGGGACACAGGTAAAGAGCTATTGTTGTTGTTGTAGGACCAATTCCATTTTCATGACTAAGACTGAGTGCAGCTCACTGCCAAATAAGATATTACTTGCTCTGATGCATGATGGTGGAATTAAGCCCAGCAAGAAAATACCTGGAAACCTGGGCTTGACTGTGCAAGTGTTGGGCACCACGTGTGAAATTCCAGGCATGCCAGCACCAGGCAGCTTCCACACCCACTGGCAGCCCAGGGAAGGCTGAGTCCTGCCCATGGCTGGGCACAGCAGACCACCTTGGTGGCTGTAAGACACTAGTTCATCTGAGAACACTTGCTCTTTCCATGCACTATGATCATCTGGAGGGAACTGTTGCTCCAGAGATTAGTGGAAAGGTTTTCAGGTTTGTGTCCTCACAGGCAGACAAACATGATGACATGAAGGAAGAGGAGAAGAAATCAAAGATTTCTTAAATGCTTCAAGAGGAGTCAGATGACTGACTGGATCTCAGGAAGGGTTGCAGATTTTCCATAGTTTAGATTTCCTCCATTGGAGGGCTGATGAGGTAAAAAAGGGCTTCAGGGACACAAACTATTAGCAGAGTCTTTGTTTGATTGTGAGCAATCTCATTCAAACACAATATTGACACCAGAGAAGGAGGGAAACATGAAGTTAAAACTGTAATCCTGGAACTGGCAGAGGGATGGGTGAAAAAAGAGAAACCAGCTGTCAGTGAGAGCTACCACGTTAATCTAAAGTATATTGATCTTGTTTCCTGTGGTCTTGCATTACAGCAAATAAGGCAATCATCATCACCACTATCAACATGGAATTTGCCTTCTTTCAAGCACATGCCACCATAATCTAGACAAATTATAATGCTTGAATCTGTTTTTCATAGCTTAGTAGTTATTCTCAAAATTGTGTGACTGACTCAAATGTCCAGGGGAGTGTTAGACATAAACACCACACTTAGCCCAGGATTACCTTCACGCTCAGAAGGGAGATGGGGAAGGAGTGAGAGGGAGAGATAACCCTTTGGTGTATGAATAATCTCTCAATTACAGCACCTGCAGCCTTGTCATGACCCAGCAGAAAGTCCCAGTCTCACCCTCTGTCACTGCAATGTCCCATCCCAAATGCTGCAGATGAATTTAATCACACAGAGGCCTGGAGCACTTTCCACACTGGAAACAACCAGTTTCTGTGACTGAAACGAAAGCGGAAAATTCCCAGCACAGTTAAGCTCGGAGACTTTCCTCCACCCTAACCGCTCGGCAAGCGAGGGTTATTCGAACCACACATCACATCAACTTGAGGGGGGCTGCCGAGCTGCTTCTCTATTTGAAACAAGCAGCTGCATGCTAACAGAATGGTTAGTAGAGAGAAGGGGAAGCCTGATGGCTGTGACTGCAGGAGCAGCAGAGATCAGGCCACGCTGCATCTAGATGAGGGGGTCACCCTCTGTCCCAGCCCAGAGCCTGGCTGGTGGGACAAAGGCTGTAGCCTGATGGTTTTGATGGGGGAGGCACACTGACTGTAATCTAATGCTGGGAGAAGGACTTTTCACTACCCGTCTGTTTCCTTCTCCCATGGAGGTGCTTTCCGAAGAGCTGAGAAAAAAAAATCCCACCACAGCTGGTGGGCACATTTCCCCTCTGAGACAGCCGGGGCTCCCCCCGCAACCAAGGTCTGATCCTGAGCTCCCTCCAGCCTCCCCAGTGCCAGACCCATACATGGAGCATTTTGGAGGCCAGGGCAGCTGCGATTTCTGGTAAGCAGGACCAGGCGTGTACGGCTCCAAATCGCCAGTCACTCTTGGTATCAGCTGGAGAGAGAATAAAACTAGGTTCCCCTGCAAAACAAAGACGCAGCACATCCACAGCTCCTGCCTCCCCATCCAGCAAATTCTGGCAGTCCTGCAGAGCGCGGGTGGCGGGCAGAGCTTGCCGGGTATACATAAATCGCAGACTATTTTTTTCCTACAGTGTGGTGTGTGGAAACACTGTAAAAATAGCACATTGGCCTCCCCAGGCAAACAACACCCTGACAAACCAGCAGAACGGAGCTGCCCCTTCGAACGGCGGGGAGGGAGGGCAGGTGGTCTCCCCCCAGCCAGGTCTGGCACCCACCCTCCCATGTGGATTTTGGGCTCCTGCCGGAAGAAGTGTCACTCTTCAAACTCAAGAAAAAAAAAAATCTTTCTCTCTCTTCCGCTCCGTCCACATCATCGTGATGTCTCCCCCCACCTACCCCTTTCCCATCTGGCTCAAAGATTCAAGGAGAGATGGAAAAAAGAGAGGCAGAAGCGCCTGCATCTGCTGCGTTTGCTTCTGACGCCAGAAGGGATTTAGAAATATTACCAGCAGCTTATTTACAGAGTCCCGGAGCACACCAAGAAAAAAATAAACGAGCAGATAAAAACGCTTTGGGTTTAAGCACGCAGTCGGGGAGCTCCGGCGCGGGAGCCGGGGGCAAACGCTCTTCTGGTTATTTATTCCGCAAAGCTGCCGGGGAAGGAACCGCCTCCCGCTCCCAGAAACCGTCCCGGTTCGCGTAAGACACAACGACGCTGAAAACAAGCGTATATATACACAACTAAACGGGAGCGTGTGCCGGGAAAGAGCTGGCGCTTGCCGGTGTCCTTACAGCGGGGGCATTTCTCGACCCCGGCGCCGCTCCCTGCTCTCCCGGCAGCCGGAACAGGGTCTTCCCCTCTCCTCCAAAGCCGGGCGAGGCACGGCGCGCAATCTCCGCGGGCGCCCGCGCTCCCTGCGCCCAGGTGTGCGCTGCCAGGGCAGAGCGGTCCTGGTGCCGCACTCTCCCCGCTCCTCAATTTGGGCCACCTGAGGCAGCGTCCCGGCGCCTCGAAAGTAATAAAAATCCGGGCGATGGCGAATTCTTACCCTGTTCCCAGACGATACCTCACGGTGTCCCATCCTCCGGGTGAGGGCCACAAAATCGCCACCGAAAGCGCAGGCTGCGGGGACCGGGTAGCACCCCCGGGGCTGGGAGACAGGAAAAGAGCCGCTGTCGAAAGTGGGCAGCCGGGGACCTGCTCAGCCGCTGGCTTTGTGCACTGTTCGTGCTGTCACCTTGAGCTGGCACCGGGCGGATGTGGCCCGGGGAGGCTCGGACAGCGACTCTCTTGGTCCTTGGGTGTCACGGCGGGGGTCGGGCGCCCCCCACAGCCGGGCGCTTGGGGCATTACCCGCGGTCGGCCGTTCCACGCCGATTCACTGATACAGAGGTCCGAGCCTGGGAAGTCCTTTCCCCACTGCCACTGAATTTGGGCGTTTTAACAGTCTAAAACCTTTCCTTTACTCAAAGGAGCGAGCACTCGTATAAATGCATATAAGCCATATATGTTTAGAAAGGAGACCAATTTTAACGTGCATCGGTACATCAGAAGAAAACACTGACCGGGAAATACGAGCACAGAAATTTTAGCTGACATTTAATAAGAGCCAAACTAAAAGTTGATTGTTATTGCGTAAATCCCCACCACATTCCCTACTGTAACCCTACCGCTTTCGCATTGTTTCTCGGAACAGTGTGCTCAGATTTGTTTGTGAATGAGAAACTGTGTTTTCTGTATATAAGCGCAGAAATGGTGATGGTAATACATTCGGAAGCTTTAAACCGGTTTTATTCCTGAAGAAACCATCCATATTTTTTCTAAAGGAAGTGAAATGGTTATTAGTACAGGAAGCTGGTGCTGATAGTGTTTTGTACCTTCTAGTCTGGTGTCCAAATATAAAATGATTGTCAGTTTACAATAACAATATGTTAATAATCCATCTATGATTATTTGAATCATTTAAATGAATTTTCCACTCAGAACCTTGTAATTAGTTGGTCTTGCAACTATGTTTAACAGAACTGCCATTTAGAATTGATTTTTTTTTTTCTTTTGGTGGTCACAATTTATTAGTGCAGGTTATAGGTTAAAAACTAGAAGGTAAAAAGGGCGCTTTATTCAAATCCCATGGAAGCCCCTGCCTTCACCCTAACCTGTGTGCTTACAAAGAACAAACAAACCCTTCAAATCTGAAGAACAACAGGATGTTGTTTGCTTTTTTTTTCCTAAGTCACATTTCATCTATTACTCCTATTATAAGTGGAGAGTGTTTGTGCATAAGGAAAGAGAGATACCATGTGGCTTATATCCTGCTATCCAGAGATGGAGCCGTTCTTCACCGTACTCTGGGTGACACAAGAGAGCCATCGGACAAATATCTGCTGGTTTTGGCAATGAATGGAAGCAGCTGGACTGAGTTTCCTGAATTGCTGAGCAGTTGCTGAGTTCCTAGACATGGGCACCAGTCTATGAACTTATGCCCAGGCCCCTCCTCAGCCACTTCACCCTGCCTGTGTCCAGCGACCGGCAGCAGGTCTTTGCAGCCAAAGGGTCACTCACCTCGGTCAGGGACTGGTCTGGTACCTGGAAATCGCAGGGATGCAATAAACCTCGCACTGCTTCCAGCTCGGCATCTGTGGTTTGCCTGATTTTTGACGTTTGTCTTGCAGAGAAGCCGTGGTACAGGGGTGTGGGGGAGCTGCGAGTAGCAGCGTCTCCAGCAGCAGCTGTACTTGGAGGTCTTGCCTGCAAACTTTCTCTGGAGGCTTTGCCATCGCCTTTCTTTCCATCAGGTAGGTCCTAGTCTCCCACAGGCAGCAGGAAAAGCCCACAACTCCCATGACCCTGCTGTCCCCCTGCCCCATCGCAGGGCAATGAGATGACCTAAAACCTAAAAAACGCTCTGAGGAAAAATGTTTCAATATCTGATCTCTCATCCTTGGGGAGGAGGAAAACTGTCGGGGAAAGCACTGGTAAGGCCGGGTGGATGCAGCACGCACCCCGGGGCAGTGGAGGGGGCAGGCGGTGAGCAGCAGCCTGCTGTGACACGGAGCCGAGTCGGTGGCACCGGGATGTACCGAGGGAGCCTGAACCGGGGCCAGGCACCGAGCAGCCCGCGCTGCCTGTCGACGTGGAACCGCCCAGAGCCTCTGAGACGCTGCCCCGGTGCTTAGCACAGGGCCGTACATAGCAAAATTCCCTCACCTTCCGCCCTCCAACGCATTGTCCCCGCGTTACTCGTTATTGCTGCGTTTGGCAGAAAACCCACGGAGAAACCGCTCTTAAATATCGTTTTCTGATGCCCGAGGGAAAAAAGAAATATCCTCTGCGCCGAGCCGGCATCTGCCTCTCCCCGGGAACGGAGTCACGTTAGGTGGGCAGTGGCGAGGGGTAGCGGTCTTCTTCCATCGAAACAGCCGTTCTTCTCCGAAGGGGAAAAAAATATGTATTCACAGCACTATTCTGCATTAAACGTTGAGGCGTCTCAACGTTGTAAATGCGCTGGGTGGGTTTTATCCTCTCGGTTATTATACCGCAGTTGCGGGAGGGAAGTATTTTGCAAACGAAATCCAGACGGTCCGACGGGAAACCTGGTCCCCGAGCTCCACACGCCCGGAGCCGGCTGCCCTACCCCGACCCCCCCGGGCTGCAGCCCCCTCGGGGCGGCCCGACGCAGGGCTTTTGCTGAAGAAGCGGCAGCGCAGGATGCTGGGGATAATTGCAATGTGGCCCTTCGCTGGCACGCAGCGTGGGTGAAATGACACTTTCATTTCCACGCGTGGTGTAAGCAGGCAGGGCTTGATCCCATGTAAAAAAACACTGAGTTTCACCGCAGAAACTTCAAGACAGGGAGGCAGAAATTTTCGTTTGGTTTATAAAAACACAACAACCGATAGTGAACTCCGCGCCCGGCAAAGTCTTTGCTATTTCATGTCGTAAATCATTTGCTTTCGCGTGCATCAATAATGTCACCAGCCCTTTGGGAAGTGGGGTGAGAAGCGCGACTCTGCCGCGGGACCGACAGCATCTGCGGACCCGCGCAAGTCAGGAGGGAACGGCACAGGGCGAAAGGGCAACTCGGCTCTCTTTCCACATCTCTCTCTTTTCTTTTTTTTTTTCCCCCCCACTTTATTGTCACAACGAAAGGAAACCCTCAGAGCGGGAACGGTCGTGTTTTCTCCACGCTGTAAAACATTAAAACGGCAACAAATCTTTCAGTGTGGGCCAAAAGGAGTTCTTTCTTTCATAAACATGATCGCATTTCCTACCTTCTCAGGAAAAAAAACCCCCAAATCTCGATGTTTCGTGTCTATATAACGCAAGGGGAGACGAGCTTTTGGAAATGCCTCCAACCCAGACTCTGTCCTGGCGCGCCTGAACCCTGCGTGTCCCACCTTCTCCCCCTGTTTCACGCGTCCTTGAGCCGCAGACACTGATGTCCCCACCTGGAGACAAACCTCAGGTCATCTCGGAGGTAACTCCTTTCCAGAGCCACAGGGCACCAACGAGTATAATGCACGAAGGTATCAGTATGGACATTTTTGGATAAGGGGTTTATACACACGTAAAGCCATAAGAACCCTTAAAAAGAAAGGATCGAGTGACCAAGGACGCACTTTGAAGCCTGATCAGGAAGGCTCGCTACCGCCGGTAAAGTCCCCAAGACAAACATTTAGGGGGTCGGTTTAACCGTGGGAAAGGATTAGAAGACACAAAGTCAAGTGAGGGAGCTCCCACCGCGGCGGAGCCGCCTGCGGGAGCGCAGCCCGGGCCGCTGCCCGCCGCCGCCGGCCACCCCTCCCCAGCGCTGCAATCCCTTGGGGCTCGCTCCGCGGGACCGCACGGCCTCGGCGAGAGAGAAACCCCGCGGGCAATCAAAGCCTCCTCCACCAAAGAGACGAGGGAGAGCATCGTTGTTCTTCCCCTGGAATTCCGGACACACTCGTTATAAATCGTCAGGCGAAGGTCTAAAGCCTCGAGGTGTGCAGGAGCGCAAGGCGGAGCCGCTCTTGGCTTGTAGCTGCCTCTCTTAAAAACAGCCAGGAGATAAACAGGCATTGTGCAGGCCAGCTCCTAAGTTACCCGTGCCCTGAGGTGCGCTCAGGGCTCCGCCGGCACAAGCGGGAGCTGGCGGCCCGCCCCGCTTCCCCGCTCCCCGGCACCGAGCGGGGCATGGCCAGCGACACCCCGGAACACTGCTCGGTGTGAGCAAACGGCGCCGCCCCTCACCTCTGCTTGCAGCCGTTCCCCTGACCCCGGGGGAAGGGATCCGAGCCTCCCCCTGCCCTGGCACAGGGGACCCGGAGTGCGTTTGCCCGCATGTGCGTGCTGGTGGCTGTGTGGGGGGGTGTGGGGGTGATTTCGAACTAAAGGAAAACAACGACTTTCGAAGTCAGACTTTCTGCTGTGTGTCCAAGAAGACGACAGAGCTAGCAGGACCCTCTCTGGTTACTTGAAAGCAGCTCGAAAATGCAATTATTCCTGTAGGTGGCACTGGTACGAGGTGTTGCAGAAGCGAAGGCAGAAATGGAGAAAATTGCCTCGGAATTCCCAGTTGGTTCCTATAATTTAACGCAGAACAATAGAGGCATTTTTTTCATTTACCCCAAATTCATGTAACGTGTGACAAATGAAAACCCGATTGCTTTATTAGAACAAAAATATGCTTTTAATATCTGTCTCTCTGTAGCTTTACGGCCTGGTCCTTGAGAATTGTCTATGTCCCTATATGTCATTAAACAAATCCTAGCGCAAAGAAAAATTAACTCAGCACCGCTCATTCAAGTCAAACGTTTGCACCAGGAAAGACCTAATGAGACACTGTCTGGTTTCCAGAGGGGTTGCTAAGAACAAGTGGCGGCAAAGCTGTTAAATCGGTCCAAGCAACAAACACATCATTAAGACACCCCCACGCAACCCTCCCAACCTCGATCTGAATATTCAAGCGAGGGTGGAAGGAGTCGAAGGGTGGCACTGCCGCCGTGGGCCGGTGGGATGCCCCGGGGGGGCCGGGCTGGGGCAGCCCCGGGGCTCGGCGGCGGGGTTTGGCGGGGAAGCTCGGTCCGCGAGGACGTCGTTAACCCACGGATTTTCACCACTTTTCGCTCTACCGTGCATTTATTTCACCTGTTCATCTGTCTTCAGTGTATTCCAGTAAAATGCAGGCGCCTGCTCTTGCCTTCACTGCGGAGGATCTGCTATGGACCTGAAACTGGGGGGCGGACAACCCGGACAAGGCAGCCGGGTCTGTCTGTCCCCTCCTCTCCTCTGGGAAGGGGCCAAATGCCCGCAGGCACTCGCCACGGGCCGCATGAGCTGTTACACACCTTGCCAGCATCTTCTCCCGGCAGGCCGGGGGACGGCTCCCCGCGGCATCCCCGGGGAGGGGAGCCCCAGCCGGGCCGGGGGCTGGGGACCAGCGGCGGGAGCCGCTGTCCCGGCACTGGCGGGATGCCTGTGCTCCAGCCAAACCGCCGAGACAACTCGGCACTGCAGGGACATTTTCTAACCGCTGAAACGGAGCTTCCCAGCTCCTGCACGCCAGGAAGGAGATTTGCGGGAGGTCGCGTCCTTAACCCAAACGCATGACACTCAAAAGCCTTTTGCATTGATTTCTTGCTATGTTCCGTTTCCCTTCAGATTCTGGGGTCTGTCACCGCCGAGGTGACTCCAAGACCTGTCTGTATTTTGCCTGCCATTGCTTCGTAAGTATGCAGGAAACGTTCAGACATGGCTTGTTTGTATCCGATGAAACTTCGTTAAACAAACCTTCATCCTCTTTCATTTCCATTCTCAGTCTTGTCGCTGACGTCAAATCAATCTGTTGAAATTGAAATCACACACTCAGACGGCACTGCCCCCACTCCGCCCCCAGCTTGTTTGAGCATGGGACAAAATAAAGAAGAAATACTTCGTGGGAGTTTCGGAGTTGTTGCATTTCCGTACACGTTTCAATAGTATATTAATTCAATTAATGTAAAAATACCCCCTTGTGGATTCACACGTGCTTTGGTTCATGAACGCAGGCAGTTTATGTGAACATGAACGTAGGATCCTGTGGGTTTTAGCGAGCTAAAATAAGGCAGCGGGCAGCAATAACCAACGAACGCTCGGCAACGTGTCCCGGGATGATTCTCACAAAGCCATTTTCCCCCGAAGAGGAGAGAACGAGCGGAAAACCAGGCCTGCCCCTGCAGAAGGGCGGGGGCAGGGGGTCCCTAAGCGGCTCGGGCGCTATGGGGGGGCGGCGGTCCCTGCCTGCAGCCGCACGCTGGCTGAAAGGGGCCGTGAAAATCCCCCCTCTCCTTCGCAGCCGCGTCCAAGCAAGCGTCTGTCGGGGGACGATATTTGAAGCGCGCTTGTCCCAGGCTACGCGGGAGGGTCAGCACACCTGAGACTTGGGGGTCAGGCAGGGTATTTGGGAGCCCGCAGGCTCAGAGGGGGAGCGGCGCACCGACTTCCCCCGGGGGAGCGCGGGGTCAGCCGGGACCGGCCCCGCATCCCTGCCGCGCCCTTCTAAGGCACGGTGCCGTCACTAACCTGCCGGGCTCAGCTATTTTGTCGCATAAGGAAATTGTACATGGCAGCCAGGGACACGCCAAGGCCCCTTCGCCCTGTGTTTGATTCTTTACATGCCTCGCAGAAAATGGGAGCGATCCCGGGAGCGATCCCGTGGGATTTCGTACGCCCGCGTGGAGGAATAGCTCTGTTCAAAACGAAAGCCCTCATTTCAAAGATCCGTGGGTCTCATCTCTCCCTACATCACATAGCACCTTCCCCCCGGGATGGGTCACCTCCAGCCGCAGCCCGAGGTTGTCGCTAGGATGTCACTGCCCTTCCACCTGCCTCTGATCCCTCCTCCCTGCCTTTCTTTCAGAGCTGCCCAAAGGCTCCTCCGACACACCCACCGCGTTGCCCCCACTTCGCCCCCGCTCTGGCTCCAAGGTGCTCTTTGACCTTCAAATTGTCGACCTCGCTTCCCGGGGGGATTTCGCAGCTCTGCGCCCCACGGCAGGAGCTGGGGAGGGGAAGACAGGACAGCCGCGACAGTCTGCGACAGTCCCTGCGTCAGCCGTACCACTTCTGTGTTCCTCTAACCTCCGCCACCACAGACCCACACCTTCCCCACACCACCTCGAGGAACGCGGCCACCCGACTACACACATGGAGGGGCTTTGCCCTTCGGGAAGAGGCGAGGGGCTTCTACTTCCAAAATACATTGCCATATGAGCATCCTTCTGCCTTAACAGCTCCTCAGTAGCCACCTCCCCTCGGGGAAGGAGAGGGATTTAGCTTCCTTCAAAAAAAAAGTCATTAAAAATCTGCAGCTGCAAAGAGGGGCTGGGGGTGTGTGCCGCGTTTTATTTGTCTGATTTCTTTCTACGCAGAGCAGAGAAAGCTGGGGATCGAAGAAAGGCCCACATGGAGGACGGACTATCGCTGAAGGCGGCTCCGGGAGGCAGGAGCCGGGCGCGCCGAGGTGAGAACGGCGGCGCTGGGGCCTCGGCCGGCTCCCAGACCGGAGCCCGGCCGCCGCATCGGGACCCCGCTCCCAGCTACGGGAAGGACTCAAGGGAGCCGGGGGACTGGGCACTATTTGGAGGACCTCCAGGCCTCAGAGAAAGCCCTCATGGGCGGGGGAAGCTGGGGGCTGCCTGTCACCTCCTCGCCTGTACCGGCCGCGCACCGGGGCTGCTGCCGGTGCTCTTGGCAACACACGCCAAGTCCGTTTCGTGGAGGAGGGCAAGAGACATGGATTTGAAGGAAGGGAGAGGCGGGAGAACAGCCTGTAGCTCCCCTCTGCCATGCCCCGATGTCGGGGGGAGGCAGGCAGAGACAGTGACCCCCAAGAAACACCGGCTGCCGGCACCCGGGGCTCCAGTGGCGTCGTGTGGGACGGGCACAGCTCAGTCCCTCTCTTCGACGCCGAGGGGAAACCCGGCTCTTGGTTGGCCCTTGCCCCAGTCTCAGCCCACCCCCTCCTGCTCAGCTTTGCCCATCCGGAGGGACCCCGCGGTGGGGACCGTGCCGGGGCGGGCGCCGACGGAGCGGTCCGCACCTCGGGGCGAGCCCCCTGCCTGGCCACACGTGCCTTTCTCCGGGTGGGGAAACTCCGACCCCGCACTCTCCCCCCTTTCCCCTCCGGTTCTTCAATGATTTCCTACCTGGGAAAGAAAAAAAATTAATCTTTTTGCCAGGCAGGTCAGAAGCGATCAACAGGCTGTTGTATATTACAATGTTTTCATATTCCTCTCGGCTCCCCCTGCCCTCTACCGACTCACTGTAGATGTGACCTTTGGTATTTCAGCCCACACTCAGCAGTTGAATGGAAACAAGTTGAGCACGTTCACTTCTGATAAACATTATCCCTAAACCACTGGAGACCCGAGCAGAGTAAACGAGCTTTTCCGACAGGACCACATCAGGAACACACATTGAGAAAGGGAAAGAAACCAAATATCGAGGAGATCAGAGGCGGGCTCGGGGGTGGAGGGGTGGGAGAGAGAAGGAGAGGGAACAGACAGGTTAGAGAACACGACGGAGGGGGGAGAAAAAGAACACAACTGTGAACACAATGGGCACAGATGGGGAGAGAAGCTGCCTGGGCAGCGTGGGAGAGCAGCGCAGGGTCATGCCCGAGCATCCCAGTAACCCTGCGGGAGCTTCAGGGGCGCCGAGCGGGTCCAGGAGTCGCGGGGCCGGGCTTACACCAGCCGTGCGCCCGAAGCTGGGAGATGGCCCCCGGCCACACGCCACTGGAGCGGGCTGAAGCAGCGGGAGGGAACGGGACGGCAGGGCCCGAAGTACGCTGTTAATGCGGATCGGAAGTTTTACGGACGCGCACCCCCTTCCCTTATTTAATTACATAATTAACTTGATTAAAGGCTGGATCCGGATCCCACTAGTTCAATGACTCCTCACTTAAAAATACTCAAAACAGGGCAGCTCACAACACCGAAAGGATTTATTTCACCAAATGCCTTCCGAGTATTGACTGCGCGGCGTGCCACCGCTTTCGGACGGCGGAATTTGCGCGGGGAGGGGAGCTCCCCTTTACCAGAGGTAATTTTATTTAGGTTGAGGAAGCACCATAATTTACAAGGGTGATATTCCGAAAGAGCAACTCACGTTTCTGAAATAAGCACAAAATTGCATAGAAAATTTTTTGTTGCTGGATTTCACACACCCCCCTTCTTTTTTTAAAAATCCTTATGGAGGAAACAAAAGTATTCGCCGATATTCCAATTAAATAAAGAGATACCTGCGAAAGAAGCACGATCGCCTACTTTCTACCACAAAAACTCTGCAACATGCTATTAATTTCTGGGCGATTTTGTCTTCCTACTTACTCCTAACTATGCAAGTTCATTGCTATATGGGCAGACTCTGAAATCGACTCAATTAGGGTTTTTTTCCCAGAAATATCTTACAAACATTTCAATTAAAATAATATTGATACAATGTTCACGCACCCCAGAGACATCAATTTCATATTTTACTCGCTGATATTTCGTGCACTCCTGTCACCGCATTATTTCTTTTTACGTTTTATTTAATTTTTACAGCCTGTACCTTCAAGACTCTGTTAAACAACCCCAACAAACTCAAACAGAACAAAATAAGCAAAAAAGAATCTCGAGGGAGAAAGAAAGAAAGAAAAACATGGTAAATTCTTGGTTGGAGCTGGGAAGCCCAGGGTTTCTGCCTGCAACATGACGTACGAGGGATGCATACAAGAGGCACACACACAAGCTCGCAGATCAGGATCCGTACACCTAATGCCAACCCAAACACTTCTTCCACACACCCAAACACGCCGTGACCCACTCACACTTTAATTCCCACCAGCTTTGTTTTTCTTTTAACTGTTAAAATGTAGCAGTGTCTTTGATAAAGTTGAGATCAGCCGCGAGGCGTTGACACTTTACGGTTAAGCGCGGTGCTATATTTAGTGTGGGGATTAAAGCAGAAGCGGAGCGGGGCTTTGATGGCCGGGGAATATCGGCACCCCGGTGTCGGGGCGCCGCAAACCCCGTCGCTTCTCCCCGGGCCGAGCGAAGCTGTAGCTGATTTCCCGACCGGTTTGTTGTTTCCACCAAAAATGATGTAACTCTCACCTCTCACAGCCTCCCCGTGAAATATTCGTTAGTGGAAAAGTGCTTTATTGTAAACAAGGAAGAAGTTCTCTCCCGCATCCGCGAAATCAAAGCGGGGAAACCGCGTATGGGTGTGGAGACATCGCTCAGCTTCTGGCAGGGAAAGGGGGAACCACGCGGCAAGTCCCGGCGCCCCCTTCCCGGCCGCTTACTCTGGGAGCAGGACCTGGAAGGGGCCGCAGCAGCCCGGCGGGTGCCCGGCGCTGAGCCCTGCCCTGCCCCGGCCCCGCGGGGGCTGCGTGCTCGCCCCCCTGGTCCCACCCTGGCCCCGCACCACCGTGCCAGCCCCGTTCAGCACCGCCCCAGCATCAACGGCACCTTCCGCGCAACTTACCGACGGGCAGGTACGAAACAGCCCTGGCTACCGTGTCGGGGACCCAGGTGCCGAGCTCGCCCGCGGGGGAGAGCGGAAGGGCCGCCCGCACCGCGCTGTCTGTCATCCCCCCCTGGCCATTAGGAGGGCGGCGGGGCCGCCCCCGGGGGCGGGCTCGGGGAGCGGCGGGCCGCGGCGCCCGGCCCAGCCCAGCCCTGCCCACGTTGCCCTGAGGTTGAAATGCAGAAGTCAAGGCTCTCTCGTCGGGAAGTAGATTTCCTTGTAGCCCTTTTTCCCTCCCGCCCCTGCTGCCTCCTCCGTGGAGCTCGGAGAGCCTCGGGGGCTAGAGCAGCCGGGAGCGCAGGAGACTGGGAGCCTGTCTCCGGGCATAAGATCTCCGTTCGGGATTTGGGGCAGCCGCAGAGGTGTCCTGCTCGGAGGAATGGGTAAGTGGCTGGGAGCTGCAGGAGGGTTCAAGTGCTGTCAAGAGAGGGGGAGCACCCGTGCGCCGTCATGTGCCGCCGCCGCAGCTCCCTTATTGACTTTGCTCGTGTTCCTACAAGTTGTAAGAACACGTTAAGGGTCAGGAGCAGGGAAGAGAGAAAGCTAATGACTGCTCGGTTTATTATTAATGTTATTAGGCGGCTGCGAGGCAGGATCGCAGCCGAGTGGATGGCTGGAGCCTGTGGCACGTTGTATATTATTCCTGACACCGATCTTAGCAGTTAACATTTTAGCACGTTTGTTTTACAGCCTGGTGTAATTGTGCTGTTAAGCGAGAGGCGCTAACAGCACCAGAAATGGTCTTTAAAAAGTTAGTCGCGACTCAGAAGCACCGCGTTGCCCTTCCGTCTCCCAAGATGTAGAATAATTTCCTCAACTTCTTTTCCTTCCTCCTCCTCCCCCACGTCTTCGAAAATGTTTCTTTTCTTTTTCTATTCTTCGTGTTCCTTTTTCCTGTGGCCATAAAGCTGATTTGACTGTTGGGGCGATCTCGTTTATCATCTCTGGAATGTGGTTTTTTGTAATACTTGATGCACAGTCCGGAGAGCTCCGACATTTATTGCCACGGATTTTCTTTCTTTCCTTCCCCCCCCTCCCCCCACCGCTCTTCTTTCATTTCCCTTTATTTTATTTTTTCTTTATTTATTTTCCCCTCCCTTCAATTTCGGGGGCATCCCGCTCTTACAAATAAGCGTGTGTGCAGCGTCCGGGGGGTGGCCGAGCTGTGACATCTGCCTTGTGATGAGGAGCAGTTCAGACATCTCCTTTTGAGCCACTCGCCGTGTCCGACGTTTATGTCTGTGCGTTTGCTTGCAGAACCTGCCTTCGGCGAAGTGAACCAGCTCGGGGGGGTGTTTGTCAACGGGAGACCCCTTCCCAATGCCATCAGGCTGCGGATTGTGGAACTGGCGCAACTGGGTATCAGACCGTGTGACATCAGCCGGCAGCTCCGCGTTTCCCACGGCTGTGTCAGCAAAATCCTGGCTCGCTACAACGAGACCGGCTCCATCCTACCGGGGGCTATCGGAGGCAGCAAGCCCAGGGTCACCACCCCCACGGTGGTAAAACATATCCGGACCTACAAACAAAGGGATCCGGGCATCTTCGCCTGGGAGATCCGGGATCGCCTGCTGGCCGATGGCGTGTGTGACAAGTACAACGTGCCGTCGGTCAGCTCCATCAGCCGCATCCTCCGGAACAAAATCGGGAACCTCTCTCAGCAGAGTCACTACGAGTCCTACAAGCAGCATCAGCCGCCCCCACAGCCTGCTCTGCCCTACAACATCTACTCCTATCCCAGCCCCATCGCTGCTGCAGGAGCCAAGGTGCCCACCCCTCCTGGGGTGCCTGCGATCCCCAGCACCATGGCCATGCCCAGGACGTGGCCGTCCTCCCACTCGGTGACGGACATCCTGGGGATCCGCTCCATCACAGACCAAGGTGAGGAGGGGGAACCGGGGGCCGCAGCAGCAGCCAGGCAGGACCGGAGCGTTCCGGGCCCCTGCTCCTGAGCTCCTTCCTCGCCGAGGGTCGGAAGGAGATTTCGTGGTTTGCCTCAGGAAACCTCTCGCGTTTTCCCCAGCTTACTGAGGAAGCTCCCACTGAGCTTGCCGGAGGATGTGCCTCGGGATGAGGGCAGATCTGAGGTCCCGGGGTGGGCTGCAGGCGGGCCACCAAACGGCACATATCGACCGTCACCGCTGCCGTGACCCGAGAAGTGGCGATCTTGGCCGGAGGGAACAGCCCGGGGTGCGGCGGCCCCAGGGTGCTCTCGACCCCGGCCTCGCTGCCGCCGGCTCCGGGTCCCGATGCCGGTCCTGGTCCCGGTCCCGGCCGAGGCTCGCTGCCGCCCTCCGGTCACAGGCGCCGCCTTGTCGTTACCGAGAAGTCCATTTTCTCTAGTTTTCGCAATCAGGCCAAATTTGCTCCGACAGGAAGTTCAAATGTCACCTAATTGCTTTCATTCTGATGCTGTATTTTCCTCCGAAGCGGTGGTCCAGGAAAACCAAACCCCCAAGACTTGCTTCTTTTACCCCTTCCACCTTCTTTCTGTTTGTCTGCCTGGAAACTGCGTCGCGTCTCCCAGCCGCTCGCTTACGCTTTGCCGCAAGGAAAGGGACATTTTTTCCATTTCGGTCTCTGCCAGTGAACTAAGAGTGAAAGTGGTTAAAAAAACAGTCTAAAATAACCTTCGCCTACAGCGATCTGCGTCCCACTCTTCCCTCCCAATTAGCGAGGGGGGGTGTGGGGGGGTGGCTGTGATTTCTGTTTTCATTGCGCTTTTAACGGCAACAGTCCGGTTCCAGCAGCACTTCAAATCCAAATTGATCCTTCAGACATTGCTGAATAATTTTCTTTTCCTTTTTGAGGTTGTATTTTTTTTCAAGCAGTTCCCACACGAGTATGTTTTATTTTTATTAACGCATGCAAAAATACATAAGTTTTGTCTTTCTTTGCCCTCCACGATGTAAACTTCACCCTCGGACCCTACTGGCACAAGCAAATGTGTTTCTGAGTCAACTTTAACAAATACACGCCTGGCAATGTCTGCTCTGTGATGGGGAGAGGTGGTGTTGGCAATGAGCATTAAAAAGTGAGAACATTACAATCACATGAGAAACGGAGGGGTTTTTAGTGAGTTCCTCTTTTATTAACACCACATTGGCAGGCCGGCCTCTGAAGGTACTGCTGGGTTCCCCCGTATCTGCCTCGTCTCCCTCCGACCTCGGAGCTGCACACATCTTTCTGCAGTGTAAAATCTGCCCCCCTCCCCTTCCCAGCAGAGAGCCGGGGCTGCTGAGCGGCCGATGCCGCAGATGGGGGCTGCTCGCCCTTGATTTATAGGATAAACTGACCTTGCTGACACGGAAAGGAAGCCCCTATTCATGGGAAAGTGTGAGATCAGCAGAAAAGGGCGCTCACCGAGAGAGCTCAATTTCTTAAGACAACTTCAGATTTGTGCCTTTCCCCAGGCTCGGCGAGGGGCCGAGCGAGGCGGTGTGGCGGGGAAAGCCGCTCCCACGGCGGCTCCGGCGGGCCTGCGGGGCGGCCGGGCGCGGGGGAGCCGTGTCCCCCCCGGCATCCCCGGCGGGGCCCGGGAAATTTGCCTGCCTGCAAAACAGCCCGGTATTCCCGTGCCGCTGCGGATGCGCGTGTGAATAACAGGACTTCTATAATTTTTTCCCCTCTCCTTCTTTTCTTAATCCCGTATTTGTTTTCTTATTTTCTTGTCTCTCTTCTTTTTCTTTTCTCTCTCTTTTTTTTTTGTTTTAAATTTATTTTCGTATTTTGGCTTTTTTTTTTTTGACCCAAACTTTTATGGAGCCTGGTTCATCTGCAGCCGTGTCAAGGTTACTTCTCACGGGGTATCGTTTGTCCTCAGACTCGCACACACACACACGAGGCGACTCCCGTATATCTCCTTTAGGAGATCCTGGGGCACAAGTGCCGGGGGGCAGCTCCATCCCGCCGGTCCAGGGGCGCGGGGACAAGTGACTCAGCCAGCTCCGGGCTCGGCTGGCGGTCACCGCTATCAGTTGCACGGAGAGACCCTCGGATCAACCTCTCCAGGGGCTCCCGGGACACTCCTCCGTGGGGAGAGGGAGCCGTCTCCAGCCCGGAGCGCAGTGCTCAGCATCGCGGCCGCTGCCACTAACCCCTCCTTTCCCGCCGTGTTTCTCAGCAGTGAGCGACACCTCGCCTTACCCCAGCCCCAAGGTGGAGGAATGGAGCAGCCTGGGCCGAAACAGCTTCCCCACCCCGGCCCAGCACGCCGTGAACGGGCTGGAGAAGAGCTCCCTGGAGCAGGAGGCCAAGTACAGCCAGGTAAAGAGAGAGGCGGGGGGAGGGCGGTGATGCTGCGGGCCCCTGAGCTCGGCCGCCGGCCTGTGGCCCTTGCCCGGGGCTGCTGCCCGCGGTTTGGTGCCGGTGCCGGCCTTCCCTCGGTCCTGGTTTGCAAAACGAGTCCGCCAAGACGGGCGACGTCTGGAAAAAGAGCCTCCCTCCCTCCCTCCTTCGCTCCTCTCCCCGCTCCCTCCTTCGGCACAGCCGCCGCAGCCCCCCGGCAGCCCCCAGCCCGCCTTTCTCCCTGCCGAGACGGCTCCCGGCCAGCGGGCGGAGGGCTGTCGGGGCGGGCGGCCGCCGCATCCCGGCCGCCCCGGGCTCCCGGCGCTGCCCTCGCCGCCCGGCAGACGCTCGGGAATCGCCGCGCACCGGCCCTCGCCCGCCCAGACGCCCCGGCCGCCGGACCCCGCCGCGCCACCCACCGGGGCTGTGCCCCCGGCCCCCGCCTCGGGTCACGCCGGGCCGGGCCGTGCAGCCCCGGGCCGTGCCAGCGGGCACGTCCCGCCGCCGCCTTTAAAGCCGCGTTTTCCCCTGTCCGCAGCGTGCTCTGTAGGCAGGGGAATAATTTGAAAATGAGGTGTAATTGCTTCCTACATTGAGCATTTTTAAACGCTTAAGTAGACGGCGAATTTCCTTCGTTTTAATTACAACACAATATAACTGTTACTTAATAAATCTCTGTTTAAATCTTTGTACTTGCTAATCAAATCCCATGCCAAGAGAAAAGCTATAAAAGGCTCAACTGTTACTCGTTGGGAAAGCACAGGTTTTGAAAACTTTTTTCTTCCATGCGATTGAAACCATTCAGAAGGTATCGGGGGTTTCTCAGAAACAGCGACTTCCCGACTGTTCGTTACGCTTAGAATGAAGTCGAGGAAAACACGCGCTCTCGGTTTAGCGTGTTCCCATTTAAAGACAGAGGCTTGGGACATATTTTTCGAGTTCTGTGTCTGGTTTTGGATTCCATGCTGAGGAGATATTTGTAGCTTGTGTTTAGTGCTGAGAGTAGCTGAATCAGACCCTTCCAAATCCAAGATGTGGAGCGCGACCTGCGGGAATGCTCGCAAAGAGATGAACAAGGCACAGTGGGAAACACTGCAGGCCCTGAAAGCGAGAAACCACTTTATTACATATATTGCCTAACAAACAATATGCTGCCCTTGATGCTGTCCTGCTTGTTTTGTATCACATCTTGCTATTATCCCGTTATTATTCTGTTCCTTTCGTATTGTGAATAATGTGCACTGTAGCATAGCCATGGCTGTACGGTTCAAGGTAGACTTCGAGTTAATACTCATCCTTCTGCATTTTTCTTTAAAAACGAAACAAATCAAGTGTTTACTAACTAAAAATGATGGAAACAGCTTGTCATTATTCTCTAAGTACAGCTGTATGTCAGCTGCATTGTCTTAGGTTCCAAGCTGGGCCTTCTTTCTGCACATGATTCTGCTGAAATAGTCACAGGATCCGGCTCATGGGCTACAATCCGTTGCCTCTGTTAGAATCTCACTTACCTCCATAGACTTCTTGAGGAACGATGTTATGTAAATCGGGTTATTTTCAATGTTGGTGTTGGAAACTATTTTTTTATCTCCCCCCACTCCTTCAATATTTATGCTTTCATCTTCATAATATATCACTGTTCTACTGTCAATACCAGTCTTATTTAAAGCTTTGTTCAACCTGAAAGATCACCTGCTAAATGTAATTTAAACATATTCGCTATTTAAAAATGGAGCAAATTGCTATTAATAAAATGGAATTCATTTATCAAATTACATTGTCCAGAGAGTTTAAAAGGGCAGAAAAGCTAAAAAGCATTTATCCCAAATGGTCATTTTCAGAACCCTGCTCACTAAAAGAACCCACGGAGGAGATTTCCCCCCTGCTCCTTCCCTGTAATAATATGGGTAAATAGAATTTGGCTTTGGAATGTTCTAACGTACAGACCAGTCTATTCACGCAGTATTCAGACTTGCTGACCAGAGAATTCATTCCCATGTACATTAATTCCTTTGTCACAAGTTTACTTCCTTACTAATTTAGAAAAAAACTCACGTCAAATAAGGATGTGAAAAGTTTTTTTGCATTTTTTTTTGCAACAACATTTTTGCTAAAATAATTGTTCCGACTAGGTGCAGAGGGAAATTTATGAACCGAATTCTTGCTGCACGTAACACGGACACACGAGCTGTCCGCTCTCAGTGAGTCTGGGGTGACAGCCTGTGACAGCAAAGGCTCACCAACACCCTCTGATGTCCGTGAATCATTTCGTAGTCTCTTGCACTGTGCACTGCTTTGGGTGTAAATAGATGAGCAGGGGACCAGCAGGAGACCACACTGGCTCATTTGTGTGAATCTAGCAAAAGGGTATCTGGAGCGGTGGAAAAACGGGGAAGCCACCGTCATCGTTTATAAGCCAGAAGGACTCTGGTGAAATAGGCTCTGTCTTTGGACTCCAGCGTAAATACTGTTTTCCTCATCTCCTTTGGGTAAAGCTCGTTACAAAAGCCGGGTCTTAAGGTGGCAGACAGCAGATTTCCCCCAGAGAGAAGTGACTGTTCTGTAATACTCCTGTTTCATGTCTGTATTACCAAAGTCAGAGGTGCCTACAAGAGGAGGAGAGCAGCAGGGAATCGAGCCTGCGTGTTTTACTCAGGCTTTCCAATTACATGACAGGAGCAGAGGGAATGTGCTCTGAAGCGCATTAAGCAAGGAGTTTGTGCCGCTTCCAACAAATATCAGCTATACATTGTAAGCATCAGCAACATTTAAGGTTCACCTGTCCACTACTTGCAAATAGCTCTGTAGCTACAAGGCGAGGGAAGGACTTGCTTCCCAGCCTTAGTCATGGGAGATAATATTTTATTTCTCAGGAAATCCCCTGAAAACTCCCTCAGCATGTGTAAGCCTAGAAAAATTGAGCCCAAAGAACAGGTCTGCTGTACTTTAAAAGTATATTTATTTGATCCATCCCTTTAAATGATACACATTTGTTTTAACATGCGGGATCCCGTAAGCTTTTTTCAGGTGAAACTCGTAGCGACCTCCCAGACCCGTCAGCCAGCAGCCAAGGCCGAGCTCTTCGATGGGCTCGAATGGCTTCATTTCACC
Organism: Bucorvus abyssinicus; assembly: GCA_009769605.1. Classification (NCBI taxonomy): domain Eukaryota; kingdom Metazoa; phylum Chordata; class Aves; order Bucerotiformes; family Bucorvidae; genus Bucorvus; species Bucorvus abyssinicus. The sequence continues at coordinate 12,380,535 of CM020042.1, forward strand.
CTGCGCCCCACACGTCAGTGGGAATTCGGCCTAGGAAAGGACTCCAGAGGAGGCAGGAAGACTTGACAGTTTTGCCTCAGCAATATGCAGTCACACTTGTTGAACGTGAAACTGAACCTCTGGATGCAGAATACTTTTCACTTTAAGTATTACGAATTTCCTGGTGACTCCGGGGCCTTTGTTTGTGACGTTGTTTGGTGTTTGGGTTTGGTGAGCTGAAATCTCTGCCTGTCAGACTGTGATTCTGTACCAAACATCCCCCAGGAAATCACAGAGCTGCCTCATCAAGTTCCTATTCATTTTTAAATACCTGATGTCCCAAGTCATCGTTTAGACATAAGCAATCATACTATGTTTTCCTGGCACATCCTATTTACAAATTTGTCACACAGCTTTGCAAACAAAGTGACTGTGAATCAGAGAAACCAAAGAGGAAAATAGATTTTTCTGAGAGTGTGACAGTTGTGGTTCATACGCATTTCACGGAGAGCTGAGTTGTATTGCAGTATTTATTCAGAGACGCACATTTGATGTGGTTTTGGGGGGGGTGGCTTCTACAGATAATGATAATATTAATAGAGAGGATGGACTTTCTGAGTAATTATGCATTACACAGCTTATTAAGGAAAAAAACCCAGCTGAAATCACTGAAATACAAACCCATTTGTACCCTGCATTTGAAATGATAACATTTAATAAATATGTATCATATTTAAAATGCAGTTTTCGGACATCTGATGCTTGTGACTTTCTGGACATGCAGGCTGAAAAAATTGTGGTGTGTATTTACACGTGTACGAGAACGCAGATCTGACCTATGTCTGTACGATTTGTTGAGAGGCAAATAGCTCTGGGAATATTTTTTCAGAATGATATGCTGTGTGCATTGCAGGAAGCAGATGTGCACATCGCCAAAGGGAGCTGACACTCATTAAAGGGAAGAAGCTTGTTACTGGGGGGTCTATGAGTGAGTGGTTGTGCAGTCTTGCTCCTGGACAGGGAATGCTGTTCGGGGGCCAAACCTACCCGAGCCACTGAAAAAGCTCCTAATTCAGAGGGGCTTGTGCACATGGTTTGAGCGAAGCCTTCCTCTGACATTTCGGGCAAAGCAGCGACCGCTCCACCTCTGTCTCACTGTGTCTTCATCAGCTGTTAGAGGCTTGAGTTTTCGGCTTTGCTGGGACAGCACTCCTTGTCCTTTGGCTGCGTTCTGATTAGGGGTCATGAGCTCCGTCTGCTTCAAGCACATAAAGGGAAGGCTCTATTTTAGGGCAAGTGTTTGCAAATAATTGTGGGTGAAATTCTGGACAATTATTTGCACAGAAAATGTGGGCAATGTAAATATTTAGTTCCTGACCATTGACTGTAGATGAACAATGAACTGGATATGCGGTGGCCAAAGCATCTGTAATTGTTTTTATCTGCAGTGCTTAGAACCCACAACGTACAGTAACTTCTTTGGGAATAGATGAAGATGTAAGTGTAAATGTTATGGCCAATTACACAACCCTCATATACAGATTATTTACTGAAAAAATTAATCAGCAGATTACTTACTTGGCATCTTATAGTCTAACTCAGGATTCAGGCAGTTGAATTTCTGCTATGGGTCTGTGAAAAAAAATCCATCCATGATAAAGGTCCAGACCACCCGCTCCTCATTCACCTGGGGGTGGGGGAAAGGTGTTGAGGAGAGGTGCTTACGTACTTTCTTGCCGTAGTAGCTAGCCGAGTTCCTGTCTGGTGCAGAGGTTCAGACCTTGGCTGGGAGATTGTCTGGTTCTGTGTCACTCCCATAGAATCTCCAGACCAGTGCCTGTTATTGAAGTACTGTCACTAAGGTGGCTTGCTTGAGGTCTAGGCATCCATGTCATTGCATGTTGTGGGTGAGGGGCATGAGCTGATCACACTACATGCACCCGATTCCTTCCCAGGTGATCTGGATGGCACCCCATTCGAATCCCATTTGTGAGACCTGCCTCTTACTGGCCACCTGCTTCCACGGCCAAAACACAGTGCCCTGCCCACCAACCCACATGGCTTCAGGGCACTTCACCCGGATGAAACAAATAAAGAAAGTCAGAGAGGTGAGTGAATGGTATCATGACACTCAAACTGCACTCGGAGCACCCTCTGCTCAAAGGGTCCCAACCCACCAGGAGCTCCGCCATGACAAGCAGGACCAGGACTGACAAGCGAGACTGGTGGGAGATGCCTATCACAGCCAAGGAGCAGAGTGCCAGGGCAGGGGGATTAAATAGGGCTTGATCTGTTCGGTCTTCTGGTGCTTGCAGTGGAGTGGGAAGTAGGTAAAGATTGTATGGTGTGTTTGAATTTGTCTGTTGTGGCAAGTTATCAGCTTTTAGGAATAGCCTACCTACCTAGCCATAATGACCATGGGCATTCCATAATCCATGGGCTGTGATTTCACCCTCGTTAATTTACTGGCTTCCCAGTAATTGCCTCTGCAGCGTCAGAGATTTGTTAGACAAAGGCAGCCGCTGTTTTGGCTCTCCCTGAAGAGGACAAAGTGGGGACTTTACTGGTTTGACCTCATATTTGCCTAGCTTCTAGCCATCAAGAATCCCTTTGATGTCTCTGTGTCTGTAATTCTTCCTCTAAAATCAGCTTCATTTAAATAACTCCATATTGAAACTACGATATATTGTTAAGTATTTTATAAGAAGGCATTTTTCAGAGAACATTTTGCTAATACATTATAGTTTTAAACAGCAGCATAGAAAGAACAAATGTTTATTTTTTTAAGGGTATTTGCTTGTTGAATGTCCATGTATGCGCTCACTGACTCCAAATTTTACCAAAATACCAAGAGGGAATTACCGTGCAAATCTATTCTAGAACTTGGGAATCTGTTGTTAGTTCCTACTCAAGGGAGTCTGCTTATACAGCACAATTTTTCCCCTGAGCTTTCCTTTTGTCCTCGTAAGCACAGTATATCTGTCTAAGGGAGACTCAAGTTGTGTCTTGACCATCAAAATCAAGCTTTGTGCTCGCAGCAAGGAGAATTTGTTTTCACTCCACTTTGAGGCAGTCTGGTTGTGAGGTTTGTGAAATAATAGCATATATCCCAAGATCCAGCACCTTCACTGGAAAGGCAGTGACCTCCATCCTTCCTAAACTGGAGGATGAATGGACAGCAACAATTCAGTTAACGCACAGACCTTGCACAACGGTTTGGAAGACATTTTAGGTGGACATATTAATGCATGCTTGGTGTGCACTTCACTGTGAAAACCACCTAAACCCATCCCTCTTCTGAAGTAGCACTGGAAAGCCTTCCTCCTTCCTTTTCCCTCGGAGTGCGCTTAGGTTTTACAATTGCCTTCGTCGGCCTTGTTTCCATCGTCCCTTTTTCTCCTACCTCTCCTTTCCTCTGTTGTTTTTGTAGTGGATTCCTCAGTGTCTGAGAAAGAGGTTTGGGGCTTTTTTTGCTTTTGTTTCTGCTGTAGTTTGTTTTGGAAAAGCCATAAAATGCCCCCGGCTCCTTTAGGAAAGGATCAGGGATGGCGCACTAATTCAAGGTCCTATTACTATTTGCAAAACTGGGGTTCTTTTTCCCTGAAGAGGCTGAGATTTAAAATTTGATAAGAAAATATAATTAAGAGTGATCTCAATGCATGTCGCAGTTATAGTTAAAACACTCAATTGATATTATCTGCTTTCTGTGTTATTCAGTGCAGCTGGGGATGCCTGTGAGTAAAGGAAACAACTTTAAGTTAATAAAAGAGCACATTAAACATGGGGAATGGGATCTGCTCATTATTAAGGGAATGAACATTATTTTAGAAGTAAGTAGTGTGATTTTCTCATGCAGTCATCGTAATGCATTGAATTTAGTAACAGGAGAAATAACTCCGTTTTAACTGTGATTTCAGGTAGAATACCAGCATTGCTTCGTACCACTTGCAGGGAAAGAGAACTACTATAATTCCCCCTTCTCAAAAGGTCTCTTTCCATTTTTCAAAGCTCAGTCTGCTGGGAATCAACCCAGCTCAGCTGAGCAACAGATTGACGGTAAACCACTTGCCCATGCGGTATTTTAAAAGCTCCTCGATTTCAATGTATTACCACTGTTCAAAGGCGAATGTTTCAAAGGAATATCCTACCTACAAAAGGTTTCCTCTGCTGTTGAAGGTTTTTTGGGCGTCAAAATTATTTAATGATAATGTCCTCATTTTTTTCAGAGTCTGTTTTATTCTCTTCCACTTGCAGTGAAATTAATAGACAATCAAAGGGGGAATATGTTCAGTAAAATAAGTTCATTCATCTAAGAATATGGACATATAGTCTAATATGAATGATTTTTGCAAGAAATTTTTCCAGCATTATAAAAAGACGGCGAACCCTGATTTGCAGGGTCAACTCTGTCTGGGTTATTTAAATAACCTTATCAAATTTATTACATTTTTCTTAAAAAGATTTTGAATAAAAAGTGGTATCATAAACTTCAGAAATTTACTCAGCACTCACTTTTTCTGCAGTCCTTTAGGTAACTCTGGTTTACCCGTGTAGACACGTTAAGTTTAGCGGGACACTGATCCTAATGAGTGTTTGTAGGGTCATGTCATTTTTCCAGTTGATGCTGTAGCGCTGAATAGCAGCGTCAGAATGCACCTCTCATTTAGTTAACTACAATTTCTACCAAAATATTACTGAAGGTTATTTATTTAAAAACCTTAAAAGACACAGAGGTGCACTACTTACATCTTTAGGTGATGCCATTTTCCTAAACGAGTTTTCCATTACAGGCCTGCTGCTGATGTTTTACTTGGAAAATTTGTTTACTCTTCCCTTGGGATCCCATATGTTGGTTTGATTTATAAATCATATTTAACCTCCAATTAAAAAGGCAGTTTTAGCCTGTTTGCTTCCTTCGCGTTTGCAGTTTGTGTTTGATTGCTCCCAGTCTTGTTGCCCTAACCTTTTTGACTGATAATGTGCATGTCACCAGGCACATGAAATAATCCTCTGGGTTTTTAAGGTAATTTGCTCTTCTGATCGAAGGACTAGATATTCAGCTCTGCACCCTACTATGCTTTTTCCCTTGCTGTGGAAAAAAATGACTTCTCCAGTAGCTACTTTGTGACTGTATTTTCAGGACATTCAGAAAAGATTCAGCATTCCCAGAAATTAAGTTTTTCCTTTTGAAAAATGAGCAGTGGGAGGGAGGGTGTCTGTAGAGCTACGGTAGCGTCCCTGCAGCTAAAGCTGCTGCCAGCACTCCACCTTGCCGGGGAGCTGCCGCTCTCAGGGTGATGGTTGTGACACCTCCGCACATTTGTTTCATATGCTCTCGGGGAAAGGCTCCATGCTGGAGGATCGAGGCGACGTGCTGAGCTTGCTGATCCAAGGACAGGAAGGATTCGTTCTGTCCAAGTCCATGTTAGAATTGAGAAATACAAATGAAGCCGCAACCTTATTCACCAGAGGTGTGTTCCCCAAGGCTTGACACAGGCTGAACTTCTGCCGATTCCAGCAGGGCAGTTCGGGCTGAGTCATTGGCCAACCAAGCTCGTTAGGGCTGGTGAATTAGGTAACTCGAGCTTGAAGCCTACGTTATTTCTCCAGAAACACTTTTTTTTTCAAAGGCATTTAGACTACTTCTATACAAAACATACACTCTTAGTCTACGCAATAAATTATCTATTTAATAAAATATTGCAACAATTACAGTACAATGGGGACGTGATTCAAATAATTGGAAATAATAACAACTTTAAAAATTTACATTCTTTTGGACACTTTAGAGTTAGACTATAAAACTGAGGTGACACCCATCCATGGCATCAAACCTCCTCTCATTTGTATTGATGTAAACTTGAAATGAGAGCACTTGCATTATTGCTACTATTGATAATTAACATAAATGCAGGTCTGTGATTTTGAATGCTGTGACTTGGGTCATTTTCTGAAACTTTTAGAAGCCACACGGGAAGGGATCACAGGAGATGGTCTGATTTTGATGATGAGGGAACACATATCTAGCAAGCAGAAGGCAGACAAGGAAAAGCAGAGAAGGGGATGAAACAAACCAAAATAATATCCATTAATTATAATACAGAATTTAGGTTTATACCACGATGTCTGAAAGTGGAATCTAGCTTGTGTGTTTCTCTGGTATTAACAGTACAAAGGCTGGAAAAAGAAGTCAGGTAGTTTGTCCGACGTGGACTAATTGGGAAGTTTGTCCAGAAATCTTGTGCCCTGTCTCTCCTTACCATGCAGGAGAAGGGAGGCTGAAGCCGTATTACACATTACACCAGCATAATGTTTACAACAGAAATCAAATCTGGTTTGGAGGGGAACTGTTCTGACTTTCAGGAGTCCAAAAGCTCATGGCAATTACTGGTTCCCAAGACAATCCCACATAAGCTTGGTTCTAGACTGGCTTTTCATCTATCTACCTCCTCAGTGTCCCAAATCCCAAACAGTCTGAAAACGACAACAAAAATTGTCTCTGGTTAGTGTTGTACCTAAAATGTGTAAGCCTAAAAATTCCTTCTGTTAAAAGTACCAAACCAACTCCTTCACTGGTGAAACAGATGCAGTCCACTTGTTTCAGCATCATCATTTTATGTGATATAAAGCAGGAATTTATGTCCACCTTGGCTTTGAATTCCAGCCTGGATACTCCTTGCACTGGCACAGGTGTGTATCAGCAGTAACTCAGCAGAAAGGCACCAGACCTAACTTTTGATCTGGCCCCAACCACTGTTGTTTTGCAGGTATCTTTGCGAGAACAGGTTTAGCTGAATTTGTGAATCGGTGGGAGGTCATGGGTTCCAAGGCTTGAACACCGCTTTAATATTTGGAAATACTTATTCCATTAGTTGTCTCAAAACACTGATAGAAGCAGCAATTCAGAGCAAATGTTTCTCTGGTCTTTGTAGTAGCCAGACAGTAAGTGCTTTCAAACAGGAACCCTTATCACTTGTACAGCAGAGGCTCTTGTTCAGTTAGAACTACATGTTTGTTTGTTTGCTTTAAAAATTAGATTTCCCTTGAAAAGCAATGGTTTAAATTAAGAAAAAAAAATATTTATAAAACTTAAAAACGAGGTTCAAGAAGCTCTGCACTTAAAACAAGTTCTAAGGGTTTTAAAAATCCATAAACACCATGAGGTTCTCACACTCCTAATTATGAATGTTTAGATTTTGGTGTTCATTTCCTCTGATTGAAATACTGCAGGATGAATTATTCATCCAGTATACACAAGGTCATGGAACTTAATCCCTTCCATTTATTTTAAGTGAATGTCATGTTTGTAAAAAGTGCCAGATTGACAGACAAGATTCAACCCTTCTGATAACCTGCACTTTGTATCCAAAGCTGCTTAGCAGTAAAAACTCCCGCAGTTAAAATTATTGGGTCGAGTCCTTCACTGATGAAAGTCAGAGATGAAAATCAGGGTGGTTTTTTTCTTTCTTTTTTTTTTTTTGAATAGCATAGTTCTAAATGACATAAGGTGAGGTTTTCTCTGACCCCTCAGCTTTAAATTCAGCCCAGAGGAGGCCTCCGGCTGCTTCACGGGTATGGCTCAAACCTCCCCCGCAGCAGAACCGCGCTCCATGCCAGGCCAGTCCTTACTCATCTCACTGCCGCCTGCTTGGCTGAAAGCACCTGCTGGCATCCACATCATCATGGTTTTGAGCAGTAAAGTTTTGTAGTACTGGAACTAAATTAAGATGAGTCATTAATTCAGCAAGGCAGCGACAGCAGCTTTCCAGCATTGGTGGCCTCTGCCAAGTCACAACTGGCGGTGCCTACACAACCACCTCCACGTTCTGCCCTCATTTAGGGCAAGACCTTTCTCACATTCAAAATAGACGCTGTAAAACCGACAGTTACTGCAGTTGCAATTTAAGTAAAGAGTGGGTAAAAGGGTTGTTCTGTCTGTTATAAATCAGGATATTCTTTTAAATTAAGCTTTTAGAAAAATCAGTGAATCTTTAGTCAAGTCCCATCTGTTTTACCAATAACCCAAGTAGCACCTGCAGTGTAGTTCAGTAACAAACTAGGGCTTCTCCAGTAAATATAGTTCAGAGCCTTTCATTTTACTTCATGCCGTAAGACCATACTAAGGAAGGCCACACAGTGATAAATAGGAGAACATATGTATGTTTGGATTAAATAATTGTCCACAGTGCTTGCAGTAATGTGAGCTGCTCAGGAGCTCAGATTTGCCCCAAATCATGTGAAGTAATCATTTTCTGGTTGCTGAGAAACCACTGAGAGCCTTGTCTGTAGGAGTTGCAGGACGCCAGGATATGGGCTCGAGCATGGGTGGACCAGTAAAGAGGTGGCTTCCTGGCACATTGCCTGGCACAGGTCTAGCCTGTGCCCACCAGCACATGGCCAGACACTGCCTCAGTGTGCAGTCAGACAGGACACAACTCAGGGACCCTGCCCCACAAGCCACATGGATGAGGATGTCCTGTTTCTGGCAGAAGAGAGGTGAGCCATGGCGCTGGGTAGCACATGGTGCTGCTTACCCTCAGGTTTGGCCCTCGTCCGTAATATTTACATGTACAGAGTCATCGCCTCCAGGGATTTTTTTGTCTGAACACAGCATTGGCCATAGCAGGAAGTGATTTCTTGAGGACCAAAAGTTGCCTTTCTCTACCCATACGGCCTGTGATGGTGGTGTGGGGAGAAGTGCTTGGCAAAGTGATTGCATCAAGCAGTGTTTTGCCTGGGCATAATGCAGCACTGTCCACAACTCTGAAGGATGCATTTACAGTCTTTTTCTTCCTCATGTGAGAGGCTGTTAGATCATCTGCCTTTTCTAAAGAGCTCTAAGAGGAAGAACCAGCAGTTGGAGAGCGTCTGGCAGTTTGTACAGCAGATGGGAAGCATTTTCTCTTCTCTGTGGCAAAGGAGGGCACTGGCTTTTCCCAGAGCCACACGTGGTAGAGGGAAGCAGTGAGAGCACAGGAGGCTGGCGGGACCTGTGCCACTTCCACAGCGTAAGTGGAATGTTTTCAAAAGCACAGGCAACAGTTCATGGGACATGACCGCTCATAGTGAGGAATCTTACTTAAACTGGGGCTTCCAGACACAGCCTCGAGCTCACCGGTACCAGCCTACTTGGGAGTGGGCAAACCTGGAGGAGCACTGTTGACCTCGTAGAGTCCAAAAAAAACCTCTTCTGAGCTTCAGAGGCTGGAGGTTTGTGCTGTCTCAATGTCCATGAGTCCCTTCAGGGACTTAAGGGTCTTTTCTCCTTCCTGCACCCCTCCAGAGTTTCTGTACTTCTCTGCGCAGGATACTTTTGGGTTGTAGCTCTTGATGTCCAAGTGTTACAACTTGGCTCTAATGGCTCTACTGCCTCTCTGCAAAGCTTTTTGTTGCTGTTTGTTAGAAAAACCAGAGAGACGCTCATTCTCGTTTCACATTCTTCTCAAAAGCACTTTACACATTGGGAGCTTGGAGAACAGCAGCTTTTTAGGGCCTGTCACACTTTTTACTTTCCAGTAAATTCAGCAAAACAATTTTCCATGTGATTTAAGGAGTGTACTAATTTACAGTGCAATTATTTGAAGGTTTGTATTAATTAGTATTGCTGCAAATGCTGATATTTAAAGCTGGGGCTAAAGCGTCATTCTGAGACACAGTAGGGGATGTGTAATTGGAGTTGAAGGTCAGGTCACATATTTGGATTTTCAAAAGAATAAGGCAAGTTCAGCTTCAACAAAGTGTTTATGGATTTGGAATGACAATTATGTTGCTGCTGCAGCTGTACGTTTTGTACTAATTAATATACCTATCGGAGGCTTGTGGCTGGGATCCCGTCACTGTCTCCTGCTGTTTTAGATTGCTGTACACATTTATATTGACTCCAGCAGGATTACTGCTTGGTTTCCCAAGTGGCAATGAGAGGATAGTTCAGCAAAACTGTGAGTTACATTGGTTGGAAACTTATGAGCCTGAAACCAGGCCAGTGCCGTTTATGGAGGTAAATACTGGAAATTTAGGTAGGTGCAATCCAGATGGGAATGGAACAAGTGAAATGCTAACTTCACGTGAAGTTTTAGCAGAAACAGAATTCTGTTTCATTTCTTAACACTACAGCATCCAGGTTAGGCCCAGTTCTACTAGGTGACTAAAAATGGCAAATGCTACATGATTTGCAGAATCGATACCTGTTCTTTCACATTCAGATAGGAAACATGGCTGTGAAAAAACACCACCCCGAATCCTAAAGCATAAACACTACACAAAACTTAAGCAAGACAAATGATCTTGGTCTGTACCTGTTCTGCTGAAGAAGCATTTACAGGGTGTGAAATAAACCACCGAACACGTTTTATTTAAATAAGGAGTCATTCATTGTGAAATCCTACCGTGGCAGACTGAAGGACTCTCCCTTTTCTATTTAAATAGAAACCCTTCTCCCCAGCCTATGGAAGCACCTAGGAAAATAGCTCGCAGGAAAGGACCCAGCCCTGCAATTGTTTTGTGCACAGAAGCCCTATTGAAACCAGGAGAAGCTGTGAGCAAAGAACGTTTGCAAGGTTATATCCCAAGTACCTAGAAAACAGATTTTTAAAAGACATCGTCAATAATGATACTATGGCTCTGACTCATGTTCTGAGCAAACAGTTACCAAAGAGTTTAAGATGTTCCCACCTTCTCCAGCTTCTTGTTACCTCTTGGCTCTGGGGAGTGTTGCTTGGCGATCTGTGCCCACGCCTGTCCACTGCAGCTCAGGGGTGAGGCCACCCTCCTTCGGGGCTGGGGTAGGTGAGGCACTGGGATGGGTCCATCTCTTTTGCTGTTGGTATGGCTGTGGTCACCACACACCCAGCTTAAACTGCCACAGCACTAACTGCCAAGCCTGGCCACAGTGGCCAACACCTCATGCAGAATTTGGGAAGGATGGGTAAATATTATGGCCCACCTGCTCCGTGGGACTTGCCAGGAGGATGAAGGTGCTCAGCAAGAGAGATTGGAACAGACTCATCACAAATACCTCCAGCAGGAGCTCTCAAATGTGATGATTAGATGCAACCATGGGCTTGAGGAGTCCGTGAATAGCTGGCGGGAAGGCGGGCTGGTGTACGGGGGGGCTCAGTGGTTCCTGTCAGTGGTTTTTAGTGTTCCTTAAATATGTGCTGCTGGTCCCTGTCTGGTCTGCAGGTGTGCAGGGCCGATGTGGGGTAGCTGGTCTTAGAAGCAAAGTACGAGGGGGCCACTGCACTGCTGAAATCCAGGACAGTGGTTACAGATGGCTCTCTGGATGTCCGCACTGGCCCCGGTTCTTGTACAAACCTCCAGCAGCACCTGAGGGCAGCTGCTTTAACGGCAGATCCCCTGCGTCTCACGCTCTTAGAAACATTCTTCCCTTTTCTTTCAGGCACCCAATGGCCTCCCAGCTGTCAGCAGTTTTGTGTCAGCACCAGCCATGCCTCCCTACGCCACACCAGCCCAAGTGTCACCTTACATGACGTACAGCGCTGCCCCATCTGGCTACATGGCGAGCCACGGCTGGCAGCACGCCGGAGGCACCCCGCTGTCCCCTCATAGCTGCGACATCCCCGCTTCGCTGGCGTTCAAGGGCATGCAGACAGCCAGGGAGGGCAGCCACTCGGTCACGGCCTCTGCTCTCTGATGCAGGAGCTGGTCCAGGACCACCGTGAGCCTGCTGGCTGTCTGTCCCCTGAGCCTGGCTCACAGACTGCTTTCTTCGTGCCGGCGACACCTGGCATTTCTCCTTGTGACTTCTCTCCCGTAAGGCTTTTGGGATTGAAAGAGCTGAAGACAACATCAGAAACTGAGAGGACTGTGGTGTCGCGCTCTTCAAGTAAAGACCTTGCGTCCCTCGAAGGGCTCGTGGAGCCTTGTCCCACTCTCTCCTGGTCAAACCACACATATTTATTCTTAATCATCACAGACTTTCTAAATGTGCAATTGTTAATAAGATTTGTGTAAAAATCAATAAAGGAAAATCACCACAGAAAATTCTGCTATGCCTCAAATCAGCAAAGGCGGCTAAACGGGAGGTGTTTGCCGATTGCCTAAAGAACCACCCTTTCACTGACGAGGTTATACAATCCACTGCTCTTAAGAGATTGCTTTTCAGTTGTTTTGTTGGGTTTCGGTAATCAAACATAGAACCAAGGCAATAATAGGTGGCTCTCAGATTCTTCTGGCATGTCGCCATCGTCAGGCATTAGTAATCCCTTCGTGGTTTTATCCATTTGTAAATATAGGCTTTGACAGCATTTGTTTTCACCTTCCAGTACATTTATTTCTACTTTTCTTTCCTTTTTTTTTTTTTTTTTTAAGTTAAAGAGGTGACTTTCTAGCTATTTTCTGTGTTTTTGCGTGGTGGGGTGATAGCCTCAGGTGATGAGGTTCAGGTAAGGTTTTTTTGTTGTGTTTTTGTGACTACAGTGGAGGCTTCAACGTCTCATGAAATACAGTTATCTCTTTAGCAGAAGATCCAAAGACCCAAATCCAGCCAAGTAACTCCCCCCAGCTATACCCAGCCTCTCAGATTCATGAAACACCACAATCATGTTAAGTGTGCAAACAGAAATGGGTGGAAAATATCCGAACAAAACTGAAAACTGCAGAGGAAAATGTCATTAGTGTGCAACCTGTGTGGAGATGCTCATGAAGCCATGTCAGTCAACAACCCCCCCGAGAAACAGAATTGTACCGTCACTGTCGGTTCACTTGTGTCCCGCATTTTTGGCCCCAAGATTATGTTGTAATTTTTTGAAGAGGAAGTTGTCTTTAATTTCTGCTTTAATGAATGTAAAATATGGCTCTTGGTAAAGTTTACATTGTTGTTCTGAAGCATTTTTTTTCCTTTATAGGTATACTGGTGGTGGTGCTACAAACACAGATATTATTTAATATTAACAAATTCCCTTTCTACATTTCTGTATCCAGTGGCAAGTACCCTGTGCCCGTCATTTTGCTCTACACTTTAATCCCAAGAGAGCTGACGTTCTGATCTTTGAAAATTTACCTGTTTTCCTTGGGTGATAATAAAGTTCTGACTATTATTCCAGAATGTTTTCCACATGCTGTAGGTATGTTCGGAATATGAACGTGGAAAAAACAAATAATTAAGCCTGGTGTGACACGTCATATCCTTCACAGAATATTAATATATTATGTATTTTTATAAATGTTGTGCAATAACTTAAATTACACTAGAAGGAGAAAACTTTGTTCTTCGAATATTGCTCTATCCGCGCACCATATAAAACCCTCATTCAGTGGGAAGGTAAAATACCGTCCCCTCCTAGAACACAGCCATGTCTTTGTGGATTTCCTGCTTTCATCACCGAGGCAGCTGTGGGTGGATTTTCTTAATAATCTAAGTACATCTACTGCACATATTTTATGTACAGTATATCCACCAAAATATAGATGGACTCAGCTGGCTGCTGCCACCTTTGCTTTTTGCATTAAAAGATAGTTAGTGGAACTGTATTTCTATGAAGAGCACAGGTATTATGGCCCTAAGGAAAGAATGATCTGATCTTAGATGCAAGACTGTATTCTTCAGCCTCACTTTAACGAGATGCTGAAATCCCTGTTGGTCAGTAGAATACTTTTTAAAGAACGTTTCTTTGAAACCACTAAAGGTAACGTGCATGCAGGTGCGTTTCCACTCTGCCTCACTGCTAGTGACATGATGGATGTTATTCCGCCTTTATGCAGTTGTAGCTGAAATAAGACGAGCCTTAACACCATGAAAAAGAAATCGGTTTAACTCCAGACAAGCTCTTCACTAAAAATAAACCGGAGGTAAAAAAAGATAAGAAAAAGATCGTAAGTCAATAAATGATTAAGTTGGCAACAAGAGTTTAGCTTTCAACCTGGTTGTTTCACTGGATTATAGAATTATTGAGCAAGTCTGCCTATTGTTCCCCATACAGCACAAGCAAGGTACATCAAAGGGAAAAAAAAAGGCATAATGAAAAAAAAGAAGAGAAGCCTTCTGTAGCACAGCTTTTTGAGCTCTGAGAATTCACAAGGCTGTAACAAATCTGTGCCTAGGTTAAAACTTTTCAAAATTTTCCCAAGCAACAAGACGTCATTTCTGGAATAAAAGTCATCTCTTATGACATTCCCATGAGGCATTAGTGTGTTTTGGAAGATAGTTAAGAGAGACAGAGCCTTAGCTTGTATCGGTTGTTTGCATTATCTTGTCTTCAGCTAAATTGGGACAATTTGTAAAGCCAGGACAAGACACAGTGTTAATGATTCCTCACGTGGGAATACACCATTGTGGACCATTTCTGGTCTGTGTTTCTCTAGGTACAGCCCTTGGCACACCTGCCTGCTGCAGACACCGTACCCCCAAGTGGAATGTCAGTGGGGCTGTGCCGGAAGTGGCGCTCAGAGCGAGCAAAGGTACCTGACTCACCTTGGCTCTTGGTGATGGCTTTCTTTGATGTGAATTTTCATAGCAATTTTTTAAAAATTCTTTTAAAATGTGAACCTAGGATGCAGAACACTCCTTTGCCCAAAGACTTTTCCCCCTGCTTATACTCATGGGTAAACTGAAAAACACATTGTGTTAGCTTATTAGCCACAAAACTTTAAGCCACTTTACAATAAACAAAGGAGAAAAAGGGATTTTAAATTCTATTTAATTTTTCTTAAGAGTCATAAACAAGGGTCATCTGCTGCTGTCAGGTACAGGGGTGTAAACCTGCAGTGAACACACTGAGGTGACTGCTTTAATTTGGGAAATATGCAGTATATGAGTGCAGAATTTAAGTTTTTAATCTGAAAAGCCTACGCTCCACTCCCACACTGTCCAGTGTTTTCAAATAAAGCAGTGAAGCCTAACGCTCCCTTCTACGACAGCCCCACAGTGTTTGCCTGGTCCCAGTACAGGAGATCTCCAGACCCTTTATTACACCTGGAGTGATGGGGGATTGGGCTGGCAAGTTCATGGTTTTGTTTTCTATAACAATGCTGGTTTTTTCTGCTTTCTAATGGTTCCCTTTTTATCAAAGATCAGGCTGAGCTATTAACTGAAAATAAAAAAATCATGTTGGAAAGGATGTAAAACTGAAGGCTATATATGTATATACAGTATGTTTAAAGCCTTTTATTTTTATATTTTGAATGCTCTAAATTAATAAAAGACTAATTATAAAGCCTTTTGCTTTTAATTTTCAGAATTATCTTAGTAGTGTATTCTCTTCAGCTAAGTACCGATAGCAAAATGCAACAGAGGAACATTTGCCTTCAAATTAGAAACTGAACAGAGCTAATTTTATTGATTTTAGCTATGAAGTAGCATAGGTATGAGAAGTCGCTGTTGTCAGATTCAGACAGAAGAGAAGTTTATTGAGCGTGTCAGTACAAGCATCCTTGAAAGCGCTGAGAATGCGTTTCTGTTTTTAGCCTTTTTTTTTTTTTTTCCCTTTTCTAATGCATTAAAAACCCTCGTGAGATGAGACTTCACGTGTGAACTGACATTTTCAAGTAACAACCTGGAAAGAGATTTCTTTAGGATTGCTGGGAAAAAGGTTTGTACCTCCTTAAGAGGAAGAACATTTGACCTTCACAGTGTGAGCGTGGTATGGGGGGATACGGAAACTTCCAGCAATTGCAAGGTATGTGTTCATTTGACAACAAACCAAGTTTAGATAATGGGAAATTCTGTTTTTATAACAGAATAATGTGTAATTTTAAGCTATTTAAAGCGTTCTTGAAAAGAAACCGTAGAGTGGCACAACTGCATGAACTAAACCCATGTCTTCAGTCAGCATAGCAGAAATCATGGTACTTCACAGAGCTAGTTCGAATGGCTAGTAAAGACGGGAGGAAGTCACTGCAATGTTATTTATATTTACATTGACTGGGAAAAGCAACAATTTTGGCTTTAGAGTGACATTTTTTATCTATAGAAAGGTGCCTTTTTTTGAGGTGTATGGCTGGCTAATTACGACTGCATATGTGCTGTCAGTCTAGAACATCGTTTCTCCATCCCGCGGTGGTAATGAGAGGCTAAAGGGGCAGTTAAGGTCCATTGAACATTTTTATCACAGGACAGGTCTTTAAGCAATAGTACATGAAAGTGGACAAAAATTTGAGTAAAATTTCATATGTCTGAAAGTATATTTTCCTGTTCATTTATTTACTCATTTCTTCTACAATTCCCACAGTTGTTGCGTGCTTTTATGTAACTTCATTCAGACTAATTATTTTCAGTATCTTGTGTGACCTGAGTGAGATATACACTATATATATAGCTCAGAACAAGTAGGACATTTAACAGTATGTGTGTTTTTAAGGCTGACGCTAGTTGCTATCCTAACTCCCAATATATTAAGAAGCTCTTCTATCAAGGTTGAAATTGTACAGGACTGAATTGAAACTGGACCCAAGATTGACATGACTTTGCAGAGTATTCGTCCTATTCTTAACCTGGAGTCAGCGGAGCTGACAGTTTACACCAGTATCTGGCCCCACAGGATTATTCCTTTTTTTAAAGAAAACTATCTTGCCATTTAATCTGAAATTTTAAAAAAAGTGTATTGACTATATAGTACAATTAAATGTCCAGAGTTTTCAGTTTGTCATTGAAAAACTAACTTGTTCCTCTATCCCCTTTATATTTTCTCTTGACCCAGTAAAACAATTATGAATATCAGCTGTGCTATTTACTTATGCACTTACAGAAAAGGGTGTGCTTAAATGTTTTCTTGGATCAGGACCTGAAGACCAAATTTGTTTTGAACTGTATTAACATCAGTGTAATCTGAGGGCATCCAACACCATAAAGGACGAGAATCACTTTTACTTTATTAAAGTGTATTTTAGAACACATATAACTTTAAAGAGTACATTTTCCAGAAGTGCTACTTGAGATTAACTGTGTCCTGAAGCCAGGCATAAACATATTCATAAACCAAAAGCATCACTGCACCACCTGGAAGAAAAGATATTATTTTACTACATACAGAATTCAATATTTTCAAGACTTTGTAGAGCATTTGTAGTGGAAGGATATGGCAAAGCCTTATTTGCAAAATGGATAATTCTACAAATTCCCTAATTCATTACAAATTCACAATTCTTAAACCACACTGATTTTACTTAATATTACTAAAGGTGGTGTGAAAAGCTTGTATATTAAATGAAGATCACCCTCAGTGTGATTTTTCCTCACACTTTCTCAAGACAAATATTTTCCTTTGTTCTTTTACAAGTGAATATGTGTATATCTGTGTGTTTGTTTAAGAGTTAGATTTGGCCATGAAAGAGCGACCTGAGTGGTGGAATGACAAAAATTCATCACCAGGGTGATGAAAATCCTTCCAGGTAAGATCCAAGACAGGTTTTCAGCGGTTTGTTTACCATGTCTAAAGCAGAAGATCACCGTATTGAAATAAGTATGATCTTGTGCCTGTACCTGGCTATGAATCCACAGGCAAAGTTTTGACCTGATGCAACAGCATTATCTGCTAGAACTGATAACAGTATAACGTCCCAGCCTGAATACCATGAAGGATCTTCACTGTTAGTGAAGCCAGACTAAAGCCCTTCTGTAACCAGGCTGTAATTACTGTATGAGCTGAGGAAGGGAACATTTCAGAAGGTGTATGTGAGTAACTAAGCATTTAGAGATCTTCTGGTTGGAGAATATGGGGAAAGAGAATCAGATTTCAGGCTGCAGGAGTAAAAGTGTGTACAATGTGCTACTTGTGGGTGCCAGCACTTGGGCACAAACATCCTTTCCTTTGCCTTTGCCTGTGGTCTCAGCAGGTTAGAGAGGCACCTCTACTAGTCTTCTGCTGAGCTGGGCTGACCTTTCTAGGTCAATGGGATAACAACCAGGCACACAGAACTACCTCATGAGTTTTCCCATGTTGTTCATCCTAAAGAGCCATTATCAGACTTGAAATCCTCTGTGACCAGCAACTCACAGACAGCTAGTGAGAACAAAAGTTTGCAAAAGGCTTTGACCAACACACAAATCATGGACACAACGTAATGATTTGAGCTCAAATCAAGGCTGATTCCAGTTCTCATACTGTGTGGTCTGCTTGTGTATCTCTTTTCCTGGAAGCATTGACATGTTGAAAGAAGGAATTACCTTTCCAGTCACAATAAGGATTGCATTATTTCACCAGAAAGCCAAATCTATACATTAGTCAATGGCACAACATAAGTTGTGAAAGCGAAAGTGCACACTTACCTGACTTGCTGAACCTGGGCCAGAATGCACATTGTCATTTGTAAGATGGGAAATTTTATTCCAAAATCTGCTGTGCTAAGGGGAAGCAAAACTCTGCCTCCTCTGTCCTGTATGTAATCTAGTACCTTTGGCGTATGAAGGAAAAGGCTTTCAGCTCCAGAGTTCTGCCTAGCTGCCCTGTTTCCCCTCCCTCTTTCTTTCTTTCCCCTGCACAATAACCAGGCTTGGTCTAGCACGTAGCCAGGCGGATTGGATACGCGTTCACGTAACGCCTCCTCTATACTGCAGAACAGACTCTGCACCTACTTGCTTTCAACCATGTGCGTTCTTGCCTGTTAAACCACCTTGCACAACTGGAAAGACAATTTCACGGAATGGGATACTGTTCAAACTGGGGCTTCTGCTCTTTTTGACACAGATCGCCTCTGTGGGCTGGCAAAGTCGAAGGGCCCAGTGTCTTGCTTTCATGATTAATCAAAACCAGTCAGAGGAAAAACAGTCTAACAGTCAAAGAAGATCTAGGTCTCAACCACTGTGCTTCCACAGTGGAGTAACAACTAGTGAGAAGGTGTCATTCATCAAACCTCTTAGTCTCCTAAGGCCATGCAAGTCTCTTCCCAGTTTATGCTACTGGCCTTTTAGTGTCTGCTCTTTACAGCCCCCATAGAGCACAGAAGAGAGTAACTGGAATTTGATATGCTTGGGCTATGCTTCGACTAGTTGAGAACATTTATCCTGGAGAGACTTGAACCTGCATTTTAAGGTGACTTTACATGGGTACAGAATAGTCCTAGCGAAATAAAAAAAGCACGCTGGAAGGAATAGGAAGCTTTCAGAAACACTTCCAAATGTTTTATAGTTCTGGCATTTGCGTGGATGCACTTTGGCTTGTTCACAAATAAAGCAATTGCACAAACCAGCAGTTACTTGATCCGCAATCCTCTGAAGTGTACGTGGAAGTGATTTTTTTGGACACATATTTAGCCAAATCCATCTATGATACTATTAGGTGATGCTATTAACAAAAGAAATCATTCAAAGATGAAAGAGATTTTGATGGTTTCTGGTATGCTGCTTCATTTATTTGACTGATGCTTACTACATTTTGTCAAAATACTAAAAAACGGGAAGAGAAACCAAGAACAAAAGCAATATAAGAAATGACAGAGGGAAAATTACCTGGACCGAGCCTCATGATCTTGGGAACCAAGCCTTTGTATAGAGCCAGAAAGCTGTAGCAGAAGAAAAACAAACAAAACATTTCAAACAATATTCTCGCTCTAAAAGAAGAACGGAATTTTAGCATATGTTTGTTAAAATGCTGGCAGAGCACTTAGGAGCAATTATTTGAAATTACACATGTTCAGTAACAGGCCGTATCTGGATTCTAACTTCTTACAGAGGCAGAGCAGATGAAGAGAAAAAGTTAATCAATGTTCAGTCACAAAAGCAATGTTGTGAGCTTAGCCAATCAGAAATATGACTTTAATCAGTGAGATGGTTTTACTTTCAAGACAAGTCTGTTAACAACAGCTGCGTACGTGGACAAAATGATGGCTGTAATTGAATATCAAAGCTACAACGCAGTCCCCACTTGAGAAATATTTAAAAAAGTTGGAAAACGTTATTGCCACGAGGATCTGTCCCCAATTTAATTACTTCAGCAGTCTTTTTAAAGGTACAGAGGTCTGTATAATTACAATCACATTAAACTGGGAAGGATTCTGTTGTTGATATTTTTCCTTTTACAAAATGAAGAGTTGAAAAAATTATACGAGATACGTGAAGCATTTATTTGTGGGGCGTAAATGTTGACACCCAATAATCATCTTGTAAGTCTTTTGCAAAAGTTCACACGGAGTATAGGAGGATACCTCCTTGTAATTCTCAAATACATTTTAAAAACATTAGATTGTGCTTTTGTGATATGTGAGTTCAGAGTGGCTTAATGGTCCTCGTCAAATCCAAAATATAACAACTTGGTTTTATGGACCCATATGAACCTAAACAGAGGTCTGGACATTTATTAAAATAAGAATGTTTTACCCTTCCTCTTTATAGACTGTCGCCAGAGTTTTAAAACAGGTTCTGTACTTGATCTCTCCAGGAACTGGCTGTGGTCCTTGAATCCTACTTTTTGCAACATCAAAAGGAATGTTAATAACTGAGGCTATTGTTCCTGAGACTAGCCCAATTCCAAATTTCCTCAAAAACTCCAAATTTGGATCCTACAAAAAAAAAAAAAAAGACAGAAAGAAAGAATAAAAAGGGATACGGAAGGACCTGTGCAGGTTAAGCACTATAAAGCAATATGCATTTAATCAGAAAAGTCACACAACACAACACACTCGTGTTATTTTAGCGGAACACATTAGGATTTCCTATGCTGGAACTTGTTTTCTTGACAATCCTATTGGCTATGTTTTTACACATGGTCTAAATTGCTGAAGTACACATTTCCTCACACAGGATTTATAAACACAGTTCATAAAGAAAGACTGGTATGGCATATGGGGATGATTTGTATAATTGGGCTTCACAATGTACTTAGTATTACTGTATCAAAACAGGAGAAATCCAAGCACACTATTAGCTAATTGGCCAGAATATTTTACAAATGACAGCAACTTCCACCATGAAGCCTACTAAAATGCTCATTTGTGTGTTGGACCCCCAAATGCTAAATTAAATAAAGGCTAATCTCAGTCTGCTGCCATTCCCCTCCAGGTTTTTTACATTTATTTTCACATGTAGCTGATCCACTGTACTGAGAAGTGCTAGCTTCCTGTTATTAACAATCCAACGCGGTGCAACTGCAAAGGAGCCTCCACGCTCTGCGCATTATAAATGGTGGTAACTCACTCAGCTAATTGGCTGAAGAATTTACAACAGATTGTTATATATTCACGGTAAAAGTTAGGAGCAGGTTAGAAGTGCATCTAGAAACTTCTTTGCTCGCGCACGGTTCACAGTTTAACTGGCTTTTATTTGATCTTTTAGAAAGACCTCCTACCTTGGCATTTTCTATGACATCAAAGAACCCAGAGTGTACCTGGGAGTCAAAGCCTCTTGAAGCAAGTTTAATCCTACTTCTCTTAGTGGAAGTCACAGGGAAGCGTGTTCCAGGGCATTTCCTATCCATGTAAGTTTTTTGCTATTGGTCTTCAACAGCAAGGACACTTTCATTTTTTTTTGCTATATCAGACTCTACATATGCAATTCCTTTTTCTTTCATGAAGGTACTTTAATTACAGAAAATCATCAGTGAAATAACAAATGATCTTGCCATGTTATAAACTCAGCACAATATTAAAGTGAAAGAGTTCTTTGTTTCCTAAACCTGTACATTTGTGACTGAAAAAGGAAACAATGCAGAAGTTTTCCTTTCCAGATTAGCAACAAGAAACGTAAACTAAACCTTCCATAATATGCGCTGGACCAAGTCCATACAGGTGTTTAGAGAGACATGTCAAAGTCAACAGGGCTTTTTATTACTTGCAGAAAAACTCAACACCTTGATTTCACAAAACATGAAACACACTGGTAATACCTTTTAAAAATTAGAATGGCTTGTGCTGTATAAAGAATTGCAAGACTTTATCAGCAGAAAGCTTAGCAACAATTTTCTGTTTATACTGTACATACTGACAGTGGTTTAAATACAAATAAAGCCAAAATTTCTGGTTTCTAGAGAAGCAAAAAGCTTTTTTTTTGAAGTTTGAGGGGCAGCAGCATGGCAGCCCCGTTCCAGCAGCACCAAGGCAGCCCCGTTCCAGCATGGTGCCTACCTACATCGGGGCAGCAGGCGTGTGATTATACCCACACCTCGGAGCTAAGTACTATTCCAGATTGTACTAACCTCCTCAAACCAGGCTGCAGCGAGGAGACTTTTCATAGTCCAGAAGGGTCTGAAGAATTTTTGTCATGCAATTTGGTGCAAGGACACTTTCTTCCATAGCCCAAGTGCAGTGGGCTGTCCTCTGGACTAGGCAATGTGTGTCAGGCAAAACCATTTACTTGTGAAACTTCTAATTTCAAGCCTTGCTGCTCCTGACAAATCCTTTATATTTGAACGACTGAACTTTTTCATATTTCGGTGAATTCCCAATGCCAGCGTTGCCCGCTTCATGACTGAGAGTGCCACAGAGTATAGAACAGTGGGTGTCTGATCAAGGGAGCATCTATTAAAACCTGCCACTGCACTAACACAACTAAAGGGAAATTAAACCGAATTGCTTTATTTCTATTCCAGTATCTGTGGCACAAAAAAGAAATTGAAAGGCAACATTTTGCCCATTCACAAAACTGAATTCTAACCAAACGTGCTGTTATACACATTTAGCTTTGCTATGTAACTTGATTTTTTTTATTATACATCTCGTGGAAAGGGCTTCTGTAGGACATTCATCATATCCACCCATTGTATGGGTCATCTCATTAGTAAAAAAGACTCTGACAAGCTCCTCTTGCTTTCACAAATGGCAGAATTAGCGAAAAAACACACACGAATCCTGTTTTAAAGCAAAGGTGATTTTTATGTCGTTTGAGCAGAACACATAGAACAGAAATTCAGTTTTAGATGATGCCACACCACAGTACAGTATACCACAAGAAGGTGAAATACCAGTTTTCTTATTCACAATGGAATAAATTTGCCATGGTTGGATAATGTAATCTGTGATCATCTCGCTTTTTTACCACGCCCTTCACAAACACATTTCCTGTACACCTCGGTCCCTGCCCTGTGAGCCCCAGCAGCCATAAAAAACAGAGAGATGTAGGCATCATTCATAAACACCATAACTAAGCATGTCCTGATGGATTTCTTTGGGAGAAAAAAAATTTGACATGTTATCTCTCTACTTCTTGTATTTGATTACTTCTATCATAAATTTTTTAAATAAGTGGAGTCTCTAGAGGTTCCTCTTGAATCATATGCTTAACTGCTGCTTTTATATTGCATAATTTCTAGCAACAGAAAACTCTAGCCCGAAATCTAGCACAAACACACCCATGTACAAGAGTGTCACCCACTGGAGACAGTTTTAATTTATCAGTTTCCGTCTCCAAAGCCCCCGCCTTTCTTCATCACTTCATTCACTTGTTTATTTGCTGGGCACTTTGTCAAAACCTCTGTTTAAATCTTTTATCTTAGTCAAAAGCTTCCAGACTATCTTCATCCGTATTGAAGGATGGTCACTTAATTCAATAAGCAGCATAGACATAAATCCAGCAATGAAATAACCCTTCGGTAAAGGCATGTATGCTTACGCTTGGAACTCAGTTCATATAATTTTTTCGGAATAACTGAAAAATCATTTTGGAATAGATAATGACTTTAGACATCCATTTTAGGTGCAGTCCAAGGTAGGACACCACACTTGCACATGCAGTGAAGAGAAGTAGGTACCGTCGAAGGAACAGCTCAAAGTCCCTAAGGTAGGAGATTTGCTCAGATAATGCAGACACTCCAACAACACGCGCAATAGTGCTTAGAAACATGATGTCAAGGGTTAGAGCTGGGCTGGCTACCAGATGAATGAGAGATGCTCTCTATTACCCCCTCCCTGTCCTCCCCTTCCCAGAGAGGGGAAAGAGAAAAGGAGTAAGGGAGAGAGGCTTACGGATTGGAAAAGAAAATTAAAACTGCTTTAATGAAAATAATAATAATAAAACGAAATATGATGGTCTGATCTTCGTCAAAAGGCATAGGAAATGCTGAAATGGTAATGACAACAAATGTCATTGTACTAATCTTCATGAAGAGACAATACGGATGACGAGGAAAGACACCCCAAAATGCATAGTCACAGCTGCGCTTTCTTTGACCTAAACATGCTTTTTCACATTGGTATCATCTCAGATTCCTCCTTGAGTGCAATCCCATTGCAGCAGACATTTATTTAAGTTTTTAAAATCCACCTGTCAGATGACTGACAGTGTAAGAACATGAATGACAGCCACTAGGATAAACGTCCTGGCTAGTCTCCAGAGTGACACGGCTGTCTGCTGTACAGGGTACACATTCCCAAACAGACTGCAGTTCTCCCAGCCATTTGTTTTTCTCACAATACCATTTCCTGATAAAATTATTAATCTTACTCCAGATTTCTAAGTAGCATTATTAACTATTACTTAATCTTTTGTTATAAACTTTTGGACCCACAGGGCAAGGCCAAAATGGCCTATGATGTTTTAGGACTTCATCTAGTCCTAAAACAAACATCTGCACCAAGTAACTTTCGATGTAAATAAATACCATGAGACATCAAAATTTGGTGGTCACTGAATACAAAATACACAGAATTCTGGAGACTCAGTGCAGTCAGTAAGAGAAGTGCCGGACAGATCTGTACTTGTTCCTCTTACTCATCACCATTTTTGTAGATTATTGTTAGACTGTTGACAGAACACCAAAGAGGCAAAAGAAACTCCTACCCAATTTCCTTAGGTCCTCACAAATTTCTTGTCTGTCTCCTCTGTTAGTCCCACAGCTACCTATGACTCCCAGGTTTACCCAAGAGAGGGTACCCGTGTTCCTGTCACTCACTACACAGTTCATGTTCTTGCAGCTCCTGGCAAACGGCCATCTGAAAAACCATTGACCACACTAGTAAAAACAGAATCGATCCTTCAACTTCACATGAGGCTCCTGCTGTAACTGCAAGCAGCTCTTCCTCACAGAGTCAGCCTACACCGATGATCAGACTGTTCATGAAGTGTTGGGGTTACAAGAAGGCCAACTTTTTGTGGCATCATTCAGACACCAGCTATGAAGAAAAGGGCACCCAGAAAAGGGTGTCTTACTGCTTACCACTGCATCCAGTACCTTTGTCTGCACTACCCATCTTCAGTCTCTGTTATACAGTAATTTATGACAAAGAAAAATAAAAGGAGCCCCATGAATACCATAAGTAAACAAGTTTGACATCCTATCAGCCCTTGTGACTGATTGATACCGATGTCTGGAAAGGCGCAAGCTCAGAAAAATTTCCCTCAGTTGGGGCACTCGTAAGATGTACTTGTAGGATCTCTCCTCCTTTTAAATGATTACTTGTATATCTTGCAAGAACTTAGCTAATTTAAGCCTGTCTCTCTGTTAACTGTGGTTGAACCTGTTTCAGCATTAACCTCATTTCTGCAGGAAAACAGAAGAAACTTGTTTTTCTTCTTCACATTTTTATTTTGCCCAAAGATTTATCTTCTTAAACTTCCTAGCTGCCTTGCCTACAGGAACACCAGAGTACAGGAGCAGGTGAGGTAGCAACAGACTCTCCCCTTTTGATACAACATCTTCTGGTCACGATGGCCTGGGCCGAAGTCTTCAAACAACACAGGCTGTCATTTCAACAGCCACAGACACCTCGCAGTGGGGAGTACTGATGGGTGCCTTGTAACATTGTACTGGATACAGCACTGCCATTTTTAATCTTTTTTTTTCATCTCCCAGGTCATCCTGAAACCTCAGCTTGGATGGTAGCTCTGAGGTTATTCCACTTCCCACTCTGATCCAGTCTTCTCCCAAATCATCTCAGTTTACTATTTTTTCAACTCTGTTGCCCCACATGCCCTTTTCACCGTCTGTTCCAACATACAACTTCTGTGTTGTCATAGATCCGAAAACAACTAAAATAAAATTGTCGTCTGCTATCTTATTTACTCTCCAAGCCGAACGGCCCATTTTGGTTTCCCATCCCTTCTCCTTTGCCTATAGAAGTTTTGAGCTCTTTCTCTGACTAACCAACGCACCGCTCAGCTCCCACCGTCTGATGCAGCAGTCCTTCTCACAAGAGGCACATCCGCGGCAGCTGGGGCAGGCAGTGCCCGACTTGCAATGAGTTGTGCAGTTGGCCCCGTTTCAAAGGGAACTTCTAGCAGGCAGTGTGAAAATTCCCTATTGTTAAGATATATGACAGCCACTTGGAGGTGGTAGCGAGCAAAGGTTTTAATGAAACTAACATTTACCATCAAACTTAAGTATGATAAGGAACTGAAAAGCAAGAGCTGCTGGACACCTATGAAATGTGCTATAAAAGCAGGTGCCATAAAACTGAGACGATGTAAATTTGCAGAGTAATTTGATTGCTTGTGCAGACGCATAGCTGCTAATGCTCTATGGTTGTTACATTAGAGGCAAGTGAAACAAATCTGGCTCGTTCCATTTTCAGTAAACAGAGCATGAGGTTGGCTGTAAATGGTCTGTTTAGCAGAATAGACTGAACATACGAAAAATTATTCATTACGAACATTTACAACCCACACATGTCATTTATATCATCTGACCACTCAACATAAAAGGTTTATTGTTTTTGGCAAAATAAGCTGCAAACATCCCTAATTGGGATGCAAATTTAATGCACAGTTTAGCACTGTTGACAGCTAAAGGGCTCGTATGGACATTTCCATACATTTTTCCACTTACGTTACAGATGGGGAACAGCAGATACATAGTCAAGAGCCAAAATTATTTCAAAAGTGCAGTATTCTTACTTCACAATTTTTATGTTTGTCAATATCGCAAGGCTGACTTTAAGATTTACTTTCCTGGCAAAACACACAAAGTGAACAAATTAGGTTTAGTAATGAAATCAAGTATGTGAGAAATCTTGGAAAGTTACAACTGTCTAATATTTTTCAGACTAACTGTGAACCAGCTTCTACCAAATTCCTTCTAGAGGTTGGATAACTCTTAGCCTCCAGTACTAGCCTACTGGCAGAAGAGGTTTAAGCTACAGGTCACAAAGTGGTGTTGAATACTCCCATTTTCCAGTCACTGAAGTGAGGTTTGATGCACGTGAACACCTGAGACATGATGCTGGCCAGCAGAGGCCAGGTGAGGCCTCATCTAGACCCTCTAAAACCCAGATTTGTGTTGATTTTAATGGGAGTTCGGTCAGGATTATTGACTATATAGGTACAGAACCGTCTATAGCACTGATGCTAGCTGGCCTAGAGAGTCCTGTTAACTGTTTTAGTGCCGTTAAATGCTGCTACCATTCAAAACAGACTGGCTGCATGAAACCTGCCTGTTAGGAACGGTTCCTCGACTGCGCTAGCTCCTAAGCCGTACCCAGGAATGGCGTTGGCTCGGCCAGGGAACACTTCACAGCACAGATGACTGAGTCTCAGTGACGCTGCTCTATTTACTAGCGCAGGTGTAGCCACCGTGCAAGCCACCGTGCGAGCCACTTCGTATGGTTGAGTGCAAGGCAAAGCTCTTCACTTATTTGTAGTTAATGAAATCTAATCCTAAATTGATTAAATTGTCTTTTGCCTTTGATAGTATGTCCAGGACAACTGGGCCACTGGCTGACACCAAAGTAATTCCTCTTTCATTTTCTAGATGTATTTAAATCTATGTGGTAGATGTTAACAATTTTCTGTATCATACAAAATCTGTATGAAGTGTGACTTTATATTAGATCATGACGCTCTGAATCTTTCTAATAATGCAGTAATTTTTTCCCTTTTTTTTTTTTTTAAATTTGACAGGCTAGGAAGGCATATTTATGCCAAACACTATCACTATCCTTCAACTGCTATGCCAGAACATTTGAGGGTTTCCACAGAAGTTGCACACAAGCCTCTTTGTCCTCACCTGCATATGATTCTTCATAGTGATTATAATTTTTTCATCTTTTGATCAACATAAATGTGTTTACTCCCATCTTAGTACCAAGCTATGCTTGTGCTTTGAGTTTTGAGAAGGTGTGATTAAAGTACATTGTAAAATATGCTTCAATGCACTAAAAGAGACTTGTAGAAACTTGTGGGTTAGCTGCTCTTGAACAATTCAATTTACTGTAATGACCTGCAAATAAGAAGTGGAGCTTTTCTCCATTTACACAATGTTGCCAACAAAAATACCAAGGTACTCAGAAGTGCAGAAAAAAAAGAGGTGTTACTTCATCTGGGAACAGAGGCTGATCCCTTTTGATGTAAATTGCAGCTTCTTATATGAATATCGCTACATATTACACCTGTGACTGTTTAACTGTCATCATCTAAAAATCACATTAATGAAAACACAGTTCAGTAACGTACTAGAGGCATTAATAAACCATTAGCTCACACAGCCATTTAGAAAGCTGCCAGTATCACCACGTTTCCATTAGTAAAATTTCCCTTTGTTGTAAAGGCAAATGTTTCCTTTGTTATGTAAAGGAATATACGACTATCAAATAAAATTTCTTCAAGTGAAATTATGGCTATAAAAGTTAATTTTTTTTTTAACTTACGAACTACACAAAGCCCCTGTGCATGACCCTGCAAGCCCTGATTTGGGCTGGCTCCCTCCCACATGGATAAATCTGCCCTGTCGTCCTTCAACACTAGGTTGAAGCCTCTTTTGAGTAAAAAGAGCTGGTACATGGCCAGAATACCCCATGTACTGCAGCTCTGCCACCTCCTCAAGCTTAGCCCCTTACTTCGTGAATATTGAAAGACGTTCTAGAAACTGATTTTTCTCTTCTAAGCTATTTCATCATGAAAAAGTGCATACGCACCTAACAAACACATAACATAGCTCTGTCCCAGTTTCTGCCTTTTTACATTGCTACCATGGAATAAAGGGAAATTCATAAAAATGAGAATTCAAGCATGACTACTCAGCTTTGCTTTAAAAGTACAAATCCTTGGTTTGCTTCCATTAAAACGTTATAAATTTCTGTAAAACAGAGAGCTACCTCAGTCACTGGTTTTTACTAAATTCCACAGCTTTGCACAGAAACATAGAGTGTTAATTAAATGGCCAAACCACTTATCTGCTTGTCGGTTGCATTGTATGAAGAACTTACTTTATTGACTGGAAGAATGTTTTTCACGTTGAAGTAGAATCCAAAGTAAACCATGTTAAAAACCCCGTGACGGCCCAGTGTTGCAGTAAGACCTTTGTTGAGTCCTTGGAAGCCCAGACCATCGGTTTCAATGATCTGCCGAGCTTGAACAAAGCTAGATGGTTGCTATACAAGTTAAGAAAAAGAAGGAAAAGATCATCTTTACAAAAAGAAAACAACACCCATAGCATCATTTCAATCCTGCTGACAAAGTGTTGCCAATTCTTGTCATTTTACCTTGAATCTCAGCAGATTTATTTTCCCTTTCCTGAGAGCATGTAAAAATCACAACTTTCATTAAAAAGAAAAACGTTCTCTCATTTTTCTGATTGCAGAAAGAAGATGAAACCATGACTTGAGTACTGTAAAAGACTAAGGATCCCTAAGGCAGTGAAAAGATTTGGCAATGTTTTGTTTTTTTTTTTATCATTGATACTGTGCTGTTGAGATTACGACAGATGAATCTCTTACGCAACCAGAGTATATAACAATTATTCTGGACAGTAAGATAAAACCAGCTTCTCTGGTAATACCAATGGCACAGGAATATACATGGTGAGGGAGTGACAAAAGGGACAGAATTGGAACAGGGAACTTTCCAGCCATCATGGCTATGGAACCAAGTCCTTGGGAGCCTCAAATTAGAGCAGCAAGGGAGGTTATAAATACTTGTGTGAAGATCAGTGCAGCACTTTCCAGATTCAGCTTTACAAATAGTGTTGAAAGGGTGACAAAAGGCACATATATTGTCTGGGAACCCTCTGGATCCGCTGAGGCTCTCCATGATGTTCAGAATGCAAACCACTGCTTTAAGACACCGATTTTTGAAGGCGTTATTGGGTACACAGCACTTTTTAAAAACCCGATCGCATGCTAAACTTTCTTCTAGTGTTGAAAACCTTGAAAAGAAGGGGCTTTTTGGTTCTTTTTCCTTAAGCATCTGACTGGAAATCCTGTTTCACCCTCCTAACGAATTATTTGACTTAAAAGTGTAGTTAGATTTTGAAAATCAGAACACCCATTTAAACGTCAAGGTACAGATTTAGGAAATTTGCTTTAGAAATCCTGTTTTGAAAATAACACCCCAAAGGCATAGAAATCATTTTAGTCAGCCAAATTCCACTTAACGGAGAGCAGAAAGGAAGAAACTTCCCCAGAACCCACTTACATAATGATGAGTTCCTCAGGCAGGAGCTGCCTGACTACATGCACATTTGATCTACTTTCCAATATGCTGCGATTCTCACAGTCAGGTGTTCCCCTTCTGAGCACTTCAGATTTCTTTTTAGCAGAGTTAGAGAAAAGTTTGTTTCAAAAAGTTGTTGACTCAAGTTTGGCTTTCTCCAAAGCATAAAGCCAGCTCTGGGTAACCAAATATTTAATTAGAAAGGCAAAGCATGACTTCCACTAGGAGGTTCAAACATGAAAATATAGCAGAATTTTGACTATGGGGCAGTGAACAGTGCTAATTTCAATACACTTATTTGTTTAATAGCTTTCCATTTCAAAATATCACTGTGGTAGAGCAACAGCATCAGCCAAATCATGCCTATTATATCTGACACAGCATACGACTGCTTGTTTAGGCGTCTGACAAGTTTAGTCTTTAATACTAAGTTTCACTCTGTTTTTCATATTTGGTAACTAGTATTATCCTGTTAATGCTCTGCATACATTTTACTACAGTTTATTTTCCTAACTAGCTCCAGGGATTCAAATCAGAACCTATCCTAAAATGTAGATACCCCACAAGGAATATGGTCCAGATACTGGCAATAACATCCTTTCTCATGCACAAAAAATGAAGATTAGGCCTCTAAAAAAACCAACGGGTGGTACTAAATAACGTGATTTAAGCTGAATACAGCAACTTTCAATAGTGAGGTATTCCTTGGCCTCATATTGAATACGGATTTACTGACGACTCAGAAGGGAAGCCTGTTGCTGAACACCTGAGATGGGATTCATCAGTCCAAATGCAGATACCTGCAATGTCTACATCTACATCTGAGCTACTCAAACAGACATCCCTTTTTTTCAGTCCTTCACCAATAAAGAGGGCTCTCTCAGATGGCACTTCATCCATAGTAGGCATCTAAAATGCCAGCTGATCAAGTCACAGAAGGTTTGTGTTTCGTCACTGATGATGGAAGGATCTTAGGATGACTAATTCAGATAGAGGAATTTATTGTATAAATATCTGGAGCTAACTCACTTCACACAACTGTTGATTTATAGAGACCTAGTCAGTGGAATCTGGAGTCAGATTCTTCTCATCATAAAGCACAAAGTTGTATTTGTTTAATTAATCACAACTCTTAAGTCAGGTGAGAAGTTTTTTATTACCACACCAGCTTCTATGGCTAGTGAATTATCCATGGCTATAGGGAAAAAAGAAAGAAAAAAACCCCAAACAACATGGTTGTTGGGTCTTCTAGCAGTTCACCTTAACAAAAAGTCACCATGATTTTCACCTGGAGCAGTCAAAACCACAGAAGTGCTGATACGTGATTTAGAGTGGCCTTCCTCTTTAAACCTACCAACCCTCGAAAGATGATCTCGTACCACAGAATAATTCAGCTGTCACAGCAGTGTGTGAATATTTGCTTTGGGAGTTGTGCAGGAGTCTGGGTGTGGGTGTGTGTGTTCACGCTCTTCCTTGTTCCTTTTAAACAAGATATATTTATTATTTCAGTACAATAGTCAAAGAAATATGTGAACTGCATTAGGTTTCATCGTGTAGTATGAAAGCTACACAATGGGATAAGTACATACTTAGACCTTTTAGAAAAACAGTGGATGGCAATGAAATGAGTGTGCCATTGCCTGACGCTGCGTAACAAAACATGCACATGCTTCTTCCACTAGGCTTGAGGTTACGTGCTTTAGTGTGGAGTGTTCCTGACCGTATTCTTCATGAGAACTTGAGATCACGGTAATGAAGTCACCAGAGGTTTCCTGATTTGCAGCAAAACGTGAAATTCTAACACTCCTTTTTAAGATCTATTAAAAATTGAGAAGTCTGTGATTTAACTATCTTTGTGATTTAAGAACTTCAGTCCCCTGTTTTTTTTTTCATCAGGGCAAACAGACAATTTTTTTACATTTCATGTGTAAACTAGGTTCCTAGTGGAGTCCCAACAGCATTTTTTTACAATTTTCTTTGTATGATAATATACTATTATTTGGAATTTGTGAAAATTTGCATTTAAATTAATCACCTAAACCAAAACAACTCAGAATGCTTTTGAACAGCTACACTGCGATTATTGGCGTATTCGGAAGGTCACCAAGGAAGGGATGCTGTAATTAAAGTAATTGCACAAAGTTTACTAACTAAAACACCCCAGGGTTTTTTATAAAGTTTCCAACAGAGAAAAAAATTAAAATGTATGAAGTGAAAGGATACATTGGTCTCTTGCAACTTCACAGGAACTAGTTTGCTCGAAATATAATACTGGTGTGTTTACACTCAAAACCAGAGGTTTCATTAAGAGAGGTTAGTTGTATCTTCAGAATTGTTAGGCAGGAAGACCCAGAATATCTGCTCCGTTTACTGCTGCTGGAGCAGTAGTAGCCTGCATTTCTTCATATCACCTCCCTGAGAGATCGATCCTCTCACACATTTCTTTCTCCCACTTTCAGTCTCTCTCCTTCCAGGATCTGAACCTTTTCACTCCTGTACCGTATCAGTTCTTTGTTTCAGTGGCTTTGCTGTCCATGGTTAAAAAATGTCTCGGCTGGAAACCTGGAGCAACCAAACAACTCTTTCACATGCATTGAGAATCGAACAGAAATTTACCAAGTGTTTTAAAATTTATTCTGGAAGAGAATGTTTCTCTGGATGAGTTACGGAGTAGGTACCAGGGAGTCAATGACATCTGGAAATCAGTGGCAATGTTTTGTCAGAGTGTACCTGAACAGCTTAGGTAAATGGCCAGGTGATAAATCTCTTTACTGTGCACCCCCCAAAGGGTTCAATATGTGCAGGTGAGTGCTACAGGGCATGCAAGTGTTAACTCAGTCAAAACTTAATAGCAGAATATGCAAAAAAATCACACCTCACCAAGGATTCGGCCAGCCTTTTCATGCCATGTGTATGTGATTTGGCACTTTTACCACGGCACAGCTGATTCCTCAAAAGATTTTGAAAGACCTGATTTGACAATTGCTAGTCTTATTCACTGAGAAAAGAAAGAAAGAGCTGTGTGACTGCCTTCCCTCACTTTAGTCTGGATCATTTTCTATACTAAAATTAACTGAAGCTGGAGCTTCCCGCGAACACTTGATTTTGATGAATCACTGTTTGCCAGTTTAATCTTCTTCCTTCTTCAGCAGTACCCAGAACCATGGACAAAGTCAGCTTTGCACACTGACTTCTTTGAACGAAAGAATATTTGAGTCATAAAATGCTGAAGTGAAGCAGGAATTATCAGTGTGCTTTATTATATAAATATAACTATTTCCTGGTTTGTGCTCAGAAATGTGAAGACATAAATAATTTAATCCAAGACTCTGAAATCTACTAGTTACATTCTAGACATTCTGCTCTAAGTATGAACTTTGAAGTGCACTTTGCCTGATGAAGCAGAAAAAGAACAGAGGAATTCTCGTACCTCTGTGAAGGCATTCCGATTTGTCTGTAAGGTAACCTTTACTACTTCAAAAGGGTTAACCACAACTGCCTCTGTCAACCCCGATCCCAAGCCAGCAACTGCAAATGCCTAGAAAAGTTAAAAATTAGGTTAAAAAATAAGGAGGAAAATTTCCTGTACATCAGATTATGAAACTGAATGATACAATGCAAACGGCGAGGTTACAGTGATGCAGCAGTGTTCTGTTACTGAACAACTTTGATTAGATGCTGACAGTTCATGAGGACAACATGACAATAGCCATAAACCACAAAAAACACAAAATAAATGTCATAGCACTGCCAATGAATTATCTTTTCAGCTGGAGGAAAAATTATGGTACCAATTTATTACAAAAACATGGAAAAACAATGCCGTTGTATCATCTTTGGGTGGAGTCTGAATAAAAACACGAATGTAAATGCAGTTATGCAGCACTGGAAAAAATAAAAACTCTGCACAAAGCACTAAGTATATAACACTAATATATTAACTTAAAAAGAAATGTAAGAAATTCTAGTGCAGTACTTAAGCTAATTGCATGAGTAGAAGAAAAGTTCTCCTAAGTAAATATCAGTGTAAATATCCTGAAAGTAAATATCCTGGAAAGGTTTCTATGGGAATGAGTGGCACACATGGAAATGTCAGCATGCACTGCAAGGATGAATTAACTCCATTTACTTAGAAGCTGATGGTACGTTACAGCCATAGATACAGAGATACTCACTGCTTTGCTTCCCATCACGACACAGCACTCTAAAATACCTTCATTTGTTTGTAATAGAAAAATAATATTGAAATATTTAGGTCAACTGAGAAAAGTCAGAGGGGTTAATTTTAGGGATCACTTGACACATTTATAGCCTTCATTTAAGATCTCCAAACTTTCTAAGGGCTGCAAGGAGTCCCAGGACCAAAATACAATATACACTGAGTATATCTGCTGAAATTCAAGGGAACCAACGGTAAGGAAAAAACAATAGTGAGAAAAAACTTATTCAGTACAGAGGGATTTGAGTGGGGACTCGAGAGCTCAAGAAAGAGCAGAATGGTCAGTTAGAAGGGTAGTGGCAAGCTACAGCCTTACTACCTTTGGAGAAGACTTGTTACCAACAAATCTATGAGGTGGGAACATAACCTATCCCTTTCATCATTAACCATGAGACTGAAGCCAGCAGGAAGATGGTGCTAGTGTTTGTTTCTCTCTTTTAACAACAAATGTTGTCTTGATATGAGGTCTGTTAAGGCACCTACAAGTATTCTGCCTAGCTTAGATCAGAATCCCTCTCAGTCTTTCCCTCACTATCACGGCTATCTTAGGGGCAAAAATGCCTCTATGGTAACAGCACTGGCCCCAAAATGTCAACGGTTTCTGATGGTTGCTGCATCTGCTATATGAACCAGAGCAGCTTTGGTCAGCTATTGCAGGTTTACAAATTTCCACCGTATTTTCCTCCAAAAAAAAAGTGCTGTTGTGCCACAGAACCTGAAACTGTTCTTTCCACTTGACAGAGAACAAATATCAGCCTTTCTATTTACATCTACACATCAGAAGAGCCTGCTGAAAAATACAAGATAAAATAGGAGTTACTGTAAACAAGTATAGGGACAGTGAAATAATAAGAGGAAGAGGAAACTTGCTTTAAACTAGTTAATATGATTCCATGACCATTCACTCACTGCAATGGAAGGCGAAGTGGAAGCGACAGTGTTTGAAAGACCTGAAATAACCAACACATTTATAGCAGAACCCTAAAAATACAATTTTTTTCCTACAGTTGCAATGCCATTATACTTACATCCTTACACCACAGACAGCATAATTCTATAAAAAAGGATTTCTATCCAGATGGGACAATAGCAGAATTCAGTTCTATATATGAGAACGCAGACAACACACACAAGCCACATCTTAGCATTAAAACATTTTTGTGTATATGTATGTCCTGTATTTTGTTTTTAGAACAGTGATGTTCTTGTGATGAAATCCTAACTCCACTGATGTATACGGGAGTTTTGCCATTGACTTCAAGAGAGTTAGGAGTTTCTTATCAATAGTTTATGTTTCTGTTATAAAGTCTTCGCAGTAAGACTGAGGTCTGTATTTTTGTTGTAGGTGCACTTTTATAGGGCAGAATAGCACTTTGAGGTTGAGACATTGAACAAGTCACAATCACACAATTAAATATTGATAATCAACTTTTTTTTGTTATTTTGCAAGAATGAAGAATGACAAGCTGCATACAGACTCTTCCATGGTGGCTGTTGCTGTCCACGTTAACATATGTTATGACACAGTAGGGAAACATTTTGAAAACATTTGATATAAAAATTTACATAACTATCATTTTGATAAATTCCATTATCAGTGTTTTCAAGGGACAAGCCTGAAAAACTGTTGGTTGAACCGGCCCCTTTAACTTTGGGCTCCTTCTCTAGAAGGAAACAGATGGGACTGTTCAGCATAAGCATATTAACTCAGAACATGAAGTTCTGTATCCATACATACCAGTCCTGGCGGTAATGACGCATATCCTAGTAGCTTCTTGTATTGTTCAAAGGTGAAAAACTGTAAATAAAAGTTAGACTGAAATTGTGTGGAAAAAAATTATGAATTATGCAAATTAGCAAAGCCAAACCACAACGGAGCTTCTCTACCTTGTATGCCGAGTAGCTGTTTTGCAAAATAAACATAAGTCACTTTTGTTTCACTGTAGCAAGAGTAGACAACGAGGCTTCAGAACTGATTCTATCAGGGCATAAGAGCAGTATACGGGCAATTAAGTATACGGGCAATTAAAGTTATGTTTTATGTAAGAGGTCACTTCCAACACATAGTTCGTGTTTTTAATTTATAAACTTTACCTCTAGCATTGAACTTTCATATGCTGGTATAAATGTAGTGGCAGATAGTATCATCTCACCTAAGAAATCAGCCTCACATCTTTAATATAATATACTGCACTTCCACACTTCTCAGATACTAGTCTACTTCTCATCAGAGAGATGTAATTGCAGATTTTGAAGAGGGAAAGTCTGTACATTTTTATAATCTTTTACTGTCAGCAGACACATTTCTTCTAGTTTTTGCTCTTAACAAATAAATCTTTCACCAACTGTCTGCTTTCAGTCAGTGGTGCTGAGAAATTCTGAGCATCTGCAATTCCTTAGAGGATGGGTTTTGAAAGCTCTACTCTTGGGTGTTTGAACTTCAAGAAAGAAATGAGCTCAGTTTCACCTGCACCGACAGAGAAAGGCAACCATTTGTAAATGGTTCGCTTTGCAACCTAACATTTCTTGCCACTCAAACCCATTAATTTTCAGAATACCTTTTGTGAAATCTTCTAAAAATCAAAGCAGAATAAGTTAATGGATCTGTTCTTCCAAGAAGTGTTGAGAATAACCCTGACTGCACTGAATCCAGTAAGAAGGTTCCCGTTGACATAGGCAGACAGACTTTCACTGCCTTTTTCCTTGTTGGTGGACACAAAGTCCAAGACGCATCAGTCAAGGTATACAAGAAAGAAGATTTGTGACATTTTACAAATTATTGGTAAGATGCCCTCTGAAATACAGCACACAATCCTGGCCAGCTTTGTTCACAAAAGATGACCTCAGACTACAGGATATTCAAAACGGGCTTGCGAGGACCATAAAGAGAACTTCAAGATTATTTTTAGAATAAAGACTGAGGGAGAATAAATATTTGCCTTGTTTAGTCCAGCAAAAGAGAGGCTGCAAGAGAATGGAAAGCAAGGAAAGGAAAGATATGTAATGTAAACTGCGTCTAAAAGTAAAAACTACTCATAAATAGAAAGTGGTTTGAGATCTAATGAAGCTTTCTTACAATCAAAGGAGTGGGGTCCTGAAACAGTCTTCCAATAAGAATAATGGGGAAAAAAATCTTAATTACTTGTAAGGGAGAGTTTGAATACATTTATGAAGGAGATTATAGAACAGCAGAGGATTAGACTTGCTGATCCTTTCTCATCAAGTGCTTCCATGTAGAGCAAATCTCCCCAAACCGTGTATTGTTTCAAATTCATATTCTGCAAGTATGTTGCTGAAACCCCTGAAGAAGCACTTCGGGTTGATGCCACATAAGACAGTTCTGAGGGCAGTGTGAATGATCTTCTAGCATGAGGAA
Source organism: Bucorvus abyssinicus (assembly GCA_009769605.1). Lineage (NCBI taxonomy): Eukaryota > Metazoa > Chordata > Aves > Bucerotiformes > Bucorvidae > Bucorvus > Bucorvus abyssinicus. The sequence continues at coordinate 12,418,353 of CM020042.1, forward strand.
TGAGGACAGCACAAAATCTTGCGGGTTATAGAGTAGATATCTGGATTCCAGGTAAAACCAAAGACATTGGAGGTGTTATTCCATGTAATTTTCACACATATCTACTAGAGCAAGAGCTGTCACATCCCTGGGTAGCAAAAGAAAATAACTAGGACCTCTGACTTCTCTGGCTGCTTTCCAGAGTTGACCTGTAACACTTGACTAGTTCAGAGCAAGCTGATTCACATGATCCTCTGAAAGTCTGTGCATTGCGCTCCCACACACGAGGCTGTGATGCCTCCATGTAGCACCTGCCCATGCATGTGCCAATCAAAGTGTTTCACCATGAGAGGAAGGCAATGGGAATGAGATCAACGGAGATGTGGGAATTGTACGAAACAGAAGGGAGTAGAGTTTTTTCAGAGAAAACAGAAAGACTGGGTGACCTGTGCTGGGTCTCAGCCAAAGAAGACAGGCTCAGTCCCTCAGGGCTCAGTTACCACAGACCTATCAGAACAAAACAGCTTTTCCATAAACCCCGTGTACAGGAACATGAGTCATAAGCACCATATTGTCATTTTAACTTGGTTAGAACCCTGTCCTATGGCAAAACCGGTAACATTTTTCAATCAAGACCTGCTTCAAATGAAGAGTCACTAGAATCACACCAAAACCATCAGGGAACCGGGAGTTAACATGTTAATAATGCCACCACTTTTAAAGCCAGAGGAAGTATGTATATGTAATGCAAAATCAGAACATTAAATTCTGAAAACGGAAGGACTGATCCTCTGGCCAGTGACTAGATACTTTCTTTTATCCTCAGTAGGGATTATTACCTCATTTTGCAGAAAAGGTCCTAGAATCAGGGCCCAGATTTTTACTGCCCTCCAAATAATGTACAGATTGAACACTAATACTGCAAACATCCTGCCTTGCCAATAACCAGAAAAGACAGAGGTGTTACTCAGACTGTAGGTCTATCTTTTGGATAACTGAAGATATTTTATAGGTAAAAGGAAGTCTCTGAGAAAAGTGTCCACAGTGCGTGGGTGAGTTACTTCACTGAACTAAATTAATTTCTTACTGTGATAAAGTCTGCTTTATTCTCTCTCCAGCATTTTTCTACTCATTGCTACCCTCCTAACCTTTAATGGAATTTCTGGTATTCCATAATGTTTTCCATAGTGTTACAGATCTATTAAAATGCTTGTAATAAAGGCAGAAATACAATATTGGTCTTAAAAACGTTACCTTAAAAATCGATAGCTTCCTAGAGCCATAAATAAAATAACTACTTCCTAGTAACTATGCTTTACATAATTTTTTAAAGAAAACAAATCAAGAGCAATAAAACCCAATATAAATGTTGCTGGGTGTACTAGAGTGGCTAGTATACATATGATTTTGCCAAAAAGTATCTAGCTCTATCACGCGGATTTACATCATGTACGTCCACACAAAGTCTTTTTAAAAACACAACGCAATTTGTCTTTTTCTATACAATTGTATTAACTTAATAGCTTTGCACACACACACAAAAATATCAGAATAAATATATTTAAACATGCTTTTGTGAATTCAATAACCAATATTGTCCATCTGGCAAAGATACACTTTAATTCAAGTTACACAGAAAATAGCCAAAGTACTTACCAGATGTCTCAATAACTCTAAGGTAAAAATATATGCTTGAAACAAGATGTTTGAGAACACATGAACAATATAAATTTGCCCCCAAAAGTTCATCTGTTAACCATTGTATTGGCATCATCGCTTCTTTCCTCCAACTTCAATCTAACGTAAAGTTATAAACTTTGACTTTTTGTCTTCCAGAAATACCATCTTTGTTTTCAGAAGGGAAATAAAGAGAGAGAAAAAAAGAAATAGCAAGACAGACATGAGAAATAGCTGACTAAAAGTGAAGCTGTATCTTCAACACTTAGCTCGATAACTGGGGCTAAATACCTTCATTTTGGTAGCTTTATTTTTATTTGCAAATATCCACACCAGATAAATACAACATTCCAGTAGCACAAGTACTTCTCTTCTTAGTTCAAAATCTCCCTTGTCCAGTCTCTATACACTTTTACGAGATCGAAAAGACACTATCACTAGATGTTTTCAAAAAAGTTCATTACAAACACAAGTCAAGGCTGCTGGAACCTAGACATCACCTCTCTACCTTTTGTGCTTTCTCAGGTCTCAAAACCTAGGCATGGACACAGTCTTCCTCTAAATCTCACTTGTCAGTTTGGCAGTGGACAAGGGCATCTTGGGGCTTGTTAAAATGAGGAAAACTACTAGAAGAATAAAAGGTAGAGAGTGAGCTGAAGGAAATAGTGACTTTTCCGTGGGGGTCATATCCAAATAAGGTTACTGGAAATTTGAGACAAGCTGGATTCTCTTCAGGTCAAAGCATGAGTACAAACTCCACTTGGATGTTAAAAACTGGGCTGGCATGTAACATCTCACATGGAATAGCTTCAGTATGCAGTTTCTGACAAGGACGTTGCTGTCCTACCCTATTCTGTCACTGAATTCTAATGTCTCATGATAACTTAAAGTCCTCCTGGTGTTCTAGGAACAGCAGTAAATTTAAAGGAATAGTATAAAGAATTAAAGAATTCCATGATACAATGAAAAAACATGTTTAGCATTTAAACCTGATTCTCACGGTTGCACAAACGCTACTAAGCCTTCACGTAAACGCCCAAGAATTAGGTAGAAAGCATCCCACTAAGGGAGCACCAGTAAGGCATTTATTGAGCTTATGTTGTACAACGAGAGGCTGAGAGAACTGAGTCTGTTTAGCCTGGAGGTGAGAAGGCTAAGGGGATCCAATTCCCGTCTTCCACCTTCTAAAGGTTATATTCAAGACAGTCAGACTTTCTCAGAGGTCCACTACAGAAGCATGAGAGGCAGCCGGCAAAAGTTGCAACAGGGGGATTTAGATTTGGTATAAGGCAAAATTCTTTACAGTGAAAGCAATGACACACTGGAGCAGGAGCACAGAGAGACGGCAGTCTCCATCCTTGATGATTTTCAGAACTCAACCAGACGAGGCATCCCAGCAACCGGAACTAGCCACGAAGTCAGCCCTGCTTTGAGCAGGAGGCTCACCAGATGACCTCCAGAGATCTCTTCCAACTTAAACCTTTCTGTGATTCTACAATTATATTGAAAATCATGGGGTTTAAGCTAATTTAATCAATTCGAGTACGAGGAAGTGACTCAAGATTTTTGAATGACTCACGTTGGTAGGAGAAAAATCAAACCTCATTTTGTATTTTAACTAAATATATGCTGGAATCTAAAAAGTATGATCCGATTGACCCGTTTCAAATGAAATGAAATGAAGAGACAGAGGGAAGATCACAGCCCAAAAAGCCCAAGTCATTTGGAATCTTCTAAATACATCATCTATCTAGTTTTCACTGCTACTTTGCTATTAAATGGAACTTTAGTTTTCTCAGGTGTATTAAATAATTTGAGATGGGTGACATGTGTCGTTTGCATCTAAAATGCCAATGCAAACAAGAAGATGACATTACCAGAACGCCTTTAGGATTCTGTTACAAGGTCACATCCTGTCACTTTATACAAATATTATTCCTCTGTAGAGGAATAGGAATGTGAATGATTAATGATAGACTAAGGACCAGATTCATATGCAGCCTTTTTAGAAATAATAAAAAAAAAGAAAGAAAGAAAGGAAAATCAGGACATTCTGCATAATCCTTGCTTTTAGACACATTTGGTGCAACTGCGGGAAACTTTAAGGTTCTGAAGTGAAAGACAAAGAAACATTTGCTTGTAACACAGTGGATGTTTTGATAGATTTAAACTTTAAGATGAGGTGTTTAATTCCTAGGTTTTAATTAAAAAGGTTGCAAGACAACTGAAAAAAAATCAATGTATTGATGCATTTTGCTTAGGAATGTTACTAAAATAATGCTCTACAAATCAACAAAAAGGATAATAAAAGAACATCAGATGAACACTTGACAGCAAGTACACGTTGATAGGCTAGCATCTAGTTCAACTTTAGGAGAGCTGGAGTAAAATGTTCTTTGTATGATGAAGAGTCATTCCCATTACTACATTCAATCTGTAAAAAAGTGAGAGTACGGAGTAGAGTGCTCTGGAGTACAAGAAAACTCTGGGCAGCACTTCAAACCTACAGGTATACCACCTCAAGTTCCTGAGTAAGTACTTATAAGGATGGCTTCTTTCACAGCTTCTTGTACTAATTTATTAAGCTATTCTTAGTTGTCTTGCAGGTTGCCAGGCATTTTCAGTAAAACAAATTGTCTAAAACAGAGGTAATTATGAGGCTAAACTACCGCTTAAAGTATTTTATTAGTTTTGATTATATAAACTAATTGTAATTTGTTTTTCAGTGACATTATCCTACACTTCTTAACCACACATAGTTTTTATTGTGCTATCAAGAGGAAAGTTTCCTCCTAGTAAAAATCAGAGGATTAATATGCCAAATAAGCTTAAGATTCTAATATCAGTCAGTGGAGGAGAAATAAAATGTTTTACCGCTGTCACTGTTGCTACTCATATTTTTAAAGGAGGAAGTATGAAGTTTTTACCTTCACTGCCCTTTTGGGTGTCTCAGCCAAGATGGGAGGCAATATTCCTTTGTAGAAGCCAAGCAATCTATGGAAGAAAAAAAAAAAAGGAATTATTTATGTGTGGATAAACAACATATTGTTACCATAATCCCAATTCTATTTTCACTTTTGAGTACAGCAACTCACATGCTCTGGCTCCATAAACACCTAAGGAGTTTACAATAGCTGCTGACTTTTGGAGCTGGCCTGAAGATAAAGATCCACTTGTTGCAATGCTCTGCTTTGCATCATCTAAATTATATATATATGTATGCATATATATATATCTCCTGTACAAGCACACATGGCATTTGCAGGCAGCATGAGCTCTGCTTACAAGGCCAATGTAGATGCATAACGCTGGGTCTTTGGAATGTTTTGAATGGCAGGTAGTCATCAAAATCCCCAGGTGAGGCAAAAGTAGACATAGTTCTTGTCTGCTAGGTCTCCACATTAAGCTAGATGGTGCATGGAGTGAGTTCAGAAAGGTATCTAAAGCAATCAGCAAGAAGCTACCTTGTCAGCCAACAAGGGTATCTCTTAAAACTTACCCATCTTCAGAGTTTACACACTTCTTTCAGGACTGTAAGAGGACTCTGCCTACAGAAGAAATCACCTCTTAAAGCAAAGCATTTGTGTCTTTTTAAGATGTTGAAAGGTGGTGATGTTGAAAGATGGTGATTCACCTTTCTAAAACAGCCTATTACTTGGAACGTTTTTGCAGGGTGTGGAAGAGACATCTCAAAAACAGATTCTCCTTTCTTGTGCACATCAAAGGAAAACAATTAAATTCAGATTCCCCACATGAATGTAAAATATCACAAATGCTATACCAATTTTTTCCACCCTTCTTCTAATGCTGCTCTGGAGTTCTCTTCTCAAGCTGCTCCAATATAAATTGCTCCAATATACCTTGCAACGATATCAGCTAGATCCCTCAGCACATATGGGTGCATCCTATGAGGGTTATGGACTTATGCATGCCAAGTTTGTTTCAATATTTTCTAAACTGATCCTCTTCCACCAGGGGTAAGTCTTCCTTATGCCAGAATTTTCCCCTCTCTCCAGAGCTTTGGATTTCTGAAGGCTGGTCTTACTACTAAAAACTGAGGCAAAGATGGCATTCAGTATGTCAGCCTTTTCCATGTCCTGTGTCACCAGGGCCTCTGCCCCATTCGGCAGCAGTCCCACATTTTCTCTAGTCCTCCCTTCATCATTTAGATACTTATAGAGGCTCTTCTTGTTGTCCTTGACGTCCCTCACCAAGTTCAACTCCAGGTGGGCTTTGGCTTTCCCAACCATGTCTCTGCATGCTCAGACTGTCTCTACACTCCTCTTCCACCTTCTATATACTCCCTTTTTATGTTTGAGTTTTGCCAGGAGGTCCTTGCTCAACCACACAGGCCTCTTGGCATTTTTGCCTGACTTCCTGCCTGTTGGGATGGACTTCTCTTGAGTAGAGGTGATCCTTAAATACCATCCAGGTGTCTGGGACCTGCCTTCTCTCCAGAGCCTTATACCAAAAGAAGGAGATCCCTGAAGAGGCCACAATCTGTTCTACTGAAGTCTAGGGTTGTGATCTTGCTTTTTGCCCTGCTCCCTCTTCTCAGGATCCTGAACTCCACCAACTCACAGTCACAACAATCAAGGCTCCCTTGGATCTTCACATCCCCAACAAGGCCTTCCTCCTTTGTGAGTATGAGCAGAGCAGCTCTCCTTGTTGGCTCCTCTTTCACTTGTGTCAAGAAGTTATTATTAATGCTCCCCAGTAACGTCCTGGATTGCTTATGCCCTGCTATATTGTCCCTCTAGAAGGTATCAAGGTGATTGAAGTCACCATGGAGATCAGGGTCTGTAAATGTGAGGCTGCTTCTAGCTGTAGAGTGCCTCATCCACTTGTTCTTCCTGGTCAGGCAGCCTGTAGTAGACACCCACAACAAAGTCACCACTATTGGTCTGCTCTTTAAGCCTTACCCATAAACTCTCATCATTCAGCCTCAGGCAGAGCTCCATGCACTCCAGTGGCTCCCTCCCATAAAGGACAACTCCCCACCCTTGTCTTCCCTGGCTGTCCTTCCTAAAGAGTCTGCAGCACTCCAGTCATTTGAGCTGTCCACTGCATTGCTGGGATCCCAGCAAGGTCTGTGTGCAGCTGCAGCGCTGGGATCTCTAACTCCTCGTGTTTACACCTCACGCTTAGTGCACAGGCACTTGGAAGACACTTCCTTCCTCACGTGCCAATGCTTGAGGTGATGCCACTTAAGCCCTGTTTTGTTCACTTTGTGTTCCTTGTTGTTCACATCACCCCAGGCACTTTGCTTGTTAGTCCTGTCCACGCTTCCTCAGAGCTGTGGTAATTCTCTCCCTCCCGGTTCCTAGTTTAAAGACACCTTTACCCGGTCAGCCACCCTGCGGCAAAGATACCCGTGCAAAGATGTCACTGTGCATGTCATGTCAAGCTGATGTGGTTATTGTAAAGTCAACACTGAAGATTTTCTGCTGTAGGAGCTTGTACTGTGGACGAGGAGAATCCACAGAGCTCAGCGACTATATTCATGGCTCTGTGAATCCCTACATTTTTAAGGGATCTGTAACTCGGTTTCACTGCTTTACTCCTTGTTTTCCCTGTGGAGACAAACCTCATCAGGAAAAACAGACAGGAAGGAGTTAAGGTCTATTCCTATGGAACACATTAAGTTTAGAAATCCAAAAACACATGAAAACTTTGAGGATATACATCCATATATGCAATATGTAATTCAGTAAACATGGTAAGAACTAGCACAGTATTTAATTATGAACTGTGGTTTAGGGTTGTTTTTTTTTTTTCTTCCTCATTTGAAAAAGAAACAGAAAATAGGTTAGTGAGCACAGCCAGTGGGATGAGAGAAATAAAGGAGGCAGTACAGGACAATCACATCTCATTGCTGCTTATAGTCAACTGTCTAATTTTTTGCATAAAGCGTAGTTTCTTTTAGAACCTAGATGGAGGACAAGCAGCTGCCCCCAATTTTCCAAATAATGCTTTACATATCATGTCCATTAAAGATAAAATAATTTGAAATATTTTCAGAATGAGCTATTTACTTAATTTAAAATACTGGCATGATAGTAGCAAGAACTTGAATGGCTTTGTCAGTTAGAAAGTGCCTACACACACAACAATCTTCCGTTTCTCCTTGGTCAGTAACATGGAGTTGGCCAACTTGCACACGGTGTATGAAATTTTTCAAAGTCAGCTAACGAATGGTGATGACATTTCACACTTGAAAGATATTACCACATGGATTCAGGCCTTCCTTCAGGAAAATTATGGGACAACAGCAGCAGTCACTGCAGTGTGTGATAGAAGAGAGAGGACGTGTCATCATACCCCTAGTTGGAGACACTGGAAAGAATGAGAAAAACTCTAACAGAAACAGAGCTACATCTTATTTTGTTTCAGCATTAAGAGTCTAAGTGAACATCACCATTCAATTGTATTCTGGGCAACAGCCCAAACTCATCTTAGCAGCAGTTGATTTTGAAACATTACAGTCAATCATATCTTCTCAATTTGTTCTTTCAGGCTTTCGCTATCCTTCTGGTTTCCATTTCTTGTTTGGAAGGCTTGAGTCATTCATCCTGGCAAGACGACCAACCTAAATCAGTTATTTTCTCCAAATTATACTGAAATTGGGATCTTGCTTAGTTTGTTGTTTTCTTCCTCTGTCTTTCACATAATTTGCCCTTTAAGGATCTAATAAAGCTGACTGAAGGCATGAACACAATATTCCCTTTCTTCCATTGCTGTCAAATCCAAGTCTCTTACCCACATTGTTCTAGAATTGAAACAAAAAACCTCTTAGGTCCAATTCTGTTTTTTCTACCTCTGCATTATCCCAAGTATAAACAAAAGACCTGGGTTTCATGGCCACATCAGTTACATTAAAGGAATGCGAAACTTTCTGATTTTACAAAATGTTTTATTTCAACAAAGGGAAGGAATTTTGAAGACATGCTTGGTAACAGGTATGTGTGTGTGTGTGTGTGTGTGTGTGTGTGTGTGTGTGTTCAAAAACAAGGAAGAAAATACGTCTAAAAAGATTAAAACTTGCTAGTTCACACATGTAGTTGCCCCTTGACCACAGTGTCTACAACCAGCTGCAGAGGGATGCTATAGGGAAGGTTGGGTGCCATTCAGGGGCGATTCAGAGCTGGGCACACTGGAACAGACTATTAAAGGTTGGACACCGTCACAGAAAACCAGACTTGGACACTGTTGCTCTCCAAAAAACTTTCTTTCTTGTGAAGTGTGTTATGTATATTACCCTACTGCAAATGTTAAACACATGTCCCTACAGGAACCTCATATAAAGCTATCAATGACACTCTTAGCCAGGCTGGCTTCTGCATTTCTATTATGCAAATATATTTCTTTATCTATTCTGTCTCTACTATACAGACAGCTGCTGTTTCAGACACCAACACTAAATACTAGGTACCTATTTTCATGGCGTATTTAACTTTTTTTTCACTGAGCTTTCATTGCAACACATGGGAATTAAGGAAAAACATCTTCTTTTTTCTCAACAAATGTAATACAGAATTATGTGTTACTGTGTGTCTGTAGTAACACTGATGTTATACTACATGCTAAGAGAAGACCAAGTGTCCAGCTGTAAGAATACTGAAAGCAGACCAGTTCGTGAAAGAAATCCTTCGAAAAAGTTAAGACAACACGGAGTTTGAAAAGTGACTAGTTAAAAAGGAAGGGAATGCCAGTGAAAGGTATTAAAATATTTCAGAAAAATACTAAAGAGTGGAGGAGCTGGCTCAGAAACAATCAGACTGGCCAAGAAATGGATTAATAATCAGCATCAATCTACCTCACTTATTCAAAATGACAGTCATCACCATATTTACTGCATGTGGGTCAGATTATGAAGTAATTATGATCCATCATCCATGTGGCTTTGTTATTCTTACTGAGAAATCAGTCCTTCTTCCATGAGTTTTAATCACCTCTCAATCTCTTGGTCAAAACCCTTGCTAATTTTTGGCTTTCTGGGCTGTGCTCTGAATTTATATCAGTTACAGGACACACCTAAATGTAAATCCCTTAAGAAAAGGAAAGATGAAACATCGTCCTTCCTTTTTTGTGTCTATGGCAGAAAAAATGAGGAATAAAAGAAAAGGTATTTTTGTTAAAATTTCTTTCTGCTCAAGTGAGGGTCTGGATCTCTCTCATGCTACGTATTTCTCACACGCTTTCTATGCTTGGCTATACCCAGACACCTGAAAAAAAAATTCTAGGACGGTGAAGTTGGAGCCTTGCATTGTAATGCACAACATAACCTCAAAAGTTCTCTGTGAGTAGACAGAGAACACCTTGTTCTGGCTTTTCGTGCCGAAGATGATTATAAATTAATTACCTAAGTGGTACACTGTCACCATGTAATAGATTTTTGTGGTTTTTAATAAATGTAGGTACACCTCTGCCACTTACTCTGCCAGTGCCAGGGGCCCGTGAAGCTGGGCTGACCCTGCTGCCAAGGGAGGAATGGGGCTACCTGGGAGGGAGGGTGGCGACTGCCGGTGAGGCAGGACCCTGCTTGCTCCCACTGCTGTCAGCCCCGCAGCGGGACCAGCAACGCTCGCTGTGCTGGGCTCCCCACCACCTTTGCCTCTTCCTTCTTAACACTTGTCTTGCAGTCCGGCCCCCATCGCCAACAAAACATTTGCCCATGCTGCTGAGAAGCCTTAAACTGGTCTGTTTGATGTAATTCCTATTGAAATCAGTGCAAATGGCAGCGTTATTATCACTGGCAGCTGGTCTAGGCTCTCACAAAATTGCCTGCGTGTAATCACTAGCTGGGCTGCAGAACGGCTCTACATGTCTCATTTCTTACAACTGACAGTATTTTCTTCCCCCAAAGACTCTCCCTCTAGCTGCCCCTTTGTTTGCAATAGGAACAGGCTACAGACATGCCAAAACAGCTTTGCCTTGAGCTTCTGAAACAGAAAAATTCTTCACTGCATTTTGGATTGTCAGACCTGGCAGAGTGCTTCATTTGTTCAGTAGGAGTTTTAGTTGTTCAAACACTAGAAGAGAATTTAAGGTTTTTTTTTTCTTCTCTCCCTTTTGCTAACAGTACTGCCATAACTGGTATGACAGGAAGCAGTCACTGTTTTAAAGTAGCTCCACACCTATGTCTATTGAAGCTAAAGAATGCAAGAAAAGGATTCATTTTTAGTTTTGATATCAGAGAAAAAATAGACTTTTGTAGTTACGTGCTTAGAAATCTGTTTCTGACAATAAAAAAAAAATCATAGAGAGGATAACGATGTGTTTTCTGGAAAAGACTGACAGCAATTCTCTGTGATAAACTGATGCTGTGACTCATTAAATGAAAAATCATGAGATGAGCAAAATTTCTGTGCTTGCCCTGGGCACGTGTCCTACTCAGATTGGTTGTGACTTCATAAAAATACAACATTAAGTTGTTTTAATTCCATCAGGAAAAAAAAAAAAAAAAGTGGCTCAGGAAGGAAATTTTTGATTGCAAGTTAATGTTAGCCTTCATTGGAATAAGTTATACCCTTCAATATCCACATGCGTGATCCCTAGGGAGTTCTATGACTACATGTGTTCTTTCCCATCTGCTCGCTAAATAGGAGATTCAAGAGGCTTTCAGCAGTGTCATTACACAGATTAGTGACTCTCCCAAGAGGGCTCGAGGTTCATGATGCAGTGAATCACTTACAATGAGATTTAGAAGACCAAATTTAGAAGACCAACCTTCAGAGAACGTTTTGTGTTTGTAAGAGTTTTGCACCTGCAATTATTTGTGCTTGTAATTTAGGTTACTTAGATGTTTTTAATTTACCGATGCAATCAGTGATGTAGATACTTCAGCTGAACTGAACTGCAGGCAACCGTAACTGCAGGTGTAAAATTTTGTCTGCAATGATTTGAATTCGTAAACACATCCATCTTCTGAAGTCTAACGTAAAACTAGGCCACTAGTGCTTTTGCAGGGTTTTTAACAAACTAAACAACTTACATAGTTCTCCCGTTTCTCAAAGAATGGGACTTTTCAGCACTTTTTAGCATCGAGAAGAATAAGGTATCATTAAAAAGATATAAAAATTGCACATAATAATTAATTTGATTCCATTTTTCAGCATCTTGACCTTCAGGGTATTTTTCTTACTCCGTTTACAGTACTTCTAGCAGGAGGTCATAAAAGATAGATGATTTTGGAACAGCAATACTGCTGATAGTTGCACCAGTAGAGAGCAACAGTCTTATTCGCACAGAGATCAAAGTGTGCAGAATTTGTAGCGTGACTCAGGTAGTGAACGGCACCATGAATACATTCACGTACTGGCCCTTGTATTTCCAGCTGGCAGTTGTGGTACCTGGGCGTACCATGGGAGTCAAAGGTATGATTACACAGATGTGTGAGGAAACTCGCCCGAATGGCAACTACCTGCCCAAAGACAGACAAAATACCTCCATGTGTCGCTGAAACTGGATTCTGTCCCGAGTCTCTGTTCACTCAGAGTTAATCTTTATATTGAGAGGTGGGTCTGTGTGGACCTCATGAAATTCAAGGCCAAGTGCAAGGTCCTGCACATGGGTCGGGGCAATCCCAAGCACAAATACAGGCTGGGCGGAGAATGGATTGAGAGCAGCCCTGAGGAGAAGGACTTGTGGGTGTTGGTTGAAACTCGGTGTGACCCAGCAATGTGTGTTTGCAGCCTAGAAAGCCAACCATATCCTGGGCTGCATCAAAAGAACTGTGACCAACATGGAGGTGATTCTCCTCCTCTACTCTGTTCTCTTGAGAACCCACCGGAGTACTGCATCCAGCTCTGGGGCCTTCAACACAAGAAGGACATGTTCCTGTTGGAGCGGGTCTAGAGAAGGCCATGAAGATGATCAGAGAGCTGGAACACCTCTCCTACGAGGACAGGCTGAGAAAGTAGGGGTTGTTCAGCCTGGAGAAGGGAAGGTTCCAGGGAGACCTTATAGCAGCCTTCCAGTACACAAAAGGGACCTACAAGAAAGGTGGAGAGGGACCTTTTACAAGGGCATGTAGTGATAGAACAAGGGGTAATCGTTTTAAAATGAAATGGGGTAGATTTAGATTAGCTATAAGGAAGAAATTCCTCGTTATGAGGGTGGTGAGACACTGGCACAGGTTGCCCAGAGAAGCTGTGGATGCTCCATCCCTGGCAGCGTTCAAGACCAGGTTGGATGGGGCTTTGAGCAACCTCGTCTAGTGGAAGGTGTACCTGTTCATGGCAGAGGGGTTGGAACTCTGCGATCTTTAAAGTCCCTTCCAAACCAAACCATTCTGTGATTCTCTGATTCTATAAAGGAAAGCATTAACAGAATTTTTCACTAAGAAATTCATTATAATAAATTTTGAGTTTTGTGTATTTGGGACAAGAAGATTATTCCTCAAAAAAGCAGAGATTTCTTACAGTTACAGGGACTGTCCCTAGGTTCAGAGACAGTGCCACAGACCCCTTCCTCCACCTCCAGAGTGCCATCATGCAGTGCCAGTGTGATACAGTGAGGGCGCGGGTGTGAAACCAAACTCCAGCCCAGCTTACACCGCTTAAGAAAACTGTCAGATGAAGATCTGGGCTGTACACTGACTGTCATGGATGCTGGAGCGGTGCCCAAGAGGATACCTCCTATTCCTTATGCACCACACACAGAGGCCCTAAAAATGCCATGTGGGTTAATACATTTTCCTCAATGTTACTCCAGTCTAAGAACAAACAGAGTTGACAGTTAATACAAACAAACTTATTTTCATTTTTTTATCGTTACGCATTTTAAAGATAAAAGCTCCCTTTTCAGGCAATACACAAAAACGCTTCCAAACAGATTTCAGCTTCGATACTACAAAACTCCCACACTGTGATGACATTCCTCTCATCCTTCTCACACAATTTACAAGGTAAAGAACTATGTCACTACTTCGGAGAGGCGACTAACCTTCACTCTAAGTTTTGCAAAGAGAAAAAGGACAGGCAAGGGAGCTTTAAGTGCCTGAGAAATGACGATGACTTATCAAAGATTTACCAAAGGATTCTAACCAAAGCTGACTGTTAAACGATTAGAAACAGATTTTGCAAGGCTTTACGCCAGTGATATCCTTTAGTACAGTTGCTGATGAACAACCTGCTACAAGAATGTGATGCACAGATACGCAAACACCTTCTGAGACCAAATCAACCAGGGAGGACAAATGTGTGAAAGGAAGAACCATGTAGAAGTAGCTGCCCTAATTATTATTATTGCTACTTATTACTCAGCGATCTACTCTTGTTTTATGTAGCCATGCTCCACCCACCAATAGTCTCCTCATCTGCATAGACATCTGTAAAGAAACCTGAACAGATTTTTATTTAAAAGGTAATGGAGTCTGTGTCTCAGCGATGTGGCGGTTTCTACTGGATTATTTATTTTTAAAAAAAAAAAACCCTTGCAATGTGTTCTTTGAGCAGCAAACCTGCCTCAGCAGGTTTAACCTGAACATCTCTTTTGAAATGTTTTCTTTTTCTCAATATACTCTTGTGATCCAGCACCCTTCTCAACTTAAATTCTTTTGCAGAGAAGAAATTTTGCCACTTCGGCATTGAATAAACAAAATGAATGAACCCTCTCTCCAAAGTTACTTTCAAAAGTATGGACAGCATTTTACTTTACAACAAACAAAGTGCTTAACATGGCAATTCAAGTAAATGCAGCCCAAGCTATTTTACAGCAGGCAGCATGATTTTTTGGTGTCATTTCTGCATTTTATGGCTTAAAATTTTAAAACCTTTATAACCATCAATACGTCAGAAAGAAAGCCAATTTAGGTTCAATTTTCTCTTCTTCTAGCTCTATAATTTTCTCTGAACTAGGGAAAAAGAACTCCTTTTTCTTGCGTATCTCACAAACAGGCCATGAGGCTTGTTGGGTAACTGGCTCTGAGCACTTAGGACTCAGCCAGATTAGCCAGAGATTATCACGGCACCTCTGCAACCATGATCTCACACTCGGTAACTGCAATTTGCAGCCACACTCCTTCCTTGTTCACCACCATCTGAGAGCATTACAAAGTCAAGACAAACATTTCACTAGGCATGACTAAGTGATTACCTGGTACTGTGCAGGGTTGGTTTAGCGACATGTGACTGCACTCTACAGACAGTTCAACCTGCACGGACATGAGAAACCCATTTATATAGTTTTAACAGGGTAACAAACGTTCAGAGATGCAGTTTTCTCTCAAACTGCTGTGGAAGACAAGAAAGCCTGGGCTACAAGCAGATTTGCAAGGCAGGGGTGGGCAGCGGGGTCCAAGTGGGATGGTTTCTGCTGTAATTGCAGCTGGTCTTGAAGGAACAGGCGGTAAAGTCATTCAGAGCATGGGGCGTCCGCAGGCAATTCTCCGAGAAGAGTCACCCAATGCTATCAGCATCAACACACAACTCAGCAGGTTCTTCGACGGGTTGTGTTTTGCTGTAAGTTACAAATGCTGAAAGGCTCACCAGTGTCAGTGAGCTTTTAATAAAACATGTGTCTGCAGCTCAAGAAAGAACTGCACAAGTTATGATCTTGTACTGGAACACTAAAAAACTGGAACTACGGTAAAAAAAAAAAAGAGAAACTCAACAGTGTTGTCAACAGCCTTGTGTTCTCCTTTTGGGTTACAAAAATTCAGACAAGGATACACCCGTGGCCAGCTGAAAATTATCTAAAGAGCTGCATAAGTAAAAATTGAGAGAAATCATAAATTCTGGAGCAGTAGGATTTCCAAAAGCAGTATAACTTAACTTCCTTTCTGCCATGATGTGCTGGTTGGTTTACGGTGAGTTTTCCTTCCAGGGAAGAACGTAATTTTTAGCAAATAATTTTTTATACTTTTTGTGTAAAAGTGAGGAGCAATAATGGAGCCATGGATTCTTCTTCACTGATTCCAGTCCTACTGAAGTGAAAGCAGTCCTCTTCATTTTAACAGAGTTTACACCGCATCTTTTGCAAAGAAGTTTTAAGAGAGTTTGGAGCACATAAGCACCTCTTTTCTTTCAAAGATGACTACATGTTCCTTAGTTTTTTCTCTAAGCATTCAAAACCTTTTTCTGTTGTTTTCTTCATGTTTTTCTTCAGGTTTTATCCATGAAGCTATAATTCCAGTTCCAAGTAAAAAAACCATTAGTTTTACAGAGACAAAAGAGAGCAGAATAACGCTACATTCAAGCTTCAAGCAAAACCAGTGATTCTAACTTAGGAATAGTGATATATGTCTATTGCCTTATATAGACCTACCCCACTAACAAAGACAACCAGGCTTCCATGAATAACATTGTACATTTTGGTTCAGGATTTGTAACAGCAATGATTTTGTGGTTTAGAGACACTTAAATAATGGCTAAATGTCCATTGTGATAATGAATGTCTAAAACTTACACTTGAGGATATTAAAAAAAAAATCATAATCAATAGAGAGTGGAAAGCAAAATAAATGCTTTCCATCACCCCTGTGGTCTGCCCTACACGTGGACCTCTCAGAAACCACAAAGTATAAAGCAGTGCCTCATAACGTCATGAATACTTGTATTTTGTTGGAAAAGGACATTTACCACGCACGCAGACGCAGAATGTAGCAGTGCACGGAGCCCTGGTACCACAGCTCGAGTCTGCTACCATTTGAGCTAAAGCAGAACTACACGAGCTGGCACTAACAGCAGTTCATTTATCCTGTCTGCGGGCAAGCTCTCGTAAGGCAGCAGCACAGCACACACACAGCCAGAATTACTTCTCAAGCAAAATGAGTAGAGAAAAATACAACCTTGTATTAAGTTTAATGTATGTACCTGTCTAATTAATTCATTCTTCAAAATTATTTAAGCCTCTGGGAACGCAGCCTTCCTATGAGCCGTTATACTCAGAACGGCACTACAACACAAGTCAAGCACATAGAACCATCTTAGAGATGACGGATAATGAAGTATTACTTGAGATTTTCAGCCTATTCACTCCATACTTGTTTGTGATGATGTGGTAAAAAAAATGCTTTGGATCTCAGTTTTAACAATTTACTGGACATCTGGTGTTTGCTGCTAAAAGTTTCACTATTACCAGGGTCACTGTAATTCTATAGCACATCTGGGCCAAATTCCCTGGCAGTTTTTAGTGAATTCTGCAGCAGTGGAAACATCTGTAGCTGTGCACAGTTCCACACACACAGAATTGTGAGGAGCTGCAGAATGTTCTTGGATCTTTTGCATTTCAGTGTCCAGGAAATTAACCACTGGTAATGGATGATCTTTTGGTAATTTTTTTTTTTTATTTTTTAAATCATCTGCAGAATATGCCCAAATCGAGTAAAACCACACAGATTCTAATCACCAACATTTTATTTTCATCAGTTGTTAAAGAAAACACTGGTGCCTCAGTCTTGATGTTTTCAGAAGTACACATGGCCTTTGGAAACCTTTTCTTGGAAGTGGGTGGACTGATGCAATGTGAAACCGGCGTACTGGCACCGGAAATTTTGAGAACTGCAAACAAAGCGCAGGCTACAAGAGTTGAAAAGTATAAGAAGAGAAATTGAGCAACAGAGACTCGCAACAAAGGACTAGGCACAGTAAACATTAATTCTTATCTTCTAAGGTAAAAATAAAGATTAAAAGAGTGGAGCTCTATCATACATCTGTCATTTGTGCACAACCAACTTCTGTGTTAAAATTCTTTTAACGACGGTATAGGACAATCTAAGTTTCAGTTATTTGTTTCAAAAAGATAGAATAAACCTCTGACTTGCTACAAAGAAAGGCCTGTGAGAATGAGTGGTTTGGAAGAAATAGTCTCCCCAGATCCCAACGTATTTGTGCCAACTGACTAGGATTAAATCAATATATTACAAAATCCTAGCACCAGGTTTCTTTCCAGTAGTGTAACGCGTCACTGACTCTGCCACCAGAGGAGTAAATGAAATTTGTTCGGTTATTTGCTGAGTCACAAGTAGTTCTTGTTGCATGTGCTGGGACTGGCAAAGTGAACCATCAGAGTAAAGCCCCATCTACACCTGGTTTAAGAAATGCCTACACCTTCCTAACAAAGCTTTCCCCAGATCCTCAGACCATCCCCATAGCACCATCTTCTCGCTCATTCGTGCTCATACAATTACCAGGAAAACTATGCTGTACATCACTGTGAAGAGTGGGGAAAGGAATTCAAAAAAGGAAATGCTTGGAACACTAAAAGTCTTTCTGGAATGGAAATCCAAAGAAAGAAAGAAATGTATGTGGACATGACAAGACGAGAGCAAAAGAATCTAAAATGTTAAACCTGTGATGGATGCATAATCGGAGCATTCATGGTTTGAAACTGTGTTCAGGCTGACTGAAGGGATGCTCGATAGGGATAAAAAGACCTTTCACTTTCCTGTATTCCTGCTCATACAGATTAAACACAACATTGGACTTGAAGGCAGGGAATCTGAGCAGCAGGCTAGGTGGAATGCGGAGAATGGCCAGAAAGAGCCAGAGACGATGCCTGGAATGGGAAATTTATGATATTCCCCACCAGACTGAGGAAGAAATTCCTTCCTTACCCCCAAGATGTAAATAGGTAAAACTTCGAGCCTCCAAAAATAAACCATGCCCCTCCAAATGGATTTCCTTTTAACCTCGAAGGACTAATCCATGCTATCACATCTTCATCTGTATCCAATCATGCTTAAAAGGAAGGAGAAAACCCCTCTCTATCATGCACCTAGTCAATTGCGCATTAAGAAAAAATAATCCCTCTTGATCCCTGACAGTGCCTTGCTGAAGCATGATGTAAGTACAGTCATTACTATAACACAAACCTCCAAGTGTTATGATAAGTTTAGGGCAGTGCAGGATTTCCTGTCCTCAAAGCTTAATACAAGACAGGGGATGAGTTATGAGACTAGACTAAAACTCAGAAGGGACTCTTTAGGATACATCACTTTACTGGTACAAGTTTTCATCTAGAAACTGCATTAAGTACTATTTGGAAACCGTTAAGTAACGGCCTCCAGCACAAGCCCTCCAGATGATTGTTCCAGTGTTGTTCTACATTCAGAGAAGGCTGTGTTTGAAGGCTGCGTTTGCTTAACAGCAGATTCCAGGTACTGGTTGTCGTGAGCAAGGCTGAAAACCCTTGAACTCACGGGTGCCAGAAAACTTTTTCCATAGGTGAAAATGGCAATCAAATAACTTTTCAATATTCTCTTTCACAATCAGAAAAACTTAGCCCCTTGAATTTTATGACATAAGGCTTATTTTCTTCCCAAGATTGCTTTGTGACACTCAAATTTCTTCAATATCTCTATATTTTCTTTGAATTCAGCTGTTTTATCAGTGGCGTTACTGAAGTTACACAGAGAGGCAAAATTCTGTACTTCCTTACTACCCCTTAGTTGCACATAGCACTTTTTTTTTGGTAGGCTTTAGGATTGCGTGAGCCTTTTTGCTGTGGTATAGTCCTATGAGCTCATGTTGATGCAATTAGCTTTAGCAACCAATTCTTTTGGTGTAACTGCTTCCTAAGACAATGCTCTCTGCATTGTTGATACAGCAAGTATAATCTGTATTTTGATTCCCCTTCAAATTACTTCGTATTTGGCCACATGAAAATGCCTTTAATTGCACAGTGACCATGAAATTGGGTGTAATTCCAGAACAATAATCTGTTCTCATTTATTGCCCCACCAGTTTCTGTGTCTATTGAAAGTTACCAGCTTCACTAAACGTTCATCAGGAATGTAACACAATACTGATTTTAAATGCTTACTTTAATTTCTACTTTCTGTATGTGGCTTCTTTTTTTTAATTTATTTATTTAGCTGAAACTCTTCCCACTTTTAATTACTGTTCCCTACTTGATTCGGAAATATTAAGGGCTGGGATGAATTATACATTTGATTCTGGAGATAATGATGGCTTTGAAGCACTCCCAAACCAAGCCTGAGAAAAAAGAGACTTCAATTGATAATATTTCATCATACATATTTAAAGTGTGTGAAAGTATTAGTTTCACATCAGGGAAATTCTGAATTCTGTCATCTGCCTGGCAGACAGAAAATTCACCTCGCCAAGATAAGTGGGCCCAGTGACACCACACTTTACGCCGTTTGAAGCTCCATTCTGTATGTCGGTTTGCTAAGTGGGACAGACTTTTTCAAGTAATTGTTTATATAATCAGTATTGAATGTTATAGCACCGAAAGCATAGGAGAGAAGCCCATTTATCTGATTTATGTTATCTACGTACATTATTTTCTAGGTGTTGTAACTGAGTAGTGCCAACAATGATGGAAAAATATTTCTACTATTAAGCAGTAGTTACCAGCTATTTATTACATACCTCTGCCATTTTCTTTCCATCCAACAGTAACATGTACCACATCTCCTCCTTCGTGTGAGCCAAGGACTTCCTTGTCATGATTACAGAAAATGCCTAATGAAAAGATTAACTATCTAGAATGGACAGGAGTTAAAGAGCTAACACCCCGTGGCCAGCTAGTTTCCAGTCAAGTCATCACGAAGGCAGTGAAAAAGGCTTGTTGGAGTAAAGCCAAAGGTGTAGACTACAGTCTTACCGATCGTGGCCTTAGCAATCCTCTGCCATCTTTTTAATAAACCATTCCATCTACTTCATGTTGTTTTCCTTCATTTTGCATTCCGCTTTATGCTACAGAAGGAACAGAGGGACATCCTGGTGTCCAATGAGCATCTCCAAACCCTCGACACTGTCCCCACCAGCCTTGCAGCTGCCCCCCTTGCCTTGTGAATTCCCTACTCTGTCCTCCCAGGTGGAAGCTGCAGCAAGTGGGATTTGCCCTATTTGCCTCCAATAGCTCTGGCTAGTCTTCAGTTCTGGCTTCACCCACATTTGGCACAAACTAGCACTGCTGTCAAAAAGGAAATGATCCCACCTCCCTCATCATCCTTCCCCAGTCCCTCTGTCCTGCCTCCACACTACCCCTTCCTTTCCACTGGCAAAAGGTCTGTGTGCCTACGTGATGAGCCAGCCAAAGAGAACCCCCCTTCTGGATTACCAACACTTTTCTTTTTTAATGGCCAGGTTCATATTAAGCCAATCATTTTTCCAACATCCACGTCTCCTGACCAGGCGCAGAAGCACATGTGCTGGCACAAAGGAGAGTGCACCACAAAAGCAGGAAGATACAGCTCTGGGCACACATCATACACCCTTGCTGCTTCTGGTGGCAGTGCTGGTTTAAAACATCCATGAAATGATGGCTTTGGTTAGATAGACATCAGGATGTAGCCTATTACGTTTTTCTCTTTAACTTGATTTTTGATGTATGGTTCACATCTTGCTGTATATTATACTCATCCAGCTGTGCTATAATAATGGCACTTTTACCCTCTCATCAGGCAGTAATTTTGAATTAAAAAGCCTCTTCCAGGGATGGCTTCTAAAGTACAACACATACCACCTCATGAATGTGGTAACTGATACGTTGACATTCCAGAGTGCTAAATAGGTGAGGATGTTGGCTTTCAGGAACAATCTCTTGCCAGATAATACTTCATTATCTGACAGACCATCTGGTTTCCAGTCCATCAATGCTATATTAATACCACCAGCTCTCTACACTTGATTATTGCCCAACATTTCTATTACTTTGTAGATAACAGAACTCAAAAAAAAAAAAAAAAAAGAGTCTTCCAGAGACTGAGGAGACTGAGCAAGACAAATCACCACTTGCTCATGTACTTGTCATTGTCATCTTTGGGTAATGGCCAAATAGTGGATTTTTCTCCATGTGACTCGTGAATTCGGAGTACAGCATACCCCACTGTTATCAGGAGAAAGATCACCAACTTTTAATTGCACAATATATATAAACACAGCTGGCCTAGTGACTCATGTCGTAATGCAATATGTTCCTCCCTAAAACCCTGTCTCAGGTGTGACCTTTCTATTCCAGTTGTTGAAGTCTGTGAGGTTTGCAGTGATTTACTCCTGGACTACGGGGAATATTTAAAGGAATCTCTTTTTTCTGGGATTTCAGAAGGAATGTTTGGACTGTAAATGAGAAGCTGTATCTATTGGATATCCTTTTGGTCTCTGGTCAGAGCACCCTGTTTTAAGAATGACTAATCAGAAGAACGTGCAGCTCATAATTCCGTAAGCAGTAACAGTTGATCTCTTTACAGTAAAATATACATTCCTCCAGTGGGAGGAATGTCACTGTGGGAATATAATGACATTACTATACAAGATCACGAAGAACAACATGAGCTGCATTTTAAAGAAAGATATTTATTAAAATATGAATAAAAATAAGTTCAGTTAGTAATGGAAGAGAATTTTTATAAATATTATATTGGCTTCTAGATTAAATACTTCTACTGTGAGCCAGGAAGCTGGTGAATACTCAGCCCTCATTTGTGACCAGCTCTGAGTATTTGCCTTTTGTGCATAACTCCCCTTTCCACAGGAATTAACAGTGCACGTGCGAACTCCTGTAAGTGCTTTCACTCTGTGCCTCTCTTTTTTTTTTTTCAATAGTTTTGACTTAAAATTTTCGCTATCTCTCAGTAACTGATGTAGTCATCTCTGGCAATACACAGTCTAAAAAAATATCTGGTTCAAAATCTAGATGCCTAAGGAAATCCTACAGCTAAATAAACAAAACTCAGAACAAAATATTTTTGAAAAAAGGTTGTGGTTAGCTTCCACTGAAAAATGCATAAATAATCAATTAAAGAAATGTTCAACATTTCTTATACTCTTTTTTTCCCATTAACTGAATGCTTTTGCAGTGAGTACTCATGACACTAATGATCATGCTCTTATCAGGCATGCCTGAAGTCCCTTTTCCAATAATGAAACACAAATATAAATATAAGCTAGTTACGGTAAAAGAAAGACCAAACTGTTCCAAAAAGTAGTTACAACTAGATTGGATCCATCATAAATGTCTGTTTTAAATTTAATTGTTCTCCATAAGTAGGGTCAAACATGAAAAAAACAGGAAACAGAAATTAACTACAATAACTTCCTTTTATTCCAATTTACTATTCGGTGCCTACAAGACTCCAAACCAGATGCAGCTGAGTCTAACTCCAGTGAAATCTGAGGTACCGACTGTTTCTCTATTTCAGAACGATAAAATATTAGGGTAATAGTTTTGTAGACACATATTACGTATCTCAGCAAAGGTGCGGCAGCAGATGCAGTCCTGATGAAACCAGGTCAAGTTGTGCAGCAGAGGAACATGCCCATTATGGTGCACAAGGGCCAGCGTGGCCCCAAGGGATGCTAATGGGAGAACTAAAGCCCCACAAGTATCCTTCTAAAACCATGCCAGGCTGCATTCATGTGCTAGCAAAATAAGCAGAGATGCTGCTGCCCTGCCTCAGCCATGTCTATAAAAACTATAAAAACTTGGCAAGAGGCATCACTCTTTTCTTCTGCCAGTCAGTGTTATCCCCGCAGTGCAGATATGCTTTTACAGCGTGCTTTTTTTTTCCCCAGCAAAACCAGAAATTCCTCTTCAGGGGCTGTAAATGCTCCCCTCAATGCTGCAGTTCCCACCACCATCTCCTGCAGTCACACGATGTCCGTTTCCAGGACTCTCCCCTCTCAAGTCCCGCTATTCTGGGACACCCCCTCCAGCACTTAGAGACTCGATGCACTGAGCTCTGCTACAAACTTCACGTGCTTCACGACCCAGTTACAAGGAACTTGAGTCCAAAGTTGAAACTTTTAATAGGAGAACATATCATAACATGCACTAGCCTCTCAAAGCAGAAGGCCTGTGGAAAGACATCCTGCCTGCTTTCTGATCACAACACCTGCTCTACACAGCTTTGGGCAGACATGCTTAGTTACGTGCTTGAGCTTTTACACTGACCACCCTCCCAGGGGCTGGTGACATTAGAGAAGTGAGGACTGAATCCCTAGATCAGGATGCTGTGGCTGCTGACTGAAGGTGCTGAGACCCCAGGCATCTGATGTGTTGCTATGCTGGGTGAGAAATAGGTTGAAGAGACTCCATAGGCTCAAGCTAACAGCTATTTCACACAAGCAGAGCAGAACTGGGTTTCATGAGCAGAGATGGTGCTGCAAAGAATAAGCTTCCCAGCATGGGGTACTGCAAAAGAGATTCACTGCACATCAGCCACTTGACTGCAACTACAGAAGCTTTAATATCCCACCTCTTAACTGCTATGTAAGTGGACCAATGGGGAGCACTTTCCTTCATTTAAGATTAATTGTTCACAGTCACCCCTCAAAATCAGACAGTCAAGAAGACAAACACCTATTATTTTGCAGGGAAAATGGTAGGAAGAGTTGGTTAGCTCTTAACCAGAAAGTCAAGTTGAGGTTCAACTGTGCTCTTCCACACCTGCAAGGTACTTTTTAAAATAAAACCAATGTCATAAAGAGTTTAGGGAAAAGAATTAGAAGCCATGACTTCTCCCAGATGCACTATCACTGAGTCACAGGCCATGCTCTCTGGACTGAAACATTTCAAAGAACACGGTGGCAACAGGAACTTAAAATGAGTAATTTCCATCTCTACTCTCTCTCCCCTACGACTCCCACAAGAGGCAGTAAAATATGTTTAAACCATGCTCCAGCAAGTGGGAGCTAAGGGTTGGGATTCCAGTGGGTGCAGAAGAGGTAGGAATCCCCAGTTCCTGGGCAAGCCCTGTAAGCCATTGTAGAAAGGCAAGTATCTTTCAGAGGCTATTATTTCTCAAAACCAAGGGAGCAGACACCATAGTATTTAGTGAGGAGCCCGATTGTATGGGTGTGTTTTAGGCAAGGTCCAGAAATGCCTAGAAGTGGATTGAGCCTACCAGGTGTCTCCATCTGGCAACTGCGTGAGCTTTGTTACGAATTTGAGACATAGGTGATAATATCTTTTTCTGGACATGGCTTTTTTTATTTGTCTCATCAGTATCAAATCCAAACTTTCTGGTATGGTCCAGAAAGAGTACTTAACCTTGGGTTAATCTTCTAAATTGAAAGAAGAATAATCACACTTCAGAAAAATAGTAGCTTATAGCTTGGTCATGGAATGATGCATCAGTTTTCATGACGCTATAACTACTGTTACAGATTTTCTGGTTTAAGTAAAATGCATTTATTCATAAGCAATTAATTTTGTAGCTTTACAGTAGCTGTTCTAGCAGTTTCCAAATCTGGAGCCTTCTCTGCGCTCTAGATTGCAACGTGTCGCCCTCTGTCCCAGGCTCTGGGGATAAGAGGGCATGCACAGTGGTGCTCTGACCACACCTTCCTCCTTGCACCAGTTTGGCCAGCTTTATCGTTTAAGTGTCCTCAGTGTAGGATGATCTTTGGTAGGCTGCTAAGCAAGCTTTATAGTTGGGTCTAAGGACAGAGCAGATTTTGTCCCACAGATTTAAGGATTATTTCAAAGTTCTGCTAAATGCAAATAGATGATTAATTTAATTTCTTTTCTGATGAAATGACTGCCAGGCACACATATGAAGTCAGCAGCAAATGCCAAGGGCTAACAGAATTCTTAGCTCAGCTCTTTTTCAGTGATGGTCAAGCAGTGTCATTTAGATATTTCTTTTATACTTACACATACACTTACACAAGTACTTTCTAATTAACTTCTTCCTGTGTTTATAAAGTGGCCTCATGAATCACAGAGGCTTTGGACATGCATCACTTAAGGTAGGAAATGTGGACGTCCAAGGCTAGCTGGAATGCTATCAGGCATCCCCACCTTTCACCGCTGCTATCTGCAACATTTTCCATGACAATGAAAACTCTACCTAGGACGAAGAATAAGATCCTTCACAAACAAAAAGAATTGCAATTAAAAAAAAAAATTATTACGAAAAATAGTATAATAGACGATGACCAGCCCATCTATTTCAGGTTCTGTCTGCACAATTTTATCTGAATTTGAATTTTATACAGTTCCCATGTAGACCTGTAGAAATGTCTGTTAGACACCTGTTGGCACAATACATGCATATTTCTTACACGACAGAATTGAAGGTGTCTAAATTCTGTTTTTCATGCTGTATATCTTAAAACCTAGGGCAACTGCAAAAAAAAGTAGTGTGTAATTTAATACGTTGTCTTCAACACAGGTTTAGGTAATATGCCAGAAAAGACTCAGAAGAACTTGGGAAATAATCTGTAATTTTGTAGGTCGCTAATGAAGGTGGAAAGAGTGTACTGCTCATGCAGAGCCTACGGCACTGCAGCCTATAACGATCACACAGCAGGACAGAGGCAAATTGACGTGCTACGCTCTGGACGGCAACCTGAGCTTCGTTTTGAATGAAATAACTTACCTGGCACAGAAGGAACCAAGGAAGGTCCTAAGGAGTAGAGAAGCACTAGGAGCTTATAGTGGTCTAAGATCCTGGGTTCTTCCTTGAAAAGCAGAGTTTTAAAGCTTTTGTGTAGTTTAAGCAGTAAGAACCAGGATCTGCACTCTTTGAGTCTCTTCCATTCAAATCTGCTCTTTTCCTCTACCGACAACCAAATACTATTGTTACCACAAACCACAGAGAACACGCTGCAGTGTTTAGGCTACTGTATGTTGTACCCTTTCTCACCTACTTGAATTTTTTTATTCTTCCCCTCCTGTCTTTGTGTCATCTGCT
This sequence comes from Bucorvus abyssinicus, assembly GCA_009769605.1. Classification (NCBI taxonomy): domain Eukaryota; kingdom Metazoa; phylum Chordata; class Aves; order Bucerotiformes; family Bucorvidae; genus Bucorvus; species Bucorvus abyssinicus. The sequence continues at coordinate 12,444,619 of CM020042.1, forward strand.
GGTATGGAATTCTTTCCTTCTCTTTTTCCACTCTGTACCACGGTTCCCCAGACCCTTTCTGTGTCAAATATCTGCTAAGAATGCAGTTCATACGGGAGCTCTCTCAGCAGTAACACACCAAGCTATCCAAGTTTCAGCACGTTTCTCCTGACTGACCATTCTCTTATTTTTTTGCCTCACGTATACTCATTTCCCTGTCTGTATCTGATTCAGGTCATCCCATGGGCAGCACAAAGGAGAGCACTAGCATTTAAAAAACAATGGGAAGGATTAAATCTTTACTTAATACTACCACTAGCTTGAGTGTAAAAATAAGGGTTGTGTAGCAATTACAGGCTTAACTTGAGGGCATTAATTAACATTTAAAAATAAGCATATATAGTTAAGCAGCACTTATTACTATTGATACTATGGTAGTCTGTCTCCCAGACACAGGGTATCTATTACATCATTTGAATCTGAAGTTGCTATAGCAAACATACTAGCTGGTAAGTAAAGAGTTATACAGAATTTTTATGGATGTGGCCAGAATTAACATTTTAGTAGCCCTTACTTGACTGAAATGTCGTGCATACAAGGCTAGTAACAAACAAACGCTAACACTTACATGGCTTATACCTTAAAACACTGCCTGATTTTTCATATGTGCTAGGTTTACTTATATCCTGGCGTATAAAAAGGAAATTCATTACCATTATCATTATCCTTACCAGAAAGGATTTTAATGAATTATAAACCCTTTGGGGACTATCTGAGCTTCCCCCCAAAATGTGAAACTAGCATCAAACACAGCTCAGGCTTGGCCATGGACAGATTGTAATGTCCTCGATGCTTTTTTAACTCTACCTTCATTCAGAGTAACTTCCAGAATAACGCCAACAAATAAATAAAGCATAAAATCAGAGCAGCGTTCAAAATATGGTACAGGAATTACTGGGATCATGAAAAAAACAGCTGTAAGAAACACTGTATGAATTTTTGAACCCCCTAATCCCATTGCTGATCATTTCATGAGTGACCTGTCCGGTTCTGTTAGGCACTCTGTATGCTTCCACATTTAATCAAAATATTTGTATAGAACATCAGTGTTAAGACAAAAAGTACGTGCTATAGTAAAACTACTATTTAGGTGTAAACTTGCATGTAGTGAGAAATGGGGAGCTGTATTTTAATGGGTTCTGTTCCTTAAAAGAGAAAGAAAATTCAAGGCCTGATATAAAGGTTTTAGCCCCCAGAATACTTTCCACTGACTCCCAGAGGATGTGAATCAGGCCCTTAAAGTAGCAACTCGTTTAGTCCTGACCGCTAAATTTATAGCACTTCTTTATTTTCTCTAAGCCTAGCAGCCTCTATTCATCACACTGCAGCAACAAAGCCGTAACCTGATCCATGACAAATATTACAAGCTTAATGGCTGATGTCCATTACTGACGGGACCTGCTCACCATTTAGAAAAGATTGGCACTGAAGGATTACTGAGCAAACACAGCACCTGAAAAAACTTGCATGCAGGAGTCTGTCATCAGGTGTGTGATCGAGGGCATTATCCGAGAACGCCGGCTCTTATCTTCGGTTGGAAACTGCTGTGATTGCCAACAATTCTCAACAAAGAGCTTCCGTCATGGAAGGCTGATACACCGAGCCAGTCTGGTGATGGTTTACCTTCCCAAGGCTTCATTCCTTTTTATGGATCACCTGAGACCAAGCAGCGCACCAGTCTTTAATAGCTTAAATAGCAGGACAACCTAGCAAACTGATGACAATCAAGGGAAAACCAATCCTTTTTGGTAGAAAGACAAAATTCCAAGCATTCTCTCACGGTAACTTAGAAAGACCTACTTCCAAAACTGCATTTTCCCAAACAGGATGCGGAGGAAAACTTTCTTGCCACCGATTCCTAGCATTTTGCAATGACAGCTAACTCTTGCTCTGTTAAACCGCTCCCTAGCAAATTTTTCCCCTTTTACACTGCTACAATTGTTCCCAGGAATACATTAAATTGCCTCTTCCCTTTTTATGTAACGTTAGATAAAATTACTATTATGGAATTTTGGAGAAAGCCTAAGGAATTGCTATTTGTACAAAAACATACTGTTATTTTTCTTGTTGTACTGTTACAGCTTTGAAAAATTATTAATTATTTGCAATTATTAAATGAGCTGTTGAAATACCGATGGAGACATTTCATTTTTCTCACCACTGTGGCAATATATTTAATTTGCACAGGATTTTAAAACGTACAACTGAAAGTTTTGGTTTGCCTCTTACGCACTTCCTAAAGAAAACCTAAATTACTTTCGATATTTTAATTAAATCACCCATTTATTAAAAAAAGATGAAAAAATTGAGATGATATCCTTTATGTGACCCAATAAATGCATGAAAATCTGAATATTATACAAGTACACTATTTCGTGTTTTCAAAGGTAGAGGTATTATTGTGTGAGAATATATTAAAACAAAGGCTAAAATACTAATTAGTTGGTACTTTTACCCACAAAATGGATTCTTCTAAATCACCTGTATACTAAATGGTAAGTCATACTGGAGATAGATGATCTTTCCAAATAAAAGTGGTGAGAAATGAGCTCTTAATAACAAATTTATAATATCGAATTTATATTTTTATTTATATTTTTATTTTAAGACATAAGTGGAATATTTAATACGTTATAAAATGAGGTTTTGCAAATAAAAGAAAGTAGGTTGATCAAAACTTGACTTTTATTAAGTCAGGATATAAAATTATTTTGTGTGGGATTCAAATAATGGAAAAATTAATTTTATTAAGAAATGTTTTAACAGTAAGCAATCTGAGCCCCTGCCTAGATCAGGAGGCATCAGGAGTGTAGGAGTACTTATCCCTGTCATAGAGTTCAATTGCTACAAAGAACAACGAATAGAAGTATTTGGTTTGGCTACCAAATTCCTGTGATGCAGAGGTGTTATTACGGAAAAATCCACTTATCAGATTAAAATAACCCCTAAATATCATCCTGTACTTGAGACACCCAGTGCATGATAGTCAGCTACAAAACAGCATATATGCAAGTTCAGGCAAAGCCAAAATATGCAAAAATACACAAACACTGAAGAAAAGTTGTCAAAAAAAAAAAACCCCAACACAGGAATTGATTTTGTTTTCAAAACTGGAGCCATTGCTTCAGTTAGAGTTACTGCTCCGTGTGCTACATGAAAGCTTCAGAAACTTACTCTGAAGCGCCTGCCGGCTTACTGGGAAAGCAGCTTTCTACTCTGGATAGACAGAACACAACGGCACAGTTTACCGGTGCTTTCCTGTACGGAGATGCAGCATGTTATACACGCACTACTCCTGATGTGGACATTTTTATCATTAAATAAAGTTATTTTTATTGCACTAAAGGTAGTCTGGTTATTTCTAGGGTAAAGAACCACAGCAGGCTGTAAGTAAAGTTGCATAAGCCGAGAATGTGAAAACTAAAAGGCCAACCTCATATGTATTTAGAACTGAATTTTCTTTGAAGAGGCAAAGAGCATAACAGGCAAAATACAATATTTATTTGTCACAGTTTGATTCTCAGTCATACAGAATGTAACGTGCTCCGAAATCTGAGTTAGCATTACACGGAAATACACTCTTTTAAAATATTTCTGTACTCAATCCTAACTCCTCCTTTTACCTTGTTTTATTCAAGACGCATTCTATGGAAAATCCACGTAACCGTTAAACATTCATAGCTATTTACATTGCCTTTTTATTTCGGGTCGGTGCATTGCTTTAGGTTCACCCTCCATGGTCAAGCACAGATATTCTCAACATCCAGCTAACTAAATTTCTTTCAGAATGTGAAGCATGATATACAGGAAGATTTCAGCCAGGGTAACGAATATTGCGAAGAGAAGAAAGGCTGGTGGTGGCGTGAGAGATGAATGATCAGCACACCCAGCAGGTACGGCTGCAATGGCAGCCCTACGACCCAACCAAAAAGAGCCTGTCAGGGAAAGACTGGCTTTCTGACAAAGACGTATTTTAGAAATTTCTCATATAATGCTATTCGTCTGCCAACATTAAAAAACAAACCAAAGTAATTTATTAGGGAAAAAAAAAATTGAGGATATCTGTATCTGCAGAGCATGGCATAATACAAAGATGTTAGTAAAAATATTATAAATCATGTTTAATTAACTTTGAAAACAAGAAAATGATGAGTATTGAAAAAATTCTACCTAGTCTAATAGGTAGATGTGGTCTTACTACATCTTTGTAACTTGCCATTAAACAATGAGCAAACGTATATAATGCAATTACTTCTGGAGTGAAAATGTTTTATCACGAAAGCAATGCTTTATTTTGCACAGGATCTTAATATGCATTTTCTTTTTGAGATTTAAAAATTTTAGGGGTTCAAATTGAGCAGCATTATAAATAAATCAACAACTGACGACGATACTAATTAAAAGGATCGGCATAAAAGAGACAAAGCCGTGTTTGCAGACGTAACCAGTGAAGAAAATGAAATTAGATGAGGTAAAGACAAGCAATTAGAGGGAAGTATAATAGCCTCATATTAAATAAGTATGAAATATGATCTAAGAAATATGCTAAATGCATGTTGCTTGATTAGTTAGATCAAGACATGAAAAAATTAATGAGGATTTTTTCTCTTCCCACTTCAAACTACAATTTATAAACGTCTGTCCTAAAAAGAGAACTTTTGACCTAAAACACTGTTGCTCATTTTCACACTCATGCTTCCTACAACTTAAATAAAAAAGCTTTCCTTTGTGTTTTGTGCTGTCTGCCAGATATTTCCTGTGAACATCCCATCTAAAAATCTCTCGGTTCTAGTAACTAACGTCTGTAAAGCAAATCCTGGCAAAACTGCAGTTCCAAGCTTCATAAGCAGCCACTTTAAACAGAAAGCTGCTTTTGTTGTGTTGACAATCACACTTCAACTGATTCCTTCCAGATGAAAAGATGCTTTTTCAAACAATGTAATAAAAATGTAAAGTCAGTTGTTCTAAGGGTGTAAAAGTGATTTATCTGTCCTTTGGTCACAGTTTTTCCCCTTGATACACTGGAATTTTTCTTCTAAAGAACAGGTTAACAATTAACGGCTACTAGAAGCCTAAATTACGGAGAAGTAAATAAACATTTGCCTTTTAAAGAAACATAACACATAACTGCAATTAATTTTGTATCTCACGATGCATCCACCGTTGCGTTTATGGAACGGTAAATGTTAATGGCTAGATTTACCTAACGGATGAACGGTTAATTCTGACAGCTGACTATCGGCAATGTCACCATCAGATTTCAGAGCTACTGCCTTTGGTAAGAGATTTCAGATCCTCTATCTGCCTGCAGCTGGGCACGACAACCTTACACCGGCTCAGACTTGAGAGCTTCCCTGCCCCTCCATCAGAGCTAGAATCAGTTTCTCACCTTTTAAATACAGGTTTCAATTCCAGGCACCCAGATGGCACTACATATATATATATATTTTTTTTTAAATATATATACATATATATATAAAAGTGGCATGATCCAAAAGTATGACTTAAGCTTAATTTAGCCACTCAGCCTTAACCATACCTCATGAAACCCTCGATCAGAGGTTATGCAGCCGTTGCTGTGACTAATCTCAGAGGGTTCTTGGTTCCTGACCTGAAATCTTCTCACCAGCTAAAAATTTCGTACAGCCCTGGGTGAGCCAGCAAAGCCCTGGAGAAGGACAACATCGTGTGCGAGCTCTTCCCAGCTTTCTAACTCTAGATGGCTCTCAGCTCAGCAGCTCAGAGAGGTGTTCCATGCAGACGGGACCGCACCTGAAGGCACGGGAGGTTTCAGGGCTCAGCTGCAGCACCGCATCGCTGCCCAAAACGGGGTAAGTGGTGCCGAGTAGAACTGTGCCCATGAGGGTCCCAGGTGCAAACCCCTGCTTGGAACATGGGAATGTCGCTGTCTCTGCTGTGGAATTCTGCAGCCCCTCATGCTGAACCAGTTACTGAAGTGGGAGAAATGCATGGCCATTACCCTGGGCTACCAAATTTGGCAGGTATGTTCTTCACATTCAGAGAACCTAAGCACATTCAGAGAATCTGATGATACAGCATGGTAAGATATTTTCCACATGCTAGACTAAAAGGAGGTTTTTTAGAAGCATAATTATTACACTGATCTATTTAAACAAGATGTTTGAAACTAACAGGAAGCTAACGTCATAAAATGATAAATATTCTTGAATGCTAAAATCATAAGGGCTAAAAGTTTAAGTTCTGATCTTTTGCTAACTAGAGTAGATACACAAAGGTTTGTAAATGATTCTTGCAGATATCTTCTTACCACTGTAAGTATAAGCATCGTATAATGCAGTCATCTGATTCCAAACTGCGGTTCTGCGGAAGCTATTGCCATAAATACCAATACCATAATGAGTTCTATTTATGTTATATTAGAAGAAAATAGAGACACTCAAGAAATTTTGAGATTAAAACAATTTGATCACGAAAATATTTGAAACTTAAAAAACCCCAACGTGGACCTCTTAAAAATACAGAACAGACACGTATCCAATGGAAGCGGATGCACCCCCAGTGGCCTTAGCAAACGATAACGACTAACGCCAGTTAAGGTCTGGTTTGTTCACTTCTAAAGTGCTTATAGGATTTACACAATTTTATTGTGTTCTGCTCCTATGGGAAATAAATAAGCATACATTTCATCTCCAAAGCATATGATTCTCAGAAGTGATTCTCTAAAAGAGTGTCCCTGTCTATGGTGTTGCCATATATACCAGATCATATTTTGCAAGTAAAATGTCCATCAGTACTCCAAACACGGTTAGCCAGACGCTGCCCTTAGTTACACCAGTACAACCTCACCGTATTTCAGAGAGCTACACACATAAAACTGGGAATAGAAGGTTTTCACATTCCAGAGCCATTTCTTACATTTTCAAGTGCTAACATATGAAGATGGGGGTAGGGAACCTCCAGTCAGGAACAGAGAATTCCTGCCTGAAGGGGATGATGAAAACCTCATGACAGTAACATCCCTATAAATGCTGGTGACTACCTGGAGTCCACTGAATGGGTCACTAGCCTTGCAGTCAGGACAGCCAGCTTCAGGCTTCAAACTGCCACTGCCTCCATGGATGTCCTCAGACTAACCACCCGTGTGCACGCCCCTGTCCAGATCTTCTCGACTCCCTGGCACTTTACACCTCACTATCCCCATCTGTACAGCTGAGATAACGGCACTTCTTTCTTCTGTGTTTTGAGAGCTATAGGTTAAAAGAACAAGTATCACTGTTGTTTCACAACAGACTAGTGTTGCAAAAGCATCCAGTCGCTTGGGATTGTTGGCAAAACTTCACTGGATTGGAACTGGTTAATTTTTATCTATTTAGAAGCTAAAAGAATGCATGAACATTTTATAAATAGGTGTGCATACACATATGTACATGCATTTTAAAATGTAATGAGGCATCGGAATTTCCTGAGATTATTGCTGTCTTTATTGGGAAATTAGATAAAATCGAAGCATCAGATGTGAAGGTTAATTTACAAAAGAAAGCAGAATGGACATCGCCTTCATATAGATACACAAAAGATGTCTCTTTTGTGGCCATATTTAAACTAAAATCTTGTGAGCGTAATATAAATCACAATCTTAAAGTACATTATCAGGAAAATTGTGTCAGTCAAATTTTCTGCCTTCCTCTTTAATCCTGGAAGCAGTCTTAATGATGACTTTACTGGAGACTGAACCATCGTTAAATTTTTATGGCTCAGCACCCATTCAGAGCAAGAACAAAACCGACAGTTTGAAGACACAAGTCCAAACAAACTCTAGACAACCAAATGCAACTGAAAACAGTAAGACCAGATATTGCACATAGGTCTATGTAGAGTAAGACATGGGGTAAAGGGAGAGTAAGTGGCAGAAGAACAGAGAAAGCAGATCTACTACTCTGTGTACATATGTCATGCATTATGAAGGAACTCTTGCTAATCACTCAGAAGAAATTTTGAAATTCTTTTATTGTAGGGCACCTAATCTCTGCGCTAAGGCATCTTTTCTCAGTGCAGATTCTTGAGCCCCACTCCCCACCGAGCTGCACAGGCATGAGGGTGCTTGCTGAGGAACGTGGCGGTTTGTCTGCAGAGACTCAACCCACAGAAAAAAATGGCAAAGCAAACAGAATCGCTCACTTCCAAAAGTAAATGGACAGATTAAACTGTTGATAATTTTAATTAGGTGCGACAAGAACTTGCCACGTCCCTACCTCAATTTTGCAAGCTCATGCTCCCTGAAAATAATGCAAATACTAGCTTTTCTAACACTGAGCATTTCTTCTTTAAAGATATGCAAAGCAAGCATGAAGGTTCAAAAATTCAGCCCTAAAACTTTAATTTTTATCCAGAAAAGCCAACAGATTTCACGCAGGTTCACAGCTTAAGCCAATACAGTATCTGTCTCAGTTTCAGTCACAGTTTTCAATTCAGCAAAGTGTTGTAAAGCTTAATTGACACTTTATGTTTCAGATGATATTATTTCACACAGGAATGTGATAATTTCTTCTGATACTCTAAGTCACAGGTTTTTAGTAAAATCTGCGATACATACAATAGTACGACAGGAAGATGCCAATGTACCATAATGTGACCCACAGAATAATCCAACAATGTGTGGGATAAAGAGAAGGAAAAATAGCAATATACTATGGACTGTGGAAATGCATCAGGATAGACACAGAGAGACATTTCAGGACCATAGTGCCCTTTTCTGCATCTTCAGTCTCGTTTTAGCACAGCTTGTACAAGTATTAGGAGTTTGTAAGAGTGAGGCAGGTTGGTAGGACTGAAAAAGAGATGGATTTGTGTATAGCTATTTCTGAAGTACAAGTGCTAGCAGACCTTCCTCAGCGTTCAGGTGGAAGCTGCTGTTCCTGTAGCGAGGGCACAAAAGAAAAGGTGCCTGTACTTCAGTTTGCAAGATCATAGCCTCTGAAACTAGGGTGGAGGTGAGTCTCTACTAAGAAACAAGATTCTTGAAGGTAGCAAGGAAGCATGGGTCCGAGCTCCCTTCTGCTCCTCCTGGTGTGAAGTGATAACAAAAAATCAGAGTGGGGCAGACAGCTACAGGGGGGAAAAAACATCTTCATCTCCCACTTCTGCTTGCCTCAGAACACTTAAAGCAGAACCTAAAGTCTGGGCTTTTAATACTATAGGCATTTATGCCTCCAGTAAGCGGAAACGAATCTCCGCTTCAGAACTGCTCACTGGGAAAAGGGATTTTTGGCATGACTGACCATGTCACACTTCCCTGGTCAGCAATTTCATTGAGGGATTCGGGTGCAGGGTAGCCAAGTATTTGTATCTTGTATAACACTTACTTGGCAGCCTTTTGATAGGTCTCCTCAGCCCAGCTGGAAGAGCGCACATCCAGCTGGGCCCCAGGAACGGGCGGTGAGGATTGTTGGTGAGTGCCAGAGGCCGGTGCTTGCCTGCAGGGCTGGCAGTCCTACAAGTCCCCTTCCCTGACCTGCTGGCAATGAGAAACAGCAGCGTATCATCTGCAGCAGGCTGGGAGAGTAGACTCTCAAGCACTTGTTACCGTGACAGACAGCTGATGGACAGAGGCAGGACAAAGGAGAGGGCTAGCAAATTCCTTAACTGATGAGTGACCACTGATACCACGTAAACCACTGTGTATTTGCAGACAACTCCACACTCATCCAGCTCCTGCTTAGTCTTGGCTGTTCTCCCACCTACTCCACCCATAGCTGACAAGATTTGAGCGGCTTTATAACCTAATCCCACTAATGTATAAGTCAGGGTGTCGCTTATTAAAAAAAGAGGTGTGTGGTCATACAGACAATTATAGGTACAAGAGAGTGGTAAGGTGGTGCTGAGAACAAGAACGGAATAGTTATAAAGCTACTGGGCTGTGTAAACATGGAGGGAATTGCTCCTTCCCGAACCAAATTCAGCATAAATAATCAAATAATTCAGTAGAAGTAATGAAGTCTCAAATGATCAATGACAATTGTGTTTTGCACTTTTCCAGGACCATCTAGTTCTAAGGAAGGCTAACAGGACTTTGAACCGTAACTTATCCAGGTGTTGAGTTACAAAGCTGGACACTGCTACCCTTTCTATTTCAGGCAAGTTAACCAATGACTGAGAATGTAGCAGGTTTCTGGACCAAGTGCCCACCAAAAAAGCCAACTGTAACCCAGAACATTTACTGTTAAAATTATGAGCCCATGAAAATCCAAGTTTATAAGAACAAAGTTGTTTACAGACTTGAAATAAAAGCATCCATCATTTCAATGCTGTAACTCCAAATTAGGACAGTGCAGATGGGCATAATTTTCCATTCTTAATACGAGACACAACACCATGTGTCTTTAATATAAATGCAACTCATACATCCAGCTAGACTGTTGGTTTATTCTTACATTTCATATTCAAGCCTAAGTCATTATCAAAGAAAAAGCGAGTGAGTACAAATACAGTAAAGATGATGATGATACAAAAATCGGTCATTTAACATAATCTAACCTCTTATTTGTCAGATCTAAAAAAAAACCCCAAAAGTCTTCTCTATTAATGGTTTCAGTTAATCCTGTATCCAAACATTTTCCCCAATAAACATCAGATTATTTTTATGTTGGCTATAAAGCTGTCACTCCTCAATAAACAGATATGCTCCTGGTGGGTTTACCTCTGCTGTCAAAGACCTGTCAATTCATGCATCATCTCATAAGCGAAACCAGAGAAGCTGGGGCACACGGCTCCCAGCGAATCCAGCTGAGCAGAGGGTGCTCATGACCTGAGAGGATTCGCGCTGCTGCAGCCTCTGTGCAATTGGCAGCGGCTGGATGCTCCCAACACAAGTTCTCAAAAGCCCTGAAGTTAATGCTCCTGCCTCCCTTTAATAGAAAGCTATGTGACCTTTAATGCTCTGCTCGACTGAGGCTTCCTTTGGTGAGTCTCAATTAAATTTTATGTTTTGTGGCTCCCATTTTCTTGTAAGACAAGAAAAGAGTTCAAGGGATGGATCCTTCTTTGAAGAATTTAATTCCCTGTGGAGAAAATTTATTTCCATGTAAAGTGCCGCTCAACTTTGGGGGAAGGGAGCTTTTGTAGGATTTTTTTCCCCCCCCTGTGGTTTTTTTGGTTAAGAAATTTCTAGTATTTTGGGAAGATGAAGGAGTCTTCAAATTCTTTGAAAAGGACAATGTTCTATTAGTGGTTAGACTGGAAATATTTCCTCTGTCCTTTCCATTATAATGAAGAGAAAATCAGAGGGACAGTTAAAGAAATCCTGGCCATTATTTGTGATGAAGAAGCTTTCCATGACATCATCAGATTGGTACTGTCATACTGCAGTAACATAATACTGGTTAATTTCCAGTGAGAGGCATTGCAGCGAATGAAACCTTTGGATAAGAAAACATCATGAAAATAAGCACTTCCTGGGCTGATGCTGCATGCTTAACCTCAACACAACAAGGTCAAAAAACTAAGGCATTACAGAGTGTCTTGTCCAAACTGGGCTCTGATATTCTGGCTCACTGTAGTTGCTACTATCGAAAATATAAGTACAAACGAGCATACGCGTTATTTCCAAATGTAAACACTTTCAGGAGCAGGCCATTAGTAACATTTCTTTTCCTGCTATGTTCCTTCATTTAATTAGTTTTGTAGCCAACTTAACATTAAATCACATATGCCAGCAGGGAATTCTGTGTTGGAGAGAGATGCCTAGACTCTTTATAGTCAGTGTACACTGGATTAAATACTTCAGAAAACCAGTCTAACAATGCCATGCACCGACGGGGGCATTTCATATCACCAGCATGAACGAATTTCTTAAACCCTCCCCCAGATGCACAGAGCGGAATCTGAATACCTCATAAATTGGGTTTTTTTGCTTGGTATCTAAATGTGAAGCCCTTTCTTGGTGCTCTCTTCTGCATATTTTTCTGGGCACCCCAGGAGGGGGGTATCAGGATCGAAGGTTTCCACTAACTAAAATACTTCACAGTCACCTCTCTCATGTTCCTCACAAGTGTCACAGTCACTATGTTCCAGAAACTGGACAACTTGTGCAGACGGGAATGCAAGACTCATGGAGTCAAACAGGTTTTTCAGGATTAGTTGATTACTTTTTTTATTTTAAGCCAAAATTTAAGATTATATTGTATCCGAGATTTTTCATCTCCTTTTTTCTAGTGCTTACTACTGACGATTGTTTAAATGTGACCTTCTGCCTCTCTAACTTCCTGGAGAAAACCAGGTATTCATAGAATTTGCTTTTTGTTTAGATCAGCATTGACTGCTTTTGCAACAGGCAAGTAAAACTCTGTATTAGGTCTAGCCTGACAGAAATCTCGTGCAACCCACTGCTAAATGTCATCATCATCTTGTCCTGCTTACAGAGTCATGCCTTGAGACAAATATAAAAAAATATTCTGGCTTGGTTCCACTACTGGGGCACAAGTATTCTACAGAAAAAAAGCCAAACCCAACCCAACATCCTTCCCTTCTCCCTTCTGAAGCTCATTCACAGATAACTACGGTGCTCAGATCCTTCAACGTTTCTCTACAGGCAGTTTATACGTGTTAGGCAGCGCAATGTCCGAACACGGGGAAAATAATAACGGAGCCAGATCCATAGAATAAGTGATAGCTGTCTCTCTGAGAAGCATTTGAAAAGCAGAACATATAAAACAACCAAAACGTAAGAGTATTTGTTTCCTTCTCCCCTTCCGCCAAATAGTAAGGGAACTGTATTTTGTACGGGACATTGACGTTTGCAGTGTCCTGCTACTATTTTACACACGTGGATTTTACAAACCTAGTATGTGGGTTGTACATAACATACACGCAGCTTAGAAAACCCCAGAGGCCACAAATTATCATTTTTGTGAAATCTTTTTAGCTTTTAAGCTTTTTAATGCGTTGCAGTGATAATGCATAACATTAGTCTTTCATCAGAAATGAGTTTACCACTGATAAGGGCAAATGTGACAACTTCTCTCTCAACACCTTAACAAAACTTCTCTACTTCTCCCTACTTCAGCAATTCAACCAGTGCTGTATCCACGTACTTAAGGAGTGTAGCTTAGCTAAACCTCGCTGCAAGAAACAAAACTGGTCTAGTTCTTCATTTTCACTGCTCGTCTCACCTCGGTCTATCCAGCACAGCTTGTGGACACAAGAACTCTGTGCCTCACTGCACCTATGCTGCCTCCATACGCGGTATCGCTACCACTATATATAAGAGCAGTTCCATTCTCATGAATATAGGGATTAAAAATGGTTGCTATTGTATTTACAAAGTCCTTGTGGAAAGCCTGCCAGCTACTCAAAACTGAGATTTCCTAATTAGAGTTACCTTGATTAAAAGCTTGCTCCCAAAAAGCTCCCGTGGATAGCAGGCTTAACTTTAAGCATATGATCAGTCCCATTACATTCAATGGCTTTAACTGGACTGCTCATAAAATTAAGCGTGTATTTAAATGCCTTTCTGGATCAGAGTCCAAGTCCCTTAGAGATGCTTGGGCTCAGAGCAGTGCTACCTTCTGAAGCCAGTACGATTCAGGTGACTAGGGTCCATCCATACTTTTCCATATTCTGTCAAACTGAAAAGCTGCGGGATTTTGCTCACACAGGTCCTGGAAACATTGCCTACCACAGCTAACTGGGAATGCCAGTTCCTCGGAGCTTGGAAACAAGTACTTCACTGAACTGGTAATGGCTCAGGCTGAGCTAGTTCAGAAAACCAGGACAAGAAGATACAAGAGCCTAGACACTGCACTGCACTGATGTGACCGCCTGGAACAGTGTTTGTCCTGGTGTTCCCACGCGCCTCTGCATTCTGGTCTTTAAACATCTAACAGCAAAATTTGGTATTGTGAGCATAAGTAACGCCGGGACTTTTCAAACTGTGCTCGTTATGTAAGCCTACATGTTTGCCAAATTCCAGCAATTGCAAAGAAGGGTGGAATATAAAGAGGATCTAATGTCTGGAAAATGGGTGATTAAAAAAGGTCACATAAAATTGACAATTTTAAAAACATATACTCTTACCCTTCTCGTTGGAAAATAGTCCTAAAACAGTCCCCCAGGCTCTTGTAACCGGTCGGATCAGTTTTCCCTCTTTGAATTTGGAACCTAAAAAAAATACAATTTACATCACAGCATGAGAAGTCAGGGATTTTAAGTCACTTTTAACTTTCCAATTATTACATAAAAGGAGTTTTAAAGGCTTTTTTACGTATCTGATTCGTTATTATATACTGTTCCTGATATACTTATTAACACTGTTTTCATAGAAGCTGTTAAACTAAGGAAAAATAGAGCTTTAGTAGTAACTTTTGCTGTAGTTTATGGAACTCACAGTATAGCTATCACCTTTGACATTTACACCTCCTTCTAGTTGTTTGAAAAATAAGCTGTTAACCCTGTGCCTGATCCAAAGCCCATTGAAACTAATGGGAATCTTTGAGTCAAACCCTGGTTTTGAAAATCTGAAATGGAATACTATCATGTGTTTCACTATGAAACGAATCCACTGTGCAGTTTCTTTCTTTTTATAGCTGACGCAATTACAATAAAAATCAACCAAAGACATGACCAGAAATTAGAGCACCATTCTTTCTTCCTAATTTAATAGTAAGTTGAACAATAAAAGCAAGCAATGAATTATTTTAATTAAAACCTTGTTTTCTCTATTTACATTTTGACAATAAAGATTTCAACAGGAAGCTTGTGGCCTAGAAAGGAAAATCCAGATTATGATTTAAGATTGTAAACATCTTATTATTTATGATTTATGGGTAGCGACAGTGAGTTTAACAAACGACATTATTTTACTAATACCTCAGTTAGATTACCCTATTTCTTGCAGTTTTAAAACTGCAGACAACATTCAACAAAACAGGATGGAGAAATTTTGAATACGTTTTTATCAATAAAACCTCTTTTTACACTGCTAATTACTATATAACACTCAAAAAAAAAAAAGAAAAAAAAAAGAGAACGTTGAGGTTAGCAATTCCAGCCTCCGACAGCCCTGTGTCAGGCAATCACTAAGTGCAATAATTACTGTACACAACAGAGAGTGTTCCACAGTTTCAAGGAATAACTGGCGTTGTAGCCAAGAATGTCAAATGCCACAGGTATGTTGTTCTGAGAAACTTCATTAATATGTATGAAACAAAGGTATTTTCCGCTCAATGTTAAAGAGCAACGTTCTCCCCTCTCACGACAGAATTTAGTAGGGTCAAATCAAGGTGCGAACTGCGGCAAAAGGCATCCGTTGTTTTGAACATCAGTATTTCCTAAGCTGTGTTCTGTGCTAACGCATCGAACGTTTTATTCACTTTGAGGAAAAAATTTCCAGTGATGTAATACGATTTCTTTGGCGATTATGAAGGCAAACCCACACCTTTTTTTGAAAACGGTGAGAAGGAAACACTGAGCCCCTCCGTAGTCCTAATAAAAGTAGTTCAGGCACATCTGGGATCTCTATCTGGGGTAACCTCTTTTATTAGCATGAGAACTTGCTGCCAAGTTGGCAGGGAGGAGAATGCTATTCAATAGGCTTACGCCCAAGTAAGAGCTGATGCATAACATTTTGTCTGAAAAGAACCCTTGGGAAGGCTAATAGTTGAAAAAAAATGCCTCAATGCCATCACACAAAGTCCAACAGTAATATCAGCTACAGAAGCTTTTACACTGTGGCATTTTATAACAGAAAGGAGATTCCATGCACATTTTAATATATTGAAGAATCGATTATTTATACCTCTCAGTTCAAGCCCAAAAATGGCTTTCTTCTACTTAAAGAAATCTTGCAAAAACTCACCAGTGAATAACTTTTCCCAAGTATTTAAAAATAAAGCTTTCTTCACATAAATTCTTTTCCTCAAGGTTCCAGATTTGGCCCGCTTGTAAACTCAGAACAAAGCATCAGTGTTTCTAAAACATCCTCTGAATAACGCGCCTTCCCTCTCCTTCACCCTGCGAACGCTCAAGCCTGTGCTACCAGCACGGGCGTACGGCTCCCCACTAAGTCGTGCACGCACGACTGTTTGTAGAACTGGGGCTTTAATCCCAGACTCACTGTGGATGTCAACAACATGGTGAACACACTCACATAACTCTGTTTTACAGTTAACACAGTGCTGACCTCTCGACTAGGTTTAAATGATTTAATAAAAATACATCTTTGATAGCGATATGGGCAGAAGAAATGCAATGATACCATGGGTAATTTATGTGTATCAGACGAAGGATAACTTCTTGCTAAAGAAATTAAATCGAAGGAGGTTTACATTTATTACAGTTTTTTTTGTTTTAATGTAGATAAGACCTTAGTATTAAATGAGTCCGTTTGTAACACTGAGTCACACAAATAACATATTCCTTCCTTCAGGGTTTTTGGATCCATTCCTTCCCTAGTAAATCTTTTTTATAGCTTTAACAGCGATCCTAAAATACATGCCAATTATGTGCTTCAACCTAGATCTGCGAATTGGGTTCTTTGATTCAGAATTGCTTGCCTCAATAAAATCATGTGTAACTTTTTAATGAACTAGCTAATTGATCACCAGCACTTGTTATAAGAAGCTCAGGGAAGAGCTGAAAAAACGCATGTTTGTTTTTCTGGAGGCAGCAGCAGCCTGTATTAGTAGTCTTAATAATACAGAAGAGTGAAAACATTCACTTCAAAAAACAACCTGGCCTGTTTTTAATGATTGTTTAGAGGAATGAACACAACTGGCGGATACATAATGGCTCTCTCTGCCTTGAATCCATTCCTTTCTGAAAGCAGTATAAAACCACTGAATTTCATGCATTTTTGAAAGCTGGATGCCTGCCTTGTACGTTATTAGCTTTGCTAGAACAGAAAAGAGAAATTCTCCCATAAATATAATTGGAGCATTACTTCTGATCTAAACTATTATTTTGAAGTCTGAAAAGAAGGATGTGTGGGCGGTGGTCAGAGACGGGCTGAACCGACATTTGGGCAGAGAGGCTTTTCCAGGACAGGGATGAATGACCTACCACAGACTATGAGCATACGGCAAGTGTCACAAGTCACTGGACACTCCAACACGCTATGTGTTTACCGAGAGCTTTATCACTCTAAAAATGATCCTCAGGCTAACTTCTCTCCCCTCTCCTTTGGCTTTCTGGCCACAGTGCTGTGGTACTGAGGCACTGGGAACGCTCACAGAGCTGTGGGAGGCACTTTGGTCCCCAGGTTACCTCTTCCTACCCAGGACTGCTCCCAGCACCTACTGCCTGTTCTCATGGCTCCTTCTCGCAGTTCCCCCCTCCAGCTCCCACGCCGTGGGGGACCTCACAACCCCCCTTGCTGGCTCTGCCCACAGGGCTTTGTCTTTTATGCCCCCTTTGACTGAACGGGACCCTTGCAATGGCTTTAATTGATAAAGAAGTGCCCTGATATTGTTTAAGAAGAGAACATCAGTGTCCTTCCCTGCTGATCCCCAGAAGACACATGGTTGGGATCTCAAAAAGTGGCAATCATATAAAACTGAGGATTTGAGGGCTGTTCAAAAGGCAATATCTTCATTGAAAACACTGCACGATCTAAAACCATGAAAATATTTTAACTTATCCACACTCATCAGCACTACAACTACCATCTGCGAAATGAATAACCCTAACTTACTCCTATTTTGACAGCAAGAGAGAGACCATTTATAATGATCATAACTGTCCTTAATCAATCACTCTCAACGAGCTCAGCCTGAAATCCCACAATGCAGCAGATGCTCAATTGTGTCCTTTCATCAGTTCTCTGAATCACTTACCATTTAACAAGTGATACAACATATTGAGGAGCAACGCCTCTACATAAACACATGTATCTGTTTCCAGTGCCTAACTTACAGTTCTGGCTGGTTTTGTAATAGCCAGTATTTTATTCTGAGTTTTATAAAATCCTCAGTCCATGGGATGCTTTCCTGTCCCCCTTTCTATTGCAGAAGTCCTCTAAGGAGTCTTTTGTAACACAATATCTATAGGAAAAATAGCAGATGTGTATGCTTTCTAAAAAATAAAAAGAAAAATATTTCTCTTTTCTTCTATCAGTTGCTAAATTTTTTGTTCATGCTTGCTAAATGTCTCATCAAAGTTGTCTTGTGGCGGTCTGCCCCTACAGTATCCAGGTATTTGGGGTTTGAAGTCTGTTCACCGCGATGTTACCTAGCAATCCTCCCCCTTTTACTTGCTGATCTGAAGAAAGATGTCCAATTGACGCTGAAATTGTTTTAGTCGTCTTAAAATCTAAAAGGAAGAAAGCAGTATTTGCATATATGGATTCAAGGAGATGGTGAGCAGTTAAATTCCAGCTATGCAGACAACCGCAGTGAGACGTGGAGCAGACTAGACTCACCAAACTCTTGCCCCTGGCTTTGCAAAGACTATACCCTCACGCGTAAATTCCAGAACTTCTTGCCGCTTTTATGCAGGGTTGGTGACTAGTTCCTCAACCACAAAGTTCAGGGGGAAAGAGAAACACTGAGTCAGAGAACCAGGCTTTATACCACGTTGAGTGCTTGCCAATGAGTGGCACTTAGCTCCGCATTCTCTGTCTCTCCCCAAATCTTACTAGGATTTCATCATTCGTTCTACTCTATTCTGAATAAAGCTCCTAACGTTTCCCTCTATGACTGAGACTTAGGCAGTACCAAAGCAAACATTCTCAGGTGCTAAGGTGTTTAGATGCTATAAAGAAGAGAGTTACACGACATAAGAAAAAACCAAAGTAAATTGTCTGTGCAATGTCACATTTTAAATAACTTCTACACAGAAGCACAGACTTTGGAAAATAGAAAAGAACATTTCTGTAAGCTTTTCTGCACTTGCAGTAATTCCCATGATTCCAGACTCTCCTAGCTGTAGTTACCCCTACCAGCATAAGCTGATAAAAAATGTATAGTCTGAAGCTTTATATAAATATACATTAACAGTTCACATGCTTATAATAAAAAATAACTGCATTCTAATTTAAAAAGAATTTGATTTCCTAACTTAAACATTTATTCAGGTGTTACTACTAGTTAGTGCTATCTACTGATGCTTAAATTTCATGCAAAACTTTGTACTGCAAAATGGGCCTTGATAATATAATTTATTTCACTTTTTGGCTCGAGTTCTTTGAATTGCTTATGTTACTTACAGGATAATAACTAAATTGAGAGTATAATTCTGTCACTTATTTTAACAGTAAATCATATGAGCTGTTGAAGAACTGAATATTAGATTTCAAAACAAAAAACCTAGTTATTTTAAACCAAAGATATAAATTTTGCTAGTGCCAGGGTCATATTTTAAGTATTATAGTATTGCTGTGATGATCATTTAACTGCAAAACCCACATAAACACAATGAAGTAGTAACATAGAGAACAGAACTTATTCCAATTATTCTCCACAGTAGACTCAGATTTGCCTCCATCTCATCATAGATTTTTTTAAAAAAAAATTCTGTTCATATTTACTTCACAAGTAATAAACCAGAATCATGGGTAGAGAAGTATTACCAAAAGTTATTTCAAAATTTATCTAAATAAATTCCTGAGTTCCTCTTTGTTGGAATTCATGATGCTTGTTAGTTTATTTATCTCTAAGAATTTTGGAGAAAGTATTTTTTTTTTAAAAGAAAAAATGAGTAGTAGTAATGGAAATAATTGTAAAGATACCCTAAAAACTCAAAATTCTCTGCAGAGATGACTTTTATGTGACTTAGAACATCAACTACCAGGTACGATGGTCAAATAAAAAATTACCAAATGCAATTCTCTCAGTATTTATCAAACACTGCAATCATAAATTTTTCCATTCCACTCCTGACCTCCGCCTTACTGCAATCCTGGTCTGTTCCTCTGTCCTCTCCCTATCTGATTGGTTATCCAGCAATTCATACTTTGTCTCTGACCAAAAAAATCTCAGAAATTGCCATGAAATACAAGTAGGGCAAAGGGAGGAAACATTACCAGTGGATGAGAAAGAAAAAGTTGCCTACATCTGAATAAGGGGACATTCACAGTAAAAGTCAGAGTTAGCTCAACAACGGATTTAGCAACTTACAGCAGAATTTAGATGGAACAGATTGGCGATTCTAATCAATATTTGAATCAAATAAGATCATCATCCATTGCCATCCCCCTTTAGGTTACCTAAAAGCAATTTATCTAAACCCTTATAAAAGGTTTTGGTCAAATTGGTCAAAGCTCTTCCAGCCTCGACGATGAGAAGAACTTCCCGTGTGTGGCTTACTCTGAGCTTAGGATTTTTTGAAAATATTTTCCCTGAATGAACAGCATCATTGAACAGAGTAACAGCAACATCCTAAACATGACAAAACAGCTTAGGTGTTCCACTGGCTCTCTCGGTCAGTTCTCTGAATGCGAGTCGTGTTCTTAGACCAGACTAAAGTACGCTAATCAGAAAAAGAATTTCACCTTTCCTGTGCTTCCTATTCCTTTTATAAATGACTTTCCTTTCTTTCTCGCTTTCATATTCAAGCTAAGCCGCACATCATTCCATCAAAAATACCAGTGGGAAAAAGAAAGCAGTACAATATATACCAAGAGCGTAATAAAATGTTTTAGAAACAAAAGCAGGATTTTGCTACTAATGAAGAACTATTCTATTTTTCTGCCGCAGTAATTTTCACATTATGTTCCATGGGATGTGCAGTAGCTCTAATGTCAGAAAGAAATTTTCCTTTACATGTAGTGTTAGAAGAGAATATTTAGCAGAAACAAACCTGACCAGAAGCAGGTCAAATTGACCCACGTTAACTGTTGCACACAAATCTACTCTGGTAATTTCGCTAAGGAATAACAAAAATAACTAGTCACAGCAGTTCCATACAAATAATTTAATGCCTTCCAGAGAAAGAAATACAGCAGAAACTAAGTTCAAACCGTAAATATTTTCAATAATCTAATTCCTTCAAGGAGCGTGCATGTGTGGAGGGGGAGTTCAAAACAACAAACCCTTTAGTGAAAAGCACCATTTTTTCATTCCATGCTACAAACTGGTCAGAGAAATATCACGCATACTCCTAGCTAAGATGTTGTGCAAGTTCCTTTCTATTTCAAGGTTGAAAATACTGAGAACACTTGCATGTTGCACAGAGAGGTGAAATTATGGACTGAGGCTCCGAGCTGGTGTCCTCCCCACCTACTGCATGTACCCAGCAAGCGTTGCCCATCTTCAGTTCCAGCCTCCACGTCCTGCTACCTCTTCTGCTTCTGAGGTCGTGTGATATGGGTGATCCTAACAATCTTATGAAGGTAAGATTGGCCAAGAAGAGCCAGCTGTAAAATAATAGGTGGGTTTTGCCTACATCTTCTTGCATTTAAAGCACTTAGTTATGCTGGTGGAAGAAACTGCAGACACCAGTAATGTTAAAAGCAGCATTTTGTTTTTAACAGAGGTAGGTTATTTCTGAAACCTCTTGCGATCTCTAATTCCTAAGCAAAAACAACCCCTCGAAAATCTATGCATTTTTTTACTCCTTATCTAAACTGGACAAATCATGGAAAATAGCACCTTAAGGAATAATTTTGTGTTGTCAGAGATGATGGAGTTATTTTTATGAGTTTAAATACGGGTAGTCACTCGTGGCCTAATACATCAACAGAAGAAATCTGGTTTTCATTAGTTTTGCATAAACTCTTGTATGTTTTCCTTCAAAACAGCATATAGAGAAACAACAGACAAAGTGATGAGGAATATAAACTAATGACTAGAAGAGATTTCACAAGAAATCAGGTATTAGATTATAAGAAGGCCCCAGTATCCAGCCTCAATTCAGGGAGAAGGAGAACGTGGTTTGGCTGTTTTCAGTGTGCATCATGTGCCTGTGTAAAAACTGTCCAGTTTCTTATCTCTGTTTAACTTCTCTTACAAAAATGTATATCCTCTCTTGACCTCTCTCTGCCAGACTAGATGGACCTTTAGTCTAACCCTGTAGAGCCATTCTTCTGTCCCGTGACGTTACTGTGATCTATGAGTCCAATACAGAGTCTCTGCAAAATTAAGAGCCTTTGAAAAATCTCAGTGTAAGCACGAAAATTTCATCGGTCAGTTAAATGATACCAGATCAGAGGAATAATTCCGCTGCCTTTAAAAAGTAAGAGTATTGCCTATTACTTCAAAAAGCTGCAAAGGCAAATCTTAATGCAGCTTTGTAAAATAAAACACATATCCGACGAGCCACAGGAAGGCTTCAAGTGAGTAATTACTATCGGTCATTACTGGAAATACCTGAAATACAAGCAGTAAGCATTATTCTAAAACTCCTCCAGTTTAGGAAAATGAAATTAAGATCTATATCCCACAGGAAAAAGTCACTTTCTTCTTCAACAATTCCTATAGAAAGGGCCAAGTATTTCTACATAGTTTTCTCAACAAAGCTTTGATCTCAGTGTCCCCTATGGTAATCACAGAGCACTTTTCCTTCTGAGAAGGCAGGAAAAGCATTGCGGCTTTCTGGCAAGAAGATTTTGGGGGAGGATTTTTTGGAAGGCTGTTCAATATTTCTCAGTATTCATTAGCATTTGAAGCTCTTTGATGAGATCAATCTCATCATAACTCAGTGTATTCTGATTTTTTTTTTTTGGTTATTAAAATGATTTAGCATCAAAAATTTGCAAACCGCAACGAAATATATGTTACACTTGCTCCCTACAGTCAAAGGAGTAAAGATAACCCAAAATATCTTTTTTCCCAAAGGAAAGAAATGGTCAAATACAGAAATCCAAAGTCGTTTTCAGTGGAAAATAGCCAAAATCAAATTGTGAGTTGCTGAAAGAAGTGTCAGTTTGGAGTGTTCACCCAACCTCGTATGCTTGTGCTGGAAAATATTTAAAAGGGAAACAATTTCATTAATAATTTGTGGCAGAGATTTTTAAAATACTGGAAGGGACACAACCAGATTTACTCTACTGAAAGTACAGCTAAATACCCTGCATTTGAAACTCTTAACTCACATGCCCTTTCTTATTCGCAGACAAAGCGTTTTAAATGACTAGTAGCTACTACACATAACGCGGACATCACCTACCACGCGTATGTTGCTTCCATGTAAAAATGACTTTTTTTCTATTAACTGTATGTCTAAGTGACAGAAAAAGTACACCCTTAAAGCAGCATTACCTTTTGAAATGAAACCAGTAAAACGAGGAAATTTGGAGTTAAAGACTGAAACTCAGCTCTCACCCACCCAGCTGTGCCCCAATATTGCAGCTTATATGGAATTCATTATCAGCCAGTGCTGAGCGACCTCGGCAATTCTTAACGTACAGTAGAGCAGAACAAGGCAAGTTAAGGATGAAATTCCTTCTGAAGAGCTGTGACTTTCTTTGCTGTGGTGACTAAAAGTAAAACCAGTTAAATATTGGAACGCTCTTGCTTTCTGTAAATCAATTCATCTGAAATTCCCCTCTGTAAAAACCAACCCCAAATCCCATAACTTTAAGGACAGTTTGCTGGCTGGTGAAAGGGGAGCCCACCGGCGTCCTTTAGAGTCCACACATACATAACCACACTTCCAGCAAATTTTTGTGTAACATTAAAATTTATCCTAGGAAGTGAAGGGAAACCTTTGACACATGGGAATTTACCCTGTTAATTCACCATATGAAGATATTAAAAGAAAAATAAATGGGTTTTCACCATTTCAATGTAGTGGAAAAACAGCATCTACTTTCAGATATCAGTAGATTTATTTTTATTTTTCTAATAACTCTTATACTACTTAATAGTTAACAACAAAAATTAATGCTAAACAAAACTCAGGAGAATCTAGACTCCAGCTTGTACACTGTGGATACTAATTCTGAGTATCCAAAACTGAGAATCACAGTTGCTACAAAGCTGTCAGGATACTATTTTTTTCTTTTGCAGAACTAAAAAGCCACACCCAATGAGATTATTTTTCTTATTTGTAAATACATTTTGAAAGCTACCGAAGTTTATCTGTGAGTATTTTACGGGCCAGTTTTAAACACCAGAAAACAAGAATTAATGCTGGAATGGAAATACTAACAGGCTGTTGACAACAGCCACGTGAGGCTGCACCTTTGTATCACAACATGCTCTCCCAGCTGAAAAAACTCACTAGTTACCCAGGCTAGTGTGGAAAAAAAGAGCATTGTTAGTTAGGGAAAGATAGTTGCTTGAAAATTGGCATAGAGTGGCGAAAATTAAAAAGGAAGGTTTCTTTTCCCCCCCCAAACTCAACCTAGCTACTCCACAAAGCAATGCACAAATCATTCATTATAATGAGTCATAACAATGATTTGTGATCTTCCCAGTTTTCATTTTATGCCCCTCTGTTTTTCCTTAAAGACAGGAGGATAGACAAAGACTGGAAACTTTGGGTCATATGGATCACGGCACCACTGCTATGTCTGGAATTTTCTTATAAATATCCTATTGCTCTGAGGTTCATAGGCCTGACTGAAACAGCAGGGACGATCTCATTTGTACTTTTATAGTTGTAGAGGGATTTGCAAGAGTTAACGCAATTTTCCATAATATTTCTTACCGACTTCAGGAATAAAGGGAGAGTTCCCTTTTTAATCAGTATCTGAAACACTGTTAAGTCTAAAGAAAAACAGGACTTCTTTCAGATTTAACAAGACTTTTCCAAGTGCTGCTAATTCTAAAGGTACAAAGCAAGGCAACTGCTGAAAAAGGGAGAGGATTTCAGCAAAGTCCTGGTGGGTAGCAGGCAGGATGGTAGCCTGGAGGATCTAGTTCTCAGCAGATTTTAATGCTTGTTTGCAGTCTTGTGTCTTTTAAAGGTTGCTTTTCCAAAAAGAAATGGTAAATGATTCCTTTTGATTTCATTCAAATCATCAAATCAAGGAAGCATCTTCAGGTTCTGCTACGGTGATGTCTAGCTCAGAAAACAAACCGCTTCACCGACCATGAGTTGGAAGGCAGAAAAACTCCTCCTTTCATTTTGTACAGCCACAGAAGTCTTTTAAAGGCCTTTTGCTCACATTCTTCTCCAGGCTGGCAGGCTGACTACACTAACATGGCTGGTCCGACTCACCTATTGAGCCCGAGGAGTGAAAAACTGGCACAAGAAAAGGCAGTCCTGATGTTGCCACGCAGTATTCACCAGGGACTACCCCTCTGTTTCCCTGCACGTTCAGTCCCCCTTCCATACACCAACCTAGTGAAGTCTTTGTAGCACTACACGGCCTCAGAGATAAAACTAACTGAACTACTGAATTATTGAACACCTACTGATAAATAAAATGGGCTTGTTGATTTTTTCCCTGTTGGAAAAAATGTTTCTGTACGCTTACACAGAATTAACAGGTATTTACTACATATATTGTTATATTTAACGAGTAAGATTATGCCTTTGTTGGTCCATAAATTGCTGTCTGTCACCTAATGCCAAACTTGAGTAAGAGTGCAGTAAATACAACCCTAAGTGCACAACACGTAGGCATGCCACCTCCCTCCCTCTTTTTCTTAGCACATAGGCTGGCCAATGGGACAAGCAACCAGATGGCCAGCTCTTTGGAAGAAGAACAGCATAACTTATATTCTTCCTATGTTATGTCATTCTACTTGCAAAGAGCTACCCATATAGCGTGTGCTACTGGTTTGCTATGGGACGTAATGCTGGCAGTAGGTCTAGCTGCTCCGTTGTGGGTCTAATTATTGTGCAATATAGTCTGTGCACATAAATAGGATTCTAAGGATCCCCAGGGTCGAACCTTCCCTGCTATGGAGCCTACAAGGTGCCCAGACTAAGGTATGAGAAGGTCTTACTGTACCTGAATGTTGCAGTGTACATTGGTGTCATCCTTGTTAAAAATTTACAGCTGGTCCAACTCGTGGCCTGAACCCCTCCCAAGAATAAAGCTGACCTTAAACGTCTGCAGAAAGGAATCTCCAGTTTCATTACATGCAGGGGAGAGTTTTTAGCCTTTTTCTGTTTCAAGACTCTCTTGAAAATGCAAACAGCCATCCTGCCTACCAGCTAAGAGACCTATCACCTGCCAAATTATTAGACATCATTTATTAGAGGTCACAAGATGCCAACTTGTCATTGGAACTGGCAGCAGAAACCGCAGTCTCACAATCAACAAACACTGCTGCTTTTGTTGCAAGAAGTTTTCACTATGAGCCTGCGGTCTGGGAAAACGGCAAAGAGGGAAAGTCAATCCCAGGGGAATGACTGACAGATGTACAGGGAGCGAGAAAAATTATGAAAATAGGTGGGAGAGAGAAGAGTGTGGTTGTGAAGAAACACTATATATTGAGCAGATAGAAACCCATGAGGCAATGACCAATGCAATTCACCGCATTGGTCACAATATGTATGAGCAATGTATCATGGCATCTGCTCCTTCCTTGTCATGTCTAACACTTATAACCAAGCAGAGCAATTCTGCAAATTTCCCTTCTTTCTCTGCTACTAGGGTATCAACAATTTAGACACAAAGGATATCTGAATTACGATATGGTGTTCATTTACTGTATCATATTGTATCAAATGTTTAAATCCATCAGCTTTCATTAACAATAAAAGCAGCATAAAAACGCATTAGAAACCTATGTTTAACTTTATATAAGGTCCTTCTGTAGGACTTTCAATCCCAAGGAATAAACATTACAAAAAGGTATGTAGTTTTCAGAGGTTTCCTAGAGTTACACCACCTCTCATCTCTAATATCAAGTGGCATCGTTAACGTGTCTTGAAGTCTTTTTTAGGATCAAAGACACTTCTCTGCTCACTGTTCTGTTTAACATACTCCAGCAATTGCTGTTTTCCTTCTCACCACTAGAGTATACGCGTGCACAAACCTAACTTTCCTAAAATACACAGAGGAAATACGGGATGACTTGAGAAACTAATTTTATTTTAAGGAATGTGTGAATTGAGAATGGTTCAATGTCTACACCACAGTTATAAATTATGTCTGAAGAAAAAGAGGGATGATCAGAAGAGTAATCTATTTCCAGACCTGCTCATATAATGGCCTCTAAATAGCCCACAAACTTCTCGCCCAGGGTCTCTGTACTAAGAAGCACTTGAACTGCTTCATTTCTTGCCATTTGGTTTCTATCCCAAGGGCTACGACTGTGTTGACTTTCAATTAATAACTTGAAGAAGCTCTTCAACATAGATGATACGGCCAATTGCAAACACCTATTAAATATACCTTGCTGCCTTCAGAAGTGCAAAAAATTCTCTAGGAGATGAACACCAAAATATACAAAGTGCCTGACCAATGGATAGCTATATATTGGGTGAACACTGGCTAAGAGTGGGAAAAATCCCTACCCTATAACTAGATAGATATAATAGCATCTAGAACTGCTCATCTACTCCTTTAGACTAGGTTGTGCTATGAGTGAGGCATCACATTCTAAAAAATGCAGAGGAGAGTATAAATTAATCAGTTATAAATCACTTTTACCCGTTCTGTCCTTAGTAGAGAGAACTTTGCATATGTAAGAAAAAGAAATCTCTTTCTGAAAAAACCCAGCTGATTTACCCAGTATTTACACAGCTGATTCAAAAGGTACTTTCCCAAACTCTACCAAAAATCCATTTGTTTACCAGCAACAAGCCATCATTAGACTTCTAAGAAGTTTTACTTCTAAGAAGTTAGGGTGTGAAAAACCCCTTCAAGTTATTCCATACATAAACCCAGAAGCTCTAGAAAATCCAGATATGATCATCTGAATGATTTTTTACACGTCATTCCTTGCCTTCCTTGTCATTACAAGGGATAGTATTATCAAAGCAAAAGGTTTTCAGGACAAAACAATGAACATACCACTAATTCACATCTTCAAATTCCTTGTTATGCTCAGTATACGTTTGCATGTTAGTTAACTAAACATAAACCAATAGATTGACATATGCCAGAGTGTTTAGATACCAATTTAACACCTCTGCATAAAGTTAGAGAGGAGAATTATAAAATCACTTTGAATTTATTATTTCTAGAAAGAGTAGACAAAAGTCTTTGAGGATTAATTTCATGCTGTGGGTTAAATTTCACTCTCACGATAGGCCAGCTATTGCCTGGGGCTCTACAGATAATGAACCTGCCAAGGGATTAGCAAGGAAACACTTGTGTTATTATAAATCGTGTACACTTCCCTTTCTAACCAACTTCATCCTTCATGACATTAACAAATTACGCTCTCTGTCCACGTTTCAATATAAAGTGAGGCTGTGAATGACCCCGAACCAATAGTACATTAGATAAGATCTTCTCAAGGCATAAATGGTTATTAAATTTGGTTGAAATATCCAGACCTCCTGAAGTGAGAATGTAAAACATAAAATATCAGATCTCTCCAAGACCCGGAGAAACATTTGTAAGTAAAAGCTGTCTTAAGAATATCAGCTGATAGAGTCTAAAATGGCTTATGGAGAAATGAACACAAAAGAGTTAAATGTAACACAGAAACAGAGGAAATTTTAGGGAGAATTAATCTACCGGAAATAGTCTAAATCAGCCCAAGCAAAGGTGTTCGTCACTTGGCTTCGCAGTAAGCAATGGATTTACTGAAGAGCTCAAACACATAATTTATCGTAGGTATATTAGACTAGAAGTTCCAATAATGACTTTATACCTAAGGCCAGTTAGAATATTTATGACGCAAATATAGATGTTTTCTGTATTTGATCCTCTTCTCTTTTCTTTTCATGAAAAGCTTCACACTTTCACCTGTAAAAACCCGGTCCCCTTCTAGACAATCCATGCCGAGCTGTGCCAGCATGCACTGGTAGTGGAATTGCATAATATTACAAAGTTAACACAGAAAACTGACATGATGAACTGGACCCTTTATTTACACACTACCGTATAAACAGAAAGGCAAGAAAGAAGTAGTCCAAATTCTGAACCTTCTTTTGCTGACCAAATCAGCTTAGGAAGCGTTCTCTGAATGTTAGAGGTGGTAGTATTACTGCTAATGTCTCCTGCAGGGAAAGAGACTCCTAAAGATGGTGTGGTTCTACTAACATAGCTCACACTTCTGCATCTTTCAGAGCAATTGAGCACAATCACAGAAAGTAATTTTTTGTACCCTATTGCTTTCCCACCTCCTTTGAAGCCAAAGCTTTCTCTGAGACAAACCATCTCCAGAGCGTGGCACCACATCACTTCTAATCTCCACACACTAATCATCCATGTTAAAACACTCAGAGATTTAATCTTTGTGCTGGATTGTAAAAGGCGCGGATATTTTTTTCTTTTACTCCTCTTGTCAAACAGCCTGGGCATGACCTGTTGCTAAGGCTCCCTTAAACACTGAGGGAACTCAACCTGATGAGTTGTCCCTGGATGACAGAGGTGTGAGCTTATGATGTTGGACAAGTGGCCAGTTTTGCCTCATTGCTCTTATTCTGCAAGCCAGTGAGCTCCGCTCTCCCTCACTGTCATTACAGACTGCTGCTCTTCCAGCCACTGTGAGTCACGCTGAGCACTGCCAGATGACCCGGACCTACTGTGTGGCTGGTATTGTTCTCATATGACCAAAACAGAGAAAGAGGAATTTCACCACAATGCTGTTGCGATACTTCAGTATCGTTTTCTTTACTGCCTGCAGTAGGCAAGAGTAGTATTTGGTACTCTTTCCCTCTTAACTTTCTAACCAGACAGGAAAAAATACAAGTGCATTGGGAGGGAGATAATCACGGAATCACAGAATGCTTTGGGTTGGAAGGGACCTTTAAAGGTCATCTAGTCCAATGGCCCTGCAGTGAGCAGAGACAACTACAACTAGAGTAGGTTGCTCAGAGCCCCAAACAA
The DNA here is from genome assembly GCA_009769605.1 of Bucorvus abyssinicus. Classification (NCBI taxonomy): domain Eukaryota; kingdom Metazoa; phylum Chordata; class Aves; order Bucerotiformes; family Bucorvidae; genus Bucorvus; species Bucorvus abyssinicus. The sequence continues at coordinate 12,474,473 of CM020042.1, forward strand.
TCTGATCCAGAATGTTTCCAGGAATGGGGCATCTACCACCTCTCTGGGCAACCTGTTCCAGTGTACGTAGAATAATAAATATCTCATGTTTGAGAATTGCCATTCTGACACCTTGACGTGATCACACAAAGCTAGGCAACTGCTCGCCTCACTCACCCATACAGCTGAGCCAGCTCTGCATCCACCAGTGGGACCAGACCTTTGGCCAAAATTAGGACAAAACCTATTTATATGATAGTTGATCATTCCCTTATCCTAAAGGAATACTTGGACAGTGGAATGAGTCCTATGGCCAGAGCCCTACATACTTTTCCAGGACTGGAGGTGCTGCAGACTAGACTACTAGGATTCAGGTGGCCTTAGTACTGGGAAGACAGTCAAGTGTCACTAACACCTTCCATTTTCTGTTTGGGCTGTAATTTGGTGACTGGTTCCTCTGATGGCAAAGCCAGCTTAAGAAGATCACAGCTTGTTGGTAGACTCTTTGTTTTGTTGATGCAAATACTTACGAGGATATGGGGTAGTGGAAAACCAAACACCCCACACCTGAATTTCTGCTGTTAACCCAGATTGCTTTATTTTTTGTGATGAATTCAAAGCTGCCCTTTGGTGCATGTACACAAGCCACACCAAAATTAACACAGCTTTGCTTTAAGTAATGACTTTCATTTTCCTGACGCAGCCTGTTCTGTTTTACACCGTAGGATCTCATGGATACGAGGTTCAGCATAGCATTACATGGTACGCACCTCCCCGTCTCAGCAAGCATTAAGCTTAGGGCAGAAAGCGATGCCTTCCTCTAAAGGGGTCAAAAAGAAACAGAGCAAGTAAAGAATTGCTGTCAAGTGAAGCGGAAATGAATCAGAGAGGGGGAACCTGGGACAGGTTGTTAAAAAGCACAAAGAAAAGACACGCAGGGAACAGGTTTGGTGGAAAAGGGCAGCCACTGGTGTAAGCTGGACAGAAAAAAAGAGATTTGGGGGGCTAGAAAGTGAAGAGTAAGGAGAAACGGGAGGCTGTAAACAGACATAAATGAAATTATCTGGGCCACAAGGACCTGCAATGATTTGAGCGCACACTTTATGACACATTCTTTAACAAAAAAACCTTTTCAACATCTTCAGTGAGTGTAATTGTTTCATGAAAATCACGTTCTCTGCCTCTCTGTGGTTTGTTTTTGAAGTGGCAGGTTTGTCGTGTGAAACTTCTTAGAGAAAACTTTCAACTTTACACATTCCCACAAGATACAATTCTTCGGCAGGTGTATCAAAATAAAAATGTGCAACAGGCAGTTATTTTTTGAGACCCCTTCCTCCTTAAGTCCACAGGAGACGTGATAGTCTGCAAATGAATCAGGCTGCATCAGGAACAAGGCTGTTGAAGCTGGTGTACAATAAGCAGAAGCAGTTAAATGTGGTCATGTGGCCCATGTTACTGAAGAGACGCAGTATTGCCCACGGTGCAACTTACAGTTTCCTCAAAGCTAATGGCTGTAAATTCAGACATAGTAATTTCTCTTAGGATGTAACCAATAGCGTATATTTCTCAGCTGATCGTTACTTGAATAAAAAAAATATTCAGACAGCTTAAAACAATTTTATGCTCCACTTCTAACCATAGAATAGTGCACATTCTACTTTGCATTAAACAATTTACGTTCACATCTGTCGCCTATTACTTGTTGCCTCTTTTCCCCCTTCCCTGAGGGGAGTTTTTGTTTTGACAGCATTTTAGTGTCTGTACTTCTGGCTAGCTCTAGAATTATAAAGGAATAATTACAAAAATAATGCAAATTTATTTCTAATTAGATATTTCTATTTCTTCTTCATTGACAATGAATTGTTACTCTTATCTTATAGAGGAAGAATTTGAAGAATACGTAACCAGTGAATGGGATAGGAGATACACCTAATTGCTAAACATCACCTGCTTTAATCATCCCTGGTTTTCCTAAAGAAAATCATAATTGGGTGTGATGGTAAGAACTATCTTCCTCACAAGAGATCTGCCAAGTAGTTGCCAGCTGGCCAAACTGACATCCTGAACCATTTTTCCCCTTCTCAGTGGACAACCAGGTGGCAAAGATTCTCTTTATGAGTATTTGCAGATACTCATCTCCACTCTAACAGGCAACACATTTAACTCTAAACAGTTTTCACAATTTTATATAAACATTAAAACCAGTAACTAAACAGAAACTTAACATGTTAATTAGAATCATAATCAAAATGAATGATTTAATCCTCTGTGCCACGTGGTAAATAATAATTTACCTAGTGAACTTTTTTGTGTCAGATTTTTTTCAAATTGGAAAAGAGAAGAGCGAGGCATTGCTTGACAAGGCAAATTAATGTGTCTATCAGCATTAAGCCCATGCTACACAGTGACACGTCTCCAGTAGGTAAACTGCCTCTGAGACTAATGTGTCTTCACATTACTCCACGCCGCTTTGGCTAAGTTCTGAAATGCCACGGGATACAAATGATCTTGTCTTCAAAATAATTTAAAGCCTGCTGCAATACAGAATGGAAAACCCAGAGAGCAAGGGCTTGTCAAAGCGCAACGCTCACAGACAGTGTCAGGAGGCAGAGCTTGTCTGTAACGTGATCCTTCCACACACCATAATCTCCATTTTATTTTGCCTAATGAGGCAGGAGTTAAAAGAGTTGATCAAATTCAGATGGCAGCCCTAAAGGATGAGCCCCCTGCTGCACTCTTGTCCCGACACCCTTTGTTACCTCCAAGTGAGCTGAGACCAGGCTGTGAACCATGTAAATAGGAGGTTTCCAGGTTAATGAAAAGCTGCAACACCCTTCTAAATCGGGACAGAAGGTTATGCTTTTCTAATCCAAAGAAAGTTTCATGAACCTCAGTAATAAAGTTTAACGAATGCTGGTCATTTTGAACCTTGCAAATAGAGACTGGACAAAGGGTAATAGATTCCTTAAAAAATTTTCCTTATTCTATAACCACTGCTCAGCACATATTGTTAGAATAACATGAATCTGTTTTCTTCTGACAAATTCAAATATACCAATTAAAGAAGGATATCTTGGGAAAAGGTAGTTAATGGTTCTTACGGACTGATGTTTTTATTAGGTGATGGCATGTTTGCTGTTTCATTTCATTACTTATCTGCCAAGGAGTTTCTTTCAACACCAAATCAGAATCTACATGCTACAATCATGTAACACATTCAACTTCGGTCCATGTGCTCCAGCTGCTGACACAGAGAAATCTTTGAAAGTGGGAAAAAAATAATCTACATTATCTTCCAGCATAGAGCACAATTTGTAGTCTTTTACACAGAGGAAATAAAAATTGGATTTGCCAACCATACTTCTACCTGTCACTTGAAAGATGAGGCTATAGTACGTCTACAGAGAGGTGTGGGGAGACAGGCTGCATGAGAATCTGGCTTACTGAGCACGCAACTTTTCGTTCAACTTTGAGTGTGAAGTGGGGTGGGCGGTGTGGAGTGTGTGTGCTCAAACATACTCACAAAAGATCACCTAGATAAATGAAGTGGATGAGAGAGATACAAAAATATCTCCGAGCGTCTCTGGAGTTTCATTAATAAGTTTGAACACATTTCCTGGTTTGGGATGTTGGAATTTCTTCTAACATGAAGCATTCCATATTATGAAAATAGACATACTAACACATTGAGAACGCATTAAGCTGGACAGCAAGATATTGATGTCTGCGTAGTCCAAACAATACACATACAACTTATGCTTGGCTTGTGCATTTACATTGTTTTAAGTGTAGCAAAAATTTATATTAATTTAATTTATCTGTCTTAAAGTGTGACAGATTTCACATTTGTCATGTGTTAGGCTTATCTCCTGGGTGGCTATCCATTTGTTACTTAGGATATATTACAATTTTGTGTTCAGATTTCACTGGACTGTGTATTTTAGTCCCTTTTTCCTTGCCTCAATTAGGCATTTGTGATACATTTTCATACATTCCAGTAATCAATGCCGAAGCCATTCATCAGGATTTCAGAAGCCACTCTTGAAAAATTAGATACATGTGCTCAGTGTAAATGGGAATGCAATGATTTATGGCACAGGTCATTCTGAAAACCCACGAGTTCTTCTCCAGTGACGTGCCAGAAATCACAACTATTACTATAAGGCTGTGATCTGTTTGTTATACAGCTTACGGGTGGTGTGCCACGTCCAACTCATTTTTAATGTGTTATATTTTTTCTGGCTGATTTTTGAAAACAAGATTTAGAGTTGTTTAGAGTTTGACAAGGACAGTAAACCGCTGGTTTAGTTAATACTTTTAAAATGGATTGGTTAAACTATCAGCCTGTTTGCACTCAGTGTTCAAGTTATGAGGGCAGTTTTGTTTTAATTGCAACTACAGCAGTCAGCAGTTCTGTAAATCATGTGTTATGCCTCTCTTGGGTGAAAAAACCATGGATGCTCAATCTAAATGGCAAGGAAGAAATTAAATTCCTGGGTTTTCTTCAGTTTACAGAGGGAAGAGTGGCAATCACAACAGAAGTGTCTTTCCAGAAGTCCAGGAAACTCAAGGAGGGATGAGTATGTTCCTGGACCATCCAGTTCACAAAACCTTATCACTGCATCTGCTAGAAATGTACGTAACCAGCTCCTTCCCAGTGGTGATACAAGAGCAACGAACAGCTCTGTGACACACAGGGCACGAATCAAATGAGGTTTTTCATGTTGCTCACCACAGCTAAACAGCCAGTGAAGTTGTTTATTGCTTTGGTATTCCACAGCTTCCAACCTCTGGTTAAGGGTAACTTACAGAAAGCACCAACCAACCAGTCTATGGTAGAGGTGCAGACATGGTCTTATCAAGAATTTAAGAGGGCTATAGTCCTCAGTTAACGCTACTTCACACAGCATAACAATTCCCGTGCACAGCAACACCCATGCAGGTATGCACCACAAATGTTCAGGTAAAGGGCATCTCCTCTGCTGTGAATGGGAGAACAGCAGTTGTGCCTGGCAAGTCTAGCACAGACAGACAGCTCAGCGGCTCTGAAGGGCTCTACCTTCAGACTGAGTCAAAATCTGACCAAAACTCTTGTAATTATGGACAGCCTGGTGGAATTAGACATGCACTAAAGAACAACCCTTGCATAACTTTTAAGTACTTAAGTATTGTTCATCTTACTTCGGTCATCTTTCATTCAAGTATGGTGTTCAAAATCAGTCTTCTAGGCTCTGTGCAGAACCAGTGCAGAGACATGCATCTCCAAAGTCCAGTTCATCCTGTCTGAAGACTGGTATCAAGGACCAAGGGAATAACTTGTCCTGCATAATTGTTCCTATCTTTCCCTTGACTATAGATGGAGCTGTCTACCTCTGATACACTGCCAAGGCTCTAGTAAGTGCCCTTAAAGAAGGGGCACACTTTTGTCAACAGTCTGTTTCTTAGGTGGCTGTTTGGGTTTTGATCTATAGCAGAGATATTTCAGAAGAAAATACTACCAATATTTCATAGTAGAGAGCAGGTCATTTAAAGCTACCAGCAAGCTATCATCAAGTGACCCCAGACTCCCACAACCATATCCTCAAGGCACAGCATCACTGCAGGTGCCCCAGTATTTAGTGGAGGTCACCAATGGAGCAGCAACAGTGAAATTTGGATAGTTAGTCCACTTTGGTCTGCTCTTTCTCCACAAGACTGCAATGCGTGGGGTAGGTTGTGCTCTTTGGATGTGTGATGTAACCCACACTCCACAGATGACAAGGAAAGGAGCAGAAGGACTAGGATAGGGACAAGGCACAGGAGAAAGTTCAAAGGTGGCAGACTCAGCACCTCAGTAGTTTCGATTTTGATTTCAGAAAGTTCTCAGATTTAATATAGGAATTAAAAAGAGTTCCAAAGGATGAGTTTACATTACTGGACATTAGATTTTATTTGGACTATGTTTTATCTTTGTTTCCCACTTTAATGACTATTTTATCTATCAAGTACAGAGTCAGTGCCAGTATCTATGAGCAGAAGAATGTATTAGATTGGCCGTTAGAAGCAACTATTCAAATCTTGTCTCCCCGACGCTTGAATTATGTAAGCACAACTATATTCAGGCTTCTAGCCACTGTTTTAAAAGATAATCTCTGCTGTCAGGGACCTCAGGAACACTGGGTTTGCATTCAAACCACAGACACAGCAGAAGTCAGTAGGTCCCTGAAGGCAGAATCTCTTCTGACATGGTCAGGAGAGGAGTTACTGCACATAAGCTCCTGCAACAATGATAAATGCAGCATGTACTCTACCTCACACAATGTTTCATGTACCCTACTCAGCTCTATCATCTCTGTTTCAGTTATATCCCTCTAATGTGGCTGCAACAATTTCTTCTTTGGCATTATTTCTGGCTACATTACCTACTGCATGATTCTTACAAAATACTAAAGTGGATTCATTTCAAAAGAAAAGCTCCTAGAATTAGCTCAAGAACCCGGTGGGAGTGTTGCCCATAATTTGATTTGGTTTTAAGATGCTTACTCTTCTGGTTTTGGTTAAGTTTAGCCAGTTATACAAGGAAGAGTGATTCAGAAAATAGGTATTTTTATCTTAGTCACAAAAATAAGAATTAATCCCAGAACGGGCATTTACCCCAAACTGCCACGCACATGCCTTTTTCAGCACAGCTGATCTAGCTCTTCAAGTGGTCTTTAATCCTTGAAAGTTTAAACTCTTTCAGTGTTTCCTCCATTAAGTCAACCAGCAATGTTTCACAAAAATTAGGGAAGGAAGAAAAGAATTATCTGCTTGTAGTCTATTTATCTAGTAATTTATCTTTCAGTAAAGACTTTATTAACGACGACCGAAAGCACACTAAAGATACGTCTAGCAACAATGTCAGGGATAAAGAACAGAAAGAGCAGACCTTAGTTTAAAACATATCACAGGAAATAAACTGAGCAGTTAGAATTTTTGACCACTGATTGTTTATTAAAACATTAACCTGCATAAAGCTATTGTGAGAAGTGACCAATAGCACATACAGCTGCACTTGCAGAAAGGCTACAGCAGAAAGGAATAAAATTAATTACCCATATTCAAATTTTCCCCAAATGCTATGATTAACATATTTAAAAATTGTCAGCTGTTCCATCCATTTTGCCCTTGTCATTACTTTGATTTTATATTCCGTATATAAAATATATTGCAAACATCCTCCAAGAACAATATTTTCTGCATTTTTACTAAAAGCACAGGTTTTGCAGTGAGAAGGAAAATACAGAATACCCAGCTCTGCACATGGATGATGAGATATAACACCTAGAAAACTTTCACTACTGATAGATACTGTTCTTATGGCTCTGGAAATAACCCCAAACTGCCAGGGGAGGATCTCTATCAGTGCAAGAGTTACACAGAATCACAGACTGGGGGTGGTTGGAAGGGATCTCTTGGAGATCATCTAGTCCAACCCCTCCTGCTAGAGCAGGGTCACCCAGAGCAGGCTGCGAACAGGCAGGTTTGGAATGTCTCCAGGGAAGACTTAAAGACTGTATGCAAGTCTAACATGTAGTCTGATAAGGCAGATGGACTCTTTGCTGCTTTTAATCATGTTTTTCACTATAATCTAAGGAAGGGAAAAATTATCTTGTTAGGATAAACACTAAGCAACACTGATGACCATGATGTACCCCAGGTTAAGATCCACATGGAGCTGCTGACCTAAGCACTATGAAAGCATGTCAGACTTAGGCTTGAGAATATACCCCAAGAGGTGAAAGGACCTCCGGTGCAGTAACTGTACATTTCATAGATTCATGCAAAAGTTCTTCATCCTCTGATGGGACAGTGAAGATTTGAACTGAGTAAGTATGGAAGGAGATCCTTCTTTTGACACTTGTCAAGAAATGAACAGGGATATGAAATGGTGTAAAGGACAGACTCCTCCTGATTCTAGGGAGTAGAGCTGATGCTGAAACAATCTGTATTATAGCCAATGTCTGTGGTCACCAGGCCAGGCTCAGCACCCCAAGGAGCAATGGTACCTCTTGAAAGAGTAAAACTGATTCAGAACTTTTTGTTCTTGCAGTTCAACTGAGATCCAGTGAAAAACCTCAAGAATAATACTCATTTGGAGTGACACTCCTGAGGGCAACAGCTGAGATGCCAGCTCAACTTCTGGCACTTGGGCATATTACACATGTGCCAAGAGAGGGAAGGTGCTGGAATACATTATGGACAGTGCCAAGACATAAAAATATTCTGTATTTTGAGCATGCATGATTCTGCACCTGCACCATATATATGGCAATATGGTACATATGGCAATCATTTTAAGAATGGATCCATTTGACACAGAGATATTTTGGTTTTTTAATTCCTGTGAGGAGCAAAAATGTGACCTTCCATCTTGTTATTTTGATTACGAGGAGTTGTAGTTGTCTGAGAAATGAGAGGCAATACTCGCAAGAGGATCTGGCAGAGACACATTGAGGTTCTGTCTTTGTTATAACACAGTCTATAGTTGAACCACGTGAACAAGAGAACATGCTGGAGGAATGTCTCAATCAGAGTTCCTATTTTTAGTCTTGCCTAGAGCAGTTACTGAGGTTTGAATAAAGAATTACACCACAGAGACTCTGAGGTCAAGGCACCTGTGCAGGTTTTGGAAGGTCAAGTCCAAGTCTGACTTCTGATTCAGGAAAGGAGGAATTTGAACTGGTTCTCTCACTTCTTAGCTATGTGCTATGATGATGAGGTCATTGTCTATTCCAGATCAGAGTTTACTCTGCCAATTCTATCTTGAAATTAAGAATTTATTACACGGCTTCTTGATAGGTATGAAAATGTATCATTGATGCACATATTAATTTCAGAAATATATATTTAAAAATATATATTTCCTCGATGGCTTTGAAGTTTTTCATTGACTCTCTAGATTAGCACCAGAATACTCAAGGAACACAACTGCTGCTGAGCCCATCATGCTTTCCTTCAGTGACCATGAAAATGAGGACAAATGGATCAAACTATGGTGAGCTTCTGTTTAACTACATGACGGAAACCAGAACAGCTGGAGGCAATTCTTAGCAAATTGATCAGAATTCCTTTACTTTAACTCCAGCTTAACTAATAATGAGACTTCCATAATTTTCTGCAATCAATCTAAATGTATTTGCAAAATTAGTGAAACATTTGATCTTGAAATGTTCACTAAATCTTAAGTATATAACTCTGAAGAACTTACATAGTTTATCTTTCTGCCAAATGGCAAAAGAAAAACTGTTTATAATAAAATCTTGTTAAGTAAGTAAACGTTGTAGAAGATGCATGTTCATAATTAATTTGCTATGTAACAAAACTGGTTGCTTTTTTTTTTTTTCCTTTTCAATATTCAACATTAACTTTTGTTACCAGGTTTGTATTCTGGTCTTTTGTTTAAATACATTTTTGTATCAACTTCTAGAACTAGTAGAAACCCCACTGAAAATCTGAAAAGACCGTATGCATGTTGATGCTCTTCTTTCGCCCTTTTTAAAAGTACGCACAATTCAACCAACAATCCAGACATTTTTTCGGATATATCTGTTTCTTTTAAGGGGTTTTTCAAATATTCTGTGAACAAGACTATCTTGATCTCCCTTTGAACATAACAGGCAACTGGAACATTTAATGAAAATACACTTTTTTAAAATGTAATTTATCTGGCTTTCACCCTTTTCACAATTATTTCTGCAGTTATGGACTGGCAAAATCTGAAAGTAATAGAAACATCCTATTTGTTAAAGTAAACGAATACACTGAGCTCTTTTTTTCTAAAAGCCCATGTTGCAATCCCTCCTAAGGGACACAAAAATAACAAGAAAAAGATGGAGTTTGAACTCAAAGCAAACATAAAAGCTTTACTTGCAAAAAATCAATTACACACCCCAATTTGTTTTTAGCAGCAGCCAAAGGAAAACCTGGTTAGCGTGTTGCAGGATCCAAACACCTTGGATCTCCATGTTTCACCAAATTTTACATTAGGGGTATTTCTAAGAACCAAACTAACAATTAGAGACACCTGTTAAAAGTGCCTGTGCTCTGTTCACACTTCATGGAGTATCTTAAAGCGACAGCATATTAAAATGTCAATGCAATTCTTTTGCACTACAGAAGCATTTATAACATCAGAAAGTGCCATTAAATTCTCTGCTCCAAAGTACTTGTGCTCGACTTAGCATACAAGAAAAGTACTAAAATACACTCATGTAGAAGGGAAAACCTTTGAAAATAAAGATTATAATACTACAAAACACAGAATTACAAAAGACACGGACAGAAAGAAATCGGTATCTAGGTTACCCCCTTGCACCCAGCAATTTTAGTACTTATAAGCACATAATCTATTCCTTCTACAGATAGTCCAGCAATTTGAGATGTGTAGGCCCATATTGTAAGGCAAGTATTGCAGATAAAAGAAATATAACCACACCGAAATTATTCACAACTTTGATTATGTGCCCAGATACTACACAACTTGCACATCAATGAAACTTCCTTTGAATTCGACCCTCCAGCATAGACATAGGCGCCTAACTCACGTCAGAAGTTTCTGAGGGGGAACTAAGCCACATTATGGACCACACCTGAGAAACAGAACAAGATAATACACCTTCAAACAGTTTCTGCAAATCCTTGTAATAGAGATCACTCATACAGCGATAGTGCATTTACAGAAAAGTCAAACAAAAATTCCAGCTTGATAAAGTGGATTGCTATGGGAAAATTGCACTTTAAAAGACATTTGTCAATTTAGAGGAAAATTCCAAGAAATACAGGAGTTTACATTTATCAACACTGAATTTCTAACAAAACCTGGCTTAAATATTCCGTGTATGAACTCATGCCCATGCAGATGGTCAGAGCAGAGCATCTAAAATACTCCAGCCCTATTTCAGTGCTCAGTGGAGTATGAAGAGTGCTGCACAGTCTTGTGGCAGTGCCCTAGTGAAAGGTAGCATTGGCTTGTTCTTCAAAAACATTTCACGTTTTCTCCTCTATTTAAAGTCACAGACATAAATCACTTTGAATTTCCAAAAAAATCTCGTGTTGCCATGCCAAATTATCCACCAATATTGGGTGTACGTAACTGATTATTCTGAGCCACAGGACTCTGTGGAGTGGATTTAAAAATATTGAATTCAAAGGTGTGTAACTTTTACCCACCTGTCCCCAAAGATGGCCCCAGGTTACCACTTTGTAGCAGAAGGAACAAAATGAACTGTCTCTCAGGTATTTTTTGTGCACAGCCTCAGCTTTAACAGAAGTAACATCAAATCAGTTTGATGGTCTGTAAGGTGTAGAACATGAAGAGCCACCACAATTTCACTTCTGGTACATGGCTGCTAGTGGGGCAGTGACCTCCGGCGGAATGACGGAGGGGACAGCCAGGGCTGTTCTTCTGGACACCCTTAGTCATCCTAGCACGCTTCAGGTGACCTTCTCTGAGGAAGGTGTGAGGCTGAGAGAATTTCAGTCCTTACTCTGCTACTGACTAAGGGAAGCTGTTTATTTTCTTCCTCTCTTTTTTCCGTTCAATAGGGATTAAAACATTTAATTAGGGCTGTTGCAAAGGCTCCTTGCACAGTGTTCAGAGTATATGAAGTACAAGGAGCATTCAGCATCCATATCACTTCTGCAGTTTCACACTAGATTCCAAAGCAGTAGCTTTGTCATTGTGAAATCTGAAAAGCGTACTGAAGATTCTAATGACTGATGTATCTCCAAAAGTCATTTTCTTCTAACATATTTGTCTCTGCTTTCTGAATTTTGACTTATCAAAACTTTAGCTTACCAAATTTCCATTTATTCTGAATTTTATTATGCCCCAGATAAAAATTTTTCAATTTTTCAAATGTTTTTCTCTTTTTCAAATCTGGAAGCTTTCAAACACCAGTTATGTCAAGAAAGCCATCTGTTTAGAAGCTGACCTGTCTGCAGAGAGCAAAACAACCTCTTTCCAAAGGCTTCTGGCTATTTATTCACATCAGCTGGAATTTGGTGCAACCATACAAATTGTGTCTTCCAAGAGCACCTGTGAATTGGCCTTGTGCTCTACCAGGTTTATGATTTCTCACCCAAGACTGAAGTTTACATTATCCTTAAGCAATGTGATTAAGCCGGAGGAAGGACTGTGGGCCAAGCTTTTCAAAGCTGTTCCATGTAGTTCCACTGCACTCAGGCTAGCCAAGAATAGTGGAACTGTTGTAGCCCCAGCGCACATAACGCTACTCTGGGAGTTGTTCTAATTGATGCTGAATTCCTATTAGTCACAAGGGTCTGTCCTGGCAGCCACAAAAAGCTAGAGTATAAAAGACATTTTGACCATTGACTTCTTTCCAGAATTACCTATTCCCGTATAAGAGTTTGCGAGCAACAGGTGAAGCAGAGTCATTAACCCACCTCTATACCACCTACCACCTAAGGATTTCTGTTCCATTAAGAAAATTTTCCAGTGCCAAAATCTCCCTCAAGGTCCCCTGAGCTGTCAGAATAACGTTAAAAGACAAGACTAAGACTTTGTTCTTCCTCTTCAGCAGCCCTAAACACTTCTGTTGTACGCATCTCTACAAAGGCAAGTAAGTAGAAATGGCATCATTAATGCATCTAATTGATCTCAAAATATTGTTTGGCTAATCAGGGAAAGGTTTCATGTACAGTAGCTTCCGTAGCAGAGCCGGCTAAAGATAACCGTTACTATTAACCTTGTTCCAAAGGTGGGATTTTCTCTGGGATTATGTTGTTTCTAATGGATGAGATGCTTTGCATGCTGCTCAGAGTGCACATGACCAGGACACACTCATCATCATTCTTTTATTTTTTTAAATTACTTTTCTGATGACTTGTCATGCAAATCAAATAGTGGACTGAAAGAGGCTGGCTGAGCCAGTGAATTCAGACCCTGTTATCACAGACAACTATGTTGTTTATACCTCCTCTAGCATATGAAGTCCAGTTAACACTGACAACAATGTTCCTCTGAGGGTGTAAGATGAGAACCACCCCAGGGAGAATAAAAATAATGCAACAATGTTAGGTAGGTAAAAAGACTTTCCTAATCTTGACCCAAGAAAGTGACTGAGCTCTACTGTAAATATAGTTAGGAGGCTTTTTGCGTCCACAGCACCGACATGAAGCATGCTCCACAACCGTGCTGAGATACCTAAAACCTGATTCCCAGTCTTAAATATATTCAGGAGAATTTAGACTCAGTTATTTTTGTCCTAATATTATGTACAAGACAACAAAGGATCTGAAGGCCATCCATCCTAATATCTAGTCCTTGCCAATGGTCAATAGTGGATCATTAGCCCAGTGGATGACGAGATGACAAGTACAATACAGTACTCCCTGCATTTCCAGGTTCCATGATTCTGGAACTCAAGCTTCTTGTTAAGTATGTCCTTGCTCTCTCCTATGTTAAAGCACCTAACTATAGGATCAAATTTTATATATGAAAGAAGAGAGGAAGAGAAAAGAAGATATATGAAAAGGAAAAGGATGTGATGTTATTCATTTAAAAATTCACCTTTCAACAGCTAAATTAGGAAAGTCTTTTACCTACCTAACATTGTTCCATTATTTTTATTCTCCCTGGGGTGGAACTCATGCCTCAGAGAAACATTTTTGTCAATATTAACTGGACTTCATATGCTAGAGGAGGTATAAAAATATGATGTTCTATCAGACAAGATCGAATACATGGCAATCATACAAATAAAAGTTCATATTTAACTTACAGACATGGCAAATATGTATACCTCTTTGGTGAGGACGCAGTTTGGCATTCCAACAGAGCTGATCTAACAGTACGCAGCCACTAGAACACAAATACTTTTTAATAGCTGAATTTGCTGATATATTATCAAGCTGAACCAATTCCCTGCAGTTCTGCAATTGCTAGATCTGACATAAGGGAAATGGTGGGACCACACATACATTAGAGAAGGGAGTTGGATGGGGAGGAACCAGGGGCAGGACTAAATCCTGTAGTGTCAGACCACCCTTTCACCACATTAAAAGTAATATACTCTGGTCTAATGACAGTGCATACACACACACTTTTCATGCACACCTTTAGCATACAGTTTGGTGGTTGCCACCTGTCTGGGTTGCCCCTTTCTTTGTCCTGGTATTGCCCATTTCACAATTGGGTGAGGAACCAATTCAGGAAACGAAGCTGGTCAAAAAGAAACCCAACCAGAAAATGATTAATTGATCATTTTTCCATGGTGCCAGCTCCCTGAACTGCCACTGTATGGCAGTGTGTCAAGGAAACAAACACAATTCCAAAAGAAATGAGCTTAAAATGTTGTGGAAGCACACTTTCAAATGAAATATGCCTTCATTCACTTCTTTCTAAGCTACAAGAAAGTTCCTTCTTTCTTTTCCTTTCCTAATTTGTATTCCACTCTAGCAATCTCAGAACTTTTTCATTCGATCCTTCCACTTTGTAGCTGACTCACTCAGGGAAAAGTATCATGAGACAGCAGAACAATCTAAAGACCTGCTGCTGTCTACAGGCACCTTTCCCAACCCAATTCCCACTTGTCTTGTCCTCCTCCCTCCCTTGTACCATCTCTAACACTTGTTCGATGTCTTGGGCTGAGCTGATTCAGCTCACTAACATGCTAAAGAAAGCAGCATCCAATGTACCTGCTGGGAGAAACCATCTTGATCTAAGTTGCCACATTTGGGCAGATACTAGATGGATAGTGGCACTTGAAAGTGTATCTCCTTTCTGTTACGGACCTAAGCTACACCATGTGCATATGGTCACCTGCAGCACTTTCTAACCACACCACTGCAGACACGTATATGGCAGCCAGTACACAGCGGTACTCAGGAACCATTTCATCCCTGCTCCAGATTCAGAGAGATAGATAAAAAGGTGTAAGGAATAGCAGTACTTTTGTAGTTACGAGAAGTCAGAACTGCTATGGATCCACAATCCATCACTGGGATAAGGGAAGTCAGGAAGGTCACAGCACCTCTGAGGCACAATCCCATCTGTGTGCTGCTCTTCAGCCATGCTGCTGAGCTCTGCCCCTGGCTCAACGTGGGTTGTAAAAGCACAATCTAACCCGCTGCCTTCCCACCAGGGAGTCATCAGCTTACTACACCACTGCAGCAGCTAAAAATTTGCAAATATTTCCTTAAGGTTTGGGTTTTTTTTCTTTACTCTCTTGAGAAATAAATTCAAAAGACAGCTCTATTGTGCCAAGATTATTTTGGAGATGGTATTTTACTTGCATCCTACTCAACACGAAGACTCTTGTTTCTCAAAACCCCCTCTAGACCTAGAATACACACTGATGCATCTGCTCGTGAAAACATATACAAAGCATAGTTCATAAAGATATTATCTCTCTTCTTATTTATTTATAGATTTACTTGGCACTTACTGGCCTAATACAGTTATTTTAAGGACATGCTTAAATACAGTATTAATGGCCAACTTCTCTGAGAGAATTATTGGCATTGGTACAATTACGTTGTGCTTCCAACATACACAGCTTTATTCTTTCGTACCCATAGCTTCTAAAAGCTAGCTCAGACACAAGGAAGGAAAAGAAGAAACATAAAGAGGTACAAAACTTCTTTTCTGTTTCCTGTAAATTAAGATGTTAAATAGTGATTTTCTATACTTAACAAATCTCCCCACTCATTATACTACTTGATCAAATACTAATAAAAGTAAACAGTTTCACAGTTCCCCTCTACCTTTTTTTTTTTTTTTAAGTGGTTCATTGCTTGTTTTATCCAAGGCATGTTCCATCCATGGTTAGAAATCAAGCATGATAGTGGTCTAACGCAAAATTTTTGACCATGGAGAAATCAGGCATGACCATGGTCTAACCCTGAATGTGATCTTAATGTTTTATACCACTGACAAATCATTAACATCTGTTAATAACTCACCCAGCTGCTTTGTTAGATTGTTTGAAAAAATTCTTATGTACACCATAGATGCCTCCAGCTCGTGGCCTATGTAACCTTTCCCAGCTGCTTAATCCTTATTTAAAATATTACTTTAAAATGCATACATTTTCAAAACTATCCCATTTCTTTGTCTCCAGACTACTATTGTAACTGTGCTAACATCTGCTCATTTCCACTCCCCAATTCCCATCTTAAATACTTATTTTCAGCACATATTTTTCTTGTAAATAGAATCCCATGTACTTTCTCACCTCCCAGCCCTCCACTTTCTGCCTTCCGCTCTCACTGCCATTCCACTCTATCCCTCCTGGTTTCACTAGACTCATTATATTTTAAATACAGGATTGATACAGAGGAATGATTATTTAAAGAGCTTCTTCGATTATCTCACACTAATTTAGGCTTGGGAAAACAAAAAATGGGGGCACGCCATGGATCTACTGCGTCTATAGGGAATAAACAAAGGGAAAAGGGAACAATGACCAGTAAAGCGGGTGTAGGTAGTTGTGAGGGATAAGATTGTATAATGGAGGTACTGGAACATTAGAAAATACTTCCTGGCTGCGAGAAGCACGAGGGTTTGCAGGAGCCTCCCAAAGGAATTAGAGGGAGCTTGGCACCCTTTAGAATAGGCTGGACTAAAGCTGTGGTTTGGAGAGGGAGAGGCTGCTGAACTCAGCGCCACGATGGGGGTTTCTGAGTGGTGGTACAGCAGTGGCAGGAGGCAGGGCATGATGGACGCAGGCTGCAACACCTCATTTGGGAACTGGCTGTGATTTTAAGTGCTGGTTCTGCTGAAGCGGTCTGAACTGTCTCCAGTACAGCCCCAGATGAAACGCTAGCAGTTTGATAGCATTCCTCTAGCAGATGAATAGGCAAATAGATGTCCCACGTCCAAAATAAATAAATCTGATTCATAAATGCTGTACAGGATAGTCCACATTACACTGAGCACCAAGACTCTTAACACTGTTTCTTTCTCACTCTTAGAGTATGAGGGGAACTGAGGCAATTTACATGATTCAAAAAAGGTACATTACCGTAAGTTATACTAATTCCTTTTTTTTTTTTTTGACAGCAATACAAAGGCATATAGTGAGGCTGCAGCAGTCTAAATAAAACAATTAAACACATCTGTTGTGTTTAATACAAACCGTAGCACACACTATAATACTACAGGGTATTTTCTGAACCAATATAGCTATATTTTTCCAGATCTGTTAGCTGAGCCACATATCCAAAATGTTTCAAAGTGAATTTCATTTTTGCCATGACTATTTAGTCATGGTTTCTGACTCATGTAAATGTCCTGTTTAGCCACAGAAATCCTGAAATACTACTAAGAGAATCCAAGCGTTTCTACACTGTCTCTTATTTCTTCGGTAGGTTCTAACTGGAGAAGCAGCCAAAAGTATAATGAGTGTATTTTAGAGGACATTTAGTCCTAGGTTCTCTCTCTTTTCTTCCTTTCCCCATCAGTCAGTGCAATGAAGAAGAATTGTTCTGTCATATCTCAACCCATGGCATGGTTCTTCCCCGTAATTACAGTTTTGGACCTCTTTTGTCATATTTGCCTAATCTGTCTAGAAAAGGGTTATTGGTAGCCTCATATCATGAAAGAAAATTAAGTAAAATTAAAATAAAAAGGAAAAAAATGTAGACCTTTCTTGGTTTAAACTGCAAGGGCACAATGTGCAGCCCATGAAATCACAAAAAACAACCCACACCACCCTCATGCAACTGCATCATGAAGACACAGCTAATCAAGTGCAGGTTTTTTCAGTGCTAGAGAACTTGAACATGAAGAAACTTCACTTTCTCTACCAAGGAAGATGCTATACCAGTACAACCAAATATGTCTGTATACATTTATTTTAAAAGATGTAAATATATAGATGCAGATTATAGAAGGGAAACCCTCAGGCTCCTTTCATATTACAAGTTCCGCCCAGGTAGTTGCCAGGAAATATTTACATGAACTTTGTAAGTACTGGAAATCCAAACACAGAAAGAATATTGTGTGATGGCATTAGAATGAAAGCAAAATGTAAATTAACAGGAACTGAAATGAACTCTTTTAGCTCATTGTCCAAACTGGAGGAAAAGCAAAACAACAAGCATAAGAGAGTTAAGAGAAAAAAATGCTTGTTTACATTTTGCAAATGTCCATAGTCAAAAGGATTGTCACTAGTACAATGGATAATATCCAATAAATCTTTTAGCATGATTTCCATTTACTCTCCTCACAAGGAATCATCTGTAAGGGTTTTACTAGACAGAGCTGAGCTTGGGGTATGTAAAAGGGCATATGGAAAGATCCACCAAAAATAAAACTCAAACAAAATTATACACTACGTTTTGAAGACGACTAAGGCTGCTCCAAACCAGTTTTGACTCAGCTTCCTTCCAGAAACCCAAAATACACCTTCTGCATCTACTAAACTGAGAAGAAAACGTGCAAGAAAATTGTCACACATTCCCTCCCATGGGTCCTGGTTCTTGCTCAGGCATTCTTTCTCTTTTGTTCTCTGTGGGAGAGTGTCCACTTGCTTCCTCTCCTGAAGAGGAGCTCATCACCTCATCTACTACTGCCTCTCTCCTCAACTCACCTATGGTGGTCTCAACACTTGCTTCCTGCACATAGAGCCATTTCTCTTCTAGTGTAAGGGATGGACAGCTGCACCCCTGTAGTATGCAGATCGCTAACTAGGCATCTGGAGTATTCATTTATCTCATTTTATTCACCTAACAACCTCAGAAGCCAGGAAAGGATTCTTTAAAAGGTAAATAGAGATTATTGCTCTAACTTGAGCACGTCTTATTTGGTGGCTGTTAGAAATTCCAGGTTGTTACAGCTCACGAGTTACTCAAGAATCTGAGCAGTTTTTGTATGGCCAGTGAAATGGCACAGATAACACACAACCCAATGCAAAGTATCATCATGCCACGCTGTCAAATGGAAATGATATTATTTCATGGTATTTCAGTTGTTTCAAAAAGCACCTACTATTCATTAAAAACACAGAGCAAATGGCAGAATGCTTAATCGAAATTAAGGAAAAGCTTGAGAAAAGAGATCTCTGGCAGTCTGATTTGATGATGCACAAACTCAGTTTCAATCAAAGGGAGGAATAGGATTATTCTAAAATCAAGAAACAATATATGTTACAGTTTTTACAAAACCCCTCACTGATTTGAAATAGGGATATTATTAAGCAGTTCTGCCTTTTGATCACAAATAACAGAGTATCACATGAGGAGATGAGGAAGCTGCATTTACACAGTTCCTTTTATCCTCAAGGATCTCGACACTAGAAAATATACATATGGTATGCCTACGAACACACAAAAAGCACATAGGAACAGAAATCACTTTGACCAGCACTGCAAATCGGAGCATCTGTTTAACAGTGCACATCAATGCTGTTCTTGTAATTCAGGGAAGGATTTAAACTGGAAGAGTATATTTAGCAGGAATTATTAGCCTGTGCGCCCTTATTAAAACAGATTGTACATAGAGGGAAAACAAAGGGCAAATTATAGAGGCCTGGATCACATCCACATCTAAATTACAGTAAACTTGTGATAAGTTTTTATTATACAAAACTTGGATCTGTAAAGAAATATTCAAAGTATTTCAATGCTAAAATTCAAATGCCAAAAACAGAGTATAAGCTTCAATAGGCACACAAAGCCTATGAACAATTGTGCCAAAGGCCACTGATAAATCAAGTAAAACTAACCCCAGAGAAAAGCCTTGACATTTAGTTGAAATAAGGACTTGAAGTTGGGTTGGTCAGGGATTATTTTTCTGGGTTATTTTTCCCTGAAAATGAAAAAAACATTTCTCAGGAAATGGTCTGTTTCAATACATTTTTTATACACATCTTTTAGATGACAATGGATGTTGTTCTATACATTTTCAACCCAAACCTTCTGTTTTCCAAGTTCAAAATTAAAAGGAGTTGAAAAGAAAAAAAAGAAATGGAAGCGAAAACTTTCAAAATTCAGAACTAATTCAATGAAGAGTTTCATTGGCCACACCTCATAGCTTTTCTAACAGGATTCTGAGAGTTCAAACTGTTCATTGCAATACAGAACTGTTTGGTATACTGATAACTTTCCCAGGACAGGAAGACTATTTTGTGCTTAAAATTATTATGAATCTAACTAGAGCAGTTTGCATCAAGTAACATGAACTTAACATGGTCTGCTGCGAACCAAGTGAACTACGGTCGTTTGGAAATGGTAACATGGTACAAGGACAATGAACTCTTCCTTAAACCAATGTTTTTCAGAGACAGGCCCCACTACTGCTCACTCAAACAAAAAAGACCAGAAATCAAAGAGGAATTAATGATATAAAGGAAGCAGCTCTTGCAAAACAACAGATGGAATGAGATCGGAAACACATGTAGTAAGCTGAACTTTTTTAATAAGACCAAAATGACAGAACTAGAACAAAGGAAGAAAATGGATAAACACAAATCAGCAGAACAGTTGCTAACTAGAAATGGGTCTGTAATGCAGAGGCCAAATCGGGACTTAGAGCCCAAATTATTTCCTAAATTTGGGGCTCCAGATCCATGATGTTGGTCTAGATTTTTGCAGAAAGAGTGGTAAGCCATAAAATCTCTATCATGACTTTCTCCAACATTTCTAAGGTGAATTATTTGCCCTATATTTTTAATGTGGATATTCTGGATCACACATAAAACGGAAAGTCAGTTCACATGAAGATTCTGATCTAACACTGAACTGAGTAAAAAGTGGTTAAAGTAGAAGCAACATGGACTGCATCTTACCCAGATTCTGCCAAAGGCGAGAAACAGCTTTTAAGAACAAAAAACAAGGAGGTCAAATAGGTTGATCAGGAAAACAAGCTGTGCTAATTAACTTATTGTCCCGAGAAACTGCAGTAAATGCTTATCAAAGAATGTCTCTGGGGTGTCTCTTAGGCATTGCCTTCCAAATTACACTCCAATCCCTGAGCAACCTGGTCTAATGGAAGGTGCCCCTGCCCATGGCAGAGAGGTTGGAACTCGATGGTCTTTAAGGTCCCTTCCAACCCAAACCATTCTGTGATTCTTTGATCCCAATGTGTTACAAAGACAAAATTACGTTTGAAAATATAAGAGACTGTTTAAATAAAGAGCAAAACAATTTAAAATCATAGGGCACTATCATGATTTGAATTAACCAGGGAAGTATTAAAACACTGCCCATTGAATATATGTTTCATTTGTTAGGACATGAGCTACCCTGATGATTCTCCTGATAAAACAACAAACTAGACTTTCTCCAAGTCCTTTAGATGGTAACAGTTATCGCTCTTCGAACACATTGTTTGGAAGTAAAAAACCCCTTCATCCTCAAGTGGTATGAACTAATCTATCTCCACTGAAGTCAACACAGATCTGGAGCAAAATTTTGTATTTGTCTGACATGAGAGAAACCACCTTCTTTCAAATATTTGTCTCAAAATATATAGTGATGTCAAACTACTGCCAAAATGAAAGAGGTAAGTAGATGATTCATCTAATCCACATAACATTATTCCTGTTCACAGGACTTTCAGACACAAGTCTTTTCAGATGTGTTATGTATTTGAAAGTTTTTGGCAATGTCTTGTTATTTTTTCTCTATTATTTGAAATCACTGAATCACACATTTCTTCATATGTGTTTTCCATTAAATTCTGTCATGTAGACAACTGTTAAATAAAGTTACGAAGTATGGTTTCCATTTCCTAACTACACAATACCAAGTCACATCCAAAATGACTAGTTTCACTTCGATATACGTTTCACAGTTTGTATGACGAATTGCACAGACAGCTTTGAAATTTGTTTTCAGGAACAGAAGAGTCACTGAAGTTCAACTATATGAGTATTGGTGATAATCGATGAAAAAGAGAAATCACCTGTAAAGGTAATCAACTTATAAACCTGAAGAAATATTAGCCAAAATTTATTCCTAGTCATAGTTCTAGTTTTGCAATATCACTCTTGTTCACATGCATTTTTTGAGGTGCTGAAGTGTAATAGCAAGGGAAAATGTATGTTAACACATGAAGTTTGGAAGTTATCAACCTCCTGAAAACGTCAGATTTATGCCAGCAACTCAACATTAGGGAAATAAATAAAGAACAGGCTTTTTTTCTGAAAATTTAAGCTGTTCAGGGCTATAGGACTACATCAGAACATAACCTGGAGCCATCAGACAGGCCACAGTAACACCCTCCAGTTATCAGTGAGCTGACTGATCCCTCTAACATCAGCAGTTCCTTGACTTCAGACTGTAATTTTCTCCCTTTCACTCACCAACCACACCTGTGAGCTGTGGCACAAGTATTAATTTTCCAACAATAAAATGTTATTAAGTTCTGAATTTTGTACATTTGCTTAAGCCAAAACATATGTCGATAGGACACGAAGGATAAACTCTACCTGGAAAAGCACTTTACTCTTTTTAATTTTAAAGTAAGGTATTTGACAATGTTTTGTCCTACATATCATGATCTAGCACAGCCTTTTGTCATCCTTTGGTAAGTCTGATGGATGAAAATGACATTACAGCCTGCTATACTTAAGACCTGGAGAAGGGTCCAAAATAAGCAAAACCAATTCTTTATCCAGACTAAGACACATTTCTCCACACTTTCCAGCTAAGAAAGATCATCTAGGTTTCTTAAATAAAAAATAGACCTGCAATATTTTGACTGTACCTGTACCAGAAGATTCTTACCTTGTACTACTCACATATAAACCTTTACCAAATTCTGTAAAATTTGTATTTAGGAGGACAAGAACAGAGATTCAGTACTTTGTTTAGTCTTCAGATGACTAAATTCATCATAAGGGTAACTGATAAATAGAATTGCTAACACAGTCCCATACTGAGACATTAAAAGTTTAGCGTACTTTTTTTAATAGTCAGAAACTATACCATTATATCTTGTAATTGAGAAAAGAGCTTTAATTCAAAGAATAAGTGGGATTCATAGAGCTAGAAATACAGATAATAGTTACCTCCATCTATCGATCATTGCTCACATGAATTTCTTTAAAGTAATGATCTTTGGTGTTGTAGTAGACAACAAAATAAAATTATTTTCAAGAGTACATTTAGCAAGAAACCCTCCACTAAGCGTTTGGCTTGCCTATAGTTTATAAACATAAATTTATTTATATATTGTTCCTCCCTTGATGTGAGGAGATAAGCAAGTCTAGCATTGTTACTGGAGAATAATAGAAAATTACTAAACACAGAAAAGATATTGCAAAATGTTGTCACAAAAGAGCCAAACTATTTTGCAGGGTTTCAAAATAATCTCTGAGAGGAACTTTCTTGTTTCCAATTTTTTATTAAAAACATACACACACAAAAAAAAATCAACGAAGCAAAGATGCTAAGCCACTAGTCCACTAGATGTGAGCCTCAAGCATCCTCCCTAAACTCCCTCAGAATGCTAACTTTGATCAAAGATTCCGCTGATTTGAAAAGGCCGTGGGACTCTTTCCACCAAACACACACTTTATAGAAAAAAAGGCAGGAAACTCAAAACACCATAAAAATCAAGCGATAAATGGTGCTTTTATACATCCTTTCACCTAACCATAAGGAAAAACCACCCCAAAAACCCAACCAAAATGGTAATAGCTAGAAGCGATTAGGAAATGACAGATTACTGATACCAAGTTGGAAAAGAGTAAGTGCACTGCAGTATCTGAAGGCTGTGCAACAAAGGAATAAAGTAAATGAAAACGTATTAGAAAACATTCTAAATCCAAAGGTCAGAATTAAAAAACAATGTTTCATTTGAATTTCTCAAAGGCCATCAAAGAATTAATCTGCTACAGTAAATTTGGACCATTACAAAATGAAAGGAAGTGCATATTAGGAAGATGGAATGAAATGATGGGTGAGATCAAAGGATATTCTATTCTTGGTTTTGTCATTGGCTTTCACAACATAACTATTTTCAAGTACTAACACCTGCTAAGATCAGCAGAAAAGTTACCGCAAAATCTGTGTACATCTGCATCAACAAAACACAGAAAAACTATCACTTGGGTGCTGCCCACTTCTGCAAAGAGTTGCAGTTAACTCAATGGAAGAGTTGAGTTAACTCGACTTCACTTGAAGTTTCTTCAAATGAAGAAATTTGCTTATAGGCTTTTTTTCTTGATTCAGCCCCTTGGTTTCACCATGATCCATAATCTGATTTCTCCTGCTCACCTACTGTTCTTTCATTTTTTTCCTGCTTTATTCTTTAATTTCACTGTTTATAAACTCAGATTTCGCATTGAAAGGGTTCCTAATTTTTATTTTATTTTTAAAATATTGATACACCTTCACAAACATCTCCATACACTCTTTAACGCTTTCCATTTCTGGATCTTAGATCTGATGAGCATTTTCACTACTAAAAGAAAGACAAAACCAGTAAAAACTGGACTAGAAATGAGTAAATCTGTCCTTGTATTCTGGGAGTCCACTGTATGTGTGGTTTCAACAGATGTAGATGGCCAGTTTATCAGAACAGATGCACAATTAATGCTTTTTATGATACATACGGCATGTCCTAAATTGTGGATGGTTCTAAGGATACATATTAAGTTCTTCCAACCAAGACTGGAGGCACAAGGATGTGCAGGATGACAACCTCAAAAGCACCAAAGACATGAGAAGTAAATCCCTGATGTTGCATTTATAGCACAGGACAACATGATTCCTGGTTTAGTACAAAGAGGGAAACAGGAAGAGGCAAAACCAAGAGCTCGAGGTGAATTATAGCACAACCTGCCAAAATGAAGTCACTAGAGCACATCCCGTGAGGAGCACATGGCAGAAAAACAAGACAGATTTTTTCGTTTAAATTTGGTCTTTGTTTTGCTTGTACTCCATTGATTCTGAGACTTTAATTTCAATCTTTTTATGTAAATCTTGTTTTAATAGCAAGGTCTCAGGTGTACCTGGAGGGGCAGAGAGGACACTTGAAACTACCAGATGTATTGTCTCTATATGAATCAATATATTCCACATTAGGAGGGCACACAGAAGAATTGCCTGAGACAACTCCAAGCCCTGCGGGGTACCTACAGCACCTTGGCAGCGCTTAACGCAGATGCAGCCCATATTACCGGTTGCTGGTGCTGGGCACACACAGAACAGACAGACGGCCTCCTCCGGCAAAACACAAGCTGCAGGAAAGTGTACGTCAAGATCTTAGGCAAACTTCGGAACGTGATTTTAACAGAAGCCAAACCCACTTCTGTAATGAGCTTACACATTGGCTAACTGGAACTAGAATTTCAAGTCATAACTGAATGCTTCAATCTCAAGTCATAACTGACTGCTTCAAGCATATTCCAGAGACCACGGCTGTCCCCATGAGTTGTTCGTGGCTGATTCACCTCCTAGTGAAGCTTTTCTGCTTGCATGATTGACACCTAGATAGAGCTGCAGGAGCACTACTTGGTAACTATTGGCATTGCGTGTAACACACATGGCATGGAAAGTTTTCTCCTTATTGTGTGCTGCTTTCTGGTTTACCTTTCAGGTATGGTAACACTGACTTACAAATTGATATGAAAACTTAAAAGCATAGAAAAGCAAAAAGATATTCAAGAAACTAGAAACACAAGTATTCTTTTTCCATCTCAACAATCAACATTAAAAACCTCATTTGACCAAATTTTCCTGATCCCTTAATCTTTTATACTCACGTAAGCACAAATATTCCGAAAAGAAAATAGGGACAGATAAAAAAGAAGCACGAAGTTACTTAGCTTACAGAGACAATATGGAACTAAGGTGTTTAGCACTTTCATCAAAAATACGTCAGAATTAATTTAGAGGCAATATAGTATTTCCCAATTACATACAAAAGCATTATTGCAGATGCTACATATACCATAGTAAGCGAATTTAACTACAGCCCTCTCCATGTTATAGGATCATAAAACAGATTTAACACCTTCAGGTGACCTCTGATCAGAAACATGTCATGTTGTTCAAATTCCATCTGTCAAATGCTGTAGATAGAGCTGAGTAAATATAAATGCCATTAAAGACACAAGTTATCTTACTTGGAGCAGTTCTAGCATTTTATTTTTTGACAGCTCCTAATTCGGAGATCTTCCAGTGTCAACAAAACCTGTTCAAGCGGAATCTTACCTTGTTTTCACTACATCGAGGGGATGCATCAGGCAAATTTCTACAAGACCTATAAAATAATAAAAAAGGCCTAATGAACATTTGTACAAATAGTAGTTTCATTGTCATTGACATTAAACCTTGCTGAAAGTAGCGAAGGAAGGGAGCTCAGGTTGGCACTGGCTGCTTTGTCACATAGGACTAATCCCTAAGGACACTGATTATGCACGACAGCGCTGGTGGCTCAGACGAACTGATGTTAAGATGACAGCCAATTCCTGAGCTGCAGCCTTACAGGTTCTTCACCCTGTCCTGCTCTGCACTGATGGTGATGTGTAGTCCTGGCTATTCCCCTTCCTGCGCCACCTCTCATCACGAGCACTTAAATTCACACGCTGGGGAGTTTCTGAGCCCAAGAATGGAGGGTGTGAATAGGAGGAATGCCAAGGAGGAGGAGACCTGGAAGATCCTGACCGCACCTACCATCACTGACTTCAAAGTTGGTTCTGTTACCTTTCTCTGCTCACCTAAGAAATCCCGAAGTTGACCATCCACATGTTGCCCATGCTCCCTGGCATACATCACCTAGGGAGAACTTTCAGAACTTCTCTGTATTTGCTTAAATTTTCTAGGCTTGCCTACACCTCTGTCCATTTCATGTATCAACCCCATTCCAAACAGCAAACACACAATAAAAAGATTTATTTATCAGGATCACAGAAAAAGTGTATTTTTGAGATCAGTTAATGTGCAGAGATAATAAAAACAACTACACAAATGTTAAAGGACTTTGAAATGCTGAGAAAATATGTATCTGTATGTCCAAGATACTAGTTTATCATGTTTTTGAACTTCCTGTGCCCTGCTTTAATAAGACTCTTAAACATTCACAGTTTCTATTTATCCTGGGTAATAAATTTATTGCTACAATATGCAAAAACAGTTTGTGAAGACTATACTTACTATAATGCCTGAATATATCTATTCCTTATTATAGCAAAAATAATTACAACCCTTTCACACTACAGAATGGGTCTTTTGGTGATTTCACAGCTAAACTACTAAAAATCCTGATTCAGGAAAGCATTCTTATTCAAGTTAAAATACCTGCAAACCCCTTTCTTCATGCATACCACACAGTCCCACTGAAATTAAACACATACTTATGGTCCACCGGAAGCTCTCCCTGGTCAGATACCGCTGTCTTAAGGTCCAGATCCTGTCCTCTTATTTTAATGGCACAGAATAAGGCTGAGCTCAGGTGTCACTAAAGCAAATCGTCTCTAATACCTAAGGCAATTTATTGCACACTAGGCTCCTCTACTTTCTCTTTCTAAGCAAGGCAAAGAAATTATTACAAAGTGAAAATCTCATTTTCAAATGTTCCACACACGCACACTTGAACTAATAGAATTTGCCTTTTGGCCCTTTTCTCTTTGGCAGACTTGGAGAAAGATTCTTGGTGGGCTTCATGCAGGAACCAGGCTCTGCCTGGGGAGCGCGAGCTGCAGTGTCAGAAACTTGAGTTCTTTTTTTCATTACGGAAT
This sequence comes from Bucorvus abyssinicus, assembly GCA_009769605.1. Taxonomy (NCBI): domain Eukaryota; kingdom Metazoa; phylum Chordata; class Aves; order Bucerotiformes; family Bucorvidae; genus Bucorvus; species Bucorvus abyssinicus. Next base: position 12,502,126 of record CM020042.1, read on the forward strand.
ATAAATCTAAGGAAGGCTTAAAGTTCCAAATTTCAATTATTTTAGAACTAATAAGTTTAGTGTTTCAAGCAGAACAGGAAAACCATGGGGGTTTTTAAATTTATATAAGAAAGGATTAAATTCCAAAACATTACCTACTTTCTACTTCAACTTTATCCAAACTTTCTGAGTAATGCAAGTATTTGTCTAAGTAAGCTTTTTACACTGAACCAAAGCATTAGCAGAGGGAAGATCCTCATTGTCAAAGGAGCCTCTACAAAAACAATAGCATTTTAAGCTCAGACTATAACAAATACTTATGTTTAAAAATAGCTACTTATTTTCTCCTTGATATACTTTATGTATCAAATACATATATTACTGATAATTGTTATGTATTTGCTTTATGGAAGAATAATCTATTTAGATAGCAACCAAGGACTTCAGAAGTTTTTGTACACAAACACAATGTTTGGAGTTAGTATCAGGAAGACATAAACTGTAATGCTAAAATGCTCTGCATTTGAATGAAAGTGAAGATTTTAAAACCATTAAGCTGAACTTTTGATAATAAATACTTACTGAGAGTTCTAATTTAACATACACAATTTTCCTACTTTTCTATCATTTCACTCTAATGTATGGAGCTTGCAAAACATACAACTGGCCAGATAACCCCTTACTCCGAGCTTCCTGCCTCTGCGCGTGAATAACAGTATCAAGTTAATATTTAGGACCATTGCTTTCTTTCCAACCCCTGCAACGTCATTTTGTTTTTCAGTTCAGGATAAAAGACAACATAGGTGATACCAACCAAAGAGCATTAATATTAGTAGCATGGCGAGTCATTAAAAATCATGCAATTTAATATTTCTTAAACGTTTTTCTAGAAAGCAAAAGCTGTCGTCATTATTTCTGAACAGGTATATTTATTGCTGCAATTATTGCCCAGGAATGACTTTTACTCTTTTCCTAAAATAAGGCCAAATCACATGTCACATAAGAGAACATAGACTATAAGTTTTCTCTCCTGATTCTATCCCAAAATCTATAAACCGCTCCAGGAGCTGCCAACAGGTGCTCTGCAAGCGGAGCTGCAGTCGAGTGTTTCGGTGCTGGCAGGGGGCAGAGCCTATGAGTCTTTTCCTTTCCAACCACCCTCCTTTTCCAACTTCTCCTCCCCTCTCTCCCCCCATTTTTGATCTTCTACTCCATCTCGTTTTGGCAGATAGAGCCTACAGTAGGGGGCCAAGCACGGGGCCAGGGGTTGTTCACCCTATTCTGTTTTTGCAGCATTAATGTCCATTTTGGGAGAAAACGGTACGGCGCCAGAATTCGGCTCTATTTTCTTGGTCCTCATAGTGTAATTTTTAATTCAGGCATTTTTCCAGCAACTGAATCAGATGAATTCCAAGGTCCTTGGCAAGAGCTCTGTTTTGATAACTTCAGGATTCTATTGGTTATCTGCCTTCCTCAGTCTTTCCTTTGTCTCATCATTTAATAATGCGCTAGGCTTTAAACGGTGTATAGTTACTTGATGCCACCAGACAGAACTCTTCAAAAGATGCTGGGATTATGACACAGCTCTCTGAAGAGCACCAAAGGAGTGCATGCTGTGCAAGATACTAATGGAACAGCTACAAACACAAGCTACATTTTTCCATCTACTATAGTAGTCATGCAAATCATTACAACATCCTCCTTGATAGCCTGCCCAGAAAGTGTGGTGGCCCTGCTAAATTACAAGCACTCTGAGATGTGCTCAATAAAATAAAATATATTGCTCGCTCTTTAGCTAATGTTCATCAACTTTGTGACAAATCCAATTAGCACTATGAAAATCTCATTTGCTGAACAGCTATATCAGGGTGCAACATATTTTAACTTGTCACACTGTAATGGCTACTGTTCACCAACTTAATTTTCATGATAAAGTAATTAACATAGCTATGGATAGATCGTCCAAGAACACGTTCTAATCGTCCCATTGGGTCTCCTTGGTGATGTCACATATGAACTAACCCAGAGTGATTTATGATGGCCTAATTATGTTTAAAACAACTCAGATCCAACTAGCTAAACCAGAGCCCAAAGGAAATATAGGAAAGAACAATTACTAGGTCAGTCCAACATTTGTTGTCTTCTGGGTGGGAAAACATTCCTTGTGAAAACTGGATCCTAACCATAAAACAAGGCATAATCAAAATCTGCGTGTTGAAGAAATAACCAGCTGTCATCATTGACATCCTCTGAGCGTACACAAGTGGAGTATCAACAGCCGAGGAGGGAGTCCAGATTTCTATTATGTAAAACATTCTGCTCAGTAACTGAGCCCACAGAGGGAATAAAACGACAGAACATACTGACCCCCAAACCAACCCTCCTCAGTAGAGCATTTTCCCTTTTCCAACTAATATCTTCTGCTTTTAAATTGTTTCCCATTATGGATTACATTACACTTCCCTCTGCAAGATTCACACTTCAAATTTCCAACTGGCAATCTTCATATACGTCTCTTCAATGCAAACCTCTTGGTGACTGGTGAGTATTTGAGTTCCTTTGCTCTTTGTTCTTCTATTCCATCACACACACAAATCTTGTACCACTAGTCATACAACATGGCCTGACAATACTATGACTCGCTTTAAAATGTGCTTTAATTATCCATCTAGCAAAAAGTGAAAGTTTGAGATATCAGCAGCACGGGATTATAGTTCTCCTCATCTCCCCAAGTGCTTCCATCCTCTGTCTATTCACTGAATAGGGAGAAAAAGAATGAAAGGTAGCTAACAGTACTTGCTAAACAGCACAGAAAAATAGAATCATTATGGCTTTGGTCCTCCGCAGGAGAAAAACTCTTGTCTTCAGCTCTTCTTCGCCCCTCAAAGCTATAAACTGAAAAGCGTGCAGTGCCTGTGATACAAATTTGTCTTTCAAAGTAACCTGAGTAGCTGCTCACCTTCTACACATTTTCTGTGTGATACACCCTGATTGCAGATTCTAACACAGATTCAAGAGACGGAGAGCACGATCCCCGCGTGTTAGTTCAGACAACCCCCTATGGCGCAGAGGTCATTATGCACCCTCCTCCCCTTGTGTTACTCATTTCCCTGGAATAACACAGTCACTGGAGAAACACAACAGAAAGGAGACTGGTCATAGAAAATGTGGCAATAAACACATCAGGCACTGTATATTGTATAGCTGGAACAGTTGGTATTTATTTTGGCTCTTACATAGATATAGTTACAATGTAAGAAATGATCATAAATATTTTATGCGTACTATGCATTTCCTTCTGAGAATACATGTCTGACAAAGAATCTTGCCTTGATCTTTGTATCCTAATAAAAACAATGACAAATTCCTCTTAAATCTGCTTGTCTGTTGGCTAAAACACTTCATTTGACAAGATGAAGCATGGAACCTCTGCCTGATTGTAACGGCATTATTTGAAGAATAATCAATGCCCGGAAAAAAGTATCCCTGCAGTCCATTCTACACAGGCTAATTTCCATTTGCCTGCTGTCCCACTCCATCTTCACAGACTCATAAAGCTTTTACCTGTTCTGTAAGGGTACATCTCAAAAAAGGCCACAAAATGCCAGGTTCACTACAACACGTGTAGCAGCCAAGGTCCGCTCCTTTCCTAGGGAGGCAGCCACGTATTGTGTCCGTCTCAGTTGTAGGAGGTGTCAAGTAGGCTCCAAGCAAAACCCTACAGCTGTACGCATGGACTATGCTGTTAAAGATCTACATGTTAGCCTGCACTTAAGAAAGTGACACTTACTTCAAGTCTTGCCCAGGATTCTATTTAGTGACGTGGCATAGGATTGACGGTACCCTGGAGCTCCTCACAAACGTTAATTAACCTGTTAGATAATGAGCCAAATCAGTGCTTTCCTTAGGAAATGTGGCAAAATGGAAAGTTACTCCAAAAAGTACTCCATAATGGCCATGAGTAGTTCTTACTTAGCAACCTTGTCTACACAGAGAAAATATACTAGAAAACATGTTAATTAGACATGTTGAACATGATTTTTCCCTCAGCGTGGACGTCTGTGTATAAAATGTGCTAGCTGATCACGGTTAATCCCAGGAGGAGCTCTTGCTTTACCATCGTTACCTAACGCATTTTAGAAGAAGGCTTTTGCATACCTAGAGCTGTGTCATGCTCAGCATCTTGTTAGGTAACAGTGCTCCTTAACAGACGCAACCTGTCAGTGCAGCATTGCTATCTGGAAACTGAGGAACAGCAGGGTGGGGAACAGTGATTATCTGGCTTTCAGAAAACCCCAGGACTTCAGACGGAAATTTGAGCTGAAAGTGGTCAGTGTTCTTGGAGCTCTCTCCATGAAAGCAATTCAGCCTGTGTGGAAATTATAACGGCTCCTTGATTGCACAGCAAACTAGCATTTTAACCTCCAAGGTTTCAAGCAAAGGTCACACAAGTGCTGGAGAATCACGTCCTAGACGTGCGGAAGACAGGAGCTGGAAATGAGTGCTTCGGGCAGCATGTCATCTGGACCATCCGCTGCTCATCTGCAAACCCCCTTCAGTGTCTCAAGTCCCAATCCACAGACCTGGCTAGAAGCGAGGTCAGGCTCAATACCCACATCAGACAGTTCAAACCGCTCATCTTCGGTGCTGACAATGCTTACCTAATATCTGTATGATTTCACGGCTCCCTGCCCGGCTAAAGGAAGTGTTATTACTACCAGATGGTAAACTGCTCCGTTCTACTGCAAGGAGAAAAGTAATAATATTCTGCTATGCTGAGCTTAAACATTGGGTTACAGCAGTTAAGTGAAGACAGAAAATGGTATGAAACTTCTTAAATAGTCATGCTGCGAACACAAGATACTCAAACTGAAGCGCTGGTTGTCCCTGGGCACACATGCATGAACCTTCATAGCCTTTGGAAGGGCAAATTTCACCTTGTAGTAATACATGAATATACAAGTACTGAGAGGTTATGGCAGTACTAAACCAACATTTGCAATGCAGCATTTATCTGCAAGCAATGTATTGTGAAGGTCTTAATGTTTGTCTTGATGTCCCCCTTCCCCCCCAAAAAAGGAAAAAATAAAGGTTGTTTAAAACCCCAAGATTATTATTATTATATTTTAGTTCCCTTTTAGACTTATGTTTATTGGATCTTTAAATTAAATAGTCCTATCAAGTTATCATATTTCCCTGTCACAGCAGTAGTTCTATCTTAGTATGGGCTTTTTTTTTTTCAGTCGAATACACGCACAAGCTGACACATGACGATTGAATGCGAGTGGAACAGGTGGAAGTATGTTATCCAAAACCATAGGTCCTCAGCCCTCAATGCGTACCACAACATTTAGCAGAATTCTGTAGTAATTTCCGAATGCATTTCTTGCCTCTGGGTAAAAAATATCTAGCTTTAATGTTTAAAGTACGTATGCAAACTATTCTAAATTTAGCACAAATTAATTCATTGTTTGCTTTCACAATGCTTTTGGCACAATCAGCCACATCAGTATATTATGCTCGTGCCACCAGCAACAATCGCATCTTTATATTTACTGTTGCCTAGAATACAGCTCTCTCAACCTTTTAATGTGCTTCAATTAAACTGCTCAATGCTCATTTACATTCTCCGAGTATTGTTAACTGAGTAAAAACAAAGGCCACCTACCATTTGAATTTTTTTACTTGCTGCTCATTTTAAAATGAAAAAAATAAGTCTTTGGTTCACAGACCTACCAGCTTGATTCACCTCATATCTATGACTTGACTGCAGAAATATTTATAGATCTGCCATTAGACAAATCTATAACAATCTGGAGGATCAAGTTAGTTTTAAATTACATACAATTAAATAAATCTATAGTAAGACTTGGTGGAAATGCCAGGAAAAAATCAGCGGCTAGTAACAGAGGATCATCTACTACATCTACATCTCTTTGGAAGACAGGTTCTTCCAGACTCCAACAGCACAAAGCACTTTCATAGGCAAGAAATTCCAGCTGCACTACTCACACAGGGCCTTTTTGAGGTAAAATGCCAAGGAGAAATGTTCTTTGTATGGTAAGACCTATGAAATTGAAATTTATGGCACAGTCAAAACAGCAGTCGACGTGACCATTCTAAAATCTGAGCATTTTCACACCTTTATTTTAAACCACCAAAGCTGTTCCAGTGTGGCTGAATACCATGGAGAGTTTGATTCTGCAGTCAAACAACGCAACATTTAGGTACTGCCATAAAAGATGATAGAGCAAAACACAGCATACAATATAAAAAAAAGGAAATATTTTCTCTGTGTTCTTAAATATTGAGGCAACATGGCACGCAGCTCCAGAATTTAACATTTCAAATGCTACAGGAATTTGCTTCACCTTAATTCCTATTATTCCTAATTACAAAACAATAATAAAATAATTTAAAAATCAACAGGCATCAAACAATTCTCAAAATATACTTGAACTTGCAAATATTTCTGGGCAAAGTCACTTCTTCCAAATGACTATCAATAAAGAGCTGTTTATATCACTAACTGATTTTTTGTTGGTTTTTTTTTTTGTTTAGTCTTTCTATATCCTTTATTCATGTCCTATTGACATTAAAGCTTTGACTTATAAAATAAACACTTGCAGTTTACAAACTTCGGTATCTGAGTCTCCAGACACAAGTGAAAGGCTGAAAATTGTGTAAATTCTCCATAAATTTTCCAGCATGTATTACGTGCTATTATGTCACTCACATATGACATATTCTTTCCATCACACGGGTCTGAAAAGGAGGTTTTTTAAAACGTGATTGAAGGGACCACTGAGGTCAGCACTGGGTTACATGATGTTTGTGGTACTACAGCTTCAGATATTCCAATGCATATTGAATCAATATTCCTGCAATGAAAATGTGTAACCTATATTTTCTTTGCCGTTAGAGTAAAATGCGTCTCAATAAACTTGTTTTCGTAAGAAGTTTGCCCATTCATACGTCCCAGAGCTGTTGTAATCTTCACTGCTAATGCTGATCTAAGAGCATGGACATTATTCTATTTCTTGACACATTTAAAGTTCTCTAATGAATAAAGCAAACAGCTTATGGCTGCCTGGACTGTCACTCGATTGCCCCAGAGGGCTTTAATGTCTTTAAAATAGGCCTCCTAGTTTGTATTTAACTACCTTGTCCACAGAGGTAGAGCAGATCAAAGATGTGCTGGAAGCATAAAAAGCAGCTGCCCTTCATTTACCTTTAACTAGCTACATCTGACCAGATTCTTTACAGCCTCTTTTGTCACACACTCAATGGTCTATAAGCTTCTGACCTGTCCTTATGGACTGTACCATTGCAAGAGTTTCAACAAAATGAAAATTTCAAATATTAAATACAGGACTCCAACAAAAACCTTTGGTCTCGCTATGGAAATCGTACCTGAGGCAACATTATTTTGGATTTATCTCAAAGGCTACAAATTGCTCAGTATTTGGGGAGTCAAACTGGAATGGTTCCTGAGCTTAGATTTAGTTAGTCACATTTCTTCATGTACTGCTCAACATTGCAATGAGTAAATACCTCACAACAAGGGATCGAAACCATTACCTAGCACAGAATTCACACCAATTTCCAGCAGGATTTTGACTAAGGAGAAAGTTCTGTCATTGCCGCATGATCCATCAGCAGTTCTTGCACGTTACAGCCCCGTAGTTGGGGCTGCACTAAATGCTTGTATCATCAAACTAAGGCCCTTATGGAGTAAAAAAGCTGGTTAACACAGCAGCTAGAGTATATGTTAAATGACTCAAGTTATAGGTGCATGGTCACACAGGGCATTACATAAAGACATTGACGTGGCCAGAGAGAACCTCTTCAAATTCTCTGGATTTTGGGTTAGGTCCTTTCACAAAGGATTAGATAACTATAAATAAACTATATATATATATAAACACCATAAATAAACTATATACTATAAATAAACTGTAACTATAAATAAACTACATAAAGGATACACATACAAAGTAGAAAGGTTTTGAAAACTGATGCTGTAGTCTAACCTACCCCTTGATCTCTTTCTATGTAATAGCAATTTGTAACCTCCATATTCTTTTCTAAAACATCAACCCTTTAGTTTTCCCTAAGAAAGTTCTAATTAATTACATCTCCAAACAAGTTATCACACCTTCAAAGACACCCGTGGCGGGGTACACAATCAGTCAAGTAGCCACCCCAAGCAGGTGTGGCTAGAAGTCAAACTTTAATCTTCAAGAAAAGTCTATGCTATGAGCAGTACGGAGAAACAACTTTCTCCCCGACTATGAAATTGAGGGATTATTGCTACCCCTCAACTTAACTTCACAAAGTTCTTTTCTAGTATCGGTACAGAGCATTTGAGCCAAACTGCCTAGTTAAAAAAGCTGGACTTACCACTCATTTCAAGAGACATGCATCTCTCATTTAAGAGACTTGACTTAAAACAGGAGTCAAATCTACTTCCATTTATAACTACAGGAGAAACATGCATAAACAAAATAAAATTACGGGGATTTAGAAACCAGTTCAACATGCTTACTTTTGTCACAGCTGAAAATTAAGAATAATTACTAATGAGATTTTTTTCCAACTTTTGTACCATGAATATAAACAGCTATTGAAGTTATCTCGATGTATGAATGATGAAATGACAGTACCAGTTCCAGCTCAGGTGAAGAAAGCAAATCGAAATGGGCATAGTAATGCTGAATGTGTAATATAGATAATGGTAATTTTCTATGCATTACTCCATGTTACATTGAAAATATGTCATCTTTGACTGAGACACTCCTGGGGCCCAAAAATTTCAGTACAGAAAGTATTAAAAAGGTAAAGAAAAACCTAACAGCAGGAATGAAAATATTCCTAAAAGATTACCATTACAAAGCATTTCTATAATGTAGAGTAAAACCTTATTTAATTGAGTCTAAATCATTCTTCTGGGTAAAATTATACTAAATAGTTAAATAAAAACACGTACAAATTTTGTCAAAGATATACATGCAAGACATGGAACAACTAGTGCCTGAGACCCTTGGAGCAGCCTGCGGTGGAGCAGCAGCTGAACTCAACAATGCTATGAAAAACCCAAAGTGCAGACACCATATTGTGAAGTCTCTTATGACTTAGTGAAAACAAATTTACAATACAATCCAAAAGTATAGGTAAATGACTGTTGTAGAAATGTGATAAATCCATTCCAGACAACTACTGAAGAATTTTCTTAAAACAGGCTTCATTTACCAAGGAATACTACTTAAAAGCATATTTAAAGACAATGGGGTTTTTTTCCCAATTCAATTGCTATAATTTAGACTTAAATTACATTTTGTTCATTCCTCTTAAATATTGAAAATTAAATTTAATGTGATTTTTCCACTTCACTAAGAAAAACAGTACCAAAGCCGGTTTCACAACTGGTGAAAATCTCCATCTTTAACAGAGCCAAAATTAGCTATTTCACAACTGTGGATCCTTGTAGTAAATACTTCACTTCATTAAAAAAACCCCAAACGTTAAGGCTGTAGAAATTTAGATTTTCATCCAGTGTTTGAATATTCCTGAGATTTTTAAATACATTGTTGGGGTCTTTTTTGGCTATGCTGGAAGTTCTAATTCATATGATGGCAAAAGAATCCATTACTATTAGAATTAGGTTAATTTAGTGTAATTTTAAGATTTGGATGTTCATTAAAAATTTTGCACTTATCATTTGCAGGCAGTGCTCATCAGTTTTATAGCGCTTTACCCAGGTAACTAGAAATTGAATAATTTTGCAGTACAAAGCATTAACGACAAACGACACTTACAATATCGATATTAACCCCAATTACAAGATGACCCTTAAATCAAGTGCTTTATATAAAAAGATATTCAGGACCCAGTTCCCTGCTTATTTAAATGGAAGCAGCTTCCCAGCATTTCAGAGAAGTCTGCTAAAGAATACCAGTAAGGTAGCCACGGCTACTAAAACACAAGGACTGATTATCAAGTATCTGTGGAGAGAATAAAGAAAGATAAAATATTTTCTGGAACATGACCTGTATGTATGATGCCATCAAATATTCTAGGGTCTTCCATCGCTCGCATTTTTTTGTTGAATTCTATGTTGCGGCAACAGGTGATGACAGCACCACTATTTTGAGTTATTTTAGCAGTCACTGGTCTTCCCAGTATTTTTCACCACTCCCATTTGCTGGCAGTATATTATGGCAAAGTTTCAAGAGAAATTTACTACGAAGCTGTGTGTTAACCGGGAAACGTCAACATGCAAAGTCATGCCTAGAATTAACCTGTCTTTAACCAGGCACCCACACCCTCTCTTCTTTCCAAAACTTAACTACATCAGCAGCTTGCCAGCATTAAAAAACAAAACAAAACAAACCACCAAAGAAAAAAAAAAAAGGGAAAAGGTGTAGCTGTACTTAACACAAAGACAGAGCAATGATCCTCCAGCAGAAGCACGGAAGCTGGTAGTGTTGAACTTGCCAAGAGGTAAATATCTTAAAACCATAAATACCACCAATTAAGAAGGAATAATTTTACACTGGAAGAATGAAGACTTACCACCACTGACTGTACTGATAGATATTTTCAACTTCTTCATTTGAGAAACTATCAGATTGTTATTGGGCAGTTAGCGGATGCCCTTGTTTTGGCATGATGAAAATTATGAATTCCTAAGGATCGCAGAAGATGCATTTCCTCCACTAATTCTTATAAAACGAGGGTTCTTTTCAGAACAAAATGAAAGCACAAGTGAGGGTTTCATAATCCCCTTGTTTATGTCTTTAATAGAAGTTCTAATCCCTGACAGGTGGTCAGTTACAGGCCAGGTACAAAAGGGTAACTCCAAGTCTTGATGTAGCTATGGTACTTGTAGAGGGACTTTATCATCTTAGAGAATGCCTCTGCCAGGGTGTAGTGGGCCACACGGGAACCTCTGTATCCCTTAGTTATGTCCACCCTTTCCTTGTACAAACATGTGCATCAGACCCAGGTCATGTATTGTAATCTGAAAAGTATTCTACAGATCCAAGGTTTTGGCATCTAAACAGTGGATATCCTGAAACCTGCTCTGCAAAGTCAGTCCTTCGTTGTCTCTCCACATCATCTTGAGCTAGACAGTACAATCCACCTTCTTCACACAATCATTAAAACAACCCAGGAAATACGTATACTGACAAGCTCAAGTATTGTCCTCTTCTCAAGCTGTGAAAGTTAGGAACAGGTGGACCTGAAAAATCCATCCTGTGAGGATCAGAACCAGCTTGAGCATTTGTAGGAGGCCAATGATGACATGTGCTTCTTCTACGCTCTGACATCAAAGAAGCAAAAATTTCCTGCAAGGCTCCTAAAGCCACAGCATTTGCATTTTACATTATTCTTAGAGGACCGTGACTAAAAAAAAATCAACTAACCCATTTAGTTCCTTTTTGCTACCTCATTATGTCTATACTCACAATTAATTAAGCACAACAGAAACGAGTAACAAGATAAAGCAATTAACGCTGCAGCCCCAAAACACAAATGTGATAAATCATGCTACATAAACACTTAAAACCAGATTTTGTCTTACCCTCTGGGTTTGGTTTGGAGCTCTTTTCCTTGTTAGGGTTTGGAGGGTGCTTGGTGAACTGACAGCAGATACTGTAAGCAACAACACATTCCATTTGTAGGCTACATGTTCCCATCCTGGCCAGGCAATCAGTATAAAATTAGTCTGTTCAGAGTTAATTCTGAGAATCCATTCTTGCAGAAAACATAAAAGCCCTTTCGAAGATGACCACCTCCAGGAGCCCTGCACTCTGAAAGCATTCCCATAGGAAAGCCTGCAGATCAGCGTGGAATCAGCGCTATAGAACAGACGAGTGCCAAGAACGCGAACGTTAATCAAACCCGTACTCCTGAGTGACCACCAGATGAAGTCACACCAGCAGATATCAGAGAAATCTGGCAACACACACATTACACAACGGCAACAAAAAGGGTAAAACTTAAGTAACAACAGTTTAACCCATGATGACCGCAGAATTCAGATAGCTACAGCTCTACTCAAACCTCACACCATCAATGCGTTGCAGCTGCTTGTTCTTTTCCCTTTCTTTATAGTGTAATTTATCACTGCATTCACTTGTTATTTTTATGAACAATAAACCAGACCATTTCTGTACATGCACAGCCTACCATAATAACTCACAGAAGCCTTGATTGACTAATGCTATTACTTCTGAATAAACAGTATTTTCCAATTTTACATCTTATGCCTTACTGTTTTACCTTATATTTGTTTTCAGTCGAAGGCATTTTTTTCCTCTTCAAACACATTAAAAAATGCATTGTATTTTCTCCAAAAGCACAAATAAATATTAAGACATGCATATTCTTGTTGTCCCCTGTCATTTATTAGCTTGCTCTGGGCCATTACTTTTCTACACATTTTACTTATCCTGGCTCTCAGCCAGCACGGACTGTTCAGCTCTAGAAAACTCATGTTTTTGTATTTTTTGAAATGAGCATGACAACCGTTCTGAAGAGCAGCTCTCTCACCTGGTAGGTTAAAACGCAAAACCACGAACATTGATGCTGTTCTCTCTCCATTTAGTGCTGAAAACAAAACTATTTTTTCAGGTGCAGCAAGAGCCATATGAAATCTCCCTGACGTTTAGCCCTATTTTTAATGGAACAGATCCATTACACTTATCTAGAAAGAGAAAAAAATAAATGCATGAAGACCTTTTAAAATCGAGTCCTGGGTACACTGCTGGACAAAACCCGTAGCTCTGAGAAATGCTGGGTGCCACTTATCTCTTTCTTGACTTAAGAAACTAATGCAGTAAGGGAGGACCTTTGTGCAGACAGAACCACAATAATTTTCCTCCAACATATGAATGCATCAAAAATGGCTCTGATGCAATCTGGGGACATACTGAACCATGAACAGCATCATTTATCTATAAAACTAGCAAAACAGATATTGTTTTCTTAGTTTTCACACATTTCTGTAAAAACCATTCACTTCAGTATGTGTTGCCTCACTAAATTCTTAGACTGTGCGTGAAAGCTGAGCATGAGAATTATTTTGAGACAAATCATTAGCTAAAGCACTTCAGCTTTACTATGGGAAAGCTTTTATTTAGTTAAGGAGTCACAATCGCCTGTAATTTTAGCTCGAGAAAATCCCAATAGCTTTTTGCTACTGATTTTTTATCTGCATGATCTTCACCAGGATCAGTTATTGTTCTGCATCTTCCCAATTCACAACCCATGAATGATGATTGAAAAATCAGCCAGATCGATGAGAATCAGTACCAGTGGATCCCGATTGCCACAAGTTAATCTACAGCTGCTTTACTACAGACATTCTTCATCTCGAATGACCCTTCATCAAATAATATTTTTTTTTTTGCTACTGCTTGTTAACCCCTGAAAAGTGAGGGAGGAAATCCAAAGCTTTGACTTACTGAATTATCTCACTAAATGGTCTAAAATGCTTTGCTTCTGAAAACTTTCTTCTCAATTCTCCATTAACAACTCTCCTAAGTTTGCTTTGCCCTGATGTTTCCTTTCTTACCATTTGAGTCCTTTAATAGCAGGAACTCTCTTTAAACTATTAGTGCCACTCTGTTATCACTCGAACAACTCAATTTGCTGGGTGTTAATTGCTCATATAACTCGAGGAGCTCTGGACAAAGGAGATGAGCAGAAAGCAACCCTCATTTGGTGATCTGCATCTGGGCGTACGCTCAGGGCATTGAGCTCCTGAAAACCTGACCCAGCTCCGCGTGCTGTTCTCATAAATACCTGGACCTTTAAGTTTATGTGCACACCCAGAAAATAAATGAGTAAAAAGTTCTCAGGAAAACATTGTAATCTATCTGGGTGAGGAAGTAATTTGATATGCTACAAAAACAGTTGAAAAAGATATTTGAATAGGTACATACACACACATATACAGACTGTTTAAAAATAATTTCTTTCCTTTTTCCACTTTTAAATTAGGAAATCAGTAATTAAGTAGAGAATTAGTATTTGTCTTTTCTTCAATTAAATTAGCTAAGTATTAACTGAAGTTCAGAACTACACTTTTTAACTCAGGTCACTGATTGCAGGTTCATTAAAAACGTTTCTGACTGAAGGGAATTCTTCCATCACTGTATATCCAAGCGTGTTATGATCAGCAAGAAACCTGGCACACGATTATCTTACAGAGCACAACTTTTTTTTCTTAAAACAACTTCTATTTCTGAGAGGAATTTATAGTAAAATGCTGTTTAGGGAACAGTTCATTATGATAATTGTAGTTGGCAAAAATGCTATTCCATGAACATATTGGACCGTTTATTGAAATAAATGATAGCCAGGCAGCAGCTGCGGATTCAGAGGATGTTTTGCAGCATCAGTTGGTGACTACTGAAAAATTTGAAAATTAAGATATTTCTGGAAGAAGACACAACTGGAGAAATCCTCACAGGCAATTTTCCTGGTGGGTTAGAATTAGCTAGACAACGTTTTAATGGTCTTATCTTTTAATAAAAGTGAAACATGATTAGGAATTGGGTTTGGCAACAGGCTCACAGCTAGCTGCCGGTGCTATTTACTAGTCTATTTACACAGCCATCACCCCAAACCAGCCACAGCTCATCCTGCCTTTGCCCTCTGGAACAGCACCTGGGTAAGAGCTGGAAAGACTACAGGATGGGACTGGGGGGACTCAGGAGGCACAGACAGATCACATCAAGGCGTGAAGAAGAAAGGATAAGACTGTTGTTCAGCTAATGTACACTTTTACAAATTACTTCGAATGAGACTAATAAAAATAAGTGTCACTTTTATGTGTTTTTGCTACTTAAAATGGGAGAAACATCTTGCCTTCCTGCCTGTATTGCAAAAAAGATTGTAGTATCGTAACGATATCTACCAGCAGCAAGAAGCTATTCAGCTAAGGGTGACAGATGGTGCCACTGCTTACACATAGAGCAGAGGCTCATGCATTCTTGGAAGTCTCCAAAATAACGCAGATAACTTTGCATGCAGATTCTGTGCCCCAGCATTCTCCTCAAAAATGGGACCAGCAATATTTCTTGTCCTCCTCCCAGTGATGCCGGGAGGATAAACACATTGAATATTGTGAGGTCCTCAGCCTTTCTAACAGGAGAGGTAAGTGTTGCAGTGAAACAACTGCAGTCATCTGCTGTCCTTCATCTACTACGTGCTGTGTTAATCTTAGTATTTCACTTGTCACACGCTATGAACGATGATTCTTCCTACCTCTCAGCCTCCATCTATCCAAACCTTTTCTTATGCTAAGAAAATTTTCTTCTGCACATCGCCAAATTCATCCATAACTTTGCAAAGAAGAAATAAACACTAAAAATTGCAAAGAGTGAAAAATAGCTTTTAAACCTTGGTTGTGAATGATGCAACTACCACTTAGAATGGAACCACTATAGTAAGAAAAATACAAATAATGCTAAAATTCAGGGGCCTCAAATCAGCAATGATTTTGCTGATGTGAAATTAATGGATATACAGGAGTATGCACATAAATCCTTGCAGGATCAGAACAAAGGGCTTGACTCGACACCTGCTGAAGTTGACAAGAAAGCCTTGCTTGTCTGGATTTCAGCAAGTTCAGAATCAAGCTATCAATTTTTCCTGCGAAACCTGGAACGGAGATGACCAGACTGCAGCAGCGAAGGCATTGTTTCACATCCTATTTTGTAGAAGGAGTTGCTAAAAGCATGACCGACCCAATGTTTCTCTTGCACTGCTATAAATCACAAGCAACTTAACTGAAGTCATTAGTGTAACACGAGGAAGGTAAGAAACAGGCTGAGGGTGTTGCTACATGAAGCCCTATTGTACCAAACTCCCAATTTTTAACCCAAAATTTCTACTTAACTTCTGCTTAGAAACTAATGGCATGATACGGCTTAGGAAAGTTTGCGTTCACAGAGAGCAGCTAACTATTCAAAAATTCAGATTTTATTTTGTCAACACTGATTATTTTAAGAACTACGTGTTTCTAAAATTGCATCTTGTAAAATAAAACATTCTTTGGTTTCTAAGTTTACACATATGTGTCTGAAACCCACCACCTTCTATTTATGCACGTCCCACAAAAGCAGAGCTGGGTTTTTCAAATACAGCTTTAAAAAAACATTGCCAACAAAAGCTCTCGCAGATTCTCTACTTCATTGTTAAAAGGCTGAGTTCATTCATAAACACCACAAAATACATGTTTATCGTGGAAGTTACACATTCTTAACTATAAAATTATGGAGAGGCCACTCTGATTCCTAAATTAATTGTAGAAAAAGACATTTTGTTCACAAACTCTTATCTCTCAGTTAAGACCTCAATAACTTTTTGTTTAACATTAGTGTCTGATCTACACAATTGCTTAAAATTACGGATCCAAGCTTTCTTATTTAACTGTTTTACAGTTAAACTGAAAGGTACAGAAGCACTTCTCAGGCAGTAGGATGTATTATTTTGATGTTTACCTAAAGAAATAGGAAAAATCATTATAAAGGGTATGTAGTTGACTATGTAGTAAAATGTATTTGATCTTTAGTGTCTGGAGAAACAGGGAAATGATGGAACTTAGGGAGGAACCTGTTCTTTAAAATGAAATACTCATTCGTACTCCACGTTGTAATAAGAAAACAAGCAACAGTTACATGCAACAGGTATATAAAATGATGTCTCAAAGATGAACCACAGCATTTTACAAAAACGCTGAAATAACCCAGCCTTTAATGTCATTAGAAATTCTAAGCCAAGATACAAAGCGACCCTTTGTAATGCTCTATCATAAATTTTACATGTGTAAGGCTTACACGGTCCTCAGCCATTAAACAGAAACGGGCCAAATCTATTCAGACTTGCGCCGTTTTGGGGAAGCAGGTTAGTAACCAGAGCGTAAATCTTGTCCAAATTTCAGCTGCCAATCTGTACTGTAAATCACACTGAATTCTTTTCTTTCAAAGAAATGATGTTTTATGAGTTATTACAGGTCTGTTTTTCCCTAAATATTCAAAGTCAACCTTTCTATAAGGTTTATGTCGAAGGTGCTCGGTAAAACAACCCATCAAATCAGTAAAGTTATTTCATTTTACATATTGATTAATATGTTTTATTAATGCGCAATATTAATTTTGCTTATTTAATTTGCCCACTGTATACATTTAGGTATTCATTTTAACGACTTATTCTCAGAACGCAGCAAAAGAATAATGAAAACAAATAGCTCTACTACATAACAAAATCCTATTCTTTATAAAGAATCAGGACAATTTATCAACACAGTTCAATATTAGTATGAACAAGCAATTATACAAGCTGTAAACAATATGCAAAGTGACACTATAACACAAAGTAATCTCATCAAAGCCACGTACTATTACTGAAAGCATAAAAAAATGTTCATTATAAACACCAAATGTGGCACTCTTGAGCTTTTTAATCCTTCCATTTGGCTTTCAGAAAGATTTAAAGTCTCTATACCTGACAAATTATAATTTCAGTTAATCATATAATTATATGTTATATATATATGTGTGTAGTGATGTTAATTTTTACAGGCAGTTTAATCTTGTACAGGGACACTGGCTGACAGAATTTGTCTGCGGACACTGTACAGAGAGGCAGTGAAACGAACGTGAGCCAGGATCAGTTTTCAAGACGCATGCAATTTTGCAGGGAAATACAATTCTATAAACTTTATCTTTTGTTTTCTTTCCAGTGCTTGAGCTTCTCAAACATTTACAGAAAGTAAGAGGTAACTAAGTGCTGAAGTAAAAGACAACTGCATTATAAAATACTGAAAGTGAGTAATTTACGTCTAATTAAATCACTGTAACAAGTCATACAGACAAGGGTTAACTACACTGCACAATCTATTATTTATTTAAAAGAAAGCTTTACAAATTTAAACCCTTTTCTTAAAGACCAATACTACAATTAAAAGTACAATTTTTCTGCATAGCTTACCTTGGGGTTGAAAACTGCTTTTTTTTCCCCCAGTTACTTCCAGGATTTGCTTTTTCCATAGCTATTTATCCCACCACAATTAAGCCACTCTGTATTATCTTTCACAGTTAAAACCAACTTTGCTCAATCATAAGGAATTTTATTTGCATTAACTAAAGTAACTATACTGAGAAAGATTTCCTTGCCATATAAAAGTTTTTCTCATTAAAAAAATCATGCACAGCACGTACGTTTCAGGAAAGAACACACTCTTAGAAGTTTGTACTGAACTATTTTTTAAAAAACACCTATGGATAATAATAAAAAAGGTAAAAGAGCTGTACTGTCACCTAGTGGATAAAGGTAGTAGAAGGGTACACCTAGGATTATTTTCTAAGCTACTTACAGTTTTAACAACATCAAAATATACCTCAGGTTTTATATTGATTTCCTGGAAGAGACGAATAAACATCAAGAATTGCTGTCCTAGGTCCTCTGAGACCTTAAAGACAGACCTACAGAGCCTTTGACTCTGAATATATCTTTTCATTGCAATGTTGGATATTTCATTCTAAATCTGAATGTAAACAATGCATTTCTAAGAGCCTGGGATGACAGAGGAAAGCCTCAGACTGAGAGGTTGACTGATTAGACAACACAAAGAATAATGCCCAAAAATGCCGTGTGTGACCGACCTTTCTTTCACCTTCTGCTCTTGGTTTTGTACTCTAGGATGTCTTTAAGAAAAGTCTGACAAAGAAAGACTACACCTGGGATGTTTCTGAGACACTGGAGAGCATCTACACATAAAAGTTTAAGCCACTGAGTTAATTCAGCAATTCAATCTAAATACATGCATGGATTAGACCCCTCCAATCATTTCCAAATATAAATATATTTTTTCAGAGAAATTCTTAACATAGGAGCAAGCAAATCTTTATAATTGAAATTTTACCAAAACCTTTCTCTGCATTAGAGCCTGTGACTTAGGACCATGGGAAAAGCTTTGCTTCAGGACACTAGTGTGTCCTGAACTCAAACCAAGCCCACACTGCCACTCTCCCCAGCCCTTCTTGTGCAGCAGAAACACGGTGAAGAGCTGGACCAGTTGTAGACATATGATGGGAGTTCCTTCCACGTAGTCTAATACAGCAGGAGAGAAAAACAATTTTGGGAATGATCATTTGTTTCCTGACTATTAGAATGGATTTTTAAAGAAGAAAAAGTAACACCTTTCACTGACACAAAGAGATTATCTTCTACTTGCATTCATTCACTAGTCTAACCCTCCAGAAAACCTTCTGTTCCACTCCAGCATGTGAAACACTGGGTGAAGCTTTCAAACCACCTCATCCTCGTCCATGGATTGAGGAATGATAGAAGAACGCACCGAATACAGATTTGCCTCGGATGAGCATTTTTATCAATTCTTTTTTTGCAGCACAGGGTCACCCATATTAGCTTTGCAGCAATAAAATTTAGTGGGAACATGCATTAGAGCACGTTACCACAAACCATTATTATTGTAAGAAACAAGGCACGTACACAGGAACTTCTACAAAACGCCTTCATGGTGTTGGATTACCTGACATTAAATCATTTCACCCTTGTTTGCTTTCAGCGAAGCAAACAGATTTACTTCTTAATGCTCCAGTCTGAAGACTGATTCATTCAACTCAGGTTCACATTAGGCGGAAAAAAAAAAAAGGCAGATAAAACGCTACCTTATACTGGACTTTTCTGAAAACTTAGAAGATGAAATCTACAGCTTTCTAGTACCACAAGAATCCAAAAATACCAGTAACAACAGTCTCTTTTTTTCTAGGTAATACACACACGATCCATCTTGAAATGTTTTAAATAAATAAATTGCCAACCAACAAAATCCTGCAGATTTAAATGCTGTGGAAATCAGAAATTATTCCAAACCCACAAAATTTTGTTCAGGATTTCAATTCAACCATGTTTCCAGCAATTCAGTCAATTTTTCTTCTCTGTTTTGACACCAAGTATTTTAAGAAAAAGATTTATTTCCATATGCGTTGTAATGTGTTTACTAAAACAGCATTTATTATATCTAAAGAGGAAATTATTAGACATTTGTAGGTGTCATAGTCACATGAGCTGTGTTATGCATTTTTTCCTAGTGAAAAGCCAATCTTTTTTTTTCTGGCACATCCCTTACATGGTCAGCTTCCTAGTTACAAATTGCTGATACGCAGCTTAGGACTGAGTAAACTTCTGCACTGAACAAATTCTTACTGAGCCAAAGTACCGAGCATAGGTAGAGGTGAACATTGAGTGTGACTCTCTGCAATTTAATAACATCAGTGGCAAATAATACGATGTACTACATTGTCCTTGGTGCACGCGACTTTTTCCTCAGTCTTTTTCCTTTTATACTCAACTCAGTGTTTAGCAGAACTGCTTGCAACTCATATTCATAACTCACATTGTGTAAGCAGTCACCACTGTGTGCCTACAGCTTGTGCTTTCAGTCAACGTTCTTACAAGTAAACATGTTGGCTCGAGTGTTCAAAGCTGGAAAGCAAACATCAGAGGGCATGATCAGAGTAACGTTAAAAAAAGGTTTGGAAAAACATTCCTAGAATGCAACACCTTTTAACCTAGATTTTACAGAATACACACTTTAAACAATATTACAATATTTGCAATATTGACTGATACTTCAGATGGGCTTTACCAAATTTATAGCATGAAGGAGGATGTCCAATGATAGATAAATAATGAATAATTTAAATAAATTAAAATTAAATAAAAGTCAAGAGCTACTAAGGATCTTCCAATTTGTTTCATCTAGAGGAACAAGTCGGTTAACAGCTTCACAGCTATGGGGGTGGGAGATCCACCTTCATCCTCTGCCTCTTCTTTACAAGACATTTGATATTAAATGAGAACAGGACATTCCAGAAGTTACTTTAATTGTTTCCTAAAGCTGGAGAATGAAGAGTTCAGCAGAGCCTTATTCTTTACCCTTACTGTGTTTTGTGAAATACTTTAGAAAATACTGGAAAGACTGGAAGTACAATACCTGGAAATATGCAAAAAAAGAAAAAAAATTTCCCTCTGACGGCAGAATTAGATCTGTTTGATGTCAAAGCAAATGAGTGAGACTAAGCCACAGGGTAAATGCTAATAGAACAAATGAAAAACGCTTTTTCTGATATGTTTTCCTAGATTTTATACAATACATAAAAGTGGAATTATCTGCAGCCTTTATTTCTTGCACAGACCTTAAAAGCTCTCTGAGATGAACACTGTGAGGACCAGCTGGTTTGAGGAAATTTTTTTTTTTTTCCTGAACACGTGATGGCAGTTCAACCAAGCTCAAAGCACATATACCCTAATCATCCATATTAAGGCTAAGGACAGTGCAAGAACTGCAGAACCACTTTATAAAGCGGCTAAGCCAGTGGAGAAGGTTACGTACAGATTGCCCACGGAGGGCTGAAAAATTTGGTTAGCGGGCTTTTGCATTGCTGGTCATCTGCTTCCCTCACCTTCTCACCGAGGTAGGGTGGTTGTGGCAGGGCAGGACAAGTTACTGACACCCAAACCCTATTGAGTCTCTGAGCTAAAAATGGACACTCCCATTCCCCAAGCTTCATGGGATCATCATCTCACTTCTTTCCTCTTATACCTGACTAAAAAGGCTCACAATGGACAATACTGTGAGGCAAGAACTTCCGGTGAGATTTCCTGCTAGTCCTGAGTTCTGTAAGGTTGGAAGTATTGCAGCTTCTTCCTTCACCTCCTGTCTCAGCTAAAGCAGGAAGTTCATAGACACAAAGGCAAAAATCAAAAATGAATAGAAAATTTAAAAAATTTCTTAGAAGAATTTAAGAAAAAAATTCTAACAGAAAAACACAGGTCTGGTCTGGGTTTTATTTTCAGTGAAGACCAGGGATTACTCTAAAACTTTACAGAAAGTTACGTTTACTTTAAAAGAACCCCAAACTATCATAACCACTAACTGAGAATTAAATTAGCAAATCATTTCACGTACAGCATAAACAAAAGATGCTACTAGCCTGAGACTCTAGAGACCTTATTTCAATCCTCAGCCCAGCTGCAGGCTTCCTGTGTGACCTATGCACGTCACTCAACCTATCTGATGTTACAGTTCCTTGCTGTATAATTAAGGTAGTATTTCTCTGTCTCAGAGAGATCCTATGTGGATAAAATTAATAATTATTTGCTTTTGTGTTAGTATACTGAAAAAGTTTAAGTATATTCTAGATTGGAAATTGTGGGAATAAGTGTTGCGGAGTTTAATACGCTTTAAAACAGGATGTTGAAAACAGAAGGATTTATGACACAAGTAACTTTAGAATTCTCCTATCTCATCATTAAAAAAAAAGGAAAGAAAACCCCAACAACTTGTTAACAAGCTGATAATTATACAAACCACTAACACAGAGACCAGGAAAGTTGTAAATGCAAAATTAGTCGATTCAGCTAGGATAATTCCAGAACTAACCTGTATGAATTTTAACAATGAACTGTGACACTTATTCAAAGGCACTTGCCTTTTCTAAGTACTTTTCCCAACAAGCCCATGTGATCAAAGACTAGCGTTAAGAGCTCTAACTCAGAATCAGCGATCTAGTAAACAGCAGATGTCTGCAAGGCTTTCTACTCCTTCCTAACAGCAACCTGGGAAACGGAAGCATCATCACTTCAGTAGATGACAGGCAGGAACACCAAGCAAATAAAATTAGGAATGAAGTGAACTTTTCTAAGGTCTGTTTCAATATGGACATAACTTCCTATGAATTAAAAGAATATGAAAAACTTATTTAACTGCATTTAAATATGAAGAAATAGTTGTGATTTCAGCAATTTCCCACCATTGTTAATGTTAGAAGAACAAAAAAGGACAAGGACTAAAATTCGAAGGTACACAATTAATACAAGTGATTGTGAGAAATCACTAAAAATACATCGGGAAAGCGAAGACAGGAACCAATCGGTAACAGTTTGCTGGCTCGATACAGCAAACAGCTTATCTACAAAATAATTTAACACTTCATATCACTGTAACAGGTCAGTGGAGAAGGGCTCCACTCCAGCAGGCTGACTACATACCTAGCTTGCAGCCAGGGGATTGCAGACTGGGCACAGCTTCTGCTATGATAGGCGTTCTGAGCATTACCGTCAACACAGGCTGACTTGCCCAGTCAAGCTTTTAACGTTTCACGTGTGTCTCTTCATGTTTCATTACATAGCAGCTTCTTTTACGCATCTCGCCTCTGATAGTGCTGTCACAGAAACTTATTTCTTCAGTAATAGAAAACCATGAGGTCCTCCAGAGTCAAAGGTCAAACGCAGTCAGTTTATTGCCAAAAAACCCAGCAAGCACCAAAAATAAAAATCTCAGCTGCAAGTTACTACATCACTCCAAGGAGTTTTATATTTTCCTTGTCTTTTGAAACAACCCACAAGTGATAATGAAACGCTTAAAGCAATAAGAGAGAGAATCGGGTTTCATCTACCTGGACTGTCTGGCAGCACACGGTGTAACAATAAACGAGTGTTCTTAAGTCACAGCATTTCACTGGAAATGAGGCAGAACTTGTGTATTTTAACAGCTTTTTACAACTAGTAACCACTAGTAAATTTATTTTACTTTCTCAGGGAAGACCAGCAAACGTCCCTAATTTAAACTAAAGGGCCATTCAGCCTCCAAGACAAAAAGCACTTCTGCTTAGCACCTGAGTAATACATGGAATATGTACAGGTGAATCAGGAGGACGGGAATCAACGATAGTTTGTCTTTGGCTGCTCTGAAAGGTCTGACTCATTTCCAGTTCGGTGATCATTTATTATCCATAAAGAAAGGCCAGCTTTTTGCACGGCAAACACAGCGGTGGTCTGCAGCTCATGAGGAATAGATTTACCAGCTCTGCTCTGAACTGCATGACACAGAGTTTTCCAACAGGCTCTGACACATATACACCTGATGTATGTTTAAACTTCCTAGCAGAGAAAGGCCCAAATACCTAATGGCATATACTTTTTCTTAAAGCTATTAGATACTAATTAAAACTAATTTTACCTCGGCATTGGAAGCCCATACCTCCTTTTAGATTTAAAGAATCTGCAGTTTGAGTAGTTCTAAGTGTTAGCACAGGGTCAAAAAATTATTAAAACCATTATTAAAATATTACCATTAATCAAATATTTAGAATTAGCGATTAGAAAAAGCTAAACCAATGCTGATAAGCAGTCTTTGATCTGTAAGGGACAGGATCAAAAGTTTATGCAACTATGCCGATACGTAACACCTCCACAATACAACAGAGAACGGAATTTTAAGTGCTGCTTCACTAACTGTGCTCCCTCTGAAATGCAATTGAAATGTGTAGAATTATCTAACTTTTAAAATAATGTCTTTTAGGTGCTCAGCCTGGTGATTACTCTGGCTCCTGTGCACACAACAAATCTGAACCCACTGAAAAGACAAAAGAAAGAACAACAAAACGCTTTTTCATTCAGTTCCTAATAAACTACTACTGGTAAATTCTACACAGAGTTGAGCAAAATGTTTATGACTTTCTAAGGCATCCTAGAAACAGTTATAATTTAGCTAATTCTCTCATGTAGTTCAATTAGTGAGAAAAACTCAAACTGAGTCCGAGGGTAAAAAGACTCTGATGAAGACCCCGCTACCCTCGTATTTCTGAAGAGGCCCATGAGCCAAGACTACCTGATCCATTTGGGTGCCATGAACTTCCCCAACGTTGTTTTTCTTAAGGTGTGGTGAAAAACAAACAAGGTATAAAATATTCTGTCTGTATGAAGAATAAGAAGTGAACTTGAGCCTACGTTTCTGGATTCACTGAAACACTGTCCTACCCAAAACCTAAATACAGGCAAGTCTTTTAGCCATTTATTTTTTAACATCATTTGTTAGATTATCTCCAGAATTAGCTGGATTATAACCAGATAATTTCCTTCGCTATACCTCAGTCCACAGATTTCAATGATCCAGCACAGGCAGGACAGTTTTGGATACTAGTTTTTGCTGACACAATTAAGGAAGGGGAAAATGTTTTTAAGAAGTATCTCCTTTTCTGTCCTGTTCAATTCTCTGACAGGACAAGTACGCTGACATTAGAAATAGACAGGCCCCCTTATTTTGAGACAAAAAAGATGAAAAGAGACCAACAAACTATGTAGTATCTCCAACATACTGATAGCAATTTTTTTTTTCCCCTGAATAAACACTGTTTATAAGATTGTCTTGTTAGGAGAATAAATTCCTGAGCACAAATACGAATGCGCAGTGTCAAGGAAGACCAGCTGCTGAAGTTAGAAGTGTAATATTCTGAACTGGAAGTAAGGTTAGAGACAGCTCTTCTTCCGCTGATCTGGTTTTATGGAAGAGACAAATCAAATTTTCTTTACTAAAGGGTGGCACCATTTTTTCAGTTCTTTCACTTTCAGTCATTATGGGTAGACACCTCCAGCTCTCTTTTTTTCCAGATTTTTTTTTTCTTTAAGTGAAATTCAACAGAAGTAGTCTACCAAATAGAAGACAGATTTATTCAAATAGCATGCCAACTGTTATTTTCTTTTTCAGTAAAAAAACTGCAGGTTCTATAACATTTGCCTAGATAGTTGATCCCAGAATACTTTTCTATCTATTGCTTAAAATTTTGGTATGTTCATCCCAAATTTTCAGTCCAAGAAAATATTTTTTAAGGAAAAATTTGTTCAAGAGAAATCATATTTATAAAATAAAGAGCATCCATGTGCTGATGATCAGAAGAGAAGATAAATACAGAAAATTTTTCCAGGAAAGGAAAAAAAAAAGAGAAAAGAGACACTGTATGAAGTCCCAGATTGGTCATACATTTTGGTACTGGTCAATAAACTAGACCACCATTTATAAACAAAACATTCCATTCAACATTATGTCAACCTTTAACAAAAAGACCATCAATCAACCGCAAATGCATGTTCTGTGCACCTGTAAAATCTGATGGACATTCTTTCAAGTTTTTATTTCAACACTGTGTCTGTCAAAATTACCCCCCACTATAAACTTATTATTAATGTTAGGAGAAGTTTTCCAAATGTCACCAAAATGAATTAGTATCACACTGAGCCCAAGACTTAAGAGATCACCATGTGCATTTATGTATTTTCCCTCCCGTAATACTGACACATTTATATCTTTTCCATGTCTGCTCCAGGTCTGGTGGAACCGCACAGTACATGTCTCATTTATTTTGTTATAGCACAGTGACAAATACAGAAATGTATTTGCACAAAGTTTGTTGAAAAATTGTTAGCAACAACGTCCACCCCTAAGATGTTCCATATTAAAACAAAGCAAATAAAAAGGTTTTCACTAATTGCATGACAAAGTGAAGTAAAATACCTATTGCCCTACATGTTCTTTCTAATGCGATCTTAGAACTTCGTTGGGTTTCACGCGTACATGTAGGATGGTGTGTTTGATAATAACGACTCTTCTTCATAGTGGATACCAGTGTAATGAGATCAAAAAGCTGGAAACCAAGGCTAGACAAATTACAGCTAGAAATAAAGTACTTAACAGCAGCATCAGTTACCCTTTAGAACACTTTCCTAAGTGCTTCTGGATTCGCTGTCACTAGGATATATGCTTTTTTAAAAAACAGAGAGCTAAATAAGGGAAGACATGCTTGTAACATGAGAGAAACCTACTATAAAATAGTGCTTTCCTAATTTGCAATCACCTAATTCATACTCGGTTTGCTGCTTATGAACTGAATGTTTGAGAGAGAGCTACAACAACAGCACCACTATCACTTAGTTACCATGTGGTAAGAAGGAAACAAGTTTCAGGGTGGGACAGGCAATGGTGTTTCAAAGAAAAGAGGCTGCTTCCCATTTATGGTTCAACTCCAAACAGCGTATATAAGCACATGCATGATTTTGGGAGCCATCCTCCTGACTTCAGTCTGCCCACTACATAAATAAAAGGAGACTCAGAACTTAACCTCTAAAGGTTTTGCAATATTCTGAGGAAACTATACATGTATATTCACCTGCCTTCCTGAAACAAAAACTGTACTTCTCAACTTCCTCTTTACATACACAATGTAAAAAACACATTCAAGCGCATCAATTAAGCGTGTCTGATTTCATGCAATCCAGCTACATTTTCTATTTATGTTTTCCCTTACATCACTAATTCAATAATCTACTGACACACTTTAACCATCTACAGTTTCTTCAGTCCTCCCTTTGTACCCTACCTGGCCCTCATTATGCAGAAAGCAGAATCCTGAACAAATGAATGGTGACCCAGGTCACAGTTTTACTAATTTTATTTAAATCTCTGTAAATGTTTTATTAAAAGTCAGTAATGGTCATTAAAGGTCATAACATGAGACCCTCATTCAGATTTCACTCGAACAAAATTCCAGCTCCTACAGACTTCAAGGTCAGTTTGCCTGAAGAAAACCTCACCGTAGATGTTATGATTTGTCCTGAAGTAAAGAATAGTCACTTACTGGTAGTAAGGACACAGACAATAAATGGATATGTTACATAAATATTAAAAACAGAAAACAAGACTTTCACAAAGCAAGTTTTATGGCTTGTGTGGTTTAGGAATTCTTTGCTGGATCCTGGAATTGTTTCACTTGGACTAGGTGTTGGATTTCTCTCTACAGCTGTGTGAATCCTGCAGGGTTCAGTTCACAAAACGAACCCCTGCAGTTTGATTCAGAAGGTTTGGAAAGGAACCAATATTTCTTTGTTCACTTACAGATTCAAGCATTTGGTCATCTCCTGAATTCTTAGCACCTTTATGTTAAAGGATTAATCCCTGTAACCTCTAATGAACGAATGCCAGGCAGCCCAAGGACTCCTTGTGTAGTGCGCAGAGCTCTGTGGTGTTGGAGTCCTCTGAGGATTTGACTACAAGCAGGAGGAACAGGAGAGTTTTCCTGTTCTCATTTTACCCCAGGGAAGTCAAAAAACCCAAATAGCTTCCGGATCTAGAAAGTAAAGCAGCAAATGCTAAACAGACCCTAAATCAGGCCAGTAACAGGGAAATCACCAACTGGTAACTGGGATAACTCCACTCAAGGAGCGTGACTCTGAATTACATCCTGAAGAAGCTGGGAATTAACAACTAAACTGAAATCCTGTAGATTCACAGCTACTCTTTAAAAAAAAAACAAAACAAAACATTATATTTGGGATGAATAGAAATGGTTGACAATAAAATGAAGGTTGCAGGATAGTCACAGTACGAATGGTCACAACCTTCATAAGCACACACTAAGATTCTTTAAAGCATCAGTTCTGAATTAAGCTAAATTTCACATTCGATACAATAATATGTGTATCTCTTCCAATGCTTCCCACTTCACTTTTTTTGCTCTGGCCTGCACCCTGATTTTTCTTTTTTTAGGCAGCAAAAACCTTGCAAGACATCTCCAGTCCATAAAGTTATTATTTCTTTTCACTTGGCTTTGTCTACAAGTGAAGCCATCTGTGGCTATCAAACACTGCATTAAACAGAAATTTACATCTTGCTTTTGTGCCTCCTTTCAGCCTCGAGCCTCTCACAGCATTGAGTTAGACTGGAGGTATTAGGTTACACTAGCAAATCATTTGTTCCCCAACTCCACAGCTAAGCTATCATTTATACTGGTAGAGTTCTATATTACATTACTCACATGCTGTGCTGGCTTCTAGCATTTCTGCAAAAATGGCTGAGAAATTAAAGTAAGCGATTGCAACTCATCACCTTGCATTGAAGGGGGTGGTGTTAATCCAAGGGTGAATCATCTTATGTCCTCTCCCTGATGTGACTGAAATGGCTATACCTTTGCGGGGGCTACCACAATATTGCAGCAGCAGCAGCGTGAACGTGAAGATTTCTGAGACAATGTGTGAAAATCTCGATGAGGTTGGGGAAGAAAGTTGTGAACAGCAATGAACAGGAAAGTTGAAGATGGACACAACTATTAAAAAACCTAAAATGTCTGTAGAAACATCCTCCTCTCTCTTCTTCACTAGGAAAGAATAAATAAAGAGTTCCCACACTAAGTCTACAAAAGGTTTTCATTCAAGGGATGGGACTCACTCATTTTAAATATTTAAAACTCATTTTCTTTCCTGTAGTGAAAGGTTTCCACTTCCATAGCTCATTCAATCAGTTAACCATCAGACCAAATCATTATAACGCAATCTACAGGAGCCTGCTTTTGAAATCTGCCTGTAGACTAGATGTTTCATGACACACGGTAATAAAACCATGCCAGGACCTTTGCCTGGGAAACTGCTGTTACACCCAGTACTTGCTACGAGTCAGGGAGAGCAAGGTCTAGACTTTGCAGTCTTATGCTCTTGGAGATCGGCAACCTTGGAAGGAGTAAAAGGGAAGGATGGATATATTCAAACAGAAAAAGGATGAGGACCAAAACTTTACTGCTGAAGGCCAAGAAGCCTGGGATCACCGCTGAAAACAGCCACCATCCGCACCGCCACAGTAAAGTCCTTTGAATTAATCTTTTTGTCTTGTGTGTCTATTCTTGGCTATTTCACACTCTTGTTCAATGTGTTGGAACTGTAATAGCTTTTGTGTGCTCCTCCTGCATAAAATTCTGATCATCGCAGATCCTTTATGTCCGTGTGCCTGACTGACATTTAACAGTGTTAATTCATATCAGGGCAGCTCAAAGCCTTTGAGGCACTGAGAACACCGATAACAGAACAAAGTAAGTGTTAATTTACGAGCCATTATCTCTGTTTAATATAAAGTTGGGGAATGCTTTTAAATCAGTGTTCTACAAGCTGAAAATGAATCTCCTTGGACAAGATGTCTGAATTAGGTATCATACAGCCAAGAAAAGTGGCATTTAAAAGCAGAATCAGTAGTTTGAATGCCTGATAAAAATCTTTAAACAGATAGCTCATTGGAAATAGTTTTCCTAATCAGACAAGAATGTTGTATTAAGTCATCCTATTTTGCCATTTTCTGGAAGCATATGTGTTGCAGATTCTCTAATTTGGAAGGCGATGAGCCTCTATGGATAGGAAAGCACACAAAGCACATCTGGGAATGCAGAAGAAGTCCTGTGTACGCTTCTGTGAAGCATGAAGCCAGAATTAGGATGGAGTTTAGGTATTAGATCTGAAAATGATTCAGCACAAGTGGCCAACTACAGCCAGTGTTCTTTAAAAAGATGACACTTTAGCAATTACTTATATCAGTGCTGCATATCCATAAATCTAGCCAGAATTCTGCTTCTGCTGCCTCCTGAGCATGAGAGAGGAACACTAAAAGCATTGGGAGCTGCTATTTCTTCTATTACACGATAGCAGGAACAGAAATGAAGGTGGTGGGTGAAAGAAAGAGAATGTGCCTCTTAAAAGCAACTTTGTATGTGAAATACATCTATGACTTTGCAGTAACACCACATGGATGGTTATATTATCATGTCAGCAGAAAATGGAGCATTGTTTGGGCCCCCAAAATTGAGATTTTTGTGCCATAAAGTATTTGGATTTCCTTCCAATTTAAGTATCATTTGAACTTCTTAAGTTTCAGTGCTCATTTTAAGGAAAGACTGCAAAAACTTTGAACCACTGATACACTCTGTTCTTTAACTTCAGTTATACACAGGCTGAGTCTGCAACTGCACCCACTAGAAGAAAGGCAGTAAACTTGCTGAGGGTCAGAACATGAAATAAGGCTGAGGAGAGCGTTTATCAACCTACACTGAGTTTATCTCACATTCTATCACAAAGCCATGCAAGGGACTTTGTAAACTCCATCTGCTGTTCTCTGTAGTTGGCCCTTGTTATAATTTCCTTCTGTAGCAGTACCATTCGCAGACTGTCACCTCATTATTCTTCCCTTTTGAGAAGACTCACTGATGATCTCCACTTGCTGTGAAAATTAACCATTTACTCTTAGTTTCTATTTCCTTTTGTTCAGTTATTTATCCAATGTCAATATTTTTTTCCGTATTCTCTGGCAGTTTCTTAACCTTTGGTGAAGACCCTCATCAAAAGTCTCAAAACCCAACTAGACTATGTTCTTTGCAGACATTTCTTTTGACTCCCTGGGACCTCCCGTAATTGGACTTCCCTTTGCTATGGCTATTTTGACTCTGCCTATACTCTTCCTAATTCTAGATTGATTCTAGTTCCTAGCATTCTGCATAGCAGAGATACCAAATTCCTTCCTCTGTAGCTCCCTGGATATTTCCTGAAATTATTTTTAAGAAGCATCAGGAAAAATTAATTTTACAAACTAACAGAATAGCATTGTTCTGATTTTGGTCCCTGAACTGGCTCACCGTGGAAGCCTGCAGGTCCCCTCACTGCAGTCAGGTGAGCTCTACGGCTAGAGAACACAGAGTGAATGATGAATAATGTTTGTCCATGTGCTACTAATTCTACAAAAGGAGGAGCCAATGTGACTTTCATAGAAGAGAATTATATCTCACAAGGCTACCTGAAATAATGCCTGTTATCAGTCAGCAACTGAATAAGATCAAACTGACTGATAGGGATGGGGAGCAGGAAGCCCATAATGTGACAGCCAGAAGCTGGGAAAATATGCTGGAAGTATCAACAGTCTTTACTTGCTCTGTTCTTGGGCGATCTTCAGAACCATTTACTCCTGGCTGTTGTTAGAAGGAGCTTGCTGGACATTTGCTTAGAGCCAGTGCATACACTCCTATCTCACCCCATTCTCACAGAATTTATTGAAGCTGAACATTTTGAGGCTTCCACCCCCTTGCTAGATGTGGTTGAGATTGGCAAAAGAGTGAAAAAGTTATGAAGAAGCGGGAGCAAAAGGCAGAGAGAGAGACAAACACAGCAGGACTACATAAGCCTCCTTTCTTCACATTCCCAAACAATTCCAGCAAAAGCTTCTGCTGGAGACTCACCCACAGTTTTTATCTTGAAACATTTAGAATTTAAAAGGGCATTTTTCATTGTCTTCAAACATACTTGGATTTAATCACAAAAATCCCATGGAAGCATTTTTCTCTTTGCAATATGTTCTGGTTCCTGTGACATATATAAAATTAAAGAGCCCAAACCCACACAATTACAATGTCTTCACTGAGATATCAATATTTACATTTCCCTATTTTAAGTATGGAAGAGAAGATAAGTATCTTAATTTGAGTCATCAAGTAGTTTGGCTCATACAACGTATTATCTTATCTGATCTCATGTGCATTCTTGCTACAGTTTCACATATTTTTGAAAAGTGTTTATCTTGCTAAAGAACATTGTTATTAAAAAGCAAGGAATTTACCCTACCCTAAATTAAGTGTACTCTGACTTAATAGGTTAAAATGAGATATTAGGACATGTGCAAACACAGGCTTTTACATATGAATACTATGAAAATCAAAACCGTTCCAAGCTCTGCTCTTGACTCATATTATAGTAAGATAAGTTTCAAAATCTATTCAAAATCCAAGCACAG
The DNA here is from genome assembly GCA_009769605.1 of Bucorvus abyssinicus. Classification (NCBI taxonomy): domain Eukaryota; kingdom Metazoa; phylum Chordata; class Aves; order Bucerotiformes; family Bucorvidae; genus Bucorvus; species Bucorvus abyssinicus. The sequence continues at coordinate 12,534,575 of CM020042.1, forward strand.
CAATGCTTTAGAAAAATGAATTTCTGATTCTGAGCTCTGCTACTTGAAACTATTTCTAGTAAGAATTTATTGCTGTTTTGAATTGTAAATGGAGACAGAATATAAGTAGGACCATCTGCAAATCCCAACATTTAAGCACCTATCACAGATGGGAAAACAACATTCCTTTTAGCATCATGTGCAGAAAACACTTTATGTAGAGAGATCCATGACAGTATTTAGATAGAAGTGGAGTCAGTGTGTTGAAAGCAACTGGGTCTGGGTAAGAAGTCACAGGGAAAACCTCTGTGGCACAGGAAGTCCTTTCACTTTTCAGAACGTCATCCATCATGCTGGGGAAACGGCAGGAAAGTAACCTACTACTTCTTAATAGGCTTCTGCATAGCGAGTTGCTTTGAAGCAGCAGCTGCCCACAGTAAATTTCGCTGACCCTTACAGCCTTTCTCCAAGTTTTCCAACTGTTTTGTCTCCTGAGTTACAACTCAGTGTAGGTCCAAGTCACCAGCACCTGACAAAACTTAGAAGCTCCAACAATGTGAGAATGTAAAGCTTTCAGGGATGTTGTCTTTTCCATACAGCACCAGCAGAGAGACCTGATGCCATTCCATTTACCAATAGTGAAAATGTTCTCCCTCTGAGACAGGGACTATTTTAGAGGATGGCATTACACTACGCACACGTGCACCATTACAGAATGTAAGACAAACAAAGGGTTAGATTTCTGGCACAGGAATTAGCACCCTGTCATGATACCAAGTGCTATATCTTATTTATGAAACCTTAAACATGTAATAGTTTAAATCTGCTGTTTGAAGCACTGAAATTAAATATGAACATGCAATTATACAGAAAGGCAGAGGATAACTCCCTAACAGTGTCCTACAGATGTCAATTAAACCTTACGATACTTCTTTATTCATGCCTTGGTAATCAAACGCACTCCTGCACTTTTTGTTTCAACATCTGTGGGCTCACTGCAAGCAAGTTACTTGCTCTGCTTAACTTCCTCCTTGAACCATTCCTTCTCATCAGAGTTTGTGAAACAGAAGACAAATCCTTCAAACAAATCCTATCGTCTTCTCCTGTCCTTGGCTGACACCCGGGGTCACCTTTCTTCTTCCTGTGCCTTATCTGTTTCCTTTGGATTGCCCTCTTCTTACTTTTCTTCCCGTTGCTGCTCATATGTTCCCCTCCTCTTGGGTCTCCTGCCATTATCAGTCTGCTATAGGTTCTGTGCATGCCGTAATACTACTATATAAGCATATAACTTTCACAGTGCCATAGTGCTTCTTTCTAGAATTAATAAATCACAACAAAAAGATTGAGGATTTTTAAGAAGGTCCACTCTTCTGTGAATTTTGCAAACCAGGATGTTAGTAACTTTTCCCATTTTCCTGTACCTCTGATTTCTTGTTTTTCAAATGGACTATCTCGAGAATAAAAGTTTCATTTAGCGTCAGCAGTGGTGAGTAATCCAGCCTGATATAAAAGCTTGGCATGTGTATGTTAGTGTTGGAGCCCCAGTTACCCTGTTAATGTTCAAGGTTAGGTCTTCTGTACTGAACATGGCTTGGTTTAATTGTGCTAAACACCAAAAATAGAACATTAGCAGACTAAAACACTACGGCAAGATCACCACTTGTTCTTTACACTTGCACGGCATAAATGGATTGTAAACGTCCTTTTAGTTCCTCATATGAATAAAACATGGCAGGGGGTCACAGAATGGCAGAAAGAATATTCATTCCAAGATCATCTGTCCCCAAATAACAAGTGGGTGAGAAAACAGAAGAACGTTACTTTCTTGGAAATTTGCCTGGGGGTTAGAAAACTAATAGAGTAGGAGATTAAATTGCTACCAGCATACAGTAGAAACAAACCTGTGACATGGAATCGTAATTCCTTACTTCATCTATTTGTGAGACCACGCAAGTCAGTGTGATCCCTTAAGCACCACTCAGAGTAAAGATTCCCAAATAAACAAATAAAGTCTTGCTTCATGACAAAATATCACCATCTGTTTGAGAAGAACTGTGGATGAGTAGGAGACAGTGATTAAACAAGAAGAAACCTGATAGAATGATTTTTAAAAATAGACAAGCATCATGAAATGCCAGCAAGCGAATACCACACATGTTGTCAAGGAGGCTGAAAGCCAAACACTAGTCTACCAGTTATGCTTTGAAAACAAGATTTCACAAGGTTCCTGAAAGAGAAGAAAACCCACCCTAATTTTGTTGGTTTTCTAAGATTCTATGTAAATCATAATTGGAAAAACCTGTAAATACACAAAGTCATGGGATTACATCAAAGAAAGAGCAATAATATCTTCAGTAAGTAAGCGAAAAACGGTGCAAAAGTATGTGTATCTGGAAAAATCATGAAAGACATGCCCAAACTCACTAGCCTTATTATTGGCTGTGGTTTCTGTAATGTTTCTTCTATTGTCTTTTAACTGTGGCATTATAGAACTCAGGGCAAATTACAAAAGCTCATCTAAGAAAGGGGTGATGAACTCGTGGCAGGACTTACCCTGCTGCAGTTAGTATGGTATTGAATACATTTTTGTAGTGACTAGCTGAAGAATATTTATGTTTCAGTGCAATCAACTATGAATTCAGTGCAGTTTTATTCTCCACCACCAAAGTACACAACAAAATGTTTGTACGTTGGCGTAACACAGCCCCAATCACAAAGACTGTGTGAGAGCACCCAACTCTGAAACTATCAAAAGATGTCCGTTTGTATTATGAGTACACAGATTGTGTGACTTATGAAGAGAATTCTGAGCTGAAGGGATGCTTCCAAAGGTAGATAATTTGCAAATTATTGTAACAGTCTTGTTACTTGGATGAAAAAAAATCTTTGAATACTTAATTTGCTTTCAATGGCCACTGACATCAAACCCTAAAAGCTTCCTTTACAATAAAAGAGGAAGGAAGAAGGTACACAACTTTATAGAGCCACGGAGAGGAGAATGTTTGTTGTCACAGTCCAACTTTGAGGAGAGCTATGGATCCTTAAATTTCCTTTCTAATAAAAGAACCAGAAAGAAAATTCGTAAGGAAAATAATTGAAGAAGAAGAATGGTCTTCCTCTGGGAGAAGAGAGAATATGTGAACTCAAGATTAGATGACCTCCCAGGATGAATCAATCCTAATATGGAAAGGAAAGATTAACTTTAGAGATCAATTTTGAAATCGCATTCAAGGGGTGAAGTGCTATTGAGTAGCTCACGCAGTTCTCCACAAAGGTGGTTGGAGTGAAAAAGCAAGCTTAGTTTTGAATGACAGTGCTAAGACAACTGAATACCACTCAATCAAACCTTCAGCTCCTTCAGTCAAGACACACCTCAGAGAAATCATAAGCAGAAACTACCTGTGGCACTGGCAGGTAAAAACACGTTTTATATTATTTTGTGTTGTAACTTTGATTCTAATTTTAAAGTTGAAAATGTAATCCCTTCTTTTGTTGAAATCCTCTCAATTTTTTCCTTTACCTTTTTAAACATGTCTAGTGTCCAGAGTGAAGTGAGGTGACTGACACAGGAAGATTCTGTGGAGGAAACAAACCCCCAAACGCCAGTATTACTGAAATGGAGGGCAGTAGGGGAACCTCAGGCATTACAGTTTGCTTCCCGTCAAGCTGCAAACGGCATTTTGAGGACTGGTACAAGAATCAGATCTTGCTTGTAGCTGGCAGATTTAAGAAAATCCCTTTTGGCAAGAATCAAAGATTAATGCAAGAGCCTACAATTTTTGGTTAGCACCTTTTTGTCACAGCAGCTCTGAAAACTGCTGTAATATAAATACCAAACTATGCTGTTATAAATCTTCCAGCCGGTGTGATATCCTGAGCTCCACGCACTACTTCAGCCCTTCTGTTTTTTCAGCCCGGGTAGTTTTAACCTGGCTGCACCCTCTGATGCAAATCTGGAGCAAACCCACACAAATGCTCCTTCTTGTTCCAGGAAGGAAGGTGGCAACGAGGGAGGAATGTTCAGCTGAGAGAGCAAAACCATTTCTTTAGCAGCAAATGCTAGGTCATCACTTAAAAGAAAACAAACAAAACCCAAGTCAAGTGCACTGACAATCCCTCCTCTTCCACCAGACTTTAGGCCATGTCCCTTGGTGGACACACTAACCAAATCTTTTTTCCTACGCTACCAGTAGGAAAAAGCCATGGAATAGCTCCCTGCAAAGGCCGTTTCACTACTGCCAGATAGCAGCTAAGTATGCCACTGCAAAAACGAAAGGTCCCGAGAGATAAAAACTCTATGGTGAAGGCTACAAACAGATTTGAAATTAGATTTAAGTGATTGAGCCAATACATTTTGCTAGCGTGGACCTCTTTTTCATGGCATCAAATACAAATACTTTTAGGTAAATCAGCATCTTTCCTGAGAGTTCATCTTGAGTAATTTTTCCACAGATAATGCAAGTTTCCTTTCTTGATACCTTATGGTTTTCCAACAATTTTAGGTTGTAGATAAAATAGCATCTTTATGCTAAGGTTTTTTTTTTTAATTGTGTTTTCTATTCAATTAAATAAGGCTCAAATAAACTATTTCATGGCCATCTGTAAATTTACATCAACGGGGAAATCAACCTATTACAAAAAATTAAAGTTGCCCAGTTTATGAAGAATAGAAAGATACCGAAGCCATTTGCAACTGTGTGGAGAGAACATGGTTTTCCTTTTCTCATTTGTTGGTTTCAATTATAATGTCTAGCTATAGAAGATGTTTAATATAGAACATCAAGTTCCAGTAAAATACACAGAACAGTCAAAGCCAATATTTTGTACATTTTACCACTTAAATAGATTGTTTCTTTAAGGATGTTTAAAATTAATTTTTGAAAAAAGTTAATTAAAAAAGCCATGACAAATTAGTCTTGAAGTTCTAAAGAATATGCAATCAGCAACCAACTGAATATGTGGAATAGAAATTAACATTACTGAAATATATCAAAGAAGATAAAAAATAGACACACAATCTTTATGCAAGAATTATTTGTATAAACCTGAATTTTCCTAACTGGTGCAAACTGAAATAAAACAGCTAAAGTGATGGCAGGATAGTGTAAGTGGAAGCTGAAGGATGAGGTACAATTAAACTGAGTTTAGAAGGGCTGAAAATAGGATCCTGTGGAAATACACTGGAGTTTTTGATACTTAAAATGACAAAATACAACTCATAACCCAGAAAACCACCCGTACTTTACTTTCCACTAACAGCCTTACATCTCTGAAGGGACCGAGTGCTCAAAGGCTCCACCTTAAGCTTGCAGGGTTGTTAAGGGGAGTGACATTCCTTACTCCCACATCAATAAACTCAACTGAACTGTCCCGAGAGACTGCTCCTGTTTCTGTCTTACCCATATCACTGAAATTTTACTGCAATCTCCCTTCTGTACAAACTGAGCTTATTTTTACATTGTATTTTCACCTCCTGAAAGCAAATGTAATTTCTCATACTGTTACCAATTAACAATTGCGACTTGGTCACTTTGTACAGTAAGATTTGATCAGAAAGTACCTAAAGAAGTCATATAAATGTATCAGGGTGATAAAACATGAGTGCCTTTGTTGCAAAGGGGGTTAAAAACTCAATGCTAAATAAAACCACAAAAACCCCCCAGGAAATCTACTTAAACATTTCAAATTTCACAGATTTAAGTGCATGAATTGTCTGAATATCAAAATTTAAGTAAAAAGGAAGAACCCTAAATAGAAACCAAGAAATTGCCTTGAGAAATAAAGCTCTCAAAAAAAGTAGTAAAGGAAATGTATATAAAGTTCCCATCTCACTATATACAGAGGCCAAACCACAGAAAAATCAAAGCTGAAGAGCATGAGCTTCTATTTCCCTACAATTAACATATGAATAGAGAAAGAGAATTGGTCAGGATGATATGGCACTAATTATAAAGACCCGTGAGGGGGTGGGGAGAGAAAGAAAGCAAAGATCCTGACACCTAGTAGGAGTTAGGGTCACAAAAAGAAAGACAGCTAAAATAGAAAGTTGCAGAGAAAACACGTGCAAGCAGTGCTGCTGTTGAAAGAAAAGGGAGAAGCAAATGCTCATGTACACCATTACCAAGCAGCCTGAAACTAAACCAACACCACTGGTATGGGATTTTTCCTGCAAGATCAAAAGGAAGCAGCGATGCCATCTGCTGTTTGCTTTGAAAAATTGTTCGAGCAGATGTTCCCATGTGTGGACTCCTCCATCCCTTCTACCAAGAAACCACTTGAAAAATATCCATGAAATAACAGGGGGAAAACATCTGCATGGTGTACAGCAGACCACCAGTAGTGAAGGACAGGAAAGCCAGGAGAGGAGGAGAAAGAGCTGGAGCAATTCAAGCACGTCTAAGACAAGGTCAGAGACAGGCGCCCCGTTGCGTGGCATAACCTCCATGTGTATACATATGTATAACCACTCACTGGTTGTCTTTTCCTTTCGTTACTCAGCAGGAGGAAGCCAGATTTCTCACCCGTTGGACCTATGTCAGGCAAGACACTCTGCGTGTGTAGTTAAGCCAAACACCACAAAGAATGTGCTAAAGAACCTGTATGGCAAGGCACAAGAACAACTTACTCCTTCCTCTCCCTTTCTACCGGCTCCCATCCCACTTAGCACAATGAAAACATATTTATTAGTGTGTTTATCACTATGGATAGAGAAATTATGTGCTTTCCACATTACTAAAACTGCTTTTATTTCAAAACTGTGAAGTCTTCAACAATTTATATGGAACCTGCTATGTGTTCTGAGAAATCTTTCAACAATACAAGCGCAGTACAACCACAGGCACCAAAATACTGTGATACCATCTAGATACTACAGGAGACAGGCGGAAAGAAGACACAAGGTGCACTGAATGTCTTATGTGTATCCCAGGAGTCTTAAATGGGACACATTTACCAGTCCTGCAGACTTTTAGAGATGACAAGATATATTAACAACAAAGAGACTAACTTAAAAATATATCGCAATAGAACACATTCTAGACAGTTGTGAGATTAGAGAATTAGTTTGCCTGAATTTTAAATAAAAATGAAGATTATGGCAGAATGCTTTAGAGACTTTTAAGGACTGAAGGATTTGCACAGCATGTGATTTTCTGTAAAGAAATTATATACTATAACAAAGTTCAGAAAGAAGAGAGCAGATGATAAGCACCATCACAAAAAAGACTGAAGAAACAAGCTACATAAAGTGAGTTTTTTATTTCAGTGGAAAATTGTTCATTTCTCTGAACATCACGATCTCACGTTTTAGAAGCTTATTAAAAAAGTGAACCAAACCAGCACTACTCTACTTAGATATTCTATGCACAGGCATATAATTCAACATTTCAAGTTGCCCTTTAAACGGGGCCATCTAATTGCTTTGCAGACAGCAGCCTGGAAAAGGAAGGAGGTTTTTTTTAGAACTGCCATGTTCTTCAAACTGTCTTGGTCCCATCTCATAACATAGATACGTATATTGCCAATGTATATACAAATAGACCTAATTCTTCCCTGGAACTGAGGAGGACCAGGGTGGGCATTAACTTCTTTTTTCAACGATTTGTTTTTAGCAGACCACTGAGTTGTGATCCATACACTACAATAATTTGCTACTGACTAATCTAGAATGACTGAAAAACACAGTCAATCTTTCTAAGACTGACTGATGAGCTGGTAGATTTCAAATCTGAGTAATTAAACATTAGGGTTTGGGTGGACTAGCCCAGAGACACTTCCAGAGAGATTCAACAGAAGTTTAATGAAGATTTGCAGCGACTACAATTCTCTTTCTGCTGGTCCACTTCTTAATTGCGCACAACTGACAGATCCCTTACGTTATTACAGCAACAGCATGGATACATAGAAGTTAAAACCAAAGACTTCCTTCATTATTTAATTTGAAATGGCAGCCATCAGGATGGCTTGATTTCACTATCAAGATAATCAGTCATTAAGCTATTCTGCAACTTGAACAGGGTTGGGCAGCACTGGTCATCTCAGACTGGAGACCTACCAGCCTGTTTCACGGCATGACCTTTTAAGATTCCAAGAACACACTACTGCATCCCCAAAGTAAAGTCAAACACTGGATGTGAGAAAACACCACAGGGAATATTGAGTTATTTTTCTTCTACTCAGATTGAACTTCTCTTTCCCTTCATGGCCTGGGAGACTTCTAGCACAAGTAAGGCAAGACACTTCCCTTTTCCCACACCACACTGGAAAAAAATACCAAGTACAGAAGGTAACACACATTTTCCTAAGAAAAATCCTATAAAGTGAAGAACTTGCATGCTGAATGCATCCATTCCAAACAGTAAACTGGGAAAAAAAGCCATATGGGAGATGCTGGTACCTAACTACTGCCATCCTAAATTGAACTATCTACAAAAGAGCACAAAACTCCAGAAATGTGCAAAGAATGAGCCTTACTGAGCTAGATCAGACAAATGGAAGGAGGAATTTGTTCTACATATGTTCTTCCACCAGCCTAAACCCTTCTGAGAATGGTTAATCTAACACACTCTTATACAGATATTCCTAACTTCTCAGGGACTTTAACCCATCTATTGAGAGTCTTTATAGTGTCATTCAAGTGGCCTGTAATCCTTACACATACTGGTTTTTTCAGTCTCTTGAAGTGACTAACAACTGATCTGAACTGAACAGCAAATGTATGTCAAGAATACCTCTTATATTCACCACTAAAAAAAATTATGTTGGCAAGGATTATTATCTGAGAATTTTCCTCTTGATGATGTCCCACAAAATTTCTATGGGGATAAACTGTCTTTAGAACCTCACAATGCCTTTGAGTTGTTAAGAAAAGCATACGGTTTTTGCAGCTTTTAAAACATCTTTTCCAATTTAACAATTCACAGTTTGTGCCTGGACGATTATAACTAGTGGCATTACCAGCTATGGAGTTCAGCATGAAAACCTTACATGTAGCCAATTTCTCAGAGACATCTGAACCTGGATTTGAACTATGCTGAAGAAAATACACTCGTTTTAAGGTATAGAAAACACAAAAGTGACTTTGAGAAGTCTGGAAATTAACATGGGCCAGCTATGTTTCAGCTGGCTGCCATGTGGGAGTTTCTCAAAGACCAGACACAGACACATGAGCCAGTCCTTCAAATTACAATAGAAGGCAGAGCAATGTGTGCACACGTATCCAGCCAATGCGATAAAAAAGAATGTATACTGATTTATCAGATGAACATTTCTTCTTTCTGCCAATGCCTTCTGGTATCTTTCCCCCTTCTTGCTAGCTCCTTATCTTTTCTCTCTATCCTCTATTTCTCCCTTCTTCTAGTGATAAAAAAATAATCAGAATTAGAGTAGGCTGTGATAAATATGTGTGAAAAAGTGAGAATTTTGTATTTATATATCCAGAGCTTGGGCCTTGAGCAACTCAAAATGCAAGCTCCTTCCTAAATCTTAGTTGAAGGTTGAATCATCACCCATAGATCAGAAACAAACAGATCGATTAGCAGCAACAAGAAACAACAGTTTGCTTCGAAATATTTCAGGGCCAATTTTTCACATTCCACAGCATGTTCTGTAATCATATCCAAACCCAGGTAAAAACCTCAACAACAACTTCCTGTAATATCCTCTGAGACACCAACACGCTAAAAAATACTATATGTGCCATCTAAATGAATGCTTTCCAGGGATTAAAAAGTATTCTGTCCAGTTTTGCCCATCTATTTTTTCTGAAATTAGGAGTTGCTCATGGGCGAAGCCAGATCTTAAAATACTACATTTAAGCATTGTACTCACAGTGAATTTAATTAGGAAACTATGGGTACCACAGAACTGAAATGGACACCACAATTTGTTTTCTGTAATTTTATCTAGATTTCCAGATGATCAAAAGTACAGATTTTATGTGAATGATCATAGCTGAACAGCATTTTGTATTGTATTACCAATCGCTTACACATACCACTGCATTCTATGAGCTATTAAAAAAACCAGCCTATTTTCAGACTACAACAACAGGTTGTTCTGACATGTTCATATAAACATATCTTTTACTGTAATTAAAAATATTGTGACTCTTCTAGATTTATATACTCCTTCCGCTTGCAAGCTTGAGGTTGTCCCCATAGTACGTATTAGGCTTCTCAGGTGGGTATAAGAGATAAAAAATTGATGCTTTCTTCCAGAAGATATTCTTATAGACAGAATATGTCAAAGGGACAAAACTTTGTTTCAAGGGATTCCAGCTGCAGACAGTTCCTGCCTTTATCTTGCAGGGAGGAAAAACTTCCCTCTGCAAGGGATTCTAGAAAGGGATGTGTATGCGTTATCAGGAGGAGAAGGATAACTGATTTCCAAGCGTTTGTTCTCTGTGTGACAGTCCTTAAGTACAAGCTAAAATGTTGCTGCTCAAAATGCAGAGTGATAAATTAATTTTATGGGGCAAATTTCAGTATGACTGATTTCTAAGGTGAGACATTCACATCACAAAACATCGCTTGGCACATATCTAACACTTTTATTGCTTCAACTTTATACTCTCCACTTTTGATCAAAACCAGTCAAGGAATGAGCATTTTTTTTTTGAGGCTTCTAAAGTAGCTATTTCTGCTCACGCTGCAAGAATAGCATTTCTTGTTCATAACAGCACGTATTCAATAGGGATATAAAAACATCTACTAAGATATTATTGCTGACAGGGAGTTCTGTGAAATCCATTGTTGCTGGGTTCACTTTCAAAGCATATTCTGGCCACTCCCATCCAATAGTTATCTGATTTAATGTCAGTCTAAACATGCAATCTGTAATCAGTTTACATGTATACAGTTCAGAACGGGCTTTCTCTAAGTCTTGCTATGTACATACTATTGGACCATCTTTTCCTTCTAGTCACCTGGAGATCTACTGCGGCATAATGATAACTGACGTGTTTTAGAAGCTGGAAGCATCACTGGAAACAGAACACAAGTTGATTCAGACAAATTTTGTTGATACGTGCCGAATTCATAAAATATTCCGTCTGCTCACCCCTGTTGTCTATAAGAAATACTGTTCTATAGGCTCAATTCTCCCCTAGAGTTGTAAATCTTAGAGGCCTCGGCTGGGAATCTCAAACTGTGAAGCAGCTGTCAATGCTTCAGGAGGAAACAGGCAGCCAGGATGAACACTAGCACTGTTGCTTGCTCCTGCCATTGTGCAACAACACTCGCCAGCTCTGTAACAACATTAGAAATGCATATTCAGAGCCCCCTAAAATGATTTAAACAGCTAACAGATTTAGCCACAACTTTTCTGTTCATAAATATTTATATTTTCAGTTTAAAGGCTTTTTCAAATTAAAATCTCCCAAACTGTAGAAATAAACAAAATATCAATGCTGAATTTTTCTTTCTAGTGATATTCTGTCTTACTTTTAGCTTCTTTTGAAAAGACAGAAAAAGATTCAATTACAAATGAAAAATTATTCTCAAATGGTTTAAGAATTCTTATTCTTCCACATTATTTTTATCTTCACTAGCTTCTAATTCAAACAAAAGAAAAGCAGTAAGTACTGGTTTATATCTTTATACTAGCCCAACTTGTATCTACAAAAAGAAGATATGCGAGGTCGTTGACTGCTCTTATGATCTCAGATCCAAGCTGCATGTTTCTACGCACTATTTTACCAGGAAATTCATCATACACCGGGCACTGAAATGCAATATCGTAAATTCAGTTCAAATTAAATTGGCCACATATTGTCTACTTTGTTCCTTATCCTTGGAGGCTGCCAAAGGAGGTAGAGAATACTGGACCATACCCAGAAACTTAAATTCATGAGAATTTATGTTTGTGAAACAGCATGTTCCTCAGGCCTATAAGTGAGAGACAACGAAAGAGAGCAAGAAGCCAACGCGCTGTGAGCAGATGATGAATGTGTCTAGCTTTGTAAAGAGTCACATCTGGTATTGGAACTCCTCGGCTCTCCAAGTTTGGTAACTGAATAGCACATACTCTTCTTAAGAATCTTTACCGCCAAAAAAGAATAACAGTTTGATGTTCAAACCTTTTGAAAATACATTTCATACAAAAGCTGATGGCTTAGGAGCTGAGTCAGAGATTTAATGATAAGTATGCTGAGGTTTGGTAAGTAAGATATTATCTTCTCTGGACCCCTTTCCTAAAAAGACTTTTTCAGACCCCTTTCCAAAAGGGACTGCCCTGGAAATAACTAAGACGTTATTAGGGATTCCAATTTTTTCCTCTCATTTTCCTGCTTCTGAAGATGTTTTGCAGTTGCTGCTGGTACTAATATGAAGCTTAGCAAAACAAGGGATAGAAATGAAGACTTGAAAGTTGGAATTAGATGCCACTGGAGAATACTGATACAGAGTTAAGAATCCAAAAAGAAAACAGTTTGTAAACAAATGTTTATGACTTAGCAAAGTCAATTATCTCCAAATGATTGGCAGCAAGTCTATCATCTACAAATCCACAGTGGCATTATTTCCTATTTTTACAAGAAAATGATGTAATGTTTCATTTTGTTGTGTTATGGACTGAGAGAATTAAGATGTGAGTTTCCACAATATGCTCATTTCCCCAAAGAAGCTTTCGCTTTCTCTAAAGCAAGTGACTCACCCACAGAGATATACTTTTATTATACCATGATATATAGAGTAGCATCAGCAGACATTGAAGGCCATCTTTTTTGTAGAAGACAAGAAAAGATAATATTTTAATAACCTCTTAACAGGAAAGATAATCTTGCCTTGGAACAATGGCTGGATTTTCCTGCATTCTTCCCTTGATTCTCCCTCTACCTGTTTTATGAGGTAGTGCAGTCTCAGGTCTGGTCTTACCTTTAAATTCTCAAAGGAGATGGAAAAAAAAAAAACAAACACAGAAGAGATTTGGAAATGGAATGCATTTTGATAAAATCTGGCATTTCCTTTCCAGCTCTCAGAAAAGGTGACAATAACTCCCATCTAATGTACAATTTATAGGGCAAAGTTTGGAGCAATAACATCTGCAAAGAAAATCCCTGCTGAAACAAAGTAACTAACAATTCTCTCAGAGCAGAAAAAATTTATTTGCTTGTCCAAAACTCTCAGCGTTAGCTTTATTTCTGTGCACCCAAAAATGCTATCAACAAAATATTTGGAATGCTATCAGAGCTCAGCTTTCAATTCTAGTCTTTTGTAATAGTCAAAGCTATAACTGGGGATGAACTTCCCTACAGCCACAATGCTGAAAGTTTCACTTTGAAAAAACTGTTACAGAAGTATTCTGTCAAAGTAGATTTTACTAGGGAGTTTGGTTGGAGAGTCTTTCCACACAGACAACAGCGTGCCTGTGGAACACATTCAGAGCGTGACTTTGCAGCCAGAACCATCAAGCTCAAGACTGCTGTGAACAAGTCTAGTCTGCATAATGATTTTGTCTGCCCTTTCAGAGTGTTTGCAGAGGAGATTGTCTCCGCTGGCACTAGACAGTTCTGCAGCAGCACTTAAAAGCCAGTGTTGAGGAAGAACTCTGAACCAAGGTTTACAGACTATGATGAATCTTTGACAGTTAGAGCAGTTCAATTAGCCAATAGATAATGAAGTAGTTGGTGCAGAGGAAAGCTCTATATATGCCTACACTGGAGTTCTAGGTAACTTGAGGTATACTGGATCAGTGCAGGCTAATCAAAAGCTACTGAGAAGCCCCCAACTGTTTGTCTCATGTATTCACATGGAATATGGGATGTCATAATGCATCGTGTATGTCCTTCCAACATGTCTACCTTGGCCTTTCAGCATCTTTCTCCATCTCATTTATCTGGTCCATGAACAGCCTCCTGAGTCACCAAAGCGTCCTCTACTAGGAGTCTTGCACTGACCCTGATGCACTTTGCAAAACACTGAAGCTTATGAAATGGATGTAGCCAAGAGAGCGGGGGATTGAACCTACCAAATTCACATCTAACATATCCCAACTTTGGTCATCTGAGTTTACACTCCCACTGCAACTTCAACCTTCTTTGGAATACTGAACTGCATCATTACTGCTCTGTAGTGTCACCAGGAGAGCCTTTTTCCAAAAACAGCTGGCTGTCCATTTCTGTTGTCTTTTGCGTTTTAGAAATCAGCAACTTCTTGTTCTGAAGAAGTGGGTTGATTAACAATGAGGCTTCCTTGATGAATGCTAGCTGTTCACAGCCAAACTCAAACACCAGGGTCTGCTTCTCTAGCTGTCCTGTTTGCAGATTTGCACGGTTTTGCACAGAATCGCGCAACGTGGACATACAACATAAGGCACGCTGAGCCTCAGGGTCACTGGAGGCTGCTTACTGAGGTGTAAGTGTTATCATGGTTTGCAAAGTCAATATGATTTCTTTAGTCAATTTGATATTCAAAATTGTTTCATGAAGTAGCTTGGACAAAATAAAAAATGTATTAAATCAAACAAATCGCAACATCATCCTTTTTTGTCAGCCCATATATACCGCTTATCTCTGTTCCATACACCAGAGATTTCTTTTCACTCAGCACTACCTTCACAAACATTTCCAAAACAAAAAGAATCCTCAAAGAAAACAGCATTCTGTTTACTGGAATAGTTGCATATATTTTGATTTCTGTATCTGTGTGTGTCTCCGATTTCTTCTTAATACAGATCTTCGAATCACCATTAACATTCTGCTAGATACGTCCTACATTCTCCTGGTGCATAAGACATTATTCTAAAACTTTGATCCTTAACCCAACACTGGTGCACAAGTCTCACTGTTTATCCACAACTACCCTTTCTGTATGATCCCTCACTTTTTTTTTCCGCTCTTGCCTAATGTAAAACTGACAGTGGGGAAGAAATAGTAGCTTAGATTCTACAGGGCACTGAAACACATGCAACATTTCCTGTACTTCACAAGAAAACTTTATGTTGCACTGGGCAGAGGCAAGGAAACAGAATTCAAGATAATGCCACGCGTAAACTGAGGCACCCTGAGGTTTACTTGGTTTCATATGATTTTATTACATCTAATATGACCATAATTTTCATTATTTGCATTTTTGTAACTTAAGTAACTTATAGTAACGCAAGATATAAGATCCTTTCAGCTTTAGAGTGGCCTGTATTTAAAAAAAAACCAAAACTTTATTGCTTTCTTAGTCTTAGAAGACTGTGAACATTAATCTTTTTGAAGAAGTTACTTAACCAACAAAAAGGATCTATCCTTATACCCTCACATACTTACAGCTTTTCAACAAGTGGGACAGCTTCATCAGAATGCCTCATAAACAATGAAGGGACGGATTACTGGAAAAGAGCTTGAGATAATGAAAAATTATTCCTTTTGCTTATGAAAAATGGAGATTTGCCCAACATTAGATAGTTGGACTTTGAAAGTGTGACGAACTGAAGACAGATTTCCTGAATCTCTGTCTTAGGGCTTTAACCACAAATCTCTCTGCATGTGGACTGGCTATGAAGTGTCAGCATGACTGACTATAAGCTCCAGTACCTGATGCAGCTAAATATGTTATTTTTACAAGTCATACAGATAGGTGTTATTGACAATAACATGCAAACTGACAATTTTTATATGCCAAAATCAACTCGTGAATTTGTAGACTACTTTCCCTCTCCTGAATTAGATAGTCTTAAAGAAATCTGCTAACAGCAGCTATTTCTAGCGAAAATACATTAAGAATTCCAACACTTTTTCTTCTCTCACAGGTTACTGACGAAGGTAAGCACCCGAGATCTACCTCACTTTCATTAGCATTATAGGAGCGTTGGTCTAATACAGACCCACTTGTTCAGCAATCAGCTGGACTAGGTTCAAGTTGTGTGTTCCACAGCTTTCAGTTGACTTTTCTTGTCAAGAGCACACAGAATAAAACCAAAATTCTTCAAAGCTCTTTTTCTATTAGGGGGAATTACATAGCATGCAACGCTTTTCTCTGGTATTTGATCTCATTGGTTACATGCTGTCCTCTAAGACCTGGTCACAATGTCATTTGTCAAATACACGCTTCTCTTGCATGAAGTAATTCCCTTCTAAAGCTTCTCTGGTGGTCCTCAGTGGTCGCCTTCAGTGGCATCCTGGTTTCTAAATGTTCAGCAGAAACGTTAAGCCAAATCAATCCATATCAAAGCCTGCAATGATTTAATGATTCAACAGGAAAGCACTGGATGACCCACAAATTCTTTTACACTTCATTTTCTTCTTGGATAGTATATATCAAGACTAATATTTTAGTAATGGGAACTATTCTCCTGCACCGTATGAGTCCGATCTACAGCATCTAGTTTGAAAGGAAAGAAACCATAACTCAGATCCTCTATTTCAGTAACAAATATACCAAACCAAAAACTGCCAGCTACTTTCTTCTTTGACCAAATGAGTCCCTGGAAGAAAGAATTATGGGCAAGGAAAAGAAAAATCTTTCTTTTAGAAGAAATCTTGATTTTAGAACTCTGTTTTTCATGGAGGCACATGGAAATGGATCATTAAACAGTTAGGATGGAGCATGATGTTGAACTAAAACAGAAAATAAGCTCATAGCCAGAGTCCTCATTGCTCTGTAAGGAACTTTTCCCATACTCTTCTAATATCTTTTAGTTTGTGTGAGAAAACACCATTAAAAAATACTTTATGAGGCTCTCCAGCATGAGGTATGATCCCGTATTTCAGACAGCTTCCTTGATTAATAGTGGTAATTGAGAGGCAATTCTTCAGCACACATCCCAAGTTGCCGGTGCTCTGCCCTCAGCTCCTCCATATTCAGCACGTGCACGTACCTTACTAACAACAGGATCACAAGTGACACCAAAGGACAGTTTCCATTCTGTACCTCATGACCTTTGCTCTTCTAGTTCATGCCACCTTGATCATCCTTTTGGCTTATTTTCCTTAGGGTGACATAGTGGCACAAAAGAATCCGTCCCTTGCGCTCAAGACATCCTCCTGACTACATATGTTAAACAACCATCAAACTCCCATTTTAAATATTAAATGAGAAAAGAGTATTTTCAAATACCATATTTGCACACAGTGCACATTCCAAAACCTCTGAAAATACACCCTTCCTTGACAAGACAAACATACTGTTACATATTTGTCTCATCCTATGTCTCATTATGCATCCCCAATAACCTGCCAGCCTTGCTGAGATAATTCTAATTTAGAGGAAAAACAGGGAACAAAAAGCACTTTTCTACCACTTGTGTGAGAAGTGACAGGTCACCCCCTACACATTAAATATATGTACTTTTTTTTTCCTGTGTGCTCAGACAGAAGACATGATGAAAAGGAAGAACAACACCAGCAGCAAAGAAACACCATTACCTGAGAACCTCTGCCAGCCTCAGGTGACAAATTAGCAACTGCTAAACATCTAAATTGGACGAACCCAGCAGTAAATCATACTGGTGTGCTCCCCAAAAGAACTGGTCTAATACACCATATGAAAAATGGAAAACCTGTCAGTCAGAGCCTCAGGCTCTAAAGGAAACAGTCAGTATCACCAGGAACAACTTGATAGCAAGTTGTTGTGCAAATTTCCCACAATGTTTGACAGCAGAGATAGTCTAACTAGGATTTTCATTATGTTGCAAACTTGATACTTCTAAGACAAGAAAAGTCAAAATAAGGAAAGGAATGTTCTAACAATTTCCACAGAATAAAAATTCAAGAGAAAAAATTCAGGTCTACTAAACTAATTTTGTTTTCTATAACATCAAATTTCCCTTCTGGCAGTATTGAGATACTCAGTTTTTCAAGATGAAAAAATATAATTTCCTAGCATGCCAATTTTATTATTTTTAAAAATTTAAAACATATTATGATATCAAATCTAACATTACAAACTGAAATAAATATGTAAAAGTTATATATCAAACACACACATTTTAATAAACAAGTCCAGACAAAATCATTGAAATAAAATGTTTTATGATATCAAAACCATAGGTTTCTGAAATTAATTCAGAAAATTGTTGGACTCTCTCATTTCTAGTCTTATTATTGAGAAGTTACTAAAAGAAGCTGCTCCCACAAAACTCTATTGCACCAAAACAGCATTTTTATTTTTTATAGACACATCTGTTCCATTAAAAATATTTTAACCAGTTTTAGTCAGTCTGGAAACAGAGGAGTTAATGTAATCTGCTGAAACATGTTATGGAGCATGCAGAGGGTTTGAACAATTAGTTTCTGTGGCTGGGAAGCCTTGAATCTTCATTTCATGCCTAGAGTTTTGGTTCTACTCTCTGAATACCAACAGAATGATCAAGGTGTTGGTCCATCCTGTACATCTGGGACCTCAGGGGCTGAGAATGACCATGAGTCACACACTGAAAGCAGAGAGGCGACAAACCATAGAAAGGAAATATGTGCAAGGACTGAGACAAAAGGTCTCCTGAGCAAAGCCTGAGGTGGAACCAGGCCATTTCAAACCTGTATTGCTGCTTTCTCTGTCTCAATCTAATCAAGATGCAGCCTAAGTAGTAACATCAGCAGCACCTCTCTGTTCAGTAAATACTGAGCTACAGGCTAATTAATGCTTCCATCAAAGAAAAGTAACATTTACCTCTCCTTCTGCAGCTTGTCTGTGGAATAAATTACGTACCTCCAAGTCTAAACTTTGTCTGGTCTTTAAATATACTTGCCCAAAGATACTGCTAAATACTAACGCTGGCCTTGGTCTCAACAGCATTATCGCTGGGCAGCAGCCAAGGCTCCCGTGTCAGCCTGGCAGAGCTCTGACATTCAATATACTGATGCTCACCTTAGTTGATTTGGGAAAAACTTCTTTCACCAGAGGTGAATTCCACCACTGCAAGACAGTGCTAAGATACAGCGTGTGTGAGGATGGACATCAACATAACAGACCACGCGTGTATTTTGTTTTCCTGTGTGTGTTTATTATTATGCACATACATTTGGTTTTTTATTTAGCCCTATAATTTAATGTTTTCTTGACCCGACGACAGAAAGTTGCAGAATATTTGCCTGTACGTGAACACTTGGCAAGGCACGTTTTTCTAAATAAGACATTGTTCTATTCTCACAACTCACATAAAAGATCTCATACTATTGTGGACATTTAAAGAGTTATCCAGGAAAATACCTAACTACACAAAAATGTCTGCTTTAATTTATTGATTCATTTTGGACCATCATGGGAAACTTAGGGCCTAAAAATATCTTACCCATAGGCTTTATGTTCACATTTCATATGTACTGAGAATGACTGACTCTACTAGAGGCCCTTGGTACCTGTTGCTGATGTTTCTGTACTCGGTATTTTTCTTGGATTGGACTTGCAGCCAACTGGTTGTAATTGACCCTCTACTGGGACAAGTTAGGATAAGAACATATGCCTTTCCTTAAAAAAAGAGAGTGAGAAAAAGAGAAGGAGAAAGGGAGAAAGAGAAATATCAGCAGTATTTATTTTAAGTTGCCTTCATTTCCAACTTTTCTGGCAGAATGTCAAGCTTCTGTCATAACGCAGAACTCCATTTAAAAGCAGCTCCTGGAAAAAAAAAACTACACGAGGAACTGTACCTAACTAAAATGTAAAATGTAAGGATGGAGCAGCAGAATTATTTCTGCCCTGTAGGGTAGACAGTCCACCTAATATTGCCGTAAGACTTTGGCGTACGAAATGCCAGGCTGGCATTTCTCTTTAGGGCAGTCATTAGTCAATTTGTCATGCATCATCCAAACACGAATTACTAAATTATAACTGCAAATGTGAAAACCTCCAATGGTTCTTTACCTCAGGCCAACTATTTCTAGGCTAAACAAACTTGACACCAGGCTTCAGCAGCAATTGTAACAATTCCACCAGGATCTCAAGGGAATTACTGGCTGTACCATGTGAAAATATGCAAATTCAATCTAACTTTTAGTGTATGAAAAAGGGGCCTATTTTTACTAAACTTCTGCATGCAGAAAAGTATATTATAAACCAAAGCAAGAATCTGTTTACATTAGTATTTCTGCTACATGCTGTATGATAAGCTTCGGCGCATGTAAACGGAAACCACCACCATCTCATCTTCATTGATGAGCTCACACGCGCCCTTCGGTCTCATTTTTGGCATATAAAGCAAATATCCCTCTGAAATCAGCAGGCCAGTCCTAATGAAACTCAGCACTGCAGGTGTAAGCCTCCTAGGAATCATCTTTTTTTCTTTAGATGTGTAGAAGTTTACTACATTAAAAACTGCCATACCTTCACCTCTTCCTGCTACAGGAGTACTTATTAGCATCTTTACTAGTAACATATATCAACACTCCAGATTTTCAGACCCAAAGTTAAATATTAAGTTGCAAAACATTGAGTGATGAAATCTAGTCCCTCAGGTAAAACTTCTTCATTTGTCATTGAAATACTCCAACTTCTTTCATAAAATACCACAATAGGGAACAGCCTGCACAGCCATAGACTCCTGTAGTATCTTTAATAAACACAGATATTTGGTATCATTATTAGGCATTGCTTCCAAAAGACAACTCATCAAGTAGCTCAGTACCTCCTCATGCTACATTTGAACACTGATGCTACATCTGACAGATAATTTAACCTCTCTTAGTGGTGTCCACAGCTCCCACATCAAAAGCCACACATATCCTGATCAAGTGTTCATCCCTAAGACCAGCTTTGTTTGCAACATAGATATATGTCCTCAAAGGCACTGACCAGAGCACTAAAACCAGCACAGTTCTGCTTACAGAATTCACAGATTGGTGGGGGTTGGAAGGGACCTCTGGAGATCATATAGTCCAACCTCCCTGCTAAGACAGGTTCATCCAGAGCAGGTTGCACAGGATGGCGTCCAGGCCGGTTTGGAATCTCTCCAGAGAAGGAGACTCCACAATATCTCTGGGCAGCCTGTGCCAGGGCTTTGCCACCCTCAAAAGTCAAGAAGTTTTTTCCCCATGTTCAGGTGGAACTTCCTCTGTTCCAGTTCATGTCCATTGTCCTGTCACTGAGCACCACTGAGAAGAATCTGGCCCCATCCTCTTGACACCCGCCCTTTAGCTATTGATCAGCATTGATGAGATCCCCTCTCAGCCTGTTCTTCTCCAGCTGAACAGACCCAGGTCTCTCAGCCTTTCCTCAGCACAGAGATGCTCCAGTCCCCAAATCATCTTTGTAGCCCTTCGCTGGACTCCCTCCAGTAGCTTCTTGTCTCTCTTGAACTGGGGAGCCCAGAGCTGGACTCCAGATATGGCCTCAACAAGGCTGAGTAGAGGTGGAGGAGAACACCTCCCCTTGATCTGCTGACACTCTTAATGCACCCCAGGATACCACTGGCCTTCCTGACCACAAGGACACATCACTGGCTCATGGTTAACTTGTTAGCTTAGAAAACATCTGTTACAGCTGAACATAAACTACTGAAGCTAATGATACTGTCATACAGAGACTGGGTGACTTACATGGACTTATGACCAAAGAGAAGCTGTTTGTAACCCAACAGTTTCTAGCTGGATGAAAGTGGTTCTTAGATGGTAAATGGTTGTTGAGCAGCTGCTAGTCCAGATAGGCAAAACAAGGAAAAACCTTTCCCACAAGAGAAAAGCAGTGCTCATGTGCCAGAAACATGCTTCTTACTCCCCTGCTTGACTCGTGCACCTCAGGCCTTGCAGCCTTCCCGGTCTCTCGCTGCATTTCTGGGCCCATAGGAGCTGTAATGGACTTACAAGCTATGTAATTGCTGCGTGTCACTTCAGCAGCCACCACGCAGCCTCAGGGGTGAGGTACCATTAGACAACAACAGAGCATCTGTTCAGCTTTATTTTAATGCAGGAGCCAGTCATGGAAGAACCATCTTTCCTAATTGTTGGTATGAACGCGAGGATGGCATTAACATGGACAAAACGCCCATGAGCTACTCTGCCACACACAGCAGCGGGTACAGCTGGAATTTCTGGAAGCAGCCATGGGAAAACTGGCTCCAGCTGTCTCTTAGTCCCAGCTTAGGTCTTCACCCACCCACCACAGAGGGAATTGGTCCCTGACACACAGAGAGTCCTGCAGAGAAATTCCTGTATTCTGGAAAACACATAGGCACTTTCCACAAGGAAGAAAAAAAGATATTAATCTCACACTCCACTTTTTACACTGTTGGCAGGTGAGGATAATCTGAAAAAAGTTAAATTATGCAGACTGAGAAGAATTTTCTCTCCTCCTCTCTGTTTCTTTTTCTAAGGCAGAAACTTAACCCCTTCTGTGGATTTAATGTCATAATTTGTCACAGCCAGGACATTTATAGGAATCATCAAGAAATATCAGAAGACACTGTTTAAGTACAAGTCTAATTACTCCAATCTTTTTCTATTTTTTTCCCTTTTCTTCTTTTTGTTTCCTTTGCATAGATCCACTGAATCCCATCTCTCAGTCCAGGCAAAAGCTGACAGTCGCATGACAAGGAATGTTTCCCTTTGTAAAAGCCTACTTCCTCTCTGTGCAGTTTTAGCCTAATTGAAATGTTTCCTATTAAGCTCAATCAAGGCAGCAATTATCTAATTACTATGGTTTTCCAGTCAAAAATTGTACAACCAAGCATATTAGAGGGCTGCATACATATTTATTATTGTTTTTATATGTCCCTGTTTGGGTTTAAGCAACAATCAAACATTTTTACAGCGCTTTTTACTGACCCTAAGTCAGTTCGCTACTATTTTCCCCTACAAAGAATTGTGCAGGTCACAAAAACCACTCCTGTGCCCCCTACCAGTGCTGCAGTAGGTAGATGGAATTTCAGAATCAAGTTACTCCAACATAAAATGGCAAAGAGAAAAGGAGGTTACAAACAAACCCATTTCATGTCAACAGGCCTCACATGAATAAGTTTGCAAAGCTGAAGTGGTCCAAGGGGACATTTCGGCCTCTTAAATACACCATACTTATGATGCAACTTGTTTTTAAAAGAAGAGCTCAAGTGAAGAGGAATTTTACAAGACCTCCATAAAAACACACCTTCCGTATGTCTAGACGTATTCTTTAGAAAGATCCCCAAAATCAAGAGTATCAATGCTGCAGGAGATCTATATTCTTGTGGCAGTTAATTAATTGCATGTCTTATTTAAGGAGCCATGAGGTCAATGATTAATTTTTTATTAAAGTACAACAGAAATTGTACTACATACATGTACACCATGCCAGTTTTGGTTGGCTTCCTAGATCTTGCTCTATATGTAGAGTCTTATAATTTTGTTATTTCTCTGAATAAACACATTTGTTAGATAAATTATTTTTTAACTACTTAAAAAGCTTTTTAATGCATGAGACTGTTTCATTGCTCTTAAAGGCAGGAACAGAATTGTATTACAATATCATCACACAATGTGTATGCCATGCAATACTTTCTAGCTGGAATTAATTTTATTGATGCAAGCTATCTTTTCAGAACTGACTTATGATTTTGGATACCACAGTTCCTACACTCATAACCCAATATATCATGTGGTAACAGATTCAGAACAGTGTTGAGCAACCATCCATTGACACCCAGACCTCTTTCCCTAGCCCAGTTCAAGAACCTGAGATATAAAAAGAACTGCAGCAATGAGTCTACGTCCCCTTTAAGGGCACTCAAATTTCATCATTTTGATCACAAGCACTTAAAGCTCCACTTGAAGCCTTGAAAGTTCTTCCTAGGTCCAAAGTAATCTTGTTCTAACTGAGCCTTCTTATAGTGGTCCTTCCAACACATATATGGCTATGAAAGCACAGTACTTCTCCAGTAGCTTTAAGCTGGTTGGATTTCATACAGTAGTCTCTTTTCTGTGAGATAGATTATAGTAGAAACACAGCCACAGAAAACTTCTGCCCTGTGTTGCAGAAATGCCAGTTTTGAGTCTTTGCATAAGACCTCCTGCAGTCTATGACACAGACAGCCAACAGATGCCCTTTGACTTCATCTGGCCCATAAGCAGAAGGGAAAGTCTTCTCATAACACTTAACAGTGTCAGAATAAAAGGACTGGACACGCTAGCTAAACCCTTGCTATTTCCCTCAAAAGATACGTGTGAGAGCAAGAGACCCACCTCACACTCTCACTTTCATGCCAGTTAGTTCCTGCTGAGCAACACTTAGAGAGTCAAGGCCTTTTCTGCTCCTCACATCACCCACCAGTGAGTAGGCTGGGGATGCACAAGGAATTGGGAGGGGACACAACAGGTCAGGACAGCTGACCCCAACTGACCAAAGGGATATTCCAGACCATATGACATCATGCTCAGCATATAAAGCTGGGGCAAGAGGGAAGAAGGAAGGGGGAATGTTTGGAGTGATGTTTCTCTTCCCAAGTAATGGTTACATGTGATGGAGTCCGGTTTTCCTGGCAATGGCTGAACACCTGCCTGCCCATGGGAAGGGGTGAATGAATTCCTTGGTTTGCTTCATTTACTAAATGGTCTTTAGTTCAATCCATGTGCTCTCTCGCTTTCACCCTTCCGATTCTCTCCCCCATCCCACTGGGGGAGTGAGCAAGTGGCTAGGTGGGGCTTGGTTGCAGCAAGAAAGCTGGAGGGACACAAGGATTTGGGAGGGGACACAGTCAGGTCAGCTGACCCAAACTGGCCAAAGGGTTTTTCCATACCATATGTCGTCATGTCCAGTATATTAACCCCAGAAGAAGCTGGCTGGGAACTGCTGCTCAGAAACTGAGCATTGGTCAGCAATTGGTGAGTAACTGCATTGTGCATCACTTGTTTTGTATATTTTTATCATTATTAATACCATTATTATTATTATTTTCTTCCTTTCCTGTCTTATTGTCTTCATCTCAACCCAGGGGCTTTATTTTTTTTTTCCTCTTTCTTATTCTCTCCCCATCCTACTGGGGACAGGGAAGGCATAAGCAAGCGGCTGCGTGGTGCTTAGTTGCTGTCTGTGGTTAAGTCACACCACCACCAAAGATGAGAACTCAGTACTTCAAGTTACTTTATCAGTAAAGACTCCTTAAGAGTTATGGCAGTATTTAATAATTTTAAAAAGGAGGAAGTACCAAAAAACCAAACGTTTCATGAAAACAAAATTAGACAAAATCCTCCTATTAAAACTTATCAGTTAGGCTGTAAGAATTAATGTTACAGAGCATGATGCTAGAATTACGACTGTATTATCCCCCACACATAAGACTCTACATGTACACAGGTTTAGAACACACACAGGCAGCGGGTCTGGAAACACTTAGCAGTGACAGCCTGTGCTAGTGTCTAGGAAACCTACCTTTAACTTCTAGAGCCAGGACATCTGGGACAAAACTAGAACTAAATGACATTCATCCCATGGCTGCCCTTTTTTAGCTTGCAGGCCATAATACTTTTTTTGTCACAATGTTATGAACCGATCCTGTTGTCTACTTTTTAAACTGAAAATGTTTGTTGTTAGTAGAAAGGATAATATCACAGGAAAAAAATTTCAGACTTATGTCATCATAATTAGGATGTAAGGGGATACAGTATTTCATAAATTCATGAAATGCAGTTATTTTCCCCACCACCTGACTGTGATGTTGCTTCATACACATTATCAACAAAAATACAGCTGTCTGAGTTTCTGGAAGACAGATGTATAAAGCACACACTCACACCCCATATACATGGAGGTAACATCCATGCGAAAAATTGGAGAGGTATGTGGTACCCATGACCACATCACCTGCCCACTAATCCAGCTCCCTGGGAGCTGTTGTAACATTCCAAACTCCCGAGCAGCTTCAAACAGCTGCCACTGGAATAAAAAATAAAGGAAGGAAAATAGCCTCAAACCTCCAAATGACAGTGAAATGCTTCTCCTTTTCCTACCTCTCCACAAAAAGTTCCCTGAAAATAAACCATGAACCACCCCCATCTGAACTGCAAGATAAACGAAGCCAATTTTGAACTTCTGCCTGTAGAAATGGTGCAGCTCCAAAATCCAGCCCTTTCTCGAATGAAGTTTAACATCAGGGTGTTATTGACTAAAAAGACAGTCTAGTAACTGCAGCTATGACGAGCAGCTCCAATTTTAAAAAGCATTGAAAGATTTAGAATTCCCAATATCCCGATGCAATGATTGCTACAACCTTAAGAATGCATACAAAGGAAAAAAAAGAAATGGTCTAGCTGCACAGAGGAGATTTTAATCAAAACTCAGAAAAACACCAAACAACTATGAGATTATAATATAACAACACTAAGGGGAAAACTACTGTAAATTAAACCAAGAATACAATCCACATCATCCTTTATACTGCAAGAGAAGGCCATTCTTCATCTCTAGCTTTACTAGGGCTTGTCAGTGACAGCACATTTCTTGTTGCCACCACTGATAATAATCTGGATAGCACAGAATGGGATCAGATCCCTAAGTTAGACTCCAGAAGATTTCCTAGACGACATGACCAATGACATATAAATGCTTCTGCTCACAAAATACTCTCTGGCATCACTGTAGTCCCCTGCATACACAAACAAGTCTGTTTGTGGAGCAAGTACACCTCAGCTTTATTCAGCTCTGGTTCATACATGATATGTTACTAATAAGAACTTTTGATAGCAGTGGTTACTCTCTCAAATCTACCCAGTAATACCAAGTCCTGCAAACAGCTTATATATAGAACATAATGACATGAGGAACACTGTTAAGTATTTAACTTCAGAAGGTAGATGCTCCAGCAGAGAAGACATCTGCCTAGCATCTTGGTATGGAGAATTATTTTCGTAGCTTTTTGTTCTTCTATCAATAAGCTATATGGACAATTTAAAACACATCCTACATTTTTGAAGTACAATTTTTTTTTCCACAGCTAGGGTTGTCAAACACTGCAATGGGCTGCCAAGATGGGCTGTGGAATCTCTACACCCAGAGATATGACAACTCGACTGGACTTGGCCTGAGCAGTTCGATCTAACTTTGACCCCCTTTAAGCTGAACCAGATGACCTCTAGAAGTCCCTTAGCACTTACATGGCTGTTTTGTTCCAGTAATATTTGTAGCAGCAGTAACATTAGAGTCTACAAGACAAAAAGCTCCATGTGAATACATACTCTAAGTAAAAGGCCTCAATTTTCATTTACTTCTGCTAAGACTTGTCTTATTGAAAGGGATCTACCATGACTAAGAGATACTGTAATTGGAAATCCATTCTATCTCATTTAACAATTTAAATGATACATTTGAATGTGGATAAATTAATGACATTTAAAGAGTTCAATTTGAATGTAAAGATTGCTTGGATATATTAAGTAAATCTGACACCTTTTCAAAAGAAAAAAACTTTGAAAAAATATAGAAGATCTGAAAAATTGTATTGGGTAAGTTTTTTTGAATGGTTTTGGTGGATATAGTACAAAGCCAGAAAGAAAAATGCAACTAAGAGCATATGACAGCTCTGTATTCTATTCTGATTACAATGACATCAATCCTAAGTAATTAGTAAACCAGCTAATTAAGAATTCTATTTTCATGACATGTTAATACCTAAGAGAATTTTGACAGTTAATACTTATAGCTATAGGAGAGCAAAACAAAAAAATTTCTTCATACTGCAGAGAAAATAAAAAAATATTAAAAATAGGTACTGCTTATTAATTTTTCCTGAGGCAAATAAAATCTAAAGGTAGAAATGTTAAGAGCAGAGAGGGAGAGGACTAGGAGAATTAAAATCCTTGAAATCTTTAAATCATTGCAAAGTCAATAAGGCCAGTGGGGATTGAGAACATTACAGAAGTCCCAACTGCACACATAAAATAAAAGAATGGGTAAAACATATGTAAAACGTGAACATTTCTACATTAAAAAGAACAGTGCTTCAACTATTATTGCTCTGATTAGCAAACCGCTTGCTCTAAGAACAGTGAAGGCTGAAAAGCACGATCTGTACAATTTACCTCACTGATTCTCAAGAAAAACATGATGTCAGGATCCTGATGGTAGGTGGTCTTTGAAGGCAGTATGTTGATTTCGTGTAGCGCGGATTCGATTTAAAGTGTACGTGGAAATGGACAATGCGCATCCAAAGCACAGACCACAATATATTACCTTTGTACACAGATCTGTAACAGTACAAATTCCTCCAAATTAAAGGTTAAACTGCTCCCAGAGGAGGAGCAGTCTAGCCAGCCCCACAGCAGTGTAATCACATTACAGACCCCAGAGGCAGTTAGAAGCCATCGGGACAACTGCCTTTGGACTCTACCGTAGAGTTAGACGCAGCTGCCAGTAGCTGATTTTCCACAAGCAAGAATCTGTTTTTAAAAACAGCTCTAATCCATTTTGCAGCGAGCACCACAGCCTAAACAGTGAGATGAGGCAGGAAATGGTCAAAGTCTAGCCGCCTTATTCACAGGGAACTCATGTTTCCCGTGTTCTCGCTAATAAATATTCACCCAGTGTAGTCTTCCTTTTTTGACATTTCATGGCCCACTATTGTACCACTTTTGAGACAGTAGGATATGGAAATTTATTTCTGATTGTTATTTCTTTTTCTTTTTTACTTTAGCCCAGTTTGGAATTTTGCATTAAACGATCATTAGACAAAGAGAGAAATAAGTTGGCTCTTCCTCTTGCATTAGTTTAACTAAATTCAGGCTTGTTTGTGTACATTTCCCTTCTTGCATTCCTGGCAACACAACACCCACTCTGAGCAGCAAGGATGAAGGAGGACCCTCTACTGGTACAGCTACTCTCTAGGACACAGCAGTAGGGAACTCATCTAGACATGAGAAAGCTGGGAATTAATCCCTTCAGGCTGGAGGGAATTCAAATCACATCTCCTACTTTTTGTGCTTGTCAATAGCAATTACACTACAAAGAGCATAGCTGTATCCTGCTCTCAGGAGAGACATTTGCAGTTTGGATCCCAGCTGGGCAAAGCACACTGTGCAACTCAAACACACATCTCAGCTGTAAAGAGGATGAAGAATCCCCAAAACAATTGTGCTGTTCTGTACTGACTCTCCCTTCAGATACTCCTAATTCTCTCCATTGACTGCCCCAGCTGCTTAACTATCACAACTCTACACTCTTCTGATACCTGGACACCCAGTTTTTAAGTATTGTCTTCAACTTGAAGGCATCAGGTAGGTGTTCTGAACATCTTCCAATTAGGCTAAGGCTGAGATGCTGTTTCTGTGTCACCCTCTAACTTGATGTTAGCTGCCCATGCCTGGTTCCAGCTGTAGTGCATGAGAACACAGTGAGTCTAACAGCAAGACTTGCTAGAAACACGCCTCAAAGGAAGAGGGAGAGAAACAGTACTTTGTGGTAACAGCACCATACAAAATAACCATAAACAGCACATGGCTACTTCATTCTCAGTCTATTCCTGAATCTCAGTCTGCTCCTGAGGTAAATGCATGCTGTAGTTCAACTTCTGGAAGTCAAATAATTAAAGAGAACTTTCAGTCTAGCCCTGACAAGCTCCTTCCAAAGATCTAGAAACTCAGTTCAAAAGAAACTGCCACAGAATGTTTTCTCTAGTGGCTTTTCATTCAGCTCGGCATAGCAGTAATCTTTTCTGTCCAATTGTTCCTCAGCTAAAAGCACACCCTTTCCTCAACTGCCAGCTTATTCATTTAGTGAAGAGACAAACAGCCAACATATCACACTTTCCAACTTGCTTACAACCCAGTCTTACAACACCTCCTCCTCCAACAAGGGGAATCATTACCAGGGTTCAGTACAAAGTCATATTTTCTTTAGATTTAGTCTCAGCATGAATATTTGTCTGCTAATGCAATAATTGCCAAAGCATATTAAAAAGGGATAACTGAAAAAGTACACATATGAAGTAACTGATGACGTAAAGAAGCTTAACAATTAATTCCCTTTTCAGGCACTAAATACATGTCCCCAATGTTATACACTCTCATATAGCTTCATATACATCTACTAAAAAATGTTATTTATAATAGCCTTTCACAAAGGTGTGAAGGATGGGTCCAATTATGCCAGACCTTGAGAACTCACAATTCCAATTAATTTTAATGAGAGCTGAAGGTATTCTGAATGTCCACCCCAGTTGCTAGTTAAGTAGTGACCTCACAGTCACACTGGAATTTTTGAATCCTAGTAAAATTATGTAAAGAGACATACGCAGCACTAAAGTGAAGTAGGTAGGTTCACCATATTTTTAATTCACTGTTACAAATGTCCACTTTCCCTTTCTCTCATTACATCTGATCCTTCTCTATCACTTTCCCCTCCCTGTTTTCTTCTTCTGCAGCAACCAAAGAAGAAAAGAGCTGCCCAGCTCCTACACACTCACACTAAAAACCTCAAATGTTTCCCTTTGCGTCATTTCAGATGCTCCGCTCTCTACACAATACTGTGGACTGTGACCTAAGTTTTGGGAACGTGCCGGTACAAGAAAGTTGCACGTTTTGGGGGGGATAAGGGAAGAATATTTCCTACTGAGACAATTTATCAGAAAATGCAATCAGTTTCCCACCCTCCCAGCAGGATTACAAACAGAGGCATATTTGGATTTGGCCACTAAGAATTAGAAATCTAATATTAAAAGTACAGTAACAGAACATAGAGTTTCTCAAAAGCTGCCATTTATACATTGCAAAAATAGGCTAAGTAGACTGTAAATGAGATTTTCACCTACATTTCTATGGAAAAGGGTAATACTGAAGCCTTCAGACTATTTCTTGCCTCTCCTACAGCTGGAAATAGTGAGAAGAACTGTAAACTGAGTTTTGACAGGGACAGACTGAGGGCATCTGCCTCAAATTATGTTGGGAGCAACTGTTACATAGTATGCTTGTACTTAAACAGATGAATTTCTGTGCACTGCCAAGATTATGATTTCTAGTCTGCCTCAGTCTCTACCTCTATTTCTTTTTGGCTGTAAGCAAGGCAGGAGCAGCGATGCTATATGACTTTCCTAGAGAAATAAAAAGGGCCCAGGCATACAGTCCAGTTATCTCGATTCATAATGCATTGGCCGAACCACGGTAACTGCCTTTGTACCCATTGTGAGTCCTAGGAATACATGTTTCTTTGATTTAAAGGCCAAACTATTGACGGAAGGCTAAACTGTAAAGCAGTAATAAAGTGTTCTTAACACTGAGCTTCCAAAGTCTGCGCTAGAATCAAAAATGAGGATCACTAGCTCCTCATTCTGCACATTGGTCATTAAGCCGCGTGTGGAGCAATACTAAGGAATAGACCACGCTCCTATTTGCTTCTCCCAACACTCCGATATGATCTTCCAAGAGCTGATGAGGACACAGTAAAGTGAGCCAAAATTACTCTGTAGTAAACAGAGGTTAACTTACTGTTTTGGATCTGTCTCATAGACTTACTCATGTGTTTAGCTTTAAAAGAATGAGTAGGCCTACCAGGGCTAGTGGGGCGACTTAAGTGTGTAAGATTCTCCAAAATCACTAGCTTACTTCCCTTGCACTGAGGAAGCCTTAAAACTCTTATTTATCACATGGGGTGAAACTTATCTCATCTACCACCTTCAGTAAAACATCAGGCAAGTGGTCTAAGGAAACAATTTCCCAGTCAACCAGGATAGATAAAAGCTCTGTGGGAGAACATCTGTCCCCATTTCAGATACCAATCTTAGGACAGTTTTGGACAAGATACCTCTCACAGTACACCTTATTGACGCAGGAAGCTGAGATAACTAGCTTAGACTAGACACTGAAGTTAAACAGGGCTAAAATTAAGACCACCTTCAGAAGCTGGAACCATGTGTGAAAGCTTCAAGACATAAAATTGGCCACTGAATGCAAGGTTACATTGATCTCCTCAAGAGAGCCAGAGAAAACGCAGTGGAGCTAAAACAAACAACTACCAAAACAATTCTTTGTTGATGTTTTGGGTCTATTTTCTATTTTTGAAAACAAAGTGCATGTGAAGTCAGGAATTCATCAACAAGAACCGTGCAGACATATATACAAAGGTATCACATGCATATTTTGTTAATGTATATTTTCACTTCTTGCAATAACTAGAAACAAACACAGGTCTGCTACTCTAGGAACATTCATCCCCAAAGAAGTATGACTGAAGCACAATTGTTTTAGATGAAGCCAAACTGCATGTTAAGAGACAGCACATTCTTTTTAGTCCATTGTCATTACTAAAAAAGGGATAGGTAGAGGAATATTGAAAAGAAAAAGTATTGATATACTTGACAGGCAATTAAGAATTCATCTGAGGGACTTCAAAGTAGCATGTAATTAGAAATTCAGTGCTATAATGCAGACAAATCCAAAAGAAATTCAGGTTTCTCAAAAAACTTTGGAAAATTAATGACTTCCCCATTAGTACTTAATAGATACAAATAATATTTATGTGGAATAATACTTGTTAATGTAGGCATGCACATATACCATTGCATTAATTTTAATACTATTATCACAGCACAATACTAGAGATTAACTACAAACATGACCTCCACAATAAAAAACTAGACAATCTGAGAACTCTATTTTAATCTGATTGTTTTAAATCAAACATTCATTTGAGAAAACTTAGGAACAGAAGCATATCATAGCACTGATATGCCATAGCAAGAGAACCATGACCTTTATGCAGAACATTTTCTCAATCAGAACAGTTTCTTTCAACATCAGCAGAAAAATTTTCAGAGTAACGAGAGTTTAATTTTTTTTCCTCGCCTTCTCTCAAAGTCCCGTTTTCCTTTATCAGGTCTCAAGGAAAGAAGGAGAGAAAGAGGAACCCACACTCAAAGTATTACACTGAAACCAAGAAAGTGCAGTGGTGATGAGGGCAGGTTTCACAAAGTCTTTTTTTCCACTGCTTCTGTCTCCTCAGCTCTGTTAAAAGAACCCCTAACAAATTTCAGCAATGGCAGAGCAGATGGGACTGCATCCAGAAGACATGCACAAGTCTGTTTATTACTATCGTATATATATAGAAAGGCACATAAGGAAATCAAATATTTATTTGCTCATCATACTTTAGGAACATTTAGAAGATAAAATATACCAAAATACATGGCATACTACCCATCTTAAAGTGCTTGTTTTAACCTACTAGTCTTCTGTTCACCATAAGAACCTCACTGTGGCAACATACAGAGACATTATTAGTGTTACGAGGATTTTAATTGTTAAAGAAATATACTGTTAGACTACATTACAATGAAGATAATTTTTCAAATCCTTAAGTGACTCTCACACTCATGAGTTAGAGTATCAGACAATGATCTAGTTCAACAGCTCAGCCAGCTCTTGTCATGCTCCTTGACAAGCCAAAGAGTTGGCATTCTCCACACTGTAAAGTATTTAAATTTTGAAAGAAATCAGAGTAATTCTTTCTCAGAATTATCACCTCAGTCCTTTTATTCTCATCTGAGCAGGAACACACTTGCAGAAATGAAAAACTTCTGTGCTGATTTAAAAAGGAAAAAAAGAAGCCAGAATACTGGAATTTGGAAAGGTTGCTATTAACTAACCTTTCAACTCAAAGTACATTCTCAAAAAAACTATGAGAAAAAACCTATAATAGAGAAGCAAAAGCAATTCACTTATACTGATCAAGACACCACAGCTCAATCTTCCACTACTTTCCAGCCTGGAGAACATCCAAGAAAGGAGAATTGCAGGAGCTCAGTGCTTCCTTGCCTACAGCTATATCCAAGAGTCCTCAGCACAGAACACAAAGCGAGCTGCCTTTTCCAAATAATTTGTATCATTCAGCTAAGTGTGAGGTTGAATATTTACCACAAACTCCATCTCTTCCTTCTTGGCTAGGGAGCAGGTGGATTACCACCTTGCAGGTCAGAATTTGGCTGCCTTCCCTTTGCTTGCTACTATTCTATCTTTTTATACTGTAGCCTTATTCCATTTCTCTGGATACCCCGATACTACAGTAATATCATTTGAAATCAATGGGAAAACAACATCTATGATTAAGTATAGTTGACCTACTGTTACACAGTTAAAAAAAATTAAAACCTTGTTGGGCATAGAGGTCTTCAGCACCAGACTTCAGCCTGTGATGTGATAGACAAAGGAGCTGTAAATCTCTGCCTGTCTTTGGTTGGTGTCCAACTGGAAATTGATGTCCCGCCATTTTTCTTTAAAGCTTGGGTATAACTCCAGAATCCTGGCCAAAAATTTCCTTTTTCAATAAAATAGGATCTAAATACATCTAAAGTGAGAAAGCTACAACCAACCTTATGGTAGGTGTCACATTTGCCTACTCACTGCACCACCAGTAACCAAAAATGCTACTTTGTAAAAGACCTTTTTATTCCTCAGTATTGAAAAAACAATATATAAACCCATTTTTAATATGCATGTATATATAAAATCAATTTTGAACCTATGCATTTGTTTTGGTGGGTCCCTTAATGTATAAGCAGTAAAAGTGATAGAAATGTTTTACATTCCCTGTTCCTTATAGAAATGGATTGGGAAAGCTGTTTCCAATACTTTGCCAGTGTACATTTTAATAAGGAAAAATAACTGCTGATTATTATGAAACAATGAGCCACATTTCAACTAATCCAGCCAATCAGTAGAAAGGATTTGAGGCCTTCTGGTTTATATTTGCGTGCAAACAGCTGTATTTCATTTTTTAGCCTCTTTGTTTTCCAAAGCTTTTTAACTTTGTCAGATAAATCCCTGTTGTCATGGTGGCCAACACTAGCAAAATTAGGGTGGAGGAAGGGAGAGAGTCATAGGCGAATAGAAAGGCTCTTGACTGAAGTTTGTAAAAAAAACCCCAAAAAATAAACAAAAAACCCAAACATGTATAATATGAACAGTTCATCTATAGGTAAAATATCAACTCTGGAATATATTACTTAGGATGGTACATATTGGTTAGCATAGAGATCTCTAACACAACACTCACTGCTAAAAGATAGTATAAAAAATACTGTACATATCATACAAACTTGACATCATAAAATTCCTAACTTCCTGATTTTGATAACAATTTATAACTTCCTTGGGAAGCTGTTTGGATTTGTTCTAATAAAGCAGTGGGGGAAGAATGAACATTGCAAGAAGTCCAGTTGAGAACATGCAGTTCTTAAAAATTAAAACTAATAATTTCATGATTTTGTAACAGTTTATTGCCTCTTTTGAGACTCGCTTTAAGATTTAATAAGTTTGTTGCACTATAAAAATCTGAGTAGAATTTCAGCAGGGTCAAAAAGTCTAATCGAGCTGGCACTGCAAATTAAAATGAGCTTGGTGTTCTAGTTCAGACCCCCTGGGACAGAAGTTAATGTCACAGAACTACTGTCCACAGAGTGTAATGGTTTAAGTGCTCCGTATTCCATGGACTCCATGCATGTGGCTGGCTTGATTGAGTCTATATTTTCTTATTATGGGAAACTTTGATCAGGGAAGATCCAAGAAATAATTGCAAGACTCAGCTGACAGCCTAAAAGAGTACATGAGGTTAGGCAACAGCCAGAAGTCTAAGCAGAGAGGGGCTTCATGGTAAAGAAGTCATTTAGTGCATGAACGCATCTGTGCTTTCAATCTCTTTCCAAAGAGCAGCCACTTCCAAGGACATGGAGAACATCCAAAAGAAAACCCCAGCATTTAAACTCTGAGGCTTGCTCGGAACTGACATGCGAAAGCTATGTCTAGAAGTCAAACACAGAGAGCAGTTAAAGTAACCTTTTGAATTTTCTCTCTCTGATATGGCCCAAGTTGACCCTCAAATTCCATGGGATGTTTTGCTACAAACTAATCAGAAATGCAAAATGTACTTGTTCAAAATTGTTTATGTACTATGTAAAATTGATTTTTTTCCGCCCCTTAATACTAAAATTTGGTCCATCTGTTGAGAAAACAAAATATTCTAAATATATACAAAGAGTAGAACCACTTCATTCCACTCGCTATATCCTGTGGTAGATGCATTTTCATCAGTATGTTTGTCTTGCAGACAAAATGAATATCAGATGGTGGTTTTGAAAGAGGGCAGACCTAACATGAGGTGATTAGTTTCAAAACCAGATTTTTATTCTTGATAAATTATTACCAAATACAATCATCTGTTGATTGAGGATATAAAACAGATTGGTCATACCATAACCCACAGGTTAAATGAAAAACGGAAAGAATAAGTTTATTTAGCATAGTCTTGCATTAAGTTCCCAAGCAGTGCAAATCTAAGGCAAATAATCAGATTTCCAATTTAAAGATATACATTTGTTAAATCAAACATTTGAGGTCATCTATTGCTCCATTGGCTATTCTATTGACACGGCACACTACTTATGTACATGACTTTTTTTTTTTTTTAACACATGTACCTAAACATATTATTTCAACTCACAGCTCATGATTAATGCACTTTGTCCAAGATTTATCAACTGGAATTTCCATTGGCATTTTATTCAATTAAAATCCATAATCTGTTCCATTTGCTGACTATTTGTGAAGAATTCTGAAAAATGCTGGCCTACAAAAAGAAATTCTAGTTAAGTACTACAGAGAAAAAGTATTCTTAAAGGAGTAGGAATCCTAGGAAAAAAGGAGCTTTGACTTAAAAGCAACTCATAGCAATACTTGCCAAGTAGATCTTATTGAAATGGTGGCACAATTAATTATGCGCTTCCGGAAGAATTCATACTCCTTGAAAACAACCTTCTTTTATCTTAAAATCAATTATAGCTGTATTGTGTTTAACATGAAGATGAAAAAGAGAATGTGACTCCAAGTTTCACCAATATTCACTTCCACCTGACTAAAAATAACGACTTTTAAAACACATTTTCATTGTACTCTATGACATGTGCTCATCTAGGCAAAGTTTCCTGCATAAAGGTTCTCATTAAAATGATACAACTACAGCTATGCATATAAGCATCCCAAGTTTAGTAGTAAGTGACAAGCACAGAAAATGAAATCACAGAAATTTCCCATTTTTGGAAACAGCTCGGTGACAAAGTTTTTAAATCAAAGCTACCAGCTAGAAGCCTTCACCTTCTTTATAGGGACCATGCTCTATTAACTGGCAGTCTTCTACCAACCGTAAACCTTATTGAGTTCTTCTATTAAAGCTTCTAAATATCATTTACTCTTTACTCTTTAGACCTTTAAAATAATTTTTAATTTGTGCTATCCCAATTCTCCATGATATTGTTATCTTGTCCCATTTTGTTCAATGGTTCTACTTTTTCATTGCAGACTTTTCCAGATGGGAATAAATGAGGATCCTTAAGAACTTTATCATGGTTTTTAGCCAGTGGAATCTAAATATTTCTCATAGTGCCTTTTGAGGGTCTTTTTTTCATTCCAAGTGCTATTATTTAGGATTTAATATAATTGATGCTTAAGCCAAGACTTCTCTAAATAGCATCATTGCTTCATAAGGCATGAGGCACACTGAAGTAAAGGGATCAGCAATCATCATGAGAACATCATTCATATGAAGTTTAATTCTTCTCCCTCCCCATCAACCATCTGAAATTATTCTCCCGTTGAGGCTTTTCTCCTCTACCCCCAATTTTTTGCATGCAAGAGGCTCCATGGTCATAAAATTGAGTGTGGGCATTCCTGTCAAATGAACAGGGACTGAATCATTCATGGTCTCTTTAACAAAGAGTATGTTTATATATGAAGTTTTAAGCAGTGTGCAGGAGAGCACCTAGATGATTATTACTGGTTTTAACAGCTATATTACGCAACAGTAACAGTAAAATCATACAATCAGATTCATGTCAGACAGGAAAGGTGGAATGAACAGCATCACTGGGAAAACTCTAAAAAAGCAAGACTGCATAAACAGGGAAAATTTTCAAGTGTATATATATGTAGACATCAAACAAGAGCAGCTACAAGATCCCATATCAGACTTGGGCAGTACTAGGTAAAGCACGCAGAAACCTGTTCCTCAAAAGTGCCAAAACACACGCTATGAAACTGCCTTCATTTTGCAGAATCCACATCAAGCCACCATTCCATAGTGGGGTCCATCATTTACCAATTAATTGTGTGACACAACAAAGCTTTCACCCGTTCCCTTATTCTTGCTTCAAGGACTGCAGTGCAACATCAAATGATTTTCTGAATACTTTTGCAGGTCTTTTCTTACTATAGTCACAGAAGGGATTTTAACAAAGTGCTGTCACCCTCTACACATTTACAGCCTTACAAGAAGTGTGCACATATTCATAAAAGCCAAAAATTCTGCAATGTCAATGTCTGACAAGTCATACCAGTCAAGCAGAAGCTCAGTGAGTATTGCTCAGCATTTACTGTCTAGAAGAACAGTGTTCTTTCACTGAAACGGATCTGCTCGGAGACATAGTTCAGTTCCTATTCACAGGAGCTGGAAACTAGTCCATGGACTCAATTTGTGATTTTTCCTGTAGAGTCACTACTTAATGTCTGCAGGAATTTCCATCTTCACATGAGCATCAATGAGCAGTTTAAATAACGGTACACCAGTGTTTTTTATTCTCCACCCACCCTCCACTGCCACCTCAGTTTAGTGTTGAGTAGGGCATTATCTTAGCCCGTAACTTTCACAAAACTTAACTATCATTGCTACAGAGACAAACTTGACCATGCTTAAATTTACAAACCCTTCACTTGATCACAACATTACATAGCTCCTGAGGATCATAAAGTAGCTCTGGCATAGAGCTGTCATTAAGAAACAAAGACAAATTGCAGCTCCACTAACCAAACAACATGCTGTCAGTGGGCTCAGCTGTGACAACAGAAATGTTTGTCTTCTCCTTTTCCACTGAGTCTGAGAGCCAAGAGAATGCTCAGTCACCACTGTGGATGCTCCCACAAAAGATCACTTTCCAACTTTTCCTCTTTGATTTTTTTATGCCTTTTTTTTTTTTTTAAACACTCAAGACAGCCTTTATTTGATCCTTAAGGTGAGCAACTGGTGAAGTCTGCACCTGCCTCACTGATAAAGTGAGATTCTGTCATATGTGACTAAAGATGTGCAGGTTTTTCTGCCAGGGGTGAAAGGATGCAAGAAAAATAAATTTCTCTACACATGAAAATGTACAGCAATAACATGGAAGTGTTTCTTACTACAGGTAACATCACTGAAACTTTGACCCTTTCTTTATTCTCTAACCTTAGTGGAGCGTGTCCACATTTCTCTAAAAAGGAGATTTCTGTGAGTCTTGCTGTATCAGATCAAATGTTTTATGGCCTTCCCTGAATAAAAAAAAAATATCAAAAGCAAAGTCCATTTTCTCAAAAACTTCCTCTTTACCCCCCACTCCTGCCAGTTTCTGAAGCGTACTGGTTTTTCCCTTCCTGTATCTAGGCAAAGATAAAAACAGTAAAACACAGGTATCTTGGCTAAGTAAAAACAGGACAAGATTTTTTTGGCTTGTTTGTTTTGGGGGTTGTTTGCACTATGAAAGATCACATATGGGAAACTAAGAAAGCAAAGAAAGAACCCTCAGACCCTGGCTGAGGCAACTGCAGAGTGACGAACTGCAGGCAGAAAGAATGGAAAGGGATTTCACAGCACAAGAGGAAAAAATGTTTAGGCTTCCTCTTGGCATGCAGAAGGGGAATGTGGAATAGTCTTGGGCTTCAGGGGAGCCTCAGAATAAAGCACTAGAAGATCACACTTTCCATCTAATGTCTTTGAAAAGAGGTAAGAAATTAGAGTTAGGGGCTTGAATCAGCACCACGGCTGTTTTCTGCAGCTCATCATGTAAGTGGAAAAATAAGAACACCCAAAAAAACCTTGCCTGATACAGGACAAGTACACAAAAGCAGTAGAAAGGAGTCCCTATATCACATCAGCCTGTATGTCTGCACAAAAAGTTCCAGCAAGTCAGGAGAGCTGCTCTCTTCACTAACCAACTCAAGGTTGTTCCTATTAAAAGGTTTGGTTTTTTTTTTTTTTTTACATGCAGAGGGACAATGGGTTTTCAGAGCCAATGGATCAACAGCCCTTTTCCTTTGATTCTAGTGAAAAGGCCATTTATCTAGTTGAATGCATAAATAAAGATACAAGATACTAATTTTCAGTAGTTTATTTCCCTTTTGCTTAAACACCAAGACAAAATTTGCTTGAGTGATGTGTGGAAGAACTGGTCTTCATAAACTGACAGGACAGTGTCTTGGACAGCATTATTAGGATGTTCACAAATATGTTCAGTCTATACGTGTTTGTCATTTGATATTGAACATGATTTATCACAGCAGTGATATTGGATGCTGCAAACTCTTAACTACCCAGTTAATTTCTCTTTTGAGTATTCATGTGTAACCTATGAGCAATAACATCAGTAACACACAACAGGACTAATAATAGGTTGAAGGCTTTCCACAAAAGCCTTACTAAAAGGATGAGCATGCTATAAAGATTCTTTCCTAGAAACTTGATCCTTCAGAAAGAATTATTTCCTGGCTTTGGAGGACATTAACCTTCCTCAAAAAAAAAAGAGAGTTCTCCTGGCACACCCATTTATGATATTTTTAGAGCAACTCTTTCAGTCTGGATAAGCATGGCACAACATATGCAACAGCTTTGAGGAAAAAAAAAAAACGAACCACCCTTCCATCAATGTGATGGAAGCAAACACCCCCTTGGTGAAAGCCTCACTCCAAAACAGTAAGATGATGTAAATCTCTTTGAGATCAGCTACCTACCCGCCTTTCCCCATTTGGGAGTTTTTAGGTTTGCTCCAAACTGCTTCTCCCCTCATTGGGGAACACAGCAGTGCTTTATCTACAAAGTTAAAACCCAGCTACGCTCAGTGCCACTGGAGATGGGGTGAACTGGCTAATGGACAAATTAGAACACGTTCATATTCCCCACACAACTCAATGCCCTTGACTAACATTTTGATACAGCTACCTTGATAACTTTGAGCTCCCAAACTAACATGCACATGACATGTATGAGCTGAGACTAAAATTCTAACTTTAAGAGCAGGATAAAATATAATTGAGAAGTGTCCTGAAGAATAAAGAGGCCATGCAAAAAGTATAGTAGTATTTTTGTGTCACAACACAGATAAGCAGCCACCACGAAAACTGCAACATTTTTAGCCCCCATTTTCCAGAGATGTTGACTTTTCCAAAACAGGACAGTAAGGGCCCGAGTACAGAGCTGCTGAGCATGCTCGATGAGGAACACGAGTAATGAGGCATAGCACTATCTTTTCTAAATGGAAAAACATAACCAGAAAGGGCAGGAAACGCTATTAGTGAAGCTGTAAAAAAAAAAATCAACAATTTTATAAAACAGCAAGTTTTAGACTGGTTCCAAAGATGTGAGATATATTACATAGTTCCTTTTCCCATGCCTGCTTTTTAGACTACCATGAAAGAAAACAGACTGCAATAACAGAACTGATGCTGTAAACAAATTCATCAGAATCTTCATTTTACCAGCTGTTTCACTTTCAAGCACAAATTCAGTCATTTTTCAAAGTTTGCCAAAATGTTCATACAGCATAACAGACAGAAAAGCCAGAGAATCAGCAATATTCAAACAACAATAAGAAAACTTACTGCAAAACAGGAAAAAACACCCAGAATTTTGTCTGGATTCTCCTTTCAGTAATGCATAATACCATTAAGACAGCTGATGACAATCACTGTATTATCAATAAATCACTTTGGTGTTACAGTAGCCCCATAAAGCACAAAGACAGTGGTTGGATAGAGACACGGTTAAGTCAAAGAAGTTCACTGCTAGATAGCAGCTGGCATTAAGTTTCAAATTTCACAGCCACAGAACCTGGGAACTATCTGACACTTCAGGGTGAGAGAGAGATGTGCTGACCTTGTAAAACACCAGCAACAAAAACAGGGACAATTTGGATGCCAGTGGTGGGATCCACCACTTCAGCTGACAAACATGCAAGGCAGGGACCTCACACAAGGTGTTTTCCCCTCTTTTGCCACAAGAGAGAAAGGTCATCCAGAAATACATCCAGGGCTGAGTTCTACCTGCACCCTTCAGTATTTGAAACGACTTGTCATGAAAACTGGGATCGGTGCAACACACAACAGTAGCTCCCCCACATGCTGAGTGGCCATGACAGTTCAAGCATGCAATTTTATGGCAGGCAGCAAACAAGATTGGGAATTCAGGGTTAAAATCTCCAGTGAAATTTTGCCTTAAAGTAATGAAAGTTGACCAAGAGTAAATCAAAACAAACTGAAAACAGCTGCTTGGCTGAGTTTGCCTCTGATTTAAGTTTAGTAATTATTGCCCTACTGTGGCTCAAGGTTATTCTGTATTAGTGAAATAGGATATCATACGAAAATCATCCAAATTCTTAATTTACTGTAGCATCAAAAATTCCACTATATAAAAATAAGTCAGAAACACAACCATCTTAAACCTTACCTATAAAGCTTTTAAATGCCCATTTATTTATTCTTCCAACACACAATTACACCAAATTCAATTACAATAAACTAGAATATATAATGCCAAACAAATGATATGTCACCTCTAGTCACTCCAACTATGTTTTCACATAAATACATTGAAAAACAACTTTATAATCTTGGAGTTGGTGATACAGCATCTTGGCTTAACTGGCCCACTCCCTGGACTATTAGTGCTCTACGTTAGCATGCAGAAAAATTGCTGATTTTCTTACAGGAAACCATTCACACACAGGGAACTTTCCTTCAAGGTCTTCTTATACCAACAGCAGCACAAGATACAAAGTTACTACATTTAATTTTTTTTAAGTGGAAAAACATTTCAAAGCAAGCATGGTTGATGTCTGATTAATTTAAACTGAAGTCACTCCACTAATACTTGATCCCCCATTAATTCCAAAGTTATTGTCATTTTATTGGTTGCTTTTATTTAGGCTATTAGGTGCCTTTATTGTCTAAGAAACATGAATTAATAATCTATGTTAATAATGTCATTACTATGGTATTATTGGTTTGCCTGTTGGACATCAAACAGTACAAGTTCTTGGAAGTGTTTAATTGGCTGGAGCATCATTTTTAATGTCTAAAAAAATTAAGAGACACCCTGTGTGTTCTGTGAGCAACATACTAAGATTTCTGTCCTGGAAATTCAACAAAAAAATAGTGGCTCTCACACACAGGCTGCAGTTTGAGTCAGTACCAACTGCTGAACATTGCTAGACAGAATCTTTATGTCTAAAAACATGAGTGTAACAAAAACATTGTTAAACAATAATTCGATCCTAGTAAATTATTACAAAGCAAAGTGCTTATTCTTTCTGAATCTTTCTTTCAAAGTCAGCTGGAAGTCCCAAATCAAAGGATTCAGGTGATTTAAGGTCAGCTCCATGTAAACACTGAATTCAGCTCAGTACATTAGAGGAATAATTTCACTGGTGATGCTTCTGTGCCCATCAAGATCTGCCTTTCACAGTTAAATTAGTTCCTGCTTAAGCCTGCTCAGGTTTCAAAACATAAGTAGAGCAACACACAAGCTCCGTGGGGGGCCCAATCTAATATGCAACCCCAAAATATACTTGACATACACACATAGACCAGGACCTTGTGAAAACATGTCTGTGGGCACCTATAAAATACCACTAACACAGAAGATATTGGTAGGGCTCCGA
Organism: Bucorvus abyssinicus; assembly: GCA_009769605.1. Lineage (NCBI taxonomy): Eukaryota > Metazoa > Chordata > Aves > Bucerotiformes > Bucorvidae > Bucorvus > Bucorvus abyssinicus. The sequence goes on from CM020042.1 coordinate 12,578,084, forward strand.
CTCAGTCACTTTTTAATGAAAAACCTTAGAGATCTGGTTCAAACCTTAGGATTCAAATATCTCTTCAGTCCAGAACTGGTTCAACATCTACGCAACAGAAGTGGGTACAGGCTCGCTTGTCTTTCAGCATTAGCACTGGAGAGTGTCACTGTGCAGAAAGAGCAAAATGCATGACTTTGTACTTTTGGGTGAGTCTGGAATTTTAAGCACTAGAGTGCTATGTGCTGGTACAGAGGGTATCAGTCCAGGGTGTTTACCCTCCTGAGAAGTGACCTAGCCACCACTGGGTGGGGTCTCCACACAGGGACATAGAAAAGGTCTTTAACATGACCATTCTGCAGTATTTAATACAAAGTTCCACTGTGTAATTCCAAATCTTGCAGGTGAAGGACCGCTGTAATAGCAAAGTAACCGTCTTCCAAATCACACTAACATTGACTTTCTCTCAACAACAACTATCAGAGGATCAGCTGCAGTCTGTTCATTGACAGACAACTGGCTCCTTCCCCATACTTGCAGTATGTAACAAGAACATCCTTTTTGCAATTCTACATTTCAACTGTTTTTGCAAAAACCAAAACAGTAAAAGAAACCCAAGCTTTGGGTTGGATACCCATTAAATGGATATTGTTTCTCCTCAAAAATGTTTGACAAGTTTCAACTTCTATTAAAAGCAATAGATTAGACTGTTAGTTCTTTAAAACACATATTACATATTTTTCCTTGAGGAAACTTTCTGATTTCCCAATTTCATGTGGAAGGAGTAATGAATTAATTCCCTAGAATGCTCTTTTGTCTTCAGAATATTCAAATGCTGAACAGCGAAAATAAACCTTAGAGATGCAGGAACAGTTATTTTAATCCCTGACAACATTCATCTGACATTTTATTTAGCTGTGTTCTGTTTTTCAGAACATTTTTCAATTCAAGATCAATGATGTTTTCCTCTTAAATTATGCTTTCACATGCTGACAAACTTAAACATGAGCTTATCCACTGCCAAGATGACCCTGCAGTCCAAACAGTTAGGCTTGCAAGAAGTATTTTGAAATTTCAAATGGCAAATTCTTAAACAGTGATTACAAGATCCAGTAATAGATGACTTCTGTTGGTCAGTATTTTGTATGCACTGAAATCCAGCTTCTTTTTGTACCTACACTACAGAGAGCCCATAATAAAAACAGGGAACCATCTATTACAATGAACAGAAATATTTGATCCCTCAGCCACTTTGTCATCCACGCTGCAGAGTTCCCACCACCTTCACGACACATCTGGGACCACGTCCAGCACTACAGTGTTTCCAAAGCTTCTTTTCGTCATAAGATCCAGAGTAGAGGTGACTTTAAAACTCTTCACCAGTCAGAGTTAGAACTAAAGACCTGTTCTGAATTTGACATCTACAGAAGACAATTCAAAAGAAGGTATAAATCTTGGACTTCTCTACTAGAGTTATAACAGTGTTGTCAGTGTCTCAGTAGGTGGCTATCGGCAGTGACAGAGTGCAAGTGTCCTTATACACACTGCAAGTCACTGCCCAGCTGTACAGCAGCTGGCTCCAACTGAGCCCAGGAAAGGTCAAGAGTGATATGAATCCTCAAAGTACTGCTGGCTTGTGTTTGATGGCCAAAGAGTGCCAACACCAAAAAACCCAAACACTTTCCCTCACCTTGGATTTCTTATTTAATGTCTTTGTCTCTATGGAAAGCAGTTCAAAACATGAGACTTGCATCTCCATACTGATCCCTGGATGCCATTTCTAAAGCCAAACAATTGTCACAAGCAGGAGTTAAACAGGTTGCCACCAGCACTTCCTCCGACATGTGGATACAGCTGGTCTCTGGTAATGATTTTGTGCTTTACATCTTGAATGATGAATCTTGTTTGTGTGTTCTGTATTTACTGCTGGGCCTGGACACCTACCTTTATTGTTGAACTTAGTTTAATTTAATTGTAATGGAAAGCTTAAGACTAGCTTATATTTAGAAAAACTGTTCACATTTCAGAAAAGCCCCCAGGCATTTAAAACCCATAGATTGAAAGCTAAGAAAAATCAAAGTGTTCTTAACGCCAGATAAGCTTGGTTAGTATAGATGATGCAAAGTACCTTAGAGATGCTCTAGAACCTCAAAAAGTAAATTTGGATCACCTGTACTTGTAGGTGATTATATAAACTATGTACACATATGAAGACAAGCATTTGCACACATACATATTCACACACAGCTCAGGAATGTCCAGGCTGCCTTGTTTTGCATCCAGTTCTTTTCAAAACACACATGTATAATAAAGGAATTAAAGGAAGAAAAAAAACCAACATTTTTTGCCATGTACTTTTTAGATGGCCATTGAATTTCTATTTCAGCACAGGCACTCACCTCCCTGGAGGCTGTAATGACACCAAACGGCGTTTATTCAAACATTCTCCCTGAAATCAGGTAGGGCCAGAATGACAAACAATTACTTCTAGATGAGAACTACTCACATAAGTCAGTCCCAGGAAACTCAGCAAGTCAAAACTTTTGGCAGTCCAGATCTATATATAAAAGTACCAATACACTGACCTTAGTTTAACAGCAGCTCTGTTCTTACCACGCCTCTGCATTACGTGAGCTGGATGTGTTAAGTGCATTGTCTTAAAACAACATCACGAGACTATCAATAGCTATTGCAAATTCTAACTCATACCAAACTGAGGGGTTTAGTTTTCAAGCAAAGCTCATCATTGTTACTTTAGTAATTTTTTTCCTCTTTCATTATTCCGTTTTAGTATTTAAAGTTATTGCCTGCAAAAGAAATTAGAAAGTGTTTTCCACGTACTACTTGAATACAATCCAAGGTACTGTTAGACGTGAATTGTCACAGATTGCAGCCTTTTAAATAAAAGATCTTGTCATTTATATTCTAACATCTAGATTTTGAGATCCAGTTGCGAGTGTTTACCATAGAAGACTCGGTCAAGCTGGTGTTTGACCTCTGGCAGGAAGCTGCCCTCGCTTCGGCTAGTCCCAACAAACTAGGCCCAGGACAATAAGCTGCTTTATAGCTATTAGCTAGGCAAGCGTGTTTCTCCAGGAAGACCTCAAGCTGAAAAGCCAACACGCTTGACAACCACAGCCAAGGTACCAAGGGCCCAAGCACTAGACATTAGAAAACAAATGGAAAAGCACACATGGCTACATCTGGAATCCTAATGGGCCACCAATGGTTCCCAGCTAAAGGAAGAATTACCAGTGTTATTTTATCATCCCTTGTGCTAACTTAGCTGTTTACGTACAGCAATAAATGATTTTTTAAAAACATATTTGGGTCATTATGTCATATACCACCAGCAAGTATGATTGTTTTATTGTGCTTGGAGTCAAAATATGCTGCTATACCCAGATGTGAGGAAAGTTCAAAACCTCTAGTCCTTCTGTATTCATTCCTGTTGGACAAATGGATTAAGTTTTTAAAAGGGAAACTGAGAATTTTTATGGCCTGTACTCCCATCTCACCAGTAAAATTTGCACTGATATTTTCCTACAGAAGTTTGCCTTGCCAATGATAACATTAAATATTAACTTAGTAAGCAAACCAAAATTTCAAGCAACAGGAAATGCCACACATTTTAATGTCAAAACATCCCCATTCTCTTCTTCCAAAGTCACAATATGTTATAGTAAAGGAATAATTTCGATGGGCTTTTTCACCTGAACACCTATTGAAATTCAAGGCAAAGTTATCATCATGCTGTGAAAAGAAAAATTATTAAAAGGCTTAATAAGGAGGACTCTGCAGTTACAGCCCTGAATTTATATGTGCAAAACCCAGCTTTTCCAGAATCTACAAAGAGAATGTTGTGCTTCCTTGTAATGAAACGGGGAATTTGTGCAAAGGCTCTTGCAGAGTATTTCTAACCCAAGTACTATGGCATTAAAATTGAGATGAGAGCAGAAAAATCAAGTTATTCTTAAGTAACAAATGCTGGAGGATCTGTCAACAACTCAGTAAACAAAAAGCAAAAATATTTTTAAAAGACATAGTAATAATTTAACTAAAGGTTCAACATTTGTTGACAATACTATTCTAAAATTGACTGTATCTCAGTTTAAATCAACATTTATCACCAAAATTTCACAACTTTCCATTCAAAAAGACATTAAAGGTATTTGAAAACAGTGCAATTTTAAAGTGACCACTGAATCCAATTTAATAAATGTAATTGTAATGGACTTACAGTTTAATGGGGTTACTAATGCACTTACTTTTAAACAGAGGCTGGATCAATTTGTAATCAAAATGAACAAACAATTAAAAGAAAACAGGTTTTACCTTCTCCTTCCATTCTCTTTTTTTTCCTATTTGTTACTAGCCCTGTTGCACTTTTTCCCTCTTTTTCCCCTTATTTTGGGGGCATCAGGGCTGAGAAGTTGGGACAAGCAGTAGCTCCCAGCTGAGAAGCCATTTCTCACAGAAGAAATAGAAAACTAAGCAGAAATACACCAAGAATCCACAATTAACTCCAATTTCCACAATCTTCATTTTTTTAGTATCATTTCACATCGAGCTGCAGCTGAACAGAGCTGTAGTATTTTTAAATCTAGCTCACTTCTGAGGAAGATGGCTAAGAGTGCTCACGCATTCACCACACCGGTTACACTACAACTGTGCCAACCCATTTGCAGCAAGTCGAGGGCAAACCCAGTTGGGAATTCTGCCGAGAAGCAAATGATCCAAAATACAGAGAGACCGTGGTAAGCATGTGCACATCCCAGATGTGCAATGAGCAACATTCTCAACTACATCATAGTGAACCTAGATGGATGAATTAGTCAACGACCTCTAGATGACTTTCATTAAATTACCTGGGAGACAGGTCAGAAGATTTTAGGGATTCTTCTATCAAATAACTGAAATTAACACAGAATGACTATGGAAGAAGCGATGAACAAAGCTATTTGCAGAGAAGTCACATTAAAAGTAGCTTCTCTTCAAAACAGTTTCGATCACCTTGTTTTTCTTTTAATATTACACTACGGGTAACCCTTATTTGCCATGGAAAAAACAGACGTGTGAATTTGATACCCTGTACTTGTTGATGTGTTTTTAAAGCTGACAGCAGAGCGCAGAATGTGAAGTTTCCTTGCTTCTGCTGCCACATGGCAGGCTAAAAGCACTATTAAGTAAACAGCAAAGTGTTTCCCCTGATTTCCAGGAACAGCAGAAATATGTTAAACCTAAAAGAAAAAAAAAACATCCCAGCAACTGATCTCTAGACATTGTAAAGGTGATTCAGAAGTATCTGTTCGATTTCTAAAAAGTATGCTAAATAGGGAAAGAAAATACCAAAAAATTCAATCCTGGTACTGCTATAAAGCACCACATCTCCATATAATTAAGGATTATAAATATAAAGTACCATACTTGGGAATGTTAGATGTGTATATATATGTCTATCTATACACAGATATTTTTACATACATGCTAACACCCATACTTAGCAATTTTAAATGATTCAGAATACCTTTTCCTTGCTGCCCTTCCAGATGTTTTTTTACGTAATGAAAGAAACAGAGCAAGGATTAGAGAACAGATTCAGAAAAAAACAAAGGACACTGAAAAATACTGAAAAGATAGAGAAGTGTTTTCGTTCTCACAGAAGTGATACCTTACATATGCCAATTACTCCCTCATGTTATCATTAGGAAAATTTGATCCTTGACAAAAATATATTTGAGAGATTTAAATCCCAGGGGACCTTATATCAACAGAAGTAAAAGGAAAAAAATTATGTACTCATTTTGTGTTTCATCTGCATATTAGTTCATTTTTTTTTCTTCTCCCTTTTCTCCATTTCCTGCCTCCTTTTCTTTTTCAGGGAAGAGAAATGAAATGATTGATTATTCTCAATGTTCACCACATTCACCTGTGCAAACCCCTATCCATCTTAAGCACAATTCATTCTATTAAAACAAGTGTTAAATAACACAGAAGGCTTTGTGCAAGTACATTGTAAACAGGAACTTCAGAGGTGGATACTTTAAAAACATTAAATTTACAAAGTTCTTGCTGATGAGTCCTGTTCTTGCCCCAACAGTATTTTACATATACTGAAACCAATTCCAAAAGCATAATTTAAATATCCTTTCTAAAACCTCTGCTGGTATTTATTGGTAGTCTCCATTAAAATTTTAGATGTATTTAGCAACAATGAGTAATTTCTACAGTTTCTTACAGTACTTCCACAAATCAATTAGAAAACATCAGTTTAATTTTATTGGTCTGGCATTTTTCAGAATAACTCCATTTTATTACGGAAAAAATGTTTTCCCCTCTAGTGACTATTTGGGAAAGGCATGTTGAGTGGATCATTTTCGATAACTCTGTCGCAGTATCTCCAATGATTTTAAAGAGTGTACTCAGCTGGCAATGGGACTATTTAACAGCTTGATACAGCACAACAAGATCCTTCCCACATGTTGGGCAAGTCACAAAAACGGTGATCTCTTCAAAGTGTCTGTTTGAGAAGGTGAGATGAAGAGTTTTAAGGATTGTTTAGAAGTACATTCTCTATTAGACAGTAAGAAATAGTCCAAACCAGTGTATATTTTTAAAAGCAAAGAGGTGTTTGCAAATGGCTATGAAATATTTCCACATGTGAACATATTTTCACAATAACAGTGACTGTCAAATGTTATATCGCACATTAATTTTTACTGTTGGGCCAAGAACGCCGTAGACTGAAGTGCAGCCTGTTGCAGCATGTTTCCTGGCCAACTCTTCATACCACAGATGTCGGGCTGCTGTCCCAAACCATTCCACATGTTTACTGGTGCTCTCATATTTTCATTTTAAGTCCTGTATTTAGCTGCTCTCCTCAGTAGCATTAACCAAGTAGTTCATAATGTCTGTTTTTAAATTCGGCTGCAAATATCTAACTGCTTTGGGAAGCCACTTGTTTCATGTTCCCCTTAAGATCAGCCATCTGCCATTAACAGAGACTAAATAGCCTGTGACTTAGGTTGAGAAAAGTTGTTCAAAAGCCAACCAACATCTTGTTTCAGAGGGTACTTTTGAAGCAAATGCCTGATGTCAGGTTTAAATATAAATCTGATTAAGTGGAAGCATCAAAGCTTAAACAAGAACACTGCCAACAGTGTCCTGCTAGAAGTAGATTATGCTCTTCCAAAGACTGAAAAGTCGTAAAGCCTTTAGGCAATATTAATAATGGACACCAATATAAGCTCAAAGACATGTGAACTGAAATCAACTGTGTTCAATAGAACTGTATAAATTAAGGACATCCAGGTTTAAAGTTGAGTATCTCAGGACAACCCCAGACAATATTTTACTGAAGCCAAAAGTGTCCAACCTATGAGGTTTTGTGAAGTGCTAAACTTTGCCATCACTGCATAGCTGATTATTGTCCAGTTTTCTTTACACAGGCCAGTGTATCTTCTGGAGGCAGCACCTCATTGGCTAGGAGAAAGGCAGGAAATTTTTCTTTGGCAGGTTGATTTTTTTTTTTTCTTTTAAATTAGCAGATGTTTGAAGCTGCTCCAAGGTTTGGAATGTTGAACAAATCCCAGTGGAGATAGATTAGTGGCAGAAAGCAGGTGAGGTGGTCAAAGGTGGATGTAAATACAATTTATCAGATGACTCTGCAATTTGTCACATTGGTATCACTATTGCACATGTGGCCTATATAAGGGCTCTGGCAATTGAGAATGAACATAATTCCTCTAGCCACTGTAGCAGAGAAATTGTATAACAACCCAGGGACGTGCTACCAAAAAATGAATCAAGAAAAATCCTAGAAAAAATTACTCCTTAGTTTAGGAAAAAAAAAATCTACAGGTACATCCTTGAACCAAGAAAGGATATGGGCAGAGGGTCTACTAAAAAACCTACATCAAATCACACATATTCCCTCCAACCTTCAAAAAAAAATATTATTCCATAACTGGTAAACTAAGCCAGGCAAACATCAGCTCTTGGACTAAGCACATGAGCAGTTTGTCAGGTCAAATGGTTCAGGTATGTTCCTGGACTCCTCCCAGGTACTCAGTCTCAAATCACAGTATCTCTAGGTGAAGCTTTCTACCACTTTGGACTGAAAAACCATCCTACTCCGCTGGATGATTTGTGATAAGCTCAGGTATATTCTCCTTTGTCATCCCAAATAACACTACAGCAAAGCAGCACATCCTTGTAGAGCCACAGCTCCTATTTCTAGTATAAAATATTTATTTCTTCTCAGCAAACAAATAACCATGAATGTATCACTGCGCTCTCTATCTTTTTGCGGCCTCACAGATTACCAAGACAACTTCAACGGAACAGACTTTAATATGCTAAATGCTTCCAGACTAAAAGCTGAATAAAATGAGGGGACTGGATGCTTGATCATTAAATTAGTTACCTGAGAATACTGGATTCAGTTGTTCATCAGTGTAATCTGAAATGCAGTAACAAAAATGAAATGAAATCCAGCAGAACACACATGACATTATTTTCCATGCCATATACCAGGTATAGTGCTTTGATCCTCTTTTCTGTATCATACTTAGAAAAATTTATGAAGAATTCATATATATATATATATATAAAGATTACAGTATCAATTCCCTCACGCACCTGATAGCCAGAAATATAAAAAAAGTGTCTTCCTGGAAGTGAATAAATTAAATTTATTACAACCATCTAAGAAATACTGGTCTGTCTCTTCCTCAGAGATCCTCATTAGTCTATTTTAATGTTAGAGCCCTAACACCATTTTATCCAACCATCCAAATAAAAACAACATGATAGAATTACCAGAAAGATGTTCTCAAACAAGGGTTCTTTGGTTTTGGAATCACACCTGATGGACTGAAGCGACTTGCAAACCGGTGATGCTAATTGCAGCATGTTCACAATCGTTTTTCTAGATTGCATAGATTGTCCAATAGGTTTAATAAACAAGCAGATAAGCAAGATAAGTGCACAAAATTATTATAAGCAAGAGTTTTTTCACTCCACCACCAGCAGCTATGACCACTAGGGCCAGGATCTGTGGAAGATACCATCGACAGGAACACTGCTGTTCCTGGCTCGATTTTAGGATGCAGCTGTCATATCCATTTGGAAAACCAAATTTCAAGAACAGCAATAAATTTAACTACTGTGATGAAAATAAAGTATGTAATTGAGTATATAAAACTACCAAGATGCAAGTGGAAAACAAGATGCATCGATACTTGGAAGTGCTGGAACTGTTACTGTATCCAAGAGCTTCCTATCTTAGGGACCCAGCAATTGTGGGTTGGAGTTTTAATTCAGAAGATCTACCCAGAAGTTAGTGTGTACTCTTGTGTTCTCCCTAATTTTTCATTCACAGCTTAAGATTATGGAGTTACTTTATAATTCATGATTCTCACACATGGTAAGCAAGAAACAAACATGCAGAAGGCATGTTACATTGTCTTGTTTTAACTCCAGGTAAAAAAATGGAACAGAAAAGTGTGAAAGCACCACTGTTACATGTTAATGAGATACAGGTCAAGGTACTTCATAACTAGGTGCTTCCAGACAGGACTTCTTGGAACTTCAGGAAGCATAACTAAGCATCTCTCAATGAAGTAAAGCAGTAGCAGTGTTCACACTGTATACTTGCTCTGTAAGCTATTCTTACAGTGCTCTAAAGAAGACTTCAGAACTGAATCCTCCTCTTGTATACAGAGATAACTAGATAACTCTTAACAGTCCAGCTCTGAATTATGTCCATCTCCACCTTTATTGATCAGTGGGATGTACCCAAATTTAGTTATCCCTGCCCTTTCAAGAAAAAAAAGCCAAAAACAAACTAACCCAAGGCTTCAAAACAAATTATCTCGCCTTTTTCTGACACATCTTCCTCCTCACAATATCCAGTGCTGCCAGAGCAGCACACTATCATTAAAACAAACAAACCCCCTTTCTATGACACCAAAAATCAGTTTGGAAACTTATGGCCAGACAGGACCCATTGATATAACAGTCAAGCTTGAAATGCAAAAACTACATCCCAAGCGAGGAAAGAAAAACATTAAATGCAAAAATATATAAAGTATTACGCAGTGATGTTCTAAGCCAGGAGCAGTAATCTTTTCACTGTCATGAGTCAAAGAAGGAAAGCATGGATAGTTACTGTGTAGTCTTAATGAATTTAACCTATTAAGTGAGGCCTAAATTTTCAGTAATGAAAACCACATCACTGCCTAGACACAGTTCATACTTCTAGCAGAGTGCTATGACTCTTGAAATGCAAATGAGAGTCTTCTGTACAGGAAGTTTTTCAGATGCCCTTCAAGGCAAGAGTTGGAAGTAGTACGATAAATGGAAGGGTAATTCCAGAGCAGTCCAGAACAGCAGGCAAAGGCTTTCAGGGAAAGTGGGGAGAAGCAGGTTGTCTTGCAGACAAGTGAATGCACTGCATTGTTACGTGTCACAGCACGAAGAAATGTATGTTGTGCCAAAAAGATTCCATATTTCCAAAGACCAGTATGAATTACATGCAATATCTTTGCTCGTTTTTGTTCCTGTGCAAATATTAATGTATGATACATACATGGAGCTGAGAATATGTACTATAATGTACAAAAAAGGAAAATATTCTACTGTGCTCTGCTTCTGCAACAGCAGAACTCAGTAATGACTGTACTCACTGCAATTTCATAAGCCTGAATGTAGCAACAATGCTCTTAGCCCCTAAATGTTAGTAATTTTGTTAACATGAACTAGGGTGCAATAAATATATCTCTGAAACATCATGTAAAACCATCTATAACTGGGGAGCCACATTTCTTTGTGAAGGTTAAAGGTGAGAAGAGGACAATTAATAAATGAGAAAAATGTTGTCCACACTTAAGTGAATTCTGAGCTTCTTTTCTGAAAACAAGAGTAAATCATGCAATGAACTAATTCATGCAAGAAGAGACAAAGAATGTTAAGAGAATTTATTCATTAAAAATTACTAAATTGCTTATAACTTTTCCAGTTTCAAAAAATAATTTTAAGTACACTGACAGAGATTTTCCCAGTAGTATGTGGGTTTCCTAAATATTTTGAACCCTCTTTCTCCGAACCTTTTTTAATCACTATGGCTCTAAACCAAAAATTTAGTTTCTCAGAAGGCCAAATTAAACTACATTTTGATGGCTCAAATTTGGCATACAGGATACAAACTGTGCTTCATTCAAGAACTCAGTCAGTCCAGGTTCTTGTGCTATTTTCATTAGCATCAGCAAACTACAGTAAAAAATACACAGACTCAGGGGTCCTGAGTACAGGTCATGCTTGGATTGAAAGGTCCTGCTGCTTGCAGGTTGGTGACGAGCTGGCTTCAGAAAAGTACTTAATTGAATTAATGAAAATTAAAGGAAGTAAAATGCAGTCTACAGACACATCACAGTTGTCCTGAGATTGAGAATTCAGATACACTGTGAGTTAGGAGAATATTGATGGGATAGTTACATAAACAGAAAGAAAATGCAAATTTTTTTTTTGGTGTTCCATGCACTGCATTCTTGCTGGTGCCTTGTGTGTGAAGCAACACTGATAGCAAACAGTCAACAGCCACTCATCTGGGAGCCACTGAACAGAACCAGGGCTGCATAACCCCCAAACTAATCCAGGTCTGAGACAGTTTAGGTCCAGATACAGCCTTGATCCAGAAGAGCTGCACCAGTGCAGACCTCTGTCTCATCTCTAGGCCAAGTACCTTTCCATGCACTGTCCTGGTCACCAATGTTTTCTTTCATTGCTCCATTAAGCTCTCAGGGTACATTCTTACAGCTTAATTTACCTGTTTCCTGTGGCTTCACTCACTGGGGTTATTCCAAACCTTTCTCTTCCCTATCCCAAGTTACCCTAAGTAATTAAGACCCGATTATATTGGTTCTGGCAGCAAAAGAGGGTTCACATGGTTGTATGTTTTTCTGGGAAGCAAGCTGTCTCAAATCCTGAGCTTAATGTCACAAATCTGCATGTGCTGCTATGATAAAGCTTCTATTTATGCTCAAGCAACTCAGATAAAGTTAAAAAAATGTAGCATTGCCCTACCTAAAAACTAAAAGAATTCAGAAAAGTAGGTGATACTTAGAGGATTCAAAGTGTGGGTTCATGTAAGGAAGTTCCTCTGAACCACAGAGGTCTGGGCTAATCAGACTCATTCTGTAGTCAGAGAAACAAGCACTATTTTGCATGGTTTGGCTCACCCAGCTAAAACAGGTCAGATGTCAGATACCCTAAAGACAGTTATATATACCCAAGGACTCCAAGGACTGCAGAGAGAGCCTAGAACCACACAAATACAGACACCTGAAATAACCTGAGAGGAACTCCCTTGCGTGCTGCATATGCTATTTGAGCCTGTACAAATGCTCTTGGAATACACCACCAGTAAACATGGACACTTGCTCCTTTGTCATTTAAGGGTGCAAACAAATCTACACACATGAAAATTTTGCAAAGGCCGACCAAAACTGTTCCACAAACGGCTGCAGTTTGTGCCTGTCTGCTCCCCAGGAAACTCGCACTGAAACCAGCAAAATGAGAAAACATTTCCTCCTCTTGCTCTCTCAAGCTCAGGACCTCAGTGCTATAAAAAGAGAAGTCATGGAGTGTAAAAGAATATCAATATAGTATGATGAATATTAGTGTGACAAATATCAAGACTGGTTAATTCCTTTGCCATTCTCAATGGCCAGTCTCCTCAGGACTCACTGAGGAATGACAATACTGTCATTGAGTTCTTCCAAACTAAAGCTGGCTACTAATTGGCTATAACTCAATTAACTTTCAATCTCAGTCTCCAAATCATCCTCACACTCTTTCGATACACACACCCTCCAATTACAGAATCACTACTTGCAAATACTTCGCTTCATCCACAGACACATCTCATGGTTCAAGTCTGGTATTCAGTGGTAACTAACAGAACCACATTGATATAATGCACATGATCTTTAAGAGGTGCCTTCAGAATCACAAGTATAGATCAATTTATTTGCTTATTAAAGCCTCTGAACATTCATTGAAAGTCTATGCCCAGAAACAATGAGCCAGACACCCAAAATGACAGTTTTCCTGACTTAGGTAAGCGTTTTGAGCAACAGAATAAAACCCTATTTTTTTTTAGGAACTTGCAAAAGATTAGTTTAATTTTTACATTCTGTAAACAGGCAATATTTAATCTGTTTAAAATTAAACTCAGAAGATCAATCAGATAGGCTTTTGAAGGGCTCAGACACTGCGAGGAGTTTAGCATTGTATTTGCAAGAGATACAGCCAGTTATTCAACCACACAGATATCATTTAGTCTATAACTTATAAAACCTTTATCAATGCTTGTTTAAAAAGATGCTATCAGCAAAACAAACACAGTGTTTTGTACTACTTCAAAGCTTATTTATAATGTGTTTAGAAATATTCAGTGGAAACAGTAAAATAATGACTTGATTTTCTAAACTTTACAACATCTGCTTTTACTTATTTGCAGCATTGTAAAGTTCTCTGGATTTCAAACGGGGAACCTGTCTCTTTGGTCCCAAATTTGAAAGTGTTCACATTTTCTTACCCCACATAGTTTTCTATTTTTGACTTCAGCATACAGCTGTATGAACATCTCTGCAGCCTTCTGACAGTGCTAAATACTAGTTAGCATGGCTTACATTTTAAATAAAGAACATTAGAAATTACTCTTCCTCAGAAGACTTAAATTGCCACATCTTTATCACTTCCCAGCATACACACATGATGAACGTTTCCATCAGATATCATGCTGTTTATTCACACTCCTCACTTCCAGGTGTGCACAACCTGCAGAAAACTTTTGGATAAATGCAGTTCTTTTCACTGGCTTGGTTTGTGGAAGTGACTACAACCTTCTACACCTAAAGGGCTTCTTTAACACTTTTTCCCCCCCCTTATAGGGAAAGGATTCAACCTGTAATCCTAGACATTAAGACCTACAGATGCATCCCTATCACTTTTAACTGTTTGACATGACCTGTTTGAAAATGCACTTTCATATACAGGTTTGTTGATTCTCCTCCACCATTCAATATTAAAGCTGTTGAAGATCTAGTAAGAAATCTTATCTGAAGCCTTCAAGTACATGACCACATACTATTTGATAAATACACAGTACCATCATAAGTAACTTCTACCTGCTTAGATGAGAGGTAGACAAGCTAGTCCTCCTCATGGGTTAATTTCTGGCTGTGCCTAGGTTAAATTAGGCAACCACTGCAGAACAGTGCTTGTTAGCATGTCCCTTGGTCTCCTGGTCACCCAGATCAGGCTGATAGGCTATTGCACAAGTCTGGCTCCCATCTGGCCCCATACTCAAGTTTCCCTTCCATCAATCACTAGTACCTAAGGGGACAGGAGGAAGGAGAAAGGAACTGGTAGAAAGCTGGGTCGCAGCCCACTGTTGCGATATGTGGCTGTAGGGTGAGGCAGAAGGCTTAGTTTGTGCTCAGGTTTGGCTGCAACATGAGATGAGGTCAGAGTGGGACATGCCCAGACTCCAGAGGCTGGAAACACTTCCAGGTTAATCACAGCTCCTGTGTGCCAGACAAGCAAGGGCAGTGAAGACAAAGATTTCTGGTGGAGCCCTTAAAAAACACAAAAGCCTGTTTGCTGCTGCGCTGTAAACAGCTGCATAACACCTCTGCTTCTAATTCCATAACAAAAGATGCTTAGTTTTAATCATAACTTTCCTCTTAAAGGGAGGTTTTCATACCTGTGCCTGGAATAGCCAGTGAAACATGGCATTTGCCATTGGCAGCACAGTATGTGCAGAGATGTAGACTCCAATGTATTTCTTCACAGTGGGGTAGAGGTGATAGTCTTCCAGATCTGGCCATCTCAGGCTGAATTCATGTATATTGGGTGGTTTTATATCAAATTCAAATCTGCACCCCAAATCCTCCCTCTCAATCAGTTTTCAAAGCTTGACTTGCACACTGGATTCCTTTCATCTCAAAGCTATGAAACATTCAGACTGTTTCTAAACTCATTTTTGGCAAAAGTTTTTGAAAGTTTTATTTTACAAGTCTTGGCTTATCTACTACCACACAGTACTAGATTTAGCAACATCTCTGCAGAGTTTTAAGCAGAATTTTCAGATGTGTATGTACCAAAGGGAGGGTTCAATATTTTTGGTGCATGGTTTACCAGTTTACAATGGTAGCAGGTTACCTGAGCAACAAAAATCTTGAAGGGAAAATCCCTGAACTGGGGTCACTGGCACAAAGATTTGAGAGCTAGAGCCACATTGCAATTTACACTCAGATCCCCAAAAAGCATTTTAGAGGGCTGCTCCCTTTTGTATACTCAAATACCATTAAGTTCAGTGACTCTCAGGGCAGCCTCCAAGCTCATTAGGGAAGATATGGACAAAAGAATTAAAAATTTAGATTCTTGGAAAGGCTTCATACTTCCTGCCCAAGACATCTGACAACCCACACTAGAATTTCCATTTTGGAACATTATGGGCTATATAGGCAGATAAAGTCTGTTTCTCTGCTGCATGCTCTGAATGTGATGCTTAAAGATCCCCTATTGCCCACATATCTGTGGATTTCAGTTCTCCATCCATAACTTAAGCTTGAGATTTTAGGCAAAGACTATTAAAGCAAAGAGTGGATAATCAAGACTAATCTTAATGCTTGAGGCACTTCACCAAAAGCAAGGAGGTGCAGAATTCATTTCTAGATCTGGTGGTTTCAAAATTTTTATATGTGTTGTAACACAAATTCCCATTAAAACAGGGATGGACACTCATAACTCTTGACAACATATCAGTGTGCCTCAATTATGAGGCTAAAAAGCCATACCCTTCTGTATTCATCCTCTTTGACCAAAGTCCAGCTGTTTGAAGCTGCTGGAAGTTCTCAGTAGGAGCAAGAAAGATAAATTTCATACTTCGCATTTTCACTTAGATGGATCCCCTGTTCTGTTTATTTGGAATAAAAGTACTTCTTTCAGAGATGTGGATTCTGCTCTCAGAGCAATAGCACCAGCTTACTTTGCAGATACTGGCCCTTCTTTGTCAGTCACATAGCACATAATTAATATCAGGTATTTCACGAAAACTAGCCCTGAAATCAACCACTTGATTTCAACTATGTATAAGATGCCTGTTCAAGCCAGTGGGGGCAGGAAAAAAAAAAAAAAAAACAATTTGAGTGAGCAGCCACAGTCTTTGTAAGCTTGTCAATGTCTCTCCCCAACAAGGAAATAGGTAGCAGAAGTCCTCTTCTCACTACCTCAGTGTATACCAGGCTGTACCTCAAGATCCCAATTCACTTCAACCCCAGTGGTGCCACACAGGATTTGTTGTCCTCATAAGAAAATTCACATCCTGTGATATTTTTTGCAGGGTGTCAAAAGACTCAGGGGAAGCTTAAAGCAGAGAAAATAGCTCATTGACTGAAATGTGCACTTCAGGCACCTTCCCCTTTCTACACCATAGGTGTTGCCAAGAACAGCCCTGTTCTCCAGTTTGAGCTCTGACAACACACGGCATACTAACTAGCCAGTACAGTAGAGACTTTTAATAATATCATAGAGGGGCAAGTTTTTAAAGCAGCCTTCTTGTTCCTCAAAAGTTACAGGTGTGGACTTATGCAGGTAGGAATAACTCAAAATGCTGAAGGAATGGAGATAACTTGGTATTTCAGGAAAATAAACTATCAAATTAAGCTGTCAGTGAGACTGACAGGGACAACTCAAAACTGCTAATGCTTCAAATTACAATGAGACCTCCTTGTGCCACACATTGCTCTGGGGCACAGCACCTCTAGCTGCCACTAAACTTTCCTGGACTCCAACCTCAGGTGACCACCACAAGAAGTCCAGCTCCATTTTCCTCCACCTGCCCATATGAATCACTATACATTGGTCCATGCAGAGAAGAAATGGTGAGGAAGGAGGGAGTTGAAAAAAATCTAACATCCAGCAGAACACTCGTAGACAGAAGTAGAAGGTAAGGGGTGATAGGCAGAGAGTAAGATGTAGAGCTCAGTTTCTCAGCTTTGAAAAATTTCTAGTTCATTAAAGAGATTGAATGATCAACCATAAGAAATTGCTCTACCAGACAACTTGAGGGACACACCTTTTGAAAGTCCCATGATCTTTGTTTCTATCCGAAAGCATTTCTCAAGGTCCATCACAGACCAGTTTTCCCACTGTATGGCCCTCCTAAAACTCCCCTTCTATCTGTACCCAATATCTCATTCTAACTGGCTGTACAATGCTAAAACAGCCACAGGGCAGAACAGCAGCTGAACTAGCAAGAGAAGCCAGAAAGTCCAACTTGAAGTCCTCTGCATTTAATATTAGACAAGCTTCTGTAGTCAAAGAAGCCACGTAAATGAAGGTGAACAAGCTGTGTCTGCTTCATCATCCATTTGTTCATTACATGTAAGGAAAGGGATGCCTAATCACTACTGTTGCCAACTACTTGTGGCTGGTCAAGTTCAATAATGAACCATTTGAGAGTCCTTGCAGGGGGAATAAAACTCCCTGGATAGCAAGAACTTTTGATTTTGTATTACTTGACTTATTTATTGGTTACAAAAAAAATCAACTCTCAGATTTTTACTCAAAATAAACAAGGAATATGCAACTGATAATTTGTTCTCCATGCTTGAGCTTGATGACTCTCTAAACCTCGTTTCCCTTATACTAGCATCACACCCGTAACATTAGTAATTCAAACTCAAGTTTGTACTTGGAGCCTCTCAGGATGGAACTCAAAAGCTTAAGTTATAGGTTAACATTCTTCTGCCAAACTTGCTGTCCCCTCAGTCCCTACCTACCACCCCTAGGCAAGGGTAAGGTAAAGAGTTAATTTTTAGGATTAAACAAAAGATTTGATCACTTAGTTTCAGTTTCTTCTGGCACTGGTATCTTGTGGGTACTATATCAAGCCATGGAAAATAAATAAAAGGAGCTGAACATTTCAAACACTGTCAGTGAACTTTTTCCAGTTCAGTGAGGGTAATAAGTCTTTTAATTTGCAAATTCATAAGAATAGGATTATATTTAGTATGTTCTTTGTATACTCATTGAAGTCTTACTACTAGAACTAGAAATCAGTTCTTATGACAGGAGTCAGGACTAGTTGTAATTAACAGAGAAGTCACATTCAAACAGATTTCAGGCAGCAACAGCTAATTACAGCAGCCAGAACATACAAGTGAGAAAGCTGTGAGCTTGGAAACTCTTGAACAACTCAGTGGTCTCCAGCATGTCAGTTGGTCCAGAGAATACATTTAGGCAAGTTAAAAGCATGCACAAGTAATTTACAGGACTGGGAGCAAATCAATCATTTCTTTTGGTATCAACCCAAGAAAATTTCAGATCCTTCACAAACTTCTTGCATTGCAGAAAAGATGGACCCATGTCATGTTACTCTGTCAGTTGTCTACATCAAGTCTTCAGATCCAAACAGCACTGAATTACAAGGTTCAATGTTATTTTTATTCTACATTTACTATGCCTTGTAAGAAATGTGTATCCATGCATCAACTAAAAACAGAAAAACATTTCAGGAGTTCGCAAAAAAATGTTTGCTTTTTTTTTTTTAAGGCTGGCAAGCACAAAAAATGCAGTGCCTTATTAAAACATCTTGATAAACAATGGAAACAGTAAACAATGGAATATTATGTCAATACAATTAAATACACTGGTAACCATAGTTTTATGATAACTGCCTTATAAATCATGTTATAGCTAATTAATCTAATTAACAGTCCTATGTCCCAGATACATTACAGGAAAAGACCAAATCAATCCAGCCTTCAAGAAACCACTAATATGTCTCAGACACCAATCCTGGATTTGTCAAATGTTCATTGACTATCGACCTGCTGTGAAAATACTACTATACCTGCTGCTTTTATGGGACTGGATTTTCCTTGCCTTTTCCCTCCTCCTTAAAATTTTAGGAACACAGAAGTTAATGCTATAAACTAAAGATACTTTGCTAGTGGCTTTGCATTTCAAAGATAACTAATTAAGCTGAACCTTTTATAAATTTTAAGGTTCACAGGTTGAAAGTTTAGTATTTTTCTGCTATGTACCTTTTTCACCCATCCAAATTAAAGCACTGGTACACAGAACCACACTAGACTTGAAACTTGGGCTGAAAAGCCACACATTTTCAGCAGGTAAATAGGGAGCATGTTGAAGCGGAGCAGAGTTTAATGAGTTAATGTAAAAAAAACCTCATGCAAAAGCAATCTGCATCAAAGCTAGCAGGCAATACTCTGACAGTCATCCATCAAACCAAAAGTCCCCTTAATAAATGCCAATTATAGGGCAAATATGCACAAACGCGGACAGCATAAGCCATGGGATCATTTCCTTCCAAGAAAATTAGTGACCAACAAAACACCCATGCAGTGTAAACTATCAGCCTGCCCTACAGCAACACTCGCTCCTGACCGGAATACTAACTACTATTATTATTTCACTCCTTTCTATTCTGTTTTATTTTGTACTTTTGCAAGAGTTCAGAGCCACACAGAATTTTGTTTGGGGTTATACAAATTCCTTCACAATTTGTATAGAAGTCTAACATAACTTTTTAAAAGCCATGACATGCCTATAATGTATACAGAGTCTCTGACTTCCGCCGTAAGCGAGCCTTTTTCCTAACTTAATCATACTCAAATTTCACCCCTTTTAAAGATCCTGATTCAAAAATGTTCGCTCATTCTCCACAGTCCACAAATTTATACCATCTCTTCCTGTGGTATTATATGTGCATAAATTAAAAAAGAATGGTCTTGTATAAGGGCTGAAAACAGAACAGTCCCAGTCCCCACCCCCCAAATCTAACTTCAATCTATCAAGGAAAACATTTGATACAACATAGAAGTTCTTACAGAATTATTGTTTGTGTATGGATAGGATGTTTTGAATTTGAGCAGAGTTATGTTTCCCAAGCCTAAAACCAACGGGTACTACAGAATTAAACGAACAATAAAAGCTTCTCCGCTGTTCCATTTACCATAACTCTGGCTCTTTTCAGCCCCTTTTGCTAACACCTCCTGCACATCACACCTGACCAATGGTCTTCTGCTCTTAAGAGCAGATTTTTTTTTTTAGATTTATTGCATCCAATATATAGTATACAGAAAAGTAACATGTTTTGTCATATGGAGTGTCAGAGGTTCCATACCTTGAGGTTACAGTTAAGGTATAAGATAAAAACATTATGCTAATAAGACAAAGCAGCTTTGCAAGAAATATTTAATACTAGTATCATGACAGAGAGAATTAATTTTAGATGAAAACACTCCTTCTGCTATATTTATAGAGAGAGATTAGAAAACGCTATATTAATCCCAGTTTGATGTCTCATCTAATTGACCTCCAAAGTGACACCTTCCATCGCACAGGCTGGCCCGTGCTATATTCATTTATTTCCACCTTACCTAAAATTATGATGAATGGTCTGAGCTCCATTCAATTATTGAAAATGTGCAAAGAAACAGAAACAATGAAACTGGCAAAGCGCTCTGCATTCTTAGGAACAATTTAGGCTAATTAGCATCAACTTCTCCCCCATTCATCATACCCCTTTAGAAATATAAACAAACTGTCAGCTCTAACCTAACAAACAGATCACTGAGCTACTTAACACAAATTATTCTTACATGAAAAGCTCCTTCTCAGGCAATATTCTCCTCTAGGGCATCTGGGAAGCTGAGCTATTAAAATTGAAGACATATGTTGCAGTCAAACTTAACTCCCAGATTGCAGTGATTGCTGTTGTGACAGTTTTCCATCAGCATGCTGCTGCTGGCAACATACTCCACCGTTAAATGAAGCAATGCAACAATAGACTTCAATGATGCATGTTCATTTAGTACAATATCAATACCACCCAATTAGCATCCCGCATCTCCAAGTGGAGCTATTCAAATTATTGCTTAGGTAGAACTCGAATCTCAGATTTCATTTGGGCTTTTTCTTGTGGAACACCAAGTTCTGTATGTTCCTGCAGCAGCTCTGCCAGTATCAGCTCTAACAGTTCAGTCATTAAATCGAGCTGCAATAGCAATGCTCTGAAGAGGCCATGGAGGGGAGCACTGGGGTTTCTCCTGGGTTCTAGCTCAAACTTCGCCATCAGTACCACAAATAGAAGAGCTCTAAGCTAAAGGGAAACACAAGGCTCGCAGAGCTGAGTTCTTCCTTAACACTCCAATCCCTGTGATATTTTGAAAGCCAAAGTGATAATGAAATACTTGCATGCTTTTCTCCAAAATGCAGAGGGAACTGAGTTTGTCCCCCACTCCATTCCTGACTAAGAAATTTTTGTGCTAAAATTTTTTCCATTGCTTCAGTAATAGTTCACTATATGGTGAAAGAAACAAACTCTGGCCTGGAGCTTCCTGTCTCACAGGTATGTGGGATTGTATATACATAAGAATAAGACTTTTCCAATAAGAACTGCAGAATTGAGGACTATCCTCTGCTGTTCAGAAGCTTGCACACTAACAAAACTTAGAAAATAGATATCAGAAATAGTCAATGTTGAGGAGTTATTTCCCAAATTGGTTTTTTTTATTTTCAATCTACAAGAAAATTCCTGCTTCATGCCTTGGTTCCCTTTAAACAGAAAAATGTATAATTGGAACTTTGTGCATTAGAAGAGGAAGAGTTTTCCATCCTTTCTCCTTTGATTTTCTTTCATTTTTCTGCTTTGCTATTTCTTCCTGGCTTGCCAGAATAATTTGTAGTACATGTCATAGCTTGCTTTCTTTTTTATTTCTTCTGAGGAAGGTAATGAAACAAAGCAGTAGTAGCTCTGTGGCCTGTTTGCATAGGAAGGGGTCATCTGAATTTAATTTTGTTTTATCCTGGGGTAAGGAAGAAGGAGGATCTTCCTCATTTGGCCCTCACTGTTGGCCGCACACACAATTGCTTTTTCCCTGTGAATATGGAAACTTCCAATGTCTGGAGACATAGTACAGACAGGAACCAGAACAATTAGATCTGAGGTTCCCAAACACCTCCATGGTGATATGCTTCCTAACACCAATAGAGACACCCTGTGAATGAACACAGAGCAAGGTACCGTTTCTTACTTACTCATGTTTGTACCAAGGACTGTTCAAAAGCTGGGTGCAGATGTAAAACAGGATGAAAAAAGTTTTAAGAGGCTGAAGTGAAAGTAGTAGTTAAAAATACCTGCCTTTGTTCACACTACAAAAACACATCCCAGAGAAAAATCTGAAGGGTGTCCCCACAGAAACCGGGGGAAATAAGCGTTCAAGTGCAGGGTAAGTTCTGCCAAGTGAAGGATGGAGTACTGCTTCAGCAATTTCACTAGCAACAGGATATTAAAAACTGTTGGGCTAGAGGAACAAGAAGTGTTTTAACAAGACAGAGGCTGGCTTATGGTGAATCATTCTAAACAGTTCTTCAGCTATCCAGCTACAGAAGTGCCTAAACTCAAATATAATGACCCAAAGAGCAAATCTATTCATGAAAACTGACCTCTGACTTACTGCAGTTTAGTGTAAAACAGACACCTCAGGATTGTACCCAGCTCCTATCTCTTTCTGGTTTTATTTCCAGCATCCACTTATAGAAAACATGAATAATTCTGCTCTAGAAACATGGGCATGAAAATAGATTTGAAGGGACAAGCAGCACTGAACACTTCTTGGGTATTGGAGCAGGAACTGGAGGTACACCAGACACAGCAAGGAGAACATCACTTAGAGTTTTCCCTGTGGTATGAAAAAAGGATTTTTTTAGGTATGGGTTGTTCTGTGCAGGACAGTCTCAAAGGGGGTCATCAACCAGCACTTTTTGCTACATTAGTGCAAAGAACACATGGAATATGGGTATGCCACCTAAATATCAAGTTACATATTCCAGTTCACTCATTTTCTTTTTCTTGGCTCAGCCATTAAAAAGAAATTTTACATATAATATACATGTTTCATCTTCAGTTTCAATTGTTGCCTCAGCTACAAAGCTGTCCTTATTTAAGAATATGCATCTGAAAGTGACCACTTTAGAGACAAACAAAACAAATATTAAATCTGAAATTACATCCAAATTGGCATCAGACTTTCACTGAGTTATGCTGAAGCTCAGACAAACTCCCGCACTGTATTTTTACCTTTGTTATATAGATTCATGGGTTTTCAACATTCAAGGGTTTATTATTTACACTGTGGTGTTTTCACCTGGCAGTTATTCAATTTTCTTCTTATATTTTCAAGTGTTTTCTGTCGGTTCAGAGACCTTTTCTTCCTGGTTGCAGTGCCTTTTTAAGGCACAGCATCAAGTAATAGAAGCAGACAGGAAATAAGCGTTGTTGCTCTCCAGAGGATGATTAGGCAAGTCTGCACAAGTTCCCCAAAGTTCCCGCAAACAGGCTCTTATGTAACAACATATGTTTTCAAAGATATTTTCTCTGAGAAGTGCAGAGTCTTCATGGGAAAAACAAACTAGCTTTATAAAAAACACTATGGAACATGAAATAACTACAAGAGTGCTATAAATGAAATAAATTATGAGATACTTAAAATACTAGAGCAACTGATTCTCACTTACATTCCTCTGAATTAATCTTGGTCAATAAAGTACCTGGGTCCTGCAGTCTCCTGCTTATGCAAACAAACTCTATTCCATATTCCTTAGAATTATTCAGTACAGGCATGGATAGGCTGAAGCCATTCAGTATTGCCTAGTCTTTATTCTTTGGAAAAAATACACACAAGAAACACAGACTTTATCCTTTTTAAAAATGAATCATTTTTATTACAAGAATTTTAAAGCCACAGAAGTGGTTTAGACCCACATGAGGAAAATATTTGACTAGCTAGCATTAGACATGAGGATAGACTACAATATCCCTTGATTTTTCCTACCAATAAATAAGTGTTGGGACATGAACATCAAAACAGTTAAACTACTCAACATATTGAGTTTTCATGTCACTTACTATTTCACTGCCTGTTTACAAAGATTTGATATTGCAAAGGTAGAAAAGGTAAGTAAACCAAAACCACCATAGTTAACTCTACTCTCACAAACCAGAACAACTTGCATGCTCTGAAAGTCTGCCAGCATTAAGTCTGATTTCTGTGAACCACACTATGCTTTTTCTTTTCACATTGAAGACAAAAGCTTAGCATTGTGTGTTAAAAAACATTGCCCAGATGTGTAAAAAAATCACACAGTTTGTCCTGTTATCTACAACTCAATATTTCACATGAAAAGAACATCTATTCACAAAAGGACTGAATGCCCTTAGCTTCTTCAACTAATCTCTAACATTACTGCCATACATTGATTTTTAAGGTTTTTTTTTACCTGTTGTTCCTAAGACATGGAAGAAGCATAACACAGGGGTTCTCCCAGATAAAGCAGTTGGTTTTGGCCTTGCAGGAGCTCTATGGTCCCCAGTGCAAAGTTCACTTGTCTTCCTCACAACAGCACCAATGCAAGAATTTATACTACAGTTAAAACCTAATGACAATTTGCCATTTTCTCATGTCCATGTGCTATGTCTTAAATATTCAGATCTCAAAATAAATATCTTAATGATTTACTATTTCTGCTTTGCTGGTGTTTTGTTGTATGGCTGCATACCTATTCCTGCATGGCCGAGAGGGGGAAATCACTTTGTGGGGTCACTTAGCCACAGAAACTGAACTAGAAGTGACCCAATGGGCCATTTTTCCTGGTGAAACAGAATCATTCTTTCTATTCAAGTCTATGTTCCAATGAGCTGTTAAAGGACCCAGGTGATGAGACTTTCACCACTTCTTCCTTATACAGCTTGTAGATCTCACTGCTTGAAAGCAATACCACTAGCCTTTCTTTTGAGTTTGGTGTTTCAACTCTTCCTCCTTCATGTGTCATTCTACTCCATAACCAATCATGATTCAGTACCAAACAACAGCCAAAACAGGCATGATGAGGGTTATCACACCAGCAGATATTAAAAGGTATTATGTATCTATTTCACTTTAAAAATATGAGCAAAATAATAGTAAACTTTTCACTCCCAACAGCAAGAGCTGAAGCCACCTATTGCCATCAAATGCTGTTTTGGGTATGATTTTTATCTCAATTAAGTGACTTCAAGGAAGTTACATAGTGAAACTCTTAAGGGAGAAATGGAGTGAACAAGCTGCAATTACACTGATCTGAGCTAGTAATCATAAGAAAAGTCCATAAAGGAAAGAATTGCATCTCCAAAACGCATATAAAAAATAATTGCATTGTAACAGCTTCAAAAAAAAGAGAAAAGCACTCTTAGAAAAGCCCTAGTAAGGAAAACTGAGAAGAAAACTGCTACAGAGTTAAAAACAAAGCTTCAAGGATATATAAATACTAGAAGACAAACATAAGCCAACCTACAGGTCTAAAAGACTAGAGGTCTGGCAAGACAGACTGTCACTCAGTTGTGCACAAGTTTGCTGTGCTCCCTTAATACACATCCTTCCCTAGTAAGGTAATCACAAAGGGATCATAAAACAGGTAATCTGAGTTATTCTCCCATCATCTCTTAGGTCTGGCTTAGTATAGCCCTTAATACATTATTCAGAATAAAAATTAAGAGAAAACCCCATACTATTTCTCTGTCTCTCTTAAGCCTAATGAGGTGATCCAGAGCTGAAAATCATTGCCTTCCAGGTCACGTGAGTCTCTGAAGACCACAGATGGAAGCACTGTAGTTAACAGAAGCTTCAGGAAAATCCAAAAAGCTGCCAAAGCATTCCTGCTCCTCAGTCAGGAACTGCAGAGCTGCCAAAACTAGGGGTCAGGAACAGAGAACTGACAACTTGTGCAAATGCTTTCCAGGCTACGAGAGTCATGATTCTCAGGGCAGCCGAGCTCCCTAGTTGGGCCTACATAACTCAAAAAGCAGCATATTTTTATTATTTTATTTTTTGTTAAAGCCATGGGTGGGGAGGCAGGCCCTAGGCCAGCTTCGGGACTAAAAAAGAAAAAAAAAATTCACTTATTCTTTAAAAAACAGAACCTGTCACTCAATGGGAACAGGGAAGATAGGCTCAGGCCAAAGCCTATCTTCCAGCTGACAGATGTTCCTTGAATAAGGGAAAATCCTGCTCATGCATTAAAGGTCTTCCAACCTGGAAGAGAGTGGGAGTCTTCCAACCTGGAAGAGAGTGGGAGTCTTCCAACCTGGAAGAGAGTGGGAGTCTTCCAACCTGGAAGAGAGTGGGAGTCTTCCAACCTGGAAGAGAGTGGGAGTCTTCCAACCTGGAAGAGAGTGGGAGTCTTCCAACCTGGAAGAGAGTGGGAGTCTTCCAACCTGGAAGAGAGTGGGAGTCTTCCAACCTGGAAGAGAGTGGGAGTCTTCCAACCTGGAAGAGAGTGGGAGTCTTCCAACCTGGAAGAGAGTGGGAGTCTTCCAACCTGGAAGAGAGTGGGAGTCTTCCAACCAAGTTCACTGAAGTGCGGCATCAAACCAAGCTGCCAGATGACTCAGTGATTGTTATTCCTAAAATTTAAGTTGCTGTATAAGAAAATGGAACCCCCCAGCTTGGTGTATCAAGAGTCAGGTCTGGCTGGGGCCTGAATAAGAGTACGGTTTTTGTTTCTAAGCCAGTAAACTGGCTATTAACAGATCTTCACCTGCACATGGATGTTCATTTAAGGGGTAACTGAAGCAGTCCGGTAGTGAATGCTGGTTAAAAATTGGTTAATTGAATAACTTGGCACAAAGCATCAGCCAAAGGAAGATACTAAAATTTGTGGTTTCAGTTCATGTTTACCAGAACATGAAACAGTAGAGGGATTCTAGGCCAAAGTATCTGCTTTTGTCTCAGATGTCTCTTTCCCATTTAAAACCTGCCATACAAGCAGGGGACTAAGCTCCCAAATGGGCCACTAAACATCCAACATAGCCCTTACTTCCACACAATCCAATTAAGAAAACTGTTCCCAAAGTCACTGGAATGCAAAATTGAAGAAAAAAAAGATATTCTTGAAAGAAGGGACAAGTGAAGAGCCTCCAGCAGGCTGCCTTCACTACTTAAGGTTCTAATACTATGAAGATTTGAAGCAGATTAAGCAGAGCACAGTGCTCTTGAAACCTCAACCCTGAAATGGAAGTCATCATTATCAGCCTGCAGAAGTATCCTACAAACACTCAAAGACATGTCCAAGAACAGCTAGGTCCTCAGCTCTGCTCTTCTGTGTGGTGTGCAAACCCCACCAGCCCTGACTTAACATTTTATTCTGGAATTGTCACCTTGGCTAATTTAGTGCGCACAGATCCAATTCATAGTTATGGTTTATGCTTTTGTCCAGGTGTCATTTTGCACATGCCCCTGAGAAGGAAAGATGCAATACAATTCACTTTACATTGCTTTATGGCCCATTTTAGTAGCTCTACAGTAAGCAGCTTGTTTCAGGACATGTAACTGAAGATCAGGAAAAAGTACCACTGAAATAGATGCTATAGTTGACTCATTTTGAAGCTACTGTTCTGTTTGACCTTTTCCCACTATTATCAGAGGAACAGGCTTTTATCCTGATCTCAATATCCCCTCACCGCACACCTACACTTTCCAGAACTGCTGCTTTGAGGCTAAATGCATAAAAAAACAAACTAAGAAACACTGTATGTTATATGCATTAAATTCTCTGCTTCATCCATGCAACCCACACTGGGTTAGGTAGGATTCCCTAATGCTTGATTCACAAACAAGGTAAATACCATTGAGCTCCCTTCAAAGCAGCCAAAAACCAGGACTCAACTGAAGTGTAGCACAAGATCATGCCAAGGAACAGGAGGGACTCTCCCTTTGCTGTCAGGCACCCAGAGGCTCAGCAGGTCTAAGGCATCTCTTTCTACCTGGTATTTTCAACCTTCAGCCCCATCCTGGAGTTTGATGCATTAACATTTGCCTCTCTTCTGAAAAACCAATGACAGTGATTGTACAAGCCAACAGGTCACTGAGTTGTAACACCAAGGCAAGGGAATCTGAGTCCTTGCCTGCCTCTACCAAAAGGGAGCTAAATCTGCCTTTATCACCTCTGGGAGACTGCCCAAAATGTTAAGCTACAATAGGAGAACCACTGAAGTTAAGTTTATTCATTCCTTCTGTTCAAACCAGTCCATTTTGCATAAAGACCCACTTGATCAAAGGCTCTATACTATGGCCTAGTGGAAGAGGGACTTGTGGGAGGCAGGAAATCCAGAGTATAGTCTCAGCTTTGAGGAAACATTTAACACTTAAATTGAAACCTCCTTCCTTGCTCCACAGTCATGCTTAGCCTAACAAACACACTCCCTTTCTCAGCCTGTAAATATTTCACACAAAAGTGTTCAACAGTGAAGGCAAGGAGCATGAGCTGCTCCCCATAGCAGCTTCAAGTGGGCACCATAGTTCCAAAGTAATGAATAACACAAGCCTGAGTTTTTCACAGGCAGAGAAGGAGCTGGCCCCATGTCTTGCATCACAGTTGTGTGATCTAACACTGCAGAGCTAGAGAAAGCAGATAGAGGACAAAAGCATGGGAACTATCTTTCTTCCCAGAATGGTTTATACAAAGCCTGATCTGATGAAGCTCCTGTGAACACATCTGCTGAAGGGAGCCCTGCAGAGAAGGTGAAGGATGCCTATCTACACCATTAAACCTAAACACAGCTTAGACAGGAGTAAATCTACGAACTGAACATTTATGCCTAGCAAATCCAATTGTTGAGAACTGAGTTTTCAGTCAAATGAGAACTGAAAGAACTTTTCAGAGTCCAAAAAAATCAGGGACCTAGTCTACAAAAGTGACTTAAATTTAAATCCTAAAGGTCTGTAGGCCTTTGACTCCATGTGTTCCAAGAATGCATCTGTCTAGTATTTCAATCAAAGAGTTCTGTTTTGTTTTTAAGTGTATGTGCATCTGTCACAACCAGGCAGGTAAGTGTTAAAAGCGATGGGAAAACAATAGGAGGTTAAAGCATGCAATGCAATAAGAATGTTTAGCATGCCCTGACACTCCAATTCCCCCCCTCCCCCCTTCAGGCATCTAATTGTTTGCTTTTCCTCCTACATACAATAATGAAGTGAACTACAATCAAAGTGTGATGACAAACGGTCCCAGGGTTTGCATTCTTTGGAATATATTGGCATTTGTAAACCAAGAAAGAAAGATAGATGTAATCAACCACCCTCATACAAGGGAAGAATATGTTGGCAAAGTCTTCAAACCACATTAAGCACTAATTTGAGAGCATGTTTGAAAGGAAGAAAGCAATGCATCTAATACCAGTTTATTTGTGTAACAACAACTAGAAACTGAACTTGCTAGACATATTTTGAAAGATGGAAACAATTAAAATACATTAGTGATCTAAACAAGCACTGTATTTTAAAGGAAAAGAACTTTTAAACAATCAAGGTTACATGTATCCACATTTTGTGGACTAATCCTCACCTTCCCTTGATCTCCTAATAGTTAGTACTTCTATTCCATGGAAAAATTGCATCTGTGCTTGCAGAAATTCACCAGAGCTCAGTCTGTACATCTGCCGATGGAAAGAGCGATCTACTCTCATAAGAAAAACCACATCAGCTGCAAGATGGCAATTGCCCTCCAACAGTAAAAAGCTTTGAGCCTTCTATCCAAAGAACAACCTACTGCTCCAAACACAGAGCAGCCAGGCTACAGCATATCATCAACATAACCGCTAAATAGTAAGCTCATCTCACTAGTAAATCAAAACAGACAAAAGTATGCTGAGGACATGTTACTCATGTCCTCCTCTTCATGAGTAAGATCTTGACCAGAAGGGTAAAGAACTCGGTGTGGGAGCGGGCTTAGCAAGGAGATGACTAATGAAATATTAAATATTTGACAGACCTTATTTTAAATAATACTTAAGTTGTAGTGAGCCTTATAGGGATTCACATAACCTGCACTGCTTGCAGTCATGTTTGAAATGCAGTACTTCAGATTTCTGGACAACTCCTCCTTCAAAACAAGTTCAAGTCATTCCAAAGCCCAAGCATGAACTGTTAAAAAGAGATATCTTTAGATACCCGTTTCTGACCTGCTGCAGTCCATCACAGATTCAGAAAACACTGGCACACCTTCATAACACATCTTTCTCTGTTTTTACATTCCTTGATGAGCAGCAAAATTGTTCACGTATATAAGCATCATCACTGGCATATATACATACTCACATCAGCACACAGTGAAGCGAACAGTTCATGCCCACAAGCTACTGTTCCTCATCTCAAAACAGACCACTACAAATCACTACAGTGGTCACAGTTGCTTTTAGTCTTGAGGATTTTATGTGCAGCAGAACCTTGGCTATAGAGAAGGATGATACAGAGTTGGAGATGTCCTGATTGATTTTTGATCTCACTATTCTACATGAGGCATTGCTTCCAATCATTGCCTTTGGTGGGAAATTACTTTTAATTACATAAGCTATATAAGGGTTTTAAGACTGTTAATTAATACCTTTTTAAAAAAAGGTGTAATCAGTGCATATCAAACACTACTTTACACAGGTACGGAAAAATCATTATCAAAATTTTCAAATAAAACAGTATTTTCAGCTAACATACAATAACTTAAAATAACAAACAAAAACCAGAGGTAATCTTTCCTAGTACTAGAGTACTTGAGTTTTAGGAACAAAATGGTGGCAACTACCCCATGAAACAGCTTCATTCATTAAAAAAGGTTAAATGGTAACATACTGAAGACAAAGAATAATAATCTACTTGATAACTCTAAAATCACTGTTGATTCAGTGAGTAGATGGATTTCAAGCACACACAAGCAGAATATAGTGCCAAACTATATTCTATAATAATGTTTTTATAGTGATACACCTTGCTACACATTGTCTGGAGCCAGTTTTCAGGAAATTCTGGTTTCAGAGGAAGAGAAAATAAAGTAGGCAGGCAACAGAGAATCAGGACTAGGAAAGATGAACAATGCCGCTTTCTAAATATCAACAAACTGCAGACTGATCTGTAGTTGTAAACACAATCACAGCCATTAGAGAAAGTAGTAAGCAGTGTACCCAGAACCCAAGTGACCATATTTGGCCCCTCTCCCAACCCTGTTTTGCATATTTTTGTGCTGGCTACTCAAACACCTGAAGTAAACTCTCCCCTTGTAGTATAAAATAGGTAAGCTCTGGCAGTCATACAAGCTCTACCACATATTAAGGGTTATGCTCTTAAAACTACCACTGTTGATATGGGTTACAAGAGGAATGAAGAATAAAAAATGCATACACCACTAATAGTATATTTTTCTTTCATACTATATATGCCTTATATTTCCCAAAATATTCATATCTATTCATGATTTAACAGGTGCTCAGAGTTACATAGTTGCCACTGAATTCTACTAATAGCTGTGTGAGTCACTAGGATGTAGTTCATTAATGGATGCACATTCTTGTTCAGAGTTCGAAGAATAAAAGTGTCCAGCGAAACCCTCCAACTGTAAGAGTGTTATTGGAGAAGAGTAAAACTTCAGGAGTAAAACTAGAGGGGTTAAAAGTAAAAGCATCTCAGGTTAACAGCTCTGTCATCTTCAAGGCTATGTTAGTAAAAGATTCAATAAATTTTCTTATACTTATTATAATTAATGTTCTTAATATTAATATTATAATATGAGAACAAGAAAGCCAAGACAAGTAGTCAGGGGAGCTTCAATCTCCATCCTCAGTGTGCAGGCAGATGCTGTGCAAGGTGATGCTATCTGCGCAGACAGAGTCCACAGCTGCAGGACCACCGAGGTCAGCATCTGGCTACCTTCCAAACACAAGCCTGAAGTTCCAGGTGTTCCCAGCTCCAAGAACATTTACACTATAGGTCTTCCAAACAGAATTGGAGTTTTATTGAAGCCAGGGAATTTGTGCCCAGACACCTGTAACATTATAAAATTACTTTCAGACATTGTCCCTAAACACTCACAGAATATTTTCATAATTACTATGAAAGCTTGTAACTTCCAGACTATGAAAGACTCAAAAGCCAATTTCCTCCATTTTAACCTAGAACACAGGCAATATTCTATGTGAAAAAGTTATTCTTAAGTATTTTCCAATCAAGTGATATATGATAGAACTATTCAACCAATACCATGCTTTCCTCCTGACTTAGACTGATCTTTAACTACTTCCAGGAGCTTCTTAATTTCAGTATTTTTGTCATAAAGACATACTCATCTTCCTATAGAAAACGACTGCACACAGCAAACCCCCCCTGCATGGTTCAGCTTCTGTTTGCACACATGAATGCAGCAACAACACAGCAGCCTGAGTGTCCTAGAAAGGAATTTGCTCTGTTTCTCCAAACAAGACATCAGAGAAGCACAACACTGCCATCTCCACCTTAAATGCTGAAGTACAAGCATCACACAAAAAGATTACAAAATACAACAAGAACATATGTAAAGGCTTGTAAAATTTTTATGACCAAATTAAGAGAAATACTGTCAGGCAGAAAAATTAAGTTTAACCAACCAGCAAAGTTTACCAGAAAAACAACAGAATCAGCAGCCTCAAAGCCTAGAGGAGACAGAGCAAGCAAACTGAAAATGCAAATTGCCCTCATTTCCAGCCTCAGCCCTCAAGTGACCAGCATCAAAAAGGCAAAAGACAGACCTGCTTTGGTTTCTCTGTCAGTGTTCCAGACAAATACAAACTGCAATGGCTTTTTCTAGTGATGGGCTGATGCACTGGGAAGCAGATGACCAGTGACTCAACTACCATAGCTGCAATTTGCTAATTTTTCCAAACATACAGTCAAGGGGGTTATACACTGAAGCCTGCAATACAGATGCCAGACCCTAAAGCCAACTCAGTGTTACTGTATGTTCATCAGCATACCAGTAGTATGAAGAGTTTATTAAGCTCTTAAGAAGCTTCCTTCCCTCTTATCCTCACACAAAGCTGAGCAAACTTTTCTGTTGTGTGGATTATTTGAATATGGATCTTCTTTAATGGTATTTGTTAAAGCTTCAGGTAACCCAAGAAGCAGGTCCTACAGAGGGAAACATGGAAGGTGAGAAACAGCTTCATTAGCAACCACATTAGAGGAAGCAAATTAAATTGCTGATGTCTGTTAAGCTTTGGATGAAGTTCAGAACCAAGCATTCTTGAAGCTCACTGCAGCCTGATAAAACAGATAAGCAATCCAACCAGCCAGCTGCTACCAGAACCATTACCTACTCTTCTTCCACTGACTGAGAATTCCTGCCAGCTCCTGCAGTTGAGGCAAATGAACTGCCAGAAAAAAACTAACCCTACCAAAAGCAATTAGGTTTGCGTCACTTGAGCTCCTTGGATCAGTTCCCTAAAAGGTGAGCATCATTTCAAAGCTTTTGCTAACACAATAAGAACAGACATAGATAGCACCCACCTTTCAGAAGAATATATCAACATAAATGCATCCAGAATTTGTGCAGATTTTACACCCAGTGTCACAAAAGCCACTGAGATGAAAGCAACAAATAAAATGAGAAAAGCATCCTCATAGGTAGCCTTTGGCTAAAGAAAGAAATAGGGCTTGCACAAGCAACTTTATCCCTATCCATAACACAATTGTAAAAGTAAATAACAAATGGAAAAAACATGAAATATCAGACTGACAAGCACCTTTCTGGTGTTTCAGTTTTGCAAAGTGTTGGTATACAATAAAATAGCAACAGAATGAACAAAAGGAACTGAGAGGATGTATTTACTGGCTACAATAGGTGTGAAAAAAGCTCAAGGTCTTCATTTATTTACTCAGTTTGTAGGTATTATTACTTTGGAGATCACTGATGGGGAATATTTTCCCCCATCAGCAGGTTTAATACCATCAGGGTTCTGGTTAGAGCCAACAGGAAAACAAAGCACACAACCATATATAGTCAGGGCATCCTTCTTGGATGTTTAGGTCCTTCTTGACACAAAACAGGTTTTAGAAGGAAAATTGCAGTCACCTGATGTTTTACAGACAACACACAACCAGAGTTTTAGAAAAAGCTAGAGCTGCTGAGCAGAAGCAAAGCAAAATGGAAGCAGAGCTGGCAGAGATGTTAGCACTGTCAGACCACTGCCAACCTATATCCTTCAACAAATGAGGGGGAAACACAAATATGTTCTGGGCACTGAACAGTGGAAGGAAACTTGTACTCAATCCAGCCCTAGGAGATGGAGTTCAGGCTCCAACTGAAGATGACCAATACACATGGGATGCAAATCTCAATGAAAAAATATGAGAAACTTAAGTCCCAGCTATGACTCAAAGAGTATCTGGGATGTCTGTAAAAGCTTCTAAGGCAAATACTGACCATCCTTTTAGTACAGTTTCAAAGCCTAAAGTCAGGATTAAAAAGCAGTGCTGTTCATTAAATGTTCAGAAGATGGCTTAGGTTTTACCTCACTGATGATAAACTGAGGAGTGTTTTTTTTTAAATGTCTGTGGAGCCCTTAAAACCCTTGTTCCTCACTCAGCAACACTTCCATTTGCAGACTGATTACAAAGGAGGAATTACTTCTACATACACACTCCTCATATTCATTGGTCCTCAATAAGGCCAGTGAAGCCAGATCCAAAACACAACAGGCTCAGTGTGACTTTTCCTACTTAACTTGGAGTAAGGGAGGTCAACTACAAAGAAGAATAAAAGTTCTAGAGCAGAACAGGAAATAACATGCACTAAGAACACTGTAGCCGTGAAAGGATTCATGGAAAAGGCTGCCAGCAGTACATCACACAACAGCTCTAAGTTTGTTGGATGGAAAACAGTTTTATGCAAGTCTCCAGGGTCATCCATTTTCCAAAAGAGATTTATGGTGCATTTCTGGGCCCCAACAGCTTATTATCACTCAACACGATACATCTGACCCAGGAGTACCTGATAAGAGGTCACTCATTTTACAAGTACAAATTCAGGGCTGGCTGGATTTTTCAGCTATGAGCTCTACAGCCTGTTACAGAAATCCTTTTTGTTCTGCCACAGATAAACCAAGAACATAAGCTATAACAGAAATCTAATTAATTACCTATCACTACAGCCATTTCCAGAATTTTTTTAATTATAGTAAATTTTCCAACATTTTAGCCTAAAGTCCAAATGCAGGTGGGGATACCAATTCAGAGACACAACTTAACTAATAACATAACTCAGACTTTAAAAAATTAGCATTTCTAATAGTTAGAATCAGTAACTTAGGTAAGATGGGATCTTTGGTGGTCAGCTGGTTCAACACCTTCTCAAAGATGGACCAACTTTGAAATTTTCAGACTAATCAAAGCTCTGTGTGGTCCATTAATTACTCTTTCTGTATTTTGTAACATGGAGAAGACTGAAGCTTTCAACTTACGTGAATTATGTCTGTCTTCCTTAATCACTGTGATTTGCCTCCATTCCGCAATAGCTACCACAACAGTAAATATTTTGTTATGAAGTTTAGATTTTGGAATATTTATCAAGTTTATTTAAAACTACTCAATTAGCAAAGTAAAATTTTCAACTACCTTGGTATAAAGTGCATATTCTTCCAGTTTTAAACCCTAAGCCAGGAAGGGTCCCAGTTCTTTCACTGGTCTTATGAATCTCCTGGGTCTATTCTGATTTGTCTGATAAGCCAGAGGTACCCAGTTTTTGCTTATGCAGAATGCAGGGAGCCTAAATCTTGCCCATAGTCAAAACTATTTATATTACAAACTTGAACACTGAAAGGTTTACATAACAATTAGCAAACATAAAATACATTCAAGTTTTACAAACAGTTCAACCATCATACAAAATGTAATACAGGCATTTAATTGCTTGTCTGAATTTAAGTCCTTAACAGTAGAACTTGTAGTCAAAATACAGACAGAGCAAACTATCCCAATTCCAGCTGCTCTAGATAAGGTTCCAGCCCTGTTGATGTCCCACTGAAAAGGGACTTTATAGAACACTGCCTCTCTAAGTTTTTCAGTTCTTCACAGGTTTTCCAATAACGGTTCTAGGTACAATTATAAAGATTAGTTAATATGCAGAAAACAGATTAAGACTGAACAGAAAAAGACCAGTTTAAGACTGAGCTGGTAAAACTTGTGATACCACTCTACTTCTACTCGGTTTTCCCTGAAGCATGCTACACCCATTCAGCACACAGAATGCAGACAGCTCAGTCTGAGTGATAGAACAGCATTTAGTCTGTAGGGTCTTCTCTGCTTCTTAATAGTTGACAGATGCACAGGCATGGAAACAAAGGCAAGGAGAAAAAATGTCAAAGGGAAAAAAATCACAGTTAAGGCAGTTAAAACCATCTCTTCCTTCTCCCTCCCAGGATTACACCCCTGCTTCTCTGCAAGTTGCATAAAACACCCACAGCACCCCAGTAAACATGTCTGCTTTACTTGCAGGTGTCTATCTCGAGGCCCCAGAGAGGACTAATCACTCCCACAAATCTCAGCATGCCAACTGAAATCTGCAGTGAGAGTACTGAAGTACCATGAGGAGATCCATGCATAATCAAGAAAAAAAATAGCCAAATGATGTGTAAGTGATAACATGAGATGAGTATTCCAATAGAAAGCCATTCTTTCATTCACTGAAAAAAGTATTCCTTGATATGGAGGAAAAGGAAAAAGCTACCACAGAATAAAAGGTAAGATGATACCACACAAGCGTAAGAGTTGGTGCCCAAGTTCTCAGCCCAATTCCAAGCATTCAGCACAGGGCTACAAGACTACTGCAATTAAAAGTGTTGTGTCAACTGATCAATATTATTGCAACACTTTGAAAGAACATTTCTGGATGTAGAAAATCTGCGCACAGACAGTATCTAACCACAACACTGTAAAACCACTTCATCAGCAGATTTTAGAAGTTCAGTCTACACTGCCCCTTATCTTCACATCAACAATTTTGACAAGTGACATTTTCAGTTGATGTTCAAGAGCTACCTGCTCCAATTTTGTGACTGCTTTTTGCTTTGCAAAAGTCTTCAGAAGATACTTGTATAAACTTCAGTTCTTACATGAAGTTATTTTTCCATATTCATTTTAAACAACTTTTCTTCAGGGTTTGTACAATCCTTCTGCATTACTTAACTGCAAGAAATTTGAATTTCAGGTAAATATAATGTTACAGAAAGTTATATAAAATACTAAAGTTTATTACAGGGTAGACTACACATTTTACAGATTTTCTAGATCTTTAAACAGATTGAATTCCTATGAATACAAATATAGAAAAGAAGTTCCATTCATATATCACTTCAACAAGGGGTCACATTTTCTTTTAGTTCTTGTGTGAATTACCAGATGTCATCCAATTTTTAAGCAAAACAACATTAATGTTCATTAATTTCTGGAAGAATCATTTCCACTTATTTTCCAGAGTTAAGCGAAATCCCAAATCTTGATTCAGGAAGAAAAACTAAACCAAAATCATTTGTGCTTACAGTAAATGGCATCACATAGGTACCACACAGTCATTCACTAGGCTTTGGTTAGAGCCATGCTGTGCAAAACAGTTACTGCCCATGTCTAACAACATCCACCTAATAGCTACAACTCCTAGAAAAGACAGAACCAAAGTTCCTTTTTCAGGAATAAGACGAGATCTCCTTCTGTCACTCTTTGAGGTAGAAGAGGAATTTTATGGCAGTGTTGACCCAATATCCACTCTTACATGAAAAAGGCTCCAAATACTGCAAAGCAATTTTCCCCAGTTCTCACACAGCAGACCTCAGTGAGATTACTAAAAATGCTGCACCTGCTGCCTAAACTTAAGGACTGCTCAGCACAAAACACATTTCCAGCTCTGTTGGCTACATCAACCTTCTTAACCAAATGACAGGAAAGAATAATAAAAATGCTGTGCTATAGAAACGTTCACATGAGTTCTGGGCAAAGGGTATTTTGCAGTCCAGATGCCAAGCATGCGATTAATGTTTTAGCGCAGCGTTTGCATCAGCTTACAAAGAAAACTGCCAGTAAAACAGTAATCGTGGGGGTATTTAGATTATTTACAAGAGTATCTGTATGTCCATTAGAACAATACTTCAGGTACAAATGGTGGAATTCCAGCAACCTCATAACATGTTTATCTAACCTCATTAAGAGCCAGTGTAAAAGCCTGTAGAAGCTTCAAAATGCTGCAGGGTCTTATCTGCCAATCAATACATTTTCACCAGGTCAGTCTTGATAACTATGACTTAAAATATTGAAGACTTTTTCCCAAAGCATTGTTCA
The DNA here is from genome assembly GCA_009769605.1 of Bucorvus abyssinicus. Taxonomy (NCBI): domain Eukaryota; kingdom Metazoa; phylum Chordata; class Aves; order Bucerotiformes; family Bucorvidae; genus Bucorvus; species Bucorvus abyssinicus. The sequence continues at coordinate 12,616,324 of CM020042.1, forward strand.
CTGTCACATATGAAACCACAGAATCATTTCGGTTGGAAGAGACCTTTAAGATAATCAAGTCCAGCCATCATAGCCATCCACACTGTGACATTCACTGCAGCTTGAGAGAAACTATTACTTGTTCAAAAACAGAAAGTAGTAAAAATACTAACTGCTGTTATGTCCCTCCACTGATACTACATGTTAAGTTCTACCATAATCTTTAACAAGTTTTGGGGGAAGGTATAAATGACATGGTAAATTTGCTTTTGAATTCAAGGAACTTTTAAAGTAGTCTGTTTCCCATTTAGCTCTCCAACAAGAAATAATATTTTCATTTGTAAACATACTGTTTCATAATCAGACACTTTGTGCCTTTGAAGGTCCCCTGAAAAAAATCTACTGAACCCTAATAACTTATTTGAAAAATAAAGCAGTACCTTTTCAACATAAATCTTTCAATGCTTTCTGCACCCTCCACAGTGTAACTTATAAGGAAAGATTTTAAGGAAAATTTAACCTAGTGTCCAAATACAACTTTATTTTAAACATGAGGTCATCTAAACATCTGTCTCCAATATATCCCTTGGGATTTAAATCAAAAGTCTGCTAAACATGTACAATCATTTTGAAAATAAATAACAGAACAAATTTAGTCTTGATTATGATTATCATGCTTTTTAAAAGGAAACATTTATTCTAATAAGAGAAGTCTGAACTAATTTAAACTTTATGGGCATTAACTTAGTTTCATACTCTAAATAAGCATTTCTTTCCATTTAGTCTAGTCTCTAACAATATTCATTGTTTTATATTTGCAGAAAGCCCACATGCTTTCTTCCCTTTAGAAATGTCTAGTCAATAAAGCTGTATTTCTTATCATATTAAGTATAACGTTGCAGGAAGGAGAAAAATTTGCTGACAAATCAACAGAAGAGATGGATTGGGTTCCTTTTTGTCAACCAGGATAGCCATCATCATACTCCGCATTAAGGAAGAATAAGCCAGACAAAGCATATTGCATCTTGATATCTATTTTCTTCACTGCTTAGAAAAAACACAGTAGAGGCTGTTTGAAGCAAGGACTGTCTCACAACTTAGCCAGCATTACAGCTTTGCTGTGCAAAATTCTCACTAAACAGGTACAATGAGTAAGTAGCAGCCATGTCTCCCCTGCTTAATTCAACAGCCCCAATCCCATTCAGGATCCTCATCCCACATAGAAGAGAACAAAGCTCTCATCTATACAACTCAATACTTTAAAAGTCCCATTGCTTTGGTTCTGTAACCACAGACCCAGAAATGAGTGAGGAGCTGGACTGTGGTCACTCTCAAAGCTCTCAGGTTCTTCTGAGAGTCTTGTCTTCTCAAAATACTGCCCATTCCTTTACATAAGCACTTTTGGATGAGGAACTGTTCCACAGGTGCTGCATAGTGTACAGCAATCCAGACCCAAGAGGCTACCAAGGATATGATCACAGAAGTACCTAAGAAAGGTGTTGGACACATTTAGAATGTGCAGCAAGAATAAAACAAACTCTTGTTCACACACAATTCTAACCAAACTAGGGTGTATATACTCTTTAAAAACCCACACTGATGCTAGTCTGCATCTACAAGCCAATGTTTTGGAAAACAGGTTCTTCTAACAACCTATAAGCAGCCCAATACTTTGTTTTCTGCTCAGTGCCACCAGTTTAAGTGCATGAGTACACACCATCACATGACAGGCAGCTTTGCAAACCTGCCTGTATATAAACAACCTAAAAAGGCCACTGTGTCATCACCAACCTCAAGCATTCACAATCTCATAGCTCAGATCCCAAATTCATCTAGAAGTCACAAGAACCATCTTTAAAGTCTGCATTTTAGGTTCTTAAACTCTCTACAATTCATCATGTCAAGCTTTAATGCCACAACACTAAGGATATTAACTCAAATATTAATCAAGCTTTCAAGATTTGAAACTAAATCATGTAGCCCCACAAGATGGAAGAGACATGAGACAACACAAGCCCCTTAATAAAGAGTTAAATTTGGTTTCTGTGTCTATGATTATCACAGTTAGAACCATCATTTGGATTTTGGTTTGGTTGGTTTTTTTTTTTCCACCATGCCCTTCATGTTTCACCAAGTTCAGCAGGCTATCTGGAGTCAGCTGGAAAAACAAAGTGGAGCACTATTTACTATACATTACAACATAAATACTGATTTTGAAAATCAAGCCTCTAACTAGACATTAAGAAATAAGTGTTGGTAGTAGAACAATAAGTGAAACTTAACTCTGTTGCAAAACCACTCAGGATTAGCTCTAAGAGCAAGTGAAGTAGTGTAAAGAATTTTCTACAGAAAATTCTAAGACTCTTCTTTTACTTTTGGGAGTGCTGCTGCTTAGGGACACCAGCCACACATCAGCACCCCTCAGTATAATAAAACCAGCAAAGAGCCCAGGAAACTAGGATAACACCCTGAACTGGGAAATGGTCCTTTGACTAAAGGCTGAAAGATGACCCATAAACTATGTTTCCTGCCAAAACCCAGCAGATTGAAAAGCATCCAAAGAAAAAACAAAAGCAGCTGTTAGCAGTGTAGTTCAATGACTGAAAAGCAGATCTAATGGCCAATTACTCCCGTGTTTCCTTCCCTGCTGTATGGATGGGACTTCAACATTCAGACTCTCAGATATAACTGTATTTTCTCATCAGAAAAGCACCGCTCTAGATGATTGAAGCCTTAGATGTTTAGATGTTGGTGAAGTTACAGCTAATGGTAAGATACAACATCCCACAGAACAAGACATGCTGCAAGAAAAACAGCAGGTACTTACCGTGCAAATACTCAACTTTCAACACCAAAGTTGTTGACCTGTACTACAGACTGTCAGTACAGAAACTATTTTATAATAACTATTATTTAAACACTCTCTTGCACAAATAATAATTAGGCAGAGTGGGAGCTTCTGATCACAAAATGCAGTATTGACTTATTTTATCCATCATCAAGATCACTGATAGTTTCCACAGGCAACAAATGCCAGTCCATCTCCTCAGAGGGGGAAAAAGTTAATTACATATTCTCAACTCCATTTCAAAGAGAACAGATTTAAGGCTTTTATGATCAAGATAAACTGCAATATGGATTTTCAAGACTTCCAGGTTCCAGGAGTCACATCACCATCTGATAAGGTGGGGGTTTTCCTACTTGTCTTTAGCTCTTTCAGCACTTTTAATTCATACCAACTCTAATCATAATACTTAGGTCAGTCTGAGTAGTTTAGGTTAATATATCCATTTCTCGGAGAGAATTGACACACTCAACCTTGTAACAGATGAGTTTTTCCAGTCTCAGTGGTATGATTTTGAGGGTCTCCCACCCTGCTGGCTTGAAATAGAAAAGTAATAAGCATAAGAAAAAATTTCTAGAAGTATAAGGACATCCAAGGTAACATCACAGAAACCGTTGCGACAAAAGATTTAGAGTTTGCTCTGAAGAAGTACGTAGCTTTAAGCTTTCATGCCTTGCTGTACATCTCATTCCTGCCAAGACTTGACATATGTTAACATGGGTTTGCAGCAGCACGTAACACAGCAGTCTTCATTTCATTTATCGATGGGCATTGAGAGTTTGAAGATATTTCTGCAATATCACATAATATCTATGGAAAAATTAAAATAAGACACAAATTCCTCACTCAGTGGAAATCAGTAGCTAGCTGCACATTGATTCCACTGGGCCAGGAGTTTATCCCAAGTTTTCCTATCTGTATGTGGTATCTCAGCCTTAGGACCATCTTTTCACCTTTACCAGTGACATATCACCATTTACAGTTTCTGCAGTTGATTCAAGGCAAGTCAAATCCAATGGTTTTGCAGGTCACATATGAAATCAGCGTGATCATTATTTGTTATATATCTTTAAGCCTTGCTTTCACATACCATCCCAAATGACATATGTCAATCTTCTCACCTGCAACAGCTTCAAACACACATTTTTAGTCTTCTTCCACCCGTAGGAAAGAGCACATTCAGCACCTTACTGCAGTATTACACTGCCATCGTGTGGGTAGGAGATCAAGTGAACATAAAGAACATTACTCAGTTTGAGGTCAGTAGTTTTATCAGGTTGTTTTGTTTGGGGGTTTATTTTGAAAAAAACTTGCTGCATTAAACCCAATAGAAAGTGCATAACCTCTCTCAAAACCCTCAGACTTCACCATATGTACAAAAAATTAAGGATAAGTGTCTTCTTGTGCACCCATAGAGGATTCAGTGCCTGAGAAGTTTTGTCCCCACTAGCCTCTGTGCCAGACTAAGAGCTCAGTCAACTACTTGCTTTCCCTGGCATTTCTCTTGGCACAAAGGCAGAATGGGACTGATGAGTTTGCTGCAGGACACTCAAACCCAGCAGCAAGTATCAGAGCAAGGCAACACCAGCTAAATTTGAAATTTAACCCCCAGGCTCAACAAGCAGTTTCTTATAAGCAATTTGAGTTCATACACCAAAAAATTCTTCAAAGTCCCAGTTTCTGCAGACAGTACTAAGCACACAACAGGTGTCATGACAAGTCTTAGGGTTTTTTTGTCACTGCTGTACATATATGTATGCATTCAGCTAGCCAGTCACTGCTCTGCAGCATGGAGATCCATTCTCATAGGACAAAAAAAAAAAAAATCACTTCACCTGTTTTTTTTAAGTGTCTGGGAGACCAAAGTCAGCAAATTCAATCATACTGACTTCAAAACCAGCATCAGTTTCTGTGAGCTTCTCCAGGGGTTGTTCCTTATTCCCAGGGACCCACTGAAGTGACAACTTGTCCTTAACACGGTTCCCTCTCTGAATGGTGTGATGACAAAAGCAACAGGGGTTCCATAGGCTTGCAAAGGTATTTCACACGTCTGATAGAACAGCATGGGGAGTGGCTGTCTGAGCAGAAACAGATAAATATCTTCAAATCTTACCTTCCTGACTGTTCCCATGTCCTCTTGAGGAGGTTCAGGGTATTTGATAGCTCAGCTTACACCCACTTTATTTTCTTTTGGTCTTCTCTTCAGCAAAAATTCTCCATGCCATATTCCCAACCAAGCAACTCCCCTCCAAAGCTCTAAATCTAACACGAGGTAGCACACCACCAATTTCTCAGGCTAGCAGAGGAAATTGGCTTCACTGATAGGAGCAAGCACAGTCCCTTGGAGTACTTTAACTTGTAGGATGCTTCCTTGAAATCAAGACTATTTGACTTTTTCTCACCCTTGGCTTTTTAACATAAACAGTCTTAGCTAACATCCAAAATGCCAAATACAGGCAGTGAAAGACAATGAGCATGTACTGTGGTCTTAGCTAGTATTTCAGCCTTAAAAGACTTCAGGAAGGGGAAAGTTTAAGCACTTTAAAATATTATTGTTTCAAGTCAAGATAGTTGTGAGGTTTAGCTAAGTACTTAGCTAGTTAAAGTGCCTCTGAGATTAAGGGATTATTTTAGTAACATGTCAATGCCAATTGCATGGCTTAAAAGCAAGAAAAGCAGCTAAGAAAACATGGAACACTCAGCCTAACTTTAATTCCCAGAAAAGTGTCAGCAAAATAAGCAGATTAGTTAAATACTTCGGAGGGGGGGAAAAAAACCGGAGAGAATTGGTCAAATTTTCCTGCTGTTTAATGTACTTTCTGTACACCTATCACACTCCCATTCATAAGGACCAAATAACTAAGGTGTTCCACAGAGTTGGCTCTCTAGCACACCGTGTAATCATGTTTGTCTGCCTAATGCCTCCAGTGAGAGGAAGAGCAAACACTGGGTTTAATACTGTATTTGTATCCAACAGTCTTACTTGGATGATTGTCTTTCCTGCTTCAGAGGAGTTGCTACTATCCAGGACAGTCTATTCTTGAAATAAAACACCTCTCAAAAGAAAAGGTTTGGACCTTCAAAGGAGCTTAAGAGAATTAAACTCCCAAATCCTATTAGACTTCTATACAGCTGGAAATCTAACTCTTTCCAAAAAAAAAAAAAAGCCAAGAGGTCCAACCAGGCAGAAACTCTGTTTCATGAAAAGATGAAGAATGGGGGAAAAGAGACCAGCTCTGGTTATTCTTGAAGTAAATTTTTTTAAAAAAGCTCATTTTATTCTGACTTTCCCATAATCATGTTGCAATGAAAGCCAATAGTTCATGTGCAATTATTACATGGAATTAGGAAAAGCAACACACTGAATTGCAGCAGAAAAGTACTTAAAGATCAGTCCAATATTACAGATCTCAAAAACACATCTTTGTGTTTATCAGCTACTACATGTATTGAATTCATTCAAATTTTAACTTCAAAATTAAAAATGCTTGTATGTTATTTGTATGGAAGAAAGAGTGAACATAAATATGACTGCATTTAAATCTGTTACCTGTGGCTTTGGCTAATTGCCTCCATCTGCAGCCTTTTGCTATTCAAAAACAAGAATGCACCTCTGCCAGGTAGCAGCATCCTAAAACCTTCAGGGTAACTACACTCCCCTACTTCCCTTCACTCAACCAAGGGTCATCTGTGCAATTGTTTATGATGACATTTGCACTTCACCATTCAAACAGACTTAAGACTGTGTTGCAAGGATGTCTTGGCAAATCAACCTGGGTACTGCACAATATGCTCTGCAGTACTCAATTCCCCTCCATGAGGAAAGAAATCTCCATTGACTTTGTACACAATATTATTAATTGAATTTCTGCCTTTTCCATGCAGGCAGGCAAACAAGGAATCTTTGATCCTTGTGAATTAGACAAACAATTCTTCCTGTGACTTCTGCCCTGCATTGACTGGACTTCTCAAAGCCTCTTGAATTGCTATAAATCTAAGGAAAACAATTAGAGATTCCCAAGTTGTTCTTTTCACAGTGATTCTTACAGTTTAGAGAGTTTATCTTCTATAAATTCCACACATGCTTTAGTTTACTAATTAACCCCTAGAGAAAAGGAGCATGCCTGAAGTTCACTGTACTAGAAGGACCAAACTTGCTAATGAACTGTCCTAATTACATTTCAGTCAAAGTCCTGCTCCTCACTACACCCAGGCAAACAAACAAAACCAAGTATTTTCAATTCCGCTATTAACATCATTCAGGAATCTAGGAGATGGGAGCAAACTGAATGCCAGCAGAAAGAACATAAGCTAAGACTAAGACTTTGTGTTTAAGACCAAGTTCACCCTCAGGAAGCAGAGCTCTCAATTTAATATGAAGTCAAATTATGAGCCACACAGAAGTAGATACACCGCTTGCCAGAGACACCAAGGAGACATGAGGTCCTATCACATTTGAGTTTTACAGTTCAGTTACTGCTGCACAAGTTCATCTTTAACTTAGAAATGCCTCAAACAGCCAACAGTATGTTTAAACCTCTTCCTTTACAACACTGAACACTTGCATTTCTCTTTCCTTCAGCATAGCAGTATCTTCCATTTTATCAGTACTGTAAACTAGAGGTCATGCTTGATTTCTTTCCTCTTCCCCTGTCTTTGGGTCCATGAACAAGTCCTGTCATCTTCCATAATGCTTCAAAAATGCCCTTCTCTCTGTTCCAACAGCTTAGGCTTATCTCTAATAATTTTCCTCTTGACTTAGCAGAATCAGTTTTTATCAGATCCTTTTGCATCAGACATGGTGATGCTAAGTAACCTCTCATTTTATTTATGCAGACAATATTTCTGACCCTTCAATTACACCTATTCCACTGTGCAGTTCATTCCTATCATTGTTTTGACAAAGACACCAAATAACAGCTTCTTTCTTACCAACAGCTTCATACATTCCTTGTGCTTAACTGTATGATTTAAGATTATCAGAACTTCTTAAAAAATCTAAACATTTTACCACAATGACTTTTTTCCCCTCTGTTTCCTTCTGAATCCTAGGCTGTGGTACAGGCAAAGCCACACTAGGATATCTGTTGCATTCACACACGATCAGTAAACATGACAAAGCACCTACAAGAGCCTTATGAGCTTCTGCATGGGCAGCCAAAAGCAATACAAGGGGTCTAAAGTGATACTGGGAAACTAAGGTCAGGCAACCAAATCCCTCAACTAGTAGGAAATACTAAGTGCACTCTGAACAACTGATGCCCTCATCCTTTCCTTCCTGCTTCCACTTTTCCATGTTGAATCCACACTTGCCTGAGAAATTTAGCCTTTAGACTGAAGACATCAAAGCTACAGCCTTCCTCTTCTGTCTTCTCTGCAAGTCACCAAAACACCACCATTGGGTTTTAAGCATCTGTCAAGTAAGTTTTCAAGTTGGAGTCATTTCCTTCTAATATCTTAGAGCTCCAACTTTAAGCCATACATTTACCAATCCCTCCAGGAAAACTTCAATGTTGTTCAGACCTAGAGAACAGCCTTCACTAATTTACTTCAAAACCAATGAGCAGAAATTTCTGTACATGTTTAAGGCTAGTGATGAAGATAAGAAACTTGCCTGACAACAGACTAAGCAAATGGCTGCAAGCATCTTAACAGGACTAGATTCAACAGGCCTCCCACATCATACCTTAAGTGTCAGGTGCAGATCAGTGGTCTCCCTGAATCAAGAATTCTCTCAACATTTACACCTGCCAGATCAGCAAATAGTTTTCATGCTGCCTTTTCCCTACACCACCCTCAAACACATTCTTTTTCCAATTCTAGTCCATCTGTAAAACTCTGCCTTTATCTAAATGACAATTTTCTTTCCAGTGTGTCAGCCAAACTGTCTGTTTTCCTGAACAAAGAGCTGTAGAGAAGAGGCTGCTGCCAGAATGTGGGAAGCTACAGAGTTATATCAATCTAAATCACTAAGGCACAGGCCCACTGCTATGGGTGGATAAATCTGTCATCATGCAAAACATCTGGTGGCAAAACACCTCAGTACCCCTTCAGGTATGAAGGGCCTTCAGACTGATACAGATTAAACCTTTCCTTTCTCTCCTTCTGAGAGAGGGGGGTGGTACCCAGCAGAATCTAAAAAAACTTCAGGATTTCTGAGGCTGCAGAAGAACTACATAAACACAGTCACACATTGCACTGGAAGGACCAGGACAGCAGAAGGCATCCACTGTTACATCTCCCTGTGTCGAAGCAGAAGGTTGAAAACAAAGGACATGCAGAGTCACAAGCACGAAGGGAAGCGTTCAAATGCATAAAAGTGGATTTAGGGGAATTGGAGGAAATGGAGCACCAGCACAGCCACAGAGGACTCACCCACAGGAGAATTTTGCTTCTGCACATTAGACTGGTGCATCACACAAGACACAGCAACATTACTGTGTAGCTTCCCATTTCCAATGAAAACATGACAAACAGCACTGGGAGTCCACAAGAGACACTAAAGAGCACTGAAAAAACACACTACATAGCTGAAACACTAAAAGGATTTACATACATACATTGAAAGAGCAAAATATTGTGTAAATAGGGCTACAAAGATGCTGAGGGAACTGGAGCATCTCTGAGACAAGGAAAGGCTGAGAGACCTGGGTCTGTTCAGCTGCAGAAGAACAGGCTGAGAGGGGATCTCATTGATGCCGACCAATAGCTAAAAGGCGGGTGTCAAGAGGATGGGGCCAGATTCTTCTCAGTGGTGCCCAGTGACAGGAGAAGGGGCAACTGGCACAAAACGGGAACATGGGAAGTTCCACTTGAACATGGGGAACAACTTGACTTTGTGGGTGGCAGAGCCCTGGCACAGGCTGCCCAGAGAGGTTGTGGAGTCTCCTTCTCTGGAGAGGTTCCAAACCCGCCTGGATGCCATCCTGGGCAGCCTGCTCTGGGTGACCCTGCTGTAGCAGGGGTGTTGGACCAGGTGATCTCCAAGTCTCTTCCACCCTCACCAGCCTGAAATATCCCCTACAGTGCAGGCTGACTTAAACATTTAAGATTTATTCCGATTTAGGGTAAAAAAACTGAAGAAGTTACATAGCCATACTTCTATTGCTAAACAAACACATGGTTTTGTCATTTATAGTTGCAGTACAAATAACACAGTGAATTAATAACCTTGACGTTCCTAAAAGAATTCAAAGGCCACATGTTCAAAACCACATTCCCACTGCAGCCCTGCATCAGGTCCTCTGCAAGGCAGCGACAGCGAGAGCCGCAGGGAACGCGTTTGAGACGGGGAACGACGTTTTCTGTCCTACATCAAGGCTGCAGGGACCGACCGCAAGTGCATCTGCGGAAGCTCCCGAGCCCACCCCCGGCAAGGACCGCCCCAGAGCAGCTCACCAGGGGACACCGACGGCTGTTGCCGTTGACGGGGCCCACCAGCCGCCCTTATCACCGAGGGGCTGTAGAGCATGTTCAACGGAGATACACGGCAGACCCGGGGAAGCGCCCACACACTGCCCGCCCCGAGGGGCCGAGCACGGTCGCCGAAGTTACCGCCGCGGCCCAACCATGCCGCTCTCGTCCCCCGGGTCAGGGGGCCCGCCCGCGCCGCTCCGCGGGGGAGGAGCGGCCGCGCCAGCGCAGGCCGCTCCCCGCCGCCGCTCCTGCGCCTGAGGAGAGCGGCGAAGGGGCGGCGGCGCGGCTGCCTTCCCCAAAGCTTGGCGGAGCGCCGGCAGGGGCCGGGCAGACTCTCACCGCCCGGAAGGAACGCACCCACTTACCCGCTGAGCCTCCAGCGACGACTTGGTGAGAGGCCTCCTGCAGAAAGCCCCCGGGTTTCCGAGCCATCCTCACCCCGCAGCCAGAGGCAGACAGGCAGGAGAGCAGCTGCCGAGCCAGGGCCAACTCCCGGCTGGGGAAGAGCCGGGGGAAGGCGGGAGCCGCGGTTATCTACGGGGGCGGAGGGGGGACACAGCAAGGCCGGGCGTGGCGGGGGCGCAGCGGTCTTTAGTAGCCGGCTGGCAAAGGGCGGGCCTGGGCTCGCAGCTGCAGGCGATCACAGCGGACAAAGTGCTCCCTGATAGCTTCCAGCCGGGAAACCGGCACCCTCTCACTCGGGCAGAGCTGGCTTGTTCCGTTTATCCTCGCCTCGGGGCTGGTGCCGGACAGCACACACCCGCAGTCCTGCTCCCCGCTCCCCACCACTGCTGGGACCCAGCTCACACCGCACATCCATCCCCTGGTGCTCGCTCCTAGGCAGGGTCGGTGGTGCCGGTTGGCTCACTGCCGGCCTTTTGAAGCATACTGTTCTTTTAAAACTTTTGGACTTTGGTTCTCTTCGGTGTTCAAAGGACACGGATATTTTGTCATTTGGAGAGTGGCTATTGCTTGTGTTACATGGACCTACTGGCCCATCTCAGTAAACCGGCCAGTGCCAGGGCATGGGCTGGAGTGCTGGGACGTGATCATTGCCCAGGCCGAACCGTGCTTTTCCAGAAGACACCGGAGTGTAATGTGAGGGACATTCTGGGCACATCCCCAGCAGCACCATTGAAGGGGATGACAGTTCAGCCATATGGATGTAGAACACAGCAGGATGTGCCTTCTCAGGGCCAGAGAATGGGCATGGATCCTTTCTGTTTGCTAGTACAGACATAGTCTTTTTGACTTAGAGCCAGATTCACAATGACACTCGGGTTAATAAGCTACAGCTTAAGCACTTAATCAGCAACTGAATACCTACACACATCTATGGATTTGGAGCCTGCAAAATTTGGGAGCAGATACAGTATTGCAAGTGGTCTTTTATTTTCCCTGCTTGGTGACTACCCTGTCCTACTAGTCAAGCCCCTGGGTTTCCAACATCTAGCTGTGAAGATGTTGTCCTTGTCTCCGCTTCTCTTCCCCCCAACTCGCAACAGCACTGTGGTTTCTCATACTCGTCTGTTTCCTCCTTTTGCACCTAGCCCACAGCTCTAGCACTGTTTCTTACCCAAAGAGAAGGCTCATCCACTGAGATCGACCTTTGCTTCTTTCCTAACAGTTGGGGTACATTTAAGCCCAATTACATTGGTTTGGGGGAGAAAACAGAGCTTCTGTTGATCCTGAGGACACATTTATTAGAGTTAAGATGGATTTAATGGCTCTTGAATAAGGTGCTAGACTGTTTAACCAGTCACAGAGATAATTTGTCATGAGGGTTTTTTTTTCTTTCTTGCTAATAGCCCTACAGTGTTAACACAGGCAAGGATATTCTTTTTGAATCAGAGATCCTTCAGGTTATCTTCAAAGCGATTCTGAATTCCACATGTGATCTTGAGCACCTTGAAATAGAAGTCTAGATTTGCTGCCACCTCTTCAAAAGAGAAGGAAATGAAAGGTAGTTTTTATATATTTTTTTCACTTCTTTTCTCTGAAGAGAGGACACAGTGTTACCTTACGAGGGCATCAGCTTATGCTACACTCAAAGCATAGATAAACTGTAACTGGGTGCACCACAGCTACTGAAGGTAAAGTTGGTACCTTGTTCGTTCTCCACTCCTTGAGAAACATATTTAGTTCTGTTTCTTAATGTCTGAACATTTATGGTCCATTTTCCATGCCTGAGACAGGTATTTAACTGCAGTCTGCTGCCTATGTACATTTTAGTGTAGTAAGAGAGGTGCTTCCCTCTCTTTAAAGCCTTTGAGATAGTGACTTAGGTAAAATCCCAGGCACAGTGAACCCTGAAGCATTGTGCTAAAATCGGGATTTCATGGCTCTGACTCTAGGAATACATGTAGCAGAGCAGAGCTGAAAAGAATATGTGCTGGTTTTCCTCGCTCTCCAGTCCTGGAGAGGTACCTTTAAGGTACAAGAGAAATCTGCATTTGTTATAAAATTACCATATCTTTTCTTCAACGAAAAGGGAAAAATTTGAGGGAAAAGTCTGTTGTGAAGAAAGTCACACTTGACTACTACAGAAGTGAAGACAGAAACACCTAAAGTTGATAAACAGGAAAAGAAAAACATCCCAGCATTCTGGTGGGTGGAATTCACACACAGAGATCAATTAGTAATTGATAAAAACAACATTTAAATAAAAGACAAAATATATTTTAGATTGGGATTAAAACACCATTATTTATTTCACAGAAGCGGAAAGCAGTGCAGACAGAGACAATTTGTTTCAGAGAGGACAGTGAAAGAGTTCTCAGATCACAGCTCTCGCTTGGATGGCTGGAAATACAAAGGTTACTGTTAGACTGAGGGAAAGAATCTGGAAATAAATCAAGCAAAATAATTGAAAACCTGTTAGAAACAACATTCAACTCATTTAACTGTCCACCTCATTCATGGGGAAAGAACCTTTTTTCTGCCATCAAAACCCCAATGGTTTTTCCATGAGCGTTTTGAGAAGGCAAGATCCCTTGACAGCCTACACTGGGGTTTGTGCACAAGGTCCTGAAACTACAGTGTTTTCACCACCACCCCCCCCGCAGGCTTTTCTGGGAGTCATTTTTCAAATCTTTCCAAACATATTTCCCTGGTTTGAGAATAGACTGCAGGCACCGTAGTATTTGCTACTGAAAAGTATGGGAACGTAGAAAATATATGGAGAAGTGTTAATAAAGTGTTGCCTGAGAACTTAATTGCAAAAAGGTAAAATATTCAGGTATAACATTCAGTTCTATTATTTGCATGCATCAGCAAATAAACAGTAGCTTGAATTCTTTGATCTCTGTAAGAGCAGAGTGGGGGATTGCTGTGGGAATACAGAACAACTCCCTTAAATTAATAAACTTCGAATGTGCTGACCTTTAAGTAATTAAAATCTCAACTTCAGTGTTTCATTAACATTTGCCTTAGTTCCCTTGGTTTGGCTCTTTGAGAGTGCTGCTCAATAAATAGAGCAGGATCATCGAGTCCCCAGCGTTCTGTATCATCAAAAAGCAGATGCTGAAACATCACTACTTTTTTGTTCTGGAGATGTAGGTCTCCCTGTGCAATGTGCCCTTCAATACAAACAGCAGATCTAGCGGTAAGCTGCAGTAGTTCAACAGTAAAGAGAATTTGGAGTTGATCGGAAGGTGCAGGAGCTGGTCAGTTTGTTTTCCGCAGGTGTCACTGTGACAAAAAGGAGATTTACATGAAAAAAAGAAAAATAACGTTCAGAGTGCATAGATATAGTTTACAAAGAGGAATGTTTACAAAACAGCATAACACCTGCTCCTTAAAAAAATAAACTCTGCTATTGCTGGGAAACAATATTAAGTTTGTCTCACAGTATTCAAAGCCCAAATCTGTTCACCTCCACACGGTTAAATTCTCCTGCTAAAAGTCTCTTATATACGGCACATTTCCCGTATTCTCCATCACCTTTCCCCACACCACCACCCCCCGGCAAAGGGCAGCCGCACTGTGCACGTTTCCTACAGCACTTCTAGGCGTAATCCCATTTCCACATGGCCTCTTCCCAAACCAGTCCATGTGCGCCACAACGTTCTCCTAACAGCCCTGGTAGGCTTCGCCTCCCCATCTGTAGGGAACACCGTTCCTGGCCAGCCCGGGCAGCGCTCCAGCGCAAACCCCCCAGGAAGGAGAGGGAAAGGCGGGCAGGGGAGAAGAGGCGCCCGCTCCCATCACCCGTACCAGGGAGGGCCGCAAACCAGCCCCTAAGGTCCCCGCGCCCCGCCAGGCCATCGCCTCCCGCCCGTCCCCTCGGTGCCGCCTGCCTACCCGCCGCGGCGGCCGGCCGCTTCGCCCCGCCCTCGGTCCGCGGCCCCGCCGCTGCGCGCTCCCGCCCCAGCCGCAGGGGCCGCCCGTTCCTGGGCTTTGTTGTGGAGGCGGCGGCGCGGGGCCGCCTCACGCCGGCAGCGGGGGAGGAGCGCGCAGGTAACGGGCTGGCGGCGGCGCTTCCCTCGGCGGCTGCGGCCCGGCCTAGGCCGTGGCTGCCCCGCGACGCTCGGGTTTGAACTTGCCCCGTTTCCTGCGGCGCGGCTTGGCAGAGGCGGCGTCTTTCTCGGTGCTGCTCTGTCCTCAGCGCCCCCCCGCGGGCAGGCGGCCCTGCCCGGCCTCCTCGCCTCCCCCCGCCTCTGGGGCCGGGCCGCCGCCGCCCGGCCAGCACCGCCGGGGCCTTGTTCACTTACCGGCTGCGTGGGCCGTGGCAGCCTGCCCCGGCGCAGCCCCTTGGCGGGGCTACTGGTACCGCCCCGTGGCCGCCGGGCGACCCGGCCTTGCCCGACGTACCGCCCGCTCTGCAGCTGGAGAGACGGGGAAGGAAGTTTCGTGCGGGGATGCGCTATTCCGAGTTTGAGAGGCTGCCAGCTCGGCGGGGAGGGAAGGGGCGGGCAGGCGGCAACCCCCGGCAGGGAGGGAGGGGGGTCAGCCGGGCAGCGCTGGGAAGGGGGCTCGGAGAATCCGAGGTGAAACCTGTCCCGAACAAGTTCAGGAGGTCACTGCTGGATCTTTGTGGTCAAGCGAGAACAAAATGCGGAGGGTACTCCAGAGGGTAATACATTTAGAAAAGAAAAGAAACACACCAAACAACTTGCCAAAATAAAGTTTGCAATCTGTGCTTTTTTTTTTTTAACATTTATGTCTTAAAGCACCAATGCGTTGTATACTTCAGCTCCTCATGTAATTAAGTTCTGTCCTAATCTGCTTGCTTGGCGGCGTAGCGAAGGTCTGTTTCGTTTGAGGAAAAACGTGGTTTCTCAGTGTGAGCAGTTTGGAGGAAAAACGTTCAGCATGTGCACCCAGCGACTGTTCCATTCGAGACAGCACAACACCGTCCAGTGTTTGCCCGTGGAACAACCACAACCGGCTCTAGGTACAGCTTCAGGGGGCTGAGGTGGTTGGAGCTGGGTGCTGTAGGAGTTTGCGCACCCTGAATTTGGCAATTCAGAGTTCATTCTGCAGCGGCAGAGTGTCTTTTTTTTTCCTTTCAGTGAGTTCTATCTACTGTTAGAACAGCCTTAAATTGCAGTGCTCTAGTCGTGAAAGAAAAATCAGTTAACCACAGCAATGCACTTCTGGCTCAGCAGATCTCAGAGCTTCGAAGCCTGGAGGCTGTGGGACCTGTGGGTCCTAGGGAAATGCAGTGATGTCCTTGCCTTGTACGTGTCCCTGAGCATCTGTTCTTGGCCAGTTTCACAGAAATACACAAGTTTGGTTCAACCTGAAACCACCTGCTTTGGATTATTTGCTTATTTAAATATATTATGGTATTAAATACCTTGTGAGGTTTAACAAGAGTTAAAACTAAGTCATAACAAAGTAAATGTTGTGTGAAGTGGTAGTTCTGGTTTTGTTTTATTTTGCTTTTAAGTATGCAAAATGTAGCTATTCACGATGAAGTGCTTCGGGTGTCTGAGATGTGTGAGACTGAGCTGAATACACCACTGAGGTACCACCAGCATGATGGCTACGAGCATTTCTGCCCATTACCGGTACAGGGATCAACACTGATTTCAGGCTGTTGGAAGTGATAATACACTGTCTTCAATTTACTAAGGGATTCCTTATTGGTTGCATTTGTATATACCCTTTTTGTAGTTATTGCAAGTTTTCATGTAGTGATACTGCAAGTTTTTTTAAGCCTGATTCCCATTACAGTCTGTATTGGGGACTGCTCTGTCCAATAGCAGTGGGGAGCAAATGAAATTGTGAGAATCCATTCCCCAGTTTTCACGTGAGAACTAATTAGACTTCTTCCTCTTGTTTTGTTTTGTTTCTGGATTCACTTAATTTCTCTTTTAATTATTAGTTTGCCACGGTATAGAGTTGCCACAGGCATTGAGTTGTTCCCCCCCCACGTTGAGTTGTCCCCCCCCACGTTGAGTTGTCCCCCCCCACGTTGAGTTGTCCCTGCAGTGAATGTGCTGGTGTAGAGTGGTCCCCCACATTGAGTTGACCCGGTATAGATACCTGCAGTGAGTGTGCAGTGTTGAGTTGTCCGCCACGTTGAGTTGTCCGCCGCGTTGAGTTGTTCCCCATGTTGAGTTGTCCCCTTTGGGAGAAGGAAACGTCACTTCTGTTCTTTGCATTCTCTTACTCTCTCTCCCTGCTTGTTCGCAGTCATTCAAGCCGGTGCTCAGTTAGAAATCCACTCTCATGGTGTTACCCTGTTTCCTCGACTGGTCAGAAACAAAACTGATTGTCAGGTTTACTGGTTCTCTTGCAGCGAGACAAACCCAACTCATTGTTTTACTGGCAGGAGCGGGAGTATGGTGCTGATGCCCTGTGGCCCAGATCTAGCTTTTTTTGCCATTTGTGGGGTTTTTAGATTTTGAGGGTGCCTGGGTTAGGAAAAACATAAGGAATTTTTCAGAACTTGCTGGAACGGGTTAGGGGAGGAGAGGAAATACAGGCTTGGTAATTCTCTGTGGAAAGAGTCATTAAATAATTAATTAGAGTTGAAAGCAAGAAGGTACATGTGAGCTGAGGGTGAAGGGGAAGAGTGTCCTGCCTATTGATCACAGTTTTGTGTAAAATCAATCATGTGAACTTGAGAGCCATCCTAATGAATCTTTTTGCCACCTCCTTTTCAAATTTTTAGGCTGCAAAAATGGTATTTTAAGTGCTACATGTTAACAGCAGCATGCAGATAGTGAAATGCTTTTTAAACTACAAATTACTGGTCTGACTTGATGTTCACTTGAGTGCAGATCTCCCAAATCTGTGCAGAGGCTTATTTTCACTTTTACATCTGTTATCCTACGTGGGCAATAGATGTTTTATTTCCAAAAGTACGGTTTTGTTTTTTCCTTTTAAAGGAAAATGGGTTTGAAGGGGTAATAGAAACAGTATTGAACCTGTATTTGCTGAACAGAGACAGCTGTGGGAAGAACCAGTGTGCATGTTCATTCAAGATGAATCTGTGCTGCTTTGAGCCACCATTTTTTTAAGCGACAGGATGGTTGGCGTGCTCCCTGCCAGCCTCATGAGCTGCCTACAGGAACCATAACAGCAGGCTTCTGTTTTCCGCCAGCCTTTCATTATGTTTTCTCCCCCTGGTCCAGTTGAGGAGGGAGAGTGATAGAGCACCTTTGGGGGGCACCTGGAATCCAGCCAGGGTCAACCCACCACAATGTGAAATTTTGCTGGGATTGATTTTTGGTTTCCATAGTTTTTATTTTGAAAGCATTTTTTATTTTAAAAATTGGAGAGTTGTGGCACCTGCAGCCTGTGGTCAACTTCGTGTTGGCCACCAGAATATGTGTGCGGCTGGTTTTCTTTGTTGACCAGCGCTTTTCTGTTCCAGGCATGTAAAAGGAGTTTATTGGGTCAGGTGCCTAGTGAGAAGCTGTTGTAGGTGCTCCAGATGACATGCAGGGATGCTTCTGTGGGTTCTGGAGCAGGGAAGAGGGTGAAGGGCTGAGTGGGGCTCACAACCAACCCTACAGGCTTTTGCCGTAATTGTTGCTGAAATGTATTATGGAAGTTCATATTGAAAAAGGCATCTAATTCTGTTGGCAGCTTTATGTGTAGGTAAAATTATCGTCAATATGTCGCTTTCAGTTTAGCAGGTAATAAAATACATGAGACTGGTGCATAGTATCTTTTTCTTATTAGAAAGAATCATCCGTGGTACCATTTTGCTCAGTATCACTTACTCAAGTAGCAAAGCAGCGAGCAGATCAAACTTCCCTTTAACTGAAGGGCAAAACTTCCACTGGTCTCAGCAGCATGGGATCTCACAGTGGGTTTGGAAGAAGTAACAGCTCCTGAGGGCCTTAGTTTTTGCACCATGAAATCTATAGTAAGTTGCGTTAAGGAGATCCACATACCATGCTGGTAGACAAATGTTGCCCTTCTGTCCTTTTATGTAAATCTGTGGAAGGCAGAATATGATCTTCAAGTTATATGTTCATTTAAACAGTAATATTCCAGCTAGCTGGACACTAATTGAAATGGTAAGTGTGAAATAAATTAGAAAAACCTAATCTGCTTCAGTACTGTAGGATAAGAACAAAGAAGGACTAAAATGCTGGTTATTGATTAGCTCTTTGGAGGGAGGGAGTGGCAGTTCCTATCAGGATTTGTGGAACAAGAGGAGGGTTGTGTCTGCATCAAAACTGTTTTGAAAATGCTGTCTGATGCTCCGCCGCAAGAGAACATTACATGGGGGCAACGATTGCTGTACTGGAAGCAAACGAGCTGAATTTTTAATGGTGTTTTTAAATTGTACCAATGAGTAATTTATGCTGACTTGTACTTTAGCTTATAAATTAAAAGTCTGCTTGTAAAGGTGGTATTAGTGCCAAAGAATTGCGTCGTGGTAGTGTGTTTGTATGAATTACACTTGGTGGGACCAGAACTAGAACTTGTCAGTTGCCAATTTAAGCAATGAATGGTCCTCCTAAGGTTAGATGGGCTTGGCGAAAGGGCATAGGACTTTCCAAGGCAGGTATGGAAATAAAAAGCATTGCAGAGCATTTACACAATTAAAAATGTTATAGTGCATTATTTCAGGTTTTAAAGCACAAAGTTACATATGTATAAATGTTCAAATTAATTCTTTTTTTACATGTACTTGGCTTGTTCCCTTTGGAATTAATCAGCTCTGCTTTAGCTTTCATTACGCTATTTCCAAATGTATATATTTGACCCCCTCTCTTTGTTAATTCTAATGTATCAACAAGTGAGGAAGTGGAGCCATTCTCAGTGCTTACATATTACATCTGATAGGAAATGAAATACGAGTTTGTACTATGTTTTTGTTGGTTTTTTTCCAATGTATTTTAGGTTTAACTTCATTTTAGAGGCTTCTTTGACTGCCAGGAAGGTAAGCCTAGTTCCCAAGAAAAATGGTAACTCAGCTTGTAGCTGCATGTAGAGCACTGAGAGTATGAACTGAGCGTAATGAAAAATTATTCTATGACATTCCAATGGCCACTTCAGTGCTACTGAAAGAAGTTCTGCAAAAATAAGTGTGTTGTTATTTTTCAAACATTCCTTTCTCTCATTAATGGTATAATACCTAGTCAGATATTTCTTTAAAAACAGCTCGTCCTGTTTGAGAGAGATGGGATGGCAAAATGTGAAGGAGATACATATCTAATGCAGTGTCCCCTCGGAGTATTGTCATTTATGCTGGTCCTCGTGGCCTAGATTATACCCACTCTATAATAAAATTATTAATACTGATTTAATTAAGTTATTAGTATCAGTATAATAGTTTAATAAAGTTTAAAAATATAGTTAATAAAAGTTAATAAAAATATAGTTAAAAATAGTTAATAAAGTTAGAAAGGCATAATTTGGTTTTCTCAAGTACAATTCATTTCAAATTTCTTTGATTTGCAGTTGGACTTGCTTTAAGATTCTGTTTCTCGGTGCATTGCCCCCATGGTTCACATTCGAGTAAATAAGATTTCAGGTTCTATAGGATTTTGCACCATTAGCAGCTCAGTAGGTGAGAATGTCTTAACTTGGTTATGTACATTTTTAGGTACCAGCCTGACAAACAAAGCAGTGTTTTTCATCACATTTTTCTATAAGTGCTTGTCTGTGTGCACAGACACCGGCAGTTTTCTCATGGTCTGTCACAGCAGAGTATTAGCATGGGGTTTTCCGTGTCTGAAGTTTGACAAAAGCACTGTATGACCAGTTTGCTCCCCGGTACATTCCTAGTAACGAGGAAAATAACATTGTGGTGACTGTTTCACAGTGCCAAGATTGACTGAATGTTTTGTAGCTCTTGTAGAGCTGCAAAAATGTGTTCTCGTTTTGAGTTTCTTTATTACAAATAGTACTAGGTGAGTGATACAGGTAGTACCATGGATGTTGAATTGCTGAGTGTAATCAAAATAGGACGCTCAGATACTCAGATGCCAATTTAAATTTGTTTTAACAGGTGCCAGTTGAGTTTTTTTCCACTTTTTTCTTTTTTTTTTTTTTCCCTCTGCTAGTTGTCAGGATACTGTGAGCTTGCTGACAGTGTAATCAGTTTAAGATAGCTTAAAAATTAGTCTTGAAGTAGTTAAATATCTCAGTTCCCATGATCTATATCTGAAGAAAAACAAACAGTATTTATTAAGTCTGTATTCTTGGATCTGTTTGTAATGGTATTTATTTTCCTTAGACCACAGGAATCTTGAAGTTAAACTTTTCTCTTTGCACCTGACTATGTGTGATGAAAAAGGATGTAGTTCCACACCTATATCCTTCTCAAGAGTAGCCTGCATTGATGTCATTGTTCCTTAAAGAGACATCAGCGGCCCCGTAGTTCTGCATTTTCAAATGCATTTGGATTAAAATTTGAATTTAGCAAGTGAAAAGTCACCTTCAAGGGTTAAATTTTGCTTTTCCTTCAAGTTGAAGTAACAGAAAAAAGGCAGCATTCTCTTCTCATGCTGTGCTCTTCTGCCAATTCATTGTAGGAGATTTTGTCCCTTAGTCTTTTCAACTATCGTTTTAGGGAGACAAGCTAAATTGGGAAGACTGGAGGAACTGCCTGAATTCCCTGGTGTCTTTGTTCACCGCTTCTCCCTGCCTTATAGGATATTCCGTAGCGCCCAGAGTGTGTGACTCCTTGCTCCGTTCCTGCCTTATTGCTGTGACCATCTGTTGGTTATTTCCAGATGTTCCCAGCTAAATCATTCTCATCTTTTCCTATAGGTACAGTGTGAGGGACGGGGGTTCTTGCATGATTCCCTGACTCTATTGCTGTTGTGCCTCTGACAGTACTGAGCCCCTCTTAGAGGGTTTAATAGGTGGGGAAGAGTCGTGGAGCTCAGTGTCCTTTTCCTGCACTGTCTCTTTTCTTGCACCATGTCTGAAGTTAGCTGCTGACCTTGCTAGACATGCCTTGGAGGGCAGAACAGGGGTGACCAGTCAGCCATTGGTTGGCCCTTGCCACCTAGATGTGATCACTGCTTGGACAGGCACTATCTGATTTCTCTGCGGTTGTTCCGCAGTCACCACAGTAACCTTGTTCCAAACAAGCTCAGGTCACTCCCTGAGCTGCAGCAGAGAACGGGCAGCAGCGCTGCTGCTCTCTGTTCCGGCTTCCCTTCGGCAGCCTGAGATCAGCAGGCACAGAGGGTCCTGGGGAGGAAAAGGTCCTCCTCTTCTTCATTACCAAACATGAATTGAAGGCAAAGAGGGGTTGGTAAAGGGAGGGTTAAATGGCTCAATTTGAGAAATGCTGCATGTGATAGCAGTGGCTAAATTAATCTTTCAAGTTAGACACACGATAGCTGCGTGAGCTGCAGTTGCCCCAGTGCAGAGATACCATTGATGGAAACTGATGCCACTCTCCTACTGAAACTTTTTTCTTCTGTATGTTTGAGGAATCCCCCACTTTATTTTAAGGAAAAAGACAACCCCCTCTAATGCCTTAAGTTGTGCAGATATTATGCAGTTAATTCTCAGCAGTTTTTCTGAGTTATCTGTGTTTGCTTGTTTGGTTCCTTTAAGAAGAAACAATAAAGGTTTGCAGTTGGATTGGGAGTGTGCAGTCATATGTTGCTTCTCATAGAAAAATGGTGGTTCTTGACAGTTTTTGAGATACATTTTACAAATATTAAAGGATAAAAGATTTCTTAGACGTCCAACTGTTTCCACCTAGCATGTGTGTGTGTGTGTTTTTTGACTGTTTTCTTCTGAACCAGCTGCGTGTCCTGAATATCCTGATCTCATTAGCAAACAAGGATGTGAAATAGCTGCTGAGGTTTTAATTTTTTTTTCCCCACCAGCTCTCGCTGTGGCTGCACAGGGTCACAAGCCGGTAGATGGAGCCCTGTGCCAACAGCCAGCTGAAAATGGGCTGAATCGAGAGTACCTGCAGCTTCTCTGTCCAGTGAGCCAGGCGGGGAGGCTTCTTCAGCATCTCTCTGTAATATAGTTTATCCATATGCAATAAATGACACGGGTTTAAAATTAACTGTATTAGCTGTGCAAGTCGAGGCAGTGACCATGTGCTGAGATGCTTAGGGGCAGTTTTGTGGTGTTCATGGGAGTGAAATACTCCGATCTGTTGTAGCGCTGCAAGCGTTGAGCTCGTCTGGTGCACCACACATTTTGCCTTTTCGGTGTATTTTTGAGTCAATTGCTTGTCCTTTGGCAAATCTTGCTTGAGAACACAGAAAACAGGGCCTGTGGGAAGCTCTTCAGAGACCTGCACAGCAGAAGAATTTGCTGTGAAAATTTAAAATTTCAAAACTCTGTCTTTGGGTATTGAAATTTGTTGAACAGCGTGGTTCATAAATTCAAAACCAGCAGTAGCTAATCTTGCATGTTCCCCGTTTGACCCAGTACATGTCCACACCCTCAGCCCAGTGCTGTGTTTTGCAGCTCAGCTACCTGATAGAGTGGACTTGGTTTGTTGACATCTCTGCGGGCCGCTTCCAAAGCTGTCAAGAACATGCAAGATGCAAACACCAACTTCCTTTAGAAAGAAGTTTACCTGATGCTGGTTGACGTGTAGATGTGTTACTGTGGGGTGAGAACAGTTCCAAAATAGCAAGGAGCTAATTTTATTTGAAAAGGTGAGATATAACTCTTAATTTTAAAGGGAGAAAGGAGGATAATGTTTTAGCAATAATAAAAGGGAGTAAGTTTTTATTCCTGTTGTGGAGGGAGGGGGGAGAGGTTCATTGTGTCTGTGCCAATAAGTATATACTTGAAAAATCTGCCAGATCAGGCTTACTCTGTGACTGTCACAGGTACACAAAGTGTATAACATACACCCTGCATTTCTTATTTGAAATTCTAGGTGACTTAATGTTTACATTGCAAAACAATGGGAAGGGTGTGGGTCCCTGGTGTTCTTGCTCTGACTAATATTTCTGTGCAGTAACAGTCCTGTGCAGTACCTTATATCCCAAAGAAAAATGAAGTCGTTCTCGGAGCCTGCAGATTTCTCTGATGCCTATAGGAATACTGAGCTAAGCTGCAGTCTTGAAATAACCTTTGGAAAGGTATTTCTGCCTGCTGTTGATATGTGAAACCAGCACTCAGAAATGGGGTTAAAAGTAAGATTGTGGAAGCATTTATCAAAAATAAATTCTTCAGTTAGAATTTTGCTGGAATGGTATAATTTGTTTTCCTTGATTTGGTGTAATGGTTAGTAGTGGCTTTTGCTTATGGTTTGCAAAAATGAAATTACAGATTTTCTTTAGCATGGCACATCAGAAACTGTAGTAGCGCTCCAGTCATTCCAACTGAGGTGTTTGTTGCACTTTGGAGAGGGAGCTCTAGTCAGTATTCCAACTAGTTACTGAGCATTTAAAAAAACAAACACAAACCACAACTATGAACGTCCTTGTGCTTTAGAGGGAGAAAGGAAAGACAGTCGCATGGTGGGTTGACCCCGTCCAGCAGCGAGACGCCCACACAGCTCTCACTCAGCAGTTCAAGACAAAGACAGTTTAATAAGCAAAGGAAAAAAGAAGAAAGAAAAAATAAAACCCCATAGTGCAGAAAAACAAATGAGGGAAATAGTGTCACTTTCCACCTCCCACCCAGAAGCATATCAGTGCCCAGCCTGTCTCCGAGCAACAGCTGCTTCAGCAGACAAACCGCACACCCCCTTTTTGCTTTACCCTGGCTTCTATTACTGAACATGACGTTATCTGGTATGAATACACCTTTGGCCAGTTTGGGTCAGCTGTGTCCCCTCCCAACTTCTTGCCCACCCCCAGGCTACTCTCTGACAGAGCTGGTGGGAATTGTAAGCCGTGATGCTGTGCAAGCACTGCGAGCAAACACGTTACCAGCATTGGTTTACCCAAAACTCCAGACCACGGGCTGTTACGAAGAAAGTTCATACCATCTTTGGTTTGTTTGAGAATGATCATGGCCTTTTATTCTGACTCATCGTTAGAGAGGCCCTGGTTTGGTGTTCTTTGAATTTTTATATCGTTACTACCAGAGGCAGTGACCTTATCACAAAAAAGAAAGCTCCCCCCGGCCAAGGGAATGGTTACAAAGTTTTAGCTTCGTGTTCTTGTTAAGGGAACATTTTCTTTGGAGAGGAGGGGGATTTTTCAGAAGTTTAACAGTGAAACTTTCAATGAAATACAGGGTAGAGCTGAAAAGACAAAATGTCTGGAAAATTGCATTCCAGTGAATGCCTTTGGAAGCAAAAGAGGAGCTTAATAATCTTGCATGAAGCGTGAAATGAGTGGTAGAATCAACAGGGTGGGTTTACTGGTCTTTAAAAGGTGGGGTAAAAAAGATAAGCCTTCATTAAACTTGGCCTTAAGATGTTTTTAAAATCCAAAACGCAGAAACACCGAGTCTTGCACCTGCCAGTGCATGGGGAACGTCATGAAAAGGTGACTGATGATCACAAATGTTTTTCTGTGCTTGATGCCTCAGTTGAATTTGGCAGTTGCCCTGAAGAAAGTGGAGACCACCTCCTTGTGTGTTCAGCATTCCTTATGTATCAGCACCTGATTCTTTTTTTTAGAGATTTTAGGTAGTGCCTGAAGCATTTAGCAGGGAAGAACAACACGTGTTGAATAACAGAGGTTGTAGTGAGGTCTGATGTTTTGACCCAGGGAAGATGATAGAAATGTAGACCTAGTGATTGTGAAAAGCTTTGGGTTTTATAGCCATACATGAAAATCAGGGCTGCTAGGCTCTGGTTTCATTTCTCTTGATCCAAAAGATGCTCAACTATAACGCAGTGACTGACTGGAAAAGATCTGTTGGTCTTCTGAGATCCGAGTGGTTTCTGAGTTAAATTGAGAGGGAGAGGGGATACCCAGACAGTTGCAGTTTGCCATGCAAAACTATTTTGACTGAGGTCCTTCAACTTTTATGGCTTACGTTTTCATCTTAGCAGCAGCACTGGGCAAAGCTTTAATACTCTGAGTTGAACATTTGTTCAGATGCGTAAGCTCACTAGCTCTATCTAATGCATCTTTCAAAGTGCCAACTCTCTGTTCTGGCAGTAAAATACATGTGGTACCTGCTTGCAATCTGGCCCATGCCTAGAAACAGGTTTCCTCCTGGGCTAGTTAGCGCTAATTTTGGTGTTCTTGTAAGGGAAACTAGCAAAGTAAATGGGTCTGATACTGCTGTTTATGAGCTAAACAATATGGGCTGTTCTGTTCTTAGAAATGTGTGGTGTGAAATTTTAGTTGAACATAAATCAATCAACTAAGAGGGAAATTCACCCGATAGCTAAAATAAATGGTGAGCGTCTGTGACACGTAGCCTCTTCTGAAAGGTGAGTGTCTTTGGCAGTGGTTTGATTCTTGGTCCCCTTTGGAAGTGGATTGTACAACCTGGGGAGTTGTGCTGGCTTCCGCACGCAGTGTGGTCACACCAGTGTCACTGCCCTTTATCCACTCATGAGCGGCTTTCTGCATTGCCGAGATCTAAGGCACAGATGCCAGGTGGATGTTACAAAATCCCTTTTTCCTTATTTTTTGTTTGTAGGACAGATTTGAGTCATTATATCCAGGGTAAGGAGATAGTCAAGCGCCTCAGTGATTCCTTCAGGAACTAGTTACAGTCTGATGGAGGAAGGATATTCCCATTTGAGCCAAGATCTTGCCAAAGTTTTTGATGCTTGGGTGGTTTTTGAAATAGCATAAATTACCTTCCAAAGATTTTGCCTTCCTGTACCTATTTTTGTATAAAATACACTGATAATATGAAAAAGATTATTAGAATGTTTTCCTGACTCCATTAAGAACATATTTAATTGCTTTAATAACAGATAAACAATTTGCTATTTCTATACATGAAACTCTCTATATGAGTAGGGGTTAGATAAGCTGCTTTAATCACTTATTGCTTGTTTCTTATGCCTTTATAGTTAATTTGGGAAGCAAGAGTAATCATTTTTGTTGTACGCTTTTGTGGACTGGCTATACGTTAATCACAGAAGTACAGTGTCAGCACGAATTAATTATTCAAGTAAGCCGTATGGCTATTTCATTATTTTAGTGAAACGGCAAGAGTTTGAGAAGATCTTTTGTCTTAATAGATTAGCCAGAATTCATTGGGAAAAGTCTTAGTATGTTTAAGGTAATGGGAAAAAATTGCTTTCAGTACATCCTACGGAGATCCTGTTTAAAACAGATGACAGTCTGTCACGTTAAGTAGCACATCAGTCATCAGATTGATTCTAATTCCTTAAGCTGAACATTTCATTCAAGCCTGTAGATTGTCTTGTCAAGCTACCAAAAGCCTCATAGCTTTTCTGTCAAGCATAGAGTTGCACCAGCAGTTCACAAATGAATGCTAAGCTGCAAAAATATTGTTTATTTTCTTTAACCTTTTATTCAGTTAACCACAGTGTTATTTTCTCCACATGGGTTTATCACAAGGTATTCGAGGGACTGCTTCCTAAACATGCCTCGTCCTGACCACGGCCCCTTCGGAGCAAGGGCCACGCCGTTTGGGCCAGGTTGTTTTTACTCCTGACAGTCTAGACCACCGTGGTTCTGACATTCCTCCTCTGGTCACAAAGGCCTGAGGAGCGACTCTGTTTGCTGTGGACATGGAGGAATCCCGCTGCCGCTGCCCACTTGGCACTGGTGTGAATGGTGGGGCTTTGTGCAGAGCAGCTTCTGCTCACTCTGTGTGGACAGTGGCAGTTGTGTTATCAGCCCACAGAGCTGTGCCGTTCTCCCCGTTTATTGAGCGAAATCTCTACGGGGTCTTTTTTCCTGCTTTACCGGTGTATTTGTGTACACGGAGCGTGGCTGAGCTGAGCTCCCTGCTTTTGTTGCACATCTGCCACCTCGGAGAACAGGAATTGTTCATTGTGTCTTTTCTCTGGTTTTTTTTTTTCTCCCTGACCCTCTCTAATTCTGAGCCTTTTGCTTCCCTTAAAAGAAAGTTTCTATGTAAACTGCAGCACTTGTGTACACAGGATACATGAGCCCACACAGTAGTGAGGACTTGAGACACTGTTTACTTGCTCTGAAGTCGACATACATGTTCCTGGGGCAGTAGAACACTGGGCAGGGTTAATTGAAGTAATAGTAATCAATTGCACTAAGAAAGTAAATAATGAAATTGGTGCATTTGTATAATATATATTTAAGCCCAAAAAATTTCTTGGTAAATTGATTTTTCATGAACCTCTGAAAGGCTTATGTCCAGGTTAGACTCACCTCTATATCAAACTGAGTTTTGGTAAGTTGTGACTGCCCTTTTAGTAGGAAAAAGACTTTTTGGTTATCTTTTTCAGCTATTAAAAAGAATTTTAAAAATAAAATAAACCCTAGGCTGTGTGTTAACAATTTTTCAGAACCACCAACTTCAGAACTCTACTTTTTACTTCTAATTCTTCACTGTAACTTGTGATTTCTTCTAATATGTGTTTTTTCTGTCATTTACACGCAGTGCTACATTTTCTTTCCTAATCTGGTGTTATTCTTCGTTATAAAAATCCTGTTATTTCTTTATACTGTTTTTTTTGTCTGCTAAATGGCCAATATGTTCTTTTAGCAGGCTTGTTCCTTGGACAGATATTCTGAAAGACACATTGTACCGTGTCTAAAACGGAGCTGTGGGGTTGAAGCCCTAGATAAAATTAAAGCCTGAGTATATAAAAAAAAAGATTGTTAAAATGTCAAGAAAATGAGATGTCAGAAAATAAATTATACCTATTATTAATTTTGAATTGCATTCAAACATAGAAATATGTAGCATAGACAAAAGCTGGTTACAGAGAGAGAAAATTCAATTTTACACTAAGATAATTGTTTTATGTATTTTACATTTATTTATAAGATCAGATAAAGGCTTGGAATTCTCAGTGTAAATCACAGTATGGTCCTGACAAATGCCAAGGTCAGTAAATGGAAACCCCTTCACTCACAAAACACAGGAATACTGCAGAAAATACCAAGCAAAGAAAATGAAACCGATAAGCACTATCTTTCCTACTATAGATTCTTTACTTGCGTTGCAACGTTAGAGCTTTGAATATTTTTGGTTTTCAAAGGAGTGAATAGTTATTCATGCTCTCAGCATCCTCCCCTATATTACCTGTAGCCAAATTACCATTTCTTTGTTGAGATTAATGCAAAACTTGCTTGAGGTCTGTGGGTGAGAATGGAACATTGAGAAATCAGGCTGGCCCTCTTTGAGCAGCCTCGCATGGGCTGGAGATGTAGGTGATGGGATCTAAGTGGTGTGTGGGTGATGGAGCCCTTGTTTTAAGAATACATTTCTGTAGTGAATTGATCAGCTGCCCTTATTATACAGAAACAGTGAGTTCTACATGTGATGCTTGTTTCAGACCCCAGGTGTTCTGGGCTCCTGTCACTGTACCAGTGTCACCGAGGTCAGTAATTTGCTGCTGTTACCTGACTTAGATCACGTCAGAGAGCAGTGGTGATGAGTAGTGACTCAACAGCCCTAGGGTGCTGATCCAGAGACGCTGAACAGCTCTTCTAGGTAAGTGCTGGGATTATAAATGGTCTTTCATTGTCTTCAGCAGTTGTAGTTTGTTTGTAAGCTTGTGACTTGTTCTGCTTCAGCAAAGGAAGAGCTACTGCAGCAGGGTCAGGATCTGGTCTTTGGTGTGTCGGGTAGGCTTCAGGGTAAAGGGGTTTCCATACCAAATGATTTAGCAAGTACGAAGTTCTCACCTTTAGCAAGTATGAAGAGATCACCTTCTCTTTTGTGATACCATGGGGTTTCTTTCAGGATTGTGAGACTGTTCTTGATGTGATACAACTGGCCCGCTAGTTCATTTGTGGTACTGTGATGGTGTAAAAGCACGGAGCACCCATGGAGGATTCCTTCGTCATAAGTGTCATGGTTTAGGGTGCAATGGATGTATCAAGAGACACTGTTATCTCAGGACATATAGTCAACCAGTTAAGGGTGTTTAAGTTAGTTTTCTGCACTATGGTAGCATAAATGTAAAGTGATAGAAATATGCCTGGAAGCAAACTTCAGCTTCTTGCTTTTTGGCCTCAGAACTTGACGGTAGCAAGAATAAACACCATTGTGGGGTGTGACACTTCTCCTCACGCTGCACTGAAGGTGACTGCTGTGTAGGTGTACAAGGTAACTCTAATTAAAACTGTTTCCCCTTGAAATGTAATTTGGTTCCTCCTCTTCACTATCCAGTGGTAGACTAATATTTGTCTCCAGAATGTTTTTCCAGGATCTGAAGTGGAATTACAGTATCTGAAGGTTACTAAATATTAGGCAAAAATTAGAATTCTCTTCATAGTTTAAAAGTATCTTACATATTTCAAAAACCCTCCTGAATGTAAAATTCTTTTGGCAAACATTCACTGTCTTGCACTTAGGAGAGAAAACTTACTAAAAATACTTGTCATAACACCCCAGTGATGGATGGACCTTTCTTTTTTTAACTGTAATCCTGTGTAACACAATTCTATGTAAAAGTGTCACTGTTTACAAATACAGAAATGTGGTACTGTGCATAAAATCAAGATTTTGGTCCACTTGCTTTATTCACTCAGGCCAATGTTAAACCCCAGCTATAAAAAAGATCATAAAAATTGTCTGATGTTATTCAAAGTGTTTTGAAATAAAAGCTCTATCTCATCTGATTACAACAATTTGTGATCAGGGCAGGAGTTTGGTAGTTGTAGGGTCTCTGGACTTCTCTAATGTCTTGAGAAACCGGTTTTTAGGGAGGTGTCTATTAATGGATGTCTTAGAGTAAGTGTTTTTTCAACCTGTCCTGAAAGCTCTGTGGAAAACCTTTTAAGTATTAAACCACTTTTTCCCTAGGTTTAGCTTTTTCTTACTGAGTATCTTTGTTGTTACACCTCAGAGAAGTTAAGTGTGATGAATAAATTAAACTCACTGTAACTCTTTTCAGGCAGGAACAACGTAGTGTAATATGCTATTATGGCAAAACCTGCAACCTTTCCTTCATACCTCTTTTCCCACACCAGCTTTTTCAGCAGATGCACAGTCTGGCTGAAGAACTGGCTACAGTGAAATAACTTCCTCTACAGAAGAAGAAAACACAAGACAGTTGTGACTTACTGGCATAAGTTTTAAAAATTGGAAATGATTAGATGTTGTGGCTTTAAAGTCCTCAAGAAATTAAAAGAAGAATATTGAAGACACCACTTTGAAAGCAGTGTCAAAGTAACATGACTTTACCAGGAAAATAACCCTTTTTTTTTACACTAAAGTCTAATTGTGTCAAGATTTGCCTTTGACAGCAAGAAGGCATGAGAGCACAATGTTAATAGAAAGTTGCCTTCATTCATAATGTGTTTTAAGAGATACTCCAGAAGATTTTCTCCCTTCTTTCCTCCCGGTTTGGCTGTGCAATAGGAAGCTAGTTAGAGAGCTTTTCCAGTGCTATGACTAGATGCAGAAGCCTAGTGCACATGGATAACTTTGTCAGGTGTTCCTTCAGCATGAAAGGGGAGGTAAAACTCTGGAATCTACAAGTCCTGCAGCTTCACAATGTCCAAGGATGTCTTCAGAGTTTTTTTGAGTCTTTGAACTGTTGGCCAGATTTTCCCTTTTTTAATCTTGTTTTTTGTCTAAAAAAAGTCTTGATGTTTTTATTTTGTAGTGCTGCTAAGCTGTGCAACTAATAGTGCCCAGAACATCTGACAAACAAGCCTCAAACTGTTCAGTATGACCGTGTGCCAGAGAAAGCAGCCATCAAAATCAGCCTGGGTTTCCCAAGTGCTCAGGAAAGGGTTTTCCTCCAAAAAAAGGAAGCGGATTTAGAGCTCCTTTGCTTCACACAGGAGTGACTGGTGTGGTGCTAAGGTTTAGCTGCTCTCTCAGCTCTCTGCAACCTCATTTCATTTCTCTTTTCACCTCTGGTGTCAAGTGTTTTGGCAATGACAACATTAATGTAGCTTGATGAGACTCAAGGAATAATGAATGCAGGATATCTGAAGTTGTTATGAGGTTGCACGAAAGAAGAGAACATCCATCTGGTCATTTTACAAAACACTGAAGAGAAGAATCATGCAGAAACTGGCTAGAAAATCCTAGGTCTTGAATTTTTCCAGGAATTTTTTTGGTTTTTTTGCATTTGTCTGTGTGGACGGAATCTGATTTTAAAGCTCAGGACCCCTAATAAGAGCTTTTCCTGTCAGTCGTGCAACCCTCAGCTTCTATGAACCTCTTTGTAGTTCATGTTCTCAGAGGAATTCTTGAAGGCTGCTTCACTGTCAGTTGCTTTCATGCTTTTGGCTGAATAATGTGCTTACTAAGGTTTTAAAATGACCTTTCTGCAAAACTCAGTAACAAAATGCTTTTCAAAAAGTCTGTCCAGCTTCTTCATTCCCTGTGTGGTTTATCGTTATAAATGTTGATAAGATTGAGGAGCGAGTGTGATCTATTTATTCAAATGCATATTTCAACAAAAAATCTGGGCTATTTCCATGGTTGAACTGGAGCAGAAATGACGGAGCTTTTGTTACGGGCCATCTGACAGTGCTGCCTGTGCTTCATGTTGTCCTGCACTTCTCTTTGGAAGACCTTTTTTTCTTTGAATTTTCTATTGTTTGTAACTTGGAGGTTTCAGATGGAGGTGTGGGGTTTTTTTTTCACGGTAATCATTTCCTTCCTGCTGGGTGAAGATGAGGGGGTTTTGGTAAGTTTCAGCTGGGAGAAGGTTTTGGCTCTTTTCCAAACTAGGGTTAAAGGATAAATATTTTGTTTTCTCTGATATAAACAAAAATACCGCAGCAGTTTGACTGGGAAGCTGGTATATTGGATCTACTGTCAGAAATGTCTGTGGTAATGTGACTGGTGACCTAAACTTCTTCACCTTTAGCTAATACATCTTTTTTTTTTCATTTCTTTGGTGGTGTGTGTTTGTAGTTTCTCTTCGCCGCTGCCTAGCACTGATTCGGAGTCAATGGGCAACTCCCTTTTAATCTTGTACCTTCCTTTGTCGGTGCTACTCCATGGTGCTGAATGTTTGCAGGTTTAGCCACTTTAATTTTTAGCTTCCATGTAAATTCTGTATATTCTCAAGAGACTCAATTTTACTGACTCATCTCCAGTTCTCATTGAGTGCTGACCCACCTCAGAATATCTGATGCTTCTCTGATGGTCCACACATTTCCAGGTGTGTAGCTTGCTATTTTACATTGTGCTGGCCTTCAGGTTTCTTTGATATTGCAGTAGATTTCAGGGAAGCATCTGGATTAAGTTTATAAAAACACTAGCCTGCTAATCATACCTAAGTAAGCAACAGCACGTGATAGGGCATGTTATGTATCATCCAAGATAAGCATGTTGTAAAGCCCACAGCCAATGCAAGGTGCTGAAAACGGTCTGAAATTTTGTTGGTAGAGTGTAACAAACAGAGAATCATGAAATTGTTCAGGTTGGAAAAGACCTTTAATACCATCAAGTCCAACAGTTCCCCAGCACTGCCAGGTCACTGCTAAACCTCAGCACCACATCAACACGTCTGTTAAACCCCTCCAGGGATGGGGACTCCACCACTGCCCTGGGCAGCCTGGGCCAGGGCTTGACAACCCCCATGGGGAGCAAATTGTTCCTCATGTCCAACCTAGACCTCCTCTGGCGCAACTTGAGGCCGTTTCCTCTTGTTCTGTCACTTGTTACTTGGGAGGACAGACTGACCCCCACCTCGCTCCAACCTTCTTTCAGGGAGTTGTCAAGAGCGAGAAGGTCTCCCCTGAGCCTCCTTTTCTCCAGGCTAAACAACGCCAGGTTCCCCAGCCGCTCCTCAGCGCGCTTGTGCTCCAGACCCTTCACCAGCTCTGTTGCCCTTCTCTGGACACAACAGCGGTGGAGGTGCACTGGTGCTTTCATGCTGTTCAGAACGGTCTGACAGACGTAGCGGGTGCGACTGTTTCCCTGCGAGAGCCCGATGGGCCCCTCTCCGTCCCCACACACAGCACTGGGTCTTGAAAGGTTGGCACGTTCCTGACAGGCCTCTGCATGTTCAGTGCTCATGATAGTTGGTCAGGCTCCAGTATCCACACTGTTTGTAGCCTTTATGCTTTTTATTTTAGTGTGTTCGCTGACAGGAAAAATGGCTGTATTTGAAGGTAGTTGGAGAAGTGTGAGATGGCTGGATAAACTGAGTTTCTCTGTTTCGGTGTGGTATGTTGCCTCCTTTTCTTCGCTAACTCCCTGATCAATCTTCCTTCTTTCTCTGCAGGCAGCGAACAATTAAATTGGAATGCTTCTGTCAGGATAAATATAATTTCCGCTTAATGCTGTTACTTGTACTAGTGGTTTATGAATCTGGCACCAAGTTACCACTCTTCTTTTTTATGGGCGTATAAAGTTCTATAACTTTATTTTTGCTTTTGTGGTAAAATCTAGGCTGGCAACTTATTTCTGTCATAAAAGAAATTATGATTTGGGGGTTTTGGAGTTTCGAGATATTGAATATACTATACAATGAATTTTGCAAACATAAGCACTGTAGACTCAAGTGTTCCTTGAATCATTTCCATAGTTGCTTTGGAGTTCTTTAGTCACAGTCATTTTTTCTTAAGTTTGGGAGGGGAACAGATTTTGTGGGGCTTAAGGCAGATGCTTTCAGAAAGGCAGGTGAAATATCAGTGGTCCAGGTCTGGTGTTCTGAAGGATGCTCTGCAAACCAGCATTCAATGTTTGGCCAAATGCTGCATCATCCAGTGTCAGGGGTTAGGGCTGGGCTGGCCACCAGACGAATGACAGATGCTCTATTAACCCCTCTCGCTCCCCAAAGGGAAAGAGAAGGGGAATAAGGGAGAGAGACTTATGGGTTGGAAAAGAAAACTAAAACTACTATAATGAAAGTAACAACAATAAAATGAAATATATACCAATATATACAAAACCAATAGCAACCCCAATCCCTCCTATGGCAATTACGTCACCACTGATGCTGTGGGCAGGCACTGGACTCAGGCTGGACTCAGCGGCAGATGGGAACTGAATTCAGGAGCTGGATTCCGGAACTCAATTCAGGAATGCATGGATTGGGATTTAAGGCAGAACAGAGTCTTCCTCGGACGCCCCGCATTGAAGAAGAGCACTTTACCCTTGTGACCCCTCAGCTTTATATCGAATATGTCATCTGTGGGATGGAACACTTTGTTGGTCAGTTTAGGGTCTCCTATCCTGTCCGCTGTTTTTTTTTTTTTTTTTACTCATGAGAGGGTCAGAGTGGATGCAGCACTTCAGATGTGGTCTCATAAGTGCCAAATAGAGGGGATTAATCAATTCCCTTTGTTTGCTGGCTATGATCCTGTCACCTGAGTGTCACATGCAGGTAGCCCTCATTGCCATGTAGTGCTGATTCTACTAAAATAGTCTATAAAATATTCTTTTGGCTCCATATAAGGCAACAGCTGGCTTAAAATATGCATATTTATCCTTAAAGGCTATGGAAATTTGGTTGTAAACTGTTTAGAAACAGAGATCTGGCTGCCTACATGACATATAATAGTTGAGTTGTAAGACCTGTGAAGGGTTTACAATGAAGCTAAAGGATGGCAAAATGAATTGGCTTTTCCACACTTGACCAAAACATATCGTAGTTTTATTATTAGAGTGAAAATAATGTTAATGAAAATGTTGCAGAAGAAGCTGCTTCACGGAAAGCGCACCAGGATGAGAAAAGCTGGGGAAAAAAAGAGACGCAGTCTCTGAGAAGATCCTCTGCAGTT
This sequence comes from Bucorvus abyssinicus, assembly GCA_009769605.1. Taxonomy (NCBI): domain Eukaryota; kingdom Metazoa; phylum Chordata; class Aves; order Bucerotiformes; family Bucorvidae; genus Bucorvus; species Bucorvus abyssinicus. The sequence continues at coordinate 12,651,712 of CM020042.1, forward strand.
TATATTGCAAAGAGGTGGCAGGCAGGGGGAGAGGGAAGAGGAACGTGTTGTCAAAGAGAAGGCAAAACAAAGGAAAAGGAAAAGAAATGGAAGACAAAGGACAGCTAAAAACGGGGAAAGAAGAGAACAGCAGGTGGAAGATTGTTATTTTGGTTGTTATTGGGGGAGAGAGAATATAACAGAGGAGAGGAGCTGTGCGGCTGTCGGTGATCTGATATGCACATAAGACACTTCCTGGTATGCATGGAGAGAAAACTGAACCTTGAAGGCACTGACCTAATAGAAATTAGGGAGGAAAAATGAAGAGAGAAGTACATATCCTTTAACCAATTAAATTTAATTCGGGAATAGCTAAAACCTATTGTAAACCAGTTGAAACTGCATTTTTATGTCTTCTCTCTTGCCTTTGTTGAAAGCACAACATAGAACGTGCGCTCTTTGACGTGGCGTATCCCATCATTAAAAGCATCAAGTGCAAATTCTTTAATAAGAATGTGAAGAAGCTGCTGCAGCAACAGAGTGCAAATACCTGAGCCCCGGTTCTCCGAGTCTGTTCTGATTTATGCAGGTTAGTTGAGCCAACTGCCAATGTCTCATCTCCTTTTGGGCCAAGAATCAGCGGGGGAGAAAAACCAGGGGTTATTACATGGCTCAGCCCTCTGGGAAAAATGTTTTTATCAGGCTTCCAGATCATGCGGTTACTTCTATAAAACAAAATCTTGAGGTTTTGTAGCAGTGCTGGAGTTTTAAAATTGAAGTACAAGTCATGCTGCATCCATCTACTTAAGGGATTAATCGACTTGTTTATGTTTTATCTTCTTTTAAAAAGAAACAATTATTTTGCATGAACTGCTTGTATTTAAAAGCATATAAAAGTCTTAGAATAAAATAAAATAAATACCTCTGTAATCAAAGATCAAAGGAGGTTTAATTTCACAGCGTTCAAGTATCTAACAGATGGGTGTTAGCCCACATTTGACAAGTTTCAGTTGGCTATTTCAATTGTTCTTTGGTATTTTTTTAACCGCCCAAAACTAAGTTACTTTGGGTTGTCTTAGATTTCTGATTTGCCATAAAGTTTCTTGAGGTAGAGAGGAAACGTCACTCTTGCAGAGGAGCATATAATTGAGTCAAAACTTGACATCCACCTGGGCTAAGAAAAGCATCTGTTTGCTGCCTAGGAAAATGCTTCCAGAAGGTGACTGGTTTTCATGCGCTGTACCCTCCTAAATCAAGTAGGTTTAGTTTAGCTTGCCCTGAGGCGAAGCGTTTCAGGATATTTTAGGAGATCCTGGTAATCTAATTAATCTTATGAAAATAATAACTAAAATTCGTTCTTTATTTCCCTGTCCATAAAGTACAAGGTGTTCTCTCTCCCTTACATAGCTCCATCCCTGCACTGGCAATGGCAACCATCAGCTGCAGCAGTAAGGGGGACAAAGACCGGCTTGGTGCCGTTCCAAGGGGTGGTGGGAACCGGTCTCTTGTTCCACCAGAGGCAGGTCAGGTGGGGTAGTTCTCCTTGGGTAAAAACTCTCCCAAGATGTGAGGACTTTTTATGAAGAAGAGGTGAATTCAGTAGACACCAGCAAGCGTTCACTTCCTGTCACAGCAGCTAAGGCCACAGTTCAGTAGGTGTGTTCAAAACCAGTCAAGGCAAGACCAAGGAATGGGGGTTTGCAGTCATCGGGTGTCCGTATGGAATGATCTCAACAGCCTGTCGGTTCCTGGGAGAGAGAGTCAGAAACTGAACTCCAGCTTAGAAGAAGGACTTCCCGATCTCCTGCCCAGGAAGGGAAGCGTTGGCAGCTACAGCAGGCTCGACCTTGGGCCAACATCACTGTTCAGATGGTTGAAAGTCAGTTATTGTGGGGTCCTCCCTCATATTATTTACATTCTGCAGATACTCCGGAGGTTGTATCCTCTGAAAGTGGAAATAGTGCCATAGCTGTAATAAAAGCTGTTCAGAATGGCGCAGGTGAAGCGCTGTGTGCTTCCTACCTTGCAGGCGTGAGTTATTTTTACATGCCTCTTGTTTTTCTTTGACTCTCATTCTGTGTCTGTGTTGATGAGTAGTTAGACCTGGGACTGGAATACCATCCTTTTGTAGAAGCCAGTATTTTTTTTGTCCAAAAATCCATTCGTATTTCAAGGTCCTGGAGGACAAAACATTTTCTTGGCCATTTTTGCAGGTTATATCCCTGAGAGAACATGGAAGTGGTAATTTTAGTTAGCACTATTAAAAAAAAAAAAAAAGCGAAGGTAGCGCAATGAGCTTAGTTTTCCATTTTTAATCTGACATAGATACAAATAAATCAAACATAATAATTCAAGAAGTTGACAGTTTGAAACTGTGACTGCATGTAGGAGACTCTTAACATTTTCTGTGTGCCTCGATTTGACACTCCTTAGAAAAAGGTTGGTTTTGGTGAAGTATAAACCAGTTAAAAGTTAATGCTGGTTTTCACTGGACACCCATGCTAAACTGGAATGTTCATGTGTGTGCTTGTTTAATTAAGCATCCACTAACTTTTTTCTCTTTGGGAAATAATTCTGCAAATCAGCACTTCGTGTATGAAGAGTTAAGATCATGTCATCTGTTGTTCAAAGTAAGAATAAGGACAGACGTTATTATTATTATTATTATTATTATTACCCCATCATCATCATTATTATTATTATTTTACAGTAGATTCTTCATCCTTTGTTCTGTGAAGTGTTGACATTTTCATTAGAGTTAAAATATGTTGCATGTTTATAGAAAGCCTGAAATCTCAAGACGTGGTCCTATCAATTTTAATTATTTGAATCATTAAAACATCTAATTTTTTGCTTAAGGGTACATGAATGTACCATCGAATCTGTTTTTTAAGTTTTTTTCCAGTTTAATGTCTGAATCCAAATTCATAAAGAGTTGGAAAAATGAGATGTCTGAGCTATAGGATTCACAGGGATTTTATATGAAGCCTATTTAATCAGGATAACACTGTTATTAATATTCATAAAGTCAGCTGGAACACAAATGACAGACTATGGAGCCTAAAATTTTTTACTTGTGAATTTATTAAAAGCAGCTTAAAAAATTAATGGAATTTAAGTAAAGTTGACGAAAATGAAAATCTTATGTTAGCAGAAAAAATCTTTATTAGAACTTTCTCTAAGACCATCTTGCATTGATATCTTTGACAGATTTCATTGGTACTTAGAGAAGAAAGATGCATGAATGGTCATTTAAAAGGATTTAAACACATTGGCACATTAATTTTTACATGAATAATAAGTAGTTTCCAAAAGCAATTAACTTACAGTGTACAAGATTTGAATAGAAAAATAGGACTGTGACATCAAAGGGCAAGGCAAATGTGCTGTACATTTTAAACTTTTAATAGTGTGACTTCTTCCCAGAATTTATTTCATTGCCGCAGGAGGTGAACTAACAGTGAAGGGGTTTGTGTACAGCCTGGGCTGGTTTGGAAATAACACTAAGGTGTGGAACAAAGAACTGTTTTGATGCCAAAGTGCTCTTGGAAAAGAACAATTTCAGGCTTTTGCAGTGATCGGGCGCTTTGGTATCGGGCGCTTTGGTATCGGGCTTCCTTCCAGGCAGCTTCTGTGTGGAAAACAGTCCCTTACTGACCACGGCGGATGAGGTTCTCCCATGCAGCACTGGGAGCATCTCTGTAGAGGGCAAAATAGGTTTATGTGGGTGTCTTTCATTAGGAGGAAGCTGCTGGTTAATCTATGTTCATATTTGTAGGTGGTTTTGTACTTAAATATTTAGCGTGAGTTTTACACGACTGTTGTGTATTCAACAGATAAGAACAATTTATTTTTAATTATTTTTTAGCTTGCTTTGCATGGTGTTCAGGTAGCAGACTTAGCACTAATGCGGGTTGAATAAATAGATAGTGAATAAGGAAATTAACTCTCAATTTAAAATTAGCTTTATATTTTGAGTTAGTTTCATTTCATATTTCTAGTGTTGTCTTGGTCTACCAGCATACTTCAGCTTTATTTTTTCTTGATTATTAGTCAGATTGATTATTCACAGATTGTCTTCAAATGAAAGAAAAGCTTTAAAATAATTGTATTTAAATTTTGTGATGATCCCTTCTTGGAAAACCTTCATGGCCAGTTTCTGATTGTGGCTGATGTGAAGTGTAACACTGAGTAACGATGGTTCACTAAAAATAAAAATACCGTATGTTCCAAGTACCTACTATAAAGGTACTTCTTGTACGACACGTAAGTGTTGTGCGATGGTAGATACCGATTGCAGTGTTTGAGTTCAGAACAACCAATTTACATACCTAGTATATGGGATATTTTGTTTTTCTGTTTCCTAACATTTTTATTTCTAATAATGGAGAAAGAAAGTGCCCTGCAGGCCCTAGGGAGCCCCAAAACGTCTTTTGGTTTGACGTTGATCAATTGGTTGCCTTCATCTGATACCACCACCGCTTTTAGTTATAGCAGGAAACTCCTCTTAATTAACAGGACGTATTTCAGCTCTGAAGACCAGGACATACTTCACCTCTGAAGACCAAGTCTGAGCTGAGCCTCTTGACTTCTGTCAGCGAGGGTTCCCGTGCCATGGGCTGTTGTTTCCAGGAGAGGGCAGCATTTTCCTGCAGCAGGTCCACCAAGGCACATGCCCTGCTTAGACTGTCAATGTTTCTTGTAATTACTCCCAGTATATTTGTTGCTTGCTTATGAATTAACTTGCATTTATGGAACTAAATCATTCCAATCATTTAATTACACCTGAGGAGCTGAACTATAATTGCTTGCTTCCAACTAGGATCTGATATGGCTTGAGCAGTATTAATTTGGTGTTTACTTTTCTGAGTGCTAAAAGCATTAAAATGATTGTGCAATGGGATTACATTTTACTAATTGCTGGCATTCATTAGCTGGGTAAATGGCGAGGAATAATGACTGTATATTGTGGAGGGATAAAATTATGGTTTTAAATAGTATATTACTAGGCACATTAAGGCCCTAAGACATGTTTTAAAATACTCCAGAGGTTATTAAATACCGTATTTTCTTCATGTCTTGCTATATGAATATCTTATTAAAATACTGCAATTATTATGAACCTTTTTGTGCAATATGTAGGGAAATGGCTTTATTGACAGAAACCTATTTCTTGATATTAATAACCTTCTATATTTTCAGCTAATCCAAAAGTAAATGAGGAACTTAGGAAAAGATTGCCAACTCCAGATCAACACAGTTACACGGAATTGGAAAAGAAGCGTACGGCTTCATTTGAGGGAGCCTCGTAGGGAGCTCAGTGTTCTGCGGGATGAGGTGAAGTTGTTATTTTTTGTTAAGACCCAAGCATGTCCAATTGTACACTTTTTTTTTATCATGCACATTTATAGTAAACAACAAATACAACCTAAATAGGTGTTTTTTGAATGCTTAATGGAAATTTTAGTGTTGAATCTTAAGCATTTGCACTATTATACTTTTTTATAATCGCCGAGATAAAAAAGAAAACATCCACTTTTTTGGTGTTATATAGGAAAAGAATTTCTTCTGCTGCTTTGTTAGTTAGAACATAAGTCTTAGTATAATATGCTTGAATTTTAAAATGTGTACTTAATTTTTTTTTTTTTGTTTCTGAACTCTTCTATTTATCAGCACAGTGATGACTCTGGGTAATTTCGTGATTCAGTCTCTGCCTTTCAAGGCACATGTTGTATCTTTTTAATAAATGTTGAAAAAATATACCAGGGAAAACATACAAAATAAGCACAACTATGTAGTTAAATATGAAAAATTGTCTTTTGTACAATACATATTAAAAGAGTTGCTTGACTAAGTAATAAAATCTGTGTGAAGCTTCCTATATTAGCAAGATTACAGATTTATTTAGATTTCCTTGACATACAGAATATCTAACACATTTTAGATTTTTAACAATTTTTAACGTTTAAGAGAGCATATATTTCAACATTCAGAACGTTACCTGATAAGTGTAATGTTTTCCTGTAAATCTTATTTTTGAGTATCAAGGGTTGTTTCTTGAAGATCTTTGATTATATGAAATTCTGCAACTGTGTAATTAACTGTATAGTCTGAAGCAATATGTATGCAAATATGAGGATGGATTGTTTAGCTGTTTAGTAAAACCTGCAAATTCAGAGTTAGAGTGGTCATGGGACACTTTACCTCTATTTTATTCAGGAGATTAAAGCAGGAGAAAGAATGATGTAAAGTGAAGCGCCTGCCACCATCTGTAATAATTACCAAAGTGAGCAGCCTCACTGCGGGACCACGCGGTGTGATTTGGGCTGTGCTCAGTGGCTTGTGCTTCCAAGACCAGACTCTAGAACAAGACGAACTTAATAAATTTTTCAACAGAGGCGTTACCAGCAACAGAAAGCTGAAGCAAACCATTATAAAAATCAGACGTGTGAAGAAAAAATATTTTCCTGAGAAATATAATTTAGCACTTACTGTCAAAGCACACAGAGTTTATTGCCCTGTTATAAATATTTTTAAATAATTTGTCTTGCAAATTTTCTGTCAAATGAAGGCAAAATATAGGTGTGTTATGATATATTGCTTCAAGTTTATTTATCTAAAGTTTGCTTTATTTTAGCTCTGAAATCTTCAAGCGAAAACTGGACTCAGTGCCAGATCAAACAAGTTCAGAAGAACAAATGGAGAACTGGTCAAAAGGTAAGGACTTTCAAGATATTAATAAGGAACCTCAGGTGTTGTACCAGTGCTAGGCAGTGACTGGAATGTATTTGTTCTTGCTGATATATGACTGACTTTGGAAGAAAAGAGAAAAAAAAAACCAATTCACAACCACAGACTGCCTCTTAAAGGTATTTGGGCTAACAGGAGAGCAGCAACAGGAATGTAAATGATCAGCTTTATTTTCTGGGTTATTGACAATGTTTTTGAATAACTTTGAGAAGTCTTGTTTAAAGTCTCAGTCTGTACATTGCACTTTCCAACATTTTTTATTTAATGGGTTAGCAACAGATCTGAAGTCTATCTTAAAGTAACTTTCTTCGCTATTCATGCCTGGCTAGAGTAAAATTAAGCCATCTGCTAATATTAACGACTTTTCCGTTATTACCTCAACTGAACCGAGACAGTAAGGTAGGCTTGGAGGTAAAGGGGGCCTTGGTTAACTTGGAACTTCTATGGTTCATGGAATTTTTGTCTCCATCAGGGCAGAAGAATCTTTTTGTAAGTGGTTGACCAAAGTTTTGCTCTTAGATACATTCTTCCATGTTTCATGGCAGAAACTTAAAAAAAAAAAAAAAACCCAAAAAACCAAACCCCAAGCCCTAAAAACACCCCACTGAATTTGAGAGCACATTGTGTGATTGATTGTTTTTAGAGAAGAGAATTGGCAGAAAGTAGCTTGTGACTAGATGATAATATGTAGGTTGAAGAAAGGGAAAGACACAGGAAGGAGACCTTCAACACATCATAAAAGGGTGCATTTTTTCCAGCAAGTGGCTATGTCTATATTACCAAAAAAAAAAAAAAATAGGTGTGTCGCCATCAAAGGTGAGCTATTACTCAGTGAAGTTAAAAACGCTTTTGAATCATATATGCTGAAAACAAAAATAGTCACAGTGGAATAACTTAGTGGAGAATTGTATTCTGGCAATTTAAATGTGTAATGGCTTAATCAGATTGAGTGATTTAGACCTTTAGGGGTCAGCATACCCTAAGAATGGTTCAAAAGGTTAACTTGTCCAGAGTGAATACCATCCACTGACTCTTCTGTAAAATGTTTTCTGTCTGATTGCAAGAAATGGCGATCTGCTGCTGCTCACAAATACTTTAAAAACTGGTTAGTTACCGAGTTTCACGTGTATTATTTTTCTGCTGCATTAAGTTAATATTTTGTGCTCTTTAGAAAGCTACTGATTCCAAGCTAACGCTTACATATTTGTGTATCCAGTCGAAGTTCTTGTATAGACGAGTAAAACTGATATACTTTTTTTAGATCAATCATTATTGAGTCACATAATTCTTTATGCTTTTATTCCTGGGGAATTTTAAAAAGGGAATTATGGTTAAATCTTATGTCATCACACTGGTTTGGATGAGGAATTTTTTTTCATAGAATTTTATTTGGGTATTAACAATTAAATTACATTTTCATAAGGGTAACAGATAAATTACAACAACATAATGCTCAGTGTGCACCTTTGGTAGACGTTCTGGTGCATTTTCTCATTGAACTACTAAATCAAAGTGACTTTTAACCTTCTGTTCCAGTGTGTATGTTGAAGCATGTAGCATTTTGTGTTCCGCTTGCTGTCTCATCTGCGGTATCTTTCCTTTTTGCGCCTGGTACTGTACTCTTATCTAGTTGCTCCTTGCTTGTAACTTGGAAGTTTAAAATCTGTTGGAGATGAAATTATTTGTCAAAAAATAAGGGTGGTAAAGCACATCAGAGATGAAATTCAGCTGCCTCGATGAAAATTCAGTCAAGCAAGAGAATTTTAAAAAGAACAGCAAAAATGTTAGGTGCAGAGATGTGGTCAGTTTATGGTGGTGATGTGGGATAATATGTAACCTGGTAATAGATGTTATAAAATAAAATACTTGAAAGAAAGGTGGTGTTTAAGAAGCGTATATCTGAAGTGTTTGATAGTTGAGATTTTCTTTTTAACTTCCCGTGTTGTTTGGAATGTAATATCCCTGTGCGGATTGAAGGCATTGTCTGTCTCGGTTCTGCTGTATTAGGAAGAGTTAAAGAACAGACTATGTGCAAGGATTATTTCGGGTTTGTATCTCATGTAAATGAACTGTTTAGCTCCACAGCAACTAGTTTTTGATAGGAGGGTAGTGACTTTTTTCATTTCTCTCTAAGAATACTTGAGAGAATGCATCAGGAGCATTGGCAGCAGGCCAGGGACAACTGTAATTTCCAGATGAAAAAAAATATTTGGGATCCGAGCTAGAAAGCCCAGGATGGTGTGTCTATTATAAAAAATGTCCTGATAGGTGCCTATCTTTGATATGTGCAGATAGGTGCGTATCTTTGCACTGCAGTGGCAGTGGGGTGGGGGGGAAGCACATTGCACCTGGGTGGAGTTGTTTCTTCAGCAGGGTTTACACATATGACAAAAACTGCACAAACATTAAAACTGTGAAAACACAAGAGGGGACCTGAAACTGGGCGCTTTTTGTACTGACATGTACATTCAGGACTCGATACGTTAATTTTCCAAAAGAGTTAGCAGGGCAGGAAAGGGGTGAGTGTGCAAATACTGGAGTTAAATTTGTGTCTCATTTGACTCATATCACGGGCTGTGTTTGAATGGGTGCAGCTCCACTTGTTCAGTTTTACACAGACTTTCAGTGTTGTAATGTTTTTGCTCATGTTGTATTTCTGAGCATCTATGATTTGTAAGGACAGGGCAGAAATTAGGTGAAGTCTTAAGACTATCAAGTACTGTTTGATCAGTTTTGACACCAAAATTACAATTTTGCTGACTCCAAAATGAAAAGCTTTGTATAATTATTATTTGGAATTTCCTAAAACAAAGTAATAGATTCATTATTTTTAATGCCGAAGTGGTTTGCTTCCTTAGAAGGAGATTATTCTATTTTTCAAGCGTAAAAATAAACAAATATATCTATATTTCTAAACCACTTCTCAAAGCACTTAGTGGAATGTAAGTCAATGAACCAATTTCACCTGTAAGAATTTTTTATCTGTTGAGAATATGGCTTTAGCTTTCCTTGTATTGTCATGGTGATGACATGTATATGCCAGTCTATTGCTTACGAAAATATTTATAAGTTCCTTTGCTGTGTAGTGAATAATATTCAGGAAATAAAACCTCTCTAGAAATACTTTTGCATTTATTTACTCCCATTTATAAACTCCAGTAGTCATCAGCCATGCCTTTTGCATTCATGCTAATTGAGGCAACGTCCAGTCACATGCACAGGTTACGTAAAATGGATGAACTTTTCCTCCTAACTTCCTAGAAAGGAAACTCCTGTTCGTCACTGTGTATTTGTAGACTGTCTTATTAGAAGTAGTAAGTTGTTCTAGTTGTGTAATGATTTTAATGTACTTCTTTGCGGGTTTGGTTTTGTAATAGTAATTACAAAGACTTTTTGTCTGGAATTACTATTGTGTGACTTTAAAACACACACTAACACACACACAGGAGAAGGGGTGCAGAAAGCTCTGAGAGTAATGTGTTGTAAAGATTTTTCATCTGATGCTCTAGTTGGGTCACAAAGCAACTAATTGGACAAGTGCTGCTTCCCTCTTCTCCAGAATACACCCATCACGGCTGTAAAAAACACTCTGAAGTAAATCTGAAGCCCTTCTTCCAAGGCCGTAGTAGAGGCAGAGTAAACCATACCTGCCATATTGAAGTCTCTTTCTATGTGCATCAGCAGGAGATTCTGTGAGCCTGTTCTTCCTCCCCTTCCTCCTTTAGCAATGAGGAGCGCTATTTACCTGGGAAAGAAAGACCCAGATATTGCATGGACATGAATGCAGAAAAATCTATGTCATTTGCGGAGAGTCCGAGTCCGCTTCACACATGTGACTCAGCCGATTAGTGCCCTCCATGTGTGCTCTGCTTTCAGCATCGAACTGGCCATGTGCTGGCTGGCAGAGATCCACTTGGAATGTAGCAAAAGTAGTTGCAGGTGTCTCTCCACAATATAGAAGGCAGAAGAGAGGTTGGGAGGATGATCTTGCATCAGTCAAACATAGGAGGAGTGGCTAGTAAGTGTTGAGCAACACCAAATGGAACGTGAGGAAAACATCTTGCTTGGAAAAAGAGGGAATAGTGTGCCATGACTTAGAAGATATAAAGGACCTAATGATAACTGAAAAATTATCAAATACTGTTTGGTCTTTCCTGTAAATAAAATCACCCTTTCATGTGTCTAAATTCTCATCTCTCCTTTTTCCATCCCGTTTCTTTCCTTGTCCATTTTGAATGGCTGACCAACTACAGTGCGTTTCTGGCCTGGCTGTGTGCAGAAGGGCTCCTCAGCAGAAGCACCATGAATATGATTTTGTCAGACCCCTTACGGTACGCTGAAAACGTGTAGTGCCTTATCTGCACCGAGTACTGCGTGCACCAAAGGCAGGGAGAATGCACGCCTTGAAGTGTGGCACTTGGAATCGCTTTAGTGTTTAAAGTATGAGTGCAGCCAACTTCAGAATGTCTTGAAATGTGCTTCATGGAGCACAGCACTTACCACCACTGTAATGTTTATGAAGTGCTTCGGAAGGAGCTTTAGAAGACCTCTGGCAAGTGCGGGAGGAATTTGGTTATTTTCTTCTTTAGAAACCTTCATTGTTTCTATTTCAGTAACAACCAGAACAAAGCTTAAGTTCAGAGCAAAGACATAACCAAAACATTTGTTAAAGAAAGGTTCTCCAGGGAATGTATTGGAGACTCTCATCTGAGAGTTCATCTACATCTGTAGTAGACCATTTACTTGGAGCAGAAGGTGCATGGGCAAGATGTCTTACTGGCACTGTATGCACAGTGCCCTTTCTTTTATGTCAGACACTTAAAATGACAATATTTTTCTTTGCTTCCAAAGCTCTTTTTCTGGGATTTTGTTTAGGACTCTAATTCACCAAAGCCTTAGTTGTTTGTTTGCAGTAGGGGAGGTTGAGTACATTTGGATAAGAGAATTTTCACTATAATTAATGGGCATCAGGAAACATGACCCTGCCTAGATAAAAGGGAGTTCTGGATCATTAAGATTTAGATAATGGAAGGGGTTATATGTGAAAAGCAATTGTCTGGTATGACAATAGCAAAAGAAAAATGGGGCGGGAAGGTTTACTTTGTTTTCAGCAGGTTTAGAAAACATAAACACAGCGTGCTTAGTAAAACTCTAGCAGACACAGTGTTTGGAAATTATGTAATAACTCCATATAGGCTGTAATGATATCCTGAAACCCTGTATTTAAACTAACCTGAATTACAATGAGAGATAAACAGAATATTTACCCATCCCTTATGAGCTGCTGCTGATATGTAAATTTATTCTTCTACTTTGCACAAATATACTTTTGAGCTACTGCTTAAACACTTCAAGGTCCTTAGCCAAACAGTTTTAATGATGCCTCCAATATTATGAAAGTGTGACATTTGATGAATGCCTTGTATAGTTGTGATATCGGGGAAAGTGTAAACAAGAAACGCGCATCAAGTCATCGTGCAACACCTAGATAATTTATAATTTTACTGTTTATATCCATCTTGACATTTTTTATCTGCCAAAGGCAGGTTTCATTTGGAATCTTAATCTGAGATTTATTTGGTGGATCTGGAAATCATAGCTGGAGTTCCCACAGGAAATGGTCCATCTACCAACAGATTAAATGGCAGTCCTGCAGTTGTTAAGGGAGCTCTGCATTTAACACACATGCATACTCATTCAGCCAGCACTGTGGAGAAAAATTAAAGTAGTAACCCAGGTTTAGGAACAATGTAGCTAAAAAGTCCCATATTTGCTGAATGACAAAGGGTTATATAGCAGCATTTCATTTTATTATTCGTGCTTGAATTTCTTGTTTGCTTTGTTGAGTCTGCTGACGAATACTAATAAATGCCTGCAACAATCCAGACGAGAGATGCCTGGCAACAAAGCTATGCGGTGGACCTCCCTGATCTTCTCCAGTTCACAACCTGACCTTTTGAAAAATTGGCTGGGCTAAGCTGCAGAATTTGGGTGTAATGGTTATTGTTAACTCCAGCTTTAGGATTTATTAATTTGTGTGATCAAGACTTACCTATACTTCAAAGTTTCAAAAGACCAAACACAATCATCCGTCCATTAGAACTAACATTGTATTTCAGTGAATCCCACTTAGTATCTGCCTAGAGATTCTGCTGTTTTGATGCATTCGGAATATAAAAATGCTTTTTCGACTGTGAGACCAATCCAGCTGAAATCTGGTGTCTTCTCAGAGACTAATATTTTAAAATAGCAATATGTTAATGAATTGCAAATGGAGAGTGGAATGCCAAAGGAAATGTCTGATGTTTACACATTAATAAATGCATCACGATTAACTGCCGTGAATACCAAAATAATGATTGGTCGCTCATTTTAAAGCCTTAAAAGCGTTTTCCTGATTTAAATGTTCACCATTTTGTACACAATTGCTGTTTAGATGCAAAATAGGGGGGCAAAAGACTTAGTGAGGGAGACAGGCGCGGGAAACGTCATTACTAGAATTATCAGAATCCTCAGAGAATTGTAAAAAATTGCCTTTGCCAGAATAACTCCAACTGTTCTTAATCTCCCTCTCGATTTCTTTCTTTATGAAGGGTGTTGTCAGGGTTCCACACAAGTACAGGTGTATAAAGACGCTCTCAAAGAAACACAGATGTCCCCCCGCTTAAACTGCTAACGCAGAATGAATTCACTGTTCTCTTTAGAGTCCTTTAAGGACTAGAAAAATGAGCCATTAAACTTCTGGGGTTTGTCTGTGTTTTAGCAGACGAAATATTTTCAAGCCTCTTTTTTTTGTGTGTGTGTGTGTGTGTTTGTGTGTGTGTGTGTGATGGGACATGGAGCCAAATTAAGACATTAATGAAAAATATAATATAGGTTATTCTTACTTCATTTGCAGAGAACTTTCTCAGTGAAGTTCCAATAAGAAACCGTTGTCCTCTTTGGTCATGATTTTAGACAACTTAAATGCCTGGCTGTAGCGAGAGATGAAGCATTTGAATTGTATTGTTCTGTAATCTGACTGACTTCTACACCAGTTTTAATTGATTGGAAGTCAATGTGTAAAAAAAAAAAAAAAGTTATTTCTTCTGCCTACTATTGAAATCACAGGAAGTTTGTATATACTGTGCACTGCATGTCTGTCTTCTAACACCAAAGTACTGCAATCTGTCAGGAGAATGAAAGTCATCATCATAAAGGAGTGTGGAAGGAAACAAATTTAGGTATTTGAAATTTCTCTTAATTTTTTTATTGTGTCAATGTTACTTTATCATTCATAAGTAAAAATGGTATTTTTTTCTTGAAGTCCAATTGAAATGAGTTGCTAAAGCCTCTCTGTCAGAAGAGAGAAGAATGTGAGGTCTCTTGAGGAGGAGACATGAGCAGGCAGGACCACCACTGAGGTAGCACAGGCTCCAGGGTACAGCACGGTTACAGCTCCTTGGACTTCAGTTTTATTTCTGCCATGGCTTGCTCAGTGACTTTGATCTGGTGACTCCTTTCCTGTGTGCCTCAATCTTGATGGCTTTAAAATGACTATCACAGTGCTTGTGTGTCTCTTATAAAATATCTTTGAGAGGCTTTCCAGAAAACATCGTTTTAAGGCTTATTTCAGCGAAGCTCTGTCATTTGTTTCTGGAAATCAGAGCAATGTATAATCCAGGATCTTTCCAAGTAAGAGTTACTTAAAAGTAAGTTGATAGTCCTCATTCTTCTGAGTTGACCCATGGTGCTCTCAGCGGGGCCCACAGTTATGTACCATTGGGACACTGAGCGTACAATGCATCAACGTGGTGATGTCCTCTTTGTTCCTGCCAAGGGCTTGGCTGGTTATTTGTGCCCTTTTGGCTGGGCAGAGCGCTGAGAAATAAAGGGAATTCGCTTTGTGTTACAAAACTCCTCTGAGCTCAGTCTTCACTGGTTATCAGGTTCCTGTGGCTGCCGTTCTGCTGTGCTACAGTAGTGACTTGATGAGGTCTTAGAATCCTACTTGAATAATCATCTTAAAGTTTGCCCAGTTTTCTTTATAAACATTAGAAAAAGTGTGTCGTGAAGGGACAACCATTTGTTGTATAGTTGTTGGTTCTCAGTATACTATGCTGCACTGAAGAAGCCTAAATGATTACTAATGTGAGTAAATCTGTAGTAACTCCAACAACAGGTAATGCTGCACTTTTTCTTACTTGTTTATTTTGGAAAAAATGTATGTTGACCAAGAACTTTTTGTACTAATCTTTTGGGATTGTTTTCCAGAAATGGGAATTACTTTCTTCTTGAAAGTTAAGTATAGTGTCTTTTCTTGGGATTAACTCTGAAAACTTGTGTGCGGATTGTGGGAAAGATAAAAATAGTGAGGAAAAAGTTGAAAATAATGAACACCCTTTGAGATATGCATGTAAATCATGTATGATGTATGTGTGTCAACTTGGATACAAATTAGAAAGGAACTAACAGGCATTCTGAAAATGCACGAAACCTAAACTAGCTCTTTTCTTTCCGCTTTGCCAGGCAATAGGGTCAGATTTCTTCCACCAGCCTCATTTTCTTTCTTTGCATACTTATTTCTGTAAAATCCTTTAATTCTGTTTTCCCTCTCATTTTCAGGATTTACGCCTTTTCATCATTCAGTAAGGGGTGAACTGTTGAGCAAGCTGAGTCTTTCACAGGCCTTCTGTTTGGTAGAAGTTCCAGCAGTCACACAGCTGAGTGAATGAATGTTTGTCTTCAACAAAAAGGCTGACTCAGCACTTTCAGCTCATGAAGGAATATTCAGTCATAGGACTAATTTCATTGGCATAGCTTGAAAAATTCATGGCTATCAGGTTCAAGGTTTCCATTAGACTTAAATATTTATTTTCTCTTTATTTATTATATATATCTAAGAATTCAAGTCCAGTGGCATTAGCTGTTATGAACTTAAGATGATTCCATAATCCATTTTTCACCTGAAGCCATTAAAATTGCTTTATATTCATGCAGCAACTGTCTTGTCCTAATGGCTGGTTAGAGCGCTTGCAGTCATGTGTGTGTTGTCATACACACATGCCAAAAAATTATCTCCCCAGAAATGTTTGTAATATTATTAATGTGCAAAAAATCTAGATAATGTGAAGGTCAATCATAAAGAATTGCAATTAATCTAGTGAAAATAAAAAAAAGGTGAAGTTCTCAGGTAGATGTGTGGTTTGCAGGTAGGGGCAAGAGCAAGTGCTTCTAGACTGTAGTGAGTGTGTTCTTTTATTCCAGTGGGAATAGGCTGGGTTGGTGTAGGGGGAGGGAGTCTCTTTGCTTTGATAGTTTTGTTGGATAGTGAGTATTTCCTCTTGGTGATTTAAAATTCAAAGGTTTTAGTATTGTACAAGCACCAAAAAAACTCCACAGAAATTGACGCTGTGTTGTTTAGACTGAGGGGGAAAAAAAGACGTTAGTAACAGTAAATTAGGGTTTGTCAATCACTGAATTTTGGGGGCTTTTAGTAATTGAGATTCCTCAAAGGTAGCACAATATTTTGCTCTGCTTTTTTTTTTCCAAATGTTTTTCATCTGACAGTGTCACGTAGGAACAGCAAGCTACTGAGTTTGCAGTCAGCTTTGCTTGTGCTTCCAGAGCGCGTATGGCTCATTCTCTTCCATCCTGGTTTTGCTCTTTTTCCTGTTCTGCCTCTCACTGCCATCCCTCCAGGGGTTCAGTCCTGCAGTCTTCTGCAGACGGATGAGAACATGCTTTGTCTGTGCTAGAGACCGGTTTAAACCAAATTTTAGGAAGCTATAGGTAGCAAGTGGTAAGTGCTGTTACACCTGAAGCATGTTTGGAGCACCAAGGCTTCACCACATGCATCTGCAAGCAGATCTGTGGCCAACTATCTATTCTGCAGTGCTGCATGCATGTTCCAGTGGGTTTCATTTGTTTTCCTTTGTTGTTATTCTGTGGAGGTTCCCTGCAAACCTCTGAGCTGATCAGTGCAATTTGGCTAGGGGGGTGCTGAAAGACTACGGAGGGGGGAAGGAGGTGCTGGATGGTGGGACTGCTCAGTATGCTGAGCAGCGTAACAAGGGAAGCTGCTTCCTCCTTAGCCTTCCTGGGGGGTCTGCACCTCGTCACTTAGATCCTCAACTCTTCCTGCCATCCTAGCAGTGTCAGTACAGCTCTAAAGCTGTGCTTTCCCTGATCTCAAGGACTAACACCCACTTCGCAGAAGGAGCTATGAGAAATAGTGGCTGCCTGCAAAATGCGATAGGTTCAATGTTTTTACTTGACTTTTTAACCACTCCCAGCTTAACAACATTGAATTCTGTTCTGACTTTACTGTTTCAAGCCGTGACAGCATTATCTTCCCCTTACGTCCCTCACAATCAATTCCCAGCTTTAATTCAAGTGTCTTTATATTCCTTCTTCCTAACATTTGCTTTTCTTTCCCTCAATGTGAACAAGCTATTCATTCAAGATAAATACATACAGCAGATCAGCTGTTCAGCTTCTCCCTATAGTGAAATATTAATCTGGGCTACTGAACTTGTTCTATTTTATATGGAAAATAAGTTGTTTAGTATACTCAAGAACCAGAACCAATGGTGGTGATACCACTTAATGAAAACTACGGCATTTTGCAAGGCTGTTTTACCCTTTCTCTGATGTTCCTTGTGCAGCCTGATTATTGCAAATGCTACTGACTCCCCAGTGTGTCTCTGCAGCATTGGTAATTAGTGCACAATACAATTTGCAGGAGGCATGAGGAGAAGCATGAAGTGCAGTGATTAATATTGCCACTTAGTTTAACAGCAAGACAAGCTACCATGTGCCAAGGCCTAAATTACATGGGGTGGGGGGCATGGGCTATATGGAGAATAAAGTAGTTTTGAGAAAAAAAAAAAAAAATCACTGTGCCCATTGATCTGACAGTGTTCAAAATGTCTTCCCCAAAGTGTTATACTGACAAAATTAGCAAAAAAATGCATTACAGCTTTATTAAACAAGTAAAAACGTCTAACCTTAATGCCCTTGGGCAGAGTGCTTCCAGTTCTGAGTGGAGGAGGCTGCCATCATCTCTCTTACAAAGCCAGTAGGAAAAAACCCAGATCCTCTGTGTTGCCCCTGCAGTTTCCAGGAGTGCCGCTTAACAGGCTTGCCATGGTGCTGCTGAGTCTTACCCATGGGCTTGAGGGAATTGAATCTGGACGAAAAGGTGTGCTGCTTAAAGAAGCAGCATTAGCATTCATAAATGCCAACGCAGGTCTAGTCCCATTCTACGTTCTTTTTTTTTTTTTCCAGCTGCTGTAACTTACAGTTGAAGGCATAAAAATCTGTATCTTAACATGGCCTAAGGATTCAGCCTGAAGTTCAGCTGCTAATGCAGATGTTTACCTCATCAGGCAGACGTTTACTTCATTCTGTTGGTTTTGTGTTGGTCTTTTTTTTTTTTAAATAAATCTTTCTGCTTACTTCACCTGCAAGTTGAGCTGCTTGTTGAGAGCTCATATTCAGGATGTTGTAGAGAGGCTGCTGAGGCTCATCTGACCCTCTGTTACCCCCTGCTGCTCTTCCATGTAGGCACCAGTGATATTGCTGGGCCGACCTGGGATGTAATATGTGTAACTGTTTGGTGCTGGGGTGATGGTCAAGAGCATGGGGACCCAAGTGGTGTTATCTATGATCCCGCCAGTAATAGGGAAGGGCATGGAGGAGGACTGGATGAAGTAGATGAGGCCTTCTTCAGACAACTGGGAGAAGCCTCGTGTTCGCAGGTCCTGGTCTTCATGGGGAACTAAAATGATGCTGATAATCTGCTGGAAGGACAACCGCGGGAAAAAGTGGTCTAGGACATTTCTGGAGTCCCCTGAGGACAGCTTCCTGACACAAGTGTCAGGAGAGATGCTCCGCTGGACCTGATACTTACACAGGAGGAAGAACTGGGTGTGGATGTCAAAGTTGGGGGGCAGCCTTGGCTGCAGTTACCATGAGGTCATGACTTCAGGATCCTGAGAGGAGGGATCAGGGGAGAAGGCAGTATTTTTGACTTGGAATTTGTGCTCTTGTGTCTTACATGCAGCATGACGCCTTGATACTGATTGCTGCATGTTTTAGGGCTATTTGTAGGTGATTGCAGCTGTATAGACAGTTTCTTTTTGTTTTGAGGAGGAAGTAATGAATTGGATCAAAGAATGTATACTGTATAATTTATTCAAAACATTTGGAAACATTAACCTTATTAAATGAGCAAAAGCTCCAGTGTTTGTTCTCTACTAATCTAAATGAATGAGTGAAGAATATATGCACTTTTTTCCTATTTGCAGCTTTTTTAGGCTGCTTCCTCCTCATTTTTTAATATAGTTCAATAATTAAAGCTTAATTTTTCTTCCTTTATGAAAGAATATTCATGGTATGTAGATCTTTCATTTGCATACCTTGATATCAGAAATATGTCCTAAACATATCTAGTAGCCAAGCTTAAGAGAACCAACTATCACACTCAACATTTTAATCAGATAATTTTTCCCTTTGGCACAATTTGTGCTTTGCGTTCTTCAAGTTCTTTAGTTGTATGAGCCTGTTCCTTGCACTCTCCAGGAGTGAATAGTGGGGCTTTAAAATTTGTTGTTGCTAATTACAGCTTGCTGATACTTCTTTTGTAGCCAAAGGGAATTTGAAAAAGACCCCGCTGTAAGTAAGAGTCTAGTTCATAACCTGCAGATTTCGCTGTCTACAGGAGAAATTCATCATGTCTCGCTAGGGTAGAGCTGACTTACAAAAGGGAGATAATTTCCTAGGGTCAACATTACCTTAAGCAGACATTTAAGGAGAAGAATGATTAGGAAAGTATGATGAATTTTTCAGGTTTCCATGAGAAAAATCAGATTAATAGATCATAACTCCTACATCCGTGCTGTAGGTAACACAGCTCTCGTGCCTTAGTGGGATCAGGAAGCTGTGGATCTGCAACTGGAGTGCTTTCTCCTTTCTGCTGCAGACCAGAATATTGTAAACCATTTTCAACTGAGACACCTGAACTTTGTTCTTCTTTCTCCAAATGAAAAAATGTATTTGCTTCTATTTCCAATTAGAAACACGCATGCTGGAACAGAAAAAAAAAGACTTCTGTGCTGAGTTTCACTTTCATCAGAATTCTGAAAAAAACCCAGAATTTTTCATGCAGGCAGAAGCCAAAGCACTGAAACTTTCAGATTTGCCAGTAAGCAGTCAAAGAGGAGGAGCCCCAAATGACTGTAGTTCCAGTCCTGAAGAATCAAGGTAAAGACAAATACCCCTTTATATATATCCCTGTATATCTGTCCTTCTTTCCTCGTGGAATGCAGCGTTTCACCACTGTATTCTCCAGCACTGATAGAAAATATGGTCATGGCAATGGCTTATGTGACACGCTGCGGGTATTCCAATGACTGATCTCTCCAAAGAATTTAAAAAATCCATACTGGGCAGAATTAGAAAAAATTAAAAGAGCTTAAAAGTCTAGTAGTATCTGTGGCTTTACACAACAAGCACAGTGTACCCTCAGTGTGATGAGTGAGTAGGAAGCAGGAATGGAGCAGGGTGAAGTCCAGATGAAGTTGGAACAGTGAAGACAAGGAGCTGTAATACCTCATAGGCAGTCTGTGACAGGAATCTAGAGAAAGGCAATTATGGTTGAAAAGTGTAATACAAGCTCTGAATATTTTATTCAGTCAGTAATTTCGGTCATTTATTGTCACTAGTTTCTGTACTGAGCTATAGCCCTCTACTGGGGTCTTAAGAAACACAGACACTCATGCTATAGGTGACATAGTGACATAATATATGAAGGCATATCCTTTATTTACTCTTCCAGATTTACAGATTTTTTTCTTAATTACAGATTTAAGAAGTGATAGAAGGACATCCCCTCTACTGGCTACTTAGTACATTTGCAATAGTCAATAAGTTTTGATGATTTAGTTCTTTGTGTTTTGTTTTGGGGATGGGACAGGACTCAAGAAAACACAACGACTGGTTTTGCATTATTTTTCTTTCTTTTTTTTTCTCTTCCTAACACAGCACCATAGAAAGAAAAGCTAACAGGCTTCTTCCTGAATTTATACCCTTGTGGAAGGATGCTGCAGATATTGGTGGACAAACAGAAACTGCATTCCTTTTAAAAGAATTGGACACTCTGAGGGCCAAAAATAAAAAGGTAAAATTGAGATATTCAGATCACAGTATTTACTCTTTTATGGCTGTCTTACAAGACATACACTTTAAACTGTTCCTGATTTAGTTTTGTTATTTATTTTAGTGAGCCAATCAATAGTGTTCTTGTAATTTTGGATTCTTAGTATCTGCTTAACAACTGCTTCTCTGGAATTAAAAAAATCTTTCACCCTACGCTTTGTAATCAGCAACATAGGTTCTTGCACCGTGGATGAAAACCAAGGAGCACCATAACCAAGGCCAGGGTTTCAGGAACGGAATCTGGAGCTCATGCTTCTGTACGTGGGGTCCCGATAGTGAATGTGCCCTGATACCTCCTCTTCGTTGAGGGGAAGAAAATTCCATCCTTCTTGCACACTGCGTTGCTTCTAGTGTTAGTAGTGGTTGCAAACACCTTAACAGCAGAGAAGTCTTTCTATGAAGTGTCATGGAATACTCAACGACAAGCTCAGATATTTGCCCAAGAACAGATATAGTGAATTCTCAGTTAAAAGAAAGGCCTCAAGATGTGAAAAAATACCAGCGTTCTATCTGGCGATGCATATGAACAATTATGCATGTACATCACAGTCTCTTCAGGCTGTGACATCTGTACTCTTGGTAGAAACTGGGCTATTCATGCAGACACCACCCACAATATATTCCATGGAATTCTGACCCTAGTGAAAGGGACCACAGCTGGTGATATCTGAAGAGAATCCCAAGTAAAAATAATGGTACACACATTGCTGCTTGTCTCACAGAGCAAAATAGGGCAGATGAAAAAAAAAGATATTTTTAACATTTGTCCTTTAATTAAATAAATGTAATTAATTCAACTTCTGTTGTATTGTTTAGTGTTTGTATTTTGGGGGTAAGAACCCCCCAAGAAGTTAAATAATATTTGCTGGTTGACTGTTTCAGCCAGACAAGAATCTTACTGTCCATTTGTTCAATTCAGCTTCAAGATAAGCTCTCTGAAAAGGACAAGGAGCTGAAGACAATAAAACTGGACTTAGAACTGCAAGAGAGCGCTACAGAAGCGAAGATTGCAGAGAAGATTGCAGGTACAGTAGGCAAGCGTTTGACAGATGGCTGTATGGCTCGTACAGTACCCGCGGTTGCTATATGACGTGGCCTAGTGACTGTTAGCTGTATTTGCTAAAGGAGGGAAGATTTGACTTTTTTTTTTTTTATGTGTGGCTGTTTAGAGTTGCTTAGAAAATAGGTGGCTTTAACATCCTGGTACTGGTATTAGCAGGAGCTTTACCTGTATTCATACTGATTTGGGCATTAAATGCATTGTTAACACCATGTCAATCCAATCACAAAAAGGTTGTTTGTTTTGTTGGAAGGTCCTGAACAAACAAGGGGAAATAATGATTACCAGTGCCTCTACCTTTCAACCAGCAGTTCAAATACCACTTATTGTTTTAGCTCGTTCAGAGCAATACTACCCCCTCCCCATGTCTGGAGATAGTCACACATTCACCTCAACTAGAGACCTGCACTTTTCTTGAAAAATCTGTTCTTTTAGTAGTTATAATGAATTTTTGTCTGGTGATGGCATGTCTCCAGTGAATGAAGTTCATACAAATTCCTAAAATGAAAGGTTTTTAAGTTTGTAGTTGAAAGTGAATGCATGCTTTATATTTGTTCTTAATCGTTCTTTGGGTAGACACACAAGAACGGAGACAGTTTGTATTCTGCAATTTCAGAAATTTCTAAAGTAATGAAACTGAGTATTCTTATTATTGCAAGTGACTTTGTGAACAGCATAAAAAATACTCTGAGGTTTTTCTCCAAGTGAGCACTATTATCAATTCATTGTATCTTTTGTTCATAAATAAATTGCAAGGTAAAATTGTGTCCTCATTGACCATGCACATTTCATATAGTGTTAACAGTACTAATACCTGTCCCCAAAATATTGGTACTGAAGGGAGGAGTAACTATCTTCAGGAAAATAGAGCAGAAAATACACTCTCCAGCTGAAAAAACAGATGGCTGACTTTCCACTTAATGTCAAACTCCTGAGAATGCAGTATGCTGTGTGTGTTATAGACGGAAGAGAGGTCCTAGGTTTTCTGAGGTGGAGGAAGGGAAAGGCAAATCTAATCTAATTTAAATACAGGCATAATTTTATTCTGATTTCATTTTTTCATCTTTACTTTTGGAAGAAATAAGTTCCACACTGTGTATCATAGTTATATCCAGCAGCTGAAAGCTCATGCAAATTGCTTGGGTTGAATCCCAAGTTTTGTGTTTGTTCCCGGATATATGCGCAGTGTTTTACCTCTGTACCTATAACAGAGAAATGTTCTCTTTGAGGTAGGTGTTCACTGCTCATTAAAACCTGGAAAGAAATGTGTGTCAAAAGGTGTGTCAAAAACATCTTTAGTTTCATTTTTATGGATACAGTTGTTTTTCCCTGCACTACCGTTTAAAGTTTCTGATGATGTCATAAGCATAATATTATCTTCAAAAGTATGGATATGCATATAATAATTAACACAGGTATTCCATTTTAAAACGGAGAATAAGCCAAATTTTAATGAGAGCTGCAATGTGTAGTAAGGATGACCTTTAAAAAAACCTCTTGTTTCTCCTTTTATGAGTTCAGGAAGTATCAAATTCTTTAAATGCTGAGAGGGAGGGCAAGAGCTACTACTTAAGCTGTTTGCCAAAAGGAAGCATCTTTAATATTTCAGGTATTTTTGGTTCCTGTCTTACAGGAGCCAAAGTTACCAAGTTGAGATAAATGTTTTGAAACCTGGAATGATGTGAACCAAACCGAGTTTGTGTTGGTCTGTGTCTCTCTCCTAACAGCCTTGGGGAGAGTTCTAATGGACAAGCAGGACCTAATAAAGAAGACTTGGTGTGTTTAAGGAAAAACCTTTTCCCCCTGGTGCTTTGAGGAAAGGCGAACACATGCTGCTGTGATTCTGGGTTGTTAGTTAATGTTTAATTACTGCGGTGTTTAACACATGGTGGAGTGAAGCTTGTAAATATGGGTGTTTGCTTTTTTATTATAACTTAGTACTGGCTGTCCGATAAGAAAATGACTCCACAAAATTATATTGCAAAAAACATCAGAAAGCTACACCATAAAAATGTTACCTACTTTGTTTTAAAATGTAACGCTCTAATTGATGGGTTTTACCTAAACAAGTCCCATGAAGAGAACAGAAAAGCTGAAGACAAAGGCCATTTTAAAATGAAGCTACAACAGTCTTCAGAAACAAATAACCCAAAGCTTGTCGCTTTATTATTTTTACCATCATAAAAGAACAGAGACTAGGACAACGTAAGGAAAAAAGGGAACACCGCATGTGAACTGGGTATGAAGAACAGCCAGATGTTGAAATGTGGGGCTGCAGAACTCTCACGTGTGGAACAGAACAGGGAATGGGTGCAGGGGGAAGGAGCACACATCTTCTGAGGACAGACTGGGAGATCTGGAGGATGGAGGCATTGCAAAGGAGTAAAAAGAATTAGAGAGAGCAGATCTCACTTTGGATGGACGTAGTAACTCCTTTCCTAACAGAAGAATTATGCAGGGGATATGTAGGAACCCACAGAGGAAAGAGCTGGTTGAGTGTATTGTAGAGCATAGTGGTAGCCTCTCTAGATTGGAAAAAATATCAAAGCCCTGGTCTTCTCACAGTAACTCCCGCTGTTAACTGCAACCAGATATACCACAGTTGGCATCAGGAATATTTCTCTTGGAATATTTCTGTTGCTATCACAGTGCTATATATAGGGACTCAGAATAGTTCTGAAGAAAAATAGAATAAAAAATATTTCCGCTTAAATCTTTCTGTGCCAATCTGGGCAGTTCTGTGGGGCTTTTTTTGCTAATATCTAATCCTAATGTTACCAAAATTTAATACTTTTTTACATGAGAGTCAGCTCAGCAGGAAGAAGTGGATTGGGTCCAGCTCTGCCAGGTCTGTTAGGTGTTGCAGCCCTCCTTTAATGCCTGAAAACTGTATTAGCGTTCTGCAGATGCTCTCGAAAGACCAGGGTAATGACAGGAAATACAGCATGGAAAAAGGGGAAAGCAGGGCTTCCGATACTGTTGTATGTGTTATACAGCTTTCAGTCTCTTGAATCGTGAAGTCCCTTTTTACAGGTCTGTTTTTACAAAAATCTTGAGAATTAACATTTGTGGTATTTTGGAATTCTTGAATATGGTACGGCAATGTTCGTGAACATTATTTAAAGCTTCCTAAATTAACTTGACAAATAACTACTGAACACATATGCAATAGTTTTAACAGCAAAAGTGAAAACAAATATCCAAGAGACTGTTCGCTTAGGGTTAGTTTGATTTAATATCCCATAAAGTAAGAGGAAATAAGTAATCTTGCCAGTAATAAACTTTGGGTGGCAATAACTTCCAGCACAGAAGAAAAGTATTTTCCATTTCTTCAAAGCTCACTTCAGAGTCCCTTTTTTAGATGTTATTTTTCTTTCTTGCGTGTCATCCATTAAAGATTAGCTGTGGAAGGTTGGAGCATGGAGAGATTATGAATGACAGAACAACTCCTGCAGAATAATAATCAGTTTTTGGTATTTAATGCTGTTTGACTTTTGCAGACACATTTCTTATTAACCTTTGGTACAAACAGAAATCCAGGTTCCTGATATCTCATGGAGAAGATGAATTCAAGATCCTCTTCCAATTAAACTGAAATAAGGCCAATATTGGGCTTTAGCCAAAAGAACTCGATAGTTCCCAACCCTTGCGTTTATAAACCTAAATATGAATGATATTTTACAGTTGAAGTAGGTAATGCATATACTTCCCAAATGCAGTTTTCTGTGCATAATTCATTTGTATGTATGGTCTGTATCGTTCTTAGGGGGTTTGTCCTATTAATGCTTCATTATGCAAGACTATTTCCTGAGTATTTTTTTCAGAACAGTTCCTGGTAAATAACAGAATTCTGAAAATAGCTGTAGGATTTGCATCCTCTGTATGGGAAGATAGAAAATCCATCTAAAGGATAGAGGAAAAAAAAGGCCCAAGGTGGAAGTGTTGTGGCTTGATTTTTAACAGCTTAATTTGAAACAATTTAGTTTTACCTTCAGATTGTCAGAATTGTTGACTGTCAAAAAATTGCGTGTGGCTCTCGAGTACAATGTACGATGAGCTGGCACAGGTTAAAATGTACATTACTAAGTATTTATGGGTGGAGCTTGTATGTAAAAAGCAGGCCTGTATCTTCCATGTGTTTTTTATGATTAGTCTGGCCCTTCTCTTCCCCACCACGGTGCTAGATGAACATAAAGAATTGGGTTTTAATCAGGAATTAAAAAAAAGGTCTGCAAAAAATCTGCTTCTTGAGGTATTACAAAAACTTTACTTCAACCTGTCGATTTATAGCTTGCAAACTTCAATGCAACATTTATATTTTTCCTCCTAAAATAAATATTCAGGCATCAGTCATTTTCACTGAAAAGAAGTTTAACAGCATTATGGTTTGAATTTTGAAGTCAGCTGTGTTTAGTATGTTAGAAGCAGAGGCTTAAGTATTGTACAGGGATTGGCTTTCACAAGAACTGCCTTGGGGTCTGTGTTTAATGCTCTCTCCTATTCTTTCCCACTTTATTTTTTTTTTAATTGAATTGGGATCTGAGTACACAAAGAGAACCCTATGCAGAGCTGCCACTAAGCAACTTTAGCCTTTTAGGAAGAACGCTCTGTTTATAGCATTGGAAATGTAGGAGCAGATGAACACTCTGCACTAAACACATGCAACAAACACAAAGCAATAAAGAAGTTGCTGTGTTCTATCACTGTTTGTTCAGATTGCTTTATCTGTAAAGTCACATTTAGGTGTAAATGACTTGCAGTCTATAATTCCTGGTATAGACCGGTGAAAACTCTTCAGCAGTTTTCCTATCGTCTTCTTATCACTATTTTGCTTTTATTTTTCAGTTATAGGTCATAACTGAAAGCAAACGAATGGTAGCTTTCAAAGGAGGAGTGAGGAACTTAAGTCTGGTTTGTAAATAGAACATTTCAGCACTATTTTTAAGTCACCGGTCAGCCCTGGAGCTCGTGGTGGTTTGCCATTAACCTGAGTGCGAACTGTGGCCTCAGGCTTTGAGCTTTTCTAGGGATTATCAGCATTTTGTAACGTCTATGCGCACAGACCAATTACTGACATGTTTTAAAGGCGTTCATAGCAATGCAGTAAATTTTTTTAATTTATTTGGCTATGATAAGATTGACTTCTTTAAGAATTGAGCACAGTCATTAAATCTAGTAGGAAGAAGTCTTGGAGGATTTTGATTTCTAAAACAACTGGATAACAAATACATACATGTTTGTATTTCTGTAAGGAGAACAAGCGTATGTCAATATGGTTAAATAAAATTTAATAATAGTGGCCCATCTGGAAGTGGCAATGATAGTTTCCGAGTCCTCCTGTGATTAGACGGAGACCCAGCAATGGTGGGCAGGAATGGAGAACTGATGAAAACCAAAGGCAGGTGGTCATTGCACCTCTTTTCTCATTATACTTCCCTAATTCCTCATAGTTGTGTAGCTTTTACTCAGAAATCCAATGTGAAAACACAACAAAAATCCCTAAAAAGCTTCTGTTAAACCTCTCTGTAGGATAAATTTCAGCTGACAGTTTTATCATGGAAGGAACTGAGCAGGATCAACAGGAAACTCATTACAGGAATCTTAAATTCGAAGTACGACTTGGCCGAAGAGGTTCTTCCATGTTTCTGCATTTTCTTCAGAATCATTTACATCTCCAAAAGGCAGAAAACAGAAAATTGTGTTTTGCTTCACTTCTACCATGAGTTCAACATTCAGTCCTGCGTTAGAGCTGTATACCTCTATGAAACAGGTTGAATCACACATCAAAGATCGTTTTGAGTCATTAATTATTATTATTTCAGTCAATTCTTGAGTATTTAAGATGCTCAGAGACTTTTTTATAAAAAACATATCATCTCATTTGTATTTGTTGTTGCTGTAATGGTGCGAGTAACTAGTAAAATTTCTTTGAATGTACCAGAATCAATGCCAAAGAAAATCCCAAGTCACATATTGTTCAGCATTTTCAACTGCAAAGCCCTGACCTTCTGCAGCAATACATTTTTATTAACAAAAAAATTTTCTCCTCATTTCTTTTTCTTGGTAGTAACTGATCACTACAGGTAGCGCTTATTACAGGAACAATTAGCAAAATTTTAATTGTACTATTCCTTGGATCGCTTTTTTTTTTCCACATCCAAAGCCAAAAGCAGTATTTCATCACATCTGTTAATGTCAAACACCTTGAAAAGTCCGAAGTGTTGTTATTATTTCTGTAAAACTGACTTAGGTGGAAAGCCAATTGTTATAGTGTTACAATATTCCGCGATTGTGCTGTGGGTAGTGATGTCATCTTCTCCTTATAAGGTCTAGCGTGTATTCTGGATATTCCATTTTCTCATGAGTAGTGCAGTTATTTCTGCTGCCATCGATGTTTGAAGTCCGAACAATTTCTTCTTTCTTGCCTCTCCTATTCAGTTTTTTTATTTACACAGATGACCTCTAGGAAATCAGCAAACAGACTTTTTTCCTGGGAACTGTGCTCAATCCCTTCCCCCAAAGTGCTGCTGTTTGGAAAATCATGAACCACTGTTTAAACTAGCCCCGTTTCCAGCACACCTTCTCCCTACCGCTGTATTTTAAAGGGAGTTTAGAAAGTGTAGAAGATAGGTTTGCCAAAAGAATCAGGTTCAACTAAGAAAATATGTACACTGCTTTGACTCAGTAAACTCATACTCGGTATGGTTCATCTTCTTCATATTTACTTTTGCCCATATTAGAAAACAATTAGCTTACTAAACAAATTTGAGTATTTGGGAAGAAAAAATCTACTTTGAGTCTCTCTCATTTGACTAAGAATTACATGATATTTGATAAGCTTGTTTAAAAATGGACATATCCAAATATTATTGTAAACACCCATTGATTTGTTTTACCTGCAATATAAGTATTTTACTTAGTTGGCTTACATAGTAGCTAATAATATTTGTTAATGTAATTTAACTGCTGTGAACCTTTACTGAACAAATATTGAAATTTATACAAGTCAAAGAAAGAGAATCTCTAATGACTTTTGTAAAAGCTTCCATTTAATAGTTAAGGAGAAAAGTTTATATGACATACCAGATGCAATTAACAGTAGATTTTACATTTAATAAAAAGAAAGAAGCATATGTATTTGCTTTATTCATTCCATCATAATTTGCATTAGAGCTGTGGGTGTTTAATGAGCAAATTCCAGCTAAAATGCTATATTGATTTTCTAAGTGAACTTTGTAATAGCTATCTACCTTACAAAAGATCTCTGTTTACAATTGTTTTCTTTACTAAAAACTAAAAATGTTTTAGAATTGATGAGTTTAGCGTAATGATTCTTTTAAAATAAAGAGCTCTTTTAGAGTGTGCAGGGTGGTTAGTTACAAGGAGAAAGATGTTATTAAATTATTCCAGAGCAAATAAAGTTTATGCAACTAAATAGTAATGTCATATTTGTCTATATTACAATGTTTGCAAGCTTTGGAAAATAATCTTTTTTTTCCTAATTTAGCACTATGGGATTTAATTATTTTAACTCTTGAATGTCATTACATGTGTATGAATTAGTAAATGACACAGTTCATTTTAGCTTAATACTTGACTATTCATACTTCATTTTTTGTGTGTCATTTTCGTGCTTGAAACATGAGTTCTATAAGAATTTGTGTTTCTTGTTGGTCAGGCCTCAAGATAAACAGGATAGGGTTAGTTGGTGCACCGTTGGAAGGTCTCCAAGAAAAACCTTGTGGTGTCGACCAGAGCAGTTGGTGACTAAGTAGCTGGATCACTTTTCTCATTGGATCAGCCACTAAGTCAGTGCCAGTCTGGGGCTGGTATTTTGCTGAATGTGCCCTGTCTTGAATGGGACTTAGGAGTCTGACTTGTTACTCTCAGGGTTTTTTTGTTGCTCTTGATTTTTGTGAGAGGAGGGACTGCACTTCCAGAAGTAACATTTAGCCTTTCCCTGCCTTCTTTTGTCCAGTCTGCTGTTACCGTGCAGCCTCTTGCTAGACCTGCAAAAATGCTGCCTTACTCCTCAGAAACACTCATCTCCCCAGCTTGAGGACAAGAGGATTGCTTTCCTACTGCAACATCTTCCTAGTTCATCTCTCCAAACTCTTCTCTGTTCATCTTCTCACTCATCTTACATCCCTGGTTATCTGAGCTGCTTGTGAACTGTACGGAAACTTACTACTATTTGTATTTTTGTTGGTTGTGGAGTTTGGGGGCTTTTTTGGTACTGATAAAATGTATTTTGTGCCAGCAGTATAGCTGCCACCAAAATGTGCCACTGTGTTCCCATTGTTCCATTCTGTGAAGAACCGTAAAGTGTTTTATGTTACATCACACTAAGAAGCTGTTGTACAATAATGTACAAAGGTGAAGTAAGAGTAAACTAATGTATAAAGGCAACAAAGTTGATGTCTTTGATGTAAGAGTGGAGGGATAAAAGCTCTAGGCTAAAGTGAAGAGAGAGGAAGCCTTTCCTTGAGATCTTAACCTGATGACTTAAGCATTGGTTCAGAGAGGAGCAGAGTGCTGAAGGGGGTAAGGAAGTCCAGCAGCAAAGGCTTAATACAGAAGGTTCTTGAGAAATAAATGCCAAAATTTGAAAGAGACTGTAATATGGTGTTAGAAGACTTGTGGCTAAACACTTAGCTTGGCAGACTAGGAGGGGATCACAGAGAATCCTGGAACGTACAGACCTCAGCTGAGTTTTCTGGAGGTGCCCTGTGCCAACCAGAGAGGGTATAGTCCTCTGTGTTGGGGTGACAGCAGGCTTTCCATGGCATCCTGAAAGTCCCTAGACATTTTGACTGCAGGGTTTTATGATGACTGTGAGGAGAGATTTGCAGTATTGCAGAGGGAAATGATGAAAGTATGAATATAAAGATTTTAGTGGAGGCAGGGTTGAGGTAAGGATTCTGGCAGAGTGCCAGAGATAGTGTTAGCCATATTGACAGGGGAGAGGCAGGGAGAAAACGTAAGCTCGGGATGAGGAATGACTTGAAGGTGTTAGTTTGCTCCCAAGGATAGACAGTAAATCTTAGTTTATTGGCACCTAATGCTCCAAGGTCCGTGTATGCCGTAACAGATAATATAACAGTATATTACACAATAAAGGAAAGGCTTGGCAGAGCAGGAGAGATGCCAGCTGTGCCACTCTTCTGGTACCAGAGACAGACTATGAAAGTATTAGAATTTTTAATATTCAGTATCAGTGTGCCGTCCTGATAGGAAGCAGGGTGAGTAGGAGTAGTTTTTATGGATCATTATTTTTAACTTTGTGTTCTAGAAGAGACCTACTGGTGTCTCATATGATTCTGAGCTTTAAGAATTACTTTTCCATTAAACAAGTATTAAGATTGCAAAGCAAATCACTTCCTTGCCCTGTTTGATTATACAGGGGTGAATTTGAAAACACGTGGCTTTATTTCATTCCTTATGGTATTCATTTTAGCAATCAACAGCAATTTAGTGTTGTGTCTGAAGAATAATACAGACCTTATCCGGAGTGATCCAAGGTCAGCGGAGAAATGTTGATTTTAGGAGATGCTGGCAAAGGCCCATGTAAGTGCATCTAATAGCGTCTTTCCCTGTCAAACTTGTTTGTTAAACACACTGGTTACTTTTGCAGCTCTGGTGGAAGAAGTTTATTCTGCTCAACGGGAACGTGACGAGGCTGTCATGGCAAGGCTTAGGTTAGCCAATGAAGAGAGAGACGAAGCATTTCTACGAGTCCAGCGTTTAGAAGAGTCTCTCAAAGAGTAAGTATACATTTCCTGTGCAAAAAGGTGGCTGTGTCAGTCTGTGACTGTCATAAACTCCTCAACACGAGGTATATAGGAAAACTTCACACAAAATTCTCTTTGATGAAATACCAGGCTAGTGCTGGTCTTACTGTGCTGTTGGTTAATGTGGTAGCCATCCCGTAAGACCGTGTTTTTCTCCCAGAGACTGAGAGCAAATGCATAACTTTGATCACAAAAATTAAAGATATAATCAAAAGCTTTGGTATTGATTTATTCAGGGATAAGTAAGACGAATGCAACATTTTGTAGGGATCTTTTGACAGGGAGTACCAGAATGTCAGTCAGAAGTTGCAATGTATAGGAAATCAATCAAGCCTTTAAGCCCTCTAGACATTTCCTTCAGCAAAATTGCTACTAACGATGTGGTGACATAGTAATAATATATGGTTTTTTCCCAATCTGTAGTGTAGGAGCAGTTTGTAAGGCAGTAAGGATAGAAATCATACTTCATGG
Organism: Bucorvus abyssinicus; assembly: GCA_009769605.1. NCBI lineage: Eukaryota > Metazoa > Chordata > Aves > Bucerotiformes > Bucorvidae > Bucorvus > Bucorvus abyssinicus. The sequence goes on from CM020042.1 coordinate 12,683,962, forward strand.
AGTTTTATGAATGCCACGTTAATACAACAGAAATAGGCAATCTCGTGTTAAACAGAACTATTAAGTCAGGAGACGAAGATCAAGAACAGTTTCTTCTCTCGCTTTACAATATTGGCAGCTTTGAAGCTACAGTTTGCCTCTCTGTGTAATTCTTTGCCATCTGAGTTGCAATCATCTTGGTTACCATCTATGGTAGTCCCCCAAAGCCTAGAGTGGCCACAAAATTTCCCCTATTTTTCTGCCAAGAGAAATACAAAGCAAACAGAGAAGTTTTTCATGGTATGAGATTGCATAGGTGCAGCTGTTAGTTAACTAAATGACAGGCAATTATGTTTTAAATAATTGATTCTACTAACAACACTCTTTCCTCTTTATGGTATAAAACCAGTCTTCTTCTTTCAGTTAGTTTTGTAGGTAAGGCCAGAGAATGTTATCTAAATGAATTCCAATAATCTGCACATCGTTCGTGCACCTTTACTCTGTGGAATTTACACGTTGCTAGAGTTTGTCACAGCCTGTAAGTATGATTCAACAGCAAGGTTAGGAGATTCCATTCCCACAAGAATTAGCACACAATTTGTTAGAGTAAATGTCTCTACAGAGCCAATTAGAGGTGTACGTGCATCTGAAATCTTGCTTTGAGCAGCAATCTCTGAGGAAATTACAAATGTGCTTTAAATTCCCATGAAGCATCATAACTGTGAGCCTTACTCCAGTCTTTCCAATTTCTCCTGCCACTCTGCTGATTTTGTGTGTTCGAGAGTAGAGGAAGCAAGGAAGTTTTCTATGGCCCCAAACATCAAATGAAACTGTGTATAAGCTGTTAGCATATAACTCAAGATCTTTGGGGTTAAAACACTTAAGTGCCTCAGCAAGTTAATTGTTCTGGTCAACAGAGCTTGTCAATAACTTTTGGGTTTCTTGAAGAAATCACAGGTTATTAAGTGTGTGAGAAGTGTATTGCTGCTTTTTCTGCAGTGGAATCCACAGACACACGTGCAGCCGGTCTTGACACACCCGAATCTCTCAGAACACAATCACTTGTTTTCCCTTCAACCCCTCCAGTCACGTACTGGAAGACCAACTTAGTTCTAAGCAGAAGGATGAGAAGAGAGAAGAAGCTCCATTTCATGGAGAACACGCATACTACCTTCCCCAAAAGAATGTCTTTGCGGAAGGCACTGGACGCACTGGTAATGACAAAAAAGGTGCTTGCTCCAAGGAGAGCGGGTCAGTAGCTCCCTTGGTTGATAGCTTGGACCCAAGCTGTTGTCCCTTATTGCTGTCATTTGGAGAATATCAATTGTTGCTGTCATCCACTTGGATGCTGTCTCTGATGCTTTATAGAGAGGCCTGATGCCCTGATGCCATCCACAGAACTGGCACAGGAGATTTCCCTGTGGAGAACACCAACCCAACACGCATAAATAGCACAATGGGCTAAGCAGCTACTGGTGGTTCAGTACCAGAGGTACATTCATCTTCACCTAAACCAGTGAGCTGTTGTCTGGAGCTGCTAGCTCTTCCTGTATATTCTGCAAGGGTGCAGGTCAGGGCTTCCATGTGATACTTGCTGTCATGACAGCCAGCACCAGAAGATGGGACAAAATGAATTTAGTTCAGAGGAATCGTCCTTGCCAGGCCACATGCCAGTACTGGTCATAGTTCCAGTATATTCCAGGGTCTCCTGTTCTTCATTACAGAGATTGACTGTGGCAATGGCAGCTTGTTGGGAAGACTCATAACCAAGTCTTTCACGTCCTGGGTGCTGTGTGTCCTGTCACTGAGGGCATCCTCTAGACATGAACAAAATCCTTAGGCAGATAGCAAGCAGGCTTATGCCTCCTATAGGGCACAAAGATGTTGCTGAAGGGTTCTGAAAAATGTTACATGCTTTTATTTTCGTTGATAGTTTTAGTGTCAGTCAACAGAGCAGTAAAAGAAAGATCCTGACAAAAGTCACAAAGGCAAAGAGCCCAAAAGCTTCATTTGTTCCCACTGTGAAGTTCATTAAAGTTCGTTGATCATCCGTGCAACAAGTACTTAGTGGTAATGAAGTACTGGGCATTAATTGCCAAATGTAATCCCTTCGAAGTGAGAAAAACCTTTATTTCTTTCAAAAGACCAATGGTATGGTACAGGGAAACGTTTCCTGTTATTGACTTGGTGGATTTTGTGGTTTGGTTTTTTTGTTTTTTGAAGAAAGTTCTTTGCTGGTTTTGAAATCTTTGGGCATTAGAGAATCAAGAAGGCAGGCTCAGCTCTTCTGTCAGGCTCAGCTGCTTTTCTTCTGGTCCACTTATTCTAAGCTTACAGGATGCTTATTCATGCAGCCACACACCTTGCAAACAAGAAGTGGTTGCGTGGAGCCAAGATTCCTGCTGGAACACCAGCCTGGCTCCAGCACTCGGGCTTTTCAGAACATTGGGCATCTTTACTAATTGTGGTGACATCTCAGCTGAGGTGAGAAGACACACATTTCTACAACTGCCTGGATGTCTGGAATTTTGCAATGGGAGGAGCAAGCCAGGACTGTGACTCAGTAGAGTCAAATTGAGGTGCTGCATTCTCAGAAGCAGAGTCAACCCCATGAGGAAATTACTTTTCTCAGCCTCTTTATTCTAAAGTAACTTGTTACTGTGGCTGAATGGAAATTTTTCTGGAGTTCAGCTCACCACTCTGCTAATCCTTTGGAAGGAGCAGAGATAATGGGGTGAGCCATGAGGGACGTGGTTTATTTTATTTGATTTTGGAGTTTCTTCTGGAATCTTGGAAGTCTTCCAACTACCACCCTTAATATTTTCTTCCTGATGTTGGTTGTTCAAAAGGTCAAGTGCTCTGTCTCAGACTTGGAACACATAGAGGTTTGGGTTTTTTTAAAGAACATTGGCTACTTGTCCCACACTCATCAAGTTTTAGAGCACAGGTCACTCCTTCCATCTGCTTTGGACTTATTCCAATCAGAGATCTTTACAAGAGGGCAATATTGAACAGCCTGCCAACCTTTATCAAAGGCTTTAATGCTTTCTTTAAATTAGCAGCTAGAGCAATTCTGTTGTCATTATTTAACCGTAAAACCAAAATTCTTCCAGTCCCGTTAGCCCTAGGGGTTACGTTAGCAGAATGTGTATAGAAATGGGGGGAAGAGGAATCCTCAGTTACTGCTGTTTAAAAACATGAGAGATCTAAGGGTCACTTATTGCTGTGCATAGCACGGGGAGAGACAGCAGGGCAGATACACAGCTCTGGATGCAGCTTGTTAAAAACCACTGTCTCCTGCGGAGGTGTACGTCCAGCTCCTGACCAATCCCTTGTGGCAGTGGTATGCTGAAGGGCTGCACTTTTGGTAGAAGTTCCTGTTCTTTTTCCCACCCCCATTTCTCCCGAAGGTCTCTTGCTTACCTAGCCTGTTGGTTGGCCGGGTGGTTTTGTTGACCCACACGTTTAGCAGGGTAGAAGTCCTCTGGAGGAGCCGGGTCAGTCCTGCCAATTTGCTTTGACAAATACCGTTCCTTTCATTGTGAATACAAACTAGCTGGAGATCCATTTTCAAGTCCCACGTGAAGTGGCACTTAGAGCAATGTAAAAACCTTAAGCAGGAGCTCTACAAGAAGCCAAGTCAAGGAGCCAGTTCTGAGAATTTCGACTTTTATGTTTGTTATTTTATGATTTGCGTTACTTTATGAATGCAAGTCAAACCCAAGTTGGTTTTGACTTTGTTTTGTTTAGTTCTGGTGCTGATTGTAAACGTGGGAGTAGTTACTGCTTGCGAATTTGTACCTGGGTAGTACATTCTCAATTATTCTTTTTATTTAAAGAATTACTCTCTGTACTGGTTGATTTACTATGCCTTATGTACGGTTACCTGGTAAAACTACTGCTTTCATCCCAAAGTGTGCTGTCTGTGATGTTCACTAGCTAAACCTTGGCTTCAGAGCCGCACCTCTCATAGCACTGTTCAAAAGGTGTTGCTGTTTAGTAGATGTTTAATGGTACTATATCTGCCTTTTAAAATATTGTATGCTAGTGACAGACCTACTTAGAGTAGAAGTCACCATTAAGTAAGTAGAAACTGAGTGGTAACATAACTTTAATATGTTCATTTTTCCCAGGAAAGAGGTCTTTTCCATTTAAAAATACACAGAAGTGTTTTAAATAATATGCTGTCCATATAACCTTAGGTAAAATAAAATGTATCCTATCCTATTTATTGTATTTTTTGCTATTACTCAATGCATTTGCACAGCCAGTGTTCAGTGCTGTATGACTAAATTCCTCGTATCATCTTGGTATTTGGCAGGTCAATATGTGTTCTGTTGAAACAGAAAAGGAAGGAAGTGCAGGGGGGTTTGTTCCAGAATTAAATAAGGGTCTTGCAAAGAATTGACTTAGCTTGCTATTTTATGCAAGATATAAAATAAAAACATTTTTAAGGAGATTTCAACTAGGTTTTTTGCTCATTTCAGAAAGAGAGAGGTGGAAAAATAATTACTTTAAAATTAAACAAAAATAAAAAATATCACAAAAGTCCTATCCTGTTTCATTTGGGGCACAGTAAAAACAACAAAAATACGACGTCAGGTAAAAGTTGTAAGCCCAGAAATAAATAAAATAAGAGCATCAGTCATTTCTATCGCTGGGGAACTTTCTTCATCTAAGCACATATGAACAATTGATCCTTGTAGTCATATATAGCAGTAAACATTAATAACTTAACAGTCTGAAGTCAGGGCTGAAGATATGGAGCATTATTGAAAGATGGAGTCGAGCAGGTGGCACTTTAATATGTTCAGTGTCATGGTTGACTCTAAAGACTAGTAGAATGAAATTACTTGAGGTTCTAAAGATTTAAAAAGCGAACTCATTTTGCTGCACTAAGGAAATGCTACTGATCAGGCTTTCTGTGTCCCTTTTTTCTAGGCTAGAAAATATTAACCCTGAAGAAAATGACATGGTAAGCCATTCTCTGAGGAGATTTCTTGATGTCAGTCTTATATCTTAGAGGCTTAAGTTCAATTGAGTGGGTTTCAAGAACTAAGATGTGGGAAAAAGAAGAATTGACACACTAATAATGTACATCTTTGCTGCAATATGAAAATTCAATAACTTCACTCAGTCAATTTACAATTCACATGTGCCTATTAATTAAAACCCTATATTAAATAAAATATATTAAAACTTCATGTCTGACTAACATATAATGCTGTTGGTAGACATTACAGGAATTACTGAACAGAATAAACAATGCAGACACAGGGATAGATATACTGAAGAACGGAGCTATAATTCTGAATCGAATACACAGGACCAAAGAACGTAAAAAGAAAATAATAGCTGAGGAAATGAACGCAGTAATAGAACAACGGGATGCCGCTTTGTCTCAAGTAAGTTTCTACACCTATATAATCACTCAATTCCACCTTTCTTCTTTTATTTTCTTTTTTTTTTTTTTTTTGCTTTACTTTTGGGGAAGAAAATTATTTCAATTACTTTTCTCTGTTAAAAATCTCAAAGAGAGCCCTTGGGGTAAATGGGTGATTAAAGATCCCCTAGTTCTTCATGGTGGTGGTGCCCATTGAAATGGCATCAATGCATTTCAGGAGAAACGGTATTTTTGTATTTTTCTGCACCTGATCACCAGCTGTCTCCCTTTTTAAAATAAAATAGTTGTCAGTGTATTGACCAATCTAAAAAGCTATTAAGGGCTTAGTTTTGCGGTATTCTCTACTGGTATAATGCATTGGATGACAGTTAACTGGAACTCAAGGACTTGTAAAGGGGTTTAAGTGGTAGAAATATACATTAAAGGAAGATAAGGGTACCACATGCAACAACGCAAGCAATTCCTCCCTTTGTGGATTTACACTCAGGAGATAAAAATCAGCATGTGGTCCTTGACTCTCAAAGTCTTGCTTCTGCTCAATGACTTGAAAGAACCCAACGTCTCCTTTCTGCTCAGATCGCTCATTCCCTGCCAGTTCCTCTTTTCACAGAAGATTGTCTTCATTCTCTTCACCATGAAGAGAATCTCCTTGCTTTTCCCATCTCATGGAAGAGAGTTTCTGCTGGGTTTTCTTCCTCACACTTTTCTTCCCTGGATTCTAACCTAGATTTAGCTAAGTAGGAACAGGCTGAAGGGAGCAGCAGTCCAAGCAGGGGATGTGTCTCCTGGGAAAACACAAGATTTTAGACTGGATGAAACTCCTTCTGTATTCATCCCAGACATGAAATTTCATCTGACTCTTCCAATACTGAAAATCCCAATTTTTATTGTGAGTTACCTAACTTAGCCCACATCTAACTAATTTCTGTGAGCTTTAAAGTTAGGTTTGTGATCTTGAGTGGTATCGATAAAGTTAATTGAATTTATGTTGTATTGAGGAGTCTCCTGGTAAAACAATCTCTTCTACACACACTGCAATTCTGACTTTTTTTGCATGCTGTCGTACTTTAACCTTGAAAGCCTCATCTGCTCGGTGCTTAAAATATTTTGTGTGTCTATCCAGCACACACTGCAAAGGATGTTAAAAGTTGGAAGACGTTAACGATGGAGCTTTACTTTTTCAGTCTACTTTCTTTTGCTTTTATAATACTGATGAGCAGCTGAGCTACTGGGAAACATCCAGCAGTCCTGCCAAAAGTTTATATTCTTTCTTTTTTGCACAGGGTGTTTGAAAAGTAAGCAGCTTATAAAAGAAAAGGCGTTCGGCAAAAGGATCTTTTGGTGGTTTTATTTTTGTTTTGTCAGTTTTTGCTTCATTGTTGAAGGGGACTTTCAGGCATACTTGGACCATAAAGCTGTTATGAATGTCAGAACAATGTCATTGTAGGCCATTTTAATGTGCATTTTCATTGAATTGATTTTTAATCTGCCAGCAGAAGGAGTAATTTTTTCCAAGTAGTCAGCTTGGAAACTAATAAAAATAGTTATTTTATATAGTAATGGCTCAAGCATCACAACTCACAAAGCCACCTCTAGGCCTGTCATCAAAAAGCACAGGTAATGTTAAGTAGATGGTGCAGCTGAAAAATAAATTAATAAAATAATAAATCCCTGCCAAATGAAAAGTATAAATATTTGGTATTACTGTGATACCGTTTGCAGTTTATAATACGACTGTTTTAAATTAATTATTAATAGAACTCCATTGATCACGTGTTGTGTTTTTTACCTATGTGATGCTTTTCCAGCTGTAACGCTTGAATGTAGAAAATAGGTCCTTGGAATTGAAGCTACCACTTCAACCTGCGTTTCTCCGTTGATGATTCCTTGGGAATTCGTACCGTACTTGAATTATTAGCAGTCTTTTGTTAACATTGCCATAGCTGTAGTTATTACAGTGCTAACAGCGAGAACAATAGGAGAGGGATTCCTACGTTAGACCACAAAGGGACTAGATATCATTCAGGGGATGTATATGCTTAGCATAACACATGCAAATTATTGGAAGTTAGATCTGAGGTCGCTTCAGGCATTCATAACATCCGCAAGTTAAAATCTTTTTGGTGAAGGTGAGATCATATGGGGCAGGGGTGGGAAGGGGTGGTTGATGAGAACAGTCTGAGACAAAGCGAAATGGAGTAACCCCTTAGCGTGCAGTGGCTGTCCTCTGGAAAAGACATTTTTCAAGTGCAGAGGTCACCGGGCAATGGAAGCTAAGTGCTTCATGACACATTGTGTGAACACCGCGTCGCTCTGTTCCTGCTTGCTGTTGTGCAGTGCTGGAGACAGCAACATCGTGCGAGTGACCACCATAACCGGTTCCATACAACAGAGAACTGCCTGTATGATAATAAGGGTTTAGACTGACTGTGTTTAATGAAGCTGCGTCTGTTGTCCTTCCCCATGGCTTTCTTCATGGCAGCCTGGCATTGGACAGTTAAGCGCGGTGACTAGAAGTAGTATTTACCTTTTGGGTTTTTTCTTGTAGGATTTCTCATTTTTCTCTGTAAGAAACAACACAAACCCCTTCACAGCTCGAATGCATTGCTTTGATTTCAAGTAAGGAATAGGTTACAGTCCTAGAGGATGGATGTCCTATAAACTGTGTGTTTCCTATGACCAAGTAAATACAGATGACTTTCAACTCATCTTTGAAGTGCAGTTTTGCAATAGTTTTTCTGGTAGTTATACTACGAAGTTGCATTTCACTGGACTGCAATTGAAGTCTAGTTGTGCTTCTTCTATTTGAATTTTACTTGAATAATTTCTTTTATTCTGCAAAAAATGAAGAGCACTGTCCATGTCTTAGAAAGGTCATGAAAATGGGCTTTTTTTGAGCTGTAACACCCAAGAACCTCTGCATATTTTTTGGGATTTCAAAGGTGAATGTTACTGCTTACTAGGAAGCAGATAGAGGCACTTCTATCACTGTGTTGAGCTGGGCATGTGTATGTAATCTTAGATCATTCACTAGATTGCTGAGCAAATATGCAAACTACTTTTTGTATGCGTGAAAACAAATAAAATGGTATAAACTCAAATATTTGATACTACTTTTAGTATGTATTTTCAAGTGAATAAAAAACAAACAACTAGAGCGTGGCTAAACATTGACATCCATCTTCTCCTGTACCAACCCCCTTAAAAAAACAAACTCAACTGTTTGGCTGTATTTGCCAAGATATGTTTGTTAGTGAACAGATATTGTGTTATACTGAGGAGCTTGAGTCTCTTTTATGGCTGATCCTCTGAAAGGAAAATGGAGAAAGATGCAGACTGTCATGAGAAATAAAACATCAGTTTCTTGTCTCTCTTAACCCATTCAAGGAAAAAGCTTATTTCTCCAGTTCGTTGTCCTACAGTTCTGCCTTTCTTCAAAAATCTTTCTTGTTGTTGTAATCCAATTAGTGACAGACATTTAATGACAACTACATATGCCATAGTGACATTGTGTGATCTTCATAAAACACTTCTAAAGAAGTGGTTTCCAGCAGGAGGCAATACAGTGCAATGTCTCAATCCAGCAACCACCTATTAACCATCACACCTTATGGACAGGAATGTTAATGTGATTACAGGGCTGGCAGCAGACGCTGAGGACTTGCGGAAGTCATTACAATTACTTTCCTTCTGGTTTAGAGAAGAAAGGGGACCTTTTAATCGGTACAGCTTGAAGGAAGTGATTTTTAAAAGCTGAATAAGATGGCTTATAGTTCAGGAGATTGTGTGTTTGATAGGTTTTCAGTCCTTTCATTCTGTAAATTTATTTTTAATTGGGAACAGTCAGTTCTATACAGAGCTTTAAATGTTAAAGGTGTAGAATTTGTTGTTAAGGAAAAACAGTGGTTTCATGGCTGGCAAAGTACCATCTGTAATAGGCTGCTCTTGAAGCAATAACATAACTGGCAAGCAAACCTGGTTTTACAGCTTTGAATAGTTTGATCACATCCTGCTGTGCAGGAACATGCTTATGACTGTTCATGTAAAAAATTGGCACGCACCCAATTGCTCATCTGAAGCAGCTTTAAGTACCTTTCTCCATTTTGAGGCACTGTTTGGCAGCAGGCAGTGCTTTATCGTCATTGAAAACAAAGATGAGAAGTACTATGCTTGACTGCCCATCATTATCAGTTTCGACTAATGACTAATAACTGATAAATGTCTGTACTTACAACAAGCCAGCTTCTTGCTAGCTTTTTTTTTTACATTCTGCTCAAGCAGTTTCCCTCATTTTACACCAAATAAGGTGTAGAACTCTGTGTTTTCTGTGATTCACAGAGCATTAAGACATTCTTAGCACACGAGTGAGTGGGTCTTACTGAAATAAGAGCTGTATGAAGCGTAAAAACAACAAAAGAGTATGTAAAATGAGAACAATTACTTACAGATCTTGGCCCCTTTATTTGGGCACACTCAGCTGATGGGTTACGATGCCTCATGACTCTTTTCTCTTAGGATAGAGGTGATCCTTTTGCAACCCAAACCGCAGTTTAGTAATTTGAATTAACCATTCGGTTTTAAACTCTGTGTTTTGGTGCCCTTTGACACTTCCTGGTTAAGGATACCAATCAAGTTCTTGGTTGGCAGGAGCACGGTTGACAGCGTCCTCCCAGCTGCTCTGCCAGGATGCTTCCCCTACTGCCTTTTTCCTTTTGCCACTGATACTTGGGAACAGGAAAAGAAAAGGTAGGACACTATTCACAGTGGTTTGAGAACCAAGCAGCTGCTCTGGGGTACTGATGATTTTGGTCATGGACTTATTTGAGGAGAGAATTGAAGGTAAAGGGGATGTTTATTGTAATATGAGGATCCAAGGACCATGCTGGTTCACTCTTATGGCTGGTTCCCTTTGCGCAGGCAACAGCAAGTTCCTGTTGCCCTCATTTGCAGCGCTTTGCTCTGAGAGGTAGCAGAAGAATGGGCATGGGGAAATGACTTGCCAGCAGGATGGTTAGAGAGATGAGCTGTCTGCAAGATGCCCCTTTTGCCCTGCAAATTTAGTCCAGCAAAAATCAGATGGAATAAAATATAGAATAGGTTTTTTAAAAAAACATAATAATTTGCCATTTAACATTAAAAGTTGCACTGTGACTGCAGGGAGGAAAGAAACAAGAGTTGAAGAAATGCATGTCAGTTCAAATCAGTGGCCTTAGGTAAACCTCATAGCTATCTTCTTTGGAGGTAATGCTGAGTAAAAGGGATCCTCAGGAAAGATCACAAAAAGCCAAGTTATACAAGCAATTGTTGTGATTAACAATATTAGTTCTCCATTTGATTGTGTTGCACTGGAATGGTGCTTTATAATGTGACATTTCATTTCCTGTGTGACCTAAAGATAGTCCTTTGAAAGTTTGACTAAATCCATGTTTTAGGAAGTCCATGTTACACTGAACATGGTTAAATCCATATTTTCTTCGTTATTTCTCAGAATAAACCAAGTGAATGTCACGGTTACAGAATTTTCAAAGCACCAAACAGAGCCAGTGACTGCTGTAGTTGGGAGGCATGGAGTAAAACTACTGGGAATGATGCTGAAAAGCGTCAAGAATCTTTTGCATTTCACAAAAGGGCAGGTTCTTCCCTACTTGGCTGCTTACTCCTAAAAACAAACCTACCTTGAAAAATTATAATAATTCTTTACTTTCTGAGACAGTTAGGTATGCTCTGATTCTCTACCTTGGACATATTCATGCTAGCTGGAGCATGAGTATTTTCCAGGGGAATATTCAGTTAAATATTTGGCTACATTCAGAAGATGTGTGAAGTATTTTTTGCTTCTGAAGCAAGGATTTTAGTCCACTGGAGACAAAAATAGAGAAGAAACTGGCCAAACAGAAATCTCTTGATGTCTCTGTGTTGGGTTTTCTGATTTGTGTAGAATGTTCCCCAAAAGAATTAACACCTGTTTAATCTTTTGTCCTGGTGCTCTGTTTCCTTTGATCACTGTAACTCTCAATTCTCAAGGCATTAAGAAAGCTCAGGAGAGGTGAGGTGGTCAGACAGGATGATAGGAGAAGATCTGGGGACATTACATGGATGTATCTGTAGTGTCAGTTGGTCTCGTGCTGATGTAGCAGAGGTGGTGATTTCTCTGTAGGCAGCTACCTACAGGGCGTGAAACCCCTTTTAATTTCACTGGAGTCAGAATTTCAGTACTGAAAGTGAGTATTTTGCAGCTTATTCCTTAGTTTGAATTTAGCGAGGCTTTGGTTGCATGAGGTCTTGTAGTTTTTTGAGTTGATGCTTCTCCCAGCTGGGAGTGCAGGTCAGTTGGTAGGTCAGTGGTGGGAGGAAGAGGAGCATCCAAAGGAAATTACCCTCAGGGGCTCCTCTACTGAACTTCTGTATTTAGTCCACGAATGCTAAGCATGAGTCAATATGTAAATGTTAATGCAGTGTTTCCTTGAAGAGAGGGATTACGGTTCGTCATTTTGAACTTCTGAAGCGAGTTTTTAATTGATACTACATTTCTTCTTTTTACTGCCATAAGGTTTTGGCTGAAGGATGCCCTGAGACACACCATTGTTTGCATTGTTAAATCACCTGTTGTTCCTCTGCAAACAGTGTGTTGTGCAGAATTCAGAAAATACATGTCTGCATAGTGTTTGAGGGCATGATCAAGCTTTGTGATTTAATCGTAAACTTTAATGAATTTCCAGTTGAGCATTCATCTTCTTTTCAGTTCCTAGAAACTCCTCAACCCTTTGGAAAGGACAGTAAATTTGCATGCAAGCTTGTTTGATTAATTGCTATTTGACTCATCTATCGTGGTGCTAAGCTCTAGGTTCACACAGCTTAGACTTCCAAACCGATTTCTAGAATTAATTTAAATATTTAATGTCAAAACCCTAGGATGAAAGCGAGGAAAAATGTTTTGTATGCTTATTGATCGCCTGTTTCAGCAGCAGCGACCCATAGAGGAAATTTCCGATGTGGTACAAGCAGAATTCAAATCGTATTCCCTCTGTAGAGGAGACTGAATCACTGTGCATGCAGTAAGTTCTATAGGGACCAGAACTATTACAGAGGTACCTAAAGCAAGTTTTCCATGGTACTTAACGCTTCACAGCTTCAAGTTAGGTACCAAGTGTTGAATCAGATTTCAGTTTGCTTCCCTGTTTGATAAAACATCTCTGATTTTCTTAAAAGTAAATACATTTAAAAATCCATATATGTGTTTCATATTGAAAGCTGTTTTTCTTAGGCTTTTTCCTAAGAAATTTTTCTGCAAAAATACTTTGTTATTTTGGATACCCAGATGAGTTTGCTTACAAATTCTTTTGATAGGTGACAAACAAGATTTTTGTGGTTTGTGTTTATAGTTAACGTGGAGTCTGGAAAGGTCTGACCTGTGTGTTCTCTTCCCTCCTTGCCATAACCCACTTGCTACTTCTTGAACATTCACGGTTGCAATTTGTGGTTGATTATGTCTGTATTAGCAAGTAGTGTGAACGAAGGGGAATGGATCTGGAGTACGAAATGGTTCTCAGCATCTGACACCCGCATTAATGTGTTTCAGGCTGGTGGCAGGGGGAGGTGTTGCATTTTTTTGGTTTTGTCATTTTTTGTTTGGTTGTTTTTTACCTTGGACGAGCTCTAGTCCAGTCCTGTGACCTGAATCCCAATTTGTGTCAGAATGCACTAGGTACATTCCTGGAGTGCATCTTGGCTCTAATCAAACAAGAAATCCAGGTCATGTTCTCAGATAACAAAACAAAGCATGAGAAGCAGAAGCAAGTGAGAGAAGTCACGAATTGCACCTCCAGTGCAAAGCAGTGTGCAAATTGTGTTACTTATGTGCAAATTTCTGAGAGTCATTGAGAACTTTAGGTAAAAATTCAAAGCTTTGTTATTTATAAGTATAGAGATGGAAAAAATCCATTTAATCCAAGAAAATATTTTTTAAAATAGTTACTTTAAAGCTCTGCTAGTGTATTACATGTAATTAAGGATAAAAGTTGGATAACTTCAAGAAGGAGAATCAGATTTATTAAAAAAATAAAATAAATAGGTGAAGGGAAGTAAAAGCTATCAGTGTTCCTGGAGAGAGTATTCCAGTAAGTTTGCATGCAGCCTTTTTACTCTGAAAATTCTTAGAATACTTTATATGCAGACTTCTGTGTGAAGATTTTGGACCTGTCCACAAGCCATAAATGGACTTGGTTCCTGCAAGGAGAAATAGGTTTCAAACTAGTAGCGTAGGTCACAAATAAAACGACACACAGAATGTGAGGTTTGGATTTAATTGGGCAGTGGAGATATCTTCGAAAAACAGCAGCCAGTCTTTACAGGTGGTGGTGCCACTACCATGCCATCAGTAGCTGACTGAGAATATTGTAGGACAAGGAGCTAAGAATGAAGAGAGCTGCTTTGTGTTGGCTTTGTTTCTGGTTTTTTTCCCAGAATCCCTAAAGTGAAATGTTGACCTGTTTTCTAGCATCGCAATACCTTCCACAGTCATCCTCATGATTCAACATGTGTGTTAAGCGATAAAGGAAGGTGACGAGTAAGGAAGTTTAGGTCTGGCAGTAACTGAGAATGTAAGGAAAAATCACTGGAGTGATGATAAGCCGGTTACTCATTTTCAGTGGAAGGGTAGATGATTGTGACTGAAATGTAGGACTTAATAAATGCTTTTTTTTTACTTGGGTTTCTTTCTAGATTTTTAGTTGTTTTTAAATGAACAGGTAACAATTACCACAACAGCAATTTTCCCTCTTGCTTGGGTCTGGGCATTGTGAGCTTTTGTTTGGTTGTGAAGCCATTAATCAATTCCTGGAAGTCCTCGGGCTTGATGAAGTTATTTTACATATTCTGGTCTAAAGAGTGTAGTGGCCCTGACAAAAGAAGTGGAACAAGAAAATCCATCAATATTCTCTCTATGAAAGAAAGATTTCACAGTAGCATTAACTTATCTATGTCTCGTTCACCAAGTGTGCCTACATTTGTTTGTTGTATGGCTTTACTGTTTCGTGCTTCAGATGGTGAGTATCTAGGATTTACCCTCTTTTCCGTGTTCTGTTTATTCACTGTTAATTATTTTTCAAGCTGAGTTGCTTGAGAAGAAGAAAAATTTAGCTTCCATTACCCTTTATTGCAAATGAAGGACAGGCTTTCCTATTGCGCAGGGTCTGCTTGTGATTGTACAGTGCTGTTGTCAGGCAACTTGTTCGTGCTGTCTGATGTTAATTTTTTTTTCCCCATTCTTTTCAGTAGTGTTTTGGAAGAGCTTATTGTTGAGTGTGCTGTGGGTATACAAAAACCATCACATTCTGATTTATAATTTACTTTTGTGTTGAATATACTTTTTTAAATAACACCGTTTTGATATATAGAAATACTGAAAGGCCCTTAAGAAGCTGTGATTTTGTGAAAAGTATCATACTTCCAGCTATTACCAAAAAAAATTAACTGTAGATGAAGAACAGTATTAAACCATAGAACTATGACAACTTTCTGCATTCCTGGAGTTATCAGTAATACAGAATACAGCAAGTGGCTAACTACAGGATATTTCATCAGTGTAATGTACTGGTGCAGGATAATTGGCTTCTGAATTTATACTTTCTGTTGTGGATAACATAGAATTGATAACTATCTTTTGAAAGAGAGGAGAGTTTTAACATTCCAGCTGGTTAATGAATTAGCAGCTACAAACATGTAGATCTCAGTATATCAACCACAGTTCCGCTGCAGTTACTGGTCATCTCTCAGTTACACTGACTTGTTTATTTCTTAATTATCTGTAACACTTTTCTCTGCCATCTGCAGAGGTATCACCAAAGTTTAGATAAACCCCCAAAACCTGAGTAAAGTACTCAGAAGAGGAGCTATGAACACTTTGCTCCTAGTTGTCTCCTGAGATGACTCGTCACCTACAGGTAAGATTTCCTTCCAAGTCATGTTGTAATCCCCGTGAGGAACTTCATGCCTCAGACAGAGGTTGGATTACAGAGCCCAGTAACTTAGGAAACAATAGATTTCACTCTTTTTTGCCTGAAGGAACTCTGTGGTATTCAGGACAGGAGTGAGCACCAGGCTTCTCTGTGTTTACCTCCCTCATCTTCTGTAGCTTTGAGACAAAGTAGTCTTTCTCAGTCTGCAAGCGTTTTTTCAGCCTTACTGCTTGAATTCCCATTCCCAATCCAAACATTATGAATTTAACTGAGTCCCAGTCTGCAAAACTAGCCTTGAAAATCTCACTGTGAAAATTAAAGCATCCAGTGCCAGCCTCCCAGAAGAAGCAGCAAAATCCTTGTTAATCCCTTGTGCTAAATAGTCCTTTCAAGCTGCTTTCTGCTGTGGGGCTAGCCCGCAGCTGGGTGTCTCGTTCCATGGTCTCTTTCTGTTGTGTGTGTTGTCTCCGATGGTATCCAGACACCTCTCAGCAGTAGTCATGCATTTTACCCGCTCTGTTTGTTTTGGCAGGCAGGCCCATCACTTTGCTTTCAGAAGTTGTCATAACATTCTTCTATCTTTGTGTTTTTCTTCAATTTTTTTTCTGCTTAGGGTGTTCTACACACGAGGGCTGGAATTGCCAGCAAGCTTTGAGCTGGGTGAGGGCAGTGCTGGTAATTGCACATGTCAAAGGCAGCTGGTTGTAGGTTTAAGCTTTTCTGCTTTGCAGTGACATAGCTGAAAGCTTTCAAGCGGCAGTTAACTCAAAGCTGCGTGGTCAGTCCTCTGGAGGAGGGTGCGTCGATGTGGGTAGCTAGTCACATCAATCCCTGTAAAAGACGTCAGTGAAGCTAAAACTAAATTTTGTTACAGAGATAAATCTTCAGGTTCAACCACTACTTAATATTTGAGAAGTCTTATTCAGGTACCAAAACCATAGAGCCGTTTCTCAGGATTCCTGAATCGGAGCAATATGGAATTTCTAAATGTGTGGGTTTGGTTTAGTTGTGCAGAGCTTTTGTTTACTTTCTTAAACATGTCTTTGTCTTCTATGTATGATTCATTTTAAGCTTGTGCAAAGCTGATTAGTTTCTTGATTTTTTTAGGAAAATTTTTGTTCTATTTTTCAGTGCAACTTTGAAAAGATGTCTGAAATACCAATTTTATATGTTTGCTGTCACCTGGATCTCTGTATTGGTGAGAAAGAAACTGATCTCACAAGCACATTTGAAGATTTATAATTAGTTTCTCCATATTTACACTTATTCTCAGAGTGTTAAAACACTGATATTAATATTCCTTTCAGATAGTTGTGATCTTTAGTATCAGAGTTTCCTAAAAAAGCATGTTGCTTCCATGGAGAAAGAGCAAATACTACTGAATCGGGTCATTTATTCAAAAAAACGTTTCTTGTCCCTGACATATCAGCAGAGCTTTGTGTTTTCACCTGCCCGGTTACCTGGTTTAGTTTGTTCTAGTCTCTAGTTTAAAGTAGCTTTTATTACACATTGAAGAGGTTTGGGGAGAACACATTACACGACGAAAAACTGAAGAACTGCCACTTAAGCAACTGATGGTTCAACTGAGAGCACGGTATTTATCAGGGCAAGCAGTGTGTACCACGAGGAACCCCTGCAGTCCCATGATTACAGTATCTGAATAAAGAAATTAGAAGAACTGTGGCATCTGTACAGTGATCCGTGATACCTTTTTCTTGAATACTGTGATGATATTTAAAAATGGGCCAGAAATCTTTCTGTCCTTTTGTGCATAAATGCCAACTTAACGTTTAGACAATAGTCCTGTTTGCGTATGGATTTTAAGAAAATCTGTGGAAGGTCATTTGCAAACCAGCTCATTAGAATGACAGATCGTTTACCAAATTTTGTTTTCTTGTCAACTAAAATTAGTTGTGTTCAATTAAACACAGTTATACTCTCTAAAAACACACCTCTGTCAGCAGCCGAGCGCCTTGCATGTATCTGAGAATCCGATTCCTCATTTCTAGATCTAGTTGGAAGATCAGGCTGTGAATGTTTCTTTCTGAAATTTCTCCTTTTCATACATCTTCCACTACCATCCTTCACTACCTCCATTCTAGTATATATATTTTTTGAGTACCATACTGCAGATTATTAACTGGGGGTGGGGGAAAGGCTTTAAACAAAAGCAATTGTCAGCTATCTGTCGTGGTTGTGTCAGGTGTTTGACAAGCTGTCTCATGGCCACAGCCCATCTGGTTGTAACACAACCGACTGCTCTTCTGAGGAGCCAGCAAAGCACATGGCCACAGGAAGCAATACCTCCGTATCGTTTGGTTGAGTCAGTAAAGCAAAGGGTTTGGGTGTAGTAATTCCAGTTCTGACATGATCTTGTCGGTTGATGAAGCTTCTTAAAAAACTGCACTAATTTCTCATCCCATAAAACAAGGAAGTCCTATTTACTAACTTCATTTAAGTGTTGGGAAAAGTGATTAGTCAGTGTTTATCAAGAGTTATAACACCACCAAACACTGGTATAATTAAAGAGTTATTGAGAAGAATCACATAATAAAAAGACTATTTATGGGAACAAGATGAAGTAAAATGTAGACAAAAATGAGACAGTGCGGTAGAATGGCCCTCACATGGTGAGATTTGAGAATTGGAGTATGTGTACGTTCTGCTGTGCAAAGGAAAGGAGGGAAGATGCTGCATTTGAAGGAGAGTAGAGAAACTGGAGAGGGAAGACGTGTTTCCTCCTTTCAACAAGAAAGGAGGAGAAATAAAAAAAGTAAAATAGCTAGTGAAAAATAAAGTTCATGGCTTTCTGAAATTAGTGTTCCTTCCTTTTATTAGGAATAGTCTTTTATAGTCCTTTTATAGTCTCCCTCATTAAAGATACTCAAAAGCCATTTAAACACAGTCCCGGGCAACTGGCTTTAGGTGACCCTGCTTGACCAAAACTGCCCTGCAAAATAGTGTGAAAATGAGTATGTGGGAGTTGCATTGACTGGGAAAATAGATGGTAAGACCGTAAGTCAAATAAGCTCAGAACAGTATTTTAATATTCAGCCGCTCTGACTGGCTTCTCAAGGACCTTTCTTGCAATACTGTTTACAACTCAACCAGAGTAGAAGCTATTTCAGGTAGTCAGACGGGTAGTTCAGTCCTGGTTCTCTTGTAAGTAGTCTACTAATACATGCCCTGCTTTAAGGGCAAATTTAGTCCAAGATCTCTTTGGTGTCATGTGATTTTTTTCTTTAAATGTTTTTAAAGATGTCAAGGTTAGTTACTTTGCATTATTTTCTGTGCGGAGGTTTCTACTCTGAACTTGTCTTTTCAATCTCCATGCTGGAATTGCTGCTATGCATTGAAAGTAAAACTGATCCTAGTCTAAGTGTTATTGCACTGACAGACCTTTGTTCAATGATTTAGAATTTAGCTAATAAAGATTTACTTTTGATGGTTTTTTGGTCATTGCTTATAAAAGAGAGCCTTGTCTCTTGAATGATCTTTCTCTCCTATAATAAAATTTTAATTAATATTTTCCATGTGCTGAATTATTTGGGAGGATTGGTAATTCCCTTTGCTTTTGAATTTATCACACTGACATGCAAACTGTATGAAGTTCATCATACCGTGCCAGTTTCTAGTGTTTCTACAACTCTGTGGTGGGGCATGTCTGTGAGCAAGTATACTAACCTTGCCTACTACTCATCACCTTACATGCTCAGTTTATACATTATTTATTAGACTTAGAGGCCTGAAATTAAAAAATTGAGGTAATAATGTGACACCCGTGTAAAACAGAAGTCACCTATTTATGTATGACAGGCAGTTAGGAGAAAACCCCACTCTTAGGTTAGTTGAATGCATTTTTGCTTAATTTCAGACGCAGTACAGCCTCACGAATAAATGTTTGACTCCAGGTTGCTGGGTTTATGTTCTGATTAGAAATGTATTGTATTAGAAACAGTGTGGCCAGTGGGACTTGGGGAGTGATTGTTTCCCTGTACTGGGCACCAGTGAGGCCTCCCCTCGAATACTGGGTGCAGTTTTGGGCCCCTCACTGCAGCGAAGACATTGAGGTGCTGGAGCGTGTCCAGAGAAGGGCAACAGAGCTGGTGCAGGGTCTGGACAACAAGTGCAACTGAGGGACCTGGGGGTGTTTAGCCTGGAGAAAAGGAGTCTCAGGGGAGACCTTATTGCTCTCTACAACTACCCAAAAGGACGTTGGAGTGAGGTTGGAGTTGGTCTCTTCTTGCAAGTAACAAGTCACAGGATGAGAGGAAACAACCTCAAGTTGCACCAGGAGAGGTTTAGGCTGGATATTAGCAAAAATTTCTTCACAGAGAGGGTTGTCAAGCCCTGGCCCAGGCTGCCCAGGGCAGTGGTGGAGTCCCCATCCCTGGAGGGGTTTGACAGACGTGTTGATGTGGTGCTGAGGGACATGGCGGGACATGGCTTAGTGGTGACCTGGCAGTGCTGGTTAACAGTTGGGCTTGATCTTAAAGGTCTGGACTTGATCTTAAAGAACTGTGAAGTGACCCTGTTACGTGGCTTTAGCCACTCCTGCAGTTTCCTCCTGCGGATCAGGAGTCTGTCAGCACCTCACTGTTAGCAGAGCTGTGGTAGTCCAGCGGCACAGCCAGCACAGGAACCCTTCTTGAATGACCTGTGAATCCCACAGAGCTCAAGAACATCACATTTTCCTTTCTCTTCTTCTCCTTGCACATTTTTTATAATGAGTGTCATTGATTAGGAGAATCTGTGTGTGCTGAGCTCTTTGAGGAGTAGATCAAGCTTGTCTTGATCTTTGAAATGTCATCACTGAAAGGAAGTGTAGGAATATATAGAGAATGGAGTTGAGTGGGTGAGTACCACAGGGCGCCTCAGTGCTGTTGAGTAGCTGCACACGTAAGGATTCTTAATGTGAAGAGTGGAAAGAGTTAAACTTTATCGTCTGAAGTTTTCTGACATTTTCTGTCCACCTACAGTTCCTTTAACTACTCAAATGGAAATAAGTGGAAGCTTGTTTTGCTGCATTTTGAAGTGCTCCGAAATAGAAAGGGAAAGGAATGGCAGAAGGAACCCAAGTCGCATATACAGCCTATTATCTGCCTTAACGCTGCAGGTTCCAGCTGGCTCATAGTGACAAGGAGGACAAAAACGTTCCATTTGTATTTTGATGCATTTCTTTTTGTGGCTCGTGAGGGAGCAAGGTACCATTGCACTGCTGCAAAAAAAAAAATGGTGTTTACATTTAGGAGTTTCTCTTACTAATAGAATATAAATTTTTAAAGATACATCTATTTCTGAGGCCTGAGCTCTACAAAAGCAGTTCTCTTTCTTGAAATCCCAGTAGTTCTGAGCTGCTGGGCATTGTATAAATAATCATTTAAACACATTTGTTGATAGTTTGCCAGAACTTTGAAGAAAAGTCTTTTCTTTCAGAGGTTAGAAAGCCTTAATTCAAAATTATAATTTAATGGAAAAATCCTTCTAGTGATTATTATGTAGAAACTCATTTATTTCTATATTTCTTTTAAAATTATTTTTTTTAGAAGAAAAAGGATAAAATCTATTTATATAAATATAAGTGCTTCCAAACATCTGCAGTTCAAAGTACATAATTCACAGTGACACCAAAGGTTGGTTTGTGTTTTGACTGGATGACTTTGGTATTATTTTTGTCTGCAAAGGAAAGAGTTGTGCAGCATCCAAGTGGCGCAAGATGTTTGCCTCTCCAGAAATCGTGATGAATTTGGGACAAGGGGCAGACTGTTCAAAAAAAAAAAATATTGAGGGGAGGGGGAGAGAAGGGCTGTCAAACCGAGAACACTTGCCTTCCATTCGGCATCTCTGAGCTGGGCGCTGCTCTGAAGTGCAGGTCATTATAAACGAAGTTAGAAAGGTGATCAAAGGAGTGAACTAAGAGAAGAATCCATTGGATTTTTTGTTTGCTTCACATTGTTGTTTATTGTATTCACATTTCCACAGGTAATGACTTAAAAAATATGACAGGTGAAAAAGTAGCCACATTTCTGCATGTTTGGTGTCTAGAATAATTATTTGTACGTCAGTTGTTCGTTGCAGTGGATATGTGTTAGTTAATTTCAAAATGGATCTGCCATTTATCACTTCCAAAAGCATTGCTCTGTGTAGCAGTAGAATCTTGGTGTCTCATAAGCTCATCTTTTAACGGTGTTTGTGCATTTTCCATCAAGATACGGTGTGTCATTTAATTTGCTGATGAGCATTTTGTTTAAAAAGCATAAAGGAAAAAGTGCGTGTTGGAAAACAGTTCATCTGCCATTCGGATGGACTCTCCTCTCCCATCATTTGGAAGACATAAACCATTTTCCCAAGCTATTCAGTAAGAACTACGTTCTCTTTGTTTCTCACTACTTCAGTGGTTGAGATCCCAGGTCGGCAAGGTCTTCGTGCGTACAAGTCCACAGAGCGTGGTAGAGTCCTCGCTGTTGGAAGCGAAGGCTCTGGTATGCCATCCAAGAGTTCTGGGCCAGCGGAACCTGTTAAGTGACTGCACACTCACTTTTGATTTTTGTCGGACTTGAATAAAAACACGTTCCCTTAAATTTAATGACAGAATGAAGCTGTTTGGGAGGCTGTGGTTGTGTACAAGACCTATTATTAAACTACAGAGAGCACGTAAGGCTGACTGGTTGGGATCAGCCCAGACCACCACCCTGGCCCCACTCAGGCCATAGTCCAGGCTTCAGGAAGAGAACAAGAACTGGGCAAGCGCTGCAGTACCTCCACCTGCATCCGTGGTCTTGCCTATTTATGCCTGTGCTGATTCTTACGATTATAAGCATGGCAGGTTTTGACGAGAAATCTACATGAACAAATACATTTTCATAAAATCCTAACTTGTGTATGCACTACTGATTGTCCCATCAAACGTGACTCAGAATTCGGGGAAGAACTTCATGCAGAATTTGGCTTTCTCTTTGTCCTAGTACATTGGTTTGATTAGATTTTGACCCTCACATCTGTGTGAACAGGGACAAATCAATTCCTTTTTCTTCCTAGTGTATAAAATGGCATAATGTGCTGACTCTTTTTTTTTTCCCCTAGCATATTGCCGTGAGTTCAGGAGGGGTTAGTTTGGATTCCTTTTAATGAAAGACGGTGGAAAACATTGTATGTTGTACAGTAATATCAAAAGCAAATATAGATGTAACAGGATTGAATAGCCACCAAGGCTGCATTTGTAGTAAGGAAGCGCTATGGTTTCCTGCTCTCTTCAGCTTTAGCTGTTGTTCCTCAGCCAAGGAGTGTCACAGTACCCTTTCTCTGGGTCAAATCTGCGCTGAAATACAGCATGAGTAATGCACCTGACATTACCGTCTAGTTCAGTGAGATGAGAGCGAGGGACGTGGGGGCAGCAAAACATTTATGTCTCTTTGAAAGCACGTGAACAGGCTGATTGACCTGAGCGGTGCAGAGTTAAATATGCTTCTCCATGAGACCTCTGGGGATAAGTCTTATCTTCACAGAACCAAACTGCACAGGACCAAATGGTTGGGGCAGGGAGTTGCTGTGCTCAATGTTAACGCTTTGCTGTATTCCGTCTTTGCCGCTACGGAATTTTTTTCCCCAACGGCTTGCAGATTTTTCTGTACTCCTGTGTAATGTCTGTACCTTTTACTTTCAGAGCATCTCACTGAAGAACCATGTTGAGTCGTGATCAAAAAATAACTTCATCCGTCTGTGTAGACATAGCAGGCACCATAACACCGTGTTAACGTGTTGTAGGTGCAAGTTGGAGGAAATGCTGAACAGCTGACAGCATCTGAAAGGTGGTTTGTTTATACACGTGCTAAAGTTATGTTTGATATGTTAATGCTACCTCATTTTCCAGTAAAGGCCAAACACCATTAAGTGGTTTTCTTCATTGATTTTTTCTATCTTCTGAAATACTCAGTTCATTGTAAACCATCTTTACTCCTTCTGTGTACCTGGAACTAGCACCATCTTTTAATGGTCTCCTTCTGAGTGAGCCTCAAGGACTTTTCTCAGTGATAGTCTCCTGGTCCACTTCTTGAGCTCTCCATCAGTGTCCCCTTTAGCAGGTGCTCCTTTTTGCAGTTTGTCTGGGTTTTCTCTGTGCCTTCTCAACCCTCCCACCTGGATAGTCACTGAAAGGGGTCGACACCTGCTGGGGGTTGAACCAGTGCCTCTCACAAACCTCCTTGTTCAGCTGACTCACGTTATCTGCTGCTGGTTAAAAAAGGCTCACCAGTAGCCTGTTGGTTTAAATTGGAAGATGGGAGGGAAGAACAGGTTTACTTCCTGTCTCTCTCTCCTGGCTGAAGCTCTTCTTACTCTTTTGGTACGTTATCTGCTTTGCTTTTCATTTTGTGTCTTAGCTGCCTGTGACATATCCTGTGCTGGGTACAGGAGTATTTGTGGGAAAGACTAAGTGCCTTTAGAAAGGCACAGCCAGGTTGCACTGTGGAAATGTGGATAAAGAGAATATTAAGTGCCTGCTGCTGGGAATGGATGGTGTTGTAGTGAGAACTGTAAGGTTGGGCACTGCTGGTTGCTCAAGGAAGACTTGGAGTAGGCTTAAAGAAGTTAACTTTGACAAGTATGTTGCACCTGAATGAAGCTAGCTAAGGTAGGAGATTTTTTGAGGGAAATGTATTCAGAGAGGAAAACAAATGTGAGGGTTTGAAAGAGGAGAGGAAACCTTTTCCTACTTGGGTTTGGGGTGTTTTTTTGTATCTTTAATCTTGCCTCTCTGGCTACAGAACTCTGAATGCATGCAGTAGACCACACAATGAAGCTGGTTCTTGGTGGACTGTTTGTGTGAAACCTTTGTAAAATGATATGTTACCATTTGTGAGGCTTAAGTATCCTTTACTTAGCAAAG
The DNA here is from genome assembly GCA_009769605.1 of Bucorvus abyssinicus. Taxonomy (NCBI): domain Eukaryota; kingdom Metazoa; phylum Chordata; class Aves; order Bucerotiformes; family Bucorvidae; genus Bucorvus; species Bucorvus abyssinicus. The sequence continues at coordinate 12,708,185 of CM020042.1, forward strand.
TCTTCAGCGTTCAGATCAAGACATGTTCTCCTTGACATCCATCTAAACTGCTCTCACTTTCCTGGATGTACTCAAACTATCTGAAGTAGAGAAGTAGTTTTCTCAATTAACAGTGCATCTTTCATAAAGTGTTGAATTTGTGGGAACTTACATTGAAGTGCATAATTACACCTCAGATCAGGTGTTTAGGCATCCTGTGCTGCACATTCTGTCTCTGACTTTAAGGGGATTCTGTTTGAAGGTTTCCTAAGTGTGAATTTTCACAAGTTTGGGATAACAGGATTTAGACCTTCTTATTTATAATATTTAAAATGAAACACTTCCTTCAGCTTTCTTAAAAGGATACATCCAACATTTCTTTTTTTTCCAGTACTGAATTAGGCGATGTCTTCTCATCACTGTGCTCCAAAAAGTATTTTTATGTATGTTTTTAGAAGGAAATCCAGTTTCTTACCTGCAGCTGTTGGCATTTTAGAGCCTTGGAGTGAACCAATAAAAACACATGTTCTTTTAAAGAACATCTATTTTTACTGGACCTTGCTAAGAATCAATGACACAGAATTCAAAAAATGTTGGCTCAAATGAATAGAAGGGCTGCATTGTTTTAAACTCTATTTTTAAAACTCTACAGCAAGATTACACAGAAATTTCATTTGCTTTTGTTCTCGTGAAAAAGAGTGCTTGCTTTCAGAATGCTGCTTTCGTATTTTAAAAGTAGATCAGGTATCAAAGTGCGGTAGAGTGTAAAATTTCAGTAAGTGTTGACATTTAAGAGTATTGTTATAATACTTCCCCAAATAGGATGATAATAATAGGATAATTAAAGATTTTACTTCCTTCACAGCTAGGAATAAGTACATTTTGATTGACAATTCAGAACATCTTCTGGTAATGCACTGTTTCCAACATTTTAATACCCTTGTGTGCAAAGGTCAAATTAAATGATCATTTTTTTCACCCTCAAAATGCATTCCATCAGTGTGCTGGTTGCATACGCTTGCGTTTTTTTCTGATATCAACATTCTTAGTAGAAATTAAATTAAAGCTGAATTACAAAATGCTGCCAAGATTGATGTGAAGGTAATCATATCAAGGTTGACTTAATAGGGAGGTCTGTCCATTTTATGTTACTTGTGAGGCATTCTTCTTGTACGTGCTCAATGTGCTGCATGAAGTGGAAAGCAAGGTAAGAGTCATGCCCTGAGTTGTGCAACCTGCCCTGTACATCATGATCTCTTTCCACAGCTGTTTTTTGTTCTTAGCATGTGTTCACTTCTCTTTGGGAGCCAAGAGAATAGAGTGAATATAAATCTGTGTTTTCGAGGTGGGTTGGGATTTTGGCCCTTCTAATAAAGCCTGTTGTCAAATCGGGAATTCCAAAGCTCTGTTTTGAAGAAGAGTGTTGACAAAGCAGAAAAGCGAGAGGCATTCTGACCCTACATGATGTAAAGTGTTGTAATAATGCCTGAAGGAGTCATTGATGTTAATTTTTTAAATGGTGTTTAGATCATGTATACTAGAGAAAAAAAGCTGCTCAAGGAAAAAAATGCACATGATCTGGATTTAGTTCTTCAATAGTTTTTTTTAGCACCTTTATGTCTGCAGACACATAATTTTCATGCTGGACATAGAAAAATATCTGCAATTCTTTTTCTGTGATTTGTGACTTTTTTTGGTGTGTCTACATTAAATGTCTCAAGTCTGTAAAAATATTTGCAATCAGATGCATCTTAACTTTTTTCCTGCATTTCCCTATTTTATGGAAAAGTGTCTTTTTTTTTCTTGCAATAAAAATGAAACTGTGCCTTAAGGAACTTTACAACAGGCACTGAGAGAATGCACTAAGCCAGAGAGATTTGCTGCCTTTAAAATAAGTAATCCTATTAGAAATGAGCCTGGATTTCTAATACAACTAATGAAATACAACTGGTATGTGAGTTGAATTTTTTTAATAGTACTGTTGAACGCTGACTTTTATTTAAAACACTCAAATACAGGATTGAATCATTCTAGTTTATATACTATACCTGATGTGCAGTACATTGTGAAGGACTTATTTTGTGTTTTAGTGTATGTATGGGTATGTCTTAATTTAAAACTTCTGTCTTGATCCTTTAGTGCTTCTTATTTTACTTAGACCAAGTTATAATTTTTGCAGTCTACAGCTCTCTGTTTCACAGTTTTTCTATTTTTTAGGGTTGGCATGAGCCATGTTTCATGGTCCCATGTACTGAATTGCTCAGGAGTAGGATGTTTACACTTGATGGGGAGCTCAGTTCTGTGTCTCCCACAGTCACTAAGGTAGCATCAGAGACTGATGTTTCCAGGTATTTCATTTGCTTACACAGGCATTGTATCACCATTCTCATTCCTTCCTTACTAGTGTTTTCAAAAAGTGTTTCTTAAAATAGTTTTATCAATGAATCATCTTTTGTTCCAACAGAGTCTATCAGCTGTGGGGTTTGGTGGTGATATCCAAACTACTTGCTTGTAATATACTGTTCTAAAAGTCCCTGCTAATGTTGTTGGTTTACCCTAGTTCCAACAGTTGTTCCCCTACATTGTCTTGGGACTTCATCTGTTTTGGTTTACTTTTTTTTGTAAAACACTTTGGTTTTTTTATAAGACAATGAACTGTCTGCTCTCAACTAATTGCTCTTTCAAACCAAGGTAACTGGGCAAGATCTCTTACAGCTGCCATAAAAACCAGTGAAATATAATTTATCTCACAATTTGCAGATCTTTAATTTCTAAAATAGGTGTTCGGCTGATGTGTGTATGCCCACAGTAACAAATATTAAATTTTTCATTCTGTGTCATTAAGTTATATGTTTAAACAAAACGGTCTTAAAACTTCTTTTCTTCCAAGGTGGGATGTGTGTGTGTGTTTGGGAATTAGAGTAATCTCTTAGCGTGAAAAATACAAGTATAACAATCACGTGTATATTTTCTAATAAAAAGCTGAGTCCTATGTTTGGGAGGAGGGTCTTTCATTTGCTTGTGTTTCTGAAAGTATATATTGCTTCCTTTATATCCACTTAATACATAAAAGCCAAAATCTCACCTTATATGGGCATAACAAGAAGAGAAATTCCACCTGTCCTTTTTAAAACATTCTGCAATATGTCTTTATCTGATAGTAAGCTTTTTTTGGTGTACAATGGAACCAGCAAGAGACTGAATAATGATGTATATTGAAAAAACATAGCTCTAGTACTGGTCTGTGATTGTAACTTGCTTTTGTCTGATGCTTTCACTACTGCAGAGATGGTGATGGGGTTATTTACGTGAATTCATGTGGCTTGTTGAAAAAAATGTGCCCACACTCCTCTACTTAATGGGATTCTTTCCTCGTTGCAGTGCAAACGGCTGGAGCAGGAGCTTCATCATCTGAAAGAGCAGAACCAGACTTCAGCAAACAACACGAGACATCTGACTGCTGAAAACAATCAAGAACGTGCTCTGAAGGTAAATCTCCATTTCTTCTTGCAGGCAAATTAAGGTTGTAAGCCCCTGGTGCCAGCTTTCTGGGCTGCATATATCAGTTGTGTACATTTCGGCAGAAGTGAGCTATGGTGTTTGCCAACAACCCCTTCTTTAAACACAGATACAGCACCCTTCTGTTATGGTTCTATTTTATTTGGTGTATAAAAACAACAAGAAAAAAAATAACATACCCTCCAAACGATTGGGCTGGTAATTAATGCTAAATTCTTGGGGTCTGTCCCTGCACTATTGCGTTTTATACCACAAGGAAAACTGCAACTATTTGATGGTACCTTTGCAAAACTAATATTTTAAAGCATGGCTGTTTGATCTGCTTGCAGCAGCATGTGTTATATTAATAACATTGTTGACCTATACTACTAGTGACCACGTAGTTGATACTACTATTTGCAAAAGGGTAGCTAGTTGGAATTGGGAGGAGGAATAATAAGTCTTGTCAATAAGAATAAAAATGAGCAGAGAGACAGGAGAGGGTCAGGGAAAGGACGGTGCGAAGTGACAGGTTATTGCTGCTGTGAGAAAGGGAAATTGTAATGTCAGTGGAGCTGATAGCTACATAACCAGCCATCTCAGCACTAGCCAGAGTAAGAGGCTATGCCAGGTAAGATGTGCAAGCATCGTGTGCACCTATTCAATCACTTTATTCTTAAAAATGGGCAGTGGAGAGACAATATAAGTACAGAACTTCCTCTGTTGATACTGTGGTGGTGTTTTAAAACTGTTTGATTAGGCAGTAAGATGCAAATGTATCTCATCTATAGGCAGATTTTCCTCTGCCGCCTTTTAATTTTTTTTATATTCAGGAAACGTCACTATTCCTGTGACGACTTGACCAATGCAAAGTACAGGAATAAAGGTAAATCCTTGTGTAGTTTGACATTTCTCAGTAAAAAAGTAGTATAATGAATAAATAGAGAGGCTGCGTGCCTTACAAATGCTGTGCGTTCCATGGGTTTGTAATTGTCATCAGAATCTGTGGGGAATATTACGGAGTCGGCTGTGCAATACGGAAAGCAATCCATCCTCGGACACTAGAAATAGAGACCATAAACATTCAGGGCTGTTTCTGACCACAATACTAGTATTGTTTTGAATCTGATGTCACTAAGAGTTAGTGCTTGCTGAGCATGCTGCTTATTGAACATAGTAGTATTTCTCATTCTCTGCATGCTGACTTGTTTTTTCTGTGTCATTGAAAATATTATGCACAGAGTCTTTCTGTTAGAAACACAAATGTTTTATTGAAACTCCACTGTTTTACATTTAATATTGCCTGACATAATGCTTACAGAATAATTAGATCTTCAGAGCAAGGAGTGACTTAATAGTTCAGAGTGCTACTAGGATTTCATTCTAAGCCTGATATTGCTCTCCCAGCACCTAATCTTTAAAGAATTTAATTTCTGGCTGCCACAGGTATTTTTTGATTTTTCAAAGTTAGAGGTTAATTGGTTGTCATCTCTTAGAGATGAGAGTGTGAGGAGGAAAAAAGGAATGCTTTGCAATTGTTGGTAAAGTTGAACTTGTAAAAATACTGTGGAGTCTGTCTCAGATGATATTACTGTTGCCTACAGTGAGGACAGGTCCCTTGCAGTGCATTTTACAAGGCTGATGGGTCAAGTTGAATTCTTGACCTTGACAACTTTAATGCCTGTATGAAGTATCGGCAGTAGTTGTTATCTTTGTACAGCATATGAACACTCATCCTGACCAAAGCACTCATGTAAATTAAAAGCTTATCACCCCTTTTTAGTGTAGCTACAGCCTAGAAAATACGGACTGGCCGGTAGGGATGAAATCCGTGTCAGCGACTCCTTTATTAGAAATGGGTTTGACTGGTGCTCTGGGTCTGGCCACAGCTGGCTGGGGCTCTCTTGATGCCAGAGAAATCTCCAGCCGGAGCCTCCTGTCAGGCGATGGACTGTGGGGTCTTGGCACACACCTCCCCTGTTAAACCCTCTTGTTCTTAGCTGCTGCCTCCGGCCTCTGCTCTGCTGTGAGGGTACGCACAGAGTGCAGGTTCAGACCCAGGAGCCCCCTCCTGTCTCCTCTGGTCATCTGACTGTTTTCAGAGAAATAGGGCAGACCATTCAATGCTGTGGCACAGGGTTAAATATCAACACAACTAGTTTTATTTTCACTGTGATCTAGAGAAGGATGCTTTAACCACCTCCAGGTGCAAATTGGGAACTGTGCTGTGTACAATGAATGCACGTGTAAACACCTGACCTACAGGAGTCCAGGTGTCCCTTCTGTGTCTATCCAGGATGGGTTCTGCTGAGAAAGGGGTTTTTTAAAAAAAACTTTAATTTTCCCTACTCTCTTAAACTTAATTCATGTTGTCTGATTGAGTTTGGCAAAAGCTGTGTTCTGGTGATAGGCAGCAGATGAGGAGTTTGATCTGGTTTAGATTTTCTTCAGGGACTAAGGGAAGTGTAACCATCAGATGTGGTGCAAGGATACTTGCAGTCTTACCTGGGTAGAGTAATCAGAGTCAGCTGGACTGAGCATGGCATAATGTCTGTGATAAAAGATGAGATTGTTATCTCTGTGGAGTCCTGAAATACCCTTAACAACAAAACCCAACAGGTATTATGTCTGTCGTAGTTTTAATTTTATTAGCTCACAGGGCTACTGCCACCCTTCTTTGAGGCAGTAGCAGCGGAGAGACTGATGGTAACTTGTTGGAGAGGTGTGCTACCAGGAAAATGGCCAGACCCAGGAACTGGAAATCACAAAGATGATGTAAGCACTGTTGCATACTTTGTTTTACACTTCTAGATCCCATATCACACCAGAGGATCATGTGACAAATAAAACATGGCACATAAGACGTGCTGTCTGTATGTATCCATGGCACCTGTACTGTGCTGGTCCATCTGGCTGTGCAGTGTCCTTGGTAAGATGGCTCTGAGCTAACCCCCATCACACGTTAGTAGTGTGTGATATAGAATTTCCATGTTTAATGTATTTATTGCGTAGAACATTCACTCCCACAATGCCAGGCTGGTGCTCCTAATTTTTATAATATTCTTATTGGTCACAGAGGATTGTCTTAATAGAATGAAAAGGCCAATTTCAAATTTTCCCTCTAGGCAATGCCCGCAACTGCACAGAGGTCATTCAGAGAAGGATGTAGGTCCCTATTTCCGTAGTTAAAGTAAAATAAAGTAAAAAAGCCTATTCTTTGTGAAACCATTTTTAAAAATCTCTGATAATATTTCAGATTGAATTATAGCTAATTCTTTTAGGGATAATTGCTTCCTAAGGGCCTATACATTTGTGCTCTTAGTGCATTTTCATAAAATAAGATCTGCAGAGCGCTTTGCAGTTCTAATGTGTCAGAGTCTATATGTAAGATTATTCATTTGTGCTTGGCCTTCATAATTAACATTGGGTCTCTACTGATTCTGATAAATGTATTCCCACAGTACACTGAAATAGCTGATTCAATTAAACACAGAAAAGTTGAAGAATTGCTATTTTTTCATTAGTATTCAAGTATTATTGTGGTTCATTTTGTTGTTGTTGGCTTTGTAGTGTGTAGTTTTGAAAAGCAGTGTTTCAAGTAATACATTTCTCTAAAGAAAAATAAAGATTTTGTGAATGTCCTCTTTACTCAGTTGAAGAACGGGCCATAAGTCTTGTGAGGCGAAGAACTTAATGTGAAAATCAATGGAAAATGCTTAACTGGGTTTGAATGGAACATAGGGAGAGGTGACTTTTTTTATGGGTCTGATTTTTTTTTTTTAATTAGGTGGTACATTCTTAAAACAGCTATTAATCTGCTTTAAAGACCAGAGAGACATGCTAGTTTTACTTCCAAGCCAAACTCTCAAAATGGAGAGAAGGGCTGTTTCCTGATGATTTACGAATCGGATGCCCTGAAGTGACTAAGGGAGTTTACTCTGTCCAAGCTTGATGTTGTTAAACTTTTAAAGGTTATCAATCTCCTTCTGAGCTGTTAAGAATTTAATCTTTGGATATGATTGGCTTGTCTTGTATGTTTTTCTGACTAATCAATCTTTTTATTTGTGATTTTCTGTAGAATTTATCCATGGGTTTATTAATATCATAAAGTTAGAGTGAGGGGCAAGAAAGTGACCGGAAGAAGTCAGAACTTCGTCTATAGCAATGTCATAAAGCAGTTGTAGCTGATGTCACTTGCTTTCTGCTGACATGTAAGGATTGTGTCATAGCAGTTTGGTAGCTGTTCCAGTGATGATGCCTATGCAAAAGTCACTCAGACTTGATTTGAGTACTCCCTCCTGCCTGTCATAACTTGCTTTAAGCTGTGGCGATTCCCAGAATTTCCCCGATTCTTAGAGTAGAAACCATTTTTCCTATATCTGCTTGACAATGCCACAACCAGTATCACCCACGAAGAGCACAATCTGAGGAGAACCTGATGTCACAAGAGCTTAAAGCCTCTGATTTGCTTGACAGAGACACGCTTTTGAAACACTGTAATCCAGGGAAACTTGCTGGAGCCAGTGATGGGAAACTGTGAGATTCTGATCTCATCTCTTCTGTTCAAATTCCAGTTCGGCATCCAATTCTTACATTTTATTGTAGTTATTAATTGCCTTCTAGAAAACTCCTAGAGAAAAGCCTTCCAAACCTTTCATAATAATTTTTACATGATGGAACAGAGATCAGGTTGGTTTATTAGAAACTAGAACTTCCATTATTTAACGTGTCAAGGCCAGGCTGCATCCAGAAGACCAGTCTGCCAACCTCAGCCATGTCAACTGTTGCACTGTTAACTGCAGTGATGTGTGAGTGGTTGAAACCAGCTGCGGGTTACCAGAACTCTATAGGTGATGGATGAAGAGCGTTACCCACTGGTGAAGTGGGTGTTACAGCTTTCTCCAGTTTCCAGCTAGAACCTAGATGTTACTCTGCAAAGAGTTTAAAACTTGCTGTTGATCTTGGTGGTACAATGTTCTTCTTTGGTAAAAGATGCTTTAAAATACTGTGCTTGCTTCAGAGTCATTGGGATTTTTTTCATTTTGGATGACATGTTCTGCTACCTACATAAGGGACTGCTATCATACTTGCAAATGAATTTATAGGTATGTTTGAAGTCTAGGATGCCAGCTTTATATTGGAAGTAGAAGGGGAAAAGTAGAAAGGCACATCTGCTGCTCTGTGTGAGGAGACACTGTGCCCTTGCATTTATGATCTATTTCTAGTTTTCTTAAACTACAGGAACATTTCAGGAGCAATGGGAATAATTAGCAGGCTTCTTGGAGGTTATCGACAGCAAGTATGTTGTTACAACTCTTCCTGGAAGGTTCTTTATCCTATTCTTCAATAACTTCCACAAGGATAAAATAGAGTATTTATCAAAGTAAGCTGCAGTCTCTGAATTTGCACAAGAACTGTTTAGGTAGTTCAGTTTCTTCTCTGAAGAAAGGCAATGCTTCTCGTCCGCTTTCCAAAGAGTTGTCCAGTTCAGGTTGTAGAAAGCCACCATGAGTTCACTTCATTTTCCAGTAGACCCTAAAGCTGTCTGTGCCCTCATTTAAATGCCCAGGCAACCCCATAGGTAGATCTTGTTATAAAACACGTGAGATCACGATTAATTTTTGGAGTGGAAGTTTGCTGAAGTTTGAATGCTTGAATTGCTTTTAAGTACATAGTGGAGGTGGAAACAAAAGACCTAGTAAAACTTGGAATGTGCTGGTGACATGTGGATGTGGATAAGAATGCACAAACGTTTTTCTGCAGTTGCTGCTTCCTAGACGCTTTATCAGACAGAGTAGATACAGTTGCAATTGTAATTGCATCAGACGGAGCCTTTGCTTGTGCTGCACCCAAAACCACTTAATCACAAGGTCTTAAAGGGTGTCACTAAGGTTAGACCCGAGTCTGTTCGGCTCTTATCCATGCTAGAAACATGATTAGTCACTTTATGGCCGGTGTTATTAAAGAGTACTGTACACCTCAGAGGATATCAGCATAAGCTGGTGCATCATGCCATAAATGAACACTAAAATGAGGCTGTGTACAACTTCTGCAGCAATCTGTTCTGCTTTGATATTAATTTTCTGCATTCCTTTATTCTTAAGCTGCAGTGTTTCCAAAAGCTAATTGCTACAGGCTTTCAACTACCCACCCAGTTACCTGTATGCATGGAGAGGGAAGAAATAACTCAAAACCCTACAGTAAGCAACATTTCCCTGCAGTCCCAGTGGAAAAAAATGTGCCCGCTGGTCAAGTGGTCTTTAAAGCAGTTGTTTGAAAGTTTCCTTGGACCCAGTTGTTCCTTTGAGCCACATGTCATAACTTGGTCTTCTGGTCAATCCAGGTCCAGAGATCCTCAGCCAGGGGTTTGTCCTCCTGCTGCTGCCATATATTTAGGAGTGTAGCAGTTTGCTACCCCTATAGGCAGGAAGTGACTCATTTAGCACCTGTATTGGACCATGAGTCAAAAAGCGAAGTTCAGAAATCTACTGGCATCACTTTCAGTGGCCAGTTCTGTTAACCACCTTTTGTAGCCATCCAGGCTGGTAGGCTTTACTTAGTTACGCAGATCCTAACAGAGTAGGTTTTCACTATGTTCCCAGTGATGGTCTCCTCCCATCTGGTAATTAATGTTTTAGTGCTGATAGAACAACAATATCTTAATTTGTCTAGTAAGTAGAAAGTTAAAATAAAATTGCTTAAATGTGCCATAAGCAAATAATATAATATTGTCCCCTGATGGAAAACATGGGAAATAAGTTAAGACACTTGTCCTTCACTGAGAGTGAGGTTGTCCAGAGTCCCTTTAGAAACACAGGCATCACTGTGGGCAGAGCTGTGAACTCGTTCAAGCCTTGGGCTGTTTTCAAATTGAAGGGAACAAATAGACCCAAGTTCTTGTCTTTGCTTTGTGCTGACCACTCCACCTTCCTGTGTCTGTCAAGCTGGCCCTTCACCAACAGCACTGCCTGGCACGGCAGCCCCGTGTGTAGTGTTCTCTGCACAGCAGCTACTGGGAGACAAACCATGTCTCAGCTAAAGGAGCTTGCTCGCCTTGCCTGAGGAGTGTGTGTCTTCCTTCTCTCCTGTTAACAGATGCTGAACACCTCTTAATGAAAGCAGATACATTTATTGAACTCCAATTCAGTTCTAAGCATTAAGGAACTCATTATTCATTCGCACTTTGTGTTTGATGTCAGCTTTCATCTGCTCCGCTAAAAATTCCGTGGAGGTCTATTGCTTTCTGTTTGACAGCCCTCAGAGCTCTCTTGGCACCAGATTTCTCGTGACAATATTAAACATCCACAAACTATTTGTATATACTATAAATGTCCCTTTGTCATTGTGGATGATGCGGTCATTCAATCCTTTTGGCTGAGTCTTTTTGGTTTCCATTTCAGAGGTGGAAATTGTTTTCCCATGACAATACTACTTCCGATTAGCAGAAGTATTTTCTCTGATGAATGCAGCAGGTTCTTGGAATGTAATATTTTGTTTTCAAGTTATTCTAAATTTGGGTTATCATTCTCACAGTCATTTAGGCTGCTTCCATATGCTCACTTTTGGTGTGCAAAGAATCACCTCTTTCATGGTAATAAGCTTCTGTGACTATGAACTTCCAGTTGACAAGGGCCTCTCATCTGTGTTTTTTCATTTAACTGTTCTGTAATTGTGCATCTGCTCATATTATATTAACTTGACATTTTACAAATACGTTGCACTTTCAGGCACCTTCTAGCAGGATAGATTCCGCTTTATGTGGTTGATTCATTTGATAGCCATCTGGGTGACTTCCTGGAAGTTGCTTCTGTGCTCAGTGATGCTGCCACTCGGCCTTCCAGTTCCAAGGATGCTTTGTTTCAGTTGTAAATATTCTGCAGCATTTTTAGGTTTTTGTTTAAACTCTGTTAAAGGACCTCAAAGCCTGAATGTTTTATGAGCCTGGAGCAGATCTCAGAAATATGTATTCTAGAAATACGTGTACTGAAATAAACATTCTGAAGTTGTAGAAGATGGAACAAACTATGCAGGCATCCTGTGGCCAGATTGAAGGCTTCTACTACCTGTTCTTTCATTCCTTATTGTCAGAGAGGTGACACCCATGCCTTAAACCAGTGATAAAAAAATTGCTTGTTCTAAAATACACTGGAATTCATCAATGTCTTGTAAGTTAGAATCACAGAATCTGATACATAAGCAAAACATGGTGTAGAAACTAATGTCATGTTAGAAAAGCTGCTTATATGGAGAGTTCTTATAAAAACCAAAACTCTATTTAAGCGTAGTGATAAGCTTCGCTGCCATCTCCAATGGTATAGTTCATCATCCCAGTCATGGGTTCATTTTTCCTTCTGTCTGCCCAGTAACACATCAACCTGATGAAAGTCTCACATTGCTGCACTTCAAACAGCTATAAAAAAAATTCTTTTACTGTTGCACTAGTATGGAGTTTCATTTCAGGATTACATGGATCAGGAATGAAGGGCATATGTTAATCCAATTAAAAACAATCATGAATGTATCAGACTTGGTATAAGAAAACTAGGAGTCCCCCCTTCACTTGCCACTTTCTGATACTATAAAACATCTTTCCAAACTCAGGGAAGACATTCTAAATCTGAAGCCATTTTGTACATAAAATAGTAACTATTTTCTGCAATGTTTAAAGAAGCCCTTAGCATTCGTTTCTGTTGTTAATATCATCCCTAATCTTCACTGGCACCATTTCAAAAGTATCTATCAGCATCACACCATAATAAAACAAAGGAAGTACCAGAAGTATTTAGTCAAGTATTTTTCTTTCTCAGAGGTACCAAGTACTAAATGATGCTGGAGGCAAGATGCCAGATTTAATGAATGAAGAGGAGTGATGTGTAGTATTTTTTATTTCATAAAGCTTGGCTTTTTCCTCCATATAAAATCCATTATTCATACATACAGAAAGTGTGGTAAATCTTAAGTTTGAATAATTGTTTCAGTGTCTTGCTGTACACCCTTCCTCTTTTGTTTGAGCAGCAACTGTAAACAAAATCTTGAGCCTGAGTGCATGATGACATGTCAGTTATTTGTCCTACAATAAAATGTATAAAAGGTAGTAACCTAAGCTCTTGTGCAAAAGGCAAGCTACAGGGTCATTAAATAGCAAAGGTCTTGCTCTGACCCATCCATGACCTCCTTATCTGAAATGCCTCTTGAAATTGATAGAACCTACTTTAGATCTTGGGTAGAGGAAGCTGGGGGTAGGATAAAGGATCAATATAAATATTTCAGAATTTTAGGCAGTTACTAAAAAAGGAATCTTTGGTCTTTGTATGTTTATCCAAATTTTCATTCAGAATTGGAGAACCCTTTCCTAGTATTTTGCATGCAAGGGATGATATGAAGTAGGGTTCAGTGTAGAAGGGGGACAGATAGATGGTAAAGGAAGACAGTGAATCATTGGGTCTTAGTGTCCTTATAAGAGTGCAGACTAGCCTTGATTCAGAAGCCTCAAGATACTACATTTTTGCTCTTACCTTTCTGTTGTGATCTGAAAGTTTCTCCTATTCTGTTCCCTTGTGAGAAACTTCCGGTTTTGTGATGTGGTGAAGTCAAAAGAGCCCATGTCCAGAAAGCGCAGCTTGGTGCTTTGCTATGATTTGCTCGGACGAGTCAGAACTCGTGCCTGTCCGTTTTAATTCCCATCTATTCATTTGGTCTGGTGCAGAGGTGCATTTTTTGATGTTAGGGCTCTTGTGTTCCTAGATCACTGAGAGGCTTTTGAAAATCCCTTTCTATTCCTAAGAGCACAATTCAGATTTCCATGTGTGGCCACGCAGATGTGTAAAGGAGAAGTGGACTCTGCTCTTCGCATATCCAGGCTGCTGAGGGGAAGAGATGTGCTCCTTGTGTGTAGCTGGTGTGTATTTCTACCCGAGCAGCAGACAGGTCATTAGGAGAGTGTTTGAAGAGGAGAAGGAATGAATGGACTCGGATTTATTTTGATCTTTTTATTTTTCTTCTGTGAAAGTGGACTTTATGAAGTAAAACATTCCTCACCTCTCTTATAGTAGATCTCCACAGCTTTTTCTCATGAGGTTATAGACTGGCAACTGGACTTTGGCTTTTCTCTATGAGTAAGCTTTGGGAGTAGTAAGCTATACGTTAAGAGTCAAGTAGTAAATCTAGTAATTCGGAGTTTCCAGACCTGAACCATAAAAATGCTGTGCAGTCACACTGGTGTATATTAATATACCACCTATTCAGAAAACGTATCAATATTATCTTTACTGATTAGCACAAGCACAGATAGAATTCTGGCATATGAAATATGTAGCCTTATTTTTTATTATTTGAAGACCTGAAAGGTCTAAAGTAAGCTTCCTATCGGCAGAAGTATATCAATGCATTAGGATTTCAAACTCAACATATATTAGGTTTATCTTCATATTTAGAAACGTGGCATGCATAGCGCTGTCATGTAGCTGAATCAAAATTGCTCATTACACTTGCACAACAAATTATTCACTCAAGCTCTAATTTCTCCTGTAAAATACATTTGCAATTAAAACTTCAATTTCTTATGCCTCCACAATTCAGTCAGCTGTGTTGCTGCTTCCAAAAATCAGCCTTCCTTAGTGGTAAGGTAAAAATATCTTAAAGAAAAAGCAATGAGAAGGTGGCATTAGAAAAGAGCTGTCTTTAAACTTTGGATAGGTAGCTGAAGTAACAGATGCCGTTGTGTAATAGTAAATAAGTGTGTATCATATTGCCTGAACGTGGTATTTGTGTGGTGGCGATTGTGTTAAGCTGCTAAGCAGCCAAATTTGCAATTTAAAATTAAACTCGGAGCCAAATGTCATTTTGTAGTTAGACTCAAGATATAAAGAAACCTTCTGGGACTTTATTTTCTAACCATGTTTTTTGATAGTGGATTTTCCATCTCCAAAATTGATTCTCTGCAGTTTTACTAGACTTACTCAGATTCCATATGATTTCCTTGTGCATCACAGTCAAGTTGATTATGTCAATGCTCGTTTGTTTGTTAGTTAAAGAAGTAGCTGCTATGCTGGAGGGGTTACTCAGATGCTGCTGGTGTGACCTGAGCATAGAGTTCTTTCTTTTCAAAAATATGTGGCCAAGATACTTGTAAAGTTGAGAAAACTTCTTTAAAAAAACCAATACCATTAAAACTATTGGTTTTACATTAGAAGCAGGCTTCTAATAAGCCTGGTCCAGATTGGACCAGACTTTCAAACACTGAAGCTAATCTTACAGATTAGGCCTGATTCTATGCACATATGTAGCGGTGACTGCTGGAGAGCTGTCCTGCTGACGTTACTAGTTACTGTTACAGGGTCTCGGTTTTGAGAAGAAATGAACCCTTTCCTGGTTTCATCTTGAAGCTTGTGAGGTCTACGTGTCCTTAAATTTTATTGAGACTAGGTCCCACATCTGTGAAGCCGTAGGCTGTTATACACACATTTAGGGTGTCACGACAATATACAGAGATGAGAGGAATTCTGTTCAAATTTGTTTTCATAAACGAGGTATCTTATGTGATACATTGATGCTTTGATAGCTCTTTCGGAAGAGCCTAGGCCAGAAGACATTTTAATAGGAAAAAATTTTGATGTCCACATTAAAAGATTCCATTATCCTTTATCAGAGAAGATCATCCTATCCCTTCAAAAACTTTGCACCCAAAACCTCATTAAGCACACCTCTACCTTAACCATGCTTCTCACTGAGTTCTTCAGGAAAAAAAAAATCACAAATACCTCATTGCCCTGACACTTAAGTCCATCCCTTCTTCTGAAAGGGTAAAACTGTTTAGTACAAGTTTCTAGCTTAAAAATGGAACTGTTTGCTCTGCGACAGGGTAAATGGTTTGAATACACTGCTTGGTGTTAACTAACTGCATTTTGAAAAGAGATTTCAAACTTCTTGTGTATAGTCTAGAGGAGAGACTTAGTATGCTATCAGTTTTGTGTGTTGTGTTTAGACTTTTAAGCATTTAAGGATTTTACATGAAATGAATTGGTTTTAATTGGTTCCGTACTCCTATTTCTGACAGTTGAGCTGTAATTGTCTTAGGTGGTGGAGAGAGTGGCTGAGTGACTGAAACCTTGGAAGTGCTGCTGATAGCCCCTTCTGTTTGGAATCGCTATACAACAGTAACAACAAAAACACTCGTTTTACAGATTAGATAAAATAGAATCTGTTTATCTAGCCTGTTAAATCTGGGTGCCAACTTTCAAGCCGAAAACTGCATCTGCTCTGTAGATGCTAAATCCTGAAACGTTTGGTCTATAAACAAAAAGCTGACATCAAACACAGCATCGCTGCTAGACGCAGTACTGGTGTCTGTATGCTGCGTTCACACAACAGGGAGATGATTGCTTTTTTGTATGTTGCTTAGGGTTTTTTTTCTCATGTTAGAGTATTAAAACAGATATTAAATTTTATCATTAATGCGGTGCGTGGTCTCTCTTCAAATCCCCTTAATTACAGATTGACTCCAAGGATTACATAGCATGGATTTTAATTTTAACTGAAACAAAAAGAAAAGCTGCTCAAAAATTATTCTTGCTGAGTGACTTGTTGGACCGCAAAACAATTTTTAACATCTTTTGACAAGTGTTGTCAAATTTAAAATATGAGAACAGAGCGAAGTGCACCTTCACACTCCAATTGTATCGTGTCTACTTCCCAAATAAAATGTTTTATTAACTTTGTCCTCACAAAGGAATGTCTGCTCCTCGTATTTTTGTTTTTCCAGTTATTCTCTAGGAGAAGGAGACTCGCAGTCTTGCTGAGAGGTGTTTATGTTTGAAGAAAGTGACATCAGACTTCATATTTCCTTTCTTTGGTAATTTGAGAAAAATTACCAAGCAGAGTTGACGTTGTAGCAGCAACAGCGTATTTCACACCCTTGCGCTGTTTCCCTTCTGACCCCTGTCTTTAGGACTGAAAACTTCGTTCCAGCCTGAAACTTAGAATAGCAGGTCTGAGTCCAGAATCAACATTTTCACAAATTGGGACCTCATCCAGTGAGCCCTCACGCAGGAAGCTACTTCTACCAGTACCTATTATTCATCTGAATAAAACTTAAGGCATCAGTTTTGAGTCTTTCGTATGGGTTGTTTCCCCCCATTTCTTAAATGATAAAATCAGCTTCCCACTTCGTTTCATTAAGTAAAACTCATTTTTCGTTAGTATTATATGAGTATTTTTTGCAGTTTTACTGCATATCTCCTGCCAGCTCTTTAAGGCACACGGAATTTAAGCAATCGTTGCTCTCCAGAGCTGCAGCAAATAATAAATGCCTGATGCTGAGTGTCCACAACTTCTCTTGAAGTCAGGTGCAGCTGAAAGCAGCCCTTATCTCTCAATGTGAATGTAAGTTTTTGCCTTCAAAAATCAGCTCCTTTTTGTGGCCAAGTAATAACTTTGAATACAAAAGGCTGGAGGAATGAGAAATTAGCTTTTGCTCAGGAGGTCACTGTAGTGCTGAGGGATAAATCTATCATTGCTCGTTAATGGTAGTTAGTGCTTTGATAAAGTTGCCCTAACTCGGTTTGTTAGCTTAAAACACACCTTCTGAGATTTCACGGGTCTGCAGGTAAACACCACTGTTATTGCTGCATCTTTGTGTGGGCTGAAATTAAAGAGGGTTGTTTCAACAAGGTTTTCTCTCTCTTTTTTTTTTTTAGCTGTTTCTGAATTGGTGCTGTCAGAATGTTCAATGGTTTTCTCCAGTGCACTTGCTTTTTTAATGGATCATGTTAAACTCTTTGTATTATAGGCAAGCATAAATCCTTGCTTTTTAACAGAAAAGTGTTTCTAATGCAAACCAATGAACAGGATAGTTTATACACAATATGGTTCGGTTTAATTTGTCTGTTATGTGAAATAGTCTCCACAGTTTATGATTTTCAAGTCATGTGAGCTTAATGCAGAGGCTAGAAATAGCAATAAATGAAGAGAAATTGTGAATACACTTGCTCCTTATGGCTTTGGTTGTAATCTTAATATAGCGGGTTGGTAAGTGTGCTTCTGCGTGTGAGTTAAGTGTTGGTGAGGCGATGCTTAGCACTGAGTGACGCTGGCTGCTGGCAGAGTGTGATGCTTTATACCCAGTACAGTTGTGTTTTCTTGGCTGTGTTCAGTAAAGCTGTAAATGTGTTACTGGTGAGACTATATATATAAAATTAAAAGTATACAAAATAGTTCATAATTTTTGTCAAAACGGTAAAATGTGCTGAAGGAAGTAATGGCTGATTTTTAACGTAAAATTCAGTTTTGCAAGTTGTCTCTTGAGGCTTGTTTTGGGAAATTGTGAACACCCGGTGAAGTTAATAGGGGATGAGGAGGCTCAGGGCTGTTCAGACAGATCCTTTGATAAATAAGACTGTTTCTTTACCACACCGGACAAAATCTGGAGGAAAAAAAAAAATCCTGCTTGTGTTCTAATGTAAATAAATGTATGCATGAGCGCTGTCCATCTTATGAAGTTGTTCGTGTTTGTTTAAGTTGGAGCACAGGACACCCAGTAAGTCTGGTGTCTGGGCTTTGAAACCAGGGGGTGTAGGTGTCTACGTCAAAAAGAAAATCATTCTGGAATCTGAAGGCTGAAACTGACTGGGGAAGTCCTCCTTTACACTAAGTGAGAGCTGATTTTGACTCCTGTTACCTTTTCAGCAATGTTGTGTGTCTGCAGCACACTCGCTGTTGATAGGGATATGAGGGAATAGAAAAATTCAGGATTTTTTGCTGTATCTAGATTTTGATGTTTAGACTATGAACCGGTTCTGCATTTTGGGGCTGGGGCTGTTTGTTTTAGTCCAGGTGTAACCATCTGTTTCATTTACCAGCTTTTCAGAACTAAATTATAACTGTCAATAGCTGTTTCATTTTGTTAATGTGTCACCTTTTGGGGTGTTTTTCCCCCGCACATCACCTGCAGAAGTGAAGAGTGACTACGTAATTTCTGGGGATTTGTTCTGCTTTTGCTTTCCATACTTTTTCTCTAGCTAGTCAGTACTTCATGGCTGTTACTCAGGATGTGCTGTTTCCTGGAACAGCTAATTTACAAGCAAGAACTTTTTCAGTTTTGTACGTGTTCTGGCACAATAATCAAAACACCAAGTTTTATTCTTTTGTTTTGGGGGATTTGTGGCTGTTTTGGTGGTTTTTTATTTATCCTCTCATCCACTGGATTAAATCTTGTGTAGTTATTGCAAAATCCACTCGCTGTCTTTTTAGTTGAACCTGAATCATGAAAACAAGGCGTCTGAATTACAGTGGCGAAGGAAATGTTCGGCTTGAAACTTGGTGCTTGCAGGTATATCGGTGGGCACTGAAAATAAAATAGAAATAGAATGGCTCGCTGTTTTCTGTGGTTGATTTGGTGTTGGCTACATCTGAAAAGGAATGAAAAAATGATCTCGCTGCTTGAGCTTTGCCAAACAATGCGATAAGCTCCAAGTTATTTTGAGGTGGTGAAAGGTGAAACATTTGACATGTTCTTTTTGGGCAATGCTTTTAAAAAAAAAAGAGAGAGGGCGAGAAAGAGGCGTTGCTGCCTCCGAGTTGAGGGTGTTTGTGGTTGTCCATGACAGTGGCTCCAGTTTTAAAACACCTGTGTTTACTTTCCAGCTTTTCTCAATCGGCCTCAAAGTGGCCTAAGAATGGCACAGACAGACCTGCAGCGTGGCTGTGCTGCCCGTGCAACACACACACACACACACAAAAAGGGAAAAAAGACAGAGATAAATCTCTTGTTCTGCAGCTAATCATTAACAGCATTTTTGTGCCTGGCTGAAAACATTTTGAACTTGTCTAAATTTTTATACTCTGTAAGATAGTGCCTGTAATTTTTTTCCTAATCTGTTAGGCTAAATTGTTACCTTTGCTATTTTATTTTCTAGCAAAAATAAAATCACCTTGGAGTTGGTTTGGGGGGGTGGTTCGTAGTAAATAATAGCAAAAATTTATATTTTAGTTGCAACAGGATATTTCATTCTAGTATTTGGAAATATGTGTGCCAATACCCCAATAAAAACAATAAAACCAGGCACAGCCCTCCCTCTGCCAACTGCCCTAAGAAAAAGAAACATCTTACAACTCTTTGCTGAGTAGATTTTTGCTTTATAAAATCTAGTATTCAATGTGTGTTACTTTTCTGTACCCTGCTAGCTTGGATTTTATTACATAAATACTTGTCCTGCCATGGGGTACAGAGTTAAGTTTGGTGTAAAATAGACATCTACTGAAAACCAGGTAATGGAGATCAACTCTTTAAAAATAAGACAAGCTGAGATATCCCGTGCTTTTGGTGCTTCCTTAATTTTAAAATTATTTACAAGTCAGTATTGAAGATTATGCCTCTCAGCAGATGCATTCTTTCACTGCTCCTGCAAATTTATTTATTACTACCTTTAAAATTTGTTCATGTCTTACAAACCTTTTTGGCTTTTTAAGAAAAACTCATCTGCTTTCTCTAGCACTTTTTAATTGCTGTAACATCTCTTCTAGCTTCCACTCCAGATGACATGCCTGACATTGCTGTTGATAAAACTATGTCTGCTTCATCATTATGTTTGTTTTTATGGATCACTCAGGTCAGGTTTTGTTTTCTGGAAGCAGGAAAAAAAAACAAAACACAGGAGCACAGGTGATTTCTCCCTTAGACTGAACTGGTTTTAGAATTTTGAGCTTAATAGGGAGATTTGAGGTCAGTGTATGGACATGAACATGAAACCCCTTAACAAAGACACGTAGCCCAACTGGAGCACAGTTACCGTAATACTGTTAGTCTAACGTGATGACTGGGAAACTGAGCAAACTGGGAACATGCCAATGCCCTTCACATCAGGCACCTCTAATAAACTGAGAGATTGTGCCAGAGTGATCTTCCTTTGTGGCACACAGGAGAGCAGCCACCTTTCCCCAGGGTAGGGAAAGAGAAATGGGTGCCTGCTCTGATGAAGCTGCTTTCTGCAGAACACAGGAATTCAGTAATTCAACTAGTAAATCTGGAGGACGTTCGTCCAGCCCAGCTTTGAACACAAAGAAGAGTTTGTGAGCTAGATCCTCACCTGAGTATCTGCACAGGAGGATCGCCGATGTGTCCTATCGGTAGAGGACATAAGGCGGTACCTCGGCTAGGTAATGGGGGCACGAGAGATCTAAGGAGTTCACTGAAATTATTCCAGGAGGCTGTAAAGGTAATTAAATATGCCTAAAAGGTAGGGAAGCTGTCACATTTTTTAAGAAGTGTTTTAAAAGCAAGCTGGATAATGTCCATATGTGAAAGGGGAAGAAAATGCTTTGTAACTTTTTCTGAAGGCAACACTGAGCTCTTGGTAAGAAAGAGATAAATAGGGAGCCAATATTTGGAATATGTCTAAGTGGTTTGGATGTTACCACAAGACTTTTTAATGTTTTTAAGGTATCTAACCCACTTACAGTTTTTTGAATCCCACTAAGAACCTGTCTTGAGCTGCTGGAGCACCTCTAAAACTCTGATCATCTGTTCGCTTCTTGACCTCTGTTAAAATTACTTCCTGCTCCCTGTAAAAGCTTATGGTTAAATAGGAGCAAATTTAAAGACAGCAGTTTCCAAGCAGTTAAAACTTGAGTGACATTAAAAATGGGATTGCCTCTATGAAATGTATTTGATTTGTGCTTGTGACTGCCTACTAAGTCACTCTAGCTGTTCACTGGGAGTTCTAGCATTAAAATATCTGTGATATACCACTGAGTCTTTACATATTACAGCTGTAAGACAAAATCAGCCTACTGTCTAAGAAAAGATGTAATTATGTGAGCTGTACACCAGTTGTCCTGTTAGGGTTGTGTACACAAATGGGTGTGGTTGTTCACATGCTCGCTCAGACCAGCCATAGATTGGCTGTCTCTGGTCTAGGCTGTGTAGCAGTGTTAGAGTGGTACTGAATCCAACACGCGATACCCAGCATCTCACCTGGGAATCCTTTCACATAGCCTCTTGCGAAGAGCTTGTGTGGCCATTTGTAGTGCGTCTGCAAAGCAGGGGTTTGGGTTCCTTCCTCAACTTACTGGATTTTGTACTTTTCTTGTTCCTGTACTGGAATCACATCAATACTGAAGGAACTCTTCCATCTTAAAATACAACAAAAAGGGGCAAATGCAGAAGCTACAGCCTCTGCAGCTTTTGGGTGGTTTGTTTTTTTAATGCATTTGATACCACAGGTCTTGTGTATCTTGCTACAACTGAATATCGTGAATACCATTCAGTTTGGTCAAGGCCTGTGTGCTGGCAACATTGCTCGTACCATCTTGCTTCTAGTCACTTTACACCTTTCTGATTCAGGGGTAAGAAAACACTTTAAAGGTAGGATACATATTTGTCAGCCTCAGTACCACCTCTCACTGTGTTTCCACATCCTCAGAAAAGTGTACAAGTGTCAGGGAGTATCGCATCTGGTTCTGCATGGACCATGTCATGCTGTCTCACCTGCTCTTCAAGGTGCAGTCATAGGGAAGCCGAATGGTTTACTTGGCTTGTTTCTAAGATAGGTCATATCTGTGATCTGCAGAGCAGTTCTGACTTGTAACCATCATGTGGTGGATTTGGTTTCTCTATTCAGCACTTAATTTGGGAAAGTTGCTTTCTTAACCACCTGATACATCAGCTACTTCCTCTGACCCTTTCAAGGAGGTTGTCTCCTGTGGAGTCTCTACTGATATATATGCTTAATTTATAGTAGCTGTGGGTCTCCCACTCGCTGTAAAAACTCAACAATCCATCTGCCTTTTTCACTTTCCAGGCAGAGACTGTCAACAAAAACGAAAAAGGGTGGAGAGATTCACATATGCTCTACATTTATGCCTGTGTTCACAGCAACTGTACATACAGTCCATGGAAAACAACTGTTTAAAAATGACCTGGTTTGCAAATATGAAGCTCATCATCATCTTCTTGATGACCTTTCATTGTTCTGTTCTTGTCCTGTGTACCACTGTGACTGGAATCCCTCTGTGGTCTTTAGATCTGTCTCTTCTGGATAGAAATGGTTTCTCAGGAGAACACTGTGTGAGAAGGTACTTTAATTTTAATATTAAAAAAAAAAAAGGATTTTGTATGAAGTATCTAGCAAGCAGGTTTTTTACTCTCATTTCCCTAAGAAAATAAGGGAGGGATGATTATGCAGTCTTTGTTTTCAGCTTCTGATTTTTAGCTACTTTCAAGCAAATCTGACAGAGTAATGCTGGATCCCTAAGAGGGTTTCTCTCTTCTACTCTACCATTTTCATGAAATTCCTAGTGTCCCACTCAAGGAAAAGTCAAAGAGGACTTTATCAGTAGCCATTACTGTTTAGCAAGAGAACCTTTCCAACAAGGAATTATGAGCATGTTAGTGTCAATATAAACATTTTTCTTCTGTATCTCAAAATACTGAATCTAGTACAGAACTGCACATTTTAAATCTATCAAGAGTAGTACAGCCGTGATGAATAGCTTCAATCACTTCTCTTGCTCTTTATATGCTACATTTAAAGTGATGACATTAAGCCTTCAAGGGGCTTTAACTTATCAAATTGAAGTCTACACCTTTCATTAGTTTTTAATAGCATGAACACCAACTGATCTCTGGCAGTTTTGGGGGGAGTAGTGAAAATTAAAAGAGAAGGTGCTTGAATTAAGTTGATGTTGAAAAGATAGTGGCATCAAAAATGTCTCATAGTTTTAAAATCATTTGCTTTTGTGGTCAAAGATTCATTCAGTGGCATTTCTGACCGGAAAATATTGGAAAGATTTTTTTTACCTAAATTTTTAGCAAAATCAAACAGATTCTTATTTTCAGACAGAATAATTTCACTTATTTCTTTTTAGAAGAATAATCTGTTTAATATTTCAGTATTAATACCTTTTTTAGATACATGTTGTTTACGCAAGAACTTCAGAACAGAAAATTTCAGAAAAACTAAAATCACAGAAATTTTGTTACATGAGCGAAAATGGGGTGTGAAAAAATATTTATCTTTATTTTTATTCTCATATTATGTTCTGCTCCTTCCATCTTTTGACCTACCTCTGAAAAGCACACTGGGCTTTACATTCTTCTCTTCCACATGTCCATACAAGTTATTACTTTTCTCTTCTCCCATCTTACATCATACCTTCAGCATCGCGCAGCTTTCTTGTATTCCTCATTTGCAAAAATCTTTTCTTTTGTCCCCCCTCATTGTTTTCCCAACTTATCCTTCCTTTTTTCAGGCTGGATGTTTGTTTCTTCTTCATCTGTCTCAGCCACTTCACTGGGCCAACATAAGCCTGAACATCCCCAAAGACTTTTGTCCCATGCTAAGAGCTGTACCTAAGGTTCTGATATCTTTGTGTATGTTGGCTTTAGTTGTTCTGTGAAGCAGAAAGATTACTTCAGGTCCCCACTAATCAAGCGGAAAATGGATGACATGAGCAAGACGTGAAAAGCTCATTGGTAGCCCCCAGAGAAGTATTGCATTCAAAGCTGACAAATTGCAGGGGATTTAAGGAGTGCATGATAGGGCAAGCAAATGGTCTTGCTTTCAGCACAGTTATTCATCAGAATATTTGTCCTTTCAGGAAGGCAGGTTATTTAGACAGTAATTACAAGAGTTGCATGTGTGCGCAGTTGTACGGTGTTACTTGCTATACATGCAGAAAGCTACACTGAAGTGGCCAGTTCCTCAAGAGTTAACCTCAGTTCTGGCATTTCTGAAGTGAGCATCTTCATTTACTCCCCTTTCCCCTGAAACAGTATGTTAACATTTTTCATTACAGGATTGTGTGTGCTTTATTCCACAGCATTCCTGCTCCACACAGTATCCAGTGAACAGCCAATCAATATATTTTTTTATCTTCTTTGTTCACTATGTGTGCCAATCCCTTGTTTACTGGATACTGTTCAAACCTTTCCCTGAAAACAGAATTTTGAGTAACCTTCGTGGGGATTTTCTGTAGTATTCAATGTGATAAGAACCAAAGGTTTAATGTTTATTAAATGATTTAATATATTTTTGCAGGAATGTTTTCTTCAGGCTTCATGGGGAAACCAAGTCATGAAGAAATTAAAGCCAAAAGTACCCACAAATTTGTGTGCCTATTTGAGATGTACAAGACTTTACCTTTTAGCATATTTATCATTCATACATTCTTAGCATTGAAGGACAAGCCCAGAAGATATTTTTATGTAACTTACTTGGACATCTGAATATGATAGACTATTGATTTCACCAGTTGCCCTTGTATTGAGCCCAGAAATCTATGGTTTATTTAAACCAACTTTCCAGAACGGTATCTGGGTCTGATGTAAAAATTCCAAGAGATGGGGAGACCACCGTTTCCCTTTGATGGTCCATCCAGTGATTCAACTAGACCAAAAAATCTTTTAATATCCTGTATTTTCTGTCCATTTCTGGAGGGACAATGAGAATCTGTAGCAACACAAAACCATTCTGTTCCTGGTGCCTGATTTACCTTGTTCAGAATTAGCACGTGGATCTCTGAAGATTCTTACCAAGTAGGCATGTCATCAAGGGTTTTTATAATCTGAACAGAATAAGCTCTTTCACTACATGCTTTTCTCTAGTGCCTGTGCTACTGGGATGGCTTTTTTCCATGTCTCTGGGTTTTTAACATCCTTTTGGTTTAGAATGTGGGCACGGACACACATACATTTTTATATCTCTGTTTTTCAGTGTCCTTTAAAGTAAAATCACCTTAATTGCTTCATGGAGATACTATTTTACTGTGTATACACCAAAAGATCGTGTTTTTCCACAGTGTGATGCTTGTACTGAAGTCCCAAATCTCTTTCAGAGTCAGTGCTTTTCAGAAGGCGGTTGCCCTTTCTGTCAGCGTAGCCTGTGTTTGCTGCTGTTAGACTGTTGTGGGAGTTTTGCATTTGGTTTTATTAAAATACACTTGATTTGAATAGGCCTAGCTACCAAGTGGCCCAGAAAATTGTTTCATCATCATTATTTACTTTTTCTTTGTTCATGGTCATTACTAGCCGTGTCTACCTGATTCCGAGTAACTGAAGGATACATTGAGTAAGAGTATGCCTAGTAGTGCTCCCTGGGCAACCTTGCTAGTATTCTAGTATCGCTTGGTGGCAACTGCCTCTTGGAACATGAGGGATTTGGTGTCGTCTTTAACTGTCAGCCCATTCTGGAGCCACTTAAGTTTTTTCTTGAAGGAGAGTAGTGATTTTTTTTTTTTTTTAATCAGCCTGACAAATCTCTGTACAACATTTGTCCCTAATCTCATCACAGAAGAAAATCAGATTTGTTTGGCAAGACCTATTCTACACAAAAACATGTTGATTGGGAGCAATTATATTCTTTCAGTAAAATCTATATTAATTGAATCCAATGTTTTCACTTATTTGGCCCAGTTTTAATCCCACTAGTGCTTTTTTTTAATATTGACACATTATTAGTGCTCTTCCAGTCTTTGGGAATGTCCTAGTATTTTAAGATTGATGAACAGGGGTCTTCTCTAACAATCCTGTGACACCTAAAGTGAAAATTGTCTGAATCTATAAATGTAAAACTTACTCCTCCTTGATTTCTAATAAACTGAAAAGTGCTTATTAAACTTATAAACTGTAACTATGTCACCCTGTTTGTTCCAAAGACAGACCAACTTATATACTGAACACTTCTGGGGGTTTTTTACATTACAGTTTATGGTATAGGTATTCCAAACTTGGAATGGGCTTACACATTCACTGTTCCTCTCGTAACAAGAATATTCCAGTTTTTAAGTACTTTATATATTTGTTCAAGTGTTTCTGTGCATGTAGATTCTGGTTGTTTTTTCCCATGTGGAATTCAATCTATTTATTATCACTTCTCTTAAGTAATTATCAATCTCCAGTACAGTGATTAACATCTATTTTAGTTATGAGATTTTTTTTACCCAATGCTCATAAATAATATATGGGCTTTGACAGTGCATCATACTAGTTTATAATTGTCCTCACAAGACTCCTGGAATATGTGTCCTAAAGTGAAGTCCCCTATAGCATCATTATTTTCCTTTCCGAAGATTACAGATATATGCTGAGGAAAAACTCATCCCGTGCCCTAGTTAATTTGCTGACCAACAAGCCTTTCTTAAGTTGTGTTAGTGACCGCTATGTATTCAGGAGCTGTGGTCCTGTGTTACCAGAGATCACTCTGAAAGGAATAATGGGAGGGAGGGGGGGGCATTGAGGTATCCTGTTCCCTTATTGCTTCCCTTATCCTTCCTGTTAATCAGAGATTTTAACATGCCTGTTGTCCACCAAGTTTCAGTAATGCTGGTTATATAGAATTTATTCCCATCGATGGGAGTTTCCTGTTGCTGCTTACCCAGATTCCTAGGATCAACACATAAACAATTGAAGAAATTCTTTTCATTATATTCTTTGCCACGTTGGTTCAACTTGCTTGTTAGGTGCTGAATTTGAGCATGTACCTCATTTGCCTTCCAAATAACCTCCCCTTGTGTTGCTGATTTAATATCCTGGCTGCTCCAGCTAGTTTCCAACTGAGAAGATTAGCCTCCTACTTGTGTGGTGTAGCCCATCCTGTTCATACAGTCCCTTCTTTCACTGATGTACTGTTTCACGGATCAAAATCTGCTTCTTTTCAGTCATGGATGACAGGCAGAAAATGCTGAAAAAAACTTCTTCACTTGTGATAACTGTGGGATAGCCACTTACATTTTAATTTTATTGTTTTCAGTGCGGTTGATTCCTTCAGTAATTCCATCTGAGGTGGAGGCGTTATGTAGCATTTATGTCCTGTCTCCCATTGACTTGAGTTGCAGCTGTGAGTGCACAGTGCTGCTGCAGATTAGACGTGAGGGATTTATCTTGCACAGTCAACGTACTATGAATCCCTCTGAAAACTTTCAGTGAGTTCATGCTAAGGTGCCTTGACCAATGGTGACTGCTGAGCAGCATTCAGTTCTGTCAAATGTGATGTGTATTTGCTCTCTTACTGTGGTTCCATTCCACTGGCTGCAACAAAAGACATGGGAATAAGCAGGTAACAGGCTCTTTCACTGGGCAGGGATGATTCAGGCCCAGGTATAAGTCCACCCCATCCAGCAAGCAGAAGGAGGTCAGGAAAAAAATTGATTATGCAATTAAAAGTAGCTCCATGATGCACGTGTACTGGTAACCTTACATCTGGCATCTCCTAATAACTCTGCACTTGACTTCATGACCTTATGAATGTCCCCAGCTTTAGCTGCTGCTTGTTGGGGCTCCATTTATAGTCAATACAAAGAGGAGCATGTCACCACAGGGTAGTTCTTCCCTAAAGATAAATGCAGAAGATAGGTGAAATGTTCTCTGGAGATGCCTGCTTCACTGAAATTGTAGGTGGCTGAAGGTGGCGGAGGTAAATGACAGCATTTCTCGCTGTGCAATGTTTGTGTGTATAACTATACGCATGTTTTTACGAAGAGGTGCGCTCACAGATGGGTTTGGGGGTGTATGGCCCTGTATACCCATACATATACAGCGTTAACATGTAGCTGTACATAATACTGTGTCTCTCCTCTACTTACAGTACTTCAAAATAAATCTTATATCAAGCTCGGATGTGTTAAAGTTGCATTTCTGAATCGAGCTACTGAATGTGGACCAGGTCTTAATTTGGTTTGTTAGTCACTGATGAGAGCTCGTAGTCCCATCCCCCAGTTTATCGCAATAAAAATGTTATACATATAGCAAAGATTCAGAGGTGACTGGTTGGTAGAGAGCAGCTCCTTCCACTTTGAATGAGCAGAGAATTTCAGGACATGGTGTATTTAATGGGCTTCTGTCAACCGCTTCATAATGCATTGAACAGCGAGAGGTCGTCTGACTTTTGCCCTTCGTTGTTTATAATGGAACAGGGTAAAGATGTGATCCCTGGAAATTCAGGGGTATGTGTTTTCTTTTTCCTAAACCAGTTGCTAAGGATATCTACTTTTTTAAGACAAGTTTAGGAGATTAGGCTGACCTTGAGACAGGTCCCCTGGCATTGTCCTTCCCTTTCTAGTGTGTGAAAATGTAAGTGTAAAGCCATTACTTGCCTTCTTAACAAAATGTTCTTCGTAAAATTAAATTCTTAAAATGCTGTTGACACAGATTTTTCTAGCCGATATTCTTTATTTAATCTTTGTTCCCTAGTAGCGTTACTTATTTTCTTTTCCTGTGGAATAATAACTGCAAAATGTGTATGTTACAATTAAGCTGCAGGAAGGGTTATGAATGGTTAGTTTAAATTACTGCATTTTTTTACAAACTTTCGGAAAGTCCTATTTTTTAAACTAATTTTTTGGTTCAGTGCTGTAATAACGAAATAACAAGATGCTCTTATTATGAAATATACTTTGAATTTGTCAATCAATATTTACTTACTGTGGGTTTTTTTGCTGAGCTGTGAGGTTTATTGTAGATACCAGCAGTTAGTTTCAGGGTTTGTAGCAACAAATTTCATGCAAAATGCTAAATTACAATAAGGATGATGGCGTTTGAAGCTGTTAGGAAGCAATGATGCCTGACCATAGTTCTCCAGAATATAATACAAGGAGGGCTACAAAAAAATTCTTAATATATCTGTGAAATAATTTTTTTTTTTTAGAGGGTAGGGCAAGCAAAAGGGTTAGCCAGTAACTCAAAGAACTGAGTTTTTCAGCCTAGGGTTGAAAAACCGTTGCTCATTATGGACCCTGAGCTAGCGGTTTACCTAGGAGAGAGAGAAATTTTGTTCTATATAAAAGGGTTTATTTTCAGAGAAACTGGCAATTCAACTGCTGTCTGGTTGATGTAAGAATTAAGACCTTTGGTGGAAGGTTATATATCACCTAGATGCTGGGTAAAGTTCTCAGACTTTTTCAGAATACCACAGTGCAGTAAATTAAAAAGAAATCTAAGTTTTAGAATATGTTGTGTTTTAAATTTGTGTCATGCCGTGAAGCCTCAGCAGACAGCCTGACTATTCAATAATGCTC
This sequence comes from Bucorvus abyssinicus, assembly GCA_009769605.1. Classification (NCBI taxonomy): domain Eukaryota; kingdom Metazoa; phylum Chordata; class Aves; order Bucerotiformes; family Bucorvidae; genus Bucorvus; species Bucorvus abyssinicus. The sequence goes on from CM020042.1 coordinate 12,737,666, forward strand.
CTTTGACTGGAGAAGTATCATTTTTTTGAAGCCTGAAAATTTAGTTAATCTTAGTAGGAAATAAGAAGTTCATTAATTCTTGTCAACGGTGACAGCTTGTTAGTGACTAGACCAGCGAGAAACCCCTGGCCCCTCTGACCTTCCTGGGACAACTGCTGGCTTCAGTGGGAGCAGCGTTGGATGCTGTGTAATTAAGTCCAGGGAACTGTAAATATTGCTATGATGTAATTTTGACAGTCACGGTTCATCTTTAATTATTAAGTTATCACTAACTCTGCGCTAGAAGATTTTATGTGGTGTTTTGAAAAGCCGTGGCCTATTGATGGCATCGCCATTGGGCTGCTGTTAACGTGTCCCTGAGAGCTGCTATGAACTAGGACTTTCTGGCCCCTCAAGAGGTGCTGCTAAGCTGGATTTCCAGCTTTGAGAAGTGGTGGGACTTCAGTCTATCGTTGCAAATCATGAACCAAGACTGACCACCAACTTCCCTGAAAAACATCATCTTTGGGGGCTGAACTTGCAAATTCCTTAATTTTGTGGGTACATTCTTTTGGAGTATTTTATTTTAGTGTGTGAGTTCATTTTATTAACTCTGATACTTAAATTTAGGGAATATCTTTTGTAGAAAACAATTACATCTTACCAGCTGCCGGGATTCTGGGCAAAGCAATATGGATATAAATGAAACCGTGATAATTTCTAGCTTTTAACAGAAAAATCAGAATTCTGTATTCTGGAATACAGAAAAAACATGATTTGAGGAAACAAATCATGATTTCTTAATATTTAACTTCAGCTTGGAGTCTCAAAAGTTTTTTTCCTGCTGCCTTGACCTCTGGCAGCGGTAGTGGTGAGTATTAAGATCGCAGTCCGTTTCACCCGAGGCTGTTGATAATTTAGTCATCCGAAACAGCTTCTTCTAAACAGTGTCTCTAGGATGTAGTTCCTCCGAGGGGAGTAGCCGTTTGTTAGGTTATGGAAATCGAGCGGCTCACTCATGACCATCGCACCGCGAACTCCTGCCTGTACCTGCAGATGCAGGAACCGCGCGGCGCTTTGCCTGCGCGCAGCAAGCACGAGGAGCCGCCGTCGTCCCTGCGTTGGCTTGAGTTTCTTAGGGGTGTTGAAGGGAAGGCGATTCAAATCAGCAGGTGATTTGTTTGTCAAATTTTGCAAATCAGGCTGCAGAAAATGGCGTTTTACAAGCCCCATTCAGCGGTCCGAGAGATCAAACTCGCTTCGGTTCTCCATATAAGGTTCACACCAGCTCTTTCAGTCTTACTTTTGATTGATTGCTTACCAGCAGAAGTTTATACTGAAGTCTTTCCTTTGTCCTCTCTATCCCTCGCTCACCTTTTCATTCTTTCCATGTCAATTATTAACACCGTGACGTTGCCTGTTGCTGCAGTAACTTTGTTTCGGTGCAGCTGTTGCCAGGTGAATTTTCTTGAGTGCTTGATGGTCACATTTACAAAGATTTTATGAGATATCGGGAAAGTTTTGTTTCGGGCGGCAGTCTTTGACTTTTCCTTCTCGGGGAACCGGCCTGTGCTGTCTCCAGGTGTTTCATTGGAAAGCGAAGTGCAAAGGGAAGCACGCCGTGTGTTTGTTCCAGCTTGCGTACAGCAGGTTTCGTTAGCAAGGTGGATACCGAGACACTGAAATACATTGGATTAAATTCACTGGGACGGATTTGCTGCGGCCCTGGGTCAGCAGAGGCTCACGAGGGGCTCAGCAGACAGAATGTGTCTGATCCATGCGTGGATTCAGATCATCTTGGGTCTGTTTTTCGGCTGGGAAGGGTTGCTGTGATTAGATGGTGAGTCCGGGGAAGCTGTGTGTTACCGGACTGTGACTGTTGCAAGACAGGAGACCAAAGTCCAGGTGCTTTCAGCTCTCTGACATCATGCCAGTGGCCACGCAGTACACACCCTGGGTGCTTTTCTGCCCTGAGGGTAGGGGCTGGTGGTTAATTCTGCGGAGATACCCTTCCATTTGTGCCCACAGGCTTGAACTGGTCACCCCCGCTGCAGGATTCAGGCAGCTGGGAGGCCCTTGCTGCATACACACAGTTCAGAAGTTTCCAAGAGTATGTCTTGGCTGAGGTGAAACAATGTTCACCGTCATTTTCTTCAAGGCTTCAAGTTCCTGCATGCTTTGTGGTGGTTTCTGCCATGGAAACCCATGCAGAACACCAGCTCTGGACAATTTCCTGATGTATATCCTGAAATCAGTTCATACCTCTCCACGTTGGATACAGACCTTTCTTCAGATCTCTTCTGAAGGCAGAGGAGCCCTGTACTGTCCTTTGCTCACATTAGCTCCTCATTGGCACAGTCTAAATGTTAACTTTCTGTTGGTAGACCAAAGCAGAGTGAGACCAAAACTAAGCCACTCTCCCCAACTCCCCCCTACTCCCCCCCTCAAGTCATTCATGGGTGACAAACAAAAGGCAAAGAGCCAAGTGTTGCCTTCCAGGGGAAAACCCAGTGTAACGGCCTGAAAACGCTGCTGGGGTGGAGAGAAGCAGCTGGAGAAATAAGGAAAGCATGAAAAGCGAATGAAAATCAAATGAGAAGCCATTGCTTAAAACCATTTCTTCTCCTTCCCTTTTCCCCTCTCTTTTAGCGTTCTTCCAAGAGTAGAAAACTGACAACAAGGTTCAGATTCTCTGTTTCTTTTCTAGCGTGCTGTGATTCCACTTAATAGATGTGAGGATGTGTGTACAAGGGTCCTTGTGAATTTTCTTCCTGTCATAACATGGGGGTTTTTTTAATCTGAAATGGCAACAGAGAAGTTCATTGGTTTACTTTATTTTGAGGTGAAAAAAAAAATGTAACCTGCAGTGCATCTTTCTTAAAACATAGCTGCCCAGGGAGCATGATACCTTTTCAGCTGTCCCTGCTGAAACTTTGTGGCCAGTTGATTTCTTTACATGTCTCATAAAATGCTGGTGGCTCCTGTTAATTGCCCTAGTGCCTACTGATGAGCCCAGATCTGATTGTCAAGCTTCCCTACTTAAAGCTCAGAGAACAAGCTGCTTATGATGACCCAACAGAGACATAAGGGAGGTCTATGAAAGGGAGAGTATTCAACCAGCCTTAATCCTTGTTTTCAGCAAGGCAGTGTCTTTAAGTGCAGGCTAATTAGTGAATAGACATGGTTGTAGATTCTTGTAGACACGTCTTTTGTTGGCTTGAGATGAACTGAGCAGCTAATAGAAATGGTTTAAAATCTCTGCTTTGCTTTTCTTTTAATGCACTTTAATAGGGTACAGAGATGAGAAAATAAAAATCAAAGCAGGAGGAGAAGTAAATTCAAATCATCCCACTACCTCTGTTGATATATTCCATTCAGATATTAGCAGTTATGCTTGGGGAAGTCTGGCCCTGTGCTTCTAAAAGTATTTACAACCTTTGATGTATATCAATACTAGAAAAGCATGGGGTTTTTTTTTCCCTGTTACAGTGATGTCTTATACAAGAATTACTTTACATTTAAATGGTACGTTAAAGTCATCAATCACAAAGTGATTGATCAAGATAAACATGACTAGAATCTGACATTCTAGAGAGATGGTCCCCCTCTTTAATCATTTGTTTGTCATATCTTATTACATATTGTGTCATAAAACTTCCCAACAGATAGGAATAACCATCTGCACAGTCCAAAGAGTCACCTGAATGCAAGGAAAGGCATATGGGGAAACTGAGTTAATGTCGAATGACATCTAGTTATAGTCACCTGCAAGAGAAAACATTCCTTAAAGATGAGCAGGACAGTTGAAATACATAGAGGGTGAAAAAAAAATGTTGTGGTTTTTTTCTGGTTGTATTGCCCCTATTATTTGCATATTGCTTGACCTTGACAGTGCAGACAGGAAGCATATGCAGCAACTTACTGTTCTGTTCGTTTTCTAAACTGAACCGGCAACTCCCCGGTATTGAAGAGCAGTGCCTTGGTTATTGAGGCACAGAACCTTTTTGCTGCCTTTATCACCTGTCCGATCAGTAGGAGGTAATTACTGCAAAGCAGCTGCCTGGTGGCTTTGGAGAGCAGCAACTGTTCTCCTGGCCCAGCTGTTGGCTAATAAGGACAATCAACACATCTGCTTCAACAGCTGGTAATTAACAAAAGCTTTAATTGCTGCAGCTTGTTTAACAACAAACCTACGAAAGAGGGATGGGGAGGAATATTATTGACTCGGTGCTCTGCACTTTCCATGACCAGTTTCTTTTTTCCACTTTGAACACCGCTGCCTTTGTCCAATGCGTTGAATGGCAGGAGAACACAATAAGTAATCCAGAGCTTAAGTTTTTCAGATCTTTGGTGTTTCTTATTGCAACATTTCTTTGCTAAGTTGCAAGATAAAATGGATCAAAAGCGTTTTGTGGGGTTTCGTACAACAGCTGCAATGGGCAGCAGCGTGCCCGAGCAATCCAGCAGCCTCCAAAAGAAAGTAATGGGTTTCCCTGTTTCTGTATGAGTTTAATATCCCTGCACCCCCTCCCAAAGAAGGTGTCACTGTTCTGAAGGTGGTGGTTATCTGAAGAATCTTATTACTGCTGTCAGAGCCTTCACAAAGTTTGTTGCACAGTGTTTTTTCCTGACGTTGGTCAGTTTTTAAAAAAAGTGCCAGGTGGCACCTTGCACTGCACAAATATCTCACCATTTTGTCATTACAGAATTGGAGAGGGTTCTGCACAGATCTTGTCTAAACACCTACACTTATCGCATCAGTCAGCAAACACACAAAGACATTTCTCGTAATTAGACTTATTCTGTGTGTTATCCTTGTGTACAGCAAATGTATAATTAGAATAGTCATCACTAAATAGAGAGAGTGCATGTGTACAAATACAGGGAAATGTTAATCCCACTGAAGTCAACAGTGAACTTCTGTTGGCTTCAACGGGTCAAGATTTTCCTTACAAAACCAAATTTTCTTAAAAGCTGGAGGCAAATTTAGCATTTGTTTTGCTACCTGTGAAAAGAAGGTGTTCAAGTAGTAGTGGCACTGTTGCCTGAAGTAGTATGCAAGTCAGGCGTGTGTTGCAGATTGTGTGAATGGCTGAGCCAATAAAAATTTATAAGAAATAGCATTTAAAGTGGTATTTTGAAGTGGTAAACAGATGATGAAAAAATTGTGATTCTTTGCGAAAAGTTAGTCCAGATCACTTGATTAAGCTTGTCTCACTAACATTTCGGCTGGCAAATGTTTCTGTACACTGAGTTCTTAATCGTCTGCTGGATATGTTGAAAGGTCTATAAGAAACTCTACCCAAGTGCTCGCCGTTGGCAGAATACAGATTGCATAGTTAAAAATATTCTGGCAAGCCAAGTTTAGTTCAAGTGTTCAAGTGAAGAAATGTATTATAGGGGCAGTGAAAAAGTGTAAGATGTGCTTTGAACAAATAAAAACAATAGTGGTGACTAAAATTCTAACTGTAAGACAGTAACTTGGAGAAGTGTTTACTGTCTGGGCTTAACAGGATGTGATTTTTGTACACAACAAGCTTTGGGGATTAAAATGGCTTCTTTTGTCTTGCACTAAAAAGAGGAAATAAATACACCTTCTGCATTAGATTATACTGTGGAAAATTGTTGGAGCATTTGGTAGATGGCAAAAATTACTCTCTTTTCAGTGGGCTATTTTTCTTCCATTCTGCAAGTTGTGATTTTAAAGAAAATACCTGTTGGTAACGTATCCTCTTCTAATTCCCTTTCCTTCCTCTGAAGATTACAAGAATTATCAGATATGCAGCAACCTCCTTTTTTTCCAGTTGAAATGTCGTTGAGTCTGAGTAAGTTGCAACAGAAATTTAGACATGTTCTGCCACTATGCCCTAAAACAGGTGGGAAATGAAAAGAATGCTTTTACCCAAGACAGGTATCTCATAGAATCTGATTGAACAGGCACGCAGTAGAGGGAAATAAGATTACCTCATATAAAATTGAGTAAATAGATTTTTAGCAGAAAGAACCAGAAACTTTCGAGCCCTGAGTGAAGGTAACTCACCTATATCAGCAGATCTCACCCAACAGTATAGTGTCCAGAACAGTCTGTGGAGGTCTTCATCCCCTGCTGATTCAATAGGAGGTGCTGTCCATTGAATCCTCTCCTGTACTTTTTCCATCAGACAGGTGGTTCCTGTAAAGTCTTAAATGTATGTTCTCACAAACACCTCTATTTGCTTTTATTTTAATTATAAATTGTTAGTCTGAGTTCTACTTGGATGGAAAACATTGCAGTAAGATGGTGGAGAAAGCAAGATTTGGGGAGTTGTCCTGGTCAAAATCAGCACCAGCAGTTCAGACTCAGTATGATTGATCTGCTTTACACATCTAGAATTGAACAGATTGAGAGCAAGACTGTTTTAAATTACCGGTTGAGGGTCCTTTCATCATGGCAGACATGATAGTAGCTTCTCCGCAGTCTCAGAAATTCATGGTCGTCCCAGCTGCACAAGCGGCTCAGGGTGGTGAAGCCAGCATCAGGAGCAGGCAAGCAGCTTGGTCATCTTCCCAAAAGTGCTAGACCCAGCTGGAGGAAGAGCCCAAACTGTCTTGCTCCATTGTCTGATGAGAACTTCAGATATGAGAGGAGAAGTACTACTTACAGGCTTGCCAGATACAAAGTTGGTTTGAGATATCTTGGTAGTTAAGGTCCAGACATGCCAGTGTGGGGCATATACTCATGGATTCCTTCTTATTTCTAATTTTTCTGCTAACAGATATGTCTATTCAATAATGCTTTTGTCTTAAGTGTAACAGGTGCTGTTGAACTCAGCACTTTGTTTCTGAGTTTGTGTGTACAAAAATACCAGGTAAATTTGAGTACACCTGCTAGTAGTTCATTTTCCTTAAGGCACAGACCCCAAGGTGAAGTAATCAATATTAACTCAAGCTCTTCCCTGCCTTTCCTTTCACATCCTGGAAGAGTTATGGACCGAAGCAGTCCCACTGAAGTCATTGGGACAATTTTTAGAATACTGTACAGACTCGTGGCTTTTATGGAACATGAGTGGTTTAGTTTTGATTGTGGGATTAGCCACTACTGCCTTCTGCAGAAGCACTGTCTGTCAAGAGGTAACAATCACGCTGTCTCATTGCCTGAAAGGTTGTAATTTGTTTAATTATCGCTTAGCATGAGAGATAAGCTTTGGAGAGTAAATTCTTAACTCCTTTTTTGCTCAAGTTACTGCCTCGTGTGCTTTTTTTCTGCCACTTTTTTTAAGCATGAATGATTTCAGTGTACGTATTTTCTTACGGAAAAGAGACGAAATATTTCACAGTGTCTCAGCTGGACGAAGTGTCGCAGTTGGACTAGTGTCATGCTGGAATGAGGGGTAAGGAACTGTAACGTGTGAATGTCTCATAAGAGAGAAGCCAAAGGGTAACCAAGTCTGAACAGCAGTGGAAGGGCCTGGTCAATGGCTGGTCAACGGTAAAAGCCAAGGACTTTACTATAAGGAAGAGCCTGATATTGAGTTGGGTAGTGAAGTAAGGTTAGAGTTGAGTAGTGAAGTTAGAAAGATTTACCTGAGCAAGGAGTACTCCTGCATCCTTGAGGTGGAGCTGTGGGTGCCAGTCCAGAGTGCCTCCCAGCCTACTGGGAGTGAGAGAAGGAAACTGTCAGTCAAACTCATATAAGTCAGGTTTATTGATCTCAGTCAAGTTTATTAAGCCCTCACTAGTTGACAAGACCAATTATCTGTACCTACTCTAGTAACTACAGTAGGATCAGAGCATGGGCTTGCACAGTGGCATGCAATCATCTATGCTTTTTGTTAGAAAACTGCCCGGTCACCCCGCTTCCAATCCTCCAGACAACGCCTTTGAACAAGATCCTGTACCAGGGCCTATTCCCCTTTGACAATCTGGTGTCAGCAGCCCTTCCTTTTAAGTGCAGACAGAAGAGACCTTTTGACGTGGTAGCCCAAGGCAGGTCATGACAATAGATCTCAAGGCTGGAGCATGGTTTCTAGCTGGTTCTTTTGGCAATAGGGAGGTGACTGCTGTGGTCAGCCTGGGGTCTGTTAGAGCCTGAAAATGTACCAGGCGGAGAGCCCCGAAAGTACACACAGTTTCTGGCTGCAGCTCAGATAAAACATGTCTGGCTGTAATGCGAACTTTCTTCTGTTCTCCTGCCAGTTCAGTTCCGCCCCAAACTGGATAGGACACTTTTGGGACTGAGGGGAACATTGGTTTTATTGAATAGGGTCTTTGTTACCGCAGAGCTTCTGAGACAACATTACAACACCACCTTTTGGATCCTGTGCTGACGACTTGATGTTTGTGGCAGATCCTGACTTGATATTGTAAGTGGCCAAAGTCATTTGCATGGACAACGGATTTGTCATGAGTGCTGACATTTGAAGCTTTCCCAGAGTGATTTGCCAGTAGGTCTCAGACACCACCTAGAAGGCTTCTTCAGCTCTAGGTCTACACAGTCATTTCCTTCTTAATTTCCTCCAAGGAGATTGCCAGTAAAGATTGTTATAGTGTGATAGTCTTCATGGTGCATGTGAAGCAAGTCAGGTCACACAGCTGCAGGAAATGCGCCTGTTATTAAAGTAGATCAGAGAGTGGTTTTCTTCTTTGTTTTAAACTTCTGTTTGATAACCTGCTCTGCCTTGGAAGGGATGTGTCTGTTTTCTAGTCCAGTTACCTATGCAGTTGTGAAGAGCCACAAAAGGTGTTGTGAGATAAACAGTATACACCATGCCCAAAACAGTGTGCTTTATTTTCTTTTCAAATATGGTAAGTTTTTCTGTCTTGCTGATGTCTTTCATCTGTCTTGCATTTTTCCAACTGATTTTTAGATCAGAAACAAAGTGTGTGATGCCATCAAGGACAAACCTGAAATACCGAACATGGAGAAATGTGTCCTTTCCACATGCCCACTGCTGTAAGCAGTCTTTAGTCTGAGAAGTAAAGGAATTAACTTACTCTGGGTATTTTCATATAGATCCTAAAGCTATAGCTACTATGCAAAATAACTGTTGCAAATGGCTTTTTGTTTCTCTATTACAACACAGTCTTCTTGATTGTTGTCTTTCAATTTTCTTTTCTCGGTGTGTGTCATGGTTTAGTAGCAAGACAAGTATCTACCTATCCGTATATGGACACCTAACTACTTGCTATTTTAAAGTTCGTCCAGCTTGTGCTCTTAATAAAATCCCTCCTACTTAAAGGTCAGCGTCTCTGCACATGACATTGTTTAAGTGCAAAGCCCGATCCAGCTATGAATGTGTATTTTGGAGCTGTCATCCTTGAAGTTTTCAGGAGTCTTTTTGTTGTGGCTAAGGTTATATCTTGCCTGAAGTAAGCTTTGCGGGATCTGTAGGTAGTTATCCACAGAGGAGCTGTGTAGGGTGGTATCTCTGCGGTTTTTAGCTGTGTACTCAAACAGTAAATGAGAACTTGACTCTGGGAAGTCAATTATAGTTTGGGGTCAACCTCACAGGGGCAGAATTCCAAATTAATCTTCCTCAGTCCATGAATCATTCTTTACAATAAAATGGTTCCAGGTATCAGTCTCACATACTCATCATGTGCCTTGGATTGTCCTTTGAATAGCTCATTTCTCCTGCAATTTTGAAGTACTCTATTTAAATATGACATATTCCAAGCATACCTGCTTGGAAGAAGTATCAGATATTACAAAATAATACTGCAGATGATGAAGAAATTTCATAACAACATCGTATCTAAAGTTAGATGAGGAATACTACTGGTGCAGCACACTTCCCAGTGTGATATACCATGCAGCGCAAAAATGAGATGTTCACATCTTGGGCGTAATGGTTCAATTGCGTTGCTTTAAAATAAATAGTAGATATTAAGTTTGCCCTTATTATAATAAAAAGAAGCAGATATGTACTTAGTCTGGGCACAAATGCTACTGGAACCTGTCATTGCCTTTGACAGAGCAATAAAAACCTTTTTGGTGATTGATTTATTTCTTGGTTGCACAATCTGCGTATTTGTGGCCTGTTGCTGTTATCTCGGTCATAACAGGGCCTCAAAGGGATGAATGACCATACAAGCAATATTCATACGGCATGGTCATGTGTTCTTACTGGGGAATTTGTTGTTGGGATGAAGGCAAGTCTAGACCTCAGATAGTGGCATCATTTAGAAGCCTTCTGGAAAGCTCCCTAAAATATTAAATCAGGGAGAGCATAAAGATGGAGTTGGGGAAGGTGGCATTAGGTGGACTTGCAGCACAATACTTCTTGAAAATGAAATGAAAATTTTGCTTTTGTAATAAAAGTGAGGTTATGGGGTTACCATTTTTAATTCCAGTAAGAGAAAACACTAAGACATTCTTTGTAAAGTAACTGAAAAAATGCACCTATACATGCTAAAAAGCCAGTGTTGATGCATTTTTCCAACTCCCTGATCCAAGGTGGGCACCTTCAAACATCTCGATGGCTGGACTGTGGAGTTAGTCTCCTTTCCCACGATGCATTGTCTGTCTGAATCTGCTTTTCACATACTTAGCAATTTAATAAAAATATATTTGTGCCCGTCACTGAAAGAGGATGTAGACCAGTGGAAGTCACCAGAAACATAGGTAATTCACATGATTTTAGAGCAAGGAAGTTAACATGAGAGACTGGGACTCAACAACAGGTTTCTGCATCCAAAACAAATAACCTAGTCAGGTGGCTGGGGAGGAGCTCTCTCTTCTGTCAGAAATTCTGCCTGACGTTCCTCAAATATTTCCATCTAAACCAATGCATTTCCACAGGGCATTATTGTTCCAGTGAAACAATGCTGTTTATTAAAAAAAAGTTTCATTAACTGATACTTATTCTGACCAACATTAGTATTAGATTGCAGGGTAAAATCTTACTATGGTTAATTGTTTGATCCTGATGCAAACTTATAAAGGTCATGTTTGCTGTTGAGATCCCATTCTGTTGTGCCTGGAGGGAATGTCAACCCGGGCGTGGTTGTGGTGGTATGTTGGATAAAGGTGTATCTTAAAGGCTGTACAAGTTCCCACCACCACCGCTGTCACCCTGAAACTCACACACGCACAACCCTCAGCTCGTTCTTCAGGGTAGTTTTTCTAGCTGTACCAATCCTCCACAGCAGTGCAGATCCATCAAGGATCAGTAATGCAGTTGCTTGATTTACTCTTAAGTTGAGAGGTTTAGAAAAAACTGTTTCTATGAGAAAATTATCTGTTGAGAAACAACTTTTCATGAATTTCTAATTATTTCGGTTAGAATTTCAAACTTTTCCAACTTAAGTTTGTCTGCCAGAAGAGTAATGTAGCAAATATTTGAAACTACACTTCAAACTTCAAGAATTCAACATGAATTTTTAATTTTACACTATAAATTTGGATTTATTATTGTTAATTATGTATTTCATGGTGTCAGTAATTTATAACATCTACTATAGTACAGTTCTAACTTTCACTTTTCATTTTTAAAATTGTTGAGGTCAGCTGATGCTTAAATGCAAGTTGAAAGGTTTTATCTAATTTTCTAGGTCAATGTGTCCCCTGTTTGTATTGTAATGAAACAGTTTTGACATGATAGCGCTGTGATTTAAAAAACAAGAGGATCACTTAGTGCGTTATTGGAGTGCTGGGCATTTTCAGTCCATGTTAGCTGGAGTCTTTCTTGACCCTGAAAACCTCTGATCCCTAATTAATAAAACAAGTGCTCATATTCTTTTCTAGATCAAAGCGTCACCTGCTTCTGTTGTTGGTGGAACAGTTTCATATGTTGACACTTTGATACAGAAAATAAGATGAGCTGTTGTAATCTGCGCTAAGTACCAGCTGCTAATGTAAAAACAACAGAATGGTTAGAAGCTGGATACCGTAATGTGTCACAGCGTGACCTGCTCTGTCATGCCATAGGTACTTCTTGTATTGACATGGTGCGTAAAATGTAGAAGCGTGAAAAATAGTTTAAGATAAAAGTATTTCTTCCATGGTTTTAAAACATTTTTTGCAGACTTCTTTCCTTGCTTGTTCATTCTGATTCGGAATGAAGGAAACCTTTGTTCCTCCTCCCAGTTTACTGCTGCCCTGTGAATACTCCTGACCTCTTACTGTCCAGCTAGCCTAATACGAGCAGAAACATGCTTCTGTCCTGCGAAAAATGGGGACAGTTCTCAGTTGTCCATTTGTGGGCAGATTCCATTTCAGACTCCAGATAATGTAGGACCAAAGGAGCAGAAAGGGATCTTACTGCCATCTTTCCCTGTTATACAGCTCTACCAAGTGTAAATGATGGCAGGCCCTTTGAGACTCTTCAGACTTCTCACCCAGCTGCCTTCTAATCCGTAGGGATATCTTGGGTCAGTAGAAAGCAAGCTGGTGGTGGTGGTTACTGAGTTCAGGAGTAGTTGCGTGTTAATGGGTATCTTAGCCAAGCTGGAGGAAAATGCTTTGGGTGGGAAGAGTGTTGGCTCTGAGTTAATTATAATCTCAATAAGAATAAGTCTTGTACAAGAAGAGTACTTATTAAGCAAGAAAATTGTGTCTTAGAAAACAGGAGATACAGAGACGAATGCAAATTGCCAGAGGTTAAGCTATGTTGGCCCTTGGAAAGGAAATTAAAATAAACAATGGTGTAACAACTGTGATGAGAACAAGGAAAGAGGAAATGTGCCACTGCTCTGAGATGGCCTGGAGATCACGGATAATCCGGATTAGGTCTGAAAGTGTGTGATTTTTATTTTTTTTCTCTCAGCTTTGGGCAATGATGATGTCACCTATAAGGACTGGGGTTGAGAGAAGTGAATGTATGGAGATGGGGTACATCATAGCTGTTCAACAGATCATCGTGCTCAGATTGGGATAATGGATGGTTTCCATCCCTAATTCTGAAAGAGCTGGTGCCCAGCATTGCAGCAATGAGGGTAAAGTTCTTTACTAAATCCTCTTAGGCTGTGTATGGTATAATATGATGGGAAATTATCAGAGGTGGCATCTATATTTAGAAGGGCAAAAAAGGTAATTTTGATAATTGTAGACCGGTTAGTCTTTATTGTGAGACTTCAGAGTAAATTTGGGAGGAAAATGTTTTTGAAAGATGGATCCGTCAACAGCAAATTGAAGTACAACTTTCACCCAAATAAGATCATGCAAGAATTCTTCTTTGGTATGATAACTGGTTATTTAGACAAGGAGACTTGTTAAATGTGAGCTGACACACAAGCTTATATGTGGTGCCATATGGAAAATTATTAATTACAGTGGAGAATGCGTAGATTGTTATTTTGCAAGCAGGCACAAGCTTAATGTGGGAAATGCTGCTCGCTGTTCGCTGGGTTCACCTAGCATCTCTTGTTTGGAAGGATGGGCACGTTGAGCTCATGTCTGTCTGCAAAATGTCATGTACCCATGAAGGAGATGAGGGATTAGTCAAAAGCAATAAGGAACTAGTTATCAGGAAGGCAACAGCAAACAGCTTTGAAAGGAGAAATGTTAAGGTCCAAGGATTTCACTAGTGGAATTTCTCTCCAGTTTCTCACCAATTGGTGCTGAACCAGTTTTATTTAATGCTGTCATGGAGAACCTTTGGCACGAAGAGCAACAGCGTGCTGATGAAATTGCTTGATGACGCAGAGCTGAGAGATGTTACTAATACAACATGGAGATATTATTGATGGAGTCCAAGCTGCCTTGCAGAAAGATTGGAATGGCCTCAAGAACTGGAAAAATAAAAGCGGTGGAGTGGAATTCAATGGTTCCAAGCATAAAGTATCATTATTTCTGGATGAATAAGAATTTCTACCATTAGCTGGGCAATACCGGTGGGCAGGAGAACAGACAGGTACCAGAGGGTGACTGTGAGCAAAAGAGATGCAGGAGTGTTATCAGGGAAGATGTGTCTGCTGGAGTTAGGGTGTACTGCTTGCAGAGTACGGATGAGCAATGGGTTTGAGTTGATCAGGGGCATGGAGATGGAACAGAAAAGGTTGTTTAGCCTATGTAAGGAAGGAAAAATGTGTGTTGGCTAGAAATATGTATAGGTAGAGATACGTATGCTCTCTATAAATCCATGAGGGAAAAAATCGGTAAAAAGATAAAGCACTGAAACTTTACTACTCAAGTTCATTGAATGTTGTTTTCCTTCTGTTGGATGTTGAAAAAAAATTATAAAAGCCATCTGTCACCCACAGGGAACCTGGCAGCGTAGGATGCTGTATGTTCTTACCTCTTTCAATTTCGATTAGAGTGCTTGTGTTCACCCTGGAGGACTTAGGAAAAGATAAAAAGTAGTTTTACCCTCTCTTTTCCTTTGCTTAAGTCTGGTATTTTTCCAGCCTTCGGGTTAAGAAAACATGTAGTGTTGCTCATGTAAATACTTTGAAACAAAAGCAACAGCAAAAGGATCAGTAAGGAGATTTTTTTTTTTTTTTTAGTCATGATCTGGCTATTTTAAGTTTGATAGGTAGCAATTAGCTTTTAGATAATTAGAAAACTTAAGTTTTCAACAAGTAAATGTTTGCTAAAATGCAAAATGGGAGAAATGTAGAAACAAGAATTCTCTTTTGCAGGTACGTGGGGTGGGGGACAGAGAAGAGGGAAGGATCTATCCACATTAAGCCAAATACGAAAGCGTAGGAACTTGTAGGCAAAACGAACCTGTGTTTAACCCTTTCAGAGGACTGAGTGATGGGTTTGTATTCATCAGGAGAATGGAGAGGTTACAGAAAAGGTTGTTTAGCCTATATAACGAAGGAAAAATTTATGGTCTCTATAAATACAACCTCTCAGGTTATAAATAACCTTTCAGGGTTAAACAGGAACTTCGCTGAGGGTGACCCCTATGCCAAAGTGGTAACCAACCACTCCTCTGAATTGACCTTTTTAGGAAAAACCTCTGCCAGAGGAACCTGAATGTCCTTCTTTACCTTCCAAAACAACTGCATCAAAACTGATCCATTTCTGTAAAGAGTTCTGATTTTCACAGCTTGTCGTTTTCCAAAAGAATAATATTTTGTTAAAAAGCTCCCAAGCAGCTATTGTTATTGCTAGAAGTGAGCTCATGGAGGGTTTTTGCCATGTGCACTATGGATGGATTTCAATATACATCATAGGAGTCTTCCAAATGTTTTATAGTAGTGCAGCCATCATGACTTTAGGTAACAATTTCACTTTGTGATGGGCACTATTTTGCTTTCCTCCTCCTAGCAAAGACAACTCTCTTCTGGGGGCATATTTCAGCCAGTTATTTGTGTTTACCACTCCCCAGGCTTGTGAATGATGAGTCGTCTTGTCACCTAGCTGCATGCTGTGCGCAAAAACTCCTGTGCTGAATTTCTGTCGATCTCATGCAGCTCCCTAGTATCAACCCCACTCTGTGCTCCCTGTAGCTGTGGGGTTTTTTTAAATTCAAAGCACCTGATTCTGCTGTTTATTTTTATTGGTGCAAACCCAGTCAAACTGGTGCAGTTTTCTCTGCTGAAAAAACTGACGTAAATAAGAGTCTTCAGACTCCAATGCCTTCTGACTTTTGTCCTGAAAAGCAAGTGGAACGTGAGGTGTATTTTTTTTTATGATAGTTCTCCACAGAGACTAGCCGTTAATCTCTCCGTGAGTAGGTGTGTCAGCTGCAAACATTTCCTTCCAGTCTACCATTTCAATCACACTTCACAGTACACTGAAAATTGGCAAGGATGTTAATTATTGGCCTCTAGAACAAACCACCTACTTTGATTCAAGTGTGTTTCCCAGTTTTTAAGAATGTTGTTTCACCTACAGAACAGTATAATTACAGAAAATAGCTTGGTTTGGCTAACATCCGTGCGTTCTGCGAGTTCTGCTTGCAAGGCAGCAAGCAGCACCAGGCAAGAGGCTCACCTGCAGAGGATTTTAACCTCTTGCTGGCAGGAGTTAGGGCTTGCCAGCATCCAGTCCATTGTTTCCAGTATCAGAAGCCCTAAACCACTGTCACTCAAGCTTAAACATTAACACTTTCTGCTTTTAAAGTTGAAGAAATCCTCCATAGAGTAAGAAGGTTTGTTTTTATTCTCCAGGGAGCTTCCTGTTAAAATTTTATGAATGTCTGTTACAGGAGCAATTACAGCGGTAAGTCCTGTACCCGGGCAGTGCAAAGCCCTGGGTGCAACGTGACGCACCGAGCAGCACGGGGCAGAACCTGGTCGTGTAGCTGCATTTGTGCAATGTGGTGTTTGATAAAATTTTCCAGGAGTCACCCATGTATCCAGGACATGATTAATCAGCCAGCAGAATAAATTGCCCATAGATGACGGGGAGTTGACAGTAAACAGTAGAACACCTGCCTTGAAGACTTACAGTCTTAATAGACAAGCAGGAAACAGAAGCAAGTGGGAGCCCTGGTCTAGGAGCGAGATTTTGAGGTGTACAGACAGAGTTGTTCATGGTTATACAGTGAGCTTGGCAAAGCTGGAGGCTGAACTCTGAATTTCCCTTCATGCGTTCGCAGCCCATGTAACAGGTTTTTAATTTAACAGGGAACTTTTCCACCACGCTGTCCTGAAGAGTTGGCAGAATCCACACCGAGCGTTTCTCACACGTGTGCCTTTTGGTTTGGGGCTCTACAATTTGTACAATTAATAATTTACAACATGAATTAAAAACATTGGAAAGGAGCCCAATGCTCAGGCTCGTGTGTCAAAGAATCGCTGTGCAAGCCCGGTCTTATTTGTTGTTACAACAATTAATCATCCGCTGATTTTAAGGTAATTTATATGGTACCTGGGCCCTCAAGGGAGTCCTGCAGTGAAACTGGGCATTTTAAAATTAATGGCGATTAAGCTATAGAGCCATATTAAATGAGTTCTTACGTGAGTATTTATTTCTACCTCTTCTTTAACTGTAAGGCTGTCTATGGGCTGGCTACTGTCCTGACTTACAAGCCACATGCTGCAATTCCCATAATGACTGTGGGTCACAAGCCCTTTGCAGCACGGTGTGAATAAACAACGAGACGGGAGACATCCGGCAGGGTTCACAGGGGGAGAGATGACAGCGATTGCTCAGGGATTCCCTCGTTCCATGATAAACCAGATCCTGGGTGAGAATGCACCCCAACCCCAGAGCAGGGCTCAGCAGCGCTTGCTGGCTCATTGCCTGCCACCGCTCAGGGTGCCGGTTATCCAGGAAGAATCCTGCTGGGAACGTCAGCCAGTGGTTCCCGCCATAGGAGCCATGCTTAACAGCCAGAGAGCCACGTGCAGACCAAGAGTCACTCATCAGTAGTTGGGGCTGAGTGCCTTGCTTCACTCTCTGTGTTGGTCAACAATTTTGCACTACGGGAGCATTACATCAGTATGGAGTATATTTGCTGATAAACACTTGGCTGAGCTGAAGAGGTCTAACCATAGCCACAGAAAGTTTACCATATATGTGAGGGAGACGTTCAAAACACGGTTCTGCTGTGGAAAAAAAAACCCTAGAAACAATTACAATGCCAGACCAAGAAAGCATTTTTCATAAGAATTAAATAGGCAATGTTACAGCACAGAACGGTTTTATATATGTAATTACAATAAAGCATGGCTGAAGTGAACACACAAAGGATTGTCGTGTTTTCGGAGCAATGTGGATGTTCTGAATAGGTCGTTTATCGTTTGTTTATCATTTCACAGGCAGAGCTGATAGCCTTGCGACAAGAAAAAGAGGCTGCTCTTCAACGGTGCAAAAAATTAGAAGAAGAAATCCAGGCATTGCGTGTTTATTACAGGTAAATTAATTAATACTAATATAAATCAGTGACTCATAGGGGAAATTTTCTGTACTGCGTCTGACTGTGAGTGAGGAAATGGCCTTATCAAACAGGTATTTGTTGGAAATGTGAATACGTCCATGAATCAAGGCCTGCATTTCTGCTTTACTGCTCACCAACCACCGCTTTGAAATAGAAGTCCTTCTCTCACAGCCTACGTTTTCTATTAGTTTCTCCTAGGGGAAGGGGTAGGTGGCTGGCAGTTGATTCTCATAAAAATGCAAAAGCTGTGTTATAGCAATGCGTTCTCTTAACACCACGAGGACAAAAGAACTGGTTGAATAAGGGCTTGTTTCTTCCCCGTTGTTGGCACATGCCTAACTTAATCAACATAGACTTTTAAAATAATAAAATCCATAATTCTAAAAGACTGTGGTTTTTTAATGCCCCTATAATATATATGTTTTAATATCTATTTTTTAATTCCCTACGTTCTGTAGCAGTATGTAAAGTGGGAGAAATAGCCTTTCTCTCATTAATTTAGGTGGGCTGCCCTGAAGATTTGCATAGATCAGTGGGTTTTAGTCCCTAAGGAAGAGCTCTGTGTGGTCCAATGAAGGAGTTAGGTTGTTTTATGGAGTGATGTTGGGTTACAGCTCTCATTTCATCCTGACCTCCTGTGTGAGAGGGGATACAGAGCTGCCAGCAGGTTAAAGGCAGGAGAACTGGCATCAACACAGCAGAAAATTGTGACTCTGAAGGCTGAATGTCTGTGATGAGGGATGTGGGCTGCAGAGGTAAATAATAAATGTAGTGTGAATATTACGTTCATTGGAAATAAAGAGGACTAGTTAGGTATGACTAAAAAGTATTTGAAGGAGCAGAACTGTGTGTGTTTTCAGTGTTTCAGCATTTACAAGTGAAAAATACTCGGCTTTCTAGAGGTTTTTTGAATTTCCCCTTCTCATTAAGTTTATTAAAACCTTGGAGGGAAGTTTCAAAACCAACTTTTGTTCCTAAATCTCATAGGCATTTATTTAAAGCCTGTTAATAGTGAATAGAAAACCCCAAGCAATTTGTGATTATTGCTTTTAATGAATTTGGTCAGCATTTAGTGTGTGCACAAATTGTGGTATGATTTACCAAGCTAAAAAGAATTTATTATAGTGCCCCTATTACTCAAACAGGTTTTGTAGAATAATTTAAAAACTGCAATGCAGTTTTTGAATTGATATTTCAGAAATTAACAGTTGCTCGTGTTTGTCTCTGCACATTGCAGGAGATTTTTCATTGACTTTTTAGTTACATTTTTGACTTGGCGAACCAAGTTTGCACTAACATACAACATTTAACATGTGTTTTGGGCAGCAGCTGCAGTTTACTCATGTAAAGGCTTTAAATCTCAAAAATGTTGACAATAATGACTTGCAGGAACCACCATCAGAATGTTCCATGATCTTAACTTACAGCCCTTAATTTGAACAGGCAAAATTTCACTGTAAGTTTGATGATGGCATTTGCAAGATTTAACCATAAGGTGTGGAAATGCTCACCTGAATATCCCCTGGGGCAAGAATTATTGCATCACCACTAAGTTATACAAGTTACGTACTAATTCCAAGCATCAAAAGTGAAAGATTTTATCTCCTACCTCGCTGTCCTTAAGGATGGTTTTTTTTAATGCATTCTGAAGTGGACCCACAGGCTCCCAGATTCATTAAGGTTGACAAGGAGGTCACCTCATCCAACCGCCCTGCTCAAGCAGGGCCACCTAGAGCAGTTGCACAACCTGTTCCGTTGTCTCACCACCCTCACAGTGAAGAATTTCTTCCTAATATCTAGTCTAAATCTACCTTCTTTCAGTTTAAAGCCATCATCCCTTGTCCTATCCCTGCTTGCACTTGTAAAAAGTCCCTCCCCAGCTTTCCAGTATGCCCCCTTTACTGGAAGGCTGCGATAAGGTTTTCCCAGAGCCTTCTCTTCTCCAGGCTGACCAACCCCAACTCTCTCAGCCTGTCTTTCTAGGAGAGGTGCTTCAGCCCTCTGATCATCTTCATGGCCCTCCTCTGAACACAATCCAACAGGTCCATGTCCTCCTTATGCTGGGGGCCCCAGCACTGCAGGGTGTGGGTCTCACCAGAGCAAAGTGGCAGAATCCCCTCCCTCAATCTGCTGGCCACGCTGCTTTTCATGCAGCCCAGGGTACAGTTGGCTTTCTGGGCTGCAAGCGCACATTGCCAGGTCGTGTTGAGCTTCTCGTCAACCAACACCCCCAAGTCCTTCTCCTCAGGGCTGCTCTCAATTCATTCTCTGCCCAGCCTATATTTATGCTTGGGATTGCCCCAGTCTGTGTACAGGACCTTGTACTTGGCCTTGCTGAACGCAGTGAGGTTTGCGTGGGCCCACCTCTCAAGCCCTCCAAGATCTCTCTGTATGGTATCCATTCCCTCCAGTGTGTTGACCACTCTACACATCTTGGTGTTGTCAGCAAACTTGCTGAGCGTGCACTCAATCCCACTGTCCCTGTCCCTGACAAAGATGGTAAATAGTGCCAGTCCCAATACCAATCCCTGAGGAACACCACTCATCACTGATCTCCACTCCGACATTGAGACATTCACCACAACTCTGAGTGTGACCAGCCAGCCAGTTCCTTATCCACCAAGTGGTACATCCGTCAAAGCTGTGTCTCTCCAATTTAGAGACAAGGATATCATGCAGGACAGCATTGAATGCTTTGCACAAGCCCAGGTAGATGATGTCAGTTGCTCTTCCCTTATCCACCAAAGCCGTAACCCTGTCAAAGAAAGCGAGTTGGTAAAATAGAAGATAGTTGGTAACGCTTTGAGAAGGAAGTTGGTTGGACTAGATACCTCTCGCTGTCACTTCCAACCTGAATTATTCTACAGTCCTTTGATCTGGTAGCTGCTGCTGTTTGAAGCCATTCAATTTTTTTCTCTCCAGCTGTGATGCAGATGAAGTGAAAAGTGAATCTTAGCTGAAACATGAGTTTTATGGAAGGCCTGAAAGATCCAGAACAAAATTTAAGTGAGGCTTTGGGGAATAAATGATGGAACATTGATTTCCATCTGAATTTTTGATTTTCTGAGAAGAAAACACATCCCAAAACAATTCCAGCCTTCTTTAAAAGGAAATAGAAGTGAAAAGGAGGAAAAAGTAAAGGAGGAAGAATCTAGTTCAGACACAGAAGGGAGAGGAAGTTGGCTCCAAATAAAGTTGGGCAGGTTCCTTGCTTCTCATTGTTCTTCTTGTGTTGTTTCTGTGTCATGTCTCAAAAGGAAAATAGCATTTTCTGGATAGTAACCTAAAAATACATATCAGAAGTGAAAATTTGCATAACAGTTAGGAACAGTATAGAATTTCTAGCTTACTAATTGTTTCACCACAGTACTCTTTAAGCTGGGAATTAATGCAAATCGTAGATCCTCGGTGACTGAAGAAGGTTTTATCCAAATAACCACTTCTGAAGTATGAGGGGGAGCATTAATCCCACTACCTCTTTCTCACATAACTATGTTTGAACATCATCACAAGCTTTTTACTTGCATATTTTTCAGTTATGTGGTCTGTCCACTTTTATAACCAGTTTCTTTCTATTTCAATAACGTTTCAAAAGGGCACTTCTGAAGGTACACCTCTCTCAACCCCATTGCAAAGAAAGATAAGACCGCAAAATAAAAATACAGGACTGTCCTTACTTAAAAGTGTAGTTTTGGGTAGGTTTCGTGTTGGGGACAGATTAAGTGATGCTCAATTCAATAAAATTATTGTTTACTCTCCAGCTGTATAAGACATGTACATCTGTGTTACTTCACACACCTTTGAATGAAGCTGTTGAGGATAAGAATTGGTATGTCCAGCTCTAAGGTAAAATTTAGCTGTGCTTTGAGTAAGTTTAAGTAGTTATTTCAAGGGCAATATAAGAGGCTCCTCTGTGAGTTAGTCAAGCCAAGGCTGATGTTCATGAGGGGAGGAGGAACAGTGAAAACTTTTTGCAAAAAGTCTTTATCCAAAGGTTCTTACAATATGCTGTTGCAATGTGTGAGATGCAGAAATAGCTGAAGGCTGCAAGTCACAATGGGAAGAAACTTACATTTATCTCAGCAAATTTCCTAACGCACAGAAAAAACTTGAAATGGGAAAATGAAATTTAATTTAGAATTAGTTTTTACTCTCCTGAAGTTGAGGTGAAGATTAGCATGGGAGAAAAAGCTCATTTTTCAGTTATGTGATGGTTTTCAATAATGAAAGAGTGGCTTCAGTGAGACCACTTGTACTAGTAAGTACTATGACCTGAAATAAATATTTTTCGAATCAAACTTTCAGTTAATATGGGTGGCTTCTCTGTCAGCACTGCAAACAGTTGTCTTGCTCCCTAACAAGCTGCATCACTTTTATAAGCTATAAACTTTGGAAGAGGTTTAACAAAATTTAAATCTGAAAGTTTCAGTGGTCCTGATACTTCAGTTCAACTGGAATTCATGTTTAAGTGCCACAAGCAAGCGGTCTAAATAACGATTGGTTTTAAGGAGGTCCATGTATTTCTGCCAGAAAGTCTCTTGTAAAATGATGTGGAGATTCACCTTTTTAAAGGCTGAAATTGATAGATGTGAAAAAGAGAGTCAAGAAGGGTTTTTACGATTTCCTCAAACAAAAGACTTACAAGCACAGGGACGCACTCAATTTTCATTTTTATTACAGAACTAATCACCCTATAACAGGAGCCATAGATGAAGAAGGATGCTTTGTGGGGCATTATTTGCAGCCTTGAAAAAAAAAAAAGCTATTTTCTATTCAAGCTCTGCATACAATGGTGCATGTTTAATTTACTTCCATTCTATAGTTCCGTGGCTGATCTTACAGAACATAATACTCAGATGGTACCATTTCAACTGTCCTCTGTGGACTCTGCACGGATATATTCTGGTGTAGTTCCTGCTGTTAGACGCTTCCTCTCATTCCAGTTTTAAGGGCTATTAAAAATTATAAATAACTTCTACCCAACATGTCAATATTCATCCTCTTCTTGTATTTGATGTGCTTCACAGCCACGGCAGTAGCAAATCGGTCACTGCCACTGCAAGGCAGAACAACTGCCAAAACATCCAGCCTCCTGTTCTCTGACTGACCCCTGCCCAAACATTTCAACTGTTTGTTCTGCCATCTCTCAGTCTTTTTGAGAGTTTTCTCTGGTCCAAACCTCTCTCGGGAGAACTTGATGTGTAGCAGCTTCCCAGTCCAGTGGGATGAGTGAGGCTGCAACCACTAGTGCAGGGTGGTGATCTCAGTCCTTCTCTAAAGCCAAGGCAGGATGCCTGGAGCACCTGCCCCTGCAGTTTACCTCAGAGAACTGCTCCTTTCATGGCTGTTTTTTTATCTTGCTTCTTCAGTTATGGCCACTGACTCATTTTCCTGCTCTTTTCATCCTGTCTGCTCACTGCTCTTCTGGCAGTTGCTGTCTTTATTTCAGTATTAGTTGCTTTAAACATACCATGGTGTAATTACAGTCATTAAGGATAATGATATCACTGCAAACCTACTGTTCTTTTTGCAGAACAGTTTGGGGGAGACCAGGGAGAAGACAGCACTTGTGTTTTCTCTGTCCTCATAGCAGTTACTTCTATTTTATCCAAGAGTTTCAGACACCTGACATCAAACATAAATCTTGAGCGAATTAAATTTCCCACTTCCAAGCAGAGGAGAGATTCCCTTTTATACCAAGGAGATGAGGTGCTTGCATTTGTTCTGCGGTGGGAGACAGTGCGATATGTCGTCTTGTGAAGGAACCTAACCCACTGCCATTGGATACAGCCCAACATATAGAAAACGTTGGCTCTGTAAACCATCACTGAGGTTTTTGTTTGTCTTTCATCATTCCAAAAAAACCTCAGGTACTACCCAAACTGTGTTTCTTGCTTTGTTCTCTACATATAAAGTCCCCCTGGTTTCTGTGGGAGATTTGGATGTGCAAGGAATGAAGATTTAGCCCTTGTTTGTGGTTTGTTGTTTGTTATGTTTAAATGTGCAGGCTTTCTTCCTGCTTGGTTATTGAACTGAGTGCTGAAACTAGTCCAAAATGTTTGGGGTTTTATTTTCTTTTAAATGAGATTGGTTACAACCACACCTTCTCTGAGCCACCCATGGAGGCTTCAGTGGATTTTTAGTCAATTTGTGGGGGCGAGGGGAGCCAACACCCTGGCAATTTGCACTGGGATTTAGAATCTGCGAGTTCAAGCTTCTCCTCTGTAATTGAGCCACTTTGCAGTGGGTGCTGCAGCCCTGAAAGAATTGGGATTTTAGGTTGGTGGGTCTTTCTCCATAGTCCCATACGCATTTTCCCACTGATGAGCCCCTCTGTTGTCTTTTTGTCTTCTTATACACTCTTGTTAGTGTTATGGGAGATAAGTCCAGGCTTTGGGGGCTATTTCATGAACTGGATCGGGCAGATGAAGTGGGGAAAGCAGTTCAGTAAGCTGCTCTGCTTTAGTGAAGCAGCTGCATGAAGTTTTACTGGCACCCCTGAGATGGCTGTATTTCAGCATCTTGGTGTGGGTGAGAGGTGGAGGCAGAGCCCTACCTTGTTATCCTTACGTATTTCACACTTAGTTGGATTTACTATCCTCTCCCCCTGCCCCATTCCCAGACTTCTTGTTCTCTAGCCTGGAGTTGGTTGTTGTCTCTCCTTCTGCATTTGCTCTAGTTTCTAGCAATAATAAAGTCAGAGGGGTGGACTTTATAAATCAGTGGATAGGGAACTTTCTTGGGAGTGTAGCAGACCAGACTCACGTCTGCACTCCAATTAATATTGGACCATTTGCACAGAGGTAGAGACTCCACTGTACACCATAGGTGCGTGTTTGGCAGGCAATGAAAAGGCAAAGCAGTATCTGAACCTATTGGGAGACTGGAGGATGTCTTCTTTTTTTTGCTTCCTGATGGAGTATCTTAGCTGTCAGATTTCTGACAGCTTTCTGAGCCTCCTCTGTGTCCCACTCGTTTAGAGACACACACAAAACCTACTTTTGAATGTTTCTCATTTTGCCTTGACATGATTTTGAAAATCTTTCCCATTTCACTGGAAAAAATAAAAATTGTAGCATGGAAAATCAATTTCCTACTCAGCTTTAGTGATTTATAAAAACGTTGAGGGAGGGGACGCACTGAACTGTTAGAGATCCCAGCTGCCTGATGGAACAACAAGCCACCCCACGTCATCCCTACAACCAGCTCGGAGGTGAATGTAGTAGACTCAGATTGTCTTGTGCTGCTGTTGACTCAGGCACGGATTGGTCTGACCTACGTTTAACGAAATCTTTGTGCCTAATGTTTCCAGGGGCTGGCTCTTGGCCTTCAGAGGTGCTTTGCCAATAGGAAACGCTAAGCAGTGGTTCTGAGGAGAAACGTGGGCAGCGTCAATATGGACCAAAGTGCCTGACGCACTCTGTGATGCAGTTTTAATTTGTACCACATACTGTGCTGATTCTGCTACTGCTTCTGTTGCTGCATGTGTTACATCAGCACGCTTTCTCAAGTTTTGAAAATCAGTGGGGCACCAACCGGTCGCTTGTGTCAAGCACATTAAAGCTAGAAGCACTCTGCCACTCCTTACCCTGTATTTCACAGGCTGGTGGGGGCTGGAAGGGACCTCTGGACATCACCCGGTCCAACGCCCCTGCTAGAGCAGGGTCACCCAGAGCAGGTTGCCCAGGATGGCGTCTGGTTGGGTTTGGAATCTCTCTAGAGAAGGAGACTCCACAACCTCTCTGGGCAGCCTGTTTCGTCAGACTTGAACAAACTTCTTCCCTACCAGTTTGCTGTATTTGGGTAACTTGAACTAAAACAACGCTACCCTGTCGGTTTTGCTGTGATGGGCCATGTCAGGTGAGTTTCCACTCTTCTCTAGGAGCAAGGATTTGCTTGACAGAAGGGAATTCCTACCATTGGGTGCTGCTATGGTCTCATGACTCTGTATGCATGTCCCCACTCGCTTTCTGTTAGCAGCTCTCCTTCACCTGGCTGATTCTTTCCCCTTCTCTTTCACCTCTGCTCGCTGCGGTTTGCTGTTATGACTTCCTTGGTTTCTCAATTAGCTGAAAAGTCGAGGAAATGTGATTTTTTTTTTTTTCCTGTGCTTTTTGGAATATGTACATAGCTAGAGGTGTTTAGGAACTGTTTTTCAAATTTATTAAAGGCAAATGGAAGGGAGTTACCGGAAGGAAAGTTTAAAGTCTCAGGAAGAACTTCCTGCGAACAACCACCTGACTGCTACTGGTAGGTTGGAGTAGATTAGTAATAAAAGGATTCTACTTTTGTAGAAAAACAGTGAAAAATAGGATGTTGAGAGTGCAGTTAATATCTATTTTATATTATGTGAGAAAGAAACATTGGAAATTCTATAATGAGCATATGAAGGATTTTGAAATCTGTTATCTGGTGGAAAGGGTGTGTGACCAGAGGCTACGTATCCCGATGCTGCCATTCAATGCTGGATGAATATAGGTGAACCACAACACTAAACTCTGCTTCAGCTGCTTTATTTGTATAAACTGAACAAGAGATTTTACCATTTTCTATAACACCTTTAGAGATCTATGACTATGAAATTGCAGATACTCCTACTTTAAAACAAGGGAGGGAAAACAGGTACAGGGTAAGCAGCAGCTCTCTCTAGAGCAAGCTGAAGAAATACAGGAAAACCGTGTGTGTAATAAGAGCTGTTTGAAAGACAAATTTTCCCATGAGAAGTTTGAAAGAAAATCTACAATTGCAAAAAGAGAATTCAGCTTGCCCTATAAATATTGTATGAAAGGGAATTTCTTTTGTTATGAATATGATATTTAGAAATAAAGTAATAACATTGTCAGGAGGACTTTTTTGTTGATTTTTCACAGGATGTGTTTTTATGTTAAAATGTCAATTCAATAATATAAGAAAATGTTCATTTTGATGTGTTCCAGTTCAGTTCTCTTCAGCTGAAGATGTGAAACAGAATAACATTTCAAGTTGAAATGTCAAGGTGAAAGGAAAATTTTCACTTAGAAATTTGCTGCAGGAAGCCATCGTATTTTTTTGTTTTGAATTTTACATCTTCCGATAAAAATAAAATATTCATTTGGTGAGAAGGCTTTCCACATGAGCAATTTTCAGCCAGTGCAAGACATAACATTGCTTTTCTTACTTTGAGCTTAACCCTGCGTGCAGTGGAGGGAGTGGAAAACTTCTGTGAGGAAGCATTTAGGGATTCAGGTGACAAGAGAAGTCCTCTGCTTGTCACAGAACGTGAGCCAGAAGACTGCCCACCTGTTGTGCTTACAAAGAGAGAAGCCAAAATTAAGGCATTTTCTTTATTCAGTTGCTTTTTAAGTTAGATCTGCTATGGAATTGCTACACGCATGTCATGCTGATGCCTTTTCCTGGAAAATTTTCTGGTTTTACATTCTGTCCACGAGCTGCTTTTCTAACTAACGCGATCAAGGTCTTGTGTTTTAGAAGCTGAAGTGTTTTAACGTTGCGTAATGATGTGTTACTCATCCGGGATGGGTAATTCTTTCAGCACCAGTGTGAAGGCTTTTAGAGAGGGTAGGGAGTGACCTGGAGGCTTCAGCCACAGTTTTCCAGGGAATAAGTGGGCCTGCTGGGATTTGCACAATTCTGAGCCTCTCAAATATTTGTGTAAAATGTAACATATTAGTAATAGTTTGCATTTATAAGCTGCAGTTCATACAGTCATGACAGGAAGGAGAACTAGCCCAGAGCAGCTTGGGTTTTTCCTACCACCACCACGAAAGCGTGTAAGCAGTGGTACGGAGCTGCTCTCTCACTGGCAGAGAAGCTTTTCTGGCTGTGAGTTCAGAAGGAAGAGCCGCAGGAGGGGGAGGGAGTTACGCTGAGTGACCCATCAGTGGTCTGTTTTCTTTGACAGCAAAGCGAGTTCGGAGAAGCTCTTCCCCTACCTGAGCCGCTTCATGGTTTGGTTTTGTGGTCTTTTCTCTAAAGGTGTGCCGTGTCACTGCTACAGAGTAGACCATGGCCACCCGCAAATGTTTTCCTGAGCAACGCAGAAGTGCTGTGTGCGTTTCTTTCTCTCAGCTTCTTCACACTGCTAGCTCGCTGCACTGAGGGTGAAGGCTAGTGAATTAAAAGTACTATATTGTGGGGTGTGATAGTAAGAGTTTCTGCTGGCAGCTGATGGTGAGTGTCCTGAGTGAGTAAAAAGGCCCAAGAATCAGAGCTCAGAAGGAAGAGAAACCTTCAGGGTTGAACCCACTGAGACTGCTGTCAATTGAAGCAAATAAAGTCATGGTCTGCGACGCAGAATCCACCACTGTGTCTCTCCTGTCATCAAGAGAGTTATTTTTATGCAGTTTTTGCTGCTTTCTTAAGGCTGCTGCTTTCAATTTTGAGAGAAATTTCTTGGCTCTGGTAATTTAAATATTTTTTTCTTCATGCTTGACATCTTTGTTGCTTTCAGGGTTAATAACATGTATCTGCACCATTCGGTAGACACCAGGGTGAAAACACCAATCGCCCCAAAATAAGCTTTGAGATGCCCAAATTACTGCAAGAGTTAGAGTAGGAAATACTTAGGGCAGTTTTGTAAATTTGTTCATAAATGTTAACATTATAAAAGCCGTAACTGTAAGGGATCTCTCTCTTTTCAATGTAAATTTGTATTCAGCGCTGACCAAACTAGACTCGTATGTGCAAAGAGGACTCGTATCTGCCCAACAGCCAATAACCTAAACTGTAAAGACAGTAGATTTGGGATTTGTTTCCTTCTCTCCTGTATCTTTTTTAAAAAAACAAAGTAGGAAAGTATTGAAAAAAGAGTCCTCATTTGTCTCTTGTATTATTTATTTGTCATGTATTTATTTTGTTAGTAGGTCTGGTGCTTGCAGCAGGAAAAAAAAGCTTTTATTTCATTTATCTGTTCTTTTAAAATAACATAGTAAGGAAGAAGTGTTGGGTAGAAACAAAGTGAAGTCACAGTTGGGTATTACTGTTACCAGATAGGAGATGACAATGGTATCTTTTTAGTGTATCTGTTATCTGTGGTGTCATTAAACCTAATGATGTGCTAGATAATAAAAGCAGCCTTATCACATCGCAAGGCCTTGAATTGTCTCAAAGTTGCCCTGTTGGTGCGTTCCCTTTGGCTTTTGGAAAGGGTTTGGAGTCAGAAGAAGCTGCAGTTCAGAGTGCGTTTGTGCGATCAAAGCTCCTTAGACAGATAGCTGCTAGCACTCCAAAATGATTGCAGTGTGTTCCAAGCAAGTCTGTGGGCTTGGGGACCCAACCTTTCATTAGTCAATAAAGGGGCTTGAGTTCTTGAAAATGAAATCTTTAAAAGCTAATAATGTTGCTGGTTTGCTCTGAGCTGTTTCTTTGGATTTGCAGTTGTGGATTGGACTTGGGCCAGTATCTGTCCAATAATATGAGGCTTTAAAAAAAAAAAAAAATCCAGTTACAAGAGGCCTTCCAGCAGATCTGCCCATTAAACAGCGTGGCCAAAATTTGCAGTCTTGGATACTTAAGTTTAGGCACCTGAGTTTGCACTTAGGGAGCTGGGAAGGGTTCTGCAAGTGCTCCTTTGAAAAGCCGGTCACCCCCTGGAGCACGGCTTAACTATAGGCACCAACGCTTGATCACTTTGACCTGTACTATTTTATTTTTAAATCCCTACAGGTTTTCCCAGGAGCATCTCTAGAATACATTCAGGGCACCATAACCCAGAACATTAAGCAAGTTTTCCAGAACTTCTAGAGATGAGTAATACTACTTACAGCGCTCCCACGTGTTGTCAGTGCTTGCCAAGTATAAACATGCTACAGCGCAGTTGGGTTTATTCTCTTGTCTACCCCCAGCTTGTGAGAGACAGACAAACTGGGGGCTCGTGCGAATGGGAAGTGTCTGTAACCTCTGCATGTCTATGTGGGGGCAGCAGCAATAAATATGTGTTTAATAAGACATTAACAGGTTCAAACCTTCTGGTTTGGGGTTTTTTTTTCTCTCTCTGACAGAGGAAAATCTGCTTTCACAATTTGTGAACTTCTGAACTTGAAGTGTTCTTGCCCCGTAGACTCTTCCCACATAAGTCTCAAAATCAGAAGATACGTAAATTCTCTCCAAAATGCCTCACGATTTAGCATACTGCTTTAGAATGCATTTTAAAACACATCAGAGTTTTGACATGCACCAACAGAAGCAAAGCAAGTCATGGTGATCCCATTAGCTCAATGCGATCCCATTAGCCAAATTGTTCAGCCCCTCTCCTTTCACCTTGGGAACAGCTCTCACATTCCTTTTGTCAGGGCTTGATGGGGCTGGCAACTGAAGTTCTTCCCCCACACACACACACCATAGTTACTCGGAGAATGTCATACTCCGCTTCTCTTTCCCGTAGTCTCCCTCTGAAGGCTTGCCTGAGCTCCAGCTTGAACAGCCAGTGAATTTTACTTGTCATAAATATAGGCAAGATGTTACTGTCTTTTGATAAATGTACATCAGATTCTGGGTTCTAATTATTTTGATAAGATGATTTTTGGTTTTGTTTGTTGTAAAATATCTGTTTTGCATGTCCCAAAGCTTGTTGTCCACCATCTAGACAATCCTGTCATCTGCTCTGCTCTTACAAATCACTTCTGAACTAGCTCTAGGTGCAGGTTTTTAACCTCTGTTCTTCAGATTCCTGCAAACTCATTTTTTTCCTCAGACAAAACTAAGAACTCATTTTCCCCAGAGTGGGCAAAACAAGACAAAGGTCTGTACTAAGAGCTCAGGACGTAGCAAATGTGCCTGTTTCTCTTAATTTCTCCAGCTCTGGAGTTCCTTGTGAACAGATACGTTTACCTTGGACTTGGGAGTTCTCCCACCGATCTAAGTGTGCGCTGGAGTGGTCCTTTTACTTCCTCTCTGTTACTGTTCTGCCTCCTAAAATTTAGGGAAATCCCCTAAATGAGTCAGAACTTCAAGGTAAGGAAGCCTTCATCACAAAGTCTTCATCAAAGTGCTATGATTTTAAGGCTGGATAGCTCATGAAGAACTAGCACTAGGAAAGGCAATTATCACATAAACCATTTTATTAAGCAAACCAGCATCCTACATAACCTGTGTAACTTCCTACTTGGATCATTGTTCTGAGATCTGCAGAAGCTCCATTTCCACCAATGTCACGTAATGAGAAAGTGGTGCCGAATGCTCTGTTCGTCTACTCAGGTCTGAGGTTTCCAGAAAACCGAGTGGGACTTCAAGAGCAACATGAATCTGGAGAAGTGGATGATTTTATCTGTGATCCTAAAGTGCTTGGGGAGCTCCTGCGTTGAATATTCTATTTTGTCATTGTTTTAAGTTCCTGCGACTTCTGAACTCCAAGTCCTAAAGGTCTCCGTTTGGGGAGTGGAAATGAAGGGCCTCTTTTGGAATGTTTTTTCTTTGCCTCTCGATTCCCCTAGCTGTAAGATGTGAATAGTGCTACTCATGCATTTTTTTGGAAAATACCTTGATTTAAGTTTTCATTATTAGATTCTGCTAAATGTTAAGTGGGGTGAGCCTAAATGTATCACAGTGGCCATTGTATTGCAGCGGTCCTTCTGAAATGCAGATACAGAACTGCCTTTTCCAGATGAACCATACACTGTGAGTGCCCCATTAATACATTCAATATTTAATGGCCAACTGTTTCTCCTGCTTCCTCTAAATTACTGTAAAGTTACTATTCCAAGGAGAGAAAGTAGCTTTTTATTCTGGAGAAGACTGTGGCATTCATCGCTTTGAGTGAGAACGTCATCTCAAGCAGTTCATAATATTTCCTCTGCTAAAAGGCAGCAAGAATTTTGAAACCTTTGAAATAACGATGAGGCTGCAAGAGAGAAAAAAAAGTATCTGCATTCCAAGTAGGTGAGTCCAGTTGTTGCATTAGATCAGGTTTGGAGCTGTTGGGTTTGGGGGTTTTTTTTGTGCAAATCAATATATATATATATAACTTTGTAGAAATGTTGGGGAGTTCCTCCCTTCTGTTTGTAACAGTGCAGCTCTTCACCATTGGGGGGGAAAAAAGGTGGTTTAGCAAAGTTGTGGAGCCTGCCAAGGTTGGTGGAGGTGAATTTGCATAGCCATTTAGTGTGGGACACCTAGACGGGAACAGAGGGGAACATAAAGTGAGTCAATTGCTACAGATTTATGCTTGCCAGAACAAAACACCTAAATTTTTTGTTGGTTTAAGGACTCTGAGTTTGCGGGCTTTGGTGAAGACACACCTTTAAAAAAAGCCAAGAAGATGTTGGTATAATGATACTTCTTTTGAACATTATGCTGGAGGAAGGTTACAAGAATGTTGAACACTTAAAAATGACTTTTACTCAGCTAATGCTCCCATAATGGACGTTAATACTGTTGACATTACCCATGGATTGAATGCAAGCAATTTAGACAATAGATAGTATCAGGTGCTAATAGATCAAGCGTAATTGCTGTTGATGAAATACTTTTACACAGTTTAGCAAAATCGTCTCAATTATTCACTGTAAAAGAAAACATTGAGTAAAAGAGAAAATACTAAACTTCCTCCTCTAGGGGCATTATATGCATTTCTAAGTCATATTTTTTCCTTCATAGCAACCTTTCCTCTGTAACAGCTTCCAGAGCAAGTTATTACAATTCTTTTTGCATAAGATAGGTCACGCGAAGTTCAGCTGTAGGTGGGGCCACTGTGGTAGATTGGGGGACAGTCTTAATAGATTCGTTTCATTAATTAAGTCATGCATTTTTTTATTAACAAAACCTGTATGTCAGGTTTAGCCAGCTGGGAGCCATTCTTATGGTTGTTATCTTTGTCAGAAGGAATATTGTGAAAATAAGGAATTACTGTACACGCTTTAACTCCTGATTAAACAGAGGAATGACATCCGCTCACCTGCTGTCCGTGAAAAAATAACTTAGGGGCATATCATAGCTTGATTCATAGGTTCTGATCTTACACATGTCATTAAGGTAAAAACCCTGTACGTCATATTCAAAATTTACCCTGAAGGATTTGTGTCATACCTGTCCCATGGTCACTGAGGTAAGCAAGGCTGAAGCCAAGATTTCAAACATCTAGATTATTTACTGTTTCTTTTTTCTCTTGAAGGAACTTTTTCTTCTTGCTCCTCTTTTTGCATCTATAAAGCAATATTTTCTTGCATTCTTTCTTTTCTGGTATTCCATTTCCAGACATCAGGAGGAAGCAATAAGATTTCCAGGAAGTATTTAGTTGTACAGAACAGTGTAAGCACCTACAGGTGGCCACAGCCTTTAGCTTCTTGGTACAAGTAAATTCAAGGCCTTCTTTACTAGGCATTCTCCTGGTCCTCAGCAGGAAATGCACTAATGACTTCCACTATCATTAAAGAAGGTTTCACTGGGAAGAGCTTTCACCAAAGGGGAAGGAGAAGTGCTGTGAATTTGTCCCTCACCCGAAGGAGCAGGAAGAATGATGGGTAGCAAGGTTCACATGATCTGATTTACCTTCCTTTTGCTTCTGAGCCAGGCAGGCTCTTAATGCTATCCAGGCTCATGTAACATCACGTTCTGTTTGTTGCAATCACCTTCGCTAAAAGCAATTTTCATCCTAAGGTCTTTGGTGGAGATACAGAAATACTTATTCTTCCTTTTAGTTCTTCCCTGCTGTCTTTACCTAGAAAGTCATGTATTGTTGCACTTCTACCATTGTGACAGTGGAATGAGGACTATCGTGATGTAGGAATTTAGTTTTCTCTTTCGAGCAGTGTTACTGCTTCTGTCAGGAGAGAGTATAATATCTCTTGAAGGTTTATAAGCACAGTATTCATCCTAATAATTGTCTTGTCCTGTTCAAAAAATAAGTAAGGAATTGAGCAGTGCTGAATTCAGTGTTGGCTAGATTTCACAAGAGCTTTCATGCTCTTACAGTTTCCTTGTCAGGTCCTGAGAAAATAATTCCTTGGTTCAGTGCAACCAATACATTTCCTGCTACAGTATTTCACTTCTACCTGCTGGATATGGAGAAATGATACACTGGCAAAAAGAAGCTGCATTTTTTTCTTGTGAACTCGTGCTTCATGAAGTTAAACATGTTTTCCTCTTCACCCAGATTAAGTTTGGTATACTATTCTAAAAGTTCAACTATATTATTCTTTTACAGATTTTATTTCAGTAGCACAAAGGTCAAACCTCATGAGGGAAAAGGAAGAGAGGGGTGAGGGGAGCTGATTTAGAAGTTTTAGGATACAGAAATCAATTCAGCATCTGTTTGCACCCGCTGTCTAACCCCTACACTTTAGAGCTCTCTCTTCACTGATTTTTCTCCAGCAGCCTCCAGTTCAATCTCTCGCTTTTCAAGAGGTATGCGAGTTGTGAGATTAGGCTTCCAGTTGGTGGGCCACATCCAGCTGATGGCCTGGGAGGAAGCCAAGAACATCCTCTCAGGTAACAAGGATCTTGGTGCTCACGGCAGCTCGACAAAATGCAGGAGGCTGCTGTGGCTACCTAAGCCCCGTGGTGGCTGAGCCTGCAATGAGGAGGCAGAAACTGCCTCCTTGTCAGAAACTGTTGTGTTTTTTCCGTAAGAGTCCCAAACCTGGATCTGTCTGCTGAGGTTAACCAGGCCAGCGTTCATTGCTAACACATGCATACTGTTAATTGGCTCTTCCATTTCTTTCAGTGAAGACCTGAACCGAGGTCAGGGCGTCACTTTTCCAGATGCGACACACATAGGTAACAAGAAGCAATCCTGGGCCCCCAAAGCTTAGAATTTAAAGACAAAAAGCAAGGGGAAGGCACTTTACTCCCAGGTTCAGCATGGCAGGCTGAGGTTTGCATGTTGTGACTTGCTCAGTACCACACGGGAGATGTGAAATAGAAGAGGGAATTCAAGACAGAGCTCTGATCCCCAATCCACTAAATCATTCCCCCAGCATGCGTTCTTGTTTCAGGTTGAGGAGAATGGCCCAGACAAGTCTGCCCAGTTGCTTCAGTAAGCACTGGTACAATAGGGAAGCAGACTTCCCCTATATTAAATTTCCCAGCCGTTCCCTTTATCATACAAGCCATCGTTTTAACTGCCTTGTTTCATAGTGCTTAACTGTCCACGGAGCTGTATGATTTATAGGAATACAGGTTTGGCAGCAGCTCGGCGAGGCACGGCTTACTGAGTAGCGATACATTGCCATTGTGTCCTTTACGTGGCTTTCAGGAGGTGACTTGCTAAGTGTGTCTCTGCATAGCAATCCCCAAACCAACTGCATTTTTGTATGGGAGAAGCCATGAGAGCTTTAAAATAGACTTTACAGGCATCTGTACCATCCTGGTGGAAGGTTTTCGTGGTGTCCTCCTGGTGCCTCACCAGCCCTTGCAGAATAGCACGTGTTGCTCTGCACAGTACCAAGAAAGCAGGGAAACCGTGGGCTAGGCAAACTCACCTCGAGTTCATCAGTGTTCCTCACCTCTCGGCACACTGGTGACCACAGCTGGGCATGTGCTGGAGCACAGGACACCTTGTTTGCCTTTGGTCAGAGTTGCTTAATAGTTTTTGGCAGCACCTTTGAGAAATATCGGATGATATTTTCCTGGGGCAGGGGAGGGAAAGTATCCTCAAATTTAAAAAAAAAAAAAAGTATATCTTAATTTTTTAAAAAAGTCATTCAGAGATTTTTAACCAAGTCATTCAGCAAGAGAGTAATGACAAGAGGACAGAGGCCCATG
This sequence comes from Bucorvus abyssinicus, assembly GCA_009769605.1. Taxonomy (NCBI): domain Eukaryota; kingdom Metazoa; phylum Chordata; class Aves; order Bucerotiformes; family Bucorvidae; genus Bucorvus; species Bucorvus abyssinicus. Next base: position 12,773,098 of record CM020042.1, read on the forward strand.
TGATTCCCCTTCCCAGGTCAGTCACACCGAGGGCCTAAAGCTAGAGCTTTAGGGCTACTCAGCTCATCCATGAGATCATCCCCCTCTCAAATTCCATATGTATTTGGTTATTCCATCTTTGAAACACATTTCCATTCTTTATATTTCTTTTAATTGCCTTCTGCTGGAGAGACTCTTCGCTTCCATCTACTCAGCTGGATGTTCCTGGCCATGCTGGAAGACAGGGCTGGCTTCCAGCCCTGGGTCCAACACAGCTTTGTCTCTTGCTTTTCTGGTTCAGTGGGGGAGTTAAGCCAAGTGATCACAATAGCAAATCAGGACAGCCATAAAATTCATGATCAAGTCTGATTTATAAAGATAACGTTGTATTAAGTTCCATATATTTTCTGAGCTTATTAGTACCAGGCTTTCTTCAGCTGGTCATTCCTGAACGGTGCCATGCGCTTTGCTGATCGATTGATTGCTATGCCTTTATGATTTTCAGTAATACTGTTTTCACCAGAGCCAGTTACTAGCGACTGGAAAACTCCAGGCTGTTCAGTTTATCTGTGCCAGTGTTTGGGAATTATTCCCGTGATCTTTATTTTTGAAATCTATCGCATGGCATCAAGAGCACTAAAGAGGCCATTTAAACATTGGGGAAAAAGTATGATGCTTTTACTTCTGGGAAAACATTTATGGTGATTCACATTTTGGAATCTGAAATGCTATCAATGTTTTATTCCCAGATTATTTTCCAAGAAAAAGCTTGGATCCACTGCAGAATCAGTTTCTTCAAAATACTGAAGCTGGATCATGCAGAGAGGCTGGAAGGCTGTGCTGGGGGAGGGGGGTCAGTGACTCCCCCATCCTCCATCCCGTGACATGAGCACAGAGGGATGGGATAAGCCTCTCTAAGGAGTTGTTCAGATCATACCCGGCTGTAGCAGAGAGGGACACGCACTAGATGTCAAAGGATCAGGATAAAAGTTTTTCTCTGTTAGTGATCTAGACAAGCTGCTCTGCACAGAACAGAAAATGGGAAAATGGAAAACCACTTAATAAAACCCATTAGCTGGGAATATACCTGCTTCAAGGTGGGGATATTCACTATATGGGAATATAAAGTCCTTGGATCTTAGTTTCATGTTTTAGTTGTTTTCTTCCCTGGTGAAAAGAGGCTAAAAATCCTAGACCATCCTGTCGTGAGAGCGAGCTCAGGAAACTGAAGCTCTGTAAGAAAATCTCAAATGTGCACTTGTATAACAGGTTCTGAGCGAGTCTGATGCAGTATTTACTGCTACAGTATAAAGGGCTGGGCTCCTTGATGTATATTTCTAGTTGGCATTTTATCAAGGAAATAAACTTTGATTTTTCTGTATTTCGTGACATGTGGATTGAAACTACGTTTTTGCAGTCCAAAGCCTTGATTTAAAAGCATTAGATCATTAAATTAAGTGCTTTTGCATAAGACTAAAATTGTAACCGAACCAATTATTTATGCAGAGAGAAGCAAGATAAAGTTTCTTTCAAGAGTTCTTTAACATATCAGATTGATAAGAGTCAAAACACCTTTACTGCCATTAAATATTTACCAAGACTTGGCTTTTGGAAGGGGGGCAGTTCAGTGCAGGGTGTTTGGCTCCATGCAATGCTATTGATTAGCTATCAGAAGGACATAGTTAATGGGTAACCAGAGGTATTACAGAGTGCTCCACGTTCTTGTCAAGTCTTTTCTCTGAAGATGACCTAAAATAAAGTCAGTTACAACTGGCGTTCACCCTGCGACGGATTGCACAAGCTCACCTACGGTATGAACAAAAGGTTCACAAGAATCAGTTGACCAGGGCTTAAGCAATCCTTTCTAGTAGTTGTTGTCATCGCTGCTGGACTTTAGAATGGCGCGTGTTTACATTTAATTAGAAAGAACACACAGTTTACATCGCACAGTAGCTATCAGTATCGAATCAGAATTGATTTCCGCTCTCTTTCTCAAATGACTGTTTCCTTCAGACTAATTAAAAAAAGGCGCATAACAAAATGACTCATATAAATTTTAAAGCAAAGTAAACACTATTCCCTGGAGACAAAAATAAAAGTCAACAGCACCTAGTCATTACATTGAGCTTGTTTTCAGGTGATTCTGCTGCCTGTGCTGTGGTATATATCGGTACTATCAGACTTATTTTATAGAGCTCTATACGTGGATGTGTATGTGAAGTACCCCTTTGCACTGAGTGGGCACTGTTTCAGTTTCCAGGGTCAGGAATCTTATTTCTTTCATCGGAATTGTTGCAGTTGATCTACAAGAGGTGATTCGCTACTTTTTGCAGAAGGATTTTGTTCATTTCACGTGGAATTGTCAGCGCGTGGGTCGCTCATAAAATGGAAGTCAGAAGGCATTATCCGTATTACCAGGGAGAAGCTGCAAAGGAAACTAAAAGCACAAATCCAATTAGCCTTAACTTCATGCGTAATTTCCAGTAAAGAAATCTCTATTAGATTTTGTTAGTTATGCAGGTAAATCTAAATTTGAACTACGGTGACAGGGGATGTCATTTAAGCCTCCTCGCAGAAATGCCTGACTCTTGAATGTGCGCATTCTTTGTCACCAGCAAAGAGTTCCACGGTTCAAGGCAGTAACTTACTGTGTACTGTCAAGTCCGTGGGAGCTGAAGGGGTTGCAGTCCAGACCAGGTTGGTAAGTAGGTGTGTGGAGCTGTAGGAGCTGATCCTGAAACACCTGCTTGGAAGGCTTGATGTTCATTTACACCACAATACCCTGGTTTCTGTGTAAGAGACTGTGTTCCGAGTGAAGCTTCTGGCAAGGATCATCGAAAAAGGGAAAAAAGTAATATATCTGAAAAGCAGTTGCACCTATTTTGAACCTGGTTTAGTTGAACCAGTGACTTTATTATTTTAGCACACAGCCAGAGTCACTGCTTTCTTGATTAGGGTTAGCTTTGAGGAAGAAGATGCACTGTTCTTAGAAGTGTTGTTGTCAAAACTGATGTTGTCAAAAACATTCTCAGGGTATAAGAAATAAACCGCTATGACCTTTAGGATCCTCCGTCTCTTTTCCACCAGGTTTGTGTTTCTGCAAATCCCTGACATCGGCAGTTTCCCAGCTGGCCCGAAGCCAGCCGCTGGCCCTACACCACCCACGTACACACCCCTTCAGTGATCCATGTCACCCGAGTGGCCTCCAGCAGCCGGCAGAGAGGCGCAGGGGCTGCAACTTCAGCCTGGGGACTGGGAGGTGAAAATACCGCTTGTCTTTGAGCTGGCTGTGCCCCTCCTCCCTGCCTGCCGCCCGCAGCGGAGCCGGGATCTGCTCTGCCCCTGCTCTGCTCACGCTTCCTGGGGAAGGTGGCCGGGTTTTTGTGATGCGCGGTAAAACACGGAGTTGCTGGCACCGTCTTAAACATCCTTTATATTCAAATACTGAGGTCGCTCTTGATGACTTGATGCCAGTTCTGTCTTCGATTAATAGATAAGGTTCCCTCTGTGTTTGCAGTGTTACCTAAACAATCTATTACTGTAGGGAATAACTACAGTAATACAAATACAAAGTTAAAGTTACTTTGTTCACTAAAGCCGTGGACAAATATTTAGGAATGGCCAAAGCATATGAATTGACAATAAAGAACAGATACAAGATAGCAAAATTTGATCTTCCAACTGCTAGTTGCGAGACACTGTGCAAAATAAAATTAGTTTTAAAATTCCAGATTAATTTTACTTAGAAGCAAGCTTTCAGGGCTGGGTAGTTGCTCTCCGTGAATGCGTAGGTTAGAATATGCTATATACAGGCAATTTCCTGTCAAAACGTGACAGGAACGTTTTTCAGCAAGCTTGGTTCTAGGAATAACGTGGTCTAGTAAAGCTGTGAAGAGTATCCACAATAGTTGCCGTTGTATTGAAATGGAAGAAATTTGAGAGCCTGTGAGTCTGTGTCTTGCTGTCGACACTGGTATGTTGCGGAACTGTGAAGATGATACACGTTAACAATAATTACACAAGTAATATTCAGGATTAGAGTGTAAAATCTACAGTAGTCTCTTCTGTAAACTCAGATGTGTTATATCTGAGGGCTGATGTATGTATGAAAAAAGCTAACGCTATATAAGCTATCATCTTCCAGACTCTAACTATAATCAATTGCACCCCAGCTCTAGGTGCATCGTGCTTGGGAAATTCAGATGCATTTCTTGGCTACGAGCTCTTAACCATGGGTCTGTGGATCTAGCTGAAGAGGATAGTACCACGGCTGCAAAAAGTTCAAAAAATGCTTTCTTCTATTCATCGGTATCACGTATATTTTGCTGTTTCCACCAAACATTATTAATCCAGAAACTCTTCTAATTATTCCAGAAACATTTGATTTCTGTGCAACTCCATAAACGAAGGGTTTGTGATGGAGGTCAATTATTTCTTGTTGAGAGCATGTCTCAGCAGTCCTGCAACCTCAAGAAAGGCTCAGATGATTAAATCACACGCCCCATGTCCTTACTACCTCTCCCAAGCTAGTCACAGGGAGTGGTTTGGATACTGCAGTGGTCCTGGAGAGCAAAATGAGGCTCAAAAGAAAATGTTTGCTGCTTGGTATCATCAGAAGACCGTCTTGGTTTAGTTTTGTTCTAACAAGACCGTGCTGTGCCTAACGTAGCTCTTTCAACTAAACAAAGGGTCTTCTTTCAGTAGCGAAGCTCAGAGCACCTTGTGAAGGTAATACTGTGATTGCTCTTTTTTAAAGATGAGGAGTCTGAGGCCCAGGAAGGAAAAATGCGTTTGCTAGTGGCTTTTAATTGGTATTTGTTGAAAAACGGAAGTTCTAAGGTGGAACTTAAAGTCAGTTAAAGCTTTCACTGTAGGTAACAAACCTGTGCTTGAATCATCTAGTCTCCAGGCTGTTTGGAGCCTTGTACAGATTGCAGGTTTCTCTAGACTGATTGAGAAGAGAAGGCTCAACCTACTGCTCACTGCGGTTCCATAATCACAGGTAATTGAGTTTGGATGGTATAGACATGCACGATCAGCACTAACTTGTCAACATGTGATCCTCTAAAATCCTGAGGTTATATCACCAACCACCACAGAGAAGACAACCGATGGTGGGCCCTGTTCAACAATTGCTTATCGTTGGGTTTGGTGAAAGAGTATAAAATAGAGAGGATGCCTGAGCCCATCCTAGGCTAGGAACACATGGGTACACCATGCACAAGAGAGCAATGGACTGTGCAGCACAAAGAACATACTCTGCGTTACGCCCAACATGCACTACTGTTAGAACATGGCCTGTGGAACTGCAGAGGAAGGAAAGCTGGTAAAATATTTGTCTATGGTAGGGCGATGCTATCTCATAACCAGTCTACCAGCTGTCAGCCTCCTGACTCACATGTAATGCAAACTTGACCATTTTATATTCTCCATTTTACAGCAAAATGTCGAAGTCCATCTAGGTCTTACGGGCTTTTTTTTAATATCATCTCATTGCAGTGTTTCCCAAGAGCACCTTTGAGGTAGTATTTTCAAGTTGTCAATGCCACCTGGCCCTTGAGTGCACTCAGTGGTATGAAGGGACCCTCTTCAAAGCTTGGGTGCAGGCTGAGGTCTGAGAGGTCTCCAGAATTTGAGCGTCAGAAACATTTGTGGTGAAAACGAAGGTCAGACCTACATGCCTTTGGGAGCATTGGATATGTTTATCGCTGGGGTGGGGGAGGAGGGAGGGGACAGATAGAGAATGTTTGGTTTTTGCTGGTATTTTTTTCTTCCTTTAGGTGGAAGGTTTCTCTATGTTGTTCAGTAATTGCTTCAGGTGGAAAATTATTTCTCACCTTGCAGCAAAAGTATGCCTGGCAAGGAGAGAAGTGTTATAAGAGCAGCACTTCATACAGTTGATTTTCAGCCAAAGTCAAGTCCCTCTGGGAGCAGTTACAACTGGTGAAATTTTTTAGCAGGCTTGAAGCTATTCTGACTCAGGGGGCTGAGGAATTCTCTTGCTATCTGCTGGAGCTGCGTAAATGACATCATCTTATGTCACTTTTTCTTCTACCTGGACAAAGTTAAGGTGGACCGTTGAAGCGCTCTCAGACCCAGGCTGGAACAAGAAAGGGGCTGTGCTGCCATATTAAAGTAAAAGGTTTATTATAAAGGTTATTATGTGAATTACTTAAATTAAGGAACTGTTTGAATACATCTGTGACCTATTCTTCAGGCCTAGAACTCCCATTTATTTTTGACTTCTAGCGTCAGTGTTCTTTGAACAAATAATCTTCAGGATATTAATGAAGGAATTTCAAATTAATAAGTATCAAAAGGGACTGAAGTATTTTAGCAAAGCACATGTTGATGGAAATCTGGCAATTGCATGATTTGGAGGGGAAAAAAAGTTCAAAAGGTCTATTAACCATAGTGCCTTTATTTGGAGGAATCACACTGGCTACAAAATACATACTTGTCAGAATCTATTGATCATTCAGATGCAATTATTATGAGTTCAAACATGTGATAGCGTATTGCATACTGTACTCTTCATGGCCAGTCTTTGAGAAGGAGCCCAGTTGTAGCCACTCAGGGCTAGTATTTTAGAATCTAAATAAATGACTGTATTTTTATAGGTTCTGGTGAAAAACCTCTCAGCTGATGTGAACAAGTTAGAATATTTAGACTGTCTTCTTTTTTAATCAGGGACCCATATATTCACTGAACGCTTTAACTTTTCATCTGTCTTTTTATTTTCTTTTAATCTCGTGCCAGGTGTTTAAGAAGCGGGCAGCAGCGGTATTTCGGTAACCTGCTTTCAGCATTATTTGCATACCTTTGTATTTTTCCATGGCAATCAGTGCTTGACCACAGTGGAACTTCAGTCAGTAAATTTTATGTGCAACTGTTAAAGTAATTTTATTTTTAATCAGTCTGTCCTAGGGATTTTAATGTCCCTTTATAAATATTTATATTTTCAATATGTCTTCATTTAATTGAAAAGATTCTTCATGTTATTTTCAGACAACCGCAGGTAGTAGGTATAATGACACATCAACTCTGACCTTTTAGCTTCTGGATTTCTATTAGTTCGTCCACATTTTGCTTGTCCATGTATATTATATTTTAGTTTGTATATTATTTTCCTCTGTGGGCTGTCGGAACAAAGGGTGTTTTCCAGAAAAACACCTTAATAAACTGGAAAGGAAGAAAATATGCTATTGGATACCAGCAGCTGTCATGCAGTCTGTGTCTTGAGTATTGCAATCAGAGCGTGCTGCTACTAGAAATCCACACCGAAATAATGTTTGATATTTGCATGGCCATCAGTCAGAGGGATGATCTTGATTCCTATTCATCAACACAGCTTCTGATATTCATGAAGTTGTTTTGAAATGACTTCAATTATTTATCTGCAGAACACTGCTCAATATGCCATCCTGTTGCCATCGCTTTCCTTATAAAAGTCTTGCATGAGTTTATTTTACTACCAGTGTAATTTTCCACTGGTGTAAAGTTCGCCCATGAATTATGGCTATGAAGAGATGGGAAGCAATCATTGGTAATTCCACCGAGAGGTTGCTGGTGCACGCTCCTCCCTTATTAGTGTAATTTCTACCATTGCACCTTACTAACTCCAGCAGCTGGCTACCTACAGATTCCTTGGTCAACAGGCTTCACTGAGAATTTTTCACCTGATGCACCACCTTATTCTTTATTCTCCCTTTTTTCAATTTCTTCTCATTATTTATAGGTAACCTGTCTTGTCTCGTATTCTTCTTTTTGCTTATTTTCAATAGCTATTGTTAACTGATCCAGACGTATTTATATCTTTTAGCATCATGAATCTTATTGCCTTAAGACCCTATTTCATTTCATTTTTAATTTCTGATCTCCCTTGGACTTGTCCAGAACTTTCTGGCACACAAATACAAAGCACGTAGGACTGCATTCTGGTTTGTGCAATAAGTATTTGGGTTTGTGCTCTACAATTTGGTGTCTCTATGAATATACCTCAAAATTAAGTATAAAATTGACTGGGTTGAATATATATCCATGGTGAACATGTTCTTTTTGCCTGAGTGAAGCCAAGAACAGTGGGTCAGAAATAACCTTGCAAGAAATGATGGTGGGGGACACTATAGATATTGAAATGTCCCGTGATAAAACCCTGATGCTGCAGGTTACCTCTCTCTGTCTACTATAGAGAGGCTATGTAAGACAGTATATTCTAGTACAGGTGTTACTAGAGTTTTTTAACCAGCATCAAGAAATATTTTAACTTTTGTCTCACAAAAATATTGATTTCATGTGCAAATCATTTATATTTCAAAGTAATCCCGCCGATTTAATGATTTTAATTTTTGCATTGTAGCATTTCTGTTCCTTTCATTGTACTGAAAAATCTGCAATTTCACAATAAACCCCTTGTAGCTGGTGAGTCTGCTTGTTAAAAGACAGTCCTGTGTAACACGAGTTAATACACATCAGTAACTTGTACTGATTAATTCAACTTCATGTAAACCACGTTAACAACTTCTTGCTGCAGCTCAACGGTGATCAGGAAGATGCTAAAGCTGAAAAATGCCTTTTTTGTTGAATAGGATTTTGACTTTTTAAAATTCCGATAGTTGTTCCATACTTCTAGAAGAGCCTCGTGGAAACAGGATGTTCTTTTTGTTCTCTGTCACTTTTGAAATAAAGCTTGGTTTGGTATTAGTGCATGTGGATCCACATTAAACATATGGTGTGGTGTTCTGAGCCTTAGACTGAAACTTAATAGCGTGTATGGTTTTGTTTTCCCAGCTTACACAAATCTTTGTCTGAAGGAATGAGTCTGAAGGACCAGCCTAACTGTACCTTTGGTACTTCTGGAGGTGGCCTGCAAGGCAGGGAGGATGTTGTGACCCTCACCTATCGCCAGATTGAAGATCTGGCAGCTCAGCTGCGGCAATCTCGGTCAGAGCAAAAGGACACAGAGTTGAAGCTCCAGAAAGCCCTGGAGGCTTCACGGGAGGCCAATGAGAAAGTTCAGAGGTAAGTCGCTTGCCTTCTTTCAAGAAAGATTGCAGTTGAAAACCAAACGAAACCTTGTTTGACCGAAAGTGTGGTGGTACTCAGAAAACTGCTTTCTACATGCACGAGGCACAGAGAAAGTCTTTCCATCTCCTATGAATGGTCTTCGCTGTCTTTTTCCCCCATGGTAATCCAATGGCAACAGAGTGTTTGCCTTTGTAATTGCACGGTAGAATATTAAGGTTCTCATTTTTGGTCTGTTAGGCATCTGGCAGATTTCACACCACAGTACGTGCTGGTGGGGTTGTTTAGGGATGGCTTCAAAACCTCACTGAAGCCAACAGGAAGTCTCTGAGTTGGTGAACAGGGATTGTATTTCTTTCCCATCATAAGATTCTCTGTTAGAAGGTTACTGAACTCCAAAACTGGAAGTTCGCCTCTAGTGAAGGCCTTATTGTCACCTCTGTTGTTGAAAGTCTGAGTGCCGGACGTGTAGACAGAGCTTCTTCACAGCCTGGCACTTTTCATCTCTGCGTTACACTCATCAGCTGCAAAATACCCCACTCTCACCCTTCCAAGGTAATCGATGCTGAACTGATGCAAATTTTCCCGTCCGTCCATATTTGTCTTCAACTTTAACATCTGCAGCGTATTTCTAGAGTAGCCAGAAATTGGCTTATAATTTATCGCAAGGAACTAACAGGAGTTCTTCCTGCTGAAAAAAAATGCTTGTGGAGTTCTCCTATTAAAAAAATTAAAGAAATCATATTTTTAATTAACGCGTAACTGCCTAAAATACAGTCAAGATAGATATATGAAAATACATATTTTCAGTCATCTTTAAAACTTCCAGTAGTTGTTTAAGAATCACTCAGATCTTTATTCTGAACACTAAGATGTATTTGAAACTTCAGCAGCTGGACTTGATCAAAATAAACATACGAAAAATAATTTCAGCATGTTAAAGAGAATATTGGCTAAACCTTTCTGGCCGTTGTTTAAAGCTGTTATTTAATTTCATTTTATTTATAAACGTTTACTAACTGTAGATACTTCAGTGAGGGGGTTTTGGGGTTTTGTTTTGGTTTTTTAGTCTTGTTTAAACCCCGTGTAACCAGGGTGGCTAGAGGAGAAGTGCAGCCACAACCGGAATTAAAGTGGTGCTGATGCACTGCTGTAGTGAAAAGAATTTACACAATTTAACGTGCTCAACTACTTGGGAAAATTTTGGTCAAGTTAGTTTTCATTATTGCTGAGATCAGACCACTGAGCCTATAGCAAAATTAAACAATTGGGTGAAACCTTTTGATGACAATAGCATGCCCTTTTTACCAAGAAACTGTGGAAATGCTCTGTGCGTCTTCCCAGCACCCAGAGTCATCCACCCCCATCTTATAATTCAACCTGCAAACAGATTAAGCAGCTGAGTTTGTGGAAAGTGTGTTTACTTTGAGCTAAGAACCCTTGTGTGACACTATAGAGATTCCTCTGACACCTCTGGGAGAGCTACACAGACAGTTCGTACTCATCAGCAGGGAAACCGGGCTGAGAATTCCCAATTTCTTTGTAACCTCAACCGCTTCATACAAATCAGTGTTTGGCAATTAGGCAGGAACTCGGTTGTTAGCTTAGCTTTTTATTTCAAAGATGTAGGATCTTCTACATTTCAAAAAGGAACTGACAATTTATAAACCTGTCAACAGAAAGGCTTCTTGCTATTAATTACTGTAGTATTAATTATTAGCACTGTCTTAAGAGGATGCTTATTGTAATTTAAAATGTGATGCTGTGATTCAAGGCATGAATAGGGTTCTAAAACATCTGTTTTCTTGCCTTCTTTTAAAAGCTCAAATAAAATCGAAGTACTTTGAGTAGCTATGCAAAGTAGTTTCTCAGTATTATTCAGTAAAATATCTGAATAATGCAGCAACAGTTACAAATCAGAAGAAGAAAATAATTATGAGCTTCATTAAGAAGGAACATCATTAGAATGATTAAAATACTTTCGAAAAAGGATGCACTTTGTATCTTCGTGCCATGTAATTTACTGGTGCTCGCTGTGCCTTTGCTAATCCGTTCTCTGGCAACACTCAAGAATTTTTTCATATTCTTAAAAAACTTCAGTGATTGCGTTCGGCGTCATACGCAGAGCTTGAAATAGAGATGTAATTCCTCCCCAGCACTGCCACCATGTCAGGCGTTTGTGTACCCACCTGCAATAGTTGCTTTCCGAACGTGGGCTCCAAGTCAGAATAGGGGTCCCGTGTTTTCCGTCAGGACACAAAGCATCTAAAAAATGGCTGGATCCCATCCCACATGAAACAGCAGCTGTGAAGCAGAAGGGGGATATATTGGAATCTGCTTGTAGTGAACTTGGATACGGTAAAATTCTGTTTACACTGAAGTAGAGTGAACGTCTCACACCGGCGCACTGCAGCGTGTGTGCTCTTGCCTGTCAAGATGATTTGCCCTCCTAGCAGGGGTTGTGGGGTGAAACCAAAAATGTTGATGCTCGGAGAGTGACCACACGGATTTAGCAGCATTTGTTTGAATCTGTTTTGATTTTGAAACGTTAACAAGATGCACATCAGGCTTTTGAGAGAGCGCTCTTCTAGTTTGTAAAGCAAACGCACATGTTAACTGTGCGGCGAATGTCAATAAATACATGTATGTGCCCCACCACACAGCACATATTTATTCGGTGGGAAATCACGATGATCTGCACGATACTGAATATTTTTAATCTCTACTCTGCAGAATGGCCATGACTATAATTTTCTGTGTTTAATTGATTTTTCTAATTCATGGTTACAAACAAAGAATTAGGACAGCGGCGCAGAATCCACCGGGAGTGCTGGCACATTGCCACAGCCCCCTGCAAGGGTGTCCTGCCGGAGAAGCCAGGAGCCAGCTGGTGCAGCCCCAGCAGGGAGACGGGGCTGACCTGGAGAAGGTGGCTGGGAAAGCCTGTGAATTAATTAATGCCTCTGCCAGCGGGGGAAGCAGGACATTTTAAAAACTGTCCTTCCTGCTGGAACCTCTGGGATTGAGGAGTGGCCACTGATGTCAGTGAGATCAGAGGGGTTATGCTGTAATACCGAATCAATATTAGCCAATTATCAGTAAAGGTTGAGGCCACTTTGATGTGGTTTTTTCCCAGGAAATGTTCTATTTTTCTTGCAGCTGGAGTGAATTTTAATTTGTCTGTTGAGGGCTTCTATTTTTTCTCACAGTTTAAGCGCAGCTCTCGGTGTGTGAGCACAGTCAGTCTTGCACACTCACATAGCTGTGTAAGGTGGCAGCGGAGGGCGCACGTGTGGAATTTCTGTGTGATCCTCTAAAAGTAAACACCAATCCACAAAGTAATGGTGCAAAACTGTACAGGTGTGAAAATAAGCAGAAACGGTGAGGAAGGGGCGGCTTGTGCACTTTGTGGAGGTTGTTCTGACTATGAACACAGCAAATACAGAAGTGATGTAAAACAGAAATTATTACTTCCTTTGTCCTTACCTGTTTTTTAAAGAGAACTTTTCTTTTGATTTTGGTTTTTTTCTTATAAGGAGGAAGTCAGGAGAGTTACAGATTTGGATAAAATATTTCAGTGGATTGCATGCGTAAGAAAACTAAGCGATCTTCTGAATACGCAGATCGTTTCATCAAAGGAAATTACTCTCATAAAAGAAATACTACTCTTAATGACGTTTGCTTTGCCTCTTAAGGCGTGATTTTTTTGGCCCCCTAACCTTCGTTGTTACTGGAACACACCCTTTTTTTGAGAAGTCCTGGATTTCCCTCCGGCATTTCTGAACACACTTTCTCTGCCTTTGTAGTTGTTCACTTAGTTTCTTAGCTCACGCTGATAAATAAGTCCATCAGTGACACAACAAATCCAAACCCTTCTTCCCAGCGTTCCGCACAGTTGAATAGAATACAAAAAATGGAAAGAAATAAGGAGCAAGGATTTACTAAGTGGCCAGAGGCCCCCCCTCCTGCAAGTAAAACTAATCTGCCTTCCGAGTACGGGAGCTGTGTGCGTTTCACATCAATGTCCAGGACGTTCTCCAGTGCTGGCTGGAGGGTCTAATCTTTCCCCGAATGATCTGAGCAGCGCAGTTCAAGAACAAGAGTGAATATTTGAATAATCACAGCACAATGTGAGGTGACCCTCCGACAGGGGACTGACCAGATACACATATGGATTTTGGGAGGACGCTCTGATGCTCTTTTTTAACACAGCTGTGAGAAGAATGTGGCTAAGACCCAGTCGTCTTTCTGGAGTATAGCTGGCAAAGGAATCCATGAGGAGAAGAGAATTTAACACATGGGCGTAAGAGAGTCCGCTTCATTGATGCGATCTGAGGGGAATGTCTAATGACTGGAAGAATCAAACTTGGCAATGAAAACACAAAGCTCTTTTCATCAATTCAAACGCAGGCTCTAAAGCTGCAGATGGTTACCTCCAGCCTCGCCTATTCAGAGCGGGGCTGTATAAAATGGCACTTTGGTGAATACTAATAGATCAAAACAAAGATTTAATAACATAAAGATGTGGTGTTCGTTTTTAAATGAGGATACAGGTCAGTGTCTCAGAAAAGAGTGAAATAAGTACCTTTATGTGTGGGTCTAAAGTCTCTGGAGATTTTTAACTGCAAACATGGTATCTTTAGTGTGCGGATTGTATTCAATGCAGCACAGCTATGCAGGGAGCAGGCTCAAAGCAAGATTTCCGAATTATTAGACTAATTGAGCCTCTTTGCAGCATGCAAATGTTGTTAACTGGTTATCTCCCTTTTAAAATCATACCGACGTATATTTAGTTGAAGTATACGTTGCAGCTTGTATGCGTTCAGTCACTCGTTGTAGATAAGAATGGAGCCAGTTAATTAGAAATCGCAGGCAGAAGCACTGCACAAAAGAAACAAGTTGTGCATTCACCAGGACTTAAAGCTGTTTGTTTTGGAGGAACCACCAACTGTCAGAGAACTCGGTTGGCTTTATTTTAAATTTTAGAGATACGTGTCTTTAATTTTCATCTTTCAAAACAATAAATATCAGTTGATTTCTTACTTTATTAAGGTGTTACATTTAGATGTTCAGGTTTCTCTATTAAAGCTAGACTGCTGGGGTTTTTTTACTTACAAAACTGTATCCTGGTGAATGTCAGATCAACATGTGAACTACTGGAGGCAAGGAGTACAGCTCCGTAGGTATTAACAGTTTCGCTGATTGGTGTCAGTGAATAATTTAGGCATTGTCAAAACTGATTTTGCTTTTAATGAAAACCACTGTGCTCCTGCTGCTGTGAAGTTCTGCCGGGATTGAAGAGTTGATGATCTTTTAATATCGTATGGGGAATGATTTAATTGGTGCTGGTGTTCTGAAACATAAAGTAAGTGCTGGTAACTTGTTGAAGAATGTAGATGTAGTTTCTTAGCTACAGCGAATTGGCTTAGCTCTGTCGCACTGAGTTGCAGTTTTTTGCCCCAGTTAGGGATGTGCCCTGTAGTTCACTGAGAAACAGATGCTGGTGGGGACATTCAAAAGATAAGTGAGTGAGGGCAAAGTGCTAAGAATCTTTTCCTTGCTATAGCAAGCCACAGGAGTCGATAGTGGGAGTCTGTATGGAAAGAAACGGGGAGACAAGGAAGACAACTCTTGTAGCAGTCTACGATACCAGTGAAAATTAGCAATAGTTCTGGACTCCCAGAACTGGATCAAACTTTATTAAAGGAGATTCAACATGGAAAAAACTGCTTGATGAGGACTGATGTGTTCGCTGCCTCGTGCAATGATTAAAAGCAGATTATGAGCTCCACAGAGCCCATAAGAGATACACAATCTCCACAGGCGGGGTTTTATGGTGTTTAGGAAACCCTCACTAGCCAGATGGAAGATTCCCAGACACGCAAAACTACCACATACCCCAAAGAATTCTGCAGAGTGCAGCACAGCTGATGCAAAATGTCTTTGGCATGCAAGGAACATGAGAACGTCTGAAGCGCAAAATCTAGTAACAATCACATCGTATCATATACAAAAATATTACCATTATCTAGAGTAGCAATAACAGGCAGTGTGAATTTATTGGATTTAGGAGCAATAGGTTTGGCACTAGTCTGCTTTAGGAATTCAGTGAGGAATTAAGACTAATTGAAATGTGTGAAAAAGTCACGTGTGATCTAACTGAAAGCAATACATAGTAGGGTCAGAATTCATTTAAATACTTGGAATTCTGCACTAACGCCAGTGACTCTTCTCAGAAAAATTCCCCTCAGACGGCACTCATATGTGTGGTGAAATGATGAATTAAAAAGTCTTGTAGAGATACCTGTTTGTGGTAATAAAAGAATTGAGTAAGCCAGTGAGGTTATGTGCAGCCTCAGAGAAATTCAACATACAGACTGAAATCAATTTTCTGAGTCTGGAGGAAATAAAATATTGAACTAGTATTCAAATGTAAGGTGAGCTGAACAGATTCGGTCACTGGTGGCGTATTCTTTGGGCTGTTGTGGGTACACCAGGTTTCTGTATCACTAGGCAGATCTTGGTCCCCTTGGTAAGGCTAACGCATGATTCATGCTCTTCAAAAGGAAATATCTCACTTTTGCAAAGCTGTAATGAAATGTATTTTCTGCCCTGGATTAGAGTATCTTTATTGGATGACACTTTGCTTACCAGTCGTTGAATTATGTGCTGCATGTCACAGTCCAGGTAAAATTTGCAGGCTGTGATAGAGGGAGCACCTGATAACTGAGTACCACGAACACTGATAACTTCCCAGCCCAAAGGAGCTGGGCTACCATGAGCAGAAAACTTCTGAAAAAATACAGAGCAATCAACTTCTTGTCTTTTCTGCCTGGATTCCTTGGAGACCCAAGTGCAGAAGCACATGCTGAACCAGAGTGATGCACACTGGTTGCACTGAGATCCTCGCAATGCTGCATGACCACAGACATCTTCTTTCAAAAGCTTCCTTGGCATCTGTTCCTCCCGCCCTGCCCAGTTTTCTAAATGGGTTCTGGAGAGCAGGGCTGCGCCTCTGGGGTGTGACAGAATGGAGCTGCTTTTCCTCCTCCATCTGAGGAGATCCTGGTGTTTAATAACATTTCAGATGTTTCTTCTGTAGAAATCCATAGCTTCAGAAGGAGGAGTAGAGGAGGCTCTTCAGCCCTGGAGTGTACTGCTCTCCTGAGACCTGGCAGATGAGGCTTAAAACCAAGTTTTCCTTAGCTCGGCTGACTGCTCTAGCTGATAGTATAATTTCTTATACTTGATTTAAAAAGGAGGGGTGGTAGCACTGCTGTTATCTTTGTCACCTTAAAAGAAACAAGTGGCCTCAGGTTAGTTTTAGAGAAGGGGCAGCTTGAGGACCTCCGGACAGCTTGGAGCAATACACTTAGAGCAAGGAGCTGAGACTTAAAAAACACCCAACCAAACAAAAAACCCCTATTTGGCTAGTTGAGGAGCACCTTTCTCCTTGAACTAGTTGCTGCAAATCCCATCCCAAGGTGATGCCGTGCTCTCTGTGCAGTCTGGAGGAGGAATGTGCTGGTCCAGAGCACATGTGGAGCTGCAGATCCCGTTCTTTGATACCAGAGTCCTGGAAGACAGATCTGGTGATGCTCAGAATTAGTGCAGACCCTTTGTAGTGCTCATGATTCATAGTACCTTTTGACATCTCCTTTTCATTGGAAGACAGCTCTTAATAGAGGGATTTGTGCTGTGAGTACCACGAGTCTCATACAGTTACAACGTGTGATAGTGCCAGAGCAGATTATGGGATACCTTTCTCATGGATATTTTGGGTGTCCTAACTTATAGGGAGGCCTTTAGCATCTGGTGGTTTATGATCAACACCAGGATTATGTTCAGTGGGATTTATGTTCAGTGGTTTTTATGGACTATGTTCAGTGCTTATCTGAATGAAAACAAAAAATCCCAACCAAAAGGGATGGCAGACAAGACTTCCCTGCATTCCTTGCACACCCAAGATACCCATTGACTCCAGGGAGTTCTAGGAAGACGAAGAATGCAAAACCGAGCATACAGTCAAAGTATTTATTTTCTTTGTGTAGCTCTGGTTTACATTTACTTAACCTCTGTAAATTGTGGATTGCAGTGCAGATATTGTTTTCTTAAAGTGTGGGTAGTTACAATATAAACACAAATATTTATCATCATTTGAATATTTAACATCTCAGCCTTTTGCGAAAATATAAGCGGTGCTGAAACTTCATTCTCTCAAACGCTAAAACGTATTCTATGAAAGTCAAATGTTTTCAGAGTCAACATAATCACAGCATCCCATTTTTTGACCTGTGTGTTCATTTACAGTTTGCTTATAGCTGCTTCACAGAGATGGAAGTTTGTAGATTACAACATGCTTTTATTGATTTATCAGTAGCAAAATACACTCAGTCTGCTCAGTAAACGGGATCAGCTGGCTCTTGGGCTGGTATTGTATAATATCAGCTTGTTGTGGAATACTTCAGAACAAAATCAGAATGTTGGCGTAGTTAACATCAACGGTGTAAAGCGGACTGGCAAAGACTAATATTTAGTAAGACCAATAACACAAACAAATTAGATTTTGAAGTTGTTTGCCCAATAGGAAGGAGCAGGCTGACACAGGATTTGTAAGCTATAGTTAACTATTCTGTGACAAATTATTAAATAACTTTGAAGAGTAGATTGAGTGCTCCTTGAAGAACGGCAAGAAAACTTTTTCTCAGACTTGCTTTTTTTTCCAAACGAGTGTCATAGCAAATAATCCTTTACTTTACTATTTTACATCCAAATAAAATGAGTTCCATGACATTTACGTTGCTGTTACTAGATAGTGTTTGGTTTGTTTGCAAGAGTCATTTATTTGTGGCTTGGCTGAAGGAATAAAAATAAATTTGCGGTTCTTTCTGTTAATACTCACACTGTTTCTTAACATATGCAAAAGATCGAATACTGTAGATGTATGTGCAGCAGCTCAAAAAGAGAGCCCAGACTTTCTGAAGCTTCTGAATTACGTATAATCTTTTAGAGAATTGCTGGAACAGTTCTTTACAGCAACAAATAGAAATAACTGACTGCGCCAGCCGGGTATTTAATTCTAAGCAAACTTGAAATCATTTAAATTTTTCCACTGCTTACAATTACAAGTGCCGTTACTGGAGCAGGAGCTGCTGCTCAGAGGAAAAAATTTACAGGTCATGTTTCTGATCTAATACTGAGTCATTAATTAATAACCACATTTTTCCATGTGGCTTTTAATTTTTTAATCAAAATTTTGTAGAAAGGCCGCATCACCTGTATTGACAAGTATGAGAGCTGACAACAGCTTTAACCCCATCATTGCCACGGCTGTTTTGCTGGCAAGTTGCTCAGCTTTCCTGTTCTACATTTTTGCTGTATGTGATGTGGGTATAAGGATATAGACCTAAACACTGAGTTGTTAGAAGGCGTAAATCTTTAGGACCGAATTTCATCATTTCAGCTTCAGATTATGGAAATTTTGGCCATAGAAAGTATCAGAATTTGGCCTGTGAATGGGAGACACTGCAGGTGTTGGAGATGTGTATAATAAAATCATTGTATTTAGCGCTTTATTCTGTGCCTTATAACATATCCATTTCTATCACCTCAATCTTCGGTAAGATAATCATGACTTATTTGAAGGGTATAGCGGATACACATCTACATCTGTTAAAAGGGATATCTAAGTGGTGAACTCAACACAAAAGACATTTCACAAATCTTCAATTTTGAGCACTGCAAAAATATTTAACTCTGTGTTTTTGAAGAATTTCGTGACTCTGGATGTAAAGCCAAATTTTTATGCTTTCATCAGCAGAAATTGAGTTTTTCTCCTACAGTCAGTCACATTGATGTCAACACCAGGCAGAAGTGACACCAAGGCCTGAGTCTGCAAGCTCACCAGTTCAGAAGAGTTGAAGCTGTCCTCAAAATGAGCTGAAGGTCCGTTGCTTCTCTCCTGAGTCAGCCTTGATGAGGAATTCAGTCACCTTCCAGCAGCAGGAGAAGCAGCTCATTCCCAGTTGAATGGCAGGAACATGGAGCAAAATAGGCCCAAAAGGCCAGTGGGAAAAAATCTCATGTGAATTGTCTTGCTAGAATGGTGCAGAAGACAATTGGAGACCGTCTGTCTGCCGGCTGCTGGAGAGAGGTTATTGAAGCTTAGATGTGAAAAGGCTTGTTTTTACCTTCACGGCCTTAAATGGCTGATAACTTAGTCAAAAGCCTAGGAAGTATTTTAAGGAGCACTACACACGTGTAGAAGACACTTTTGTCTGTGAAGCTAAGTCTCATCTGGAATTTTGAAAAACTTTTTTTTTTTTTTTTGCATGTAAATGAGCAGTTAGCATCTTTTCTGGTTTTATCCCTGCATAGGGGACCCTTCACAACACCACCATAACAGACAAGCTTCATGCCAATAACATCTACCTGTAAAATATTGCAGACATTAAGAGAAGGAGAGGATGTTTTATCCCTGGAGGTTTTGTTAGTCTGCTACTGAGGGAAGACTGCTCCTATTTTTTCTGGAAATACTTTTCAGAAGTATGACTAAGTGTGACTCGCCCTGAAACCCGGAGAAGTCAGCGGGCACTGCTGGATTACACCGGAAGGGTGGGGAGTTCACCTACCAGTTTGAGCCCGTTACAAAGGACTTATCACAAGTGGGAGCTTAATTGAATGCTTTCCTCTTACATCCAACCTCATTTCCTTTGTTACCTGATCTCTCAGTGATGTAGAAGTCATTCCAGCTTCAGCGATATTACGTCAATTATGCCAGGAAGGCAAACCTATTAGAATACATCAAACCTGTGTAAAAATGATTATTTTTATTGTGGAGAGATTTGATAATGGTTTATAGGAAGGAATTTTCTCTCTATAAGCCCCAGATTACTCTTGGTCACGAGGGTGGAACCACCTCATGGACGTGGAACGTAACTGAGAGCTGCGTAGAACCAGCAACTCTGCGTCGGGTTTTGTAGAATATTTGTGGAGTCAAGAAAAAAGCTCATGTTGTCTTTAGTGTTTATGGTATCAAGAGAAGTCTGCCAAAGTTGTGCTTTGATGGGATGTACTTGGGAAACAGCCTGAGTAGTACTTCAGTATTTTCAATTTTACAAACTCATTGTAAACAGAACTTGACCAGAACTTGACCAGAAGAGGTGAGACTGGCTTGGAATAGGCAGCTGAGAGGTTCAGACCTGACCTTACAAGAAAGGCTTGTTTGAAACATGCAGAGAGGTGTAATGTGATGGTTTCAGACCGATACTCCTCTTAGTAACCCCATTTTCTACAAATCCGTAAATGTGTATCAGTCCTGCATCCTGAATATTTTTCTCATGAGGAATCCTGTCTAACTGTTTTGAGCAGGTTTGAAATACCGTTTGGTTTAGATAATAGGTTTTTGACATTGCTTTTAAATATTCCTGGAGAGGGATTTAGAACAAACCAGAGACCTCTAAAAAGTAGGTTCTTTTCCATCTCCTGAAATACATCTCAGCTGGATATAGAATAAGAAAACTGGCTAGTTGTTACCAGTGACATGGTTCAGAGCACAGATTGAGAAGCTGAGAGAGAAGGGCTCTATCCAGCAATTTGAGGTTCTAATTCCGCAGAATACGTTTTTTGTGTGTGTGTGTATGTGTGTGTGTGCACATTCAGCTCCAGACCACACATACATAAACTTAAACACGTGGGGCTTTTCAGCCTTGGTTGGTTGAGCTTCAGCAAGTCATTTCACTTCTCTGTGTGCCGTTTTGCCACATAATACAAAACAGACCTGATGTCTGCCTTTTAAACACTTGACTTAAAAGTTGTGACCATCCCTCCATGTTGTGAGGGTTCAAAGCAAAGAGTATTTGCTTTTCTGAGATCATGTTGCTCTCAAGATGAAGGTGGGAAACAGTTCAGAGGCGAAATAAGGTTGCCTGTGATTCGTGGCAGTCTAATGATGCCAAACATCATTACCAAAGGGCAGGACTAGTGTTCATCAGGAGCCGATAGGAATTAATATTTTTCCCTCTTCAAATGAATAAATACTATGGCAGAGATCTTTCTATGGGGAAGATACACCAATGTAATGCAAAACTTCTAGCTTTTCCTAAACTGATGACAGAGACTTCTAGGAAATATTTGGCAAGAAAATCCAGGAGACTCTTGCCTGTTCATATGAGTACAAACTTTGTGGAAATGCTGTCGCTGGAAGGAGTAGGCTTCGATGTCATGATTTCTCCTAAAAAAGAGACCAGCTGTGACACCAAATGTGTGGAGATAGTAATTGTCAGTGCTAAAAGTGATTCAAGCTTGTGGAAGGAGGTATAGAAAAGGATTTTCTTGCACAACTAACAGTAATAAACTTTGCATAAAGTTGGCATATAAATTGTTGGGCTCAAGCTGGAGTAATTAGGTGAAGTTCTGTGATGTGGTTGAATAATCTGATGAGTATTATTTGGCCTAAAATATGCCAATACATCCTCTATTTCAGTATTGTTAATTTTTTACCTCTTTAATGTCAGCCACGTGCTCAGATGTGAATGGTCCATCCAACAGCCAGCTGTATAATGGTCTATATGATCAGCATGTTGTAGATCTCGACGGACAGAAATACAGAGGAGATTACACTGCAGTTGTGCCAGGTTTTATTTTTCTTTCTTATAAGCTCATTTATTTTCGGCAACATGTGCTGTTCTGAGAAAACATTTGAAAGCAAAGGAGCGATACCTTTCACAAGGCGGCATTAAATCCGGCATTGATGCAAAGTCCTGATTTTGTATTATCCTGCGCTGCGTAGCAATCTGCATCCATGCAAAGTAGGATGAAACGCTGTCAAAAGAGACCAACTGTGTTTACCCCTCACTTTTCCTGCTGCTAGCGATGGCACAAGGTGAATAGTAATGGTGAGCTAGCTCATAATCTTCCAAACAGAAGGTAGAGAGCAAACAATTTGACAAGATTAGTTATTGTGGACCACAGATAAAGGCTTAATATTTTAGCCAAGGCCTGTGTAAGCCAGGTTTATTTTGAAATATGTCTGCTGTCAGGAGCCCAACTGGCTGTATTTACTTCTAAGTTTAATCATATACAGAATTACTCTTTTGGGTTGAGAAGACGCTGAAGGGGATTTAATAGGAATGCTTGTTTTGTGACAGTGCTTTTCAGAGGCGGAGTGGCTTGCCCTGCCAAACCGAACGCCTGGAAGTGTAATGGAACATACTTTTTGGAGTGACATTACAAACAGCGTCGGGCAGGCAGGACTTGGCGGCGGTGCCTGGAGCGATTAGATTCAACACTGTGGTCTACCACAGTTTAGAGCTCGCTGATGCTGCTAAATCAGTCTCTAAGACCTGTGTTTTAAGACCAGAAAGGACCATTAATACCAGTCAGTCCAGCCACCTGTCTAACACAGGGCACCAAGTTTTACTCAGCAATTCCTGCATCAGGTTTAAAACCACTGCTGCACTCCAGCATGTCATTTAGAAAGAAGCTCAGTCTTCCATCCAAAAGATGCAGAGGGAACTTTGTTAAGCAGAGAGGGGCAGCCTGGTGCACGTGAACCACGTGTAGTCTTTACCACTATGATGCTGTATGAAGGAATTGTTACAGACTGGTGTATGACCATTAAATGCAATGGTTTTTTGGTGAGTCAGTCAAAATTATTGTTCAAAAGGCAGGCTTTTGAGGTGGCAAATGTAATACCTAGAACTGAGGAATAAGAATGATTAAAGATTCATTGAACCACCCAGAGGTAAGAGGGCGATGCCTCTGTAGCGTGGTAGATAGGCCACTCTCTGCAACATCATACTCTTCCATCCCAGGCTTTGATCCAGTGAATATTTAAGTACTTTATTCAATCAGAGCAGCCTCAACTTTTGAAGCTGAGAACAAGCCACCCCAGCACGCAGCACCCAGTGTTGGCACAGGGCTGTTCCCCTGAGAGGGAAGCACCTGGGGTCCAGTTCCCTCGTACAGAGAATAGAGCTGAACTGGTTTCCTCCAGCTTCTTGAGTAAATGATGCTATCCCAGTGACTGGTTTCTGGGTGAGACTGGTATCACAGCAGCCTCTCTTCTCTGTGTCATGTGTTTCCTTGTCTTTCATGTAAAACGCCTGAAAATAAGTACTCCATTTAGGATTTGATGAAATGTATCCAAAGAGGAAGACTGAAGGGAAGGAGAGAGCAAGGAAAGGATTTTTTTTTTTATTCTGAGATGAAATTAAGTGAATTTGTTTGTATGACCACGCACCAAACAGTCATTCACTGAGTTCTACTGCTAAACAGCTTGTAATTCTTCTGTCCAGTGCATTTCAGTTACCTAACGTTGTCAAACGCTTGGTTTCTAAAGAGAATTATTGTTAGCAAAACACATTCCACAAGAAGCCAGGAATCATGCAGGTAAGGCCATCTTCCTAGCCTGAGCTTAATCTTATCTACTGGAAAGATAACCAGGGGTTATAGTTTAGGTTTATAGGCCTTTATATAGCATTTCAAAATCCAGAAGGGTTTTGTTTTTATTGCTTAACTCCTCCATCTGCAGGTAGAAGCTATTGTTTTCGGCTAGTCTATATATTGCTTTGCAGATGAGGACATAGGCTCCTTGAAGGATGCCCTTTTCTTTCACTTGAGTATCCATTTTGGCTGTTTCTGGGGCATGATGCCCTGGAAGATCACTCTGTGACTGTATAACTCCATCGTGTTCAGAACATGGGGATAAAGGCCACTGCTCTCCTTTGGGGTGAGTTTCTTTGGCCAGAGATGGAGCAAGGTGGAAGGATTACAGAACCACTTTGGTTGGACCATCAAGTCCAACCGTTAACCCAGCACTGCCAGGTCACCACTACACCATGTCCCTCAGAACCACATCAACACGTCTGTTAAACTCCTCCAGGGATGGGGACTCCACCACTGCCCTGGGCAGCATGGGCCAGGGCTTGACAACCCTTTTGGGGAAGAAATTTTTCGTCATGTCCAACCTAGACCTCCCCTGGCACAGCTTGAGGCTGTTTCCTCTTGTTCTGTCACTTGTTACATGGGAGAAGAGACTGACACCCACCTCACTCCAACCTCCTTTCAGGTAGTTGTGGAGAGCGAGAAGGTCTCCCCTGAGCCTCCTTTTCTCCAGGCTAAACAACGCCAGGTCCCTCAGCCACTCCTCAGACTTGTGCTCCAGACTCTTCACCAGCTTCATTGTCTTTCTTTGGAGATGCTCCAGCACCTCAATGTCCTTCTTGGAGTGAGGGGCCCAAAACTGAACCCAGGGTTCAAGGTGCAGCTTCACCAGGACGTACTGACCTATGTGGATTTACTCAGTTGCAGAGTTTAGAGCAAGACTTCTTCAACAGAACATGTAGAAGAGGAGAACAAGCGAAAATGTGCCTAAGAATCAACAGCAGAGACCAGTAGGTAACATTTTTGCCACTGTACATCCAGCTTCTGAGCTCCCAGAACTAACTTCTCTGTCAGTAAGGATTTTAACTCTGCTTTATAGAGACTGATTCTAAAATCAAAATGATTTATACTCAAGGGAATAAAGCTCTGTAAGGCTTTGCTAAAAATCAAAGCAGTTTGTCAAGCAGTGCAGGAACTACGTGAGGACACGCCGTATAACAACGTACGCTCCATGGAGGCTTTTTGTCAGATGTGTGTGTAGGTGGTAAGAGAACACAATTTGAAGCAGCTGGAAGAGGAGTTTGAGAATTCGTCTTGGGGAAGACACACCTAGCAACCTTCTTGTTTAGGTAGCCTTCCTCTGAAGATGAGGAGCGTCTTAAAGCTCAGCAACACTTTGAAAAGCACATGTCCATACTGGTAATGTCATAGCAGCAAGCCCCTCAAGGAAATCCTTTTATTTCTGTGTTAAAACACAGATTCACCTGCTTAATTCCAAATTTGAACTGAGGAAGCATTAAGCCACTGCAATTCAAGACTCTTCACAATGCTGCGTCTTTTGCTAACGTAGAAATAATGATGGACCAGGTGTCCCTTTCCTAATTTGTGGGTGGTTTTTTTTTTTGTTTTCCATTTCATGGAAGCACTGAGATGAGACCTTGAGAGGCTTTGTTGAGCATTCCTAAAGATGTATGTCTGTCCTTGCACCTTTAGACCTTCAGCACGGCGGCAGAGTTGCCAACCGTATCATTCTTCTGTCTGGCCTGAAGTACAAACGCAAATACCTTCTTCTTGAATGCCTTGTTTGGTTGCTTCATGAGATGTGAATTCAGTGAGTGTCCGTGCTTACATCTCAGGAGGAGATAGTGTCATATTATGCATTTAATTTATACTGAGGACTGTTTTCTTCACAAGCAAAAAGACAGATGTCATTTGTTAAAGCTGTGCCTTAGGATACAGTCAAACACAGTCAGTATCGCTTTCAGTTCAGTAAAATAAGGTGAGATTCTACGGGCAGATACATCGTGATTGCACAAAGTAAGAAAAGTTGCTTTCTTCAGGTCCATGTCTTCCATATTTTGAATAAAACTCTCCAAACACAGACTTTTAGGGTAGTTCCCGGCACCTTCCATTCATCTGTCTAGGTATTTTAAGTTACCTTTGATCTTGAAGTATAAGATCATTCCTTCACTTTTCCTCAGATTAAAACGCTCAGCCTCCAAAAGCAGCTGCCTGCAGCATCCCACCGCGCTGGGTACGGAGCCTGATCGGCAAGGGGCGGTCCTGCCACCCTCACCCCTCGCAGGTAGCACCTCTGACACAAACAGCCTCGGTAGCTGCCTTCTATTACTCGCAAAGAAAGATGTTGCTTAGTGTGAGTCGGGATGGCAGAGTTGGGCCCTTGGTGAACAAAGAGTCCAGGATTATCGTTCCGAAAAGCCCCCTGAGGCCTGTATCAAGAGTTATTAAGCACTGATTCAGCCCATAGCATTATTTTGTAGGCTTAAGGAGGATTTCAGTGCTATATTGGGTCTTGTGTCTGTGCAGGGGTGAATTTTGCCCTCTCTTATTTTATCTTATAAATAGCTGTTACAGTTTCTCTTTTACATCGTTGTTTAAATCTCTTTCAAAGATACGGTTTCTTAATCCCCCGCTGCCCTTTTTTTTTTTTTTTTTTTGGTTTCATCTGATAAAGAATAAATAAATTTGCAAATCCACACAGGACTGAAACAAAAGGCAAATAAGCCCTGCACGGTTTGTGTTTGGTGCGGGATACCTCATTTTGATGATTTCAGTCATCATTCATTCGAAAAGCAGAAGCTATGATTGTTAAGCCTCATTATTTTCAATGAAGCCTGACAGTTTCAAGGTTAAACAGAAGACAGCTACTTTCATCCCAGTGGTATTTCTCTTCAAACACAGGCAGCTCTTCGCTGGCTTGTTCTGCTCTGGTGTGCAGTGGCATTGCTTGGTCACAGAGTGGTGCACATCTAAGCCCAGTTGCAGGACGGTGTGTAAGCAAGCAGTGACCTCCAACCTATGTCTCCCCAAAAGAAACCTCAATTATTGGAATCATTTTCTTTTTGACCAAACAGTGGTTTAAATGTGCCATGATCTCCGATTTTATGGGGTTTCTGCTGTCTCTCAGAAAACAATTTGCAGCCCAAACCTTCTGTTTGTCCAGACAGTTTGGAATGTTTCTCCTGTGCTTCATGTCTCTGGAGCATGTTAGAGAGCGTGCTAGTGTGAGGGAGAAGGAGACCTCCAGTGATAGTTAAAGCAGCTGAGGAAGCTGCAATGCTTCTAATGTATGTGCTGTTAGAAGTGAGGATGGATCCGCTATTGCTTTCTGAACAACTGATTTCACAGGGAAACTTCTCTGTAAGAGAGGCCAAGGAAACTATGGTCTATCCGTAACTGAGTTAAAATCCTTAGAACCCAGAAAACATTGATTTATCCACTGTGAGAAAACTTCCAGGAGCAAGTAACTTGTGAAAGCCTTGACTTCAGACTTGCATGGACTGACTGCACTGAGTTATGACCGTCTGGGTGCTGCCTCCATCGAGATGAAGAAGTGCAGTAGATGTGTGTTACAAAACCAGGAAAAATGCACTAGTTGGTTAAAAAGGAAAAGCGATACTTGGAAAAGCAAAAGTAGAGGAGTAGCTAAGCAGTGGCTTTTCACCTGTGCTTTCAGTCCTTTAGAGTCCCTGTGGAACAGCTAGAACCAGCTGAACTTTCCACTTACATTTCCTGGTGTCTGATAGTTACATTAGGGTGGTGAATTCTTAATCTCGTTTCAGCAATTAAGTCACCTGGTGAGTACAATGAGAGGTGTAGCTTCATGGTGCTTGGTGGTTCCTGGGAAACAAGAGGCTTTCGATACGTACCGTGTGCGTTAGTCATGACTTGTGGCAATAAATCCAAGACATGTTAACTGGTTTTCCTGCACTGAGGTTACTAATGCATCCATGAGATAAAATGAATTTTGCAGTTTTGATAAAGGTGTGTTATTTTTAGTTCCTATCTGCATTCCTTATGTTGTACAATAGATTTAAAAACAAATAACAAAAAAACAAAAAACACAACAAAACAAAAAAACGCGGTCTTTTCAGGTAAGAAAAAATTATCAACTTCACAACAGCGAATCCAGCTATTTGAACCTGCATCTCTTCTTAATCCATTATGGAAATTGTGTGTATAAGTTGCTGGACGTGGCTCTAAAAGTGTTCTACTCTACACAGTGTCTGCTTTTATATAGCTAGTTTGTGGGAGAGCTTTCTTGGAAGGATAAAATACGGATAAATTGAAGAAAGAGCTTGACTGCATGATTACTGGGGTGCTGAAGATGAACTTGTGCAAATGGAAAACGCTGAAGAAATTTAGCCCTTTGCATTTGCCTACACCCTTTAACAAAAAGAAAGAACAAATTAAGCCAGTGAGATGCTGGTCATGCTTATAGGCTGTGCCTTAAAACTGAGAGAGGATTAGGCAGCTCTCTGTCCTGCTTAGTTAGACTGTTAATTTCGCTGTAGCTGTGTCAACATAGTAATCACACAGGCCACCTTCAGACCATCATCATCCACATCCTCAGAAACTTGGCTTGTTGAGTATCTTGAAAATTTTTTTGACATAAAAAACATGGGGGTTTAGGCATAAATTTATAAACTGGACAGTAAAAGTATCTGTTGGATAACAGGCAGGGCATTTTTGAAGAGGAAACAGCAGCTAAGTGTTACATTTAACAAGAGCCACGGACCCCTCGTATTTTAAAAGGGGCAAGAATTGAATGTCCTGCTTACACCAAAGCGTATCTGTGCCACAGGATTGCTGCCGCACAGGGGATTGCATTAACGCCTTGTGGGGACCTCGGATACTGCCTATACTACAAAAGAAAAGTGAGTTGATATATATGACTGACTGCAGAGGGGTTGGGTTGTAGGTTAAAAACTTTTTCTGTGAGTTGTCTGCATTTTCCCTTAATGTCTGTCTTTTACAGTGGTGCTTTGTTTCTGAGCGTGACCACCACCAGGACAGCTTGGTTCAGTGCAAACACTGTCTCTTTCAGCCAGAACATTCCTAACCTTAGCTTCCTTTTTTTTTTTTTTTCTCTCCTCTCCCTCTCCCCTGCCCCCTCTCAGGTTGGAAAGGCTGGTGGATGTCCTGAGGAAGAAGGTTGGAGCAGGGACCATTAGGACCGTGATCTGATTGAAAGCTCTAGTCTAAGGAAGCATTCACATCTGGTGACCAGGCTGCTTCATTCAGCACTGAGTAAACACTAAAGCCTTAACTTAGCAAACAGTTGTTAGAAGTGGGACACTCCAGCGACATTCCAAGCTGAGATAAAATCAAATCATAAATGTTTAACTACTTTGCTGCTGAGTTCTGTGATTTGTTGAAATGTTTCACTGCAAACATATATTTGTTTTTTAAGCAGCTGCATTGTGGCACTGTGTACTGTGAAAAATGATGTAGATGCTTATTTTAACAGTCTGTCCTCTCCGTGTTACTAGACTCTAGTCTGCTGCAAGGCACAGCTTGATCATGTTTTCAAATGCTGCAGGCTTCAGGTGCAAAATCCTGCAAAGCAGTTTCAAAATTTAAATCCCTCGCATTATTTGTGAGGCTGCAAACAGCCCAGTATTTGCATGTTAAATATATTAATTGATAAAGTAGGTTCACACTCAAGAGATATCTCTGGCTCGTATATTGGAGATTTTTTCCTCCTTACTCATAGCTCATTGAATTGCAGCTAGTGACTGTGGCTGCATCTAAGGGAAGGACACTTGTGTGGCTTTATACTACGGCTGAATAGGTACTGCTGGTGCATGGCATGTTCAGCCTACATTAAAAAGAAGCGTACGGTTAGGTGTCACTGGAGGTACAGCTTCATAAATTGCACCGTGAACGCCTTGTGACAGTGTACAGTATCTCGGGCAGTGGGGAAGGTTTCCTGTATTTTTAGTCACTCCTCTGTCCTTTCCTATGAGGAACAATTTCTCAAATACTCAGAAACCACCTAATAGAATCAAAATTCACCTTTGCAGTGCAAGGCAGGTCCCTCGCCCCTTTCCTAGAAGACTTTTTGCCTGCTTTTTCCATACCTCAGTTTGCTTTGCAGGTCAGGAGTACCATCCAGGTTGGGTTTGAGGCCAGACTGCCAACTCTCTGCTTTGTGTACTCCTGAAGTGCCCTGGGACTGAACTCAAAAGGCTGAAGGATAGAATCCTACAGAGAGAAGAGAAATTGAGGAGTGAGGGAGGAAATTTGGGGTACGTGGACAGATACAGGAGAGATGGACCTAGAGTTGTATTTCTGACCCAAACATCTCCCTGTATTTGGTATGTCTGTCACATGGCCAAAGGTGAGCAGAAGGATCAGGTCAGCGCTCGTATAAACCTGCTCAAGAAGGCAGCTGTAATCTCTAAGCAGCCCAAATTCTGAGGTGAATCTCAGGAGCACGTGGGCTTTAAGCTATTCCCAGAACCAACCAGCTCAGGCAAGGTGGATGTAGCTCCTAAGGCTTCCACTTGCCTCCTCTGCTTTGTGTTTAATGTTGTTGTGCTGTCTTCCCTCTCAATGTTTGCTGGTACAGATGTCATGATAGGGCAGTCTAGCTGAAGAAAATGAAATTTTGATTTTGGATGGGGGGTACATTTCAATCCCTGTTTTTCCTTTCAAGCACTTCCATGTTAAACCTTCATCATCTGCTACTTTCAGTCAACCAAACCTAACCCCTTGTAAAGAGATGAGCAGCATTCCTCCAAGCCAAATATACCCAAGTCGCTTCTAGAAACTTCTGAGGTACTCCTTTTTGATAGCCAGTGAACTGTCTGGAGTCTGCCCTGGTGGGAAGAAAGTTTAACACTTCCAGACCAGAGGACTGTCCCCCCCACACCATCTCCTGTGTGCTGCTGTCCAGCAGTTGGGTGGCTCAACTGCATTTTTTCCTACTGTCCTCATTGAGCACTAAGTAAAGGAGAAGAGCTCCTGAACGGTCACTGCTGTCGAACCATTTCTGCTCTAACAAAGTGGTGGGGAAGGAAGGAAAATAAAAATGTAAGAACTACCAACCACACTGTGCTAGACCAACAGTCCAACTAGCCCCAACTGCCTTTGGCAATAACCAGCAGAAGATGCCTTGGAAAGGGTATAAAGCCAGGCCAACGCTAGTGACCCTGATCTCATATGGCCTCCCAGCAATTTATTAATTAGGGACTTTCTGAGCCAGAGGTGGTATCTGGGTATTTAGCAGCATTTTTTGTGACCTGTTTTTGAATCCTTTTAAATTTTAGTATCTACTTGTTCCCGTCATGAGGACTTAACGCAGTTAATGATGCATTGAGTGAAGAAATATTTCCTTTTCTTTGTTATGAACCAGCTCTATTCATTTGCTATCACCTAGTTTTGTACTAGAGAACTGGTGAACAGCCATTCCCTGTTCATATCGTTTCATCTCCCTTGTGATTTTACTTATTTGGCATCCTTCCCCCACTACCTCTTTTTCAGAGAGAACCCTTAGTCGCTTGTAAAGAAGCTGTCTCCTGTTTTTAATTGGCCTTGTTAAGCTAATGTATTTCTTTTCCAGTTCTGCAGCGTTTTTACTGATACAATCAGATTTGTGCCTAGTATTCAGGATACAAACTCTGACTTTAATGGTTGTCATAATTATGTTGTCTGGTTTATTCTCTGTGCTATTTGTAATCATTTTTAGCATTGGATTTGCTTTATGACAGATGATTTCTTGGAGTTAATATTTCTGCAATAATAGCAACAACTCTAGATCTCATTCCTCAGTTATAATATTCAGCTCGGAGTTCATCCCAGGGTGTGTGAAGACAGAACCTTTTTCTGAATGCACAGCTTTGCATTTATGAGTATTGAATGTCCTCGGTTGTTTTAGCGTGCGTTCCCTGGTGACCATGAGCTCCTATTCCTGCTCTTCTCATAGCTCATCTTTACTACTCACAGTTGCATAGTATCAACATTTCCATGCTGAATATGCTAATGTGAAACACCACCATCTCCAGATTAACCCCCGTTTCAAAGTGATTTCTTAGTTAAGTTGAACAACATGGGCTCTGGGACAAGGATCCCTGAGGGGCAATAAGGAACCTTTCCTTCATTGTGAAAATTATACATTTGTTGTTACTCATTGTTTTAATCTAACTTTGAACTGCTTGTTTTCCAAGGTAAACATCTTCCCTCTCACTCCTTGGCAACTTTGATGAGGAAGCTTGTTACTTTGGAAATGGAGGTTTACTAAACCAAGGCTTGTTTTCCATGCATGAATGTGCTAAGTTCCTCCTTCCCCCAGGAGTATCAAGAGCTCCTCATCTTCCCCCAGGTCTTTCCGCCTCTGAGAGATTAATCTTGTGAGCTAAGGCTTCATACAGCAAGGCTGTTTGACCTCCAGCCTCTTGTGTCCGCTGGCTTTGTTTGAGAAAGTAGGATCGGCCAGGCAAAAGCCGTCTAGCAGGCTCGATGTCAGCTACGTCTGGTTGTGGGTAATACTTGAGTCAGTAAAATGAGGTGACAGTTGTGCTTCGTAATTTCCCTTTTGACACACTGTACCTAAGGTGAAAAAATATTTCGTGACTCTGTCTTATGTCTTGTACCAAGTAGCATGTAATTCAAGGAGCTTTTTAGTGAGGGGGTTTTATCATCCTGCAGATAAATGGCTTTGAATCATAATTAAGTTAGGTGTTGATTTTTAAAATTCAGCTGGAAAGGTTTGTCTTCTTTGAAAAGGGCCTTGGAAAATTTACTGTGCTGAGAGGCGAAGATTCAGGACCGGTTGGGTCCTCACTCGTCCTTGCTAACAACCTGGTGTGTGGTCTTTGCCAAATCCCTTAGTGACAGTCATAAAAGGTATGCAGCCCCCGAAGAGGTGCCTAGGCTCCGAGGGGGAGTTTGCAAAAGCATCTGTGTGGCTAACAACAAAACGCTTTCGCTTCTTCGCCAGCTGAAGTAAACAGCACAAGTCACATAGGTCTGGTAATGCGGGCGCAGCCTTTAGTGCCCTCGAGTGAATTTCTGGCCCCGTTGAACCCAGCCTGAGTTTTGCCTTTCAGTGTAACGAGAGCAGGAATTCTGGTCTGGCGAGTAGAAATAGGCAATAATGATAACACAGGTTAATTGGCTTTTATCGTATAGTTTATTCATTGAGAACTGATTGATGTCCGTAAGTGAAAAGGAACCTGCCCCTATACAGACAGATGCAGAGGAATGCAATTGTCACTTCTGTCCTAATTTATGAGAGGAGATGAGACTGAGTCAGATTATGCACCAGGAGTAGTGATTCATTTGCCTCCTGATGGAACAGCAGTTCACAATGAAAGGTGCCTCACCACAAGCAATGCGTAAGGAGACACTTGTAATTACTGCTCAAATTAGCATCCCTGCTGCCTTGAAGAGCACTGAGATACTCAGAAACATCCTTCCCCCGTGAGATTCTGTGTGTTCCTCTCGATGATCCTGCAGCACGTTATGCACTGGGAGCCGTTTCTGGTATATGCCAGGGTGAAATATGTAAATAGCATCGTGTTGGCTCGGGATAAGAGCATTATTAATGCTTTTCGGCACTGTAATTATATTCATAGTAAGCCTTCCCTAAGCCCTCACTAATTAACAATATTGTGACAAATCAACTTTAACAGAAAAGAACTGTGGACCTTTAGTCATTTAGTGCTGTTTTCCATTCAGCCCACAGCCCAAAACTGGTGCCTCAGTTTTCTGTACTGGTTGGGAAAACTGCTGATATTTGAAAAGTTCAGAGCCAGCTCAGTCTTGTTAGTGGAATCCTGTAGATGAAGTTGGTTTGATTCCTCTTTAAATACATTCACAAGAAAGTAAGATTCATTAGTTAATCATTAATGTAGCAGAATATTAAAACTGCTTCTATAAATAAGCCATCGTACTGAAATAGTTTAGTAATGTCAATATGTTGTCGTAGGCGCATTTATTCATGTATTTGCTCCAAATCACAGGATGTTTTACAAGATACCTTAATTTTCAAATTAAATGGCATTATAAATATCCTTACCAGGTGATCAGGAGTTGTAACATCTTTAATCCCCATACACACATGAACCTGCTATCTAAATGTCAGGATTTCTCTGTGCCCTTAATTTTCTTCATTTAGAATAATTCCAGATGAGGGCTGTCGGGTTTGTTGGAGGTTTTTTTTTTCTTTTCAATTCGTACCCCAGAGGATTTTCCTTCCATGCAAGAATGAACTGCAAGGCACATGAAACCACTGGCCAGCGGTTCCTCTGATTCTGTGCTTGCTGTGACCGCAGCGTTACATGAGCTGCCTCTTATCGCTGCACCTTTTCACATCAGCTCTGCAGGACTGGACTTTCTCTGTTTGTTCTTCTCATGCATTGGTAAATAAAATGTATTCACAGGTCCAAAAATCCAAAGTGGTGTTCTTGTATGAGGTTGCTTCTAAGTCAGCTGTTGAGCTTCAGTGGTCGAAACATTTCATTCT
Organism: Bucorvus abyssinicus; assembly: GCA_009769605.1. Classification (NCBI taxonomy): domain Eukaryota; kingdom Metazoa; phylum Chordata; class Aves; order Bucerotiformes; family Bucorvidae; genus Bucorvus; species Bucorvus abyssinicus. The sequence goes on from CM020042.1 coordinate 12,806,978, forward strand.
TCAGTTTTGTGGGGAGCACACATGTTCTGGGAGGCTTTTAAACAAATACTTGAAATGGTTGAAAGATTTACATTGCCAGTGCCTGGCTAAATCTGTAGTCTTTAGAAAAGACATGGTTTATTTTGGCACCGTTTGAAAAACTCAAATATTTTAAACATTTGTTAAGTTCGAGCTTGCACATTGGAACTAAAAGTTTGCATTCCAAAATTGCATCTCAGGTTACCTGTCTCTCTCTCTTTTGTATTTTATAATCTCTTTATTAAAATAGTCTACAAGAAGGAGTTGAGTTTGGAGCATGGTTTTTTATTGTTAATTGTAAAATGTTGACATTAACTTAATCGATTTTAGGGTAACGTTTACCTGGTAACTGTTCAACTAACCACCAGAAATGCGAAGCCAGAAGTGCTTTCAGAATATAGGGCTTCATGTTGGTAGCCAAGACTTGTTTGTAGAATTAGTCAAATAGGGGAAGAGTGGCCAAATCCTGCAGTGCTTTGCTCATAGTCATACTATCTACTGTGATGAGTAAGGACTAACCCTGATGGTGAGTGCAGGGCCAGGCAAGAAAGAAACAGGTTGAAAAGGTGTACTGGACTGATAGAACAGCTCAAGGAAAATGAAAAGCTGTCTTTGACCTGGAGCTGGTTTTCTTTTCTTTTCCTTGGCAAAAGGGAGGGGCAGGGGCAACATTTAGTCTCAATTTTTATTTAGGAAAAAAAAAAGCCTTTCATTTTCTTGTCTGTTTTAACACGAAACTCATAATGAAACTTCACAAGTTGCAAATGTATAAACTGAAACCAACATATTTTCTTTACAACCCACGAGAACCCTCGTTCAACAAGTCCTGGAGCACGTTACAATCATGCTCATGCTTTGGTGTGTCGCCCAGCCAGTCGCCAGCTGCAAAGGGTCACACTCCTTTCTGAGAAGCTGTCATCAGGAGGAGTTTGGCATGTTCCCTCCATGGTCACCTTGGGCCAAAGGTCAGCGCAGTGTCACATTCACAGAAGTTCATGATTACTTGAATGGCTTCTGAACGTGATAGAAGCAGATCCAGTGTCATATGGTAAAATGGCGACAGACCTGATGGAATTCATCACAACTGCTTCCCAGCGGCCGTGCTGAAGCAAGGTTATGGTAAGCCATCCATGAATTTGCGATGTTTAATATTCACACGTGAGTATGCACACTGTATTTCACCTAAAATTGAAAAATTTAATGGTTTCCCAAAGAATGGAAACCATGGTATATTTTTGCATTAGCTAAGTATTAGCAGAACTAATTCCAGAACCAAACTTATAAAAGAAAACAATAATTAAGATGCAAAAATGCAAAACTACTTTGGTACTACTCCAATTCATCGTCTGAAGCCTCAGGACTTTGTTCGTTGGTATTTGACTTTCGCTGAGGTAGTGCCACTATTTCACAAGTGTTGTGATCAAAGAGGCAAACTCTTCAAAAATCAGTCTATGAGCAATGAGGCTACTGGTGTCTAAGTTGATGAAAAGATCAATTTAGGAGTTGAAATCTTGCATAGAAGCGAGGTTAGAAGCATGATTGCGTAGAAGCAAGATTTCAAATCTCTAACTAAGAGTCAGGTTTTCAACAAGGTAATAATTTATTCATGTGAACATTTAGCTTGCTCAAAGAACATCAGCTTAGGTGCAGCCCCAGTGAAAGTATACTAGACTACGAAAACAGTAGGAAGTCTCCATCACCATATGCAGGTAGCACTAATATCACCCCATCTGGTGCTGTAACAGACTATGAAAAATTATCGGCTTTGTTTCTTCCACTTTATATAGGAAAATTTTTTGTCTCACTTCTTACATTCTACCGATGCATGAAAAACATCAGTATCACAGATGATGGTTACTGAACACTAGTGGTAGAATTAAGCAAGAGAGGGGGATGCACAAATAGACAAAGATGTGATCAGCTACGGCATTTGTTTTGTGAGTTTGTTTTAAAATTAAACACTTGGAGCTATGGCTGTGATATGTCAGACCACCTCTACCACTCAACCATATTCTCACTGGTGGGGATGCTACCACAGTCCAAAAATATAGGGCTCCATATCCACGGTATAGGAGATAGATATGGAGCTATGAGGCTCCAAAACAGCATATCAAACATTTTCTGGCCTAGGATTATGAGCTCAAATCTGCAAACTGAGAAAGGTGTAGATAACTCGTGGCTTCGAATGGGACTCTTCTTCTGTTAGACAAGGAAGGCACCAATCAGGATACCTGGAGTGCCCTGTTGTTGCTAAAGCAGCATAGCAGAAAAAGTGCAAGACAGAGATAAAGGTTGTAACAGAACAGCAGAAAGGAATTGGGTGAAATCCAAAAATGCGTAAGAGTGGAAGTTCTGCCTGCTTCAGACGTAGAAAGGGAGGAAAAGCTGTAACAATGAGTGACAGCAACACTTTGCTTCATTTACACGTACAAGTCTTGAAAACTTCATGGAAGTCAAAGGAAGATACAGCTGTTGTAATGTTTGAAAGTAGCGTGATGTAGGCAGTCATGCCTTCTGCTGACCAGATGACACACGTTCCCCCTTCCCTAGGCGTGCAGGATTCCTCACTTGGTGCACACACGTGTGCTGCCAAGGTAGAGGTGCTCTTCAGACCATGTGGCCACTTGGGCCCAGACATCTCCTACACTGAGGTAAGTTCTTCCTTAATTCAGCAGGTCACCATGAAATCCAGCCAAATAAATATTGGTCGGACCAGTATTGGTCAGAGCCAAATATATTGATCAGCTGTGGCCAGGGTGGGTGATGCTGTATGTGCTGGTGAGCCAAGTGGGGAAGGGAAAGTCAAGTCAGGCAGGGAGGGAGAAAGGGTGAAAGATGACTGTGCTTTGCAGATCCTTGTAGGTTCTTGAGATACTGGGTGTCTGTGTGATCCCAGCAGACAGAGAACCACTGTCTTCTCTGTCCATAGGAGACTGGAGGAGAGTTTTTAATACCACTTCCAGGCTTGACAACAATTAACCCCTGTCCGTGCCTGAAGTCACCTCTATATTACTTGGGCAATCCAATCTCAGCCTAAGCTGCTTGTTGGACAACATTCAGCATCTCTGCACCCCTAACACAAACAAAATGCAGATAGAGGTGCATCCTGAGTGAAACCTGACTCAGGAATTTGCTCTTTGGAGGCATCTGTCTGCCTGGCCTTTTGCACCGAGCAGGGCTCACCGCTGGGCTGCGATTCCCCTGTTGTGACCCAAAGGTATCACATATGGGACTAACTGCACCCATTTGTCATACTTTAGAGTTTGCTCACCTCCTGAGAGCCCCAAGTGCAGGAGAAGCAAGGACAAAGACGTGTAAACTCACCCTGCGCTCGGTGTTAAGCAAAGGCTCGACTAAGGGTTGTGCTGCCGATGTGCAGGGCTGTCTGTGGAGAGTGAGAGGAACTGCTCGTACCCGCCCAACTACAGCATCAAACGTTTGACTACGACAACGGCCGTAGCACGTGCTGGAGTGAAGGCCAGAAAGCCTCACGGTTTTCCTCGTCTTCAATCACATAATGGGGAAATTCAGCTCAATTGCTTTTCAAGCAGCTGAACGCCCTGCTTCCTCCACATTTTGCTTGTCTACTCATGATAACTTTATTTCCCCAGAGCTCTAATGGCCACTAGAGTAAGACTCTTATAAAGCTGATCTTCCTGTGCCTGAAGAAAATACTCTTTCATCAGTGTGTGTTTTTGTGAAATCCTGCAGGATTATTCTCAGTCGTCCTGTAGAGCAAATCCACAACTGCCTGTTGTAACCATCCACCCTGATTTTCGTTAGTGGCATTAGCCTTGTAATTTTCCAGTCACTGGGACCTGGTCTGCAAATGACTGACGTTACATGTTACGAGGTGTTTCATCCAGAACTTCACCCTCGCTCAGCCTCATTTCCTGCAGAGCCGACTGTTGTAATCAAGTGACCTGCTACCTACTGTCTCATTAAAAGTCTCTTTTTTTTTTTTTCCCCAGTGCTATTGACATTTTATCATCTTGGGGCTCTTCTAAAACCACCTGCTGCAGGTGTCTAACTGGGTGCTGGGACTGTTGCTTTTCACCAGTAGTAAAGCTAGCTGAGGTCTGGCAGGCTGAACCACGTATTACCCTCTTGACCCAGGATGTGTAGGAGATATACCACCACCTGTCATAGGCATGTCCTGTTCCCATCTTCCACCACACACACACACACACACACACACACACACACTTGCAAAACCTGTAAATTATGTCTTTAGTTCCTATTTGGTTACTCTTTTACCTCAGTGATTCAGATACAACACATGTATCTTGCTAGCTACCATGTCATTTATGGTGGCTATAATACTTGCATATAGTATAGTTCAACCAAAAAAACCCCATTTCCTCGCCTTGAAAAGCTGTTGTGCATCCTAAAGGTGAGAAACCCCATAGAATAGTTCAACATATAAAACCCACGCGGCAGCCTCCTGCTCCTTGATTTGCTGTTGCTCCCGGTGCAGGAAACCAACTGGAGAGCGACCAGAACAACATTAATTGCAGCACCCCTTGGTTTGTTACATCTAAAGCAGGTCCCAGGCCTTCAGGTGGAACCTCAGATGTGTGAGAAATTACAGACCCCTGACCAAGGACTCCACAGAGGATCTATTGCTGTTACTGAACTTATTTTCTAGTCTGTCTTCATCTTCTTTCCACTTCAGACCAGTAGGTCTCATTACACTTGTTTTTCCTGAGAGTTTAAAGCACAATTTACTACCTAAAATCCTTCTCCATTTAGCTAATTGGGAATGGTGAACAGATTACCTTTAATCTTCACTTGGATAAACTGGACAGGGTGAGTTTCTGATATCGCTTGTCGGGTATTGCCCAGGCAGCGAGGCATTTCTAACTCTTGGGCATGCAGATGCTTGGACACAACACTCCTTTCCTGCTCTCACACATGGTCTGTATGGAGCTGATCTCTCCCTGCCCTTAGTGTGTACTTTCCTGATTCCAAGGGCTGTGCTCATTCTCTAAGGCACAGCATCACCCTAGGACCTTGTGCTCAGTGTCAGTCCTAGACAGCCCTTCAGAGTACGTGTGTTTGTGGTCCATTCCTCCTTAAAATTTTCTGGATGTGGAAGAGACCGGTCAGAAAATTATCTGAGGCAGAAAATGATAAGGAAAGAGTAAGCTGAAAGAATGATGGTAAAATGGAGTTAGGAAGCTCATTTGAGTGAACTCTGCTTCATGAATGCTGGTGCCTCTGTCGTGTATTTTTGTTGCTGGCCCAAGAGTCTTGCCCCATATGGATAGAAAGCCATCCCTGTCAAAACCACGTGAAAGAAAAAATTGCTGAAGCCAGGTAGATGTCTCACAAGGCTGCTACAAAAAAAAAAACCCAAAAACAAAAAACAACAAAAAAACCCCACCCTGAAGTGATTGTGTAGTTAATCTTGTTGGTTTAGTTGTGTTCCATGGTGATTTTAATTACACTGTAATTTGAGCCAAGTCAAAGGATGGTTAAGAATAGTGGCTGGGTAGGGGTTAGTGGAATGTGAATGAGAAGTGATTTGAGGGGGGCAGATCTGATGGGCAGGAATATTGCTCCATTCCCGGGGAGGGGGTGAGGCTGTTCTTGGCATGAGCGTGACAGGGAGCGGTGCCAAGAGGCGGGCAGGGCTGGCGGCCAGGGATGACAGCCGCGGAGTACGAAGAGTGATTCCACAGTGATCATGAAAAGAGGGCAAGAAACACTGCCCTGATGCTGGTTGAGAGGGAGGACGTCAAAAGCAGCCTGGGAGATGTAAGGAAGGGTATCACAAGAAGAGAGCTGCAGAGCTGAATGCCAGCACTGAGCATCTGCCCTCCCTGGCAGGCACTTTGACCTTGAATTGACTTGAATTTTGCCCCACCTGACAGCAGTGTCTACCCCTCACACCTACAGAGGTACCCGGCCTTCTTAGGGTAGTGAGGAGCTACTGAGGGTCAATATCAAGAGCAGTCATTGTAGTGGTGGGGCAAAATATTTTATCTTGATGGGGAAAAAAGAGACAAAGCTCAGAAAAGGAAGCCTGGGGTTTGTGTTCCTGTAGTATGTCCTGTGTATGTGGCTGCTCAGGGAGAAATGGTAGTTTGTATTGGCATATAGTGTACTCTGATGCCTCATGTATCTTAAAAGACAAAAGCAGTCATGGGGATGACAAGTGGCCCTGAGCATGGTGGAGCCGACTGCACAGTAGTGAGTGTGGGCAGAGCAGTGTGGGGGCGGAGGTCCTGTGGGCTCCTTTGAAAGCCAAGGACTCCCCTATAGCAAACCCGTACTATCTCCTGGGATCAAGACCACAGATTTCCCCTTTGATTCTCAAGAGCTCTTGTCATACCAAAGAAAAGACAGCATTAAATGCATACCACCTTTGCCCCTGTACTTTGGGGAGCTCTTACCATGGGAGAGACGGCACTTCGGCTTTCAGATTTTGGAAGGATGCAGAATCTATCACACTTTCTTACAGTGCCCTGGAACATTGGCTCTAAAGCAGAAAACTAATGATAGACAGGTTGCAAAACAAATTCTATGAAGTTTGCTTCGTGAAGAAGCTGATCCAACTTTTTTATTTTCCTTTTTTTTTCCTATCCTCCCAAGAGCTGGAAGCCTTGTCACCTTTTTCCTTTAGATACAGCACCAAATTTTGTAGATTTAATGGCACAATTCGTATTCTCTTTCCTTCTGTTATATACTCACCCAAATGAGCTTCTAATTTACCTTTTTTCCAACGGTAAAGGTATGAATTTCCAAGCCATACAAAGCAAGACCTGTGCCATTTGAGTAAAAATTACTTGAATTCTATGTATTATTTTCATAATCCCATTTCCCACTCCTGTATATCAGCATTTTTTCTGTATATTCGCCGTGGCTTGTACACGGTCTCGCTTTTGCCGTAGCCATCTCTTGACAGCAGGATCAATCCTGCTCCTGCCAGGTGCTGAAACTGCTGAACTCGCTTTGTCTGGGGGAAAACAGTGGGTGCGACACCAGCAGCTCTTGGCTTCTCTCTCTGGAATGCCACATTTGTATTAACATGTATCTTTCTTTGTGATTTTTTTTTTAACTGAAAATGATGCCCTTTAAAATCTCTTCCTGGAGAGAGAGAGAGAGAGAGAGAGTGAGGTTGAGAAGGGAAAAAAAAATACCCTCCGCTTGGAATTTAACCTTAATTTGAACCAAGATCAGTGAAAGAAAAGCACTTTCGTGCATTGTTCACCAGCTCCACCCAGCCAGCCCCTTATCTAACCCGAGTCTCTATTGCCTATAGCTTTGTAACTTTTGCAGTAGTAATGCTCCACATGCTCTTACATGCTTTAAAACCAACCTGGAGACACTGTGACATTACAATACCAAGGAACACCTCATGATCCTACCTTGCAGGTCCTCAGGCTGCACAGTGCGGCAGCGGGGACTGTCCTGCCACGTGTTTATAAAGGGCCTAGTGCGTACCGCAAATAAACAGCCGTGGTTATTCCTGACCACTGGCAAAGGTGACAGCAGCTTCTGAAAGCCCTGAGTCAGCCTCTCCCTGCACCCCAATCCAGGGGATATTTAAACAGCAGTAACTCTTCATTTTAACCTGATTTCTTGTGTTTCTTTTGCCTTTAGAGGGAAGCAGCCAACCCTTGATTTGCATGACGTCAGCTCGGGGTCAAAATTCAACCTTAAACACACACACACATAAAAAAGCAAGCTTCCTTGTTTGCTGTTCAGAGGCGGACTTCCACTGTAGGTCTCCTATCATCTGCACAGGGCAACAGCCAGTCGATGGCTTTCCTATTACTTTTCACTTCCTAGAAAAGGCAGACAGCTGCTCCAGGTGTGCTCCACCTTTACGCTCTCCCCTATCCCCTATCAGCCATCTGGTCCTGCAGGCATCTCCCTTTCCCAGCATCCCACAGTTTCTCCTGACTTGTGACCACTTGGTCCACCTTCCCCCGGTTACTGTCTGGTTTATATCCCTTACTTCCACATCCTCCATCTTTCCACCAATCTTTCACTGCTCGTTATTCCTATCCCTGTTTCTCTCACACTCCAGAGTCACAGGCTCTCTCTCCCTGGTTCTCCAGCGTCTTGCGTCTCCAAGCCCTTGGCCCTCCTTGCTAAGAGCTGTCTCCTTCACCTGCAGGCAGATGTGGCAGACACCTGGCAGAGGGCAACAGCTGGTGCCGCCTGTGCTCGCAGAAATGGTGTCCATCATCTGGGGAGCAAACTTCTTAAAACCGAGGGTGGGAATGAGGCGTTCATTATGACTGCTCAAAATAAAGACAACACATCGTGCAGCTCAGAAGGAAAGAGAGTATACCAGTAAATGCACCAGCGGCTTGCCATGTAACCTCCCCCTTTTTAAAAGCCATCAGCTGCTTTTCTTTTAAAGAGGTGTTTCGTGAAATGCTGTTTGTTTTCATTCTAGATAGCCTAGTAATAAAACCCACCAAGGAAACACCACGTATAGCATTGTTCTTACACTGCTCAAGTGTTTGAAGGACCCCTTGGAATGAGCGTGCCCCAGGAGACAGGAGGGAGGAAGCAGGAAAAGTCAAAATAAGAAATATCAAGGAGACACGGTCAACCATGAATCATTTCGGTCTTTCAGTTGAACCCGAAGCAAGATCAGGTTTCACATCCACCCTCCACGGGGCTGGCATTTTCATACACGCTGCAAACCCGTTGGCATGGAGGTGGCTTGATTTCATGGTTATTGCAGGGACCATAGTTTTGGTTGGTGGGGGATTTTGTTGTTGTTCGGGTTTTTTTATTGTTGTTGATGTTGGGGTATTTTTGAGGGATTTGGGGCATTTGGGGCAGGGGGGCATTTTTTTTTTTTTTTTTTTTTCTGATAAAGAAAACAGCAGATCAGAATAACAGTTATTCTTGCTTAAAAAATAAAGAAGTAACCTTTCAGGCAGGTAGGCAGTTTCAGTGGACACCCACCCGCCGGGAAGCTGCAGCCCAGGCGCCTCAGCAATGGCTGGACGCGCACGGAGAAGCGCAGGCGGCTGCAGCTCCGCGGCGCGCCGCGGGGGGAACGCGGGCGCCGAGACTCTGCGCGCCGCAGCCGCCGCCGTGTGCCTGTGGCCCGGCTTGCTCCGGGACTTGGCCGGCAGCAGGAAGAAGAGGAGGAAGAGGAGGAGGAGGAGGAGGAGAAGGAGGAGAAGGAGGAGGAGGAGGAGGAAATCGCCTGGCGTGCGGGAGCGCTGCCGTCGCTGCCCGCCCCGCGGGGACTCCCCGGCCGGCCGCTGCCCGCGTCTGGCAGGGCGAGGGGCATGAAGGAGCTGGGACGGGGCGCGGGGTGGGGAGTGGATTTCAGCACAGTCCCGGGCTGACGCGTGTGCCGGATGCCCAGTGCTTTGCAGCGGCTGGGCTGGCAGGGAGAAGGCACCGCCGCGCCCCCCTCCCCGCCCGGCCCCCGCCGTGCGAGGGGGGCGCTCCCGGGCCCGCCCGCTGTCCCTGCCCGCGGTCCCCGGCAGCAGCCTGCCCACCCCCACCGCTCCGGGACTGGTAATCCCGGGAGTGGTGTGTGCCTGCGGGACGGGGGAGGGACGGGCAAGGGGAAAATCCCCGCGCCCTGCCGAGGGCGTGGGCTGCACTTCGGGTCCCCCCGCCCGGCGCTCCGCGGCCGCGGCAGTGACCGGCCGGCGCCGAGAGCAGCCGGGGAGCCCCCTCCGTCCCCCCTACCCCCGTTAACCGCTCCGAAACCGGGGAGACGAGCAGGGCACCGGGCAAACCAGCTTGTTACCAATGTGATCGCAAGCGCTTTTCGGCCGCCCGAGCTTTAACTCTTCCTGTGATCATTCGTTGAGTAAACCGAGCAGTAATTTTGTAATTAAACCAATGATATTTTGGAAAACCACCTCCTTTTTTTTTTTTTTTTTCCTTCTCCACATATAGGTCTTTAATTTCCGAAGCATCCTGCTCTGCTCATACCGACTCAGGCGTGTTGCTTGTGCCAAACCGCAAAGCCTGCAGAGCGCAGGTCTGTGCAGATGAGGAGAGCCCCAGCCAGTGCCTTCGGTAAATTAAAGAGCTCTTGTGTCTCCATGTGTCTCTATATTGACTATTTTCATAGGGGTTTGGCTGTGGTTTGGAGCTCAATATTGAAAGGTGTTATTGATACTTCCAAGGAAAAATTGAGAAAAAAAAAATTTTATTATTGTTTTAAGTATAATGACAGCTGATGTTTTCTCTGTGGTTTTCCCTCTCCTATTTATTTCCCCTCACTAAGGTTGCTGGCATGGGAAGAGGACTGTTGTACTTCACAACCTCATCAACACGTGCTGTGTATTTGCTGCTGTCCGGAGGATCTGACTGTTAAGAAGTATTTGATCCAATATATATATATATTGATTGTTTGTTCTTAGATTGGCCTGTCACAAAGCAATCCACCTGGTTAAGTACAGTGACCTTCCTTCCTCTGAAATCACAAATTTGAAAAGGAACGACTCCTTTCAGTGAATGTCTTTTCTGATTGATGTTATGTTGTAGCTTTTATTCTATTCCAGCATTCCTAGAATGGAGACAATATGTGCAGTGGAAGCACATTCATGCCTTAGAAAACATTAGTACACATTAAAGTCTTGCATGTTACCAGAAACTTCAAGGTATTGGCAAATCTGCTGGTACAGTAGACTGAAATGTTCTGTTTTCTCTGTGTTTGCCCAGAAGTTCAGAAGTACCATGCGAAGAACCCGTTAGCAGACAATACGTGAAAAATACTGTATCCTTTCTTTAATTTTAGTGAAAGAGACATATTTTCATAGCATCGAGGTGAGTCTGGAAACACAGACGGTTTTTCCAAACTTTAAAAATCCAAACTATTGCTAAAAAATATTGAGTGGCTCTTGCAGCTCCATCCTGCATAGTGCTGCAGGTCTCTTAGAGGCAGTTAGAAGCACTGTTATTGAATTAGGTCTTAGTACATTCCAGCAACCCATGGATTGTCACATGCTCTGTAAGAGTGAAACAACAGTCCCGGTTCTAAAGAGCTGATAACCGGCGGTTGGAAGTACCTCTGAAGGTCCCCTTCTTGTGTGCCCAAGGTATGTCCTGCCTTCGTTTGGCTGGAGCACAGCAGAGGCCCACACGGTTGTCTCCTGGTGGGCCCGCATTAAGCTGCGGACCTCTCAGTGCAACTCCCCCCTGGGGGTGCTTTGTGTCCGGTTGGGTGCATGTTCATGCTTGTATGTGTGTGTGAGACTGAGTCCTGGTGAAGAAGAAACTCATCAGTAGGTTGATCTCTCCCAGATTCCTAGAAGTGGCAGAAGGAAACCCACCGTCTAATCCACGCTGCTGATAATGGAAGAAACTACCTGCAGCCCAGAGTCCTCCCAGCCATCCTTTAGCATCCTTAAACACCTCTTTCCCTTGCTCAGGTGGCTTCTCTCTTAAAGTAGCAGTTGATAAAAGACAGTGTTGAGGGAAGAAGCAGCATTTGGAGATGGCTTTCATTCATCAGGGCACTGCTATGTACCTCTTGACTGTCTCTCCTATTCATCTTGGTTCTCAAGTGGGTTTGATCGAGTGGCTTGCACTCATACAGGCATGCAAAATGTTTTTTACTGCATCAGTTTGTACATCCCTCATTTGTATTTATTTAACTTTTGAGGAGATCATGGTCTGAGTGAGCCATTCCCACCATCACTGTTGTCAAAGGGCACCAATAGCTAAAAAAGATGAGGGGGAAAGCAGGAGCATCTGAAGATGAAGGACCTGGACCGAGACTGCCCATGGCTTCCCTCATGATACACACACATCCCCCAAAGCCCTGGCTCAAGGCTGCCTGTCACCAGGCTGGTTTGGGGGGCAAAGTTTCCATTTGTCGCTGGGTTTGTTTCCAGAGGTGAAAACGTTCCAAGCAGCTTTACCCACCGTCTGTGCACAGGTTGTCCCCTCTGCTGAAACACCCGTGAAAACTCAGAAACAGGACATGCGTACCCCAGCCACCCACCACCCTGCAGAGGTGAGTGATGAGGGTCGGGCCACCATGATGCTCTGACAGTGCTCGGGCACTGGAAGAGAAGGAGGGTCTCTGTCCTAAACCTGTCTGGTTTTTACAGTTTCTACCCAAATTTGGGATATGCCAGTGACTGCAGGGGGGAAAAAATTCAGCCATCAGTGCAAATGAAAGTGATACTTTAAAATCTAATTGCCTTTGTACTGGTTTCACTGGAGATACGGAATGCTAAAGATTAAATCTACAGATCTGCCTTGGACCTCTGCCTGTTAAATCATGATATTTAAAAGAAAGGAGGGAGGGAATTCTGTTTAATTTGGTGATTCTCTTCTGTTTATTTTTACTTAGCACTGCACAGCATTACATGCCACTTCTGGCCCTGGGAGGGATGAAGAGCAGGAAACCCTGGACAGATTTAAACCAGAAAGAAATTCAGGCAAACTTACGTCTGACTGGTCCAGTGAGCGGGAGATGGTGCCATGTCCTGCTTTTACTAGAAAGAAATCTGGCGTGAAATCAGGATCTTTGTTGCCTAGGAATTAAGTTGTTGCTGCTGCTTATTCCTTACCTGCGCTCCTAATCCTCTGTTTGTGCTACGGCACGAAACAAATTATTTCTCAGAGACCAAAGGGCTCCCTTGTAACAATTAAAGTCTATTGTGTAAAAGTATAAATGGCACATTGATCGTTAAGGTAAGCTGACTTGTAAAAAGTAATTCTTGGGCGTGAAGTATGCGGTCATTTTTTGTATACTTTGGAGAAGTCATTATGCACCGGGAGGTAAACTCCAAACAGTAAAGTGCTTCGTTAGCCAGTGAACATGTCTGCTCGGACTGGACACACCTCAGCGGCAACAACGTGAGGTTTGCTCCTACTTCTGCGGAAGACAAGAGTATTTTGCTACTGCTTTCCCTGAGAGCAACCACCTTATTCTGGATTTTTTAAATTATTTTTTAAACAAATAAGCATCCCCCTCCCCTCAAATAAAAATAAACCCCAAAGGCACTTTACAAAGTGGGAACTATCCTGAAATCCTTGAACCTCGGACTCTGCTGAGGTCAGTGCAATCTCGGTCCGCACTCATTAGGAAAAGAAAAAAAAAAAAAAAGGAAAAATCCTACCCCCTGCCCCGGGAGTGCTTAAAAGGAGGAGTGTGGATCCGCAGAAACCAGTCCTGTCAAGGTCAGCTTTGTCCTGTGAGAGGAAAGGCGACAGGGTCAGCGTTATTGCACATGAGGAAACAACACTCACACACACCTCCACACACCCCGGGGGGCTGGAAGATGTCGTCTCTCCCTCCTCCTGCCTCCCCCTTTGGCCAATGTGTCCCTTCGTGGAGCAAACCTCCCGCTGAAGGGATCCCTTATTCCCAGAGGAAACTCGTCAGCTGGCCGCTTTAGGGTTCCCGGCTCCCGATTTAGTTTGGGGTGGGAGGATTCCTGCTGCCCGGAGCGCAATTCGACTGTCGGGAAGCGGGGTGTCCCCCTGGCCCCCACCGGCTCGGAGCAGTCAGGAGGTCCCTGGCTGACCCTGGGCCCCTTCCCCGTAACCGCCAGCGCCTGAAGGGCATTGCCTCGGTAAAACGGTTTTGAAGACGTCGTTTGCGAGCTGTGGCAGACACCCGGGGAGTGGGTCTGGGGCTCCGCGCCTTTCCCCGGCTCTCCGCGGGCGCCTCTCTGCCGCCCTGGTCGTTTCCTCTTGGTCTTCCGCGCCAGCGTAGGCTCTTGCAGGGCCCCTGCGGCGGGCGCTGGGAAGCGTGGAAACAAGTGGGTCCTGCGGTGGGATGGATGGACGGACGGACGGATGGACGGACGGACGGCTGCGTGCCGGTGCTCAGGGATACGCGAGACGCGGAGGTTTCCACCTGCAGCCCACCCGGGCGCTGCTCCGTGTGCCTGCGCACACGCGTGTGACACGCACCGGCGCAGGGCCCCGGCACCGCCGGGCACACGCGCAACGCCTCGAACCGCTCAGCGCTGTATTTTGCTTGGCTTTGAAAGTTAGCCTGTTTGGATAAGACCCGATAGAAAACATTTACGCTGGAAGCCAAACAGGCAAATATTTTAATCTCTCATATTAACACAGCGGTTTTCCAATCGGTTGATTTTTGTGTGTGCTCGATTCTCTGTTTATTTATTTATTTATTTATGCGTGTGTTACTCATTCATTCGCTCCGTTCATTCATTCATTCATTCGCTCCGTCGCTCATTCATTCATTCATTCCTCCATCTCTCGCCCTCCGCAGCCCGCGGTAACCCGGGCTGTGCCTTGCTGCTGTAACCCCCCCACCCTCGGTGGGGTTTGTTTGCACGCCCACTGCCCTCGACGGTGTCGAGGTGTGACGGTGCTGAAAGACCTCACCCGGATCCCTGCTAGGACACGCTTCTGGCTGTCCCTGCGGTCCCTGGAGGTGCTGCGGGGTGGGGAGGTGGGATGGGGGTTGGTTCTGTTTTTCTGCTCTGTGCTTGCGGCTGTTCCCCATCGCTGTTAAGTCTCCCGAAATCAGCGAGAGCAGGCGGGGACCGCAGGTAGAAGGGCCGGTGTCCCAAGGCAAGGGAGGTCCCCCCGCCCGCACCCCGGCTGACACGGGGACGGGCGGCGGGGCGCGCCGGGGGCAGGTAGCGGAGCGGCGGGGCCCGCCGACCCCGGGGCCGGCCCGGGGAGGGAAATGTCAAGAACCTCCAGCCCAGCCGGTGCCGGCCGGGAGGAATGCGCAGTCAGACCACCAACGCGCCGTGAGCCCCACAATGCTCCACTTAATACACTTCTGTAATTTAAACTTCTGGGGACCCCCTCCTTCCAAGCCGATTTTCGATATAGGTGTTTTCTCATCCCACCCACCCCCCCTTTTCCTTTGAAAAGCCCCCACCCCCCTCACCCTCCCGCTCCTTTTCTTCTGATCCCCGCTCTCTAATTCTAGATGAGTATTACTTTGCTCTTTTCGTTGGCCAAGCACAATTGTGTTATTGGAGATAATGAATTCAATCCCCATCAAAGAGTATTAGGAGCGCCTTGGCCCTGTAGTGCCTTTTTTCAACCCGGGAATGAAAGGCAGAGAGAAAATTCTCTGGGTAGCCTCCGCGATGGCAGCTTTTGAAGTGAAGGGGGGCGGGCATTGTTGGTCACATTTTTGTCCATACGGCTGAAGAAAGACCGGCGGCTTTTGATGAGAAGATGAGAACCGCCTCGTCAGTTGAGCAACAAGTTAGATGGCGAAGTCTTACCGCTGCCTCCTGCCTGTGGATAACATATGTCCCGCATTAATAGGGGCTCAAGGGAACAATTGCCCGGGGTGGGGGGGGGGGGAGAGCTCTGCTCTGCACTGGCTCTTTCCACCCCCCCCGCCCCGTCCTCCGGCCCCCGATGTCCCCATGGGGATGGTTTTAAGGCAGACCCGAGGAGATGCGCCGTGGCCCTTGGGTTGTTCGGGTGTCCGCGGGGACAAGCGTCGGGGAGGCCCCGGCCCCGGCCATCCCCCAGGGAGGGGGGACGGAGGGGACCCCGGTGGGAGGGTGGCGATGTGCGAGGTCTCCTCCGCTCGCAGTTTCTGATGGTTCTTGCCAGGGCTCCTTGTGGCGGGGCTGTGATGTTAGATCTGCTGCCATGTATTGGGAGACGAGGGCATCCGCCCTTTCTAACCACGGGTCTTTCTCCATTATTGTTTTTTTCCACGAAATGTGAGGTCGGGGCTTGGTTTTGTTGCCTTTTTTTTCTCCTTTCATATAACGTAACGACATACCTGAGGTTTGTGAAGTACTTCCTTACACAAAGCAACCAGGCAAGGAAAAAAAGAAGAGGGAAAGCGTCTGTTGGTCACATCAGATAACCTTAGAACTAGAAAACTTGTTGCATACATTTGAATAAGTTCAGACATGCTCTTATTCCAATCTCCTGCCCCGCAGTTCAAAGATTCCCCGCCCCCGGGGCTTTATTATGCTAAAGAGGTCATTACTGCGAGTCACTATGGAGAGATCCCGGGTTGCAGAATGAGGCCCACCTCCTAGTTACCAACTTGTTTACATTTTCCGCCGGTCATAACTGGAGGAAATGTGTGGTAGCAACCCGCCGGGCAGGCTCGCAGGAGAAAAGGAGTAAAGGGGGAAATATATTTCTGCTACCGCGCAGTAGATTGCCGATGTAGGTGATTCATTAGGAAGCACTTAGAGGTGTCGGGCACAAAAGCGGTGTTTGCCGGAGAAATGGTTGCTGCAAGAGGGCCAGATCCTGCCCCCGGGGCGGGCCGCTCTTCGCCTCGGTGCCCGGGCTGCCTGGGAGCGCGGTGGGAGCCGGCCGGGACCCGGGGGTGCGGACGCGCTCTCGGGTTCTGCTCGCCTGGCGTGGGGTGCCATCCCGCGGGTCCCATGCTCGGCGGCGTGGGGCGGCTTCTGGAGCCCTGTCGAAGCGGATGTCAGCCCTGGGGGGCACAGGGCACCTCCGTCTGACGGGCTGCCCCGTCCGTAAAGGGGATGCTCCCGCCCGAGCTGACGGGGGTGTTTTTTTCCGCCGGCAACCCTTTCACTGCCAAAAGATGCGTGAACGGGCCCGATTTCGGAAGCAGAATAGCGGTCACCCGAAACACGTCCACCCGGGGACCCCTGCCCCCCACTGTTCCCTCCGGGGACACAGCGAAGGACGGGGGTCACAAACCCAAAGCTGGGCTGGGCAAAGCGCCCGTTCGGGTCACCGGGGCCGGGCGGGGGACGGGACCGCGGAGGGCGGGGAGGGCAGCGACATCCGCACCCCGAACCCCGCGTCCGCCGGGGCCGGTCCCCCTCCCTCCCGTATCCCCTTCGGGTACCCCGAGGGCAGCGGGGGCACAACAACAACAACGACAACAATAATAATAATTCCCATTTTGCCGGTAGCTCCCTATTGGAATAACGAGCAGGTGTATGAACATTTCATGGAAAAAATTAGATTACCAACAGTAAACCAGCAATATCAAAATAACGACGAGCTTCCCCTAAAATAACCCGCCTGGGCAAAACCCTCTCCCGCGGCAGAGGCGCCATTCCGAGAAACGATCGTTTAAATTAATTTAGCTAAATGTAGGAGAGTGGGATTTTTTGGTGGTTGTGGTTTTGGTTTTTTTTTTGGGGGGTGGGGTGGGGTGGAGAAATTGCAATTTTTTTCTCCTCGTAGAGACAAATGAGTTCTGCCATGAGGCTACATATGTTTTAAATCCTAATGACTGGATACAAAGGTGAGCGCTGGCAGTTTGATCTGTCCAAAGTTCAAAGATCTGAAATCTCAATGAGTTTCTGTTTGAGGTGAAGGGGAGAAACACAAACACCATGGCACGGCTTGGGCCAGAAAGTTGCACGGTTTGGGAGTGAAATGCGATGTTATTTACACTAATCTATCCTTAACTGCTACTTTGTCACAATGGGCAGAATAATTAGTAGAAAATAACCAGCGAGAACAAAGGCAGGTTTTCTTCTTATCACCTCCCGTTTTCCACTCTTCTCTTCCCTCAATTATTTTCTCCTGCTGAAAAAGACCTTTCGACACTGCAAATCGCAGAAAATCTGGGGTTTTTTTAGTTATTACTCTGCCTTTGCTACTAGCTGAGAAGCCTGGCTTTCATTAAGAGAAAAAAATGACCCATTTTGCAGCACCACCCTTGACATTTAAATAATCGAACTAATTGCATTTTTATTTTATCTATTAACCATTCTTCTATGTTTCCTAACACAATATTGCAGCACGGGAGTTTTGCGAGGGCTTAGGTGTACATTCCGCATCCTGGTCACTCTCTGCGCACTACTGTGGTGTGGTCATTTTGTGTTGTGTATATTTGCATTTGTCTCCCCTGGAAATAAATACATATTAATTATATATATGTAAATATATACAATATAAGCATCTATATGCCTCCCGAGATAACTTTCTGTCCTATGTTTATATGAGGATAATTTTCTTCTTTAGGAATTAAAATTGTCACGAAAATGCACACGAAAAGTCTATATTTTCTGAATCTCTGTTTCTAAAAAATTTTTAAAGTGATTAATGACACGTATATGCCTAGATCCCGTTTTATCATAACAGAAAAGAAATAATACAAGGCGCATTGTTATCGCAATCAAGCGCTTTATCTCCAATGTCGCTGTAAAATGAAAACCGCGTCAATTGGTCTTTCAGAGGCTGGTTGGCGTTACAGCAAGGGAATTCATTTATTTCGGGTTCATGTGGAAAGACCAGAAACCATTCAAGTGTTCATTATCTACTCAACATTTCAAAACATTTTTTTGAAGCTATGCCAAAGGCTCAAGTGTTTTTCTCGCGCCGTTCTTTTACGATTTACTTATATTTTATGGACACAACTAAGTTTCAGAGGGAAAAACTGACCGGGAAATTTTTTTTTTTCCCTCATCTTTTAGTCCCAAATATTTCAAATTAATTCCTTCCAGCGAGTGTACACCCTCCGATGGTTTGCCGGTGTAGATGTCAGTGTCGTCCATTCGCCCTCGAAAACAACCCAGGAGGAACATTTGATTTTATTTCTCCCCTCCCTGGTTTGGGCGGGGGGGTGGCGGAGGTTGGTTTTATTCTATCGCCTCTTCCCTTCTCCGGGGGATTCGCAGGTGCTCCGAGGCGGTGCCTCGGGACCCATCCTGCCCCCCCTTGCCAGGCACCGCAGGTCCGCCAGACCCCGCGGCAGAGCAGGGCCCCGCCGTGCCAGGGCAGGACCCTCCACGGCTCCGAGCCCCCGGCTGCAGGGGCTGTCCCTGCCCAGCTCCGCGGAGCTGCGGCCAGCCCCGCCGCGCCGCTTCGACGGTCCCCACAAAAGCGCCCCACATCACCTCCCCTTCTCCCTGCCGCGGGCCGGGGTCCTCCTCACTGCCCAAACTCCGCGTAAATCTTGATAGAAACCCCCCGCCACCCTGAATTACTCCCTGCTTGTATTTAATTACGTTAAATGAGCCGTTTTCGCTCCCTCGCACGTGGCCGCCCGGAGCTAATTGCCGCGCAGGAAAAGGCGAAGTTGCCCTATAAATTGCGGCGGCGGCCGGAGCCTGCAGCCTCGCTTTGCCTGTGCCCGGGGCTGGGGCATCACCTCCGACCCGGGCAAACCGCCCGCACCAGCCAGCTCCTTCCCTCCCGGCACAGCCGGGAAGGCTGGAGATGCTCGTAAGCTCCTCTCTGCGTATTGCGGGGCGGGGGGATGCACCCTCTTCCTATGGAACTTGCTTTTAGTTTATTTTTGCACGGTGGCTGGGGCTTCTTGAGCACAGGGTTAAAGCTGAAGAGCAGGATACAAGGGGACTCTTCTCCCCTCAGTTGACTTGCAAGTCCTGCATTGATCACAGAAAGCTGCGCGCTCTGAGTCGGGGACCCGCATTTTTAACGCGAGCCGCATCCCTGTTATGCCAGTGGGTCATTGCCCATGGCAGCCACCATTTGCTTACGAGACGAAAGGGAAGGAATATAATCTTGATGGAGAGTGTATCCGTGACAGGCTCCGCTCCTTATCTCTGAGAGGTTTGGAGCCGCGTCGGTCCGCTTAAACCCTTTTATTACCCCCGCCCCGAATATTTCCATTACACACGGTCTGCGCTCCTCAGCTGATATGCGATTCCTGCTGCCTTATCGCTGTCGGTCGATTGATATTTTCTGTGTACAAGCCCACGGCATTAAATCAATGTCTCCACTCGGCAGTGGGATATTCTCCGCAGCCTGGTCCGTGGGAGACAAGTCCGGCTGAGCACGGGCTCATCCTGCCTCGGTTCGCACGAAGCTCCTTCTGGCAGCAGAAGCGGGACTTTACACAGGATCCGCCTGCCCGGACCTGGCGCCGAGGCGGCCCTGGCTGCAGGGGGTCGCTCGCTGTTTGCCAGCTCAGAGGATACAGAAGGCGAAGGGGCCGCACAGCCGGGTCATGGCGTACCGGCCCAAACCCGGCGGCCCGGGCACAAGCCCCCGCTGCAGGACCCGGGTGGGACCGGCGGGAGATGCGCGCCCGCCCGAGCGCACCCGCGAAAGCGCATCGCCGGCGGCGGTCCCTCTCGCCGTGCTCGCATCTCGCCGAGCTGGCCGCACCTGCAAAGCCCACGGCGGGGGGACTCTCCGATTTTATTTTTTTTTTCTCTCCCTTTTTTCGCTGGGTGGTAGCGCTGGAGGAAGTTGGTGAGATTTCTAGGACGCTGGCTTGGCTTTTCTTTTCTAAACCGACCCTGAAATTTAGTTTGTCGCCGCTGTCCCTAACCCGTCAGGGGGCAATTATGTGATAATTATGAGAATTGCACAGTTCTTTTATCTGGCGGCTGTGCGCGATGGGGGCTGAGCACAGCGAAATCTGTTCACGCTTAACACCCTCCCCCGACGATGCCGCTTGCTGGGGGCCAGCGCGGCTGCTGTTATCATTGGGGTCGATCCGAGCCAGAACTACAGAGCGGGAGCTAAGCTGGGATCTCGGCCCGACCTTTCCAGTGGCCCGGGGCGAGCTGGAGCAGCGCTAGAGATGCGTGGCTCCGTCCGGCGGGGGAACGCCGGGTCTAGCTGCCGGCAGCCCCGGCCGCAAAGCACCCAGGAGGGGACACCGCCTCGGGTGGCTTTTGCCCTCCCTCCATCCCTCAAGGTAGCCGAGTACCGTGAATTGGAGGAAAAAAAAAAAAAAAAAAGAAAGAAACACACTCCCCTCCATCCACACCCGCAGCGCCCCTCAAACACACCCCGTGGGCGCGTCCCCTTCCTCCCCTCCGCGCAGGCTTGGCCGTACAAATCGTTCCTCTCCACATCCACGTTTTAGTGATAGGTTTGTTTTTCTGGCACATGGCTCAGACCTCCGTCACCCGCCCCAGAAATTTTCAAAGAAAATAGCAGAAAGAAAATAGTCTTTCATTGTTAACATTTGATTTATTTAAAGTCCTTAACTGCAAATGATCAAAAACATACTTCACGCATTAAATTCTCAGTTATCGTTTTAAATCAAAATATTTTTTCAATTACAATCACATTTATAAAATTAACAAAATTTCTTAAATTCACGTGTAATTCTTTTTTTACTGTCATTTAAAGCAATTTCCAGCTGTAAAGAAAGAAAAAAATATAAACCATGCAATAAATTAAGAACATTGAGACAGCGAACAGGAATAATAATAAAACCCGTCTGGCTATGCTAACACCGTGTAAAACTGTGAAAAGTGCATTAACACTGGATGAAACAAGCTAACGATGGCGATAATATAAACGGCCACAAAAAAAAAAAATTGGATGTGGAATTTATTAAAAAAGTTGGAAAAGGGGAGAGAGACAGAGCTCTCCTCTTTTCCTCGCGTCGGTGTAATAGTCAACGTTTCCTGGGGGCGGGGGAAAAATAACCGTGTTGTAGATACACAGTTCTAGCTGGTACACAATGAAGACGCTTAAATTAAATAAGCATGTCATCCACATGTTGGTGAGAGTTCCTGATGAACGAGAATCTTCAGTAACAGATGGGAAGGGGAAAAAAAAATAAAAATCCAACTGGCTGTGACCTCTTGTAACTTTATATTACATCCCAAGACTGGTAACACTTGGAAAAAAACAAGGGTCGCATCCTGCACTCCAAAGCTCCAGTTGGTCCCCTCGGGAGTGCAGGATCCGGCCCGCAGCATCTGGGTGTATGCGGGTTGTACTAGCCGAAGGTTTATTTTGCAAGTATCAAAAGGATGATCCGAGAAAGTAAATAGTCCTCTTGTTGCTTAGAGATTCTCTTAGTGTTTTGCTACTTCACAGCAGTATTGTCCTTCAAAGCCTTTTTAATTAAAAAAAGTCTTAAATGTCTACTCGCTTCTTCATCTCCGTATTGTTAAAGTATTGCCACATACCTGTAAACTTACATGAGATTATAGAGCACAGAAGGCGGGGAGACGAGGGGGCGGAAAGCACAAACAAGTAGTTTACAAGCTCAACAATTTTTTTTTCTTCTTCTTTTTAATAACACCCTGCAAAGGCTAAGGGGGATCTCCGGGGAGAGGGGCCGGGCGGCGGGGGCGGGAGGGGGGTATGTACAGGCGGGACGCGGCCGGCTTTGCAGGAGGTCGTGGTGGATCAGAACACACAACGCGTTGCGAGACAAGTGAGAAGTAACAGTCCTTTGCACGCAGCGTGCGGAAACACCTCGGCTTGTCGCAGGGAGAGGGAAAGCGGGGAGAGAAGCCAGGAAAGGGGACGGGGAAGAGGGGCTGGCCCCCGGCGGCGGGGGGGTGCTGAGCTAGGAGGTGTTTAGCACGGGTCTGGAATACACACCTTGGTAGTAGGAGGGCTCTAGGGCCGAGGGCTCGATGCTGCTCCGGCCCGCCATGGATGCGCTGCCCAGGGGCAGCCCGCCGGGGATGCTGGCCCCGTAGGAGGAATATTGCAGCGCCTGCTCGTAGGCTTTGAAGTCCAGCTTGTGCTGCTGCTCCGAGGAGGACATGAGGTTGTTGATGGAAAAGGGGTGGTTGAAGGAGTAGTGGGGATCGCCCTTGAGGTGGAGCTGGGGTTCGTGGGCTAAGGAGTGAGGGGGGTGCGGGACGGAGGCCAAGGCGGGGACGGAGCTGATGGTGGAGGAGGCGGCCGAGGCCGAGGTCTTTAGCTCCGTGCTCGATCCGCTGTGGTCCATAGACTGGGGGCTGGTGGACGGGTTGGAGCTGGAGAGGGACGGGGCTGTGTCCAGCTGCGCGGGTTTATTGTGGCCTCTGTGCAGGGGAGAGTTGGAGCTGGAACTGGAGGCCCCGGCCTGATCCTTCCTGCCCTCCTGAGAGGCTTTGCTGTTCGCCGGCTTCTCGCACTTGAAGCGCTTTTGCCGGCGGAGGTAGCAGCCGTTTTCAAACATGTTGCCGGAATCGGGATGCAGGGTCCAGTAGGAGCCCTTGCCGGGCTTGTCGGGGGAGCGGGCCACCTTGACGAAGCAGTCGTTGAAGGAGAGCGAGTGCCGGATGCTGTTCTGCCAGCGCTGCTGGTTCTGCCGGTAGTAGGGGAAAAGGTCCATGATCCACTGGTAGATCTCGCTCAGCGTCAGCATCTTGCTGGGTGCCTGCTGGATGGCCATGGTGATGAGGGAGATGTAGGAGTAGGGCGGCTTGGCGTGGGGGTAGCTCCGCTTGAAGGTCTTGGCGTCCCGCGTCCTGCCGAGGTTGGACTGGGTGTAGGCCATGGGGCTCATGCAGGGGTTCATGCCGCCGTAGGGGCTCAGCCCGTTCATGGGGGCCGGCTGGGCAGACATGGCGTTGATGCCGCCGGGGCTCAGCGCCGTGCCCATGGCGGCCACCCCGGCCGGCATGCCGTTCACCGGCCCCGCCGAGCCCGCCGGCATGCCGGCCACGGCTCCGGGGCTCAGCCCAGCCCCCAGCCCCGTGTTGGCGTAGGACATGTTGAAGGAGCCGGAGGTCATGTTGCCACTCGTCGTCATGGTGTTCATGGTCATGTAGGTGTTCATGGTGTTCATGGAGCCCAGCCCCGAGTTCATGTTGCTCACGGGCACCGAGGAATAGGCCTAGGGCAGCGAGACGGAGAGAAGCGTGTTAGCGGGGAGAGAAGGGCGGGCAGGACCCCGGCGGGGCCGGATCCACCCGTCCTGCCCGGGGAGCAGTGCGAACGCCCTGCCGCGGGACTCCCGCCGCCCGCTTCCCCGACTGCCGGCAAAGCGCTTCCCAAAAAGCGGCGCGGAAAAGCTGCTGGCGCGATGGAAAGGTCTAATTCAGATTCGTATGTGTTTATAAACAGTCACGAAGTGAGGAGTCCTCCGTCCCGACGTTTTACCGGCGTGCCGCGGCTGGCGCCGGGACCGCCGGGGCGCACGGACCGGCGGCCTTCCCGGAGCAGCTCCGCACCCCCGCAGAGCCGGACTGCGGGCTTCATCTGCCCCAGGAAGAGCTTTTTCCTCCCGCATTATTCCCGCGGTTTTGCTGATTTTGTTTCCTGTCTCGCTAGCTAAATATTTAAACTCGTGAGATTATTTAAATTTACGGGCGTACACTGTCCGCGCCAAGGAGAAATTCAGCTCTCTGCACTTTCTTGGAATAATATCACGCGTCTCTCCCACCGTGCACTGATTTAAATATCTATTCTCACAGAAGATGCGATAATGTCAAAAGAAAAAAATAACCCCAAACCCCCAACAGCTCATGGCCGCACATTTTAGCTGTGGAAAGCTTCTCCCTCGATTGCATTTTCTATCCAGTCAGTCTTTAATTTAAAGTTAAAAAACCCTCAAACTTTCCCAAAGTACGAAAAGCCTGAACTTTCCCTGCCTGAGATTCCCTACAATTTCCCGACATGCAAAAATTGTAGCTCCCTACCACACAACACAACTCTTTAAAAAGGCAGAAGCGGAGAGCCTGGATTTGTGCTTTCCAGTACGGCACCTGATTTAACAGGAGGGAGAAAGACGTTCCCAGTTTACCTCGAACAAAGGCAATACGGCTAAGAAAAGGAGCTTTAAGCGACAGTTAATGGTATAAAATTCATTACTGTTCACTACAAATTCCATCAGTTTATAAATGCACTTTTAATTTAAAGGATCACATTAATTATTTGAGGTGGTGGAACGCGGATGGGTTTGCCACCTTGCATCCACGCGGTGATTCAAATTAAATAGCAGGGGAGGAGAAAAGATCGAGGCTAAAAAATAGCAAAAGCGAAGGTCGTTTATGTTTGTGGATAATGAGTGTGGCGAGGAAAAATGAGTTTGGAGACGGCACAGAATTAGGATGACCCTTATTTGCCCTTAGCCGTCTTTCGTCTGTTAAATACGGTGCCAGTAGGGTGACACGTATCTGCTGTGCACGCGTGGCCTATGGGCGCTGTGTGCCAGCTCCGGGGTGCAGGGACGAGGCGTGGGGACTGTGGAGCCCTGTGTCCGGGTTTGCTGATGCAATGCCCGGGTGCGGACACCTAGTTGCCTGCCTCGTCTCTACACTTCCTTAAAACGGCTCCTTCCCGGGCGAGAATCCGAGGGGCTGCTGGAGGGGCTGCCAGCCGACAGCTTCTCCCGGGGACCCCCACCGCAGAGCCGCAGCGGCTCGGTGCGAACTCTGGGCCCCCGCAGGGCCGAGCTCCGGCCGCTTCCGTGGCCCTTCTCCTCTGCCGTAGTCGTCGGCGCTTCGGCTGGTTCTCCTCCTTCTTTTGCACCGTGTTGCTAAACAGGCGCGGGAGGCGGAAGCGCCTCCCGGGGTGCCGCGGGCCGGGGCCGCGGCGGCGGGGCCGGGGCCGGGGTCCCCCTCCCGGCCCGGCTCCCGGGGCCGTTCTCGGCAGCGCCGCCCGCCGGCCCGCGGCAGCAGCGCACGCCGCAGACAGCCCGTCTTGCGAAGTGCGAACAAACGGCTATTTTTTTTCCTCCACCTTTCTCTTCGCCCGGCATTAACAGGTGAGGCCCGCGGCGACGGCGAGCAGAGAGGCCGGCAGCCCCGCCAAGGAGCCCGCGGAAGGCGCTGCCCCCGCCCCCGGGATGCGCTTGAGACCGTCTCCCTCGTCCCCGGCCCATCTGCCGGCAAGGAGCCGGGGGCCGGCGGCGCGGCGAGTCCTCTGCCCCGAGCCAGAGTTTACGGGGCGCTTTTGTGCGCGCCGCAAGCGGAGATTCCGCCTTTTAGAGGAGATCAAGGGCTGCCTCCGGCCCTCCCAGCCAGCCCGCAGCCGCCCCGGGTCTCCCCCAAACGCCTCCCGGCGCTCTCGGAAGCCGTGTTTTCCTCGGGGAAGCCTGCCCAGCTTCAGCGCCGGAGGGAGGGGGAAGGCATGTTTGCGCTGGCACAATCAGGAGTGCAAACCGATTCCTCCGATTGCTGCCCTCCTCCAGACCCCCCAGCCCTCCTCCCCACGGCCCCCCCCTCCCTCTTGCAGAGGGGCAGCAGCCGGAGCAAGATCCTGGGATTTACTCACCTCCTGAGTGTCGGTGTAGTAGCTGTTCCAGTCGCTGGTTTCATGCCCTTCCATTTTCACAGTCCCTAACATTATGGAGCCAACCTGCCCGGTGTAACCATCCAGCCCTCTTGCCAGCGAGCGACGGGCGGCAGGAAAAGAGCCCGAAAGCCCGACCTAGCAGGAAGGCAGCTCTCAGGAGGGGCGGGAGGGTGCTGAATTCTCCTCTATAACCAGCCAAAAAGGAGGCAGGGAGCGGTGTGGGGCGAGACAGTTGAGAAAGTGAGGAAGTGCCGGCTGGGATGTGAGTGGAGTTGAGCTGATGTGGATCTTACGTCGCAGAAGTACCCACCTCCTCCTCCTCCTCTCCCCATTTGTCCGCCGCACAAAGGCGTTCGCACCTACAAAGCCGGAGATGCACCTGCAAACAAGGCAGTTCCCCTCGCTTGCAACTCCCCCCGGGGCGGCACTTTATTTGCAAAGCGGCGTAATTGGTTTAAGCTTGTGGGGAAAGAAGGAGAGACAGAGGTGGGAGAGGGGGAGAGAGTAGGAGAAGGGGGGCGACACCCACCCTTTCAGATGGACAGGACAAATGCTAGGAGGGATCTGTGGAAATGAAATTAGGTAGGTACGGGAAGGGCAGCCCCCTCTGTTTGAAGAGAATGCAAAAGGCCATCCAGCCTTAAACCGCTGAGATTAGGGGCAATATTGACTGAAGTCCAGTAGATGCTCCTTTAACTTGATGGCCGGGACGTGCTCCAAAGTCCCGAGACCTGCAGTCCAAAGGCTCCTCTCCCCCCGCTCCCACCCCTCACTTCAAAGCTGGTTACGGCGCAGGTACCTCCGCGGACATCCCCCCACCCCCACCCCGCCCCGCTCCCAGCGCCCTCGGGGCGGGGGACTGGACGGCGCTCCGGGCTGTGGGCTCGGATCTCTCCAAAGCCCCCCGCCCGCCCCTCCAAGGGCTAAACCTATCCCTTCAAACGGGGCTGCCGTCCTATGTAGATGGGGATGATGATATCTCTTTTCTGGTGCTTTATGTTTAGGAACCATGGGAGTCACCGCGCTGACACGTAACACCACAGGCACCCAGTAAATGAGGACAGAGGCTTGAATGCGGATCCACCGATATTAACCTCCTCTTGGCAAACATCAGGTGAGTCACTGGACCCATATTATCCCTTTACTGTGGAAAGCCTCCAGCCCAGAAGGCTCCTTTGGAAGCCTCCTCTGGAAGCCAGGCACCCAGGAGCAGCAATCGTAAGTAGCGGGTATCTCAATACCAACTTCTTGCTCATTAACATGATTGCTTGCAAAAAGAGAGGGAGGAATCTACACAGGCTGGTAAAAGGTAAAAAGGGGCAACACGGATAAAACAAGCTGACATAAGACAACGTTCTGTATATGGAGGGAATCCCTCAGTCTTTGCAGGCGCATCGAACATTTGCTGTTTCTGCTCATGTCCTGTCCGGCTCTTCGAGCCTCTGTCAAAACCACAGTATTTTACTGAATTTTATTTGGTTTATCTGCCCCATCCTGTATGAGTTTGTTCCTACCTAGCTGCTAGAACGTCCATCACCTGAAAGTAAAAAAAAAAAAAAAGACAAAATAATAATAATAATAATAATATAAATACCCTCACCCACCAACCAACCAAATACCCCCCAAACCCAAATAACTTTCCGGGCAATGAGGATTTGAAGGGGAAATAAAGTTTCCAGGGATTCTGAAAAAAGGGTTGTTTATCATACCACACAAACTAAAACACACATCTAGGACTGAGTTTGTCCTTGGCATGTTTATCGTCCACCAGGATCACAGCCGCTTCCAGAGCGATTTGTCCTCGAGTGATCCGTGAAAACGTCACCCTCACAAACACGATTTTAAAGTTTCTTGTACGGAGACCCAGGATTCAAATGACGAGATACAGCCTATCTCCGCCTCGACAAATATGTTTTAACTTGTCCTCTAAACGCGTTTTTTGTTATCCCTTTCTTTGTTCTTTCCCTCCTCGTCCTTCTTTCTTTAAATCTGGCAACAGAATTAAGTCAAATCCTCGAAACAAACAAAACTCTGGAATCAGCAGACAAGAACAAGGGATGAAAATGTGTCTTGAAGGAAATAAAATAGATAAAAGCACTGGATTAAACCCCTGCTTTCTCAAATGGTCCAACTACACCCATGGAAACTGGAACAAAACCCAGCGGAAAAATCTAAGAGATATTAAAATTGCGGTCTTCATGTATGCCCTCTCCCTCTATCACTAATGGAAGCGGTGTGTATGTCTGAAAATAGCCCCCCCCAGCATTGCAGCCGCATGCAGTGAGGCTGGGAGGGGCTGAGAGGTCCCAGCGACCCCGCTGCCGGCACCTTCCCGTCGGGTGACCTCGGGGCGGTGCTGCCGCGCTTCCCAGAGCCCATCCCCGCCGGAGCAACACCCGCCGGGACAGCGGGCAGCCCACTCCGCACCTGGAGAGTAAAAAAAAAACAACCAGGAGAGAGAGACCGCAGGCATGAAGCCGGATGCTGCTCGGATGCTGCTGCGAACGGCGGAGGCCGGGCGGAGCAGTCGTGGCAGACGCCCTGCAAAGCCATTCTCCGTCCGGGATATCCGCGGGCCGGGCCGGGCCGGGCCGGGCCGGGCCGGGCCGGGCCAGGCGGGGAGCAGGGGGAGGCCGGGGGTTGTGCAAAGCCGCAGCGCCTCCTGTTGTCTGGCTACAGCTAGGGCTCGGCTCTGGTTTTTGCTCCCAGAGGTGAGAGCACAGGCGGGCTCTTGCTTGTAATCGTCTTAAGGAGCCTTTCGGCTTGGTGTGCAAAGCAGGAAGCCCGAGGCAGAGTCAGCCGCTGCTGGAAATTCCCTTCAGCCCTGGTTGCGGTGTTGGAGAAAAGCCTTCCTTGTACGAAGAAGAGGGTCCTGACGGCTCTGCCCACGGCCACGGGGAAAAAGAGGCTGTTTCGGTAGTTGCCCTGCCCTTGAGCCTCTGCCAAGCCCCGTGTGAGATGCTCCGAGAGTCCGGCGCAGTTTGTCCGTACCCGTCGCGGCAGGCTCAGCGGGAAGGGGAGGACTCTCCCGGGATAGAGGACTCGTGATTTGCAGCCAGGAGCTCTCCAGACGCGCTCAGCTGCTTATGCGTTTTCTTTTTTTCCAGGAGGACCCGTTTGTGCAGCCTGGAGAAAAGCGCGGGGTGAGGGGAGCTGTTTTTTTCCCGCGTCTAAACGGGAGCAGGGTCTCAGCTCCGGGCTCCACCGGTGAGCGCTGCCAAGGAGGGAAGCATTAACTGACCTAAAAGAGGAAAGTGTGTGTGTGAGGTTTGGGGGTGTGTGGCGCGAGGGGAGAACGTCCACGGGAGCCCGTCTTACCGGCGCTGAGACAGGGGCCCCGCAAGGACCACGCAGCAAACGGTCGTTTTTTGGGGGAAGCGCATCTCTGAGGGGTCCCGGCTGCCAGACCGGGCCGAGGGGTTTCACCCGTGGGGACGCGGGGAGCCGCCGCGACCCGGGACCGCGCCCGGCGGCTCTTGCCCAGCGCTGCTCGGGAGCGCCGCCCGCAGGTACCGTCCCACGCGTGAGAATCGGCGGGAGCTTTAACTCTAACTGTGGAGCGCTGCTGCACTTCCTTCCAGTCTGGGAGCCCCTTTCCCCTCTGGCAGAGGCAGCGCCGTCGACCACCCCTTCCGTTTAAATTGCAGGGTCTTGTTTGCTTTTACCCAAACGCCATCGTCTCCTGGACGGGAAACTCTCGGCAGTGCCCGACAGCTCGGGAAGGAGCTGCAGGGTTATCTCCGCACCAGGATGCCTACCCTGCTCCTCTTTTCTTTTCCCCGGATCCGTCCCCTGCAGAGGGTCGCTGGTACCCAGCTTTCCAGACGGGTCCAACCCTGCGCAGCGACGCCTCCGGCGCCGCGGGACCCCTCGGCCTCTCCCACCCTGTCCCTGCCCTTGCTCTTCCACCACTCCCGACGGTGGGAAATCCCGCTTCCCATCTGTTTCCAACCCGAAATCCTCTCCCACCCAAGCGGGCAAACAGTAATCGGGTGGGATCGTGCCGCTGCCCAGAAGCGGGTCGTGTGGACGGGGTGGGAGCCCGGGCGGTCCTGGGGCTCTCCGGGAACAGGGGTCGGTGGTTGTCGGGAGCACCCCTCTCATCGAGAGGGCTGCGGAGTCGGGGGGCTTGTTCCACACCCCGCCCCCCACCCCCCACCTGGCAGAGCTGCCCTGGCTCTGTGCTTCTGCCGCTGAGCCCTCACTGAGAAGAGCTGGCGGGGTCCCTCCCCCGCTGCCCGAAGCATCCCCCCGCGGGGCGGTCGCTCCGGCCGCCTCAGTCCACCAGCCGGTGCAATGCGATAAGGTGGCGTTTACCTTCAGGAGCAGCGCCCGGGCAGGCGAGGGCACTGCATGGGGTCACCTCTTGCTTTGGAGCCTTTGCTGCGTGAACTTATCTCCGACCGGCCCGAGGTAGGAGGGGGGCCACCCCGTTTCCTTTCTGCACCTCCTCCTCCCCACGACCCGCGGTCTGGATGCTCCTGGGCGGACCAGACGCACCCTCCCGCTGCCCCGTTCACGACAGGGAGGGCCGAGGAGACGCACCCAGGTTTTCCAGCCTTTCGGCCAGGCTCAGGGGGGTCCGGAGCGGCCAGGCCCCCGGGCAGAGCTGCCCTGCTGCCGGCGAGAGCCCCGCCGGGGGCCCAGACCTGCCGGGTCCGCACCTTCAGGGCACCGGGCAGGGCTCCCGGGCCTGCCGGACTCCCACGGGTCACACTCGGGGTGCGCCTGTCATGGGCGCTGTACGAGGGCCCAGAGACGTTGTGTGGCTCGTTGCAGCAGCTACTTTCCATTGCTAGATTATTTTATTTTATTTTAATTTAGCTCCATTTTTTCTTAAATTTCATTTCAATTCATTCTTCCAGGCATCATTCACCAAGTAGTGACTTGAGCGATACTCCCAAGATAAAAAATAATTTTGCCCTGAAAATATTCATGTATCGGCCTAGTTAAAGGAGAAAGAAGCACAAATAACAAAATGAAAAATTACAAATAAGTTAATATCCAATGGTTGAAGAGATGAGAGTAAAGAAGCCTCTTTTTACTTGTTTACTTTTTTCTTTACTGTAACAAAATAGTTCTTAACTGCGTAAATCATGACCTATTGCACACAATTATTTTATATTTGCTCGTCAGGCTAGATGTGTGTACGCTGTTTGCAGAACTCCAGTTCACAGCATGCCCGTGCTGCAGTGAGTGATTGGCCAAGTGTGTTTTACTTACTTTCTGCAGAAATAAATGCACTTTATACTTCTCCTTGACCTCAGAGCAGCCATGTGGGTATTTATTTCAATTATTTAGGGTTTTATGTATGTTATGATTTACTGGAAATGCTTCTGTTGTTTATTGCAATTCCTCTGCAAATACTCAATACCTTTTGGAAAGTTTTTGTGTAGTTTGTTTGGTTTTAAAGGAACTGCTGTAATGTGGCACAGTGGAAACAGCATCAGAGGACATGGGAATTAGATTATGCACAGAAATAAACATGTATATACGAATGGCACCCACTTGGTAAAATCTCACCCAAATTGCAAAACATGGTATTTCAGGACTAAGGCAGATTTTTTGCAATATCTGTATAAGGAAACAAGAAAGTAAATGGAGAGAGTGACTGCATTTAATCTATATAAACTAGTTTAAGAAACAAAGCTTGGTAGGAGAGACACTTTTGTGTGAATACTAGAATTATTTCTCTGTTAAAGTTGCCCAAGTGGTTTCACGGACCCAAGTCTGCCCTTTTTTTTCTCATCAATATCTGCTGGTTGAACAAAAGGAATTTCCACTCTCCACGAGTCCTGCTTCTCCAAAACCTGTAGTGACTCCTTTGTGAGAGAACATCTGTTTTACTGGTGTAAACCAAATATTGGGCAAAGCTGATCAACTGCTTGTCATATTCATACCAATATAATACTCCAGTTCTTCTGTGAACTGACCTTCCTGTGTGGAAGGTGGACTTGGTTTGGTGACTTGGATTGTGAGTGATGGACGGCAGAGGAATGCTACTCTTCTTTCACTACATATCACCTTATTTTCAAATTGTTTGTTCCATTCTCCTTTACCTGCAAAGAATTACTCATTTCCCTGTCTCTGTCTCCACAGCAGTTTTATGGAAAAGCATTGGGAGCGCCCAGGAGCCATCATAAATGGCTTTCTTGGCTTCAGCTCTGAAGAATCAAATGTACAAAATCAAGGCTGGCTTATTTAAACTCCTCCCCAGGGAGCAGTTCCACAGCTTTACCCAGCTTTGCAGCTTCTAGAGCATAAATTAATTCGGGCTGAATTAACTGCACATTTTCTTGAGCTGCGTTAACATGGACAACCAGCAATTGTGCGATGCGTAGCAGCACCATCACACATATAAATAAATACTTTGGCCATTCCCTCCGTCAGGGAACATACACTAACCTGTGTATAGCAAAACCAAGGTTTTCCCTGGAAATGGACAACCAGAGGCCCTATAGAACATGTCCTGTAGTTTTACATTGAAATGTGAGAATGTGAATATCAACTGGTAACACCCTAAAATCACAAGCAAGACCCAGAAAACAGGATAGGCAACTGGCATCTATGGGAAAGGAGAGGAAGGTCTGGATTCAGTAATATTTTAGGACTCCTCAGGGGCAGCAGCTGTTCAGGATTTTGGAGAGTGGTTGGTCCTCCCAGCAGCTGGCCTAAGCTTCTGCTGTTACTTTGAGCATTTCAAGGGTGAATCTTCAGGCTGAGCAGATTTAAGGGAATGACATCAGGAAGGTCACTTATCTCACCATGTGCCTTTCCTTCTGTTGTCACGTTTCCTCAGTTCTCTGTGTAATTACTGGTGAGACAAGGAAGAATCAGATTTATTTCACTCCTCCTCTACCTAGCCAGCGAGGCAGCTGCCAAAGTATTTGTGCTGTGCATGTGGTTTCAGGTTTACCTCTTTGTAGGTAGTGACTTAAGGTGGGATGATTTGAAGGGAATTCAACACCTGACCTTTCCTTCAGTTCCTCCAAAAGAGAGAGATCCTCTCTTCCATCCCAGCAGTTTCATAGCTGGATCAGGTGGCTTTCCAATTATCTGCTGAACAAACAATGCTTTTCCCCTTTTCAGGATCAATACCAAGGATCACCATCCATCCCATGCCAGAAATCCTTTAAATATTTTTTAGCACTACCCTTAGAGGTGGCTGGAACCTTGGCCTCCATAGACACCTCGCCCTTCGCAGGGCATTTCCTTTTGCTGAAGAAACTGATCAGATGTGAAGATTTTTCTTGTGATTAAATGGGATTTCTATGTCCCCCGACACTGAGTCTTCAGCTGTGAAACCTATGAGATCTACAAACACACACATATATATCTACATCCATATATCCACAGTCATCCCGCTGTCCTAAGAGAACAGAAGTGCAGGACTGGAATAGCCACCGGAAAATCTGCTGTATTAACTGAAAGACAACGGAGAGCAGAGATAATATGATCAAATTTTAAAACTAAAGCAGGTAAAGGGCTGAGTCGAGCAAAGACTTTAGCAGGTAATTTCTCCGTTTATTGCTTACAGCCCTCTTCAAAGCCAGGAGTGTCTCTGACCTTGTGCCTACAATAAAGGCCATGTGTGATGGGCTTCTAGAAGCAACTCATGTAATTTCTCCTGGGCTATATAATCAAATGGCACATACCTGGAAATATCACAGTCACATCATACTCAAAAATATATCTGGGATTCGTGATCACTCAAAATGACCAAATAATTTTCTCATTGTAATGATTTTCTCATTATAAATATGATTTTAAATAAAAGGGCTCCATCTTGTTTCCAATTTTTATTTATTTTTATTTTGGATTATGAGGGAAATGTGAGTATTTACATAATGTGTTTTAATTGGGAGAGGAAAAAAAAAAAGCAAAGCCCAAAATAATAGGAAGAAGAAAAATTTTAACTATTTCTGCTGGCACAGCACTGGCAAATACAGATATCTCACAATCGTAACAGAGATTAGTAGAGCTGGGTGTGCATATTTGTTATGGATCAAAGATAGGATATAGTGATTAGAAGAATGGCAATGCTTTTACCACTCATACAGGGATTGAACATGCGATTTATGCTACTAATTCCACAAAACCTTTCTGTGGCTGCTTACTGCACAAGGGATTCAATGTGGATTGATCACCAAAAAAAAAAAAGAGGTATTTCCTTCAGCTCAGCTGGGTCAAACCCTTGCACCTAACCCAAAACCTTTTCAGTATTAACACTCTTTGATTTAAGAGATTATTTCCTCCCCCCTGTTTACTCCACTTTTCTGCTGCAGATTTACATTCCCCACAGTGTAACCGTCGGAGAAGTTTGTGTGCTACATTCCCAGTTGCCATGCTCAGTATTTTACCTTATAATTAATTGATTTTCTCTGAGTATTTATGGCCATTATATATATATATATATATGTGGCAGAAATATTGAAACAAAGATGTTGATGCAAAGTGCAATCAGCAGCCTGGAGCCTGAGGATATGTACCTCTGATTTCCCATTTACCTGCCGCCAGATTCAGTTATGAATCTACCACTGGTTCTACTCAGGGACTTTGGGACATCATTCAAACTGTCCTTGTTGAGCTCCTGGTCTCTAAAATGGGACAACGCTACTTGATGCATCTGTATTTGTAAATATGCTGCTATCCTTGCTGAAACTATTGCAACGGTGAACAGTTTTGAGCATGTGTGCAGCTTTCTGGGGCAGAGGAGCCTTGGGCTGTAGCACCCTGAAAGGGAGAAAGCAGCATCCCCCCGCGGGGCTGGGACCTTCGGACTATTTCATGTGAAAAGTGTTTCACAGCCAGCTGGAAAAGGACACCAAGGCAAGGCTTAGCGCCTAGGGACAAACTAGAAGTAAGCTGCAGAAGAACTAGTGCCTAGATTGGAAGCACCATTAACTCCTCCTGACTGTGCTCCAGTTTCCTCCCCAAGCTGGTGGTGCACTAGGTGCATCTCAGGCTCATTCCAGCGTGAGCTTGGAGCATGGCAATGACGTGCTCTGCGGATGGGACTTCTCACATGGCGTGGACTCACACAATTTAGGAGCAAAAATATGCATTTTTGACTTTCTCCAACCAACTGAACAATTTTTTAGTGATTGCTTTTTTTTTTCTAGAAAGAAAAAAATATTCCTTTCCTTGTAGCATTAATAGACTAAGATGATACAATTTCTGTGATATTAGAAAGCTTAGTGATCTGGTGAGGCCTAATTAAGAAAAACAATAATGTGTACCCAGAGACTGAACTTGGGCAACTTTTTCCACATCTACATCCATTTGCTGAGCATAAGGAATCACCTACTGATTAAATTTTGGACTTTGCAAGCTACAGAGATAGGGCTTAACCTGTTTAACTAAATACTCTATGTTAATAAAAAAATACCTCCAGGCTTCAAGCATCACTGTGATCATTGAGAGAGGGTAAAGGGGAAAAAGCTTTCCCTGTTTTCTTGTGTATCAGAGACAAGAATCTCTGCAGCTGTCACCTCTGGAGCTCAAGCTGGGCATCTAGAAGATATACTGGCAGCACTTACTGCTGGAATGACTGCCAAGCAACGTGTGTGGCTTAGCAGGGGAAAAATACAGCTTCTGGGATTTAACTCGACATCAGCTCCCCTTGGGTGCTCACTCCCGTTGCTTACAAGGCCTAGAGTCTAAATGCTGTAAACCAGGAAACATTTATGAACCAAGGCTTGAACCTTTCGTGCAACCTCACTACCTTGTCCAGGAGCCAGCCGCTGGTCTGCTGCCAGCAGAACCAGCAGACAACTGATACAGCACGGTAACACAGCATTTTCCGTTTTACCACAGCTATTAACCTAAAGAGGAAACCCACGACTAAGGATTTTTACTTCTTCCTACTATTTTTTTGATGCAAATTCTTCTTGCCATTCAGCAGCTTCTCACTGGAACTTCCCGATGCAAATACCTCTTCACATGCAGGGCCTTTCCTTCCACGTCCCACTGTGACTCCTGCGGAGAGGAACTGTTCTAGGTAAACGAAATTGTTGAGGCTTTACTTACTGTTTAACCAGTTTGAAATGAATCTGTTCTCTAGGCTTACAACTGCATTAAACTGCTAATAGGATTCATCTCCAATGAGATAATCAAATGCTTCGTTCCTGTTCTGAACTGCTCGAATGGCTCCCACAGCTAACGGGAATGCTCCAGCACAGATCCACTAATTCATATTCTGCCTTCTGCTCCTCCAGCTACTCTGGGATTCCTGCTAGAGGGAGGGCGAAGCAAATTAGACGCTAAATAGATAGGCTTCCTGGGGTGTATTACAGGGCTTTAATCAGTTATCTTGCGGTCACGAGAAGAAAACCTGCTGTTAATTGGGATGTAATGTGACTGTCTAATGAGTTTTTCATCTTGAAAAAGTTTTTAGCTGCATTAGCAAGCTAGAAGTTGGCACGGTGTAAGAAGCATTGTTCGCGAGAAGTACACTGGCTACCCCCTTGAACTCCAGGAATACAATCAGGTAGGAAAAAAAGAGCTACAAAGCTGAAGCTGAAAGAAAGGAGAGGATCAAAGAAGACAATTGCCTGTTAGATCAGCGGTGCCTTTCAATCAGTTGAGTGCCATATTTGAACCCAATATATGCAGTCAGTCCCCACGGATCCTTGTTATCTCACGGCTGTCTGGGGGCCAAAACTGAAGAAAAAAAAAGAAAGACTTTATTTGTACCTACCATAAGTGGATTACAAATGAAATTTGGTGGACTGTTGCAGTCCAGAGGTTCCCGGAAATACCAGTGCTTTGCGCTCAGATTACACACAGGAAACCATCCCAACCACCTCCTCACTCAGTTACAGTGAAGCTATCAACTGCTCCACCTCGCCCGTGTTCTAGACAACCAGCCTCCCTGGGACCTGGTCAACGTGACCCTGTTCATTTGTGCCATGGTAATCGCCTTCTGGATAGATTCGCTTTGACTTCCACATTTTCTTCTCGTTTATCTGTTCATTGTGTAATTTCTCTCCTGAAGTTTGACGATTTTTGGTACATTATCGTCTCTATATTGTTGGACACTGAAATGGCCATTTGACCTGGCAGTGCTGGGTTAACGGTTGGACTCGGTGGTCTCAGAGGTCTCTTCCAAGCAAAACGATTCTGTGACACTATTTTCTTGGCCCACTTACACGGCACACTTCACGGGGGCCCTCCCCGCCGGCAGGGGGCGCTCGCCGGGGAGCGGGGGCAGCCTCCGCTGCCCGCTCTCTCCCCCCTCCCGAAGGTCGCCTCGTTGCTCGGTTACGGAGCCGCGTCCTTCCCCTGCCCGCCCGCTCAAAAGGGAGCGGCGGCGGCGGCGGCTCCTGGGGGGTTTCTGGGCTCGGCTTTTCGTCGTCCCCGAGGCCGCCAGCGCCGTGCCGGGGTCGGGGGCTGGCAGCTTCTCCTGTGGGGGGCCTGCGGCGGTGCTGCCCCGCGCCGAGCCGCTCCGGCCGTGAGGTACTTTGCTGAGGGGAGGGAGGCCCCCGGGCGGTTCCAGAGTGAGGAGTGGGGCTGGGCGGCGTCACTGGTGGTTTTGTGGTCACTTCGAGCAGGGGTTGAGCTTTATCCTTTCTCAGCTCTTCCTCTCTGGGGAGTTTCTGCCCAACTCCCAGTTTATGCTCCCAAAGCTCAAAACGGTTCGGTTGTTTCCTCAGATAAGATGCTGACAGCTATTGCTTCATTACACGCTTTCAGAACAGTGGTGTTAAATCAGGGGGCCCTTACCAAAATAGAGTAGTCTTTGCAAGATTGGTTCTGTGCTGGTATATAAAATAGAAAAAACTAACTTCTGTTTGAATTTACAGGCTGCACACAGTAGGAGAAAATTGCTAGAAAACGTGAGCATCTTGGTCTGAGTTCTGTGGAAGAGCTGGATGTGATTAAGGAACATGAGACTGTATGCAGGGGATCTCAGTGGGATAGTCTGAAGATCAAACAAGCAATGGTTGCTGCTCCTAGAAAAGTGAGCATTTAACTCTTATTGGAAGATTTAACACCAGATCAATCGCATCACTTAAGAACATTATCCTCTCCAGAGGTCAGAGTCCACATAAGCCTGTCATGAATATAAATAAAAATATTCCTAATTAATTCATTGGGTGTTCTGAAGTTGACAGAAAGTAAGGATATCTTCTGAAGTAAGAGATGTGAAAAAACAAACTTGTGATCTCAGGGTGATGACTCAAAGGA
The DNA here is from genome assembly GCA_009769605.1 of Bucorvus abyssinicus. Lineage (NCBI taxonomy): Eukaryota > Metazoa > Chordata > Aves > Bucerotiformes > Bucorvidae > Bucorvus > Bucorvus abyssinicus. The sequence goes on from CM020042.1 coordinate 12,844,997, forward strand.
ATAAATCTGTGGAAAAAAGGCAGTGCTGACAAAAATCAGAGAAGCTACTCTAAAAAAGTTATCAGAGAAAATGCCACTCCTAATACTGAAAGCACAGTTGTAAAACTGCCAGTAATAGCATCATTTGCAGGGACCACTAAAAAAATTGTAATGGTCAAGCACCCAGCGCCACCTCAGAAACCAAGTTACCAAAGGTCTAATTTTCATGTTTCATTAGAAAAGACAAAAGCTGTTAGTAAAGTAAAGGATGGAGTGTGTATGCTACAGATGGATCCCCAGAATTTAAAAAGAGAGACAAGTGAAGAAACAGATACTGTGATTAAAGATAGTGATGAATTTAGCTCTACAGATTCTGATGCAAGTAGTAGCATTTCAAGAAAGGGAAAAATAACCAGGGAAAGCTCTAAGAAGACAGAGTGATTGCAAAAGCAAAGCAATAAGATTTAGATGCTGAATTGGGAAGAGCATTGAGAAAGGGAAGCAAGCAGCCAAGTGTGAGGTCTGCTCGAGAACAGTTGGAAAAGACAAGAGATGTGACTAGACCAGACGCTTCAAAAATACATGAGAAGAACTTCCAGCAGAGAAAAGCTGAAGAGCCTACTTCAACACCAGCATTGCCTGTGAGAGTGGCTGCAAGGTCTATTGATGAAATAATTGCTTCCCTGCAGTCTGCTTCTCCATCTCCCTCAGACCAGAGGATCAAAGAACCCCTGGAGAGCGTTCTTGGCCAGAACTACAACACAAAACTGGAAGTAGGTGAACCAGAACAAGAGCAATATTTTTCTCTGGGGTAAATATTACTTTTATACGAGTTGTATATTTTTTTTTCCAGCTCCTACAATGTGTTGCAACACAGAAGCCAGACAAAACAAATGGATAAAGACACTAATGTATCACAGAATATTCTTCACTGTTTCTGCTGACAGGTTTTTTGATGTTCCTTAAAAATGAAAATGAGCCAGGATCAAAATATATTAAAACATGAGCTCTTTTGGGGTGTTATTTTTATTATAGTGCTTATAGTTTAATACATCTTTTTTTTTAACTCTCCTTTTTTTAAAGTGACATGGTCAGGTCTGACTGATGAAGAAGTGCATTAGATGCATTTGGGATATTTTTGGAAGTGTTGCTTCTTTTTGTTATTGTTTAGCTTGTGAGGTTTCAATAACACAAATTCTTGATTGTCACTGTTAGGTGGATCGTGTGGGCAGATCTAAGAGAGTCCCTTCAAGTAATTACAGCAGGAGATACTGGTAACACTTGGCATCAGGTGGAAAGCTTCCCCTTCACCAGGCGGTCGTTGATTAATTTGTTAACTAGAAGAGTAACTTACTATCAGATGGCTCTTTGTCCTCTGTTAGCAGGACTGATAGTTTTGTTCTAGTTCCAAGAGGGCTAAAAAAAAAAAAATCCTGAACTGAGTTAACTTAAGTGTGCAGGTCCAAGAGCAGCATAGCTTGAAACTGCGTTTCCAGTAGATTTTTGTCCTCTGACTCAATTTTCTTCTGAGAGCTGTGTGTGCGGTTGAAGCACTCACAGCATCTCCTGCTCTCTGTGTACTTTCTGGTGTATGTTAATTGGAATTGAAATCGGAGAAGACTTTCCTCAGTGTGGACGCGTTGAGCTGATTCCTCTCTGTTGCTTGACTTGTGTTTTAGGAATGTAATAATTTGGGACTATTCTTTTTGGTTGAAATTTGCCAGTTGGTTACAAAAATACTTCAGGTAGATGGGAAGAGGGCTGGAGAAGATCCTGGAGCTGGAGAGCCATTTCTTGTTCAACTTCCCAGTAATAAGTATTAGTGGTTGGTAACATGTTGAGTTGCCTGTGTTTTCTTACTTTTTTAAAGCCATGTCTTATGTTCTAGGTAAGATTTTCAAAGTTTAGCCTCCAGTAAGGCCTGATATTCTGAAACTGAAGAGAACTGGTTTTCTGTTGTGTGTAGTGGGAGCTGGTGGGCTCTGAGCTTTGAAAATCTGACCTCTGGAGTACTGTGATGTTTAATTCTTTATTTCCAAAGCTTACATCAATCAGGTTCAAAGTAAAATGAGAATTTAAACTTGGTGATGACTTTCTGGTCCAGCTGTTTGTTGTTTAATGTTTTGTGAGTTATGGACATTAGCGAGGAGGGAGGAGACCCTTGCTGATTAAGTTTTATTTGTTATTAATCAAAGGCATTTGCAGCAAGTGTCTTTTGAACTGAAGTGACCTTATAAATAGGAGGTAGACTCTTTATTATTATTTTTATGCATGGTTTATTTACTTTATGCTAAGCTTCAAGACTTGTCTTCTCTAATGAAGAAGAAATATATTCTTCTACATGAAACAGAAATAACTGGGAGAAGAACAGAACTACTGAAATGAGAAAACACTCTCAGTGTTTTTAATTTCTTACAAAAAACATTCTGTTCTCTTTATCTTCTTCTTGCTCTGGCATTAATGACTGGTTAGCACTGATAGCTTGTGATATTGCTGCCAGTGTTGTGGTTTTTTTTTTTTTCCTCCTGCATTAAAAAATGTGTTATCAGGGGAGTGGAACGCCAGCTTGGTGGGATATCAGTACTTAGCCCTTTTTCCTTTGAGTGAAATCAGTGATGAATAATGATTCTTACCTCACTGTCTGATAAAAAGTAGAATTTTTATTCTAAGAATAATATAATTTCCAATGCCTGGAGTAATTTTGTTGCCTTGAGGCTTGTTGCTACCCCTGAAACATATTAAGTTATATGTTGGATTTAGTATCCATAGGAGGGTGTTTATATTCATTGCAGAAATGCATTTTCTTGGCATTCAGCTTGATGTTCAGCTGTCTTGGTGATGAACCCACAGCTCATCTTTAGTGACTTGCTGTTTTCAAGCAGATCAGTTCTGTGGTACCTCAGATGAGCTGCTTGTGAGGGTGGTAACTAAATGAACAACATTTTAGTTCTTGAAAAATAACATCAAATGTGAATTTTTCTGTTAAACAAGGACTGTAGAGAGCACCAGACGAGCAGCAAGCTAACTGAAAATATACTTTAGTTTTAAAAACTGTCCCTAGCTCTTGTCAGCTAGTCTCAATAATGAGGCCTTGAGAAGATTTTCACTGTAATGCATTAGTACTCTTTCAAAAGTGGTTTGATGGAGACTAATTATTGTTAAAATTCAAGAAAAGGCAGACATACATTTGCTTTATAAGCAAATGCAAGCAAGTATTTGTTCCTAACTTTACCATATCTCACTTATTTGCTCTATATGTTCTTTATATTTCAGCTGACATGAAAATTACGCAACAGATCCTGGACTGCTTTCTGTTAAAACAGTATTTATAAGAGGCTCATTGAATATATTTCTTTTTTTTTCCCCTTCAGGTGCTATAAGATATATTCTAAGTGTCATGGAAATGAACAAGAGACTTTGGTTTATTTCATTTAGTTCTCTTTAAGTGGTGGAACCCCTCACTCTTCCTATTGGTTTTATTTTCTGCTCCCAGGTGACTCATGAAATGTTCTTCTCATGGTATTCCCATCCATTGAAATGTAGCCAAATCAAGGCCATGATGCTTTTTATGCTGAATTTGCTCTTACGAATTCAGGAAGCACACATCATTGGTGATGCTAATAAGGTTAATCGTGGCAAAGGCTACAGCACTTCCTGCAGCTTGCTGAAGAGAGCTGCTCAGTCTCAGGAGCGGTCACCACCACTCCTGGGTACATGATGCTTTTTTTTCTGAACCTTTAATTTACATTACTTTAGATTTTTTTTTTTTAAAGATTATTTATTTTCATAACACTGCAAGAAATGGCCTAGGGAGAGCTCTTGGGTTGGCGGTTTTTACATGTGTGGGCTTCTGAAATCCATCTGCTTATTTCTTCTAAGTTACCAGTGCAAGGAACTAATTAAAAATGATCCAGTTGTGCAGTTTGATACATTTTACCAACAATCACTTTCCAGTTCCTTATGATTGTTAGGCCAACATAATTTATGCTTGTCTTAAAAATGCTCCAGGTTTCATGCGGTGGGGACTATCTTTTCACCCTGAAGTCTAAGAAAATGGGAAACTAATCCTCATGAGGTCCTTAAGCTGCTGTTACAAGAACAAAGTGGGTTTAGTCAGATTGATTGTAATCTCCCAGAGTTTCAAGCTTTATGAAAGGGGTACAGGGTGATTTGCTATGTTTGTGTATAAATAATTTGTATAAATTTGCCATTTAAAAGAATGTTTTTAATTTGTATGTTCACACATCTAGATTGACTTTTTGTCATTTATTGTGGTCTTTTCTGCATAGGTGACAGAGACGTCTCAAAACAGAGAGGAAAATAATTTATTTTAATAGCTTGTAACTATGAAATGAGGAGTCAAAGAAATACTAGATGAAAGCATTTAAATAAGATAAATTTACAGGTAATTATTAAGGGAAAACCCCAGATAACAACAACAAAAATCTTAATGTTTTGGATGTTAGGGCTCACCATGAGTCTTTTCAGCTACAAAGTATATCACAGACGTGCCAAAATGACTGAAAAAGTTGAAATGATTTCTAATGAATTATCAGGGCGGTTGGGTACCTAAATAGTTTTCGACACCTGCAAGAGGAAGACTCTGGCAAACAAAGCTGTTTTTGAAAGGCGCAGTAGATGTTCCCATCACAAGGTTAAAATATCGGCGCAGGAAACTGCTTCCTCAAGAATGGGCAGAACACCCAAGAGCAGATTCCTACAGGAGTGAAGAGTTGCCACAGTTCTCAATGCTTTTATTTCCCAGCGTTAGATCACATCTCTTTGGCCTTGTTTTTGTGAATGCAAACACAGAGCCCACAGTACATACAGGGACAGTACACATCATTTTATTAAAATAACACCACGGCATTGTGCCTGCGATTCTCCCATGGGCAGTGGACAAAGAGAAAACGCTGCACCCAACAAAGGAAAGCGATCCCATAACATGTACAGGTGTCTAAACTGAAATTAGATAATATTTGCTCATATAATTCTGTTGGTTTTGACAGAGCAGGAAAATTAATATGTAAAATTGTAATTTACATATTATGCAATAGTTTAGAAACATGAGTTGGTCCAGTCTGGTTGAATGAAAGGCTTTGTGAACATGTCTCTCTGATTTCATGAATTGGATAATAAATTGTGTGGAGAAAGACTTGCAGTCAGTGAAAATGGACTGTAATAATTAGTAGTCCACATTAATCACTGTGTTTGAAAATATGCATGTGTGCAGAGAAGGGAAAGGTTGTTAGCTATAGCTTGACAATAATGCTGAATCTGTTCCATGTAGTCTGAGTAGTTACTACATGTGTCTATTAGTTTCTTGCTCTCATGGTGATGAAAAAAATACTTAATACAAATTGTGTTTTTTCTTAAGCTGTCTTTATGGTCAAAGGCAGATAAATTACCAAGGCTTTGCTTACAAGCAAAACCCCAACGTGTACAATATTCTGCAAGGCCATAGCTTTTTATTGATTTCTCGTTCACATTTTTGGGGTAGTACATCCATCTATCACTTTGTGTTGGCCTGTAGACCCTTCTTTTTTCCTTTCCATTTTCTAATATACAAGAAAAAAAAGTTACAGCTCAGAATATGATGCGTTCCTGCATCAGCTTGTGTCTCTTCCTTTCCCCAGAAATATTTATCATTTCTGTAGCAGTTTTGAAGAACTGTATTCTAAAATGAACTGTAGTTCAGGTGTGATACCTCTGTTGCTGTTACCTTTAGAACTTGGTTCCTCAAGCCAGTGTATGACACAAAGGGTGAATGAGTGTGGTGAGTTAGGTACCTGTATGCTAACGGGGTGCTTAGAAAACATTGTCCTTAAAACTGCTGGCTGCGTTGGACCGTTCCTTTGACGAGAAAGAATAGTATGTCTGGGAACTAAACAGCTTCAGATTTAGTACTAGCTTTTCTGCTAGTGGAGCAACTATAGTTCACTGAAAACTGCACTCAGCTTTTAAACTTCTCTACTACGAGCAGTTCCATGGAGCAGTTATTTCTAGTAAAGAAGCACATGTGTAAATGTTTGCAAAAGATGAGCTGAAGATCTTTTGACTCTGAATGTACTTGTTGCTTTCAATCTAATTTGTGTAATGAAGACCCAAACTTTAATTTATGCATATATATTGTTTTGTTGTTTTGTTTTGTAAGGTAATGTGAATAATCTTTTTTTAGTGTTCTTGTTTGTCGCTATTTTTCTTCTCTTGCTTATACAGCGGGTGCCCATTGAACATGAGGAAATAAAAACCAAATCTCAAGCCCTGCCAAGTTTTCACCGAGCGAGCCTGGTAACATTCTGCATTATCTAGGAATGTTAAAATATAATAAGTTAATAGTGCTTCTATTTGCTTGCAGAGTTGTTAAGATAGGTAGTTCATATTTTAAGCTGATAAAACTGGGAAGGAAATGAAATAGTCCTGGAAAACATTTTGGTACTTCATAAATCACAAGTGTGTGTTTATTTTTCTCTTTCCCTTTTGTGTCTCTTGTTCATCCCTTTTCTTATGGGGTTTGATTATTCAGTTGCTGGATGTAAAGAATTTTGCTTTTAAGTAGCGTGTCAGTTAGGGGAATGGAGTTGTAAGACATTCATCTCTAGTCATACATATTAGGGCCCATCATTCTATGTTTTTCATTCAAACTTTTTTAAATTTAGATATTGAAACTTAGATATGTTTGAGGGATTGCTTAATGTTTAGGGGCATTAATGATTTGTTTGCTTTAAAGGACCATAAATCTCTTGATATAAATTTCTGATGTATGTTTCTTCTTACACGTGCAATTTGTAGAAGAAACAGACCAGATTTTTGATAAGAAAGCCCTATAAATATTATTTAGTATTAATCATTGTAGGTCTTTTGCTATTATTGTATTACTTTTGGAAATCTATTTAGCTGTTGAGGAAATACTTGTCTTCAGATAAAATTAATACAGCGTTCTAGGCGCTTCATGAAATGCGGAGATGACGAAAGAATAACTGCAAGTAATAAATATTGCCCTGAATTACTTGTCAGGGAGAGCAAAAATAATTAAAAAAAAAAATTGTACATTCACTTCTTACATTGATTATTTTTTATTCTTTCCTCCCTCAGAAGATACCAGTAGTTCGTAAAGAATCTCAAGCAGCAGAAAATGAATCTCAGTCTGAAGATGAGCTGTTAACATATACTGAGCAGGTGAAGCAGGTTTAGTACTGTTGTGAGATAATATTAATTTTCCAATGCTTCAGGTTTTGATGCTTTTGAGCATACAGAGGTCTGCAAGCTGTTTCCTTACCACCTGCCCTTTAAAAGAAGATTTTCTGTAAAACAGGTCTTCATACTGGTCTTGCAGCTTAAGGTTAGAGGAAAAAACAAATTAAGGTTCATTCGGTCAGATGTTGGGTTAGGCTTTTCTTTATGAGATGGAAAAGAAGATTACAAATGAAATGATGTATAAATAGCATCCTACTCTACATTTAACACAGGGATGCCTTCCTGGAAAATGGCATCATGCTCAGTGTCCTTTTGGTTTTGCGGTATTTCCATGCATGACAAAACCAGTCATTTAGGACATCAACTCTATAAAGCTTAGATTTTTAGTAGAGATGGCAGATCAAGTTTATAGAGACAGTACCATAGAGGACAAATGGGTTGCTAAGACCAAATAATGTCTTTTCCCTGTAAGTTAATTTCTATCATTTTGGTATTTCAAGGCTATAACTAGATCACAAAATAACCCCCTAACCCAGTTCCTTCTGCAGCATCTATGTAAATGATTACTTTGGCTTAAAGTTATTGAATATGCTTATTGTACAACAGAATAATGCTGTTTGTGATGTTTACAATGGTACAATGAGAAGGACCACCAAGAAGGGGAGTGTTGGCAGTGATATGTGCAGAGATACCACATAGCCTTGGCCTAAACTTAAATAAGTGAGATGAACTAGTGTTCAAAATGGATAAGCTACATGAGAAGATGGATACGGGTGTGTTGAAAAGATGGAGATAAAGGGACCAAAATGAAAAGAGGATGAAATACACATCTGGGAAGGTTGTTGATGGCCCAGTATTTGTGAGTATGTGGATTCAAGCTCTAGTCGTCATAAGGTGGAGATCTAGTCAGAATGAGGAACCTTCTGAAGGTCTAAGCTGCTGCTTCAGCTTCTCCCACTGACTGTTGTTTGGTCCCAATTGTGTCTCCAAGTGGCAAGGAGAAAGGGTTGGAGAGAGATAGACATGTGCCCAGAAATCCAGAGCACTAGCACTCTCCCAATCAATTTTAGGATAGCCAAGAACCAAAGATGCACACAGCTTACCCTGAAGGGCTAAGGGACAGAGGAGCTCTGGGAGTGAGTCACGGGTAGATGACAAACTCCTCATCAGTCCTGGCACTGCATTCTGCAGTGGGGCTACAGTGGTCATGAAGTAGAGCCTTAAGTGACCTGGTGATGCTGGCCTGAGCAGCTGCAGTTGTCAGGCGTTCTACAGCTAAGGATTCATAGTTCCTAGCAACTTGTGGGGTAGCAAAATTATTTCTCTTAGAGTTTTGTTGAAGAAAATGGATGAAAATGAAAATATATTGCTTTTAAAAAACTGCTAAATTAGAAAAAATACTGTGTTTTGAAATTGTCCTTACAATATATGTCTGTCTATAGGTCAGAAATGTTTCTGACCCTTCAGTAACTGAAATCTCATGTGCCATCTGCACTCGGCTATAATGTTTTATATAATTAATAATGATGTTTGCAGGTAGTTCTAAGAGTATACTCTGCAACATCAGTTGATCTGTTGGTTACTCAACTAAATATGTGAAATGATGCATAAATGATTCACAGCACAGTGTCACTGATGGCAATTTTTATAATAATTGAGGACATAGTAAGATTATTTATAACTTCTAAAGTATATGCTGTTTGCCAGCTGAACAGGTTCTCAGTTATTTAAACAGTTTAAATATATTATTTAATTTGAAAGTGAAGAATTGGATTGATTGTGCAGATGAACTTAGAAATCTGGTTATACACAGTTGAAAAAATACAGGTATTTGCTTCAAGTTTTGTAATTTATGTTATATCTGCAACTGAATTACATAAATACTTTAAAAAGTTGTGTGTTAGTTTACTGGTATTTCTACAAAGAAAATGAAATAAAATATGAGATTATATACATTTAAAATGCCCATCTAATAGCTAAGTGTATTGGCTCATGTTCTCTGATTTTAAGCTTAAAGGACCTCCCCTCTACTTAGCGTAGTCTGCATAATTCATTAGCAAGATTGTGTTGAAATCCCCTTTCATGATTTGTTTCACAGAAAAGATGAGATCACAGGACTTTGGGTTCTGATTTTAAAATAGTAGCTGCTGTAATTTTAGTTTTGAAGGTTTTCACTAGCCATATTGATGTCTAAGACAGTGACATAGGTTTTTGAGTATCTTCTGTTACTTTAGATATCATTTACATGGCTTTTTAAAATCTTTTTCAAATTATTTGAGTATCTGGGCACTCTAAAAGCTGGGTATGGCAATGCATCCAGTTCTCAGTAACTTTTAGTTGGTGATTAATAGACTTGTTTATGAACTGTGAACTTCCATCATTTTTTCATGCAATGATTTCTTCTAAGAACTTCAATACCACTGCAGCTACCAGTAGACATAGACATTGTACCCAGCTTTATTCTGGGATAGATAAAGTATTGAGTGGACAAAGAAGAGTAAAATCCTGTGCTTTTGTGATTCATTTAACCAGGTATATGACTGAGAATTGTATTTAGAAAGGCATTTGGTCACAACAGTTGTATTATTTGGGTTCCTATAAACTAAGCCAGCCTTACAGAAGTACTTACCACGGTGTGTCAGGAAGAGCTGGGCAAAACTGGAGTTTTTGTACTGACAGAGAAATTATTTTGAAGACAAAGCACTTTAATATTTGTTGCTGTGTTATTCTCTTTCTGTCTTTGTTATAATTATACATCTTTATTTTCTTGAGCTGGCTTTGTTGTGTGTTGTGCGCAAGCTTTTGGGTGGAGTTCAGAAGAATCTGTTTTCATTGCTGGCACTGCCAGTCTGTTTCAGGAAGAAGTTTAACAGTTTGCAGGACTCAGCATTGTGGAGTGGTTGAGGTTGGAAGGGACTGCTAGAGGTCACTGCAATATGGAAAAAGCAGCACGAGGGTGTAGATTTTGGAGCTGAGTTGCAGACATTTGGGCAGCAATGGTGACTTCAGCAGTTCCTTTTCCTTGCTCTTGCTGCTGGAGTACAGTGAGGTGCTGGCGACAAAATTTCAATGAGGGGACACTCTGCAAAGGGAATCGGGGATCTAGATGAATTTCTGCCTTCCCTCCACACTACTTTTTCAATATGGATAAGTTATCTGATCTGATTCACAACGTGAAAAAACAGTTTTTGGCACAACTAAGCAGGTGGTGCCCTAATAAATAGGAATGTGCAGCTGTGGGTGGGAGCAGTAGGAATTCCTTACGTTTATATTCCTGTTCAAGTTCCTATATTTGATAAATAAATAAATTGTGTTTTCCGATGGTCAGAGTTGCTTGTGTGCCGTTGCTCTTTGTTCTGCTGCAAAGTGCTGTGAAAATAGCAGTTTGTAACACTGTTTGTCTTCTGTTCATGAACATTTTTAGGCTCCATCCTTGGATGCACTACGGGTAGAAGGAAAAGCAATACCAAAAATTAAACCAGTTGAAGTTCAGGAAGGGCTACAAGAGGAACACGACTTGCAACAATCTTTGCCTCCCCAGGCTTCAAATGCCAAGTAACTTTTTCATCTTATTATTCTAAGAAAAATACTGAAACTCTATTAATAGTGCATAGCATGATAAATAAGTTTGGAGAAGAAATAATGCCACCTCCCCAAATTCGGTTCTGAACACTGGCAATTTCTGATCTAAATTACCAAGGTCAGTTTGGTAATCTCTAGTTTAAATTTGGTATCACTGAAATAGTTCTGCTTTATGGTTTTGAAAACCCAGAGGGCCCTTTCAGCCCTGGTGAATGCAGATTAGAAACTGAACTTCTGCAGCAGAAACTGAAGTTGCTTATGTGGGGGTTGAATTTGTCCATACGATTCCAAGCATAATCTAATCAAAATAATTAAAAACAAACAATGGAAAATACCACAAATTTAATATAAGCAATGCCAGCTGTAAGTCATCATCTTTAAATAGAGAAGATGTATTAAAAATTCATTAACTTGAATTTGTATTACAGTCAGCGCTTGTCTGAAATTCAGGAGGTTTTACATGGAGAGCCGTAATTTAAGGACAACTGCTTATTGCCTTGCTCTTGTCATAGTTTGTGTCTGTCATTCTGGGGTGCAGATTACAAAAGCAGTACAAACCGTGTCCTGATGTCACTGATCCTGTCCATCTCACGTCAAGTGAGGGGACTCGACTCAGTTTTATGGTCTTCAGTGCCAATAAGATCTTCATAGATAGCTTTGTTTAGATATACCATAGGTTGCTGCTTCTCTATTGAGAAAAGAGGAGGGGGTGGGGGTGAGGAGGAGAAGGAGCTTTAATTATTAGCTCTTGTTGTTCTTAGGGTCCTGAAAGGTTTGTTGGATGCAGCAGAGAGCCTTTTTATGGCAGGCCTAAAGTTTGTAAATGGATAATACTTTCAATTAAGTAGCTGAGAATAGTCATGGGAAAAGAATGCCCGGGTTTATGAAACAGTCAAATTGGCATTTAAGTGACCCTTTGCATGCCATTGCTTATCTGCATTGCTTAAAGATCATTTGGTTAGCCAGATTATATATTAAAACAAATAGTGTCAACAGACAATGAGTGTTTTACCTTCAATAAATACTTACTGTCAGATTATCAATGGTGCAGAAACTGCGCAATTTTCTCAAAAACCCGTATTTAGTGCATTAACTGAAGGTAATGTAGGCCACACACGGAGCATTGTTTTTTCATGTCCCCTTTTTCCAAAGAATGATAAATAGTCTGTTTTAGGAGAGTGTGTGCTGTAAAAACATTCACCTTTACCTGCAGCATGCCCCAGATATTTCCATTTATATTGATAAAGCATTCAGTTAGTTTGTCCAGTGAAATGATAAACTTCTATACAAGAGCAGTAATGATAATTCAATTAAAATAACATTCTGAATTTTTGTATTTAAATTGAACGACAAAATGTAGAGAAAAAGTTCCTGGGGAATTTTAAAATTATTTTGCCTGCCAGCATTTACAGAAATCACTACAAACGTTGTAAGTTCAAAGTTAAACTGTCTGTCACTTATTTTTTTTAATTGATGTGATAATTGCATTGCAGAGAAAGTGAACTGTGTTAAACTACTCTAAACATTTATGAAGATTAGACACGCTGAGTTAAAGCAGTGTGAAATATTTGTTTCACGTTAAATTAATGTGATCTACTATTAAAGCACTGGTCTCTGATTTTACACTCAGTTACTTATTTCATTTTATGCTGTAAAGATATCCAATTAGTTAAAAAAAAAAATAGCCTTTGCATTAAATGAAGTTGCTGTAAACGTGCCTTACATCCTAAGCAGGCTCCTGTATTGTGTGATATTTCATTTTTATGTTTAACTTTCACATTTTATTTGATAATTTTGACTCTGTTCTCATTCAGGCAAAAATGCCACTGATTTCGGTAGAGACTTTGGATTGTGAGATGTGATGAAACTCTCTTGCTGAAGCATAAAGTAACCGAACTCTTTTCTCAAGCCATATGACTTTAATATATAGAAAAAACATTTTGAGCGGTTTTAATTAAAATAAGAAGACTTACTGACACACTTTCCTGTTGGGTTGTCATGTGCCTGTAAACTTAGGGACTCAAACTATATTAATGAAACAGAGATATATCTGGTATATACTTGATGTGATAATTTCTTAATTGTGAGTCAGATTTCTCTTATTACTCTGGTATTTGTGGACTTTTTCTTTACATGTGTGATTTTTACCTTTTACTTTTTTTGCCATAATTTTTTTGGAAAGCATAAGCAAATCTAAAATATTATTTTTCTAACTCGAATATGTATTGCATGATAAATCAATCTTTTATTTTTTCCTTGCCTAATTTTGTAGTTCTCGCTGATTTCCCCTTTATAAGATCTGTTTATAACATAAGGTGTAGTTCTCAGCAAAACAAAAACTCCGAGTTGTTGAAAGTGTCATTGTCTCAGGAGAACCTCAGTTAAATCTCAAAACTGTTCAGTGGAATTTTAAGCATTTTAATTTGGGTTTTTCCCTTAAAATATGAAAGCACTTATGCACTTTGATAAAAAGTAGTGTATATTTGGGGAGTAATTTCTGCATTTTTTACCTCTTGGACATTTTCCATCTGCTGCTCTTCACGTTGTACCTGTCTGTACGTTAGACATTTATTAACTTTGTAGAGTTCATACAGTAGTCGGAGACCGTTTTTAGAATTTGATCCATGGCCTGTGGAAGTCAATAGACTTTCATCACCTTCAGTACAACTTAGATTGGAGGGGTAAATGGCAGAATTTTTTCATTATTAACTTTTTAAAGACCTGGTGTTCCCTCTAAAATCAGCAGTTGAATTAAAAAGCTAGGAAGAAGTTCAAGCATAAAACTAAGCCAGAGTTTTAAGGGTATTGACAAGATACTCTCTCGGAGGAGAGTTTGCAGGTGAATGTCTATGTAATGTTTTAACATAACATTTATTCATGTACCCAATTTGAGCTGTAAATCTGCCATACTCGGTTTAAGTTTTTGGTGCAGCAGGTGAAAGCTCTACCTAAGTTGGTAAAGTAAAATTATGACTCCTGCACTTATTTTTTTTTTTTTTTTAGTTTAAAACAATTACCAACATTTTAGCTTTTACCCATTTTCTATTCTAAATAAAATGATCTCTACTTTGAGTAGAAATTACCAGGCACTTTATGCCGAGTATTTCTGTTAGCAATTTATATCCTGTGATCTGATGTATGTCATGATGTAGTGTTTAATAAACCATGTACTTTAGAATATAGAGAATGGAGACTGACATTCTTGATTTCTCTTTTCCTTTCTAGAGGTCAACGTTATTCAGGCATTTGTCATCTATGTGCTGCCTTTCCTAGGTTTATATTGCCTCCTTGTTTACAACTAGTTTCTAGAGTTCATCACACTTCTGACAGATGAGGTCACAATATCTTACTTGCAGCAGAGGACATGAACAAGAAGGAGGGAGAACCAATGTGTTCTCGATGTATTTATTTGAAAGAGGAAGCTGGAAGGAAAAGGTATGAACTTAATCATAGTAACTCTGAAATTTAGTTAATTTTGTAAATGAAAGGATTATATGTGGAGAAATAACTTCTGTGGTGTTTTGTTATTTAGTAGTTTCAAAGAAGTGGCAAAGAAAAAGATTTGAAAAAAATGGCCTGATTTGGTAGCTGTGTTTTAAAATAATTAGAACGAGAGTACTAAAAGGCTTTTATCTTGCTTAGAAGGTAAATCATATTGTATTTTAAAAATAAATTGCCTTTTGTAGACATATTTTAAGTTATGTCACAATTCAGGTTATAAATACATGAATTTGAGAGATTCCATTGAAATAACAAGCAATACTGGGCAAATAGAGCAGGCTTTCTGTGAGCATAAATGTCTGCAATAGTGAAGGTTTAAAGTGCACACCCACTAGCCCTTTATCACAGAGACAATCTTACCTCAGTTTTGAATCTCCAAGCACTTAGGAACAAGCATAAGTTGAAGTAATTGAGTGTAGTTCTGTTGAGCTCAACACATGCACAAAGTTAAGCACATACAGAACCGGGACCTAGATAAACCGGGAGGCAAAAGCATTCACTGCGTCCGTAAAAGGTGCGATAACGGCAGGGTCCTGCATCTTTAATGAATGAGGAGCTGAAGCGGTATGAAATGCATAGTAGTGAATTTTTCTGAGGTTGATGCAGCACGTAAAGAGGTCTAACAAAACTTGGAATAGTGAGGAAATGTAAATGGGTTTTGGAATAAACCTACTCAGTTTTATCGTGCTGTTACATTACCAACTTATTTGATGATAGTGAATTCCTAAATCTTTGGATTTTTTTAATTTGGGTTTTTTTTGATGTGTTTTGCCCTAAAATAGTGTGCATATGAATAAATATGAAGCATATTCTTTTTTTCATTGCTCATTACTGTGGTTACATTTTTGCTTTTTTGTGCCTTTCTAGTTTATGTAATAACATCAGGAAATTCAGAATTGGAGCCTTGATACCCTCAAATTTTTCCTGATGGTTTTTCAGACTGGCAGTTTCTGGATATCACCAGCTCCAGAAATATAAAATAGTTTCTCCTAAAATCTGTAGTGATCTAACGAATGGTAGAGTGGTAAATAAGGATAAAGCTGGGTCAGTTTTACAGGCCAATTTGTGCAGCTTGTTAACTTGGGTTTACTTGAAAAACATGTGTTTTAGTGCAGCCAAATGCAAGGTCATAAGGATAAGAATTGGGAATTAGGGTCCTCTTTTGTAGGAGGGGAGATTGTATCCTGAAAAGCAGTAACTCTGAAAGGAGCTTTACAGTCATGAAAGATAAGCAACAGAAGATGGCTGTGTAATACTCTCTGAACTTTAAATTACACATGTTTACCCTAAAATAAAGGAGGTGAGACATTAACAATAATACAGGAAAAAAGTTTTGGGGTTAGAAATATTATACAGAGCTTTTCTGTTCCAGGTAGGTGCTCTAACAACTGAGGTAGTCGTGTCATCACTTGTTCTCTCTCTTGGCTGCCTGACTTTTGCATTCTTTTCTGCTCAAAAGCACAACTTCCCGTACCCAGAATGGCCAGATAATCTAATGGTGAGTGAGGTTTGAATCCTCAGATAAGCAGCAAATTCTCATTTCCTGGCTCTGTGCTTCAATAACGATTTATCATAAAGAGGGTGGAAATCACTGTTCTGCTTTTTCCTGGTGTATATATAAAAAAAAAAATTTATCCATTCTTTGAAAGAATGGATACATCCACCCCTAGAAGAGGACTCTTATGTTCTGGATTGGAAATGGAGGGAAATTTCTGCCTGCAACCCCTGACAAATCTGAGTTCCAGAGAGGGGCAGCAGATTTCCTGTTGGCTACATCTGTGATTCTTCTTCCGTATGAAGGTTTGTAGGAATGTTGTGCACTTCACACACAGAATGTTCCAAATACCGTTCTAGGGGAGCAAGCAGAAGTGTCGATTCCTGTATGTGATCTTAAAATATGAATCCAGGAATGGCTTTCTGAAAGTTTTTAGTCACTGAGTTCTTTTGATGTTGTCAAGATGACCCTAACCATCAAGGATGGCATTATTTCAGGGTGTAGGCCCTGATGTTTCTCCTTAGTTTTTGTGAGCCTCTGCTTCTGTCAGGATTTTAGGTAGCATATGAATATCACTCACGACCATAATTCGAGTGTTTGCTTTTGATTCAGCAATATTTTCTGTCTGTTGGACAGATATAGACAGAGAACGTAAGCTCTCAGTGAGAGTAAGGACAGTGGTCAGTATTGTGAGCAGGGGTTGCAGCATACCAGGAATCCAGCCATTAACTGTCTTGCAGGTCAGAGTAGAAGAGGAGTTAAGGAAATTCTGAGAGAGCAAATCAGTGGCTTTTCTCAGGTGTGAGGTGGCATGAAGGTGGGCAAAAAAATGTTCAAAAAGGAAAAAGCCCCAGACTTAGGAAGTTAGTGATGGAGTCACAAATCACAAAAATAGAAGTTATCTCTTTACTGATCTAGAGACAATAAAAAGAGAAAGGCTGTGAAGACTTTGAAAGCAGAGGAGCATCTTATATTGGAATGAGCTTCTCTTTCTGTTACTTCAAAGAATGGGATGACATTCAAAGCAAGCAACTATGATCTTTGCAGTAGTGCTGTGAATGAATGTGAACAGAACAAGGTGTGCTTGTCTAGGCTAGAGGAATGGACGCTGCCACAAGCGAGATAGGCAATTAGATACCAGACTGCAGCATTTTAGAGAAATTAGAAAAAGACTTTGTTTGGAATGTTATGAAGAAGAAAGAGGAGTGGGGAGGCCATGAAAGCTGAAAAGGGAAAGGCTTATAAGATGCATACCTTTAAGCTTGCTGAGCTGGCACTGTCAGCTTGACATCCCTGAGAGGAAGATCACCTGACGTTCTTGTTGGTGCAGAACAGAGGGATGAATCACACTCTGATGCCTTATCATGGAGAGGGAAACTGTACATGGTCTTTGACTAGAACATTACTAGAAATAGAGGAATAAAGGAAGAGAGTAGAGCACGGAACCCCTTGAAATATCCAGGAAGTGGAAGGATTTAGATGGAAGCAGAACGAGGAGAAATGAATTGTAGAAGCTATGGGAGTACAGGATTTGGAGAAGAGAATGGTTTGGTTTCTAGAAGTGGCCAACAGGTTGAGGAAATTGAGGGTGAGTCTGAGCTTTATGAATCAGTAGTAATTTTTGGAAAGAGATTTTTACATGGAGAGCTACATTCCACAGAGTTGAAGTGAATAAAGGTTTAAAAAGGAGCCCATACCAGAATTCCTTGCTGAATTCCTTTAGAAAACTAAATTCTTTGGAGCGCTGCCATCTAGTGGCACCATCTACCATCATCTTCCGTTTTTGATTTTTAAAACGGTTGCCTTATGTGAGCCTTGAAAGTCAAAGGTATCATTTACTGACCCTAATTTAGGGCTGTCTAAGCTGTTCACATTTCATTACTGACCAATTCCCTGCGTTTAGCTAATTTCACAAATACAAATGGTCTGTGTAGGGGTAAGTGTGATTTCTGGTCATGATTTTATCAACTGCCTAAACAGCAATAGATCTATCTTAATTTTTTTTATTGGTACTAGTTCTGAGTTCTTCTGTGAAAGAATCTTGTTTGTAACAAAGTCCAAAGAAGCCTACAGTAGTAGGATTTTATGATAGATCAAGAAAGCAGTAATTTTCTTGCTTTAAAGTATTGTCTTTGCTATCAAAAATATCCACAGGCTTAAAAATATATATAACTTTTCACTCACATCTTCAAAAAAAAAAAAAGGTCTTGTGAGGCAGGGTGTATCAGTTTATCAAGGTGTGAACTTGCTAAGGTCTGCTACAACTCTCTCCTGGGATTGACTATTATTTCACCAGATAGCAAAGGTGCTTTACTTTTGCTCTCTTGTTTAATCTTGGCATTATCTGAGAGTTAAAAAAGCTACTCTTCTAGCTATGAAGACAAGTATTAAGCTAAATATATTTTTATGAAGGTTATATATGGATAGTCAAACCTGTTCCTGGCAGATGTCCAACAAAAATTTTAACAAGATTTGTAGCTTCCCACTACATCTGTTAAGATTCCTTCATGTAGCAATGCCTGCATCTCCCTGAGACATTCTGATTTTACAGCTTTTTACCAGCAGGTGGAAACAGAATACTGTTAGATCAGCGTTATTATTGGAGCTTTCCTCTGTAGTGCTTCTGTCTTCCAGAAGTGAAAAGTCTGAATATTGTTTTGCATTAACTCGCAGTTGATTCCTTGCAAATGATTTATGACAAAAGTGGCCTAAAAGAGGGACAGGGCCTTTTACACTGTTCACTTAAAATACTTTAAACTGCCAAATGCTAAGGAATATTTTGCTTGTTTTATTCCTTTTTGTATCTTGTATAACTTCACTTGACATTCCTTTTATGCAGACATCCACCTTGAAGAGTCAGAACCACTTGTGGTGGGTTGATCCTGCCTGAATGCCTGGTGCCCACCAAAGCCACTCTGTCACTCCCCCTCCTCAGCTGGACAGGGGAGAGAAAATGTAATGCAAGGCTTGTGGGTTGAGATAAGGGCAGGGAGATCACTCAGCAGTTACTGTCACAGGCAAAATAGACTCAGCTTGGGGAAAAAAGAATTAATTTATTATTAATCAAATCAAAGTAGGATAATAAGTAATAAAACCAAATCTTAAAAACACTTTCCCCCACTCCTCCATTCTTCCCAGGCTTAACTTTACTCCTGATTTTTCTCTACCTCCTCCCCTGCCCAGCAGAGCAGCGGAATGGGGGTTGCAGTCACTTCATCACGTGTTGTCTCTGCTGCACCTTCCTCCTCAGGCGTTGGACTCGTCACACTCTTGCCCCGCTCCAGCGTGGGGTCCCTCCCATGGGAGACAGTCCTCCACAAACTTCTCCAGTGTGAGTCATTACCATGGGCTGCTGTTCTTCATGAAGTGCTCCATCGTGTGTCCTTTCCACGGGGTGCATTTCTTTAGGAACAGACTACTCCAGCGTGGGTCCCCCACGAAGTCACAAGTCCTGCCAGCAAACCTGCATGAGCATGAGCTCCTCTGTCCATGGGTCCGCAGGTTCTGCCAGGAGCCTGCTCTGGTGCTGGCTTCCTACAGGGTCACAGCCTCCTTTGGACATTCATCTTCTCTGGCGTGGGGTCCTCCACAGGCTGCACATGGATCTACTCCACCTTCAAACTCCATGGGCTGCAGGGGGACAGCTTTCCTCACCATGGTCTTCACCACAGGCTGCAGGGGAATCTCCGATCTGGTGCTTGGAACGCTTCCTCCCCCTCCTTCTTCACTGACTTACGTGTCTGCAGAGTTGTTTCTCTCAAATATTCTCACTTCCTCTCTGGCTGCAGTTGCACAGGTTTCCCCCTGCTGTGAAATAGGTCTTTTGTCAAAGCTTCCACTTGAAGAAAGGAACATTCCAAAAAGAGTTCAAGAACTACTCCCAGATCTATAATCTTTTTCTCTCTGTAAGAATTACAGCTTCTGGGCTAAAGCTACATTTTGAGGATTCATTTTGAACATCCACATGTACTTCAGAAGGCATTTTGTTTGTGAAATTAAATGGCTGGTTGAGACCCTGCTGTTTACTCAGGATTCTGGTAATTTAAATAGGTTTTAAAATGGAAATACATTGCAATTGGCATCGATGAGAATCAAGACTATAGCAGATCACGTCTGACCGTGAAATTGCATGTAACAGAAGTTACACACCTTAGTTCCATGAATGCACAAAAACTTCATTATTAATTTAGTGTTTGCAGAAAAACTACTCCAAAATGGACTAACACCAGTAGATGTCAGTGTTGGCACATGCCAATGTGGTGAGAAGAGTCAAATGTTCCATGTGATGTGCATTTTTTCTTACATGCATAGATACCTGAATATAAGAAATAGAGTGTTTTTTCATGTTCTTTTGTGTATATATATTACATATTTCACCATTTATTGCATTCTGTGCTTGTAATTGCTAGTACAGAAAGAACTATATGAGAACTTAGTTATTGTACTATAAAACAAGCTACAAGAGTAGTGAAGAATATAAATGTAACTTATTCTCTCTGTAAAATTATAATGAATATTTAATATCTAAATCCTGTAAAATACCTATTTAAGATAAATCTTAATAGTTGTTGCTACTAATCTCTAAAATAGTTTTACCATCTTGGTAGCAGTAATAGATCCTTCAAATCTGAATTTCCTTTTAGAGGTGCCAGAAACAAAGGAATTAAAGGTAGAACAGTTATTAGAGGATTTTTATATGTACATGCATATATAACCATGAGTTACTCTGTGGTGTAAGTGTTCACTGTTTTTGGAAATCAAAACTATGGGTAGACAGAAAATTGGGATATGTAATTTATTTCTATTTTTATTTCTATTTCTATTTTATCACTTATTTCTAATTTGATTTAAATTTTACCTGATTTGCTTTGTATTTAACAGCCAAGCCTTATCTGTCCTGATAATACCTGACATAATCAGAGTAATTTATTCATCCTTTATGTTGCTGCAGACTTTATTATGAAGGAGTTCCTATTTCAGAGCAATTCCAGAATAATCAGGCAGATGGGATTCACCTTCTTCCCCCTTATACATCCCAAAGTCCAACTGAATGCCAAAAAGGAGTTGAATATTGTCTTAAAAAGCCACAACTGCAACTGTTAGGAAAGAAAGTAAGAAATAATTTTAATAATTGTGTGCTATATGTTGCACAATCCAACAAATGAAGATGCAAAATCCTGGGGTGGGGAGGGAAAATTTTTTTTTTAATTTATTCAGTCATGCAACAAAGCAGAACATCTTGGAAATAAAGTTCTGTGGATTTATCAACATTTGACAATACATAATATGAAAGTGTATATAGAGATTTTCATCCGTGGAGAGTGTTGTTCTGAAGCCTCCTGTCTCAGTTCTTAATTCCTTCTCTGAAGTTATACAATATGCTAATGTGCTAATTACTAACAAACCAACCCACTAACAGAGCAAATGAGCCTGCTACCTCTCAGGATTTCATTGTATCTGGTGGGGTTGTTCTTGACAAAATCATGTTTAGCAGAAAACAGCATTTTATCACCTGAGAGTTCTGATTCAGTACAGACATTTACAAACTGGGTTTGTGTTAGTTGGTAACTGAATTGTGTTGATTTTGAAGGTTGTCCTTTATCCGCAAGCTTTTAAAGCGTTTTGGGCTTCAGCTCCAGCAAAATTCTCTGCTCCATTTTCTCCATTAAATGAAATTTCATTTCCTACATATGAGGTAAATATTTTAAATGTTTTTTTAGTGTTCCTGATTTTTTTCAGAAATACATGGCTTTAACATTATATTTGTTAACTATAATAGCTGGTTTTTATGGTGCTGTCTTATGAACATTTCTGTGTACTGTAAACATGATGTATAAGTCATTGTAGAGTTTGTAATATGTATTGAATAATATTGTTTAATTTTCTACAATAATAAAGTTTCTGGTAGTAATTATTCTTAATTACCACTTGCTATTATATGATGTTGTTTAATGTCTTTACATGTGTGTTGAAAGCTACTTTTGTAAAGCTTTTCTGCTATGCTGTGCTGGCAGTGATTTCGATTAAAATATAGTAAGACATTGTTCCCCATCTCCCACCCTTACTATGACCAAATTGAGAGCTGTGGTGTTCTGACTACATGGACTACTCTGACCTCACGTAAATTCCCAAAGCTAAGATAAAAACTTTACTGAATCAGGCAGCAATAATCAGTTTCCTCAGGTTTCTGCCCCTTTTACCCCATGTAATTCTTGCTCATGCTGAAGAATGTGCTCCATCAGAAGCCCTGGATGTTGGATGTGATGTTGGTCTTGATCATCATAAATCTTTAGCTCAGATACATTATAGGCTTTCTTTGTTTATCTGTTACTATGTTTTCTGTAGCTGACTAAAATAATAATATTGTACATATTTAAAAATGCAAATATTAATATTTCAGAGCAACATTATTGAGGATATTGTATTTGAAGACTTTTTCGCTGATCTTGAAGAGCCAGAAGCTGAACAAGATAATGAACTGGTGTGTATTACTCTACGATTTTCTTTTAATGTAGCACTAAATTAAGATTAGCAAAACAACTCATAGTTTGAAGATCTAGTCATAAAACAATATTTCTATATATTTGACTTGTAGAGGCAATTGTGTTAGATATTTGTTAATTTTTTAATAGTTAGAAAATACTAAATCTCACTTTTTGACACTTGAGTCTGTGCTTGTGAAGAGTCATTGCGTATTTTAAGGGTGCTTCTTATTTTGCATTGTTATAGCACTAGGTGATGATTTAGGGGAGGGCTTGCGATATAAATAATGGGTTTTTGGTAATATATCTCTGTGGAGCGGCTCACTGGATGTTCTGCTATGCCCAAATGTCTAAAAAAACTGCAAGAGGCCAAGAAACAGCATAGGGGAAAAGAGGTGTTTCCAAGTGTGTGCAATTTTTTTATCTAGAATTTCTCTGAATGTGATAGTAAAGGGCAGGCAAACAAATCTATCAAGGTGATCTGCAAGTGAAAGATCAAAATGTGGCTCTAAGCTGCAGTGTGGGCCTTTCTGGTTCCAGAATCCTGACACTCTCAAACGCTGTTGATCTGGTTCACGGAGACAATGAGAGCTGGAGGCTCCACAGAGAACCCAAAGTGCCTCACGATGGTGATCAGTTATATGTCTTTACATAGGGTTAACCATTTCAAGTGAATAGATCTGAGAGGTGGAAGCAGCTGAAAGCTTACCCAGCTACCCTGGGAAGTAAGCTGAAAATACTCCTTTATCAGAGAATTTGAGTTACAACCAAGTGTTCTGGTAGCTAACCCACAGCTGAAACCTTGTAGCTGGCTGGTGGTGGTGCTGGTGGAACTGAGGAAAACTGATGCATGGGTAGATGTTATTTGCAGCCAGAACTGGGCAAACTGAGGCTGGCATATTGTTACCGCAGCTGAGCTCCCAGGTGCAATGTAGCATTTGAAGATGCTGCTTTATATTAATATCTGGGGTTTCTTCTGTAAGGTTGGACTATGAGAGCAGTTAAGATCTGTTGGATAATGTGTTTCCTTTTTGATGGTGAAACAGGCTGGGCAAGAGGTGCTTGTTTTCATCCTTGAAACAAGCTTTTCTAATAGTGACTATGGCTACCTGGAAATATGTCATTCAAGAGAGTGTGACTTGTAGGTGACACAGAAGTGGAACAAAAAGATAAATTCGATGGTGATAAAGGAACAGTTGCTGCTTTGAATATTTCTTGCAGGAGCTGGCTAGAAATAATGAGAATCTTATTTAGTATGTCAAAAAGAAGAAATCTGCAAACAGCTTTGCACATCTACATCCTCTGGCAGCAGCACCTTAAAATAGTTATTTGGTGTTTGGCTAGAAACTAGTTTAAATTTTGTATGATGTTGGACTTCGGGCAGAAGGAGGTTATAGCTGTATATGTAACTATAAGCTGATTTGGAATTGTCCAGCAGAGATGAAAAATGTTGGTAGTCCTTTGCCTACAGGTTGTCCAGGCCGTTAGATATAAGAATTGGAAGTAATAAAGTCTGCAGTTACCAAAATATTATATTTTATTCCACATTTACTTTATGGACCTATAGGGAATGTCTCCTTTACTGAAAAAGAAAACTGTTACTATGGTACAAGTAGGTCTATTAACAACATTTAGCCAGATGAAGCACATACAGATTCTCAGGAAGAAGTGAGAATATTCTCAATGAGAATATTTTTCTCATTGGAAATTTATGGTGGTGGTGTTTTTATGTGGCCATTTTCTTGTCTGTGATTACTGTGATAGGAATGTGTGTGTTACTCATGTCATTTAATGTGGAGTGAATAAGACACTGAAGAAGTGTCCAGCTTAAAACACGTTCACTGGGAAGGTACCTCCATAGAAGCAGTAAATTCACAAGGAGATCGACGGTATGGCGTGTTCACGGTGTGTTCTGAGGTTGGAGCATCTACAGCACATATGCAGAGTATGTCCCCTGACTGCTACCTCTTCAGCATTAATCTGTATTGAGCATATTGAGTGTGTCTTGGATTTTTGAACATCTGGCAGTGGGATGGGTCAAGACATCCAGAAATCCAAAGGCAGTCATTACTTCACTCTAGCAAAAGTGGGGTGTGCTTTTTTTTAAGAAAATACAGATTTCTTTGAACACCAGCTCTATTTTTGGCAGTCTCTGCTTTTAAAAGCAGACTGTATCTGAAAGCTCTATTCATATTAAGCGCAGACTAATTCAGACTTACTTTGCTTTTTGTTTTATCTATAGACAATAAGTTTGAGAAGATGCCAATCCCTGTCCTATTTTTCTGACAGTGAGAGCTCAGAGGTACTATTTTATATTTACTTGTATTTGTTCCTGAAATGTGATTTTTGTGGAAGAAATTCTTTGACTGAACTGTATTGAACTTAATATTTTCCTATTACATGCAAAAGTGAGAATCTCAAAGGTCTTTTTCAGACCTTTGGATTGGTTCCACTGAATTGCAGAGCACAGCTCTGCAGTGAGGACCCCAGGCATTTGGATAGAGACAAGTGAGCAGTCTGTACTCCAGCTAACCTGAAATGAGTGGAACAGCTCATCTGAATAAAGTGCTTCTTTGAGTCTAATTAAAAATTATTCAAGGCTTCATTTATTTTTTTCATTTATTACTAACAAGTGTTTCCCTCTGTAAATTTCAGGCAATGGACATGAAATTGCATTTTAATTTCTTTGACAAAGATGTGTTATGCCTAGTGTTACAGTGCAAGGTAGTGAACTGGAATTAAGAAAAAACTGAGAAGTAATACATTTGTTATAGCAAATAGTACTTGCTTAATGATTAATAACAATTAAACACCAGAGGACAGCAGTTTTGGTTTTGATTTCATGAGGCAATTC
Organism: Bucorvus abyssinicus; assembly: GCA_009769605.1. NCBI lineage: Eukaryota > Metazoa > Chordata > Aves > Bucerotiformes > Bucorvidae > Bucorvus > Bucorvus abyssinicus. The sequence goes on from CM020042.1 coordinate 12,870,087, forward strand.
AGCCATGGGGACACAAAGTGTGAGGGTTCATAGTTCCATGCAGATATTAAATGCATTTCCATATAATTTTGATTTTAAAATGTAACTTTGCTACCAGGACTGGGGGGATTGAATTCAAATTTTTTGTGATACTTTTTAGAGAAGATTGATTTTAGCCTCTTATGAGCTTCAGATAACTCAGAATTAATGTTTCAGATCTCTTTGCTTTGACACACATCCTGAGATATGCAGATCTTTTTTTTCCATTAAATACTATAATTTTTTTTCAGCACTGTAGTCCTCATGTCGCTCTTTTCTTTCTTTACAATTTTATATAAAATAAAATCCAGTCCATTAAAACTAAGGAAGTGTAATATATAAATCTTACTTCAAATATAACATCTAACTAAATTAAGTTTCCTCTTTTTAACAGGCAGGTTTGATTAAAAGATCAGTCTCAGCTCCAGAGATGTCTGCTTTCAAAGATGAAACTACATTAAATATATCAGCTAATTTCAAAACCAGCATGAAAGAGTTGAAGGTTATGAAGCAACGGATAGTTGAGCCAGAGCCTGAGCCAGAGATCCAGAAAAGCTTCCCTGCCAAGCATTGAATCTGTGATGATCCTCAGTCAATGCAAACAGACTTGCCAGCAGAAAAAAAGCCTACTTGGACTGGACAAGAGCGTAGTGAGAATGACCTTGTTCTTGTGGAGCAACCTCGAAAGGCTGGGATTAAATATCCCGTTTTCCCAAGAAGAAAGAAAACAAAGAAATCCAAGAAAATAATAAACCCAAGAAAATTAGAAGCTGTGATTAAGAAATTAAATCAACCCCCAAGGATTCTTAAAAGGTTTTCTTTAATGAGTATTGCCTTTTTAAAGAATATATTTTAATTTGTAGCTGTATTATCTAATTATAGGTTTTATCTTTTTAATTATTAAATATTGTGTTGAAATTAAGAAATACTAGTGTAGTTGTTTAGGAATAATAGGTTTTTTTCTCCTCCTTTTTTCTGCTTTTAGGCACCTTTCAGTAGGTTTAGTCTTAAACTCAGAGATGCTTAAATGGTGTGATATGCTGTGTAGTGAACTGTGACTAAGAGAGGAGGTGGCCTTTTTCGCAGGACTTTTCAGACAGAGGTGCTGCATGTATTAGGCTGCTAAGCCAAAGGGATTTCATCTTGGTACTATTTTGCCTGTCATTCATGCATGGGCCTGCTACATTTTTTATTTAATTTCGCCTTTTTTCCTAGTAGGATTTTTATGTATAAAATATTAGGTACATAGTATTATAAATATATATAAACCATTTTCTCTGTATTTCCCTATGTGATAGCCAGGCTAGTATTGTTTGTGATAGTTTCTGTTAAAGACTTCTGTTTCTTTCACTTTGTCTCAAAGTGGATGTTGATGTTGAACATTCATAGAAGGTTCTGATCTCAGAAGCTGTGAATTTCCCCAGATTATCATTTTGGAAATGTCCTTATAAATTCAAGTGCTTTTTTTCACCTCCAGATGGTGCTTGTTTATATTCTCATGGCCTCTTCCTAATCTCATTGGAATCTATCATTGATGCATTCATCCATCTAGGATTTATCATCATTTAGCCAGGCTGGTAATTGTCCACTCTGAAATACTAGGTTTAGCATTGTCCTTTTAAATCTAAGTTAGAAGCTTTTGGAGGAAATGAATATGCAATTGTGAATAAGTGCTGAACATTTTGGGGACGTGAATCATTCAGAATAATTCTGCTTACCTGCAGCCTCAGTACTAATTTTTGATAAATGGCTGATAAGTTAAAAAATTATCATTAACAAGAGAGGTAACAATAGGTTATCGAATAGCTGTTGACTGGCAGAAAGCAAGTTGATATTGTTAATACATCTGGGTACCTCTAGTTAATTTTAATATGTTTTTCCTTAGGTCTGTGTCTCTGGGAAAGCTTCCTATTAATGATAAATTCAGTATCAAGGTGTCTTCAGCACTCAAACAGTATCAGAGCCCCAGCGTCCCTTGTCTGTTGGATTTTGAAAAGTTTGCATGAGTGAGGGGTGGAGTTCCAAAGGAAACTTCTGTTCGCATGTGGGTCAGTGGAATATGGAACCACTGGTTTGAGGAAACTTTCCCTCCCCATGGGACTGCTGCTGAGGAGAAGGATCCCGAATTACTGAAAAGAACTGAGATGGGGGACTCTCAAGAAACAAATCTACAAATAGAACTGGTTGACTCAATATAGCCTGTTCTTGAAGGTGAAACAGTTAGTGCTGAAGATTGAGAAAATGAAGTGAGAAGACTGACTGAGCTAGTAGAAAAGGAAGAGCATCCTTCAGCTTTTCACTACTGCAGGCGTGGAGCAATACAGAGGAAGTTAGGCAAGTTAAAGTCAGCTATGGATGACTTGGAAAAAATAAGTTTAATGCCAAGTTTTACTTCTATTGAACACCTTCTTTTTTTTATTTCTGCAAAAGCATAGTTAGCAAATAAATTGAAAAGTCATGTATTTGCTGTTTATAATTAAACTACCATTTGGCACTAAGATTTTATACGATACTAGTGTTTTTCTGTGTAGGTTTATTTTTCCAGCACTTTTAAGTTCCCTTTATAACACTACAAACCTGCCATTACTTCTGCCCAAGACCCTGCACAACTAGAAGGAAACAACCAAACCAGAATAAAAATATTGCTGAAAAAACCAGAACTGAAAAGAATTTTTTTAAAGTCTATAATTTAAACATGGAAGCTGTAAAAGCCTTTGAAGGCATTCTTAAAGCAATGGTATAGCTCTGTATGTCTGTGAAACCCTGAGTAGAGGAGTCAAGTGTACTTTTGATATGGTGTTTTCATTGTCATTTAACATCTGCATTACAACTGCTAGTCATAACCAGGTTAGGACCTCAAAGTATTTCATCCTGTATATAACATTGTGCAGCAAAAGGTGTCCTTCCATCCTTAACCAACATCTCAGCTCTCAACACAGTGTTTGGTGTTTGGAGAAGCAGCTGCTTTGGGGTTCATGATCCTTGTACTGGAGTGCTTGGTACTGCATGATTGATACTGTGCTGATACTGCTCTAAGGGAGTAGAACTCCATCAGCCCACTGGTGTCCCTGAAAACCATCTTAACAACAGGCACTTTAAATAATGTAAATAGCATTTCTTCTGCTAAAATGCAAAGCTTGGTTGGTTGGAATATTTGTAAATGTGCAGCAGAATTAAACAATGAATACAAACCAGATTAGCTTCCTGTTGTTTCTGCATTCCTGTTGACTAAGTCTCAAGCCACAATAAATTTAAGGAGGCTAATGGTGTGTCCTGCAGTGAGAATCCACCCTTCAGATTTTATTCTCTTTCTAGAATTTGCCTTTCCCAAAACGCATATTGCGTTAGCATGAAATTTCCTTTTATAACACCATTTCTGTTAATGCTTCTCGTGAGGATAATCTCTCTTTATGTTTAATGGGATGTAGGTACCTATTTTATGCACCTGCAATCTGTACGTATTACCTTCCAAACTTCAGAAATTATCTGACCACAAAATCGACTATATTCATAGAAACTCAGTGATTATCTTGTGTCTTTTTTATTCACCCCAAACTTTAAAACCAGGCTGTCAAGGATATGAAAGGCTAAAAATTCCACACCATGACAAAGTGGGTCATTAACCAATGAGCCAATATCAACTGTCAAAATTGCTTGTCATTGCTATTGCATATTTTAGTGAAAACATTATTGACTTTTCTCTTTAAGAGATATGAACACAATTCCTATGTAGTTTATGCATCCTAGAAACAGACCAAAATGTGAGAATTACTGTTGTAGAGAACACTCTCAGATTTGTATCAGTCTCTATTTCCATAAGGCTGTTAAGTGTGTGTTATCGGCATAATGAACATATGTGGTTGATAATATCTGTCAAGTGTTTTTTGTCAGGGAATGTTTCTGTAAGTGTCATAACAGCATGGTTTGAAAAGCTGATTCCTTTTTCACAGGGACAGGTTAATTAGTTCTTAGTTTCAAATAGAAGAATTCTGACATCTAGAAATAGTTCATATAACAAAAGAAATCATCAGACACAGTAATATCCTAGCTGATTACTATTTTGTGCTGAATATTCTGGTAGCTTGGACTCACTCTGCATACATGTAAGTATATGATTCTTTTAAATAAGTGGCATTAGTTACATTTTTCAGATTTTTAGTTAAATAAGTTTGTCAGTCTAGAAATTTTCTTAATAATTTCATTGCAAAAATGTTCTCATTTCCTATTGTACTGTTGTTAACACATTTGAGAAGTTCCTTCTGCGATATAAATAAGTTACTTATTTTGTTTATAGGCTATAAGCTTAGAACCACTACTGCTTAATGCTCACTGGCATAGACATTTGCTTTACCTCTTTCAAGACAAAATTTCTGCTGCTTTGGCTGACCTGAAGTTTATAACTAAAAGGAGCAAAAATAAAGCAGGTGAGTATCTATTGAAGTGTAACTATACAGTTAACTTTTTTCTTGTGTTTTTTCTCTAGTTGCCCTAGTTCTGCAAATGTTTTTGCATGTATTTAACCTTACATCAGATGTTTTATCCATATTGTAAAATGATTATAAAGCAGACATGAATCTTCAAAGGCTCAGGACAGAAGTTTGGTTTCTAAAGCACTACTTTGTCCAGTTTTGGAATCACTGGTATGAGAGACCCAAGCTGGAGAGAGTCCACTCAAAGTCATTAAGATGGCCAGGGGTCTGGAGCCAAAGTTGTATAAGACTGCAGGTGATGGTTTAGTGGTGACCTGGCAGGGAAGGGTGAATGGTTGGACTTGATGATCTTATAGGTCTCTTCCAACCAAAATGATTCCGTGATGAGTTATTTAGCCTGGAGGTGGTAATGCTAAGAGGGAAACCTGTTCTCAGCTACATAATGAGTGGTCCCCAAGAAGACAGAGTCAGACTCTTCTGAGAGATACACAGGAAGACAGGAGGCAATGGTAACAGGTTGTAACAAAGGAAATTTTAACTGGATGTGGACTTGGAAGACATGTCCCCACCTGCTTCTTCCTGTAGCTGTGGGTTTTTTTTTGCTGCTGAGCTCAATGTTAAATGCTCTGGAATATCCCTTTGGCTTACTTAAGTCAGCTGTCCCAGCTGTGTTGCCTCCCAACTCCTTGCCCACCCTCAGCTTACTCTCTCAGGAGAGGGCAGAGTGGGGGGAAAAAAAAGTGAACCCTTGATACTGTGCAAGCATTGTTTAGCAAGAGTGGTGTTGTGTAATCAATGCTGTTTCAGCTGCAAATTCAAACCACAGCACCAGAGTTTTAGAGATGAAACCAGGACTTCCCAACCTTTTGTATGATCTACTGTTCTGCTTCTATTGTTTGTGTTAATTACCCTGTAAGGAGGAGATGACTTCTTGTTTCAGGTTGCTAAATAGTGCCTTTTATATTTTGGTTGGTTGTTTCAGATCCCTACCTGTCAAAGGCTGAAATTTTCAGGAAACAAGGGGATAGTGCATTGGCGATCATCAATTACAGCTGTGCAGTACAATGCAGCCCTACTGACGATGACATTTATTTCAGGAGAGCCGAGCTGTATTTTGAGGAACATCAATTGTTGTTGGCCATGGATGATTACACCAAAGTAAGGCCACTTTTTTGTAGCATTACAATAACATATTAACTTTGTGTAACTTTAGTAAAAGGAACCTCTGTGTAAATATATCTGGTAAGTAGCTTGGAGAACAGATACTCTTTCAAATAAATTATGTTTAAAAAAAACCCCAACATTGCTATGGAAATTAATAAGTAATTTCTGTAACTCCTGCCAGCTAATTCAATAAATTACTGAATGTCTAAAAATTATCAGCCACTAACAGGCTTGCAGCACTGCTTTTTTATTTCACTTTACAGTTAGTGGAAATGACAACAGATATTAAATGAGACAGGACTAAAAAAAGAATATAAGCATATATTATTTTTATGCTTGCTTAAGACTTGTAATCATTAGAAATAATAAGAATGAAGAATAACATAATATACTACTTTATTTTTGTCATTATAGTGTTTTCAGTATAACCCAAAAAGAACAGGTGTGCTTATGAAACATGGAATATATTTCTTTGACCATTCAGTTTTGACTACAGCTATTCAGGATTTTACAGCTGTGATCAAGGAAGACCCCAGCAATGCTCAGGCGAGGTAGAATATATAGTTTGACAAAAGTATTTGAATTTTAAGTGGATTATTAAAATAATATGAATATGTAAAAGAGTGAATATGCATTAAACAATAATAAAGCAATTGCATTTCCAAAGAGTGTCTAATACAAATAGAATAAGAATTCTAGGCTGTGATATTCATTGGGGAATCTTTGTATTGCTTTAATGACTTTGGATTAGTCCCTAGACCTTAATTTAGCTGAGCGGAGAACCATGCGCTCAGATCCCACTGGAGTAATGCAAATATAGTGTCAGCTGGACTTAAGCATGGGCATATGTGTTTTGCTCTAAAGAGCTGGATTTAAATACATGCTCGAAGTGAAGAATGTCCTTAAGGATTACGTAGTTCTATGCCTAACTTCCATTGGTTGCCTTGACACTCCCTAGTTTTAGCATTATGCTGAATTAATATTTTCTGTGAAAAATTTGAATCATGAATGAGAAGCAACGTTGTTTTTGAATGATAATGATTTTGAGGTTTGACTTACAAGACTGAAGAAAGAATTATATGATTTCTCTACTAGAAAATGTGACTTCTTTTTAATATCATTCCTGCCAAGATTTACATCCTTCTTATACTCTCTTCTAGATTCATGAAATTAGATGTAAAATAAAAATAGATACTCAATACCAGATTATGATACCTGATTTTAGGTGTTGGCATGCTGTATCATTTTAATGTAGTGTCTGAGCAGCCATTATCACCAAGTACTGTAATTAATACAATTAGTAGACTTCGTGTAGACTGAATATAGACTCTTCTGTAAAGCCTGGAGAGCTGTTCAGCTAAACAGCCAGTAAGTGTGTATTTTTGGGTGAACTGAATTGCTCTCGTCTCCTTGGAGTATATTGACTAGATCTTCATCAACTGCAGTGGAAAGTCAAATACCTAACATATGTTGTAGACATCTACCAATAGACACATAAGTTCAGATGTTTTATTGTGGAACCGATTCCCATCCAAACTGAATACAAATGGGAATGGGAGTATTCCCCGGTGTGGATCTTCTGCCTGTCAGTCTGTTTTCTTCATCCTAGGGAACCACAGTGGCATGTGACATAAGATCTGCCTAATGAATCGACACTGTCTTCAGTAATACAAAAATATAGGTTTTGTATGTTATGTTTGACCTTGATAAAATAACTTTATGGCCACTGCTGTCTACTCACACTTTTTTTGCCTGTGCTTGTGATTTATCTTCAGCTTTCCAGCTTCCTGAATCTGTGGGAGGAATAGTGTAAAAGAGCAGGATATGATTTTGTAACTTCGTCTGTTTGAAAGAAATGTAGAAGAATAGAATGGGTGTTTTCAGAAAGCTTTAATAGGAATGAGGGCAGTTTTATATTTTTTTCTTTTAAATCAGATTTAACAAAATCTGTGATTTCCTGTACAGAAACTGCTGCACCAACAGGCTATGGAACTTGGAGGAAGTTCCATTCAACTCTGTGGTCCCAAAGCTGATACAGGCTTCTATTATATTGAACTTGATTTATGCAAGTGCAGTGATCTGCCTATGTGGTATAGATTACCGGACTCTGCTCTTTCAGACTTGCTTTATTAAATTCATTCAGAAAATTGATTGTTTTTTCTATTTTTTCAAGTTTTTTTACTGACTAATTACTTCAAGGTTGCATGACACAAACAATGGAAGAACTCTTGATTGTAAGTTAACTCAACCTGTTAATATTGTAAGTAATAGTCTATGACTTCACCCTATGACTTCATTCTGTAGGTATAATTTTCTAAGGGAAATTATATTGAAAGAGATACTTTCTTCTGTTTCAGGCTGTATCGAGGAAGAGCATACCCCAGACAGCATCAGTATAGAAGTGCAATAGAAGACCTGGAAGCAGCGGTTCGTCTCGACCCTTCTTGTTGGTTAGCATTCTACTACAGAGGCTGCGTACTGCGACAGATTGATCCAAAAAGAGCTCTGCAGGACTTTAGTGTTTCTGGTAGGGTTTGTTTCTTTTCGTGGTCTGCATGTTTGTTGTTAAAGAGGAATAACCCTTCACCAGAAATGACTGTACTGCAATATAACACAGTAATTTCATGTTGCAGATATTGAAATGGATGGTTGTTATTCAGCGCTTGGTAATAATTTTTCATTTCTAGTAAGATTGCTGTTAGATGTTGACTCTTGCTGCTGTTGGTTTTCTTCAGTTATTTTGCTTCTGCTTCCTGAGCTTTTCTGTAGGTGTAACTGAGAATTATAAATATGTCTTGAAGGTATTTCATGCCACGATGAACAGGTTTCTGTTATAAGCTACTATGTTACGATTTATCTATTATCTTTTAAAAAGCTCTGAAGAAAATTAGAGTACAAAGTAATGTGTAAATAAGTTGCATGGAGTAACTGGAATATATGTGAATATCTGAAAGGTTGATTTTTTTTTTTTAATTCTCCCTCTCCCACAGTGCTCATCAATGACACTCAGGAAAATTTAAGGTCCTTTCTTCATGGTGGACTTATTTACTCAGAACAGTGTCTGTGGTCACTTGCAATCTGTGACTTCAAAAGTGTCTTAGCTTTGGACAGGTGATTGGACTTGAGAATTTTAATATATGTTTTTTATATTCTGATCATCTGGGGGCATAAAAGTACTAAAAGAGAAGTCGAATCAGAACAGTTATTTAGCAAATAGACTGGAATTAAAGCACATAATTGTCATCTTTCAGCATCTTTTGCCTCATTTACTACATTCTGAGTATAATAAAAATAACGTATTTCAAAATGAAATTTTATTTTGTCTTACATGGCAATTTGGCAAATGAATTATTCAGGTTTGGCAGGCAAAAGATGAATCTGAAGTTCTAATTAAATGCCATAATTTCATTAGTCCTTTGAGACACAATCTATCCACAATGCAGGTAAAAAGTCAAACTAATTTTTTTCTGCCCCAAAATGCCATGGTGTTTGCCTTAGTAAAAGCCAGTAAATAGTGTCCGTGAAATAAAATTTTTTAAAAAATTGTTTGCGGTCCTTGATAGATGGTGACTGAAGCTGATGTGGTTTCTCTAAAGCGTGTTTCTTCCTACCACTTAAAAATCCTTCAGCAACAGATTATAGCTGTAGCAGCCCTGCCATGCAAATGGTCTTACAACAAGTCTCTCGTACCAGTTAGCTGCATTAATTACCTTAAAGGTATTGAGTTGACAGAGGCTTGTCATCATTTCTTCACAATTCTCCATTTCTGGTGACCAGAGAGCTTCTAGTGTGCAGCCAAACATCACAAACTCCTGACATGGTGGTTTTTAGTGAGCGATCTGCTCTGCTGGTAATTACAATTCTTTAGCTCAGTGTGATCACAGAATAAATGCGTGGTAAATGTCATAAAAGTAGATGAAGCTTGTGTATGTTATGGTTAATACAGTGATGTATTGCATGTAGTAACAAAAGGAAAAAAATTCTGTTTTTAGCTCTGTCATCTCTGCTTACCTAAATATTGGTTTGATCCTGCTGTTGCATCTTGATCATTACTATGAAGCTATTCGACAGTTTACTAATGCCATTAAAATTGATCCTCACAATGCTCGAGCCTACGTGTGCAGTGCGCAAGCATATCATAAGGTAACACATCCTTTTGTTTGTGTTTGTCACTTAATACAGCTTTATTTAGATTTATGGTTGTATTTCAATAGCTACGCCCTGGCGTTACACAGATGTTGGAGCCTGCTCACAGCTTTACATTTCAAGTGGTCCTTGTCACCATAATAGAATTACATACACTGCAATTGTGAAATATTGTTAGTGTACAATGCAAGGACACAACATATTTCAAGTGTCATTTTGTCTTTTCTACATCTGTGTACATCTGAGTTTTAATAAGTTTTTAAAAGTATACTTACATATTTTTTTAAAAAATTGCTTTTTTAAATATAAACCCCCCCATTTTGGAATAAAGTGTTTTCTAAACAGAATTTTCTTGAGAATATTCATTTTTCAGGGAACTCAAATTTCCTTCCCCACAAACAGGAGTGAAAACATTTTCAGTATTTTAATTTAATGGTGAAACAGAATATATTCTACTTCGGCATGGGATTTGAGAATAGTTTCTGCTAGCGGTTGGTTTTTTGAGATCCTCTCAGGCGTACAAGGAGTGGAGCATTCAATGTGGCCTGATTTCTGTAGATTTCACAGGCAAAATTCAATCAGCTGTTGTGTCTCATGGTGCCTAGTTTGCAGAATGTTTTTAGAAATTCTTTACAGCATTCATTTTCTTCCATAACTAAAGGCAATAGCTTTTAACTCAGTCCATCTAAGTGGATTGATTTTTTTTTTTTTTGATACTGTCTTTAAGAACTTGTGCCAGAGTTGTCTTTGGATTTTGGAAAAGTAACGAAACTCTCTGGAGTTTGAGTCTGCCCTGTTGTAGAGTATGGAAATACATAGGGTAAAAGTTTCAGACCTTTATTAAAATCATGTTGAGGTCCTTTAGCAAGGGCATATCTGCCTTGTGAGTTCTTACCATGTGGGTGTTAGACCCTGCAGAACCACAGAAATAATAATTGTGTCTCCAAATTTTGTTCATATTAGCAACTAAGTTGCTGGTTTTCTTTACAAATTACAGATTCATGACTTACCAAATGCCGTGAAGGATATAAACCGAGCCATTCATCTTTATCCAAATAAATCACAGCTTTACGTATTAAGGTAGGAAAGTGTTTAGTTGAGAACTCCTCAGGTATCTGCTTTTAAATCAAAAGTCCATTTGGAATGCTATTGGTAGATACTCTTGTATTCTTTAAAATTTGCTCTGAATGGATTTTAAAAATATAGTATTTCCATAGCATTTTCAAAACTGAGAAGCTTTATCTGCATAGTGTCACCCAATTATTGTAATTGTTGCCTTGGATGGGGGCACCTTGTTTCACGTACAGAATTCTGCTCTTTGAGGTACATATAGTTTCTGGGGAAAAAATAGTAAGTAGGTGCCCTGACAAAAAAGAAAGTCTGAACTTTTAAATAATGAATCATGTTAAATGTTTTCCCCAAGTGGATGGATTCTTCCACATAATGCAAAAAAAATGAAGGATTGAGTCCAGGCCAATTTTGATTTGAACTATTCTTCTTCCTTATCTTCAGCCCAGTGAGAAATAGTGACCTTTACCAAGAGAAAAATAATTTACTAGATAAAGCTGTTTCCTCCCCTGAAAAGCAGTAAGAACTAAGAAGAAAAAGCTGCAGTGTTATTCCTCAGGTGTATTAGGAAAATTAGTTACTGTATTGCAGTCAATAATACTGTGTTTTCCCAGTTTGAGGAGTGGGTTTGCTAAGCTTGTCTTAGTGTGGTTTGGCTAGCATGACCTCCTATACTGATGCTGATAGCTGAAGAGGCAAAACATTGTCCTTGAAAACAGGATCTATCTATTTCATTACAGGGGACAGTATTTAATGGAGCTGAAGAAATCTGAGCTGGCAAGTTTGTGCATTCACCAACTGGCAGAAATGGATGAAGGTAATGTCAATTGCCATCGATTTTCCTAGATAGTTGTGAACTGTGACAACCACCTGTAACCCAGGAATTGTTTAAAAAAATTAGGTTCAAGCATGCAAATAAGTTAGTTACCACTAATCAGCTGAAATTTAGGAACTCTACTGTCTAGATTATTGTTTGCATGTCTGCAGCCTGTAAAGGTAATGATGGTGTACACTATTGCCTGTACTATCAGCTGTGACTTCAGAATTTCCTTTATGAGTTCTTGGTTTTTATTTCTACCTTTCAATATTGGTAATTTCTGCTTTAAAGGAATATTGAGTAAGGGTTCTGTACAGTCTTTCCTAATAAAATATCAAATAGCTTTAGAATGGAACATTCCCGATGCCTTTGAACAGCACACACGTTGCAGTACAGTAGTTCCTTGTAATGTGCTGGGCATAAAATGGCAACGTTCAGTCCTGAAGCTCTTGGTGAATCTGAATGAATAGCCATACTGTACGAGATTAATTTCCTGTCTCTGGTAGCAACCAGAGAAAGCATAAGAATATAAAACCAAAGCAGGCTTATGGTGATACTTCTGCAGAGCAAAGCTGTCTTAGATGTGGGGAGAGGAAGGTAAATATTTGCAGATGTTCAGCAATCAGCCTTACACTCATTGATAAATAACTGTTCAACTTCAGACTTTTGTGTTTTATGTTTGTATTTTTATGGATGTTAAAATGAGCTTTGATACTCCAAATATTTTAATATCATTTTAAAGTTTGCATAACATTTAAAGAAATTTTATACTGGAAAACATATATGTTGAAGTAAAAGATTGTTGTATTTCATGGTGGTTTCCTTCCAGAATCCTTCAAGTCTCAGCCTGTTCAGCGAGCTCTCATTCAGTCATTTTGTCAAAATCACAATAAGGCCATAGAATGCCTAACTGAAGCTACTGAAACTCAGCCTGTGCCTTCAATGTTTGTTGTTTGAGGAAAAATACAAATGAAAGCCAAGAAACCTCAGGTTAGAAAAGTTTTCATTTTTTATATATATATCTCTGTCAAGACCATGGTTTTTTTTCTGTATTATTTTAATATTTCATTAAATATTAAAATAGTATATGAATGAACCTTCAGAGTACCTCATTGTATGAATTATAAGAAGACCTGAGTAAGAAATTTCAACAACAGCACTAATAGTTCAGCATAAATCAGACAATTTTAGTTTTAAAACATTTAAGGTGATCAATGAAAAGATACGATTATGTAGACTGGGGTCCGTTACGTGATAATTTTGCTTTATTTGAAATAAAATAATACAGAAGTATGTCTGGCTATTTTTGTCTAACAAAATGTAGTACAAAAGTTTAATTAATGTACGTGAACTGAATTTATAATGTGTAGTTACCGGTATTTTCTCTACTTTGTGAATATTCATATGTCATAGGGTTTAACCAACATTGTCAGCTTTTTTCATTTGGCTTTGGTGTTTTGATGGGACTTTACTAGTTCTGCTGTCTTCGAAAGGATGCTGAGTCAAAGATGGTGATCGTTAGTACATTCCAACCCATTTCAGTTGTCACAGTTCAGAGGATGGGTATTAGTGTCATGCCCTGATTTCTCAGAGTGCTTCACCCAGAGGTGAGGACTTGCATTGCCACCTCCTCTTCTGGAGACAAATGACCCAATACACTCAGCATGGGAAAATGCTCAGACTTCAGACTATAGTGCCCTGAGAATCAGCTGTGCCTGCAGAATTATATGTGAGCGAGTTTAGCTATCTACCGTTATTTTTCCTCTTAAGACTATTTTTGAATGTAGGAATAGAGGAAAATATTTTTTTAAACAGCAGTAAATGCAGACCTGTTTCGTTTGAAACTTCTACTACCTTGACAGCTTTGAGAGGCTGGGGTAGTGTTTGCAGACAGCCCTGTGGGCACTAGTATTTCAAACTGATTTTTCTAAACAAATACTTCATCTGGAAAAGCTCACTTAAGGAAAACATGCTACAATTCTTTTACTCTTCTTGATATTAAAACTTCTAACTGAGGTCCCTTCATAATCCTCAGATGATGAGGAATGGCTTGTCTTGGACTGTTCTCAATTTTTTTGGTTGTTTTCCTTACACTCTCCTTTAAACCAAAGCATTATTAAATATGCATAAATTATTGCCCAGATCTATGAGACAGGGTAAGATTCCAAGAGGCTATTCACTTAAGTTCCTTCAAGGCCTATAGAGGATTAATTCTTTTAATATATTTCTTAATGGTTATTCAATTTAGTAAGTTGTCTATGGAATAAATAGTAGTTATTTACATGAAGTACTTGCTACAAGTTTCTTTATTATCATTAGACTCCATCAAAATATACCTTTTCTTTCTGAGGAAATAAATAGCAGTAAAGTTATTAAATAATTATAATTAACTATGTGCCTAAATAACAGTATAAATTAACTGTATTTCTAGATCATGTACATTAGCTGCTTTGTCATATAAAAGTAAAATACAGGAATATTTCTCTGGTTTTCTAACCAGTTATTAACCAGAACCATTCAGAGATCAAGAGCGTGTCCAACTCCAGCAACATCAAGGAACACTAGACTAGTCATTTTTACCGGAATGTTCCAAAGACAGACTAAGAAAAAAAACACTTAAACTTCAAATGTCTAACAATCTTGCAGGTTTTCTCTTAAGTGCTTTACAACTATTAATATTCTCTGTACTGCAGGATGCTGTGAAAAGTTTTAAAAAGGCTATGAAGCTCCTGATGACCTCAGAAAAAATCCTGCCTAATACATTTGAGGCTGCAGAAATGTATTATCTCACAGGCCTTTGTTACATGGAGCAAAAAAGTTTCTTACAGGTTGGTATTAATATTAGCCTTTGACTCCACTGCTTGTAAACAACAACTGAGCGAATGGTTCCAATGTTTTAAACAGCCTCTACTAACTTTAGAAATGTTTTAAATGTTATTAATTGCCATTCTGATGCCATAAAAAATCCACATGAATTCTTTCTCTGTTTATTAATGCCTTTGCAGCTCTTACAGACAAACAACACATATGGAGGAGTATTGGTGGCTTAGTGAATTGGTAGTAAACTTGGGAAAAAGAATTTCTAGAATATTGTTTTACATGGTTGTAATTCGTTAACTGTTTTGTATATTATTGTAGCTCGTAACACCCCCAGCTGTTCTGTTTGGCACTTACGTATGATACTTAAGAAATAAAGTGCATTACCTAAGAAAAATATATTTCCCTTCTTTCAACAAGATCAATACTTCTAACTCTATTAGAGACTTCTTTATTGAAAACTGTTGACAGCCTACCAGTGAGCTTTGTCACAGGCCTGGTGTGAGTTCATGCAAATATGTTCTATGCTGGTATTTTAATAAATGTGTTTCAGTTGTTGATTTGCTAAAAGGCTCAAGACAGAAACCAGAAGCATTTGACATATCAGGATTTCACAGGGAAGTGAACAATTTCTTGCCTTGTCTGCTTCCAACCCCGTGCATCCGAAGCGATATTCTTTTGGAAGAGGGCTGTCAGAATTGTCTGAAGTATCGAACGTGGTAATATGTGACAATTGCAGAAGGTGACTTTCTGTGTCAATATATACATCTGATATTACAGCTGTAGATCCTGGAAAAGCCCATGACTTGGTAAGGTAGTGTACAACATAGAGGAAAAAATCTAGCAGGAAGGATTTTTAAAGGAGTTGTGTACTAGCCGTGTTAATCCATTGTCTGTTATAATAAACAACTTCATTATTTCAGCTCTTACAGACGGAAGACCATGCATTTGGTTAAACTTTTGCAGTCTTACTGAAGAAATGAGATTATTAGATGAATTAGCTTGTGCCTCCTTGGGGTTATGATTGCATTAGGTAGGGTGTGAAACGTAACAAAATTTTAGGTAGCAGTAAATGGACGACAGCGATAAAAACCAATGTAGGTACATGCACAAATAGGTCATACCTCATTGTACGAAAGAATCAGTTACCCTGTAGCTTCAGCCAAACAAGCAGACTATATTTAACCCCAATGCTATGTCACCCTTTTAGGCCCATGATGCTTTTAGCATGGCTGTCAAACTACATTCAAGTTACCCTGATGCTTTTTATCAGCGAGGGCGGTGTAGAATGGAGCTCGGACAAGCCAAGTGCATCCAAGATTTCAATTGAGCACTTGCTCTTTGTCCAACACATTACCAGGTAATGTAAAGACTCCTGATAATTTGTTTCTGTGAGGCATTTTTGGATGGGTTCAAAGAGTGGTTTTGCATTTATGGGTGTATTGCCTCGTAATCTGCCAGCAGGCACATGGCAAGCAATAAATGAAAGAAATTATAAGCTTTCCTAGGTGTTTTTATATACATGTAATTTCTGTCTTCTATTTAATCCTTCTTTTATAATGCTAAACAAAGCTGGTTTTACCATGTCATCATTTTTTCTTCATCTCTACAGGCATATGAATCATGCTGCTTACTATGGAAGTCAAGGGAGATACTCTAAGGCAATCCTGAATTGCAATGAGGTGCTCAAAATTCGTCCAAACAGTGTGCAAGCTTATTTTTACTGAGCAATTTTAAAGTATCAAAATAAGGCGGGACTGCCTTTATTATACTTTTGCATTCTCCCTTAAAACTTCATGTATCTTACTTGAGACTTGAGAATGGTGAGATCTATCTGGTTATTCTCCTCTTATAGAGCAAAATGTAAGAATAATTCTTACCTAGTGAGAGACAGAAGTATCGAAAATCCACAAAAGGTACCTTCTATGTTAGGTAAAGATATAAAATGTAAGGTAGTGAAATTAAGGATTGATTATGTAGTGCGGTATATGGATGTGATGTAAGAAAACACTAAGAATGTTTGTTTGCCCAGTTTTTGCACAAATAGTGCTTCTGAAGCAGTGCTCCCACTGCAGTAAGTAGTCCATAGAGGACAGAGTGAAATGGTTGGATGACTTCCAGTACTGGTGAAGAACCAAACTGTGAAACTATGAAATAAAATTTTACAATAGGCTATTATTTGAGGAATAATATATAGTGCCATGAACTCTGAATTACAAATCTATACAGAGTGGTTTTATATTTGCCGACATTAAAAGCTGCAATTGAAGATCTTTCAAAAGCCATTGACCTCAACAAAAACTGAGTTTTGGCATTTTATAACAGAGCTGTCTGTTATCATCAAATGAAGGACTTCAGAAAGGTATGGTGTTAATTTTTTTCAACATCACATGAGCTGTCAGTTGTTCATATTAGTCAGTAACTTATTAGTCAAAATATCTGATTTCTTGCAACATCTTCCTGAATGATTATGATCTCCAGGAAATTGTCAGGAAAAAAAACCTCTTTGGTCTCTTAATATCATATTAATTACATTTGATACCCCTTTGAAAATATAAGAACTATATCCAGAAGAAGACTCCGTCAAACCAGGGATTTGGACTACATCTGATCCTCATTCACAGCCCCTTTTTTTTAGGGCGTGTATAAACTTCTGTCAACTTGCCTGTGAGCTGCCTCTGAGTGTTTCTGCTTTCCACCTTTGTCATAAAGCCAAGGCACACAAAGGCACCCCCCATGCAGCTTTAAACTGGGAACACAGTCACGTTGAACCGGCCTTTTGATGAGATCTATTTCCTGAGACGGGGCTGGTTCCTAAGTATTTAAGTTCAGATGTCTCATGTTGAGTTGTCCTTGGGCAAAGGCCATTTGTGCTTAGAGGTTAATTGGCCAAAAATGATGCAGATGGGTAAAGAAAAATAGGGGATTACAGTAACTGAAGGTAAAAGTTTAAAATGTGGAATGATAGTTCCTCAATAAATAAGGTATTATAAAAGTTGTTCTTTGCTATTGTTGTCCAGAAAAGTACAAGGGAAGTTGCAGAAAAAGTGTAGTATGCTATTGACTGAAGAAATCTACTAGGTTTAACAAGAACCAGATTGTTTTCTTTAAAGCTGTTTCTAAAATCTGTCTTAGTTCAGAATTGACAAAGAATCGAACTTCTCTGACGTGGCTCGTATATGGAATACTGCAATTAAGGACACTTTTGTCATTAGCTCTAAACTGACTAGTTATTCTTAAGTCTACTATATAGATTCATTCTTTGGGTGAAAAAAGAGGTGGGCTAGAACTTCTTCAGATCAAGTATTGTTGAAATACTTCTCAGTTTTGAAGAAGTGTCAGTTCTCATGATTATCAATCTACCGAGTTGTGTCAGTCTTTTATAAAATTCACACCCATATTTAGTTAATATGACTAGTGCTTAAACTTTCAGTAACAATAAATATTTGAAGATACTTAATTTTGAAAGTACTTTGCCATTAATTCATGACTAGTTTAGAATAATTAGTTGGGTTTTTTAAATAAGAATTTGGACATAAAATTTAGTAGCAGAAGTAATTAACTCTGAAATATATATAATGACAAAATAAGTTTTTAATGATGTCTATTTAATATATTTGCATTATCTTATGCTTCTGTACTAAAGGAGTGGGTATCTATGTAGTTACAGAAGGCTCCAAATTCAGTTAAATTCAGTCTGGAAACAGTGAAACATTGGAATAGCCACAATGAAGTCTGTGCGTATGCACGTGATTTGTAGGAATTTGAAAGCACGTCTTCTAAATTTTCAAGTATCGTTGTATCCATCTGAATAAATCATGGTTTAAAATACATGTTATGTTTTTGTAGGCTTTGAAAGATTATGGAAGTCTTCTGCTTGAATTGAGTAAGGAAATTGCTCTTACAGTGCTAATTAATCGTGGAGGACTCTACATGGAACTTGGTGATTATGCTAATGCATATGAGGTACAAAATCCTTCTCTGAGTGCAGGAAATGTAGAGTTCTCTGTTAAACGTCAGCCATTGCTCATACAAAGACCGGCTGAACAGTTTTTATATTCTTCTGAAATAGTTTGTGCCCAGTTCTCATTTGCTCAATACCTAATACCAGTCTGGCTGTGAAGATGCAAATAAAATGCAGTTTTACTTGTTGTACAATTTTTATGCTGCTAAATATGGGAGTTCCACAAAATTTAATAAGCAAGAACCGGATTTTTCCTTCTTATTTAACCTTGAAGTAATTTATGTTGAGTTTCAATGAGCACTAATGCATTGTAGAAGCCTAAGTAACGGAGGTTCTGATTTAGTGGGTTTGTTTTGTTTCTCTGTGTGCGTGTCAATGACCATTTTTCTTGACAGGGCAGGAAAGGTCTGACCTCAAGATAATTTTCATAAATGTTAAAAAATAGTATGTGTTTCTGACAGTGACTCATGGTGCAGATGAGTCTCATTCCATGGAACTCCATCTGGTAGAGCAACAGCAGGCTTGAAACCTAAGTGTTGAACATCAGTCTTTCACACACATGAGTTTTTGGTTTTGAATTTTAAATGGTTTTAAAGTTTTCTAAAATTTTTAGGGTTTTTTTTTTTAAAAGACAGGTCTATTTATTTTCAGCATAACTGGTGCGTTTGGTGCTTCCATTGTGGACTAGCAACGGAAATTGTTGCTATCACATAAAGAGAGCAGTAGCTTTTAAAAAAAAATCTATAATTTTATGATAGCATGTTCAGCAATAGAGGGCTTGTATTTTAACAAAATATATATGCCCATCATTATTTTGCCACTTTTTAAATTCCAACAGTACTAAAATCTTCCATATCTTTTTAGTTTTACAATTTGAACAAGTAAAAAAGGCTCTTGGAGTTGTAGTTTGGTGGATACATCAGCTAAACCACTCCTACTACATATCGATTGCTTTCCCACACAGAAACCTAAAATGCTTCCTTACATCATAATTGCAATGATTGTATTTGATTTTAAAAGCAGCTGCACCGTTTTTACAATCAAACCACATATATCAGAACCACAAGCATTTAAAACAAAATTCTGAATGTTAGCGAGAGACAAAAGTCCAAAGCCCAAAGAAGTCCTGCAGGAAATATGATACCACATAACTTTGTAGATTTTATTCTATCAAAGTCTGGGACAAGAAGTAAGAAAACAGTTAAATATAATCTCCAGTACTTCTGAAGGTATAATGCCTTTGTCAGAAGTCATCTCCCTTTTTATATCCAAGTATGAAGTTGTTTAGCTAAAACCACATTTGCAAGTGAAGTGAAACAGTGTCAGTTTCTGTGATTTAATGTCTTTTTTTCAGGACTTTAAAGAAGTGTTGCATCTTAGTCCAGATGACAGCCAGATCTTTCAAGCTATGGGATTCTGTTCTCACAGGTAAGATAGGTAGTTTTGTTTGATGGAGAGTGGAAAAATGAAATAACTCCTGAGCTTTATATTCCTGTTCACCTTTTCATCTCAAGTACACTGAGAACTGGGGAAAGGGGAAACAGTAAAGAGGAACAGAAAAAAGAAAATCAGACATTATTCAAATTTAACAACTGGTATTAAAATGTTGTAACAAGCAACAACGTGCTCCTGACAGGACGAGGAAATATTAGGATGATAAAATAGAACCAAGAGAAGGACTGAAGAAAGACTTATGAGATAAGAGTTGGGTTGGTTTTCTCAGAATTGGTTAGGATGCAATTTCTGTTTAAATATGCACTTTGTCCTTTAAAGGAAAGCAAAAGCCTCAGTGCTCTTTCTTGCAAAATTTTTTATTTGGAAATTTCTTAGTGTAGTTTCTTCAAGATGGGATGTAATTAGACTAAATTAAATCTGTTAATCACTAAAATAGATCTGAATTGGAAGAAATAAGATGTATGTTAGCATCTTGTGGCCAGCAGGTCAAGGGAGGTGATTCTGCTGCTCTGCTCTGGGACAACTCCCCTGCAGTGCTGGGTCCAGCTCTGGAGTCCTCAGCACAGCAGAGACATGGACCTGATGGAGTGGGTCCGGAGGAGGCCACAGGAATGATGTGAGGGTGGAACCCCTCTGCAGTGAGGACAGGGGAGAGAGTTGGGGTGATTCAGCCTGGAGAAGAGAAGCCTCCAGGGAGAACTTATTGTGACCTTTCACTACTTAAAGGGGCCTCTAAGAAAGATGGAGACAGACTTTTTATCAGGGCCTGTTGTGACAGGACAAGGGATGATGGTTTTAGACTAGAGAGAAGGAAGAAATTCTTTGCTGTGAGGTTGATGAAACACTGGACCATGTTGCTCAAGAGAGGTGGTAGAAGCCCCATGCCTGGAAATGTTCCAGGTCAGGTTGGACAGGGCTCTGATCTAGCTGAACATGTCCCTGCTCACTGCAGGGGGTTTGGACTAGAAGACATTTGATGGTCCCTTCCAGCCCAAAGCATTCTGTAATTCTCTGATCTTAGTCTACATATCATAGTGGCACTTGGTATTGATAGCTCCTATTTGACACAAGCATCACCTGTGATAAAAGGAAATTTTAAGAGCTATCTGCCCACTAGTTTAGTTTAATCTATTTAATTCTGCAATTACTCTGGCATCTATCACTGCTTAACCTTGTTGCCGCTGAGGCAGCGTGGAGGCGGACACATTCAGAACTGTAGCATCAAAACTTCTTGTGTTTCTATGCTTGTATTTAGAGCATAACTGGCTCCATCATTCACAGTGTCTGGGTGATGTAGAACTCAGGAATGCTGAATTTGCTTCTAAGAACTGAGCATTATGGGGCAGTATTTGCTGAGCATTCATAAATTGCAAATTTTATTTATAGAATTTTTAAACAGCAAACAATAATATCTTTATTTTTAGACTTGATGAGTTTGAAGAAGCTGTGCGATCATTTGACCAGGCTCTCAAACTAGATTCTCTTTATGTGGATACCTGTGTTGGGCAAGGAAATTCGTACATGGAATATGGGCACGAGGCTGGTTGTAAGCAAGCACAGAAAGATTTCTTGAGAGCAATTCACCTGAATCCAAAGTGTGTGAAAGCCAGAATTTGCTTAGGATACAACTTGCAGGTAACACACCAAAATTCATTGTCAATGCGATGTTTAATCAAACATTTATATCATACATTAAATAATTATAATAAATATAAAACAATCCTTGTACTTTAGATAAGGCTTATGGCATCTCTTTCTTTTTAAGTAAATGGATAGACCGTTATTTTCTTTTCATTTTTGTGCCCAATCTTGGTGGACTTCTGCTCTGGAATAATGGCATGTCAAGCAGCCTTACACCCATTTGATTTGCATATGAGTTACCCTGATAAACCAACATTAAGAACTGGCATGTTTTGTGTGCATGAGCTGTTTACGGAAGTAAAAAGCAGCCAGAGTGGTGACAAATCCATGTAAAACAAAACCTTTTATGTCCTAACAGTTAAAACAGTTGTGACAGATATGTTACAGGGTTGCAAAGACAACAAGTGTTGCATAATTAACAAGGTATTGAAAAATTAACAAGATACTTGAATTAATTTTTTCTGTAATTCAGTTAGCTCTGTTTGTAAAGAGAAGTGTTCCATTCCCTGCTGTAATTTTTTAGGTGGGACCATCAGTATGTTTGACATTTCTGGTGTTTCTTACTGTGGACACCCTGCAATTCATTTTAGGCCCTTGGAAAGCTTCAGAGGGCGTGGAGCCAATTTACAGTTGCCACTTCCATTGATCCAAAATGCCACGCTGCGTATGATGGACGAGCTGCAGTCTGTCTTCAAATGGGTGAAACTTTTGCTGCATTCCAAGATATAAATGCTGCACTAAAGGTAGATGTGAGCTTACACTGATTTCACTGAAATCAGCCCATGGGTGCGAAGCCAGCCAATTCTGTACATTGAGTTGCCAATTTGGGTTAGAAGGTGCCATTCAATGGATTTTGAAAACCTGAGTAAATTACTGTAGAAGTGTAAATTTTCCCTGAGTAGGAGTGCACCTATGGTTTCCTTTCAGCTCACCACCACTGCTCCACTGCTAACAAATTGGGGTGTCATCAACCAGTTCATGGGCTATCTCCCCTGTGCCATGATGGACTATCAAAAAGCCATTGCCACTGACCCAAACTATGCACCAGCTTACCTCAATGCAGCAAATATCTACTTCCATAATCGACAGTTTTCACAGGTAGGTCTATAGTCTGTTGTTATACTGACTTCAGAATGTTTTTCCTTGAATAAATACTGTTGCTATAAAGCTGTCTTGAAGAATAATTAATGTGAAGCATTCCTACACTTAATTTCATGATCCTCTACCAGGAGATGAATAATCTGTAGTAATTAATAATAAATAATTATTACTACTATGTGTTTTATCATTGATATGAATGAACTAAGATTCATGACAGCTAAGCTCCACATGACAAAAATTTCTGAATAATCAAGGTACCAAAATCCCCCTGATGTTCAGTAGCTGGGCCCCCAGCCTCACTCCCTACATTAAATAACTTGCCCAGGTTCACTGCAGCACTGTGACATAGTTCTTCATATAGCACATGAAATAGACCACGTAAGGAAAAAATGTAATGTTCCTTTATGTTTCTGTGAGTTAGATTCCTTGTTGCTCTTGAGCAGGAGCTACATTTGGATCAGAAGTTCTTTAAGAGTCCAAGGTCTGCCCTGCATATATGGACACTTCTGTGATCATGTGATCTCTTTTCTTCTGCCTCTGGTATCATTCTTTGAAGACTGCTCCTGCATAGGCTGTTATTCCTCTTTCCTGTGTTTCCATGACTCCTCACTGTCTCACAGAGGTTGTCAAATTATGAAGAAAGAAGTTCAAGAATAGGTGTTCCAGCTTATTTCTTCTGCTGTAATTACAGTTCAGCATGGTCTCTGATTCCTGTCTTTTGTAGGCCTGCTGCTATTATTCCAAGGTCTTACAACTTGACCCAAGGAATAAATCTGCTGTTATGAATCGTGCTATTACAAACACGTTACTCAACAATGTTGAAGAGGCAGAAGATGACTTTGAGAAGGCAGTTTGTCTCTGCCCATTCTCTGCAGCAGTGTATTTTAACTGGGCAAATTTCTACAATGGATTGAAGCAATATGAACAAGCAGAGAGAGACATTTCAACAGGCGATCACAGAATCAGAGAATGGTTTGGGTTGGAAGGGACCTTAAAGATCATCTAGTT
Organism: Bucorvus abyssinicus; assembly: GCA_009769605.1. Classification (NCBI taxonomy): domain Eukaryota; kingdom Metazoa; phylum Chordata; class Aves; order Bucerotiformes; family Bucorvidae; genus Bucorvus; species Bucorvus abyssinicus. The sequence goes on from CM020042.1 coordinate 12,893,716, forward strand.
CCAACCCCCTGCCATGGGCAGGGGCACCTTCTGCTAGACAAGCCCCATCCAACCTGGCCTTGAACACTTCCAGGGATGGAGTATCCACAACTTCTCTGGGCAACCTGTGCCAGTTTTTCACCACCCTCACAGTGAAGAATTTCTTCCTTATATCTCATCTAAACCTCCCCTCTTTCAGTTTAAATCCATCATCCCTTGTCCTATCACTACACTCCCTGATGAAGAGTCCCTCCCCATCCTTCCTGCAGCCCCCTTTAGGTACTTGAAGGCCACTATAAGTTCTCCCCAGGGCCTTCTTTTCTCCAGGCTGAACATGCCCAGCTTGCTCAGCCTGTCCTCATTTCATCTACCTGTTGTGATTATATTTGGTAGAATATTAGCAATTTTGTTCACAAATTACTTGGCTTTATTTCACGATTCGGAAAGGACATGTGTGTTTTTGCTGATACATTTTCTACCTAATTTCATCAGATATGTGATTAAAAAGAGGAAGTTAAAGTAAATGTGCTAATTAATTGTGGGTTTTTCCATTCTCTTTATAATCATGTAATAATGTTTTAAAAAAAAGAAGCCTAACATCCTATTTCTTGTTTTTACAGCGCTGTCAATTCAGCCTAATGATGCCTTGATGTACAAATTTAGAGCTGACATTCGTGGTAAATTGGGTTTCTGTAAAGAGGCTGTAGAAGACTGCAAACAAGCCTTCACCATCCAGGAACAGAGTGAGGCGAAGTGAAAAGGCACCAGTTCTCCCACTGCTGGGCTTCTGTTCATGATTTCTCAGACCTCTAACGTAAAAAAAGTCCAACATACAAGAAAAATTTATCACACAGCTTCATTTTTATCTGTGTGTATATATATTTATTCACACATTTTATTCCAAATAATGTAATTTCCTTGATTGTGCAAACTAGCCAGTGTTATTTAAGCATAGATGGCTGAGATTGAGATAATTGGTTGTCCCAACCGGATACCTCAACCCCGGACAACTCTGTGTGGGGGACAGCGTCAGAATAGAATTTTCTTAGCTCTAGTATATCTCTATTTTACTAGTATATGACAGCTTTTTCACGGGATTTATGCATATGTTGCACCTGTACAGCATTTTGTAAGGTTGAGTGAGCCTAAAGTATGTCCATTTAAGTAATTTCGCGGGATGACATTAAAAAATAAAGTACCAGAATAACTCTGCAAGTCAAAAGATGACTCTGTAACGCAGTGTGACGTTAAGCCCAGGAGATGGCAGTCTACGATCTCGAGTGGAGCTGTGCGTGGTGAGTTCTCGCCATGTTCCCCTAACAGGGAACCTCACCTACCGAGTCCCGTACAGTTCTTAATTAATTGATACAGGAGCCCAAATGATTGTTCTAAAGAAGCGAGGAGTGAAACCCTCAAGGAAAGCTCTAAATATAATAGGGATAACCGGTACAGCACTAGTAACAGCAACACAGGCAGCTGCCTGCGTGTGGGTGGTGGTTGTAGATGTTAAGGATGATTCCTCTAAGGGAGGAGGACAAATGCCAGTTTGCCTTCCCCCGGGAGGGAACAGTGTCCCCCTGACCTCGAACCCCGGTTTCTAAACCGAGGCCAGCTCTGTGCTTTCTTACAGGACAATGAAGTGGATTCCTTTGTTTCTCCTGGCAATAGTGATGACGAGGACCTGGACTACTGTGTGGTGGTGGTAGGATTCACCCGCGTGATGAACTGGCATCTTTCTACCCGCTGATGACATCATGGGGTGGGCAATTGGAACAGCACTGCATTCTACAGGAAACTGCCCAATATGGTGCTTGGCAAAAGACTCGGAAGCAATTGCTGCTGTTGGGGAAAGGTTTGATCATTTCTTCACTGAACGTTGTGGTTATGATTTTTCTTGCAATTTGGGTTGCAATAAGCCATAGTAGATGTGTGGTAGTGAAATCTGTGTTGTGTCCCTTGAAACCTGTTCACGTGTTGGATGTTGGAATAATTCAGGAATGATGATCCACAACGAGCGTTAAACCTCACTGACACTGCTCTCCCTTTTAACTTGGGAGCCAAGAGGTGACTGTGCCACCACTCCAAGGAAACCAGTGGAGTTGTGACTGAGGTCTTCGGGTGGATTGTGGCAGGTGCAGCCACCCTGACAAGGACCAGAAACACCTGATGCAGATCAGCTGGATGCCTCAGGACTATTACTTGGCACTTCCCATGGAAGCTCATTAGCCTGCCTCTGTCTCCTGTTTGCCCCCAGCTAATTAGAATGACCCCAGTTCACACCCCATTAGGGTATAAAGGAGCCCTGCTGAGAACCAAATGGAGTTGGTCCTCCTCAGAGCAGCAGGTTTTGCAGTTGGGGGCTCACCTCTTGGACCAGGATGCTGTCCAAGGAAACTTCCTGGGATTGCATGAGCCCTCATCCCCCTGCTTTGGTGAGTGAATTATTTCTTCAGGATATCCTTGAGTAAATCCTCACCCCCTTTTGGGGGAGTGACCCCTTGATTTTGGTATCCTCGAGGGGGAGATTTTCTCTTGTATGAGTGAGTATGCGCACATTTTGGTTCCTCTTCCTTAAGGAGTGTTCCTTAGACTAAGTTCAGGAATTTGTTGTGTAGCGATACATTCCTGACTGACATCCGAACTTGTCATTAACTTTGGTCAGTCGGAGTGCTGGGCAACTTTGACTGTAATACACCCACAATTTTTGAGTAGCTGCTGCTGCTGTTTATTTTTCGCATCTGTGACAGCCTGGTGGCTCAGAGGTTCTCCCCAAGGCAGAAGGGAGGCACAGCCCCAACTCAAGATTTGTTGCAGTTGCTGGTGACCATATAACTCTATTCCCCTGTGTCTCAAGTGTTTTCCTGGCTAGTCCAGAGTGTCTCCATGCAGTGCTCCCAGATGCACCTGGCTGGCAGCCTGCTCCTTGCACCCTCTCTGGAGAACCCCTCCAGGAGGCTCCAGTGAAAGCCTCCAGGCACAGCCCTGTGGCACTCACAGGAATAATATCAGGAGAAATATTTAAAACAGGCTGTAAAAGTCATGTTACCAGAGACTGTTTTAAGTGCTTGTGAAAATGTGTGAGCTAAATTTCCCCCAGAGTGTGATCTTTTGGGATATAGAGTTCTCTTTTCTGTATGCACATAGGGAGCCTATTGCAACTACTGCCTGGCTTTAGGAGCTGCTAGAATACAAACAGTAATGATAATATCTGCAATCAAAGGCCTGATGAAAATGTTTATTCATAGTGTATGTTGTAGGAATAGTTTCTATTTTGTTTCTATATGGAATTGCTCACTAGGTGTCCTCACAGGATCAGAACTCACCCAAAAGCTTTTATAACCATTTGGAAATGGTTCTATTTGTCCAATCCTGAATGATGATGAGCTATAAAGGGAAACTAATGATGTCTGTCTGTCTATGACTCAGCTGGGAGATTAAAGCAGACAGATGGAGATGGCCAACTCTATATCCATTTTTACACTTCAGGTTTAAAACGGTTTCAGTTTTTGCAGGCTTTGTACATAATCCATTTGGGATGCTGAGCTAATATAAATAGTAAGTTAAAATATAAGTAAAAGTTGATGTAATAATTTTCTGAGAGGAGAGAAAGAAGTCTGGAGCAATTAACAGTACGCAAACAAGGGCTTAAGAATTTGAAAGCCTTATAGTTGCATGACTGCACTGCAGATAATCACATAGAATACAAGAATGATGGTGGTAGTCTGAAATTAAACTTGTTAGTTCTCCAGGAAAATGTTTTCTGTTTCTCAGGCGTAAGTGCAAGAGATTTACTTGATATTGAATGAGTAATAGTTCCTGTATATCTGTGTCTTCTGATTATTGATTATTTGCCATCAGTAGAACTTAAAAGACAGAATTGTTTACTTGATTTGATATCATCAGTTGTTCTTTGTGTAACTGTCTTTTCTAAGCTAGTTTGTGAACATAATTTTTTTTTTCCAATTATAACACCAAACTTGACCATGTAGACCATAGATGTTTAAGAAAAAATTAGAAGCAAGTCCTGAGCAGTGATAACTGCACACCTGGAGCTGCTGCTTTTGGAAAGCATGGAATGTACCTCAGGCAGATTTTCAGCTCCAGCTTGCTGCATCTAAAGGCTAATTTGATCCTTTGTACAGACTCATGCTGAACAGGTCCTTTTCCCCTGCTCAGGACCTAGGAAAAGGGTTGCTATGGGCCTGCTAGACTGGCTCAGTACTACACAAATTAGTTCATTGTTTTCCCATTTATTAGCATTTCTAAAACAGGGACCCAAACTGTGCTTTGAATGACCACTTTTTGCTGGGGATCATCTATCCAGAATAGAGTGAGGAGTAATGGAGTAGAGTTGCCTTTACTCATGTTGTCAATTATTGAAACCGATCAAATAGTTTTGACAGTTACTCCCTAGAAGTGTCATTAGGAAAATGTAACATTTTGTAATGGAACAGAAGTCTGACAGAGTGGCCTAGCAAATCAATTTGGCCTCCAGTTGATGTAACTAGACCAAAGATGGTTTTGGCTGGGAAAAAAGACAGAAATTGATGGAAAACACAAATGAGCGAGTATTTTGAATTTTTCCCTGTAAGAGTTCATTCACAGGTATGTCTAATGTAAAAACACCTGGCAAGTTAAAGCAGTTATATAGAGTCCTGTGCAGAAATAGAAGTGGTGAACGGAGGCATGTACTTGGAAACTGTACTCACTGAAAAATATCAGGATGTCAAGTGAAATATCTGGAAAGTAGTTATGCTAAAGTAAAACTAGAATTCATAATGCCTGATAATAAAAAATGGTGAATATGAGTAAAAGTGAAAAGCAGTGGCAAATCTGAGCTGTAAATACTGAAACACCTTATCTTTGACACAGGCTGTACCACCTGTGTTTCTCAGCAGTGAAGTTTTTAGATGCAGTTAAAGTCTGTGTGCAGCCTATTTGTTGGCTTAGAGATGGAACTGATTCATATTTTGATGGATTCCAGTTTCCTGTCACTAGGGTTTCCTGATTGGCTTTGTTTATGTTTGTTTGGAGGTCAAACACTGAGGATACAGCCTTAAAAAATAATAAAAGCAAGCCGGAAGCAGGTGAAGACAAGAAAGAGCAAGTCTGTTATTTGGGCAGCTTTGACATGAGGCAAGGACAGGACCTAATCTCTGATATTTACTGGTTTTTCTGTGACTTGTGAATCATCTATGTAAATTTTATTTATAACTAAAAGGCAAATAATTTTTAATGGAGAGCTGTTGATTGATCGCTCAAGTTGTTCCAGACAGGCCTCAAAGACATTAGAGCCTGTGGCTGGCAAAATGATAAACAATGATTGCTTAAAATTCTATTTCGAAATTAGCTTTGTGCTGTACTTTGTCTAGCTCTACCTACTGACTGTCTGGGCAATGTCCTTTACATCTTCTGTAGCCCAATGAATCACAGCATGTTATTAACAGTGTTGGCCCTCACCATCACTCCTCTCCTAATTGTTTTGTGCGATGTGGCAGGTGTGACGTGTCTGTGATGTTTAAGTAGTTTCTACATTGCTGCTACACTGAATCCACCCTTGGTTTTTGATGTATTTTTCTATAGAAGACAAGGAAATCTAGAGCATGGCATCGCTGTGTGTTTCACACACAGCTCAGGCAGGGTAGAGGAGAGAAGGAAGGTGATGAAGGCACTGTTCTAGCCACTTCAGTGTAGACTTTTCTTTCAGTATTGAGAGGAAATGGGGAAATGGCTCAGTAGCCAGGGCACATGAAGTATGTCAAAGAACATTCCAGGTATAGAGATGAGCTAAATTTAAGAAAGGATGGGAAATGGATATGTGTACATATACACACAGATGTAACATAGATCTATGAAATAAATGTATAAATGAAACATGTATATGTATGTAATAACTATGTTTATAAAATATTCGCAATAAGGGGTAATGATAAAGAGGATCAGCTCACATACTCTCCATTTAAAAAAAAAATCTCATTAGATCAAACATTTCTCTGAAAATTTTCTAAAGGGAGGAAACTGTGTGCATCAAGTCGTTAGCATTAGATAGTGACATATAGATCTTTTCATCTGTAGGATCAGGAAATTAAGCTGAGAGCACAAAAGAGCAAAGTATTTTTGCCAAGGTAATTCTTTCCCTCTCAGGAAAGCTTTAATCCTGTGCCTAAATCCCTGTGAAGTCTTTGAGATCTGTCTGATGATGATGATGCATTTTCTGATTATATTATAGCATGGAATAAACACAGTGAAATTCAGCTTTGTGCTGTGGAGAAGAGGCTTCCTAATTGAGGTATTAGAAACACTAAAAATCCCCAGTTAGCTAAAACGTAGTTATTCAGTAACACTTCTGAAGCCTTAATGCACCCTGTCAAAAAATTTCTAACTTTTGTTCCAGTTCTGTGTTCAAAATCAAGAAAACTGACCCAGTGATAAGTAGCAGAAAAATGGAAAGCTCATCAGTATGGGCATATCTGTGCAAACAGAGGAATTGGTTAAGTGAAAATAGAAGGATATTATGTGCATGTGCAAACAGAATTTTGGGAGGTGAGTGGTTTGGTGTGCAGAATTCCACCAACAAAGGCATCCGTGGCTGGAAACTGTCCTTTTGCCATAACTTTGCATACAAGACTTTAGGGGAAGGATGAAGTAACTTTCCCATGGCTTTCAAATCTAACTGAAATTCCTCTATATCAACAATTCCTAACTGGAGCAGTGCGAATACAAATGGGTATATCCTGAAGCACTTCTGTAAGACATGAGAAGAGACTTCTTTTGATATCTCTAGGGGAGCCAATTGCTGGAATAGCAGTTGTGTCTTGAGGTACTTGGTGGTAATTCTTGCTTCTTTTTCTGTGCCTTTTTTTTTTTTTTGCAATCTTTTAAATAGAAAAATTGGAAGTGACACATCAGTCAGATGATTTAAAAAAAAAAAATCTATGTGTGAATTGAATTTATAACTCCCATCCAGGATTGCTTTACATGCATTCAACCTTACAAACTAGTTAACAGTTGTGTTTTAGACCCTCTTAGCTGATTAATTTTATTAATGAGTTTTCCTATGAATGTTTTTAAAGCCCTTTTTTTGAAGTAAGACAGTCCTACAGAGAGACCCAAGGCATCTCCAAGATTTACTCACGTAATCTTCTTTCTAAGATACTGTCCCTGCCCATTCCTTACTCAGTTGATGTTGTGTCACAGGCAAATGGGTTAAGAAAATAATTTCGAACTATAAATGACCTCAATCTGAATACTCCACTGGAGCAAATTTTCAAAAATTAGCCTTTCACTTCATTGTGATGATGATGGCTCATTGATGCTTTGGTTACTCCAAGATCAGACTCTGTCTATTGGGATCTAGGGGTAATGATGTACAGCAAACACAAGGGAGTGGTAATTCTTCTTGTTGACTTGTGCCGATTTTCACTGGGTTCAGAACAAACCATATAAGATAGTCACTTAGACTTTGTTCTGCAAATTGATACCTTTTGATGCAATAAAATGTTAGAACTCTTATTCTCTGAAGTTTAAAAGGGAAAGTTACTTAAAGAGAAAAATGACAAGCATATTCCTGCTACTCAGATTCTGGTCAGTTTACTCACTAGCATGTTTTCTGCAATAAACCACAGAACATGCAATATTCTGCACATTGCAGTGATTATTATATTAATGCTGGCTACCTTATTATCCTATAATCTTCCCTAAATAATTTGATTTTATACTTGGCTGGTTTACCTCAGCCAATTAAGTAAATGCACTACAAATGAAGATGGGTAATAAACTGTTCTCCACATGCGAAACAAAAATAACGGATGTTCTAGGTAACTTGTAATTATAGCACTCCTTCATAATGATGTCCTCTGAGTTTGGTGAATTTGGGAAAGACTCACAAAGAGTGGTTGGAGAACCTGAAAATGTAGGTGATGATGCACCACAGGCTACTTTCTGGACTGTGCCTGTGCAGAAGGTCTTTCTTTGAAATACATGGGAATTTTACAGATTAGGAAAGTGCAAAGGAAAAGGAGACAAAGAGGATGTGATTTCTTGACAGTTTTTTGAAAGTCAGGTTCTTCCAGAGTATTTTCTCAGCTCTCCACCCATGCATTTTTGTGTGAGAGGAACATTGCTACAGAAGATGCATTGGTATTGTATGACGGGATAGTAGATACTGTTTTCTTCATTTTTAGTGACCGTTTTGTTTTTAAATGAGGTTCAGAGCCCTCAGGATAGCCTTGGCACAAACATGTGGTCACATCTTGCACTTTCAATGCAGTCCATCAGAGGAAGTGTAGCATGTCACACTGCCAGCTTCCTAAACCAATCATCTAATCAGAATTGCAACAATCCATCATCTCTGCATGGGATCATAACCCCATTCAGAGCGTTACTAGTGAGATGGATGTTTTTATGTCTTGATTGATGGGATGAATGTGATGAATAGGATTTCAGCCTATGGGACAGAAATTCAGGTGAGGTGTCAGTGTCTAGTCTGTCCATCAGTGGTCAATGACCCCTTCACAGAAACACCGCCCCGGCTAGAAGGGGTTTTTTTATTATGAGTTTTTGTGGGGGTTTTTTATGGTGGTTTCTTTTGTGTGTGTGTTTTTGTTTTGGTTTTTCTTTTATGAGGAGGGGGAAACAGAAGAAGCTGAGGGAATAGAAATCCTTTGAGGCTGTAGCCTTAAGAAGGATTTTTTTCCAACAGTCTCAGTGACTGTGCCAAGCAGCAGTGAGGTCTTGCCGTAAGAGCTTCCTCTGCTGTTGGCAGGCAGGAGGTTTACATTTCTGTTGTGGACACACTTTGACTAAAGCTGTGACTGAAATGAATTAAGCAGCCCCAAGACAAGGATCTTCTGGGCTGAAGCATGGACGTTATTGCTCCTGGTACCTGCCAAGTGAAAACGATCACATAGCCTTGGAAGAGAACAATGTGCTCAGGAAAATCTGAGGACTGCAATGGAGGTAAAACAAGCTGGGTTAGGGCAGAGGTATCCTCTCTTTTGCATCACTCTGTTTTGGGCAGCAAGGAAATTTCTTTGATTCATCCTTTGTGTGTCCATGACCTAAGTAAACTTTAAATTGGAAAATTCCTTAAGTATCGCTGGACTTACAGGACTAGGTTATACCCAAGGCCAAGAAGGGGAGGACATTGATCCTTGGGCACAGATGTGTGGCAGCTTACGTTTCCTCTTTGATATATTTGGTATCCTTACAACAGCATGAGGTCTTCAATGTGAACTCTGATTTAGGCAATAGGTTTCAAAGACTCAAGGTCCTGAAAAGTCAGTTTTATGTGTATCTGCTGTTTTGCTAAAGGTTGGCTTATTTGAGTTCATGGATGTATATTTTAAAATTTAATCTATAGTAGACATATATCTGAATTTTTCATTATTGGGTAGCAATACTTTTGTCAGTGAATTTTAATATATTAGTAAACAACAGGAGGTGCTATGAGCATTTTGGGGAGTGCTTATTCTGTGAATCTGCCTCATGTTATTTGGCTTGGTTTTCCACCCCTTTAGGAAACAAAACTATAAAACGATTTTCATGACTTGATTGTAATTATAATGGTATTTTTCTCATTGTTGAAACATGACATTTAGAAACTTAGTTTTAGACATGAGAGCAAGAAAACATGCTTTATTGAAAGGAAGAGTTAAGACTGGGTATAGCATGATCGAGATAAAATTTATACCAGTTGAGAGGTTTTGGAACACAACAGCTGAAACATACGGTTCCCTGCAGAGAAGGATTTATGAAATGCTACAGGGGGCAGGGGCGGATGCATTACAATATGGCCTTTCCCACAGTGAGGGATCTTACAGAAATCTAACCTAAAATTGCCTTGCCTTTATAGGCATCTAAAATGAAGCACACCTCATTTACCTGCAGCAAGTGTCTGGACTCTCTGCTTTTCCTCAGAGAAGCCACAAGGAAAACCTAAAAGACTCCTATGTGTTTCATAGATGCCTGGCTGCTTTGGAACCTGCTGAATTAAGCCAAGACTTTTAAGTGGAAATCCTCTCTTCTGCTCTATTTTTCAGTCGGACTTTTTCTGAAAGACCTTGTAGCTAGTCTGTGCCTATTTAACCAAATCATTAGCTTAATGTGACCATTGCATCAGCTTTTCCCAGAGCAGCCGAGGAAGCAATACTCTTTCTCACTGGGAGAGTGGAACTGCAAAACCATTGACATGGCAAGATGTTACCAGACCAGAAAGTAAACTGGGTAAAGGTGGCCACTTTTTTTAGGGCAGAGAGGTGGTCGTGTGGATATGTGGCTGCGGGGAACATTAGGAAGGCATATTGCACTCACTTTCACGAGTGTGTCAGGGCAAACAAAAAAGGCTTTGCATAACCATCTGGTGTCAACCACTTTACAAGTTCAAGATAGAAGGGACAAAAGAGGCCACCAGAAAAGTCAAAATAGGTCAAAGAAGGATTTCTTCTTGAAACATCAATGCTGACACACTGAAATAGGTAGGTGCCCCTAAAAAGTATTATGAATTTCTTTAGCCACTTTGCATAATATGCCCGAAAGCATAAATAAATGCCTATGAATTTGTAACATACCTGCACAGGTATAAAGATACCACTGCTGCTGGATAGCAAGAAACATGCTGTTGATGCTCCTTGTAACAGTGGTACCTGGGAGTAGCCCAGGAGACTGTTACTTGAAGGATGTTGAGACAGGTTCATTTACAGTAATGGTTTATGAGTGAGGTTGGTCCACAGATCTTCTGGTTAAAGTTGCTCTTGATGACAAATAAATCAAAAGAAGAGAAAGATAGAAAATAAAAGGGAAAGGGAAAACTCTCCCCAGTATCCAGCTGGGAATAGCAGGGACAGGGTTCCAGGCAAATATCATTCTCTGGGGGCTCTCTCCAGTGCAGCAGGGTGTGATGATGATGATTCTGATGAGTTTTTGTTGTATTTTTTCCCCCTTAATGCCACATATTTTTCTTAGGACCCACACAAACTCCCTCTGGGTTGTTCCCAATTAGAATGTTATTAGTGCTGGTTGGAGTGTGCGGATTAGGGGCCAGGGTTGCACACTGGTTGTTACGCTTCTGTGCACTTAAATTATTGGATAATATTGCTAGGACTAAGGCACTAAAGTACCTAAGACACAGTGAGACAATGTCATGCTTCCTTTACAGGTAGATTAGTCATAAGCAGCAAGGATGCTACAAGCAGAAACTTTTTCTTGGAGATTGCAGGGATGTCCCAGAGACACAGCACAATACTGCAGACAGGACAAGAGCACTAATTCTGCACTTCTTGGATGTCTAATATTGTTGCTACATGAGTGCTGAGGCACTTGGATAGCATGCAATTGCCTGTAGCTTCAATACCAGCTTCTCCTGTGTTCATGTGGGACTGGGATAGAAATATAGAACAGAGGAGTGAAGGACACAAGCCATCAAGGCCTGGAGTTGGATAAAGTTGTTAGTGTGCCGTCCATCGGCATTTCCAGTTTTAGAACAGATGACTCTGACTCAGTGAAGTGTGGGGTAGGCCAGGGTCTTGACCGACTTGGCTGTGCAGAAATGTCCGGGGAATTCACAGTGACTCACCTCCCGTTTTAACTACAGATGTTATTTTGCTTTGGGTAACTCCTCTCATACAGCTGACCTGAAGGTATTAAGGGGATCCTTAAGGGTGTGTGAGAACTCTCACTATCTTTGTGCGTTTTTGTATTAGACTCAGAATTTTCTATAAGGTGAGGTGAGATGCTGAACATGCAGTTCCTTTATTCCTGAGTGCTGAGAAAAATTATCTTGTGTAGTCTCCGCCAAGACCGAATGAGTTCTATAAGAGCAAACCAAAATGTTTTTCCCGTTCAGTTATGGATGCTTAGTAGTAACCAACATTGCGTCTGTTCAACCTTTCCTCTGCAGGAATAGCAGTGCCCCACTTCTGTGTGAGGAGATGAGGAGAATATCAGCTGTCCGCAGAGATGCAGCAGCACACCAGCTGCACAGATCTTCTTGCGTTCTCCATTTGCACACAAGGCTTCCAGACTGCAAAATGCAGAAGGGGGAAGATGATGGATCTCAATATACTGGTACCTCCCTCCGGTGGTCTCAGAGGCTACTGAGAATGATTGCTTCTGTGAGCAAGTGATTTTAGCTGGGCATTTCTACTCCTTCTGCTATTGTTCTTGCACTGGCATTGCTCTGATTTCCAGTGAGGAAGAGCTCATATTTGTTCTTATTTTTTTTAGCACTTAGTTCAGTAGGTATTGGCCCATGACAGGGGTCCCATCTGCTGTAAACCTTGGAAGATCTTACTTGACTTTGGGCTAACTGAGGATGAAGGGCTATGAAGAGTCATTCTGCCACCATGGAGACTCACTCTGAAAGGCAGGATATACTAGCTCTTGTCCACAAAGTACTTACATTGCTCTGGATACCTCAAGTCTGGACTTGTGTCAGACACTGATGTCTTGGGGAAAGCATTTTGTGGAGGGAAAAAGGATATCAGTCATTGTTTCTTGATTTTTGCTCCAAATCAGTGGCAATTAATTTATTCTCTAGCTGCAGCACAGCACCATAGTTTCTCTTCAGCTCCTCCGGCATCTCCTGCACTGGGGACCAACCTTCAGGCTCAGGATGATGAAGGGGTCACTCTTGTGCAGCCCCTTCTCCTTGACTAACATTGGGGTTATTTTTGCTCCTGGTTCCCAAGACTGGGAACATCTAGAATGACCTAGATCTAGGAAGATCTAGAAACCACAGAATAAACTCAGTCTGAGATTGCTCTTGAATGGCTAAGTACTTGCAGGTGCAGAGTGTTGGGGGATCTGTGGGCTCAGATGACTGGAGCTGGTTAGAGTCAGTGGAAACCAGAGGTATGCTTTTTTGGACACCTTTCTCTGCTGGATTGCCCAGCTATTTCCCAGAGCCCACAGCATCAGAATTTCTTATCACTGGTTTCCTTCTTCTGCAACAGTGAAGACTTCAGAGTATTTGGCTTTTTTTAGTGGTGACTGTATTAGAGCTAGTAAGCAACTGCCCAGATTTAAATTTAAATCTATTAGATCAGAATAAGAATGTAGAATAACATTTCTACTTTAACTTGGAAGTCTGAGGTGACTCTGGCCAGTGTGCTTTAGGCAGACTAAAGTATTTAATTTAGCAAACAGCTATCTATAGGAACAAAAATTAAACAGCCATCTTGTTTTTTACCTAAGTAGCAATTAGATATGTTAAGGGATTAAATTTCTCACATTTTCTGTTAATGCCTAAGAGGCTCCTAAGCTCAGTGTTCCCAGCCATAAGGTAGAATTAGGTAGAAATTTCACAGAACAATTCTAAGCATGTGAAGAAGATAAGTTTATAATCCCAATATGAAGTAATAAAAGCATTACACCACCTGGCAAAAGTTACTGAAATGAAGCTGGATTTCATTTAGGTAGATCCACTGTACTAGAATATTTCAAGGCTGTGTGGTGTATTAGCATCCATCTGTTTATAAAAGTTAATTGTCGTGAAACAAAAATACAGCCCTGCAAATTATGTAAAGCAACTGGTAATTAATCAGAGCATGTTTTAGAGTGAAAAGCAATTGGAAATTATTCAAAGAACTATTCTTCCAGGCATACAATAGAGTCAAGTTTTATTAAAGGCCAGAGAAAGAGATCAATTAATAACTACATCTGAGTAGATGTAAAACTGAGGCGAAAGGAAAAGGTTGTCATGCTTTATCAAAGCATGCAGCTCCACTTTAAACCTTTTTTAAGAGTCACCTTATTTTCAACTTGACCTAAAGTAACATCTTTGAATAACCCATGAGATGCACAGAGGGAAGCACTAAAAATTGCATACTTGGGTTGCAAGAAGGTATAATGATTAGAAAGGGTCTCTATAGATAAAAAAAGAGCACCCTTCTAATCCCTTCATGCTTGACTTGTTTGCTTTAAAAACTGCATTTAAAAGTCAGTTAATTAGGGAATCAGCTGGAATACCAGAATGATAGTGACATAAAAAAGCCAGTCAGGTTTAGAGTAGGGAATATTTCTTGCATAAAATGCAGATGTACAGAGAAGTGTCAAAGTCTTTAAGGTGTGCCATTCTGACTCTGCTTCTGCACACTTCTCCTCACGCAAACTTAATGCCATGTGAGACATTAAGACAGGAATGAGGAGAAGGCTCAAATCAAGTTTTTTTTTTTTTTTTTGCTAATTTATAATGTTTCATCTGCCTGACCACCTGCAGGGAAAACTTTACACTACTTTTGACATGTCATTAGCATAGACCTCAGGTTCCCAGCTACACACTGTGTCTGTTTTATCTCTGCTGTCAAACTTGTTCACAACATGAGTGATGTCTTGGATCTTCCAGGATACCTGGGAAGTGTTTTATTGCCCCTGCAGAGCTCAATATTGCCTCTTGTGTTGCTTAGGGTTTATATGCTGGTTATAATAAACCTGCAAGTCAGCATAAGGATATCTAAATGTTGTAAACAACACAAGCAAATTAATTTCCATGTGCAAGTTCTCTATTTGTTTGGAATAGGTTGTATCCATAGAAAATTATAAAGAGACAGAAAAGTAAAGCAAATCTTTCCATCTCTGTAGTTTTTCTCTTTTAAAGTAAATTTTGTTCATGTCTCAGAAGCCAAGTTTCTCAGGAACAGGTGTAAACCTATTACTCCACATATAACCATGCTGAGAAATGTATAAAGTAAATAGATGCATTAGCTATGAGAAATGTTCTATTCGAGCAGAATTTTTGCTCACAAGCTGTGAATGCTGCTTCTTAGCTAAGAACTTCAGAAAAGTGCTTCAGTGTTCACTTAGCTCTTCAATTTCTTTCAGTTTTATTAGGCAGTGAAGTGGATTTGTTTCCAAACAGAATAGAAGCCAAGAACCTGCAGTTGTGCAGAGCTTATGGGCTGTAAAAGGGTTTCCAGTGGGTTTTGTTTCTTGTATGGAACACTAGAGTCTGAGTGCCTGTTTTTCATTGCTCTTGGTGTATTTCCACAACTGCGGCATAGGTTCACAACTGGATGCTTTTGAGACAAGGGGATAGAGAGGATGAGTCTTTCTCAGAATTTGGGATCTTGTTCCTCAAATGGTGCATGATTGACTGCACGGCAGTCAGCCAGCTACCAGTCTTGTGCAAATAAATATCATCTTTTCTGCTTCTAGCTTTTAACTCTAAAAGATTTCTTGGAAACAGTCTTGGATTCACTGTAGGTGAACAGTTCTTTTTCTGGGGGAGATTGCTTTTGTCTTTTTAATCTTTCAATCTTGGAAGAACTTGAAAGGTAAAGGATCTCACCTCTCACTCATTGCAGGACTGTGATATCATGAATTTGAAAACCCTGGAGCCTGGTTTTACGGAGAATTTTATAGAGTTGTTTGTAGTTCATCAAGCATAATAACTCTTACTGATTTATCAGGAAATCTTTTTATTGCAAAACACTGAAACTGTAGAATCTGCACAGCAGTTCTGTATAAAAAGGCTGTCAAATTCTTGTTTATGGGCATAAGACCCCTGCAGGGTTAGACCAGTAGTTCATGTAGCCCTTTATTCTGTCTGACAGAGACAGAATGTTCATGGCAAGGGCTTGCCCTTCTCAGGAGGAGTGCTCCTCTTGCAGGGTTTATCTGCTTACAACTGCAAATTGCACTGAGAAGGACCACTGGCCATGCTGTCAACAGCAGTGTCTGAGGAGTCTCTTTTTATTTGTCCTCTCTGGCAGCTCTGTGCTTTATGGACAAATGTTGCATACACACAAAGTTAGAGGCTTTGGCTTACATGAAAATGCCAGTAGAGATGTAGAAGTTCCCCTGAGGTGTTTTTAAAAGTTACTCATATGTTGAGTTCATTATCCAGTACAGGATGTACGTCTAAACTAACTGCTCTGCCATAATGTGATAGCTGTAGAACTGAAAGGGATCTCTTCTGTTACTGAGTTAAGTCCTCTGCTGTTGTAGCCAAGTTATAAAATAACTTCCTAAACAGATAAAGATATTATTTATATATTTATAATATCTTTAATACTATCTTTGTTCTCACAGCTCCTACCAGTAGGCTCTTTTAGAGCCAATACTCATCAACCTCTGTTTTTGAGCCTGTGTTTAGTCACAAACAATTTATACCTATGGGTGCTTGAGATGATGTTCCTTTGATACAACAGCCAAACTGTTTCTGGTTTCCTCCTGTTAAAAAGCCTCTACACTCTCTTGATTATCCCATGAATCCATTTCTGCAGCTGTTCTCTCTAGATTTAACTATCTTGAACAGAAGTTGCTTATATCTAGTGGAAATACTTCACATGATGTTCTCCAAAAATGCATTTCCCTTTCTTTCATATTGGTGGCTGATGAACATCCTATAATCAAGCAAAACACACAAGCTTGCTTTCTGTTATTCCAGATCAAAAAGACCCAGAATTTTTTGCTTATAAATCCAGAGTGTGCCCAGTAAACCAAGCGTAATGTCCAGTTCTGTATGATCCCATTAAAAAGTGCTTCTAACAACCGTAAAGAGCCACCAGCAGGAAGTGGGAGAGTGGGTTGTGCAATATAAAAGTAGCATCTTATGTTCCATGTTAATCTGGGTGTATCTGTTTGCCACAGCGATACGTGGGTTATTTCTGCATGTCGGAGAAGTTATTGGTAACTAGGGACAGTACAGGGGAGCGACGGGCATATAGATTAATATTATGCATAGTCAATTAGACAGCTTCAAGGTACAAATTGAAGTCCTGCTAGTATACACAGCAACAGCAGTGTGCTGTAACTTCCACGACCTTTTTTGCTGTCACTTTCGTAGCTCACACTGAAGGTTTCAGACTTCTTTTGTAGCTTTAGAAAAAATACCATTTCTGAACCCCTTAAATTAATTACATGTTTTCCAGATTCTCTAACTCACAACTGGTATTTGCTATGGCTTTCTGTGGTGCTAAGAGGGATCATCAGACATGTCAATGATTAATATATGTGGTATTTGTACAACAACAGTGGCTTGAAGTCCATCCTTGCAATTTCAATGGTTCATGCAATTCTGTGTTTAGAAGGATCATAGCTAATGGTTTGCACTGTACTACAGGAACACTAAAGGTTCCCAAGTTACTCTACCAATGAAGAGCTCTGTCTTCAAGCTCTTCATTTTCCTTTCCAGGGTCCCAGGAGACAGCAGAGTCAGCCAGGACAGGAGCAGCAGTGTTTGAGTATCCTGAGAGATACCCATGGGCCTTGGCTGCCTGATAGTCACTTGTCTCCTCTTACCAAATATTAAGTGAACTTTGTGAATGAATTCAACTTGGGCCTGTATCTCTCCTGAAACTATTATTGCTGGGAACTACTGGCCTCACTGTGGCTCACTTGTCTCTGAAAAGGAGTTGGTTGTTCCAGAAGAGTGGCTAATTCCCTTTTAGACCCCCTTTCCTCACTCAGATTTTCAGAGGACCTTGAAGAAAAACTGCACCAGGCCTTCATGACTACAGAAAACATGACTTCTTGAGTGCTTCCTCATCTGAGGTGGATGGCTTAGAGTAGCTTTACCTCCTCTACCACCCAGCTCTGCCAGCACATTCAGGGGAGAATGTCATCAGTGTGACACCCTCCCTCCAAGAGGCACATGGTGAGACCACATAGCAGCTGGCATTTAGTCTTATGTGAAGGGTAGGAGAGATCCCTTACGACAGCCAGACTCCACCTCTGAAAAATAGTTATGTTGGTGAGAACATATTTGGCATTTCCTCTGACTCAAAACTAAGTTGAAAAATACTGGTATTCTGGCATTTTGCCCAGGTAGTAGCTATACTGATACAGAAGAGTGTCTGATTTTAAAATACACACAGGGTCGGAAGTAACTGTGGCACATAACGAGTGAAATTACTTTTCCTTGCCTGTGGGGCTGAGGATGTATAGGAAACCTGAATGTACTAGGAAATGTGCCAAGGCTTTGCTGACACATTGAATTCAAGCTGCTCTGAGCGATGGAAGGAGCAATTCTTGGTCACAGAAGGGGTCTGTGAGGAAGATTACTGTACCCTACCTTATTTCATTCTGATGGGTAGTCACGATTCTCTTGCTCTGCAGGAACACACCATCTACACCATTAGTAGGCAGAACAGTCTGCCACGTGCCAGCTTTAAGTTCTTAACTAAGGAAAAAAGATTGGGCAATTTGGAGATGAGGCAGACCAGTGGAAGAAACAAATGGCTCCCCGAGCAACCCCGTTTCTCGGCAGTACAGGAACCTGGCTGTCACATAAGTACTCTCTCATTCTGACATTCCCAGGAATCTAGGCAAAATCTTGTGGGAGGCAAAAGCGCTTCTTTCTTCTCTCATATCTTGGGAGTAGGACAGAAATCAGAAAACAGGGTAGAATTATTTTAGCAGACATTTAAAAGTATGCCATTGGCTCTGTGAGACCTCAGTGCAGAGGCCCTTAGGCTGAGAACGTACATTAACAGGCATTAACTCCTGTACTCTCTGAAGATACCACTGGGCTAAACAGGGTGCTAATCGTGTACTGGATTTTTCAGCAGTGGCTTACATTCCCCTGACTGAAATCGCTGATGTGCTCTGGTGCTATTTGGAAATCTATGCCACAAGTTGGAGCTTTCTGCATTCCCAGATCCTGGCGTAAACTGTGACTGTGTGCATAGGTTTGCTTTTAAAAAAAATGCAAGCATCTTAAATTTTCCTATAAATTATTTCCCCCTTTTCTGTATATATGCCAAGAAATCAGGTAGAAAGGGGCTTCTTCCGTTTGCCATTTTAAATTTGAGTTGACTCCTGTGTATTTCTAAAAATTTCTTTTTGATTTTTTTTTTTTACCCCAGTGTAGTTCTGGCACTCATGAAGTTGTCTTTTCTCATTCATGTAAATCATTAAAACAATGCCCTTTCGTGCCACCAGTGCAGTGGACATTCACCAGAGGTTTTCTTTCAATTACACGCCTCACTGGGCCCTTCCTGATTTAAATTTCTCTCATTTTTCCTTTGTTCTAAGCCATTGACATTGCTAGTCATTGGTCAGGTTGCAGCAGGAATCACAGTGTCTGTTCCCACAAGATGCTTCTGCTTTTTGAAGTGCTGAAGTCTGGAAATCAATTGGTTTTGTAAAGGGAATAACAAAGGGGTTTTGTGTGACTCCCCACCTCTGAAGGGGATTCTGTGTGGATGCGCTCTGATTTTCATGTCGCTATAAATGTAGTTACTGAGCAACATAGCCTGAGACTTACCGACCTACCCTTTTTTGTCAATGTTTATTGCTCACAGTCACAGGGGAAGGTTTTGTTTTACTGAGCGCTGTGCAGATAAAGCCCAGGCTCCACAAACCTCCACCTGTGTCCTGCACATGAATAAGTAGTCAAGCAAGGGATGAAAAAATGTCAGCGTAACACTCAGTTGCTCACTAGTAAACTGGTTAAATTCTCCTCAATGTCAAACAATCAAAAGATTCAGGAAACACTTGGACAGTCCACATGTCAATGGGTGTTATTCATCTAGAATTAACAGCTGATCATCTAATAGCTGAATAACAGCCTGCCCTTCTTCAGAAGCTTCTCTTTCCAGGGTGACGGAGTGCAGTGCATCACTTCTGACATCATTAAGGGTTGTGTTGGAAAGAGCTGGATCTCAGCTGGAAATTTGTAACAACAAAAAGGTGAACATCCTGAAAAAAAGTCCTTTGTTCTAGAAGCCTTTTGAATCCCAGCTAAAGTAAGTTCTTAATGATTCTTGGGAATGTCAATTAGGTCTGCTGCTCTTTGTCACCTCTGAAGTTTGTTTCTATTGCTGAACTGCTTTAGAAATGTACTGCAGTGGGGAGAGGTGGGCATACACTCCTACTGGTGGGCTTTTGTGATATTAAACTGTCCTCTGGAAGGGATCACTCACCATTTCCGAGAAGGATGGAGCCTTTCTATGTGATGGCCATAAGTCACCAGCTTGAATTTTTCAGCATGTTGGTTGTTGCTGCATTGCCCAGGGTGAGTCTGGGCCCTCTGGATTATGTGGCTCTAAAAAGAGAGTTCAACCTCATACTTGCCTGCAGGACAGTGTGTAAGGGCTAACTCCAGGGTGCCAGGGCCACCTCTTGGTGATCAGTGTCCTAGGCTGGCTTGTGTGACATCTAGGAGTTATTGCTGTCATCCATGTCTCCAGGGCTCTGTGTAAATCAATCGTGTTATCTCTGAGTGTGGGGCATCCATCCTATGTGCCAATTTGATGTAGCTTGTCGTATTGCTTTCATGTTTTAAGACAACAAAAATGCTTTGACTTATTCTGATGTCAGGATTTTCAAAATCAAATTTGCAGCATTTTTTTTTTTACCCTGGGGCTGGAGAAAAACCTTCAGAAGTTTTCTTCACCTGAGGTTAAAAGTATAATTGAATTGTCCTACCCTGTAGGGCTGTTCTTTTTTTTTTTTTTTTTCTCTTTTTTAACAGTGGAACAAAGTCACATCTCTACGCGGAGTTCAAAATGAAATGTTCACAAGTCCTTGACTAGTGAACTTTATTATGGAGATGGAAACCTGCCAGCATGAAGTCAGGGTTGGCCAATATTAGTTTGTCTGGAGTTTGAGTCACCTTCACAGTGGTTGGGATCTACGTTTTGGGCACTAAGAGGAGTGTGCTTCTTAGGAGAGTGACAGCTTTACACAGAGGCATCCAATTATGTAGTTTGCTGGAAAATGAGCCCATCTTTCATTTTAATGAAGAGAATTTCAACTTAGACATAAGTATGTCCTTGACATTTTTTAGTAGCTGTGACATTATCTGAGCAGCTTGTTCTGAGAGCAACATCAGACGTACACAAGTACATCTACCTCTACAGGGTAAAAACACTGAGGTGACTTGCTTAGCAAACCCAGCAACAACTCATTAGCTATTGCCAGAATTCAGCCTTCCTCAGTTCTGTCAGTTTGTGCAGAGTATTTGAGGCAAGGAAGCTGCAACAGATGAGTGTAAAGCTACAGGACTGAGAAAGCAGCTGTAAGAATTGATGCTCAAGGAATAAGCTTTGTTTCTTTAACGGTGATAGCCACAGTTTCTGCCCAAAGATTTGCTGTGTAAAGGACCTCTGACAACGTTGGTCGCACTGGGATTCTCTTCAGCAATATTAGCTCTAGGAAGTCTCTGAAATTGGTGGTGGCAATTGGCAAATCATCTTTTCTCACCTCTCTTTTTGATGGTTCTAATTTCAATTAGGAAAAGGTACTTTTAGGAAGAGGTACTTTTATAAGAATGCCAAACTATTTATTCATGATAAACCAGAAATCTCAGTAAAGTTGGTTTCATTGTACTGGTTACTCTAAGAGACAGTTATAGGAACACACAGGTTCAGGTGTCTTTTGACATTTAACTCAGACTGAGCACACCAGGAAATAGATACCTAAAATACATCTTCATTCACCTTGACAAATCATGAGAAAAGTTTAGGGGAGTGGAAGGAAAGATTCACTAGCTGCATTTTACTGATGTTAAAAATAAATGGGATTATTTGGTACCCTATGTAGAAAGTCCACAAGGGAACAAACTCAGCTGAATGATGAATTTAATAATAGAGCATTTGGGTCAATGTAACCACTCAGAATGAATCATTTCAGGTACAGATGAAATCATGTTGACATCTCCCAATATTTTTTTTACTCAAATCCATCACACATAAACTTTATCCTGATTTGGAAAGAAAATTATTAACTTGAATGTTAACCTTTCCCCAGGATAGAAATTGAAAAATTTACTTATGTCTATTAGGCAAGCCTTTGCAAAAACCTTCTACCCAAACCCTGATAACAACTGTTCTCAGTTTACCTAGGACATTCAGGATAAAGCTGGTTTCTGAATGCAGTTTGCTGATCATCCCAAGCCAGTGACACAAATGTCATTGAAGCTGTGTAACCTCCTGAAAAGCTCAGAGCTCCTGCCATCAGACAATCACATTTTCAGTAATACTTACATATATTGAAAGCCATGAGAGAGCCTTTGTTTTCTTCTGCTGCCCAAACTACATCTGAAAATTGGAGTCTTATACACCTGCCACTGCATATGGGTAGTTGTATAATTTTAGGAGGAAAGGTTTGGCAGTTCTCATGGGATTCATGGGTCAAAACTAGATTTCAAACAGTTGTCATCGTTCCATGACCTTAGTGTGTCTCTTCACTAGGTATAAACAGAGGAGGTTTTTCCTCAGCTAAGCATGTGGACTTGATCTGAAACCTTCTGAAGGCTTTGGGCTTTGGCAGTGGCTTGAGTTTTATCTCTGCATCTAATGTTTTATTAAACAGTGTGAGTGGTGGTATGTTCCTGGAGGTGAGGTAATTGGCATCACAGAGGCAGGAGCAAATGGCTTTGAATCTCAGACATGTTTTTGAGTCTTGTGTGTTTCTCCATCTGTAAATGTTATTACTAGTTGTTTCAGTTCTGCTGTTAGATTATTTTAAGGTTTAGGGCATATGTCTTACATAAACATGCCTGCTAAGCCAAATAACTCAATTAGTAATGAGCAGATTCTGTATTTAAAATTAGCTTTCTTGAACCGTTAAAGACCTGAACGGTTATTGGACTGAAATGATTTCTCTACAGGTCTTACTTTTAAAATAGATTTTTTTTTTTCTAATCCCAACCCATTGCATGAAGCAAGAACTGTTAATCATCCTTCGTGCTCCTCACCATTTTATTTTCAGCCCCGTAGGCCATTGTATCTTTTATTACTAATTCTGATGGTTTTCCAATTCTGTTTCTTGCAGGGGTATCTATGCCATATACCTTTTCTTCATTTGTTGTGAGCCAAACAATGGAAATAGAATGGCATGTTCTCTGATAAATGATGTATATTTCATACCTGGATATTTTGGTTTCCCATGGCCTTTAACAATATCGGTGGTAAATTTTGCTCTTGAAAGGTACCAAATGTGAAGCTAATGTTGAATATCTTTGACTTGATTTGAGAATGAAAAAAAAAAAGTCATAGTTTTCCACCTTCAGGTTCTAAGTTTACGCCCAAGGTTTGGACTAGTTGGGTGGAGCTGATTTTTTTTATTACTGTGTGGAGAGATTCTTATACAGTGAAATCCATGGACGTTTTTCTGTGCAATAGGAAACATCCCTTGATGTTCACCTAGACTGACAAAGTTATCTCCTGTTTGCCCCTTCCTCTCTCCTAGTCACCCCAAAAAGTCTCCAAAGACTCTGGCAGGCTTCATATGCTTCTTGTAAACTTTTCCATAGCAGCAGATATACATATCACAGCATATTTTGTTTGACCTATGAAATTCCTCTACTCACTTCTCCAGTGGTAACTGTGGAGTGAATGATCTTACAAAGTTAAGAGACGCCTCTTCACTTGAGTTATATATGTTCATTTTAGTGCTGTGTTGCATCACAGCTCACCAAAACCTCACAGACTCACCAGTTTCCCCATGTCCTGTGACAAATGGGGCCATATCTAGGAAGGGTATGACAATATCACTGCTTTAGGAAGGGTATCAACTTTTTAACCAAGATAGCTGAACACTGTCAGCCTCAGCAGGGACATTTCTAAAGCTAAAAAATTCTGTTTGCTGCTGATTTAACTTCCCCCTTTCTCAAAGTAGATGCAAATAGCTGTAACACTGAGGGGAACACAGCCTCCCTCCCACCCTGCCAAGCAGCCCACTCTCTTGTAAGATGACTCAAAAGGAAAGCTTCCTATTTCCTTTTCAAATTTTCCTGTGGAACAGCAATCCTGGCCTGGTTCTGTTCAAAAGATAAGCAGAAGGATTTTTTTTTTTTTTTAAAACAAATATGACAGGTTTGGTGGATTAGCTCTGGGCTGGAAACCCAGCTTCCTTCCAGAACAAACGGGCTTCCAGAGCTACATGGCAGAGAGCCCAGAAACCTGGCCCCAGCTAGCGAGATTTCTAAGGTTCCCCATTCTGCAGAAAATTTGCCTGGTTTGCACCAGAGAAGCCAGCGATTAAAGGCAGGGATAAAAAATACTGGTTCAGGCTTGCTGACTCACTGTTTTGGAGTGAAGACCACCAGAAAATGTCAGTGTCATGTTGAACAACCAAGTGCACACATCATTGCACTTGGCCGTAGTTAACACGGCAGGAAATTCTAGAGTAAATGAGTCGACTTGCCCAAGCCAAATGGACGCTTTTCCACCAAACCCTTCCCACCACCTGCCTGGTGTAATCCCACTCTTTGGACAGCTCTTATCTGAGCATCTCCTGCTGGCTGATAGGCACCAAGCCTGAGCTACATATACACATTGCAGCTTTAACTCCATTGTGGTAGTTCATGTATCTTTATAGGACACTTGAGTTGCTCTAGGTTTACAATTAAAAAAAGGAGGTAGGCAAAGCTAGTGCAAATTTGAAAGACTAAACCATTTCTCTATAGTAAAATGAAGTAGTGGGTTTATATTTCCTCCAAATGAACAGAGAGGTACATGCTTACAAGTTGAAAGTAATTTACCTGAAAGCTGCAAGTAGAAAACCATGAGATATTTGTAATAAAACAAATATCTTGGGTACCATATTCTTTAATTGCTGCAAAAACATCAATGAATAATTTTTAAGCATTTAACCAATATTCATAGTAATTTATAGGAATATTGCAAGTGTGTATATTTCTCAGTAAAACCCACTTCAAATATTTGCTACTTCTAAATCTCTAATTGCACTTTGCCTTTCATCACCTAAAACACATTGCATTGCTTTTCCTTTGAAATTTCCAACTTCTGAGTTAGCTGATCAGCCCATATAAGTGAATAATCATGCAAATACCTACTTGTAGGCATTTACCATTTTTTCCTTCAAACATTCTTATGAAGAAAACCTTATTGATATGAGAGTTCCACTTAAGGGTGAACAATATTAAACAGAAATGCCTTGAGGGGGTACTTGATTTTAATTTAAGTCAATGTTTCTAAAACTATTTTTATGTGATATTGTTGTTTCCATGCAAAAGTACTTTTTGGGGTTGATTAACATGCAATTCCTGAGCTTTAATGCTCTTTCTTTGTCAATTTGAATTTATTGACCACAAGTTTCAGACTGGGAATATCTTTTGCCTTTTAATTAGGTCTTTAATATGGGGAAAGAACAGTCTGGCAGACTATAGTCAGAATTAACAAAGTGAACACAGACAACATTACACGTCCCAGCTTCTAATACAAAAGGATGATCAGAAATATGATTTGATCTGCTGCGTGTGCATGACAAACTATGGATTAGCAAACTATGTCTGCATCTTGTGGTCTATACCATATGTGTTTTCACTCACTTTAACTTCAGGGTTTTTTTTGAAGGGCTAACTAACAAACACCATTTGATCACTTGGGAAGGGCTTGTAGTAGCCACTGAATAATTTAAAATTTGTTTTCCTGGAATACCTTTCCCAGGTGTACCGTAAACCAGCCCTTTTTATCTTTTGCTGTAAGAGGCTTTTCAGTGTGGTGCGCCACTAGCATCCATGATCGGAGAACAACGGCATGGCACAGGCACCTATGGGAAAGATGTTATGGAGGCTTTGGGTGTTTGTCTGAGGCAGCTAATGGAAGAACATAATCGTCATAGATATGTTCTGTAGTCAAAAGAAAGACAGAAGGCTTCCCAGCTGCTGAACCAACTACTCTATGTGTCCCTTGAGCTGCAGGTTTTGCTTCAGAGCAATCCCATGCCTTTGCTATTATGCTGGTTGTGAATTTCAGTTTAATTAAAAAAGTAAATTTGCTTTGAAATCAGCTGGTATCCTACAGAAACTCTGCAAGGGGTGCAGACAGTAGGCACTGAGAATGGAGGCGCTTGCCAAATAGAGAAGAGTCACTGGGTGTTTCAGATGGCGCTGCTGGGGTTTGCTGCGACTCTCTGATGGCCAAGCACTGCAGAAGCTGTTATGAGAGTGAAACTTGCTTACTGCTACACTGCCACAGCACAACTGCTGTTTCTTTTCATCAGCATCAGAACATGAAAATACAGCAGAGAGTCATGTCCAAGTTGCAACAAAGCCCATTGTGAAGACCTTCCTATTTTTACTGCTAATAATGAAACATTGTTCTTCATATAAATGCCTCATCAACTCATTATCCCAGGCAAGGGGCAAGTTCATATAACTCACAAATGATGTTATTTCAATAATAGCTGTGGATGCTAGAATGGAAGCACTTTAATCTTGCAGAGGGAAATGTCATGATAACAATCTCTAATGCAGTCTTCACTATATTAAGCTGAAAGCCATGCTGGAAAATGAATATGTTCCATATGCTGGTAGGCAGACCCAGAGCCACAAGCAACAACCTTGTTTTTTTTATATATATATATATATATATATATATATAAGCTTTATACAAAACCTTTTTTAACCTTTATACAAAACCTTAGACAAAACCATTTTTAAACAAAATTTTGAGTTAAAAACTTCCAGCATATTTTACAGATAGGCGAGGAGTGGTTTTTTTTTTTTTTAATATAAAACTGGGGTCTTTTGGACCCAGACACCACGAGTTCTGTTTCCATGGCTAGTGTGTTGTATTTTACAGGTATATACTCCTATATAGGTCCAGTTCATGTTTCTGGAATTCTCATTACCAGAATCTGTGAACACAAAAAGTAACACAAAATGAAGGAGAAAATCTGAAATGTTTTGGCTTTGATTTCACTCTCTCGGACCCAGATACTTTCCCTTATCCTCACTTAACACCATTCTTTATTTTCTATTCATACTTGTGTCCATTTCAGTCAAAAATGGTTTGGGGAATTTAGTTTGAAGATGCTGGATTATGCAGAGCATTCCACAGCTTGAACTAGTCCGTGGTTTCATTATGAACTTCGCTGTTTTTCTCTCATCAGCCCATGCTGCTCCTGATGGATAGAACTCTGGAATTCTGTGTATCCACCCACTCACAGGCAAACCCTGTTGGATTTTGCAAGCCACTGTCCAGTATGCATCTATTTAAAGCTGATGCTTTTTGGGAGTAGAAAGTTTGAATTCCTGTGGTTAATAGGAAACTGTGTGGGCTACAATGCTGTCTTAGTTAAAAAGTTTCCTGCTTCCCAATCCAGCTCTAGGTTTGTTGTTCCAGGCACTCACAGCCAGCTGAAAGCAAATGATGTCCTTCTCTCCATACCCTCCAGGCAGGTGTCTGTCTTTCCTGGAAAATGGCATCTTTTTGCTAACAGATGAAACAAAACACCCTAGTAAGTAAATAGGAATTTGCTACGCTGTATGTATATTTATATTTTTTGTCCAAACACAATGAACTAATATTTTAACCTCTGAAAAATTCTGTACATGCAAATTAGGTGCTAAATGGCAGTGTTGGGAAGCTATTAACAAAAATCTACTTTGCTCTGCTAGTAAAAGATTCAGTGATTTTTTTATTTCCAGTTTAAACTATGACCCAAATGACTGCATTTATCACTGTAGAGTTTTTTGTCTTAATATATAGGTTGACAATGTGAGGTCTGGAGCCAGATCCAGCTATAGAGTAGAGGCTGCAGAGCTACATCTCTGTATCAGTACCACACCATCTGCCTGCAGCAGTGATGGGGAGAAAGGGAAGGCAGAAAATTTGTACATGGAAGACTTCTGGCCAGTTTACAGAAAGTATTTGATTTAGAAAAGAAAGAAAAGCTGTGTTAGAGTTAAGCAAGATACTATAGTCTTGAATAAATTTTGCAAGCTCTTTCAGCAGGACAAGCTGTGCTGAACTAAAACGGGGAGATGTGGAGGCTGAGTTGCCATGAGGTAGGCGCCCATGTGAGAGCTCGCAGTTTACAGAAGGTTTACTCGAGCACAAGCACTGCTTCGTGTCCAGCGCTCTGTGGCACATGCCGTATCTGTGCTCCTGCCTGGGAGCAGTTGTGGCCTTGATCCCCAGGGTTGAGGATACTTTAGAATTTATGAGTTCTCCGTAGGCTGAGACTGACTCCTGGATCTAAGCGAGTAGTACTTCTAGGCAAACGCCTCTCACACTGGTGGGAACCAAGCCATGAAAAAACAAATGCCTTAATTCTCTTTTTTTGAGGTGGTGACACCCAGCTAATGCACTTGAAAGAAGGATTTAAGTGACAAGCTGCTGGCACTTGTCTAACCTATTACTTTTAAACACTACAGGTTAATCTCTTTGATTGGAAAGCTTTAGGACTCGCTCCCTAGAGATCTCCCATGGCAATCAGTAGAAAAGCAAAAACCACCCAAACTCTCTCTCCTCACTTGAAGGAGGAACATGCCCTGAAGTCTGTACGTGTGAGACCATAGCATGAATGAGTGAACAAGGTAAACATCCATGGATTTTCTGTTGTTTCTTTCAGCAAGCTATTAATTCCCTTTTACAAAAAGTTGAGGTTAGATATAAAAAAACAAAGCAGAATCTGTCTTAAAAATGCTGCTGCAATTTGAGTGAAATTTCTAATCAGCTGCAGCAAGAAAGGCAAGCTTATGACACTAGAGATAGATTCTCTGTATGGCCCTATCAAATCTGAAATACATTTCTTAGAGTCTTGTTAAAGTGAGAGTTTGGAGGAAAAATCATGACAGTACCCCAGATGAATCTCAGTCTCTTCTAGCGCAGACATTTCTAACTACTAATAAATTAAGGTATTGAAGGCTAAAGTGTTGCTCGAAGGAAAATAATACATGCTTCAAATGTTCTGCATGCGCGTTTCGTCACATGAAGCATATCCTATTGAGATGTCAAATTAAAGTGAGAGTGCCTGTCTCCTTATTGTCTTTTCTACACTTCATCTTAAATCCAGATTAATGAGTTTCCCCTTGCTTGCCCTTTTGCGAAGAGCTTTCAATGGTCTGAGAGTTCTGCGCTTAATCTTTGTAAGTTGTTATGGGGATTGAGACCCCATTTCCAACTTCTTTAGAGTAAATGTTATTCTACGTTAGCAAGTTAATAAAATATAACTTAACCAGAATAAACATTGCCCATTATTTAGAAGCCTGTATAACTTAATTTTTGTCATGTCTGTGAAGCTTCAGGTGGGATCATGTTTAGAATCCCCAGTACCCACAACAAACCCAAACACCTGACATCCATCCCTTGTATCCTCTGTAGAGGCACTGCTGAGACATTTCTAATGATGGCATTATGGTCACATCAAGTGAACTCTAAACTCTGAATGGAAATATGTGCAAAAGGAATTTACAGCCCCTAAAATAGAATATGTTTGCTAGAGACAAACTTCTTTGTGCAACACGATGTTTAACATCTGGTGAAGTGTTGACTTTTTCTAGCCATGTAGGTGTTCTGCAGATACAAGATGTTTTACTTTTATGTTAGCAATTGTGTATCTGGAGCCACACATTTCCTTTATGTACACAAAATGAAAGTGCTTCCTCTTTCTACCTCAATCACCACTTATGTCCCTGGGTCATATTAAAAATATAAATGGAATCAATCATGCTGTTGATGAGAGGAAATGTAGTGGTGATAAATATGTCTCCATTGACTTTCCATTGCTGTTCTGGAGAGGAGACAAATTGAGTGACAACCTAAATGCGTTGTAACAATGCACCAAGAAAATAAATGCAGCTGACAGATCACCCACAACAAATGTACTGTGCTCAATAGAATGGATGCGATTTAAACACTTCCTAGCATATCAGGTAGGAGTTGAGGTAAGTTCTTTCCCAGATATCTGGGTTAGGCTTATGATGTGGTCATATGGTACCTGCTGGATGTAAATATGTGTTGGAAAGTAATGGCAGGCATTCACACACCTAGAAATCTGACAGTGTTGATGGATTAGAGATTTATCTAAGCTGAAATACCTAGCACCAGGGAGAATTATCCTTTTGGAAAGGTAATTTCACGTTTTTAAGATATATGAGGTACCTCCCTCTCCCTTTAAGCAGAGTCTATTACTCGTGGTGAAAAGTTAAGAAATACCTGTATTTGACAGTCTTGCTGCTAATGTAGTGCCTTAAACCAAAAGAGAATGTGAACCTAACACTGCTTTCTGATGACATTGAAATGTGCCTTCATACACTCTTAGTTTCTCTTTAACCTAATTCACCCGATTTTAAAGCTACAAAGTCTATTTAGGATGTGTATGTATTTTGTTGCCTACTTCCTAGGAAAGATTCAGGTGATCAGTAACAAATGAGGGATTGACAATGCATTCAACAAACCTGCAGATAACGCAAGTAAGCGGGAATCACTTTATTTACATTTGACTTTATTTTTCATGAGTTAAGTCCTATAGCATACAAATGTTATTTCTGTGTGGAGAGTAAGGTGGAACAGAAATGAAAAAAACAAAGAGAAACATTCAACTGCTGTGATAATCACAGGTTAGAGGTAAGAAAAACTCATGATACTATAGATTCCCTCTTAGGTTTCAGTATTATGAGACTCTTTTCACCTTCTACCCTTACCATAGTCTTGGCCTCAGTCCAGGGGTTCTGTTTTCCTTCTCACTGCTTGGACATGTCTTTCTTCTCAATGGCTGTAGCACTTTTTGGAGTCTTTATGCCTTCCCTTCTCTGGAGGGATTTTAAGAAATTCACATTTTTCTTCTGGAAGATGAAAACTCAGGGAAGAGAACAGTATCCTTCAGCACCATGACTCAGAAGACTCCTAAGCTAATGCTGATCTTTCCAAGTTTGCCAGGTAGGAGGTAATTTAATGCCTGGGGGGTTGCACTAAATCTTTCCTCTTGTGTGCACTGGTCTTAAGTGCTTATGAACTTAACGCTTTTAACTCAGCAAAGAGATCTCCCTGTTACTTTATGCAAAAGCCAGCAGGGCTTTTGGACTCAGGCAGAAGATCTGTCTCAGGTTTTACACGTGTGGTTGGCACCTTGCTTAGTCAGCTCTACTTTAATTTCTGTGTGTCTGTACACTGGATACCAAAACGTTTTACATACGGAGTTTCAAGTGGGATAGAAGGAAATAGGTAATGCTCTAGGTCTGTATCTGGATTTGTGTCTTCCATGTTTCATTATGTTCTCACCAGTCCTGTGATCATAGTTTAGCTGGAATACATGGTTGTTTTTGCTACACAAACAATGAATGTTAATTGCATTGGATTGGAACATTTAAAGAGGCATAAAGTGCCTCAACACTTTCTCCATGCTGAATTTTTAACGCTGCCAAAAGAAGAAAATGGGAAGTGTCAGCACTACTAGCTGTCATCCCCTGGCTCTAGCGAGCAATATTGACATTATTCTGTATGTTTGTTCCTATGTCAGTAATGAAACTGTAGAACCACATATTCTAAGGAAAAAGTACACGTACAGCAGAAGATGTCTACTCTCCTGCCTCTTCTCCAGCTACTTCAGGTATGAGAGCTCTCAAGCATATCTGTCTCATGTCCATTTTGAAAGTTATACCATGCAATGAGAGTCTTGATGAGTCTCACACAGTGACAAGATAGAGCACCACCAAACTGGCTTTAGCAGATTTTTCTGATTACGATGCAGTACCAAGCACTCTGGCAACAAACTGAAATATTTAAAAGGACAAGAGAAGTTCATAAAATGAATGTGCGTTTTTTGATGTAAAGTTAGAGGAAGGAGATGAGATTGTCAGTGCAAACGTAAATTGGTATCATTGTAGTGAGTCCAGTAAAACTCTGTTGCAAAGTCAAAATCAGCAGCTACAATTGCAAAGACATTTATGCATCTGGTTCCCATTAAAGCAAAAAAGATGCCTAAGTGCCCTTAAAATATGTTCTCTGGGCTTTTAAAACTGAGTTATCTCTGAGAAGGCAGTGCCTTTTCAAAGGACCTTTACTCTGTGAAGCGGATGCTGTATAAAGCAGTGGAAAACCAAACTTTTTGAAAATGAAGACTGCAAACTGTGAATACATTAGCTCTTGGTGTTTCCGGTAATTTAGGGAGTCTTAGGATAGAGTGACCTATTTTTTGGCTTTAAAGGAAAAAAAAAATGCCAACTCTTAGCAAGAGTGTAGATGTGGTGCTGAGGGACATGGTTGAGGGACCCTGGCAGTGCAGTTGGACAGTTGGACTTGATGACCTTAAAGGTCTCTTCCAACCAGATGATTCTATGATAAAATGGATTTATTTTAGTTATCATTTTCCTAACAGACACAATTAGCATCCTTTTTCACAATCTTGCCTATAGTCCTTAAAGTTGCATGGAGAGGAGGAGATGATGCAGACTGTGGAACAAACCTCTCTGTTGTGAGTATTAGTAGAGTGCTGGTTTCCGTACTTGCCAGTTGTCATTAACAGTCTAAATATATGTGCTATGTCGAGAGTATGTGCTGCATCAAGAAGTACTTTGATTCCTCTGTACTTTCGTACTGCTTCTTTCTCAATCCTGCACAATAAGCAATGCAAGTAGTTCAGGGACTGATTTGCTTCCCAGCTGCCCCTCCTTCCCACCCCCACAAACCAGATTTTGGATTTTCCAGCCTCGTGTTTCATTTGCATGAGAAACAGACATTTTAGAAAGTAATTGGAAAAAGTGTATTTAAGAACAATCCAACAAAGCTGGCCGTCTGCACTCGTAAATCTCATTAGAGGTCCTCCAGGCTGTGCCATAACGGCCTGGAAATCACTGATCCCCAGCTCTGACTCTGGCTGAGGAGGGACTAAAGTAAAGACACATTGTATTTGGTCTTTATGTATTAAATACCAAAAAGTGGAATGGAGTTGCCTGGTTTTAAAATGCAGTTCTGTTAGTGGAAGTCAGCTGGGGCTGTCAAATAACTGCAAATTCTTTCCAGTTTCTAGCAATTATTATTACTTGTTATTTCCCTTTGTCTTTTTGAGGCACCTTACATGTCCTAAAGAACTCGGAACAGCTTTTATAAATCATGAATGAAGCCTAATGAGTAGGTAACAGTTTAGCCACAGGAAAATGAAGTTAAGGGCCTTGCTGAGAATAACAAGTGGTAGATCTGAGAGTGAAACTCAGATCCTTGGATACCTGATCGTCTGCTTTAAGCTGTTCCAAGTTAAAGTGCTGTTTTCAAGAATATACGTTATAGCTCTGTTCAATAGTGTGTTGATGGAATAAGAAAATCTCTAAATGCCTGTACCTTAGTGGCTGTGAGTTCATTTTCATTCTCACATGGGCTAGCATGGGAGTAGTTGCTATAAGGAAGAAAAAGTCGTCATGTCCAGTTCTCATAAATCTGTGTGTCAACAACATCCCGGCTAGAAACGTCTTTCAGCTCTCTGCAGCGTGGATGGCTGCAATTATTATGATACACAAAGCCAATAATATCCCCAGCATCGTAGTGGAACCATATAAAATTTCTCAGAGTGTAAGTACATAGCAGACAAAAGCTATGTGAGGTTTTTGCTTGGAGAAGCTTTCTGATTATAAGAAATTCCTCTGAAGGTTGATGAGGTCATACATTTACCCACAGTATCTCAGCCTTCCCATCAACAACACCCTGTTATTTGTTCTTTCTTGCCCATTATCTTTTCAAAAGGTGTATTCTCCATGTACTGCTGTGGCCTTTCAAATCTGTGCTTGCAAAGTCATATTTATTTTTTAAAAAAACCCTTAATTTTAAATCTTTATTTAAAATTGAGGTTAGGTGGTTTCGAATTGAAGAAATTAATCTTAAGGAAAAAGCTCTCAAGCAGAAGATCAGTATTATGTTTTCTGTCTTGCTTTGTGGCTTTGCACTCAGATCTGCTGAACCTGTGATCTATACAGGAATGAACATGTTCCCTTGTGATTTCCTTTGAAACCACTGGATGTGAGGCATTTTAACATCTTTAAGGTCCTGTCCTCTAATACTATGTAATATTTGCTGTCTGTTGTTTGCTGAAGGCAAACTAACCATTTTCCCTGAAATTTTCTGTGGTTTTGGTACACTGTTAATACAACTTGTGTTCACTGTTTGCCAACGCAACCCTCCTAAGGTAGCGACCCCTTCGCTGCTCTTTAGAGCTCTGCAGAGAAGACATGATTACTGACCAAGATGATATGTTCTTTCTAGTGAAAACTCTTGCTTCCTAGACAGAAGTGATACTGGGTCTTGCTGAAATAGGTCCGTAAAGCAGAAGAATAGCCAAGAGGAGGACAACGAATAAACGCTTCTACAAATGTGGGAAATTGGCATTTCTAGTTGAAATTTCAGAGTGCTGGCAGTTAGACTGCATTTTACATCCAGCTGGCTCGCAGCCATAGGAACCATCTCATTTCATAACAAATCTGAAAACCTGGAAGTTTTCTTTTTAACTCAAGTAATGAAAACATCTTATTGCTGAACAAAATAATCACCCTTCAGGTCTCCTGGTTTGAAATTACATTAGCTCAGGGTATTCTCATTTAATTGCAACTTTCACATAAAAACATGATAAGGTCTGCGAAATTTGCTTTTGTTATCTGTGCGTGATTGAATTTGAATCACTACAAAAAGATGCTGTTTCAGACCTATAAGGCAAAAACTTGCGTTTTGCTATGGAACAGATATCAGCTTCAATTTTGCAGACTGTAGTGGATATTCAAGACAGGGGCATTAGTGTTATTTTAATTGCTGATGAGGCTATTTAGTCCTGATCAGGGCAAGACTAAGCCTGTAAACTGCCACACGAGATGCCTTTGTTTGAAAAAGATTTCAGTTGTTATGAGTGTCACTGTGTGTCTCCCACAGAGCCCTTCAAGATGATTGCAGCTCTCACAGCCTGAGCCCTGATTCACCTTCCTCTTTCCCTCCACCTACTCTCTTGTCTTTTCCCCTCCTTTTTTCATTAGCAACTGCCCGGAAGTTTTCTGAAGGTAAAAAAAAAAAAGCTATTTTCTGATACATACTGTTTATAACTCAGTGTGATGCATTAAGAGTGTGCTGTTAAGTAGACAGCATTTCTTTTCTGCTTTATGACTATCAGGCCAACAAAGATACACATAAAGTGTGGCATATGTTTTCACTGTCATTTCTTTTGACGCATCCATCCCTGAGAATAGCATTTGGCCTGACAAAAGTAGGAAGAAGTTAAATGTCGTGGAACAAACAAGTCCCCAGATAATGCACTAAGTTTTACAGACTTTTGCAAAATAGTCCATTCTAGTTATTTATTCTTCAACTTTGTGGAGCAGCAAAATGTAAAACAAGGATCCAACGTTCTCCTGCTGAATCTGGGCTTAATTATCAGCATGGTGACATATAAAATTTTTAACAAAAATATTCCAGGCAGTCTGTTAGTTCATTAAATTCCCCAAATCTCCCATACGCTTTTGCAGCTGAAGCTAGTGCTTTGTTCATGAGAAGTTACAGTCAGTACCAGTTGACACAACAGGGACTTGGGAAATCTTCATGCGCCTTTATGCTATGTTGACTAGTAAATGCTTTTAAATCATTAATTAGTTGTGGAAAGTAAACAATCTTTACCACAGAATGGTAGAACATTTCTCAGTTGTCTCTGACTAGCAGCATAATTATATTTGGTACAAACTTTGACTTTATATTTAGTCGTGAAAAAAATTAAATTCTACCATTTAAAAAACAAATGATGACACATTTTTAGAATTATAACTTTTAGCTGTAATAATAAGTTATGTGCTTTCCAAAAAAACTTTCATCTACCCTTTAAGTAGTCTTTATTTTCCCTTTTAATTGCTTATTTAAGGCAATACTTCACAATATTCTAGAGCAGTGCCACATACCCATTTGAAATGAGCATGAGTTCATTGCATTGCGGTGAGTCATCTGTGATTGCTCATGTCCCTGCTTCAGCTAATCTCTTCCCTCTCCTTTAGAGCTGTTTTTCAGAATGCTGTGTCTTTCCTGGAATGTCCTCTACTGGGTGTTGAAGGTTACATTTAATAGTGTGACTGTACTGTTTTAAGAAGCCCTGAGTGCTACTGGAAGATGATACCCCATTGCTGCCCCTTCTCACTTATGCTCTCCCCATCGCTGTATTGAAACTGGGCTTCCTCATGAGCTTAGCCCAGACTTGGGATCACTTCCCCTCTGCTCCATGGAGGGATGTACCATATGACCAGGGCAA
Organism: Bucorvus abyssinicus; assembly: GCA_009769605.1. Classification (NCBI taxonomy): domain Eukaryota; kingdom Metazoa; phylum Chordata; class Aves; order Bucerotiformes; family Bucorvidae; genus Bucorvus; species Bucorvus abyssinicus. The sequence continues at coordinate 12,929,593 of CM020042.1, forward strand.
GTGTAATGGTAACATACAGGCGAGTCTTTGTAGGAGAGGAAGTTTAAGAGGCGGTGACTGCATGAGCAGCAATACAGAAGCTCTTCCTCCAGAAGTAGGTAGGAGGTGTCCTAACCACTGAGGTTCAGGAGTTAAGGGGTTAAAGGGCATGTCTGCTGAGCAATGCTGGTAATGAGTAACTCCCCACTGGTAGGTTAAACCCCAACAGCTCACATAGCCCTTCCTCAGATCTCCCTGCTCAGAGGTAAGGCAGAAGAAAAACAGTTTTCTCATTTCAAAAGAGCGGGAAGTCACAAGGTTTTCACCTTTTCACTTAAAGAGAGGGATTGTGAATCCCTAGTTGTCATAAACAGTTAATTAGAGCCAGAGGGAGCTCACCCTGGGATTTGAGCACTTTGCTGTATTTTTGATCTCCTCTAATCGCCCCTTCCTTTTTTTTTATATAGGAAAAATACAATTCCAAACCAGATTTTGTCTTAAATGAGCAACAGAAACTTCATTCTGAAAATGTCCATATGAGTTCTTTTGACCACATAAACACATTGCCTCAAATTTTATTAAATTGAAAGTTCCATTGATTTTTCTTTTCTCTTGCAAGAAGTTTTAGTTTAGAACTATTTTTTACAAAGTGTCTAGACATCTTTTTTGTTGATTTGTTTGTTCTGCTAGTCTAGATTTCTCTTCCTCAGAAATCCTTCATTACTGATCTCATTTTTCATATCCTTTATCTTTTCTTTATACTGGTCTCCTGAGTATTTTTATTATATTAATTTACCTGTAGTGCTGAATTCAGGGTGAAATTAAAAAAAAAAAAAAGGTTGGAGGAACCAAAAACCAAGCTATTTTTGCTGTGGGCTGTCAAATTGGTTTTCTTTTATATTAATAATTCCTCTAAAACATCTAGTTTTTATGATACAGTCATGTGTCATTGTCCTCGTTGGAAATCGCGTATTAGCAACAGGATCAGGAACTTTAAAATTTTTTTTCAGTAAAGCTGGATCAGTCAGAAATATGGACAGGACTTGCTTTCAAGTTTCTTTTCTAAATATACTCTTGTACAAAAGGGACATTTATAGCAGTAGGGTAAGAGGTGGAATTCATAGCATTATTACATAAATCCACAGTGAAGACACAGGATAATCGACTGAATAATACCATTGGCTTAATCTGAAGCTTGCTGAAGTCAATGAGCTTTGACTCGGGTCCATGAGAAATACAATTCTTTTGCTATTTCCTCGTGACTTAAAACATGATATTTTAATGTGGAATATATAGTCATAAAAAAAAAACCCTCCAGATTTTACCGTCTCTGCTTCTTCCATTCCTGTGTCCCTAAGCTGGGACAAACGGAGAAGGTGGTTCTGTGGCTCCTACCACCTGTGTGCAACCTGGATTCAGGGACTGCACTGCAGCATTGGGTTGGGTTCAGGTGCTCGTGGACACGTGCATCAAGCCAGTGGTAGATGGGGAGTTTACACAGGAATGTGGGAGTGCTGGAGTGATTTAATGAGGAACAAATACTGCTGTCCAAACTGAACGCTACTGATAGTCGATCAGCAACGAGCTGGGGGTCAGGATTACAGCAGCATACACATTGAAGTCAGTGCTGTTGATTTCCACTGCCTTAATTCCCATACCTGCTGTATGGATTTTGACCTTTGCCTACAGAAGGTGCAGCTCGAGTTGGATAGGGGTCATGATTTATGCAGGGAGAGAGTACAGTGTTCAAGGATTAGCATAAACGTGATCTATACATGTTGACTCTCTGGGTGCAGTGGGGATTTACAAATGTCCAGTGTCTTATTACCCAAAAAAGGAACACTGAGAAGTGGGGAAGGTATTTTTCTTTTGAAAAAAAAATGTTGAGGTAGCTAATAACATGGCTTCAATTAGCCAGCACTATAATTCTGAGCCTCTTGACCTTTTCTCCTTCATGTTCTATCCTTGCCTCCATCCCCAAATTAAGCAGGAGGGAGACACCATCTTTCACTGCAGAATAGAAAATAAGATGGAATGCAGATTAGCATAAAGCTATTTTTCTTTGCCCCTTTCCTTCTCTTCCCCCTGGTTTGAAATTGCAAGCAGCGCCCAAATGTTTTTAATACATTTATCTAAGTAAAACTATCTGTATCGGAGTACTTGGCAGCTGAGCATGTGCTTACCTCATGCTGGAGAGTCGTCAGACTTACCAGGTTACCAGCTACCCTTTAATAACACATACCTATCAGATGGACATCATCACAGACACACGGCACTGAACCAAGGAAAAGAGACTTCTCTGAGGGGCAGAGTCCTTTTTGCAAGCTTTTAAACTAATAAATCAACCTCTCAGTTAATATGCCTGTGTTTAGCAGGTTTTAAGATTGAGCCCATGGAAACCTTTTTAATGATGGTGTGTGATTTTCTGGTGGAAGTAACTGAATCCTTTGCATGTACTTTTCCAGAGGCTGAACTGACACCACAGCCATCCTTCCCATTGTCAGTGCCTTATTGTATCACCCCAGCATCCTCCATTCTACCTGTTTTTTCTCTACATTGGATCTCCCACAACCTTTATCACCACAGTATTTGAGTACCATTCACCAGTGCATTAAGCATTCTAACTGCCATCTGTCATGTTTGTCCTCTGGTCCTCTCTGTAGGCTGTGTAACATGCTCAGTAAAGTGCGTTGTTTTGATAAGATTTGGGTGGGGATAGATTTTTACAAGTGTGTAAAAAAATAGTTGGAAATCTGCCTTGACCTTAGACCAGAAGGTGAGGATGTCAGTGATGTTCTATATTCCCAGTTCATGGGGGATTTTACCCCACAGCCTGGACCAACCCCTGAGACGATGTTTTTCTGAGAGAGAAACCTTCTACCTTGTTGGGCTTCTACTGTTGGGCCTTTCCAAATGTCGATAGATATTTTAGACAACCTGGGCCCAGACCAAAAGGCACTTCAAAGGAAAGATTCAAGACCTTGAATTTTATTTGGGTGCTTTTGAAATCCTCCAGCACAGCTTTGCAGTGCTCCTAGTAACTTTTGTTCCCAAAGAGACAGTTCTTATTCTTGGCCTTTTCTTCCATCCCACGTTGGTGCTGCAGCTGAGTTTGCCAATGTGTCAGGACACTTTTTAATGCTGCCTCAACAGCAAAGGAGTTGCTTTGTCTGCAGGCTATCAGCCAGGGCTTTCTGGGAAAACATCACATATTTCTTTCATTCCTTTTCAGAAGCCTCCTCCAGCACTTTTTAAACGCTCATCTCGCATCTTCCCCAGCTTCCTGTTGATCATCTTTGGTTTCTGAAAATGCTTTCCTTACCCATTTCATTTTGGTTTGAGAGGAGAAACTTGGAAACTCTAGAAATTTAAAAGAAGCAGTTTGGAGAGGTGGGTAGTGCTCTGATACAATTCCGTTTGTGAAATTCAGAGCGTGTTTCTGCATGCGCTGTGTTTTATTACATGGTATTTTTTTAGCATAGACACATATGCAGACAGCTGAAATCCTTCATTTACCACAAAGCAATTCTGTGACCTGCAAAGACCAGCTAGTGCATGAACTTACGCAGGTTAGTCATTTAACGGTGGTTTTCCATGTTTTCATCACTAAACCAAGGTTGTACTGTTTCCTTCAGCAGCCTGACACTGAAGCACCTCCTATAACAAATAGCTTTAAAATGGCACAATTGATTTTAGCCTGGAGAAGTAATGGGTGAATGAATTAGGTAATAAAATAACAGACCAGAGGTGAGGCGGAGCGTGGAGTTTAAAACCCTACAAGTAGCAAGGCTTGCTGTAAGATTCATCATGCTAGATGGAAGACAAATGCAGCTTATTCTGTCACTGTTTTCAAAAAAATTGAGGAATTAATACTGGGGCTTCTTATTTCACCTAGAAGTAGTTCTGACTCTGCTGAGTCATTACTAACAGTAGCACTTACTGCTGGCCTTATCTCTGCTCAGTTATACCGGTTTCTCTAAGGATGTGGTTCTTAAACCTATTTAGTGAAACCTGGCATTACAACCAGGGTGATTTTGACCTGAGTTTTTAATTAAACTGCTGTATCTTGGAATATAGATAAAGTCTCTGTTGCAATTGGTACTATGAGACTTCTATATCCAAGTTCAGCCATTCTTCACAACAGGACCACTGCAAGCTTTAGTTATTTTGGTTATTTTCCTCCGTATACAAGCAAGGACTGTACAATAGGAAAGTCATGTCAGAGCTGTAATGTGCAGGAATCCTACACTAAGCTTTTGGGTTGTTAGCTCATGTTCACCTTTTTTTACAGTTTAATTTTATTCTGGGTTATATATTGCTATGTGAAAAGGATTTTTTTTAACCAAAGTGTCCAAAAAAATCTCCTTTGCAGGTAAATTAGTGTTTTCTAGACTCTAGTTGAGAGATCATCTCTACTCATTTCCCCAGGACCCCCATGTCTCACAAGCGTTAACAGGAATAGCTCTTTAAGCCTGTTCCTGTAAAGCATCTGTGGTCCACTAGACGTGGTTGATGGCCTGCAGGAATCCTACAAAACAGCAACAAATGTAAAGGCTCTGCTCTGAGTGGAGATTGTCTGGGTTGTCTCACCAACAACTCCAGACAACTTTTAGAGTTATTTCCACAGGGGAGGATAAGATATGTGATCTGGAAATACCAAGTTGAGCATAGTGCAGGATTAAAGAACGGCCTTTCTGGTGACTAGATTTGGAATTCCTTGCCACAGACTCCACAGAAAAAGAGTTAGTGGCAAGGGGACTGGTTAGGTTGTAAACTGAGTCACTGGACTAGTGATCTGTAACTAAGAGATGCTTTATCCAGCTAACAGGATTGTCTCAACATCAGATACGTATTGAGTCACCTGCTGAGAAACAGAGGACAAGCTCAGAGGGACTTCTCTGAAAAACATCCTTTCTGTAGGAAATAAACAGGAATAAAGATCTGCTTAAGATGTCTCAACTGGAAAGAGGTACAGTCCATAGTCAAAATAAATACAAAGAATATTCATAAAGAGGGACAACAAATGTCCTGTTTTCCAACTGCAAAAATATAGAAATATAACAGTAAGGTTGGCTCAGTCAGACAAGTCTCGCTCTGCTGAAAATACACATGGGAACAAAAAGCATTACATGTAACAGTACAAATAATAAAGGTGTGGGAGGTACAGAAGACAAGAAAACAAGAGAAAAGTTCAAGTGTTCTTTCTGATTTTATGAAAAACAGAAGAAAGAACATGTTGGAGATGAGTGGCTGGACAGCTGGCTGGTGGGAACTGAAGGTTTTGGTTTTGTGGAGCACTGAACAGAGTTGGCTGCGAATTGGTGCTACTGTCTAGAACGAGCTGTATCATATGGATAAGGAGCTAATTTTCTCAGCTGGACAAGTAGGAAGAGAAGTAGCAATATGAACAGGGGGTATAAAGACAGCAAAGGCAGTACCCATTTAAACTCAGTCGTAAACAAAGTGGTTTGATGCGGCAAGGAATGTGAAGGCAAGGCATTTTTCATGAAATCATTTACCCATGCTATGAGACTAATGAGCTAGGGAAACTTGTAATTCTCATTGATGAGAAGAAATTTGATTTATCTGGCATTGCTGAAGCCTCGTGGAAGGATCTGTATGACTAGAATGTTAAAATCTCTATCTGTAACCTGTTTAGGAAACAGAGAGCGAGAAAATTAAATTGTATATTAAAGATACCATTGATAACTCAGAACTACAACATCTTGAATGCATATGAGTCAATGTACTATTTCAAATGCTCGGGAGGAAGTACGGGTGGGCTCTGTAATAGATCAGCATGAGAGGACTGGGTGAATGCTTGTCTGTGCCCTTTGCTAATGTATGGAAGGGAAAACTGCACCCCAAAGGACCCCCATCTGGAAGGTGTAGATAGATGGTGATAGGCACTGCTGCAGAATATCATTAGAGTTCTAAAAATTGATAAAAAGAAAATGTTTTTGGTAAAAAGATGTCTACCCTCTCGTATTTTGCTTTGCTTCAGGCTTCATTAGAGCAGACAAAAGAGAGACACTAAAAGTTACAACCGATAAAAATTCACAACGCAACTCGAGACAACACAAGCTCCCTTATACATGGCAGGTTAAGACAACTAGTACAAGCTGTGATTTTAAAACAAAACAAATGGCAGCAGTGGTGTTGTTCTCTGAGTAGGTTGAGATGGAGGATTAAAGGTTGGGAATGATGCTAGTTCACTCCTAGGATTTTCTAAATCATCAATTTCTGCATACTTTAATAACATCAATGACCAAATAATTTTCCATGAATTCCTGATGACAAACAGTACTGCGGTGATGGCCAGGAATCTCATCCTTATGTTCTGCAGGACCCTTGGTAATGAATCAAAGCCTGGTTTTCTTGGGCACTATATAAACATGTAACAAGTTACATGAGAGGGTAACACAGCCCGGATAGGTATAGCAGAGCATTGCAGCAATGCATGTACCTGTATGACAGGATTGAAGCTATATGTGATTATAACTCCTCAAAGTATGTCTCTGGGTCACCATTCATCGAGAACTGTTTATACAGATTTGAGAGAATATTCCGAAGGAATTTCCAACTCATTTCTTTGATGATGCTTATTTAGCATAATCATAGAGTGTATCACCCTTTGTTATCTTTTTTTTTTTTTTGTCCCAGCTGGTTCTCATTTTTAAAGAGAGTTAGTGCTAAAATTATACCTCAAAAATGTGACAAACTAATTTAATATAAATAATCTGACAAGCCAGGTAACAGCAGCTCACGTTATACTCAAATTGCTATGAACTCAAACCTTTTAAAGATACCACGTTACAAACGTTAAATATTTCTTTCTGAAGCCATAGTTTTTTCCCTTATATTTCTCATTCATATAAAGATGCTTCAAGTTAGACATACCCACCAGACAGGTCAACCTGCATAGAAGCCAATATTTTTGCCTTCTCAGAAGACAAACGAACGGCAGTATAGACAGAACTGAGAAACACACTATATGACGAGGTATCTGTTGTCTGTTGGTTTCTAGGAGAATAGTCCAGAAAGTGCATCAGAAATTGAGGGAAACTGAGCCCAGCACCCATCAGAGAGACTTGTATTTTTGGGTCTCTACTAGCCGCTGTGAAGTGATTGAGCTTGGCATTCATTATGAAGGAGCAGTCTGCTCAGACCCTGGCTGCCTTACTCAGAGAAGACCAAAGCCTTCGTGAGATGGGTGGTGGAGCACCCACTCTTTCAGCAGTGCCCAGTTTCAGTGGACTTCTCCCCTAGCCGTGCTTACAGTTGTGCGTTGGACACTTAAGGAGGTATTTTGCAGAGGCCAGCAAAATGTTTTCTTCTTCTTCCTATGCTTTTATTGCTCAGTGCCCCACTCAGCAAGAGTAACTCAAGTTTATGAGACGTAAAAAGACAATTTTATTAGCTTCTCTAATGTAGAGACTTCAGCATTTTGGTAAGGCATGTGAGCCTTGTTCTGTGTCATGAACAAATATCCCCAAAGGTACAAGATGTATTGTCCTGAGAATTAAACCAAAGCAGATTTCATTAAAGTGAAAAAGGCGCTTCCTTTTTTTTTCCTTCCCCTCCCAAAGATGGTTATCACAAGATATCTAAAAACTCTGTCATGGGACAGACCCTGTATTATTAGATGTAATTGCAGATGAACACCTCCTACACCGTACAGAGCGATACAGCTAAAACCGGGATCTAGTCCAATATTCTGTAGCTAACGTGTAAAGAATAAAATAAATGAACATGAAACTCCCTTGACACTCTGTCTGGTGGGTTCACCAGGCAGCTTGTTTTAGTGCTCAAAAGGACAGTTTTGAACGTGGTTTTTGTTCTGCTTCTTTTTTTCCCTTTCTTTTATTCCTCTCCTCTTGCTATTATCACCTTGTTAAAATACTGCCAGGCTAAAAGAGAAAGCTCAGGAGGTATGTTAGCAGAGGGGAAGGGGTTAATAACTTGACAGATGTTTTAAAGGCAGAATCCTTTTATTTCCAGCAGAACACAACACTCCAATTTAAACAATTCTGTCTGTCTTCCTTTTTACTCTGCTATCATGGCCAGCCTTTACAGGGGATACATTTTAATGCTTATAGCAAGAGAAGCTCGGTGAAATAATGAACCTGTAAATCTCCTGGCTCCCATTGGAGGTCAGTAGCAACCCAGGGTGTTTAACCTTTTCCAGGATCAGGCCCTGTATGAATCACATCAATTTCTCCATAACAATGTTAATTCCTTCTCTCAGACCTGAACAAATGACTTTCTGCTTTTCAGTCACAGAACAATCAAAGTGACGGGAACAGACTGATGTCAGCAGTAGGACTGGTTGGGTTTTTGTGTATTGTCACCCCGCACCTTTGGGCTAAGTAAATTAAAGAACCCATAATTCTGCAGGCAACCTCTTTGCTTTCTGCAAATGCTGACAAAGCTACACAGCGTCACTGCTGCTGACACTTTGGTCCCAAACTTGAAAAAACCCCAGGGTCAAAGGGCCGCTCTATCAAAACTGTTGTATATCTGGTGGAGGTGGTTAAAGTGTTTCCACCTGAATACTTTTTCATCAGAAAATGGTGACTGGGTGGGATCCAAGTGCTCCACAGCCTGGTTCTGGTGATGCTCACATATTCCTGGAGAACCTAACAATGCTGCCAGGCTCCCTGATGACTTGTCTCTCAGCTCTGAGTCCCCTGAGAGACACATGGACCGTTTAAAAGCCAGGGAGTCTGTCACCCCAGGATGCTGAGAGCAAAGCAGGATTTGAGAAATTCCCTGTTACTTCTTGCAAAATATGACTCCTTGAATATGTAAAATGCTGTCACATGCTAGAATGGTTATGCGTCCGTAGTCCTTTAAGTGGACAAAATGATGGTATCTTCTGGAGTCAGTCAGTTTGTGTTCAGTTCAAAGCTGAGCTTTATAGAAAGAAGTGAGAACATATTGCTCTTTCTTTTAGAAATCCATCACTTTTTTTCTTTTTTGGGTATACTTTTCTCATAGTACGTTTAATGCTAGAGGGACTGGACGTGAAAGCACCAGTCCTAGCTTCAGAGGAGCTTCACCCATTTAAAAGAACCTGATTCCAATCCTCATGGAAGCAGATGAAAGAGAAGAGAGAAGAACAGTGTTGGGAAAGATGGTAAGAGTATCCTGAAAGAACAAGAGAAATATAGAGGCAAAGCAAATATGGTGAGGGTAATCACGTCATGTATCTGCCTTCACTTTGCCCATGCTTCATTTTGGGATGGAGGGGTTACTCTATAAAAAAGAACCTACACCAGAAAGAATAATTCCTGAGGCAAGTTGATGCCTGTTACACTTTGAAGCATGTGAAGATTATGAAGGTCTGTTGCATCAAATCCAGACAGACCCTGAATATCTGCAATTCCTTTTTCTCATCACGTGTTTGGTCTTTCTCACAATATTGGAATGTATTTAAAATGTATGTAATCCTGAAAATACTGAAATTCTTCAGACACTGCTCACTGGTTTTCTAGGGTATGAAACCACTGTTGGAATCCAGCTCCTCCCTTTGGTGGTGTTCTCATCGTAGAAGGAGGGAAGTCTTGCCATCTTTTGAATTTTTCTGTTGTGAAACTGCTAGCAAGAGCTTTTTAAAATAATATTTTTAATACGGGTAATTTTGAATTACTGTATGTGTTTTACTTCAGCAGGTACAAATATAGCAAGATGAATAATCTACCGAACAGAAAGGACTGTGAGAGGCAGCACTTGTGCATAGTAAGAGATCTCTTGTATGTAAGAATTCAAAATCTAGGGAGACATGATGGCAGGTGAATGGAAATATCCCTGTGCTCTTGTGCCCAGTCACACAGCCCATTCGTGACAGAGGAATGACATTAATCCAAACTGGGGATGAAAACCGTTCCTCAACTACAGGACTAATCTTTATTTCCTTTATGTACTTGCTATCTCAGTGTAACACATTGCACATATTACCACAATGACTTTCTCAGAATTAATCTGAACATGAAAAAGGTTTCATTGTCCTGACTGATTATCCGAAGTTATACCTTTTATGTCACATCCCGTGTTCTTGGAAACATTATGTCCAATTGCAGATCTGAACCACTCTGTGTTTACAACTGAGTCTTGTACTTCACACATTTTGGCAAATATTACTGATTTATTGAAGCCAGTAAAGAAATATAGAAGTTATTAACAGTGGCCCTCATCAGTAACCTGTCTGCACACACAGCATGCAGAGGAGATGTTACAGAAATGGCATCTTTAAGATAGTGCTCAATCTGCTAGCACAGGAGTTTAACTGATGTGGAGGACGTGAGCGGTGATTTCATTTGCAGTTATTTCACTTCCATGATTGTAGTGCAGCCAATCCAAGAACTAATGGAGATAAATCTTTTTTTATTAAAGTTAGTGGAATAAAATAAAATTATATTTATGAATAAGATAAAAGTGATCAAAATAAATCTCATGCTTATTAAATTTAATAAATAAGACTCTAAGTGAAAAGTTCTTTATGTCCAGCTTGATTTGTTTCCTGTATTTTCTTGTGCTGTTTTTGCAGAGCAGATCGTGTGGACTGAGAAGCTTTAAGAGATAAAGCACATTGCTCTTTAATGGTGGGAAAGGCCCACCCACAAAGGTGGGTCAATGAGGCTGTCAATGCACACAGCACTTTGCTGAGCAACTTGAGTGATCCTTATTATCATATGCAGAAAAGCATACATGTTTTTATCAGTATTTATTTGACTGTTCCAGAGGAGTCAGATAAGCCCTTTCCAAACCTTTTTCCTGGAGATGTCTGCCAAAATGCCACGTGATCACCAACATGTGCAAAATTGAAATGGATGAAGTCTGAGCAAACATTGAGAGAGAACATCCTTTTCCTTCAGTCCTTCTTTGGCTCTTCTCTGGGGAAAACTCCTGAAGCAAGAGGCAATTTTTGCTTGGACAAACTGCCCTAAAACCAAGTGGAGAAAATTTAATTGTGCTTAAATTGTAGCTGTGACAAGTCTGTTTCAGACTCACACTGTTTGTCATGTTCTTCCCTCTTGCCTCTGAGCCACATTTGGTATTTGGGGTGCAGACCAATAGCGTATCCAGCCACTTCTGGGTAAATGCAATGTTAATTTTTTTTCCAAGACAAATTGGCAATTTAAAGGCCTCTTTGAAAGCAGAAACAGTGTTAGGAGAGCTTTGCGTGTTTCCACCTGGGTGTTTTTCAAGATGGATACTGGGCAGCCTGTGTCAGTAATAACAATTTATTTCTTATTCTGTTGCTCAGGCTGCAATTAGAGTCTGTGCCTAGTGCTTTCCAGGGCAGAGACAAGAATAAAAGCTGTGATGCCCAGACCTTCTAAATCAGAGATCTCAGATACTTTCTCAAACAGGAGTGTGTCAGTCCTGTGACAGGAGGAGGCTGCAGCTGGGACTGACTCCTTTGAATGGGGAGATGTGATAAGAAGATTGCTCTACAGTAGGTTGCAAATCAGACCAGCCAAGAGCAACTGGCACATGGGATCCTAGATTAGGACAGAGACCGTGATGCCGTACTGCAAATGAGTGAGGTCTGGAACTAGCTTCAGGGATGTCACAGGACTTAAACCAATTGCAAGAGTCTAAATCACAGCACTGAGGCTCAACAGACCTGAGATCTGTAAAGACTGGAGTGTAGACATCCCCTTGGGCATGGGTATGAGCTGGTAGTGAACAGCAGGACACCACAAGGTTTCAGGGACTTGCTCACCCACATCTTTTGTGAACTGTCACTTCTATTTTTATATAAAGAAAGATAGGTACAGATGGAAAAGAGTAGAGAAATGGGATGTAAGGGTCAAAGGCCAGGTGGAGAAATAACAGGGCTAGCTTGCTCTGCAGATGTCTTGGCTAGTGGTTTTCACTTCAAAACAGAAATACTAATTTTTTTTTTTTTTAATTGGTGCAGAACAGAGGGAAGAGCAGGAGGTAGAAGGGAAGAGAGGTGTAGATGGCTTTGTTAGATCTGTTTGTTGGAAATGAGGAAATGGGATAAAGAAGAAATGCAGTTGAATCCAATTTAATGTTAACAAGACAGAAAAAGGGGCCTTCAAAGAGCTATTCTGCTCACTGGCTTGGGAGTTGAGGAGCACTGCTGTAACTGATGCTCTGAAAGCTATTTCCAGAGAAAACAGAGGAGGAAAGCCATACACGGTCTGTACATCCTTTGGCGTTACGGCTGTTTGGGATAGAGCACGGCTTTGCAAGTTTGGTCATCTGCAGGCTCTGTGGCCTACATGCACTAAAGAATGGAACTCATAGGAGCTAGCAAACCGAGCAGGATGCTGCCCAGCCTGCCCCGTACAAAGCGCTGCAGAGAGGAGCACAGAAGTAATGAGATGTCTCTGTGCTAAATGGAAACGTCTGCTTCACCTGGAACCTGGAGTTTCCCAGAAATTGAATAAGGTCAGTAGCATTGTACTCACCAGAGCTCAGTGCTGATAGCATTAATGTAGGATGCAGAAGATAGATTCAAGGACTTCCTTTCTGTGAATTACAGCCTTAGTCTCCTGTCAGCCATCAGTGAAAAATGCTGCAGTCCCTGATGAATGCGTAGCAGGTAATTCTCAGTCAAGTTGTTGAATTGTCATCAAATATTACACAAACTGTTCAGTCATTCAGTGTTCACTGAGCTGTAGGAAGAGCAGGCTTGACCTTGTAAATGAGCAAGGGTACGTCTGTGTGGTAAGAGAGGGCTTGGCTTCCTGTTGTTCTCACGAAACTCTTTCACAGAAGACAAACTAGCTCCAGCACAAACCAGACAAGAGTTGGTTTACAAATGGCTTTGGGTGCCAATCTCGTGTATCAGCAAGCGGTGCGCACTGCGCTAGCGGAGGTTTCTGCTAGCCGGAGCGCCGTGCTGTCTGCCACCCAAGTACATAGGTGTGCTCTGATTGTGCCTACAAAAGCATGCCTACCAGTTTGGGAACAACGTAAAGGCAGAAAAAGGGTGGTCTCTGACACCTGAACTCCTGGTAAACAGCCGTTTAATATATGATTTTGTACTTACTATGGCTAACTTTAACCTTGTTCCTATTACTTTAATCTTCAAGATTAGTTATACTTCTTGTAATATAATCCTTCTGGACCCTGTGTTGAGTTTACATCCATCACTGAATATTCAGGAAACATCAGCTCAGTATCTTGTGGCAGTGTCTGGAAACGTTAGAGACTCAGTGCCTCCATCTACTCTTAAGGTTCATCGAAAGGACCCCCATTTTAACCAGTGTGCTCTGCTTGTGATGGCTCTCATTATCTCCTGATTAGGCCTTGATCTGCTTTACAGCCTTTGCCCTAATCCCTCCTCTCCAAGTTTTCCTGATGATTTTCTGGACCTAAATTAAATGAATAACTGGCTTCATTTCAGGTTACTGCATTTCCCCAATCCAGGAGATCATTGGTGTTATCGAAGCAAGAAGCTAAAGTTACACTGGTTTCCTGGCAGCCCTATGAATTGCTTTTCCATGATGGATGAGGTGAGATGGTGACATAAAGATTATTCAGAGAACATGTCTTAATCCGTTTACAGGTCAATGTTCTCCATATTAATGCCATTAAGTATATACTGTCTCTTAGCTTTATTGACCTCAGACTTAATATTACACATTTGCTTTCATTAAATGGTGTTTTCCATTTCTGGGCCAAATGACATGGGAGATCAAATATGCCCGCAATATGCCTTAATAGTAAGTGCACCTTCAAATGATAATTGCTGAATTGCATACATATGCTTTAGATAGATGTATGAAAATAGTTAAACATTTTCCAAATAAGACAAGTGCTCAAGACGACCTCAAAAACCACAGTTAATAAGAAAAGGCTCCCACACCTTTCCAGCTCAGTTAGTTAGTCACTGTTGTTCTACAAGTCCTTTGTTTAATGGTATTTTAACCCTCAGGCAGTTTTATCATTATTATCATTAAAGCTGAGCCTTTATTCTCTTCAATGAAAATTGAGCTCATGGCAAAATTTATGCTTTGATGTTTAGTTATCCTAAAACCATGATCCAAAGTGGCATTTGCTATGTAAGTTGGAATATTTTTTCTGGGTTAGAAATACAAAAATGATGGAGAAGTCTTTCTTTTGTCCAGCAGAAAATGGAATTCAGGATTCAGTGCAAGATCTAAATCCTGCCCACAGTTCCTCTCCAGGGAACAGCAGCTAAGCCAGAAGTATTCTGGTGTTAATATTGAAGGAAATAGATGGTTTCTCACTGTCTCTTGTTCAAGCTGTTTTATTTAGTAAATACTAATGACTATTCCCTAGAGTACTTGGATGTTTTATCCCTTGTTAAGTGGCTGATCTTCCAGACCACCACCATTCTTTTGATCTATGCATACACTTGAAATGAATCTTATACAAAAGTATCAGTGAAATAAAATAGTTCTGGTTGCTTTTCCTCAAAAACAGCAAAACGTGGTTATGAATGAAGTTTTTAATTTTTTAAAAGTTTTTTTTAGTTCATTTTACCCCAGTAGAGTGAAGGCAAAACCTACTGATTACTAAGGAACAAATCCAAGCCCTTTTGCTGCCTCCATGAATTTGAGGAGGCTTTCAGAAAAGGGACCCACTCCCTTGGTGAGTTCCCCAGTTCTGTTGGGGCTTCTCATGGCCACATCTAAAGGCCAGGTGGAAGTGGCACTTGGAAAAACAGAGTGAAAATTAGAGCAGATCCACTGTTTTACCCATGCTATGTCTTCCTCAGAGAAATGGAGAACATAAGGCCATGCTGAAGTAAAGGTACTGCCAGTTGAACATCAATGTTTCTGAGTCATGTCTGAGTCCTTGGAGTTAATCAGCAGGTTGGCACCGAGTAGTTAGAATGTTTGTTTTCCATCAATAGATGATTGTCTTGCAACATCCTAGACTTTGCTTTTGTTAACCAAGGGCAAAACCGTAACTGTTCCACAGGATCATTAGAGGTTTGCGCTTTTATCAAGTGTAAGTTTGTAGTGTAAAATAGATGTCAGAAAAGAAGAGAAATAGTTTTAGAAGCACAATGCTCCTCACTTTAAAAGCCAAGTATCACCTCAACAAAATAGGTTAGAAAACAAGGAAAAGTATTAATGAAGCTGGTCATAATTTCAGAAGAATAAATCACCGTTCATCATGAATAAGAGTGGGACAGTCTGGCAGAAAATGAGTCTTTCTAATTCTGTGATACTTTAGAGACTATTTTTTGGGACCTATAAATAAGAAAATACATAGACTGCAAGAAGCCTTTTACTAGCTGAGTTTTTACATATATAAGTTTAAGCCTAAAATCTGTAACGAGTTTCACTAATGGCACATTGTTTTACAGGTAGAGACACTGATGTTTTCAAAAGGTAAGCAGGTGGTTGCCCACTTCTATTCTTGGCCAGGTAGTGGAAAAGCGTCTTTGGTCACCCTTACTTGCCCTCTCTCTAAAGCAATAGGCAGGTTTTTTTAAATGTTTCGCACTAAAGTTGCTCTTTGAATGCCAGGCAGCCCAGTGAATCCATGCCGCCAGGCAAGAGCCAATAAAAGAGTTCAAGACAAACATTTTATCCCCTCTCTTTTGGGGTTCTTTTTCCTCCCTTTCCCATATGCAGACTGGGTTGGGGGTTGCTGTCCCTCTCATGAACCTCTTCGCTCCACCTTTCCCTGCTTCTGAGGTCTCAGAGAAGGGAATAAATGGGAAGAGGGATGTAACAGCGGTCTAAAGGGAGAGGAGGGAGGGGGCAGCCACAGCCAGACCTGATGTGAGCATACATGGACAAGACTAACCTGCCAAGGTTAGAGTAGGGTGAGTAGCTAGTTGGCAGACATGCACGTAAAATTGTGACACTCCTCTTCCTTGTACGTGATCTGCATACTCCCTCCCACATTTTTAGGTCTCTTCAGTGCTGGGGGAGGATGTTCAGAGAGCAAAGTCCACCCGTATCTCCAGACATGGCTCATATGGTGCAGTTCTAATATCCATTTTCTTCAGCTCTAAAGCTGATTCACAGACTTCTCTCCTCTCTCCTCCCCTCCTGTCTGCTGGGATATTTTTTGTACTCTGCTTATTCTCCTCTTCAGTACTGAATTATTTTTATCAATACAGCTGTAAACTAGGTCAGGGAGATGAGCCAAGATAAAAAAGATAAAGTTCTTTGTGGTCTGATCAAGAAATGGAGAAGCCTTGTTCCCTTCACACTGGGTAAGGTCTGTGAAAATCTAGACCAAAGGCTGTTACTTTTGTTTTAATATTTATTAAAATTTTCTTCCCCTTTCCCTGTAACCATTTCATGAGACTGCTTAATCCTTCCAAGAGTGATTAAAGTCACTAACAACTAGTCCTCAGTTAACCAAACACCTCTTTTTTTGTTGTTTTCTTTTTTTTAAATTATTTTTAACCTTGGCCTGGCATTGCATCAAGTGACTGACAGGTAACACGTAAATGATATAGATGGTTCTAAAGGAGAACGAGTGATCACGCTCAACATCTTAAAGAGGTAAATGGTAAGGGGAGATGGAGATCATTAGTTTATTGGGTTTTAATTTAATAGGGAAGTAGTTTGCTCCTACCCATCCTGCCATTTCATAAAGCAAGGTTACCAGGCAAGCCTGTAAATAAATATGTCAAAACCCACAAAGTAACTTTTTTTGAACATCACGAATTTTTGGTCCAAGGAGCATAAGCTTCTCTCAGTACTAAGAGCAGCAAACCTCGGTACATATGCCAGAGCCTTTTGAAATAATTAGCTGAAGTTGGATGTTGCTGCTCAAAGTTGTGATGATAGCAGCCTAGGCAAACAAATATTTTTGTTTTAGTTACAGGTCATTGTGTTTCCATGATTCCTGCTGGTTATATTCAGATGGGCATTTGTAATGTGTTTGCACATTCTACAGTCTCCAGAATGAACATTTTATTTCATTATTCAGCTTTGGAATATATACACCCTGGTTTCGTACATTTCAGTGGCATGCTTTGAGTAAATAAATACGTCTAGCATTACTATGCTAATAAGTTATAAATCAAAAGACCTCACAGTTTACAAAGGGAAATCCTGCTCAAAAAACTTGATGGTATGCTACCTTCCAATGAAGATACAACTTGGCAGTTCCCGTCCTATGATTTACTATGTGCATCTATTTAACCTGATGAACACAAATTATTCCATTGGGACTACTCTTCTGCTTGAAAATATTTGCAGTGCAAGTACTTGGATTGAGGTTAATATATAATGTAAAAGGAAAATTAAAATCTTTCCACTAAGCCACTGAACTAAGAGACAGATTTTCCTCCTGCTTTTCGATGAGGGTACAGAGCTAATTTATGTCTGTGATATTTTTGGAGCATTCAGCAAAGCTACGCCACTGCAGCAGTAGTTGTCATCTGTGCAGGGCACCTGCTAAATAAGATTATTCTGCTGAGGTAGGGCTTTGCACTCTATATACTTCGCATCTGGTGAAGATAATGACCCAAAGAGCAGCACAGTCATAGCTTCTCAGTAACGCTGACCTTGTCAGGGCGTGGTGAAGCATATGAAGTTGATATTGTTGAAGTCCTCCACAGGTCTTGGAAGAAAATCACAGTGCTCTGAATGATGACCACACTGATTATGTCTCTTAGAGCCTTGGCTGATTGTCTGCTTAGCACCTTGGCTGTAGTTTAAGCCTGGTGTGAAAATACTCTCTGATGTAAGTGCAATCTAAATAAAAGCCCATTTCATTATTCAACAGAATATATTCAATTGAGTGTAATTATGCATTTCATCCTTACTGTTACCTCTCTGACTCAATTCTGTTCTCCTGGAGGTTTGCTGCGGTTTGAAGAGATGGGCAGTTAGCTGGGTGTAATCCTCAGCGGTGTCAAATCTTTTCTATTCTAATGAAACTGCAGTCAAGCTATCCAGCATAGCCTGAAAGATCATTTGAACACTGTGTTCTTCATTAGCTGTGATGGGGTATTTTGACCTCTGGACGGCTTAAAGGGCCACTGAACACGTCTGGGCAGGTTGCTGGTGTGCAGAAACCTGCATGGAGACGGAGCCTGGGGCAGCTGTTAAAGAAAGCTGTATTTCTCCGCACTCCTGAAGCTGCTCTATGAGACACGTGCGGGCTTGAAGCCCAGAATGGACTACAGGAACATACAGTCTGAACTGATATAATATATAGTCAGTAATTCATTCCACTGCAAACCACTTTCTCGAGCCCTCTTACTATTTCTCCCTGCTTCTCTACCACTTTATGTCTCTCCTTTATTATGCTCACCTGACTAATTCTACACAATTCTTCTTTCCTGTCTTTCTGTCTTTCCTTCCTAGTCAAATAGAATTCATCTTATCTAACTATGGACATCTGCAATGAAGGCATGGAATTCTGGGCTAATCCTCTCGACCTCTTTTACAGTCACTGGAAGGAAATAGAGGGCTGTTTAGCTGCTGCAGCTCCCTTTTAGCATCACATTTAGTCTGAATCTGAGTCACAGGGATTTGCATCCCTTCTGGTCTTGCACAAAATTGGAAATGTTCCACCGTTCCCTGGTCAGAGTGTGAGGAAAACCACATTAGTTGAAGTCTGGAAAATGTGCAATAAAATACTGAGATGTTTTGCTGTATAAATAGCACACTGTTCACAAAATGATTGCAGAGTAGATTGCATGGCTGCCATACATTTAAGAGAATAATTGAGGCTGAAGATTGTCAAATTTTTCTTGGTTTGAATGAGTGCAGTCCGTCTCCAATTGCTGGCACTGCATACCTAATTGATTCATCATAAACTTCAAGTAAAAGCCACATAATTCTGTAAAACCTGTACTGGACTCTCCTTTGTACTCTGAGAGCTCATTATGGTTTTAAAAAAAGTCCCATGATTAAAAAACTTTAGGAAAGTCTCATCTTTTTCCCTCCAAAATGCTTATCAGTTATATGGAAAATGATCTCGGGTACTTGCAGAACAAAAGACAAATGGGAGGAACACCCTGGAATTAAAGAAAGTAATTCTCAGGCAAGCTGCAGTTACAAGAAATGGTGCAATTTCAAACGTGTGTTCAAAGCCCAGATCTGTGAACAGAAAGCAGCCAGGTCACAACAAGGATAAAAGAATGGTTCTCATAATGAACTGTCTCAGTTATTTGGATGCGTTAAATGGTCCAGAGTAATTGTGTGTATTTAGCATTGGATGCTGGAACAGCATCCCAGTGGGGTCAGCTCTGGTGTAACAGCAGAGCTTCCTGCTGTGAATGGGGTTGCTGAGGTGGAATGCAGGAGGCTGGTGCTGCTCAGTGCCAGCAGCCAGGCTAGGGAGGATGCTATCGCCAAAGGTGCTTCACAAAGCTGACGAGGCACTCAGCCTTTCAAAGCCAGTGTTAGCAGCCGGGGGATCATACTGCAAGAATGTTGAATTACTGTGCTGAGTACAACTACAATTCACCTGGATTTGTTCACCTGTAGCCAAAGGCAGGGAAAAATCAAATGTGCTGTGTGTGCGTTTTTTCACTTTAAGGCAGAAATTATGTGCACATTCTGTGTCTAGAAAACTGCACAAGATGAAAACCCGTTTAGTTAGAGGCTCCATCATGGATTTTACATTTGTAACAGTCCTTCAAAAGAGGCTTTAAACATTCCCAGCAAAAAATATATTTTAATACATAATATTTGGCATCGCTGGATGTTCCGTGCTTATTTTAGTAAGGCCTGTGAATAAGATAGAAATACAAATAACTTGCTGTGTCCTACTTCCTAGATTCTGTGTGGATAATGCTCGGTCTGTAAGACTCTCTTACACCTGAAATTAAGGGGTTTTTTAAAATGTATTAAAAACCATGATTAAGTAATGAGTCTGCAGTACAGAAACACTTATCAGTGTTCAGTTGTTCTGTCATATTACGATTAAACAACCCACAGAGAGATGTAATATGTGCCATTTGATTATTTTTCAGTTTAGTGGAGTCTAAGTATGGCCATAACAAAAACCAGATCTTACTGGTTTCTCTTAATTTTGTGTAGCTGTGAGGAAGGTTGCGCATTTAATTAAAAGAACATGGTAAATTTTCAACTGCAATTCTGGTTGTAATGTTATACTGGTTGTTTTCTTTTACACCATGCACTAATAACCACTTTGTGACTAACTTGCAGTAAGATTTGGAGCAGGATATACAGAACCAGGGCAATAAGGAAATGAAAATTATGTAAGCTGCAGGATCAGAATTTCTGCTGTCTGCAGTTCCATGGTTCTGTCCCTTTGATATAAGAGCTTCTAGCTATGTTGAATATTTATGCACTAAAGTCTTTTGTAGCAAAACTCTCAGAGGTGATGTGAGGTCATTTTACAGTATTGTTCTCAAGATCGACACTTGGAGCAGTGTACAGGACTGCACCAGTTGTCAGTGTGGTAATATGCTGGAAGCAATCAAATTCTTCTGAAGGCAGAGGCACTGTCAGTGCTAATTAGCAGAGGTGTGAAATAATGATGTCTTTTTAATCAAGAGGTCTCACTAGGAGCCAAGCTTATGCACATATTTTATAGTCTTTACATTGTGTTTAATTGGGACACCTCTGAGGCTACTCACTGGATAACTGGGACAGCTGGAATTGGATCTGGTGGCTGATTAACTCTCAGTTAGTGGTAATTATGAGAGGAAGGCCCAAGTGTTCGAGTAAGTACTGCACCACACTGTGCTGCGATATGCTTCGCTGTACAGCTCTCACTGTGCTCTCAAAACACACTGCATGTCCCTCGGTCAAGGACGCTGGGCTGGAGGCTGGGGTAGTTTCACTGCTCTGGCTGCAGTCATGATAACTTTTAAGTGGAGTTGTAAAGGGTGAGTCTTTGTCCTCTACACATATCACTTCAGAAAAGTATTTCCTGTGTGTAAAGTCATTATTTTTGCCCTGAAAGTCCTAATCGGCACTGTTGTAAATATTGATTGTGGTCTTCTGGCTGTCTCCAGGAAGCTTTGCTGATCTGGGGAAGCCAGGACTGGAACAGCTGAGCTGGCAACTTGCAGTGGGAGAGGGCAGCAGATAGGAGTAGCTAACAGAAAAGTGCAGGTGTGTGAAATTAGAAATCCATCAACTATGCAAGGACAAAGCAGCAGGTGGAGAAAGGGAAGCTCTAAGAGAGCAGTCAGTGGACAGGATTCAGATTAAGTTAGAAAGTGAGCTGGGATATAAAAATGGACCCAGGGATTGTGACTGGTGGAGAATATCAGAACTGGTGAAGTGATCTAGGGCAGAGTTTCTGAAAGAGTGGGGCTATTCTATTAGATTTGAGAGGTGAAGTGTTCTTGGAAAGTCTGAGGAACGCTGAGCTGGGAGGCACTCGGGATATCTTTGGCTCTGGAATAGCCTGGCAAGAAGGTAAAAGAGAGAAAGTAGTGGGAAAAGAAAATCTCAAACAGCTGGAGTTAAGAGTCGTGCAGGTATCTGCGGAATCACTGTGGCCATCCACCCAGCAATGCACCTGTGAGAGAAATCCCTCTCATCACACAAAGCTGAAACACTCTGTGTCCTGATATAACTGTGCCATGCTACCAACAAAACACTCCCTTAAAACAGTGGCTTTATCTAGAAACTACTTAAAATAATTGGGAGAACCACAGTTTGGGCAACCAAACAATGCAGGGAAAACAATAAGGAATGTGAGTGACAGAAGGTCCCCTAACTACTTCAATGGCAAAAGTACTCATGCACAGCTCAGTGGCACGTCTAGTAGGAACGTAAAAGGGTAGACAAAGTATGAGTGCCAAAAGAGCAGGAGGCAAGATGAATCTTAGTGATCAGCAGAAGGGGGAATTGTTCAATGCATTTAATGCAAAATAGAAAGTCCTCTTGGAACCTGACCTGAGGAAGTCCTGCTACACCACTGTGCTGCCATCTTCATGAAAAGCAACGAGAATGGTAACACTCTACCAGCAAGCAGTGATGAGAAGCAGATTGCCTGTGGGGTAAGCCTTTTAGTTTTGTTATGTACAGAGTTAATAGGAGGAACATCAATGAATTTTCTTTGGAGGTGCTTGCTTATAGCTGATCTATATTTTTAATTTATGTACTTGTACATTTGCACATATAGTATGTCTCCATTTCTCAAAGCTTTGTTTTATGGAAATGTCAGTCCTCTATCACTAAAACTTTTTTGTTGTTGTTTACTTTGTTAGCTTTTCAAGGTTTCTGTGAGTTTTATACCTTTTGATACTCATTAGATGTTAAGATCCTAAAGAACTGTGTACTCCCTGACTCTGGAGAGCAGTGATGCTGTCAGTTATTTTAAATTCTCTTGTAAGTCAGAATTTCCTATGCCATGCACCTGGCCAAGATCCCTACACTTTCTTAAATTTTGAAGTATTTGACGTTGGAATCAAACTCAATTCCTTGAGGCTTCACCTGTTTCTGTAGATCTCTTTGTTCTTAGCAGTGTAGAGTGTTGCACAGGGAGTATTTCTACAAACACAGTTTCTATAGGATGTGCTGTCAGCCAACCTCCGGTCATCTCATAGAGAGTGATGCTAACTGCTGCGTTGCTGGTCTGACAGAGAGGACAGGCTGAAACACAAGCCCTCACTCTGGTATCATAGATTTGGACTAAGTATAAAACCAGTACTAATGAGCAGGAGTGCAAGAACAGGTTAAACATATTGTGCAGGTTGCTTTTCTTTTCTCTAAAGGCTTCTCTGTTGAAAAGCTATTCTACCTGTCCCCCAATCTGTTGTTTAATGTCATTCCATGTGGTTTTATGTTCTGTAGTCTGTTTAATAGACAAGTGAGCCACAGATGATGCAGAAAACCAAGGCAGCAAATACATGACCTCTAAGTCTGAGGTTTTATCAAGGTGTCCCAGACATCATTGGTAGCCCTAAATGAGAAGGAAAATGGAGCAGTGAGGTTGGGAAACGAAAGGGGAACCAAACCTTGGTTTATTTCTTTTATCTATTGTTCAGCCAGAACTGTTTGTAGTTAAAACAGAACAACAGAAAACTTAACCAGAACTGGCTAAATAAACCCAACACAGCAGGCAATCTGTCTCAGGTTGATTTTCAGAGGACAAGATGAGTCTCCTCATGATGTTCACATCTCCATTGTTCTGTAAATGCTTCTGCAAAAGGCAGAACCAACATGCTCAAGCTGAGCATCAAGGCAGGAGACCAGATAGCAGTACTATCCCCTCTCCTCACAGCCAGGCAGACGTACCTTGGCCATGAGCTCTGTTTTTAAACAGGTCCCACTTCAGCCCATTGTTGGTCTGCAAACAAGTGCTTGTTGAGGTAAAAATAATACAGGTACTTGTTGTTGTGTCACACGTCTCCCTTTTTCCTTTGATTCTGTTTGTGGTCAAACTGAGCACTAAACAAAAAACTGTTTTGCATCTTTTGGCAGTGTTTTAGCCTATCCCTGTAGCATGATGCATTAGAGCTGAGCCAGATTTTCATAACAATTTTGCCAACTTGGGTTCTGTGCTGATGCCACTGACTTGCCTCTGGATACCAAACAAGTACAGGCACCCTAAGCTGCACAGAGCTGTGAGGAGTAGACCCACTTTGCTTAGTGAAGACCCCTCCTTGGTGGGAAAGCCTTTCTTTAAAAGCACTTTTTAATTTTGAAAGTATAACCTATTGTGTTTATGTGTTTAATGTTTAAGCAGAATTTTAAAAGCCTTTGTCTCTGTACTGTATTTATTTAGTAATTGCTATGAGATTAGTATCTCAAACTGAAAAATCAATAACTCTTCCCCATAGACAAGTAGAGGCAATATAATGCCCAACAGTCTCTTCACACTAAAATAAAATGTCTCTGAAATGCACCTTTACCTCCAATAAAATACCTTCCAGCCTTTTTAATAATCACATTTTCTGCACTGGATCTATTGTAGCTAACATTTTAGGATCAATTTAGTAGATGAAAAAATAATAACCATCATTTTTCTATGTCAAAGCATTTTGAAAAATGTGAACAACTACACAGCAAGTGCTGTTTTATGTCTAACCAAAACCGATTTTTAAAAATATCCTTCTATTCTGTTGACATTTAAAATGGGCTAGAAATAGAATTGTGGAGAAAAAAACCCTCAACAAGACACCACTTCGGTAATGCAAGCCAGATCAAAGAGATATTGCATCGCAACCTTGTGATGAGGGCAGGTTGGCCTTGGGGTTTGCTGAGGTATATGAACTGTTTGGACAAGTTATTCTTTATTTTGAGCACCCGAACTTCTTTTACGAAAACTGGGCTGAAGTTAGTATTTCACACACACACACAAAAAACCCCAATGGTTGTTTGGATTCACGAAGCAGGCAAAACTTCCCAAAGCAAACAAAAAATTACTCCTTAGGAACAGTAAGTTACCCTTTGGTTTTCCAGA
The DNA here is from genome assembly GCA_009769605.1 of Bucorvus abyssinicus. NCBI lineage: Eukaryota > Metazoa > Chordata > Aves > Bucerotiformes > Bucorvidae > Bucorvus > Bucorvus abyssinicus. Next base: position 12,953,896 of record CM020042.1, read on the forward strand.
AGTTTGCCTGTATCAAATGGATGAATTATATGAAAATCTCCACAAAATAAAATAGTACAACGATCCCCTAGAGAGGCTCTAACGATCACTTTCACAGCTGAATGTGATCTTCCTTTCTCTTGCACCATCCTTTCCTTACCATCTTGGCTGATAGAACTAGGCTGTCTGAAAATGACTGAGCTTTCTGACGAGGCGGTCCCCAGAATTTCATTTCCACATGCACTTTCAGCTATGCCTTGTGGTATGGCAATAGGGCAGTGCTCTATGCTAGTGCTTGGATCTCAGAGTCAGTCAACCGTGCAGCCTCTGCGGCTGTGCAGAGCCCCACTGCTCAGCAGTGCTCACTTCCATCATCTGATTCTACTTGCAGATTTGGATGTGGCACAAACTTCTTGTTCACTTATTGTACTTGGAATTGTACATGTCAGTTATCTGGAGGGCCTTGTGGCTTGAATTGCCACTATCCTGAGCTATTCAGTGAGTCTAAGAGGGAGATGAGAGACATATATCTGATGTAAAAGCAACCCGCTGCCAAATGGTGCATCTCTGCTTCAACACACAGGATCAGCAGAGCTGCTCAAAGACAAAAGCAGACAGAATTTTGAGTGCTGAGCACCTTATTTTCACTGTCTTTAGTCTCAAAAATAGTATAAGGGAAAGATTCCATCACCCCATTTTCTCTTTGCAATTCCATGTATGTAATTTTCTTCTAGGTAATTTTTCTTTCCGGGAATAATTAGAAAGAAAGCTGGCTTTAGTCTGTGAAAATGCAGCATTTTTCTTTGCACTGAGAGACTCACTCAAGACCCTGAGGAGTCAGAAAACCCTTTGTCTGTGAGGTATGGGGGCAAAGGAAATAACACCAGAAGTCTGAGTGCTGCTCTTTCCTGCAAGCTCTTTCTTTGACCCCTCTTTGCAATCTCAGATCTTGACTATCACCTTCACCTCAGCCCTCCCTCTAGATCCATGCATCTCTTCTCTGCATAACAAATGCAAACAGCAAATTATTATTCCCTTACAGAATGCAAATATTCAAGATGAGAGTGAGCTCCTAGCTCAGCACCACCCCTGGACCTGATATTCTTAAAAATGGTCTGAGCTTAAATGTAAGATCCTGTGTTAGCCTCAGGTCTAGTAATTACTGATGTGATCTAAAGCTATTAAGTCCATGGTAACCTTCTAATGGGTTTCAAAGGACTTTGGGTCAGGATTTTTGTGCCTGTTAAGACCAGCGATGCATTAAGACACCCCCTGCATTTTGCTTTGGACACTGACATTTGAAAAGGTCAGTCTGAAGGAACCTTTGAACTGATGATTAACAGGAAGCAGAGCTAAAATAATAAATTATTATCTCACAATGAGCTTACTGTATGCTTTAACATATTCAAAGTAAGACATTTACATTCTCCAAGGATTGCAAATGGAGACATAAAATACCTCTCAAGACTTACGTTATGCCCCTATGAATGTTTCCAGAGTGCGATTTTCCAGAGTTGCTGAACTTTCTAAGTACAACACCTTGAAATGAATAGCTTTTAATCTCAGTGATTGTTGGAAAATAACGGTTCAATCCTTCAGCTGGTACTTTTCCCTCATGTATTTAAGCAGTCAGCAGAGCCAAGGAAATTAGAAAACAAAATAGCTCAATTAGGACACTGGGTATTCATTGCTTAGTGAGAACAGCAAGCAAAGACCGAGCAGCCCTCAACATCTGTGATTAGATTCTCTATCAGTTACAATGGACCGGTGCAGTCGGTACTCAGGCAAGTCCTCCCATTTCAAGTTTCACCACTTAGTATATTTACGTACCATTGTTAATTCCATAAACTCCAGAATACGCTGATTTTTTGTTGTGATATTGGGACATGCAGTTACTGTGTTGTGTAAAAGGATGCATAACTGGGGGGGGGAAAAGGGTTTGTCTTAGAAAGGGTGGTAATAGGCATGAGAGAAATGATGAGATTCAGCCCCTGGGAGAATAGAAAAACCTCCCTCCAGTGTTTGTACTGAATAAATGTGGCTTATAAAAAGAAGCAAATCAAAGGTGACAGACTCTGCATTTACAAATGTCACTGTTGGAAACAAACCAGATATAACAATAGTCACATTTTAGTTCATAGAATCATAGAATTTTCTGGATGGAAGACACCTTTAAGATCATCAAGCCCAACCGTTCACCCAGCACTTCCAACTCACCACTAAATTTGATGTTACTGTACAAAGGAGAATGAAATAACAAGTCTTTACATTTAGTTTGCATTCATTAGCTACTTCTTCAATTCCACCCATAACCAGAGTGATTTTGCTATTAGGAAGAACTCTTAGTCTCATCTTCAGTGTCGTTGCTGATGGATGCCTGGGAGAGAAATGCTAAGGAAGACGTGAAAGTGGACTTAAAATTTTTGGGTAGCCACTAAAACCAGGTTTAATTATCATTTAACTTTCTGTAACTTAGTTGCCAATATTGTTGTAGAAAGGGTGACCTTCTACAGCGATAAACTGGATGCACTACTACGAATAAGATCTGTCTGCTAGTAAGCATGGCCTCTGGGTCAGGCTGAAGATTGCTGCGTTGCTGTGGGAACTGATGGCTCTGGGAGGAGCGATTACCCAAGATGCGTAACAGGGTTGTAAGTAGCTGAGATGTACATTTTCCATGGAGCTGCAAGAACCAGTCCAAGGCCTGATGATGCCAAATGCTGCATCTGTGGGAGGAAATCTCCTTTGTCAGCTGAGAACAAAGCACCATGCAGCCACTCGCTCACTCCTACCCCGCTCTGTTGCGATGAGGAGGAGAAAATATATTTGTGACAAAGGATGTGACAAAGGACAGGGAGGGCTCACTCACCCATTACAGTCATGGGCAAAAACCAGACTTGACTTGGGGAAACAGCATCAATTTAATTTAAACAAAACCTGCACCAATTCTCCAATTGAATTAGAGTAGGACAGTGATCAAAACATAACCAGATCTTAAATAAATACGCTTTCCCTGCCACCTCCTTTCTTTGCTGGCCCAGCTCTGCTGCCTCCTCCCCTGCAGTGGCACAGGGGAACAGGGCATGGGCGCTGCGGTCAGTCCCAATGCGTCTCATGCTACTAAGCCACTCCCAGCTGCAGCTCACATCTAGTCTCACTTGACTAACCAGTTCAGATTGGTGTGTGCTGAGCTGGACCCGTGAAGTTAAATAGCAGAACCTTGTTTACAACATAGGTGTCTGATGTTAGAAGCAGCCAGGCAAATGCAGTTTATTTGTTCTCACTTAAAGCTAATAGAGCTGCCCAGCAAGACCTGGAAGCATAATTGGGACCATTATCTCTTGTTCTAGTGAATGCAAAAGCAATTGCCTTTAGCTTGAACTGTATCTATTCCTCCCTCTCAGAGCCAACGTTGTTACCAAAACATCTACCTGTACCGGGGCACAGCACCTAGTTAGAGAGCGTTGTGGCTACTTTAACTCAGTCATGTAGTTCTTCAGCGTTCAGAAACTGTGCGTAGGTGACTTCACCATTCTTGTTTGCGTAAATCTGTGGCATTTCTGATGGGTTTATGCTCCAGCTCTTCTGGAAACTGAATCACACAAGGCCAAGTGAGTTGTCATGACATCAGGCTATATTTGATCAGGCAAGGGGATAAGGCAGGCTTTCATCTCAAAAGACATGGCACAGAATCTAGTAGAACATCTTAATGGTTTTCATGTATTTGTTCTTTAATTCCCCTGAAGAGGAGTCTTTTCAGCCTGCAAAGGAGAGCCAATAAAAAAAGAAAAAACAAACCCAAAAGCCAATATTGTGATGATGCTGAAGTTACAATGTTCAGTGCTAGTTACAACAGTTCAGTATTTCGAGGGGTGTCACAAAACCATTGTCAGGGGCCATGGAGTTGTGCTTGCCTGTTCTGGGTGCAGCCTTCAAACACCATGGGAGTGGTGATGTATTTTCTCTAGCAGGAGAAAAATAGAAAAATTTTAACTTAATCCTTTCTGGTTTTGTGCTTCAGATAGGAATGGTAAAGTAGACAGTGTTCTGAGGTTGCAAGAAGGAGTGAGGTCATGCTGTATGTAAGAAAGTAGTGTAACAAAGGTAAATGTGAAACCTTGTGCAGGGGAAGGCAATATTTATCTATAGGGTCTGTAACTGAGGTGATTTAACAACTTGCATGCATTCAGTCTCAGACTTCTTTGACTGACAATCTCACATCACATACCCACAAGTATTGGGATGTGTGTCCAAGTGGCCTGGCCAGGAACACCTGCATAAAGGACATGAGTTACTGAGTCCTTGCTGCATCTCTGGTGTTCTTTTGACTGGCAATGGTGAAATACTGTGGGGACAGACCTTTTACACTCTTCAGGAGTTTACAGTTCTTTGCTTCAGAATCTTCCTTACTTCAGTCTATAAATTGCAAGCAAAGTCACGTCTCACTATCTGTTCTTCCTTGTCCGTTTGAAATCTGCGTCTGTTTTCCTGGTGGACTAATTAGACAAACGTATGTGATTTGCTGCAACCTGGCTGCAGTCATCCAGTTGACAAGGCATCTGTGCTGTGGTCTTATCAGTGCACAGGCCTTCAAATCTTGGCAGACAAAATACGTGCCTCAATTTTGCTTCTGGGAAAGGTTTCCTGGGAGCAGTGTCCTGGGAACGGTGTCCGTCATTATCAGTATAGACAAATTTTTTAACCCTTGTTCTGCTGTCACTTCTGGTGCTCTCTCACACACATTTACATTCATAGCTCATTTATACCATTCTTTTATTTCTGTTACAAAAACAAGCTGGTCTTATTTTTTTTTTTTTTTTGTGCAGGGTTTTCACATTTTTACATTTTCATCTCCAATTCATCACAGTGTTCATAAATGGTGAGTTTCTTCTCCTTTTCTACTTGCTTGCAAAACACATTACAAAAATATTTTTTCCCACTATTTCTCACCCAACTGCCAGTACGAGTGTTTATTCCCCTCTGCCATGACTCAGTCACGATACTGAGAAACAAGGCAAACTCCTTCAGGACTGAAAATCATGCCAAGAAAAACACTGCCTCCATCCGAACTGTCATCAGTGACTTCGAGCAAGCATTGGGGCCAGATGTCCATTTAGCACTTGAACTAGATATGTCAGAAAGTTGAAACAAATCAACTAAACTGTTTAGAAGAGATTTGCAATGTGAGTTTTTTGATAGCTGGCTTCATTCCCCTCTTCTCCCTGCCCCCAGATTAACTGATTAGATTAAAGCCGTATGAATTAAAACCACAAACAACAGAACAGGAGCAGAAAATTAAACAACAACAAAAGTACAAATATTCTCTCTGCGTGTTAATAAAGTCACTATGTCATTGCACTTTGTCTTTTTCATCCAAAGTGTCTATTCAGATAAGATAACTTATCAAATGATCTTAGGGTGAAATTCAGTATCCACTTTAGACCTGCTTGGTGATGAAGCTCCACAGTCAATATGTTAGACAAAGAGCAAAATTCAAGGACACGTTTGCAAATAGTAATACTGGAGAACTGGCCATGAAATAGTTCTCTTTGCATCAGTACTTCTAAGAACAGCCTGACTTTCCAGCTGAGTTTGTGCTGGCCTTATGCTACCCCTAGGCACCTCTACACTGAGGTTGCAAGAGAAACTCATTCTTGGCATCTTAGCATTCTCCATAGCACAGAGAAGAAAGAGCAACTGAGAACCATCTGTACAGCATCTCTTGTCCCCCTCCATGTAGGAACTACCTTAGCAGTAACACACATAATAAAGAGATGCAGGGGTGAGCAAAGGCCAGACCAGAATGCATGGTGTTCTGCTCAACTTGGAGCAACTTCAGCCATGCTGAAGCCTCCACATAGCCCATTGTCAGGGATACAGGGAGTTGTTTAACTGTTTTTGTGCCAGTGCAGGAGGGTCTACACACCAGACCTTTGCTCTAGCTGGCAAGGGTAATAACAATAGCAAAGATAAGGTTATCACAGGCTTCACTGCAGTCTTACACAAGTGGTCCTACACCCCTGAATATGTTCTTAGGCTGCACCACCTCCTCCGTTGTTTCTCTCTGTTATTAATGTTAATCTGATGTAGCTGAAGACTGAAGTCTCTTAGATGGTGGCTGGAATGCAGATCTATATGTATTCAAATGGGGGTTGAAAAAAAAAAACAACACACGAGCAGGTGAGGCCATAATTTAAGAATCGAAGAAAGTGTTAATTGTAGGTAGACTATAAAGCAACAGTGCTGTCTAATACTTTTCTTCAAGGAAAACCCTTCACTCCCTTTGCCTTTAGAAAACATGTGATAAAGCCATATCATCACTAAGAAGCTGTAGTTTCAAAAACTCAAATCCAAAGTCTCACCGATTGTATCAAATAAGATGCTTGAAATTCACAATAGCACAATATAAAAGGGAACAAAGCTGAAGTTTCATGGCAGTCCACAAGCCAGTAATATGAAATGGCATTCACATGTAAAATTCTGTAAGTCCTTGCCCCTTCTGAAATGAAATCTGAGAACAGAACCGGGGTCTCAACACCAATGCAACAGATGCACTTGAAGAGATTCGTATCAGCACAAGTGAGATCAGCTCTGGGGCAAAAACGTTGGAATACCTCTTTTTTAAACCTAAGCATTGAAATGGTATATTTTATAACCATTTACATGTGCAAAGAGACATCTGAGCTCAAAGCAGACAGATGAATGTTTAATCATTCAGCCTGCCTGCACTAATAACAGTTTCCAGATACGAAAATCTTGCATGTAGGAAATGAGATTTCATAAATTTTACTCAGAGTCATGAAGTTTGGTTTTTAAAAAGTATCTCTTTCAGATTGGCTCCTGCTTCCTTAGAAATCTTTCTGTTAGCAGAAAGAATTTCAGTCCCACAAATATGCATATATACAAAGGAAGGAGATACTGTTGAACAGAGAAACGCTTTATATTAAGCTGCCAAAAATGAATATTGAAATTCTTGCCCCAGTGAAATCAGTGGTGTTTTCCCCACTGACTTCCACCCTGATGGAACTTTGTTTTTAGATGTTCTTGTTCAAATCATAATATCTGAAGGGATGCTTAGAGAAGTACTGAGTTCTCCAGCAAGAATCTGTACCATGCCACTCTCAACTGTGTGGTTAAGAATCGCTCCATTCTTGCTGTTTTCAAATGGCTGCTTAAATTACTCGTACCTGAAGGGGACACTGATCGTTGTGGTCTACAGAGAAGTGGGATATTTTTTCCAGAGTCAACAAGTCCTGCACTGTATTTTTTAAAAGACCAGTATGTACAACAGTTCACTGTGACATGCACAGCTTTGCACAAAGCACTAGAGAAGATAAAATGTCTTTTTACTTTGTTTGTTTTTCCAGTTTCCACCTTTTAAGAATTCTTTTCATTCCTATTGTATAAGCAAAGTTATAAATTAGTAGTTAACTCTAACAGACTAATCATAATACACTACTGAATTTCAGATACCTGAAACCATTAAAAATATTCTCACAGAGCTTATTTTCTGAAGAATTGATAGTTCGATCCACACAAGAGCTTAGTAGAGATAGTACATGATCTTTCACCTGCATCGCTGCCTATGGGTAATGAGGCTCCTTGGACAATGAATCAAACTACCTGAAGAAGAGGATCAGCAAAAGCCAGCATCACAACGGGGTAACAGCTAACAGGAAATACTGAGGAGATGAATAAGCTGATGTCCTCACACCATTTTCAGTGATATGAGTTCTTTAGGCAGCAAAAAGGCACTCTTTCTGGCATTAAACACCTGTTTTAATTCAAGGTTGTTCTTCTTATTGCTGGCAAGGTGTACATTACTGTCCCTATAGATCTGCCAGGGGAACCAATGACATACTCATCTCCTTTGAGAAATCAGCCAGATTCATTTAGATTGTCTTCACTGACTGTTCATGATCATATCCCTGATGTTGCTTGTAGCAAATATGGGAGCCCTCACACAGCTGCTTCCACTGGCTGAGCTGTGAAGACAAGTTTATCCCCCTAAGAGGGAATGCCAAGGCGCTCCTACCTCCATGAGCAGAGCTATTGGCAAAGGAGCTGTTAACTGTATGGTCATTCGTCAAGTGTTCTGGTCATTCAGGAAATTATCTATTACTTCTGGCCCCATCCTGTCTCAGAATTTGTTGCATCACTCTCCCGTTTAGGTGTGGGTTTGGGTTTAGCATAGACAGACACAGCATGGCTCTCTGTACCCGCTGTGTAGAAGTGCCCTTAAACACAAGCCGCGATGGATTGCCTGAAGATAAGGAGAGTCATCAAATCAGGGATTTTGGCATTCTCTTCTGATACAGCTTCATAATTGAATTTGTCCCATAAAGGACGGTGGGACAACGTGTGGACTCCTGAGTTAACGGGGAAGTCCTTGGTGACTGCTGAGCTTTTTTTCCATGTGGCTCGAGAGCAAGAAATCGCACTTATCTCAAATTTCCCTGCATGTTTCTAAAATAGTGGATAATCTTAGGGGTATTATTTTATGGTGCATGTTGTGATGAGAGTGAATTCTTTCATAAAAAAAATCTTTATTAAGAATTTCAGGAAGAGATGTTACAGCTTGTTATTGACACACAGTGCAAGCTGATGTTAATAAAAAAACCAGAAGGGTGCTGGTGTAGGATGGAATGAAATGCTTTTTCTCTCTCAGCGTGCTATTTCAGGTCTCTTTTTTTCTTCAGAATCAGGAGAGAGATGAAAGAAACTTTTCTTCATTTTGCAAAATAGAAGAACAAAGCTGTCTTGCACCATTTCCCTTTTTCACTCCATAGATGTTAAGAGCAAATGTTATTTACAAATTTATATTGTGACAAGCCACGATTTTTTATCATGAAGGTAATTATTCTGAGACAGTCTTTCAGTCACGACTAATTTTATATTTGGCTGACTCATTTTGTCTTGCAATTAAATAAGATGTGTGTACCTTTTGATCTTTAAAGATGAATGCTGAATATTATGCCAAGAAGTAATTGAATTACTTCACATGTATTATGTTTTCGCAATTCAGACATGTTTAGCTAAACAGATTTAGTCCTGCTCTCAAATTTTTTTTTTTTTTTTTTTTTTTTTAATGATTCTGCTGTCTCCTCAATAGTGCGAGATCAGGAGGCTAAGCACTGAGATAAATACAACCTATTATGGTTCTTAGGAAAAAAAATCAACTATTGAACTGAGAAACCTGAGGCGGACCAAGTTTTGCTTTGTATCCTATCAAATACCTAGTCTCTGTGTTCAGAGAGATGGAGGGCTCCCAGCACGGTCAGCAACGTTAATCCTGGTCTCCATTTTGCGATAGTCTTATGACACTCTCCCTAGGCATCTTCCTTGGATCTGTTTGAAAAAAGGATTTGTTGTTTATATCTCTGTCTTTATCAAGTTTTCACCAAATCATTTTGGAAAGCTTTATTATGTTTTATACTTAATTACCTAGAGTATATTATTTTCTGTTGTCCTTGTTTATCCATGATTTTGTGAGATACCTTTAGGCTAATGATCTCCGTTTGCCATCTGGTTAACAATGCCAGCTAGAGTTGGACTGGTTCAGAGTCGTCCTGGGTGTAGATATGTCCCTGGTGTGGAGTTGTCCTCAGTGTGGAGTGGTCAACAGTGCAGGGTTGCCTGTGGTGTAGAGTTGTTCCAGCGCAGAGTTTTCCATGGTGTAGAGCTGTCCTCAGTGTAGAGTTGTCCCTGCATAGAGCTGTCAACAGCGTAGAGTTGTCCCCACACAGAGTTACATCAGCTTTCCGACAAATCAAAGCAAACCGGCTCCTCCCTCAAGCAAACAGGATTGGGGAAGGAAATACAGTAACACACCATTCTTGTATTAACGGCTTTTGGCAAGCAGGCGTGCAAGAATGATTTAACGATATAGAGACTTATTTTAGGATACTAGTTTCCCCACAGAAGGCACCACCATTAAGGAGAACACAAAACAGCATTAAAACACTGAGGTCAAACGCCTTCTAAAAATTGAGAGATAATCATCACCTTCATTTTAACTCTTACCAAAACCGACAGGATCTGTGGTCATCATAACTTAGCGCAGCCAGGTTGAAATTCAGTTCTTTTGTCAAGATGAAAGAGGTTGTCAAGCTACACAGCACATGAATGCCGAGCATATTCCAATAGCTATTTCATCTACCTGTATTGGCTGTAGTGTAATTACCAAACTAAATTGGGCCCAGAGCAATTTGTAGTTCCTGTCAAGTATGTTGGGACAAACGTGTTTAGTATGAGATTCAGAAAGATCGTTTCAACTATGAGAAATAAAGTAACCAAGTTGCATGCAACAATTTAGAATGAATGAAAAATGACTCTCCTCAAGATTGCTGGAATTATCAAAAGTGGCCAATCTGCACATTTTAAGAGCAATAATCCGTACAAGGCAAATTGGTTCATAAATCGATGTGAACTGAGGATGGCAAAAATTAATATTAATACAGTCATTTTAAAGGAAATCGGGAAAAGATTGGATGGAGCATATGCAACCCATCCCCAATTTTTAAATCCTTGAATGCCTTTTTGATGCGGTGAAGGTTAAGCTCTAACAGAGACAGATGCTATAAGGAACACGCAGCAATAAGGCTGCACAGCAGGACTCTGCTTGGATACTAAGGCAAGAAACATCTATAGACAGATCCAAGCAGGCAGATTGTCTTGTCCTGCTACAAGCACTGTAGAAACACTAGGTGAAAGCAAGATCGGCAAATAAGAATTATCCTGCTGCATTTTGACTTCATCCTTCCCCGTCGCCGGGAGGCCCCTTCCCATTAACGTTATTTTGTTTGTAGGAACGGTCGTAAGAACCTTGTAGGGAGGACTTCTTCTACTTACGGTTATAACTGCATCAATTCATGCGTCATTGTCTGAGACTTCTGTGAAACGCCTGCAGAGGAAACCTGAAAGGAGTTACAGAGCTTAACTCTTATATCTTTTGTTTCAATTTCTGCCTGGCCATCTGTGAATAAAGCACTCACTGGACTCACGCTCAACTAACCCTTCCACCCTCCCTCTGTTCCTTGCCTCCTAGCTCTACCTCTTCCAGTGAACGGGTGCCCATCTGGGGCACGGAAGGATGAATATCTGGCCGCCCATTAATGACCAAACCACTGAGGCTGTTTTAGGCCTGCGCACGTTTCCCGTCCATCTGTAACATCAGGGAATGGTCTTCATTTACAGACAAAGTTGACCAATCAATGACATGGTCTGAAGGGCCTTTTAAATACCATCACTGTTTGAAAGCTATTACTGCATGCTGTCAAGTGCATACCGCCACCGTTAATATAATATCGACTAAATACACAAATGCAGCAAATAAACTACGGAATTGCTTCGCTTATAAATTTTGCATTTGGAGAACCCGTTTTGATTTGATGTGCACAAATTCTGCAGGTTGAAAGTCTTCTGTTTTTATTGCTATTTAGTACTAATGTGTAATAAATATGATTCTGGAAGATTACATTAATTTCATATACTTTCAGAATAACATACCTGTGATGTTTCATCCTGTCCACTGAAGCAAAGAGTGGAATCTCACTGGGATGCTGATAAAATTCTCAAAGTCTTTGGAAATCACCAGCTAATGAACGGCATACCATTATGGGGGAGAAAAAGGCCAGAACGCCTGTGGTGATCACGGGAACAGTGTGTTATGTGGTTCTTTTTCATCAATGATAATGGCTTCTGAGAGGTGAAGAAGAAACTGGTTGAAAACCAAGGCATTTTCTCTCTCTCTCTCTGACACACACAAAACCACACACACACACTCTGCTCTTTTATCTTTTCTGGCTTGCTATAGCTTTTGTGGTGTTCCGAATTTCCAAGGAAGTAGGTTTCTAATGGGTTTGTACTTTTTTGTTCTTTCTCTTTCATTACTAATGTCAGCAGTTTTTTAAAAGACACATTTTCAAAATGATGGTAGAGAGAAGGTCTGGCATAATTAAGTGGCTTATAGCAAGTTTTCCCATTCTTGTTTCACTTGATAATTCTGCTTTTTAGAACTATTCACTGTAACAGAGAGAGAAAAACCAGCTTGCAGAAGAAACAGACCAGACTCATCAGTTTGAGGGTAACAGAACACTAGTTAAATACAGTACTGGAAATATGCAGCCTTTTATCCAGCCAAAAGAAGGTAAAAAAGCACCTTCTTTTTCCTTTTGCTGATGAAATAGTGCAGAAAATACCAGAGAAAAGTCTTGACAATTTCCCCTGTTATTTTGTACTTGCACATTTGGAAACCAAATAGAATCTAGGATCTCACAGTGCCCCACACCCATGGGAGCTTACATTTTAGTGTCTGATGTGCTAGAACTGTCAGTAAAGGGTCAGCAAGGACAAGTTCTTGTTTCAAGATACACTTGTTTTAAATACCCTTACTTTTCCTCTGGGATTAATAGCTTTGTGAGTTGGAGATGGAAACTACTCCAATTCTCTGAAGAACTTTGGTGAAAGATCTTACTGGCTTTAGACACTGTAAGGTCTAAAGAGTGTTTTATTGTCATCTAGAAAAGCAAAAAAGGGAGAGAAAAACAACTCTAAATTGTCTCACATACTATGAAGAAATAGATTTTATTTTGAAGAGCTCAGGGTATTTTAGGCTGTGGCGATATGTAGGCATGGTTGAGATAGCACTTACAGTCTACAGCTCCATTTTCAGGGGCTTCAGAATATAGTGAAAACTACTTCTTAGAAGATGCTGGAATAGTTTGTGCTTTTTCTTGCTTGGAAATGTTTCTTGATAGATATTGATAAGGTTCTTCAGGCTGTTCTTAGCTAACTCAGATGGCAACATTAAAACGAGGGTTTTCTGTGATTGAGATAGTATAGATGTTTCTTTGAGCTCAAAACCAAGCAAGTTGTTTGTCATTAAAAATTCTATGTCAATGACATTAAAAAACAAAGCCTTTGTTTTAAATAAAAGTAGCAGACTCTATTTGACCAACCAAACCCCAGCATGGGGGGAAAAAAAAAAAATTGAGGATGTATGTATACCACTCAGCTCCCCTGGGCTGATTCATGTGGATTTTCCACTTTTGCCCTCTTTTCAGGACTGTCTGTAATAAATAGAAGCCTTGGGTACAGGTTGCCTGAGGCCTGGGTGGAGACAGACTTGCTAATTGTGGTGAAACAAATCATGGAAGAACATACACTCCACAAGCAATTAACATAGTGTCAGGAAAAGTGGTGTTACAAGAATGACACCACTGCTGTTTGTGGAAATTTTTAATGATCAAAAAACCTGTCATTGGTATAACTTTCATTGTGACCATTTAGAAGAGAAATTGGCATGCGAAACTCAGAAGAAGGTCAATGGTAGGACAGATGCAATAAGCAAAATCAGGAGCAGAAATAAATGTGAGGAATTGGGTCTCTATTGGATTTAATAAAATATTAATATCAGAGACCTGAGAGCACCTGTACTCCTTAATGATGCTGACCAGCCTTACCTGGGACTTCCACCCCTACCCTCTGCCCATGGTCCTTGGAGTCCCATTTCAGCTCAGGCCTGAGCCCCTAGTCCCTGCCCGAGCTATGATGTAGGGGGGGGTCTGTCCCCAGTCCTGTCTTGTACATGGACCCCTCGGAGCACTATTGCAGCCACGTCTCCAGTCCTGTCTGCAGCCCTGTCTCCTGTTCCTCCTGAAGGAACTCTCTGGATGAGGCTATGGATGGACCCTGTTTCCAGGACTTGTCCCTGCCCACCGTGCTCAGGTGCTGCAGGACCATGCCCTGGTCAGGGAGGGCACCACCTGGGCTGGGATCACCCTCAGCTCCTGGCTCACTCTCTCTTAGGAGCAGCCTGTCCTCACTGCTCCCTGATAAGCCAAGACAGTACAAATATTTTTTCTTGCTTTCATAAACTATGCTATGTGATCTGTACATAATACTCAGAAAAGGACAAAAAGCTGGCTGTAAGCACATCAAGAACACCCAATACTCAAGGGAAAGGCAATCCACCCACCTCTGAGACTTGGAGCCTGTGTGTGATCATACTGTGCTTGGCAAACCAGAGGCAGATGAAAGAGAGAATCAGGGTAATCCTCCCAACTGCTAAAAGACCTTGGAAATGTAACACGAGTGCCCCAAACAGCAGAAAATGTTCTTTATTCTTGGTTAATGTTTAAAGGCTTCAAAGTGCAATACTGCTATGGCTGTGATTGAAAAGGACAAATTCTGCTCACAAACGGACCTCAAGGTTTTCTCTCCTATTTCCTACTCTACGCATTTTTTTTTAATTGAAAATGCTGACAAAGCTGTTGTTTTGAGAGACAATGACAGTAACTGAAAACTGTTCAATTGACTCCAGGAGCTCAGGGCCTCTGGCATAATGCAAAAACTTTACCTTGCCCTATGAGTGTTGTAACACTTGTGTGTTTGACACTTTAACACTACTGGAAAAACACTCCTGGTACTGTAAAGCTGGGAGGACTCCAGTCTGCACAATAGTTTAGAATGTCTAATTTCCATTTCCAGGAAATCCCGACAGTAGCATACAGCTTATTTGGGAACCAAATGCATCAATTTTTTAAAAATTTGCTGCAGGAACAAATTTTTGGAAGTTCCCTGCATTGAACCCCCATCCGCCTTATGAGTTAAAACACATTAATATGCAGAAGAGAGAAGGCTTTGTGTCAGAAATAAAGCAAACTGCCGCCCTCACAGATTCTCTTCCATAGATCGTGCTGAAATGAACTGAGATAACAGCAGGGTTTAACTATTTCCTTTCAAGCGTCTTTAAAACTGAGCAAACAATCCGAGATGAAACTTGCCGTATCCACCACAGCAGATATCCACATGGATGTCGTCTTAGAAGATAGTTGTTCATACTAGTCTGAGCTCAAGATGGAGGATTTCCACATCTTGTGCAAGAATTTTCTCTATGTGGCTGTTCTCTAAAGCGGGTTGGTCTCTCTGAGGAGACTCAGTCTTATCAGCACATGCTAGATTTTTCATGTTGAGATAATGTCTGTGTGTCCTTGCCCAGAGATCTCAGGAGGTCTAAGCAGGGGAACAGCTGAGCTGTGGAACCCTGCCAGCCTCAGCGCTGAGCTGGGCTCTGGACCAAAGATGTGCGGCAGTTCTGTACATTTGCATGTAAAAGGTTCCACGTGTCTGTGAAATTTTAATAATGATTTGAATAGTCCCTACAGATATTGGGTTCCCCTAGATAGCCACAGAGCAACTTGCAGGAACTCAATTTACAAGTCTGGTCTTGGTGGTACCTTTTCTGCTTCTAGATTCAGTTTCAGCATCTGGACCCTTTCCTTTGTCAAGTCATTAAACTCAGTCAAGCAAAACCTTGCTCAGTTGGTGCCTATCCTCTAAGATCCCTAAAATTTATGCATAAGTGAGTTTTATTATTAAATGTCCCCACTGTATCTCATGAAGCTGAGCACACTCACTCCCTTTAACTGGTGACATCTGGTGCTCCTCAGGTTTAATTGTAACTGCTTTGGAAATCTGTAATCTTTTTTATTTCATTTAGCTGGGATTAATCGCCCCTAACAAGTGGAGGCTCAGAACAGCCCTTTTCTCTCTAAGTATGTTGGCCACAGAGCCATTGTTGTGAGTCATTACAGAGAGTCCTTTTTGTGCTTAGTGAAATTGAGACAAAGGAATGGCTCATCAAGTTTTTGCTGCTCTGCCGCCTTGCATTTACAAAGCTCATATGAATGGGCTGCATGCAGAAGTCCTTCCTGGGGAAGGTCACCCAGTTAACAGCTAGTGCACAGAGCCATTAAGTTTTATTAATACAGTACTTTGCTTTAAACTTTTTTTTAAATCTAAAAGCTTTTTTAAATTGCTGGAATATTTCTGAGTAAAATTGCAATTAATTTACAGTAATTAGAAAAAATTACTGTGCTGAGTCTTATGTTTCTATGTATATTTAGACCACCAATATTTCAATGTATAAACATCAAAATATCTTTAAAAACCCAGCCCTCGTTCTCTCATTTCTCCAGCTTCTTGAGGAAGTTGTAATGCTTGTCCCCCTCTGCTTGCTGTCATTTTGGACTGCATATTGGGCTGAGAATTCTGGTTTTTTATGTCTCTATGCAGGATGACAGGACAATGATTTTTCTCGGGCTCACTGGATGTTGCTTTAGCCATTACTAACATAATTGAGGGAAGATCACAAACATAAGCTGTGGTGGATGGCTGCTCACCTTCCTCCATCCAGACCTTGTGTTGCAGTGGAAGGTGCAACCTTCCTCCCCTCCCATTTCACCTCTGTAACGATGGGAGCTCAACATAGGCAGGGAACAGCTGATGCTGCCGGAGAACACACAGTAAGGTCTTTTCATCGCTTCATAGAGATTACACCTCACAGGATCATCCAGTCAGACCTCTTGTTAAGCAAACAGGTTCTCTGTATTCAAATCACAAAGCATAATTAAACCAAAGTCTTTCTTCTCTCAGAAGATTTAACTGTTGCATGTTATGGACAGAGAATAGGAGACCACCAAGCACAGCCAGTACTTGAGTTTAAAATAGTTTTGTAGCAGGGAAGGATTCAGGGGATCACAGCAGCAGAACAACAGCATGTCATACAGAGAAAAATAAGAACTTTCCCTTTCTCCTGCCACTTCTGTGAAAATACTATGTCATTTCATCAGGTATGGCCAGCACATGTAAAAAAGGCTTGTAATCTTGCGTCTTGGGAGAGCTGGGCTGTTCTACTCCATGCTCCATGTCTGCCAATGGATGGCCTACAGTTTTACAGAAACATGGGGGGGGGAAAATCTTAGAATGTGTGTAGACCGTCATGGGGGAAAAAAAGTAATTTCTGATCTTTGCCTAGAGGAACTGGGTGAGAGTTAAGAATTTCAGGGCATTTTAAAAATACAGGTAACTTATTTCATTGACAAGTCAAAAAGGTGACTTGCATGATCATGCAGTGTTTAGCTACCCTAGCTGCCCTTGCCCTGGTAACGGACTATTAGAATATAGTCACTTTATCAAGATTGAGGCATGCTCTCTTTTATAATTATAGCTTATAATTAAGGTTTTGATGAAACAGTTATAAGGGCATGCTGACAGCAGTTGAAATTGGCCATAATTGCTGTAATAAATCAATTTCACCAGGATTATTGCTATTGTAAAACTATTAATCTGTAAGAGTAATATGTGATTAAAGAAGGCTCCCTGTCAGATCTTAGCAACTAGGAATTGAGAATGTAAAACTAAATTCCTAATGTAGAATGTAAAACTAATAGAGGGCTGATAAAAAATGAAGTTAAAACTCTCCCAAAATGTCAACAGTCGAGGAGCAAATGAAGATGAATAAAAGGAAAGCTTGATCGAATTTTGATTTGAAACAATAAGCATGGCTCTTCCGTTGCTGAATGAGAGGAATTTTGCATCTTTAATCCACTGTGATGATTGAGGAGAAGAATCTCAGAAATTTTCTGTCCGTCAGGCCTCCAGGATGCTGCCCACTCTTACATGAAACTGTTACAGAAGTGAATATCGAGACGAAAATGGGAAGGAACTGCACTCATGTTGTTGTTCTCCCCGGTGTTAATGGTATAGTCTAGTTAAGAATTATCTCCACACATTTTTCCCATATTTACAGATAGCTGTTCCGTTTATGGAAGCTGCAAGAGCAGTAGCGTACTGTACATCATCTATATTCTTTTTGATCTCATTAGAAAACCCCGCCTTATAGTCATGGTTTTATTACCTGATAGCCATGTACTAGCACAATGTGATGTGTTTATTTCCATCAGTACCAGGGAATGCTGCGGATTTGTTCATCCTCCACAGTCTCCCCCCAGTAAAATACTGGCTTCACTTAATTCAGTGGAAGTTTTATCACAGCTGGACCACTATATCATACATATATCTCAGCAGCAGCAGTAACAAAGGCATTTGGGGAATATGAGGGCATAGCAGGTTTCATGGGATGAGAAATACGTTAAATAGCTACTTAGCCCTATAACTAACAGATAAGGTGAAAGATGCTAAATCTGGACGGTGATGTAAAAACTTTGTTTCTCAGCACGCACTATTTGAAAGATGGAGAGAAACAGGGAGGGTGTCATATCCCTTGAATAGATGCTAACAAATTTCTTGCTCGAAGAAGTGTTCTGTATCTATAAAAAAACAGGGTTGCCCTTAATATCCATTCATCGCAGTGAGGGAAGTGGTGCATGAAATACCATCACGAAGCTCTCAGGGTGTGTGCTTCAATTTGGATCACTTTTCAAGTATATCTCCTGGTATCACTATTAGTCCTCTTTGATTCACGTTGCGGAATGGTGTCTGAGTGCAGGAACCGAGTACGTGCTCCAGGAGCACACCCAGGGTACCGCCACCACAAACAGACACTGAAGCCGTGGACCAGAGCTGTGCTAGACCAAAATTTAAAACAACCCTCAATGTGACATCCAGACCTCAGCACTAACTCTTTCACCCTCCGTGTTGACCGTTATTGGTCTGCACTAGTTGCTACTGTAATCTTGGCCTCAGATGCCACTTTTTGCGAGTGCTATGGATACTGCCTATAACATTTGTTTTCTTTGCTTCTTCATTTCTTTGCTTGTTAATCCAAGAGCTCCAGCCTAAACATCTTCTAGCCAAATGCACACCCTTAAAAACTCTCTTCCTTTCTGTACTTCATTCATATATTATCACACTCAGCTTGCATTCTGAGATGATGGGATGACTGTGACACAGAGATGAAACAACCCTTTACCATCCCTGCCTGCTTCATGACCTTCACCTAGTCACCTTCTCCTTCAGATAGATTTGAATATTGCAAAATGCCTTTCCTGTTCGAAACCTACAGCAATCTTATTCATCCTAAGATGGTAGAGAGTAGTTAGCATGAAGGAAGTGAATAACAATTTGCATTTCTTGTGTTAAAACATGATGATGTGCATAGGCGAGAAATTAAAGACAAGTAGTTTGGGTTTTAAATAGAGGTGAAAATAAAATTACAGGTAGAGATGGACATGTACCTCAGCCAAATTTTTCTTAAAATACTGAGCATACGTGACTAGTGCAATAAATCTATTTTACAACTGTATTTACTTAGCTGTAACTTCTTACTCTGCAACTGCATTTTAAGCTATTAAGCTTCAATTTAAAAAACCAAAACAAAGCTTGGCCTTTGGCTTTTTTCTGGTAATTTAGAAAATTAAACAAGAGTCCTTCGACCTAATAAAATATGCAACATAGAACTGCAATAAATCTTTGATCACGTCAGGCTGGAAGGGTTTGCCTTCTGTTTTACTGCGTGATATACCACCAGGGACTACATCAAATATATTCAGTGGAGACGGATTTGGAAGTAGAGATTTTGTGTCGTATCATGGTATTTTCTCCATGTCCTGCTCAATACAGTATATACGTAACAGCATGTTACATATATGTTGACACCATTTCCTTGTTTTTGAAAGCTGCCTAGCTTACAGAACCCCTTAATGAGAACCATTTGCATAACTAAACAGGAGAACTACAAAAGAAGAGATTTTGGTCAAGCGAGATTGAATGCCAAAGGAAGATAGATTAATAAATACAAAATTCAGCACAACACTCAACACAGATTTCCAGTGTAAGAGCTCAGTAAAATGTTTCTGTAACCAAAAATAAAACTTATTTCATCAAATGCACTTTTAATCATAGGCAGAGGCTGATGATTTTTGATGTTTTCAGTATCTTAGCCTACTTTAGAAAAATGTGGATATTTTCAAAGCACTCATTAAGTACTGCATCTTGCTTCTGTTGCACTCTAAAGCAGCAGAAACTGAAGTTCTCCATTAAAAACATTCTCAATGTAAACTTATCTTTGGGTTTCAATGAAGAATAAAAATCGTAAGGAAATTTAAGGACTAGGTGCCTGTACACAGTAATATCACATCAGGAGTTTGGCTGGAGTGGGAAGTTTAGGTTTGCCCTTCAGTTTGAAGTCGGTGGCAGTATTTACATGTCTTGTATCTGCAGGTCATCCCCAGTGAGCAGAAAATTCTATTTATACAGCTTTAGAGCCTGTGAGGTAATTTTTCCCCAGTATTTTCCCTATAAAAACATGACAGCACAACCTATTGTATGAAACATATTTGGATATGCTGACAGTTACGTATTCATCATTATTTTTCCAGTATTTCAGTGTATTTTCCAGTATTTCCAGTGTGCTATACTTACGATCATAATGGCCTTTGTACATCCACGATGTGTACTGCTACTTCAGTTCTAAGTAGCCACATTTGCTTTTAATTGTGTTATCATTTCCGTGATAAAAATAGCTTCCCATTGCTCCCAAGTAAAAAGAAACAATTACACGCCAGATTATGATGAGACACCGATTTTTAACAAGATTTACTGTGAATTACATGATTGTTTGCTATATAAATATGTTTCAGAATGCTGAGACAATATCCATCAGGAAGATGTGCATCATTTATTCATATGACCTTTAAATGAAAACTCACACACTGAAAACTCTTTCCACAAGCCAGATAAAATAAGTAATAAAATTTAACTGGGTATCACACAACAGCTATAGTTATCCTACAAATTTACTTTGCTCGCTGCAGTCGTAGCAATATCTCCTGATTTGTTTGATGTTATTTGCATGCAAAGAGCACCTCCTCCCCAGCCCACGCCATTCATAATTGATCCCCCCCTCATTTTGCTCATCCACTTAGTGCAATATTTATTCTCTGACTGTATTATCCAGGCCTGCCAAAATAAATACTTAGCACTGGCAAACAGTATCCAACCAGTGTATGTTTAAACATAATAATTACTGTCAAGAGGCTGGTGAAGACTATAACGGAGCCATTTCAAAACCAGGCTGGACCAAGCACCAGAGAATAGTATCTGCTGTAGGGAAGTGCTTTGCTACAAGACAAGAAGCAGAAGACCTAATACCTCTTTCCTCAGCCAGCTTTTGCCATAATTATCTGCATTCACTTGTGCTTACTGACAGAGTCCAACACAAGGGAAGCCATAAATGCCACAGGAGCTTTTGTTTAAATCCGTCATTAAATAGGTCAAGGAGTTGCATTCATCAAATTATTGGGAAAAATTAGCTTTTACAGATGTCTTTCAAGCCCAAAATTTTTCAATGGATTTGCACGTTCTTTGAATGTGCATTTCCATCTCTGCTTGAATGAGGAAAAATCCCCATTTTTCTTGTAACTCATATGACTATGGCAATTTAAAGATTAAGCAGTTCTTCAAAACAGAGAGTTTATAGTGAGTCACTTGTACCTCATGAAACAATTCCAAGAGCCCAAAGATTACACAGCAGGGAATCAGTAAAATTATACCAACACTTGGAAAGAAGCGAGAACAAGCAGAGTATTAAAATTTGTATGGAATTGTCCACAGAATTAAAACAGTGGTTATGCCACACACTTGACATGGGGATTATACCACAAATTTGTGAATAAATTCAAAGCTTGTCCCATCAAAGGGAGTTTCTGACATTTCTATCTGACAATGAAAATTTTAAGTAGCTTTCATGTATTTTCATTTCATTTTTATCTCTTACAGTGAAAAAAATAATAAGTAAAAGCAACTCTATTCTACAGGTGAAATAATAACAGTGATTGTCCCCCTGTACCTGGTGCAGGTGAGGCCACACCTTGAGTACTGTGTCCAGTTTTGGGCCCCTCACTTCAAGAAGGACGTTGAGGTGCTGGAGCGTGTCCAGAGAAGGGCAACAAAACTAGTGAAGGGTTAAGAGAACTTATCTTATGGGGAGCAACTGAGGGAACTGGGGTTGTTTAGTCTGGAGAAAAGGAGGCTCAGGGGAGACCTTACTGCTCTCTACAGCTACCTGAAAGGAGGCTGTAGGGAGGTGGGGGTCGGTCTCTTCTCCCATGTTACGAATGACAGGACGAGAGGGAATGGCCTTAAGTTGCGTCAGGGGAAATTTAGGTTGGAGATCAGGAAACATTTCTTTACACAGAGGGTCATTAAGCATTGGAACAGGCTGCCCAGGGAGGTGGTAGAGTACCCCCCCCTGGAGGTGTTTAAAAGCCGTGTGGATGTGGGGCTGAGGGACATGGTTTAGGGACCCTGGCAGTGCAGGGTGAACAGTTGGACTTGATGATCTCAAAGGTCTCTTCCAAGCAGATGATTCTGTGATTCTGTGAAAATTTTCTTCTGGGACTATGGATGACACCCCTGTTGGTTTCAACAGAGTTTTGCTCATTTACGCCTAAGTACTTTGAGGCATTTTATCCTACACGACTACACAAAGTGCTGTAAACACCACCACAATTTTTCACCATGTGAAATGTCTTTTGAGATTATCTTTGTGGCAAGCCTAACTAAATTGTTTCCAATTTTTTGTTGTTGTTGTTGGTTGTTTAAATACAGCAACACTTATGAAGCATCTTGAAGTTCTGCAATTTTATAGGGGCTAAATGTAAAGATAACAAATCACAACTCCACCCTTCTTTCCCTATGAGGAAACACACTGGGGTCCTGACTGTTCAGTTACGCTGTGGTAATGACTAGAAACTGAGTCATGAATATTCTGTCCTGGGATGGAATAGGTACCAGTGACCAGGCTCAGTTAACATAATGATCCACGCTCAGGGAAGTCAATAGAAATACAGCAATTTTCCGTAGATTAAGATATTCCCCCATGGGAGATACCCCTACTTCCAAGTAAGAAATAGAGCATGTAATTTGCCTGGGTATTTGTGTCCTTCAAAGTGGTGAGACTTCTAAACCACCGGGTTTTTCTCTTGGAATATGCATTATAGCATAGAACAAGGTAGTATTATTTGGGGAGTATGACTTCTCAGATGTTATTTATCCAGCTAGAACAACATATACAACTTCCTCATTCTTTTCAGACATTCAAGTTAATCAAGCAGTAACAAGATTTTATGTACAACTATCTGTCCTGCTCCAGGCATGTTTTAACTAGGTGTGATGAAAATCTGCTAAATACAGTTTGTCCTTGGCTGTGTTTACAGCCAAAACATACTCGGTAGCATTTCAGCAGCACCTACGGCTGATATTTGTCACCAAGTAACTTTGCAAAGGGAGGCAAGGGTTGAAAAGTGGGGTTCCAACCACTGATACATCAATGCAAATCTGCTAATTCAATGCAAATCTGAATTACTCAGATTTGGAGGAGTGTGTCTGAGATCAGAGTCTGGCACTATGTCTTATCTCATTTGTTGGGGCAGCAACCTTGCTCCTGAGAACTTGGGAAGGGTGCTGTCGGCACATGTGTTCAGCCTTCAGCCTTCCCGAGACAAACTAATGGCACAGAGCAGTTTGTTGAATGGCTCTGCCAGACAATTGATTTTGGTAATGATGCTCTGTGTCAGTTATTAACTACTGCAGTAGAAAATGTGATGAAGTGGGAAGAATTGCAATGTAACGCAGCTTTGGTCAACCATCTGATTTTAACATTTTCAGCAGCTAAGTCTGAAATAAATGCATCTGGATCAAGAGACAAAGAATCATTTATCTGTTCACTAAGCAACAGCTTGACTCTTTCTCTGACGAATGTAGTTTAAAACATCTGTTTTTACAGAATAGATGTCAATTCCTCTATTAATTGTAAAGTTCAAATGACAAAATTTTCCTTTCAGGAGAAAATGCTTTCTAACATACCATTATAATAAATCACTTCCATCTATTTGCACTTCATTTTCAACCAAAACCAAAACTGATGTAATGTTTAGGCACTCTGCTAACTAAATGATAACCAGAGTCACAACATCTAAGATACAATAACCATATTAAAGGGATAACATTTTAAAATATGTTGACATTCTAAGGAAAATTTAAAAACTCTGCTGACTCACACCTCACCCAATGATATCAGTCATAAAGCAAGTACAGAATTTTCATCTAAGTGGTTTAAGTGGCCAAAATTTTTCTGTCTTAATAAAAAGGTCATGAAAAATGTGTGACTTCCAAAAACATGCCACTGAAATGGGTACTGAATGATTCTTAACAAAACTATAACAGATTACAATTCAGCTGATTACCCAAACTGGATAATAGTTTGCTATTTTGTAGAAATAAATGGCTGTAAAAGAGTATTCACTCATTAATTTCTCAGCAAGATTTATGAAACATTTGGTTTGAATGGTGCGCAGGGTGTCTACAGTTTGAATAGGAGACACTTCACTGAATTAGTCAGTGGGACCCTTTTGAAATGACTCAGCCTACCGGAACGCCTTTGAACTTGCTGAAGGTTCCTGGTGTATACAAATTAGAGCAGTTTCACGGGCTACCACATCGCTGCTGTGCTGAAAAGTTGAAAGATACTGATGAAAACTATTCATATATTTTCCTGCGTTTAAAATATTTAATAAATTACCATAGGCCTCCTTTGAAGTGTCTTGACCGTTCCCTTTTTCTTGCCACAATACTGGAGACAAGGTGACACTGGATGAAATGTGTTATTCTGACAGCAAATCCATCATCTGCCTTGTGAGCTGTTTGTAGCGGTTTTTAGGTGGGAGATTTTGAGAGCCAGCCTTACCTCACCATCAGAAGGAGTGTTTGTCAGAAGGCTGTTTCTAATTGCCACTGGCTTTCTTGCCTCAAATAGCTCAGATGGAGTTGACTGGGCTAGCGTTCAACTGTGGGAAGAAAACTAAGGATCGAATTCCAGTATCAGCGTGGGAAGTGCTTCATCAGCTGCAGCTCTGGGCTTTGCCTCATATAAGTCTAAACCTATGATGTG
Organism: Bucorvus abyssinicus; assembly: GCA_009769605.1. Classification (NCBI taxonomy): domain Eukaryota; kingdom Metazoa; phylum Chordata; class Aves; order Bucerotiformes; family Bucorvidae; genus Bucorvus; species Bucorvus abyssinicus. The sequence goes on from CM020042.1 coordinate 12,978,569, forward strand.
TTTGGGAGGGACCTTACCTTGATGGCCCAGTCACATCCTGGAGGAGAATGTGGACAGGGGAGAAAAAGTTGCAAAGTCTTCGCCTCACCTGTTGGCAGCCTCTCTTAGGAATCAGCTCCCTTGGAGCTCTTGGCTTTGTCTTTCTCCTAACACTAATCCAAGGGTTAGATAAGAGTAGTCACAGAATGCACCCTATCTGAAGACCCCCAGCCTATGGCCCAGAGGAGAAAGACATTAGGGAATAGCATCTGTAGAGTCTTCTCCCACCCCATGCAGCTTTTAAACCCTCTTCAGTCCCTTTCAGCTGGAGCTGTTGGCTTTGTCTCTCTCCTGACCTTAAACATAAGCCTAGGCATGGGATGAACTGTACCCGGAGATGCCCAGAATTGTCCTAGAGGAACGAACAAGTGTTCAGGCATAAGCTCTTTGCACACCCTCCCCACTATTGGTCCTCCCCCTTGCACCCCCAGTGCCCCTGGAGCTATGAGCTTTGTGTCCCTCCTAGTTGAGCGACACTCCTCTTGAGTTGTCCCAGTGTTATGTTGGACCAATGTAAAGTTGATCCGATGTAGAGTTGTACTGGTGATGAGTTGGCCCGGTGTTGAGTTGGCCCAGTGCAGAGTTACTGGTGTTGAATTGGACTGTTGTTAGCCCTAGATTTCCCAGCATGGCCCAGAAGTAAGAATTTTGGGCAGGTAATTCTTTTTCCACCCTTCCAGGGGAGGCAGGGGTTGCTACAAAATTGAGGTGTTGGAATGTATGTACGTGTGTCTTAGGCCAAGCCGCAGGCTATGTGGAGAAGGTCAAGCTGTCCTTCCCCTTTTGGGACAGGTGATTACAAACACAAAGACCTCTGGCCTACTCTCTACTGGTAAAGACCTTAGGTAAAAGAGCAAACCACAACAAAACCAAAATGTCTAAGCATGTTCCCAAATCAGAGTTGGGTTATATCAGAATTTCTACTTTAAAGGATGTTTTGATTGTTGGAACAGTCTTTTGTTTCATGAGGCTGAAATGAGCCACTCTTGGCATTCACAATTATATCATTATTGGGATAATAAAATGCATTATTTCTAATCAAGATTTGCTACTTTATCAAGTAGTTGAGGTTAGAAATATATGCTTTTGAATCATGAGCAACAGGCAATAGAGCGTTGGTAAAGATCAGTAGCTGGAATTTCTCAGTAAATTAATACATATAAACTGTGTTAGAGCAATCGGTCTAAGTGCCCAGGCAGGCATTCAATTTCTTTTTGGAAAATGGGATAATTCTCTACTGAGAATGTAATTTTCTGTACCCGAAGGAAACTTCACTGAATGGAGATAGGTACAGAAATCCTCAAGCTTTCTAAGTAGGACATCTAGCACATGGTACTTGGTTACAATTATGCCTCTGATGGCATTTTGGTTTGTCCTGGGTGTACATGTCAAGCGGGGATGTGTGTGATGCCCAGTGAAGTCAGTACCTTGGCAGCAGTTACAACAGGTGATTTATTTTGAATCACTGCAGCAAGAAAGACTGCTCTGCCCACTTCTATTTCAACAGCAGAGCTTCTACTGACCCTTCTGGGCGCAGGGCACAGCACCCTGCAAAGTAGTTCATTAAAATGGGCTAAAGCATGAATAAAACGTCGAAAATGCCTCCCTGAGTGAATGTGTGTTTGTATAAATGCAATGGAGGGCAATGCAGACAAGAACTGAAATTTTGTGGTGACGACACTAATAGTTTCAAAATCAATCGGTTTTGTTCCCATGGTGGTAAAGAGCCATCTAAAAGCATTCACATTTCTAGTCATACTATTGGTAAATGCCAATATATAACAATATGAAAGAAGGAAACCCCTCAGTCAATGCTCCACAAGTAAATGCCCCTTCAAACAAACGCTCATGTAAAGAAAAATAGGATTATGTTTGAACTGCAGGTTTTCGAAGAGACTAAAGTGCTGCAATCAACCAGATGTTCTTGCTGAAGGGTTTGCAGCTATTGGCTTATGCTCCTCCCCATATCAGTGACTGAAAGCTGATTCATATTCTGGGAGAATATGAATTTTAAAGAAAATAATTCTCCAGCTGAATTTACATAACTGCAGAGATTTGAGCAGTGCCAGCACACTGCAAGTGAAGATTTTGCATATTGTAGTTAAATAAAAATCTGTCTTTTTACTGTATACTGGAAGCTCTGATGCCAACACATCAGACTACACATCCTCTAAAACCTCAAATTTGAGGATGATTTTATTTTTTTCTGTGTGACATCCCCAAGGGCTCTAACATCTGGCTAAAACACTCATACACAGCAACAGTCCTACGAACAGTAAGATAATTTGCAAAGGCTGCTTCATAGATGCATTTCTATACTGGGACAGAAACACAAAAATTCCTTAAAAATCACAGAGTATCATCCAGACAGAATTTGTGGGCAATTACTAACAACTTAATAGGATTATTTTTATATATCATTAAATTAATGTGTAGGGGTGGGTGTGTGTATATATATTCATAATATATTACACAATATTAGAATATATATGTATAGATACATATTCGCAATACTTTATAGTCACAGAAGGAAACAGCTCGCTTAAGGGTCATGCAAAAGCGTGCATGTGCTAAACATAGTGCCTTTGTCAAGGTGTCACAGAGCATATGCGGGTCATGTTGGAGGGTCTAGGTGTACATTGGCTGGAGGTGATGACAGATGAGGAAAATTACACAGTCAGAGAGGTCACACGTATGTGTTGGAATAGCTGATGGTGGTGATAAGAGTTAAGGTGCTAGAGAGAATAAATTCCTAGTGATAGGTTATCAACGCTGTGTGTATCTGCATATTAAAGTGGCGGGTAGCGATAATATGTATAATTGTGAGGGTGGGCAGACAGCGATAAGATGTGTGAACTGTAGGAGGTGATGGGTACGCATGGTAAAACGAGTAGGTTGTATGGATGCTTGTGTGATGCTGTGTATAGCGGTGCTGTGGGGAGCATACAGCAGCATATGCACTGTGGTGGGATTTATGCAGTGTGGACCTGCTGTTCTTGACAAAAGTAGGTGGTGCTCATAGGTGACAGTTTATGTGAAGCGGGAGGTTGGTGTCCATACAGGTGTGGTACACTCACACATCTGAGCGGCTACAGCCAACAGAATAAACAATTGTTGAGTATTTTGTATGTATGCCTGTGCTGAGGAAGTCTTGATGCAATGAGCAAGTGTAAGGGTGTGTGTGTATTAGTGAATAAGCATGTCTGGTTAATACAGGACAGGCAAGCGGTGGTGGTATACAGAAACTGGTTTAGTGGTTATGCATAACTATGTAAGGACAGCCTGTATACATGGAGCAATAACATATGCAGAGGTAAGAGACATTGCCCAGAAAGAGAGGTGTATGTGAAGGCCATACATGTAAAAAAAATACAAAAAAATTATGCTTGCTAGGGTATAGAGATGCAGATTAGGAATATCTGCTGGTGTTCATGTGTGTTTGGAACTGGTCGTGTGGATGAGGCGTGTAAGGCAGCAATGACTGTCTAGAGATGACAGTCTGAGTAGCTATGGGCGTACATGACTGAGCTGGTCTAGGATCAGGGTGTGCACAACAGCGTGGTGTGGGTCAGGGTGTGGAAGCAGTTTGCGGGTGTATGGGTGTAGCGTGGGATTTATGTGGTGATGGCTACATGGTGTATGAATGGAGATGGTGTCAATGGCGGGGGGTTTATAGCCTCACCCTGCGTGGATGCAACCCTATCAGGGATCTGCATGTGTTTTAAGTACAGTATTAAGAGAAGGGGTCGTAGTGCTGGGGATGCAGCATGTCATGGTTGAACTTGAAGTGATCCTGTGAGCAGAAGCAGTATGCAAGGGACAGAAAAGCAGACAGATGGTATGTTTGCATATCAGCACAGCTAGGATGGGCTTGGCACCATCGTGGTGTAAATAGTGATGGTGAGCCGTAGTGTGCAAACTGGTGCCTGCACTGTCGGGTGTGTGATGGACAGAGCATGTGCTGGGCTGTCAGAACGGGACAGGAAGAGCATGCTTCAGGACAGAGCATGTGGAGGGTGGCAGGGTTGTAAAGTACTGGATGCTGCTAGTGCATGATATCTGGTGGTGGTGGGACAGGACAAGGTAAGGGGCATGGAGCTGGTAAGACACACGAGCATTGATATTTTCAGGCAGTGCAGTGCTGTGCACTTAGGGTTGAAGGTTATGTGGCCCATCGTAGTCAGTGCCATGCCTGGTGCCAGCGCCATGGGCTTACAGCAGCTGTGTAGGTATGAGGCATGTCTGCCCCGCTGACATTGCCCACCCACCCATGACCCAGGCTTTTTTCCTAAAGGAGAAAGGATGGTCCCTTTGCCTGGGATGCCCCTGGCCCGGATCCGGGTGCCATGGAGGGGGAGCAGTGCAGAAAGGAGGGGGAGGAGAGGATGCTGGCTGGTGGGAGACCAGTGCGGGGTGGGAGGACAGTGCAGGCTGGGGGAAACAGCACTGGATGGAGAGAGCAATGTGGGGCCGGAGGGGCATTGCGGGAGTGGGGCGGGGCCTGGCAGTGGGGACAGCGGGGAGGCTGCACTCCAGCGGCCCCGGAGCAGCCAGAGCTGCGAGCAGCCGGAGGGCGGGATGGGAGGCGGGCGGCTCGGGGGGGTGCGTTGGGAGGGACACCCACTTACGTCTTCTGCGGGTTTTTTTTTTTTTTTCCCCCTCTTTCCCTCCTCCTTTTCGTAGCTGGTGACGCGCCGCTGCCTATTAATCATTCACCAGCCGGCGAGCAGCAATCGCTGCCACTCGGAGCGAGCGGCGCCGGTAGCCGCTTCCATCCCCATCCCACGGCCGCGCCGCGGAGCCGCCGCGCTCGGAGCCCCGCCGGGATGCCGAGCCCGGCCAGCGGCAGCCGCCTGCGGCTCTGAGCCGAGGGCAGGGAGGTCCAGGTAGAGGATGCTCCCCAATGGCACCTGCACCAGGCTTTCGGGCGGTGCAGGCAGCGACAGCGGCGGCAGCGGCGGTAGCGGTGGCGGCGGAGCCGGTAGCGCCTCGGAGGAGGCGGCGGCGGCGGAGGGCATGGACTCGGGCGGCAGGAACTCCTCTGGCTCCCCAAACAGCACCCTGAGTGAGTCTCAGGGCAGCGCCATCCTCATCTCATTCATCTACTCCGTGGTATGCCTGGTGGGGCTGTGCGGCAACTCCATGGTCATCTACGTGATCCTACGCTATGCCAAGATGAAGACGGCCACCAACATTTACATCCTCAACTTGGCCATCGCGGATGAGCTGCTGATGCTCAGCGTCCCCTTTCTGGTCACCTCCACCCTGCTGCACCACTGGCCCTTTGGCTCACTGCTCTGCCGCGTGGTGCTCAGCGTGGATGCCATCAACATGTTCACCAGCATCTATTGCCTGACCGTGCTCAGTGTGGACCGCTACATTGCTGTGGTGCACCCCATCAAGGCGGCTAGGTACCGCCGGCCCACTGTGGCTAAGATGGTCAATCTGGGTGTCTGGGTGCTTTCCATCCTCATCATCCTGCCCATCATCATCTTCTCAAACACAGCAGCCAACAGTGATGGAACGGTGGCTTGCAACATGCTCATGCCAGAGCCCACCCAGAGGTGGCTGGTGGTCTTTGTTGTCTACACCTTTCTGATGGGCTTCTTGCTGCCTGTGGTGGCCATCTGCCTCTGCTACATCCTCATCATTGCCAAGATGCGCATGGTGGCCCTGAAGGCTGGCTGGCAGCAACGCAAACGCTCGGAGCGCAAGATCACCCTCATGGTCATGATGGTAGTGATGGTCTTTGTCATCTGCTGGATGCCCTTCTACATCGTGCAGCTGGTCAATGTCTTTGTAGAGCAGGACGATGCCACCATCAGCCAGCTCTCTGTCATCTTGGGCTATGCCAATAGCTGTGCCAACCCCATCCTCTATGGCTTTCTCTCGGACAACTTCAAGCGGTCCTTCCAGCGGCTGCTCTGCCTCAGTTGGATGGACAATGCTGCAGAGGAACCCATTGACTACTATGCCACTGCCCTCAAGAGCAGGGCATACAGCGTGGAGGACTTTCCCCCAGACAACTTGGAGTCAGGGAGCATGTACAGGAACGGCACTTGCACCTCCAGGATTACCACCCTCTGAGGATGCATTCCTGCCCCCCCGCTCCCCTACTGCCCCCCAGCAGGAGGGTGAGCAAGGCCAGGGCTGTGGCATGGGGAGGCTGGGAGGGAGGGGGTTTCGGTCCTGCCCACCAACAGTTGTGTTTGGCACAAGAAGGAATGAAGAAACCCTGTGTCCTTGGTCTGCTGCCCCAGCCCCTCCTCCCTCTGCCTCCCCTTAAGAGCGGGTGTGTTCGCTGATGCTGACACCCACTTAGCAAATTGCTGCACTCGTGGGTTGACTTAGGGTCTGCCACCCCTCTCTGTGTCTGATGAGTGGCTGTATGGGTCCCGCAGCCACTCTCCCCTCACCTTTTGTTCAGGTTGCCCTTTCCTGCCGTTTGTGGGACTCCCCACAGGCCACTAAGTCCAGCCTGCCTCGGTCAAGCCCCAGCATTCAGGCTCAGACTCCCCCTCTATCCTGACTGAAAGCAACCCTGCTCAGCATCGGTCAGTGTGCACCTCCCCTTCAGAGAGCAGAACTGTGGGGAAAAGTCCCCCCTAACACACACCTTGCCTTTCCCTGGGAAGGAGCAAGTAGACTCTTTCTGCCACCCCTCCACCGGAATAAAAAAGAAAGCAGGGAGCAAAAACACCCTGAGAAAAGAAGCAGCGCAGTCACGGAGCTGTCTTTTGCTTTGCAGACAGCTTCCACCTCGCTGGGGCTACGGCTCTCTGTGCTACGCGTGGGGGAAGCAGGGCAGAAAAGGTCTTTGGAAAAAAAAAATTGGATTATTGCTGTGCTTCAGAGCTGTGGGGCAGGATGCTGATAACAGGCGATAAACAGCCCTGTGACTCACGGGGAGCAGAGCACTGAGCCTGGAGTCGAGGGGAGCACCGAGCTGGGAAATGTTTGAATGTGTCCACACAATAATAAAGTGTAAAGGGAGCGCTAGGCTGTGAAGCTGTCGTCGTGCTCCATCAGCTGGGAACAGCGATGAAGGGAGCGGAGACAGTTTCGAATGACCTGGGTGGCCGTAAAGTCACTTTAGCCTACATGGGAAAAGGGATTTGTTTCAAAATCTCCATCAGGCTCAGAAATAAAAACTTGACAAATAAAGTAGCTGTTTGATAATAGCTATTGCCCTAGCTCCGGTTTCTTCTGTTGCACTAAAAAAAATAACATGGGTTTCATATGTTGCCAATGTAATATACTGGCCCAGAGCTTCTTAATGTTTCATTCCTGAGGATTCTTGTTTTCAGTGTGTGCCAGACGTCTTTTTGTTCAATTTTTTTATTTGAGCCTTGTCGCTGTGTTGTGAGCGTGTTTCTCTGAAGCAATTTATACTGTGTACTTATGTCTGTGGTGGCTACTTGCAAGGTTGCATTTAAAATGAGTGATGCTCAAGAAGGCTCCTTTTCGGATAAAAAAACCTTGTCACTTTTCCTAACTCTTTCATCTGCATTGTCTCCACCACACAAAGTCTCTCTCTTGAATCTTCTCTCTTCCCCTCTTAAGATAGAGCAATTTTCATAGAGATGAATGAAGCTTTCTCGTTTGATAAATGACAGCTGATTAAACCGAACCCTCCACCCCTGCTCCCTCTTACCCCAGATGCAAGAATCGGTACGGAGCGCGTTGAAACAAGCAGCTCTATTTTTGCTTTCTACCACTGACATTAACAGTGTCACGCAGCGGCAGGTGTCCCAGCAGCTGTGACAAATCACTCCTCTAGCACAATACTGTGGTCCTATTAATTATAACTCCCGGCAATCTGAAGCAAGAGACTGGGAGAAATCTCTAGTAGCAGCATTCCCGTAGCAGTGTACTGGTAGCTACAGTCCTTGAGTACAGAGTGAAGTGTAAGGCTGACAATTAAGGCACGTAGCATTTGCTGTGGTGGAGTTACTACAGGTTTTTGTGAAATTACACCCTTTAACTTTTCTTAGCAGCAAGAAGCAGGCGACTTCTTTGTACGTTTCTTTCACCAAAAGTTAGGTACTGTATGAATGTATAAATTTAGTATTTCCAAGTTGCCTGATTCAAAGCCCATCGAAATGAGAGAAAAAAATCTGAACTCAATTCAACGGACTGTGAGTCAGCTCCTTTTAGTTTAAAAATTGCTAATGTGGAATCTGTTACATCCTTATTAAAATATTTTGTGAAAAGCTTTAACAATTGTAGTTTCTTTTCTTTTACTTCCTAGTGGACCTCAGTTAAACCAAACATGCAAATATTAATTTTGGGAATGTTTTACATGCACATAGGGGGGAAAAAAGGACAAAATCTCTTTATAAGCTTATTTAACTTTTAACAGAAACCAAACATCTGTCAAAACAGTAAGAGGCCCCACGATGCCATATGATGCTACTTGTAGAGCTTCCCTTAAAACCTCACTCCCGAGCTCTTCAGAATCATATGAATCTCATAATCTTATGTCGTCTTTTTCACCCAGGCATATTGTTATGTGTGGTCAGATCAAATAAATAGAGAGTCAGTCTACTCTCTATTGTTGGATTTGTTTAACACTAGACATGATGAAGCAGAAGTTAAACAGAAGTGAGTCATACCAGATACTCAGCTTTGATGAAAGTTGAGCCTGGTTTTTTTTTTTTTTAATATAATTTTTGGGTTTTTTAATTTGCCTTTAAACAAAGCTGGCATGGATGCCTGCACGCCCACCAGTATATAGCTTCAACTGGAGTTCTCCCAGGCAGATCGCAGTGGGGTGGTGCTCATACTCAGCACAGGAGAGACCATGGACCTGCTGGAGCGGGTCCAGAGGAGGCCACAAACATGATGCGAGGGTGGAACCCCTCTGCTGTGAGGACAGGGGAGAGAGTTGGGGTTGTTCAGCCTGGAGAAGAGAAGGCTCCAGGGAGACCTTCATGTGGACTTTCAGTGCTTCAAGAGAGCCTATAAGAAAACTGGGACAGACTTTCCAGCAGGGGCTGTTGTGATAGGGCGAGGGGTGATGGGTTAAACTAAAAGAGGGAGATTCAGACTAGAGAGAAGGAAGAGATGTTTTACACTGAGGGTGGTGAGGCACTGGCCCAGGTTGCCCAGAGAAGTGGTAGAAGCCCCATCCCTGGAAACATTCCAAGTCAGGTTGGGACCTGCTCTAGCTGAAGATGTCCCTGCTCACTGCAGGGGGGTTGGACCATGCTGTGATTCTATGATACCAGGCAGAGCAGCTGGGTGCTGCCGCAGAGTAGATGCTCAGTAGATGGCAGGCTCGCCTTCAGATGGGGGCACTCCCTCTCTCCGTCCCTGGCAGCAGCAGTGCCCGTATGATTCCTGGCCAAAACAGCCTCTGTAGTTTCAGCTGGAAACAAAAACTGTTTATCCTAAACTAACAGTTCTGCCTGCTATTTTTTCCTCTTGAGTTTCATTTGACTTTGGCAGTGGGTGAGGTGATCAACAGTTGTAAATGACTCTTAATTTGCTTTGGAAGAAAAAGTTAGTTCATTCTATGTTATTATTCTAAACAGTAGAACATAACTACCAGAAAAAAAAAAAAATAGAAATTGTCCTCATGAAATAATGTGTACCAGAAAACAAACAGAACTCTTTTTAAGGCTTTCCAAATTGCAAATAAGAGTCTTCAGATTTCAGATGGAAACGATTTGAACTTAATTCACTGAAAAGAAGAGAACAGTGATGTATTTCTTGGTGAAATGTTGCCTCATTATACAGCTATAACATAAATAATCCACAAACGGGTAAACTGTAATTTACAATCAGTAGTATGTTGCTGCTTTCCCCCCCATGAGTTTAATATTTTAAAAACACTACATCCACTTTGTCATGGAAATTGGCCTCATGCCACTGAAATTCCCGTGACTTTTGTTGTTCGTTGTTTAGCCTGAGACCTACACCCAGCAGTGCGATAGCTCTGAGTGGTATCTAGGCAATGGACTGGACTAATCTCCATGGTACGCACAAGAGAGCGTAGTCTTCACAAGGCACATCCATCAGGTGCCTCTGCAGCATTTTCCCACTCAACGGAGGGAATGCAGGACATTACTCTCCTTCCTCAGGAGGCTTCCCAGTGGAGTAGCAAACACACATCTCCTAATCCTGGGGCTGAGTGCTATGTGCAGTTAGTGGGCTTGAACTAGACTGGTCGCAGAGGCACTTTATATCTGGGCTGTGGATCCTCTGCCTCGTGAGATGGTCCCTATGGCAGAGAACATCACGCAGTGTATGGTTTCTTTGCATTTGACAGTTAAAGAACCCATCTGATTTCTTCACAGTGAAGGAGAATTGGATTTCTGAACATAACATAAGCCAGAAGAAATTAGCCAGGAAAGAATGATCAATCCAATGTTCCAGACTTTGTGATTCCAGTCCCTAGAAACCTTACCTGACTCCAGAGCTCTACAGACCACAATGTGAATTATGAATCTCTAGAGGAGAATAAAATATTTCTACTGCCTTGTGTATTCAGCACTTCCATCCTCTTCATCACAGAGCCCTGTGGGACTGATAACTGCAGGCTGAGCTACAGGAAGAAAGGGTCATTTACTAATTAGATTTCTCTTTGAGAATAATGCTTTTAGATATTATAGTTTATAGAGAGAAATAGCCAAGAAGAGCAGGTGAACCAGAGAGTATTTCAAAGTATGTCACTAGATGGCTAAGAAACCCAGCACAGTTTTGACAAGGTGCTGTTCAATAAAAGCTAACTACAGCCACCCCCTTCCAACCTTGTTTCCCCAGAAGTCTAAAATCTGGGTTCGGCAGAGCAGTAAGAGTATCCTCATATATATCTCTAGGTTTCCATTTCCAGTCTGGATGGAATATATTTGTCATTATACACTTACCATGTCTATGAAGGGTAGAGTCACCTTGAAAGCAATATAAATGGACAGAAGACCTGCTCTACTCTCCCTTTTCCTAAAAAAAGTCTTTTCTATACAGGTTCTTATGCTGTGTAAAGCAACTTCGGGTCGCTCAGCGGGTTCTTCAGCTTCCTAACTAGAAAGGCTAGGATGAAAGTGCCCGGATGGGAGTTGTAGGATAGATAAGAATTACCAGATTTATGACTTGGGATCTGCTGATAATCACAAAAAGCACTGGAATGGGATTGTATTGGCTCTGCTTATACTGTTGGTGACAGTGCTCATGTGGGACCTACCAACTCTTTGAGACAACCCAGAGGGAAGCTGTGAGCTTCTTCAAGGGTGCTGCAATGCACCACGCTTGAGCCCATGGCTGGAAGGGTTGGAGCTGGTAGGAGAAGGAGATCTTGGAGAAAAAAACCCATGTGATTAGTGTTTGATTTGGAACCGGAGTGGTTATATTTGGTGATATCCCTCTGACATTCAGAGAGTTTGGAGCTTGCCAGCACTTGCTGAGAGCTGCAATTGCCCAGCACATCAGGAAATCACTCCCCATGCCTACTACATAGACCGACCGCACCCTTCCCCAGCTACGATCAGATTAACATCTCCATTGGAGGTCTAAACCAGGAACCTAACGCAGGCTACGATTATAGTCTTTTCACTATTTATAAGGTTAAATTGGTTATAATACATTGTAAATGTATACAAAAAGTGCATTATCTATCAGAGTCCCAGCTAAAGGCTGGGGATCTTGTTGTTCTCTGGTTTCTGTGAAAAACAGACTTAGATGGATCTTGCCTCCTTATCCAGTCAATGAGAGACAAGTCATGGATAAAAGAAAAATGTGAAAAGCACTGGATTATTGAGCAGAAAATCAATACCAGTATCAGTGAGTTTATTTTCCTGACATTGCAGCAGAATTATTTTGTATATCATTTGGTCGCAGAAAGAGAAAAGACACTTTTAGAAGCTAAACTGACTGTACAATATTGTAAAGAAGGGGTTTTTTAAGGGCTTTCATATGTCTTCATGAAAACCAGAACAACTTTGACAGTAAAACATGAGTGTAATCTCATTTCTTTTATTTTCAATACCATTTTGTATTCTTTTTATAAACTTGAGTGTCTTCATAAGAAAAGTTGCTTGTTTACCCACTGAAGACTCTTGGTTACTATCAGTAACTGATTTCAGTGATGTTTTGAACAGCTGCATCAGCTAAAGATCTAGCCTATGGCTCATGCCTTAGATTTAGACAAGTTACATGAATCAATATCGAGACCAAATGAATGATCGAAAGACAATTCAATGAAATGCAAGATAAGAAACACAGAGAATGTGGTTTTTTGATGGCACAGTATATGCTTTGCTTTAATTTTTATGCCAGTACCTGTTAACTGATCACATAATGAGCCCAGAAGAAATTGAATCTCATCTGCTACTCGTCCTAATGCAAGATGGTACAAACCCCTCATCAGTTAACTGAGAAGAAATGAATGAGTGTATGTGAAGCTGTTACAGGTGCGGGAGACAGGTGGGGGTTTAATTGTTGTTGTTCCTGTTATTTATGGTGGAAAAGAAGGTGGAAGAGTTGCAGGGCTTTATGGGGTGTCATACAGGAGCAGGCAAAACATCCAAGATATATTCACATCAGGGCAAAAGACTGGATATTTGGGGAGAACGGATATGAAAGGCGGCAGAACTGGTGGCTATCTGACACTGAATGGCCTTAGGAAGAAGGAATCTGAAATGGAGAAAAATCAAGGGTAGGACGCCCAAGAGAGGCCATTTTGTTAAGAAAAGAGGGGAGGAAAAAGTAAAGTCCAGTACAGGCATTATAAAGCAGGTCTTGGCTATTTCACGTAATTAATTTAGGGTACAGCAAATACATAAACCTCCAACTCAGCAAAAACGATGAAGTTCTGCTGATCGACAGAGGATTGCAGGTTTCAGTGTACTCATTCAAGAATCTTTCATCAGAACTAAGATTCAAATAGAAAATAAGGAAGAGAATAAACTCCCTAAGAATGGAAGAAAATCTGATTCATGTTTGTGGAAAAATATCTGTCAGGCAACCCTATCTCATCCTGTAAATCCTGTATCTTGTGGGAAAGGTTTTTTCTTTCTTGGCATGCAGCTTCTAAGCACACTCCCAACATTTTACAAATCAGACCTTTGCCTTTTCCAGCTTTAGTTGAGACCCTCATATCAGATAATTGGTTTTCTACCTCTTCCCAGTTGTGCCAATTATTATAAGCCCAATCCTCTGGGAAGGTGGGATTTGGTGGGATACTGTGTCTGTGTAAGTATTCGGTCATTTTGCTTGTCATCCTGCTGACTATGCCAATTTGTCACAGGAGAAAATATCAACGTGGTTGTGATGAGGCAGCAATCTAAGATTTATTAATGGTGAAGGGTAGATCAAAGGGGGTTTTTTTTTAGCAGTGCTTAATTGCTAACCAATTTAAATCAACAAGGTGGCTCAGTAGATTATGTTACAATCAAAACAGTGACTTAGTTACAGATTCGATGATGACAAGATTCACACTAACTTACTGCAGGAGATCCTTATATATATATGTGCATATGCATAGACACGACCACAAACTACACATAGAGAATCACAGAATCATTTTGGTTGGGAGAGAACTTTAAGACCATCGAGTGCAACCATTCACCCTGCACTGCCAGATCACCACTGAACCATGTCCCTCAGCACCACATCGACACGTTTTAAACCCGTCCAGGGATGGAGACTCCACCACTGCCCTAGGCAGCCTCTTTCGGTGCTTAACCACCCTCTCTGTGAAGAAATTTTTCTAAATATCCAACCTAAATCTCCCCTGGCGCAACTTGAGGCTGTTTCTTCTCATCCTATCACTTGTTATTTGGGAGAAGAGACTGACCCCCACCTCACTCCAACTTCCTGTCAGGTAGTTCTAGAGAGTGATAAGGTCTCCCCTTGAGCCTCCTCTTCTCCAGGCTCCTCAGCTGCTCCTCATAAGACTTGTTTTCTAAACCCTTCACTAGCTTCATTCCCCTTCTCTAGGCACACTCCAGCACCTCAATGTCCTTTTTGTAGTGAGGGGCCCCAAACCAGACATAGTATGGTACACTACACAGTATTATTTGAAACTGAGTTCTCCAAACTCAACAGCACAGTGACAAAATGAAAGCAGTAGTCAGAAGGCCAGCTTTAAAGAGAGGAAAACAAACAAAAATATTCAAAAAGGCATTTCAGAGCTTAAAGTTCTTTTAAGGGAAGAACGTATTTCCCTACCCTACCTGCACTCCAAAAGGCTTGGATGAGATCCAGTTTGTTGTGTCTTACTGCACTCGGAAAACCTTGAAGCAATATTTAGCATTACCACTTTAACTGAAAACCAACACCATAGTAATAATAAGCGAGCATCAGCATTCTGAACAGCAAAGAAAGCAAATTCTGCTGCCAGAATGAAAGCCACTCTAGGGGAATTCCCAAGGGAAACCACAGGGGAAGCATTTACCTCATTTAGAAAGAGGCATGAAGGGTGAATCCTTCTTTCCTTACCCTCAAGGGACTCCATGGAAAATAGTGTATTATCTGGCTAAAAAGAGTGGGATTTGCATGATGTATTTGGACCCACGTTAACCATCGGCACCTTGTCTGATTGTAAGGGAGCCACATATTGCACACAGAAACCAAGTTTTGTACCAATGCACCTTAGGAGAAAAAACTGTGACTGAAAAATTTGTTGCTCTGCTACAATAAAAATGAATATTGTATGAAGCAGTGATTTAGGTTTTAAATCACCCTTTATTCTTTTCATCAGCTTAAGTATAAAACTGACTCCCCATTAACCTCTCAGTTCCTCATCAATTTAACGTCCTTCTAAGTATAGAAATGCTCTTCAGTGTTAAGAAAGTCTGAAAGAGCGGGTCACAGTTCACTCCAAAATGATGGCAGTTCACCTCTCCAAACGTTCCAGCAATTAGAAAGAAAACGAGAGCCTCCAAGTATCACTCAGACAAGGAGTGGCTTCTAAATTACAAGGCACAAGTGCTCAAAGTGGTCCCCTTTACATTTGCTCCAAGTAAGGCACCCGAAGAACATCTTCTGAGGGTAAAACTCTTCAAGTGCTGCACCTGCAGACAAACAGTCGTTCTGTCAGCCAGGCCACTATATATTTTACTTATGTCAGCACCTAAACATCTGTTGTTCAGACCAACAAAAAGTCTTGATTGTCCAAAGGCTTCACAAACCCCTGAAAACGGGAGTCTCTGCATGCACCCCTCGTGTGACAATCTGCAAGTCCTGCTCAGCCCCGTCCTACGGCGCCTCTTCCTCGGCTCCCCGAGGCAGCCGGGGTGGGGACAAGCGACACGGGGGAAGCCGAGCGCTGTCTCTGGCTAGCAGCCGCCGCTCGGGGCAGCCCCGAGGGACGGGACCGCGGCTGTCTCCGGGCTAGTCGCCGCCCGCTGCTCCGCTCGGCTCCGCGGAGCCCGCCTCCACCTTGCTGCCGGCCTCCGGCGGCTCCTTGTCCCCGCGTCCCTCGGAATTCTTGTTGAAGCAGAGCTTGAAGACCCCCAGGACGGTCATGACCAGGATGACCAGCACCACCACCGCAACAGTCACCAGGATGAAAACGTAGTTGGAAGAGGAGGGCGGCGGAGCTGCCGTCTTACCCCTGCCGCCGGCGGCAGAGGCAGTGGCGGCGGGCGGCCCCGTGGAGCGGCCGGGTGTCGCGGCTGGTGGGCGCCGTCCCTCCGCTCCGGCGCCCGGCGGTTCCGTGGGGGTGCCCGCGGGGGTGGGGGCCTCCCCCGTGGCCGCGCAGAGCGCCCTGTCCTGCCCGCCCGGGGTGCAGGCACAGGCGAAGCCGCCGGCTGCATCGCGGCACCCGGGAGACTCGGCGCACCGGCCAATGCTGCCGGGGCTCCGGTAGCCGAAGGGGCAGGGGCAGAGCGGCTCCTCCGCCGCCTTCCAGGCGAAGCCGCCCCGCTCGGGCTGGCAGGTGAGCTGCACCTCCCCGCCGGGGCACGCCACGGTGAGCACGGTGCCCGGCGGGCTGAAGCTGGGGTTGCCGCTGCGCTCCTCGAACGGGAAGCCGTAGTCGAGGTCGAGGGCGCCCGCGGGGCTGAGGTGAGGGCAGGCGCCTTCGTACTGGTACTTGCAGACGTGGCCCTGGCTCTCCCGCTTACAGGGCCGCTCCTTCCAACCCCAGCTGGGGCCGCCGCCGGGGGCCGCCCCCGCCGGCGCCAGGTGCAGCCCGGCGCAGCGGGCGGTGAGGCAGGTCGGGATGGGCTCCTTCACCCAGCGGTCGAGAGCCGCCGGCACCTGCCGCAGGGCCGCCCCGCCGCCGGCGCCCTCCCAGGAGAAGCCGCGGAGGGGCTGCCCGGCGTCGGTGCAGGCGGAGGCGTTCCTCTTCAGCGCGACCCAGAAGAGCGAGGGCGCGGACCCCGCCGCCGCCCCCGCCAGCAGCCCCAGCAGCAGCCGCAGCTCCGTCTCGCCGCTCACCCACGCCAGGCTGCCCCGCCGGTGGCTGCAGGCGCTGCGGGCCTCGGCGTAGGAGCCGTTGGCGAGGTGGGCGCTGAAGCAGGCGCCAGTGGCCAGGCAGCGCACGGTGCCCCGCGGCAGCGGGGGCCGGCCCAGGGCGCAGGTCGCGGCCAGGAGCAGGCACCAGGGCCCGGCCCGCCTCATCGTGGCGGCGCGGCGCGGCGGGCCGAAGGGCGCGGGATACACCGGCGGCTGTGCCGGAGCTCGGCTCCGGCTGGCGCCGGCCGCCCCCGCCGTCCCACCCCAGCGCCGTCCCCGCGCCCACGGCCCTCCCCCGGGCCTGCCGGACGAAACGTCGGGAGCCGGGTTGACCTCGGGATCCTCCATTTGTTGGTGGGTGGGTGACAAGCAGCATCCTGCGCAGTCAGGAAGCGTTCGCCCTGCCCGGTGGGCGAGCGTCCAACCCCGGGCGAAGACGAGGGTGGAAGATCCCGCTGCCTGCCCTGCTGTCGGAGGGGCAGGAGGCTGGCGAGACCCAGAGCCGCAGACGCAGGGCTGCGGTTAGTGGTCCTGTCTCAGGCCTGTGTCTGGAAGATGCCCATGCCTTTCTTGCCAGCCGGTTGCACAGCGCTTTCAGGACGAAGGCGGTCCAGGGATGGAAAGATGCGGTTCGGTTTGCGTTGGGAAACTTTATCATCCAACATTCAGCTCTCAACTTCTTTGCTGGATCTAGCCTTAATTGTGCCTCAACTAAAGAGACCATTCCTTTAGCCCCTTAATGTGCTACTGCAATCCTGCAGCTTCAGTTTGTTTTCTCTTTCAAAACTGAGTTCATTTATTACACCTGAATAGGAGTGAACCGTTATAAATAGAAGGAATAATATAGAAGCCCCAAAATTCCCCTTTTGTGTTTCAAAGCTAAGGCTCTATCCCTGGGGAGGAGAACGCAGCTCAGTCCAGGAAAACATTTGCTCCTGTACTTCTCTTCGTGGCTATCAGCAAGGATGTGATTGAGCCATCTGGGGTGGCCTCTCTGCCAGGTAATTGTCGGGTACTACTGGCTCATTCCACACAGGCCATGGCTTTAATTTCCTGAGCTATATTTGAACGAGCAATTTAGAAATAACCCATGAGCCACCAGTGCCCCAGGCAGTCCAGCGGTGTCAGAGACTGCACAGAAAGATGAAAATGCTGCATGGATCCACCCACCCTTCTGCTGAATTTATCCTGAGAAAACTGAAAGCATCGTCCCTGCCTTTCAGTGCTCTGCTGAGAGATACACTATTTAAACAACCCGATTTTGAAAAAGTGAGAATCACTGTTGTTTGATGGCGTGCCTCAAAGATTATGGGTTAAATCCTTTCCTCATTCAGAGCTTCAGGAAATTGGTATCTGTGTTGAAGAAGTGTCTTATCATATAATACATTTCACATGTAAGTTGCGTTTAAGCAAAGAGAAGTATTTCCTCACTAAAGGGTTGTATTCTTCTTTAAGAAAATACCAAAGTTAAAAATCAGGCCCTCTTGAAGTCAATGAGAACTGGCTGCTTTCAACAGATTTCTCATCAGCCTCCCCACATTCAATCAAACTCATAACAGGGAGTCAAAATGCCAGGTGGAAACTGATGTGCTTTTGTTAAGGACAAGAAATGAAAATAAGAATTTTTTTGTCTTATTATAACAACTTGCATGATCATGAGAGTTTAATTATTCATCTCTCAAAAGGACTACGTAGATAACAAGGTTCTTCCACAGTCTGATAACCCAGCAGGGGTCATGCAAGGTTCTACTGTAATAACAATTTCCAATGACGTTATCACAGAGCTACAGCACTTTTCTAATAAATAAGGAATATTTAACTGCTGTTGTGAACACAGTGGTTTGTCTCTTACATTCATGACATGGACATAACTAACGCTGACCTGAAGGGACATTTAATAAATGGATCATGTTGGCAAAACCAAACAAATAAAAATGTGTGGTGAGATGTATATGTTCCCCTTAAAGCCGGTGCAGTTCAGATGTTCATGTTTCCATTACTAATTATGCAAGAAAATAATGTATTCTGTTAACACTTCCATTCATCTCTAATGAGTTATTAAGACAGATTCCAATCCTGTAATTAGCTGGGGGAAATGAACTCCAGAACTCTCAAATTAAACACTTTAAATCTTCCAAAAAATAGTCTATAAATATTTTTTATTCTCACTCTAGCCCACTCTCCTTGCTTTTGTTGACTGGATAATTATACTCATTCTGTCCCAGCCACCATGTTCCTCACATCTCCTGTCTGGTTGCCCCGTTTGAGCTGCAGGTTGAGTTGGCGTGCCGGGGTCCCCAGGAGCTGGAGACAGGGTATGACCATATGTTACAGCTTGCAGTTAACAATGTCAAAAAAAAGCAAAAGCACTGAAATCTGTCAGAGCACGATCAACCTTCCCTCCATCATCTTCTCTTTTTTTCCTTACCTTGAGTGATAAACACCCAGCAGTGGTCAGAACTTTGATTCCTTCAGTGTATTTTAGTGGTCCATATGAAGTGTCTGCGTGCTGCAGAACCTGAGCTTTCAGTTGTGTTTATATGTGTGTGCCTGTAATTCGATGTTTGCATGTATGGGAAGGGAAGGGAAGGGAAGGGAAGGGAAGGGAAGGGAAGGGAAGGGAAGGGAAGGGAAGGGAAGGGAAGGGAAGGGAAGGGAAGGGAAGGGAAGGGAAGGGAAGGGAAGGGAAGGGAAGGGAAGGGAAGGGAAGGGAAGGGAAGGGAAGGGAAGGGAAGGGAAGGGAAGGGAAGGGAAGGGAAGGGAAGGGAAGGGAAGGGACTGGGAGTACAGTACAGGGTTATGTTGAGGGAATGGAGAGTTGCAGCACGGAATAAAATGAGTAGGCAGAAAAAGAGGGAGTGGGCACAAAAAGAAGATAATAGGGAAGAAATCAAAAGTTCATTTACCAGCACTGAAGTACCAGAGTGACAGAGGGGCCGTGTCCCCGCTGCCGCTGCCCAGTGCGGCACACGTGCTGGGGTGTGAGGTGGTGCGGGTGACAGCAGGCATGTTTGCACAGCTGGGCAGCTGCCACAGCGGCCTGATGCTGGGTGGTGCAGAGCTGTCAGCATGGAGCAAAGGACAATGACAGCTGAAATAAAAGACAGTTTCCACATAAAGATGCCGTGTGGTTCTTTAGACATATTCCTTCAGGCAGCTGTGGGAGACCCACTGTGTACTGAGGGACACTCACAGCCTTAAAGCTACTTTGTGGCTCAAAGGCCATCTTTGAAAAGCGTTATTGTCAGAATGAGTCTGACACCTTTATGCCATGTCCTTTCTGGTCCATAGTGCTGCCATCAGCAGCCTCTGTAAACCAGGGGTTTCGGAGATTCAGCAGTCTTGTGTGCTTGTCACCATTAATGTTCCCCCTATTTTATTTCTCTGTGTGTGACAAATCCTGAATACCAATACAATACAACAAACTTCTGGGACTGGCAGACTTTTGGGCATGAGGCAAAGTTTCCTAGGGAAATAGAGTAAAATAGAAGGAAATCTAGTGGTAAAGAGGTGATTTCACTTACTGGCCTTTTGCCCAGACTGACCATTCCAGAGAGAGTCTTGAAGTATTCACTTGAAAATGAGCAAGAGATAGAGACTAGTAAGAATAAATTCAAGAGAGAGCAGCTGTGAGGTGGAGAGGCAGCAGATGCTTGTCTGCACAAGCAGTTAATTCAAAATGAAATAAAAGTAAAAAGAAGGAAGAATATTCTGAGCCTAGAGAAATAATTGTTGCCATGGAGGTTATGGGAGGTAAACATACCTTTTTATAGAAATAGTTATTGCCATTCTTTTTGTGAGACTGGCTGGAATAATAATTCACTTTACTGATGCATTTTCCCTTTTTAAATAATGCCCTTTCTTGGAGTATTTCCTTCTCAAGAAAGTCTAATGTTCTAAATGTTTCTCATTGTTTGCCTTCAAGAGATAGAAGCAGAGACTTTAGATTATTAGGGTAGATTCAGACTAGAGAGAAGGAAGAAATGTTTTATGCTGAGGGTGGTGAGACCCTGGCCCAGGTTGTCCGGAGAGGTGGTAGATGCCCCATCTGTGGAAACATTCCAGGTCAGGTTGGACTTGGGGCTGTGAGCAACCTCCTCAAGCTGAAGATGTCCCTGAAGTTTTACATGATGTTAAAACTACAAGGAAGATATCTCTATGCTCTGGAAGAAGTCAATTTTGAGAGCAGATAGGCTCAAGAAACAAAATTAGCATCTGCCTGTGGACTTCCCATGCTCCAGGATGTGGGATATTTGGAACTGGGGTGTTAGTCTGTGTCTAATTAAGACAGGGAAATTAAAATCATATTTTAACTTTATTTTCCAGAAATGACTCATGGACTAAGTAGTGGGTGTGTCTTACCTGCATTCCTTTCATGCTAAGGTTAAAATCCCAGCAGCTCTGACGGTTTTTCACAATTTAAATGAAATAAACATGACATAGGAGAATGTTGTTCCTCAAAGTCTTAAAAATTAAGGTCTATCAATGCTAAAGGCATCAAAGACCGACTGTTCCCATGAAGAATAAAACAAGCTTCTGCTTAGCAAACTCATTTCAGAAAACACAGTCACATAGTCCGTGCATTAGCAATTATGCATCCACAAGGTAGAATTGACCTACATTTCCATCCACAAGGAGGTTTTGTTATTATGATCATTGTTTTGTTTTGTTTTTTAGTTTTGGTATTATGGTTGTGTGTCAGGCCCTGGTTTCCTTGTCTTATTTATATCATATAATATCAGCAAAGATATAGTCCTTGAAGCTCCAATATTGACAACTCAGGGTTGCAGACAACCTGTGAACATCACGTGTCTTCTGTACAGATGTGCAGACCAACTCCCATCTGAGCCTACAGCTAATCTGTTCTGGGGTGGGGGATGTATCTAAAAGGAAAAGTGCAGACATGCCCATTCTGCTCATATCTGAACATTTGTGATTATTCATCCCCTAATATTCTGAGAATCCTTGAGAAACATATACAATATATTCACATGAAAAAATAACCCCTAACTATTGTTTAGGTGAAGACAAAACCAGTTAATATCCATATAATCCTATTTGAAATAAGCCATGCATAAAGCGATATGAAAACAAAAACTGTTCTCACGTCCTGGCGTCATTTAGAATGATGCCATCCAGAGGCTGCCCTTGAAGATTGTCAGCGCGCAGAGATTGTGCACGAAGGGAGGGACCGTCATCACTGCTCGACTGGTTTCAGATTTCAACCACCGCACAAGTCTGCTTTTATGTGGTACAAAACACAGTCTCAGTAATTTGTTCCTCAGTGGCCATCAAATACAGTATAAGGTGCTGGGATGCATTAAGAAGAGTGTGACCAGCAGGTCGAGGGATGTTCCCCTCCCCCTCTACTCTGCCCTGCTGAGGCCACATCTGGAGTCCTGTGTCCAGCTCTGGGCTCCCCAGTTCAAGAGAGGCAAGAAGCTACTGGAGAGAGTCCAGCAAAGGGCTACAAAGATGCTGAGGGGACTGGAGCATCTCTGTGCTGAGGAAAGGCTGAGAGACCTGGGTCTGTTCAGCTGCAGAAGAACAGGCTGAGAGGGGATCTCATCAATGCTGATCAATAGCTAAAGGGCGGGTGTCAAGAGGATGGGGCCAGATTCTTCGCAGTGGTGCCCAGTGACAGGACAAGGGAGTGGGCACAAACTGGAACAGGGGAAGTTCCACCTGAACACGGGGAAAAACTTGACTTTGTGGGTGGCAGAGCCCTGGCACAGGCTGCCCAGAGATGTTGTGGAGTCTCCTTCTCTGGAGAGATTCCAAACCCGCCTGGATGTCATTCTGGGCAACCTGCTCTGCGTGACCCTGCTGTAGCAGGGGATTTGTACTGGGTGATCTCTAGAGGTCCCTTCCAACTCCCACCAGTCTGTGATTCTGTAATTCTGTGGTTCTGTGAGGGAGAGGCTAGAATCTGCTGGAATTTATTTCAGGTACCGATGAGCTCTACAGACAGACCACGTTCCCTGGGATTTTGGCTCATATTCAGTAGCATTTTTGCTGGTGAGGCACGCAAGCAGCGTGAGTTGTGTGTTTTTGCTTTCGCTGCCCATTGCTCAGGACAATAGCCTGCAATCCAGTTGCACTATTTTGCACTTGGGTTCAAAGGGCCTTGGTTTCATATTAGTTGAATAGAAAAGGTCAATAAGAGGTGAGAGACAATTGTATGTTAATAAATAATAAAGGAATGAGAGCTGCAAGTGTTTGACCCATCCCTGCTGATGTGATACTGATCTGAACTAGTAGAGAAATGTCAAACCCTTCCCCACCCAGAGGTCTAGACACACTTCTGATGTGTGTCAGTAAAAGATAAGAATATATTAGCAGATGCCACTGGGAACAAAGCAGACCCAAGAACAATAGCTGCTGTGTGTCAGCCACAAATAACATATGCTTATTTGGCAGAGCACATTCTGCTTATGCCCGTTCATTCAGCACAGTCTGGGCATGCCAAAGAGATGTCTCCTGGAAGGAGTAGTCAGGTACAAGGAGACTGCATAAGGGTGAGGTAGCAAATTCATGGGACTGCAGCTGTGCCCCCACATGGATGGGTGGAGGGGAGGTTTGAAGACAAATGATTTGCTCCACACAGACTTTCCACCCTACATATATTCTGATTGTTGTTCATATTTTACCCTGAGAGCATCCAACTGGATCTGCAAAGGACTTCAGGAGTCATGCTACCATTCCCAGTTCAAGAATGGATCTTCAAAGCCTTTGCTGTGCTGTAATTTAACCCTCTAGAGGAAGGTCTCCTACACATCCATTTTCCTTCCTGCAAAGTACTTCACATTTTCCCCATTAGACACATGTGTACCGCTTGACTTTACACTTGACAAGTTTTGTCCCTTCTGTATTATTCTTATTCTTTGATCTTGGAGGAACCAGATCAGCTAAACTACTGCACAAAGTCCTGCACAAAATGCAGTCAGGTAGTAAAAGGATGGCTGAAGGAAATCCATTTCTCATGATGAAGCAGAGTTACTTCTGCTGCAGTGATTGTTTCTGTATTTTATATCCACTGAAAAAAGAATTGTCAGGAGAGACTGATATGGAAACCCATCTGAGATTGCCCAGTCTTCTCCTGAAGCCTGGGGTTTTGCCTCACATCTCTGCTCCACAGTCTGACAGAGGAAGGGTTTGAATGTACATCTCTGCCATTCAAGTAAGTATATTAATCACTGAGCTGTCTTTTTCTGTTCCTTTTTCTTATTTAGAGAGACTGACTACATACCAGTTTTCTGTTGCATTGGAACTCAACCGGTGGGGATTTGGACTAAACAAACCTCTTTTCCTTCATTCTTCCCTGACAGAAAGGGCTTCAGTATATCTCCATCTTCAAACGCTCTAAGAACATGGTGCATTTGACAGAGATTTTTCCTTTGAAGTTGATCCTAAATTGAGGCCTGTCTACAATATTCAGATTGTGTTACAAAGGAAAGAGCTCTTGCAGAAGGATCTAGAAAAACAGCACTTGGGCTGCAATGGTCCCTAATAACCTTAGCTAAAATCTCAACCTTATGTTTTAATAAAGATGCTGAAGCAATTGTGACTTCAAGCCGCTGCTCACAATGGATGGCATTTCCAGGGGAAACAGGAAGGGGGCTTGGTGGGTGTTTTTGATTTAACCAGGCTCCTTTGGAGGGAGCAGGCAAGGGAGACAGACAGATGAGATAAAGCTTCCGACTCTGAATCCCCCTGCCAGACTGGCCGTATTAGTCACTACAAAGAGAATTTATCCTGTCCTCCCGACACTGTAAAGATTAGCTTCCTGGTTTAATTATAATGAGTCAGGCAACATGCACAGGGTTTTTTTTCCATTTTATGTGAAGGGAGTATCCCACAAGCACAAGAAAACTCTGTAAGAGCCACTGGATTTTCAGTTTCTCTCAGGAAAGTAAATTAAACGGGATTAAGGAATCTTAGAATAATTTAAGTTACTTTCTTTCTAGGTCAAGCAAATGTTACGTGAAACATCCTTCCTTGAAAAGTAGGCTTTATATAGACCTTTAAGTTTAAACTTGTGTAGTCACACCTATTAATTGCATGTATACATGCAATGCCAGTGCAGAGGTGTGCTTGAATACATTCATTGCTGGATTGATGGCAACTGGACCAGAGGGCTGTGAAATCTTGCTCTCCTCATCCCTGAAGGGACTGAATTGCTTCTGCTGCTCAGCAGTCTTGTATGCTTGTCACTGTTAATGCTCCCCCTGATTTATTGCTCTGTGTGTGACAAATGACCTCCTGAATACCAATGTGAAACTTGTAGCCCTATTTCACGCGAGGCCGGTGATGGGAGAGGAAAATAAATGAGTTTGCAAGTCCTCTCTGTGCTTTTGATATCCTGGTGCTCACTCAGTTGATGGTGTAAGCGTTGTGGCTTCTTCACCATGTTAGGAAGTAAGAAAAAGTTCTTTTGCTGTGTCCCCAAATCACACTGTGTCCAGTGAAGCATCACTGCATCACTGACAGAGACCTCTTGTACAAAAACCTCGAGCAGACTGGAAACTCACCTTCCCAGTCAAGTCTTCATTTTGAATTCTGTCATTCCAGTAATAAATAGGTAAAGAGAGAGGGGGGAAAAAGAAAGAGGAGTGGAGAGTACTGGAAATCATCCTTTTTGTGGCTGGGAGTGATACCACACCTCCTGCTCAGGAGGAAAAGCTCCAAGGGAAGCAGCTTGCCAAACTGGCTCTATCTCTGTGCGCCAGAGTCCCAGCCAGAAGATGCTAAGGAGGCTGATGGAAGTGGGTTGCAGGGCTGGGAGAGCACCAGGGTGTCTGGGAGACAGGTGCCATGTCTCAGCTTCCCCTGTCCTTGCCCATGTGTTTTTAAGTTAAGGCATCTGTGTTGGCCTGAGAAGTTACCACTCTCCATGCACATCCTCCCCTTTGCCCACTGCCTGGGGGCATTAACCTGAGATGGAGGGCAAGGACGAATCAAGGGGTGCTGGTCTTCCCCCGGTCACAGCCACGTTTTCTCTCTCCTGCCTTTCCTGGCCGTTGCTGTGGTCACTAGTAAACCTGGTCGTGGCTACAGCAGCACCTGGCCCAGGCGTGGAAGCGCTGTCCCGTGGCTGTGTGGAGCTGGACGTTGTCATGTGTAATACATCCTCAAACAGTCAGGCACACGAGCACAAGGTTAACATTTACAGGAGTAAAACTCAGCTGCTCCAGTGCTGACAGAAAGTTAATTCGAAAAGTGAGCAGGTGTGGGTAAAATGGCTTCATTTTTAAGCTTAAGTGGATAAAGACAAATATTTTGGAGCCCTGGACCAGTTTTACTCTCTCTCTAGGGCCATGTTTTGACCTATTTGACTCCAGCTTGTACTCCATGGTGTGATTTAAGATTGTCCCCAGTGCACATAAACAATAGATCCTCTGCCTGGGTGCACAAGTTCTCCCTGCATGTAAATCGTACCACTTAAAACAACAACCCTCTGTGCCTGAAAAGCAGGGTAAGGGGCTGAGCGAGCAGGGATCGTGGCTAAGCAACGCTTCAAAGCTGAACTAAAGTGGTCTACCCACGTGTGTGCACATTTTGCCACCAGATTCATAAAGGCTTGAGTGCCGCCCAAAGCATGTTGGAAAGTATAAATTAATGATTTCTGGAAAAGACTTTGAAGTGAAAATGTCAAAATGCATTTTCTTCGAAAAGTGAAACCAGCATTTCTCTTTCAGAGGAATGCATTTTAAAAGATGTTTTAGCTTGACATGGTCTTGTTACTACCCACAGCAGAAGTGAAACGTGGCTGTAATCCAGTGACAGAGAAGCAGGTTACTGAAATTACTGGGGCTTCAGCATTCCAGCATGCCTGACACTAAGCCTGATTTCTGTTCTGAAGATAAAAAGATTTGACATGGTTTTATAGAGTAACAGAGGACTTCCCTATTGTCTTCAGATGATGAGCATGTGCAGATTATAAGCACTTTTAAAACAATCTGTACACAGTCTGGAGAGAGGCTGGTACAGAGCGTTGATGACAGCCTAAGAATCTTCTCTGTTTCATCGCCCTAATGCC
The DNA here is from genome assembly GCA_009769605.1 of Bucorvus abyssinicus. Lineage (NCBI taxonomy): Eukaryota > Metazoa > Chordata > Aves > Bucerotiformes > Bucorvidae > Bucorvus > Bucorvus abyssinicus. The sequence goes on from CM020042.1 coordinate 13,005,048, forward strand.
GTAATTCTTAAATCAAATAGCCTCAGGATGTCCCACCCATGTCTAGACGAGGACTCTAGCCTAATTCTTCTTCCTGCCATCATCTGCCTGACAATGGTCCGAGCCTTGATGCCTGTAGGGCGCTAGGCTCTGTAGATACCTATGACGTATAAATTCTGCAGCAAAAGCAAGCAGTTATTTTTCCAGCACTGTCTGCTTGGTGCATACCTTCAGAAAGAAAGTATAAGGAAAGGAAGCAGGCAAGCATTGAATTTATTGTCTTGATTTTGTATGGATCAGCCCCTGGCAGGATTGAATGGCAGTAAAATCAACACTCATAAACAGAGCATGAACAAAGGTTCATCCTATTAGCTGTTTATTTTGTTCTTTGTTTGCGATTCTTGTGAGTACAAAGTTAAAACAATAAGTAGCTGTCATCTCCTGTTTGCGGCTTAGAAAAAAACGCCTAGCAAACCCCAGAATTTTACATAGTTCCACATCAGAACTGTAATTCAAGCCTCTTCTGATCTGAACAGAACTCACTGCTTCCCCAAAATACTGAGGCAAATTTTAATTTTGTATTTTCTGTTGGCTTTGTAGGTCAAGTGCACTGATAGCACTGTGAACATTTGGGGTTATCTCCTCTTTCCACAGCAGTCTGAAATCCTTAGCAGAATCCTCATGGACAAACATTAGCATTCCCCTTGAGGACCAAATTCTATCACAACCATGCTCACCATTTCCCATTCCATTTATCATTTCATTTTTAATTTAAAACAACAGAATTGCTGTGTACCTTTCCTCATGGTCTTGAAAAAGTCTGTGTATAACTCACAAACTCATTGATATTTTGGAATAAAATCTCTAAATAGGTAAGGAAGGACCCTGTGACCTTTATTTTGCTTCTGAACTTACCCTAAAGAAAACTTCAGGGCTGTACATTTAATTTTAATTGATATCTATTTCTTGTACACACTGAAAGAAAGTGCTTAAAGTGTAAATGCTTGTGAGGTGTTTAACCGGTAGATCCGCAATCCTTGTTCAACTGGTCTTTGCCATCTGTGCACTTTGCATCCAGGGTTCTGGAGGTATCTAAGAGGGTTTTGAAAAAAAAAAAACCAACAACCCTCAATGAACTAGTATTTGACTACACAATGAAAATCGTTTATTGCAGGGTGATAGCCCCAAAGCATTTTCCTAAACTGTTTCAAAGTCTTTTAAAAATACAATGAAAGAAAACATTGCTTTTTAAAGTTACATTTCAAAGGGCAACATCAAAGAGAGAGAGAGCAAGCTACTTCTATGTCCTTAATAGCGATGCATTCATAATAGTACGGAACTCTGAATATCAAACTTAAGTGTCTCAAATACCAATATCGACAGTGTTCTCTAGAGATCATATGCAGTTATATTAGCTAAAACACTCAAGCACTGTTGCTGGAAGATGTTGAATTTCCTTCAACTCTCTTTGAACTCAGTGGGAAAGATAAGGGTGTCCAGGGCAGGAGAAATTGTAAAGGTATTGGATACTGGCATTCATCATCTTGCTTCCTAAAATGCAAACTCCTTTGGGTTTCTTTTTGTCTCTCCTCACTTCTAGATTAAAGCTCAGGGAGAGAGTAGAATATTAAAAAACCATCCAATTTATAATTGGTTACTAAAGTAAATTCACAGATGACCTTGAAGCAGAATTAATCCAGCAAGCTTATAGAAGAGGATGACCTAGTCATTCTGATTAGCATCAGAGCAGGTGATGGAACAGTGATGCGGTGGGGGTGAAAGAAGACACAGACTAAAGCACTCAGTTTGTTAGAGGATTTGTTTAGAAATTTCTTCTTCCCTTGCATCCTGACAAAACCCCACGGATTCCAGTTGACAGTATATTATAAACTCAGTGTCTGGTCAACAGCTCCTGCTACATACAAAGCAGACAATTTAAAATTCTGTCAAAGTATTATTAGTTTAGATTTTTCCATATTAGCAGGAGACTATAAAAGTATAAAGCAAATTAATGAACATTCAAGAATCTGTAATTTATTTCTAGATTTATTTTCCTGTCTTTTAAAGCGAATTTTTATTAAGTCACTTCACCCTGTGTGCTGGTTTTGGCCGGGGCAGAGTTAATTTTCTTCTCAGCAGCTGGTATGGGTCTGTGGTTTGGATTTGTGCTGGAAACAGTGTTGATCGCACAGGGATGGTTTAGTTCCTGCTGAGCAGCACTTACCCACAGTCAAAGCCTTTTCTGCTCCTCACACCAGCCCACCACTGAGTAGCTGCGGGTGCACAAGGAGTTGGGAGGGGACACAGCTGGGACCCCAACTGACCAAAGGGATATTCCAGACATATGAGGTCATGCTCAGCATATAAATCTGGGGGGAGAAGAAGGAAGGAGGGATGTAGAGTAATGGCATTTGTCTTCCCAAGTCACTGTTAGGTGTGATGGAGCCTGGCTTTCCTGGAGCTGGCTGAACCCCTGCCTGCCCACGGGAACTGCTGAATGAATTCCCTGTTCTGCTTTGCTTGTGTGTGCAGCTTTTGCTTTGCTTATTAAACTGGGGAGCAGCTGGGTGGGCCTTGGTTGCTGGCTGGGGTTAAACCACAACACCTGGAGAGAAGACCTGAGCTGTGGGGAGTAACAGACAGGTGGAGGATGGTGAGAGAAAGTTTTTTCCTCAACATTGTTAAAAACAGGATAAAACTGGATGTCCTGAATTTGTTAATATTGTCTTTAAAATATGGAACTTTGGGGGTTTTCTTTAAATTGGACAGTTATGCATCTTCAGAAGTTTCATCCTTGAGTATCTGGAAGGGATTGACTACCATTCGTGGTTCTGTTCTATCTAGAAGTTTAGAAGTTTAATTGGGTGGAGAGGAGAGAGAAAAATTTCTCCAGAGATTTTCACTCAGAAACTAGCTTTACAGGGTGGAATGGAGTCTTGAGGGAACTGAAGCCCACAAGGACCCCAAGTGGCCGGCTGTTACAAATAGTTGTAGTTCAGATACCTCACCTCTATGCTGAGCTTAGTCAGGTACTTTTATACTTTCTTACATTGGGTGAGAAAACTTTCAGTATAAGCAGGGAAAACTTCAGCTGCGTGAAAAGACTGTGCTCTGATTTCATGTATTCAGCTGCGGAAGGGAAGTACCTCCAATTCTGAGTCCTACACCTCCTTACAAGGGGTTCCCAAGGGCAAGTTGACAACCATGTTCGAACCCTTAGAAGCTGAAAAAGAAGGGAAACCTCTTCTAATTTCTAGCTGTGTATCGAGGTTTACCTTCAGGGCTGAACCTTGGAAGTTTAGCACTGAATTCCATAACATTCATGTCAGATGTAAAAATCAATGAACACAAGCAGCAGGTATGTATTTTTTAAAGAGGAACAAAACACTGCACTGAGCGTACAATTTCTTCCTCAAGAAGGTGGGATGAGTGACACAATTGTCACGTTGCTTAATGTACTCCTGGGGGCTTTCCCATGAAATCTATAAAATCCACACAGAAGAGATGATCATCTTGCAGAAGTGAAAACACTGTTTTGACTCAGAAACAGTGATTTTCTCTGTGATTTTCTCAATGGCTTGTTATTAATGTACATTTAATTACAGTGATATGTACAGTTGGTACTTTGTTAAACTTGGTTTGCTCTCTGCAGGTGCAGCGATCCTCCTCGCGTTAGACTGAATATGAAAACACAACATTTCGTACGAGATTTGCTAATGCCTTGGGTTTTGTAGCTGATAAATAAATGAAGAATTCTGCCTCTGGATTTTGCAGGGATTGTTGTTTATTCTGTATTTTTAGCTAACATAATAATTAAGTTTATTATTAGGTACTGAGCCATTTCATTTTGTTCTGTGTCAAGTTAATGATAGGCTCATTTGATTTTAGCTGGGGTTTTAATTTTAGAAATTATATGCAATTGGACAATTTTGCCAAATGAATATCTCTTAACCAGGCAGATAGTGAAAATAAACTTCTATGGTTCGTAACTCATTACTTTTCTTATATTCTTCAAAATCAAATACCTTGGAAGTGTTTATTTTCTTTGGAGATTTAACTACGCAGACCTACATATTCAGAAGTGCCCAAGCCATTTTTTTGTTACTTTTACTACGCTGTATGTAATACAAGTCATTTATTATAGGGACAGATATGTCACCCTTATTTGAATATAAGTCACACTCAACCCTCTAAATTTTTTTTTTTTTCCCCTCTCAAAAAAGGGAACACAGAAACTACCATAGTGGCTCAGCCAAATGGATCATCTAGTTCAATATCCTATTTCCCACAGCAGCCAGTACACAAAAAAGAACCTTGAATTAAAGGCCGGTGAATTTACTGAAGAGGTTTCTGCACAGCCTAGTTGGACTAGATGGTGCACAATTGGACTAGATTATCTTTCAAGGTCCCTTCGAATACAAACCATTCTATAATTCTCTGAATATAAGGAAAATTAGTATCTTCAAGCATTAGTTCCTTCAAAATTAGAGAGTTTACTTTTCTTCTTAGATCTTCAGGCTGTCCCAGAACAATTCAATACATAAAATTTGACATATAGTCATCCCTCACTAAGGATCACTGGGGATTTGGGATAATGTGACAGTTACAGCTATTTCTAAGATTCTTATTTGTAAAAAGGAAAAGGAAAAGCAAAACTAAAAATTAATTGTGTCCTTGCCTGTAGCATTAAGGCTTTGTGTTAAACACCGCTACATCATGCTCTAGTGATACAGCTAGGGCGTAGATAAGGCTCTGCTTCGCTCCAGTGATAACTCTGTCTTACTTCTCATGCTTGACAAGCTTGGAAACAAGTATTAATGCAAAGCTTCAGAAGTAGCACTTTGAGGTGTCAGACATGAAAAAAACAGTTTGAGAGGTTTAAAGAAAAATCAGCCGAAGTTTCAGACTTGCTGCTCTAAGGGAAGCTTAAAAATCAGTTTGGGTGACCTAAACTCGCCAAAAGGTTTGTGATGGTCTGGTCGGATCAGGGTGAAACAGCAGCTTCTGTTCAGTGTTACGTTATTTTGTATAAGAAATTGTCCGTTTGAGTGTGTAACCCACAGAGTCACCCTGTGTCTGTACTTTCACCTTATATTTTCAGGGAAACTTCTACGTACATTTTCACTCTGAGTCATTGGTGATTCACTCTGCACAACAGTGGTGCTCAGGAGCAGATACGTGTGTGATGCTTTCGGAAGTACATGAGCCGTTACTCACATTTCAGCTTCCTTTTCCCCGCAGGCAGAGCAGGATCCCAGTGGGTTTTTGTATGAATGGAGCATCTGCAGCAATTTCTGGGTCCCAGTCTCACTGTGCTGCAATGTTGTTCCCCTTTAGCTGAACACAAATGTCTCTTTGCTTCTGAACTACGGCTGGGCTGAGGTACAAGCTCAGGGTGCTGCTTAGAGATGCCTCGCCAAGGCTCACGCACAGCTTTTCTTTTGTTGTTTCTGGTGCTGCTGAATAACTTTCCCCACAGCTTTAATGCCTTAGCTGTGGATGAGCTTCTTGGTGAACAAGAAAATATGTTGCTGTCTAGGGCCCTGATTCTCGCCAGAAGAGAAATGCTCTCACTTCTCAATAAATTATGACTCCAACAAATGCTGAGGCTGCCTGTACAGTGTAGGATCGGAGTTTAGCACATAGCTCAGTACTGGACATGCTGCTGTCTTAAATCCAAATGCTCCCTGGAGCTGCAGCAGTAGCTCACACAGCCCTGGCAGGAGGCTTTCACTTCCCTGGCGGAGGTCACTGCCCTTAACCTTTTCCTGGAACGAGGCTCCTGGGAGAGAGGCAATTTATTTTCCAGTTCTTACTTGAAATTACTAATTCCGTGTTTTACCAAGTGATGGTGTAACGTGATGCCCAAACAGGTTTAGAAGTCAGTTCCCTATGCCATTCCTTCTCTAATAAACACCTGAACTTCCAGCCTGCTGTCTTGTGCTCAGATTTGGGACATCATCTTCCTCTCTAGTTCTTCAAGTGCTGCCGAGAGGGTAAATCAGCTTCAACTGAAAGCAGCAAAAGCACTTTCTTATGTTTTGCTTAATTGGTAGCCAGATGGTTGGGCTGCGCTTCTCTGCCAGGAGAGACACGATGATGATGAGTGTTCTCCTGAGAAGTTGCTGAGTCCCCGTTTCCTATTCCCTGGCTGACACAGCAACTTGGGCACAGAGGGACTCCCGTGGCACCATTTGTGGTAGAAGCAGAATCAGCACATGTTTTTGAAGCACGTCTCTCGGACCAAATACTTCATGTGATATAAGCAAAAATTGAAATATAACACACTGCAACAAATCTCTTTATGACCATCATTTATATTAAAAGCAGAGTGAGATCAAAACCGGACATGGAATTTTTGAAGTTTGTCTCTTCAAATAGTGCTGATACACTTCAGGCGGAGTATCTGATCTCAACGCTGTTTGTGGTGATTAGTAAAACATGTGAGTACAGGCATGGACTGTTTCCAAACTCCTCGTTAACGCTTGTTCATTTGACAGATTTTCTGAGCAAGAGGGTACGAGAACAGTCACTTTTGTTTGTGCTAAAAAGTGTCACAGTTCACATTAAGTCAAACATTCATGTTATAGCACAATCAATTAAGAAAATAATCTCCTTTTTGCTCAGTAAATACAATCTACTAGTATTGCTTTGCAGTGACTATTTTGATTCCTTTGCTATAATAATAGCTGCAGGAGCACTTAGGAAAGCAATCATAATTTATAACACATACTTAATTTAAGGAGAACTGGATGCTTTTAATGGCTGCTCACTTACTCCATCATTAGACTGCATGTAAGTCTTAGGTGAAATTAATGTGGAAGAACTGTGGGGTTCAGAACTTGACACCTTGCAAGGCTCAGCACATCCTTTTCTCACCTCGTTTTAGGAACAAGCTATCTTGAAAATGAGATGAGAAGCAAAATCATTCTCCCTTGTTTTTTGAAACCTTGGGCTGACCAGCCAGATTGGTGGCTGACCACCAGCCCAGTGATGTGAAAACAAGTTTTGGGGTGTGGTGTTGTGTAGAGGGGACTTTTGCAGGATCAAGGATGGAAAACAGGCTTCCAAATTGTCCTGTGCTCATTAGCAGCTGGTGAAAATCACCAGGATTCACACAGGACTGGCAGGATGACAATTCCAGCTCAGAGATGCCTGGAGCCGGTGTCTAACCTCCCAGTAATCTTCTTCCCCCTAAAATGGTATTACTTTCCCAAGCTCAGATATACTCTTAATTAAAGTCAGGTAAAGAAAGCTCCAGGGGCAGCCTGTAACAAAGACAGAACAAATTATAAAGTCTTCAATGATTGTAACACTGAAATTTTTTCCAGTAGGTTTAGTTTAAGGGACTGATCAGCTGTTAAAGGCAGAAGACTGTAGCTTAAGCCTTTTAGTTTTAGATACTAAATATCTTCACAGCTTTGCAGCAGGTTTAATCTGGCTTTACTAGCCTTACTTCAGCCAAATTACCGGTGAAATTAATCACCCTTATAGATTAGTCCCTACCCACCACAGAATTCTGCCAGATGCTTTGTAATTGCAGCTGCAACACACTGCAGGTCAATAAATACTCAGTATTACATCATAACTTTTAACTGGCTTTATCACTTGAATCCGTCAAGCCAAACTCAATCTATTTCACTGCCAGCCGGTCTCTGCTGCATGGCTTTGTGAGAAATCAACTGAGGAGTCTTTAATTTGTATTTGGTCTTAGACCTTGACCCTACAGGGTACCAAATGTCATCAGCTCCCAGGCACGTCCCGTGGAATTGAGGCACTTTGTACCCTTCAAGACCAAATCCTAAATTGATTTATTAGCTATACAGTCATGGGGTCCCTTACTTTTGCTACCTGAAACAAGCTACAAGAACACGTAACCTTGCTAGAATCAGCATTTTGTCCCAGGCAGTTTTTAAAACTCAGCAGTCAGGAGCCAAACCCTTGGGGCGCTGAGCCCTTCTGCTGCTGCTGACCTGGCTGGCTCTTAGAGCTGCTCAGCCCATCGCCCTCTTGCTCAGCACTAACCAGATTCAGCCTTCTCAGGTCAGCAGCTGCCATCGCTTTCAAGGTTAGTAGCTTTAAATGGCTCCCGAAACACAAAAAACTGTCAGCCTTTGTCTCCCCATGCAACTACAATGCAGCAGTTCTTGCCATAGCAGTCATGAGCGGATCAGTTGTGATTTTTCTCAACATTGTTTTTGACTGCCCTTGAAAACTTGCCAACAAAGAGTAAAAAGGGGAAAAAAATTGCTCGCAATGATGAACAGGAGGAAAATATGGGAATGGTATTCATTAAAGGTTAAGGGAAAAATAAGTGGATATGATTTTGGTAAACTGGTGAACAATTATGAAATTAATGGAGACATAATATCCTGGTGCACAGGAAGCCTGTGACACTGAGTTAGTTGCTTAACAGTAATAAGACATGAGTCTTGATAAAACATATAATAATGTGAATTTTTTTCTTCATGGCTTCCCCTTTCCAATTCATGTGAGTTGGATTAGACCTTAACCACATAGAAGAGGGGGAGTGGGGCTCCTCCCAGAGCCTTCCTTCCTTGGGTATGTGGGGTCTGCTTCTGCTGCCTGAACATAAGTGGCATTCAAGACATTCCAGCGGTACCTGAGACATCCACATGGGGCTGCAGATATTGCGCAGCTCAAAAATGTTTGTGCTCTTTTGAAGAGGCTGTTTACTGCCAGGCATCTGGCTGAGAAGCGGAGTTTTCAATAAGACTGCAGGCAGAAAGCGATGGGCAAGGATGGGGCTGGCCTCAGCCAAAAGTACATACTTTTGGATGACAAAAAGGCGAGGAATGCAGCAGTTGTCAGCTCCTGAACCTCCCTATTTCTTCTAGTATTTGTTTCCCAATGTTACTGTTACTGCTCCAAGAAACTGAAATTTGTGTATGAGAGGAGACATAACCAAAGGCAAGGGAAGACTTTTTGTTACTGTAGTTTTATGTCCCCTGTGCTTGATGCTCTGATGTCCCACCACACCAGCTGTGGTGGATTGACAGTGGCTGGCTGCCAGACCCCCACCCAGCCACTTTCTGACTCCTCCTCCTCAGCAGGACAGGGGGAGAAAATACGATGGCAAAGCTTGCAAGTTGATATGAAGACAGGAAGATCACTCAGCAATTACCATCGTAGGTGAGCAGCTCGTAGCGCTTTGTCCTGCCACTCCTTCCTCTTCCCAGCCTTCCTTGGCTTCAGCGTGGGGGTGCAGTCCTTCACGAACGACTCCAGCTATTCAGGATTGTTGTGACAGTGTCTGCTATGTTTGGAGTTCCAAAAAAGCCCTCAAATGCACCAAAATCACCCCAAAACAACAAAAACCCACCAAAATTCATTTCCAGTCCCTGAATAACTGAATTCCTTTTCAAACTTTTAGGTTAGCCTGGAAAGAACATTTTCAGCAATATCCGTCAAACTGAAAACCATTCACTGAAACTATAACGACTGTTTTGGTCTTTGCTTAATGAAAACTTGAACAAGTATTCAATTACCAAAAATACTTTTTACTCTATTAACCTCTCCTTTTACTTCTAAAAGGTTAAGAGAAAATATATGTATTTTTTCAATTACATATCTACCTTTGTCTCCTCATTGGCCACCTCCACTAGGACTTGTGAAGGTGTCAAAAAAACCCTGTTGTCCAGAAGAGACTGGCGAAGTAATTCAAATGTGAAGTATTTATAGTGTTTCTCACACGTTTAGATCCTCACTCAGCTCTTAAAAGAAGTTTAATCTGAACAATTAGGGTCTAGGTGACAATTTTTGTCTGGCTGAAAGAGTCACTTTACAATTAAACTCACACAGCTGGTTGCTCCAGGAGGTCCTTGCAATCCCCTGGATGTACACTGGCTTCTCTCCAAGTTCTTATCTCTGTGGTGCAGAAAGCTGTAGAGTGGTGCAAAAGAGAGAGAATGTTCCCTGCCTTGTTTCCTGGTGTTCAGCATCCCCGGTTGTTTCACAGAAGGACAAGCTCCAAAAAACTTGTCTCTGCGAGTAGGAGCATGCTGAAGGGATCTCTGGTCTCAAGGTGTAAAACTAAGCTTGAACTTTTCCTTCATTCAGAGAAATTACAAGGTCTTTCTTATCATTAGCATAAGGTTAATAGGAACTTAATTATCTCAACACTTCTGCCAAATGTGAGGGGAATTAGGTGGTGGGTTCAGAAGTTACTAGCATAGATTTTCACCTAGGCTGCTAATGGGACTGCATGGAAAAATGGCACTCTAGGTGACTCCAACTACACTGCTAAGTATGACTTTTATAGAAAATAATTTGCTATAAATTTAGCAGTGTGACCTACAAGACACGGCTTTGGACTGAGACTAAGGAGAACTGGAGTCTGTTTCCAGTTCTGCTGCAGATCTTCATAGTGACTATCGCAAAAGACTTTTCCCTCCTGCTGCCTTGGTTTCTGCATCTGTAAAAACAACATTAGAGTAGACCACTTTCAACCAGTACTTTGAAATGCGATTTCAAATGCGCATTGCTGGTGAGACCTTAGGCGTTATTATGGGAAGGTTAGCAGACAAACCGATCTGTCTCACTCTGAGTTTGAAAAGATCTGCCTTACAGCAGTCACCATTTATTTTGTGACGTAAGCTGGTTGCTAGAATAGGAAGGACCACAGCACTTCTGCTCTTTACTAATGTCAACCTAAGATGAAGGTGTTTTCTATTCTACTGACACTAGTGCTGTTTGACTGCAGAAATATGTAGTTTGCTTCATAGCCCTTACATGATTCTTCTGAAGGTATGATTTTTGTAGCCCAAATCATTGTAGTTTATGAGAAATAAAGAAGAGTGCATCGGAACTCATAAGGTTTGTCTAAACCTGAGGTTTTTCTTTCTGCAAAAATTTAAAAAATAGGAAAAAGCTACACATGTAAAACATTTGGCCCAGAAGGCCAATAGTATCCTGGGATGCATTAAGAAGAGTGTTGCCAGCAGGTCGAGGGAGGTTCTCCTCCCCATCTACTCTGCCCTGGTGAGGCCACATCTGGAGTCCTGTGTCCAGTTCTGGGCTCCCCAGTTCAAGAGAGGCAAGGAGCTACTGGAGAGAGTCCAGCAAAGGGCTACAAAGATGCTGAGGGGACTGGAGCATCTCTGTGCTGAGGAAAGGCTGAGAGACCTGGGTCTGTTCAGCTGGAGAAGAACAGGCTGAGAGGGGATCTCATCAATGCCGACCAATAGCTAAAGGGCGGGTGTCAAGAGGATGGGGCCAGATTCTTCTCAGTGGTGCCCAGCAACAGGACAAGGGACAATGGGCATGAACTGGAACAGGGGAAGTTCCACTTGAACATGGGGAAAAACTTGACTTTGTGGGTGGCAGAGCCCTGGCACAGGCTGCCCAGAGATGTTGTGGAGTCTCCTTCTCTGGAGAGATTCCAAACCCGCCTGGATGCCATCCTGGGCAACCTGCTCTGGGTGACCCTGCTGTAGCAGGGGATTTGTACTGGGTGATCTCTAGAGGTCCCTTCCAACTCCCACCAGTCTGTGATTCTGCTACCTATGTGGGCCTCTGGTCTTGCTGCACAGACTAGCACTTCTTATGGTTGTAGGAATGCAAAATGGGAACATGGCACAAATCCAGATCAAAGATCCTCCATACAGGTAGAGATAAACAACACTCTAGGTGCTCAAGACAACAACGTGTGCATTATATGTTTTAAATGAATCAGTGTGTTTTGTAGTAATTTAGATGTGAACTTTCAGAAAATAATTTAATGTTTTCCACTTTTACAAGGTTAATTTTTTCACGGCCTCTTGATCACACAGATAACTAATCAACACCCAGATTGAGCTTCTGAAGGCATTTATTTGCCCTCTGATTTCCTTCAATGCTATTACAGGGTGTAGTTTAAATCTTCTTTAATCTGCTTCAATTCTGGCAGACTGATTAATAAACACTAATTATAAAGATGCTGAGTAGGCATTGTGAAAGAAGAGGATGAAGAGGAGGTGATGACTGGGGAAGGGAGGGTAATGTAACGATCTTTCTAGTCTGCTATATCACTATATACGAGTTTGTCTCTGTGTTCCCTATTACACCAAGTCCAGCAAGTGACCTCACATAACTAACCCCTGACTTCCACTGCCACACAGTTGAAGCTCCCTGTCACGCATCTGCAGCACTGTCTCAGACGCTACTCTCCCCTGTGACCAAATGTGCCAGACCTCGTCCATCAAGGGTTTGCCATCTGCTCAGGAAAGCCCTGTTCATGAGCATACTCTGCTGCACCCTTGAGCTAGGAATTTTCTCACTGGATACACTGGCTGCATCCTTGAGCTCATAAGGCAACACGGTGTTGCTTCACACATCAGAGATGGTATCACCTGAGAAGCCTTTATGCCAGTGAGAATAGGTCTCAGTGGGAATGAATTCCTGTGTTCATTTTTGTTTTCTCCTCTGAAGAACAATTTTTTTATGTTTGGTTGAAGAAAAGTTAAGAACAAGAAAGTCTGCCCCTGCTCAAGGGATAGTGGAGAGACCCGTGATAGAGCAGGGTCTGCTCCTGTGGCTGGAAATGCCAAGGAGAAGAAAAGGCATTTATGGAAGAGGCAAAGCTCAGGATTTCATTTTCCGAGTCAGAGAAGTGAATGAGGATGATGTTCTCTGGGGATAGAAGCGGAGAATAAAATTCCAGCTAATAGAACATATTCATTCAGGAGGATATATTTAGATCTGCTGAAAAACAGTAGCAAATATTTATGGGTATGAATTGTGATTAGCAAAAGCGTGTCCTTAATTCCTCCTACTTGATAAATCCACCTAACACCACAGCACATAATTTTCAAATTTATTCATTGGCAATATGATTTTGTGGATGAGCTGCTGCATCGTTAAATTAACTGATTGTTGGTCTGACAAGCCCGTTAAAATGGAGCACTGTAAGAGGATAATACCTTCAACTTTGGAAGCAAGACCCTTCACTGTGCATTCCCCACGAATACCATGATGTTCCTGTTGCTACTGTGGTGACTGCCAGCTGGGTGCCACGTCCTTTCTATTGTTGTTGCTCCTTTGTGACACCACATGGAATTGCTGCTTGTCACTTAGAAAGGTGTCGAATAGATTTAATTGCTGATCTGAATCAAACCAGAAAACACTCACTGCCCTCAGTCCTAATGGATCGCCGTGTAAAAGTGGTTCTTCAAGGGAAAGTATGATGTCAGGAATAAAATCAGAATACAATTATGGGTTTCAAAAACCCAAAGACCTCTCAAATATGGATGTCAGTGGAGCCTACAGGAGATTTACTAGAGGGCTTCAGAGGTTGTAGCTACCTATCAGCTCTGCTCATTGCAGGCTGATACTTGGTGTTGCACATCTGTGAAGGGACTGCACTCCTTTGTAACAGTTTTTCTGAATCCCTTATGCAGACACATCCAGCATCACCCAAGCAAACCCTTCTGTTTGCTGTGTGAAGCCATTTGGTTGTTTTTGTAAAGGCGCACTGAGCAGAATAATAGCAGTCACTGAGGAGGGTAGGATCTTTCACCAGGCATGTGCTTCACCGTAAAGAGCTAACATCCTGCAAACACCTACACAGTCATCCCTTAGCTCTGATACTGGAGTAGGCTTAGGAAATCCAGGTTCTTCTCTTGCTTCTGTCATAAGTTTCCTGTGTTGTCTTGGGCAAGTGGCTTAGGCCAAGAGTTAAAAGCACAACTGGCATTTTAGTAACTTAACATGAGACATTTTAAACTGTTTTTCCAAGAAAAAGAGCTCAGGATATGCAGAAGGCACCAAGTAATTTTTAAACCACTGCATTTTCCTTCCCACCCTTCCTTTTTTTTTTTTTTCCCCAGAGCCATGTTTATTGGTGTTTGGAACGAGGGGAGCAGCTACACGTGCTGAGAATTCAAAGGTAAAAAACAAACCTCTTTCAAAAAGCCCTGATTTGAACCTTTATGCTTGGTGCTCTCTGGGTTATTAATCCCTTCTGAACCTCTTAGTGTTCATCTTGCTGGGCCTGAGCAGCCCAGGCAGAGCAGAAGCGGTATAAAGGTATTTGCATCTGATAGAGGTGTGGCACAGAAAGCCTTGCAAAGAAACAGACCCCTGAACTTCAGAGAGATGACTCGGAGAGCAAAGGTTTCTGTCATCTCCCTATGGCATAAAGCCTTTGCTGCAGGGTCGCTCACCGGGCAGTGAAACTGTCTTCACTGGACATTTACCCACTATATTTTTGATTTCTTCTAGATTGTTTATCTCATTATGAAAGGACATAAATGTAGAAAGCTGCACCGAATGATTGCTTTTATCTGTGTTATTACGCCATGGCATTTTACTTGTGTGTTTTCAATTTCATGGTGTGTTAGAGCCATTTTTTTGTTCAGTAGTGGAGGTTGGCATCTGTTCAACAAACTATCCCAGAGATACATTCATTCCTATGCAGGTGATGTTCTAATGATTCCTTCCATTTTCATTTGAGGCGTTCAAAGTCAACTTGATTAAGCTGATACATCAAGACCTGGGATTCAGGCGCAGAAAAGCTCAGCACTGCTGAACCTAACGTATCTGACTGGCCCTCACAGTGTCATTTCCAGTGCTGAGTTATGTACCCAGGCACAGTATTTCACAGCTCCTTCTGGCTTCATCCCAACACACAGAACTTCTCAAAGACAGTTTTTATTCTCCCTAGACCCTATTTTACTGTACCCATGGGTACAACTCCATGAAAAAGCTGCTTCTACTCTTCATGAAATATTACTTTCTCATCCTGGCTAAATCTAAATTAATCCAAGAGGCACTGTCAAAAATTCACTGCTATCCAGACATGAGTAATGATTATTTGGCAGTCATGGCATTTAAATATTGATAGTCTTCCTTAAAAGCTCTTTTATTTCATTATTGGATATTTGACTGTTATACTTAATATAAATGTGCAAGCAATTTACACCTAATTATGTACTCGTCACTTAACTCCTACATATAGTTTTCCACACTGTTATTCCGGATAAGCATGAATTAAATGATTTAACTGCGTTGGATCAACTACATTTCTCTTGAAAATTCTTCATACCCAGGAACACTGATGAACAAGAAGTAAGTTAGGGTCTAACTAAATAAGAGTGAATTAACAATGCAAACTACTGATGAAAAGATCAAAAATGTTTATTGCTTAAAAATGGCTAATCTGAGCTTCTTGGGTGCATCCCAAGGCATTACTGAAAAGAATTAATACAAATAATAAAGTTCTAGTATTTGAACTGGTATGATAGACCCTGAGGTAAGCCTGAGAGCTCCAAATGAGACCTCCCGAACTTACTCAATGCTTACTACACGTTTGGGGCATTAGGTTACATCTACGAGGAAGACTTCTGGGACAACGGAAAGATCTGGATCTGGTCTGAGTAATGTGAGCTCAGATTCAGTGTTCTGGACAAACAATCTGTTTTGTGAAAATAAATGTTTTAGGAAGTTTGTTTACACTAATTATCCCTAAAGCCGTATCTGCATATACACTGAACGGTACTCAAGCCATAGTCTCCCACAGACTTGTGGAGCTATTACACCCACATACCAATTGTTTTGGAAGGAAGCTGTGATGACAGGGGTTTATATGAGCTTTTCAACTACTGTCACTGAAAATGGAAAAATGTTCACTTAACGCTGCTGCCTAGACCTCTGCCTAAATTTTTTTTTGTAATTAAAATACAGAAAACATTAAAACATGAAAAATGCAAAGATAAGAATGTGCACCAAAACAATTTGGTAAGACATGAAAAAAACATAAACATTCCAATCTAACATGCAATCTCTTAGGGACAAATTCATATGACCTGAATTCTACCGAAGCCCATCTTACATGGCATCGTCTTTAAATTGGTTCTTCTTCTGAGTAGTCTAACCTTTGAAAATAGTGGCTGATCTCCACAAAATCTTTTCAGAAAAACAAATCAAGATATGCTGGTGTTTTGACAAATGGTTTTCAGCCTCTCCTCTCCATCAATAACCTTTTTGACTATTCTCTGTTCAGCATGCTTTTCATCCAGAACTGCCAAAAGTACCGTGAGCTGATATTGTAGGTGAGAAAATCAAGGAAAAATTCCCCCTCTTGCTAGTGCCCTTCCTGTGAGAACCAGAAGGCACTGAGATATCCCTGCAGCCTCACAGTGAGTTATTCTGTTGTAGTAATGTTTCTAACAGCAGCATATAACCTGATACAACTGCATGCCAATAATGACACGTTTCTTCTCTTAGTATAATAAACCATTTTAATTATCATCTGTTATCCCACCAGGTCATAACCGAGATGCAACGTTCACTGCAGAGCTGTCTGTGGATTTTTTCCACAAACATTTACAATAGCCAAGGTGAATGTCATGCTGCTAAACAGCCCCTTTCTCAAATAAAACCCCATTCTGTTAGAAGCAGAACATTCACAACTTCCACTGGTTTCAAAACAAATCTGACGCTCCGCTTTTTGACAGAATTGCATGTAATAAGTGGGTATGTCACAGCTCACAGATGCTCTGTTATTAGTCTATGAATAGCGTCAGTTGAAAGGCTGATCTTTACGAACACTGAACTGCTCTAAAATGCATTTTAAACATTGACAGTATGAATTTAAAGTTTTCCCTACAAAAATCAAATGCCTTCAAACTTTATCTTCCTCTGTAATCCCAGAAGCTCATAGCGAAATTACATTCAGACTTCTTGATGCACCTCTAATTATAGTGATTCACCTCAATTTTACTGACCACAACAGCATGATGTACTTTGTGCACAGCTGTCTATCTTTTTACCATTTTTCTTCCTTCTGCCTTAAATATATGACCATTAGCATCACTTTGCTTGTCCCTTCCCAATTGCCCATAGAGTCACACTTACAGAGGATTTTCCCAGCATTCCTCTAGATGCTTATGCCAAGATTTTGCGTGTAGATTCACAAAGTAATTTCACTTTCTCTCCTTGAGACCAGATGCATCAGACATGCTAATCTTTGCTGCTTCTGCAGTAATATATAACTTATGGCTTTATTATTACATGCACTTTTCCCTCTATCCAATGACATGAATAGCAAGCAGCACAGTCAGAAAACCATGGATCGAACTCTACCTTGCTACGGGTTCGTGAGTCTTGCCATGACTACCTAGTTAATCTTGGACATCCTCCTAAACTACTGGTGACTGTAGTATAAATTGCTCAGCTAAATAAGATACCGATAACACTTATGGGAAAGCACTTATTGCTATTTGCCAAGAACTCCATATATATAAAATACATTTTTTTAAACAAATAAAAGCTTGACCCACCTCCATTTTATTTTGGACAGTGTGCAAACCTTTATCCATCCTTGACTCACATACCTGTGTATTGTCTTGATACTCCAGCCACAGATCCTGAAAATGAACCATTAACAAGTCTGAAAACATCCACAGTTTTCATAGTTTGGCACAGTTGCTGAAGGAGGTAATGAAAAGAAAATATCCAAATGCCAGTCTGGCAGAATTCTAACCGCAATCACAGTATCTGTCTATTAAATGTCAGATTAGTTTTCAAGCATGGAGTCCTCCTCCTGTACCCAGATATGGACAGATGAACCAATAGGCGTAGAAGCTTTGGGAAGACCATAACGCAGTTTTTTGCCGGTTCACCTCAGATAAACTTGTGGACACAAAACAATGCTTTGAAATACATTTGGAAACAGTTGGGCATTGCTCATTCATAGCCAGCGAACTCAAGGGTAAGTCTGCTCTTTCATTCATGCAAAATTATCAGTTAAATTTAACTAACCGATGAAACTCTTCCCTCCTGTTAGTGCCAGAAAGGAGAACAAAACCCTTTCTCCATGTTGAGCCCTGTCTTGTGTGAAGCAATACCTCTGCGCTACCCATAGGTCACTGGCTTTTGTGAGCCTGCAGATCAGATGTTCACCTGTTTCAGAGTATGGTCCTAAACAACTAGGAAGATTTGAGGTAAATACCAGTTTCATACATACCTCAATAGATACCCCTGAGCAAGGTATGGCATTTAAACTGGACCGCCTTGGGGTTTGAGCAGAGGGCTGCTACAACTCAAACACACCTCTGAAGTGTAAACTCTTTCTTCTGATCGTACCGAGTCCCTATCAACCAGCCTCAGCAGAATTTTATTACTGTTCTATTGCGAGGTTAGCTAGTAGTAGAGAAGGGTAACAAAAACTATTTCTCATCCATTTCCTTCCCCTATAGTGCTACTTTCTTTCACGCAGAGAGTATAGCTATGTGCCTGTACAACACAAGGAAATTCGTCTCTTATTCTGTTAAAATAATACACTGCAACACTGTAGGTCCTGGAAACTCTTGTGTGTCAGCTGTTAAAGATACCTGTCCTCCCGGATGGGAAGCAAACCAATCTTATCCCTGCATTTCTAGTCTCACAGCTTGTTCATAATCCAGCTGCAGCCATGCCAGCAGCTAAGGTAACTTTCTACACCCCTCCTGTTGTCACCATCTCTGATCTAGTGGTGGCTGCTCCACTGAGGGTTCCCTAATATTTTATTTTTTAAAAAATGAGCTAGATTGTCTTTCTAATCTGTATAAGCAAGTGGAGGAGTTGAAGGAGGATGCTGGCTTTCTCTTGTCCCATTTACAGATCTATAAACCATGTCACAAATAGGCACTGTCACATTTATGGTGTTCTGCAGCAGAACTTTCTTGCGTACAAGAGCACAAAGTTACTTGACCAATTTAAAAAAAAAACAACCAACCAAAACTTTTAGTAATTCTCAGCTGAAAGCAATTTGGCAGCCCAGAGAAAAGAGAATTGGACTAAACAGTAATCCCAAGCTCTCAATAGCAAATCAACCTTCATGAAACTGTGTGGTATTGACGCTATTTCTCGAGTTACATATTCTGCTTCACTTTTAAGGGTAGCTGTTTGCTATAGAGAAGAAGGGCGGGTTCAGAGACACTAATGCTTCATGCGACATTCAGCCCATCAGTAGCTATCTTGGTCTCTAACGGGCCTTTAAAAGCCACTTCTTTCATTTCATTTCCTATAGAAATGGTGCATGTAAATAATACTGCCACAAAACACATACTGACAAAGAAAGGAATGTGTTGTACCAGACCAGCAAAACCATTTGGGTCCTCTTGACCTCTGAACTACTACGTCCTATGTGGTATTTTGCAGTGTGGTAAGAAAGAATTAGTCATTCTGATAAATGTTAAACTTTTCTGACAAAGCTTTGGTGGGCTCTCACACAGAGCTGTGCGGCTGAGCACTTAGTCATACAAATAACTGGAACCAACAGATCTCCTCCCGAGGATTGGTGCTCACTGAGGTTGAACGGAGGCTCTGTATCTGGCTTGGAGGTGCTCAACAGAAACCTTTCTATTTGCTCTTTTGTTTGAGATTGCAAGAAGCTGTCTCCTGTTTACACTGGGTCTGTGCCCTGTCTAAGGAGAAACACCCTTCCAGATGAGGACACAGCAGGGTTTGTTGTTTGGATGTGATTTATCGTATTTAAATCATGTTACTGCATGATTGTCTTGGGAACGCCGCCAAATTTTCACACACAGTTACATTTCAGAATGAGAACAAGATGTATTTTATTTTCCCTCAAAAAGATGTACTCTCCTCCATCAGCTGCAGGCCCTCTCCCTCCATTTCTTTTCAGAAAAAGTGGACAGACTGGGAGGAGGATGGGAAAGCAGTGTATGCAGTGACTGCTCCCAGAGCAGGCTTGCAATCCTGCTTGCCTTCCTGCCTCCGGGCTATTCGTCTGGAAGCTTTTTGGAGCTAGCACGTCTTTTTCTATAACATAGTAGATTATTTCTGAAAAAGCAGAGCTGGGATCTGAGATAGAGACTCTAGAAGCCCTTTTCCCCCTAGTAAGAAAGGCAGCAGTGGGAAAGTTTGGGTTCTCTAAACTGGATCTGAAGCCAGACAGGTGCATCACTCACTTGTGAAATTGCTTTTATGTTCACGAGGAAATGTAAAAAGAAGAGATACATTAATACTTCTTAAATTAATGCATACTTTGAAAACATGCTGCTGCTTCAGGAGCAGTAAGAGGAAGAGCACTGTGTCTCCTGTGTGACGTTAGCTGCTATTCCATTCCTCTTCAAATTCAGATAAGGTTTGGGAAAACTATTAAGATTAGAGGAGGACTGCCCTTGTTTTATTGTTTATTACCAGGGGAAAGCAAAATCCAAACAAAATTCGAACACCCTTTTCACCCCGTGGAGTCCAAATGTATTCAAGTACTCAAGACAATAACAGTGCAAAATTAGGGTAAATTAAACCAGTATTTTACCCCAAATTAGGGTAAATTAAACCATAAATCATTAAATTCTTTGTGATGTGCTCAAATAACGTTCAACTTCTCATCTAGGAACTAATGAAAACCAATACTGAAATAAAGCCAAGCCTTTTGTATTTCCTGAACTCACTGCTAGCTGAAAGTTTCTCTGAGTGTGCTCTGCCAAGTGTTAATGAAATCAAATGTCTTTGTGGCTCTCTACATTTGTTTTCTCTGTATACAGCAATTCGAGCTATATGGTTAAAAACCAAAAGGTTGAACTAATAATTTCTTAGCTTTTAGTTAGTGCTGGAAATACAAGGGGGGCACAGGAGGGTTAAAAGGAATGAGGGTTAATGGCTTTGATAATGCAGTTGTAAGAACGAAAATGACTGTCAGTGTTTCATAAACCGAACAGCCCTTCTGTACGACTTCTAGACAAGTTTAATAGGAATGTTGTCTTGCATAGTAATTGATTTATTCTACATAAATAATGCATTAGAATTTTACAAGGTTCTGCATCATGCCTTTGGACTTTAACTGAGCACTAGGCATGAACCGAATGAATTTTTTTTCTACGTTATGGTATTGCAAAGGGGTGCATTCCACTTGCTGAATTATTTTCTTTCTGACAGTGTCAGACACATAGCTGGATTATATGATTATTCCTCTCTTTTGCAGAATTCCTGGTTCTGTTCTGTTTCAAAGTGTCATAGGAAGTTAAGACCATTCTGCCTTCTGCATTGTCCTGTCAGGGACTTTTTGGTAAAAAAGATCCTCTTCTATGAGATTTCAGGTATGTACTACTCTTAAATTACCAGACCCCTTAGAAGCTGCCACTTGAGACAATGTTAGGCTGATTTAAGGTTTCTTGTAGTCTGCCCTAAGCAGAGTTGTCAAGTGGCATCTCAGAGTGACCTGACCAAACTGTTCTCGTCTAACACCGTTTAGGTTCCTATACCCAGATATATGCCAGTGTTATCTCGCTATCCGCCAATAATGGATTAAACTAAGTACCTGTCAGGCTTTGGGTATGGCTCCTTCCCTGTCCCCTGTGCTCCCCTGACTCCTTGGAATGAATACTGGATAGTTCGTGGAGGCCAGGCTCCCAGATTCATCTGACAGGCAAAGAACTCCCATGCAACGTGGAATGAAAGGTTATAGGTACAGCTGTGAATTTGTCCCGTGAGGTCCTTCAGAGCGCCAGCGTTCTACCCACAAACCTATCAGTTACTCATTAGTCATTATCCCCCTTTTCCCATAGCTGTCAGAAAGCATTGTGGGTTATTCCTTTTTTTTTTTTTCTTCAAGGCTGGTATGTTTCCAAAGAAAGTTGCTAAGTTGCTGGTTTTATAAAATATCATTTTTCAGGGAAGAAAAAAAAATTCTGGATCATGTCCTCTCACAAACACCTTCCTAAAAACCTCATTCCTTTTGCAACAGCTCCAACTTTGTTATCTTCTTGTACCTGCTCCGTTCTGAAGCTGTCTATCTGTGTCTCCATACACCAGAAGTGTCTCAGATTACTTTAACAATATTCCCTTTCTCTCAGCCTGGCTCTGGGCCAGTCCAGCTTCTTAGTGCGACAATTGCTGTTCCAGTATAATAGGCAAGATAAGCCGCTATCAGTCTCTCTTACAGCAAAGTCCTCACTAATTGCTTTACTTTGGAAGGACTCCATCTCCTTGCTGTCCCATATAAAATTCTGGAGACTAGTTTGGCTAAAAAATATTCCCTAACCACACATTACATGGCACATTACACGAAAACACTGCCTGTTTACAAACATTTTAATTAGCCATCATGATAAGAAGTGTTCCAGGAACGTGCATATGCAAATGCACATTTAACACATTTCATCCTGTATGAATTAATTCTTCCCACGTTTAGTGCAAGAGCTCTTATACTCTCTTTGCTTGGTATAGACACAAAATTACTGCAGCTCTTTCCTATATAAAGGAGGTTGTTCAGATCTGCTGCTGCTCTCACCATGCAGCGAGTTCCTTCAATACCAAAGCCCCACACGTGTTGAGCAAAATCTACCAAGACAAAGCAATGGGACGAATTCTTATGCAAATCCCAACACAGTCTCTTTTTTCCTCTAATGCCAAGTGGTCCATTCACTGTATGTTGGGAAGCAGAAAGCTGTAGATGATGTTATAGTCATGATGGCTTAGCAATGTATGTATGTGCAGGAAAATATTAATTTACTGGACTGATAGATACAGCTGAAGGGAGAAGTAAGTTTTGTGGCGCACAAGCCATTTTTACGGTCTGAAACAGAAGTAGCAAGTTCCACAGGGAGAAAAAAGGTGCTTGGTAGCTGTGAAGCTGAAGGGGATGTTTGCAAAGCAAAACAAGAGGTGAGAAGGTAGCTGGTCCCTGCGGTTAGAAGAGATAGAAACAGATATTTATCACCTCTAGAGCACTGAAAGATTGATTGTGGGAAAATGATAGTATGTGATAAAATCAACATCTTGATTGAGTCTGTCATTTTACTATTGCCCAGATTTACATTTTGAAGGTGTCTATAGGCCCGGATTGCCACAAGAGTTCCTCCAGCTGAATGGACTCCTTACGATGGCTATCATCATCTGCTTTAGTGACTCTAACAGGGTGTGCGACAAAACAGGGTTTGCCCACACGCGTTCCATGAAGGTATCTGATGTACTGAATAAGGTGTGTATGTATATATATTCAGTGTCATGGGAAGTGGATTACGTGAGGAAAAAGCATGCAGAGGAGCGTGGAACACTGTGTATTTCCCACAGCCACAGTTATCCTGGATAACTCCACAGAGGGAGCTGCTAGCGGCAAATGGTGTTCTGCCTCTCTTCCTGTAGTTAGCAGTCTGTTGTTTCGGTTAAAGGCTGTTTAGAGCTAATCCCATCTGTAAAAACAGCTCTTGTTTTGTTAAATAAAAAAGAACTCTTATTTTGAATTAATAACTCATTTGAACTCATTTGAATTAAAACTCTTCTTTCAAAATAGAAATACAGGTGGTTGAAACCTATGGAGTGAATGACTCAGGAACATAATGCCTCGCAATCTATAAACCCAACTGAAATCATCATCCCAAAGTCCTTGGGTTTATAATTCAACCTAAAATAAAGCCTCTTTTCCCAATATACTAGTGACAATTTTCCAGTCATTTGAAATGATTTCATCTGACAGGATCCTCATTTTTGTAATTCCAGGGTGTGTTCAGAACGAACTCCCCAGATCTTGTGCTTCTCTCAGCTGAGCATGAGGAGCAGTGCAACATGATTTCTTTCCTCCTGCAGGTCCACCTTTATAGTCCAGTTGTGACAGTCAAGGTCTTGAAGGGAAAAGCAGTGAGAATTAAAATGAGTGGAGTGGGACAAGGAAACAGTAGCTGTAC
The DNA here is from genome assembly GCA_009769605.1 of Bucorvus abyssinicus. Lineage (NCBI taxonomy): Eukaryota > Metazoa > Chordata > Aves > Bucerotiformes > Bucorvidae > Bucorvus > Bucorvus abyssinicus. The sequence continues at coordinate 13,028,660 of CM020042.1, forward strand.
ATGACTGTGTGGCACGGTTTATGCTCTGTGCAGAGTGAAAACAGGAAAGACAAGATAACCATTGCATGAGACAGCTTTCAGAATGACAGTGAGAGAACAGGAAAAGCTGGACAGATGTGTAAGGGAGCAATGCTGGTGTTCCTCCATAAATCCATATAATACTGGGTTGGATTTTGTTCTTTCTATCTTTCCTCGCATGCCTTTAACTCTTCCTTTGACTGGTAATTTTTGTTATAAATGATCTGTGGTAAAAGTCAGTACTTTCATTTCTTCAGCGTTGATTTTTACCCTGAAAGGTAGAAAATAGCTATTTATCTTTGGAATAGACCTGACTGCCACTTCGAGGGGGGAACAGATTAACTTCTGTGCTTTTATCCAGCTGAAATCTTTGCACAGGCACAGCTCCAGCTAAAGAGAAGGAGTATTGCCCACCAACTGTCTCCAGTCCTAAGCCAAAGATGAGAGGCCAGTTCTGATAGTGGTTTGCTGATTTACAGTATCAAAACCAAAGGAATTGCATGAAAAATGCTGCAATTGCATTACCCACAGTATCCATAACAGATAAAAGTGGTTTGCCATTTCAAGTATGCTCAAACCTTTTTGAACAAATACCATTTTACCAAGAAGCTCCATGGGATATTAAGTAACACATATTGTTCTACATGCACTGTAAATCTATTACAAAAACCTCTGTAAACCTCTTTTTACAAGGGCTTTCTGGTGTAGCCAGCTCTCATGGGTGATACAGCAGTGCAAACATCCAGAGTTAAGACCTGTGAAACCATGGCCTCGTTACCCAATGCTTTTTAAGTATTAATTATAACCATGAAACCTTAGTGAAAGTTTTGAGGGTGCTTAAAAAACATCATTTAATCAGAAATTTCCCTAAGGCATAAAGATGAACACAGGTTACTCAGTTGGCTATCAGACTGTAAGACACCGGACTTCCTTCGTACGTTTGAAAATCTGTTGTCAGTTTGAACAAGGGTGCACTCCAAACACAACACGTGGGGAATAAGCCAACAGTTCACAGCTAAACGTGCAGCAAAATCCCCACAAAGATCGTGCTTATCAAACACTCTTTTCCTCAGCCTCGAATTGCAAGTTTGCCTTTTAAATTCTAATTTAAAAATACTGCAAATCTATGTGCTGTAGCTATATACATTATGGGGCAAATAAATGCTTGCCACAGATGTGTGTTTGATGTTAATTTTGGTTGCTAGATCCTCTAGGGAAGGCTATTCCAAAACAGTGCTGTTTCCAATGAAAATCAAAGCTTTTCCATTTCTTCAAAATAACTCTTTTATTGCAAAGCTGTAATAGCTCCGTTAAAGTGATGTGAATGTGTGTATCTACCATATAGCACATGAATAAATGACAAAAATCAGTTTGTGGTGCCAGATGTTCTATGCTACATTACCAAATCCCAATCAGAATCACCTAATTTATTCTACTGACTTATTCTTCAGCTGTAAAGATGGCAAACTATGCAAGTTTTTAGGGAACTAAGCAGGTCTTCAAGTTATTTGACTGATTTTTTTCTTCAGTTTTATGATCTAATCTACAGCATTGTCAGCTGATACAAAGTATTGTTAAATCTTAAAAACAAAACTGGAGTAGCATTTCTAAGAGGAAAAAAATTTTTGCTAAATAAATGTCAAGGATATATAGTTAAACAGGAAGGTTTTTTTGGGAGCATCCCTCCATAAGCCATTTCTCTAGGTATCTAATCTGCAAAACATACACACCAGAAAACTTCACTAATTCAGACACTTCTTTGCCAGGACGTTGAGTCACTCTGATTTGGGGAGAACATCTGTACCTGATGTAAGTATTCCACTTATAGATGTTCATCTAGGAAATAAAATAGGATTATCGTAGTCCCGGAGCCACATATGATCAATTGGTAAAGCCTATACTCTGGCCACCCTTCTTTTGATGCAGCCCATGCTTTTATGTTGCTAAAAGTTCGATTTTTAAGATCTTTTCAAAATGTTTTGAAGAGAATTTGGTGTAGTCTTGTAAAACAATCCTGAATTCAAGGAAAGATAATATCAAGATAGTAAATATTTTTTATTTTTATGGAAAATGCTCACATATAGCAGTTTTTAATCCTAATAAACAGCTGCTTGTGCTAGAAATGTAATCCCTGACTTTTTTCCATCCTGATATGACTACAATGCTGATCTTCATTTGACAGCTAATATGTACAGTACCACCATTCATATCAACTACCTGGATATATACTCAGTAGAGGAAGCTCCCTGGAACCTTTAACTGATCACTGCTAAAACAAGAGACTTTTAATCCTGAAGTCTCCATCCTGCAATTTGCAGTAAATGTCAGGAGAGCTGAGCTGGGTACCAGCTGTCTCTTTTCAATGAGACAGCCATTTGGGATACAATTTTCTGTAGTTCTATACAGCTATCAATTATTCACTGCCACAATGGGCCATTAAGGACCCGTCACTCAATGGCTCATGTCTGGTAGCTATTTTAAGAAGTCTAAAAGGAAATCTCCTACAGGAAAAAATTACCTTCATATTTCCTAAATTCAAGAAAAATTCTGTTGATAAGAATAATCATCTCTCTTGAAAGAATGAATTAAACTTTTTGGAAGATCCCCAAAAGGGTATCAGCAGCTAGAGCTATAGGTTAGAGCCTGGCTGAAATGGGAAGGCAACGAGGCAGGGGTCAACTGAAACGGGATCTGAGGTCTCTTAGAGGAGCAGAACCTTGAGCCAGTGCTGAGTACAGCTATGTATGAAACCTGGTCAGGAGAGAACCATGGCTCAGGAAACTGGCCGAGCTGAAGAGCTAAATAGCAGCACTGCAAGAGACTGGGTGTAGGCGAGAAAGATGAAGACTCTGAGTCAGACAGGGCCAGGGAAATGGGAGAGGCAGGGCTGAATGATGTTGGACAACCTGGTCACCACTCTGCTAGGAGTAGTCAGTGACCAGGAATTGGGTGTGAAGAGACAGAGGGCAGGGGCCAAAAATTAAGACAGGAAACGGAGGGAGAAGAGTTAACCAACGTCTTGAACTAAGACTGTGGAGGAGGAGATGAAAAGGTGCAGATGAGAAACGCAGAGATGAAAGAGACAAGAGCCTGATGCAGAGCAGTAACCAAAAGGAGCAACTGGGAGCAATGAATAGGATTGTCCCATATCTCCAATAAAGTAAACAAGCTGCCAGCCTCAAGACTTGCCCTCAGAATGCCTGGCCTCCCAATCCTTCTGGCCCCCCAAAGAGCTGATGACAAGCACTGTCCATGGAGCTAGATAATGTGTCTGAGGCTGAAACAGCTGGGAAAAGGTAGGATCTGGGATTTCTCTGGGCAAATAAGCAGTTAGGTGGCCATTCATCACAAACTAGGGTTAAAAAAAAATGAATACAAACATCCCTTATCTGCTGCAAAATAAAAAAAGGTTCTTCGGTAAATGTTCCTAGAAGTCGAATAAAGAGTTTGTTTCCCCTGCTCCCACCAGGTCTAATCCAAACCACTGCATAGTTACATCTGACAATACTCTGCCAGTTGTTCTGTCTATGTAAAGCCATCAAAGGACTGTAGGAACTCTGATATTTTACATAAGCATTTTCCAAGCTATTTTTATCCCATATGCTGCCATCTCAGAGCAATTCAGCTGTTCACATCTCCTGCTTATTAGCTTGAACACGGAGATGTCCTGACACAGATGTGTTGGTAATGTTTCTAAAAAGTGGCTCGAAGTATCACCCTTTCCAGCTCTCGTCTCTTCCATGCAGCTCAAGGGAAACACTGGGATCCCAAGCTTTGGAAAGGTCACTTGAATAAAATTGGTACCATATACCCCCAAACACCGATCAAAAAGCAGATTTCCTCTCTCAATGGCTACCTGCTATTTCTTTTTAATCAATAGCATGTAGCGTTTTCAAACAGAGCTCCTCGGTAGGTGCGAACTAGTTATCGGCATTTTTCACCTCATTCTTAATTCACAGAGAATTACAGCAGTAGCTGATTACCGTATTGATTGCCTTAGAAATTAAAAAAAACCTAAAGAAGTAGAACCCCAAATTCCACGATTTGAATAAGTATATTTAATCAACCCTTCTACTGGACCGGATCCAATGATTTATGAGTCTTGTTTTGGAATCAGTAAATACCTGTTAAAACTACTCCTCTAGAGTGATGGCATGTCTATCTTTTAAGAATATGTTTTTAGTGCATTCAAATCAGACCAAGACAAAAACAAGAGCTACAAGGAGAGCTCTAGTTCTTTCTGAACTGACTAGCTGAAGGACTTTGCTAATAAAAGATGGTAAATATTGGCAGTGATGCCGGATCCCAGTTTGCGGTAGATTCCATATCTAAAATTTTAAGTTTTACATAACATGCTTAAACTAAGGAGGATAAAGATGACATTTTGGGGGGAAAAAAAAGTCTTAAGACTCTTGTGTGGTATCTATGTATGTGGGGGAACATTTCTCTTTCATTTCTTCATAAGGCTATGCAAGCTTGTCTACAGACTGATACGCTGATTCACAGCCATCCAAAATAGATGATCAGGTTTGTGCGCCTGAAACTCACATAGAATTTTCCAGAGTAGAATTTTAGCTATATAGGAACTCTTAAGTAGCTGTGTTTAAATGGCTGTGTTTTGTGAAATGCCATGTATATATATGATATATATATGAGCCATACTTTTATCGTTATGTATATATAAAATAGTATCACCCATTGTTCATTTCATGGATTTATTTAATACTGAGAATAAAAGGCATCAGCTAATACACAGTTTCTTTGGTTTTTAAAACAGACTTGACTAAACTTTCAGGTAAATTTGTTTAGTAAAGTAGATTCGGAATGTAAAATCTCTGTGTAGTTCAGAAGGGATCCAGAAATTCTTACAAAATCATTTTTGCTGGAGAAGTGATTTAGAATGCTAGGCTGTGAGGCTGGTTCAGTTATCTGACAACTTACTCTTCCTTCTGATAGCATTAATTGCTCGACAGCTGTGATAGATAGGGGAAAGTCTGATTCTTAGAATTTAACTGCGAGAGAACAGGGTTACATCTGCCAAGGAGCAACTGAGCAGCTCAGTGATCGGAAAAGGTAACATTGACATGCATTGCAATAAAACCAGAAGAGATGAAGCCAAATTACGAACTCCTTTCAGTAAATATTTTACATTCCCCAGCGTATTCAAGCTAGCAATGAAACAACTGGTATTTCCAATATTAGATTTTATCTTTGACCATATGGTACAGCTTACAGAAGTAATTTTGGCAGAACCCGATGTCTTTTTTTATGTGCTTGCTGAGTTCTTTCTTGGTAGAGGCAGATGCCAACATTAAAAACATATCACTGGGTACTATTAGAGAAGGTACATTAGCTAGACGTTAAAAAAAATGAGCCAGTCTCTATTTTCCTCAATGAATAAAGATGCAGCGCACGCTGCTTTAAATTCAGAGGTCTGAGCCACTGCCCTTTATATATGATAGCACTAAAGGACATGTGTCTGAGCCTGTAATTCTACCCCAGAGCTTCTTGTATGATCTCAACAGAGGAACTCTGCTGATTATTGTTTTGGAAGGGAATGTGATTTGTGGGTGGACGAGTGACAGCTCAAGTGATAGCAAGAGGCGGCTTTCAGGTTCAGACAGAGAAGGACATTTCAGCACTGCCTGAGCCACACGTTGCTGAGTAACTCTGGCAGAGATACGAATGAATCATTGCACTGGTTGATGCTAAAAGAAAGCTGATAGCTGGAGCAGAGAAAACAATTCTGCATGGGGCTCTGACCAACCTGATCCAGCTGAAGCTCACTGCAAGGGGGGTTGGACCTTTAAAGGTCCTTTCCAACCCAAAGCATTCTGTGATTCTATGATTCTGTGAAGTTTGTTTCAAGATAATGTGACTTTCAGTGCCTTATAAGCAATTAGCAGTTTCTCGTAAAAAGCAAAGTATATGAGATCTTGGGTTTTGGCTCGGTTGGAAGTGTTAGCAGCACTTTACTTGATACTGCTGTAGGCAGTAGTGCTGGCTCCTTATTACAGGTAGATTAACTTGGAATAGCTGATGCTGCCTCCTCTGCCTCCCTCAGCCTTCTGCCATCCCTCTAGCAGATACTAAATACAGTGTCATGAATCAGAGTCTGGATCCAGAGCCACCAAATTCAACAGGAGTCACTCTTTTCTCTCCAGAGAAATTGAACCAGTGCTTCGGGTTTGTGTGCTACCTCCCCTAGGAAGACCATGGAAAGATGCGTCTCTGCTTCCCTGGATCCTGTTGCTAGCTGATCACAGTCTGTCAAACAAGCCTGTCTACAAGAAGGACATTGAAGTGCTGGAGAATGTTCAGAGAAGGGCAATGAAGCTGGTGCGGGGTCTGGAACACAAGAGAGCTGCGGAGGGGCTGAGGGACCTGAGGTTGTTTAGCCTGGAGAAAAGGAGGCTCAGGGGAGATCTTGCTCTCTCCACCTACCTGGAAGGTGGTTGTAGTGAGGTGTGGGTTAGTCTCTTCTCCCAAGTGATAGGACAAGAGGAAATGGCTTCAGGTTGCTTCAGGAAAAGTTTTGGTTGGATATTAGAAAAAATTTCTTCACCAAAGGGGTTGTGAAGCCCTGGCCCAGGCTGCTCAGGGCAGTGGAGGAGTCCCCATCCCTGGAGGGGTTTGAAAGATGCATAGATGTAGTGCTGAGGGACATGATTTAGTCGTGACGTGGCAGTGCTGGGTTAACGATTGGACTTGATGATCTTGAAGGTCTCTTCCAACCAAAATGTTTCTGTGATTCTATGAAATCTCAGCATTGGCAGCTATAGCAATAGGCAGTTTAGGCAGTGACCGTGGGGAAGTGGATTGCTAAGGACAGCCTCACTTACAAACAGCCTTACAAACAGCGATGTCACCAGGCTTTCTTCTGTGCCTGGCTCCATGCTGGCTGCACATCTGCCTGCTCGCTGCTGGGAAGCAGCGCCGGGGAGCAGCCAGCAAACAAGCAAGCTGAGCAGCAACCACCGAGCTTGCTCCCCGCAGAGCTGGAAAGCAGTGAGGGGAGGCTGGCTGCTAATTCCTTGGTGTTACCAGCCACTGGACCAGTGCTCAGCTCATCACCCAGAGAAAAGAAAACGTGTGAAGAGAGAAAAGAGAAAGTTTGCTCAGTCCTAATCGGGGCTCCTCTTGATGAGGACAATCTGCCAGATTGACATCCTGCTTGCAAGGATATTTTGTTCTCAAATTTTGCCTGGACTGCTCTGTGTATATGGAATTATTCTAAATTCAAGATAGTTGTTTGCTTTTACTTAGTGAAAGTCACAATTTTACTTTGAATTTAGAGATTGAAATTCTAAAAAACACATTTTATTTAACTGAGTCTATAATGAGCTTTTTGCATATTAAAAACCAAAACACGTGAATGTAACTAGTTAGTTTGCCCCAGCAATTAAGGTGCCATGGGTAACTGCAGCAGTAATGAATTGTTTTGAAGTGGCATGCAGTTTTCAGTCAACATTGTCCTAATGTGATAGGAAATACATAAACATGTGGGAGGCAAAGATCTTCATTACATTAACTATCTGTCATTTTGCAATCCCTTGTTACAACACCTATACCTTGTCTTTGGTAGCTGGTATTAAAGGGCTGTATACTAAATTCAGTGTCGCTTTGTTATGGTACTTCTAGGAGGTGGATGTAGGACATGAAGGCATCGTTGTCAGAGAGAGTTTTAACATACAGTGCTGATGTAAAAACTAAATGAAAGATATAATTTTCATCAAATAGAAAACATCAACTATAATGCTGAAAATATATCCCTTTTATTACAAGCTAAATGATGTAATCTGTGTGTAAGCCAAGACATTTTATAGCTGTTTCTATTCATGCAGTTCATAAATGCCCTGTTTATATAAGCAGATTATGGAGGTGTTTATACAAAATGGCATCAAAAGCCTAAAAAAAAGACACTGGAAATCTAAAAGGTTATATTACAAATCTGTCTTGACTTCCTTTAAAAAGAAAAAAATAATATTGTGAAAACCAAAGAAAGTCAGTAAACTCTGAATCAAAAGTATTAGCCACACAAAGTAAAAGGTTACCCTGTGGCAGCCAATCTGTAACGAGTAGCCATCTGCACACCCTTAGTATATGCAAAGTACTTTAAATTAGCTTCTTAGGGTTCCTTGTAACTGAAACTCAAACTAACTCAAATTACCTGACATTTTCTGTAGGCTAAATAAAGTACACATGCTGAGTCTGAGCTAAGAGCAAAGGTTCCTTGGAAAAGTCAGGAATTATCCAACTTAATTTCCATTTCTAAATTTAGACTTCCTGAATACTCCTTCTTGGGGTGCCCAGATGACCATGTGGATGTATTTGCAGGTGGATTCTCATCTTCAATTCTGCATTCTTTACTCAGAATACTGAAAAAAAACCCAAGGCCTGAAAGAATTTTCTTTTTCTGGTTTGCTTTCTCATCCCAGCTGCATTTCATGACAATATTCTGTGCCAACAATGTTTGTTGATCTGCTGCATCCTCAAAGGAAGATCTCAAGACCCTTGCAGCTTCTTATATGGTTGGGTGCTCGTCCGGAGAACTAGGATGATACTTCTTTGACAAAAGCTGTTTTAGCCAAGAGGACCTAAATAATGACAGTCTGTGCAGGAGTGTAGCCTGATGCAAACAAATATACGATTTGGTATGAACGCGGGACCAGATATTATCTAAAAGACAGCTAAGAACCCAAGGCCAGGTTAAAAATAGATTCTATAATCCCATCTAAATAATATTTCAGACATCTATGTCCAGGAAATCGACCCTTAGAAATCTCACATTGCCAACCAGGAGTCCTGATGTGTTTTCATAAGAAAATCACTTGGGTCTGGCACTTGAAGTTTACCCCATTCATAGAGGAGCCGTGGCCTGCTTGGCTGCGTGATGTTTAAAGCCAAGTGACGTTGACCTGTTCAGGCCTCCCACACCTCAGTCAGCTGAAAGGCTGGATTTGAAAGGCGTGCTCGGAATTTGCCAGTCAGTGTCAGAATTGCGTTCAGTACAAAGCACCCCTCTTTCAAAAGAGAAAATAACCCGAGTGCCCATTTTATTGTGCGATTACAGCACTTCACCAGGACAGCTCAAGTCCTTCTTCAGCTTGAGAAGATTCTAAAGTACATCCTCAGCCTTCCAGGAGGCTGTTCATCTTCTCTTCGTTAAACAGGCTGAACTGAAGCACTCTCTGTTCTGCCTGCTGACATGAGGCCACTAAATATGAAGAGGTGTAAGATACCTAACACCGAAGGAAAACGGGAAAGAGGAAACCCAACTCTGAAGCCCAGTGACAACTGCATTCCTCCGAAAGGGACTTCTCAGTTGGGCCTCTGCTCCCAATTTGACATCACTTTATGCATTGCGTTTAATGATGTTTTAATGCACAGGATATCGCTGGAAAAACAGAGAAAAAGAGAAGCGCTCTAAGCTGAACCTCTTGTTTTGTAATTGGGCTGTGCTAAAAGCTGTGAAATGGTGGATTTGTGTAAGTAATTTACAGGCTAAGACTTCTTAAAATAAACTCGATCAATTGCCATCATATGAGTATGTTAAATATGTTATCAACTGCTGCAACAAAATCAAACCTAGAAGTTTAAATTGAATTAATTTGCATGTGTTACCACTTCTTGCAGTAGGAAACAAAAGGAGAACCATAGAATCACAGAATGGCTTAGACTGGAAGGGTCTTTTAAAGATCATCTAGTTCCAACCCTGCTGCCATGAGCAGGGACAGCTTCCACTACACCAGGTTGGTCAAAGCCCCATCCAACCTGACCTTGAACACTGCCAGGGATGGGACATCCACAGCTTCTCTGGGCAACCTGTTACAGTGCCTCACCACTCCCATCGTAAAGAATATCTTCTTTATATCAAATCTAAATTTAGCCTCTTTTAGTTTAAAACTGTTAGTCCTTTTCCTATCACTACAGACCCTGGTAAAAAGCTTCATCTTTCTTTTAAGCCCCGTTTAAGTACTGCAAGGTGACAGTAAGGTCTCCCTGGAGCCTTCCCTTCTCCAGGCTAAACAACCCCAACTCTCTCAACATACCAAATGTGATTAGTTAGTGCAAACAAACTTTTCCCAATTTATTATTCAGGTTCTAAATTGCTCACATGGAGCCATGCTTAAGCTGTTCAGAAACTGTTTACTCAGAAAGCTGTGCATAGAAAAATCCACCTCTTATTTGTTCCTCTCTATTTTCTGTTTTCCATTCCTTGTGTTTGTTTCAAATAGGTATCTGATGATGTGATAGAAGAGACTGTGGGATTTAAGTAACTACCCATGTTCCTTGGTCATTTCACAAGTGAATCAAACAAGGTTTGAGCACAGGCTGAAAATTGCCCATCCAGTCTATTAGACAAAGACAGTACCAAACATTTCAGCAAAAATTGGATCAGTTCACAAAATATTTGCAAATAAGAAAAATGGGGTTCGTTTCATTAGATACAATTATTCATCATGAATAATTTCATGTTATTTTTAGTACTCTGAAAACATCAGTTTCATTTAAACCCCCAAAACCTACTATGTGTTTTGATAACTATTAACAAACAACCGTCATCTGTCTATAAAAGTGCATCGCCCCTGTGGGGATTCCGAGTCTTGGACCACCACCGTTTCTTAAACTGAAGGTAGAGAAAAAAGAAAAAAAAATGCTCTTTTCCCATAGTAAAAGCAAAATAAATGTTAAAATAATGGTCTCCAAGAAAGTGATATCCTCGTGTCCTGACAATGAGATCTAGCTGGTTTGTGAGACCGTTGTTGTTACTGACAGAGCAAAAAAAGATGCGTCGAATATACGATAGCCAAAACTAGAAGGTAATGCACAGCTCCCAGATAAAGAGAGGAAATATATATCAGCTACATTTCGTGAGGAAAGAGCCACAACATCCAACGGGTACAAATGCCTGACCTTTCTATAAGGACAATGCAAACTTGCCCATTCTCCTATTCTCCCGGTTAGAACAGTGTTTATTTTTACACACTGTACACAGCCTAATTGTTTTGGGACATTTGCCCATGCCTCTGAGACAACAAAAGATATATATGTGCAACAATGGTATGTCACATGTCACAGGAAGCTATGTTGGACCTATTAAACAAAGTCTGAACTCCTGGGTCTGAGCATATACAGCAAATACAGTTTACGTGCAGCAGATTTTTGCCCAGGAGCTGACCACTTGCACGATAGTTTGAGCACATCTGACATGAAAAACAAGAAATGTTTGATATGGATATACAAGCGCAGAATTTATTGTCCTCGGACTTCCAAAGCACAGGTAGGGTATTTAGACAGGTCGATAAGGCTGAGTCAGTGGTATCTGTAAACCAAAGCGTTTTACAAGAAACAGAAGAGAACAAGCAATCAAAATCTAGTTATGTTGAAATTCAGGGGCTCGGATGCTATGATAATGAGGACTTCACTGCACAGAGTTGATGCACTCTAAAGCTACCTACTGAAGTGAGCCATCCAACACGTGTTTTTCAATTACGGTGTAAAAGGTTCACTGATTTTTTTAAAGTTCATGGCAGAGTTTATCACAGACACCATCTCGTTCCAACACCAAAACTAATTAATTTGATCTTAACACCTCTTGATGCTTAGTTATGACTGAAAGCTAACCTTCCACCTTCTCATGCTGCACATAGCACAACGTACAAACAGTGTGTGTCACCATGTCCTGAGCTTATTAAAACCATCGGTAGTTTCAGACATCGCTGTTATAAGCCAAATTTTAATAGCACATGACTTCTCTACACTGGATTTTTGAGTTTCAATAACTTTCCAAGCAGGACTTTTTTCCTGAAGGGACCGAAAAAAAGAAAAATAGTAACACTGCTTTTAAAAAAATTAAGAAAAAGGGAATACTGTTTATGGTTTTTCATCTTATTTTAATAGCTTGCATTTAAAAGATATAGTAGCAGAAAGTTGAAACAGCTAAGAAAGATGCATCACTGAAGAAATTTCTTCATGGGCTTCCAGTCTTTGATTAAGTAAATTCTTGTCTTCCAATAAGACAACTCTTATCCATATATCTATGTAAAATGTTTCTGTAGTGCTCTGAGAACATTGATATACACATAAATCACCAGTGACAGGAGCTCTGTGCAAATGCACTGAATTTCCTGGGACAATCTGCGTCCTAAAAGCCCTTTTCACTAACGAGGACTAGAATTTGCTGTGTTTGGCCCAGCAACACAGAAATGAGGAGTCCGATGTGATTTGGTCGCTGTTAATTTCCGTGAAGGCAACGCTTTTCAAACTGTTTTATATCAGTAGTTGTAAAAACAGGAGAAACGTCACACGTTAGTTAATTGAAAAATGTCTCGTCCCCGTTTCAGAGGGAAATCAGAAAACAAATAAAAAATTTGCATTAGAATAATTAGTGCCAGATGAATTGAAGTAAACGAAGAGTCAAGCCTTAGTTGGAGGCAACAAGGATAACCCCGTCCTTGGAGCAATGAGGATAACCCAGGCATTCTCCAGAGGTTCCTTCCAACCTCAGTGATTTTGTGACTCCGTTAAGCAAAATATCCGCCTCGCCATTTAATTTCTGAACTGCTTCTGAAAAGTGCCGGCTGGCTGCCGTTCTGAAGCAGAGACCCACAGCTGCGTTTATTAGCGCTTCACATGTTCTTGTAGCCATGGTTATCCTAATGAATCGAGCAGCCCGGGCTCTCCCGAACAACCCAGCAATTTTCAGCAGCGACAGGGAAGAAAGAAATGATTACAAGAAACATTTGAGTTGCCATTGGGGACAAGCTAGCAAAAGGAAGAGCAATGATCTGTAGTAGAGAGGGGAGTGGATCAATGCTTCAAATCTGCAGCATAACAAGCTCCTCATGGTATGGCAAATGTCACCGTTACTGCTCGGTTCCAGTATAAGAAGAAAGAAATAAAATGGGGAAAGGATTGGAGGAGAACGCTCCTTCTCCAGGCTGAAGCTGTATTATTTCTTCAGAAATAATGGAAAATGCAATAAAGTTCAGGTGGTAGCAGCTAGAAATGGTGCGACCATATCAGCAAGCAGAAAAACAGTCTCAGGAGCCGTGCGATTTAAAGACATCCTTTTCAGAGGGCTAATGTGCTCTGGGAATTACTCATCTAAAAAGACAACCTTAGGAGGAGTTGGCAGGGGATGAGAACATTGTTAAGAAGTGTCTGTCCAATTACTTTGCAGTCTGCCATGGATCTCATTTCTAACGGTGCTGGATGAGGCACACTGCAGGCTGGCTTTGTTCTTGCTTGACAAGGAGTCAAGTTTGCTGACACCAAGTATACCAAAACAGGGTCCCACAGCTTCATGAGGTTGGTTTTCAACCAGTCCAGAGAGCAAATAACTGCAAAAGTAGTGATGTTTTTCCCTATCCAAGTTGTGTTTTCAAGTTTTTCTCAGAAATTATGCAGGTCAAAAGGCCTTTTAGAACATGGAATTTGATCTTCACTTATAGCAACATCACTACAATGTAGCCTTTCCTTTTTCCCTTGCCCCCAGAATGTTTATGAGAATCATCATTTTTAAAGTGTTGATAACACAGGGAAACATTTTGGAGGGGAGAAAAAAAGAAATATAATCGCTGGGTTTAGACACTGTCTGTATTCATCTCATGATTCTCTTGTAGGACTGAAGACCTTGCAGAAAGTGACCCTGGATGATATCATGGACTTGTAAGTGCTGTTGCAGTACAGTTAGTAGGAGCAGCAGTCTTCGTTACAGAATGTATCTGTGTGTTATATCTTCAGAGTCATGGCTTCAGTACCATTTCTTCCCCCCTCTAGTCATAACTAGCACTTGACACAAAAAAATTATGTGCTTCTGGTAGTACAAACACAAAAGGAAAAGGTGGCCTCTGCCCCAAGCACCTTGCAGTCTGAAGTAAAAGAAAGCAGATTTTTTTTTTTCCCAAGTGGACCAGGGGACCAAGGAGAGAGTGAAACAGCACTGATGATAATGCTGTAGCACACAGAGAACTCACCAGTGTAAACAGTTGCATGAACACTGTACTAGAAAGTTTCTGGATAACGTATCTACCCTACAAGGACCTCTACCAATCAAGAGAGCAACCTGGGAACCCATGGTATGAAAAGTTGGGAAACTACCACCAAAAGGGAAATTACAGGGAAGGATGGATAAAAATATTTGTCCTGCTTGGCTACTCACTACCTGGTTTTCTGACCTTGGCTTTCTCAGCCTATCCCGACGGGACTGAAAATAGACCCAGGCTGGAACAGAAAAATAAAGTCATCATTTTCCTGACTCAATTCATACTACAGGGGTTATAAATTCTCCTCCCTTTTTGTTTTCCTGAGTTCAAACTTAACAAGTTTGGGCTGGCGGAAATAGGAGAAGAATGGTTTCTAGCGTTATTTCCTGGAGATAAAGCTCATATCTAAAATGTGAGAGATGTGAAAATGGTGAACTTCAGAGGCTGATTGATGATCTTAGGCACGGAGCAGGTTAGGTATTTTGGACTGAGCCACCAAATTTCATATTAAATCACTTTAAGGACTATTATTTAGTGCTGTATCAAAGCACAATGCCCTTCTCTTACCTTCCTGAGCATGCCATCACTATTGAAAGGGGAGAAGGCTGAGCTGAGTCAGACTTTTGAAATGGCACGGCTAGGGCTGGCTTCCACAATACACCTCTGAGGAGTCTGCAAGGCAGGAGGTGCCCCAGAATCCTTGCTGAGCCTGATAGGACCTTGCTCTGAGAAGATAGAGGTGCTTCCCAGCCATTCCCACATCCCCTGCACAAAGCAGGTTCCCATAAAGGCTTCACTGAACAGGCAGTACCTCAATTTCTTAAACTGAAGTTAGTGGAGTCTTCATGTGTGTATTTTTGATGCTCAGCACAAGGGACCCACAACGCAACCCCCAAACCAGAAAATTGACCTAAAGCACAACTCCTTTCAGGCAATAGAATGATATCCTACTTATTGGCATCTTTAGCAATATATAGCATGAAATGTGTTTTCCACTGAAAATAAAAGAAAGACTCGAAAATCCCTGCAATGTCTTTTCAAGCTTGATGAGCATTCACTATGCACTTTCCTTTACCGTTTCTTTCCCTTGAAGAACAGATGAAGTTCTAATACAATGGTTTAATGCACTGCACATTATTACATCCAATATCCCTCTAGGATTATGGGCTATTTTCATCTTGCTCTGCTTCCTCTATATTTTTACCACAACACAACAATA
The DNA here is from genome assembly GCA_009769605.1 of Bucorvus abyssinicus. NCBI lineage: Eukaryota > Metazoa > Chordata > Aves > Bucerotiformes > Bucorvidae > Bucorvus > Bucorvus abyssinicus. The sequence continues at coordinate 13,043,888 of CM020042.1, forward strand.
TTCAGAGCCCCTATCTACATATTTCCATCAGTCCATTGTTCATTAAGTCACAAACATGTAAAGCTTTGATCAGTTCTCAAACAACAGGAACATTTCTAGCTAAAATTTTCCCACAAGATTGCCAGACCTGCATCGACAAACCAGTCAGCTGCACAAACAAGTGAGCAAGCTGTCACTTTTGCAAACAGTCAACCAAATCTGACCCTGCTTTCATTTTTTTATGAACTCCAAAGTCAGCAAAGATGTAGGATTGTGGATATAAAACAGAGGTGGACAATTTAAACATGACTGTAAGTATGTCTGTACTGCCGTAGATGCTATTTTGTGTGCCTTAGGACAGGGATCAAGTTCCTGATATTTATTCCATGTGCTTACTACTGAGGGTTTAGGGCAGAGTGGTAGGACAAAAAATGACAAAAAGGTAGTTTGTTCAGCCAATAGTAGTAGCTCAATGCAAACTAATCTATCCCGTTTCTCTTTTTTTTTTACTTACTGATATTCTATCCCGTCTGTACCAATGCAAATACTGGAGTTAAACAGTTGGAGGCTGATGGTAGGTATAGAATGAGAATAGAATGTCATAGAATGAGTCACAGGTATCAGACTTTTCTAGTTTAGGTGAAACAGGACCGACTACAGTGGAGATGTAGAAACGGCGCGGCTGGACCCATCATCTAGACCCCCTCAGGATTGCTGGGACAGAGGTTTCAGACTTAGAGAATGGAAGATTGATTGATGTGCTTTACATTCATGATAAATCAGTATTTAAAATCATGTTCTGAAATATTTTTTTCACTTTGTATTTCCAGAATGGAACAAAGACCATCCTAACACAATACAGGCTAACGCACGGCCAGGATAAAACATCAGTGGCAAAATGTGGAGCAAGGGAAATTAAACAAGTCCATTACGCCACAGGGAGTAAACATTGACACAAGATTGCAGAAAGAGAAAACGATGTTTGTAATAGTGAAATATAATCACTTCCCTAAGATGACATTCTGCTTTCGTTTGCAGAAGTCAGGTGGGATTCCCCCTCACATAAATGAGAACAAATGAGTTGGTAATGAGCATTTTGTCTCAGCTCCTGATGCATCTCAGGCGAGCCCTGCTCTTGCTAAATACATCATTTCTCACCACAAATTTGTGGATATTATGATTTGCTTTGATGAGCAGTATTCTGGATGAATATATTCTTACAAAGATATTGGTGTGATCCATCATAAGGTTACCATTGGCACTTGCCAGATTTGTTATTCAGAGAGCAACAATGACAAGCAGATCAATGGAGAACACTGTGTATTTTTATTTGTGTTCACTTTAAAAGTTGACAAGGAAACGCAATAATTTCCATTTGGCAGGAAAATTAAAGACTTGTGTAAAATGAGCTGTAAATCTGCTAACTGTGGTCAACCTCTGGGAAAAGTTTCTGGTTAGTCCTGACTGTTATGAAAGCGTATGAGAAGAAGCAAAAGCTAAAGTGTTGCTACAGGAGTCCAAATCTATGCATGGGGATGTAAAGTCATAAAGGATGATGAACATAAGAATCCAGTTTATTTGTAGTAATACTAGTGTGAGATAAATGTGAAAAAGAAAGGATACTGTGATTTAAAAATACCAGAACTCTTTTGTGTCTTGGCAGATTAATTTATGTTAAATGTCCTGTGCCGGCCTGCCGGGACTATTTGTCAGCTTTGATAAAGTGGGCACATTGCTAATTCTGAGCAGAGAGAATCCACATTCACGAGTTAAATTTCCTTCAATACAGATAAGAACAGGTGCCTCATTATTAAGAGAAAATTTCCTGACCTCTCTTTACACTTGGTGTGAGATTCCTGATAAATTTGGTTAGGTGAAGCCGTGCTAGTTATAAAAAAATTAATTTTAGAATGTGGACACTTTTAATAAGTGAAATAGTAATTAAGGCAAACACACAAAAAAAGGCAAAGAATGTAAAAAGGGAGACAAACACCTGAAAGAAATGATGAAATCTTTTCTCTTGGATCTAGGTGCCTGACTACAGACACATTCATCACACAGTGCTGATCAGAAGACAAAAAGTGCCTGCTATTTCCCTGCTCTGCCAGCCCCTGCTACTTTTTTAGAGGTCTTTCTCTGTAGGCAGAGGAACACCAGTGAAAAAGTGACTAGAAACGCTGCTGGTTAACAGGTGTCAAGGAATGAGGAATGCCACAGAAACAACTAAGGGAGCTGAAAGGCTGCTGCAGTCTGAGCTGGAAGAAGCTGGCTGTTCCAACGGAGCCGTCGTTGGATAAAGTACGGTCAGAACATAAGAACTTCTGAGTTTCCCCTGAATACTCTATTGCAGTCAGTGGTTGCTTTCGTTTCTTAATGAGAGGTGAGGAGACTGTAACTGATGAGGAAAGTAATAAAAAAAAAAAGCCCGAATGAAGGCTATCTTCAGCTTTCACAGATCTCTACTGTTAGATCTGTCAGGGCACCCTTTTGAAGACCTTTCCAGCTTTCTGTGTGCTGCCTTTCAAGTGACAGCCTTGTCAGCCCTGCATCTCTCGGTAATGCGATGCTGTAATTCAATGTCTCTGTGCTGCACCGTGGCAGCAAAGAGCACTCGCCAGTAAACACAGGGTCTGCAGGAAAAGCCCTTTGGGAGCCTGAGCACACAGCAGCACAGAAATCAGCTTCAAACCAGAGCAGAGCTTTTGTGTCAAAGGCTCAAGTCAACAGAACGATGATTTCTGCAAAACCTGAGACACCTACATTTGGCACGCACCTCACTCCAGTTTACCTCAGTAACGGGTGTTTAAAAATCATCCCACAGGCACGGACAAAGATGCCACAAACACAGTTAAGGGCAAAATCTAGTACCTGTCATTTTCATACAAACAAATTCTTCCAAGATTCATTCATTCTAAAACCAAACCGGAGTTTCAAGAATGGGAAATGTGGCTCAAAACCTCCAGCTTTGTAGAGCTTGTTCTGCTGCACCAAGCTTTGCCTTTAGACTTGTCTCAGACAAGTCACAGCTCTGTGCTTTCCCCAACGCTGCTGCTGGGAGCACTTACAGTTTATGATTTCCTGGCCAACAGATTCGCTATCTTCCTTTTATTTCAGCAAATCTGTGATACGCATAGTATGTTGAAAGAGCTGGGCAATACGCTGAAGCCCATGGAAAAAGTTCTTTAACAGGTCATTTATTTCTTTTGAGAAGAATATAGAGAATGGAAACGTATTTCTTTTGAAACATGGAGGGTTCCCCTTTTAGGACTGCATTAATACCTGCTCTTAGTTCATTATAAGCTTATAGAAATGAAGCAAAAAGCTCATTTATAGACTTATTGCACAAAATGAAAAGATAGAAGGATGAAGGAGAAAATGAAGATCTATTACTGGTATATCTTGGTTCATATGTGCCCATTTACCTTAACAGTCACAGGACACATTTACACAGGACAGTCTGTGTAAATATTCTCTCACATTCCTAATACTCTGAGAGACAAACATGTATTTGTTCAGATCTTTCATTTAAAAGGAATATATAAGGTCTATCAAGTTACACGATTGATGCCCACATACCACAGCGTGCGATAGAACACACAGAGGAGAGCTGGGCCATACGAAATGTGCTACAACAACAGGAAACTTTAATATTATCCGTACTTTCCTCAAAAAGGACCTGCAGTTTTCTCACTGTACCTTTTCATCTGCTTGACATTTACAGTGAATTTGACTATGAAATAGATGCAAGTGGTTACATTAAGTTCTTGTGAGAAATTATGAAGTCAGAGAAGTTTATTGACATCAGGAATGGCTTCTCTGAACCATCTGCTTAAATGTCCTTTTAGAAATTTGTCACTGAAATGCTATTTAATAAATACTGTTACTTCGTTTAGGTCCCAACATGCCAAAACCAGTGAAGTCCCACAGAAGTTTGGGTTTTTTGTTGGTTTATGGGTTTGTGGGTTTTGTTGTTGTTATGTTTTGGTTTGGTTTTTTGTAACGTTAGAATTTTGTTTCAGAGGTCATTTTGGGTGGTATTCTTTTTATATTACGCTTTGTATTTATTTCATGTAGACTTAGTGATCTCTCTACTGTATTCTTACAAACATTTCAAAGGCATCTGCTGGTCAGTTCTGCTTGAAAGACCTTTTCTGTGGGTCAGTGTGCATCTCCTGTTAAACAACAGGAAGATATAGAGACATAAGATATAGAGACATATAGAAACATAGAGAACCAGTTTGCCTATACGAAAGAAAAAAGCCAGTTAAATATAAGCGCGGAAGCTGACACAACCACACACACGTGAGCAATTCCCAACGCTTCTCTTCTGTGCATAGAGAATAGAAGGGGAATGTACCATGGGATAAACAACTGTCTCTCGTTGATTTGTTGTTACTGTCACAGTTCAATACCTACACAAATAATTCTGAGAGTAGAAATTATTAAGTCTGGTTTTATGTGACATTTGCTTGGATTATTCGACGCCTGATAAAGCGCAAGTTCTGCTCTAAGCTTTCCTGTGACAGTGTCTCCCCCCTGGGGAGTCTTTGGTTTCTAATACCATAACTGATCTCACTCTGCGGCGTCCCCAACAGTGGGATGCCATTTTGACTTTTCCTCCTGTTCCTATTTTCCTGCAGCTTGGAGGAATTTAATAATGCCAAGACCACTACACGTCTGCCCAGAAGTTTGGTTGAAAGTGGCTGGCAGGTTTGAGCATTATCGAAGGAGACACAGAATGGTGGATTGGCAGGTTTCGGAACAAAGACAACGCCATCCCATCACCTTAATTTCCCTTTGAAGTCAGGCTAATGTGGAAGAAAATTCAGATGCACATTCACAGCAACATTTAATACCCAGCTATTCCAGCCCCTGCTATTGTGACTTCGCTTCTCAGGCCTGTTTAATAGAAGCCATATCTCAAAGGACAGATTTATATCCTAATTGCTGTGGAACCAGCAACAATAGGCTTTTATCCAAGAATGGGAGTTCTTACCTGTAAAAATTTTTTTTTTTTTTAAATAATGCCTAATTAACAATTAAATAGAAGCTTATATTTTAATTTTTCTTTTTTAGGTCATTAATCTTTCCTCGCTGTGTATTACACATACATTGTCTGAAGACAGTTCCTTTTAACCGTCTCCTCAACAATAGATTTCTATTCCAGTCGTGGATCAGAGGACTTTGCAGTACACAAAACATACATTAATAGGCAAAGATAATATAGACCAGTTCAACTGGTGAGCTGTCCACTTTGCAAATGACCATATTCTTGTGACAGGTCGCAGTCATTGCTGCATCATGTAGAAAATCAGGTTTAATATATACCTTGGGTGTAACTGATTCAATTCTATCTTGGTAGTAAGAGTAGAAAAATATTTTAACAGTGTGTTACTTTAATTAAGGGTTGATGGGATTCACACCCACTAGAGAAACTTTTTATGAAATACTGTTGAAGCCAGACCTCATCAAAGACTCAGGCACCTTGCTCTTAAGGCAGATGTCCATACTTTCCCATGGGAATGCACCTCTGGGCAGGGGGGATGCGTTAGGGAAGGATCATTTCACACCAACCTTTAAGATCGTTTCTACTGGGGCTACGTCACTCAGTGGTTTTCAGTGCTTGGTCCTTCACTGAGAAGCAAAATCCCAGTGTCCAAGCACCCTAGCCAATGCCTCATGAGGACAAGCCAAACAAGCAGCGTACAGAGCTTGGAGAAGACAGACTGCTAGCGAACAGGGAACACAAAGAGCAAGGGAAAAAATATCAGCAACCCAGCCCTTTCTTCTAGATCAGAGTTGTGGGTAAACACCTCCATCTCTTTAGCATCCCAATCGTCCCGAGAGACCAGGCACCTAAAAATGGCTTTGAAAGAATTCAGCAGTTCACACTCTCTCATGCTTTTCCTTATGAAATGCAGACTGACTAGGAGAGGATCGGGAGGAGTAGCTGGATAGTCAGTACTCCCCTCCCGAAACTAAGTCATCTGAATCATAGGTTTTTCTCTACCTGGGGAGATTAAACACCTGTCTTACATATCCTGGCAACACACCTGCACAAGGCTTAAGATGGGGGGAAAGGCACATCTTTTTGTTGGCAACCTGCCTACTTGATTATATTGTTTTACTGTCGCATTACTGTGTTCCGAAATATATGGTGAGCTAAAGCATCCTCGCAAGTCTGTAAGGTCTTTCACAGTTAATTTGTGTTCGTTGAACATTTAGTAATCTGAGTTTTATAGCATTTAAACTTAATAGGAAGGAAATTCTCTGAATTCTAATAATCAAGAGTATCACATCTAAAATCAGAAAGCATTAGCATATGGTCTGGAGATAAAAATTAATTTTGGAAGCTGAATCATTAAAAATATGTTCCCTGACTTTTAAGAATTGGTGTGTGGTTTTTGGCATAATTAATTAAATTAAAAAGCATGAAGACTGATATCTAAGACTCAGTATATAAAAACATCTGGTGTTCTGTCCTCTTAGAGTTATTGCTTCTAGTTTCTGCCTGTCAGCAATGCCCTTTGCGTGGGCGTTTCTCACATAAGCTATTGTGGATGCACTCTATTTGGGTAAAATATAGGAGATAGTATTCCATGGCTTTGTCTATTTGCTTTGCAAATCCAATAATATGCAAATTTATGTTTCATCTTTGCTTATTTTTTTTACAGCTGTAGAGCTTCTCTTGCTGAGGAAGATACTTACTGCATAGATTTTCACGACAGTGATACAGTATAAAACCCCACCAATTATTTTCTCCTTGATTCTCCCAAACTACTAGAGACTCCCAAGCCTCTTTGATAGGGTATACAAAATGCCAAAATTTCATGAAGTATCCCTACCTACCTACCTACCTCAATTATTAAGGTAAAATCCATTTTGATGGTGTGCTGAGAAGAGGGTCCCAAACAGTAACAAAGTCTCCTTTCACTGAAATCTCATCTCCGTTCCACTCTATATTTCATTTCTCTTTTTACCTGCATAATTTCTTCTAATTCTTCATTTTCCACCAATTATTCTTTTCCTTTTGGTCTTCCTACCATCCCTCCATTTACCTCACTGTTTTGTTTTTGGGTTTTTTTTCCTTGAAATCACCCCCTAAACATTAACGAACTTAAATGTTTCCAGATCCTTGTCCTTCTGAAATGAATTAGCCTGGCACACTTCACTCCTCACAAATTCTACTGTGAGAAGAAAGAGCCTCTGAGGGCCAGCCTTTAACACTGGTTCTAAACCAGCAGAGAGACACCGCAACCTGGTAACACCTAAAAATATAGAACCAACCTCCTCCAAGTACTGAGGATGTATTTTTTTAGTCTAATGTGTACTTGGTTTCTTATATAATTTTCTCTATGCCAGTTTTCAAAAGGTCGGGCAGGATATAAATTACAAAAAGATTTTGCAAACTCATCAGTATTGTATATACATCAAAGCCAGATAACACGACTGGATGTTTGGAGAACTGTCTACTCCACAAACGTGCAGGAGGAGTGCATCGATACTACTTGTGGAGAATTTCAGGCAGGAAATTCTACTTCTCAGTGCACCCACTAACTCATCATAAAAGGCAGTAAAAGAAGGGGAAGGAGCCGGAAGACAGCAACACTTGATACAATTATGCTAAAGTTAGAAAATCAAGCTGTTCAAGAGCAGCTTTAAGCATTACTGGGGGGGAAAGAAAAAAAAAAAAAGAGATAATATCATTCTGGCTTTCCGAATGTCCCACTTCTGCGCCAGTATCAAGTGTACGAGAGAAATTATCTGTATGGCTAAAATAAGATCATTCTGCGAAACTTCAAACTGAATAGCCCTGTCTCTTGGGCTTTGCTTTTCACTGCTTGCTTTCTCGGTCTAATCGAAACACCATTTACGATAAACCAGTACCTTTCTCTCTGAATTTTTTTCCTTGGCTTTCTGTCTCTCACTGCATTAGATTTGCTTCTTTGTTCTTATCTTCCTCACAGAACTTTCCTTGTATTTTTGTCCTTTTGTAGCATCACACAGATATTTACACAATAAGGAAAGAAAGGTATTTTGGTAACAGGTTTGACCAATCACTACAATGGAAAGAGCAATTAGTAAATGTGTAGAACCACTGATAAAATCTACTAAATAAATAATGCTACTGTTCAAAAGAAGTGGGTAACAACATCTATTATCAATCAGGAGAGTTGTAATGTTCTTACCACATTTCTTTTGCTAGTAGGGATTGTGATTGATGAATAAGATATGAAATTATATTAATGTATCAAATGAAAACAACCAGGACAAGAGAGAAGTCCTGTAAATATAAGTTGTGTGTCTCCAAAGATTTAGTAAAAAGTTTAAGTATAGATGAGATCATGTGAAACATAGTAAAAGAATCAGATATAAACCCACAAAATTACCGGATAGCTTAAATCCAAGAAAGTGAAAAATCACTATTGACACTCAATGGATGTGATGCTGCCATCTATAAAAATAAAATTTCCAATATATGGAAAACCACATCTGCAAAACCAGATGCACAAGGCAAGTTGTGTGATTGCTGGACATGTGACAAGCAGTAAGCTTTAGACTCATTAAACAACTTCTTCAAAGAAAAGCGTTTCTATTGTACTACCAGAAAATTAGACGGAAAGAACACGATGTATATATATAAGTGCCAGGAAAATTCTAAAAAGAGATGTAATTAAAAATGAGGAGAAGCAATTAAAAGAGGCACAAGAGTTCCTCGGGAAACACAACCATGTGTTTTGATACTTATCTCTTTGACATAAATAATTTAGATCACAAACTAAGTAATTATCCTGCAATATACTCTTTAAATGCCATTATTAACTAGAAAGCAGAAATATGCTGCGTTCTTCTGAAGTTAATAGGTAAGTGACCTTTGCAGGTAAATTATACACTTATCAAGTGAAAACACCAAATTGAATTATGAAATTATTTCAGCCAAGTCTAATTTCAGAGACAGAAATTTATGTTGACATCAGAACCCTTTGAAAACAATGACTCTTCTTAGCAGCGACACTGATGTTGACTTCCCTCTCCTCATCACAACTTCCAGTGCAGCCAGCAGAAATCTTCCTTTTGAGACACAGATTCCACAAAAATCTGTGCCATTGACTACAGAAATACTTTGAGGGTGATTTTCTAAATGAGACAGTATTCTTGGAGCAGTAGCTAGATCCAAGCTCCCTCTTCTCCCGTGTGTGTGTTGTAACTGGTTACTGTGGGGTTTGGACCTCAGAAACATAGAGGAAAAGGTGTTTTTGGGGCGGGGGGATGTTGGCTGATGTGGCATGATTTACCATAGAAGAAGACTTGCTTGCGGGAATTTAGCATTTGTATCTCTGAGACGTCTGACTTTCTCCCAGCACTTCCAATCCGTTCCAGTCCTCATCTACTCAGTCTCGGCCTTCACTCCTCAGCCTTCCTCAGCTCTCATCCACCTCATCCCTGTCTCTGCTGTGGCCTCCTCCCATCTCCTCATATTGCTCTCAGTGTGCTTACCTCCACTATCCAGGCACCATTCCCCACCAGACTCTTTGATCAAAGTCTTTATAAGGACGTTTTTGGGTTTTCTCACCTCCTTCCTACCACTAACTTCTCAAATTTGTCCTCAGCACCAGTGCCATGGTTACTGGTGTCTTGTGAGACACAACCTCCCCTGCCTCATCTGATTAATTATTCCCGTAGCTACCTGGCTCTAAGCATCCCCTATTGCCTCCTCTCACACATAATTCTCCTTGCTCCCCGATTCCTGACCTTGACTTTCATTTGTCATGTCTCAAATCCCTTCCCCATGCCTGAAAAATCCCACTTTCTCGCATTCCCTTTCCTTCCTTCATTAATTTAGAGAGTACTGAAAAGGGAGGAGGGACAACCCTGCTGCTCAGCTCCATCCCACCTGCAAAGAGGTCTTTTCAGGGTCAGCTGGTTCCTGCAGCCCCTGGGAGCATCATCCTCCATCTCCTGTCAACACACGTGGGCTCAATCACTCAGAGCTGGCAAAACTTCGAGAGCTTCCAGTGAGGGCTCTGTCTTCAGAAACTGCAGACATTGCAGTCAATAAATATTGGACATATGGAAACAGTAATTTTTTTAAATGCATACAATGGAGCTGAGATGGTTTCTCCGCAAATCTGCGAGACAACGTTTCAGAATATCCAATGTTGGAACAGCCCTTTTCTGTCAGTGCCAATACAATAACTTCTGTAAGCATTCTGATTTGCTGTTTTTGGAGAAAAGGATGGCAAAACCTCCTTCCAGAGGGAAGCTGAGACAGGGATGATTTTTGCAAGACTACACCATTCTTCCATGGAAATGTCAGTAAAGGAATCCGTGTTCCCTCTGTATAGGATGTAGTCTGTGTTATTTCTGGATGAGTTCACTGGGAAGAATCATCTAAATAGTTCAGCTACCTTTCCTGCACATTTTGGAAACTTTAAATGAAAGCTACAGGTTACAGCTACTCTCCACCAACAGAAATTGAAAACCCAAAACTTGAATTTTAATAATTGCAATACTCAGAAAAATCAAGTAAGGTGAAATACAGCCTTAGTAGCTGATGATTTTCTGTCTCAAGCTGTGCCTACCCCTTCTGTCGCTGTCATTCCAGCTTAGTAAACCAGAATGCAGATAGCTCCACTTAGTTAAGAAGCCAAAAGTTATAAAGTGAAATCAAATAAACATGCTAACAGGAAAGGGAAAAAAATTCAATCCAAGAAATTGAACCTCTCCTTAATTTAGCTGGGTTGTTTGGTTTTTTTTTTTCCCACAGAGCTGTTCATTAGCCAAAAAGGAGAAAAAACTTAAAAAACAGTGGCAAACACTACTAGCAAATTCTTCATTCAGATCACACGACGGAAATGAGCACGTTCTGAAAAGACAATGGGTTGAACGTAAAGGCCAGCAGTACGGGAGACAGTCACGACTGGCTTCTCATGGGAGAGGAAGCAGAGCAAGTGTTATCCAGAAAGATCAGGACATTGTGGAAGAAAGGACTCAGCTCTCTTCTGTAGGAAAGGAATTCTGTTAGGATACAAAACCGCTGACGCTTGAGCAGATCCTCCTCACCAGGCATGTATCCTGGAGCAAGCGATGTCGTTTCAGGGTGCTGGCCGCGTTAGAGCTTGCGAAGGGGAACACGTGCTCTGTATTTGCTTCTTAATTTTTGACATTTAGGAAGGATAAGATTAGATTAGGGATTTGAAAAAGCTAATTGGCTAAGGCTGCAGGGGGAGAAAACATCTACTCCTCTGTAAGACCTTGGACTCTACCATCACCACAGCCACAATCAGTTCTCAGAGAGGACTCTGAAAATTTGCTTTAGATTTAGCACTTTCAGGCACTGTCTCTGCACAAATCAATCCAAGCCAAAAATCAATCCAAGACTAAAACATAACCAAGCTGGCAAATCAACTCTCCGCTTCCTTTTCTTCTTATGTGGAGACTCTTTTGTATCTCCTGAATGATCCTCAGATGTCTGTAGCCTTTAAATGCTCCTCTGAGATACAGCGTAACGCTGCCAGCATAATAGTCAGTCAAAAGCCTTGTTATACATGGATAGAACACCAGAGTTAAGTACAACAAGCATCGCTGTCAATCACAATACATGTTAAAATGGGAGCTCATGTCAATGCTGTTGTATCTTCCTGACAAGTGAATGCAGACAGAAAATTTTTCAAGCCTTTAGCACATCTGCAGAGTGCTCTGCGATGGTTTTCAGTTGTCTACATCCACTAAAACTACCCTAATGGTTCCTGTTACCCTTGGAAACCATCAGCCTAAAAGCCTCTCTGCTGCTGGGAGATGAAATTTTACGTGAAGATCGCTGTCTGAAAAATATCTGTGCTCTAGTTCTTTCAGAGGATGTGGAGTTTGATTTAAGAATTAGGGCATGGAACTCAGAAAAAAAAATACGATAATGTCTCTTTTAGCCTTAAACACTGCAAAAATCTGCCTTCACTTATTCATATAAAGGAATCCTGTGCTGCATGGGAGCTCTTCTCCCACTGTCTAATAATAGATCATCACTGCAGAATCAGTTTGGGTTATGTATGTTCACATTAACTCCACACAATTTAGTTTAAATGGCGTTAGAACAGAAAATGGTACTAACTTATGGGTGCTGGTGGTAGTGGCTGCTTTTTAGTCCTCACCCAAATGTCCACACTGTCATATAGCTGGCCCTGGCAAGATGTTTATTAGGTGGAAGACCTGCATATCTACTTTCTCAAAGCCTTAAGTAAAGCTGCAGCAAAGTCAGCGTGTCCTTTCCAGGGATGCCACACGTGAGCAGATGTTACTGAGGTTGACTGCTTGCTTCACCCACTGTCCAGGAAGCAGAGGTGCAGCAGCCAGCTGAGCAGCTGCCACAAGCCTGGAGGAGGCTACAGAGAGAGGTTGGCTCTGGGTGCCATCATTGTCTCACTGTGGCTCTGTCTGTGGATGACACTTTGGGGCAGCTGCTAGCAAAGCATGAGTTTCACTAGGGGGAAGCTCACGCCAAGGTAAGCGTATTCATTTTAGCAAAAGCCAAAATGAAACTTTATACGCTCTCACCTTGGAGAATATAAAAATTCAGGGGTTCAGTTTGCTGCTGTTATGCCTTTTCTCAGTCTGCTACAAAGTGTGTGCACCCGCCTGCAGAGCCCAGCCATTTGTGGACTGCTCTGGACACATGGCTGACTTGTTCCAGAACCTCTTTCCTCCTCATTTCTGATCTTGTCCCTAAGGACTGTTTCTGAAACAAGAATGCGTGTCCTGTAGCTCAGCACATCACATCCAAAACTGCAAACCACAGAACTGAAAATTACACCAGCTCTGCGTTTACATCCAACACGTCTGGATCATTTTCCACACAAGAAATAATTAATCTTCCAGGGAGCATTTCCATCAACCTAATGGCTGCTTTGAGAATTAAATTCCCCTTACCTCCTTCTGGCAAGTCATTAGAGATTAGAGAGATGAGAGAATAAAGACAAGAATCTTGCCTTTCACTTCAGCTACAGTAGGTTAGGGCCACTCTTGGTCAGTGAAGTCCCTTGAAAGAATTTAGATGTAAAAATCTGTGTTTCACGTGAAGTCTGAAGCTTTTGAGAGCTGACGAAGAACTTGAGTGTTTTTTGCTTGTGTTTCAAATCAACTTTTCTCATAATGACTTCAAAAAGTTATTATGATCAACGGCAGAAAATAATGCTAAATTAATCCCATAAAATTTTATGAGTGAAATTATACAACATAGTAATGAAATGCAAATATCCTCGTTCATTAGGCTCATCCATTTCAATTGCACCTACAGTACATGTCTCAGCAGGGACTGTTAATCATACAGCAGCAAGCAAAAAGGAATATATTATATTAATTAAATAGCCACATTATGCAGCTGGGTGCTGAATTATGCCCATGAAATTCAACATAGCATACATTATTATTTTTATTAGAGCAACAGAATCTTCTTTTTACTGAATTTGGGGGAACACAACAACATTTTGCTGTGTGTGATAAATAGCAAATGAAGAACAGTCCGGTATTTCAAATGATAACAGTATATTTTTTTAAAAAAAGCCCACCTCTACATGAATTCACAAAACTGTAATCCTTCGAAGAGCTGTTTACAAGCGTGTGGATCAGTCTGTGCAGACCTCATTGAAATATTGAGGCACACAGGAAGATTAGAGGGCTGGACAGGAGTAGAAAAGATTGGCAGAATTTTGCCCTCAAATTCAAATGTTCAGCCAACAGCGACTCAAATTTATCCAGCTAAATACAGTTTATTTGCAAAAATCACTTGGCTAACTTATCCACTACACAGAGCCTCCAAGGATCTCGAGCGTGTAAAAGACTAAGCTACTAGCATGGCACTTGAAAATATCTTGTCATAAAGGCAGCATGTGGTATCCACAGAAAAAGACACTCCTTACTGTCATGTGAGGAAAACCAGAGGGAGTGCGTGTGACTTTCTGCCTCTGTCATTACACTATGCCTGTCCCTAACGATGCCTCAAGGACAGTTTCTCGGTAGGATTTTGAACATTTAAGCTTAAAGTTTTATTTCTGGAATCAGAGGTTAACATCCCCCAGTCCATCTTAAAAATACTGAAACCAGCGGCACAACCGAAGCAGAGAAAAATCCACCAGAGCAAGCACCCCCCCTTTATGTATAAAACAGAGCACTTCACACCGTAGGTTGTGCTGCAGAGAGAAGGAAAAACAGCATTTGCATTTATATGCTATCAAGGATTTCAGGCTTTTTGTAGATGTGTGGCGATGGCATCAGAACACGTAGAAAACGGGCATCTAGCCCTGACAGGACACTAGGTTTGAGGCGCTTTAGCTGGCCAACGGCTAGAAATATCCCTCGACAAAATTAATTGTTTTTAAAGGCCTGGCCGAAAGAGCAGCAGGAGCTGGGGTGGTCTCTGCCGCCCAGACTGTTCTGCGGCCAGGTGATTCTGCCAGAAAACATGCCTGGAGGACACACTGGGACTTGTGTTTGCCAGTTCCCAGAGGGCTTTAACCAATAATTTGTCACACAAAATGCCGACAGCCAAACCCTCCCGTCCCACCTCTGTGCTTCTGGATAAAGGGACGGTGTCTGCTGTGCCAGGTGTAAGGGGAAACTTCTAAAATGACTTTGGAGCTGCATTTTTTGTTGCTTCCTTGTGTATCAAACTTAAACTCACACTTAAAGTGTCCCTGGTTTTTCACCCTCATTAAACACTGGGATGGGCAGCGGTTGAAATGCCATTCACGTTGCAGTGAAGACTGCAGCCATGATAGCACTGGCTGGTTTCCTCACTGATTTATGAATCAGCTGTAAAACTTTGCTCTGGTTTTAAAACCAATAGGAGATTTCTAGTTGGAAGCAACGGCTTGAACCAGAATTTTGTATATAAACATATCAAAACTACATTGCGGTGATTTGCTGGATTCCCTTTACAGAAAAAGTATGTTATTAAGAGCCTTTCATTTCTTGAGCATTATGTCTAGATTGATAGTCATCTAAATGAATCAAGAGCTATTCAGTCAGAACTGGAGGTCTGGATTCACTCAGACGGGCTCATTGTGCTCACTTCCATAACAGTCATTAAGAAGGTTAATTCAATAACTCTTTGCATGCTGGGTCGACACATTGTTCCTGGCGAGCCAGACTGAACTCTTCTGATGGACATAAATCATTCAGGTCACCACTGTGTGGTCCAGCTAATCTGACCAGGAATCCGATTCTGGTTTTTAACAAAAGATCCAAAAATAGAAAAGGGTAGGGTTTTGTACAGTAATAAGTCGTGGCGATGTTCCCTGTTCCCTAGGTTTGTTTTGACACTCGTCTGTAAACAGAACAAATTACAGCAAAGACCATTGCGATCACCTCCTCTGACTTCCAGCACAAACCAACTCACAGCATTTAGAAATGTGTCCATATTTGTAGTTTCAAGGCCCTAGCACAGGTTTTTCCCATATATTTGAGAGCAGCTGCTTATCTAGTGTAGCTATCGATCCATTATGGTCACCCTCATCATTGTCCTACAGCACCAAGAGCAAATAGAGCAATCACAGGGATGATACAGCACTATAACGGACTACACAGGAGTCCCTTTTAGAGGAAACAGTTGTCTAAACAGGGAATTAGATGGCCAGGTTCCTAACAACTTAAATTTTAGACAGCTAGGTTTAATTGAGACGAATAGCACAATTTAATTTGAAGACTACATACAAGATACATGTCATGAAATATTTTTCATGAGATATAAGCAAATAAAATATTTAACTCCTTGGATGTTTCAGTTAGCTAGAGAAAGCAGATGTTAGGGCATGCAGGAGATTTGTCATAATGATTCAGCATTTCAGCTGGGAAGAAGAAACATGCAAAACTATTCCCAGCAGCAGCAACAATTTCAGTGGAAAATTAAAGCACCTCAAAGAGTACTCAAGGTCTGCATCTTTGAGACACACGGATTTCAGAGAACAGAAACTAATCATCCTGACAAAGGGACATGTGTTAAACTTTCAACTGCCCACAAGAGATCAAAGCTGGACCTTTCCTTCCTGCTTCCATAGTCCATAAATCAATGAATTAGTTGTCAGCAAGTGAAGCCCTCGATCATAATAAACAAATTAATAGGTAGATGACAGATAAATAAATAAACACATTCAACAGAATTACTTTTTTGTTGTGATTCTATTGAAGTGGTAAACAAAACCAACTGCCTATAACACCAGCAAGATTTATTATACGCCCTGACATGGTCACCCAGTGCCGGCCTGGACTGCTGCAGGGAGGCGTTCTCATAATTGGAGAGTTGAAAACAAAGCCATTGATCATGGTTCTCTTTCCCAGGCTCAATTAAAAAACATTCTTCTTTCCTCTTCTCTTTTATTACCTTTTTATGGGTTTGGTGTTGATTCTTCTTTGGGCTTTCTTCCCGTTTTCGCCCACAGCAGTGGACACTGGGTGCTAATAAGTCAAACGCTTGTCATTTAATTTCAGGATAAATATTGCCTCTTGTATTTTGCTTTTTTTTCCCCATGACAGTGTGTCCTTTGTTAAGGTGAGCTGGAAGTTACTTTTTCCAGATTAGGTGAAAAAAATCCCATTACTTATTGATAAAATACACTCCTATAAAATGATGGACATATACGTGTTCATAATAGCGTGTGAAATGAAAAATTAAACAAACCATATTCTGCCATGGAATAATCCTATTCATAATAGGTTCTCTTACATTTCTCTGCTATCCTTACGTAGGGTAATTACAGAATTTAGATGATCTAAACACTTCTGGGGATTTTTTTACAATGAACTATATAGTCACAGCATACCCCAAATAATGCAAGTTCCAGAAAATTTTAGTAGCTTTATAATCAGTCATCACACACAGGCAATCATGCTCTCTATGAGTGGGATCATCCCCTGCTGTAAAAACGTCCACAGGAAAGAACTGAGGCAAAAATGAATCTCAGAGAGCATTTGTCACGTCTCATGTTCTGCCCTAGCAAGTGGAGTGCCAAAACAAAGTTGTAATATTCATTATCGAGACTTCAGGTTCTCTGGGTTGTTTACATTTTCCTTGTTCTCCCTTCCTACCTCTTTTGTACCTTGAAAATCGCTTGAAAATGAACTTTTACGAAGTTGTCTCATAAAATCATAAAAACTCAAGTCATAAAACCCACCCATTTCGAATAAATGAATTCAGTATTGGCAGAAAAGGAATCTCTGTAGAAAAAAAGATGCTTCCGAATGCTATAATATGGCTATAAAATCCAAGACAAAGGTAAGCAAAGATTTCGTATGATGAAGCTACCCCTGTGTCCCACTAGTGGCTTTTGAAGTGAGCATGGAGAAATGCAGGGAGGTTGGAGGACCCATCAGAACCCATTAGGAAACAATCTCACTCTTTCCAATAGACTGGTGATGCAACCTAAGGTTTGCAGGAGAATCTATGAAGGAGTGAATGAATCCTGAAGCTCCAATCATCCTCCCAAAACCTCCCTTAAGGCTGTTGAGCTTCGAGAAATTATACAGCCTCTGTGATTCACCCCACACTGGGCCAGGGTGGATCGCAAGAGAGAAATTCACAGCTCTCAACCGAAAATCACTCAGGTCCATAAAAGACACTCATTCATTTAGTCATTTTAGCCAGAGAGATAAGATGTGTCAGCAGTCTGGACAGCAACAGAGGCTGAGGAGTCTTGGTAGCATCTAGAACATTAATTTCTTCATGGACTTTTTTTCATGGACTGTAAGCTGTCAGGTATAAACTGTATCTTCTCCTACATCTCAATAACACTTAGTATTCTGTGGGCGCTGCTGTAACACAGAGAACCGTTTGCTGACCGTTACCCTCTCTAAGGGTTGTGTCTGATGCTTGCTGTTATATCAAATATTTCATCATCCTTTTCTTAACCTTTAATTAGCATTCAGTGCAAAGGATGTTTACTCCTAGCAGTGAAAGAATGTGTGAGCAAGGGGGATTGAATGATTTCCAACTTTTTGTCTAACAATGGTTCATGTTTATCCCTATCCTTAACTTTGCCTTTTTAGGAGTCTATTCTCCTGACATCTGGCAGCTAATAATTTTTAAGTTCTATTTCTTTTCCTTTGCCCTTGAGTCCTGATGGAATATTCATTATTTGTGCCAACATTTGGATGTATTTATCAGACAAATTATTAGAAACTTCACTGAAGGTTAGAACTAGTGGACACATAGATAACAATGATACACTGGGGGAAAAGTCAGCAAGGCTTTTGTGAAAAGAAAGCCTGCTTTACAAACCCATTGGGGTTCTTTGAAGGCTTTGCTAAGGACTTGTATAAAGGAAACCTTGATGGCTTTGACAAAATCCTGTGAAAAGGGCTGCTGAGGAAGGTAAATTGCCATGGATTAAAATGGAAGGACTTTGAATGGGTAAATAATTCCAAAAAAAAAAAAAAAAAGGAAGAAAGAAAAAGAAAAATCAAGAAACAGAATGGCTGGCACAAATGGTTTAGTCCTTCCAGTGGAAGGAGGTCTTGAATGGAGTTCAAGAGGGATACATGCTTAGCACAACCCCAGCATAGATGAACATAAAATCATGTAGTTAAGGGGGGAAAAAAACCAGCCTTTACTTCTCATGGACGATGGTGGGCTTTGAGCTGAGCACTCCCACTAAGGAGTGAAAGTGAAAATTCGTCTCAGATCTCAGGAGAGGCTTATGAGGGAAACTGAAGGCGAGGAACTACAGGGGAAGATATGACAAAATAAAGAATGTCATTATGGTACTCTATATAATTCTCCATCTTGAACACTGCTTGTGCTAGGCTATCCATCTCAAACAGGTTATAGCAGAGCTGGAAATTTTTCAGAAAAGACCACAAGGACAATCAAAGATATGGATTAGCTTCTGCATTAAAATTACCTAAGTAGGCTAGGACTCTTCAGAGGGGAAAAGAAATGACTGAGGGACATACGACAGAGTTCTCTATTAACCTTGGGAGCGTATTAATCTTGTTCTTATACTCCTCCCTTGGCCTTTGCTTTTGGTCACTGTCAGAGACAGGATGCTGGGCTAGATGGATGGACCTCCAGACTGACTCTCTGTGGCTCCTCTTCGCTTCTTAACACAGATGTGGTCAACAGATTAGCTCTACACCTCTGGACAAGGTCCTTATGCCAGGTAGCCTATCACATATCTTTCTCTCTGCTCTAAAATGACTTGTTAGGCTTTAGCTGCCCTTTCAGTCACTGTTTGAATGTTGGAATATAAAGGTAACTCCAAAACGCAACACTGCAAATATACTGGCAAAATAAAGAGCCCTTGATTTGTGCTTGGAGTTATTTTCTTCCCTTCAGCAGTAAGAATGCATTGAAATGCTACTGAGTTACAACATATATTAAATGTTTTGTATCTTCTGCCTTTTGATATTCTTGTGTAATAAAGCTTTACTCTCACCTTGAATGGCTGTTGATATACCACACATACAGCACATTTCACAATAATACTTAGAGCAAGGCATTTCAGAAATAAAGCTTTTTATAAGTCAGAAGTTGTGTTTTCATACGAGCTAAATAAATAAAATAAATTCAAGGAAGATTCAAAGTCATTGTGCTCTCAAAGCAGGATTTCTCAGTGTGTACCGTTGTCAATGAATACCGTTCAAAGCCCTTTCCCTCTGTAAACATTTTCCAAAGGACACAGCGTCACCTGGTAGTCTAGTTTTTAAATACAGTATGGTTATCACAGAAAAGCTTTGAAAATCTGGGGAAGTAGCATACATTACTTGGGAGGTTAAATAATGAAGAAAAATAAAACATATCTGAAAGAATTCAAGGAAGCCAATCTTAGTAGCTTTTACTTATACAGAAGTACAACTTCCAAATGTCTAATTATACTCCAGCTATTGACATTTTAATATACTATTTTAATAACATTTTAAATTATTTTATGACGGGCAATGACTGTTGAAAACTGCAAAATCAGGTTCTATACCAATTTGCATTGCCAAAAAGATCCTTGGAGACTTCCTCTTTGAAAAGCCACAACAGATGGGTAAATGGACAGAGAAAAGCTGTAACAGACTTCAGGCCGGTATCTCATTTTCCTGTGCCAGCCTCGATCTTGAATAACGTAACTAAGAACAATGGTTGCTGTTAGAACCATGCAGGTGTATAGCAGTGCTTGCTCCTGCCAGGACAATCGGATGGTCTACTAAAACTGCTTTATGGTTCTAATTGACCTACAGCGTGTGGCCACCTTAGGGCTGGAAGCAGGAAAACTCAGAATAAAATGGCAGGTCCAACCAGCCATGGGAAGTTATGGAGCAATCTGTAAATCATAGTTTTGAAACACTGCTCAGATTTAGCACTAAGCGAATATTGCAGAACACATACACAACAGGGGTGGTTTTAAACTGGTTCATTCTGGGCTTGCTCCATGCTGACCTGCTTTTTCATAAATACACTGATGACTGCTGCACGCTGATAAACATTCAAGCTTAGGCTGTTACTAGAAAATTCACCTGGTTTAAGACCTTGAATCAGAAAACTGGCAGGATCACGACCTAAAGGTATAAACACGAGCAGTCACCTCAGAATTCAGACACTGAGTACCAGTAAATTTTTGCTGTATAACTATTAATTTCTCATGGATAACAGAAAGTAGCATTTCATAAACGATGAGTCACAATGCCATAAATGTTTGCAATTCAGATAAGTTAGCACATGGCTTGTGTTTGGTGGTCATAAACCTGACAGAAATGAGCCTGTGTTTGGAAGTGTCATCATGCCTGTGAAAGTCCAGAAGATGCTAACAGTGGTGCACTAGTCTGCCACAACCTATTGACTAACACAACAATGTCTTTAGCTCAGAAATAAAAAGTTAATGGAATTAATGGAATTAATTAAAGTCACACCTACCCAAAGAGTCTCACTCATTCATTTGGTATCTGGCAAGGCAACAAAAACATACAACATGGCACTGTGGAAGCCAACAGCAAAGCTCTGGAGAGCTTTGCTGTTGGGATGGAGATTACTTTTATGTCCAAAAGATAAAAAATATGAAAGATTCCATTAAATTACCTAGTTCTGTGCCAGAAAGTAAATCTATTGGTTGTCCTTGCAGATCCAGCTTCTGGGACTGCCAAGACTGGTTCACTGGCATTTTCTTGAAGGGGAAGATAATCCTTATTTGGAGACTCATAAATAAAATCAAAGCGTTTGCAAGCAACAGAACCGAAAATTGGAAGGCTAACACCTCATGACTACATATTTGTAGTTTATTTCTTTAATTTTACAGCCAATGCTTTTTAAAATACCTGTTTGCAGTGTTGTTTGCGGTTTGGAATCCACCTCTACAAATAAATTAACACGAAGTTTCATAGTGCAGTACCGGCTGGCTGTAGGTAAACTTTTGTCAGAAATTTGGATCCCTGATGAGAGCTCTATTCAAAAATAAAAGACACTTGTCCACCTCAGCTGGTCTGGGACTCAGAACTTAGAATACTCAGGCTTTCATCTGCTTTCTCATTAGATCATTTTCTCTCTGTGTGTGAGGACATTAATGGTTATTTTATACAAAGTGGACAACTTTTGACAGCAATTAAGAGACACCCCCCACCGTAGTTCTCCATGTAACTATTCCCTAGCATAAACTACAAATAAATTTCACACCGTCCCTTGGATCCTTAATGCCCACATTTTGAAAGTATCGTTTTCATTCCATTTTTATTTTACTAGAACTTGTTTGTTTTCTGGGCAATCCTACTCCGGAGTTGCCATCTGCTAGTTCTCTCCTGTGATTGCTGCATAATACTTTCACAGAAGGTGGCCACTAATGCTAAACTGCCCAATTAATAGAATCATTCATTCAGCAACCGAATTCATTGGACATTGTGTCAGAAAGGTGGGTTTTGTTTACGAGCTATGGATCTGAGCAACTGCCTCTCATATCTTCCTCTTTGTATCACTTGTACTAAATACGGCCTTAAGACAAAGAAATTCTTTAAACAAGTTTGGAAGAGAAAACTGTCAAGGAGGCAAGATCTCATCTCAGCGATGACAACTTGAGAAAACAGGCCAGTTAACAGGGTGGAATTAGGACTCTTAACGAACAGAACCATACTTTTCTCATCATCAGATCTGATTTTGCCTGTTTGTAAACATGTGCAAGTCTTAATTTATTTTCCCCATCCTACTCACTTAGAATGTTTTGACAGCTTTACACAGAAAAAAACCCTAATTAGCATGAGGAAAAAAAGTCTGGAAAAAGACTCTGAGTTTCTTGACAAAAAGAAAAGTTCTGCAACAGAGCTGGTCATGTGTTGACGTCTATACAACCAGCTTTTTGTCCTCAATTGTCAGGAGAGATGGGAAAGGTTTCTTTGCTACCATTTTGGATGGTGACAGGTTCCTTCTAAAACTTCTGTTATTGATTCAATGCATTTCTTTACTCTCACATTGTCTGTTGCAGGCAAAAGAATATTTTCAAGGGTTATGCACAGTGGGCAGAATATAACTTGCAGATCAAACATTTCTATGCATTGTTGAAAAACAGACCGCTGTTTTTACTAGCCTATCAAGGTAGACTGTCAAAATAAACCAGTTCTGCAGTAGAGGCATGTTCTGACTGCTGTACACTGAGAAGAACCATCAGTCTTCTGATAAGGGATCAGCTGCTGTATCTCTCCTCTCCAGTCCCAGCTGAAGCACTAAGCTGCAGCTAACTAGGTGATTTTTGATAGGAAGCGCTCTATCACCTTCATGGAATGGGAAACTTCTAGACAAATTAGAAAGTGACAAATTAGTGAAGCCACCAGAATCAAAACGACCCTAGCAACTCAACAGGAAATACTTGCTCCCTTACCACCACAGGGCTCAAACACCTATTCCAATATATTATTAACATGCAGCAACT
The DNA here is from genome assembly GCA_009769605.1 of Bucorvus abyssinicus. Classification (NCBI taxonomy): domain Eukaryota; kingdom Metazoa; phylum Chordata; class Aves; order Bucerotiformes; family Bucorvidae; genus Bucorvus; species Bucorvus abyssinicus. Next base: position 13,066,747 of record CM020042.1, read on the forward strand.
TGTATTATTACAACCAGGGGTGGCTTTTTGTGTCATCCATAGTGTCATACAGCTGTGACGTACTACGCTGAACAACTCACTGTACTTAGCCAGAACAAACTTGCCTTCCTAACGTTAGCCAAGCTGCTCTCAGTTACATATTGCATTGATATGAGAAAGAAAGTAAATGAGTAAAAACCATGAAGGATTCCTGACATCCAAACATTCCTGCAAGACATAGTATACCTCTTGAAATACAATCTCCCCTCCCTTGCTGGAACCAGTGGGACTGTTCCACAAAGTCCACCATTTCCACCAGGCTATTTACCAGCTACATGGGACCACCAAGTCCATCAGTTCCACCAGGATGTGTACAGTTACACAGGACTCCATCCTCCAGTGTTAAGAGTAGCCCACTGGAGGACTGGAGATGAAGACTTGATAGATTGGCCGGTTCACTGATCTACTGACTCCAGACTGCTGCCAGAGTCTAACGTGACCTGGGTGTGGTCTTGGAAAGAGAAATTTAATCTTGCTGCTTCTTATTATTTGAAGTACTAAGAATGAAACATGCACCTTAAAGCTTGTATTCAAAGATGGAAAACAGAAAGGGGTGGCACAAGGATTTATGCGTACATGGGTATGCGTTCATCCAAAATCCTTGTCTTCAGCTGCCCAGCAAGTTCATAAATCCCTCAAACATTTCTGCATTTAATCACATGCCAGCGTGCACAATGTTTCCGTGTTCACTGAAGAACACACTGTGTACTTCAACCTTTAGAGTTACACAGAAGAAAAGCTCCTGACATACAAATATAGTTTGAAGAGAAAGAAACATTACCCACAAACCACCCCCCTCAGCCAGCCTCAGTTCTTTACTTCAGGGGCAGACATTTTCTTTCCTAAGATCTGATTATACATTCTTTTTTTCTTTTTCGCAGGTCATTACTCTTTATGAGCAAATTACATCTCTTGACAAACTTAAACTTTGCAGCTAAAGAGAGCAACATTTATTTCTTCCATCGTTAGTTACAGAGATTTTGCTGCCCATTCCTGTGCAAACACAAATTTAACTGGCTTCCTTCTTTTGTTTCCTGTTCCTAATTAGCCCACGCAGTAATGCCTTTAGAACATGAGCACTGGACAGTGTTTACAGGAAAAGGCTGGTTCTCCTTCCTATTCCCAGAGTAGTTAATTAACCCCTTCTTTTCCTGGCCATAGGACATCTCTCACACCCACGTTCTATGGTGAGTAGCCTGTTTAGTAAGTTTGCTTGATACTGTAGAGTACCAACCATTTAGTGCTCAGAGTCATTAAGCAAAATGACTCTGGATACCTTTCTTTTTTCACCCATGCCAAGAATTAGGTCATTTCGCATCTGAAGCAAACAGAAGTAGAATGGGGTATCGAGAAAGGTGGGATTTCTCTTGAAAGCAAAAAGTCTTGCCAATTTTACATGTGAATTGTACCTATGTTATTCTCTTGATTTGCTATTCCCTCTTTTTCTCAGCTGTCTAAACCCTTGAAGTATAGTCCTAAAAGGTCTGTGTGAGCTTTCTCCATTCTCCTTTCACAATAGTGAACACAGGAGGCAATTTTGGCTGTGACTCGCCAGCACGCTTTGCTTCACACACACGTACACACAGAGAGCGGAACCACTCCCAAAGCCCATCTCAATCCTTGCTGAACACAATGGGCAAATTCCTTCACCTCTATTCATTGTGCTCCATATGTGAAAAGGTAAATTTATGCTTCAGTTTTTTCTGGTTTTCTGCAAACATCAGCAGACAAAAAAAACCAAACCAAACCAAACCAAAAAAAAAAAAAAAACCTTTAGCTGATTATTGAACGAGAAGACTGGAAATATCCCTGTAAATATCAGGAATTCTCAGCAGTCATAACCAAGCGACCCAGGATTTCTTTTTACAGTGCCCCAGTTGTTGATAAGTAAGCATCATGTAACCATGCTAAAAGGCAACCTTCAATTTTAATAATAGGGAGAGAAAGAATTTGTGGTTTAAGAGCTTTTGTGAGACTTATAATACCAAAATTCAGAGCGACAATGATGGGGCCAAGAACCTGGAGACATTATGAGCCAGTTTTATCTTTCCTAACTTTTCAGCTTGATATTAAGAAATTTTAGAAATATCTGAAATGTCAAATCAGTTAAAGTATTTTATCAGTTATCTTTAAAATAATGACAAAGATTTTGTTCCACATGTTGCTTCATGTACTGGGATTTATTTGCCCTTTGTACATCATAAACTATGCAGGAGAACGTACGTTCAACAATATGAACAGCATTTACAGCAAAATAGCAGCTTGACAGAGAACCACAGAAAATAGGTATCATTAATGAGCCTTTAAACTAGTGCTGTACTTTTTTTATCAATGTATACCAAAAATCTCTGGTAGCAAGGATCTGGTTTGGAGCTTGACTATCCTTAGTTTTTTGAATTATTTTTTTTCTAGAGTGTAGCAAACATTTTTCCTGATTCAGTTTAGACGTTTTACTCCTTATCACAAGGCAGAGCACCACGTCACTGTCATCTCTCACTTAGTTTTCTATCCTCTAAAAGCTGCAGGTTCTCGTCTTTAGAACTTGGGCTTTTCTAGCATTCCCCACCTTGCATGCACACAGCTGATTATACTCATGTGTGGAATTTTGCCCCTTCTCTGGTTGATTTACATCGGGTCTGTCTCACGCTATTGCTCCAATCGATCAACATTTCACATTCTAATCTTCCCAAGAGCTTGTAGTTGTCCTGTCCTTGCTTGATTTTGCCTGAAAATTTAATGAGGGCCCTCTCTATTCTGCTGTCCAAATCCTTAATGAAACCAATAAATTATACTGACCGTCAGAAACTTCGCTTTACTGATCTTTTCAGTTTGTGAACTACAGGTAGCTGCTCTCAGTATGACTTCTGAGCTACGCGCTTACCTACTCTACAGTAGTTCCCCAAGATTTCAATAATCCATTTATAGGAGTGCTGTGCAAGAGGATCAAATTCTGTTGAAAGTCAGGTAACACGTGAAATTTTCTTCCTTCTCCACAAAGCTTGTCCCCTATATTGTAAGAAGAAGTTAGGTAGCTTGAAGTTCATGAATTCTAAGCAGCAGAGGTGCTTTATAAAATGATAGTAAGTGTTATTACAGATATGGAAACTGCTACTTGTTATGGCTGAGTAAAAACTGGTCTGAAAATACTACCAGATATGTAAAATAAAAGCATTATGTGTTTTCCTTACCTTAATGTGAGTTAGATAAAGCCATTTTATGTGAGTATGTACCTAAAGAGAAGCATCTGGACAAACTTTGATGGCTATCACAGCAATTACCATGCAGGAACTGATTTTGGTTTATGGGGCAAAATCTCATCAATAGACAAATGTCATAGGTGCCTCTGTAATTTGAAAACTCTAGGTATAGACAGCAGCAATTCTAAGTCCTTTCGGCACACACCTGATTACGTGGCTTTCCTAACAACGACTGGAATTTGGAACAAAGGGAGGCATATTGATATATCCAGAGCCTTATTTTGCAATAAACTCAGAACAATTGATCAAGCACAATCAGCTCCTTTTGGGTTAGCTATTGGCAAAAATAATCCTGTCTATGGTCTTTTTTTTTTTTTTTTTTATTGGCACCAATACTTGAAGCTACCAAGGTTAGTCTGAGTCTTCTTTGTTTGTCTATCACAGTTCCAGATTTTTGACTGCTCCTTCTTCATCCAGAATGTTTTCACAGTTTATTTCTGAAACAGCGATCACTCAAAGCTGGGGGGTCAGAGAGTTGGCTTCACTTTCTGTCACTTAACTGCTCAGTTTTGTACATCACTCCAAATGAATCCTGCCAGAGCTCCTTACACATCTATTTTCCCATGAGTGTGTGCAAAGCTGCTTCTTTGTGCATGAGTCATGGGATCTCTGAGGCTGCTACTGTCCATTTTTCTTTATTCCAAACTGTAAGAACTCAAAGCTTTTATTTCTTTAGAGGTCATGGAAGCATTCCTCACCTGCATCAGTCAATATTACAGGCACTGAAATACACTCTGCAATGTACAGTGGACACAATTTTTTGTCATTACCCGTCCCTGCAAAGAACTGCATATGAAAAATGAAAGGGCAGGTTCTCTGCAGAGTCAGAACATAGAAATATGGATCAGGCTTAGAAAACTCTGGCTATTAACCTTGATAAAGAAGGATGAAATATTTTAAAAAGTTAAATTTCTTGTTTCTAATATGCATAAGGATAAAGAGATTCCTCCTGGCTCCGCAGTTTCAAGAGACATTACAGGAAAGCATAGCAATCATGAGAGAAGATTCTCTATGGAAAATAAAGACCCCTCAAAACAGATTTTAAACATATCTGAAGTTATTAGACCTTTCTGCCTACTCGCTTTTACAATGCTCGCACACAGAGAGCTCTTAGTGTGCCTCATGGTGCCCTGTCATCTTCCCTGTGAGGTGCAAACACTTTGTGACACACTGCAGTGGAGTGACCATTTTAATTACTCGCCTTAATAACGGTCTGGCCGTGATGGTGAGTGATAATAAACACCTTTCCATCTGCCAGGTTTTTTAAGAGGAGAAGGAGAAAAGCCATTTTGTTCCTGTCCCAAGCTGAACTCTCCTCCAAAGCCCACCTGCTAATCTTCCCACATTTCTTCTTGTCTTCCGCCAAGCTAAAGGACACAATAATTCCTGTCACTAAACAGGCAATATAGGAGCAATAACAGAGCAGCACTGCTGTCAGCGATGACGAGACAGGACCTCTAAAACCACAGACAAAGGATCGGAGGTAAAACAAGGACCTACACAAAGACTCACATCTGGTCCAAAGCAAACATAAATGCTTTGGTTCTTTTTTCTGGCTGGTTTAATATTCATTTTTACTTGAGCTGGATATGAGTCGTAACCTAAATTTCCAGGTGCATAAAACAAAATTGCTTTGTCTCCAAAGGAGGTAGTTCCCTGCTGTCTGGTTTTTGGCAAGAATTCATTGACCTTGACTGTAACTACCTAGTAGCAAATTCATCATTTCCATCAAACTCTCCTATTTTTAAATAATTATAGTAATAATTATTAATCTTTTGCACTGTGGGATTCATTGCTCTTGTGAACTGTCAGGAAAGAATCAATGCAAATTCATCAATTTAAATCAACAATGTGTACTTTGTCTCTACTATTATACTACAAAACCTGATATACCTAAATATTTGAGAAAAATGGCTTTGAAAGATCTCAAGTCAAATAAATCGTACATTACTCAGCAAAAGAAAGCCCATTTCAGCTCTCATGCACTGAGACAGGATGCAAACTGGCAGTAAGAAAAAGCGACACTAATCATGTCAGCCCTTAATCCATATCCAATACATCATAAAAAAGTAAATGAAAAAGTAATGAAGACTCAGTTTTGAATACAGTTGTTGGCAATCCTAGAATTACAACTGTTATGAAGTTATGATCTAGTTAGATATCTAGTTAGATATGTGTAAAAGGAAGCTTTTCTCAAAAGATATAGGACAAAACATGATACTGATTGTTTCCGAAGCGCGATCACTTTCTCTTCTCTTTCTGAGAAGGTTTGTGAGCTCCATTCTGGTGGTATATAAGAAAAATTCTGTGTCTGTTCAGGCCCTGAGCTAAAGAACTACTGAATGATGTGTCAATCCTCATGTATAATCTTGATCATTTAGTTCTTTCCTCCTGAAATCTTCACAGGTTGCTTTTTGCGGTTGGGTTTGGGGTTTTTGTTTCATTGTCCTTGCCGCATCTTGTTAAGCAAAACAAATGATGCAAGAAAAGATTCTATAGAAACTCTGCATCTTATATGGTCTGCCTATGAAGTGCAAAAGAAAAAAACAGTGAGAAGTGTTAACTCTGGTTGGCAAGTGCAGCTTTCTCAGGCTGAACAGGATGTTTTGACAATGAAGCAGTGGCTGCACAAAACGTCAAAGTTTAAAAGAATTAGACGATTGGCTATGCAGAGGATAGGACATGGAACCTTCCACCTCAGAAAATGGGATTGAGATGTTAAAAAAAATCACAACCTAACGGCACATCGGCTGGAAGCATTTTGACAACATTTGGTGAGGTGACTTCATAGCAGTGTTGGTAGTCACAGCTTCAGACTAGAGGAATTCAGGTGCTAAAGGAAAATATTTTTTTTGCCCTTTTCTTTCTTAAGGAAAAAGAAATTCTACCTTTCTCAGGAAGATAGCTTTGGGAAGGTGGCTGAATTTCCAGAGGGCAAGAACAACAGACAGAAGAGTTTGAAATTACTTTGGTTTTAACCAGTATTTTACAAGAAGAAGAAACATCTTTTTTCATTCAGTAAGAAAATGGTATTTATCCAGATAAAAGTAGTGCTCAGAACAAAATGTAATTTCAAACAAAAAATGCTTTAACTTGTATTTAACCTTCAGAGAGAATGTTTTCTATTCTAAAGAGTGACACGGATAGAGCAGGGAATAAACAGTCTGTGAAACCATTAATCTGTAATTTCATAAGCCAACAGCATGCCACTTCCTATTTTGCACAACTGCAAACATTTAACATAAAAAAAAAATACAGTTGCCACAGTTCAAGTAAGGACTAAGATTTTGCTGCTCTCTTCTCTTCTATGCATTTGCTAATTACCGCTTCTGGCTAGATTCAGGAACTGCTTGTGATACGTAGTGAACATGCAAACCTTTGAGCCTCCTGCACTTTTACCAACCCCCAGTTAAATTGTTTAACAGTTCCAAAGCAGGTACTGAAACATGCCCGTGCATTTGTTCTCCTGCAGAACTAATTCTATGACAAGTTGAACTGACTTTTTTGTACTTGTGAATGTTTGAGGAAGCGATACATATTCATAGCCTCATTAAAACGTCTTGCTTATAATTACTTTCTCAGCAACTTCTCGACTTGTTTCCTATGAACTAAGAAGAAACACAGAAAATATCACTAATAACCCTCCCTTCGCTTGCCAAAACTCTCCTCAAGTGAAAAGGGATCAATAAGCCGCAGCAGCAGATACATGTTAAACCATTATGCCACAATGACTATCACATAATAACTGTTATTATGAACCCAAAATTAGTTGAGTCAGTAAGGTCCCCACAAACGCAACTGATGAAACTGAAGAGGATCTACTACGGAGCATGCTCAAGGACTAGTTTCCAGTTTTGTGCTTTAACTAATCTTGGCCTGTAAAAGGCTAACAAATAAACCTTGAATATATCCAAGAACTGCAAAAAACAAATAAAAGGCTATTTTTTTTTTCCACTAAAGAAAAGCTAGAGTTCATCTACTGAAGTTAGTGGCAGAGTTGCCGGCACTCAGCACCCAAAGCCTTGAAGGACTGACTGTAGGTCAGCCTGGTCATTGATCGGCAACTCAGCAAATGTTCTGGATTGCAATACCACCCCTAGAGGTACAGACAAAAATGAACCGAAACATGCAGCCACGGTAAAGTGACTCAATTCCACCTGGTGAATAATTCCCTTTTTTGATAGAGTACCTGCACTGATTCATTGCCTTATCACAGTTGGGGCCATCTTGACCCAGCGAGCCACAAACTGCCTGCCCCAAAACAACAGGCTACTCCTGCATCAGAAGCAGCATCCTATGGAAAATGATTCTCCAAAGAATGCTAACAACTGGACCCCTCATTTCCACCACTGTTTCCTTACAGCCAGAGAACCAGAACTACCCAAGACTGCACCTCGTGCTTTGGTATTTCTCCCACACCTGTTTCAGCACGCAGTTGTGTCTTTTTGCCCTGGACTTGAAGGTTCATCTCTCAGGAGGACCTCCAGATCTGTGTGGCCTAAATTTGCAAAATGAAAACCGGAGAGAAAATTATGTCCTGTAAACACCTCAGGAATGAGTCTACCTGTCAGAACTGCTTCTCGTGTAGGTTTTCTTTTGCCTGTATTTGGCATAACTACACAGACTGGTTTTGAAAACTAAACAATTTAGACAAGTCAGTGTGCGCGCTTCTGTCAGATTTTAACAGGATGAAGCGGGGCTGGAGATGAATGTCCAAGACCTACGCGTTCCTTCCTAACAAGCAAATGAAATTACTCTGCAATTAAAAAGCAGCCTCAAAACACCACCACACAAGGTTTTGATTGTTATTTTTCCTTTTCTTTCTCTTTTATTCCTTTTTTTCTGAAATACAATGGCACGTTTAGATGCAGTTCTGGTTCAGTGTGCACATTACTCTGTGTTTACAGAGATATCTACAAATGTTCTTTATACGGGTATAAAAAAATAAATGCAGCCCTTTGTGATTTGGGTGTGGCTGGTGTGATAGATAATTCCTAGATAATTCCTACATCCTAGCAGTTAAGGCTCTGCAAACATGGTTTTTCACAAACCACATGTTACTGGAATGTCCATTCTTTAAGCAGTACCTCATGCCTTTGGGAATTTTACCCACACCACACTCGACTGCTGATAGCACAGAAGTTCCCAATACAACCAATATATTATAGCAGGGTAGAAACAGCCATAAAAGCATGAGGTTTTCTGGCCATCCTCAAAGAGAGTAGGCACCTATAATGGCTGCTGGTTTTTGCTAACATATTTCATTAGAAAATGCTGTAAAATTTCAGCATCTGAGGAAAAAGCTGGAAAACTGCTAATTTCTTCCTGACTTTAGCATCAGTCAGACACCTCAGTGGGCTCCCTCTACAAGCTGATTAAGAAGAATGAGGTGGCTGTAAAATGAAAGGAGCAATTTAATCTGGTTCCCCCAAACTGGCCTATGAATAGAAAGGTGTCATCATGATTTTTACAGATTGAAATTGTGAGAGTACTAAAACTACCTTTTAAAAGTCATGGCCTCGTGGAGTGAGGAGAAGTGATATTTTTTTCTTCCTTAAGAAAACTGGGATGGAGTTTGGTGCTGCGTTAGCAACTTTGCCATCACTTCAGAATAATGAGTCTTGTCTAAGATGAAATGGATTTTGCTGTCTCAAACATAAATAAATGAGATACACTGAAACATGGCTGACATCTCAAGCACTTCAGCTATTGTCTATTCAACTGATGGACCAGTGTTGTTCTGGACAGCTCATTGTTTCTGAGCTGTACTTCCTTAACAAGAGCATTTTCTTCATTAACCACAAAACGTTTATCTGTTTTCCTATATGATTTACTTCTGCATAAGGGCATTTTTAACATGAAGGCATGTTTACTTCAGGAAAATCAAAATGGTACTGGAGATGGCTGGTTGTTCTTACAAGCAAAGGCAAATGACGTAATCACACAAGCACTGAATTATCTGAGGATCCATCCAGCTCAATGCATCCTCCAGAATGCATTGAGGCTTTCTAAGATCCGAGACATTATAAATTATAAACTGCATGGTTTAATCTGCTGCTAAAGTAATTGTTTTTAAAAAAAATTGAACAGTTATGTTCAACTTCTCACAGAAATCTTTGTCATCCAAGTTACATTAGCAGAAATCCTAATAATTAAGGCAATGCTCAGTTCCTTTACCACTTGCAGTAAATAAAAATTACTTTTACTAAGAGTAGCAATGTTAAAGAGTTGGGTTTTCCCAAATTCCTACTTGAATATTTCAATACCACACTGATTAACCCCCTGGCTTCAGCTAGATGGTATTTCTGGTTTGATACAAATTTCACTGAAGTTACTGGAAAGATTTCTACTGTCTTCCTTGAGATTTTCTGGGGGAGAGAAGGTGGAGCTTCCCTGGAAAAACATATGGAAGCTGTTTTGCCAGACACACAATATTTCTCCTTTTTCTCCCCTACAGCCTGGGAAAAGAGTCAAAGAACACCCCTCCAAATTTTCAAAACTCAGCTGAATGCAGTTCTTGGCCTTTTTCTACGCAACGCAGATAAGTAATGGACTCAAAATCACAGCTCAGGCAATTATCTTAAATTCCAGGTCATAGTTACTACAGAAGTGCAGAAGGTTGGAAGCTGGGAAATACTTTCATTTGCTGGTAAAAGTACTGAAAAGCATGCTAGCTCAGGCTGATATGAAACAAGAAAATATTTTAGATTTCTTATTTTTGCAGCATATAAAACTACGTTCTGCACAGATCTAAAATTTTTTCTTAACTCTCTCACGCGAGTACTTATAATATTTCGCTATTAATAACATTTTTACTTGTAACATAGAATTAAACACTTCGATTAATAGACTAGCTCATGTGCAAAAATGACATTCGGCTCCAAAGCCAATAAAACACTTTGTGGTCAAAAGGAGAGGTAATTAGGGACAGAAACATAAACATGCTGCCACTTCTGTATTTTTCTGGAATATTCAGTGATATGTAAGGGGAAAAAACTGTGTAGGAATCAGTCTAATGCAGACAAGGTAGGATGGATAAACTCTCCTCCTAAAATATGCAACGATATGTGCAAATGGTGCATATAATCTGCAAAATTACTTGACAATCTTTGCAGATTGTAAGGGGTGTTTTATTTAAGTTATTTTTTGGTCCACTGGTTTAGACATTTTCAGGCAGAAAGCTGCAGTTCAAGGAAAAATTCCCATTTTAAATTAATTTCCTTACATTTCTGGTCCTATGCTATACTTTTGCTTTGATCTCTTCTTCCTGGAATTAGCTGGCTGAGATGGGGTATATCTTAATATAAATTTCAAAAATGAAAACACACAACTGCTGCTGATCTCTCTCTCCTTTTTTTAATAACCTTTCTGGATGATACATGAACCATTTGCTTTTTATTTATAATCCCCAAGAAATGGTGAATTCGAGAATTATTTTGAGGGCTTCAGTGCAACGCTTTGCCTTATTGATCAAAAGCGAGACGTTTCAAATCAATACATGGAAGCGTGAACTAATTTAATAGACCTTAACACATATCGTAGTCCAATATTTTATCTGAAATGCCCTTTAATACGACACATGCTTCAGTTTGCATTTTTTTGTCTGACTAGAGGAGAGATTGCAAGAGTAAAGGACAGGCTGCACAGTTATTTTGGAGACTTTAAGGTGCTTTCTGAGAATGATTTTGGTATTTTGTCACTTGGGGCTGTAAGGTATTTTTACATCGTGTTTTGAAGCAGTTTGGTCACAGCACAATATTATCACTTCCTATCAAAATTAACAACAAAATCACTAGAGGCAAAAACACCAGAAATTTGGTAGCCTGATGGAGTGAATTTCTTAGCAAGCACAAGAGGGAAAGGAATTCCACTATGGCTGAGTTTGAGAGAGCACCAGGAGGCAGGCGTCAGGTTCCTGTTATAGTTAATTCCTAACAGATTCATAAAGTGCAATTAGCAAAGCAGAAGTGAATCTTCTCTAGCCTATTTAGGCGGATCCCTGAGAAGGGGAGAAGTGAATAATGGTTTGCTGATGGCAAAACATCCCATGTTAGGGCTGCTCACAGAGGTAAGGCGCAGTTTTCCCTTCTCTGTGCTGCTGTCTCTCCTGTTTACACGTACATACCCGGCATTGCAAATTCATCTGAGCTGAAGCAGAAGCATTATTTTGTTTATTTTGGAACTCAGTACTGCGTGAAAAAATAAGCTACTCAGAACTCGAAGGCTGCAGCAGCTGACATCGTGCCCCAGGAACAGATAAGGATGTTTCCTCTTCGTATATTTCTCCACTCTATGCCATCCCACCTCCCAGCCCTCCTGCTGATTTAAATTCTGGAAGTACCGAGAAATCTAATCAGGTTCTAAAGCTTTGTTTTCATGACAAAGGAGTTATAAAGAAATACCATGGTGGGACACTGCAAATCTAGGAACAATGAACAGATTTAGGCAGTATGGGTTTTGTTATCTCTTTAAATAGCTGCCTGCCTAATCAAAACTAAACCAAGGGGGGAAAACCCAAACCCACCACGCTCTCTCCGCTTCTCTCTAGACTGTCGGTGGTTTGAAGCGTGACGACTACAACCTGGCCAACAGTCCATGCTCACAGGCTCTGTTCTCTCCTTGCTGTAGGGAGGAATACCCCGAAGGTTAGAACTGTTTCTCTGCACAGTGTTTCTATCTGTTGATAATATAAGCAAAACTTCTAGTATTTGTTAACACAAGCAGAGGAAAGATTTAGTATGAGTGCTTTAAACAGACACATAACTAAACATCTGGAACCTTCTACAGAAGGAAGCCTGAATTAATTCAGATTATCTGTAAACGTAAAGTTTTGAGCAACTAAATTCCACAGGTGCTATGGAGGAATTTGGTTCCTGCATAACTATAACTTGAACATCTTGCAATTCTTCCATTGTAACTAGGAGGTTTTGGTAACTCTTACACAGAAACAACCTCTTAGCATGGAAACAGGGAAGAGGACGTCTAACAAACCTCTAACAAATGATTATTTAAAAAAAAATAAACAAACACACACACCCCCCGCCCCAAACACCAAACCACCACAATTTCAAGGAAATGGTCTGTATAGGAAGCAGTATTTTCCAGCTCATGCCATGTGAAGTGCTCATGTTCAGGGATGACTGTGAGAAAGATCGCTGTGATTAAAGAGGTATCTGAAGCTCCTGAGGAAAGAAACAAACTAAAGAGAAGGCACGTACTTCCAGTTGCCTCCAGGACGCCAAATCCAGAACACAACTTCTTCTCATTTAATCTCATACTATTTAATAATGCTATTCTTCAGGTGGCCAGGACATCCCTGAGACCAACAGTTGTGATACTGGACCAAGACTAATCTGGACCAATACTGAACCTACCTTTCAAAACCAAGAAATGCGGCTCTTCAAGACTTCTGCAGTACAGTCTGTTAACATATGAGTATTACGCTTTAAAACTTTCCAGACAAACACATGCAAACCTCCTAGTAAGTGTAGTTTTAAGATAGGAAACTTTGTTATAGAATCCTTGCATAACCAGTATGACACTAATGTATGAAAATTTATATATGTGTGTCATATTTGAACAGAATTAATTTTGTCCTAACTCAAACCAGGACGTTAATACACATAACGTCTATTTTGATACATCTATTCGCCATCAGATGTAAATACTCTTTCTGGTTCAGAGAACTGTGACAGGAGAACCGAAAACAGAGTTTCAATGAGCTCTAGATTTGCAGTCAGGAAATACAGCCTATGGTACAATAGGGTTAGTCATACCATGACAACTGCCAGGGTGCATTCACAAAACAGGAACGAGATCGGTGATGAACATCCATTTCCTTTCTCCCCCATTCACCTTTTTGTTTCAACGAGCATTGAACCCATTTTTTGGAACAGAAGTTTGCCATTGTTTCTGCAATGTAAGATAGCACCAGCCATATATATATTTATATTCTAATTTTTCACTCTCAAAATTTCTGTGTGAATAAACTCAAAGATTAAAGTGGTCCCTGCTGATCTGGGATGTTTCAAGAAAGTCTCAGAAGTGCAGTTTCTTTAGCAAAAAAAAAAAAAAAAATTAGTGCACATTGCAGATGCACTATAAAATATTTATACATTTTTCTTCATTAGTTTTATTCCACGTTAATGTCTGGCTGATACATTCTGAAAGAAAAATGGACATACAAGATCATACTAAATCTAAATTAAAAAATGTAATCCAACTGTGGTCAAATTGCAAGAAGCACTATAAATCCACGCTATAAAATTGGCAACAAGTTTTTTCAGGAGTCAAAAAAACCTCATCAACTGCCAATTAGAGGCCAGATAAAATCCCAGTAGGCACCATTGGTATAGAATTCCATTATATAAAATTAATGTTGAAGGCATGAAATGAAACACACATTGCCACAAGAGCAGAAGGCTCAAGCCACTGCCGTAATTGCAGCAGAGCTGAACAATCAAAGGCAGGTTCATGAACATTTTTGCAATTAAGTGGAGCAGCTTCTCCCCACTGTTAACTCTCAAGGTCACATGCACACAGTTTTGGCAGTTTTTTGGACAGCCTCCTGGTTATTCACAAAAGCAGCAATGAGCCTAAAAAGTGCCACGACTATTGGTGCAAATTAATTATTTGGGCCAAATTTGTGCTAGATGTGCATTCTTTTTAAGCTGTGAAGATATCAGCCTGGAGCAAAAGAGGTTTCGGACTCAGTGGCATGATTTACAAAACCAGCATAGCATTAATAGCAGAAATAAAAGCTGCACCCAACCATCCCTTGGTGGATTTTATTTACAAAATAGTTTAGCAAGAGACCACAACCTTCTCCCAGCCCTGTTTGAGGTCAAAGAGCAAACCCAATGACATTGGTCATTTCCACCTTGCTGAAGTTACAGGGAAGCGGATCTCTTAAAATGCTACTGCAAACCTAATTCTCCTACACTGGTCTCCCAGTTGATCACTCCTGCACGACAAAACGCATCTTAGGGCCGTGATCAGCAAAAGTAGAGAAGTTCATAGACAACATGCAATAGGGGGGCATATTCCAAATAATAATCTTACTCTAGAACTACAGAAAAAATCCACAAACAGGTTTGGACTCTGTTTATGGAAGCATCTGCACGTCTCAACCTCTCCTCATAGGACACGTGCTCCAGTCTCTTATTCATCCTAATAGCCCTTCGCTGGACTTGCTCCAGTTTGTCCACGTCTCTTGTGTACTAGAGGGCCTAGAACTTATCCCAGCACACCAGATAGAGTACACCCAGTGCTGAAGAGAGGGGACTAATCACCTCCTTTGGCCTCCTGGGGACACTGTGATGCTATGCCAAGAGCATCATTCGGTAACGGGAAACTCTACCAGATTAATTTTTGATGCAATAATTTTCACCCTCTCCTTGCAAAAGCAATATTTCTATTTCTGCTTTGCTTCAGATAGAAATAAAGTGTTAGGTCATAAAAAACTGGAATAGCTCAGACAAATCATTTCTTCCATCTCCCGCTTTTCTCCTTTAGTCACCAATATTCTTTTACTGCAGCTGCTCCGAGATTCCTAGTCTGCAGCACTGTGCTGAATGTACAGTTTTCAGCACTCCACTTTTCACAGTTTTTCAGCGCCGTGATTATAAAAAGCATATTTAGCTTTGTGAATCATCTGGAAAGACATATCAGCCAAGATGCTTTATTTTTGGGAAGGTGTCTCTAAAATGAAGACTTACCCAAATTGCAGGCTGGAGGTTCACTCATCTGTTGCTCTAGACATGCTAATGAAGTGCTGATGAGCCTTGCCTAGGATTTTGGACAGTGTGGCATTCGGGTCCTTAGAAGCTATCCTAGGTACAAACGTAGTGTGCAGAGTTATGCAACCTGACTGAATAAAACTATTCATGAGTAATTCCACAAAACAAACAGGTTCCGGGCTCTGACCTAGACTGCGACTGCTAATCATGAGGACAGTTCTGAGGGTGTAGACAGATGTGCACTCCCAAAAGAGCTGTGAGATGGAAGAGGGTAGTTGCATACCTCCATATGTTTGTTACCTTCCCACATCAGATCTGCTCACGTAAGTGCTAAATTATTTCATTCAAAATGAAATAACTGACGTTTACTTCCTTTTTAAATAAAATCCCACTTTAAAATACCTCCATCACAAAGAGCAGAACTAACAAAACCCTTCGGTTTGAACTTGTTAAGCTAACCCACTTTGTCAGCTGAAGAAGGTTTTCCACCAGTTTCATGAACAGCTGATTCAGCAGCTTTGAGAGGACAATAACCTCTATACCAGAAACCTAACCCAGTTTGAGCTGTTCCAGCTAACATGAAGGTGGCATCTACATTCATCCCTATTCCTTGAGACCTCACACGCCTTCAAGACAGCTAGGCATGGGATCCAGGCAGACAGATACTGCTCTGAACAAATGCAGAAGCTGTAGTTCATTTGTTAACCCTTTCCTTCTTCCACTTAACAGGGAAGATGGATCTATTTCTAGCAGTTACTAACATCTAAGCACTGGCCCAAGCTGGTCACAATTTCTCCTTCTCAAAGTAAGGGGAAAGGTGAGGAGGAGTTACAAGCAAACAGAGGACTGAACTGCAGCATATAAAACAGCACAGCTGAAGACCTGGTGACATTAATATCCCAAGCTGGTCTGAGCATCTCCAGCCCACATAAGCTAGAAACAGCTATCTCCCAAGGGAACTGCTGGAGCGGGGGGATTTTTAAAGCATCGGTTCTTCAGACCTGGGTTCAAACCAAGATTCTGTCCATGCTGGAAACACTGCGGCACCTGAATTTTACACACGCAGACACAGACTATCTTTAAACTATTTATCTCAGGATTGGGAAGCAGTAGAGTATCACACAGTTTAGTACCACACAGCTAGAGGGTGTGTACACAATATCTTGAGAGTTTTTCATACAGGACTGATCTTCACCAGTAGCGACGCACTGATTATAAACCGGTACTCTAGGGTATGCATTCCACTCACTCACGTAACAACACAATCCTGTCCTTCACAACAGATGAAGCAGAAGAGCAGCTGGCAGAATCAAATATCAAGGCCAAATAATTTCATGAATGTTTCTTCTCTGAAGTTAGGAACACAAGATAAACTTGTAGTCGTGTGATAGAACCTTCTCCTTCAATGAGCCCTTTGAAAAATCCTGATTTCCATGTCAGACTTCTAGGAAAAATGAAATTTCAATTTGGAGCCAGGAGCAGAACTTTTTCAATTTCCTGAGCAAGGAGCAGAGTGATGAGAAGGTATCATGGTAAGTAATAACAATAATTATAATAATTAATAGTTATAATAATAATAGTATTTAGTTTTAGAAATTTAATATTAAATCCATGCTGTATTTCAGCTTTAGATCCTTACTGAACCTCAAAACTTTGAGAACTACAGATAGTGGAGATTCCCAAGTCAGTGAGATTTTACAAGGTTCTCAAGGCTTGAAATTCTAGGGCAGAGAGCCTGAAAATCATCGTCATCATCTAACCCACATACCCTATTTCCTTCCAGAACTCGGAAACCCGGGCTTTAAGTAGCAAGGTGAGCGCTTGACCTTGCTTCTTTCAGCACCAGATACTGAAACAGAAAGACAAAGGCTTGCTTCAAAATATGTAATGAAGTCGGGGTTTGAGCGTTCGACTGCATTCTAGTCACAGCTATTCCGTGCCACAAACATCTGGCTGTTTTCATCTGGCTTTGAGCTGGGATTCTTGCGGCTTTATAGTAACAGTTTTATAAAATTGGTGAAGAAACCTCACGACTCAATTACGGTAAGGAAGGCAAAATTCCTTAGGAGAGATCCTCTTTTGCATATTTTTGCAAAACTAGTTTTGGGGGAAAAAAACCATACTGAAACTCTTAAATGACTAGCTGACAACTCTGGGGTTTTTTTATTTTACTTTAAGAAAACAGATTCCACAGAGAGAGTTAGTTATGGCACAAAGTTTAATAACTTTTTCTCTTTTCTGTTTTTCCTCATATGTTTTTGCTTATCTGAGGGACATGTTATGTTTTGGTCATGATTTCCTTGTGCAGAATTTAAAACACCTCTTATAGCTTAAAAACTGTAGTTTGAAACTGAAAGGTGTGCTGGAGAGGCCAGGCATAAAAATGCTCAGCAATTGAGATACAGTCATTCAGATGAGTCTTCTGTCACCATAGTAACTTCCTTCCACGAAGTTGCGCAGGAAAAAAATTAACATGCTATAATGTCATGAAAGTGTATCTTATTATGATTTATTCATGAATCCTTTATACTCAGTGATGAGCACTTACACATAAAATGCACTGCACTGATTTTGTTTGGGTTAGTTTCTTAAGTAAAGGTCTTGTAGACTAATCCTAATACATCAAATATTTTTTCCCAGTACGAAGTTTATACCTGTTTTAGAATACATAAAACATAATATCCGTTCATCACTGTGCATAACTCTATCCTTCCAATTACTTTCTTGTAAAAAATACACATTTTTCAGCTTAATCCTTCAGTATTATCAAATATTAATAAAGACCACTTCTGCCTCCTACATAATAAATCCCACTATTTTTCCTGAGTCTGCTTCTTTCGGAGCTAGTCACTTCCAACACGGCTTGCAGAGTTAGATTTGAGCTTGATTGCAAATATGATCTTATAAAGACTTACACACATTCTTAATATTATACACTGATTTCTAAATAGGTCTGTGCCTCCTTGCAGCGTAGGGCATAAATTAACAAAAGATAAGATACTTTTCCTTAAAAAAAAAAAATGGTGATGTGTTGAATGTGCACAGACAAGTCTTCAAATTAAATGGGACTTTTCAAAGAATACAACAAGTTCTATTAGAAAGGTCATTTGAAAAGGGCACAGCCAACTGGCAAACCAGCACTGTTTAAATAGTATGAAGAATGCTGGCACAGCTTAATATATTATTCAAAGTCTACAAGGAGTATACTTCATGGCTTAACCTTTCCAATTCAGCCTGCAAACAAAACAGTTCTCTCAGAACAAGATGTGGTGAAAATGCCTGTGAAGGATATCTCATTCCTCCACCCTCGTATAGCAACAATCTCGGTTGTAATCATGGCCAGACCTATCTATACTTGCTCAGGAAGAGATGAGGGTTCTATGGGGGTCAGCATCTACCTATAGGACAGTTACCATAAGAGCTTATGGTTGTCAGGGATAGAATTTTACAGTGTGGAAGTTCACATTTGTGGTCCTCAGCATCTGCCTTTCCATATCAGCCTCTGAGCGTTTTTGTCCATCAAGAGACCAGTTACTTCTGTGGTGGTGCATCCTGGAACCCTCTCCCTGCAGTCCTGTCCATCTCTGTCCAGTTGTGCATATTCCCTAGACCCAAGGCCCAGCTCTGACACATTCTCTCAGCTCAGGCTGCTGACAAGATTGTCAGCTTGGGAGAGAGCTGTAAGAAACTCTGAGGCAAGATGAGAGAAGCATATAGAGAGAAAGAAGATGGCAGGGGTGAAATCTTTAGTCACTCAAGGATTCAAGAGGGGAAAGGCTAGCTTGGAAAAGGTGTAAAACCCTCTTGAAGAAATTAAAGCTAGGAGGCAAATTAACAGTTGGTCAGGTCAACTGTCAGATCATTTCCTTCCATAGGAAAGCTTGGTTGTGTGGGTCATTCAGAAGTGACCCTGTCTGGGATCAGAAAGATTTTTCAGGGCTGAGATCCACTGAGAGAGAGGCAGAAAAGGCATTTACAATCTGTCACGAGAGCACTAAACCTGAGGTAGATATTTGAGCTTCTGTGTCATGAGCTTTGCGGAGGGTTGCAGCTAACTTGCCTGTTCTATCATAAAGAGTGAAGGAAGACCTGAGAGAGAAAAAAGAAAGAAAAAGAGCAAGAAAAGAAAATGGGTCTGGAAGCAGAGATGGGATTCTGGAGAAGAGCGAAATGGCAACTTAGTGTATAGCTGAGCCATAAAAAAAAGTAAACATTATGCTAAACTGGAGGAAAAGAAGAGGCATAATGCTGAACCAGTACCTCCAGAGAGGAGAGCCTATGTTCAGCCTCTGTGATGAAGTGAGTTCAGACAAAATGTGATGAATAGCATAAAAAACCTTAGATATCTGAACCAAGGAGTTAGGTCAGCAGTTGAAAGAGACTGGAGCAACTCCAAAACTATCGATGAATGCTAGATCATGCTGTGAATCGGGTTACTTAATATGCCAGAAGGCAATTCAATCCCTGAAAAAAGCGATGGAGGATAAGGAAGGTACAGAGTGCAGGGCACAGTGGAGAAGACCTCAACCCTTGTGACAGGGATTGGGATAGCTGACACAATCCAGATTGTTCCAAATCAGATCTACCAGATTACCATGACAATTCATTCCTGCTCTCCACAGAGAGTCAACGCAGGTGACGCTCCCCAGAGTAAGCACAAAACTGAGGATGTGTGAGGCATAGAAGATAGGAGCACCTGCAGTAAGGTACAACTCCACCAACCTGGCAACTGAAATGCAGCCTTGATGTTTCCTTCTAAGAACTGTTAGCTGAAATCCTCCGCATTAATTTTAGTTCAAGTCATTGATCTTTTGTCTTCATGGGCCTGCAGCTCGAAAGAAATGCAGTAAATAGGTGAAGATTTCCACCTTTCACAATTGCTCGACTTTGTACTCTTTTCCTTCCATAAGAAAGTCTGTTTCCTACAAGGCTGTTTTTCCAAACTGCCTGTTCCATTCCAAGTCTTTGTACGTAAGAGGTTTTAAATAAGATTGTGTTAGACATTTACAGGAAACAATCACCCCGAGCTTTCAGCTGAGGTTCAGTGAAAGCACCAGATGATTTTCAGTCAGTATCTTCTCATTCTGAAGAGTCTAGAAAAACCCTTGTTCTTTCTCAAAATCACAAAAATTTGAAGTATGCTCTTTGCAAAATTTTGATCTGGTGTAAAAGTCCTTTAATAAAGAGACTTCTGGGTTTTAACAGAGACCAACAGAAAACACCTTGCAAATGAACAGTACAAAACCACCACAGGTTCTTTAAAACTATTAAATACTAATTACGGTTTTGTTTCTCGACTGGGACAGATAGCAACAGCAGCTTCCTGAGAAGTTGCCATTCTGTCCTTTGCTGAGCTCTGGGTGCGAAAGCCACCAGAGTAACTCCAGGCTCTCCCAGTAACCACCATACAAAAGGTACCTGTAGCTTCAAAGTCAGGGTGTTAGACCATAAATACTCTGACTATCGTCTTCTGTGCCAAAGGAGGCTAAAGGATCCATAAGCAGGTGGTACTTAAAGGATTTGAAAGTAAAATTAGAATAGTCAGGGACAAGGTGTAGGAACCACGTATAGCATTACTGACAGCTTCCTTTCACAGCAATCAAGTGCTGTGTCTAGTGAGGGAAGGCTCCACTCTCTGGTTCTTTTGCAGTTGAGGAATTTTTATTATATTTTCATAAATACCATCCATTTCATGAACTCAGCTTTTCATCTCTTTTCTTGAGCAGAGACTGCGAAATAAAGCACTTTTAACATCCAGGTTGAAACAGAGGTAGAGTGATAGCTTGCTTTTCGTCTGTCTGAATAGCATTAGATTCTGTCTCCCCATATTTAAAGATTATCATTATCCCTTGATGAGTTGTTTGAACCAGAGGCTAAGAGCACGCTTTCCCCGTGCAAAAATAGTTAGGATGTATGACCTGACACAGTGATTCTTCCAGTACTGTTGAAGATATCACTTCAGAAGAAATGACTATCAATACAGAGACCAGTTAGAAAACAAAAATTTGTTCTGGTCTGAAATAAAAATGAAACAAATAAAAATTTGAGTTACAAAATACTCACACCATAATAGCCAACAAAATATTGCATAGAGACTCATGTTCATATTCCTGTTTTGCCTGACACGGATCACAATCCAAGGAACTGCTGCTCGAACATCTCTTGTCCTTGCCCCATCCTGACTCAGAAATTGAAATACGTGATCATTCTTCATCAGTTCTGCTTTATCTGCTTTAAAATCCCCATAGATTCTGTTCTGCTTCACTGCACCCCTGTGAAAGCTCTCATTTTCATTCCATATCAGAACAAAAATTGTTTGTCCAACTAGTGTTAATCAGATTTTAACACTCAATACTTGTCAGAATCTCCCAAGTAATACACTGCAAACAGTAAGATAAAAAAAAGTCAAGCTAGTCATTATACCCCTACAGCAATAGCAAGAGTTTCAATAAGCACTTTTTAACATTTTTTCTGCATTTACATAAAAATTAGGTTTTCCCTTCTGTTTCCTGATAAATGATAAATGAGGCCTGTCATGTACCAGTACGTGAGTACCTAATGTTGTCATTCCAAGAGGATCTGATTAGAATAATGGTAACAGAAATCCCTTTATCCTTCTGCCAGATGTTACAATGCAGCAAAGCATTCCAATGCTATAAAACACATCTATGTCTTTATGTAAGGTTCTACCATCTTTTCCTATAGCGACAACAGCTCCCTACTGATGGAAAATGATCACAGCGGAAAGAAAGCTGAAGAGGCCATCTCAGGAGGCAGATAGAACCTGTCTATTTACCCACACGACGAGCTATCCCTTTAACAAAGCTTGAAAATTTGCTCCTTCAGAAGTGCTCTGCTTCCTAAAGTATAGACTCTGAGCAAACTGACACCAATCACTTTGCAACCTTGTGTTTGTCTCTCACACAAAGGAGCCCGAGTTGTGCTCCCTTTTGTTGTTTGTTTTGTTACCATTGCATCTTCTCAAGTGCAAAAGGTACTCGTTGTTTTGTGGCCAGTGGTTGGAGATTCATGGATCAGGTGCTGATATTCTTTGCACGTCTGACTGACAGCTACAGCTACTTTCAAGTTCAAGATTTTAACATATGTTTCTTCCAAATATTTCAACCCAATCCTGTAGAGTCCTAAAAGCATTTACTCTTCAACCAATCTTAGCACTCAGATAATGTGATAATTGTTAGAACTTGATGAAGGACAGTCTTTGCATATAGGCTATTGAAATGTCAGAGATTTAGAAAAAAAATCAGAAATTCAGAAATATGAGCTTAATGTTGGGTTGTCCTTTGCTATAATTAAATATGTATGAACATGGGGTAAGATTCAGAGGTCCTAAAATAACAATGCAGAGTTGAAACATAATAGGAACTATTGCTTCTTGTTTTCCCAAGTTCTAAATGTGCACCTTTATCCACAGAGCAACCTATTGCACTTGTGTAGATCACAATGCAAGACCTCTAAGGGGAACCTTAACCTCAGGGCCTGCCTTATCTCGTGTTTACATAACTTTTATCATAAAGAGGCTTGGGCTGATGAAAACCAGCAGAAGCAATTGCCAAGAATGAGCAATTAAATGGTAGCCAGATCTTGAAAAGAAACCTAGAGACCTCCCAGTGGTCTGAGCTAGTGCTGGGGGAGTTCGTTACAGATCAGGACTCTCTTGTGCTATGCATTGTACAGAGTAAAACTGTTATTACATTATTCTTATCATTCACAAATGTAATTGAAAGCATACATGCATCACAGGTATGTGTGCAATAGAAATATATTTCATATTCCATACAAATATGAATCAAGAGTGAGAGCTCATAAACCTGAAGGTTTAACCCAGGTACAAGTCTCCTTGTCTTCTATTGCGTGGAACAGTCACTTCCTATAACATCTTTGGTTTTAGTCATTTGCAGAGCCTGAAGAAACAGGACCAAAGTTCAGGCACTACCTGGAGTTAAGCTCTGTGTGACAGATAAAAATTTACAACATAGACTTTTGAAATGTTATGCTTCCCTAGTCTGCAATAAATGAGTTAAATCTGCAATACTTCCTTCTACTTGAGGGAGGACCATACCAAGCCTTAGTAGGACGAACATCAGTATCATTCTTGAGTATTTCAAAAAGTAAAAAAAAAAAAAACCCTACTCAAAAAATCTGTTTGTATATTGACCTGACAGAGCTTTGATGATAACTTCCCTCCATGTGGTAATTCTCCCTTGAGACAGTTCTTTTCAACCTTACAGCTCTGGGCCTAATCTCCCTGATAAGAGTGATTCCTGAATATTGAACATATCGACACATCAAGTGCTGGCTGGAAATTCAGAGAGATGAGGGTCGTGGCACTATTTTAGGTTAGGGGGAAAAGAAAGTCTTTCATCTTTTTAATAAAACATCAGGTTTGTCTAGCTTACGTAAAACCTTCTGCATGTTTGCTACTCCCACGTTGCTTCACTGCATTTACTTTATGACTATAACTACTCTTTGAAGCTGTTTCTGAAGCCCCTTCTCAACTAAACTAAGAGATTGTTCTGTCACCTATTCAAGCTGCTCGTCATTAGAGAGCCGGCCCCACCTCTGCAAAGTTTTTCAACATCTTCTAGGACACAGTCAATATTCCAGTCTCTGCCTTTGACACTGAGCACAACGCCCACGTGACTCCTGCAGCCCTCACACACAGAATGGATCCGACATTTTTTGCTTTGATAATTTACAGGCATTGTCAAGAAGCTTTATGGCTTTTGTCATGTGACAAATCACAAAAGCACGACGAGTTCCTTCAGTGCGCTGCCCCCCCACAGACAGCTCACAAAGCACGGTATCGTTCAAGAAGGCTTTAACTTTCTTCTACTGTACAAGAAAATTACTCAAGTTAAAAAGTACGATAGCGTGACTAGAAGTAATGGAATGAAATCAAACTCGTACATGGAACCTCCTGCGAACAAACATCATCGAGACAAAAGCTTAGCAAGATTCCATAAAAATAAGTTCTATATAAATAAAGGCTAAATCTCCATTAAAGTAAATAGGGTTGGTTTCTGTGGGATAAATCTGTCATACTTACCTAGGAAGAAATTTCCTACACAGAGAGGAAAGAACAAAAGGACCAACCTTAAATGGAAATTAACACCTTTCTCCTTAGGTTTTCTCACCAAAATCAGAGCTGCTGTTGTTGCCTAGAGCAGTATTTCTGTCATTACTCCTCTGTACCATGAGCTATTAATACACAGGTTGGGATGCAAAGACCTGGATGAATCTCTGTCTTAGCTGAAAAGAAACCATACGATCATCTTAAAATATGGCTATATTTAAGATAATTCATGCTGTCCCTCTGAGGAACGCTGCTGCATTACCTAGACCATACAGCTATGTTAGGATCCGACCAGATCGGGGCAAATTTAGCATTTCATGTGTTGAATAAAAGGAAGTTAGAGGTGCTGGGGTATACATTAAATGCAGAATGATATTACAATTGAACCTTATTAATGCCTAGAACTGAAAGCCTTTTAAAATACCACGACAGCGATAGATTATTTGATAGCCCAGAGGCAGCGTTACGGTTAACAAGTTTTATCATTACGGTCAATAGTTCACATATAGAGGAACAGATACTCACTCTAAAAGGATTAAAGCTGTCAACGCCTTCACAGCTGCATAAATGTTTAGAAGTTTCCCCCGCATCCTTGTAGAGAATTACTTCTCCACTGACTCTTTTATCATATTCTAATATTTCTGTATGCAATTCCTAGTTATTTGTGGTTCAGCTTTAAGATGAAAAAGGCGTGCAACATGGTAGACGCTAGAATGCTTTATTTTAATGCAAAAGAGGTTGGCAACAAAAGCAATTATTTTCATACTTCTGTGTCGCAGCTTTTAGCATATTGGTGCCATCA
The DNA here is from genome assembly GCA_009769605.1 of Bucorvus abyssinicus. Classification (NCBI taxonomy): domain Eukaryota; kingdom Metazoa; phylum Chordata; class Aves; order Bucerotiformes; family Bucorvidae; genus Bucorvus; species Bucorvus abyssinicus. Next base: position 13,091,677 of record CM020042.1, read on the forward strand.
GCATGCAGTTATTTGTACAGCATGAGCTCGTAGGTGTCACCACCCGATTGTGCCAAGCTGCTGTGAAGCACAGCCTAGTCCCTGATGATAGGAGAGAGTGTGTTCTCACAAACTCTGCTGATGATACCAAATGGAGCTGGAGCAGACAATATGCTGGAGGGCAGGGCTGCTCTTCAGGGGGACCTAGGCAGACTGGAGAAGTGGGCTGACAGGAGCCTTACGAAGCTCAATAAAGGCAAAGTAGTGCATCTGGAATAGAGTAACCTCATGCATCAGTGCAGGCTGCGGAGCATGTTGGCTGAAAGGACCTGAAGGGCCTGGCAAACAGAAAGCTGGACACGAGTCAGCATTGTGCCCTCACAACCAAGAAGGCCAACTGGACCATGGGCTCTGCGAGCAAGCTGAGGAAGTGATTATTCCCCTTTGTGTGGCATTTGTGAGACCAGTTCTTCAAAGACCTTCACAAAGTGCATCAAGCCCAGGAGCATGTGACGTGTGAGGAGAGGCTGAGAGAGCTGGGTTTAGTCATCCTTAAAAATGAGATGGCTCAAGGGAGATCATATCTCTGTCTACAGCTACCTAACAGGACAGCGTAGAGAGGATGGAGCCAAACTCCTCTCAGCGGTGCACTGTGGAAGGATGAGAGGCAGCAGACATGAGATGCAAAATGGGGAAAATCCAATTTGATAGAAGGCAACAGGATTTTGTTTGGCTGCTGAGGTTTTTTTACCATAAGCATTACCAAAGGAGGCTGGACTAGAGGATGTCTGCTGGCCTCAATGAATCTATGGCTAACAGGCAGACCTTGTCCAAACACTTCTAGAGACATCATTACCCCTTTACACAACAGCTTGAGGCTTCAGCCAGGACCACAGCCTGACTGGGATGTCTGCTAAACATACACAGTCCTCACTAGAAAAAGTCTGAGTGCAGCATTGGCCCACTAAAATCAAAGCGAGTACAGGCATGATTACAACATATATCAGACCTCTGACTTCTCAAAACACCGAGAAGTTGATTCACTGGGTTATTTGCCTTGAGATACCCGATAAGCAAAAGAATTAGAACTGAAGAAGAATTCTGTTACCACATTAAAGAGTTAAATGCAGTAGGAATCTGTTTCAAATTATTTCTCGTTTAGTTCCAACTGTAATATAATTTTAAATATCTTAACCTTTTAAAATATATAAATCTGTGAAGTGTAAAATATTATTATTTCATTTTAACAGCATTCCACTTTCACTTCGATTGCGTGGCAATTTTCATGGAGAATACTTCCATTTTAGGTCCCTTTAATTGGGAAAAACCAGCATCTGCTCCTTTGGGGGAAAAGAAAAATATTAAAGTAGCTCGTACTATTGTTATTGATCTCTTCCTTTAAAGCAATAAATAAGCATATAAAAGGGGAAAGGAAGAAAACAAAAAACAGAAGATGCAACATTTTCTTGTCTGCAAATTCTCATGTGTAGCCACATTGCTGGAGAAACTCTGACCCATCACAACCTTTCCATGCCAGTCAAGACTTAGTGCTCCCAGGCAAAATATGTGCTGAGGTTCCTCTACTGTCAGACTGACTGCAAGTGCAAACCATGCTAGAGCCCGCCACAGACACCTTCTACACTTCTACCTTTTCTTGCCTTTCCAATGTCCAGTCCGAACCTCCGTGCTAAACCTGATTATCGAAAATCTCAGTGATTAAACCCATGACTTTATCTGGCACTACCTGTATACTCACAGCCTTCCTAATAAGGCAGCAGCCCCTCTCTTTTGTTAGTGCAGTTTTATTGCCTCGCTGTCCCTTGTCGTAGTGAATCCCTTATTTACTCAGCGTTCTGCAGGGGTTTAGTGTCTCGGACACTATACTCCATCGTTAGCTATTTCTTGCTATGGGGAATTTTGTGGCCCACGTCCTTAAACTCAATCCTTCAATAACTTTTCTAGAAGAACTTTTCCCCTTCAAAGGCAAGTTGCCAACATGATGAGACCTACCTGCTGAGATGTAGCAGTAGGCTTTGGCGGTATTCCTCACACAATCCCCTAAAAATTGGTTTATGTCATTAGCCAATGGGAACAGGAAAAAGTCTGAAGGTCCTCATGCTTTTTCACAAAAGGGAGCATGGAACAGATATTACCTGAAACAGCAAGTGCAGTTGATCTCAGCTTAATAGAGCCCTGAACACATCAGCTAAGTGCAGCATCACCGTTACCACTAGAAAATCACTTGACATATGACTTCCAGCCTGATGCTCAAAAACGGCATGTCATCGTAGAGCCTTGGAGGGTGCTTGAGCAAACACGGACGCAGCCCCTGCCACAGCTGATCCCCTGAACAGAAAACGACCACTGTTCCACAGCTTTTCACTTTTTCAATAGCCAACCGCGATACCCAGGTTCCCTATCTCACCTTCTCCGCTGGATTACCGCCCTGCATCTGACAGAGAGGGGGCATTTCCACATTCTGGGTCAGTTACAGCCAAAATCTCAAAGCAACGCTTTATCAAATCCTAAACCAAACCCTGGATTTTGTGTACGTCTTCTCCACACTTCCAAGGCCATCCTTGTAAAATATCTAATGCCTCACAATATTTGCTTTAAGAAAATGGATGCATTAATTGCAATAGATATAGAATACAACAGCGTGTCCTTGGCTTTCAAGGTCATTGCTGATGACTTCTGTGAAAACAGTTCACATTCTATGTAATGTTTTCGTTTCATTCTACTAGCCGAGAAATCAAACTGCCGCCTTTAGAAATATCAATATGATTTAAAGGAAGTTACTTGCGTAAATAAACTCAGATGGCTATTATTAATTGGAAAATCTGCCTTTGCTGCTATAGGCTTTACATTTAAAGACATCATTAAGAATCTGAAAACAAACATTTCTGAACTTAATAAAAATCCATAAAAACTAATTTTAAACATTAAAAAATTTAGCAAATTTGGTACATCAGTAGTTTCATTGCTAAGAAGGAAGTACAGGAGTACAACACTCCTGAACTGCTGCAAGGCAAGATTAAAGGCAGCAGCAGCAGCTCTGATTTTAGGAGGGCAAAGAGCATCCCTCTTCTAAGCAGTTCTGTCTCTCTTGTTGTCAACAGCACTGATATACAGTGGCCTCTCAGAAATCTTTTAATAGCTCTTCAGTTATTGAGGTATGACCTTTTTGCATTTTAATAACCTAGAAATTACATTTTTATCCTTAGATTATATACTATCAGATAACAGTCAAATTCCCCCGGCCAGGCACAACGTATAAATGAAAGCTGACCCGAATACCTAATCTCAGACTGGAGTCCTTATTGCTGCTTCTTTTAAAGTATCTAACAGATCGTAGCCAAAATCTATTTGATGAGAAAACGCTGATAAATCTCCGCTGCATTATCAGAATTAAATTGTCAGGCTTGCAAAGGCTATAAGTAGAGTTTTTTTTCACTCCAGTTTCTGTCCAGTTTTTAAAAACCAACCAAAGTACGTAGTAAGAACTGCTGGAAGCGATAGAAATGTAGAACGGAGCCCCGCTCCATGATTTACACACCCTATTCAGCATAGCTATGGCAAAGGTCCCAGAACACTGTGTGAGCTTCTCAAGGCCACAGCAAGAGCTAAACATAATGAGTGAACAAATCTTATACAATCATTTAAACATTCTTGAAGGTCAGAGAAACATTCTTAATGTGCACGTAGAGAAACAGCAAGAAATTATAGAGCATTTTCAACTGCAATCAGCGTTTTGCCTGATATTGCTGACCACTACAACTCTGTGCTCTGCTTTGATTCCGGCTTTAGCAACCTGTTTTTATACTGGGTTTGTTGTTATTTTTTTACTTTTAGTTATATATGCTCACAGAAGAGCTGGGAGGTGATATTCCTCTAGCAGAACTATTATTTGAATCTGAGTCTACAAGGATGCTCACTGACATTTTGACTGTCTTCTGCCTGTGATTAAAATGGCCTCATTTCTGAATGTGGTAGTACGTGGTAAGAGAAGCTTCAGAGCTCTGATTCTGTTTAGGCATCGTTGTTAGAGTTTTAGAAGTGCATAGTATTTACCCAGATGTTCTATTGAAACAAATGGCAAAGTGCCCACGGGCTTCAACGGGAGGAAACAGAGGCCACCGCTCAGGGTTTTCATAAATTCTTCCTTCGAGCATAACACACAATGTACGTCGCTTGAATCATTGCCAGTCTGAGCCATTTTCAGCTTGTTGTATGTTCAAGAGTGATCAGAAATGATAATGCTATGTGAATTTGAAGCCATAAATGCTCTGAAAGGCAAGCGGGATTTATAAACTGAAGACTTCTGCTCATGGTTACAAGCCTATCACTGAGGGCAGTTGTAGCATTGTTTTTAACTTCAGGCTTTGGGAGTTTCTCGTGGTTTTTTTTGTTTGTTTGTTTTACAAGCCAGCAGGGAGAAATAACATTTGATTTATCATGGTCCCATGAAAAAAATCAATTTATCCATTCCATGGATTTGTCTTGTTGTGAATATCAGACTGCTACAATTATTCTTTGAAATTGGCAGGACTCAAGAGAGAACCTAGAAGGGAATGAAAGAGAAACAAATTCTGAAAGGCTCATATCTTGCTGAATGGCACAATATAAATCCCTCACACTGACAACAACTTGTGCCGTGTTTGTCCGTTAAATACAAATGTCGTTAGCTGATGTGACCAATACCTGCTTGGCTTTTATACATTATTTATTTTAACACCTTTATCTCTCCTAGGGTTTGGTTTTTGGTGGAGGTTTTGTTTGGTTGGTTGGATTTTTAATATAGTATGTGTCATAGTGAAAAGGAAAAACTGGATTTTGAAAGCCTCTTAGGAAAAAGAAGTAAAAAAATTACCTCTTCTTTTTACTTCTTTTTACTTCTTTTACTAAGAAGTGATAGGCAGCAATTTTTTTTTTTTTTTTTTTTACTGTCACAAATGTACTAATTTTCCAAAGTTCCAAACACATTTGTGGAAGAGCCAGTTTCTGCTGAAGTGTTTAACCCACAGCTTGCTTTTACCCTCATACTCAGCAGTCACGTTACAAGTGTCACTTGGTGAGTAACGCTGCTGAAACTGAGAAATACAGGTCTGGTAAAGAACATACTTTATATGACTGTTATCCTAGTTTCTGTAAAAGTAAACTGAAATTTCCTCTGAGAAACTAGAACCTATAGTGATTATACGTTATATATAAAAGTGTAAAAATACATCATTATCAATTTAGAAAATAAAGCTGCAAGGCTTCAATACATAGGAGGGCTGAATCAAATTAATCAAAACCCTTCTGCAGATGCCTAGGCTTCCAGCCAACAATATTGCTAAAGCAGAATTTTTTCCAAGATCTCGCATGAGAAAAATTATGTTCTCATTTTTAAAATATTTTCAATGCTGTTGAAGGTTTCTTATCCAATAATTTATTAGTAGAATCTATACACACATCTAAAAAATAGTAATCAACTTTGCTCTAATAACTAAACCTCCAAAACTGAGCCACGCTGCATCTTTTCTCAGTGAGGCTTCTCAGGAAAACAGATATGAAAAGAACTTTCCCTTAGGCTGTGCAAAACACATTTCCTAGGCTTGGAAACAGCACCTCATGCAGGGTGGCATACAAATAAACAGAAGCCATATGGCATTGAAAAGCTTGAGATTTTTGCTATAATTGAGGTACTTTACAATGCCATAAAAGATAACCTGGTGCCAGCGATACTTGAACATCCCTAGAAGAATCAAAAACCATATAAGACCCTCTTTTGGGGTTTTTTGCTGTATTTCCATCCATCTCCAATGCATGCCCAAGGTGTGATAATTCCAGCCTTCTGGGAAAGCGTACATTTGGGATGGCTCATCAGTGCTTGTATAAAGAGAGCAAAGAAGATAAGTGCTCCATACACCTTCAGGCCAACAATTTCAAAAGACTTGCCTCTATTCTGTGGTCATCATACAGTCTGTTTTATTGTGCCCACTCAATTTGGGCAAAGGAAATTTTAAGATTGAAGTTGCACCAAACCACATTATAAGCAAACACAGAAATATAGTAGAAGTCTTTTGCAGCAGGAGTTTGTGGTCTTGGAAATTATAATACTATTCTCTCCTCAACAGTGTTACAACCCTTAAAGAGCTTAAGACACAAGAAAACACAGCTCTGGCATTCCTGCTTAAGTGCTGTCAAAATCTAGCTGAAAACATTGAACTGATTTTTTAAAGAAACTGAAGGCCAGAAGATCGCAAAACTTTCTGCTTTAAGAAATAACATTGAGAGCTTTCAGAAAAATCAAGGATTTCTTGCATAAGTTCATGGACCTGTGTGAGGCACTACAAACAGGAGACTGAAGAAAATTAAGGACTGGTTTGTGGGGAGAAATCTACATGAAGTTTGCTGCTGTAGAAGGAGAAAAAAGCCCTGGTAGTTCTATGCAATGCATGCAGTTAGGAAATAAATTGTGAAAGCAGCAGCTCCGAAGAAAACACTGCGGAAGAACTTTTGCTTGCAATTATGTTCTAAAAACAACTTACAGAAGCAGTTACTTGAACAGAGTCTTTCCAAAAAGTGATTACAAAACTGAATCTCTATTATTGCCTCTTTCAGCGGGATCATTTTGGTAGCTAAAATAAGTAGCTACATCATTGCCAGCGTGTCCAGAAACTGTGAGTACACAAGGCTAAAGCCCAGTGGTTGGTAAGCCCGACCTGCACCTCATTCACCCTGCAGCAAGCACTTCACCTGGAGTCTGATAACCCTTTCCTCCCAGCCTCAACTAGGATGTGCCCTTTCTTCTGCTCCCAGCTCCCAGCAGCTAGGCCAATATTCATCTGGGAGTTTAAGACAGCCCAGTGTCCTATTGATAATAGAGTGCCTGCCTTGCCCCAAAAGGCTCCCCCCATATCTTCATACGGGGTTTTTCAGCTGCATAATTCAATGTATCAACTGTTCTGTGATCCCATCTGAAAGATACCTTACTGCTGCCATCAACAAACCATGGCTTCTGCGTTCATCTCTGCACAGAGAGAGGGAGTATGGACAAAGATCTCTCAAGAAAGGGCTACTTTCCAGGTGCATCCTCCATTCAGGGTTTTTTTGGTAGGGGGTGTGGGTTTGGGGTTTTTTTTTTTTTTTTACTTTTTAAAAATTGTTGAAAGCTGCATTTGTGAGCAGGAGCTCTGAGCCTGATAATTACACAAATCTAGATGAGAAATGACTCCAGACATGGCTGACTAGGAGGACACAGAATCACTGAGGTTAGAAAGGACCTCTGGAGATCATCTAGTCCAGTTCCCTGATTAAAGCATATCACCTAGAACAAGTTGCTCTCCAGGAACGTAGACTCCAGAGCCTCTCTGGGCAACCTGCTCCAGTGTTAATTACACTTACAGTAAGAAATGTTGTTTCTTCTGATTAAAGGGAATTTCTTGTACTCACCCCCCACCCCCTTTTCCTCTTGTCCTTTAGCTGGATGCTACTGAGGAGAGTCTGGCTCTGTTTTCTTTACTTTCCCCCATCAGGTACTTATATACATTTATAAGACCCCCTCAGAGCCTTCTCTTCTAAGACTAAACAATCCCAACTCTCTCCTCTAATGTCAGATGCTCCAATCCCTTAAGTCATCAGGTCAGAAAGCATCAAAACATAGAAGGAGCTGACATTAAATTTCTGAATGGGGAGTAACAGAGGAATGAGAGCAGGGGTTCCTATACTACCACCTACACCACAGAGCACAACAGCTTTGTTTTGTTCCTCAGTGTCAGCCTTGAAGACAGCAAACATGGGGAGCAACCACAGGATTAGTTGGTTTTTTGAGTAGCCCTAATATGAATGAGCCAGTTTGACAAGTTTAGAACTTTCAGAGCTACTAGAGTTCCTGCTCTGAACTAAGATACATCCTAGAGGAATCCATGAAGTGGCAGTCAAATGGAGCTGGAAATCAACAACACAAGAGTGAACGTGGGCTAAGAGAGAGAGTGGAGAGAAGGATCTTATGTCTGATGCGAGAGAGGCACATCAGTGAAGGGTTGTGAAGAGATGATCTGTGCAGTAACTTTCTGAGTGGATGGAAGAAGACTAGACCACTTTTGTCAAGCCTCAAAAGAGACACTGCAATACTCAGGACATATATATTGTGGAAAAGGGTTTTAGGATGGAGGGTATAAAAGTTGAAATACCTCTGAAATACCTTTCGGAGATAAAAGGCTTAGATGTAAGATGGACAAAGGGACCAAGACAGAATTCAGTCTCCAATAATGGATCTACGTGACAAGTAAACTGTTATTATGATCAACAGTGAGGTAGAAAGCAGGAAGCAGGGTGGGGTTGAGGAAGGTATTTAAGAATTCTGGTTAGATTTTCTGTGTTTACGGCTGGACACCTACACCAGACCAGTGTCAGACAATCAGCCCAGTTTTCTGCTTCATTTGGATTACAGTCAGTAAATCCGGAGTCTGTGCAAGTCATCGGTGTAGACACTGGCACTAAAACTTCCAAAGCATCTCACAGGTAGCGGAGGTTAAAGATACTTCATGTCCAATCCAGCATTGCCCTGCAATTGTTGAAATTTATACCTCTGCAAAACGGACAAAAAAATGTGACTTTGGGTTTAACAGCACTCAGCAGACACTTTGTAAGGTACAAATTATAAAAACAGATAGAAGGTGCCATGAAGTCAGAATAGTAGCTGTCTACATTCACTTTGCAGAGGTGTAAATTAGAAGCGCAAACTGCTGCTGAATTGAACCGAGCACTAGTGCTGAGGTACTAACAAGCACCTTCCTGTTCACCTTTACTGCTCTAATAGGGTAGAAAAAGCAAAGTAGTTTCCGAGAACCTTTTTTACTCTTAGATAAACACCTTGAACTAGTTTTACACATGAATAGGAAGGGTCAAACACAACAACAACAACAAAAAAGATAAAAGAAATTGCCTAACTAATAAATACCTTAAAAGGGTAAACTTTTATCCCACTAAACCAGCTGATACATGGGTGGTGTGGGTGGGGTAAGCAGAGAATAAAAATGTGAGACTCTGCATTACTGAGTGGATATTTTTGCAAATGTCACAGGAAGAGGTAGTAGAGCCTTTAGAAAATACAGACCATTACCTCTGTAGCTTCGAAACTTCACTCACTATGTTCTGCTCGGTCAAAGAGCTCCTCATGTATATGAAATACAGAAGCATCTATCACAGGTGAAGGGCTAAACAACACAAGAAATCAAAATTCCTATTTAAACCGAAAATGAGATTTCAAAGGAAAGAGCTAAGAGGTGGCTCATGAGCCCAGTACGTGTCTTCTCTGGCTGCACAGCATAACTTGCACTGACACTCAGCACAAGCCAATCCAGGAGGATGCTTCATGTTCAAGTGTTGCTTAGCAACATCACTACCCAGCAGCAGGGATACAGTGAGAAGAACTGCCTGGCATTAGAATCAGTTATCGTCTAATCTATACATGATTTCCTGAAAAATAAAACAGAATATTTCAATATGATTAAATATTTTTTGCAGACTTTTGGGATTGATTTATGGTTTTTGTATTTTTGCTTTAGAAAGAATCAAATGCAATTTGGATGCTGGCTGCCAGATAGCCTCCCTTATAGAACTTGCTGTTAAAACTGTCTTCTGTTGAATTTTTTCACCGTGAAGACTTTCAGTATCTTCCATTAAAAACTATATATTTTCAATGAATTCTCTATTCCATTAAACAATTCCTCTTTGCCTTTCGTACGAAGTATGGTGGACAGCAAGTAAACATTTTCATGCGAACCAACCCCTTTCACTTACAGCACTTTGTATGTTTAAGTTGATGTCACATAAAAGTTGTGAGGGCTATAAAACACATCAGCACATGAAGAATCTGTTAGTCTCAAGTAAACAAACCACCTTCCCAAGCTTTGTAATCTATGTTTCCAAGTTTTGTCATTTATACACGCTATATTTGCTTTGCTGAAGTGCATAACTTCAAGGGAAATTAAAATTCCTAAAATAATTTTCATAAGGAAAACTAGAGTTGCATCCTGGGGGAATTTCACTAGATTGGGATAAAAAGGGAACAGAAAGAGCTGGGCTTTAGTGCTTCAGTCCCAGGAAGTCCTGCATGCAAATAGGAGCACGCAGCTTGTGTGGCACGTGCTGTGAATCTGGGCCATTCTGGACAGTGCAGGCTTATTTTACACAGCAAGCCAACAAACAGCGCACTCAGAACAGACCTTTCTGAACACAAGGGACTTACTGTGAGGGCAAGTCATCGTCAGTCAGTGCATCTCCTGAGGTCATTACGTTCCAGAGGTACAGCACATACTGTACACACTGTTGATCTGCAGGTGAGCAGCAGCTGCCAGATCCATTGCTGGCATCAAGAGCACTGGGCAGAACTCTTGCCCTTGCTCTGATCACAAGGCTCGTGTCTGCTGGCGGTGCCTGTGCTGCAGTTTTACGTGCAATAGATTCCTGCAAGGACAGTAACTACTTGCCTGCCTTTTCCTCTGGAGACTACTACTTTTCCCCTGGAGACTACTCTGGAGACTCTGGAGACCAAGTATTGCTTCAAATTATGAAGAGTGAACAAAGAAAATATATGTATGTGTGCATACACGTATATATGGATCATTAACAATCTCTCAGCCCCTTTCCCTAAGATCATATTTTGTATTTAAGTAAGCAGTTTTATTTCTTGGTTTTGGAGGCTCACAGCCACCCATCCACAAGGAGACTGCATATACTCAAACCAGAGCTACTGTTTTATCTGAGGGTGAAGAATATTCTTGCAATATAACTCCATATTGTGAGTGAGACCATCCTATGAAGCTTCTGCTTGTGGCCATTCTATGAGACTCTGAAGGTGGTGTGTCTATCTCCCCACGTCCAAGCATGTGCTCCTGTGTTGTTCTCCCCTCAGTTTATCCTTGTCTTATCTGCCTTTTGGCAGGAGCAAATTCAGGTGTGTCAGGTATCTCAACAGTCTGTGCCAATCAGTACCTCTACCTTTCAGAACCATCAAGTTTCAAGAAATAAGTAGAGCTGGGTTTGCCCCACCCCAGTACGAGATTCAGGGTCTTCCATATGCAGCAGTTCCAAGCTGTCAGATTCTCTGTTGCTCCCAAGAGTAGTCAGTGCTACCCAGAACACTCTCCATTCTGCAGCTCTGGGGTACGAAAATGCCCCTCTTCTCTCTAGCATCAATCTCCTGGACGGTAACGTCACACCACTCCCCTCTCTCAACGCAAATGCCACAAGAACAGCCCCAGCCGCAGGGCTGCTGTGCTGGGTCTCCAAAGGACTCACAGCTGAACAGCACAACTTGGCCACCCTGACAAACCCCGACTCTGCTCTTGCACTCACCAGAGTTTGCCTTATTTTTTAACCTCTGCATTGCACCAGGCTTCCCAGCATCACCTTCAGGGGGTGTACAAAGGAGGTGATATTTCTCACATATCGCATGCCTGCTAGTATTGTTACCTGCTATCTTGCACTTCTGTGCAATAAGAGGACAAAGGAGTTCTTCTGACCAATGACATAGCCAAACACTATAAATTTTGCCAGTAGAGAGAGAAATCAGGTAGCTGGACAATACAACACTGCTTTGAAGGAGGTAATAGTCACATTTAAGTTTAGAAGTATGGCAAATGAAATTGTTAAAGATCAGGTCCTTGGAAATTATTACACAACATACTTATGCTTAAGAGCATTTGCAGCTTGAATAAGATCTGACAATACCGGAGACCACAACTAAGCCACCCTTGGCAGAAACAGAAAATGATATATCAGGGCACAGCCAGCACTGTTCAAGCTGTGCAAGTATTTCCTACGGAGTTTAAAGGCTGATATGTAAAAAAACAGTACTGAAAAAGAACCCAAAACATAAATTCAGCCAACTCAGAAAACACAGAGAAAAATACATTAATTCTATGGATCTACAAAACACATTGCAAATTACACTGTATGCCTGGCAAAAGAAGAAAAATGGGTAGAACAACTGGGTGTTTTACTACCATATGCCTTAATGCTCCACTCTAGTATAAAATATGTGAAATAACTGAGACAGATATTGTAGTTTTGCGCATGGATGGAAGCAACATAGCAGCAACATTTCTGTAATGACACAGAAATGGTCCCAGGCTACTCTCTCAGCAGTCGACCTTACTGCCTAACGCCTTCAGCAGCTTGCCTCTTCCTGGCCTTAGATTGAGTCTTGTTCTTGAGAAACCAGATTCTCAATCTTGGTGGCTTCCATGTAGCTGCAACCTTTGATTCATGGGGTGAGGATTTCAGGCTTGGGGAGTTCTGCACTCTGCATACCAGCTCTCATTTCCTGGGCAGAGATTGCCTTGCTGCGCTAAGCACCCAAAGTTAATGGTTGTTTTGGTTGCATGCTCCCAAATGGTATGGCAACACAGAGCTGACAGCAGAGGAAAATTTGGCTGTGCAGAGGAGTTTGTCCACAAGACTAAAATCTGACTTAAGACAACAGTGATTCAGTAGAAATTCTGTCAGCTGCAACTGTTAGTGAAAGACCACACAGCACCAGCATGCCAAATGTAGCATCATTACATGTGCTGAGTACTACCACGCTTCTTAGAAGCAGACAAGAAACATTTTTCCCAAGGGTAGACCCAAGAGAGTGGAGGTTCAATCGCTGACAGAGATGCTGTTTCAGAAATCATCAATAACAACCCAGTTTCCCAAGGGGGAAGGGGCTTATGTGATGCCTGTTTTGAAAAGGCACTGTTTCGCATAACACTGACACACGTTTGCTCCAGAGTTCCTCCTCCCCCTCTGCGTTCTCCATCCCCTTCTCCCCCTTCGTGTGTCTGGCAGCATATGCTACCCCACACCTGGGGAACAGCCCAGCCCTGCAAGCAGACCCACACAGGAATCCTCACCTGTCCCTGTTATTGGGACACACCTGGAAGGAGTCTGCAGTTTCTACGGGTGTCAGGAATAAATATGGCAGCAGAGACACTATTGCAAGGCTTGTGAGGGTGCCGTTTAGGGATTCCCGAAGAGGATTTACCAACGCATGTCCCCCTGTGTCTCCCCAGTTGTTTATGTTAAGCAGCCTGCTTCAGGCAGGTGCTACAGCCCAGAACGCTGTCTAGGCGCGTCTTCAGAGTTGGTGGGATTTGGTTTTGAATGTGGCGGAGAAGTTGTTACCTCATGCTTCCCAAAGTTGCATCAGGATTTTGCTCAGAGTACAGCTGGATTTAATGATGCTTTGCAGAGGCACACAGAACACAGCCTGATGGAGAGGGGTATGAAGAAACTCCACAGATCCCCAGGACAGCAGCTGTAGAACTAGCCATGAGCCACACTCCCACCCACTACCCCTAAACCTGCTGTTGCCGTATTCACGCAACCGATAGAATTTGCCCTGGAGCACAAGTTAAACTTCCAGCTCTACCTGCCGTTTCTTCACAGCGTAGGTCTTCACACCTTCACATCTGGTGGTGTGCCACGCTGCACGTGTGGTGTGAAATGCTTTCTTGGATTAAGCGGTAGAACCATGTAGACCAGATCGAAGCCACTCCCATCAGGGTGGGAGTCATAAGTACAGCCAACTTCATCCTGACCACTTTATGTCATGGAGAGCAAGTTCCTGCTCTGCAGACAGAACTGGTTTGAGTAGCTGAATGTCAGGCAGCCAGGAAAGAGCTTTTTATCATGACACACAATGGGGAAGGTGAGATTATGTCTGCTCGGTCTCTGTAGCCCACTCTCATTCCAGTTGTGAAGGAAAGGTTTCTTTCCTCAGGGAAGGGTTTTCTTTGAGATGGAAGACACTATTTTGGGGTTTGCAGCTTTGTAGACTAACTCAAGTAGCACCAATCAGTTGCAAAAGGCTTAGCAGCAAATTGAAAATCACTAATGGAACATTGCAGTTGACTTACTATCAGTAGCCAAGATTCATGCATAATGTAGCAGCTATTGTTAATTGCACAGGTACCCAATTACTTAAATAGGTTTTGCACATATTTGAAATGCATGGCAGGACAGTACAATACACTGAATACTTTATCAACACTCCCTCTAAAGCGAATATGTTGAGGTGCTGCACATTCTTTTTGGCAATGCATCAAAACTGTTCAGAACTTTATTATATGCATTCTGGTTTTTAGAATGCATTATATAATATGCCATTTATAATGGATATAAAATGCTTCAAGACATTTTTATTGAAGGATCTTTTGTCATAGTGATGTATAGCCCAAAAGAACTGATGGGGAAAGATCAAAGGGGAAAAAAAAAAAGTTGTTTTTCTCCTTTTTGTTCTCCCTCAGTTTGTTATCTCTATATTTGACAGTGCTGCAGGTGGTCAGCTTAATTATTTTCTCCGTTGTAGCTAGTCAGTCTGTCGGTTCCCATTCTCGTTTCAAAGGTCGCAGCAGCAAAGGAAGGCTGGGAGGAAGGAAGGAAATGAAATTGGGCAAACCCAAAATCTGGCAGGTCTCTCCAAGACAGTGATGAACCCACACCTATGATTCATGTTTTTGTTGGCAAAGACCCCATGAGTGTCAAGAATTATAAACCAGTGTACACTGAGATTTTCCTTATTTTGACACGCTGTAATAACACAACTATATATAAAACCAGTGGCAGGCACCGGTTTTTTCAAACCCTGTACTAATGAGGAACGGGCCAAGGTGGCAATGAGTTAGTAAAATTCAAGGGTGAATTAGATTCCACCCTTTGTGCTGCATCAAATTATAGTTGATTTAAAAATTCTTTTGAATTTCTTGTCTTGTTTTGGAACAAAACAGAGGAAAATGCTGAAAAATGAGCTGTTTTCATAGGTTTCTTGGACATTAACTCTATTTCATGAGAAGATTGTTCTCTCATTACCAGGAGTGTATCCAAATAACAGCTTGGTCCCCTGGTTGGGATCTCACTACAGCTGGAGAGATTGTCTAATCAATACAGGAAAGGAAAGATGTTGCAAATAGAATTTACAGGAGGGAATTACCTAATTCTCATTGAAAATCTTTGATATTTGAGCACTCAGGCTACTTTCAAACACCCTATCAAGAACTTCATTCCCTCTACAGCTCAAAAGGGACTAAACTTTGGGTGGTTCACAGATGTTCCTTCTTTGAAGTACAGAACACTCCTGTTACATACTCAGAAGTTCCTATTAAGATAAAGTAAATGAGTCCTGTCTTTTTAATGCTATGTGCACATTGGATGGAAATGTAATGCTGGCTACATTTTTTTTTTTTTTGGTATGGTTATAACATGCTGATTATTTACTGTGCACAAACATATTGTTGCACTATACTCATTCAGAACCTTATTCCTTTAAAGGAACAGGATAGTTTGCAGTGACAAACCTAACCATCACAGCAATAACTATCGATAAATAGGGCATAAAAAGTAAACAGCTGATTTCTCAATAGGAAACAGGCAGCTAGGGTATTAGCCAGGAATAACCAAATGGACTAAGACTCAAAATTAAACCCTTATTTTGAAAAGAATGGAAAAGAAACTGCAGCACAGTAACCAAAACAAACAAGTGAAATAGGAAAAATAGGCAATGAGCTTTGAAAAAGGGGCAACTAATACGATTTACCAGGAATCACATTTTCCACAAATATTGTGACCTTTTGAGAATGCATTAGAAGAGGGCTCTTTGGACCTTCACGCTCTGAACCAAGGCGTGCAGAGTTAATTCAGAGCAGAGGGCAGAGTTAGTTTTCTTTGCAATATCTGGCATGAGGCCATGGTTTGGATTTGTGCTGGAAACAGTGTTGGTCGCACAGGGATGGTTTAGTTCCTGCTGAGCAGCACTTACCCACAGTCAAAGCCTTTTCTGCTCCTCACACCAGCCCACCACTGAGTAGCTGCGGGTGCACAGGGAGTTGGGAGGGGACACAGCTGGGACCCCAACTGACCAAAGGGATATTCCAGACCATATGAGGTCATGCTCAGTGTATAAAACTGGGGGAAGAAGGAAGGGTGGAACTTTCAGAGTAATGGCATTTGTCTTCCCAAGTCACCATTAGGTGTGATGGAGCCTGGCTTTCCTGGAGCTGGCTGAACCCCTGCCTGCCCACGGGAACTGCTGAATGAATTCCTTGTTTAGTTTTGCTTGCCTGTGGAGCTTTTACTTTACCTATTCAACTGTCCTCATATCGGCCCACGAGTTTCCTCACTTTTACCCTTCTGATTCTCTCCCCTATCCCACTGCAGGGGAGAGAGTGGCTGGGGGGGGCTTGGTTGCCATTCACAACAGTCATCTTTCAAAATCCATGAATTTTCTGTTCAACAGGGAAAAAGCAGCTCTAAGCATGCCACTTTACATCAGGTTAAGGATTTTTTAAAATATTGCCAGATACCACAGTTCTGCTGCTGATGTGCTTTAAATACGTAAAATAATTATGGAATCCCGTATCTTTATGATAGCCTCTTCATCCTTCTAGTATATTAGCCCTTTTGCTGAATGACTGAGAGATTTAGATTTGTCTGCTAGAGGTGAAAAAGACTTGTGAATATTGGAAATTTTAATTCTTTAAATTTATTTTGTCCCCCTCTCAACCCGAATAATGCCATCCCCAGGACACTGCCAGTCCAACGTCATTTAAGCATGACTGAGCATTTGCTAAACTGCAGAAGGTGTAGTTAATTGAATTGCACACTTGCTGAGATACTTTCTACTGAGATTTGGGAGCACACTTTCTTTCTAGAACACAGGGCCACCTCTGGCTATAGGGTAAAATCAATACAATGCGCCTTAACCTAACAGTTATTTCACTTTATGGCAGCTAAGGACTTAATCTTCAAAGACTTTAGAAAGTAGACTTCCAAATGGCTGGCATTTTCCAATGTTTCTCATAACTTACGATTTTTTCATCTGACATGCTCTTATTTTCCTTAGCCAAGATGCCTTTTGCCACTGAAAGTAGTTAAAGGATTTTCTCTGATGACTCAGAGTAGCACAGAAAATTGAGCCAGAAATGTCACATGGAGGCGGCCCTGTAAGACAGGCTACCATCAAAGCCACAAGCAAGTCCTTTCTGCTTACATGAACCACCTTTTCCTTTGTATTAGTCATTTATTGTTTGGCACAACAGTACATCAGCCAGCATATCATCTTTAACCTAACAATTGTTTCCTCTTAGGAGAAGGAAAATTTGCAATGTCAGAAAACACAATGGGAACAAGAAAAAGAACTTCTCACAGCAAATCATATATGATCAATAACTCTGGGCTAGCTCATGCACTCCAGCTGATATGCGCTTGCTCGAATAAAGGCAAGGGATCAAAGAGAGTAGCATGGCTGTATCATTACATCTGGGGCAGGATTACCAGTCTGTTATTGCCTCTTTCTAGAGATAATTAGACACTGGGTGTAGAGTTGCATAAGCAAATAACCGTTCTTCCTTTAACCACAGAAATCCCAACGTCATTGGCTGTCTCCAGGCTGCGTATTTCATTCAGTGCTTCACTGAAAGTTCAGCTCCAAAATTCATTGTTCTCAGAAGATGGATGTTTTCAGAGTTTATCAACTTTATTTCTCAGGTACTCTGCCAGCCCAATTTCTGTAAATCCATTATTTTTATTAGTAAGAGGCAAATGATTAGCACAAACAAGCTCAACAGTACTTAAGCTAGTCTGGATATTCACATAACAGTGCAACAGTGTTGATAGTAAATCTGCCAAAATAGACCTAATCAACCAACCATTTCCAGAAGTCTGTCTGTATAATTTCCAATATGAAATACTTCATTCAGTTTTGCAATGCTGTGGAAAGGAGAGATTGGATATTACCTAGTTTGGTTTGCAACAGGAACGTAACAGCTGATTGTTCAAGTGTTAAGAGAGTCAGACTGGAAGTCCTGAATGGCCAAAGCCTACACACCTGAGCAAATCAAAAGTGCAAGTCTAGAGGATAACAGAGGAAAGAGAAGAGAGCAATTGCTCAGGAGAACGTTGAGAAGTCAAAGAAACTGCTAATTCTTCCTCCATCATGTTTATAGTTTTCCTCTTCGGTTGCTTTTTCCCTGCCTGTTTTACTCTTTCGATCCCTTCTCTTCGCTCCCTCACTCAATAGAGACTTCAAGCTCTGTGTGCGAGCTTATTGTATTTTGTTTCAGCCAAACATTTAGGGTCTGTCTATGTGAAAACAAGTGAATGGAATCGAAAACATCAGCCCACTTCATGTTCAATGGCAGTTCATGTTTATTATCAGTGGTCTGGAGACCAGCTTTGCATCTATCAATTCCTACTATTCAGCAAGAGTTCCTTGATTCTAATACCCTGGCACCAAAAACACTACCTTCCTTCCCCAAGTCAGCAACTGGCCTCATGTTTTGACCACAAACGCAGTCAAGGGAGAAAACCAAAGCTGTAGAGCTAGAATGACCCATCCCACGCGTCGGTGAGAGCAGCAATACTGAGCAGAGGCAGTCAGTAAACACTGTTCACACAGATTGAAATTTGTTCTCATGATACATCCAATCAATAACGAATAGCAAACAAATTAATGAGATCCAAGCTCTATTTACAAAGCACAAACAAGATGAAAAGACTGAAACTGGTCATATTAATGATTTGCAGCTAGGAGTTTCACTAAGTTTAGCACTGAAGGATTTGAAAAGACCTCACTACAAATGCACAAATCTCTGCTTTGAGGCAAAGCCTGAAAGAACTTGAGCAAGCCCTGAACTGTGTCTTAACCAAGTGTCCTAACTACTGAGTCACCCGATATTCAGAGTTGCTTATCTCCAGATAACTTTCATTCGTCTGGGGGAAACATCAGACGTTTCAGCTGGAAGAAGGAAAAGTTACAGGGAAAGCTTACTAAAATTAGAAGCTCATGTCTAAAATATTCTTTCACTGATGCTGTTTTATGCTTGCAGCAACATAACCGTATATTTCCGGTAGCATTAGCATGCTAATGAATCCTGTCCATCACTGTTTGTGAATTGCTAATGCATTCTTAATATCTGGTAAACCAGAACCTTAGGGTGCCACGTTCTATTAACATGCTAATGCAGCTTGTCCCTGCTTGCTTTAGAATTAGAGAGCGTAGGTTGTTAGCCAACACAAAGCCATTTTTCATTTTGTTAAAGCCATTAACAATGAGAAAAGAGACAGAGACGCTGTCTGCCAATCAATATTATCATCTCACAGCTAAATGTAACAAAAGTACTGCCTGTAAAGCAGTACAGGGAAAAGTCAAACTACCAGAGCACCTGACTAGCTGGTTTTCGAAGCCTCATGAATTACTTGTATTTAGCAGGTGCATCCAGAAATTTGACAGCTAACTCTTGATTCCATGGCACAAAAAAAAAAAATCTCAATTATTCCAAGTGCTTTATAACTTCAGTACAATGAATTTTAAAAGTTCCAAATTCGGGACTTTCCTTGGCAAATGTTACTCCACCCACAGCAGCTGTTTTGAATATCGTAACATAGCTGCTCTTCAGGTTTCTGGAAGTTATACAGGACTCTTCCTTTCCACTCATGTACAATTGAGTTACTTCCTGAAATGAGTGAAGTTATACTGATCTAAAACAAAGATCAGTTAAGATTTAGAATCAGACCGCTGATGAAGGAGGTGCAGACCCCATATTTTCCAGTTTTACGGGGGGGGGGGGGGGGGCGGAAAAAAAAGTTTGAACCATACGCATAACTGGGATGTCAAAGGAGGAGTAGAATAAAAAAGTCTGCACTGACTTACAGATTTGGCTTAACATCTTTGTGAAGGCAAAGAGGGCAGCAGCAGCAGCACTCTGCACCAGCTGCCGTGATAATTAAGGGTCGCGATACCCTGCGAGTAGTCTTGATGAGCACTGAAAAGCTCTCTGACTCTGGCAATGCAAACAGCAAAGAGGTCAACACTTCTGGGGCCAGCGTGGCCCAATTTCTTCCTGATGAGAGAAATTGTCCTTTAGTATCCATCCTGTAGGCAAAGAGAGAAATCCGATAGGCAGCAGGGATGAGAAGAGAATCAGTCCCTGATGCTGGAGACGCACAAAGCAGCAAGGCCTTTTACCCAGGCTTACTTATCCTATGAATCCATTCAAAGAGCCAGCAGCAGCCCTGTTTCGGACCATGTAAAGCGTGCTCTGATGAAAATGTTTTGTGTTACGATTATAATATTCTCTTCTCACCTGACACATCTGTTGCTCCTGTCTTTAACAGAAAACCACTAGGGAGTGGTTTGATGTTTGTGAATTAGCATAGAGCAAAAGTAGAAAGACACTTTTGGCCAAATTACCCAGAATCAAAATTCATTTTCATTTCTGATTGTGACCCTCTTGTGAAGAGTTTCTCAAGAACACTTGGGTACTGCAATGTTATCAGGACTTTCAGCATTCAGATTTTCTTGGCTTGGAAACTGAAACCCAGATGCATCTGCCAAATGTGTTTTGCACTTTATATTTGCAGAAATTCTCCTTTCCACAGAGCTCTTCGGTTACCGGGGTCATCAGATAACCTGTGCGTGTTTGTTATCTTCCTATGTTCACTTGCATTCAAGGAATGACCAATCTTTTAAAAACGCACAGATTGGACACAATTAACAAACTAGTGAAACTTGTAATAGGCTGGTGGATAATTCATAAACAGAAAAGGTGACATTGAAATTAATTATTCATTGGAAATTATTTGCTTAACTCTACTGCAGTCAAATTTCTACTCAGTTCTAGAATGAAACCATTATGCATTCATTCTTGTTTGCATCCTAATTAGTTTCTGAACCTAGCTGGGCCATGCCTTATGCCACTACAACTTTTAGCTCAGTGTCCCTTAACAGAGGGGTGAAAGACATCTTGAGATCATGACAGCTGCTGCAATGGTATGAACTCGATATATTGAAAGATAAAAAAGAGAACTGGTAATGTTCAGGATATAGAGGGAAGAAATATCTGTCTCCTTTTAAACACGATAAAATAGGAAAATAGGTTCTAAAATTTAAGATCCACTCACTGAACCTTATGAGTTGTAAAATGAGTAGGCAGAGCAGAACATACTCGCAGGTTTGCATTCGCTACCTTCACAGGTCAGTAACTAGCACAGATACCTGAGCTGTGTCATCAAACTGACAGCATGCAGTTAGAGCGCGGGTGAAAACCTTCACGTTATGGTGTCGTTACAAAATCCCAAAGCTTATATAGAAAGGAATTTATATCTTGCATATCCAAGTGCCAGACACAAAATAAGAGAGTCAATAGCAACAAAACACTGTGACTAAAATAGGATATAGAGAGAGTTTAGAAAGTTATGAGATGATGCCAGAGCCCTGTCTCATCTCACTGCCATACCTCTCTTCCACCCATGCTACAGAGATATACTTACTAACAGCTTCCAGACGGGACAAGTTATGCATGCGCACTGTGCTGCATCATGCTTGTAATTTAAATTAAAGCTAATTTTATTGATGGATAATAGGGAAAATACAGTCTATGATGCACATGCAAGACCTAGTCCTTCGGTCATCCAAATGATGGACCCAGCCAAGGTGAGCAGTAAATCTCTTCCAGGCCCTGGCCTTGGATTTCCTTCCACAGAAACCAGGGCAGAAGGAGAGGATGATCCATACCAATGCCTCACCTCAGCTCAGAGCCAAGATGCAACTGGGGCGTCTGCCCAGAGGAGGAAAATGGAGGCTTCCCCAGAAACCTAGTCTGAAAATATCTTACTGAGCCCATAGAGTCTTAAGGCTTAATGCTGTCTATGGTGAGGAATCTAAAGGTTGACCTTCCCTGTTCAATATCTGACTGCGTACACACAAATATTGATGGAGATATACACACACAAAATCTAAATCAAAGGTATCTTTTCCTTGTCTTCCTCAAATCCTGTATTACCTGTAGATTTCATATGATTCCCACACCAAAATAAGTATTATCTGCAAAATGCTACTGCATTGTTCTAAATTACTGCTGCTTTTCTATACTTATTCCTTTCTGGAATTAAACATCTCATTTAAATGGGATTTTACCATTTTTGTTTGTCTGTTTCTTAGTATGTGACTTTTTTCACTAACAATTAAACTGCAGAACACTTCGTGTTTTCAATGAAGATTTAAACCCTCATTAGCCTAATTAGATTTTTTCTCAAAATAGTAATTTCAAATAAATTTACATTGTTCATTGATTCATTTCACAATTAATTCATTTTCATGGTTTGCACACATCCTGGGGAAAGATTAACAAGCTCATACCACAAATACACTAGGGTGGAGGGTGAACATTTCTACTCCAATTTATTTTACCGAAATAGTAATATAAATAAAGCGGGAATGGTTGCAAGACATTTTCAGTAAGGTATTAGAATGTTGGCTGAGTGACTAAGAAGGGATTTCACAATCCAGCCAGAGCATAAGCCACTCAAAGTCCAGGAAAATGGACTGGAAGTCTTTCTCTGTAAACTAGTGTTATTTACTTTTTAACTCCAATTTTTGTGATTAGGTTTTTTCGATCTTCTACTATTATTACATTGTTTCTAGTAAAAGATTAAAATCTTTGTATTTTCAAATATTTTTCTTTCCAAAACACATTCAATTGTTTCGAACACGGTTTGTGTTTCACTCCTTCAGTAGTCTCTTGTGGTATGACTATACAATCATAAGATAATAGATAGTTTAAACTTAAATATTCACTACCTTTGGAAACTAATTCCTTACTGTGGTTACTGAAAGCAATGAGACACAGGAAGTAGAAATTTTTTATCAATTCACTGGTTTCGAGCCCAACTTCTGAAAAGCAAACTCATAAAAGCAGGGCTAGAGAAGTCAGAACAGAAATAAAATGTTCATTGATCTTCCAGTTCAGAATTTAAATAACAGGAAATAGTGGTTGGATTGTAGCTGTCGTATTCAAAGGACACAAGCTTTGCAGGTAAAGGTAGTATTTTCTACCAGATAAACAGAACTTTCAAAATAAGGGCTGATTTCTGAAAACTGTTAGGAATCAAAGGGAGAAGACAACTGAACTGTAAGACACTTAGAAATTTTTTATTTTTCCTAATGATTATAGAATTTGACGAACGTATTGTTTATGCATCGTAAAATACTCTAAGAGCATATTCATGCTGAGATTTTGATCACATTCCCAGATGCCCCTGAGCTTCTGATCTGAAATGCTAATCCATGCTTAAAAAACATTGTTTGAAGGAAAGAAACTGATTTAAGCACCAGTGATCGTGATTCAAGCTAAAATAATTAAATTAGTGGAAAAGACAACTCAACTTACTGTTATCGAGGGTTAAACTTGCAGTAAACTACTGTCTCCCAAGGTTTACTGAAAAGCTGACTTAATTGTCCTCTCTGCCTAACACATCCCTTCTGAAGTGTATTCCTTTAGACTCAGGCTTTGATAAGAAATACCAGACACATTTTCGTTTTCACCTGCTAAAGGCTTTCATCTTCTCTTGTGTTCTAATTGTTCCTGGCTAGGGTGGAATTCACTCTTGTGTCAAGTAATGCGTTTGCAGTCATAAGGTTAAACACTTCACATTAAGATTTGTGTTACATCTCCTTTGAGAATAACTGTTCTCAACCATCACGTGTAGAGGAGAAGAAAAACTTGGTAAAACTATTTATTGTAATTTGTTTGTTCTTTTCCTGAGGTGACACAAACCCAGAAGTCCATTTCATCCTTTCTTCAGATAGACTTCGCATTTATACCCATCAGCAAGCGTTCACTTTCTACATTCAAACTTCCATCAAGTTATCTTGTTCTTTGCACATCTCAGGTAATAAAAAAAACTGTTACGATTAAAGCTGAACAATATGTTCCAAGGGCCATCTTATAAAAGAGGCGTTTACTGCCTCTTCCTAGAACTTCTGTTCTCCAGCTGATGTGATCAGTACTTACGTATAACAGATTTTTAATCATTGGGTTTTCTCAATAAAGAGATACCTATGAGGAAGCAAGTTTTTCAGAAGTCCATCAGAAGTGAAATTGTAGGCAAATGCAGAGTCCACTAATCTGCTAGTTAGATATCAAAAAGCTGAGCTGTTCTGTGTCCAAGTGCTTCTTCCTTCCTCCTCAAAAAGAAGTCTCTAGTTTAGGATCTTTCCCACTAGTTCTCTTCTTCATTTCCTCATCAGCTCCTCTAACTGTACGATGTGTTGATTCACCCAAATCATGGGAGGCTACTTGCACAATGAGACATTTAGGTTCTAGTTTGATTTGTCGTATAAACCAGGGCAAGCCATGCTTCCAGAAGATACACTGTGGTGAATAAGAAGGCACCGGGTTGAGTGCTGGAATCTGTCCCAATTTGGCTAATTAAATCAGAATTACATCCTTATTAGAAAAGACCATGGTATCTTTTCAGTGTGAGAAATCAGGGTCAGTTTGTAGTTGCTAGAAATATACCTTGATCTTCCTCTTTTTATCATGCTGTGTACTATGAGTATGTAGTGCTAATTGACTTCCCATTTCCTGAAAATGCTTTCTAGACGTCAAATCGGTCTTTTGTCACTAATGAACAGAACAAGATCCTCCACTCAAGATCCTTATAGCAGAAACGATTCACAGACAGTGAAAGCTGAGAAGACTGCAGCTTGCAAGTAGATTGTCTCTCACAACTACCTCTGCTCCCCTATAAGACCATCTACCTGCAGGTATTTTAATAAACTAAAAGAAAACATAAGCCCATTCTAAAGACTGACTCTTTTGCTACCCTCTGAAAGCAAAAACATGTGAAATGCAGGAACTTCCTGAGAGCAAAAAGGAAAACTTAAGAAAACACAATCTCCCAGTACACCACGCAACATCAAAATAAGCCTAGTTCAGAAGGCAAGCACAGTTAGTGTCTCCATCACAGACTAAGAAATATTAATGAAAAAGGAGTCTATAAATGAGGTAAACGATGAATTTAGAGATAGTCAAAGATTTAGTCAGGATTGCAAACCTTTGACCGAGATTTCCAAGCGTACTTAAAACCTGGAAGTTTTTCCATCAAGAGGAAAAGCAGTGAAGGGTACTCTGAGCTTGTCTTTAGGAGAATTAGAGATACGCTCCTCCAAGACAGGGGTGATAAATTTTAAACACATTGTGGTTACAGCAATTGTTTAAAAAAATATCTGATGGTTGTCTGTCTTGGACTGTAGCAGGAGAGAAAAAACATATAGAAAATCTGTGACTTACTGTCAGGAATTGGATTACTTTTTTTCTGAGGTGACAACTTGCAGAAACACACGTGAATAATTCAGAATGGTGAAGGTAGCGAGGTAGAAGTAGCAGTGTGGGTCTCTCATTACACAGTCAACATGAATAGACAATACAAACACTTCAGAAAGTTTAAATAGAAACTCAAGTATAAAAGACCAGACACCAGTCATCTTTAGGAATATTCCCAGAGGGAATAAACTGAGATCAAATCTCAAAATCTAACTGCTCCCATCTGTAAAGGCATGGCTGAGTGGAGCAGACATTTTAAAGCCTGAGTTTAATAGCAGCTGGTTGTATGGGGTTTTTTCTAGCTCTCTTTTCAGCCACTAAGTCTAAATAGAAGCCGGCTATTGAACGAGTGTGTCATAGCAGCCAATTCTGCATCGATTGATTGCTAAAGACGGAATACACTTTTCTTCCTCTGGCCTGATGTCTTTCTGTGGGAGATTTGACTACCTAAAGGCTATAAGCTTGGTCTAGCCAAAGTTATTGTTTGAAAACAAAGCGTTGAAAGTCTGATTTAAAAAAAAAAGGGGGGGGGGGGGGCACACACACAAACCTCCACAATGTCACTAATCTTCCCAGTAAAAACATTTTAGCAATGCAAGAAAATATTTAAATAAATTATATTTTTATGTATGAGCCAAGCCAATATTATTGCTCATTGTCCCTACTATAAACAGAAATATAACTATGGAGCTAATGAAAGCATTTGTATAAAACATGAGTTCAACAGGAATTTTATGCAGATGAAAATACTTTCATTCCCTTTATGTCAACTGCACTTGGACCAAGAACTGAGAAAGGTGATGATAAAACAAATATCATCGCTATCAGCACTAAATAGAACAATTCTTGTTAGATGATATTTTGTTGTTGAAAAAAAATAAGAGTAAAATAAATGGATTCTAGTGCACACGATTCTGATGACCTTTACAATATACTTTTGGTTCTGGAAGAAAAGTATAAGATACTTTAATGTGACCATTCCTCATTTATCGGCTTGGCATTAGTGGTTGTTTCAGGGCTCTTTACTAGAGACAGTTTTTTGTTAATGATGAAAATATGTTTATAGCAGCATCGATCCAGCAGTTCGAAGAGTTCCTACTTCCAGCTACTTGAAAGGATAATGAAAAGCTATATAAGCTCAGTCAAGCTGTTATTGCTCTGTCAAAGTATGCATATCTCAGAGGTTGTAGGCTTTGCTACGGGCATAAATTGTGATGAACCCTCTTATACTAGTACTGGTCCCTGTTTGGTAATAAAAAGTCATACAGAGAGTGACTCTGTTCACAAGGGGAAGGTGAGGCAGGAGTTAGACACCCTTCTTTTAACCCTAGACAGGCAAATCAACCTTTAGGAGAAAGCTTTAAAGAAAAAGGGAGGCTTTCTGTGCTTTTCTCCAGAGGCCAGACATCAGCCTGGTTCAAACCAGTCTGACAAGCTTCTCCTGTAGAGAAAGCACGTGAGTAAATACGACCTCCTGTGGTAGCCTCGGTGGTGGTCCTATTCCAAGGTAAATCACAATAGGGAATATATTAACTAATATATTTCCATGGATAGAGAGGTTATATTGTCTCTCAGAGGGTAGGAAAGAAAACCTTTTCTCTTAGAAATTTCAAGTATTTGCTAATAAACATTACAGAGCAGATGTTAAGAAAAATACAACCACATTTGACTTTTTTTGTGCTGATGTCTTGTTTGTAACAACTAGAATCAGCCTCTTCTATTTAATTCACGAAACAGCTTAAACAGCATTTGACATCTGGACCGAAATTAGATCCCTGTGGAAATGGCACATTATAACCTTATATCTTTATTTCTGTGCTATTTAAGGAGAACGTCACCATACTTTTTGCCTCTAATAGCATTACTCAGATCATTAGAGCAGGTACAAAGACAACTTAAAAGTTTCTAAAGATCGATCATTGTATGAAGAATGCACAAGATAACATATGAGCAGAACGCTGTCTTCTGGCATGCCAGCAAAGTTTTAAAGGATGGAATTCCACTGACAGTCAAAGAAATCAAACTGCATTGTTAACAACTGTAAAATTTCAGTTCCAGGACTTTCCACTGATATTTTAAGTTGGCAACTCAGAGTAGACTGTATTGGAGATGACTGCTCATGGTTAGTTTCCTTTTTTGACTTTAAATTTGACCGTGTAGTAGAGCTGCCCCTCCAGCCTGTTGCAAGCTAATGCCAGGCATGGGCCTCATTGTCTCACCAACCCCTAAATGATTTCACTGAGTTCTCCGTCCAATATGCATTTTCTCCCAGGAAGATAACTCAGTCGAAGCCAACGTTTCACGCTACAGTCCATGGTCTGCCCTTGCTCAAATGAACATCACAATTTGCAGTAGAAAAGGCTTACTAATACATGTCTACACAAAAGGACCCCATGTCTGTATTGTCAGTGACAAAAACATTATGGCTGTATATAAATGCATCTGTAAATGAAGCATGAAAATAATCCATCCTTTGCTCTCAAATTCAAGTGGATTATACCATACGCATGCTGTATTTACAGATGGATTACTGTAAATATCCTCATTACATGCCTCTAGCTATTGTTCCCTTTGTTAGAAGATAGAGATGTTAAACAATCCAGTGAGTTCAGAAATTAATAATTCAGAGAAGAGGAAAAAAGAAATGCTTCATAGATGCGTGTTCATTCCACTTATACTCTATGCAGGAAAAGCCGTGCTGAGAGCGGCTTCCTCCCCTTCCCTTCCACTGCCGTTTTTACCGAGCGTGCATGGAAGGAACAGAACCCAGGGTCTCCACCCACCATCCTCTCCAGGCACAACTGACAGGGGGGAGAGGTGGGTTAGAGGGAGAATTGTAGGTTAGTGAGAAATATTGCCCATCTCATTCTTATGGCAGCATAAAAGCTGATCTTTACAACAGGAAATAAGATTTTCATAGTCTAGGACAGTGCAGACATATGTAAAAATGCTTCCCAAAGCAAGTGCCTTAAGATAAGGTTTTGAAAGGATTTAATAACAAGTGCAGAGATGATCTGGAGAGTTCAAAACCCTCTGCCTGTCTTTTCTGTAACAGAAGATGAAAACAACTGGGACAAATACGAACAACAAAGCCAGAGATTCTGCCACAAGAGAAATGCGGTGGATCACGTTGCAGAAACATGCAAAGAGGGCTGAAAGCATCTTTCTGTCAAATTGCATATGAATAAAGAAAATGGGGAAGACTTAATACAGAGGATTTGAAGAGAGACTGGGCCTGAGTAGACAGAACTACCTTGCTTCTGTCCCAGCTCACAGCAGATAGCCTAGGGACAATTCAGAGGGTTATTTCGAACTTGCAGTAGAGTTCTGAAAATGTTGGAGAGCAGTTGGATGCCTGGCGTAGAAGTGGTGTGACAGACAGTAACGAATGAATGAATTTAAGATAATACAATCCATTTACTTTCCCTAATGTCCTGTTTCATAACATGGTGACACCCTTCCCAAAACCCATCATAGCTCCGACTCAGGACTAAAGTCTTCTGAAAGCCTTCTTAGTCTTCCTTCTAACTTCATGCTGGTTACTCACAGGGATTCAAAAGCTCTATGGTACCTTTTCATCATCTTTTCAGAGAGAAGTACCTCCATTTTGGCAGCCTAAAATATTACACAGCTATGTATTTAGGTTACAATGAAAACAGCTGCTTTCTATCTTTATAATAACGTACTCAAATTCTGTTAGACACTACGGTGTCCTGCCCTCCTCCTGCAGGAATGGCACAGCAGCTGACAAGACAAGAAAAGCTGCTTTATGATTTAAAGTAGATAATTTTAAATGCAATTAAGTGACTATTAAAAAAACCCCAAACACATAACAAATAAGTTTTAGCCTGATCAAAGCAGGATTTGAGTTTTTCCCCGCTGCTGACCGGGTATAGAAAGGATTGCTGTGGGGCTACGTTCAGTCTCTGGGTCCTCAGCAAGGCTCTTCATCCCAGGCCTTAAAAGATAATGTATTTTGACTTGCTGCGGGTTATAAGCACTGAAGTATCAGTGTGCCATACTTCATTTCAGAATAACGATTAATACTTCAGTGGTTTTCATATTATGTTTTCTTCCACTGGAAGAAAATGCTTCTATTTTGGGATCCGGTGTAACCTCATTGAGGGGGTAGGTATGACAGCCACTTTTCACTTACCACGGGTGTAAGCAGCAGTTAAAATGCCTTTTTGGAGCAAAAGCTTTTGAGACAGTAGAAACCACTGGCTACAGCAGACGCCACACAAGTTGTATGGGAGGTGCAGAATATGAATGCTGGTACGTGGATATTTGTCTGTGGCAAGAGAATCATGGACGACGTGGCCATGAAGAAAGCCATCAAAGGTTTTTGGCCACTGTGCTAACAAAAAGAGGTTTGGATGTAGGAGTAAGATAGTAACTCAGCTGCATTCATATTTGTCTATGGAAATTATGGGCATTAGGAGGGGGCTTACTGCAGACTAGGAGAACTTCTTGATGACCAACCAATTATTTCTGTGTGAAAGAAAAAAAAAAAAAAAAAATCGCAATCAAGAACCCAAATGGTCCCTGACTCTTAACTAAACGGCCATACAGACTATGAAGCAGGGAGAGGAGGTTCAAAAAGATCATGAACATGCAGCACCTGTAAGCAAAGCAATGATAGAAATAAAGGCAGGTACAAGAAAGAAGGGCAAAATAAAGAGCTGTGTAACCTGCTTTTCATGCCCCATAGTGTTTTCATTTCTTCACCCTTTTCTAATCACACATTCCCCTCACTTCAGGTTGGAAGCTGCCTTAATTATTAGAGTTTTCAGAGAGTGAGATTGGAAACGAGGAACATCAAACACAGAGCACACAAAGACCTTCTCCCATAACCCAGATACGTTCACTCTATCACAAATACACCGTGCCTTGATTTCAAAACTGGGAACGTCAAGGAGGTCCTTCTCCCGGCTATGGCAAGGCATAAATGGGTAAATGAAACAAGTGCAGACACACATTAAATTTTGCATGGATAATATGTATTCCTCATTTGGTAAACAATACTTTGTTTTAAACCTTATCACAGAAGCACATCGCTGGCAGATTTTGGCTAAAAATAAGTAATCTAGAAAGAATCTAAAGTATATCAGGCTCTTGATTATAATGTCCACATTTTAGAATTCTCATTTGTTTGGGTAAATATTTTCTTCCTACATCATCTTAACTGCACTGTAAAGATTTTTAGTAATCTGTTAAATCCATTTTAAAACACTCATAAAGGTTCCTAAATAAATTAAAAGCAGATCTGTGCTAACAGCTAAGGGAGGCTTTTTAAGAATTTTGGCAAACCTGAATTTGTGTTCTGTATCATTTATTTAATAGACCAGAAAATAAAGGGGATTAAGGTTCCACCTTGAATATCAATAATTTAACAACCCAGCTGGCTCATTGTCACTGAATAGCCTGCGATCTGGAGACTGCAGATTTCTTAATCACGGTAAGATGAAGGGACACTGAATCTTTCATTAGCAGTTTTTTCTATCAGCTCTCTTTCAAGAATTTGGGTCAAATTACCAAAATAAGCACTCCTATCCTACACAGTTTAACAAACCTTCATTCAAAAAAGAACAAAAAACAAACACAGGGTTAGTTCTATTGCAAGTGATATTGGAATTATTAATATATTCCTTTTCTTCAGCTGTCCCTAAAACCTTGAAAACCAGAGTGTTTGAGACCTACATTTATTTTCATTTGCAAGTGAATTTTATGGTAAGTTTAGTTCTCTGAATTAATGGCTCTACAACTCTGCATCTCAATGCATTTAATTGTATTTATTGTTAACAAAACGATTGAAGGAAATGTCTGCTTCTCAGAATATTTCTTCATAGAGCAATAAAGTATTCAGGCATACACCACCTTCTGTGAGGACTACAGAAATCTTTGGAAAAGTAATTTAAAAAGCAATAATACTTTTTAAGATAAAGGCAGAAGGGGAAAATAAATTTCTAAAATAGCAATATTTCCCTTATGGAGAGAATCCAAAAATCAGTAAACAAGCGTAGCCTTAGAGAGTAGCCTCAAAATACTGCCAGGCTTTTCACTCCTTACATTTATTAATCGCTATGAAGTTAATAAATTTGCACTGAGACTTCTATAGCCTCAGCCACATCTACACTGATGTGTTTGATTTACTTTGAATAAATGTATTTTATTTGTTGAAAACAAATCGATTAACATTTTCTCCATTTTATGCTTAAGGAATTTTATCTCCCCCAGTTTCAAATACCCACCACAAGAATAAAATACAAATACTACAACTAGGCCAGCACTGACAGTAAGCACAGAAACCACACTAATTCTTTCTCCCCTCTGCCACCAGGCCGACTTGTAACACAGAGAGCGGTGTGTTGACACGTCAGTAGAATAGCCATGATGAGTCAAGAAGGTGGAATTGGACATGTTTTGTTGGACAGGTTTCCATCTGTGCCATCATCTGAAATTCTGTTGTAAAAGTCAGTCCACCAACCAACGCTAATGGTAGTCCATGCCCTCCTTTTCCTTTCTTAGTATAGTTCCTGATTAGAACGGCTCCCTGCTTTGGAGAGTCTCCCATCAGTGACATCCTTCACGCCTCATTCTTTGATATTACTCCAAGTGCATACAACATTAAACCCATGGAGGGAAACTCCAGGTTTGAAATCTGGTTGGAATTCCCTATCATCACAGATTATATATGTAACTGTTCTTTTGACAAAACCACAAGGCAAAGCAATTACAGTTGTATTAAAAATGCAAGTACATCTTCTAGCTGTACCTCAACATAGTTAGAACCACTTGGACTTTGAGTTTATCTCCTAGCCCAGAGCTGGATTAAGCCAATTCGTGTGATTTATCAAGCTCAAGTTAACTACAGGAAAAAAAGATACCTCTGTCTATAACTACAGCCTGTAGATCTTAGATTTTAATTGAAGTTTTCATAAAGTTTCTAGAGGCTAGGATGGCAGTATCAATTTATGCAAATACACCTAAGATCAGCATAATGGCAGATTGAATCTGAAGAAGTACGGTGCATCAATCAGAAATCTTTAAACTGACAGCTGCCTCAGCTCTGTTCAGTCTAAGCGATGACAGCTATAATACCACCACATTAATGCCACCAAAAAACAGGGGAGAAGAAGAGGAGGAATACTTTCATTGTACAAAGAATAGAATTACTTTTTTTTAAGAAGCAGTCATTTAGAAGCATTGTCATTTTGAGTGGATTAGTTATCGATGAAACAGAGAAAACTACACTGTATATGCTCTGACCTCTATGCAGAATAGACCTGAATTAATATCACTGTAATTTTCAGGGTTTAATACTGCCTCCATAATATTTTACACCAAATATCTCTGTAATAAAGGTAACTTCATTTCTGGAATATAATCTTTCCAAAGAGAATCAATTCACCTTTTTTTAGAAGGTATTTAGAATACTCCGAGCTCAGGGTACGGTACGGTTATGCCAGCTTTTACATAAGATTTCCTGTTACTTCCATTTTCTTCTAACATTTGTGGTAATCAACGCCATATAGGAGAAAAAAACTCATTGTTTACCCAGGAAATGATGCTAAAATGCAGTCATGGCAGAATAGGAATCATCAGCATTCTCAATAATAAACCTGAAATGTTTGGCAGAAAGGAGTTCTCTTCACAAGAAAAATTTGGACAGTAATATCTTTCATAAGGAATGGCATGAACCTCCCTGTTACCTCAAGAGACAGAACTAACCTAATATTCACCTTCTGCAGAGAGTTTGGAAGTGACAGCCCTATTAGCGAACTAATTAACAATCCATTATAAATGGTTAAATTAATTTTCATGGCTCAATTATAAACTCTTTATGAACCTAAAACTTTCAGATGCTCTGTTGTTAATAAGACACATTACGTTAAAACCCATCACAATGAGCCACTAATTTAAATGACTACAGTGAGCAATGCAGAAAAATAGACCAATGTTCATTTTAACATACACCTATTAAGTATTTCCTTCTATAAAATGCCAGCTAAATGCACTCTCACTACTTTTATGTCACAGCACAAATACAACTGTAGT
Source organism: Bucorvus abyssinicus (assembly GCA_009769605.1). Classification (NCBI taxonomy): domain Eukaryota; kingdom Metazoa; phylum Chordata; class Aves; order Bucerotiformes; family Bucorvidae; genus Bucorvus; species Bucorvus abyssinicus. The sequence goes on from CM020042.1 coordinate 13,124,850, forward strand.
TTTAATACAGGTGTGCAACCGGATTGTTGCGGGTACACGTTGGTCTGGGATCTGTTTGTATTAAAATACACCTGGATTGTCAGGATGTTGCTTTCAGTGGTGCAAGCATTGTTTATTCAGCACAGAGTCTCATGAGGGCTATGGCCAGCTAGAAAATAATGCAGACGAGTCACAGTGGACCTGTAAAGCCAGATAGTTCGTGATATGTAAAGTCCACACTATACTCATACCAGTGGTGGCTGGATTTGCTTTTTAGCCTGGCCCCTTGGACTGAATGACAATTTGCATCTGAAGCCGCTCCTGGAGCACATCTCCCAACCCAGTTTCATCCAAAAGAAGGCTGAAGGGGATACTGAAAGGATCAGCTGAGACTGCTTCAAAGTGCAAACCAAAGCATAAATGGGGAAGGAACAGATTTGCTTCAAATGGAGCTCTTGCTCCAAACGTAAATTAGACATATCCCAGAGATCAATAACTTGACATTTTATCCTAAGACTTTGTTGAAATGTGATAAGAAAGTGGGAAATTCCACACTTATCACTGCTGAAAGCAAAAATCTCTGAGGACACCAACTGCTCTTTAGAGTCAAAGGATCAAACCATTCTGATCAATAAAATTTCAGCTGGAAAAGAAAAGGATTTGACTTTGAATGGGGGGGGAAAAAAAGCCACCAAAAAACCAGACAAACCCCTCATCTTCTGACAGGTCCTTAACAACTAATGAATAGTAATAGACTCCCTCCCAAGACAGAAATTCCAGTAGCACAGAAGCACCAAATATCCACTGAAATTGCTTCCTGGTATATCTCTGCCATCCTCTGAAGAGAATTTCTCTGTGATGGTGTCCCCGACCCCCCGCTAAAAGAACAGGGACCTTCAAGACTGGCAGTGGGAAATCTAAATAATGCATGGATCATACTGCCTGGAAGGAGGAAGCTGAACTAACACCAGGAAGTAACAAGAGGCACAAGAAAGCGCAAAGAAAATAAACTGTGGGACTGTCAGGTCAACTGTCCCAATGGGTCAAAGATAAACACCAATTTGGCCTTGGTTCTGATCCAGTCTTTTCCTCATTACTCCAGATCAAGCCAACGAGTCCTCAGGGTTTCCATTTGTCCCAGTACCAGCTTTCAACCAGACTCTCTTCCTTCGTCCACCTGTCCCAGTCAAAACAGAAGATTCTATCTACAGTCTCTTCTGGGCTTCCTGCTCCTTCCCTGTGGGAGGCCAACTAGGTTCTTCCAAGAAGACCCTGTAGCAAAGCTGAGGGACTATTTCATTCTCATAGACAGCGCGGTTAGAACCATGACAAATTCGATACCCACCACTGTATGGGTCTTCATTCTTAAGCCAATAGATTTAACAGCCTAGAGTCTTCGGACCACTTGGGAAGTTGTGTGGTGGAAAAATGAGCAACAGAATATAAGTCTTCCTTCTCACTGGCAAAATTCCATTCTTCCTTCTCTCAGTCAACTGAGTTAGAAACCTGTTAAACTTGAAATTGCACATATGCGTGTTTCAAGATAAACTTTTGTGGTTTTCCACCTTTTAATTTATAACTTTGACTAAGTTGGAATTTTTTGTAACATTTTGCAGTTCCTTCTTAATTGTTTACCAGTTTCAGTCAACAGTTTTGCATTATTTAGCAGTCAACAAAAATACAAGGTTGTTTAGTATGCCTGAAAGGCAGCCCGCATATTTTAGACTGCTAAATTTACATCTTAGTAAAGTATAATTACTCGCACAACCTTGAAGGTCTTGGCCTTTGCAGATGGATCTAGGTTTTCTGATTAAGTGACCTCTAGATTTCTTTCTCACTGGGCCAAGACAACTGACAGAGGTTATTGACACGTAAATACATACTGATGAGCCTGAAATGCAAAATTGAGTTGGATTTAAATTCTGTCCTAACCAACTTTCCCACGTTGTTGTGTGGAACTTGAAAATAGCCTTCACAGAGACCAGTAAAAAAGCAGAAATGTCAATAGTGAGGCTAACTTCGATGTCACTTTATAGCCCTGTTATTTTCCATCATGTTCTAAATATATACAAATTGAAAACTTTCTGGGCACAAAGTGAAAAAGTGATCTGGAAGTACTGGCAGAGTCTTGCAGCTGCTGCAGATCCATGGCTGTGGCAATGATGTGTTTCTTTCCTGATCAGCAAGCAATATAAATATATCTGTTATTTATAAGTACGTTGCTTCATCCATCAAGGCTGAACTGAACAGACTGCTCTTAGTAGGTAAGTGAGGCATGACAGAGAGTGATAAAAATGAAGAATTACTCCCACTTCAGCTATGTTAATTCTGAGCTATGTACTGTAAATGTTTACAACCCTTTTTATGGGAATGCCTCCAAAAATACATCTTTAATAAAATTGCACAAAAATGTTCAGATTAAAGTATTCCTTTTCAGTTAATTTGAATCAAATAGAAGGAATTCAAAAGCCCAAGTGAAAAAAAAAGGAATTTATAAACCAAAAGGATTAAATGCCCAACTTAATAATAGAAAGTACTAATTTACCTGGGAGAAAAAAGTTTGCATGTGTGGCAGGTTGAAAAAAACCTGCCCGAAGGCTTTTGGTGTAAACTGATTAATTGAATTATTCCCTTCCATGTTACGGTTTGCCCATCTTATGGAATAGAAAGTTTCTCTCGCGGGTGCTGCCCCTTTAAGAAGCTGCGGGCTCAGGCGGCTCGGGGACTTCCTGGCTGCCTTCCAGAGGGCTTCGGGGCCATTCGGCTACTCGAGACTTCCGGGGCTAGTTCGGGACTGGCTGGGCTGCTTCCCGGACGGCTTCGGGGGCTTTTCTCGGGTTGTTCGCAGCTCGTTCGCGGCTCTCGGCTCTCCGGACACTCTCCGCTCTGCGGGAGTCACTGCGGGACTTCAGCTTCGTTCCGGGAAAGAGGCTTTTCCAGACCCTGCAGCTCGGCTCTGGGGACCTTGCAGGCTGCCGGAGTGGACCGTGCACCGGGGCAGCTCCCGCCACGCCGCCTGGGACAGACTGCTCGCCTGGAGGTTTTTCTGCTGCTTTGATTTCTTCTCTGCTACAACGATTCGGTAGGGACAGTGCTTTTCCACATATTACAGCCCGGCGTTCATAACAGCCGCGGTTTCTTTGTTCGCTCCACGAAAGCGCACACGTGGCCGGTGCCATTTTTCTGGACTGCACGTGGTGCCGTCCCCCTTTGTCTTTGTTCTTGTGTTTAAAACCCTCACCTTTCCATCCTGCACAGACTCTCAGATTTTGCATTGGTTTCTTCCTGCATGTTATATATATTGTTCTAGTTTTAATAAAGTTTTGTTTCAGTTTTCCAAACGTTCAGAGGTCTCACAAATCTTTTATTTTTTTTCCTCTCCATATCTCTGCTTTTGAACCCTTTTCTCTCCCGGAGGAGAGGGGTTCGGGGATAGGGAAGGACTCGTCCCCGTGCTCGGCTTGCCTCAGCCGACCGGCGACAGCATGATTACAAAGCCCCGTTTCTGTAAGACTAGCTGTATAATGAGAACAGCTCTTTGAAGTCAGTACAATAGAAAATCATTTGACAATTACCCAACAAGTAACTTTCAATATTTCCTTGTATTTAGCTCCTTCAGCTCCCTGTATAGAAGAGGTGAGTTCCTGGGAAGGGTTGATTTAAATGCTCTGAAAAATTCCCTGTGGAAGAGAATTCTTCTTTGACAATAAGCACAATAGTCTGCCATCCTTCATGCCAGGACTAGCAGTATGAATAACCCCAGGCTTCTCCCAGGTATATTTGTGTGTGAATTGTTGATAGGTAGAAGCAGCTACATCTTAACACCTTGGACTTGACTAAGGGAGTAGAGCCCAGAGAGGTGGTAGAAGACCCATCCCTGAAAACATTCCAGGTCAGGTTGTTTGGGGCTCCGAGCAACCTGCTGTAGTTGCAGATGTCCCTGCTCACTGCAGGGGGTTTGGACTAGATGACCTTTAAAGGTCCCTTCCAACCCAAACCATTCTATGATTTGTGCCAAAACCAAATCTTCCAGGGCAGTGGAATATGGTTGTGTGTCCTGACATTTTGTGATGCCATAAGGGGATAGTGAGAGGTTCTAAGAACCAGGCATCACAGCAAGCTCTGCGCTTGTGGTTACAATAGGCTAGATGGTTACAGCAGCAGATTACTGCTTCGTCTTTGGTGGATTTTCCCTTCAAGAATGCTCGGGTCTGCCCTCACCTCTATCCTGGAGTTAATGAATGGCTGCAGCTTCATGGAGGAAGGACAGATCCAAAGAGCCCAGTGTGGTCCCCTTCTGCCAAAGACCAGGGCAAAATGAGAGCCGGGGGGGCTCTGCACAAGCTGTCCAATTCTGCTACTGTGCTGCATCTTCAGAAATGGGTTTGTGGAAGTTCAGCATCAACCCGATTTTTCCCATGGCTGTAATGACAAATATTTGCCCCTTATCCTTTTCAAGAGACTGAGAAAAAATTCCTTCAGACCTGGCAATGGGGTGGGGGATTGTCCTTGAAGGAGGAGGGCATACTACATCCATTTTCAGGTTTATTCATACTCTTTAAGGAACAATGTTTATGTTTATTTTTTCCTTACAATCTAGGAAGGGAGCAAGCTTTACAGACAGCAAAGCCTTGTGGGGCACTCCAAATTCCATCACTCTTTGGGGTGTAGCATATGGTACAGTGCATGTCCTTCAAAGCTATTGGAATTTTGGCTGGTCTCCCCAAGTTCACTCTCTCAGGAGTTAAGCCTTGTGCTTTTACCATTCTTGGATTCTCTTCTTAAATCAGTCCCAGGATTCAGTGCATACTGCCATTACTGGTTTCTATCCAGAACATAAGCAGTGATAGGCAAGAAAAATTTTCTTCTTATATAAGAAGTTATTCTTTTTTTGTATTATTGTAAAAATAAATATAAGAGGAAAAAGGATTTTAAAAACAAGTCTGTGTGTATGATTCTCTTATCTAAAGCTGTTAGTACAAATGAAGTCTACTAAGTAACTAGAGAGAGAGATATCTTGGCCAGGTTTCAGCTGAATTGCCTCTATATAAATAAGAGTGTGGCTTTTTCTTTTTTTTAATTCTGTCAGTTCTTTTTCTATTGTTGGCTTTGCTGTTTATAGCTTACCAGATCCGTGAAGGAGATGAAAACAAAATCAGCTGTGCTCATTATCCTTACATTGGTTACTGCTTTGGGCAATAGTTCAGATGACAAAGAGCACTCAAGGTTGTTGCTTGACAATTCTTAAGTTTCAGAAGTCATTTGACAGTCTTGAGCCTTTCCTTCACTATACAAGTGTGTCAATTCAATCTAATATCCACTTTGTAGTAAGCAGAGGACCCTAGTGACAAATAAAATATTATTCCATCGATAACAACAGGCACTTAGACTAAAATGAGTTGGTTTGAAGGTATTTGATATAGGTGACATTTTTCATGCCAATGGAATCTAGAATTGTTTGTAAGATCTATTAAACTTAACAAATCCACTGAATTTGCTACTACAAAGAAGATTTCTTTTGGAATGTCCCATCCAAACCAATAAAATTTATTATGAATGGGCAACCCACTCTGTCTATACATTTTTTTTAGACTCTGCCATTACATTTTCTGTTTCAATTACATTGAAGAGCAGAAGAACATTATGGCTCATTTCTCTGTTCACTTTGTACATGCTTGAGACATTAAGCATCCTACAGTGGTTGGGGACAAGGAGGAGTTGGTATGCTGCCAAAATTGCCCATTCTTCAGACAGGTTGCATGCTTCAATGAATCCGCCTATACAGACAATGCCCTAAAAAGCTGTCGGCCATACCCAATGCCAGCAGCACCTCTCAGTGACCTGGCAATAACCTCTGGTTATCCTCACCTTTCGTGATGTCACAAACCGACAACAGCAGATGAGCAATTGATGAGTTAGACCTGGGACAAGGCCATATGCAGAGGTCACAAACAATGAGCATTATGGACCTCAGCTGAGTGAATTAAACTTCAAACATGCATCTGGTTGTTATGGCAACCATGAGCATCCAATTCCATTGTTCTAAGGGAACATGCAAAAATTAACAAATATTTTCAAGGTACTTTTAACATCATCACTCCTATGATATTTTGGTTTCCCCCTTGTGACTCTTGCACCTTTCAAGAGCAGTTAATATACATTTGATTTCAAATAATTTTAGACAGACACATAAATCATATTTTCAAAACAATAAAATATAAATTTATTGAGCTTGGACATTTCTAGGCATAAACAAAAATTACATTAAGTTTGTTACCTCAAAATCTGAAAAGGATTTATGGCAGAGAACCCAGATTTCCACCTCAGCCTGGCTGAGGTCTCCAGCCTGTGTTTTTTTCCATCAAAAAACATTTCTTCATGACTAATTTAACCACAGTGCATAACTGAATCCAAAATCTGAAACAGCTTTAGCTGAATAATACAGATGATAATTTTCTAATGCAAATGGCATTGTACCAGGCATGATGTAATTGTTATCAGAATCACACAATACACAAAGATGAATTAACCGCTGGACTGAAACTTTGTGAATATCTAAGAGTCAGTAATCACAACATGATTTAAATTTCATAACAGATGACAGATGCCAGTTCCAATGCAAACTAGGTTCTTCAACAGGGCTCATTTTCTAAATCTGAAGACCATTAATTTGAAGGAAAATAAGCAAGCAACAATATGACTACAAGTATGTAGCTGTTTAAGAGAGAGACATTAATTGAAGGTAAGAATTTTATAAATATTTAATACAATATGTAATTGTCTGTATCAAATGAAAAATGAGGAACTTTAGGGAAGTTAATCTCTGGGAAAACTCACAGCTAGCAAACTAAAGCAAGTAACAATGAAACCTTTTTAAAGTATACCTATAGCAAAATATATAGTCATAATGGTATAGCTTCACTGTTAAATAGATTTTCAATATTCACAATAACGTAGAAAAGTAAAAGCATTTATTTTTCTGTTACATGTTTAAAGATGAAGCAGAATGAGGTATTCAAAAGATACTGCTGCAGTGATTTACAGTTCACTTGTAACTGGAAATGTCAAATAGCCCTATGAAGGGTAGACAGCTTTAAAATTGAGGCTGTGAGACCCAAAACAGCTGGATGAGCATATTTCTGGTTTCAGAACTGGAGGGACATTCAAGAAGCCCGGAAGGATACTAGTGCTCTGCTGAGAGTCAGCAAGAGCAATGGCACTCACCCAGGTAATTATAGACTTCTTAGCCCGCCAGTAAACCAAGAAAAAAAAAAATAAAGATGATATGAAATTCGATTAATAAATACAGGATAATAATTCATGTGTACACACGGAGCCTGAGATCCAGACCAGCAGCAAGATTGCATGGTCTCAGACAACATTCTCATGAAAAAAAAAAAAAAAAAAAATCTTTGTTTGCTCTGGTTGGCACAGGAAATCCAACCATACACACAGCTAAGATTTAGCAGTGGTTTCAGAACTGCCAAGAGATCTCAGTCTGAGAGAGCGGCAGAGCTGGAGAGATGTTAAGCCCTACCTCTGGCTGAGCTAGACAGCTAGGACAGAGGCCTGGATCAGAGAATCACAGGGAGATTTTAGACAAAGATTCACCTGTCCAGAGAATCGTGTTTTTACAAATCAACCATTCAGAGAACACAATCTGATGTGAAAACTGTCCCACAGGTGAACGAAACACAACTTGAATCAGCAATTGAATGGGCCATGCAGAGTGTTTGTTATTTGTAGTCTTTTCGATAAAGTCCCCCTCCGAGCACATCCCTGAATAAGCTATGCAATGAGACAGAAGGTCTCACATGGGTTATAAGTAACTAAAAAAGTTAGGAAAAAGCCTTTAGAAACTAGGAAACAAGACAGGAATTAATGGTCCGTTTTCCTAATGAAAGGAGTCATCAACAAAATCTCGCAGGGCTCTGTACTGAGCCTGCTCAATATATTCATAAACAATCTGGAAAAGAAGGCAAAGCCTCACGTGAGACAGTTTACTGATGAAATGTATAATCCAGGCTATGAAAGGTGAGGACTGACTGCCAAGGAAAGACCTTGGCATAGGCAACAAACATATGGCCTGACGCAATGTGATGTAGATGAACATAAAGCAAGGTACTGAAGTAGTTAAGCCAAACAACATCAAATCAAACAAACAGATGACAGGAACTTTTGACACCAGCAACACTATCTATTTTTAATACCTCCATCTTAAAAAATTATTTTTTTCCCTCAGTGTAAGACAGTTTTGGTTAAAAAAATTCAAAATTCAAGCTGAAACAAGAAAAAAAAAAGAAACTTGACAGGTTTAAGCCAGAAGGTTTATCCTGAGCTGGAATTGTAAACAACTGAAAATAGGGAGTATATCCAGAAGTACCAGACAATATTAACAGAAGTTTTCTGGTATATGGAATGCTCACGGAATCTTGCCAATCATCCCAGGACTTCGTGGAGACGGTCTGCATCTGCTGGGTCAGAGGGCCCAAACAGTGCAACAATCTGAACTCTAATATTTCCACCGACCCCACTCACTTCATGGTATTCTTTAATGGCTGTATGAAGAATGCTGATTCAAATTTGTTAGAAGTTTCTGTCTTTACAATTCCCATTCCAATTCAGACTTGTTACCCTTTGAAGACAGGTTACCTTTCCTCCTTCTAAAGCCTAGCACAGCAATGTGAAGTGGCAAACATCACCATTTTGAATTTTTACTATGTCCTCTCTCTCCCAATCACGAAACTAATTCAAATGCACTTGATAACAGATCCAGTGAGAAGGTTTAATGCAATGGATGAACTGGTGGGAAGTACTCGCGACTCTGGGAAAACTGCTAATTTACTAATGGTGATAAAATGGAACACACAGAGTAGAAAGCCTGTAAGGCACAATCACAGGTCCACTAAAAGGGAAGACTAGCTGTAAATACTTCAGAGACTAAAGCGAGAAAGACAATTTGCAGTATAACGTGAGAGTCACCTTGGACAGAACATTAGAACAACTGCAAGAGCTATAGCGTGAAGCAAAGCTATCGAATGGCTGTCACTTGGAAAATAATGTTTGGCAAGAGTTACTGTGAACAGCATTTTAAACCTGAGCTGGCACTGTAAAACAGTAACACAAAAGACAAGCACAGTTGCAAAGGAGACATGGAGAAGGCAAACAACACATTCTTTCAATATGGGCACAGGAACGTTATGGAAATTTTCAACCCATTAAACCCACAGACTAATTTCTTACCACCCACCTGCAATACGCTAAGGGGTTGGGGCATAAAAACCTCCTCATAGCTGGCACACCAGCAGTATAAATATGCCAGTACAGGGAGATTAACAAGACTTCTGATCAGAAATTAGCACAGAGACAGTAGGTGACAAGATGACAAAGTGACGAGCACGGGCCCATTGGGTAGAGGTAACTTCAGCCAGACACCTCAGCATGCTAAACTTACGGAAGAGGTGCAGCCACAGCAGAAACAAGAGAGAAGAGGTTAGTGCTGAATTCTGAACTCTGATATGAATAGTCACATAGCTACAAAAGAAATTGGGTTATCACTAGTCTGGATTTCTCTCCTTCACATTGCATGAGCTCAACCTTCTGAAGTTGCCAGTCAGCTGTGAAAAAATATTAAGGGCACGTGGAGGGACAGAAGCGAGTGGAATGAAAGATTATTTTCTCCTCTCTGGAAACCCAGCTGAATTCCACCTGCCCAAACCTTCACTATCTGTTAAACCAAAAGGACTATCTTGAGGAAAACCAACAGAAAAATAAAACAAACCACATCACCAGTGGTTTATAAGGCTTTTCTCCATAGAAAACCAGAATCTGGCAGAATTGTTCAAGCTAGCAGAGACACCCTTATAGCTCTATTGTTGTCTTTTCCTTATCTTCTCACTGACCCCTCTCTATGCAGATGTCTGCCTACACAGGTAGCTCTTGCTAATTTAATTTTTATCTCCAAATAGATAATGCAACTTAGCTTTGGCTCTGCCCCTCAAAAATGAAGGCAATTATAGTAAGATACTTTATTCTTGAAAAAGTGTGATAACTTCATTTATATGGAGATCAGCCATATCTGGGGTTAATGCAGGCTGTTTGATATGGAGTTTTCTTGCAAGGCGCTGGGCAATTACAGCTTTCCCTGCCTTTGATGCTGGAAAAAAGCTCTTAGCACGTACAAGGAAGTTCTTGGCACTTCAGAAGGATTGGGCCAGAGTGAGAACGTTGGGAGATGGTTTGCTTTAACATTTTAGGTCTGACTCATCGAGACTTGACATTTACAGCCTTATTCAAATATGAATATCTTCAGCAGTAATTAAAAGGGAACAATTTTAAAAGGGCTTTTTATATCAAAGAGAAAAGAAATAACTGTGTGGACTGTCTAGAAGAAGTGTGACAAAGCCTAATTACATTTATTCAAAATCTAGCCCAAATAAAATGTCAAGATAATGGCTCTCTCTCAAATTCAGGAGCTGCATAAGAAACACACAGGGAAACAGACTGTAATAGATATAAACAAATCCGAGTCTGGATTAAATGAAAAGCTGTTACAAAAGGACAGTGATGCTTCTATGAAAACGGTGCATCATGGCAAATCAGGAGAAAATAAACATCATCCTCCACAAGGCATAACGTACCTTGCCTTTGAGAGGGCATTTTAACTCAGTTTCACTGACTGAAGAGGGCTACAGGGACATGAGGAGGCTGGGGAGAGTTTCTTAGAAATTAACCGTCTCAGACAGCGTGGGTTTAAACAGCAGCAGAAGCACATTAATCTGGGTTTGCAGTCAAACGCAGCTGCTCACGTTCACTCTCAGGATCCCCCAAAGAACAGAGCTCAAGATGCTAAAAGCCAAATCACTGCCTCTTCGCTGAGTAGGGCTCTACTCCCCAAATGATTTCCACCAGTGAAGCAAAGTAAAACAAGGGCAGATGAACAAAAATGGCCCACGAGAAAATGGTCAGGACAGAAATCCTGAGCAGAGAGAGAGCGCCGTACCTACAGAAAAAAAAGAAATAGAGTTCAACTCAGCTGAGTCTCCAGTCTCTCTTACAAACACCTTCTCCATTCTACCCAACCACCAGCTAACTTCATCTTGGAATCAGTTTCTGCCTGTCCTCATTTTCCTCTCCCCTCCCTTCTCCATCGGCAGCTGGGCTCAATTTCATAGTTCATAACACTGCCCGCCCCCGAATACTTTGTGCTTTACTCTTTAGAGCTTCTCAGCCATTTTATGTACTACAAATGAACACAGCACCTCCTCAGGGATTAATCCTGCTGTCCTTTGGCAGAGAACTCTCCCAAGTGGAAGAAGCCATATTGCCTGTTTATCCAAAGGTTATACAAGTAGTGAGGCTATAACGCCAATAAAAATAACTCCAGTGTCATCATTAAAGCGTGCTCTATTCACAGGTGAAAGAAGTAAATCAAAAATCATTATAAAGCTGCTTCTTTCTACATACTCTAGATGAGCCATCAAAAGTGTACAAGCATGTTGGATACACCAGCATTCAGATGCATCTCTGCAATCACATAGCATGGGGAAGCTTTATTAAAATAAGGAACATGAGATCTCTGTCGTGATCCTGGAATTCCAATTACGAGCTCACACTTAGTTTTGCAACTACCAGATGTCAAGTCGGAGCTGCCAAAGTGAAGAGAACAGATGGCACAGACCCATTTAAGTCTCTGAGTTTTGAGAATGGGTTTGGGGGATTGCACAGAGGGTTGGGTTTGGGCTTTTTTTGTGCCAAATAAAAAGTACTAGGGGGGTTTTCAGCATCTACAGGAAAAAACAAATTTCAGAACAAATAAAAGACAATCCAAAGTCTCAAGGAAAATTAGAAGATACTTAAACTCCAGTAAGTTTTCCCTCCAGTGGGAATTTCTATAGTAAATCCCACATTCTAAATAATTTCTTGATTTTAATAGAAAAAACACTCTATAAATCCTCAAGTTATTCTGTAAGATCTCTCATACAACAAAATACAAAGAAGTGCTTTGTCAGCAAACGAATCTTGGCTCTGAGTGCAGTTGAGAAATGTCAGACTTCAAATTAAAGAAGTTACATTTCCTTCTGTTTATTTATGTTCGAAGTGCCTGTGGTAGCATTCACATAGAAATCTTACATCTGGCCTTGTGTTATGAGATTAGAAGGATTTTCAGCATGGGCAAAGTGGCAAAATGGAATTGTTTACTATTGATTCAAGTCCAAAGGAGAAGAAGTTTGAGATATCTGTCTTCTGAAATCAGTGATGTTGAGGATCTGATCCTTCTGGTTTTAAGAGAACTGCAGATGACCGGCACATCTTAAGACTGTAAGTGACTGTTGAAGAACCCTTCATGCTCTAAATCAGAAGTAGCAAGGGTTAAGAATGGCTTTTGACACGGAAACAACTCCAGTATGAGAGGCTGCATAGTGCAAATACAACTGCGAGAGGAGGAGGCCCGTTATGTCCCAGCACAGTCCTGTTTCAGGCAGTCTCTGCTCAAAACATGGTAGCCCACAAGATCATGACATTTTTCCTAAACAAGCTGAATTCTTTCCATTTGAAACTTGTGCCCCTTGCAACCATTTCCATCGCTGCTACACTGCAGTGCTTAACCCCTTAGCCATTCTCCTAGAACAATGCCTGAAAATGGCTGGTTTCACTTAGGAGGCTGTGCAACATCAAGGGCTCAGTATTGTAGTCTGCACAGAGCATCGGGGCAGATCACAAGAAACATACCCCTAAGTGTACTGATGAATAGGCCAATAAACTCATAACTGCTGTGAAAGAGTTTAGAGGAAGGATGCGCTAACGTACTGAAAATAAAACTGTCCAAGTGTGTTATTTAAACTCTATGCCTAGTTACATCCTGCTCAATTTTTGATATTTTATTTGGAAATCGGGCTGCCCTCTGCCCTACTACACTCTGCAACCACTAAATCTCTCTGCATAACCCAGTGCAATCCAGAGGACAAGAAGCCATAAAAGGGAAATCCCTCTTTTCAAGAGGGTTTGATTTTTCATCCCTGCGTGCAAAGAAGGTAACTAGGCACCCCTCCTAGTCTGGGCAAAGCCTCCACTCTTGTGCTTTCATGCACTGATTCTTTAACAAAACAATTAAAAATCTTCAAACATCCCTTCCCTTCTCATTCCCCAGCCCAATGGTGAGAGAAAGGAACGAGCTCTGGACCAAGAATACAAAAGAATAGGTTAGTCCACAAGAAAGGTCTGGAAAATTATGCTATAGAACACAAATGTCATTATTGCCTTTGCCAGGAAAATAAGGCAGTGAGCCAAACCAAGGAGCTTCTCCAGCAATCAGCCTCCACTCAGGGTTTCCTGCTCTAATCAGTGAAATAGATTTAGGACCAAAATCTTAAATCCTCTGGTTTACACCCTCTCTGTTATTATTGCAGACCTTGGAGAATTTGGCCCTAAAATAGAAGATTCCCTTTTCCTCAGGTTTTGGAGGGTTTTTTAATGATGATATGTCAAAGTTCTGAAACACAGAGATTAAACAATGAACATACAACCTCTGGGAAAAAAAAAGATGGAGGTAGGAGAAGAGGGGGATAAATGAGCCAAATTAGCCAACTGTAAAGGCAGATCTCTCTGCAAAGTAGCTAAGTTATCTGGCATTTTATTTACCAAACTATCAGGCTATAAAGAGTATCACACACTTATCAGCTATGTGCACCACAGTAACAGAATCCTTTCTCACTGAGGTTTTCAAACAACTCTTCAAACTCTTTTCTTCTTTGATGTCTAAAAGAGATTATTTTTAACCAAGTTAAGCAGCTCAGACAAAATACGTTTATCTCCACAGAAATCATGTTTATGAAAACGTGGAGATTTCAGGAGTCACCAGCCAAGTACTGTTATAACCAACACTGAACACCACAGGCATAGAAATTTCAACCTGTGCATAATGGAGGAACCAAATATATCAGCCAGCTACCTAGTGGGAAAAAACAAAAAAAAGAGATGTGCAGGAATGCAGTGGGAGAGTAAGCGTGCTTCATTAAGCTCTAAAGATGATACTTCTCTTTTTTTCCTGCCCTATCAATAAACGGAGTTCCAGGAGAAGGAAAAAGTTATTTACCTCATGCTACTCCTCCCACCATAAGGCAACTAAGTTCTTTCTCAGTCACTCCTCAAATCCTTCCTCCCACCGGACCAGATTTGCCATGTTTCTGCACTTTAGATAACCAGCTGCACTTAGTGCCTTCTAGACTGGCATGGTGTAAGTCAGTAGGAGGAAAGCCAGTCGCTCTGCACTAGTGCCCATGAGGCAGTAAAAAGCCTTTCCTGTTTCTCCCAGTTTTGGCAAGGCTCATTTGCTCCATGTCTTTTCCCATCTGGAAAAGCCTAGCGGTACCTTGATACCTCATTTTCCTCACTTCTCTGCAAGTCTCATTGGCAAATATACTCTGTTCTTTGCCTTCCCCACCTCCTGTTTCTCACCTCAATCATTCGAAGATTTGACTCTGCAGAGTGTTCTGCAAGGGAGCGGAGGTTTTGCAGGCAGGGCAAACAGTATCCAGCAGTCTGTTCCCCAGGAACGTATGGGATCCATCATGACTGCTGGTTTTCCCCGAGTTCCTCTCAAAGCGGTGTGTTTATGTGCTGTCTCATTCTCTGAGCTCACATATAATGTCTCAGTCTAGCCCTAGATTGAATCCCACAAGATGTAATGAGTCACCTTGCATATCTCATCTACCTGAGCCATGACAAATGGAGTTATCAGTAAACCACAGAAAACCCTACTTCATTCTTAAAACCTCTCAGACCTACAGGAGACTTGGTCAGAATTATGGCCCTACTACAACAAAGAAAAAAAAAAAAGTATGCCTCAAGGGAAGCCTTATCATTTTGTTATAAGCATGATGAGGTCACGGTTATTTTTTTCCCAGGTTTGCACTGATTAGCTATCTTGAGGTTAATGAATGTATTCCTCATGTAATCCCTGCGCCTGAACTACTTCATCCAAGACAACAGTTCTGTATTTGTAAAGTCACTTTTACATTCAAGAGTTTATAAAATCATATCCCAAACCAGAAGCAACTAGATCCATAAATAGGGAAAAATCCATAAAGATCTTCAGATTTACAGATTCTAAAGCAGCCAATGAAGTTTCTCCAAATAAACGTTCACTGAAGGCTACGATGGGTACGGCAAGATAACGCAAAGCAGTTGAACAAAATCTGCCATTTGTTTTCCTAGTCTCTCATTCAGTTGATCCTTCTGCTGCCAGAACACTGAAACCGTAGAAATTCCAATTTAACACAAAATTTACAGTCTGCATCCAGGAAGAGATTATGTTTTGTTTTGCTATGTTACAGGGCTCCAATAATTAAACATTATGTGCTTTTTTTAGTCAAATTACATAGCTTTTTTTCATGAGATCAATAGTCAATTGCTCCAATGTTGTCAAAAATATGGTAGGAACAATTCAATGACAGAAAATAATCATACAAAAGTATTAAAAAATATAAAATTATTATGCTTCAATAATTTTTACGAAACATGGACTTTGAATTTCTAAACTCTAGTGCCCTTGAAATTATATTTTAACTTGAAACTAGAAATAACATCTGTCTTTCCACATGGAGCAAGAAGCTGTTGTTCACCTTAGATTACGAAACAGAGGTATTTCTGCTGAAAACAAAACTTGACCTTTCTCAGTTTTACTGATTGCCTTCAAAGAGAAATAAAATGTCAGTGCAGCTCATGAAGTTTACTGGTAACTCATGTGAATCAGAATGATATTTCTTTCTCTCAGTGGGAGATGAAGGTCTAAGCAACCTGCAGTAGATCACAATACCAAGGGGAAAAAATTCCTTTGTTTTAGTTCTATAACAAAGCTGTTTGGATGCTGGGTGAAAAAAACCCCTCAAGAACCAGTTTTGAGTGCCCTTCTAATACTCAAAAAAAAAAAAAAAATCTTTAATTTCCATACGTTACAGACTCATTAGTGCATGTGTTAGGGATAGATGCTATCCTGTATCTGCCTGAGCATTATCTCCTTATTCCTGCATCTCCTATTAAGGCCTTAGTTTGACTCCTGCTCATTAAAACCTAGCAGGGAGCAGACCGAAGCACAACAGCCATCACCTCAAAGCTGGCTTTAAGCAGAAAACTTCAGTAGATACAAATATATAAAACCCCTGTCACTTTTTGTAAACACACTCTTTGCTGTGTTTGCAATGGAAAATTCTGACACCACTGTACTCTTAATATAGATTTTTACTCTGTGCAAAGACTCACGCAGGACAAATAACAAACACCAGCAGGTACCATCAAGTGACTCTTCACGGATTTTATTTCTTCCACTAGATACTCCAAGAAATAAAAGCTAGGTCAAGGTATCCCTAGTCTCCTGTAACACCAAGATGGAATTCAAGGACAAAACCAGAACCACAATCTTAAAGGCATGGTCCTAAAAGTTGGAACTAATAAAATTAATACATTTCTCTCCCTTTCTTTTCCCCAGGAAAGTTTTATTCAACTATTTTAACTAATTTCAGGGAAAATGTAATAAAACTACAGCATTCAATTAACCTTTTCACCTTGATTCTGTTTTTAAAAGTTGGAATTCTTTTTATTTCCAGGTTGAATGACTGTTTTGTAACAAACAGTGGAGTGTTTTGCTGTTGTCACCATGTTTTCACTATTTTTTTTTTTTTTTACCTCCAGGAGAATTACAAGTAGAAAAGAAAAATGAGAAACCAGTTATGTAACATGACAGCTCTCTCAGCAGTTGCATTCTACTACACTGACATTATTGTCAAAGCTTAAAAGTCACAGAGGTAAAAGAGACAAATGAAAAGAGAAAATGTGAAGACTCCGGACTTTCTCTGTACATTTAATTTAGTGAGAAAGAAAAAAAGCAAAAGGAATTAAAGATTACCCCTAAATTTATTCTTTTTTTTCCCTCACAAGGGGTTGTTTCTGCAATCTCGTTATTCCTCTGCTGACCTGTGTCAACATAGTACCACATGGAAAACGCTGGAAAGCTCCAGCCTTGTCCTAAGAGAGCTCACGTGCCTACGTGACCCAGCACACACCATGTGGAGATGGTCATGCGAGCATCGTTTCATGAGGTGAACAGCTTGAGGACTGAACCTCTGCCTCAGCCTCTGTTGTACGAGTGTTTATATAAAAAACTTCAGTGGGGCAAAGGAAAAATTAAAAGATTTTCAGCCCTTTATTTCTGATATTTTGCATAGCTTTATACTAAAGAGTAAATACGGTTTTACCATTGTAAAAATACAGGTACCATGTTTGCTGATATTACTAGTAAAAGATTTTTTTTTTCCCAATACATCTTCCAGCCGTTCTAGAAAGGTGAGCAGTGGACACACCACCAAATGGATCTTGACAGACACATCCAGGGCAGCCCTAACCATAATCTATACTTATATACTTACAGATTTGAGCTTTTCTAAAGAATTAGCTATAAAATAACTAGCATATATCTTAAACTAATGGGTTTTCCTACATTACACACTAACATAGAGCTCAAGAGCTCCAAACCAGCTCTAAATAAGCTCGTTTGGCAAGTGTCAGATACAGCCAAAGCACCTTGAGGCAGAGCAAATCAGCCCTCAGGAGCTCTGTGCTTCCACTTCACATGAGACTGAGTATATTTGTAGAGTTACCCCTAGTTTAACACTTGTGCTTACCATTTCTGCCTGTGTTTTTTGTTTTGTTTTTTTAGGATAATAAATTTTAAGCCTAGACTTTGCCTTTTTTTTTTTAAGATCATTTATATCGCAAAAATAGCAAACAAGAAAAGATTTTACACCCATCTGACATTTTACTGCTGCTGAAGGTCACGTTGCCAGTAACTAAGAGACAGGAAAAACCATCATAAAGTTATGTGTTGTCACGTTACTCTATCTGCTTCGATCTGTTTGCAAGAATGATTTATAAAACTGTTGGGAGCTGCATACACTAACCAAACTATACCATTACAGCTTTCTTAGTGCTTACTAGTTATCACTAGTGGTAGTAACACTTCCTGAACAATTCATGACAGAGTAACAACGTCACCAGGCAATACGCCTTCAACCCCATTACTTGTTCTCAGGGATTTTCCATTCAGATGCAACATAACTGGAAATACACTGGTTTGTGGCATCGTGCTCACTCTTTTCTTCAGTTAAATGTCTTTGTGAACACTTTCTACTTTTCCTGTTCAGATATTTGAGTATCAAAAGCTTTTATCACACTAGCAATTATATTTCCTATGACAACTTTTGTTTTTTTCTAGTAGAAATGCTTTTATTCCCTATCATTTATAAAACCCATCCCTAAACATCTGCAATGAAAAGATAATGCAGCTAAATTAATGGCAGCTGGAATCTTTATACATAGCAAAGAACATCTGAGCCTCTCTGCCAGAATTTCAACCCCTTTTTATCTAATCATTTGTTCTCATTGCATCTATCCCTGCAGCATAATGATTAAATTCTGCATCCTCCCAGGCAGTCTGATCAAGCATCAATTGCTCTCGTATGCTTTAGTTGGGACAAAAGAGAGGAATAAACCTTGAGAAATGTGTTGGTTTCGCTTATTCACAGGAGGTTACGTTGGGATACAGTGTGGATCAATTGTGCTGTCAATAATACGCATTTTAACAGCAGAATGAATCGTTACTAGAAGATCAGAAACTGTCACCCTCTGGACACCCTCTTTTATTTTTTTTTAAGCTGCGACTGGTCCACTGGGGTCAGATCATCCCTTCTTTTAAGGGAGTAACTTGAATTACAGAAATATCCCTGAAACATCAGGGATGTACCCTCCCAACTTAAAATGGAAGCTAGGAAGATGAGGAAGTGTTAACAGGACACATGCTCCACTGTTAGCCTCATGCACATGTCCCCTGCACACCTTTCTAGAACAGATGGAAGTTGTATTGGAAGAGAATACTTTTCTACTACCCCAAGCGGAAAGAGCAGCAGACCCACAGATGAATGGCTTCTCAGCACCAGACCTACAAATGAAAGAAGCCCTAATTACTCTTACAGCTAATGAACAATTTTCCTTAGCTTACAAGAACTTAAATCACAAGAACCCACAATTTTTTCTTCGGAAAATTCAAATTATTGCCATTTAATACGATTGCTCGAGCCTTCTTGGACTGCAGGCAATCTTATCAGAACAGAATTAGAGGCTATAAGACTTACACTACAAACTAGCATTTAACATTTATAGCTTTTGCTTAAGGTCCCTGTGCATCACGCTGTGGAAAATATACTTTAATAAACGTTTTATCTGCTACTCTGGCTGTCTCCATCGAAATCAGTTAAATGAGCAAGTATACAAGCCAAAGAAATGGACAAATAAGAGGGACTAATGCTTTCCCCAACATTTAAAATTGCAAGATTAGTCCGGATTGCCTTCCGTTCAGAAGGTATGAAGAGAACAAGAACTGCTGCGTGTGTCTGAAGCTCGCTGGGGTAAGTTGTGCTTTACTGGCATATCTGTAACAGCTGTATAATTATGCTCTTTGTATAATTAAGTTCCTTCATGGCAAACCTCCCAAACTAGCTATTTTGCATCAACATGTGGTGCTTTAGTGTGTGTTGAATTCATACATACTCCTACAATCGGGTGTTGTGGGTCTGCTGGGAAGCAGTAAAAAGCCGTTTCCTAGAGCACGTCCCAGTTGCAGGCAGTGGTGTGAGCACACTGACTCTGCTTTAGACCCAAAGCAAAGCCCTCTGATTAACTCACCTTCATTTCCCCTGGGTCCCAGACTTCACGCAGACAAGGCAGGGAGTCATGTGCTCAGTCCTGAGCTGGAAGTCTTGTCCATCTTCTCAGAATTACTGCCTGACCTACATGAGACTTGGCTTTGCCGCACCACCTTCTGCTCCGCTCTAGCTGGCTTAGCAGGAGCGAAGAGAGCACGTGCCTCTCTGCTCTTTCACACAATTACCGTCATCTTGGTTTAGCATCTACTGAAGTATGGAAAAGGTGAGACAAAACCAGCAAGATCCTGTTTAGCTTTGCCATCCAACTAACAATACTTCTACAGAAACAAGCATGTAGGATCTGAAATTGATCTTGAACCAAATGAGAATGAAACAACCCCAAGACAGGCATGCAGCAGCCAGAGATGGTAACAAATGAGAAAAACAGAAACAGGAAGTGTTAACACTTGCACAGCTCCTGGAATATGTGGTTTTCAGTGGACAGCAAAGACATACACTTTTGCAGGCAGACATATTATGGCTTCTCTTGGATCTGATGCGTAGAAATTATGACCTTAAGACCTTGCCCTGAGAGTTCCTATTTCTAGTTTTATTTGGTTGTTATTCTCGATGCACGATCCTAGTAGAGCGAAATTAATACAGATCTCTCGAACTGCTCCCTGCTGTTACAAGTGGAAGGTGTGTGGAAGCCAGAACAGGTACAATACATTTCAGTATCCCCTTACTGGAACTTGCAGAGCCAATAATTTAAAAAGCTGGTTTTCTGTTTCATCTTCCTAGTTTTAAAATCAGGGTGAAAAAAATACAAAGAGTTTTCAGCAAGTTTTAGATCCTGTCCCTTGCTCATCTTTTGGCTTCGCTGTTCAATGCTGTTTCTACAATCCTCCCTGGGCACACTGTGTGTGTTACACATCAATTGAAAATTCGATCCCTATCACAACAGCAAGTTCTAACACACAAATTGACCTGTCACTCCCTGGGCTGCTTTGATCACCGAAGCTGTAGATATATTAGGCCACATTTAAATTTTACAATGAATTGATGGTTTACTGCAGTTTGATGTTTGTCTAGGTTGCTGAAAACAAAATAAAAATCATACAGGACTAAAAAAGCTTGTCTGTGACTTGTAACACAGCTTGAATGAATGGCTGTGGAGTTTTATTAACAGCTATGAAATTGAGGGGGTTTATGCTTTGTTTGCAATCCTTATCTCTCAGCCACTGTGAGTCAGAATTCATTAACCATTAACCCACTTATGAAATGACCTCTTTATCAGAAAAGTGACTGGTTTCCCCCAGGAAAAAAAGAAATCCAAAAAGCCTACCTAGCTATTGCTGTCATTAGCCAGAATTAAGTTAATGACATGTCAGATGGAAAAGGTCGTAGAGTGTTTGCCTGTGTAGTTCAAACCTTCCAGTGTAACTTAGCCCAAAGACGAGGAAGTCATAAATACCAGGCTTTAGTTCAGAGCATCCAAGGCAGAGCTCACCCTGCTCACAAGGGAAAAGCCCGACACCTCTAAACAAGGAATAGAGCAGACACAGATAATGCCCCACAAAAAGCCACCTCCATCAGTCAGGGTCTGCTTTGTGCACAGGGAGAAAAATGTGTTTTAGCTTTTATTGATCCAGGCACCTACACTACAGCCCTACAGCAGCTTGTGACTTCCATCTTTTGGCTCTCAGCTCCAAGGAAGCACGCGCTGGATAGGAAGTCCCAGATGTGTAGGACCATTAGAAGTAATGAAAAATAATTATGTTGCAAAAAATCAGTTGCAGGAAGAGTTATGGTCTTTCTGTGTCATCCTTCAGCACCAAGGCCCCCCAGAAGGTGAGACAGATATGCCTTAGTCTTATAGCACTCCCTCAGAGCATCACCAAGAGCAGCCAAGACAGACACAAGACCTGGGAGGCCTGGTGTTTGTTGTCCCAAATCCCAGATATCCCATCTGGCCTTTGTCATTCATCTGCAGCTACGGGTGCCAAAAAACTTTAATTAAAGCACGCAGCTAAAGGTTTTACCAGAAAGGAAACTGAGGCAGGACAGTTATCTGTAAACTGGTGGTGATGGTAATAAACTGCTGTGTGCAACTCTGTACAGGAGAGCTACAGAAGAGGTTGTGCCATGACTGGCCTTAAGAAAAAAAGTGTACAAACAATTCAGAGTTCTGGCTATGGGCCACTGGTATTCAGAACAGGATATTTTCCTGAGCCCATGTCCTTACAAAAGTTCACTTTCATTCAGAAATGAAGAGCAGCTTCCACAGAATATATCTTCTAGTGGTAAGATCTGCCTGTTCATCCCCAGCATCTGCCTCAGCGTTCCCTACTCTCTCTGGTGGTTTCCCTTGCACTAGGGGTTAGTTCTCTTCTCCCTGTTCAGTGAAAAGAAAAAAAAATAAATAATCTTCCCTATCACTTCATCCATCTCAGACAGGCCTCTGGTGTCTCTGGTCCTGCCTTCTATCTCTAAGCCTTGAGAAACCATCTCGTATCTTGAACTGTGTGGCACTTGAGAAGTTCACTGAATACTTTCTTTTCTTGATTCACAGAATACCATAGTTTAACCGACTGAAATGGGCAATTTCTTTGAACACATAGGCTTGCCAGCATCCACGGTAAGAACTTTCTAGCGCTCACACTCTATTACTCAGGTGGGTAGCTGTCACACTGAACTCAAGGCGTGTTGGATGCTACTCTTAAATTCCATTTCACGTTAATAGGTCTGTGGCCACAGCTTTAAAGAGTACATGGCCAAGATATTTATTGATGGTGTTATCAGGAGTGACACAGGTGCTGAAGACAGGCAAACAAGTAATTAATTGCATGCAGATACATAATGCTACAGGACACATCCCTGGCCTCTGTCCTCAGTAAGCAAAGTGAAGAAAGTGCCTACTCACAAAATCCAAGTGACTATTGGTCATCTGTGACAGGTTAAAACCAGAAACAGCAAGGAAAAAAATTGCACATGACTTCAAGTAAATGACCAAGGCTGAGGTCAGCTATTCCCAGTCACTGAAATGTTCCTCCCCTGACTTTCTGGAAGAGACAGCCAGCTTCCCCTATGTGAAAGGGAAAGCATCCTGATCTTGAACAGTTAGAGCCACCTCAAGCACTTTGAGTCTAAAATTCTTACTCTTTAACACACAATAACTGCTGCTTTTCAGTTAACACACCCAGCATACTAAATGTTAACAGTGCTAGTGTCTCGTTAGCAACTATGTCCAATGGTCCCATCTGGAGTTTCCTTATTGTTGGAGCAGAGGATGTTAGGGAGGGGAGGGCGGGTGGACTTGGACTGATTAATTGAATTAATGTATTTTAATTAAGCTGGAAATTACATACTACATATTTTATTACAGAGCTATAGAATGACTTGCCCACAACAAACACGTTTCTATTAAAAGATTTCCTTTGATTACCACCAGCATAGCTTGCTTCTGAGTGCAACGTACGGCCAGGCAGGACGTGCTGGGAGGAAGGGGAAAAGAAAGACTGATGGATATTCATTGTAGGACTGACCTAGAGCAGAAGCCAGTGCCATGCTGCTTACTGGTCCCTCTGCCAGCGTTGTGGGGCATGGACATGGTGGGTATGGGGGTATGACATGGACAAGGTGTTAGGGTGCTGGCTGCCTCCTGACTAACAGATAATCTTGACCTAAAATCATCACCTCACCCATAGTCCTTATTTGGAGTACCAGCAGTGCCAAAGGTGAAACAGTCAATTACTAGAGCCTTGTGCTAAAGGTTTACTAGTTCCTCAGCAGCAGCATTTGAACCCTTCACTGCTCCAGCTCCCCAAAATAGTAGACGTCTAGTTTTACTGTAAGAAGGTTTCACATTTGTGATTTCTGACACAGTCCCACATACATACTGTTTCACCATCCGCATTATCAACATTAGCATCCTTGCCACGTTATGATGTCTGGATTTCAGGGAATCGCTCCGCCCCCCCCAACTCTGTCCCCTGGAGATCAGGTTTTTCTTGGATGCAGGCTAGAAAAGAATAGAAACACTGCCATGGTAATTGTATCGATTGCTAGAGCCTGAAAGCATGAAGGATCTGGACTCCACTGGTCCCCAGCATTTACAAAACAGAGAACAAATGCTCTAGCTGTGACCTTGCAGAGTGACTGCAGACACACAGGCAGCAGACCAGGTGGCCTGAGCAACATGGGAGAGCAAAAGGAGGCCTGTCGAAGCGCCGTGCCACGCAGGCAAACATTAGCATACAATAATAAATCACAAGATGGACTGAACTGCTGCTTCCAAGCAACACAATATGGCATCATTGCCCGGTGCAGACAAGACTTTTTCTTCAAAACAATTCAGTAGAGGATAAATCCCATTGCAGAGACAAGCCCTTAGAGGTAGCACGTCAAAACCAAAGAACTGGGAAGTTATTCTACAACCTTTTGACATTCTGCACATATTCTTTTTCTAATTTTAGAGCCAGAAAAGAAATATATGTTGCAACCTGACAGCTGTGCAGGTGGAAAGTGAGTCATAGAACTGAAATATTATTCCAAAATTTTAGGTTTCCATTGAAGTACCACAAGCTTGACCCTCCACAGCCTCACGCACTGTAATCATTTAGATGGGTATTCAACTAGATATATATCCAGTTCTACTGGATACTCCCATCCCATGTGGATGTGAATAACTGAATGGGTGGGAGGCAGGAAGAATCAGGACCCTGTAGCCTTGGATGCCTGTGTTAGAGAACACATCCAGAACTCTTTCTGCCTTCACAAGATATTTAGGATTTCATTTCAAGATCCATTCCATGAGAGTTGGAAATCTGAATATAATTATTGATGCCATGCGGCCATCTGAAATTTAAGAACAATAATGTTCTGAAGAGTTGGTGTCAGCCTCTCTTTCACCTAAGCTCTTAAAAGAAGCTGTAGCTCGCACCCTGTTGGCCCACATAAATCACAAAAGCATGTCCTGTAAGAACATCAGAACTTTTACTTCAGACCTTAAATCATTGCTTGCAGAGCTTATCTTTTAAACACAGTCTGCCCAGAACACAAGAGCAACGTGGTAACTGCTCAACTGCTGAGACCAGAGGAACAGCTGAGGGAACAACAGGCACATTTGCACATGAAGCTGTTCTTCAGCAGTGGGACAAATTCAGCTCAGCTGTCCATTATGCATCTGTGCCAACCACATAAAATACTTATTATTATAAAACTGAGAATATGCACAGGAGAGAATCACCCTGAGACATAAAGCACTAGGACTGAATGCTAATCCAAAAGGTGGGTGGGTTGTGAGCAGCAGGATGCAATATTCCACTGCTTTTTGCTCTTCTTTCTCAGCTTCCATAACCTTATTTCCATTTGCAGTTCTGACCCAAGCTGTCTCCCCTAAGGCTGCATGAAGTAAACTGCCAGGTAGGCAAAAAAAAAGACAGATTTTAGCCAAACATTTGCCTAATGCAGCAAAATTACCGAGTTTTGCTTTGCATCATGCCTTACACACACACAGCAGCTATTCCATGTAGAGGCCTATCAGAAAGTGAACAGCTGCCTTCTGTAAAACTAGAGAAGCTTCCTCCAGCGTCTACTCTTCTCCAATAACCCCTCAAGTTGCTGCTTGCTGACTGTCACTCAAAACTCTACATTTCTAGTATTCATTTTTGGTTCTACTAAAAATTCAGTTCAAAGGGCTATAGCTATTCAGCAGACTATGATGTGGTGCAAGGATCTGAGCAAGCTTGAAATGAGAAAGCTGAGCATGAGAACCCACCCAGACATTGCCACGTGATGCTCAGCAGAGGATTATTTATTACCCACAGTAAGTCTTGTGCAGCTGCAGCAAGATTTCTACAGATACCCAAGTTATCTCATTTAAAGCCAGGGTGTGCATCTATAAACAACACTAAAAGTTGCACAGTCTCAGACTCCGCTGCTTTTTCCTTGGATGGGTTATATATCAAACCACCATAGAAAAAACACAAAAGCGGAAGAAAGCTTCCATCATTAATTATTCAAATCCTTCACAATTCTGTGGCAGACTCAAGCCAGGTCACTCCGGGAACACACAGGTGATGAATTGAAATTTTGCTGTTGAGCTGTTAAACACAAAACAGTTGTTATATGCCAAAACTGCAAGCAGGCTTCAACGCTGCTGTGCTCTTGCGGAAGAAAAGTAACAATACTGCTTAATGAATTTACTTCGAGGATTGAACTCTACTTCTGAAGTCTGCCCCTCTCAACGTGACTTTTCAACAGCAAAACAACTTTCACCAAACACTTTTTCCCATGACATAGCCTTACAACGCTACAGTCAGTAACGGAGGAAGGTTACTTTTGTGTAGCTGCATACATCCACATGCATATATTTTTTTCCCACATACACATGCAGATATATTTATAAAACAAGACTGCAGTTGCACCCATAAAGGCCAGTTGCTGCAGAAGTCAGCGAGAAATGCTGCAAATGGCACAACGACAACTGTACCAAAAAGTGGCCAACGAGCTGCATATTGACACCAGAATTCAAGAATTTGGACAAGGTTTGTTTCATTTGGGGTTTGTTGTTTTTTTTTTTTTCCCCACAAGTCCTACTATGCATTAGAAACAATATGTTCTCAAACACTAAACACCCACATCGGCAATAACAGGATGTTTTCAGAAGATAATGTCATCCTCACTGAAGATAACACCTGTAACTGCTACGTTTCGGGGACGTTAATACTATAAGGTATTATGCAGGGTACTGTATGTAATATTTGTGTTTGATATTGTTTAGCAGATCTTCAGAAACTGAGTGGGGTTTTCAGAAGTGATTATAATTTGCTCAACTCTGCTCTAAATGAAATTAATTAATTATACCACTGGTTTTATCCAAAACAGAACTAAATGGATGTTAAGGCCACTTGAAAACCCTTTAGAGCTTTCGTTGAATAAAAAGTTTACCATAATTTTGATATTTATTGCTGGCAATACAGATTGTAAGAATTTTCACAGTCATTTCATTACATCATAGATTAAAAATATTCAGAAAAACAGCCTCCCGGTTTTGCTATTCTGGTAGGGTAAGCAAACGTAGGCTGAATTTTTTACAAAAAATGGTGCATCTCCACTGATTTAGTGACTGCAATAATCAAGTAAGAGTTAACCAAGGAGTTGCATCAGCTTGAGACCCTTTTGGAAAGCTGAAGCAAAAAGCCACTGAATGAAGAGGGGCTGTAATCATGCTGCATGTGGAGGTCATATGTTCTTTCATGCTTTCTTACAGTTTTTTCTTCAAGGAGATTAAAGGCATGGAGAAAAACTCCTGAACAAGAAATGTTAGGCAGAAACTTTAAACAGAACTTGGAAAGAGTTGAAAAGCCACAGCATGGAAGAAAGAGTCTGCAGAGAAGCAGATTGTAACTGGGCAGCAAGGACCTGCCTGAGCTTGCAAAGAGTAGCCAAATTTAGAAAAGACTCTGTGTGCCTAAGGATTTGTTATTTTAATCTTTTTACTTTCAAAACTCATATGGAGGGGAAAAAAAAAAAAAAAACCACACACACCACACATGCTGCTCTGTGCAAGCGATTCCCTGGGGCTGTACGTGGTTGTTCATGGCAGCTCCAGCAGCAGGAACCAGAGCCATTGCTCTGGCCAGACAAAAGCAGATCAAGCAGATCAGGGCAAAAGGGGATCAGTCAAAGAAACACACCAGGAATAAAAGGTATGCCTAGGCTTGATGCTAGCAGACATACTCAGAGAAGAGATGTGGTTTTACCGGGCTTGCTTCACTGCAAGGCACGCCTGTGAACACCATGGGAAACTTTATGGGGCAATAGAGGTTAATTACATTCCATTTTTCCTAGCATTCATTTCTTGCAGTATTTTATCTTTCAGATGACTCTTTATGAGAGTTTCCTTTCACAAATTAAATCCTCCTTTTGCCCTTAAATGAAGGACCATCTTTCTAGTCAACCAAGATATCGGATTTTCTTACTGTCTATTCTTCACCTACGCAGTGGCCCACAGTTCCAGCAAGCTCCAACAGCAGTGGTCTTTGTCCCTGTTTTGAAGCCACCAATATCCAGATCAAAACACAGCAGGGCTGGAAATCAAAGCAACCAACCCACAGGCAGCACCTCCCCAGTGGAAGCTCCCATCACTCTACACCAAAGAGTCCTTCTAGATATGTTGCCTGCTGCAAGGGGTGAAACACAAAATAGTAGTATTGGAGAGCTGGGGTCCCTTAGTCATTTGTTTATCATCACTACCTCGAATTTCCTACAGCAGAGAAGTGGAAGGCAATGGAGGACATTGAACCGCTTGCACTGTCTCTCTTCCTGTCAAATACAAGCTTGGATTGATAAATTGATAGTTCCCAATATCCTGTTACAAGCAAGAGCTGTGGGAGTTCAGCATTGCAAGGAATGAGGCAAATTTTAATGTCTTCAGTTCAAGATCATCGCCTTTGGAGTATCTGACAGGGAATTCAGTCCAGTGCGTAACACAGCTAATGCAAGGCAGGGAAAGTCAAGAGATGTGATGTCTTACTGCCATACGCACACAACTGAACTAACTTGAGAGGGACTGACACACAGCTAGTAAAGACACAAACAAGGAAGATGTCCATAGTCCAAAGAGAATGACATGAAGATAGGGAAATGCACAAATATAAAGATATGCTATATATATTCATAGCATGAACGATTGCTTCTAGAGCATAATACTACATAAAAACCCTCCAAATATCCTTGTAGCTATAAGGAAACACCACCTTGGATTCATGCTGCTGGAACCTATTGCACCCTCTGGTTGGTGGGAGCGAAGGAAAACAGACCAGCAGCCTGAAGAATCTCTGGAGGGGGAGGGGAAGGAATGCTCCACAGTTTTCCAAAAGCAGGACTGTTCCTATAATAGCAGCTGGACTGCGACACGGTATCTGCCAACATACAACATCATCTACCTTGTGCATTTTTCACAAACTGTTTGAGGTTTCTCAAAATCAGTCCAACATCAAGCTGGATATTCTTCCTATATAAATATGAAAAACTTCAGGGAAAGGCGAAGATGATCAGAAGGTATTTATTTAAATGAATATATAAAAAGTAAGAAAAAATAAAAATTAGCTTCTTGCCTGAAATCCTTTTTAAGTTAAAAAAGCTCCCAAGATCCACCTAACAATAGTTTAATCTTAGCCTGGAAGGATAGTGCCCTCTGCTGATAAAAATACCCTGTTATTTGAAAGCATGAAGGTAATCTCTCGGTTTTTCTTACGACACTTCAAGCAGCTGCACCAGACTACTCAGTTTCCCAAGATCTGTTTTTGAAATATGCTTAATTAAGAAGCTTTTATTTGTAGCAAAGATCTGCTTATGCGTGATTGCAAAAATCTGACTAATTAACGTTTTCTTACCTGATGCAAAGAGCTGCTGACTGATTCTGCCACTCTGCACGTTCTCAGTACTCATTAGGGTTCACAGCAATTTTATAGGGGCAAGAGTAACATGCTTTGTGGTTGCGCCTTTTGAGAATAAACAGAGGTCTAACATTTAGTCATTGACCTGTTCCAGTTCCTGGCAAGTTCATCTAGTTAATTACAAGAAAGAGAAATAAGGATTATATGCTCATATTTGAAGCTATTTACAAAAAAAAAAAAAAAGATCTTGCATCCATGATGTGTTCCACTGAAAAATCAGACTAATTTGTTTGACTAAGTCTTATTTTCAAATTATAGCAATATCAGAAAAGCGTGTGCTAACTGGGATGTATTTAAGATCTTTGCTATGTTGCAGGGGGAAGCTTAGCAGAATCCTGCTTAAACCTGGCTGAACTTTTCATATTAGCCCTTACACCAAGATGACAAGATTTTGGGGCCAGTTTGTTATACTGACAATCAACGTATTTACAATTATTGGCAAAACTTATGTAGCCTTTTCCTAAGGCTGAAGAGTAAAAACATTAGAGAAGGAGAGAATGCATAAGGGGAAAGGAGCTAGTGAAATTCTTCACACCCAGTTGGTACCTTCAGCTTATAAAGATATTGGAGGAGGAGACTAATCCATAATGACGAGGCTCCCAGATCTGAGCGCCGCAGGAGCATCTGCTGAGAAGACTGGTAAGGAAAACACCTTCTGAACTCCTTATACTAAGAAGCAGCAGCAAAGACACAATTACATGAACACTGATGTGAACCCACCTGTGCTGATGAAGAGGGAAGCTGAGAGATGGAGAAATCCCATAATCTGTGCCAGATAGGACATTTCTAATCACTAGCCGTGCTTCACACGGTATTTTTCCAGGCATTCAGCCTGCAATTCCTTAGAGAGATTGTTAATGTTTTTTCCATAGCTGTGTGCCCAGAACAAGAACTTTCCTTGAGGAGGAGATTAAAGTAGGCTAATTCTGCCTTGGAAAGGGGTGGAAGCATGACAGTGAATAACAGGAAAGCCCTGGAGAGCTGAAACACCCTGCCATAGCAAATAGAGGAAGCATTATCCACCTTCCCACACGCTGCAGCAACAGCAGCGGTTGCCCTTAGACTGTTCAAGGACTACACGCTGCCTGTACCAGGTATTTTTGCTACCCCACATGGTCTAGTGACCCAGACAATTTCCTGAGCCTGTACTCGATCACTGCTGCTGGTTTGCAACAATAAGTTGTCTAGTATGACCCTAAAACCAGGACATATTCAAGATTTTAAGTAGCTCCCCTCACAGCAACACTTGAGAAATAAAGGACAACAGCAACCAACCCCTGAAAGGAAAGAAGGTTGAGTTTCATTTCCCAAGAATAGGCCTATCCAAATATTGGAGCATCCTCACAGTATGTATCTGTCCTGCTGCCTCTTAACAGCTCTGTGTTTTACAACAGGTTTAGTTTTGAGAATTTGAAGATTGGGAGAGTAAGCAAGTAAATCTGACTCTACGCTGGTAAACAAGTTTAAAGCAGCACTCGTGCTGTTTACAGTTTATACAAAATCGCATCTTCTTATTGAGTTCGATGGCTTTCTGTACATTGCCTTTCAAAATTTAAGTAGTAATTCTGTGGGGGAAGAGCACATAAAACGTAGTCTAAAAGTTGCAAATTAAGCTGCCAATAGAATTGTTTCTGTTCTTCCCAGAGCAGGAAGTTAACATGAAGTCTGCTCCCATTTAATCAGTACTTCTTAAAAGCGATTGTGAAGCAAGACCCAGTTCTGCAAATTAGTCATCATTTTCCACTGTCTGGGATGTTTGCACCTGTTTTCTAACAGAAATAGTTCGGTCAGATGTTTGTAGTGTTGAGCAGTCAGGATCATAATGTTAAAAGCTTCAGCTATGTATTAAATTTTCCGAGAGCGTTTGACATTACCAAGAGCATTTGACATTACCAAAATCTGTCAATGTTAAAAAGATCAAGTATAAATTACTGGTTTTTTCTCATTGAAATAGCAGCAAGAACAGGACAGAAGAGCATTTGAAATTAATATCAAATCAGCAAGATCATGTAATATGCTGCAGAGCTGCCTTAAAGCTTTTTATGTTGGCCACCATTCATTTTGCTTCTAGGTAGACTGCACTTCTGGAACTAAGACGCTTGTATGAGTAGAGTACTTGAAGCAGTCCGAGAAGTTTGCTTTGAAAGAGGTACATCACTAGAT
Organism: Bucorvus abyssinicus; assembly: GCA_009769605.1. NCBI lineage: Eukaryota > Metazoa > Chordata > Aves > Bucerotiformes > Bucorvidae > Bucorvus > Bucorvus abyssinicus. The sequence goes on from CM020042.1 coordinate 13,156,150, forward strand.
AGGTTGGTTTTAGTTTTTGCTGCTTTATGTATTACACCCTTATCCTCATCATTATGATTCCACTCAGGATATCATTTGAACAAATTTCACCATCTTTAAGAATCCAAATTCACAGAAATAATGGGGAGAGCTGCCTCTGATTTCACCCATCAAAAGAAAAACGGTATCAGAGACTGCAAGATCTGCTCAAGCACTAAGCTTCTAATTGACAAGGTAGAATAAAATACAAAGGAGTCTGAAAATGGGTCAAGTGTCTGTTAAAACATGGGACATCTAAAAATAGAGGGGTAAAGAAATAACAAGTTAAAATACTTAAAAGACTGCAATATATGCTATGTTCTTAAATATTTCATTATATATGACTGCTCCTACAACACATATGGATGAAGGGGATATTGATTTTCTTTCCCCCACTGAAATCCATTTATAGCAGAGCTCCATTTCTTTTTAAATTTGGTACCCTACTTAATAATCTGGGTTCGACCCCTGTGATTTACCATGTCTTGGCATATCAAAGATTTCAGTAATATAGGGCACACTCATCTGGGCATCAGTGAGACTTTTCCTGGTAAACTGAAGGCTGGAAATTAGCACAGAATTATAGTCTGTCTGATGTGCTTAAAAATTGCTACTAGCTGCTCCACAGTTTGAGTGAATAGCAAAGGGGATCAATGGGGAACTTTTTTAGAAGAAAGTTGTTTGGTTGATTTGAAGGGGGAGGGTAGGGAAGGAACTACAGTCAAATTGACACAAAATATTCCTCCTGGGGTAGTCTAAGGGTGCCACAGGATGCTAATAATAATTCTGGAAGATCAAGAAGTTTTGAAATATTTATAAGCACCACTTTTGAAAGCTTAGCTGATGCCTCAGACTTTTAGCAGACTCTAAATAGCACCTGTCAACTCAAACATAATAGAGCAGAAAGTGCCACTGATGTAATACCCAGTACCAGTGGTGGGCAAAGTACAGCTACATAAAAACAATAAAAAAGTAGGTTCCACAAGGAGACATAACTGAGCGTGCCTGATTTTTAGGTGCTCTCTGAACATTCTGCTAATTCCTTTCCAGTTTGACCTTTGAGTTTTGTTTGTTTGGGTTCTTAAGGAGAACAAGTGTTGGAATGCTGGGTCTTGCAAAGTCTCCAAAGCGGTCCTGGAGGAGGACATTAGGTTATGTGGCCCATCAGGATAAACATGACACAGAATGGAAAATAGGCATAAAGTAAGGAGTGATGTTAGATGAAATTGTCAGGGTACCCAACAGCTCAGGACAGAGATGGGACAGCATGATGTGGGAGCAGCCAAAGCGTGAACCACTTGGAAAGGAAGAAATAAGATGTATTTTTAATTATAAATGATTTTAATGCAATTAACATTTTTCTCCACAAACTGAGAAGTTCTTCAGCACCTCTTGGATGAAATAGTTTCTTTGGGACTACAGACTTGTTTTCTTTTTTCCAGTGCCTGGCATACAACTCACTTTAAACCTCTGTTTCAGTTTTCAAACCTGGAGATTCAAAAGAAGGAAATTTCACTTCCTCCATCACACAAAGCATTGGAAGGCATTTAGACAGCAAAGGTTATTAAAGTCAGTTCACTCCATCCACAGATTATCCCCAGAAATCTGTCCACTGCCTCACTACCTTGCACTGCACCCAGACAAATACATTAACCTGGATCAGAATGACTGCGCATCATCATCACCCCAGTCCGGAGGATTTTCATGCTGGGTGTGTGTGGTTAAGTAGCTGTGTTTGAGAGTACCGATGCGTTCAGTTGTTGAGTTTTTATTAAACTTCATCTTGGTTTGTATATCTGGCATCAACAGGAACTTGCTTACGTCTATGTTGGTTTTTAAACACCATTGAAGATTATCAGGTCTTTATATTGGGTAGTTTCACCAAGTTTAGCTACAGCACTGAAGTTTGCATGTACTACTATAACCGTTGCTATAACACTAGCCAACACTAGTTTCAGATACACCATTTAAAGGACATTGCATAAGCAAAACTGGTTACTCATTGTTTTACAGTAATACGTGGATTTATGTCAAATAAAACAGAAAATCTGAAACATTTTTAAAGGTTAAATGCTGCCCCAAGCAATTCTGTAGAAATGATAACTATGAATAATTTAAAATTAATGTTTAATTATTTCCACCAGTGAAACAGCAAGAAACTTATGCCAGCCTGTCTTTCTTCCCTGAAACTGTTTCATAATAGACTACCAATATTTACAGATTCTCTTGTCTTAAAAAGAACATATGAGCACTGATTTAATTGCTGACAGACAGTATGTTCACACATGCTCTGGACCAAATCTGAGCTGTTTTTCAACAGAGACTCTCACCATCAGTTTTTCCATACCGTACGCACACACAAAATGCCAAAGTCTGCTCTTAATACAAGGCCAATGGAAATTTTCTGCTCCAAAGAGGTCTCACGCTCACGTAAGCAACCATAGTTTCTCTAACCAGCTCAGTATTCATTTCTTTCTGAACTCGTCTGAAATGCCCTGTAGGTAAGAGGAACCCCGTGGTTGCAGCAGAACCTGGAGGGCTGCCAGAAAGCTCCTGCAGGAAGGGGAGGAGGCCACAGGCCAGCACAGCAAAGTTAATTGGTAGCTCAGAGACCCAGCTCTCATCACAGGCAAGGGAGCAGACAGGTTTGTCCCTACCTCAGCAGGGTGGAAATAGAAGGGAGGAAGGAAACAAAGTCCTCTCCCACTGTGTAGTAGGCTACAACAGCTCTCCTGCTGTCCTCTTTCAGCAGCCTGCAAAGTCAGGCATTTAATTCAACTTCCTCAGGTTAATCACCACTGGGAGAGCAGAAACAGGACTAGAGAAAGCCCTTGAACAGCCACGGTGAAGCACTGCATGTGTTGACACAACAGAAACTGCTCCACGCTCCCTAATGTGCCATCACACTGTTTCTCTTGGGTGTGTTAGATGACATATACAGTGTACAAACAAGAGACTGAGAGACTGAGCATCTTCAGGCATTAGATGAGCCACAATTTAGCTTTTGATGAGGAAAAACAAAAACTTAAGTGTTACATGTTCTCATTGATTATTTTTCACGTCCCTTTCTCCCCCGTGAAAGGTAGTGATGAATTTTATTGCTTCCATTCCATTAATTTTTCAGCTTGACAACAGCTTTTGCTACCAAATACACTTTTTAAGAGGTTATTTCTACTTTGTACTGCAAATTTCACTAAACAAAAGAAATCTTAACTCTGTTCTCGTAAGTGCTTACTTGTCGGCAGAGCACTGAGAGCATATGCTTAGAACCAGCACAGAAAAACAGGTTATTTTATTTTTAAAAGTGTTGCTATATTCCTGCAAATATCAAAACTCTCCCTTCACAAACGAATCTCAGGGGCTGTGCAGAAAGACACAGATTACCCAGAAAACAACAGAGAAGAGCTCGCTGCACAGAGATGTGCAGAGTCATTGCTCTCCTCCTGCCCTCGTAGCTGCTCCGCAGAGGCCTGGCCTCGGGCACTAGGCTGCAGGAAGCACGTTCAGAGAGGGTCTGCTACTGAACTAGCTGAAAAGGACTTTCCAGACCTAGCCACACTAGTTCTGCCTAGTGACATATATTTGCTGTACTCCCCCCTCTCCCCATCGCTCTTTGGCACAGCAAACTGCTTACCTTGTGAGTAACCTAGGTTTTTCAGTGTGCGTTTTATACGTGAGCAAATACCCTCCCTCCACACCCAGGAAATTAATTTGGTGCTTGTGTGTCATAGCCTCCCCTTGCTCTGTCGTGTCAGGATGGTCTGACCTGGGTTATGGGGAACCAAGCAAGTAAACTACATTGTCCAGTCTTAACAGCACCTATTTATTCCTTGCCTCAGTGCCTATATTTGCTAAGCCCTGATGCAAAAAGCCAGCCTGTTGAAGCTGTCAGAAGGATTAGAGAGCAGGTAGATATTCTTTACTCCCTCCCCAATCCCAAAGCCCATTTCCACCCCTTCCCAACAGCCTAGATCTGTAAAAAGAGCAAGCAGGGTCGTTCAGTGGCTTGGGGACACTTTGCACTTGGAAGAGGTGTTTCCCCATCTGTTCTCTAAAGAAAGGAGAGAGACCAGGTGGATGTCCTGCGCTGGAGTTCTCGGCATAACACTTCCAAGCTGAAGGAGGCTCAAGCTTCTTCTCCCACCCACATTGCTCTCCTGAAATGTAAGTTTCCCCACAAATTTGGGCTCAAACAAGGACATAATGCAAGTTTAGGTTTGTAAGCACAAAAGGTACAAGCTTCCTAAGGTATAGCTCAAGTTTTCAGGAAACATTTCATTGGTGCACACAAAGGTACATGCAGATTGGCTTTGCATGTTTAAGATATTTCTGTTTTCTTATGAGATAAAGCATACAAGAACACAGATCATTAGAAAATACCCTGCCTGGCTATAACATCCTCCCACTCCGCTCACTTCAACCTGAAGATGCAATGGCATCTGTGACAGCAATATCTAGAAAGACAGACTTCTCTTCTATCCCCTTTTTTGCACCTTCCTTCATCTTCTTTCCTCTCAGTTCATTAAGTGGAGATTAACTGAATCACCAAAAGCCACCTCTGATTGTTACCTCCCACGAGGGAGTCTGAGAAAACAGCAAGTTGAGTGATACCATCTCGGTTCCCAAGCTAGAGATTGTAGCATTGCTTTTAACAGAGCTTGAGAAATCTTTCTGATGCTCAATTGCACAATTGCTCTTGGCTCTCTCTGTTTCTGGAGTCTTGGAGATTATGTAAAAACTCTGCTTTGCTGATGTTCATCTAAACCTGCTGCTGGAGAGTCCTTATATTCAGCAGCGGATGATTATTACACCTTTATAAGATTCAGGATTTTAAATCCCTTTCCCATATCTACCTCATCTCTCTCCCACACTGAAGACCTCTTTGCTGGTTAAACTTTTCTCATGAGCAGGGAGGAAAATGAGATACAGTTTTAGAAAACACCATAACGATAATCTGGGATTTTCCATTTGCTCCCTAGTACTTTTATTATTATTTTGTTATCATGAAGCCCTGAACTGACTCTTCATAGTGCAACAAAGAGTGATGCCAAGATCCTTCCTGAATAGTAGATAGCTGAAAGTTCCTGACCCATGCACAGAAAGCGATGGTAACAAAAAAAATCTGAGACTTTGGACTGTCACCTTTTATCTGACCGCTTTGAAAACCACATCATTGGCAAGTTTACCACATCACTGCTCAACTCCCAGGATTACATATGAGCACAGTGAAACAATTATGTCTCTGCACTGATCTTTCCTAGGCTGTACTTGTATTCTCCTCTAGTTGTTAAACACGCAGCTTTATTTCTCCCTTCCCTTCCTCTTCGTTAATTTCTCTCTTTAAGGTTTTTAAATAATCTCAAGATACCACAGGACAAAAGGGGAAGTTTTCTCACAGATTAAGTGCTGGCTAAGAAACAGGAGAAGGAGGACTGGAATAAATGGCTGGAGCCTTCTGCTGCAAATCTCTGGATGTCTTCTGGGTATGGGCTTTCAGCAGGTTGCTTTCTCAGCTCTAGCCCTTCCCTCAAAACCATGCTCAAACACTTGAACCCACCCAAACCTTCCGCTGTGCTTGTTCTTTCTGTGAGCCCTCTAAGTGCTGTTTCTGTAATTTCCTCTGCTATTTTTCTACTCTTTTCCTTGTTTTCCTCCCCTCCTGAAATGCAGAGGGGTCATTTCCTTTGCGTTTTCATTACCAATCACAATGGAATAATCATCCAGACTAAATTATCCCTGTTGCCCTGCCTGAGGAATACACGCTTGACCCATTGCTAGTCGGGGGAAGCATATTCACAGTACAGCAATTTTCATAGCGACAATTATAAAATAGCAACAATATTCATAGGAGTACAGTTTCCTTCTATTTTTATGTTTAAATATTTGTTTGAATACTTTTACCTAACCCTGTTGTGTCCTGCTCTGTCATTGATCTTTTCAGGAGTCACTGGAGTATAATAAGTAGTAATTTGAAGAAGCTGTTCAACTCAACTGAAAATCCTAAAAACAGACATTGACAGTTGTTGTCTGTATGTAACACACTAACATTAAACCTCTGCTTCACAGCAAAGAGGAAGTTAACAGAAAAGATCATTTCTAGCAGTCAATAGTATTCAACCAGAACTTACCAAGACAGCTATAAAGGTCTCAGGAAGCCCTGAAGTAGTTCGTTACCGTTTTCACAGTTTGGAATAGAATAACTAGATTTTACTTGGAATATTCCTCGCAGATTTGCAATTCATAAGACACTTAACTGACACCACACACTGCTACTTTAGCCTGTTGGTCCCATCTGGATATTGCAGAGATGGTAACTTCTAGAAGAACTTACCTGAAGCTTTCCAACTGAAGGTCTGCTCTCAGTGTGGATAAGCTTCCTGAGCTCTAAGAGGCTGGACTAACACTTCCTGTACCAAGCACGTGTCTTGGAATAACACATGGACATTTTCAATTAAAACCATTCCTTCATGCTGAGGAGGAACTGGTACAGAAAAAGTAGCTCCCCATTTACCTCAAATGCTGAAAAAAAAATGCTAGTCCTTGCTGTGAAGAAAGAATTCTCTCAAGATGTTCTTCTGGTTTACAGCTGTACATTTTGCCATAAAAAAAATCTAACAAGAACATAACTCTTTGTGCATCAGCACGTGGCATCTTCTCAGTGCAAAATGCCATCTCCTTGAAGGAAGTAAACCTCTCAGAAATGGGATAACTGCACTTTTCCTGCAGCTTCTATTCCAACTAACGCTCTGGTGTCTAGCATGAAAAATAAGAGCAGATAAGCCTTCTTGTGGCTGTAGCCAGGTTGTAGTAAGGGTACACATGACCAGTGTGATTACATCTGGATTAAATTAAAAACTAAGATATGAACAAGAGAACCGCAGAACACTCAGACTGTAATGTCAAATAAACAGATCTCAAAAAATCCCCAGGAACTGTATTGTCAATGCAATGCAAGTTCATTGCCTCCTCCATCCCCACGTAGCCCTTTTCCATCTGAGTTCACCTCAAACGATGAGCCACAATAGCTGTGATACGGCTGCCTGCAGAACTTCTCCCTTTGTTTTCTAAATCAGAAACTGCGAAGCGCACACTGAACACTGCAAGTGTGCTCACAAAAGGATGCATTGGTTCTCTGGTTAAAGAAATTCCGTTTCTGACGTGTCTATCCCTGCCTCTGTTACAGACAATCCAAGCAGGCCTTAAGCTGAAGTCAAAGTGTTCCTCCTCTTTTTCCAAGGGCCTGATTTCAGACACGTATATTGAAATTTTCAGAAGAGCTGTGTGCTTCAAACCGATGTTAACTGAATACGTGTGGTTACGTGTCACGCACATTAGGAAGCCTGAGGCAAAATTAGTCCTGCATAGCTCATGCTGGGTATCTCTGCTAACAGATACTAGATTGAAATTGAAAGATTATTAGATCTGAAAGTTGAGGGAAAAAATTAGAGTATTCCCAATACTGAAGATTTTCCTGAAATTGCTGATTGTCAGCAGGAATCAAAACTCTTGGTTCAGGTTTACACAAAAATTTTGTTTCATTTCTGGTTCATGGTGTATCACTGTCAGCTGCCGTGGAACTGCTCTCCTGGGTGTTTTCACAACCCTACTAGGGACTGCAGGAAATTTTACTCCAAGATCTGGAAAAGTGCAGTCTTTCAGAGAATGGAAAGAATCCCTTCAGATTAAGTAAGTAGCTTTTCTTTGGAACAAACTGTGATTTATTTCTTTTTTAAACACATCAAAATAAATCCGGAATAATGTTTGCTTTACTGACTTTCGAAAGTCATCTCAACACAAAACAGCAACAGGAATTCACACGTTTCATCCCTTTGCTTATCAGCAGGAATCCTGCGTACGTAGATACAATCAATTTGGGTAAGATTAGTGAAAATGGATCCTCTCCACGCAAGAAGGCAGAAAACACCCCAACCAACCTAAAAGACTCTGAAAATAGCCCCCCTACAAAAAAGGCACAAGGAATGAACAGTGGTTTGGGCTCTGAGAAAGCTTCATCTGCAAGGACAGAGGACTTTACGTGACAGAATCACAAGAATTATGTTTCTGGGGAAGGGAGGAAGGAGAGGGGGGTGAATTCATTCCAACAACTGTTGAAGGAAATTATGGAAGTTGTGTTGGGTTTAGTTTTGTGATTTTCCAATATATAATTGGCTTTTTGGAAAAGAAAAAAAAAAACCAAAATTAGAACAAAATACAGGATATCTAGTGATATGCCGTTAAATGTTCATTAATGCTATGCTCTTGAGGGTACACATCGCTGACTTTGCTTAATCTAGCACCAAGCGTGCCACGTGTAAGCACACACCAACAAATCCATTTAAACAAACACACATCCAAGAGATTCGTATGATACAATATCCCTGTCAGTCACAATGATAAAAGTCTTTTTCCTTATTCTATTAACTTTTTCATGTATGCCTCATTATTTCTTCATGCTGATTACTCAGTGGAAGAGCTGGATTCTATTTAAGGCTATGGAAAAGGTCACAGACAAAAGGGATCTTGAGCCTCTGTTTGATATTTTAAGGGAAAACTACCCCGCTAGTGTTAATATTTGCTTTCACTTAGAGCAGGTATGCTTTGGTTATCTGAATAGCAATTCATGGCAGTTGGTGTGAATGAAAAAGTACTGAGGAGAAGTTATTGATCTTGGAAGGATGCAGATGTGTAATTGTTGATTTTTTTTTTTTCCCCAAACTTCTGAAATATTTGGGGTTGTGTCGTTATTGTTACAAGTGATTGAAAGACTTATCAGCTACCCACTGCTGAAAAGAGAAATGGCATTTTCTTGTACCTGATATCCAGAGAAGTGAAATAAGTTATCAGAACATGCAAGGTAAAAGAAGAAAAAAAATGAGCTATTACGATAATTGAAACTGAATGCAAAGTAAACAACGAGTATATAAAAAATTATTTCTTTCAACAAAAAAATTCCATGGGCACAAGACAAGAATGAATCCTGGGTTTGGTGAGCTGGTTGATTACTCTTGGTGTGAGGAAGTGAAAATATTGTGATAAGAGTTTTGGCTGCAGTTTTAAAATTGGCCTTAATTCATAAGACAGACGATCATTTTTAAATGCAAATATTACCACTGCTTTCAAGGGATGGTGCTAAACTGGGTTTTCTAGCAGATAATAACGGTCAGGATTTGAGGTTTGCTGCCTGGACCCATTTATAACATTTACGATGACTGTTCGAATAATCAATGCATTGTGTATTGTGAAAAATTATTTGTTCAGAGGCGATGTTTCTTAGCTTGTCAGATTGTTTGTCATTTACATATGAGGATTTGCACAGACTGCAGAGAGGGAGGGCTTGGGCAGGTCAGGATCTTCCAAATTAGGCACTGACAGACACAAGTATTACTTGCATCGCCTGCTCTACCTTGACACCTGTCTCATTGCCAGAATTAAACACCACAACGTATTCCTTCAAGCACGAGACTAACACTTCCCCCAAAACCATTCATCCTCTTCCCTTCTTGCCCATCTCAGCTGTAAGTGGGAGCCAACAGAGAAGAGAAGCACAGAAAGACCAAGCATTTCCCTGCCTCCAGACACTTAATTTAAGCACTGCAATTTATACAACCTAGAGTAGCAGAATGGTAGGTGGGTGGTGAAGATCAGGGTGAGAACCACCATCCATCCCCTCTGCAGAAAGGGTGTAAGCATAACGAAGAGTGTGCTGTGGGAATATGCAAAGCACCACACTAAAAATGCAATTATGCTCCAGCCTAGGAGCAGAATGGCAGGAAACTACATCTTGGAAAGGTTGACACCGGATGGCATTTCCTCCCACACAGCTTTGATACCAAAATGCCAACGCTCGATATTTGACAGTAGCCTGCTCCAGCTTCTGCATCTGTGAGAGCCAGGGTATGAAACAGCGTGTAACACAGCATTGGCTTTGTATTTTAAAGTAGTATCTAAGGTTCATAGGTGCTGTGGTATTAAATTATGACTCCAATAGTAACTAGTTACTGTCCAACCTAAAAGCGCAGTAAAGTTACTTGTCTAAAAATGGAATCCTACTGCATATTAGATTCTGTCTAAAACAATATGTCTAAACACGGACATCCTGGAAACAATGCTTCATGTGTCCCAGCACATCAGGAATGCTAAGAAAGCTTGTGATGCCTCAAGATTGCAAGCCGTGGTCTCCTGATGGGATTTATTTGGGTGTTACTTTGTTTTCTTTAAATTAGATGAACTTTTTTGTTGCTTCAAGCTTTTAAGTATCTGTAAACGACAGCTTTATTCAGCTCTTCACTACAGATTGATTTATTCAGTCCAATTACTTCTTTTCTTATGTTACATGGGTTATTCACAAATTCAATTTTACTGGAAGACTGTGCTAAGAATATAGCTGCCTCTCCAGTCCATTCTACAAACTGAATGAACAGTTAAACAACATAATTCACTTTCACAAAGGGACTGTCTTTAAGAAAATTGTACAGTTCCATCCACAGAATCAATAAATTAAGTTGTACTAAGTGTTTAAAAAGCACATAGAGGTTTTTGAACTGTGCAGAGACTGAGAACATAGAAGGCAGTTGACAAAAGTTTCAGTCCAGAGCTACCACCCAGGGAACAACATGACATGGGGTGGTAGAAGAAAATTAGAGGAGTTTGGGACTGTGTCAGAGACTTCTTCCAGTGACTCACTGGGATAGAAGAGAATAGAGTTTCTCTGTATTACTTATGATTGCCTCTGCTCTTAGGTGAACAGGGAACATTTTCTGTAAACTGCCCAGAATGCCTTTGTCCACAGAACTGCACTGTTTCCTTGCTCCATGGCTTCCCCCAGAAGCACATAATCAAAATGTACCCTTTACCCACTCAGCCAAGCACTCTGGGGGACAGGACATGGATGAGGAGGAAGCATCCATGCCTAAAGAGAGCAAGTAAAGTAGGGGTCACCATGTCCTCAAAGAGGAACTCAGAAGAACACCAAGTTTCTGTACTGCCCCTTACTTTCTCCATTCCTGTCAACAGATATATTTTCAATTGCCCGCTTTCACAAAACTTTGTTTTCACTATATTCATACTTATGCAGGCCAGCGCCACAGAGAGGAAGCAGCAGCAAACACAAAGGGAAAAACAAGGACCCAGGACAACCACCAAGTCCAACCACTGAGCCCGCACTGCCAGGTTACCACTAAACCGTGTCCCTCAGCACCACTTCTACAAGTCTGTTAAACCCCTCCAGGGATGGGGACTCCACCACTGCCCTGGGCAAGGCCTGGACAACCCCAACACGGAAGAAATTGTCCCTCAGATCCAACCTCAACCTCCCCAGTTCAGATCTGACAGGGAGAATTGCAAGGTGATACAGCTAGTAATGGGAGTTTTACAAAGTGGTAAGAACAGGAGGTGTCTTAAATACATGGTAAGAAAACTAAACATATTAAATACGAACCTAAAGAAACACTGAGCTGATATTACCTGATGATGTGCAGGCATAGAAAAAAAATCATCTTTAAAAGCAGTTTTCACCTCTAGGTTTATTCTGTGTTTACAAGTTTCTTTTAAAAAACATCCCACAGGGCATGCGAGTTATAAACCAGCATTAATATCAATAAGAGATTTTTTAGGAGACCCCATCATACTGCTGTAGTATTTTTTCCCTTTTTAAACACTTCTATCACAAACCATTCTTCAAAATGTGAGTCTTCCTCAGAATAAAAGCAGTGACCAAGGATCACTGCATTCTTTCAAGGGCCATTGAAAGGTCTGAAGATGAAGAAAATCTTTTGACAACCCTTGCAAAATGACCACATAATTCCCAATTTTTTCTTAGCAGAGATAAAATGATGTATCTGCACAAGACAACGGATACCTGAGGACAAACTTATGCAGCCTGGCACCTGCATTGCAAGCCAGCTTTCCAACCCCTTTATGGCCTCCATCCTTCACCACAGTCAATACATTTAGACATTCAATCTGTGGATGTGGTGTAATTTGTATGTGTTGACTTTCTTGTTCTCTGTGACATTTGCTTTTCCCTTCTTTTGTATATTCTTACCCTGTCATCTTAAGTCCTCCTTCACACAGCTGCCTCTTTCACTCTGCCATAAACCCACTTTTTTCTGCAATTCATTGGTTTGGTTTTTTTTTCCAGGTAGTAAACTGCATATTTCTATTTTATGTAAGAAACTCACCACAAAACAGATTCCTGATTACATTTTCAGCTGGTGGCAGCAGATCCTCCTTTGTCCTAATCCATTTTTTCTTTTAATATACCTGAAAATTTGGCCTGTTATTTGTATTTTCCTCTGAGATAATAAATTTACACCAATATTTCATGATACAGCAGACTTGAATTTTGGGGATTATTTGTTTAGGTTTGTCACAGTGGGTATCGCTGCTCATCTCATGTGCAGAGAATGAAGTGACAGACCTGCTAGAAGTCACTCATGGTTTCTGTTGATGCCTTCCAGAATAACAAGGGAAGACACTGAAACACAGTACAGCTGCAAGAAAATATTCACGATTACTGCAGCCCATCTGACCCAAGCAACAAAGATATCTTAAGTAAAATAAACCCACATAAGACATTCGTAAGGGAGTCTGGTATTTTTATTTACAAGGAACATACAAAATCCTGTTTCTTCAGAGTGCAGGAGGAATCAAAAAGCCTTTTCTCACATCTTCAGCTTTTTTCCTTTAGTCAATACCTGATCGAAACCCAAAATTTCTCTCAGAGGTCCTGGATTCTGTATGTGTATTTTAAATTTTCTCCTTTCCTTTGTTACTCCTTCTGACTTACCCACACTTTCTTACACCTCCACCTATACAGTCCAGTTTCTGAATGGTCTGACCGTACCACAACTAAGTGATGACATGTCATTTAAGCTGGAACTTGCTGCTGAGTGAAAAATACGTTCCCCACCAGACAAGGTAAAAGACCACCTTTGCATAAAACCCAATATTCTAGAGCTACAACCCACCTTTTTAAAAAACCCTCCACGTACTCTGTGTTTGGTACCACCAAGAGTCTTGCTGTTGTGAGCTATTAAAGATCTGTGTAAAAGTCTCTAAGCAAAATACCTTGAAGTCACTTGAAAAACATTTATCACTTCCAATATTATTGCAACAATTAGCGAAACAGATATAAATTTCCATTTATCAGCTTTAGAGCAATAGTGGATGTTTTATTCATTCAACTGCAAGACAAAGATTTGCCAGTTGTTCAACTACCTTTACCAATGCCATCCAGCTCTCCCTAGTCCTCTTCTATCCAGCCATTAGGTCCTGAGAACACATAGAACTGAGTGTTTTCAGTGCATGGCCTTGGGTTTAGGAAAATGTATGACAGCAGACTAACCCTTAGGCTATTTGAGATGAGATTATTGGCAAGCACTCTTTTGACCAAAAAAAAGCAGATTTAATTTTTTTTTTTTTAGCAACACTCCATTTAAGAAAAATTAGTACTCATGCAATCTGAGTGCGTTCTGAAGATACCAGTTCAAACCAATATCAAGTCAAAATACCCTGTTTCAATGATAAAATGTTCCCTTCAGCACTCCTCCTCCCAGACCTTCGGTTATTAATCTTTTGGAAGAAATTCTAAATCAATTTCAGGGCGATCTGAGAAGAGAATGATACTATTTACTATATCGTGCAGTTGTTCGACCTTGCAAACGAGTTTTTCCCTGAAAGGAAATCAGAGCGACACGACTTGCCATAATGCAGCTCACTATTTGACAGATGAGTCACCATGTCATAAGAACGAAGTAGTCCAAGTCATGCATTTACTAACCGTATCAGAATTAGAGAAGCAACAAGACTGTGAAAGAGAAATGTGAAGGTAAAGTAATAAATCAAAACTCTCCTAGACTATTTGTCCCTTAAACACCAATACCATCATAGAAAATGATACAGTTTCAGAAGTTCCCTTACTTTCAGTTCCCATTCCAATTCAGTGCATTTTCATTTATTGTAAACCACTCTGGCATAGCACACATTTTTCATCATGGGCTTCATTGTACAACTTTGGAAATATACAATCTCATAGTCAGAGGTCACCAAGATTTGTTCCCTCTTTCACATCTATTCAAGTTTGTTTTTTTTTTTAAATGCCAAACTATTCCTTCCCCAAATGAAAGAAAATTGATATAAGACACAGGCACTCAAAAAAAGTTGTACGGAATCTCGACTAGAGAAATAACTATTCCCTATTTCATAGTTTGACTCATTCAGCAAGATTTTCAAATTTTTCACTGGCCCTTAGCTTACACTATGAATTTAAGGCATGTTCTTACAGTCCACTTCCTCTCCTATTTATCATACTGGAAAAAAAAAAAAATCTGGCCACACACAGCTACAGTAATTTTTTTACCACGACACACACAAAAGCACAACCACAGCTAAGAGTACTAGCTGAAATAAAAAGATAGGAAAGCCAAGCAGGATAGAGACCAACTGGAAGTCGACATGAACAGCTTTTGGGGACGCTAGACAATGGACACCTTCCCACCACATTTTTAGAATGCTTCCACCTTTGGTACCAAAGACATCATGGTCATTAACTGTTCGAATTTCTACCTAGGAAACATTGGCAGTGAAATCAGAACTCAGTCATTTCCAGGAAGGTCACATGAGAACTAGTAGGAACTTACCAGCTTATTAAACATTCTTGTACCCATAAGTACTTTTAGCATCTGGTGTAAACCGAAACCCTCACAGTGCGTCGAGTTGCTTCTGCTTCATCACACTTTTGTTTATAACTGAGGCTGTATTTTCAAGTTGCAGCTGTGTCCAGAAACTCCACACAAACTAAAAGCAAACTAAGCAACACGGAACACTGATTTTAGAAAAAGTCATCAGATTTCACAGGGAATAATCTAGAAGAAAAAACACTGTAATTTCATAGAAGTCCTAGAAAAGGTGTGCAGCAAGAAGAATAATAGTGCATTTCTGCTCTGAATTGTGCTATGTCTTATAGCATTTGTGACTGAATTTCTACAGAGCCAAAAAACAAACCACACCTGAGATGACCCTCCCATTGACAGCGCAGACCAGTTTTTCCTGTCTTTGCCACTTGATATTTATTGATATTTTACCAAATTCCTCCTAGGCATGGCAAGTGTCTCCTTCTGTAAGGAAATACATACAAGCAGCACTCCCCCCAAAACTAATCCAAGCCTACATTACTCAACACAAGGCTATTTTTCTAACAACCACACAGCGTTTCTTCTGCACCATTGCAGAGCTGCTTGTTACTTCATAGATGAGGATCTGTGGACCATTTCTGATGGCCTGACCTTACAAGGACATTCTGCAGGTCTCTTTCAGCAGTAGAGCTATGAAGTCCTAAGGACATCCACGGGACACGCTCTCGTACAGAACCACAGCTTGGCCCCAGTGTTTTGCTGTCACCTTGGCACAGTTCTGGCGTTCTGGAACCAGTGCTCCCCAGTACAATGTGCAGACATAACTCAGCTGGCATATCTATGTCAAGATCCATTCCCAATTAGCAGCGTGGGCAGGCTGCACTAGGTCTGGCTTCCTCCCATCCTCTAAGGCTATCCCAGACGGCTTTGCATCTTGTGCCAAGTCCCAGGTTTTCATGCCACAAAGATGTGTAATTTCAGCACTTCTGCCCTGGAGTATGTTTTAGTGGCACAGAGGCTCTGCATGGGGCTTGCAAGAGATTTATGGCAAGTACTACATCATCTAAATACCTCTACACTGGTACTTGGCCTCAGGTCCCTGGATTCCTCAGTTTCACCCAGAACTGACAGAGGCTTAGATTTCTCCAGCCTTGCAACAGAGACAAGCAACTCAGCAAGATTTGCTCCTCTGAGATGCTGCCCTCATTCCGCACACCAGTTTGCACATACACCCTCACTACACACGAGGGGTGACAGACTGTATGTTCTGTTGCTCGTATTTTCTCCTGCTTCATTTGTGCCAAGAACTTCCTTGCCAGGTCTCAGATGAATTGTTGCAGTTTTGCCCTGACCAGAGCAATGGCCTTTACCACTGCCATCAGATCAGCTCTTCAGCCCCTAAAGAAACAAACACAGGTTTGTTTTGTCCTTTTCTCCATCAACTGGGGTTTTAGCAGTTGAAGCACTCTTAAAACCACATATAACAAACTGAATTAATTTACTAAAAGCCTCCAGGCTCAATCTCTGCATACATACGAAATCTGCCTATAAGAAAGTAGATTCACCACCTGCAAAACAGGCAACAACTCTGCCAGAACAAAAGGATTTATTATACCAAGGGAAAAAAAAACATTGTAAGCTCCACTTACGTGCTTCTACTCAGACTAAGCACAGCCACTGGCCAGCCAATACATAAAATTCCAGCGTGGAAAGTACGTAAAAGCTGAGAGTACTTGCTCCTTTTAAGCAGCATTTTAAGAGAAATAGTTTCCTTTTTCCTCCCAGTGGTACCTGAAACCTGTCCTAAAACAAAGGGGGGAAAAAAACACCCAAATGCTCATAGAAAAGAAAACCTGCCATCCATCTTCAAAAAGCATAAATAAAGCTTGAAACTTATAAGTTGCCCAAATATATTTTGCTTTATTTAGCTGGAAACATCTTCAGCATTTGCTTAGAAATTAAGTCTTCGATGAGCTGCTCTCCAACTCGCATCAGCTAATGATGATGATCCTGGCTCCAGACAGCTCTGACTGGTCCCAGAGAAGTGGAGAAGATGTACTCGTTCCACCTCGTCTAGCACATCTGACTGAACCTGCCACAGCCTGGCATCACTGGGGCATTGACTACATTTAAACAAATGAATATTGATTTTATTCCATTTTTCACATCTCTGCTTAAGGGCTTGTTTCCCTGTGTTCTGCCAAGCACACAGCTCTGCTTTCTAAAGTAAGCAGTTTTATAACACTGTGCCATAATAACACAGATTCTTAACACTCATCCCTGTAAAGGGCAGAGGGAATAATGTGCTAGTAAATGCCAGAAGGGGAGGGATGCACAGAAAACAAACCAACCCATTTTACCGGAAAGTGTGGAGGGCAGCTGGTAAGGGAGAAAAACACCAATCCTTCCCAGCACCCCAGAAACTCCCTGCCCAGAGCTCCCCAGTAGCAGCAGGGACTCCAGTGCTGCCCCAGTAACCCTACGCATTTGCTCTTACCTGGTGCCACACAAATGTGCCATTATTTTTCTACTGGTACTTAGAGCAGACCTACCCGCTTCTGACACTGTCTGTGCAGTGCCTAGTCGTCACCAAATGCTTGCACAACATTATCAGCCTGGCTGCTACCAGAAAGGTCATTTCTGTTTAGCAACAATAAAACCAAAGCTGGTTTTTAAGCCTAAGCGAAGGGAAATGAAGAAACAAACATGCCTTTTCTCCTGCTAAAACCAACCAGGAAGAGAGACGGTTGTAACAGCATGATTTATAGATCAATTTTCCTGGCTTTTCCTCAAGGCAAGATCAGAAATAGCCACAGATAGATTTATAGACAGACTAACCCATTTAAATGCTAAATTGCAATCCAATCTATCATGAGCTACAGCATTAGTGCCTGGCTTTCCTACCTGTTGACAACCCACACAGCAAAATCTTTGAATTATAATAATAATAAAAAAAAATCGCTTTTCTGCTGGTGACAGGGAAGAGAGTTTGGGCAGGTTGTTTGGTTTTTTTACCTCTATCTCAATGCTAAGGTTTGCCACTGGCCTGGACAGCCCTAAGGATTTAACTTTTCAGTGCTTTGCCTCTTCCCTGTCCCTGAAGAGTTCTGCCATAACTGCTCTCATCAAAAAGGATTGGGTGAGCAAGTTTCAATCACTTTGCTTTGCTCAGGAACCAGACTCTAGTTCAGAAAGTCTCATGCCATTGGGGTAGGTGTATCTGACCAAGAGATCATTGCAATGGATGGGAGACCAGTCAAAAGGTCTGTCTCTTCCCTGTGGTTCATAACATCACATAATAATCGTCTTTCAGCTACTTCTTAGCCCTAGTTGCTTCTATGGGTCAAACCTTTCAAAGGTCTCCCATAACGCACCAAGGCTCATGGCTTTGTGCAGGTGGCAAAGCACAAAGCTCTTCACTCCAAGGGAGGCGTTAATGAAGAGCATAGGAACATGTGTTACAAGTCCCTGGATAAAGTGTAGAACTTCGTGTCATTAAAACACCACATTGCATCTACCTAAAGTCAATGGTTCAATTAAATATATAATTTCAGGTTTTCTAGAAAGAAACATAAATATTTCAGCTAAAACATCAATAAAGCTCATCCCTGTACTTCATTGAGAAATGCCCAGCTAGCCACTGGAGGTCATGGAGGATAGAGTGGATGTGTTATCTGGGAGGCTGCAGCTTTCAGCATTAGCTTTCTTACTAACCTAAGGTGAAGCCTAAAACACAGATCAACACAGGACTCTCATATTTACACCTGAAGTCATGAATCCTGGTGATAACATGCAGACAAAAATTATAAATTATAACAGGATGCCTGTTTAGATGTGATTAAGAACCTGCCAGTCAGCAGGCAGAAGATACACCCATCCAACAGGTAAGCCTTACGATACCTTCCAATTGCTTTTCCATCACAGCACCATCCATACCAAGATGGGATAAGCACCTTATTAAACATACCACAACCCTCATTTCTTCATCAGTTCTTAGTGTTTCCTATTAAATTTTCCTCCTGTGGTTCTCTAAGTTTACGCATCACCCACCCCATCCTTCTGCTTGCCATTTTGCCTGGTGTCACCTGTCCATTAGAGGAAATCTCTCACTCATGGAGGTTATTCTGCTATCAAGTCCCATAATAGCACTTCCCTCCCCCCAAAAAAACAACAATAAAATATGAATATACTGCATCAATACTTTGCAGCTACCTTGAAGAATCACCCTTAGAGAGAGGTTATGCTAAAAATAAAAATTCATTAAAATTAAAATATAGGTAATGTAGTTTCAAAAGTTTTATATGAATGGACAGAAAAATGAAATACTTCCGTCCTCTTTTCCTTCAATCCAGTTCAAAAGGTTTGCTGCTTCTTTTGTCAGCTCCCTTAAGAGCTATTTTGAAGTTAAACCTGTGCAAGAGTATTTCTCCTCTCCTTCCACTTCCCCCTTGCTACTCACTGCTCCCCAGAACAATAACATCACCTTGCATAGCTAAGTGCAAACATGTCCTATCCTGGCAGGAAACAGAATCTGTCCTGAAAGTTATTAAGCTAGAAACAAACCACTTACATTTTTCATGGAATAGTGTGAAATGTGAGTGGAATAGACATAGAATTCCATTTTCCATCTCAAAATGCAAACCAGACGTGCATGGTACTAGTGCTGCCTGGTTTTCATTGCTGAAGCTGCCCAGCGGTAAACCAATACTCCGGGGCTGTGGCTCAAGTGACTGATCCCAAGTCACCATGAAAACCCTTGTTATCTTTATTGCTTTGTAAACTCGTTTACTGTAACCGTGTGTCAAAGCTGTAGAGAAGGCTAATTCTAATAGAAGAGAGGGGAAGGATAAAAAGGTAATTTTCCTCCTTAAGAGGAAGTACTGGAACTGGAGGGTTGGGGGAGAAACCAGTCATGCAGGTAAGCAGGGCCAACTGGCCTCCTGTGGTGAGGTGGATGGGACAGCACTAATTTAAAAACCCAAAGTAAACAACAAAACATCTACAAATAAGGTGCTGGAGGTGCCAGGTCTGACCTCACCATGTGGAAGTATTCCAGCTTCCGAATCAGTCCACAGAGATCTGTCCAGAAACGTCCTAAAGAGCAGCCAACCATCAAAACACACACATACCAGTTACACCAAGGGTACCATAGCTGCAAGGTTTGTTCTCGAGAAAGCTGCATCAAATTTTGTGTATTTGTTAAAAACAGATGGAAAAACAATGTTCCTTTTTGATTAAACTTGAAACACCACTCTATTATATCTGAAATACATTTATTAGAATAAAAGTGAATGGAAGGTTTATAAGCATCACAGAACACTGCCAAGAATAAAAACAGCGTTTCTATTTAATTCCTTGTGAATATGTCCTTAACCAGTGCCAGAGAAAACATACTATTGTGTTAACCAAAAGGAAATTAATTGGAGAATTAAAATCCATCCTACTACTAGGACACGATTCATGCTAGCATTTGTAAATTAACGGAGATATGCCATCACTTACAACACTGACCTACTTGATAAAATAACCTGTCACCGAGCCATCGCCCAACCAGTGTAATTAGCTCCCAGTCAAACGTGCCAGCTTCCATTCAACAGCACACTTTAGAAATGTCTGACTCTGTGTACTTTGTCACTAGAAGTATGCTCCCATTCCTAAGGATACAAAGAAGAGCTGATAGGAAGAGGGGGAAAAGAGTGAAAAGGACATTATTAAAGCAGTTCAGTCAATATAGTAAACTGAAGACCTAATCTATCGGATCTCAGTCTGATCAGCACACAGGAAAGATCGCTGCCTTTTTTCCTGTGGGAACTTGCACATGGGCAACTCCTGTAGAAGAGACACCTTGTCTGGTAATGTTGTTTTACTGCCATCATTTAAGAAAAAAAAAAAAAAGAGATTTGCTCATATCCCCCATGCGGGGGGATCAGTTCTGGCTACCACAATGGTCACAAATCCATCCTGCAGAAGCCATCTAGAAGGAAAAAGCAAACTAACTTTTACAGGAACTTGGCTGAAGCCTGAAAGAGTTAAAAGCAGAAATAATTTACTGTTATTTGTTGTAACAAGCTTGTCCTAGATCTAGAGGCATTCTTATAATGGAAGCTTCGTAATACTGCATTTACATGAAATTTTTACTGTCATGAATATTTCCATCTTTGTTGCAGTTTATCATAGGATTAGCTAATAAACAGGTCTGCTGCACTCACAAAGCTTTAGAGTGAAAACTTCACAGCACAGCTTATAGCACGTATCCCATACCTCTGCTGATGTAGAGCAGCAGACCCAAATAGGACATCCAGGCTCATGGCTGTGCTACATGACAGAAGTCCAACATCCACAGTGGGGTAGGGTTTAGGGTACGCTTGGTCAGATGTAATTCCAGATCAGCCTCACTTCAGATACGCGACTTGATGTACCAATAGCTTTTCACCTTGAGTAAGCTGTGCTTGGCTGGTGACAAACCCTCGACCTCCCAAATCCAGTAGGATTTATATCACTTCACTCTTTCTCTAAATAGATCTCTTAGCACGTTTCCAAAGAAATCCACTATGTATCACTGTCATTATTATTCAAAGTGCTCTTTCTTTGACAGGCTACCTCCCCTTCCCAGTTCCTCCACACAAGCTGTTTGCTTGAAGCTTCTTATCACATTTTGCTTTTTGCTAAAGGTCCCTCTGTGCATTTTAAATGGATAGAAGATGAAAGAGGTGCCGTCTCTGACCCTCTACTAACCCATGAGTAGTTAATAGGATGCCCTTAGGGAGTCTAAAACACAGATTTTAAGCGAGGATAAATGCTCCAGAGCTGTCAGAGAGAGGATCTCAGCAACACAGCTGACTACAGCACCTGAAAGCGTACTCAGGACCACAAGTAGCTACTAGATTCCTTAGACTCATTGTCCAAAGGTGTTAGGAGAGGCCACTACAGTCAGTTCTCTTATACTCGTGAAGCCATCAGCTACTCAAGAAAGCCAAAGTCACCTTCACTCTTCAATCTGAGTGATGCAAGAGGATTCGGGGTCAGTACATTTCCTGCTAGTGTCAGCAGGAGCAAGACTTTGCCTTTCACATCAGTCCTTTTGTTGTCTTTTTTTACCATCACACCTATTGACATCACTTTCCAGAAAGCTTTTTAAAAACTTTCTTTATGCAAATAGGTTACAAACCCTTCTAGCTAGTTCTTGTGAACAGGCCATTTAGCTGAACTTGTTCCTCTTTTCTAGTATGAAGATCCCCAAATCTTCGTCCGCGAAGCCAAGCCATGAGTGAGAGTATGAAGATCACTGGATTTGCTAATACTAATACAATACCTAAATTATCATTTAACGAAAAATTATCAGTGTGTGGTTTACAATCTTTTTTAACACCCTAGGGAAAAAAAAGTCTCATAAAAACATATCCGTTGCAAATGATAATGGTGAGGATATTATTTTTCTATTCACGTAAGTCATGTACAAAGTAGACAGCTGTACAGCTACCACCTTGCTTTTCTTCGTTTCATTTACAGTAGCTTTCACAATGTTTTTATTTCATGACAATGGAAAACTGTCTATGACAGATTCTTTTAGCTTAGCATACAGTCAATAGCCTCTGAATAAGTTAGGCACAAGTAGTTGATAAGAGGATCAAAGGAGCATACAGCCAAGGCTGTTCGTAAAAGTTGCCTGTTAAATAATTAAAGATGCAGTCTGAGAAGTCACCATGAAAAAGACTTACGTGAATACAATCAAATCACAGGTTTATACACGAGATAATCTTTCTCATAAAACTTCATGTGAAGAGAACTGTCTATATAGTTTCAGACTAAAAATCTCAGTTATCCAGTTGGACCATGGAGCTGCTCACCAGGCTATTGTGGTAATCAGCAGAGGTTCCTGTCTAGTGCACACTGAAACTACCGAAACCCAAAGGCCCCACCAAAGGTAGCATCCACCCTTCCCTTCCACTGAGTGCAGAAGAACCCAGCACACCCTTGAGAAGTTGGTAGCCTTAAGGCTTTTAGTGACGAACATTCAGTGGTCTGAAGAACTATTTGGAAATATTTTCCTTCCCTTACTGTTATTTAAGAGAAGAGATTATAACTCTGTCCTAACCCCAAAATAAGGTGACAGAGCAAGAGCCATATTTGCAAGAAACACCGTAACTGCAGAAGCATATTCATGATTAAGTTCTCCTTAAACCAAACATACCTGGAGAATCAGTGGTGGGCCAGAATTAAGCTGAGGCACTGACCTCTTTATGCTACAGGGGAGTGACTTTCCACATCAATGTGGAATTCGACTGCCTGCAACCCTTCAAGTGGGTCACAGGAGCACACAGAAGGGACAATTCTGTTACAGTGCCAGACTAATATCCAGGAGATGAGAAAGCCATGTCTGGTGATGCCATGGCATGCCACAGCCTCCTAGTTAAGCCTGTTCAACCTCTCGGTATCGCCGTCTATAACAGAAGGGTAACACTTCCCGGAGTCAGAAGGAAGTTCTGAAGAGCAAATGCAAAAGCACTTTGCCATAACAGCACCTAATTTGCTATTTTAGGTGTCTATTCTCCCAGTCCTGTTGCTAGTCTTATAATAGTAAGACTTTATATAATCACCTTTTATCCCAACCAAATTTAGTTGTTTCTTTTTTTCCTTCTGCAACAGCTTTTTTTACATAAAATAACAAAGCAGTACCAGTGACACATCGAACAAAGGTTTGTGATAGGTTTCAGCACATGTATTTACTGGAGGGGAAAAAAAAAAAGGACATAACTGATGCACCACAGAGGACAACATTGTAAACCCTCATGTTCTCTTGTTTAAACATAAAATACTTCTACCTACAAGCAGGTAAAGGAATTGATTTAATACATCATACACATTTTAAAGATTTAGTGTGTTTCAACTCATAATGGTAAAACTAAAGCAAAAAAAAAAATCCATCCCTTGAGCAGTTATTCCAGTGAGAAAGTGCTCTACAACATTCTACAACTTGAATCTGGAGCAAAAAATACATTTCATTAAAAAAAAAAAAACCCACCACAGTACAAGGATACCACTTTCAAAGTTAGCATTTAGTCCTCACTAAAGCAAAACTGGGTCATCAGAGCATTAACAGATCCCCAGGGACCACATAGAGCCCTTGGTTATTCAGCCAGTCCTAATTAAAGAATTGCCGTGGCTCCCTAAATCAAAACCTCTGTTCAAAGTTTCTCCTCCAACAAAGAACATTCACAAGCACTTTCTTCCAAAATATTTCTGACCAGGTGGGGACTAAACAACCCACAAACCAATCCTGCCCGGCAGGGCTGTAGTTCTTTAACCATTTCAGAAAAGCACAACAAATAACCATCCAGATCAGGCCCAGAGAATCTACTAAGATATTCGGCATCTACAAGCCAGAGTTCTCAAGAGAACAGGAAAGGAGAACTGCAAGGTAAGAACAACTCAAACTCACATAAACTTCTTCCAGCTCTTCCTGGAACAAAACACTTTCGCATCTCATCAGATCACAAAACCAAGCCTGCTCTCTGCCTTGCCCATAAGAAAATTGCAGAATTCTGCTAAAAATTTACCTGCACAGTGCTGCCCAACAAAGCCAACAGCGTCTCAGTCTCCAGCTCTCCCTGGTGCTCACACACCTGAAGGAAATATCTATCCCTGCACGGACCATGTGGCCCCAATTACCTGAACTGCTTGAAGGAAGAAAAGTAATCAAGGAGCAGCCTATGAGCTGTCCTGACTCCTCTGTATCTGAGGCCTCCTGGGTTTTTGGTTACTTCTATCTTCTACCATGGAAGAGTGTGGAGGCAACATTACTTTATTACATCTTCTGACCATCTCTATTTCCAGCTCACAGCCTGCTTTGAGCAGCACTCTAGGTCTGTGATCCTAGATGCTTTTATTTATTTTTTATATATTTTGTCCTGTTTATTTCAAAAACATCTTAATTCCTGTCGATTATGACAGGTGAAAACCCTAGATAACGGCAATTCAGACCTTCACTGGATGACTCTGCTTCCTTCTCCCAGGTCCTGTCAGTACGTTTAAGGGAGTCTGGAGTCACCAGAAATGTGAAGCCATCCCACATTTCCTCACGCATTTGATGGTCATGGTGTCACCATGCATGTGGCACCAGTTTGGTAACCGCACTTCAGGGAGAAATGGCTGCACCAGCACCTCACCAGCAAGGAGCCCTGTACTTGGAGGTGTCCTCTTAGAGAAAACAGTGGACCTGGTGTTTAGCCCCTGGCACGGCAGCACAGCAGCTTCCCCACAGGGAGAGGGCATTTTGGTGCTTGCAGTATCCACAGCGGAGCTCCAGACTCAGCCTCATGGCAGGGGCAGCACGTGCCCACCACAGTGTGCTGCTGGACGGGGATTTCCTGTGTTCACGAGAGACTGAAGAAGCCAAACACCTCTGTTTCTGCCCCAACAAATGCTTCTTCCATCTGAAACTGCAGCTAGAGCAGCCCGGCCTGTGCCTCCCTCACACGGCTCTTGCACAGCTTTGCTCTGGGGCGTTTCTGCCTGCCTTGGGACCAGCCACTAACCCCCGCTGGCTCCAGGAGGCCACACCGGTGCTCGTAACCAAGTTAAAGCTCCAGGGTGTCTCGCTAGTTCAGTTTGGGTTTAAGTTGGCTGCTGCTTTGGAAGCTGTCAAGGATTCTTCTGCTCCAGTTAGATTGGTGGGGACGACCAAGGTATGGCATTTCACGTGGCCACCTTCCTCCTGTCACCTGGGCATTTCTCTTAAAATTCTGTGCTCCTGCAGAGAACCCCAGACCTTGTCATAGACTTTGGATCTCTGCTGCTTTTCCTCCATGACATAGCCCACATTCCACCTTGCATTTTTGTGAGAAAAGTGTTCTGCAGTAGTTGTTACAATCTCTCTCGTGGCTGACAGCTCCTTCACAGGGGGAACGGCTCAAAGCAGACCCGCCTGAGCGAAGCGTCGGTCAGACAGGTACAGTTGGGGGGATCAGCTCTGATGCCAATCTCTCTTTTCAGACCTGTCTTTACTCAAGTGAAAAAACACTCAATCTACAAACACCTTCAGAGAGTCTGTGATAAAATCCTGATTTTCCACAGGACAAAATACACATTCTGTTTAATTCTGCTCTCATTTTCTGCCTTTACAGGGACAAAAATGGAGCACAGTTCTATCGGTGCCATCATTTAAAGGGTGGCATCTCCATTTACCTCCTCCTCCTGAAGTCTCCAATGAGAAGTTCTATCCTCTCGTACTGTTTCACTGCTCACACCACAGCGCTAGCTCCACTTGGGATGTTTTTCCCCTCGGTGCAACGTGGAGTGGAGGGATAAATTACAGCGGCTCATATGAGAGGGTCACATTTTGATCCTAACCAGACTGGCAGCATTGCTTGAAGCCACAAGCAACTCAGCAACTAACAGTCCCAGCTTGGACTGTGGACTGGCAGCCAGGTTGGCTGGCAGTGCCTCTCCTCACACCCCATCTGTCCCATTTGCTCCTGGACAAACAGCAGCAGGGCTCAGGAGCTGGGTGACTGCAGTAACAAGGGATCTGAGGGTTGTTCACCGCTCTTTTAGCTGTTTCATGGCACACCAGCAAAATCCAGCAAGTAGCACTTTGCCCACCAATAAATTTCTTGTGAGTTTTCTGGAAAAAAAAATCAATCCTTCTGAAAAGCAGTGCTGACAAAAACACATTTGCTTCAGGATGAACAAAGATCAGCAGTGGTTTTTATAACCCTACCCCGTGTTTAATGTTCACATGAATTCAGAACCATAGCTCAAACATGTCTGCGCTGCTACAGAAAACACTGAACTGTGTACTAGCCCCAGGATGCAGCTGAAAAGGAGCTCAGAGTGGAACCCTAGATGTCATCTCCTCCTCTTTGCTATGTCATTAATTCCATGGGCTACTTCACACCACTCCAGTGTCACCTAAACTTCTCTGGGTCTCCACTTGGCTTCAGTTTTTCACACACGTGGCTATGCTCCCTTGCTAAACTTGGATTAATAGAAGCAATACAGTTCCACACCTGTAGAACACAAACTGCGGCCCATGAGCCACTGGCATCTCTCTCATGGTTGAAAGGTGAGTTCTGACCTAGCAGGAAGTGCATGCTGAGGCACCTCAGAGACCATCCCCACTCGTTTTGACCCCTCTTCAACATCCATGATGATAGTTCCGGGTTACCCTGAGAGCATCATTTATAGGTGTGCTTTGGAAGCAGCTAATCCTTCAAGGGGTTCCCTGTTCCCTCTATTAGGAGAAAACGACAGGGCTGCCTCCGCTGCCTGGGCTTTGTGAGTGAGACACAGGCTCGTTCTCTGACAACATATATTGGACTTCGGCCATTCTCTAGCCAGAGAAACACGCCGAGTGGGCAGTGTTTCTTGCTATTTTAAACAAGATTTTACATTAAATTCAGAGCAAAGCAACAGCTTCATTAATTCTTCCATCTGCTCTGTTCAGGCTTGTTGGTTTTTCACGTAACATTAAACTTTTGTGTGAACCCAAAATGCCAAAAGCTAAACTGAGCTCAATTCTGTTGTGCTTCACAATCTGACGGGGAGAAGATCTAGTTGTTCACCTCACATTTGATGGAACAACAGGACAGACTCCTGCTCACTGTCCATCAGCTACTGATGTTAACCAAGGAAAAGAGGGAACTGTGTGTCGGAGGCAGCCACGGGACCACTCATCAATGTCACAGTCTCACAGACCAAGCTATGAAGTTCCTCCTGTGAAGGCAAATCCTGTCTCACTGACCACACAGAATCTTTGGAAGAGGTGAATAAAAGCAGGAGGATAAAGGTAATTTGACATATTTGGATTTTCAAACAGTTGTGGACAACGTTAAATACTTGAAGTTAAGAAAGAAGTTAATGTTGCCAAGAGACTGGATGAAAGAACCTGTTAGAAGGTGACAGCTGGTTAAAGGGTGGGAAGGAAAGCACAAAAACCCCATCCGTTATCATGAGTTGGTGAGGAATTGATTTATTGTTCAAACAGTATTAAATTGCCAAATAAACTGGACATATTTAGTGTTATGAAAAAAATAAGCTATTTATTAGCTAAAACAAAACAAAGTCAAGGAAGCTACTGAATTTTTACTTCCTAAACTGCCACCAGTGTGAACAGTTCAGTATGTCTGGAAGTTAAAGAAGTTTGACACAAATTATGACATGAAGGAAAGTGGTAAAGTTATTCCAGATTTTATCATTACTACCTTTATTTCCACATTTCATTTCAAGCACTGTCAGAAACCAGCACAATAAATACAAAAAGCAAGAGAAAACCATGTGTTTTATTTGCATCGAGGAAGAAGGAGCTCATCTCATTTACATCAAAGAAATGGAGAGCACTTGATTTAATCGAGTTTTTGAGAATTTAGAGAAAACAGAAAAGCCCTCCTGCTTATCACAACACTATCTGACTGAATTTCCTATGGGCAAACTCTCCCTTTTCGTTTAAACTTGGCACAATTTTTTTATTGCCCACTACCTCATTTCACATCTTTGCTTGTCCAAGTATCATAACCTCTGTAAACATCTGGTTTATGTGTAAACTTCAGCATGTAAATGGGAAAGCGCTAATTTATCCCCCCCGAAATCAAGTATGAACTAAATATCAGATTAATTAGACCATATTCTCTATAATACTGTCTCAACAAGAACTGCAGCTGGTTGAATTCATAACAAAGAGGATGCAGAAATGAAAAGCAGATGTGCAGTGCCATGCATTAGTGTGATAACATTATACGGCTATAGTAAAAAAGTTCAATTTTATTTTTCCTTTTTTTTTAAAGACTACATGACAAGACAAAAATCAGGGCTGTACTCTGAGTCAGTTCGGTTTGGTAGTGTAGGATTTCTTAGCTCAAGCAAAGTGTTCACTTCTGAGCATGTTCATCTGCTGCTGTGTTCAATAATAGATACTTTTGTCAAAAATACAACAACATGTGAATTTGAATTTTGTGCAATAACAGATTTTTTTTTTTTTATTACTTCTGCAGCTTTGAATTCTTTATGTGGAAATAAAGAAGAACTCTGTTCCCAAAGAACCAACGAGGGTAATGGAAAGAAACATTTCAAATTAGACATTCCTAAAAAGAGCAGGAACAATATCTCTGCAGGAAAGAAAAGTTCGGCAGCCTGCGTCAAAAGACTGGGTTAACACTATTTTTATATGCTTTTTGTTGATTCTTTGTTCACTTAAGTAGTTATGCAGCAGCCTGGAAAGCCCAACACCGAAGATTTCTTTTATTGTTTGATGTGCCTTTGTAGTGCAGAGCAGAATCAACCTCAACAACTGCAAAAGGAAACCGAAATCCCATCCCAAAGTTGTTACAAATGATCTCAAAGTAATTGTAGTATCACAGGAATCAAAACAACTGTCCTTTTTCCTCTAATTATAACTTAAATCTACTACCTGTCGCTTCTACTTCACATTAGAACGTTGGCTGGTAACAAAAGCTTTTCACTGGAAACATCTAGTCAGGCAGCTGGTGCACCTCGGAGCATTCTATCAGGAGAGACACGGAAAAGGGGGAAGGAGACAAAGCTGAAATCTGGCTGCGGCTTCTCTGTGCCTTTAACGTGCCGCAGAATCTCAGGCAGCACTGGAGACAGCGAGTTTCTTCAGATGGTCCATGAACACTTGCAAGCTGACATCGTCGGTGAGAATGGGTGCTCCAGACTCCTGTAAAACAGAAGGAAACCAGAACTGACTATGCTCGTGGTGAAGAAAAAGCATTTTAAGGCACAATATGTTCCACTGAATAAACACTTTATCTATTTAGAAAGACCTTAGAAGCTGGAATGGCTGAAATCCTCTGACAAAACCCAGCAGACTGTACATTTACATAAATTTTCATACGTTTACATAAATTCAGGCATCAACCACAACTAAACTCTCTTCCATGTTAATGCACACAGCAACAAGCTGCAGTATAGCGAGATACTGATCTCAACCACAAAAAAAATCCAGAGATTTTGACAGCTGCCAAATACTGACTTCCAATTTTTTAAAGGCAAATAAAACTGCCATGTGGTTCCTCTTTCATTCCTCTCAGTGGAGCAGACAAACGTGAGAGAAACAGCAACATGCCAAGTGACTCAACTAACAAATCAGGATCTGTCAGTGATGCTCAGACCTATCAAAATGGCGAAAGGAGGACACGAATCCACCAAGGGTCTAGTTTGACACGAGTGAAGGTCAACCTGCTTTCTCAAGGAAAGCTGGGCCAGCCCTATGCCACCCCAGAGAAACACCAAACATCTGAAGGTGACACCACAACAAAATCAGACCACAAAAGATTGTTGGTGATGGTGGAAAGGTGACAATGATGTTCTCCTTCCAAGCCTGCCAAAAGCTAAGTTTGAGCTCCCTTATGTAAAAAGCCACAAGGGAATTATTAATTCTGGGGCAGGATATGATTTGCTATCTCGTGTCTACCCGTGGAAGGACAGTTCACCATCTTCTTCTTTCATTTCATTACAATATGAAAAACAAACTAGCCAATCCATCACTCCAAACACGGTTTCAGTGGTGTGTGGGTGCCCTCCTCAGGTCAACGTGGACTAACAAATTTTTCTGTACACTTATTTAAGTGATGCACGAAATAAAATTACATGAAACAATCCAGGAAGCTCAGGAGAAAAACAAGAGCAAATACTGTTTCGTTTGCTTACTAATTAAATGAGCAGAAAACAGTTACCCTAAAAGTACAGTCAATATGTAGCTTCAACGGTCTGATGCCGTTACATCTTCATGAGAAAATGACACTGCACCGGTGCTCACCCTCAGCAGTGGTTCTCCTCCCACTATAAAAGCTGAATGTGGAAGAAGAACATGGATGCAATGTTCAAGAAGAGAAGCTGCTCCAGAAAGCTGGTGGCATCAGGCCAAAACTGTGTTTCTTTATCAGTTTCAAGACTTGACATTATTACTTATAAGTACATAACGTGTCACTTGATTTCTCAAATAGAGATAGAGAAGTCCCCATCCCTAGAAGTGTTTAAGAGACATGTAGATGAGGGACGTGGTTTAGGGACCCTGGCAGTGCAGGGTGTACAGTTGGACTCAATGATCTTAAAGGTCTCTTCTAACCAGATGATTCTGTGATTCTATAAAATCACGTACATGAGCTTCACCAGCGGATTCACACTTACCTGTCCCCACGCATACATATTGTTGTGAGTCTGAGAGGGATTTACTTTTGAAAGCAGAAAACGAGCCTTTAAAGAACAAAATACAGGCAATAAATTAATCTCAAATAGAAGCTTTTGTACTCAGAAAAAATAATGCGTATGAAATACATCTATTAGTTGGAGATATGTCTATTATTCTATTATTTGGAGATAACGGGCACAGAGATCTATACAGAAGAGCAAGTAGCGCCTCTATAAATAAAGTCACTTTTTTGTCCTACACGCCTCACATAAGGAATGTGAGAGTCCAAGACAGTGTGGTAAAAGTAGTAATAAACAAGGCAGAAAGCTACTATTAAATATCTGGCTCTGCAAAGCTTTACAGCTCAAAACATTCCCTTGCAATTTACATATATTTTAGCACAGAAATGAATGTTTACCACCAAAAAAAAAAATCTCCTGACCTTGCTAACACATCACTTCCTAGATTACAGAACATACACTGTGCCCTACCTGGCTTCCTCCATGCTCCGTGTCAATGTATCTGGGCATTGGAAACCTGGAATGGAGGATTTCTTGGGCATCATCTATTGGAGCTTGCAGCAAGTGGTGAAAATTCTCATATTCCGGCATATCTTGGTAACCTGATTTACGCCACTGGGCTATGGTCTGGGGACAGGGGGAAGAAAGAAGTTTGAAACCAATTCACCCGTCATCCTTAGAGTATACACAGGCTTTTCAGAGGAGAATGTGCCATCGCTGGCCTCTTCTCTGTTGCTGGCTCTCACCTGAGCTACACTGCAGCCACACCTGGCCCTGGCCATGCACCCCACTCATCTGGACCCCCACCCATCTAGAACTTGGAGCTGCCTTAGCCCCACCAACGTCTCTGATGATCTGGACCAGAGGTTGAGCCTGGCTCCTGTCTGGAAGCTGCGTGCCTTGCTCAGGTACTGCAGGGCCAGGTCCTCACTGGTGAGGATCTGCCTACCTTGCAATCATACTCTGTACCCTCTTCCCTCAGGGAGCAGCCTGCCCCTGCTGCTTCCTGACAACATCTTACAAAAACACAGAGAACATTTTTCTAGTTAAGAAGTGTTAAAATTTAGTAACTATTTTAAAAAGTGCAGCTATGAGGACATGATCCAGAACAGCATTTCTCAAACTCTTAGATGAGAGGTCAAGCACCGGAGCGCGTTACCTCCACTTTTGTAACGCAGCACTCCCACAGAAAAGGAGTATTTACGTGAGAAATGACAACTCTTACCTCTCCGTGATAAATCAGGATCTGGAAAAAGGTGTCCATAAGGAGAATGCGATCTGGTAAAATGCTGCTGCTATCCAGAAGAACAGGCTAAAAGTTACAAAGAAAATGTTATAAAATAAATAAATGGCATAAAATAAATAAAATGGCATTACCAGCTTTTTTAATCAGTCACTGAATCTTCAAAACTTTTTCAATCACTTACTAAAGCTCTGTATTTGCTTGTTTTCATGTTATACATCTGCAATCCACACAACTCACAGAGTAATCAGCCAGATTTGGAATATGTAACTTCATGGAAGGAATAAAGTGTATTCAAGAGCCGAAACCTCTTCCATTATTATGCACTTTTTTAGTTTTTCAAGTTCCTCCATGTTTACCTATACAACACCATTAGTTGAATGATATTTCAATGTATAAAGATTCAATACTTGAATTCAAGTGTAAGATTTGGGGGTTATTTCTGTTTTTTTAGTCTTGTCCTTGCAGCTGCTACTACTGTGCGTATCTATCCACCAACAGTGTATATAGCAAATACTCATGATTTATGAAATCTAAAATAATATTTAAGGTATTTATTCACCTTTTTAAGGACAGTGACACTATGTTGACCCTGTCTGATTTAACTGAATCAGTACCATACGATTTAATTGGAACAATCTTATTAGGGATACCAAAAATACTAACTATTCCAAGAATCAAACAAAAGATTATTACTCATTCTTCACTGAGGTGTCAGCTTCTCCTGTGCATCATCCACGTGACCAATTGTTATTCATACATCGGAGAAGGATCTCACACCTGAGTAGCTCTTCACAAACTACCGCATTACTTTAAACTCCCCACGAAATGTGCCATGATAAGATCAGCTGGAAGGTTCTGTACCGAATCATGGTAACTACATCACATCAGAAGCTTTGGATGAGCATGTTAAGATAAAGGGAATTTTGTCTATTTCAAGAAAACCTCAACTTTTCTCTCAAACTCTACAGAAAAAGTACATTTGGAAATAAAAACTTTCGTTGATGTTTACATTCTGGTGCCAGAAAAAGAAAACTCCTAGAACTCTAAAAAAACTAACAATTCCTTAGCTTAAAACATCATCTCTTCACAAAGTGACCTTTGTTCTCAAGACTACGCCACATCAGAATTTTGAGATACACCTTGTTCATAGCATGGTCTGGCTGAAATGACTATGCTTTCACATGCAACACATTTTAAACCACCACATTTTATCATGTGTAACAGGGAGGACAACAATCATCCTCTCTCTAAAGAGCACCTTTGAAGCTACTATTCTGTTATATATAAGGATACCTCAGGAGGTCCGTTGAAAGAGTAGGCATACAGAATTGGCTGAACCATGATAAGTGACTGTGTCAGATCTTGACGCATAAAATGGTGACGATAGTAGGAGCTCTCATCTGGACTGTTGTTAAAAACTTGTAAGAAAGGAGATCTTCTTAAGTGAAACATAAACTGCAACACAAAAAAACATTTGTTTGTAATTTTGCAGATAAAAAGGAGAGTTGTACAAGGAGAGGAATGTTTTTCACAAACTATGTAAGAGCCATGCCACAATTAAAATGAATTCTAAGTCCTCTAACATTTCCAACTGGTACAGGCACCTTTGACAGTTTTTATATACTCTCATGAGAGTTAAGACAGAGATCAGAATGGATAAACCCTCAAAGCAGCTTTGAATTAAGAAAAAAGTTAGTATCTCTTCCTCTCCAGTACTAACTGAAAATAATATGCCTGAATATTGCCAAACCCTTCCAGTTCTACTGTTTCTATGGGGGAGGCTGCTGTGCTTGAACACAGGAGTGAAGTTATAGCATGTGAACAGAAAAAAGAACATTAATCACAGCAAAGCTGAACTTCATGAGTAAAATGGAAAAAGCAAATCCTTTCATTGCTGAACTGATCTCTCCACGTGCTGAATGAATCTCTCCACAACACTTAACATGTTGAGATAGATTGATTGGTCACTGGAATAGAAATATCATGCAAGTCTATGCAGAGTCCAAAAGCAACATATCTGGAGCTCTCAGAATGGAGGAGTCTATCAGAATGGATTATTAGCAAAAAAACTGTTACAAGTGTAACACAGTCAAGCTCAAGTTCACTTCACCAGAGAAGTGTTTCTCTTCTGGTCAGTATTATAAACCATACAGGAAAGAAACCAACATAGCAAATCCATCTCTTTCCTCATGTTTTTTGGAATTTCTTCATTAAAACTGCCCTTAAAAAACAGTGCCATTATCTGAATTACAAGCTCAGGTAAGATGAGGATTCTTTTATGGGAGAAACAAAAAATATCCACAGTTAGAGGAAGTTTAGCTGTAAGGCCAGAGCGCAAAAGGGGACACAAAATCACAAAAGTGAAGTGATTTGCCTCATGTCACAGGCCAGACAGGAGCTGGGGCAGGGGGTCTTTTCATTCTGGTATCCAGTGTAAACCCTTATCTCACTCTGTGTTACAGTGCATCTTCCTCCACTCTCTATACCTCACAGACACATCTTCCTTCTACTCACCTGTGGGTAAAGCGAAAAGGTTTCTGAAAATCTGAAAGAGCTTGGATCGTCCTTGTGGTATTCTCCAAATTTCTGACACTGGAGCAAAAGAAAAATTTATCTAAATTAAAAAACACCCTTGCTTGGTCATGCCAAAACTGTTGTTTGTTTTTAATATGATTTGAGGTGCTTAGAGCTTTGTAAGTGAACAGAAACCTGGCAAAAACACTGACCTAAGTTCTTTTCTTAACAAGCAGTGATTTCCTCGCGTATGAGGCTTTAACAGCTTTTGGGGTTTTTTCTGTTGAAGAGTTAAGATAATTAAACAGCCCTAGAGAACATGTTTAAAATTATATTACTAATAAACTACTTACCAATAAAAAATAAAAGCAGAAAATGGAACTTTTGAAAATAAAGAAATTCCATATGGTTTTTTAGACAGTTTGATTTTTTTGCTAAAAAATTTCTTCTCCAGTATCATTATACGCAGCAGGAAGTAGACGAAGCTTTAATTTCTGCTAATGTCATGCCTAGAATTTCTCTCAATTGCTGGCAATTACCAACTGCTGAGGACTAAGGAAACATTAATAAACGAACTAAACCCTTATCTGCTCTTTTTTCCATTTAGAATAGAAAATCTTAGTTATAGCCACTTGTGGAAATGAAGCATTCAGTTCATCACCGAACACTAGTCATTAAGAATGATACCTCTGGAGACAAAGAACCAGTCTGTCTCTTAATATAGCCCTTTTTACCAGTCGTATCAGTTGTCTGTCCAGCCACCGAAGCACATCGGGCCCCTCCTCGGTCTCTGCCCTATACACTGCCAACCGAGCCATGAGAATCGCAGCAGCTTCCTGGTCAAATGATGCTGCAATGTTTTGAATCTGTGTCTGCGCATCTGCCCAGCTGCAGAAGAAAAATACAGGTATTTGTATCACAGTGACAGGAAAGACATCTGACCTCAAGACAGCCCTTCAAAATTAAGGCTCATGCTGGAGCTTCAAAAACCCACTGGGTGTAAACGAGCATCCTCTCAGCTGAGAGACCTGAGACTCTCAAGTTGAATTTTCATTTGAATTAACCAATCTATAACCTCCTCCATCTCACAGGAAATGTCACTGAACAGTGAAAAACACCCACATAACATTAAACATCACTTTTCAAAGTTGTTAAGTTCATTGAATCAAGGAAGCTGCAGGTAAAGGTTATACTGGAAGAACAGGTATTTACAGCCCCTGAACTGCAGCACTCTCAGGTTCAGTTGTCATCTTTGCCATGCCCTGAGTCTGACCATCTCCTCAGTTTAGGCCATAGAATTTCACTTTAAGATCATCACTATCATCTAAAATCACTTCGGTTACTTCAGAGCACTCCCATAACATCATTATACAGCCAATGCAACTGCTCTGAGAAGGAACAGCCCTCAGAATAGGAAAGGCAACTGTCTCAAGGGTATGATTGTGCCTTCACCACCTGTGGCACTGCGATTCCCACAATAAACCTGTTACAAAATCCGAAGATTAAAAGGCAAATAGATATCCTGCTTTTTCAAAAATGGTACACCCACAAGTAAAACCTACTTTCTGGCAACTGTAGTCACTCTGATGCGTCTCTGTCCACTGGAATGCTGGTACTGAGTCACAAACTGGATTGCACCACGTCCTCCTTGGGGAATGGGAGCGTTGTGCTAAGTAGAGGAGGAAATAAAAACTAAATGGAGGCAAGTCTCAAGATTTTATAGTATAATTCAAACACGTATAAGCCAATTAGTAAAAAATTATAAAATTCTTTGCAATAGGCAGCTTGAGTTATATAAGTGCATTGTCTGTATTTACTGAACTATTAAACTTGGAGACTTAAGGGATGGCAGGAGCAGTTGCTGCCTCCACCAGATAGATACCCCTAAAGCAACCTCTCTCCTTCCACATACCTTTACATAGACAAAGCTTTAAAAGGGGCTTTGTACAACTGGTGATTTCATTAGATTCTACTGGAACATCACATGATCCACTAGAATTACAGGGCAACAAAACCAATACTACTCTAAAATGTTGATTAATGAATCCCAGATAGTGCCACCAAAACGTAAAGGTTGGAATCCTGAAATTTCAAAGCTCTAGCCTTTGAAATACAGGTTTATCCACTGCTAACAATGTAATTCCAAAAGAGAAGGATGGTTGAAATCAGCTGTTACACACCATAATCAGACCAGTTTGAGAGCTCCTAATAAAATGACACCAAAATGAATATGCAAAAAGTAAAATGAAAAATGGGTAAGTTCAAGTTTTCAGGCTTCAGCAGTCACATAGAATAGAATTAGTGCTTAGCAGACAAGTAGACAAATATTTATTACCTGGTTGACCACCTCAAAGTACAGTGCAAGTGTTGTAGTAGGATTAAGTCCACAAATCTTCCACTGACAAGTACCTCCTGTTCCAATCTCCTGCAGAAAGATTTTATAATACTTTTTACAAACCACAAGTGTTACCTTGTTTGTGAAGTGCAACATCTGGTCATCTGTCAGCAGGACATAATGGCAAGGCAGACATGAATTCACAGTTAAATTTTCTGTTACCTTCTATGATTTAGATATGTAGCTTAAATAAGGAGATGTAAATTTAATTGGTTTGGGGGGGTTTAACTTTTGTTGTAATCTATACAGTCCTTCAGGTGATGAAATAAGAAAATCTGTACCAGATCACTAAGGAAAAAACCAAAGTTGATTATACTGAGATTTTTAGCTCAAAAAGATGCAATCATAAAAAACAATCACAAAAAAAAAAATGAAAAACGCTTGATTAAAGCAGGCAACTTGTAAGCATTTTCCTACTGCAAAATGCTCTAATATGCAGATTGTTAGGAACAAAAAGACTTCTCAAATGTAAGACATTTGCAGGAATTGGTTTTGATTAGTAATCACCTGCAGAATTAAGCTGTAATAATATCATCGGATAAGAAAATCAGTGATGATTTCAGTCTGATGTAAATATAAACAAGTTACTTCAGGAGCCTGTAATAGGTGGATATTCTAATCAATTAACTAAACGTGCATTTGGTGAAACAGCAACACAAACGGGAAGACAGAGCCAAGATAAAGGGGGATGTTTCCATGGTCTTGTGCCCTCCTGTTCTCTCAGCCTTTCTAAACAAAGTATTTTTAGGGTTCTGTTTGGACAAAAGGACATAGCTCTGATTTTAGCTGCAAGTAACAAGGGACCTGCAAGGTCAAATACAGTTTGAATCCAATCTAGAATTTGACTGTAATCTAGCAGTGAACAGAAGCCTATCCAAAAGAAAACCTAGACCTTGCATGTATTGAATTTAAAACTGGTAACAAGTGAACACTATTTGTTCCATTTATGGAAAAGTTTCAGCCTCTCTTCAAATCCAGTAACCCTAAATCCTGTTTTTCCATTGTAGGTCATTACCTTGATTTTCAGCAAAGTTTACTTACATTTTCCGAGACACAAGGTCCTTTAGCGTTGAGCGAGACACAGGGTCCAATCGCTCCAGAAACCTTTACTTCTCTTGAAGTCTGTATTTAGAAGAAAAACATACATTAATATGCCACACTAAGAATTCGTTCACATTTTAACATTAGTTAGTGAAAACCTCAACATGTATCAGACTCTTGATACCTTTAGGAAATGTTATAACAATGCTTGATACATTTAGGGAATCTTTCCATGTGCTCACTTTCTACTCTTAATTACATATGTTTGCTGTACCAGTGAGTACACCTGAAATAATGGCATGAACATAAATTAAAACATGGAGAAAAGCTGCTGTGATTTATAAACCAGAGCCTAGAAGGTATACACGATAATGTCTGTTTTCTAGCAAAGTAATTAAAATATGCACAAGATGAGATTAAAACTGAAGACTGGTAAGCTAGGCCTGTACATACCCCACAATGAATTTTTCTCCTAAACGTATTTAGCTAAAAGCAAAATCCGGTAATTTACATTCTTTCAGTGTCATTTTCCATTTGAAGTGATTTGTACATCCCTAAAGGGAAAAGATCCCGCAGTTCATAACCACCCTATTCCCGTGTTTCACGAACACATTGATTTTTTTGTATTCTTACCTTTATTTCTAATGTGCCACCAAATCCCATTTTAAATTGTCCTTGCATATCCTTTGTGAATACTCTCTGAAAGGTTTGCTTGAATAAAGAGGTATTGAAAGAGTCTCCCATCACCATGTAGCCTCTAGACAACAACAAACAAAACCCTCAAGTTAAAATAAATTACTTATTATGCATGATTTAGCACATTTATATAACTTATTTCTATTAAGGACTGTAACTAAGACTGTGCATTGTGAGGCACATCTTTGCCTTCTTAAGATGGGACTATCAGTAAATTATTATTCTGCTGGAACATCAGGGATGAAATTTTTAAGTGAGCTTCTTGCCCAATCTGCATCTTAAGGTCATTGTGATTATAACACATAACAAAAGTCTTTCACTGGGAAAATACTGTACTGGACTTCAACACTATGAATGTCTCACAACTTTGTCATGCAAAGTCAATTTACATCTAATACTTGGTGTTCTAGACTTACTTCCACACTATTTTATTTTGTGTAGTTCACTCACGATTTTAGACTTAAAATTATGCTCAAGAAACTTATTGGACTTATTTTTATGCTTAGAATATTCTGTGGTTGTAACTGCAACAGTTGCTGCTTATCATGAAATATCATACACTGAATTTAGGAAATAGTAAAGGGAGATATTATGTTCATTCATCCAAAAATATTAATTAAATCACATTAGTAAAACGTGTTAATGGGTCAAACATTACAACCAAAAGAAGTCATGTAAGTTTTCAGGTGGGTACTCAAAGATAGAACAAAATAGACATGGGCAGAATCAGAATTTCCTCCCTTTATGCAGGATGTAACCAAAGAGAAAATAGAAATAGCTGTAGGAGAAACAGACACAAACTACACATTAAGGCCAGTTTTCCTGGACAAGCAGAAACAGGGGAAAGCGAGTCACAAGAGCAGACAGAAAGAGCAAAATTGCACTGTAGTAAATAGAAAAACACAGCTTGAGTTTGATGCAGAAAAGGAACAGGAGTCATATGTGCTGGTTAAGTCATAAATATAAATATTCTGAGCAGTGGAAGCTCCCAAGCTAAGGCTACACACACATCTCTGAAAAGAAGCAACCATCAGCAATTAGCGTGGTCACGCTGGCCTGAAACTCAGTGGCGTGTGTTCATCATAACCTGCGGCTGCATCTCTCATTCTTCTCGGTACGTCTAAATATTAGCACATGCTTTGGATCCTCTGTCACAGGAAAATCTCAACAGACAACTAAGGAGGCCTGTTACCCACAGATATACCAGTTATTAAACTGATAAGCAAAAATGCTTCATTTAATTTTACGTTCAGGTGGGATTGACAAAGCTAACAGTAACAAGCAGAAAAAATGAGCTATGCAAAAGAATCCAGACTGAATACAGAAACCTAATCTAAAGCTCAAATGGTATAGAAACCAGGTGGCTGCACTAGTAAAGGCAAAATATTATGAGTGCAGTAAAGACTTCCAGAAAGAGAAAGAAAAGGCAGACTCTGAAAAAGTACGGAGGCAGGATTTACAAAATGAATGAGGTACTTAACACGCAAGCAAGGGTCAAAAGCTATCCCGGACTGTCAATGTGCACAATGGGAAGGGTGAGGGTGTCATCCCCAGTGACAGCTAACAGGGGTGTGGCTTCATGAGAAAGACTAGAACTTGTTTCGATCATGTTCCAGTGAACTGATGGCAAGACAAGCTGGAGGGAATACAAGACCACATCTGGAATGTGGAACTGGATAGAAGAAGCAAAAATCAGGAGCAACAGATGTACCTGATAATTACCTAAGACAGAGTTGAACCTATAAAGACCAAAGAAGGGCATAAACAAGACAGAAAGACTGGCACAGGGTTTTGTACCACTCTGAACAGCAAGGGAAGGAAGGATGACAGGTCATTACCTTCACAGTTTACACATACACACCCTGAAAACAGCAGCAGTGCACAGGACAGTGTTTCCTGTTAAACAATTTAAGAAAAAATAAACATCTGCATCTTCAGATACTACTTAGAAATGAATAGGCACATACCCAGTATAGTTGGGACAACACTTCATCTCCAGAAGCCCAGTCTGATCCAATGCACATGCATAGATGTCAATAACGTGACCGTTCGTTGCAGCCCGATTAGCCAGGGCTTCAAAATGCTAAATCCAAGATGAAAATATATAGCATATGAATTCTCCTCATCTTTATATTAAATCCTAAACCCCCAAATTTTTCTCAGACAACATTATCAGACTTTATTCACATCACACTCTAACACAAGCTGAAAGAGTATGTTTTCCTGAAGGTAAAATTAAGACTGGTATTTCCAACACTTGGGGTATTTTTTCTGAGCTAAGAACCTGACTCAGACTAGACAGACCAGTGTTTAAACTAGACAATTACCTTGATTTTTCCTTTTTAAACCTTGCATTAAGTACTAGATCCAACACACAGAATTCAGCCTTGTCATCTCAAGTGTCTATAATGGCAGGTGCCGGTGATGGAGCTGTTTAAGCTTCTGTTGAATTCATCTTAACTGATTCCAACAGGTTTTGGATGCAGTTCACCTGCCCAGATGCACATTGAAGATGACATGAACTATATCTAAACTGTACCCTATTCAGAGACAGGTAAACAAAACCACACAATTCCCACCTCTTTATGCATTTGCTACTACTAACAGTGTTTTACCTACTGTAAGATGCCTAAAACATCACCCACCATCATCTCTTACCTTCGTACCCTTTTTAACATATTTAGCGTTGTCTTTTTCAATGTCATGCCAGGATCGTATAGGTAACTTCAACTCATCCCCTACAACCATGCCAGGTCCTTGCGTAGCTGGTCCTCCAATGAACATCATTATACGTGCACCGGTGTTAGGAAAAGTGCACTGCAGGAAATGAAAGACAAATACAACCATCAGGTTTTGCTACAAATGGAACAAAAGAAACAGCTGCGTGGGTATTTATGGCCTTGAGAGGATTCTAACAATAACTATACTTTTTCCCTTCCCAAAATTAAATGGGCCGCTAATTCAAAGCCTTGATTTTGCCTCATTAAAATGCATAAACACCTATGATTATTCTCTGCATGTGAGGGATGATCTCCATTAGATCATCACACAAATCTAATTGATTATTAAAGTTTTTACATATTGATTGTGGCAGCTTTTCTGCAACAAGATGATCTCTATATATCAGCAGAACCGTACTTAGAGCTGTTACCTCAAGGAGCCCTACAGCTATCGAAAGAGCCACTCCAGAGGAACGTAAGGGCCGTTTTCCTTGTGGAACGGGCCAAGGATCCCGTTGCAGCTCACCCAAAAGATCAGTAAGATTCATATCAATTTTCTGCACTGGTTGCAAAAATCTGTCAACAAATACATGGAAATTAGTTTAGATTCAAATTGTTAAATAAAAATTGGATCAGCTGCTCACCAGCAATGTCTAACTCCAGACTGCAGTCTGGATTCAGAGCCCTGTCTCTGCCTCAGTGAGGTAAAACAGTTTGGTATTCCTACACACACAGCACACTCAGCTTAAGAAGTTCAGCAAAGAGCTTATAAAACAAAAACATGCTGACTCCGAGGTGTCGCCACTATGCCGAAAGCACCCCACCTAGTCAAAGGAACACAGCAGGTGATGACCTGTGAGTCTCAGAAAGAAACTCAAGTCTCACTACTTCAGTGAAAATCAAAGATCAGAAGAAACAGTAACACATAAAGGATTTTTTGTGCTCTCTGCCTCAGGCTGCCATCCAATAAACAGCTGCATTTGTAGACAGGGACTGCAAAACTGTCTCTTTTTTATCTTTTCATCGATTTCTTTTATGCCATGGTGGAATACACAGGAGAATGAAACCCCAACCCACAATTCCCAAATGAGACACAGAGAGGAGAGGAGCGGAAGAGAGAGAAAAAGGGACAGCAAAACTGGATATTCACGTAAGAGAGTGGCACAAAAGCAGCTATGAACACTCCCCAGTGTATCAACCAACAGAAGCATCACTATTTACAGATCTGGGATGTGCCTCTGTAATGTCCTCTCACAAGACTTCCAATCTTCTATCATTCAGATGGTTTTACTACCTCCCATTAAGTCTTTTCATCCAGTACAAACTGTAAGAAACAGGCTATAGCCATTAGTCTCCCAGTAAATTTGTGCCTGATCAAAAGGTTCGACTGTCAGTTACTGTTATCATTGTCATAAAACGTAAGTTTCCTGGTAAATCAGTGTAGTCAAAGTATATTTTTTAGATGTTTTAAGCACCTTACCTGTTAGAAGGTGGTGGCTGCTGCACTTGAGGACCCCGACCGACTTGTGAAACAGCTACTTTTGTAAGCCCTAGCATTTCCTGTAGACAGAATGTAAGAGTTGATTACAAAATTTGTTTGCAGACTATTTGAAGTTCTTCATCATCATCACCTTGATTTCTTTTTGTCTGCTTTTGTGCATTACCTGCAGCTGTTTTGCAGACAGGTCCTTCGTTCCTCTGAAGACATAACTTTTAGAAATTCCTTCACAGCCAAGCTCATGAACTTGCACCATTCGGCCAAAGGTAATGAGACCTACTAACGCAGTTGGTGGCAGGAGACTAAGGGACATTTGCATGGATTCCTTCAGAGCTTGCAAGTCTTCATCTTCCATGCAAGTGTCCACAACATAAAGAAATATCAGAGGCATCTGAGGCCCACGCTGTAAGAAACGCAGATATAACCACATGAAAACCAAATCAAACAGTTACAGAATCACACATGAACAAATAAAAGTACATTTTGTAAAAGTTTCAAGTTTAATGATACCAATGATGTCAATGTTCCATCTAACTTAGCTCCTTCTCAAGTAGTAATTAGTATCTGGGGCCAAAGGGGAATGAAACCCCTACTATTTGCTGTACTATGGGCAAATATCCCCTTTCCTTTGCATTACAAGAGTTGGCAAAATGTAGAGATTCTGTTCAGTCCTCGCTCTTCATAATGCGAATGACTCACTGAAGCCTTACAAATTTTAATCCTTAGAACGGCATTTAGAGATTACAGATTTGCAACTGCAATTTTGCATGGCACACACACAAATTAAACTGCTAGTAAAGAAACAGACCTAAGAGAAATGCTGCCTTTGGGAGAGACCTCTCCTTTCCCTTTTCTTTTTGAACTAGTCTTTTTAGTCATCCTCATGTTCTGTCAAAAAGACCTGTTTTCCATTTCCAATTGATGACATAAACGTTCAACCTACCAACAAGCACATACAGACTCATAGTCATGAAAATGGAGTGAGGAAATCAAACTGAAATTAATTCTTTTTGTCTGTTGCAAGGCCATAGATGTTAAAGATCGTATTTAACGAGTTTACCTGTACTACATATTCAATGCTGGAGAACTGAGGCAAGAGTTCAGCTGGCTGGTTCATTTCAGATATGCCAGCATAGGTAGGAGGGAACTGCAAATAAAAAGACAGAAATTAAGTATAAATAAAAGATTATCACTTCTATGTAAAACAAAAACATAGCTATGGATTATCCTCTGCAACAGATGTTCACTAGCGCTGTCATGAGAACAATCTCTGTGCAGTCTCTGAAGACACAGCTGCACAC
Source organism: Bucorvus abyssinicus (assembly GCA_009769605.1). Lineage (NCBI taxonomy): Eukaryota > Metazoa > Chordata > Aves > Bucerotiformes > Bucorvidae > Bucorvus > Bucorvus abyssinicus. The sequence continues at coordinate 13,200,379 of CM020042.1, forward strand.
TCAGGCTTACTGGCATTTTCAGGTTGCAACTGCAATTTGAAAAATGAGGATCTTCACTTTTACCTTACAATAAAAAGATTTTCTGTATCCTGAATGTTTCATTTTCTTACCTGATTTCTCTGATAACAAAAGTTGCAAGCCCAGAGTTTCGCTCGATAATCCACTTGGCTATAAAAATACAATAAGAAAAGCTTATATAGTATGAACAATTCCATTTCACTGACCCTAGAACACGTTTCTTAGTTTTTCAAAAACACACTGGCTTTGAAAAAGCTCCCTCCCAATATACTTGTTCCTAAACACACATATTACAAATTCAAAATACATGCAGTCTTACACAGCTCTATTGGGTAAATTATTGTCTTTAGAGAGGAAGAATGGTCTTCAAGGAAAAGAAACAAATAACAAATTTAAGAATACAGAGTCAGCACCTTTATTAGAGACTTTCTACATGATTTTAGGCAAATCACTTTTTACCATCTTCATTTTTCTTCCAGCCCTCCGTAAAAGACAATCCCTCTGAACAAGTCAGCTTCACTAAGTCTGACTCCCAGGAGAATCAGCCACTGTGTCTGTTTAATACCAAAACACAATTTTACATCTACTTTGAGATTGTCTTTTCTCCCAAGCAGGGACAAGTCATTCACCAAACTGAGTTGGTTCTACAGGATCTTTTATATCATGTCTAATCTCTCGCTATCACTCAGTACCTTTCCCATGCCTATCAAACTCCACCTCAGAAACTATTCTGTTTCTTTTCCATACTCCTGTGATTGGAATGACATGCAAAACACTCCCCCTATGCACTCACAAAATGTGTAGTTCCAGAAAAAACAGCATACCTTATCATTAATTAATTAATCACTTTGAGAAGACTGTTAAATGCAAGCTGTGTTTTCAGTATGTATGTTACATATGTAAATCTATGTGCAGAAACTTCCAAGATCTGAAAGTTTGAGCTGGAAACTCATTTGAGGAGCACTTGAACTTCCACGCACCAGACCCTCACCACAGTTAAACTGGCACTAAAGATTGTTTATCAGGTAAAATATTGGTGTAGCATATGTATTAGGTTTACCATAAGGGATTAAGAACAGCTCGACACGTGGTCCTGCTGCACAAAACCGGCTCATACTGAATAGGAGGCAAATCTGGCCGTTCCTTCAGCGGCGTGAAGAGGGCGGCCACCGGGACCACCATTCTGGTGGCTTCAAGCCGACTTGAAGGCCAAACGTTCCAGCTGAACCGAACTCCATCTCTGTCCTCATTCTGCTGGATAAATTCCAGGAAGGTTGTCATGGTCGACTCCTTTGTTTATCACTAAAATAAAACAATAACCATCAGCAGGATGTTGAAACACAAGCATTTTGAACCACTAAATACCGAATGCACTTAATGACAGTCGCATGTTCAAACCCTGTAACCAAGTTACAACTCATAAACACTGAGTAGTGCTCTTCAAGTCCTCAAAGCAATGCGCAGAATGCCAAGGTGAAAAAAAAGAAATTAAAACACCAACCAGAGGCAACCCAGGAGAAAATCTATGTGTCGCAGCAACTGCAACACACCATCGCCTTTACTCAAACTGCTGAGGCCATCGGGCAGGGGACAAAACTGAGCAAAAGCTAAGGGAGAGAATATCTGGAAGTCATAATTAGTACTGAGGGATCAGAGACAGAAGATAATTCAGGAAATAGAAGCCTGGTATTTGAAAAGGATCTAGAATTTAAGAAATTTTTGTCCTAATAAATCAAAATCTATCTGTGATTTATAAAAAAGGTGAAGGCAATGTACAAACACCACTGTGCAGTGACTAAGAGTGCACACAGGTACATAAAAGATTTGTTTGGATTTATTAATCCAGCAGTGGGGTGTCACTGGAACAGGACATCCAGTCAAGACCAGCAGTCACAGAATCACAGACTGGTGGGAGTTGGAAGGGACCTCTGGAGATCACCCAGTACAAACCCCCTGCTACAGTAGGGTCCCCCAGAGCAGGTTGCCCAGAATGGTTTCCAGGCGGGTTTGGAATCTCCAGAGAAGGAGACTCCACAACCTCTCTGGGCAGCCTGTGCCAGGGCTCTGCCACCCTCAAAGTCAAGAAGTTTTTCCCCATGTTCAAGTAGAACTTCCCCTGTTCCAGTTTGTGCCCACTCCCTTGTCCTGTCACTGGGCACCACTGAGAAGAATCTGGCCCCATCCTCTTAATACCCGCCCTTTAGCTATTGATCAGCATTGATGAGATCCCCTCTCAGCCTGTTCTTCTCCAGCTGAACAGACCCAGGTCTCTCAGCCTTTCCTCAGCACAGAGATGCTCCAGTCCCCAAATCATCTTTGTAGCCCTTCGCTGGACTCTCTCCAGTAGTTCTTTGTCTTTCTTGACCTGGGGAGCCCAGAACTGGACACAGGACTCCAGATGTGGCCTCAGTCGGGCAGAGGAGAGAGGGAGGAAAACTTCCCTCGACCTGCTGGCAACACTCTTCTTCATGTACCCCAGGATACCATTGACCTTCTTGGCCACAAGGACACATTGCTGGCTCATGGTCAACCTGTTGTCCACCAGGACTCCAGGTCGTTCTCTGCAAAGCTGCTTTCCAGAAGGTTCAACCCCTAACCTGTACTGGTTATGAGGTTATTCCTCCCGAGGTGCACTTGCCCCTGTTGCACTTCATTAGGTTCCTCTCCACCCAGTCCTGCCTGGCTTGCTTCCTCCCTCCCACCACTGAGGCTGAAGGTACCTCACATCCGTGTACCACAGCAGTCTCACTCAGTGCCACACACAGAGGCCACACCTCAGTGCACAGAGAGTCATGAGCCAACTACACCTGCCTATGAAGGCTTCATTCTCAGGTAAGTAACAGCATCCATGTCATCACTCTGACTAGATGCAAGAGTACAGTTAGGACTTTCTAACCATCAGAAGGATCAAAAATGTTTGATGTGCCATTCCGAAAGCTGAACATACGGTTTGGAAATACATTACCTCGAAATGACGTTATTTTGCGATGCTTCTAGCAGCAACGCAAACAGTAACAATAGTTTCTTCAATTCTAAAAGCTCCTCCTTCAATCTCAGCACCTTTAAATACTGACATCCCACATGTAAACCTGTCCCAATACAGATCACCAAAATAATATCCACTAACCCTTGGAAGCACATACAAACAAAATCCACATGTTCTCTTTGTAGAATTTTAAGAGTTCCAGCAGAAATGGACCACAGTCCCTCATATGACCATGTATTTAAATACCTCTAAATCCGTACCGTTCATTGTGCACTTTTCTTACAACAAACCTATTCTTTCAGTTTATTAGGCACTAGCAATTTGCTAAAATAAGAGAGATTAATAATAAACCTTTAACTATATTTTTATGCCAAAATCAGTATTTCAGATACAAATCTATTTTAGTTCCAAGGAGAAATTCAAATAGACGAGAATGACTTACCTAAAGCAACTACAACTTGTCAAACTGACAAGAAGTTCACTTTCACTACTCAAACACAACCATCCTCCAAACCTGCTCTCCAGTTTTGTTCACCGAGGACTTTATTTCCTTTTTTTATATGTAAGAACCCACCCAAAATAAAAATCACACATCAAAATGCAGGAGGCCCTGCCTGAACCCCAGTTTTGTACAGCTTTACCTACACCACCAGGCACCCACCCAGAGCCCCCGGCACCGGCACAAGGACGTCGGTATAGAAGAGGTCCCCGAACCAGCCGCACTTTAGACCCGCCGCTGCGGCGGCCGCGCAAAGGCCGAGACCCGCCGGCCCTACCCCAGTGCTGGCAGCCCCAGCCTGAGGACGGGGCCTCGCACCGCTCCAGCCGGGCTCCCCCGCAGCGGCGAGAGTGGGGAGAAGGGGCGCACGCACCCCGGGAGGCCGCGGGGAGCCTCGACCAGCCGCCGGCGGTACCCCCGCCCCCTCAGGGTGGCCCGGGGATCCCACCCTATCGCCACCGCCGCGGCGGGCGGCGTGAGCGCCCGAAGGCCCGTGAGGGCAGGGCTCCACCCAGCAGCCGAGCGGGGCCCGAGGTGCCCCCCGTACCCACACAGCGCGGGGAGCAGGGCTACCGCCCCGGCGACGGTGAAGTACTCTCCTGGCCGTAGCACCCCCCAGCTCACGCCGCCGGCCCCCTCCGGCTTCCCGCGCCCTCCGCTGCCCCCCTCAGCCCCTGCCCTGCCCGCTCACCCCGCGTCCCGGCCGCCGCCGCTGCCGCCGCCGCCGCCTCTCCCCCACCCGCACGCAGCCGCTCGGCGCTGCCGACGCAGACAACATGGCTGATGGGAGAGTCCGCGCCACGTCAAGGGGCAGAGAGCGGCGGGCCGGGGCCGGGGGGCGGGCTGAGCTCGGCGGCTGCCCCGACACAGGGGCAGCCCTTCGCCCCGCCCGGCTGCGGACCCGCGCCCGCCGGGACAGACCGCCGGTGCCCCGCAGCCGTCCCCGGCGAGCCGATCTCGCTCCTAAAACCGTTCGGGGAAGGCGGCATCACGGGCACCGGGGGCTGCGCTCGGCTCCCCTGGGCTGCCTGTGCCCGCCCTTACGTCAGGGTCGGGACCGACCGAGCCAGCCGGGCTCCTGGGAGCCCTTCAGTTCTCCCTGCTCGTTGTCCGTTTTCCACCATGTGCATTTATGGCCACTTTTTAACCTGGAGGATGGTTCACGTGTTTCTTCCTACTACCTGGGGAAAAAATATATTGAAATTACATTCCTGAGATAATATCTCATATTTATAAATATTTATAAATATAACAAGTTTGTTTACTATCTGCACAATAACTTTCACACAGATGTAACTGCAGTTTTGTTCATGTTTTTTTTGATAGCGTAGTTCTCTTTTTTTCCCCTGGAACTCAAGTTATAGTGAGGTTTCAGAGCGCTTCAGAATCGTTTTAAACAAGCCTCTCACAAAAGGCTAGAACAGTAACATCTCTTTTTCCTGAGATATCTCAATGTGACCCATCAGGACATGGAGGAGGACAGAAGAACATTGTGCTGACTACAACATCCTCCTTTACTGGAACTCTGAAAACAAATACATACAACTAAAGCATCCTTATCCTCTTTTCTTATATGTCAAATGTAATTAAGATAGAATTTCTATGCCGTTACTACCTCCAGTATTGTTTGCCAGGATCCTTCAGTCTAAAAACATGAGCAGGTAAACAACAGCAGAACTTGAAGGGAGGGATTTTAAATGTCCACGTCCACAAACCTCAGCGTCAGTTGTTGGAGTATTAAGTAGGTCCTTCCCAAGGACACGTAACCTCCTCGGTTTGTAAAAAAGCCAAACCAAAAAGCTCTCATCAACAGGGCGAACTTCAAACATGCACAGAAAGTAATTCAGAGTTAAAATTTCAAAAGTACTCAAATTTGCTGTGAAACATTTTCAGAAAATTACACTGAAAAGAGGCAGGTTCCAAAGTCAGAACTGTGGAGTGAACTGTACTGACAAGAGAAAAACTAACAAAGACACTTAAAAGGGAAGAAAGGAGTACAGGAAAAAATACTATTCTGAAAGCTCACAGTATAGGTATACTGTATTTTTAATCAGTCATTAGCACAACTAAAGTTCATTAGCTGATGACTCACTCCAATGCTCGGAACCTCAAGAAACAGCTGTTTCTTGAACCTCAAGAAAGAGATGGTGCAAACCACAGAGAAAAGCAAGAAGAAAAAAAAAAATAGAACAGAAAATAGGATCCCAACATGCTGTACACTCATTTTAAGAAAATACTTATTATCTCCCAGTATCAGAATGTACAGTGAGAGCATTTCATTTTCTTAATGCAGAATTTTTAGTTTATGTGTTAATTCTTTTTTAGCGAGCAGCGCACATCCACTGATGGCAACTCACCCTTTCTTTGGACAAGTACTCCTCCATAATGGCTAGGCAGTTCAGGAGAAAGAATATTTATCTCCAGTTTCTTTCTCCTCTTCCTCCACGGAGTCATATTTGCTACCCACTGCATCAATGTTGTTGCTAAAACTGGTTAGGAACAATTTTATTATCCGTGGAAGGCTACCTGCAGTAATTAAAAATACGTTATTTCATTTTAAAAGTATCAGCAGAGAGTTCCAGAAAAACTAAAGAGAGAAAGTGTATTTAAAGTATATTTATATCTGTGGATTCATGGTTCTTGACAACAAACAGAAAAAATAAGTTCTGAATATTGCCCAAGTATTGAATATTCTGACTATTACCGCAGAACTTGTTACAGTGGGACTCACCAGAGATCTTGTCTTTCTGGAGGTACCTTTGTAGTTGAGCTCAGGTTCTACTTCTAGCGGTGCCTGCAGCTGGTGCACACTCAACTAGGACGTTAGATCTGGGTGTCAGCGTTACAACTCCTTGGTACACGTAGGTGGTTTTGGAAACACCTTAAAACAAACAAAAGCTGGTGGAGAGGAGGAGTTAGGGGAGACGTTTGCTAAAATAGGGCCTTGCAGGGGAAAGAACTTCTTTTTTGGAGCTGAGAAGTGTTTAGAGCTACCCTGAGCCACGAGGTGGACTTGCACTGCGCTGACTTTGCGCACAACAGAACTAATAGGAGAAATAATACAGGCTGAGTTACAGGAATTTCGTAATACACAGTGTAGGCAATTACAGCGTTATCCCCCGCTTTTGAACGGCGGAACGACCCCCGTCGTGCTGCTGCTTTTGATTTGGCACGTGGATGCCCCCATGTAACAGTGTTTAGATAAACCCATACAGCAACCACACGAGGACTGAGGCACTGGCCCCTCCAGAACGAGAACTGGAGACATTTACCACCATTAGAACTTAATTACTGTTTGTTATTAATTAACTGATTTAAACCACGGATCTCCCAGCCTTTCAAGGAAGGGATGCGTATTATTATTATTACGGGATGTCCATAGATAGAACAGCAAACGCTAACGGAGGTTTAAAGAGCCCCTTGCCAAACCGACGATGCAGGAGGGCAATGCCGCAGGGCCTCACCTCATAAAAATGATTAGCACGGGTGCGCGCGGACCCACCACATCAACAGGTCCGCGCGACGCTGCCGCTCTCGCGAGAGCAGCCCGCGCCCAGCGCGCCTGCGGCCCGGCCCCCGCGGCCGGCGGGGCGGGACGGGGCGGCCATGGAGGCGGGAGTGGAGGAGCTGATGCCGCGGCTGCTGCCCGTGGATGACTGTGACCTGGCCGAGGACTTCGACCCCACAGTGCCTCCCAGGACGCCCCAGGAGTATCTGAAACGCGTCCAGTAAGTGAGGGGACGCGGAGATGCCGAGCTCCCGCGGGCCGGGGCGGCCGGTCGGGCTCGGGCCGAGCTTCGCGTTGGGCTGCGCTGTGTCGTACTACTGTTAAGCAGAAGAGCCGTTTCCCCAGATGGGATCCCGCTCGGTATCGAGTCTACACCCATCCGGTTACCGCGAAGCTGCCGCTTCTCCAGGGCCGCGGAACCCCCGCTCCCCGCCGCGGCTGCCTCGGCGGGCTCCCTGCCCCGCAGCCATCCGCACCTCCGAGGGCCGGTGCTGCGCTGTTTCCCACAGAGATGGAGATCCAGTTCGTGGCTTTCGGCAGCAGCAGCAGCAGCCTGCCGCAGGTCTGGCTGCGGGAAGCGGTGCCGCACTCGGGGCCAGTTCGGATGTAAACAAGCTGCCAGGAGGCCAGAGTTGGTAGAGTCAGAACTTCATCGGTAACTCTCAAGTCTGTCAGGATTGCTGGTACAGCCAGAGTTCTACAGACCTAAAGATTTCCGCAGGTGCAGAAGTTCAAAGACAGGCGGCATACAAGCACCAGTGACAAAAACGTAATGGCTTGATTTTATTTTGTAGGATTGAAGCAGCTCGATGCCCAGATGTGGTTGTGGCGCAAATAGACCCCAAAAAACTGAGAAAGAAGCAGACAGTCAACATTTCAGTAAGTCTGAGAGCTTTTACACATTTTGAGAGGGAAAAAAGGGGAAAGATCATAATCACGATGTTGGTACTAATTTTGGTTGGCATAACCAAACAGCACTGCTAGATTGTAAAAGCATCTGCAGAAATAAATGTCTGGGTGTGAAGAAATGCCTGTTCGACTGCTGAATAGCAGCAGTCTTCATAACTGATTTAAATTGATAATATTTGTACTATTGGATATACAACAGACTTTTACTGCCTGAGGAAATCGAGTGTTGCATTAAATTTAATTGACTATTTAATCATAAAACCTGCACGAACTTCAGAAGAAAGATCTCTCCATACTCCTGTTGAGGTTTAAATATCTATCTAGGGTAAGGGTAGCAAGTGCAGCTAAGCTTTACTGAAGTTACATGAAATTCCAGCACCTCTTTCCTTTTTGGTGGAATATTTTATCAGAACTTTTCCTTACTGCCCGAGTGGATTTTTTATTCCAGCTGGGTTTTATTCTACTTTCAAATAGTTTAAGAGACCATGATTGCCTTTCTCTAGCGAAAACAGTGTCGTCTTGGACATGGTCACGAAATTAACCTCTCTTAAATGAAGATTTAAAGGTTATTGTTTACCTGATAGTAAACATTTACTGATTCTCTTGTTCTTAGAGATTCTTTTTATAAATCTTATATTAGATTATAATTACTGCCAGTGTTTTCTCAGATTTCGGGCTGCCGGCCAGCTCCTGAAGGATACTCTCCAACACTCAAGTGGCAGCAGCAGCAAGTGGCCAATTTCTCAGCTGTTCGTCAGGTACAGAATGGTGTGAGGGGACCTGGACTGTCTTGGTGGACCACATTTGTGCTTTAAGGGGGACCACCTTAGGTCTAGTATAGAGATGTGATGACTTGATGGCAGGACAGATGTTTGTAGACAAATATAAGTTGAGAGGTTAATACAGACTTAAATCTTTCCCACCACATTTGCACACTGTTGTTAAACCACAGAATAGAACTGGTGTCTAAAGGCACGTTCACTGTATGGATATTTCTTTTATACACAAATTAATTGTCCTCTCAGCTGTGCCAGAATTAACAGTGAAGTGTGAGAATATCCTAAAAGATACTTAAGAGAAAAAATAACAGCATGCACAACTTAATTACATTTATACTAAGGGGCATGGAAGATATTTACCCAGTTATGCCTCTACTGATTTATGGAATACCATAAAATACACTTTTTCTACATACTAAGAATAATAAAGACTGGATTATGGCTGGGATAAAACAACTGCAAAGCTAAGCTGTGATTTGGCTTTGTTTTAATTACCCAGAGCCTGAACAAGCACAGAAATCACTGGCAGTCACAACATTTGGACAGCAATGTCACTATGGTGAGTAGAACTCGCAACTGCTGTGGGTTTTTCCAGTCATTAAATCCATGTTTAATCTTGCTTTACAGTTTAATGCAACAGCTTGTGAATATTACCAATCTTTTCTTCAGTGTCTTCAAGATAGCAGTATTTCAGAGTTTTCATTTATTTTTATTTACTTCAGCCAAAATCAGAGGATGAAGAAGGCTGGAAGAAGTTCTGCCTGGGTGAAAAAATATACTCAGAAATAGATACACTGTCTGATAACGAAAATCTAGGAATCGATTACATAAAGGTGAGTATAGGACTTTTTCAAGAATAACCACCAGAAACAAAGCTACTGTTCACTAGCCCTCTGTGCTAACTAGAAAGTGGGCTCTCTGGCGAGCCTGGAAAGCCCCATTTTTCTTCCCTGCATGAAGCAGAGAACAAGTCTATTCCCTCAGTCATAAAATTGAAGAGTTCCTTCTGTTAGCAGCTCAAGTGCACTTTGTTGCTCCCTGAACAGAACTTTCTGCACAGTTTGCTTTAGTGTTTTGTTGAATGGTGATACACGGTTCCTCGCCTCATACATGTTACCTTACAAACATGCCCTTGACTGCATCAACTTAAAAAGAGAATGTAACAAATAACAGTAAAAGCAACATTCTTCAATACCAAATTTGACCAGATCTTACCTTGAACTTGCTTGAGGATTATTTTTTAATAGATTTCAAAGCTCAGAACAGACTTTCAAATCACTGCAAATGTCTGAGCATCACATTCAAAGGTTAGTATGTTCTAAATTAGCACCAAAAAAGCTTTATCATAGTGTCTGCATTCTCCAACTTGATTATTTTTTTTCAGGTGGGCTTTCCCCCTTTGCTAAGTATTGTCAGCAGAATGAATCAGGTGAGTCTACCTTGTTGAACCACATAGTGACGTTGAGTAAATCACTTATTTCCCATGTTCTGTCGCAGCAGTCTTATCTCTCTCTCTGTGCTGCAGTAGGCAATTGTCTGGTACAGCTGCTGTTCGTTGTCTGCTTGCAAGGAAAATACGTCATCGTTATCTCACCTCCAGCTACAAACAACTTCACTAGTGAACATTTTTCAGGACTAGTTTTAAGAGTATTTTGTCCTTTTATCTCTTAAGAACATTTAATGTTTGAAATCTTGCTGAATGCCCCATTAGGTGCCATAACTTTCTGTTAACACAGATAATTACTTCATTTTATAGAAAGTTCTGTCCAGGAACTGGTGCTTTAACACTTACTTTAACCTTAAATATAACTTCAACCTGGAATATAAACTATACAGTGACACTGGAGTAGAAAAACACAATGTAAATGTTTTTAAAAAATCATATTGCTTTTTATCTAATACAATGCTTTGGGTAGAAGGACAGTAAAACAAAACACTGCAGGTATTGTATTGTCTCTTTCTGTTCCTCTTTTGAAGGCAACAGTAACCAGTGTCTTAGAATACCTGATGACTTGGTTTGGAGAGAAAAAATTTACTCCAGAGCTGGTAATTTTCAATTTGTTCTAACTACCTGCACGTTAACGCATTAAGCAAGGGATAAATTGTTCACAGTTTTCTATGAGGTTATCTTCATTTCCAAAGAGCTCTCTAGATGGATGAACCATATGCAGTTACTTTCAAAACTTTCTTGATTAGATGCTAAAATGGATATTCCCAGAACTTTTTGGATGGCTAATTACAAGATGGAACAGATACAGATCCATCAAGTACTGCTAAATGTACTTGTGAAGTTAAAATTGTAATAGCTAAGGAACAATCTTTAGATATTATTAAAATAATCCTTTCCTCAGGCTTCTAATAGTGTAAACTGTACTAATTTTATATCTTGGTCAGTGTCCCAAAAAATATCAGGAAATGCCAGAGTACTGCTTGCAAGCAGCTGATCTAGAGGCTAAAAATTTTACTGTGTAGTGTCTAACTTGGCTTTAAAACTTCAATTTTGGCAGTAGCACTTCAACACAGTTTTGTTTTGAGACCTACGCTCCAGGCTTGCTCTGTGTAACAAGAGCTGCATGAACCTTCAAGAAACTGCTCGCAATTAAAACATGGTTACTCGAACCCATGCAGGGTAGATGGCTTTATGCACTGTTGGCATGCCTGGAAAAACCTTTGCTACCTGAAGCTCATTCCCTTATTCGACAGCTGGCAAGACGATGCTCAGAAGTGCGAGTACTAGAGGTAAGATTTAATATAACACTGAGTAAAGGACGTGCTTAACTTGACAAGTTATCAGGAGGATGATTTTTCAGTCCTTGAATTCTTGGTAAGTGATTTTTCATGTCCTAAGTTTGCTCGAGAATGAAGGGAAGACTACAAGCACGTAACAGCTTTTATGTTTGTCACAGATAAGAACTGTTTCATACTTACTTCTCTTTCAGGAGAACAAGAATGAAGAACAAATATCAGCCCTGAGCTTGATAATCTGCTTAGTTAGCAGGTAGTGCAACTTACATACCTCCAACAGTAAAGTATGTCCACAACAAATGTGTGGTTACTCCTGTCCTAACCTAGATGATGTAAAGAGTAAGTCAGAGTATGCTGGGTCTATGCAGCAAATACACTTAGCTAAAACAACTGACGATAAGAGTAAAGTAGGCGTATTGCTTTCCTCAGATGAGCCCCCTGACCTGCAAAGCTGTAATATGATAGGAATACTAAAAGAAGAGCTAGAAAGCTCTTACAACTCAGAGCAAAGCATGGAGTGTGGTGCATTAGGGGTTCCTTACGTATTCCACTTGTCTCCACTAGGTACTTTGATCAACGAGACTTGGCTGATGAGCCTTCCTAGATGGAGAACATGAAGTATTTGCATTGCCACAGTACAAACAGCACTGTCAGAGTTAACAGCGAGATGCTGCACCATTCCGACCTGAAGTACTACACATCCCCTTCAGAATACCTTTATGAGAACGCATTTGGGATGGCTATGAATAACTTCAGCTGAGCTTTAGCATGAGGTCATCAATGTCTATGATATCATCATCACCATCATTGTAAAATGGCCAGGGAACTGTCTGGCATTGTCTTGTCTTTGTAAACTACCTTCTTGGTTAGAAATCTCTACCATCTGAGCAATGCTGTGGATATTAGGTGAAGTCTGAGGTTCCGTTACAAAGGATTGTTCTTTACCTAACACACACCTCCTGAGGGATTTTTAATAAAACTGAAGCATTTTAAAGAGTGTTCTTAAACATCGTGGCTTTTCTCATTCTTCACAGCATTTAACAGCAGCCTTGCTATAGAAATCTACATGACCAGGACCTGAATGGCTTTTTTCAAGCTTTGGTTCCTGAGTTTAAGCACCGCTAAGCCCTTCAACTACAGCCAGTATTAACTAACATCTGCTTTCTGTGTATTGTAGAGTTTAAGTCCCTCCCCTTGCTATTAAAAATAATCATTAACCACAAACAGTTATTGATAAACCTTTAATATGTCTTTGATTGGAATTTCTAGTCTCTTTAGTATCATTTTCAGCATGTTGAAAGCATATTGAATTGGAAAACTAAGAACAGCTTCTACTGTCCTTGTCCACCATGCAACTGGCCAACACTTCTCCCAGCACAGAAGGTAGTGATAACAATCAAAGGTGCTATTTTAGCAGATTCTGGTTAGCCTGTTATTTACAAACAATCACCGTCACAAGGTGTTCTCACACTTCTGAATAAACACCATAAGTCTTATCTTGATTCATTTCAAAGTGTAAGGCCTGAACTTGCCAATGGAAAAAAGTCTTAGAGCCAAATTCATGAAAAGTTTTAACGAGGTATTTTCACACTTACCTACAGCAAGACCTGTATTGTTGGGCAAGTCTTGTAACAAGTACTATCTAGCAAACACCCAGGTCCTCAAGAGTCTTGGTGATGTCTTTAGAGCTTCCTGCAGGCCTAATCGTCTTGGACACACTACAGAAGTAAGCTGTAGCCAGCAATTAAAAACAATGCTGTTAACACTGAGTTGATGCACAACAAGCTAAAACAACTTTCCTTCTTTGGCCTGTAGAGATGAGCTTAACTGTAGAAGTATTCTGACAAAAACCAGCTGCTTATTTTAGGGAAGTAGGAGGAACTGTTTAACTACATAGAAAAGTTCTCATTCCTACTGGCCTGTATCATTCCTACCAAGGAACTAAATCTCCAGTGAATGTCATTCATGAAGGCTCTTGGTTTGTGTGCTAGTGCCTTCCTCAGAATACAAAAGCAGCTGCTGCCTCAGCTCCAAGTGAGCAGGGAAAGGCAGCAGGTGACACAAAACACCTTAGTTTCTTAGTTCAGTTTAGTTTCGGTCAGGCTTTTACTCTCTTCTCAAAACATGCCTGTGGTCTTCCTCCATGTGTGCTGGTTTGGTAATGGAAATACTAGGCCAAAAACTCTTGAGTGGCAGTTTTTACTGTGTGGACATTAATAACTTGGTATAGGATACACTTTGGACCAAGATCCGAGGAGAGTGTTTAGTTATTCCAATGAATATTTATTAAATATTTTGGAATCGTGCTGCACACTGCTGTCATTTACAAGCTACACACAAAGCTGAACCCAGACAGTGAATCCACACATGAAGGATTTTGAAGGTAGATGGCCCACATTTGAAGGTACTCTACATCTTCTGTATCATCACCTGAAATTTACCTGCAAAGAAGCAGCAAAGTCAGATCAAAGTGTCCCCATTAATCTTTTCAAGCCATTATTTACTTGTAATCATTAAAAGACATAGTAACATTTTGATCTCACAGTCCAACTGTGAACAATCCAGCCATTATTTAAATTCATCATTTCAATTTAACTCCAGCTAAATGGCTGTTTCTTTGTTTTCTTTAAGTTGATCCACGTCCCACATCACAACAGTTTTGTCAGCTAAATTTAAAATCTCTGCAGAGGCTGTGGAAGTTTTTAAATCCACCTGAAGCAGCTTGGGTAGTGACAATAGACTTCACTTGCTAACTTTATCTTGTTGGTTTTATCTTCGCTTGTTTAAATAAGCCTCTGGGACGTACCTCCTGATGCATGTGATGCTTCCTCACATCAAACAACTTTAGTTTTCCTTTCCACTCAGTATCATGGAGGTTCACCCTCTGTCAGTACTTTCTAAGCCCTAAAGCACTTAGTGACAAGCCACATCCTGAAGCTCTGACTGATTCCTACAGCCCAGCAGCTTCAAACTAACCCCACCTTATACATAGTGATGACAACAGTAAGGAAAGTTACCAAGTCAGCTAATAATTGGATACTCCGAGAGCTACTTACACGCAGGCATTGACGAAACTTCAGCTGTTACAATACTCTTTATTCCCAAGTTTGATAGGCCACCTCTGATGAGTCCACAGGTAAATGCTAGGTACTAAATAGGAAGTCGCACTTTAAGTAAATATCAAGGGTGAAGCTCATTGCTAAAGATTGAAACTAAGTACTCAAGACTTAACACTTGGCCAGTATGATACATGGAGGTTTTGTTACAGTGCCTGAGAGGCTTCATGTCTAATAGATTAAAGCTGCACTATTTGGTTCAGCAGAGCTCACAGTACAGATTTCTCTTGTTAAAGGCACCACCTTGAATAGCTTGTTTCTACTTCCATTACACCTCTAGGAACTTAATAACTTTAAAACAATTATTCCCAAGACTTGGCTGAAATTAGCAACTGGTATTAAGGTCAACGAAGGAGAAACTATCTGCCAAATATTCTCAGAAATTTTAAAACAGCTTCTGAAAGCACAAAGAGAAAGAAATTTTGTGATAGTGGCATATCAGCTCCTGCCATCCAGTAGCTCAAACATGACAACAGCAAGTTTCACGACGACTATGACGCTTTCTTGAGCTATAAATGTTCTAAAACAAGGTGTGTATTAAAAAGCACAGGTTTTGGAGATGAAACGTTAGCTGCCCTTTAGAAGAGTTTGTATCCATTCAATTACAGTATTTAAAGTTATTATGAATAGATCAAGATGATTCAAATCAAATTGGGACAAAAACGGAGGGTACCTTTGGCGCATGCTCTAAATACTGCTTTCCTGCAGACATTTGTGTCAAGAGGCGAAACTTATTGTCCTGAAGGACATAAATACCCTGTTTGAAAAAAATAAAAAAGGTTTTTTAGTTGAATATGCAGTAATATGTAATCAACATTTTATGTGAAGGGACTTGATTTGCAGAGACAATATAAATGTTCTGAGGTTGAAAAATAAAATTTTAGATTAAGGTGTAAGTTTAAACTATTATTTACTTACATGAAATATCAAAACAAGGTAATTATTATTGATTAAAGTCATTACTTGATAAGCAGCTCAGTGACATCTATTTAAATAGATGTTAAGACAGCAATATCACTTTCTCACTGTAGTTTTCCCCTAAAATTTATTGGGAGGTACATAAAAAAGCTCCTGTTTAAATGTTAATCCATTGTAACCTTTACTGTCCTGTCAGTCTGGAACTCTGCAACGGCGCATATGAAATTCAGAGCATTTAGTCTTTTCAAACAGGGTGGCAATAAAGACATGACAAGCAATTATTAAATGGTATTCTGAAGCTACTTGCCAACACAAATCTTAAAAACCTACTTTTTAAACAAAAGAAATAAAGAACATTTTGAGTTTCATATCAGGTTATTAATTCTAGACCCAGAAAAAATCTGCTACTAACTAAAAACCATCACTGATTTTGTACATTAAATCTTATTCTACAGCATCAGTACCTGATGATTAGTCCTTAGGTTATCTATTTGTTTTTTGAATACAGTTGTCCAAAAATCTTTGCAAATGAACTTCATAATATCTAATTCATCCTTGAACCTGGCAGTGTCTTTTGTAAACCTAAGAGATAAGTGAGAAATACATCAATAATGAAGGTCCACACAAATTGACTGATTACACAGAAAAAAAAAAACAAACAAAAAAAGTGGTACTATGCACAGTTTTTGAGGCTGTTAAGAGAAATTAGTTTTCCAACCACTGCACAGTATCATTCATCAAGTACTTTAAGAGCAACACAGTGTTATCTTAATACCTGCAAGATGACAGCAGAAGAAATGGTTTTAATTATATGATTATTGAAGACAGTTGAAGTACAGAAAGATGCAAAGTACTTCACTTTTATCTTCAACTAAACGTTCAAATAGAAGAGAAACAAAAAGCTCACACCTATACTACTGCTTGGAAGGAGTGCTCCAAATATGCAAAAAAGCAGTAACACACAGAAACGAACATGTAAAACTTGTTCCTGTTTCCCCAAAAGGGACCTCTTGCTGATTTATCTCCCTTTATCCTCCTTGTCTTTATCTGGCTCTAAAGCACCACTTTGTTCCAATGAAAGCCTGACTTCAGAAGCTCAAGAGACTCCACACGACCTCAGAACGAGGGTGCTGAAGTTAGACATGTAGCAAATCACCGTGCATCCCCAAAGGGCCTGGGAAACAAGGAGGCAACACACTCGGTCGCAAAGTTCCAGGGGCTGAGAGTGCTTTAGAAAAAGAAATGCACGAGTAGCCAATCATAAAATTACGTTTAAGAAAGAAATTAGAGAACGAGATCATGCAACGTACCTGAAGTAGGAACGGTGCAAAAGTATGTCTACACAAAGTGCAATCAAAAAGGATTCTAAGTATTAAAAATAACCATATACCCTGACTGTTCTCATGAGGGAAGGCATTGGGCAAATACACTCTCCCAAACTGTCCTGTGGCACTCAAACACAGGCCCCCGCAAGAAAGAGATGCCAAAAGAGAGGATGCCTGAACGTGGAAAAAGAGGAAGACGCCCGCAGCATAACCCTCCGCCCACCCAATGCCGCGAGCATCTTTCCACGGCGCGGGTGAATACCCCTGCCCGCAACCGGCCGGGAGAGAGGGGGCGTGGGCCCTCGCCGGGCAGACGCAGGGGAAAACCCCGAAGACGAGCAACACCCGTCCCGGGAGCCCGAAGAGGGATCGGCTGGGGCAAAGGCAGGGGCGGGGACTCACCTCTCGATCAGCCCCTGCCCGACGCGGAAGCCCATGCTCTCCAGCTTGGTAGTGCAGCGGCCGTTCTCCTGCAAGACACAAGGTGCGGCCGCTTTACGCCGGCTGCTGCCGGGCGGTTCCCAGAGCGGCCGCGGCCCCACTCACCCCTTCGCCCTGCTCGGCGGCGCGGTACAGCCCCGCCACCATCTCGTTGTGCAGCAGGAGGAAAAGCGCTTCGTCCGCCATCTCCGCTCCGCAGCGGGGCTGCCCGCCGCTGCCGTCGCCTCACCCGGCGCTAGCCGGGTGCCGCCGTCGCGGCGCCGCCCCTTCCGGCCGATGCTCCCGACCGAGGCGGAGCGGCCCAGCAGCGGCGGCTTGACGGGTTCTCCCAGTCGGGGAACCGCTCGGCGTTGCCGCCCGCCGCGGCCTGGGGAAGGCCTCCCGCAGCTGGCTGGCTCCCGCTGAAACGGCCCCTGCGGCGAGAAGGGACCTCTAAGAGGCCTCCCAGAGGCCGCGGTCTCGGGCAGTGGAGCGAACCGGGGCTGCACAAGCGGGTGCCGCGAAGGCGGTCAGGGGACGGAGCTGGGGGGGCGAACACGTCTCTTCCCTGCGGAGCTGCCCCCGCGCTTATCGCTGAAATTGGGAGGGGGGGGGGGCGTTCCTGCCTTCTGAACGTCACTGCCTTATTGAACCGGTTCATCGAGGCGGCGGCGGGCTGCGCGCCCGTGGGCTCACCGCAGCGTAACCACAGAAGCGGTACCGGCTGCCCACCGGCGAAAAGTAACGTCCGGTAGCGGAGCTTTACAGCCGCTACAAGGGGAGACCAGGCTACGAAGCTCCGGGTGACTGGCAACAGAGCCAGCGCACGGCTGCACGTGAGACCGCTGCCACTACGCCCCGGCCTTGGCTTTGGGACCACCGGGCAGCGCGCCAGGGCTTAGTAACATCTCCGCCTACTGGCTCGCCTGGCGGAGCGGCTTTGTAGCGGAGCGGTGATTGGCCCCAGCCCGAGCCGCCTGCGTGCTGGCCGTTTGGCCCCGGGGAGAGTGGGAAAGTGGGATGCGTCCTAGGTGGGTGGGGATAAACGTCCTCGAAGCGGCTTTCTGATTGGGCTTCGGGAAATTGACGCATGAGTTCCCCTTCGCTCTGAGTGATGTCACTCCGATGGTCCCTCTGGTGATTCGTAGAGCGGTCAGCTAGAGCCTTCCAGTAATTGGTCAGTCGGGATGCCAGTCTGCCTCTTGGCACTGTGATTGGTGGTCGTCTTCGGCGAGCCTTTCCCGCGGGGCGTACCCTTTCCTGTCGTGCCCGATTATTGGCGGTCGGAGGGGACAGCTCAGGGTCTATTGGCTGCGCTCTGCCAGCCCGCGGCTTGCCGGAGTGGTGGGTCTTCGGGCGGGCTGCGCGTGGGCGGGGCCTCTTCCCCCCCGTTACCCAGCGGTGCCTTGCGCTGGGCCCCGGGTAGGCCGCGCTGCGGGCGGGATGGCGGTGGCCGTGCGCGCGCTGCAGGAGCAGCTGGAGAAGGCCAAGGAGAGCCTCAAGCACGTGGACGAGAACATCCGCAAGCTCACCGGACGGGACCCCAATGATGTGAGGTGAGGCGGGGGGGCGCCGGAGGGAGGAACGGCCCGGTGGGGGGAAAGAAGGAGGCCGTGAGGAGCGGCCAGGCCCGGGGAGGCGTGTGAGGGGGTTGGCGTGTGTCTCGCCGTTGTCTCGTGAAGCGCCGTTGTTGCGTGAGGGCCGGGCGGTGAAGAGCTGCCCGCAGGCCGCCGCCCCCACGCCCTTCTCTGGGCCATCTCGGCTCCTCTGGCGCAGCGCGGGGTCGCGGGGGGCTGGTGTGCCTCCGGTCCCGGTGGTTTGCTGGCTGCGTCTCTCCGTTGTGGCGAGAGGCGGGGACGACACGGCCATGGGGGGCGTGAGGGAATGGTGATGGCTGTGGGCACCTCTGGCTAGGCGAGCTGCAGCGCCCCGGGGAGGCTCCGTGCCGCGGCTGGGGAGGCCGGGGCAGGCACCGCTCACAGCGCCCGCTGTCTCTTGCAGGCCCCCTCAAAACAGACTGTTAGCCCTCACAGGCCCAGGTGGAGGTAGAGGGCGCGGGAGCTTATTGCTAAGGTAAGGAGCTGCGGAAACGGGCAGCGGGGTTCCTTCCACTCTTCACCCTGGCAGTGGTCTGCTGTTCTTGTACTGGGGTGTCTTCTGTTTCTTGTTTGACCTCGTTGCTCACTGTGCTGCTCTGTCAGTAAGCACTAAAGCTGGTCTACAGAGCATTGGGGATTTTATGTCATAGCCTGACATATAAAGTACCTTCTCATTCTCACTTAAAACAGTTTGAAACGGTGGTTTTTCCTAACCCTTTCAGCCATTAGCCAGAACATAAGGGGAAACATCAAAATTCAGGAAGCTGTTATGTGGTACCTGGGACCTAGTCCCTCTGAAATTGTCCAGAACCAGTCTTTCAGTAATTAATAAGCTGGCAGCTTTTCCAAGAGGAATAGAAAAGCTTGAAGTTGACATAAGTTTTAAAACACGTGTAGGAAAAAACATTAGTGTTTTGTTGTGGGTTTTCCTTTTTTTTTTTCCTCCTTTTGCCCCCCTCAAGTAGAATGAAAAGGTCAATTTTCTTTCAGCAGTTATTTCTTAATGGAGTGTGTAGTGCATATTTTTTGTTAAATTCCAGTATTAAACTGCTGGTTAAGACTTAATACATCTTGAAAATTATTGCAAACATGAACATTTAACCATAATGGGGCTCCTTTGTGCGAGTGTTGCTATTCAATTGAATTGGTGCAGAAGCTGAAGTTTAAATTAGTAGGTTCACAAGCAGTTTGTTTAAACGCTTTTTGCAGTTGTAGCAGTAAATGATGATAGAGCTGAGTAAAGTTTATTGTTCCATGATGACTACAAAGCCAAAATACAATTTGATTGTTCAGGTTTAAGGTGGACCTGTGGTTAGCCGAACTTGTTCTGAGGTCACAAGTGTTTCCTTTCCAGGCGTGGATTCTCGGATAGTGGAGGAGGACCCCCAGCCAAACAGAGGGATCTCGAAGGGGCAGCCAGTAGGTGGGTGCAAAAACTGATGCAGAGAACTTGACTTTACAACAGTAACTTTAATAGTTATTGAATTGAAATATTTTAATAGCTGATGGCTCCTTCAGAGATGACATATTCAAGACTTGTTGGAAATATATTTGGATTATAGCAATAGACTGTAGTGAAATTTTTTTTCACGCCTTATAGCACTATAGAGATTATAGCAATAATATGAAGATGTAACAATACAAAAGTACTTGAAATTTTCTGTTTTCCTTGGTGTGCAGTCTGCTCTGTTATATTCTGCTTGGCAGCCTGGATTTATTTTGCAGTGGACACAAACTGAGTGATGCCTGAGATCTTCCCTTCAATAAATTGAACATGTACTGTGTGACAGTAGACTCAGATTTTGAGCTTTCCCATCTGGATGCTGATCAGATGTGGTTGATGATAGCGAGCTTTGTTGCACGGGCACTTGGGTGCACTGGTAGCCCTTGACTACAGCAGGGCTTGTTTTTACTTCCTCAGGCTGGGTGGAGAGCGTCGGACAAGAAGAGAATCACGCCAAGACAGCGACGCAGAGGATGATGATATTAAAAAGGTAACATGTGATAAAGGGAGCTGTGCAGGAAGAAACCTGCTTATCTGGGACATGAACAAAGTAGTTTGGTTTTCTTTGTTGTAGCCAGCGTTGCCATCTTCTGTTGTTGCTACCTCCAAAGAGCGAACACGTCGAGACCTTATACAAGATCAAAATATGGATGAGAAAGGAAAGCAAAGGTATGCGGAGATCTTTTCCAAGCACTAACATGGTACTTCTGTGTGTTACCATGGGAAGCAGCTTTAGATTTAAAAAGTATTATACAGATGCTAGTATGTATCAAAGATGATGTTGAAGAGGTACCATCATTGTGGAGAATTGATTTAAAAAAATAACTCAAAATACTTCACAGCAGCAACAACAGATCATTCCCTTCACTCAGGGCAGGGGTTCTGCTGCTCAGGCCACCTCCAGGAATAGATTTGCCAGTGCTGTTGTAACTGGCTGTCCTGGAGTAGCTTCATTGGTTACTGAGTGTTTCAGACTGTTATAGCTCTCTTGGTACCTCATTTATTTTGTTGGTTAAGGGAGGTGTTTGGGTGTGGGTTTTTCCTTTTGTTTTTTTCGATGCAGTGGTTCCATCATGTTTCTTTTCTCTTACTACTTTCAGACTCATTGTTTTGTGTATAGTCTACTCTTCCTTTTGCCCCCTTCTTTTTAGATTCCTCCTACGTGTATCTCCTTTTTCCCATATTTTATCTGTGTCAGGGTAGCTCGTAAAAATTCTTGCTGGAATGCAGTTCTATTGGGAAGAGGTGTTGGAAAATCAAATTCACAACTGGACTCCCATCTCCTTCATTCTACAGCTCACCTGGTGCAATAACAACCCATTCCTCAAATAAATAGAAGAGTGAGAGCTGGAATGAGGAACTAGAGAGCTGCTCTGATAAGGACCCCAGATCAGTTAATGCAGAAAAGACAGTTCACTTGTGTCTTTTACAGTTAAATCACCACTAACAGACTGCTGTGGCTTCCCTCATCAGTTTTCAACTGCTTTCCTTACAGAAAGGCTTGAAAATTCTTAGCGGACTTCCTAGAGCTTCAGGCACTAAAAGTTTGTTTTCTCAGAGTTACAGTTTTCTGGGGAGATGAGAAAACCAGTATTGATCTCTGTGACTTGTGGTGGAAAGAGGCTTTTTTAAGAGGACAGCATCTACTGAACTCTTGAGTTTGCTCATTGTCTTCTGGGGTGTCATTCACATACAAATACCCTTTAAGTAATCTTTAGCTCTCAATTCTCTATTTGTTTCTCTTTCTGCTCTTTAATATACAAGTACCTTTACCTTTCCCTGTCAGGTGTGTGCCGCTGTAGTGGAGTGGTGCTTAGGGAAGAGAGTAGCGTTTCCTTTCTCTCTTAATTGGGTAAAAGTACAAGGTGAATAAGAGAGTCTGCCTCTTGCTTAATTTGGGATTAAATGGAAAGAAAGAAAGGCAAAATTGAAGAAATCAGTTTCTGTTCAGAGGAAGGGGATTCCTTGAAGAATTTAACTTCTTTTAAGCTTTCTCAAAACACCACCTCATTGGATGAGAGTCATTCTGGTTTCATCCCACCATGCAGGGTCTCCTTGTAGAAGATACCATCAGGCAAACAGTGACAGATAAGCTTTCACTCCCCTGTGGCTCCATTTCTCCTTAACCCTCTGAGCGAGTTGGAGGGATATATGTTTTTCAGCAAGCCCTATGACCTTCCAGTTTACTGCCTTATTGATAGTGCTTATTTTTGCTGTGTTTTGGCTAAGAGCTGTGTCTTAAGCAAAATACGATCTGTCACTGTAAATTTATCCTCGCCTGCTGGCACAGTCAGTACGTGTCCTGTTGCTGAGGGCCTTGAGTAATCCTGAGCCTTTAAAAATAAACAGCTCTGAGGTGCAAAGTTGCTCTGGTTGTTTATGCAAATAAAAATCTTTGTAGTCAAACTGAATATGAAACTTCTTTTTGTTTTTATTCAGGAATCGACGTATATTTGGCTTGTTGATGGGCACTCTTCAAAAATTTAAACAGGAGTCCACGGTTTCTACCGAGAAGGTACTGATTGTTAGTTCTATCAGATTGTAAATAATAAAGCTAAATTGTGTGGTTTTGCTGCTTTAAATAGGAATGAAAATTCCCCATGGTGTAGGTTGCAGGTGCAATTACCTACAAATTGGTAATGTAGGTTTTTGTTTGGTTTAGTTTAGCAGAACTGGGGTGGAAAGCAGGAAAGGGACAATTTCATGGCTCTACACCACTATTTCTGACCATTGCAGGAGTGAAAAGGCAATGTTTTGTGGATTGTTTTTAATTGCTGTACATGTAAAACAAAAGAGATGATCTTTTTTTTCTCATTTATATTATTTGGGGATCATTTCAAAGTAACTGGAATTTCATCAGGTCTTTAATAGGTCATAGGCTACTTCTGTAAGTAATGGTGATTCAGTATTGCTGAAGCAGTCCTGATGTGTTCCAGATGTTTAAATTATAACCAAGGACACAGAAATATATGGTTGTATTGCACTGTCTGTTGGACTACAACCAGCTTCACCCTCCCAGTAGCGATAACAAGAATTCCCAGGTTTAATAACTGGATATGTGATTGTATGGAAGCGAAGGCTTTGCGTAGCTTAATGGTAACATCCAAAATCATGTATATAGGATGGTGGTAACTTTATTTCCTAGTACATCCTTTTAAATTGTGGAGGGTATGGGATTTGTCTGCTGTTGCCCTAAATGGGTTATTTACTTAATACTAATAACCTTTAGCTTAAAAATGGTGTTGGAAAGTTCTGCTTTAAGCAGCCCAGTGGAAGCAGATCCAAAGTTTTTAAACTTAAACCCTTTTCTGTGCAGTGTTAGCGTAGCTGGCAGCCACTGTCGGTATTGATCACTTTCAGAATGAGTATTTGGATATCTTGGTGGTTTATCTGCTATGTCATGTTGCACATGAGAAAGGAGCAAAGTTCTCTATCGGCTGCCTTTAGAACAAGAAACTATTGATTGGGATGGTCTAGAAACATGGAGTCCTTGTCTAATTTATGGCAGTATGTGTTTGCATGAAGGGACTTGGAGGAGTTACTGCTCTTTGCAACACTTTTCTGAGAATTTGTATAGGCATTGTTCTCCTCATACACAAAAATACACTATAAATCAAAATAGAGGCCTGAGGAGGTTTATGACACAGCCATTGCGTTGTCCAGGCACTAAACTGTATTTTTTTTAATAGACAGTTATTGTACAATCTGAGCGTGTGACCACCTAGGACCTACAAACAGGGCATTCCTGGATTATAGTAATACACCTACTTGCCAATACTTCCAGTATATTCATGGCTAGTGTGATTTGTTTTGTTGGTCACAAACACCAGTCTGCAGCTGGCTGGGGGAGTTGACTTTTTTCCCCTCCAAGTGGAATACCTGAAATCTTTTTTTTTTTTTTTTTTTTTTTTTGTGCCATTGGAGGAAAAAAAACCTTGTATTGAAAATTCAAATCCAAATTGAGTGATAGAAAAGCAGACGGCAACCTACAGGGGCCCATAATTTTATGGTTAACCCACAAAAAATTAGGTGCCAGCAAGCAATGACGCTCTTTTCTTCCATTACCTGTAGTATTTCTTAACATGTTTTTGGGGATAGCTTTAAGAGTGTAAATAATTCCAAATTTGAATTGGACCAAAATAAAACTCTTCCTTGATTTAGAAAAAATACTTCTTTATTCATCTTAGCAAAAGAGACGACAAGAAATTGAACAAAAACTTGAGGTGCAGGCAGAGGAAGAGAGAAAGCAAGTTGAAAATGAAAGGCGAGAACTGTTTGAAGAAAGACGTGCTAAACAGACAGAGCTGCGGTTGCTGGAGCAGAAGGTCGAGCTTGCTCAGTTGGTGAGTTGTAGTTTTGCTCTTGGTCTTTCTCTTATGTAAAGTATTCCCGTGTATCTTAGGGTGGTTTTCTTTCATTTCACAGCAAGAAGAATGGAATGAACATAATGCTAAAATAATTAAATACATAAGAACGAAGACAAAACCCCACTTATTCTACATACCTGGCAGAATGTGTCCTGCTACGCAGAAGCTGATGGACGAGTCACAGAGAAAGATGAATGGTAGGTGGCCTCTGTGATACAAAGGGCCTTCTTGATTCCCTCTGATGTTTGCTGTACAGATTTAATTTAAGTCTCTCTGCTTAAATACATTAATTACATGGTTAGGACAAAGCGTGTGTTCTTGCCTGGGTGTTCATCATGAGTGAACATTACTCTTTCAGTGACATACTTTTATGTTGGATGTGCTTTGATTCTCTTACAAGAAGTCAAAAGAGGTGTATGCATAATCTCAGAGGTATGTGTTTAAAACCTAGTCCTTTATAAGAGCTTTAGTACCCAGATGTATGTCAGTGCAGCAGCTTAGCTTGTGAAAAGGCAGGTTCTATGGACTGAAGACCCATGGAAACGCAGTTTTTCCGCAAAGGATTTGAGAAGTGTTTTCTTAAGCTCAACAGTAGAAGGTTTGGTTTTTTTTTCACCTTAATGTTTGTTTGCTTCTGTTTCACAGGATGACTATGTTTTTCTTTTGGAAAACAATTTAAAATACTGCAGTTGATGGTAGTCCTGCTGTTCTTTTTTATTAAACTGAAAATGTATTGGAGTTTTTTCTTCTAAGGAGCTTTTCTTCATTGTGTGGGGTTGGGGGATAAGAGAAGCTATCTCACCTGTTGGAACAGCTGATGTTATCTAAGCTTTTTTAATACCTAACCAGCTTTTTGCTGATTCTTAACTGTCTTTTGTTTACCTTAGGAAATATAACCTTGTTAATATATACCAGGAAATTAAGGTATCATTTTGATATGCTGTTGGTTGGATTGATTTTAATGAAGTAAAAAACCTCTTTTTGTTAGCTTAGATTTAGGGCTTTACTGTTCTGATACTCAGCTGAGATGACTGTCCCTTTGGCTTTGTTTTCTGAAGGTAACTGGCAGTCTTTTTCATGATGCATGAACAGCTTGCTACTTCAGAATGAATAAGGATGCAGTATTTATAAGTTAAACCAGTTTGATAACTTATTAGCTCATAGTTAAGGGGAGAATAGACTTTGGTGCTTGCAGATTATCTGAAACTGTTATTTATGCATTTGTTCCCTAGCAATCTTTGAAAGCAGGAGAAATGAATTTGCAGAGCAGATTAACAAAATGGAGGCCAGGCCCAGAAGACAAACTATGAAGGAAAAAGAACAGCAGGAGGTGCAGAATGAAGAAAAGAAGGAAGAACAGAACAAGGAGCAGGAAGAGGGTAAGGTGGCTCAGCAGGTGGAGGAGGTGGAGACAGGTAATCAGCACAATGATGTAGAAATGGAGGAGTTAGGGGAGGAAAAGGGAAAAACAGGTTCAGGGCATAGCGATGCAGAGAAGGAAGAGGATGAGCAGAAACATGAAATGGAGATTAAAGTAGAGGAGAATACTGAGGTGAGGGAGAATGACAAGCAACAGGATAGTCAGCAGGAGGAGGTCACAGTTATAAAAGAGGAAAGTGAAAACATTCAGCCAGTGGATAATGAGCAGGAGGCGGCTGAAATGAATGAGGCAGATAGTGTAGAACCTGTAGAAAATGAGAATGGCAAAGAAGTGGAACCAGAAACAGAGTGTGATGCTCAGCCAGAAAAGGTGTGTAATGTTCCTTCTCCTGAGAAGGACAAAGTTATCAAAGCAGAGATTAAAGCTGAACCTGAAGAAGAACAGGAGAAAGCACCTGAAGCTCAGCCAGAACCTGTGGCTGAGGCTCTCTCTCAGCCACAGTCTGTGCCACTGCCGCAGTCACCTCAGTTGTCTCAGTCCACTCAGGATACAGAGCCCCAGGCAGACAAGGATGAAAACGCTGCCATGTCTGTGAAGGTGGTTGAGGCACAGACAGAGCAGAGTCAGACACTGAGTGTAGAAATTAAGACTAAGACTAGGAGTAGAAGCAGGGGTAGGGCAGGGAACAAAGCTGGTAAGAGCCATAGCCGTAGTAGCAGCAGCAGTAGTAGCACTAGTACTTCAAGCAGTACTACTACTGGAAGTAGTTCCACCACTGCCAGCAGCAGCAGTCGGAGTAGTTCCACCAGCAGCAGCACTACCAGTGGAACTACTAGCAGGGACAGTAGCAGCAGTAGCTCTACCAGCAGTGAAAGCAGAAGTCGAAGCCGAGGAAGGGGGCATAACAGAGATAGAAAACGCAGGAGGAGCACGGACAGGAAGCGGAGGGATGCTTCAGGAGTAGATAGAAGTCACAAGTCCTCGAAAGGAGGGAGCAGAGATACCAAAAGCTCAAAGGATAAAAGTTCAAGATCTGACAGAAAGAGGTCGATATCAGAAAGTAGTCGGTCAGGCAAGAGAACTTCACGGAGTGAAAGAGACCGTAAATCAGACAGGAAAGACAAAAGGCGTTAACAGAAGAGACCAAGCTCCCTTAGCCTAATCTTTGCAGCGGAAGATTATTTGAGTGAAAGGAGTCCTTGTGAGGAGGAGGAGAAGGCTGCCTTAAGAATTGCATGCTGTAAAAAATCTTTTGGAAAAATGCAGACTGTTTACCAGGCATTCTTGTACTTTTTACATCATTTTGTAAAAGGTTACGTACCGAAATTACGTGAAGTTCCCGAAAATGTAAAAATAAAAAGATTAACACTCCTTGGCATCTTTTTTTAAATACCCCTGTACTCGTTAAGACCCTCTGTATATTTTAATAGGTAAATCCTGAAGTAGGTGTGATCACTTCTGTACTATACGCTTTTTTTTTTTTTGTAGAAATAAATGTGCATTTTAAAGAAATTGAGATGTCCTGTTGGCAATTAAATTCCCCTTTTAGATCACACGTAGGGAGGCAGTGTTCCAGGAAACATCAAATTTTGCTTTTCCCCTCTATTCCTTGCAAGAGTCTTAAGTCCCAGTGACAGGAGTTGTCTCTCCAGTGCTGGGCAGGAAGGGAAAGTAATCAATTTGGATCTGTACTTTTGGTTTTCTTCTGTTATCGCAAGCTCTTTCTCAATTCTATCTTCCAGTTTTATAAACTCTTTCCTACCCATAGGCAAGCAGTGATTAAATGAGAATGTTAACACTGGCCAAGATAGCTCGAGCCAGTCTGGAATATCCCCTTTATCTGCCTTCTGCAGGTGCTTTGGTAGTAGTTACATATATGTTCTGGAGACAGTTAATCTCTGTAACGAAGTTCCTTGCCTTGATGGCCAGTGGAGGAAAGACCTCAGCTTGCTTCTCAAGCGGGATTCTGTTTATTTTAGTAATCTTTGATCCCTTCATACCACTAGGAATAATTTCATTGCGGTGTTGGAGTTACCTGGGACTACCTAATGCTAAAGTTGCGTGTGCGCAAGAACGCTTTCGGGATGTGTTTAATACGACTCCCAGTGGTCTGGTGTTCTCTAGGAAGGTGAATGCTGGTTTTATATCATTTTTGTATGGAAAACAACATCTGTTGCTCTGTTCTGTACATGTGCAAATAAATGTGGCTTTGTAGACTACTCAGTGCCTATGATGATTTCTGTTACGCAGGTGCATCCCCTTGGTCTTCCTACGTTTCTAGGTACCTTAGAAGCGCTGTATCCAGAATGGTTCTTAGAGGCTTTAGTTAATGCCTTTGGAAACCATTTTTATTTTGTCAATTAATTATATATTTTGAGTGATTCACTGCTGTGGTGTATTTACTGCATAGCTCTGAATGGCTGATGCTGTAGTCATTGTGCAGAGCTGAAGAAGTAGGTTGCTACTCAGCTGCTGTTTCAGATTGGGCTGAAACTACGGGTAGTTTCCTTCCTCTGTTCCCAGTCCGCTGTTTCAAATCGCTGGCAGTTTCAAGACTGAATTTGATGCAAGTTTGGGGCTTCTGAGAATGAAGCGTGGACAGCGTAGGGTTAACAAACTGTTTACTTATTTCCCTTGCCCACAGTGGTGAGTAGAGATCAAAGGAATAAAGTCCTTGTTCTCTTTGGATTCAAGTATTGGGGGGGGGGGGGGGGTAAAAAAAAAGGGGAGGGGAGAAGGGAAAAAAGAAGAATGGAGATGCTTGATAGAATAGAATCATGTTGGTTGGAAGAGACCTTTAAGATGATCAAGTCCAACCCTTCCCCTTGTCCAGATCATTGATGAAGATGTTAAAGAGGACAGGACTCAATACTGATCCCTGGGGAACACCACTTGTAACTGGTCACCAACCAGACTTAACTCCATTTACCACTACTCTCTGTGCCCGGCCATCCAGCCAGATTTTTTTACCCAGAGAAGCATATGCCCATCCAATCCACGAGCAGCCAGTTTGTCCAGGAGAATATTGTGGGAAAAGGTGCCAAAGGCTTTAATGAAGTCCAGGTAACCAACATCCACAGCCTTTCCCTCATCCACTAAGCATGTCACCTTGTCATAGTGGGAGATCAGGTTAGTTAAGCAGGATCTGCCTTTCATAACCCCATGCTCTCTGGGTCTGATACCCTGGTTGTCCTGTATGTGCTGCATGATGGCACTCAAGATGATCTTCCCCAGCACTGAGGGCAGACTGACAGGCCTGTAGTTCTCTGGATCCTCCTGTCCCTCCTTCTCTGCTAGAGGAGTGTCACATTTGCTAACTTCCGCTAAACTCGGGATGGCTGGTAAGTGATGGAAAGTGGCTTGGTGAGCACTTAAAACAGCTCCCTCAGCTTTTGTTAAGAACCTAAGCCTACAGTCATCTGGAAACCTGAATTAATCTTAACATCCCTACTGAAGTCAGTTGACTTCCACATGAATTTTAGAGCATCAGCTTTCCTGAGGAACAGATGCTGATAAAACCCTCATTTGGTTAAATAAGTCTCGATCAACAGGACAAAAAGGAGCTTGGTGGGTGTTGGTGACATTCCCGTGATTTTTGCATGGCCGGTAGCATCCCTGCCATGGCACATGTTTGGCCTTAATGATCATCTTTTCACAGCATAACTTAAAGTATGAGCCATAGTCTCTTAGAAATAATGTTCACTGTAACTCCTTCATCTTGGAAATCTTAAACACATTTCTAAGATGATGATAGACGTCTCTGCTTCTGCAGCTTTAAGGAGGCAAATTGACAGGTTCACATGAAGATACCTGCTCCATGTTAAAAGGGTAACATTTCTGCTGAGCAGACGATGCAGAAACCATCAGAGGTAGCTTTGAACTTTTCAACTACTCAACTTTTCTGACCCTTGAAGGGATTCCCACGGACAACTTCTGCCCCTACACCGCTCCCAGCCTGCCCGGGCTGCTCACCCACACGCAGCACCAGACAGGAGCGGAAGCCAAGGACAGGCGAGGGGCAGGCCGGCTGCACAATAACATGCAGAACCCACTGGGCACAGACGAGCTATATGACCCGGGGAGGAGGGAGAAGGGAGGGTCCCCGCCTCGTCACCGCCTGCGCACTCCAGGGGGCCCCGGGGAAGCGGCCCCTTCCCGGCGCGGGCAACCCTCGTCCCGACCCCCGCCCGGGCAGCCTCAACCCGGGGTGAGCAGCAGCACAGCCGGGCGCCGCCGCTGCCCCATCCCACCGCCGCCTGCGCCTCGGGCTCCAGCCACGCTCCCGCGCCCGCCGCCGCTGCTACTGGTGACACTGCCACTACACGGCCCGTTGCCCTGCCCGCAGGCCCGGGGCCGGCAGCGCTCCCCGAGGGAGCTTGGCCGCGGCTCCCGAGCGCCCGGGGGCACCCCCGGCCCCTGCACCCCGCAGCCCCGGCCCCAGCGCAGCTCCTGGCACCCGCCACCCCTCGGCACTCTCCGCCAGCACCCACGGCTCCCCACAGCCTGCCAGGGACCCCGCACCCACGCGCCCCGCGTCCCCCTGCACCAGCACCCTCTCCCCAAAGCCCCCCGCAGCCTCCCCCCCACAGCCTGCCCGAGTGGCGAGCAGGGCCCGGGGCCTCTCAGGCAGCAGCAGCAATGCGGGCAGGGCAGGGAAGGGCAGGGACGGCATGGAACGGCTTTGCAGCGCCTTGGGGCTCTGCCCAGGCACCCCCACGCTGCCCTCCTCGCTCGTGGGGCTCTCCTCCAGAGCTGGCCTCGCTCCTGGCACCCCGCGATGCTTCTGGCTGTGGTCACCCCCCGAACTGGGACCCTCTCCCCCGCGGCTCAGGCACCCCCTGCCCCCGGGCCGGCCCTGCCACCACCCCCAGCCACCTCCTCCAGCACCAGCAACCCACAGCAAGTGGAAACCACGAGGGGGCAACCGCTGCCTGTGCCCAAAGCGACAGCAAGGCTGACACAGAGACGGGCTTTCACAAACACAAACAAATGTATTTACAGCAGAAAAACACCAACTGACAGACAAACAGAAATCAAACTATTTACAGATAAACCCTTCAAACAATAAAAAAACTCAAGATCTACTTTCTGCGAACTCCCCCTGCTCTCCGCCGCTCTCCTCCTTTCCTCCGTACCTGGAAGAAAAGCAAGTGGCACGGCCATTGCAGTTTGGCTACTGAAGGTCATGGGATATGCCCCAGGACTGGGACACGCTGGGGACAGCCCGCCCCACCCCATCCCCACGATGCCTGCTCCAGCCTGCCTGGGTGCTGGGAGGGTGCCCACCTTCTTGGAGGGGGGCTGCTCCTTTGGCAGCTCCACGTTCCGCTTTCTCTGCTGTGCCATCACGGAGACAAGGTGGGAAATTTAAGGGAGGAGGGCAGAGAGGTGCTGGGAGAGGTGAGCAGGGCTGGGACACGGGTCACAGGAACGAGGAGCACAGCAGAGTGGCTGGGAACAGGGCAGAGGGGCTGTGTTGTCCCCATTGCCAGGCGCTGGCCCATAGGTCACAGGGGCAGGAGGACCCATGTGCTGGGGGGCAGGGGGGACACGACACCTGAGGGGGCTGCAGCTCCATGGGGAGTGTTGGGCAATTGTCCTGGTGCCCCTGCAGGCAAATTGAACACGCTTTGGGGCTTGAATAGATGTGTTGGGCTTGTGTCCGCCGGGGTTTTTGTAGCAGGGAGGGCGCTACCCACTTGGCTCCTGTCAGAAGCTTCCAGAAGCCCCCACCCCCCCACCTCCAAGTTGGACCCGCCCTTGGCCAAGGCTGAGCCAATCAGCACCTCTGTGATACCATGGCTGCTGGAGCAGTCTCCCAGGTGCAGGATGCCACATTGCCACTGGGGAGGACCGTGAGGAGTTTTCCTCCTGGGAAGGAAGGAGCAGCGGGAGCCACATGGAAGGCACCGGAAACAACTGCAACCATCACTCCCAGTCCTCCTGTGCCACTGGCAGGGAGGAGGGAGCAGCGCTGAGCCAGGCTAGAGGAGCAGGGTGGCGGGAAGGTGTATTTCAGATCCGGGTGTGTTTATGCCTGCCCTGCTCTGGCTGCTGAATCTGTGCTCTTTTGTGGTTTCAATTAAATTGATGCTGTTTCCCCAAGTCGAGCCTGTCTTTTGCCCGTGACCATAACAGCCGAGCGAGCCCTCCCTGCCCTTTGTCTGGACCCTCGACCCCCTTGCTGTCTTTCCTCCTCCCCACCCCACCGCAGCGGGGTAGGAGGGAGCGAGCGGCTGCGCAGTGCTTGGTTGCCAGCTGGCTGGGCTTGATCCACCACAATGTGAAATAAACTGAACGGGGAGATGGGCAGAGTGCTGCTGCCATCGGTGGTTCTTCCAGGAGGCTGCAGACATGTGTCACGAGCGTATCCCTTCAATCCACTTGCCCCAGCACCCAGCCCTGAGTGGCTGCATGGGGCACCTCAGCCTGGTCCTGGGTCCACCCCCCCGCCCAGCTCCGCTGCCCAAAGGCAGGCCCTGAGCACTCCCATCCCAGGGGGGCTGCAGGACCATGCTGGGACTGCTTCTGCTCTCATCCCCGAGGGAAACCCCATCCCTCAGCGGGCAGCAGCCGGGCAGGCAGCTCGAGGCGCTGGGGACACTGCTGGCCCTGTAGCACCTGCACCCAAATTTGCGCTTGCCTATTTGCCCAGGGCTGGGGCAAAGTCGAGCCAGAAGGACAAAGGCACTCTGCAGCAAGGCGGGCAGCTTCACACTCCTCAGGACATTCAGATAACACCTAACCCCCAACATGAATCTAGCGATAGTTGTAGTCCTGATTGTCGCCTTGCCCAGGGTGGAATTTTATGGACAGATCGCTTGCAGGCATCCAGCTGCATAGTGTAAATGTCTAACATAACTTGAAATTCGTGCTGGGACTGTCCTCTCTACATGTCTGTTTATGAGTATAAGAAAAAAAGCTCCACAGAGTAAAAAGAGTAGAAATGAAAAGTGGCTTTTGTCCTCTATTCACAGATTAAAACAAAGTAATCAAATTGTCAGGTAAACCCCATAAAAAGTATGTGTAAGTTGACAGTAAGTCAGGTTAGCACTAAAAACCAAGTAAAAATCCTGTCTTTGGGCTTTAGGATACATCCAGACTGCAAATGGCAAATCAGGGAAGAATAGAGCGCATTGTGATGCAAATTAATAATTGTTATAAACAGCAAAACAGGATTTTATTTTCCAGAAAGACTTAAATATGTACTTTAGGTCCTTATAGATTTATTCAAGATCAAACCAAAGATGGAGAGTTGTTCAGAGGAAGGCACATAGATGACTGCAACTATCTCAGAAAGACAGACAGGTATATGATCATGAAGAGAGAACATGCAAAAATAAGGAGAAACTACTCTCAAAAGAACAAGAAGCAGCAAACTTATAAAGAGCCAGATGAGGTAATGACTAATTTGCATATAACTTAATAGGGGAAAGGAAAACAGTGGCAAGAAAGGTAATTTTTATTACCCAATCTTTTTCTGGACTAAAAATAGTGACTCAAACTGTTACACTAACAACCTCACTTGCACCTTTAATTTGGGGCACCCATCTTCTGGGAATGATTCCTATTTCTGGGCTTAAGACCCCTCATTGAGATATGAGTAGTACTCCCAGACTTCAGATCTCCCTTCTGGAGATTAACCTTTATCTAGAGCTGAACTTCTGTTGGGTTTACAACCCTGTTCGTAAATACTGTGACCTTACAGTGCAATTCGTGCAGTTTCGGATCCGAAGGATCAAAGAGCAGCAGAAGACACTAGAAGCTAGACAGGGAGATGTTTCAGCCACCCAGACGAACATGAATTCAAATTGTAGTTATTGGAGAGGAAGTAAGGAACAACTCTAGATGATATCAAGGAATAAAACATGACCAATATGAATCCTTGGTATTTGTTGTCCTAGCTGAAGAAAGGCTGAAATGAAATTTGATTGCTGTATTAATTTTAAAATTCAGGGTTGCTGGGTTGTGGAGGCCAGGAGAAAATTTTTTTTTCTTGCTTAATGCACAATTTAGCTTCTGGACTTTTGTATGTTGCACTCTTCTTTGAAACTCTAGATACTGAGCACAGCTAGCCCTACAGGTAGACTAGTGCTGCTGTCACATTCTTTCAGATGGCTGGTGCACATGTACTATTGAGGGTTAAAGCAATCACCAGATTTGTAGTCAGGAGACATCAGATTGCTATAAATCAAACTGGAAAGACCACTGTGAGATATTGTCATTTCCCTCGCAACACAAGGAGAATATGTAAGGAAAGTCTGAGCAGGAAGGAGGTCTCTTTCATTCATATTCAGTTAAAGGTGACATTTAAATGTGATTATCCAAAATACAAGCTATCAATACCTAAAGGCCAAGGGAAAAATTCCTGTGAAGTTCTCAGAGACAGGGGGAAAGTAATCTATTCAAATAGACGCTAAACATGAAAGTGGAGTGACAAAAAGATGACGGCAATTTCTCAAAACCTTGCAAGAATAAAAGGAAAGGATAATCAAGATAATATTTAAAAAAAAAAATTAAAAAAACAAAAAAACCAACCAGCAGAAAGTTCACGAAACAGGATGGAACACAGACTCTGCTATCAGGTAGGCAAGAATTCTTTAGGGATTGCATAAAAAAATATTTTGGCAAATAAAGAGGGATGGCAC
Source organism: Bucorvus abyssinicus (assembly GCA_009769605.1). NCBI lineage: Eukaryota > Metazoa > Chordata > Aves > Bucerotiformes > Bucorvidae > Bucorvus > Bucorvus abyssinicus. Next base: position 13,235,100 of record CM020042.1, read on the forward strand.
CAGCTTGGAAGGGATCCAAGATGAAGTTGGAAGAGATCCAAGATGAAGTTGGAAGAGAAAGTAGAATGGATGTTCAGTGAATTTAGAGATAAAGAGTTTATAGATAAAGGGGAGGAGAGTAATGGACAGATGGGGATTACTTCTCCTCCAGCCTTCACTGACATAAGCACTGTGGCCACTGTGGCTTTTCTGACAGAGAATTTCTTTTTGCATAGAACCACTCCTGGGCTGCAAAGCATAAATTCAGGGAATTTTAACCTAATGCTTCTGTGATTTTTCATTCCTCCTCCAGAGGGCAATGGTTTCAAAGAAAAATGAATGTCCTATGTAGGCTGATGCCTCAGCTTGAGTCAGGATTTTTTTTCCCCATTGATTAGAATCAGCCAGGTTTAGATTGATCAACGGTTATATCATCACCTTGCTTGCAAAGAGTGACAGGAATTAATTTCAAATTCAATTAATAAAAAATGAACATTTTCTTTGTTAAGAAAATATTTGTCTGTGGAATGAATGCATCAATGTTAAAAAGAAGGTTATTCAATAATAAATTCAGTTGCCTAAATACAATGGTTCTGTAGCTGCAAGCATGCTTTAATGTTCCCATAGCCCCTGATAGTAAAATCATAGCAAGATCGCATCTAAAATAAAAATGTTCTAAGATCCAAGCTCACATATTTCTTTCCAGTTCCTTTCTGCTTAGAGATAATAATTGAAAACTTTGAACAAGAGATGGAACAGCATAGTTTGTAGTATTTTGGTAAGTGATTTTCTCATTTCCTTTAGTAGTCTTAGTAGATCTCATATGAAAGATTAATTAGCTAAGACAAAACAAAGGAAGACTAAAAGCTTTGATCTCCCCAATCACCTTTCCATAGTCTTTCCTCATCCTCCCATTCACCTTCTTTCTCTGTATCTATTCTTTTTAATTTGTATGTTAAATTCAAACCAAAATGTTGATTTTCTCACAGCAGTTTTTGTGTCCTCAGCATACCAACAAACAGCACCCACAAGGCAAAATGAACCATCAGATCTGTCCATTTAAATTGCTAATACAATGATTTAAAAAATAAAGGTCATCTGGGTCTTTACACATAATACTGCTGATCCTGTGCTCTGTTGTGAAATGTTTTCAGGTATGACGACTTCTTGGCCTGACAGAATATTTAAATCTGTTGGATAGAATCAGCCAAGCACGCCTCACTCAAGCGTCTTACGAATGGATTTGCCAGCTGGGCAAGGGCTAATATTAGGGTTTGTGAAAGCCAGAGGGAGGAGATTGGTTACCAGAGAAACAAACTGATCTTTAAGCAGATATATTCAAGACATATCCCAAGCTCAGTCTTAACCTGGTCTGGTAGCCCCTTCTGGCAAAAGATTAAAACTACAGCTACAGATACAAGAGAGCAAAGGAGGGAAACAGAAACTCAAGAACTGGTGTGGATCTTTCCCTGCTCTATGACAAATTGCACAACACATTGAAGAAAATGCCCTTATCCTAGTTTAAAAACTGGCTACCAGGCAATATGCAAACTGGAAGCAATGAGATTTTCTGTGAGAGGGAGGAGAAATGCTGTCTGTGGAGGGAAACCCTAATCAAAATTTGTGGGGTGTTTGTCTGATCATCCCAACCTTGAATGTAGAGAAGACAGTAAACTAGTGATCAGTTTGGATGAAGATGACAACAGTGAACAGACAATCTAGCTACTTTCTGCAGCCCTTATATCTTCGAGGCAAGTATCATATTTTGAAAAAGTCCTTTTTGGTTCTCAGGTCCTTTGCCAAAGCCATTTATGAACAAAGGTTCATGTGAACTGTCACCATTTTCATATGAAGGTGAAAAGAACCACGCTTGCTGCTGCCCAGCCATGAATTAACAGGGTCATGTTTTTGCTCCATTTTTATTTCCCAAGTGAAAAATTCTGCAGTCTACTGACATTTGTATTTCCTGCAGCGCTGCAGTTTTGCTCGCTTGATACAAATGCCCTTGTTACTGGTTAGAGCAAAGATAGCTGGTGAAATGCAGTTACAAGGAATTGCTGCCCTGGAAACACAAACAAAAAGACATCCCGGGGAGTTTGAGCCACAGTCTGAAAAGGTAGAACGCTTTCAGAGTTTCCTCTGCAGGTAGCTGGGCAGGACGCGTTGGGATCTGGTTTGGGGATTTATAAAACTGGACTGTATGTCTATCTTTAGAACAGATCCAAAGAAAATGGTATCAGGTAAAAGCATAGGAAGTTGAAAGCCTGTATCTGGATTTCACTATGGAGAATGATCCAGAGTGAAATGATACAGGTGTATAAACGGTTAAACTGAAGCAAGGAGAGATGGACCAAAGCAGGTATCTCTTTAGGACTTTTTAGTGATCTAAGAATGCCTTTTTTTTCTGATCTTGTTACTTGGAACAAGTCTTCTAATGCCTCAGGCAATGACCTAGGCAGGCTAGCCTGAAAAACCAGGGGCGGGAATGCAGTTTTTAGCTCAAACTAAACTGCAGTGCTGAAGGTATGTCCTGGTCCTGTAAAACACAGCCATGGGTACAACCAACCAGGTAAAACTGCTTTTAATGCCCCGTTTCCTTCATTCTTCCAGACCCTGGGCACCTTCTGTCCCTCAGCCTCCCTCCACTATCCCAAAGGCAAACTTTCAGGCGAGAGTCAACATTTTTGCTTGGGTTGGGGCTTCAGCAGCAGTAGGAGGAGAATGGGGGGATGAGGAGGAGTGTGGAGAAGAAAGGGTCCTTGGTGCCATGCAGCAGGCAGCCTAAGAGTAGGCAGGAGGAGGCAGCTGGAGGGGGAAGAGGAGGAAGGCGCAGGTCCTAGCCTGAGCAGGCAGGCCAGCTCCGTTCAGGGCACAGGGGCTCCTGCGGAAATGCTTCTCCGGGGCACAAAAAGAGCTGTGGTAGAGGGATGTGACACCGCTGCGGGAGGATGGAGCAATGGAAGCAGAGCCACGTTCCTGACGTCCTCCCCAGCCGCCCAACGCCAGCTCAGAAAACCGCCGCCCGCCATCCCCGAACACGACAGCGGCCCTTGGGGGCGGCCCCGCCCCGCCCGGCCGCCAGGGGACGCGCGCGCGCGCTCAGCAGCCGCGCGCGCGCTCAGCCGCCCCGCCCACGCCCAGTCGCGCGCCCGGCGCGTTCCCGGCGGCTGCTGTGGGGGCGGCCCCGCGCCTGCGCGGTGCGGCCGGGCTCGGTGGGGCGGGGCCTGGCTGCCGGCGCCGGAGCGGGTGAGGGGTTAGGGCTCGGCCGGGCTTGGAGGCGTCTGCGCAGCGCTGCGGGGGCTGTGGCCGGGTGGTTCCGCGGGCTCGGTGGGGAGACGCCGCGGGGTGCGAGCCACTGTGACTTCCAGCCGGCGGCTGGGCCGGAGTGTGTAGCGGCGGCGAGGCAAGGACGGTGAGCGCAGCCTCCGTTACCGCGCCCGGCGTGCGAGCAACAGGTCCCGCCGCGAAGCCGCCAGCCTCGGCTCGCCAGGGATCCTCCCCGCGGCCAAGGGGCCCGCACAGGCCTGGGGGTCCGGCCGGGCCGGGGCCAGGCGGGGCGGTGAGGCCGAACTGAGTTCGGCGGCTCTTGAAGGACCGCGTTGGTCCCTGTGCCCCGTGGGGCGACGGCCCGGCTTGTGTCCCGGCCGCGGAGTGCGGTCGGGAGGGGCGGCCCTGGCCGCTGCGGGTACAGGTGCGTGCGCCGCGGGGCGCCCAGAGCCGGCGCCGCAGCCGGGAATGTGGGAGGCGGGGGGCGACCAGGCGACGTCCTGAGAGCCGTTCCTGCGGCCCCCCCCTGCCTGGGGGCTGCTTCCCGGGCAGGCGCTGGAGGTTGAGCCCAGAAGTTGTAAGAAAGCCCTGCTGTACTTGGCTCTGCGCTTTCTTTGCGTGATTGTAGGGAGATGTGTTTGTGTTTTAATGAGGGGAAAAACTTGAGGCTTCTTCCCTCCTCTGCACTTCTGATCTGGCAGTTCTGTGTTTGGAAATGGTGCCTCTGTAGAGATCGCTTTGTATTGATTTATGAAGCTTTGCAGGGTGAAGTTAAAGGAGGTTGAATATTCTGTGGTCACTATTTTGTAGTCAGCAATAGTTAACGCACGTACTGGCTCGGGACTACTTTGTTTCCGGAAAGGCTGTACCGATAACGTTCTTGCGGTGGTGGTGCTTTCCTATCCGAGGGACGGAGGCTGTATTGTGGAGACTCCACGGGCAGCAACAAAGAACTCTGAGCTTTGTTAGACAGACTGCACAAGAAAGTCACGTTAACTTGTATTTGACCTTTTTGAAAAATCTGTCTAAAATAATATTGTTCTTAGATGTGTTACGTCGGACAGATAACTGAAAAAGAACTTAAAGAGGAATGTTAAAGGGGTAAACGTCAGGTAGTGCAGTGAGGGTTTTTTCTTTAAAAGGTAATTCTTAAAGCCTCTATAATGGAGTTATTTGGGCATAAAGTAGCTCCATAGTTCACTTACTAGAACAAAATACTTGATTCTACATAAGTGATGATATATTGATAGCTGCAATCAAACTTCTAATAAATGACTGTGGTGGTCTTTTTCTAAGTGTCTGCTGCTTCATTGTGCAGCATCATACGCCTGAAAGGGACCTGTCTTGACTTTTTGGAGGATTGAGGTGTTATTCCTGAATTTTTCGAAAATAAGACACCTTTGAATTGTATTTAGGCATCTGAACCTGCAGTCATTTGGTTTTAAACGGTTCTCTGAACTTTCACAAACAGTACATCTTTTTTTTTTTTTCATATAATCATTTTAGAGCTGTTACTGCCTATCTAGATGTCAAACACTTTAGAGTCTGGCTGTTCTGTTCCTATGTGAACTGTTTTCCAATACGTTGTGATTAAAAAAAAAAAAAAATCAGTATTTCACATGTTAAAAGCTTAACTAATGGTTAGTATTGCAGATAGAAATATTTGATGCCGTGTTAAACTACAGCAGCACTTTGTGAACCACTGTATTAGAATGTTAAATTTTATTAACATTGCTGTTAATAAAGTAATACAGAGCTAAGTGTTAATACCTGACTGCTTAGCTCTTTTCAAAGTAGTTCTTTCAGATTTTACATCCTTCCATGTGTTTCATGTTCCCTTGCAATGTATGGAATAGCAGTGGGTGGTAAATTTTGCTCTGTAGAATTAGGTGATGGTAAAGATGGTAGTTTTACTTAGTTTTTATTAAATTTCCTTTCAAAATACCTGAACTTACTTAGAAATGTAAATTGAAATATTTCTTCACTAGGCTGGTTTAGCTGCATTAGGAATCTGCAGGAGTTACACAGGCCGTTGAGGGCTGTCGGACATCTTTCATTACTACAGCAATATGTGATGTAGAATTACTAAAAATGCAATGTAGAGGTTAGCATTTGTACTGAAGGATATGGACACAGAAAATTTAATGTAGTCTGAAGATCACATGCATCCGTATATATTTTCCCAGGTAAATAATTATACTTTCATAATGCTTCCATTTGCTGCTTTTTAATTAAAATCTCTTGCTGTAGTTTGAAGTTGCAGGCTTTTAAAAATCCTGCAGCATTTTTAGATGCAAATTCTGTTACCTCGTCTCCTCAAAGAGTAGATGTTAATATCACATGCTAACAGTTGTAACTACCTGTTTCAGCTACCAATTTTTTTCCCAGTTTGCACTTTCGGTTAAGTGCAATCCTTTTACGGTGTTAGGCTTTTAGAATGCTGAAGGCCAAGATTTCAGTCTGCTACTTCTTAGATAACAGGATTTGTATTTGTATTCATATGTCATGTTTAAAATTCTTAAATGTTCAAGCAACTGTTTGGATTTTTTTAAGTACTTTGTGTGACAGGTAGTGTTCCAGAAAGGCTTAACATTGCGGTATTCAGAACACTAATTACTGCTTCAGTCATTCATCAGAAAACCTCAAGACTTCTTGTAAATATTAATTAAATTCTGCTCTATTGTTTTCCTTTTATTAACGGGCAAAGAAAGGCATTCGTATGTTTGAAAAGGTTTGCTACGATGTCTGCGATAGAAAACTTACGGGAAACAGTTTACTCTGTGACTTAAAATCAAGTATACTTGCAAAATTATTTTTCTTGTGTAGTTATCTACTTTGGAACTTTCCTCAATAGAGCTATTCTGACAAAAGTAGTATTTTATGTACACGTTTGCCCTCCTCTCCCACTATAGCTGTATGACAAAATGTTTTAAGTATAGTTCAGACTAAAGTATGAAGCAGAACTCTAAACAAAAAGAGGAAATTGTAACTAAGTAGTTTATATACTAAGCTATTTTAAAGTAAGTTTTGGGGTTTGGGGTTTTTAACCAGAGGTGATAAGCTGTGTATGTCTATTGATAAAGACGTGTTTTATATTGCAGAGGTGTGTGATTACACACTAATATGTAGCTGTGTGGGAAGATGAAAATGCTCTAACTCTCAAAGCTTGCATCAGTTGAATTAGAAAGCAGAAAGATACCATTAGTAATGCACAATTATACAAGGAATGCTTCTATTCCATGGAGGAGGAAACACCGAAAGGCCTAAACTCGCACGCTTCTTTTCCTGGAAAAAAAAAAAACATTGTGATGTTGCATTTCTTCACAGATGAGTAAACAGTTTCAGTACCTGCCCAGTATTTTGAGATTTGGGTTCAAATTCTTCTACTGTTTGGGGGCACTTGAAACCCCCCCCTTTCAGTTCCCAGAGGGAATGCCTTAACTGCCAGTCCACTGGATGTTTGGGTGTGAGGTGCTTCCAGACACCAGCCGGGTTCACTCCTGAGCAGTAGTATTCACTTGGGAAGGGAGCGAATGGGGTATGTAGCCCAGGCACATTGATGATATGAACCCAGGTCTGCTTGTTTCAGGCAAAGTGTTGAAAGAGTAGATGAAAGGAAATTTTTTTACTTCTTGTTTATTCTATGTTTATTCTTGGTTGACTTGCTTGGTTGACTTGGCCAACTCCTACCCATACTGATTATTAGATATTTGAACAGCACCTGTAATGTGCCATTTTCATTGTAGAGCAGAGCTTGGTTGCTTATCTGTGGGTTGTGGAGTCTAGTAGGTGTCATGGCATTTAGAGTCCCTTGTGGATCTAACTCAGCTTTCTTCTAAGATGCCAAATAATTAGCTACAAAAATGTAGTTGTTTCAACATACCTATGATTATTTTCTGTTATGTAAAGATCACCTCAGTGCCTTGGCTTTCCGTAAGTGATTTGACTGTTGCATCATGTGTATGTTCTGGTTGGCCATAATTGTCTTCTAAAGACAAATAATGAATGAGAAATAGTCAATGTGATTTTAAGTTAACATTCTTAATACTTGATTTTGCCTCTAGTCTTTAATTTTTTAAATTTCTTCCCTAAGATTAAAGACTTGACAATTGATACATGCGACAGTGCAGCTCATGGTTGTTAATCATAAACTTGAGTATCTGAATTTGCTATACTTTATCAGCATAGAAAATAAACTCCTTATCTCCTGCAAAGTTCTAACAAAACAGTAGATGATATAGTAGATGGAAATTCTGGAAAAAGATAGTTGTTAAGAAAAATAAGATAGAAAGCAAACCATAAGTTTCATTCTTGTCTCATGTCAGGATTAATCTTCTGGGGAAACTGTTGGAGGGTCATACTTGGTTATTTGGCCATAACACACGATTAAGAAGACTCTATTTATTTATTTATTTATTTGGAGTGGGGGTGTGTGTGTAGGTGGGGGAAGTAGTTTAGAGCCAGGAATGATTTCTGGTAAGAATATATTAGAAGTGATAGGAGAGTTAAGTGGTCCTTTATAAAAGGTATTAAGGGTACTCAAGTATGGTAATAGTATGTTAGCATGAAAAGCACATACCTGCATACGTGCATCAACTGTTACATGAATAGTCCATGTGAGTTGTCTTTTTATCATAGTGTGAAGGTGTTCAGTGGTATCTTCAAGCTCTCTAGAAAGTTGAATTGAGCAAAACTAAAAACCTTTGATAACCAGGAATTGCCAGTGCAACCTCAGCAGCTGCTCTTTGACCTGGCATTGGCGCTGGGAGGTGACTGTGTGCATTCCAAGTCTGTTTTGAAGGATAGCTCTGTATTTTTCAAGTCAGGAAGGAGAGGCTGGAAAAGAAGTATTCATTTAGATACCAGTGGTGTTGAGAAAAGTTCTGAGTACAAACGTATGTTGATCAAAGGAGACTAATGTATACTAGTACCTAAAAGAGTCACTTCAACAGTATATTATAAAGATTGCCAGTGATATATGCGTAAGCTGTTGTTAGCAGCGTGATGGCATAGGAGTGACTGTGTTTACTGAGATGTACACAAAAGAGTAACAAAACCTAAAAAGTTCACCTCGTTCAAGGCTGAAGGCAAATAAAGTACAACTGGTATGGTACTTTTGGAAAAAAAAGCACTTTTGGTGTTTCCCATCACCAGGCCATTTCCCTGGAGCCGAATCTTGGTCTTGGTTTGGGTTGCAGAGAGATCATCAGAGTCAGCTCTCATCTGAATATTCAAATGTAAACCCAAGTGTTCCTTTAACTGGGATGATCTTAACAATTATGGTCAAAGAAGGTAGTATGCTTTGGTAATGCCTTCTCTAATCACTTATTTAATTGTTCTTCAGTATGGCAGAGGAGAAATCTAGGTGAGGGAAGTATGTTTTTCTGCATGGTGGCTGTGGTACTGAGTTAAATTCTTCAGCGCAGCAGATATCACAATAACTTTTTTTTAATGCACCTCTGAGCATAAAGCTAAGGCTTGACCATAATAGTGGATCATACAGATTCTGCAGTGTTCTGGTTGAGAATTTGTAGTCACCCTTGTTGGTCTTGTTTTATCAAATTGCCATTGACTTGTCAGCTACTGTTAATGAAACTTGAGTTAGATTAATGGTGGATTAATGCAGTGCTCCTTGGCTAAGAAAATTAAAGTTGCATTAGTAGAAAAACTGTTACAGATAACTGCATTGTGTGCCATAGAAATTAACTTCATGTTTTGTACTGGCTGAGAGAATGAGTTGCTAATTCCTCTGGTATGTCTTATTTTCTAAATGTTTCCTCATCTCCGAAGGCAAAGCTTATGGTCTTGGGTTAGGCATCCAGAGATTTCAAACAGACGAGGGTTTGGATTGTATTGGTTTGTGTTGTATTGATTGTACTTCTTATGTATTTAAACCCTTGTTTTCAGAGAGCAAATCTCTTCTTCCCGAAGTCTGAAAGGGCATATGATGTCAGCAGACAAACTTAGTTCTGTGTTAGTGGGAGAATATAGCATTAGTGGACATCACGTGCTTTCTGCAGAATCAGTTCCTGTAGGATCAAGTGGTGATGGAATTGCTTAGTGCCACTATACAGTGGCATTTACATTTTGTTTGAACAATATTAGGAGTTCTCAAACAAAGGAGAAAAGGAAGGTGAGTTGAAATGGAACTGGATATATGTATTTAAAGGTGGTGATTGTTGGAGGATAATTAAAACCAACATCATGCAAGGTCTTACCATTTCATTTTTTTCCAGTAATCAAGACGTGTTCTAAATTAGTAACCTAATTACTGGGAGGAATTAGCACACCGTCTTAAAGTGAGATAAAAGCTGATCAGCTCGGCATTGTCAAGCTGACTGACTAAATGACTTATGAGCCCAGCAGTATTGGTTTTGACCAGTGTAATAGTCTGTTTCACATCTTTATTTTTTTAAGATGATAAACAGCACTAAAGATCCATTTGAGCGAAAGTTCTTGTTAGATTTGTAGACTTTTTCTGTTGAATTATCAATTTAATTCTTGTCTCTTCATAGAATATTCATCTAGTGTGTGATGTGATCTTGCCTTGACTATTGTCATCAACCTCTTCCTGACAAAAGTGTTACTTCAAACGAATATGATGAGGGCTAGCTAAACTCTGAAGAGGCAAGTACTGGCTTCAGGGGAAAGAGGAGGAAAGTGGCAATCTAAAGATTCTACAGTTGGGTAGATGCTTTTCTACCATCTAGCTTAAATTTTTTCTTTCTTCATTGGCATGTTAAGCGAGATGTAAAGATTAAGGACTGAAAGTGTATCCCAATGAAAGCTAGCAATCCAGAAAGTAAATGTCACTTGCCCTTCCTCCCAAAAGAAAAAGTCCTGAGGATGGCTTTAAGAAAACAGGTGAAAAGCTATTCAAGACTGGTTATTTTGACACATTTTGTAGGTCGTTTCTTTCTTTAAGCTTTTGCTAATTTTCAGGTGAGGAGAGGTCGAAATGAAGTGTCGTGAGGAGGTATTTCTTCTTGTCTGAAAAAGAGAACGCTGCATCTAATTATAGGATGTTTTGAAGCAGCATTTATTTTTGGCTTATTGCTTATGAACTAAATTTTAGGTTAAACTTTTTTTTTTTATATCACTGTCTTGTTCAGACTAGTAAGCTTATAGCTGTTGGGGAGTAGTCATATCAGTTTTGAATAGTCATATAATTATGATAAAAAACTGATATTTATGTATCAGTGAGATGTATTTAATGGTTCATAATTGAATAGTCAGGGATGTATCATCTGATGTCCTTTAACAGTTGGACTTCTGGATGTACAAGTTATCCCTAAACAGCATGTCTGGTTGCCACTGTCAGATGGAGAGTTCTGGGTCTGATGGACCGTTGGCCTGTCTCAGTTGGGCATTTCTATGTTATTATCCTAAACAGCCAGAAACCGTGTTCTACACCTTACTGAAATTTGTTCTGTAAAAATGTGGTAGATTGTCTCAGCCAGCTACTGTGCTGTACTGGGCTACAAACATGTTACAACCTGTTTGTTTTTAAAAAGGGGGGAACTAAGGAGCTGGAAAATCTCAGCAAGGGATTAATAAAATAATGTAACAACAGTATAATAATATAGTAACTGCGAAATCTACAAAAATGTTGTATATTTAGTATCATTTGAGATTCTGTGTTGATGGCTCAGTTTTGATCAGTGGACAGCGTGCACAGCTTGGTAGGGCCCTCTGTTATAATGTCCAGCATTTGCATGATGCTGAACTTGCAATTTGTGTTCTGTACATTTTTGGAAGAGCAATCTTAGAAGCTAAACACCTCAGCTGAAGGTGGGTGGAAGGGGACGATCTGCAGAAGTGAACAGTTAGGCCTGCTTAGTATGTACAAACTTGTTTTGAAGTCTTGAATGTGGTTTCCATGGCTGATCAGTGGTGGTTTTTAATTTATAAACCTTATATGAAGTGAAGTGTTTTATGTGTTTAATCCTAACAAAGAGTACTAGGGTGATAACTGCACGGTACAAATTTCAATAATTTTACTTAATAGGTTGTATAAAATCTGAAATACCACTTCTGTGGTAGTAAGGTATTAAATATTTGCATATATGATTTTTTTTTAATTTAACAACTTGAGTTGCAAACTTTATATATATTCTGTCCCATAAGCCAGTTTCTGACTTCTGTTGGTGAGAACTTCATACAGTTTCTCCTTCTGTCAGTATTCTTAAAGTCTTTCTATACAAATATTTAATGAATGCAACTGCATACCTAAGTGACTGGGTAGTAAATGTAGGCTAGTTTATGTTCTCTCTTAAGTGCTCTTGTCAAATCTTAGAAAGATATTTAATGCTGTTCTTCAAGTATTTCGTGTGTTAGTACTCCTTATAACTTCTGTAGTTGGGACTTCATGTGCTTAATTAAAATTCCATACAAATCCTCAGTTCTTGATTTCTTAAAGCTAATTTGAAATTGAGTATTCAGCCTTTAAGGTACATAACATGACTAACCAGTGTCTATTAAACTTAATTACTAATTGTTTAACAGTTCAGTTGTACTTCTTAAAATTTTTGGCAAGAGTGTAGGGATTTTTTTATTATTTTTATTTTTTTGTAATCTTGGATGGATTTGTGGCAAGTGGCACTTTTGCTTCTGGCTGCTTCAGAATAAATTTAGATTGCAACTACAGCTCTGGGAAATCTTGCCAGATTTGGTGATGTCAGTTTTTTTACCTTTCCCTGATCAGCTCCTCTGCTCCAGTTTGTCATTTGCAGAATTAGCAGAAGTGCCTGTTTCTTGGTCATGTCAGTTCAGAGTACAATATCTGACCCAAACTAAGATACTAGTGTTAGCACTGAAGTGGCTGAGGTGCCGGTACATGTTCCCTTCTGCCACTCTGCTTTTGGGATCAGTGACTTCTGACTGGAGCAGAGTCTACAGCTGAGGATAGTAACTTAATCTGTTACAACAAGATTTGCTAGAGCTTGTGTATCAACATCTTTAATTTAAGCTTGCAGTCCCTTTAGCTCAGCCTCTTATGTAGCCTTATTTTCATCTTTATTTGAAAAAAATAACACAAGGAGAAATAATTTGCCTTATTTTATGATCTCTTTACAACAAATACCATGTCTAACTTCTGACTTGTACTTTAAGAAACCCATGAACAGTCAAGCATATTCTGACCATTATACCATTGCTGGTATCAAGGATTCATATATCATTATATTAGTATGTTCTTACAGGTGTAGTTCTGAACATTTTTATTTAGCGAATAAAATTTGCACTGGCTTTGTTTTCCAGGCTTGCAATGTAGAACCCTCCAGAAATGCACTGCATCAATTCAATATACACAACTCCAGGGTGTGAAGAACCAAAAGCAAAATTGAGACATTGGTAAAAAGTGGTAAGACCTATTACTCAGTCACACTGAAATGTTGTGCATGGGAGCTATTTGAATGGGTGCTTAAAGTTTAGAGGAATAAGAAAGCATATGAGGTATGTTTTATAGGTTTAGCTTGTTAAAACTTAAAGTTCTCTAATAAATGTCTCTAATATATGTTTGTATTCAGAATTCCAGAACTGGTCTTGAAAAAATACAGGTGCATACTTTGTGATTTCAGTTAGCGGAGCGCAAAAACATTCATAAATCTCATTGATGTCAAATAATAAGACTCTGATTTCAATAGGTGATTTTTTTCTGGAACTCACCATGTTTTTAATCTGTGAATGTTGGCTAAATATCTGGAATAGTTGTATCTCTCTTCATGAATATAGACTTCATCAAGAACAAAAAGATTATGAATGCTTGTTCTGTTGAATTTTCTTCTCTAGATAAATCTGAGTAAATAGTTTTCTAATATAAAATGTCATCTAGCTTCAGGTTGAAAATACATCCCAGATAGATAAGTATCTTCCAACCTATTGGTCAGTTGGAAAAGGGCATGTGAAGCTTTTGGTTCAAGTTCCAAAACTCCTGGAAGTGGTGGATGAAGTCTGACCACTTGTGAGATACCTAAACCTTCCTAGTTTTGCTCTATTATTTCTGCTTTGCTAAAATTTTATTATTACAGGCATTGTAGCCTTGATAGTGCTAGAACAAAATTCTTTTCCTGCATTGCTGAGAAGATTGCAGTCTTTGGGGACCAGAAAACTACAACTCTCAAACACTTTCTTTGAGTAGGATAAGACCATTTTATTTAACAGAGCGACTCTGGTAAACAGATATGTGTGAAGAATAAAATGGTTACTCTGATTTCAAAAGTTGTAAATTTCTGCAGCTTTAAAGCAAAGATTGTAGACTTGACTTGGAAAATGGAATGCATTATTGTAAGTATTGGAGTTCTTGGGTGATTAGTCTTTTGTTTCCACTCAAAAATCACTAATGGCTGCTGCAGTGATTATTTTCAGATTTTCAAACGGGTTTAAGGTATCACCTGACCTAAATGGCATTGTAATAATTCAGTTTGAAGTGACAAAATAGAAATAATGGGCAATAGATAATCTGCTTCCCAAAATTTATTTGTTTCCTAAGTAGCTGATAGTAAAAAACAGTGATGAAATTTAGAAACTGTCAAGACTCACAGAAAATCGGATATATCTGCTTTGATTTGCCTCACTAACACAGTTGCTTGATTTAGCACTAAAGATTAAATGCAATGACCAGAACTGCCAGTTGATTGCTGAATAATTGGCATGTGAACAGTTTTGCAGCTCTTGTTCAGGAGGTCAGTATTTTTCCTGATATTTTTTGAGAAAAAACAACACTTACTATATGATCAGTTTCCAAAAAAAATGGCAAAGTCACTGTAGTCTCTCTGGCTTGTTCAGAAAATGTGTCTGATTTTTTTTGGTTGTTGTTTTTTTTTCCTCCCTTACTGAAAAAATCTAAGTATTAAATGCTTTCTTAGGGCAGAGATCTATGTTCTCACTCTGCAAAGTTAGAAAGCATTGTCATGGAATCCTTTGAGTTGATTCCCTAGCATCACAGAGAGCATATGTAATGCATGCTGGGGGGGAGGGTGGGGTTGGGGGGGAGTGGCGGTGTAAAAGCAAACAATTTGCAGAGCTGCTCTGTCTATGAAGCTTTAGTACAATCATCAGAAGAGCTACTTTCAAGAAAGGTGTCAGTGCTGTTCACAGTGTACCTGCTTGGTTAGTAGTTGGGCTAACGTGTTGGGCTTTTTAGACAACTAGTACTGCTTCGTATCTCTGCTACTGTCTCTTGATTTCTAGTCTTAGAGGAACTCTAAGCCACGAACACATGCTTTTGTACATCTGACAAATGGAAAATATAGAACTGCAGCATCTACTGTAACTTTTTGAACTTTCTTACTATGACAAAATAAAAATATTTCCAAACCTGATTTCACTCACCCGGAATATGACATTTCAATTCTCAGTTAACATTCTGTATTAGTAGTATTTTTCAGGCTACCCAACTTTGCCTGAAAGACCATATTAAATGGCTATATGATTAGTCTAGTCTAATTATACTATATGATATCTGTAGGAACAAGTTGCATGTTCTAGTGAGTAAAAGAATTTAAAGTTGGTGCCCAGACAGTAGCCCACTAGCTGGCCAGGACTCAGCAGAGCCATTCTGTGGGATGCGCTGGAATGTCAGGGAGGGATCAGTCTGTTCTTTGAGAGCCTGTTCCCTTGTGATTAAAATGCAGGTGTAGACATCCAGAAAACACTGCTTAAATAGTAGTCTTGCTTGCATCGGGTGACATTATTAGATTGCATTCTAATCAATTCTGTAATACTTATTTTTGCCAGAGTCCCCATTTTTAAGTGGGACCCAACAATCCTAATCCTAGTCCTAAAGGAAAAAAGGAGAAAGCAGATAGCATTCAGTGCCATCTTGATTTTGAACTGACATGCAAGGTAAGCATGTCTCTTAATTTCTCTCTGTTACCTTTGGATAATTCTCTGTTCCTGAGTCATTTGTTGCTGATCATGCAGCACTATTCTGGAGTGGCTTTGGATTTTATTTGTTATTTCATTTAAGCATATAAGTACTTGGAATTTTCTTGTGTGCATTTGGCCTGATTTTTTTTTTTTTTTTGGTATAAACTTGGCTCTTGTATACCCAATAAGAACTGGTAACAATTTACCTTTTAAAAATCCGTAACTCATGAAAAATTGCAATCATTTTGGTGATGAAAAGAGACCACTGTTTTATGTGCAGATGATCTCACCTTAGAGCTCTTTGCTACTGAGAATGGGAGGTATCTTTCTCCTGGGTTTGTTTTCTGCCGTTGTATTCCACTAAACTGGCTTATGGCAAGCTCTAGTGATGCCAAAGCCAGTGTAAAATATGTGAGGGAAGGGGTTTGAGATGAGGTGAAGGGTGTCTCCATCTTGCAGAATCATATCCTAAGCTCAAGTGGGAAAACTGATAGGAAGAAGTAGAGGCTGTAACTCGAAAATGTTGAGACACAGGGATATATGTGCGTGTTGAGGCATGGGTGGTGTGTACTGTAGCATCCTGAAGTTTTCCAGCTGTGCTGCTCTAAGGCATTGTGAGAATTTGCTGCTGGGAAATCTTGAACAAGTATGTTTAGGAAAACTAGTTTTCCATTTCAGCTGGTTCAGTCTTCCCAAATTGCTAAGCAAGAGAAGGGCCAAGTATTTTCAAGCTTTGCAGTGACAGGGTACACATGTAGAGTAACTAGAGCTCTTGCTGCCTGTCAGGTGCTAGAGAGGTGTATGGTTAGGGTCCAGATGAAGTTTCTCAGCTGAAACCCTTTCTGTAAACCTGGCTGTTTCTTAGGATGACTGCAGTGAAGATGTAAGAGTGTTGTACTGTTGCTTTGGCCCTGGTGCTTCACTGTGATATTCGGAGTTTTGTCTGCAAAATTTGCTGGTTTTTCCTGTTACTCACAAGGTAGATGCACCAGAGGAGATTAATTGTAATTTCTGTGTACATAGTTTTTTCAGTTTCATTTTCATCACATTTCTTATACCCGAATCAGAGAAAATACTCTTTCTTTCTACCCCCTGTCGATACAGAAGAAACAGTTTTATTTCTTCCAGTGGACTACAGCTTTCACTCTTTGCTATTTGGCTGACCTCTTTGATCTGAAATACTTTGTGTAAAGACAGTGGCAGCTTCCCAACCAGTGTATAGAAATGCTGATATTGGCACTGAGCCCCATATCCAGTTAGTGCTCTTGCTGTCTGTTCTGTCATCTTAGCCTTGCCCTTTGATACTGGATTCTGCTTTTTATACAAGCAGGGAATTGAGAGTTATTTAAGTTTACTGTTCTTTTGATTATTGCTTGAATGAAAAATTACTCCGGTTTCCCCAATTAGGAGCTTCTCTTTGTGTCATTTAGTTCTAGACTCTTCTCTTTTTCCTCCCCAGCATTTTCATTCCCTTCTCTGGCTTTTCTCAGGGAAAAATAAGATCCATCTTTGCTAGCGTTCGTATTGTATGCAGCTTTTGGGGTAGCAATTGAAGTCTTGGCACCTGGTTTTGCAATGCAGCAAGTCTGCCAGTTTGGGGGCAAAAGTGCTGACGATATTTCAACCTGTCCTGACTGTGTCATTGATGGTGAATGTCAGTATTTCTGACACATTTAGTAATTCATTTTGTTTGGGATATCTTCATAATTGTAACACTGTTTTCTGGAGTGCTTCAGTATCACTGAGTGTTAACAGTGCAGTCTTGTACATAAGACTGGTGTTAGCTTACTGATTTGCCTCCATTTCTCGAGGAAACCACCTGTCCATGTGTCTCTGAGAGGGCAGAATCCAGGATTATCATTTGGCTGAAAGATTTACAGAGTAATACTCAAAAGTTCATAGTTTTACAGTTATATAAATGTGGATTTAAGAAAGAAGTACCTTATGCCCAGAGTGTTACAGCTCTTTTTATTCAAATGATTAGTATAGTAAAACCTGTTAAAGGCTAATTTACTGAAGGCTTTATTCTTTAACCCAATGTAGAACTGCCAAATATGCAGCTTACATTTAGATAAGCTTAATTATGGGAAATTTGGCTCTAGGGTTTTGAGTTTAATAGCAGTTTATCTTCTGTTGGATGGCATCAGTGTGTTCTTATGAAGCTTAAACTCCTAATAAGTTTGTTCCAAAGGAGTCAGTTCTGTGGTTCTTTTGGAATGTAACTAAACAATGATTAGTGAACATGCTGCTATCTGAAGTGCCTATAAATGCCACTGTTCAAAGTTTGTCATCAGGATTTTTTTTTTTTTTTGGGAACACCAAGTTCTTACTTTCTGACTCAGAAATACCTGATGACTGAGTTCTAAATATTGGGACGATAAAGTGTTGTGATGTTTTCTTTAAAGAGATTTGTTGGTGTAATGTACATATACATGTTTGCATCACTGGTATGTAGAAGCTGTACAAACTTAATCTTTAGGTATTTGTTTAAGGCGTTGGGTGTGTGATTCTTCAAAGCATTGCTCAATAACTTTTTTGAATATATTCTTAATGTTCAGTGCCCTTTTGTGTAATACCTATACCATTTACTTCACTGAGTGGTGAAATGCAAAGATGTCCTGCATTCATCTGTTGAAGGTGTTTCCCTCTTCCCATTTCCCATTGCGAAATACCTGAATTGCTGAGATCTGACATCAGAACCACGAGGAAAAATCTGTCTGTTGTTGAGAAGTTTCATTATCTCTCATACATTAAATTTTTATTTAACCTAATTTTTATGCACAGTCATACCAGGTAAAAGTGTTGTCCAACTATCTTATTTTCTAATTTTCTGTTGAGAAACTTGTTTCAGGTTTTATAATAGTAAAAAATACATATGAAAGGTCAAGTGGGACAAATTACTGAATTTTGAGCTTGTACAGAAAACTGGGAAGACTAACGGCTGTTCCTGGATTGTGATTTCCGTTTTCTATTGCCGTTACAATTTTGTTTATTGTAGTGGGTAGTAGTAGGTAATACAAGTTTATGGAACTAGGTTTAGTTGTGTTGTGGAACTAGTTTTAGCTTCGGAAAGTTCTGATGACAGGGCAAGATTTATGGCTTTTTTTTTTTTTTTAGAGTATACAAGCAAGTATAAAGTATAGGTTCACTGTTTATCCATTTCACTGGCACAGAATATTCAAGATGGTTGAGAATTTTTTTTTTATAAAAGGAGAAATTCAGTATTTGGCTGCCAACACTCGTATTAGGGAAAGGAAGAAGGCTTTAAAGATGTGCTACAGAAGAAGGAAGAGGTTGTTTTTAAACAAAGTTTTTAACACTACAGTTTGAAGAGTCATCTTCAACTTGATTGGTATAAGGATCGGGAGGAAATACTTCCTCAAGTTGAAATGCTGTGTTTGAAGTTCATTGCATTAGAAGATTTACTCTATGATCTTAGACAAAGAGAGGTTTCAGCTGAATTCCACCTTCCTAGGTGTTGAATCTTTGTTCATTAGTGTTATTTGAGAGCTCTCTGGAGGCACTTAGATCACTTCGCTTAACAGTGTTTTTTCCCTGATGTGTAGTGATGTTCAATACCTTAGTTCAAATAATGACATGGTTTTCTGGATAGAATTATTGCACCACTACATATGAAGCAAGTTTGCCTCTCTTCACATAGAAAAGAGTCATATGTTCCTGTGAGTTTATGACAATTTTCTAATGTTTTCTTAATAAAAAGAACATTTGCTTTAACAAGGTTTAGCAAAAGACTTGAACTGTGAAAGAGCTCTGCAGCCACAGTGGTTATGTTCTTGAATTCAATTTGCAGAAGAGAGCATGTTCCTGTCAGGGTTTTATGTGAATTTGTGTAACTGATTGCTAACATTAGGCATGCAAGTTCACTTACATTTGATAGGAGAGAGAGGGAGAAACTGGTTTTTATAAGGTACAGAAAGTTTCTTAATGTGATGTCTTTATAGCCTTTGTGAAGCTTTCTCATGCATTTTTATTAGGAAGTCTAGTAATGTAGCTTACTTACAAAGCATTTGATTTTCACATCCTGTAGTGAAATTTTGGTAATACTTTAAAGTATTTTTCTACAGGTTTTTCTCATGTTCTGTTTTTAAGCTACTAGATGGTATATATTTGTTCAGCAGTCTTGCCTTACAGCATGACTGAGGAATTGGCATGAGTTCTTCAGTCATGGTCGGCATTGTTCCTGTAAGTTTAACAGATCATAGGGATAAATATTGGGAAGATTTAAAATAAGGATGATTTGTAATTTTCACCCATTTCCAAGGGGTTACCCATATATTAATTCCATTGTATAGATAAATGTATGCCTGAGGTAGTAGTACTTTTACTTCCATTAGTGTTTGACCAGCAGATGTACCATTTCATGCCTTCTGCTGCAAGCACTCAGGGAATTAAGACTTATCTTCATTATTACTGTCCACTGGGAAAAAGAAATTGTTTCTGAGTCATGGATTTTCTAGTGTGTCTATACTACTTACATAAGAATGACAGGTTGAGAATACTCCTTGAGTATCTTCCAGTAATGAATGTGCAGGGATGTTCAGACTTTTCAGTAGGACCTCCTTTGATAATGCTCTCAAGACAGGAGTGTTAAATTCAGCATTTTTGTTTGGGAGGAAATATGTTTGAAGATACAAGCAAGTGTTGCAGCCCTTTACACCTACAGTGTCTCAGGTTCTGCCTTTTAAGAGAAACCAATAGGTTCTTTAACAGTCCTGTTTACATCACCAGGAAGAAATGCCAAGTGGTTGTAGGTGTGTGGGCTTTTTTGGGGTGGGGTGGTTTGGGGGGTTTTTTAGGATGGAAAGCTCTTTCAAGATCAGTAGCTGTTGATGAGATCGTGTTTTTTTGCAGGGGAAGTGGATGAATTCACAGAATATCGTTCCATGAGATGATGTTTCATTGGAGTTGGCTTTCTGCTGCCAGTGAGAGGAGTTTCTGCTTGTCTCAGTTCTCACCTCTTTACTTCCCTGGTTTCAGCCACCTGCTCCTGCCCCTTGTGCCAATCCTGTCACCTTTCAGATTATTGTGAGCTGTTTCAGCATGCCACTTTGACCAAAAACAAACAATCAAAAATATTTTTTTGATTGTAACATTCTGCAGTCTTGTTGAATTAAGGTGACTCACGGGGAGATTTGACAAGCTTGAAAGCTATCAGAGGTTGGCTATTGGCTGTACAACCCAAAAGTGGAGAGGGTAAGGGAACAGTCAAGAGAGTGAGTTATGAGACGGCAGTCTTTGGCAGCAGCGAACTAGCCCAGCTTAATAGTCCCAGAAATCATGCTGACAGTCAGTCTCTTTTCTGGTTCTTGTCATAAATTCATGAACTATGGGATCTCTGTTTGGAAGGATCCAAAAGTAGGACACACTTGAAAGCCTAGTCAGCTTTGTTCTGTGCTAGCAGTTGGGGAGTTAGCTGTGCACAAACACAAATTATGTGATTTCCCTGAAGAAATTACTGAAATGTTCTATAAATATTAAGTAATGTGACTGACATAGTGTAAAGGAACTACAACACTGCAAATTCTGAGTGATTGATTGTCTCCAAAATTCCGAGTTCTCACTTTGCTGCTTGTTTTATGCTTCTTAGGAGTGAGCAATGTTCCAGCAGATTCAAATTCACTTGAGCATAATCCTACTGTCCAACTGTCACTAATTATTTCTTTGGGGATATATTCACCGTAGCTATCAATTGCTTTTCCCCTGTTTGAGGATGGTTACTTTCTTCTGTAGTAGCAAGGGCTTCTGTCGTCTTTGTCCAACAGGACATCTCAGCATAGTAGTAATACTGAAATGGGTATCGCAGAAAAAACTGACAATGCTGCGTGGCTGGTACGCCCTGCTTGCAGTGTCCTCCAGAAAAAGCAAGTACAGATGATCTTAATTAGAAAGAGAAAACCTTAGGGAATGATGTCCATGAAGTGAAAATCATTCAGAAGACAACTCTAAAATTTATGTAGCAATTTTTTATGGATTTGTTTAGTGGAACAGTCACCACAATCTCAGATGAGTTTACGAATTAAAAGCTTGTGACATCAGAGACACCTGAGTGTCTAAAATAGTTTGTGGATTGTTTGTTTTGTGTTTGGTACCCCCATCCCCCCTGCCATAATTAACTAGAGAAGCGCTTAAATGAAATGTGGTGGTTCTGAGTTTGTGCTGCATAAGTGACTGTGAGTTCTGTGAAGTGCCGAGATCATCAGTCATGCAGTTTTGTGTTTTATGTTCTGTATTTAAGAACTTCAATCTTCAGAAGTCTCAACTCATTTTTGTGGTCAGAGAAAACATGTCAGAAGATCCTTACCCCCTCCCTCATATACCTATGAGTAATGTAGTGACAGAACTAGTCAGGTTAAATAATTAAGGACAATAATTAAATAATTTAAATCACTTTGCTGTCACTCATTCAGATAATACTGCAAGAAGGAGTTGAAAAGAGAGCCCAAGGTGGTCGGCCACATAAAAGAGGCTAACATATGTATCTTTGTTACATAATGTTGTGAGGCTTTGCTTTCTCAACTTGGAAAGCCTATAGCTCAATACATAAAGTTGAAAGTCCTGGTCTCTGTATCTAGCCTCTTTGAAGACTGTTGAATTCGATACCTAATGTTCCGGCATTTTTGGATGAAAGCCTGTGAGAACTGTAGGTCTTCCCCTTTTCTTTAGTTGATGTCTCTAAATGTGTTTAACAGATTCAGCTGGGTTATTAAAATGTAAATAAGGAGGAAACTTCTCTTTCCCCAGAATGTTGTAAATATGGCCTAAGAACAACTTGCTGTGGGGGACTAAACTAATGCCATTTCGTATGAATTCCAATGTCAGATGAGATATAAATTATGGAACACCATATCTTCTATTTAATTTCGGATTCATTAGTATAGTTTTGGTTCAATCACCTCTCTGAAGTGAGTCATTCACGTATTAGTACTCATGGATATCCACTATTAACGCTTTGTTTAACATTGTGAAGCAGTGGCAAGCATTGATGTTAAAAAAGACATGCTAAAAAAACCAGAGATTAGAATGAGACCACAGTGCAAGAGCCCAAGCCAAAAAGGAAACAATTTGAAGGGGGTGGGAAAATCTTATTAGAGAAATAAAACAGTAGCAGCATTTTAAATTTCACAGAGAATATGACCGCTGTTTAAAACAAGGACAGGCGTGTTTACTTTTAAGACAATGAAATCTGAAGTCTTAACTGTCTGTGAATAGGTGATAAGAAGTGGCTGTCGTGTTATCACCCTTCTGGCTGTCCTGTGAGATCTGTTAACAATCCTTGGAATTCTAGGAATTTCTTTACTCTTCATTTGTTGTGCTTAAAGGTTTCTGAACGTTTGGAATAACTGCCGAATTAAGGTAATTCTCTTCTTTTCACTGTTCTATCATCTTTTCATTGCAGCCCATAGACATCCGTGTTATCCACTCATATCTATGTATAAAATACTTTTTTTTCTTGTAGAGCAGGGATTGTTGGTGCTAAACACTTGATTAGAGCTGGGTATTCAAATGTATGCATAGTTGTAGCCTATTGATCGAAGCCATAGTGGGGTACTAGGGTAGTAAATCTGTGAGCTGGTTTGGGGTAATGTGAGTGTCAGGCCCTTTAATGAGCTCTAGTGTTGCTTGTTTCTCTGAGCTCTTTTGAAACTGAGTGTGTTTCTTTTTTTCAGGTTTTCAATAATTGGTGTGGAGACTGCCCTCTGCCTGCTCTTCACCTAAAGTGGAATTTAGGTCTTGTCAGCACTAGGAGTTGCTCATAACTGTTCAAAAGGTGTTAAACTGTCAGAGCTTTGTTGATGATCCAGATCGCAAAAACATAAATGAAAGTTAAATATTACCGAATTTAAAAATATGTTTGACCTTGGCAAAAGTCTTAAGTTTTTCTATCTAGATGTGATTTTTAGCAATAAGCTTCTTGAAGCCTACTGATTTGTTTCTGTTGTCATTCCCTCTCCCCAGTATATTTGTAGTCACCCCAGCTGAAACTTTATTCCCCTTCATGTCTATTTTTTCATTTGATCTAAAAAGTAGAAATTAAACAATGCTGATGTGTAAGTGGTAGTGTATATTTAAAAAAAGGGTACTGTGGCATGTAAGAAAGATGTTTTTCCTTAGTGTTTTCAGCAACTGTTTTTAATCTTGGTCAACTTTGGAAGCATTTTAATTATTTGGGTAACTGAGAAAAAAGCATTTATACTGCAGTGGAAAGTCAGATTTGTTAAGATTAAAGAAAGCTATTAGTGCAGTGGTTCTGCTTGACCTGTGCTATCCCTTTTGACTGATTAAAGGAGCTCACTATTGAGATACTAATCAAGGAAGATTGATGCTAATAGGACATGAAACGTGTTTTCCAGAGATTGGTAAAATTTAAATATTTAAGTGTTCCTCCCCCTGCATATGACTGCTGTGATATTTCTTTTATAAAAATCAGCTTGTTCAATTTCTTAAAACTTAGATCATGCTTATTCTAAGGGGCATTAATTTTTTTTAGACATAGGAGAACTAAAATATATTATCAGAAGTTATCTACTATAGTGTATCCTACATATCTCTTCGACTGATTTCATTCACTGGGATGACCGAGGCTGTGTGTTCTCCAACGGTTGCTGTAAATAGAACGGTGGAAGCGCTGTCCTTCAGAGGTGTTACTGGCCGCGCTGCTACTGCGTGGAGAGTTTTCACCCATCTGCTGTCAGAGCTCGACGGAACTCACAAAAAGTGGTTTTTCGCCTTTGCGTCTGTCTCTGTGTCACACAGGGCTGGCAGGCGGGCTGGCAGGGCCTCGGACCCGGGTTGAAGCAGCGGAGCGGGGAGGCGAGGCTTGGTCCGTCTGTCAGTCCCGCAGCCCCGGCCCGAGCGCGGCGGGGCCGGTCAGAGCTGCCGCCGAGCACCGGGCTCCGCTGCGGGGCAGGGGTGTGCCGAGTCCTGCTAACTGGGGGTGCAGCCGCTGCCCGGGCGGAGCCGGAGGGGAGTAAACGTCACCTCCCCGGGCCAGATGAGCGACCCCCGGCTGTTTTGGACTTTGGCCATGAAGAAGGGTACTTTGACTAGTAATAGCCATTACAAATCTCGCATTTCTGCTTTCAAGTTTGGGGCAGCAAGAATTGTGTATCCAAACTGCATTGTCTATCACACCAGATGATTAAATTAAACATGGACTGTTCTAGAAATATAGCTAGTAGTCTGATGTGACCACAAGTTACAACAGTGTCTCAAACAAGAATAGTGTGTTGTATTACCCTGAATATTTATATAAAACAATCTTTGGATGTACCTTAGAAAGCAGTTTATACTTCTGTAGTGAAACAAGTTCAAATCCACTCTCTTGTTTGTCATGTGCAAAACCACAATGAAATTATGATGTATACTCTGTGTGTGTCATAATTTGGTGTAGTTTGTGCACAGAAATAGCAAAGGCATCTTGCCCATATTTTACTGCAAAGGTGCAGTCACTGAAGAGAGGTCCAAGTCATGTGGCTATTGATTGATGTGATGTACTCTTTTTGGTTCATGTTTTTCATGGAAGACACTTTGTTCATATCTGTTCTATAAGCAGTAGCCCTGTATCTTTTGAAGTGTAGACTGACTGTGACTTCGGTTTTTGCTGCTGCATCAACAGATAAACAAGCCTCATAAAATTATGTGTCTTAAATGGACCACAGTTCTTATATGTAATACCAATGTAATTCAAAAATGTGCTTAGTTTCCAATGTTTTCATGTTGAAAAATTTGTTTATATAATTTCTAAAAATGGAATCTAACCTTAGCATCTGAATTTTAAGTTTCATCAGTTTCTCTGTGCACTAACATTAAAAAATACCTTTGAGGGTTTAGCACTTTCTGCTGTCGATCCACATATTGCTCATTTAAGTGAGCATGGTATGTTAAAACCTCTTGACATGTCTGAAAGACCTTTGAAATACACACGTTGAACTGAGTTACTGTGCTTGACAAGTTTTATAAGAAACGCTGGTCTTTAATTATTAGAAAGAAGAATGAGCTGGATATTAAAGGAGGAGTTTTCTTCCAATACCAAGACAATGCTAGAGCATTTAATTAGAGGAAATAATGTAAAATATTGTAGAGTAAAAAAACCAAGCAAACCATACAGAAGTCAGTTTTGAATGTGTTGCAAAGCTAGTGTAAAGAATTTTTTTCTAGTACAGAATTTTTTAAATTAAGAAAAGTAGTATCAAGTTGTCATAGGTTATATAACTTTTATTCATTTTTGAAAAGCATCAGGCTGCTCCAGTCTGTACCAGGTATTTCAGGCTCCATAGGACGTATCTGTGAAGTATTTTCTACCATAAATTCCAACCTTTAGCTCTCACCAAGCAGTGGCTAATTTTATGCTGTTCAGCACAGTTGGTGTTGTGTTTTCCTTTATGTAATTGGCTTCCAAGTTTCCAAGGTTCCAAGTTTCCAAGGTTCACTGAAATACTGTTAAAGAAACAAATGATGCTTGGGAGATGATGCAGAGAAAGCTGGGAAATTTTTTTCCTACACTGAGCTTCCATTTGTGGAATTACTAAAGTGTTTAACATTGTTATTTTGCAGTTTTTTGACTTAGATTTTGCTTGTTTAGAAATCTGAAGTACTGAGTAAAAATACCAGAAGACCCTCTGTGATGTGAGCCGTTAATACATGGTAGAGATATCTAGCACAATTCTATGCTAATATTTTTTTAGCAATTTTCATATCAGAAAGCATCTTCTTTGTGATTTTAATCTAAATTTTAATTCATTTAATAAACCTAGAATTCCTCTTCCAGTTGTTTTTAATGACTATTCTAATATTTCATGTCTGTCATAGTATGTAGCTTCTGCTGATGATAAATCCTTTGCACTGTGCCTGATGTTAAATATATATTTCTTATGTTTATAATATAATCACAGATGTAGCTTTGGATTTTATCCTTGTGCCAAAACTAATGGAATCCATTTGGAGGTGAGCACTGAAGTCCCTTGCAGTCATGCAGAATTTGCAGCTTTAATGAGTTTTAAAAAGGGAACTATCAATTCTAATCATACTTCTAGCATTTAAAGAATTCTAAACACCCTAAAATGTAACACAAAACCTTAGCCTCCAGAAAATGCCATTTTTGCTCCTTGGAAGTTGCTGAATCAAAACAAATTTAATTTTACTGTGCAGAATTTATTTGTTAAAGCAATTAGGATTGCTTTGCACACCAGCCACAGTCCCTAGGAAGAAAGTGAAAACTTAAACCACCTTACAGCACTTCTGTTTCTGTCCCTCTCAGTACGTATTTTATACCAGCATCTGTCTTGCACACCAAGATGTTTGCATTTTTGTTTGTTTATTCTTTGACAGAGCTTTTGGGATTTGTGCTTTGTGTAGTGTATTCAGGGGGGTTAAAGAAATGATAGAAGCCTGACATTGTTAGGGGTCAGTATGAAGAATGATGTGTGGCTTGTCAAATACAGTATTTTTGTAAGTATAGTTAGCAAGACAGTTCTGTTTTTTTCTTTAATTTTTTGCTCTTTTGAACTTGCACTAGAAATACGGTTTGTTTGCTGTTTGTAATTACTTCACAGTGAAATTCTTGTGTGATGCCTGATGGTGATCAGAGTGACTAAAATACTCTTTCTCAACAGCTGTACTTATGTTAGCAGTTTATACAAACCCTTCTCTGTAGGGCAAAAATTTGAATAGTAAAAGTAATAGTAAAAGAGTCTTCCACATGTGCACACCAGGAGCATATTGGTAAGACTTGTAATAGGAAGTTGGACAGAAAACAGTCATAAATCTGCTAAAAGATCTACATGTTATGTGGAAATCCTACCGTTCCCCTGTTAGATACCAGCAGTTAAAAGGAAGGCAGTCAGAACCACAATTTAACCCTGTTAGACTTTGAGCAACGCCACTCTGTGAAACATAGACTTGTACATATCTAAAGAGTATAAAAACTGCAAATGCAAAGTTCTGAAGTGGAAGAATTCTGTTAATTCCAAATATTATTCTATATATCTATGTATGATGTAGTAAAAAATCAGTATTATTGAGCATGTCTGTAAATTTTCCTTCTTAGTATAAGAACTAATGTAACAAAATAAGATCCTTTTGGGCTGAAAAGCTCATTTATTGGATGATCAACAAATTGCAGAGAACAAGCTTGGTTTAACAACCTTTCCTTATAGTTCTTATCTTGGGATTTTTAAAATTGCAGAAGAAACCTTCGTAACAAAAAGCCAAGAAAACTGTTTCTGAAATTATACATCAAGAGTTTGGATGACATGCTTATTGTTTAGAATAAAATTTTCTGTTCCTGGTGCCTGCCTCAAGCTGAATCTTATTTTTAACCTCAGCTACACTCCACCTTAAATGGAGGACTGAGTTAACATTTTATCAGTATCATATTTTACATTTTAAATTCCTTAGGACCATTATAGAGAGGATCTTCAGAGCTGATCTGATTTTGTGTTTCCTTTATGTGCTTATTTAATTCATTGCAGTTGGGCAGTAGCATTTTTCCAGAACTGTTGGACATGAGGATTTGTGATGTCTGGAGCGGACTTGAGACACCAGGAGGAACAGTGGGCTTAGGTTTGGAAGGGGTCACTGGTTATCTGTGAAGTTCTTTGATTAAAGGAAGTTGCTTCAGCATTCCAGACTTGCAGATGCAAGTTGTATCTGGGAGGTCAGGTTTTTGTGGAGTTGGTTTCTTATTTCAGTAATGTCAAATTTTAGGTTGCCTGATAAGTGGTATTTCATACCATCTTTTGTATTATCTCAGTGTGATTACTTTGCCTGTACTGTTTATTGCTTTTGCTTCAGAAATATCTAACTTTCTGGGATATCAAAAATACTTTCTATTTAAAATTATCTTAAAACTCTCTTAAATTTTGATGCCAGTTTTCTGAATCTCATAGTTAAAGTGGACTGCAGGAAAACTCTAATTTTCCTTAACTTTTGTTTCTTAACTGACTTAACTCAGATCTTAAATCCTGAAAGTGAGCAGCTATTATCACGGGCCACTTAACTGTCTCCGTTACTTAGTTCGAAGAGTTTATATGCCCTTTGCATCTTGCACAGAGCTTATACTGAAAAATGTAAGCTGCCTGTTATGTTTCTCAGGTCTTCAGTGCTTATTACTGAAGAGATTTAAACCTCCCATCCTATATACAGATACATGAGGTTTTGTTGGGCCCCTTTTCAGATTTAACCTCAAAAGGTACTCTTTGGTTTAGGTAGCTAGCACTTCTAGATTTGATGTAGGACATGTAGCTAATCCCACCTTAAATATTTTTAATCAGTTGTTAAATATTGGGCATCACCTTAATTTTCTGATGTGTAGATTCTTTATCTTTAGTGAGTGTGACGTTATTTAGCTTACACGTGATTGAGTGTCTTTATCTTTAAAGTTGCATTTGACTATTTGCATATCCTCAGATAGTAGCTCTGACTTCTTTGGTGCTGAGTAAATGGTTATTACTCATTCCCTCAAATTGTTTCGACACCTGTTAGTTGTACCGTATGGACTGAGGAATGTGAGTTTCTTTCAGCTTGTCAGAGTTGAAAATAGATGAATATAACTTCCGAAAGGCTCAGTCTTCAGACAAACTATGGCCAGTACAATGTGGATGAAGGAGAATTTGAATTATCTTCCACCCACAGTTAAATTAGTGCTCCTTGCAATTTTATTGTACCCAGTGAGACTTCCTTTTTTTGGATTGGTGTTTCTTCGCAGTGAAGTTGCCTTTACAGAAGGGAAAAGCACTGCCCAAGGATTATTTCGCTAGATTGTTATCTGCCTTACTCTGAATTTCAAAGACTGTTTTTTTGACATGGTGTTTTATATAACCCTGTCCGAATGCTAACTTTATGGGACTTCAATTTTGGAAAAGCTGTTCTTTTCAAGTTGGGCGCTAACTTAAAGTTTCACAGGTGCCAGATAGTTGTGTGATAGTTGCAGTGCTAGCCCCATGACTGTGCGCCTTTTTTGTTGCATGATCTTTTTTTTTTTTTCTGAATGTGGGGATGTTGAGCATTGAAATAATTTTTATGTATCAGTGCAGTGCGATTAAGTATCTTTTAAAGGCAAAAAAGAACTTTTACCACCATAGAAATGCTTTAATACTTCTTGGAAGTTCTTAGTTGTAACTGGTAGTAGTGGCTAGACAGGAAACAAGTAAATGAAATTGTTTTGGTGTTGCTGTATGTAGCTGTATATTACTCCTTATGAAAATGGAAAGCTGTGCTTACTGAGATTGCAAGCTAGCAGAAACGTGTGTGGGAGTTTCTATTGCTGCTCTTCCAAAACAGTACTATTTATATTTAATTTTCCACTTAATTACAATGTAAGCATCTTTCCCTTCCTCCTCCAAACATAAACATTTGCGTTAAGAAAGTTGTTTGTGGCTTTTTTCTGTGCTATTATACACTGTGCTATCAGTGTATAATAAAACTTTGAGATATTTTGTAGTATTTCTTCTCAGTACATTAAAAAATTATAAAAAGGAACTTGAAAAATTAAGTGTATTGGTAATATTGTGCACAACTATTTAGTAATTTTATGACCTTTTGATTGGACATTCTGAGGATAACATACCTTTGGCTTTGTGATACAGAAAGGCAATGTGGTAGAAAACACATTTTATACGTATTATATTTAAGAGCTGAGTGGTTATATTTATCAGAGCACTTAAGTTCTGTGAATCATCAGGAATGAGAAACCAGATTCAGGTGTAAGGAGTGTAGTGGAATGTCACTACTTGACTTTGGAAATTAATTATTGTTCTCTGTCAAATGTATACCTCTGTACGCCCACACAAGGGTTTTTACTCTTGTATTTAATCCTTCATGCTTTAATACATACCTGTAGGAGGTATTAAAAGTAGGTGCTAACCAAAACTGTCCGATACTTATCCTAGGTCTTTGTCCCTACTTGAGATTGTGTAAGTGCAGCTGCAGACGGCTTTAGATAGTATCTTTTGGAAGAATACTGTGCCAGACCTGTCTTCTCTGAGCCTGGGAAGCAATATTTACGTAAAAACACCTCCGTTTATGAGCAGTAAATGCAAATATCTTTTACTTGTGTTTAACTTATTAAATTTCTTGTGAACAGATTGTTTATAACAAGTAATTCTTATGTAGTGTTTGTAGGATCGTAAGCATGGTTTGTGTTGGGATTTGTAAGAATGAAAAGCTAAAAATTAAAACTGAGTGGGAACTTCCAGAAAACTGCTGATTTGCAATTGTGTGTGTTAAGTGCAGAATCTCTACTGCTTTGACTGGGAAACGTAAGAGACTTCAGCATTAGTGTGAACAGTACTCCTTTTCTAACATAGGCACCTGAAGTTTACTAACATGCGTGAAACACATTTGTGAGGGTTCTGTAATTCTTAGTAGGGGAAGAAGCACTATGTAAATGTGGAGGAAAAGTTCCATTGTTCTGATGCCTGGGCACCTGCAGAACTGTCTTAGGTATTTTCTTATTAATGTAGTTATTCAGTAACTTCTTTTGAATATCTTTCGTTAGATTTTCTTCGTGGATGTTTCTTCAACTGTCTTGTGATGGAAGGGAAATACTTTTGAAGTTATAATGGATTTTACACAACATCATAACGAAAACTGGCTTAATAGCAGCATTTCTGTTTGAAGAGAATAAGTATATTTACCAATAACCATGACAACTTCTCATATGAATGGACATATCACAGAAGAGTCTGACAGTGAAGCAAAAAATGTGGATCTTGCATCTCTTGAGGAACCTCAGAAGCACAGAGAAATGGCTGTTGATTGCCCTGGGGATTTGGGCTCCAGGATGATGCCCATGCGGCGGAGTGCTCAACTTGAACGAATCCGTCAGCAGCAGGAGGACATAAGGCGCAGACGGGAAGAAGAGGGAAAGAAACAAGAACTGGACCTTACTGCTTCCATGAGGCTAAAGAAACTAGCACAAATTCCTCCTAAAACTGGAATAGATAATCCAATATTTGACACAGAAGAGGGAGTTGTTTTGGAGAGTCCTCATTACACAGTGAAGACACTAGGTAGGTAAATTGCAATGGAAGAAAATAGTTAGTTGATGTTTATGTTCTTTTAGGTCACTGAAAACCTAATCTAGCTAATTTTTCCTATACAGATTTAAAGTCTTCTAGTCCTTTGGATTTTGGGGGGTTTGGGTTTTTTTTTTTTTAATTTACTCAGGCATCAGGCTATGTGCCTCAGCAAGTGGCTTTTCAAAACCTATCCATTTGGGGGACAGTTAAATACCCTGTAGATAACTAATGAATTCAGTGGATGTCTCCATCCTCTTTAGACTGGGGAAAAGCAAGTAATACCCTATTTTATTATGTTTTATTCTGGTCTGAAGCACAGACCTGAATAAGCAATGAATAAACACTTATTGTCATGAAAATGTACTGTTAGTATTTTTTGATTAAATAGATTCTGGAATTGTTCATTTCGTAGCTCTCATTGCTCTAACTATGCTTGTGTACAAAAAGTTTCTAACCTTTCTTCCTCATGCATAAGTATCTATTTATCTAAAATGTGATGTGTCACTGGATTGAAAAGGAGGCAGTGGGAACTTGTAGGAGTCCAGTTCAGATTTCCAAATCTATACCTGTCCCAAGATACAGACTGATTTAAAAAGGTTCCTCTTTTTGGGGCTGCACTAAAGATTCTTGCTCTTCTTTGCTATTGGCTAGTAGTTGAGAACACAGCGTGAAAAATAACTATCAAATCCTAATTTTTTTTTGCTTTGTCTTTAGTATTTGTGTGGCCAAGCAACATTTCCGCTAGTAATCCTTATTGTACAAATCCCTCTTTAGGAAAATTCAGGTTGAAAAGGGTCATCAGGAAGTCATCCCATCCAACCTCCAGCTGAATGCAGGGTCAGTTATGAACACGGCAGGTGTACCATGTTGTAGTGCAGGGATTATCAGCTTCTGTCCAAGAGATCTCTTTCTAAGAAGTAGATTCTGTACTTAACTTTATGAAGTGTTAGATATTTGATTGTAAAACTCCCTTCTTAGAGGGGGCACAAAGGAGAAGATGCAAAGGTTGGTGTCAAACAGTAGAAATTATTTCTGTTGGGACTTCCTTAGCCACAGTGGCTACAAACTCTGAAGACTGACTACAGGAGCAGATGGAAATTGAAACTACAGAAGGGAGGAAAGAGAGTGACTTGGAATTAGAAAGCCAGGGCTAGGTTTCATGCCAAAGATGCTGAGAAATTGGAGGAAGGGCAAAAAGGGCAAAGAAGCTAGGCATGGAAGCTGGTAGGAATGAGAAACAAGTATGGGTCTGACAAGTTGAGAAGCAGTAAGGAGCTGCGGTAGACTGAAGCTGTTTGAACAGAAGAGACAGTAGCAGAGAAATTACTGTGATCCTAAAAAGGCTATTTTGAAAATCTCTCAGTTTGGGGATGCAACAGGTACAGGCTGTGGGGAAAGCTGAGTCATGGTCAGAGAAAGACAATTTTTGTGAAAAGCTGGAAGGAAGAAACTAGATTTGGCTCAAGAAGAACGGAAGGGGGGCTGTTGGTGTCACTGGACGCTAAGATTGTGTGAATACTTGATGTAAGAAGAACACCACCAAACTGGAGATGAGAGGTTCATATGTGGAGAAAGGTAAATTAGGAAAAAGCAATATGTGGTATAAGATTCATCTTGAAGGAAAATCATTAGATGATTTTGTCCATGAGGACGAACACCTCTTCACTTCTGTAGTTCAAGTTTTGTCTTGTCATTGTTTTGCTGTCAGGATGTTGCTGTAAAAACACAGTAGTAAATTGCATGATTTATCTAAGGCTATTCCCCTCAGTGTTCAGATACCATGAAAATCAGAAAAGGAACAATGTCCATCTCTACTCTGAACTGCAGTACATAGGGCTTAAAAGTATGTGCATAGAGCAAAAGTATTGACTAGCTTGCTGAGTGAGTATGGCCTGTTCTTCAAGCTAGAAAGGCTTTAAGAGATGTAATTAGACTAAATCATGACATATCCATATAGGCACCGGGAAGCTGAATTAGGGCTTCATAGACATCTATTTCAGTGAGAGAACTCATGACATAATATTGACAGGCATACAAACATACTACTGTTACTTCCTTACCAGACAGAATTACAGTAAGAGTTTGGATCAGATGGACTTAGGATTTAAGAAGAGAGGATTTATAATAGTTTAGCATTCTTGTTAAGAGGAGTGCTTTCAATTATACTCAACTGTGATGTTGAGTTGTTGCAAACTTAAAA
This sequence comes from Bucorvus abyssinicus, assembly GCA_009769605.1. Taxonomy (NCBI): domain Eukaryota; kingdom Metazoa; phylum Chordata; class Aves; order Bucerotiformes; family Bucorvidae; genus Bucorvus; species Bucorvus abyssinicus. Next base: position 13,268,454 of record CM020042.1, read on the forward strand.
AAAGTTCTAAATGAAATGCTGTGATCTCTTAGCCTATATAGTCCATAAAGAGCCATTGTTCAGTCGTTAGTGCTGTCAAACTGAGTCATAATTTTAAATTGCACAAAGTGCTTTTGCAGTAACTTGGCCTCTTCCAAAATTCCCCTCCACCGTTAAGAATGCCCTTTTTCCAGTTCCTGGATTAATCGTTCCAACATCTGACGCTAATGTGGAATTTCAAAAGAAGAATATTTTTTTTATTATTCTGAAAGCTGTCCCTGATTAGTATCAAGGCTAGGGATGTTGCCTTATATATATGTATATGTATATATGTATACACACACGTACACTTACAAAATAATATGGTTTCATAGAGAGGATTTGAGTCCATTATCATTAATACTTCTGTTTTTTATTGAATATCTAAATTGGAGAGGTCAGATTTGTAAAACTTTATACATAGACAACTTTTTGGTCTCTAAGAAACTTGCTAGCCATGACTTTGTCCAAAAAGTAACTGCTAGTATGTGAAAATTTTCAGGTTTTGTCTGTTTCATTATAATTTCCGATTTACAGTGCTCCTGCCTCTTTCTATTTTTCCACTTTTGCTGTCCAGGTGAGAGTGCTTAGTCTGAGCAGGGGTGAGTGATTAGAGATGTTCAACTACCCCTATTCAATCTTTTTTAAGTAACTGATTTTAGGGTTTGGGGTTTTTTTTTTGTGCGTTAATTCATAGATCCTTTGCTAAAGAGGCATGTTTTAAATAAGAATATTGACTTGATTGTTTGCATTTTTAGTCTTGGAAGTGTTTCAAAAGGGCCAGTGTCTTAAATTGTCAGATCTTTGCCAAGTCTTTAATCTTTTAATCTTAAAAAAAAAAAAAAGCAGACTAGATGAAACAAATTGAATTTTATTTATAAAAATAAAACTTAATCTTAAAACTTAATCAAAACAATTTTAAAGGGCATGTTTATTATCAAAACAGTATATAATTTAGACAGCTGTCTTAATGGAAAAAACTTTCTGCACACCTAGAACATGTGCATATAAGTATTGAACTGGCTTTTTCACAGCAGTATACTTTATAAAATACAGACTCTTTTTGTTTGTTACAGTTGCTAATTTAGTCAAATGAGTAGCTGACATTTCACATAAGTAAACCTTTTGTGGCTACAGTGAAGCTGTTATTACTACTTTTTAGGGAAAAAGGTGACTATTTTTTGTTTTTATACCTTGGGCAAAACTTAAATATGTTATAAATAAGCTTTCAGAACTAGTTTTGAACAAAACAATACTTTTATTAACCCTGGGGTTCAAGTAATACATGGAGCATTAGAATGCTAGTATCAGCACACAGAGTACTCTAGTGATCTATAAAAAAGCTTGGGAATTAAGATATTGGTACTGAGACAGAAAAAATCCAATTATGTCTTCTTAAGTTTGCTGTTCATAACTTTTTGTTTAAGTTGATAAACAGCAACTAATTTTCTTTTCTTCTTTTTTTAATCTAACATGTTAAGCTGTGACTACAGGTCCTCCCCTGCAGTTGCATACTTTTGCCCTGGCAGTCTTTTGATTAATGCTTATATTGCACAGTGCTCACTCACATTCCAACCATTTCATAGCCTAATGGAAAAAAGACTGCAACACTTCTTGTAAAAGAAGACTTTAAAAAAAGTCATTGATTGCTAACTGATCTGCGATTAAAAAAAGATGGACTTGTTCTGCAAAAGAACCCTGACTTTCTTCTGTGAGTAAATGCAGATGTTAGTCTTTCACTGAACTTTTTTCCTCAAGACAACTCTTTTAATAGGAAATGTTTAGAGATGGAGTCTTTCGTCACCTAGCATTTTTTTTTTAAAGAGAAAAAGCAGACAAAAAAAACCTGCACTGAAATCTAATCTGTGATTTAGAATTCAGAAACAGGAACATAGAGAGCATTAGGCATGTATAAAGACAGATTTGTGTGTGGGTTTATGTGTATGGGGTTTGTTTTTTTTTTTTTATTAAACAAGTGACTAGGAAATGGATTGCTAGCCTTTGGGGACTATTTCATTTCACTCTTTTCAAGCATTATTTATTTTTTAGAATTGTGATAAGGGGGTATTCGTTTGCTGTTTCATGCTGGGGGGAAACTGGTATAGGGCTTTTGCTTCCAGCACAGGGGAAGTGTAGAAGGGAATTATATGGGGAGGAGAGTTCTGTGGTAGTTTGTAAGAAAGGGCAACACAGAAGGAACTAGCAAAGTGTTGAAGAGACAATATGTAGAGGCATCTAGGAACAAGATGTCTTTCTTAGAGAATAAGATGTCTTATCTTTCTATATGTATTTATATCTTTTATGGAATATGTATTAGAATTGTGTGTGTACCTATTTGAATTCTCAGATATATAGGGGGGAATAGACAATTTGGAATTAATGGAATAAAGTAATTTATGCATTGGAAGAGTTAGAATAAGTGAGGTTCTTCTCTAATGCATCACCATTTTTTGAATGCCATAACAGTAACAAATAGCAGAAACTTTAGGTTAGTGTATTTAACTAAGCAAGTGTAAGAGCTTCAATATAACATCTGACTGTTTTACACCATTTTTTAATTTTTTTTTTTTTTCCCCTAATGCTTGTAAATAATGCACTTCCTCCGACTTGGGAGAATCAGTTGCTGAGGTGCTTTGGTAGTTGCATGCTGCCCTAGATAAGAATTTTCCCAGCTGACAATGTCCTATTTAGCAAATATTCTTGCTTGTAGAGTGTTCTTTAGCCCTCTCCAAATGGCATTTCCCCTGTGTGATGGGTAGTATGTTGTGTACACAGTTCCCTAGTGAGACATTGGCCACCTTAATGGGTGTTGTGAGCTGAGCTGGATTTCACCTGTGGAATATCCTGCACAGCCGGTATTGAGCTTTCTGAGCAGCTCTTGTACTACTGCCCTTTGTTTCCTTGGTGGTTACAGGAAGAAACCCTTGACCTTTGGTGGGTAGGGTGTTTTTAGCATGTGTGGAATGGTTTTGGAGGGCTTTTTTATTATTATTTTTCTTGTCCTGCCACAGTAAAGTCCAATAGCAGCTCTGGATTGTTTGTTTCCTTTTATTATACAGAATACTGGCTTGCAGACTCTATTGAAAACATATGTAGGTATGCCTTGTTGGAAATGAATACCATTAAACTTGTTTAAAATGCGTGTTTTATTAGGCTTTATGATTTTCATGTGCCCATTTATTAACCATTTTAATCTTGTGCTCAACTGAATCTAGCACTGTTTTCAGTGTACTGCTAAATTTGACATTAAAAATAGCTAAAGGAAACTTCTTGTCAGAATGTATACGTGTTAGTGATCAGTATCTACTGAGATTTTTCATGTAAAAATGCAACTTAGGAATGCTATCAAGACATAGCTGCTTTAATGTTTTTTTCATAAGCTCATAATGAATAAATGAAGGTTGCTAAAACTTAAAAATAATTTTCAAACCTGATATTTTGATACCAGTAAGGGAAATTGACCTTGGCATCAACTGACAGTTTTAGAATTTGGCTTTTTTCTTTGTTGTTCATTTTTTTTAAATACCAGGATTCAAAATTCTAGCTTACTTGAATTTATTAAAATAAAATAATACTTGACCAGCCTCTTGTGGCTGAAGAGATTTTTTCAGATGTGTGAGAACACTTACATTATTTCAGGTGCGAAACATCCAGTGGTTTTTTTGATCTACTTGAGGATTTCTTACCTGGCTTTATATGCATTATAGGTATAATTCATATTGCTTGTTTTAGGTAGTTTCTCAACTATGTAATATTGAGAAGTGACATACTTTATAGAAATTCTGATTGGTTAAAGAAAACATAGATTTGTTGACAGTCTTTAAAAAGCACCTGTAAAGCATCAATTTTAGTTTCTGAAGCTTGAGACCGTAGTACATATGAAGTATTCTGCAAACATGTAGAAACTGGTTATTAAAACATGTTAAAGTGTTTTATGGTCTGAGCAGAACTCATTATCTTGTAGGTAAAAATGTGGACTTTCTTCTGGTGCAGATGACTTTCAGAACTCTGACCATAGATATTATTTTCAGTTGTATCTTTTTATTTTAATGTGCTAAGACTGAGCATAATTTTATGTTTAGAAATTGAGTGTAGTTTACTTATCAACATTCATTCTATAAGTAAGCAATATTTAGTTGAGAGATATATACATTTTGATACATGGAAAGATGTGTCACAGTAACAGTGAATATGTAGTGCATCAAGATTAGTTTAGCAAAGGAATTATTTTCATATTGCAAAATAGTCCTTCTTTCACATTTAGCTATACATGAGCTGCAGTTATTGGATCTTTTACGTATCGGTGATTTCTTTCAGAGAAGAACTGCTCTGGCAATAGGAATTTAAGTCTAAACAGTGTATCAGCTTTTTTATTTCTCCTTTTACCAACCTGGTGTCCTGTTTTTTTATAATTTGGATATATTCTGCTAATAAAAGTCAGAATGAAAAATGGATAATTAATAAACTTGCATACATTATTGATTAAAAACTGAACAGGAAAAAAATTTTGGTAAAAATCTTAATATAAAGATTACTTAATTACGAATCTTGTTAACTCATACCTTATTTGTATTTTATTTCCTACCTAGAAGTGGAAGAACTATTAACTTCTCTTAAGCATATCCAGCACATATTGGTAGACCCTCAGAGCCAAGAGGATATCTCTCTCATTTTACAGCTTGTTCAAAATGCTGATTTTCAGAATGCATTTAAGATACACAATGCTGTTACAGTGCATATGAACAAAGCCAGCCCTCCATATCCTCTCATCTCCAATGCACAAGAACTAGCACAAGAGGTATGTACAGTATGCATCTCTGTGATATATATATATGTGACGCCTATAATCATAGCTGTTGTTGAAGTATGTACTTGTCAAGCTTGTCTGAATTATTGAATGTTGAATAAGAAAGGGATTATAATAGTCACTGATTGATGTATCCAGTTTTTCCAGATTTCCAAACAGTAACCAGAAAAGTATTTTGGGCATAAAAACTCCCTATTTAGCATGGATAGATATAACAGAACAGGTACTATGTTTAAACATAGGAAAAGGGAGCGGTTATGAAAATCTAACTCTTTTACTTTCAGTATTCTTTATTCCAAGCATTCAGGAATTGAATTGCATTTCTCTATTATTGTGACTTTCCTCTGAGTTGAGCCATGGTTCTTAAGTTGTGAGGCATCTCTGAAAATACAGCCATACTGGAAAAAAGCATTCAGCTTTAAAGTGCACAATGGAACCCTTAATACTTAATTTCAATGTTTCAGTTACTGCTGTGATGGTCAGATTACACTTAATTTTTTGTCTGACAGATGACAATTATTTTATAAGGTCTGATACATCTTTTAGAAATTATGAAAGTATACTTTTAAAAATTTACTTGAGCAAGATTTTTTACTTTTTTTGGTCAGGACTTAACTGTTTGAACTACTTCTACAGTTTCAGCCGGGTTAACTACTTTCTTAGAGGCTTATTCACTTGAATATAGATGGCCAATATCTGTCTACACTATCTTTATAAGCATTAGTAGTTATTTACAGAAAACTGATCAGATACAGAGTGAGTATTCGCATGCGGCTGGATGCAGCTAAGACCCTCTGAGGGGTTGCTCAATAACTTTATCTTCATTTTCCATGGCCTGGTGCACGTATATATTGCAGTGAAATGTGGCTACATGTTATTCAAATATACATTTGTTAACTTTAAGCTACCTGACTTGAACACCAGTATCAGTGCAAGCACAGCACTGTAGTGTTCAGCAAAGCCAGTTTCAGAGGCTGGGTAAATGCACCGTCATTTAGCACCCAGTGAACCAAACTTACCTGTTCAAAACTGACTCAGGTACACTAGTTGGAGTACTGGATCCAGTATATAGCCATTGTCTAGTTGCTGAAAGACACATCACTCCAATTTCAGTATGGCAGCAAATTGACTTTTTAGTATCTACTTTTCTTTGTGCCTGAAGCAGTTTTTTCGAACTGCTCTTTCCACTCTTTCCTTTTTTTCTAGACATTAACCTTATAAGTCAAGGAAAACAGCGTTGTAGCAAGCTTGAAGTTCTTTTGCAGAAGGAGTTACTGATTCTTGAGGGACACCATTTAAATTCTATCTGAAGGTGCAGTGTGCTGATTAAAGTGCAGCTCAGGATTTTCCTGTTTAGGTTTGTCAGCAAGACTGTGCCAAAACCAGGTGGGAGTATTTTATGTATGAGCTTCCTTCTGGCTTATTCATCAGCCTGTAGGCTGCTATAGGATCCTTACTAGACTTCTTTGATGTCTGTGAGCCTGAAGGAACTTTTTCAGTTAACTTGCTGTTTGTAAACTACTTCCCCAAACACCCACTTTACACAGGCCTACTTTGGAATTTCATTCAGATACAAGCCAAAAGTTTTTGAATCTTCATTTATAGTATAGGATGTTACGTGTTTATCTCTTAAGCTGGTTTTTCATCTTCATGGATATGTTGTCCTTTTATTTTCTGCTTAATAGAAGTGTCCAGTAATAATATATGCTTACGAAAACTCTAGGTCTGTTTTCAAACGTTCAAATTCTTCCCCATCTTCCCTACCCCTTACCTTCCCAACACACTCCTGTCTTTTTTCAGGTGATTTGGTAAATCCTAAAATCAGAAGGTGGTGCAAAGCCAGTTTGTGTGTCCTAGGAATCCATGAAGAAAGTTAAGCATAAAGAAAATAATTTTTAATCAGAAAATTTTAAACCAATGGAATTTTGTCGTTGCCCAGGAGACTTACATTAATGACACACATTTTCCTGCGCTCATTTACTCATTTTTATTCTTCATTTCCCATCCCTGAATTGTCCAGCTTTGAAATTCCTGAAAAGTCTGTATGTTGCATATGTCTGTTCCCATTTTCAGATGTAATCTAGTTTCTCAGTGATTCAGCTTCTGGTGTATTTAAGTGACTTGTATTTTGCAATATGTTACGTAGCATCCTGAAATGGTTGAGCCAGAAATTCAGGACAAATATTTCTGTAACTGACAGAAACATCTCAAGAGACCTCCATTCACATAATTCTTTACTTCCTAGTGTTGCCTGAATAGAAGATCTTATGCTCATTTTCCAGATCCTTTATTCTTTTTTGGAAAGGTTTCTGCATTTATTATGGTAGCAGTATGGGAGGAAATTATTTCTGCTTTAGGAAAAGTTGTTTTAGTTTTGGTTTGTTTTTGTTTTTTTTTTCTTTTACTCTGACAAAGTGTCTATCTTGCATGCCAGGTTTTTTCTTATACTGTGATTTTTTTTTTTTTTTTTTTTTTGGTAGTCTTTTGCTTTTTCCATTCCTAAACATAGGCACGGTAAACTCTCCCCGAAAGCATTTCATTTACTTCCTTCAGGGTGTTTTTGAAAAGACACTTGCAAAAGCCTGGATTTAAGATACTATCAGTATCTTTTATCAGGATAAAAGCCACAAGACATTGCAAGAAAGAAAAATAGCAGATATAAGCACAACATTAATTTTAAATGGCAGGTAATGCTAATGTGCATATTTTGTAGCACAGGTAGTCAGTGACTGTATAACTCTGAAACTGTTTTGGAGTGCATGTCCTAATTTAAAGCTACAGACGTGTCTTGTTTGAGGCTTTATGGTGTGGAAGAGAACCTGTCCTAGAGCTCATGTTTCTGTAGTGCTAACAGGAACTGTTTGCAACATGTAACATCTTCCCTTGAAAATGTAAACATTAATTAAACTGTACACTTTTGGAAGTGTTTTTGAGGGAATTACCATTTGCTACACTGAACTTAATTCAAAAAATGTGTTTTTGTTTACTCTTTAATTGATGATTTGCTTTTATAAAACAGTGTGTGTAAAAACTGTGTTGTGAAAACTTCTTTGATTTTGAATTTTTTAACCATTAACAATATATGGGAGTGAAATAGTACCTCTTTTATTTTCTAGCCCTCTTTAGGGAGACCTTAAAATTAGTAGCACACTTGTTCAGTTAACTTTTACCACCGATTTTTATAACCAGGCCCCAACAACTTGAGATTTTTCCTTCTTTTTTAAAAGAAACTTTAATTGAATTTAAATAGTGGAATGAAGCACTTGAGCTTAAGGAATTTATTTTAGAGAGCTAATCTTCATTCAATGTCGTGTACTGCAAATCTTAAATAAAAATAGCCAGTAAACATCAAGTGTAATTAAATTGAATTTAAATCCATTTAAACTTGACCAAAATGGGGGCAAGGATTATGGGAACATGGTCTGAATCTTGACCTTGTAAGAATATTTGATGCAGTATTGAAGACAGTTTGTAATTTTTGGCCTCTAACAGCGCATACTAAATACCATAACGATGTTCTTGCTATGAAATATATGTAATAGGCTCTAATTTATATAGCCTATGTTTCTTAAGGTTTTGGACTTGCTACTGTTCACTTCAGCAGCTGCAGGCAATTAAACTAGATCGGTACTTCTGAGAGGAAGTGCATTACTGTGGGTATGTATATTGTCTCCAACAGTCCTGCTTACCTGAGAGTAAAACAACAAGAGGATTTTGCAGGTGCAGTTAAATTCTGGTGTTAATATCCCTCCAGCCTGTACCGCCACTGTACGTGCCTGCAAATTGCTGTGTATACGATGAAACCAAATTGATAGCTTTGGAGGAGCTGCTTGAACTAAAGTTAATGTGAGTAACAAGAAAAACTAGGCTGAAGAGTTAAATACTGTTATTGTCACATATTTAGTGTGGATTTCCTATGCTGACTGTAGTGTGTCACTTCTGGAATGACAGCCTGCAATCAGGTTTCTTCATCTGGTAAAACTGTGGGATTCATTACCACGAGGAAGAAAGGAGTCTGACATGAGGCAATACTGATGTAGTAAGTGGTGTATGTAGCAGCCTGAAGCTTTCCTAGCGCTTCATTAAATAAGCAAATAATAAATGTATCTTTCCCTTAAAAGGGGGATGGGAAGCTAATGAAGTTTTGGATAATTAAATTATTTGAAGCCGAAGCTCCACCTGAATACAGGATATTCGCTGCACACAGAATGACTGGTTGGGCCTGGTTGCTTTCTTTTCCCCTGTCAAATCCCCAGCTTCTGACCTTGTATTCCATAGGTGGGGTCATAAAATTGGATAAATAAGGCTTAAAGCTTCTTGAGCCTTCTTCAAAGAATTGAAAGTCCCTTGAAAGTTCGAGACCTTAAACCTCTATGAGAAAGCCTTTTGTTTAAAAGAATCTCTTCTTTCAACACAGAAGAAAATTTGTTACTGAGATAAATCCTTTACAGTGCTCTACCTGCTGTACAGCATCCAAAAATTCAGGCTAAGTCAGGAATGATAGCTTCCTGGCTAGTTCAGAGGTGTGACTGAGGTCAGGCCTATATGAAGCTGACTTCTTTCTGTTGTTTAGAGAAAATAGTTTAAAAAAATTATTGTTTTCTCCATGAGGCATGTTCTGGGGATGTCAGAAGGAAGGCTTGTTGAGGTTGTGCCAGGTTTAATGCTAAGCACAGGAACTTACTCCATTTGACAGTGTTTTGTTGGCACTGTAAGGATCTTGCCCCATGGGAAGGGTTCATTTGGTGACTTCTAGAATTTAAAATGACCTTGACTGTTTTCAGTACAATTATCTGGTAGCATCCAAGAGTTGTTAGCATTTCTGTAGATAATTGCTCCTAGGATAGAGGCTCTTCAGACCTTTAGATATTGTTAGATCACACAAAAAGCTTAATTATTTTCACTTTGGAACTTGCAGTTTCTGGATTCTCTGTTATGTCATATTACCTCATCCTTGAGTAAAAAGCTCCTGGAAAAAGTGTTTTCTATCCCTCTGAAAGTTGCTGCTCCAGTATGCGTAATCTGCTTTTGATGTCTCTGAATTCATTTGTGCTTTTGTACTTGGGTGCCTTTGGTCAGATTAGACCAGAGGATAACAGCTACAGAAAGTACCTTCTTTAGCCTCACCTTTGGATAAGAGGGACTTCCCTGCTCCCGGCTTTCTCTATAAGCATACCAGGATTTTCTAGTATTTGCAAGAGGCGATGACAAGACATACTTGGTAACTGTATGAGGGCAAACCTTTTTAGGCAACTGAAGCTGCTTGAGCAAAAACTGTCCTTTTGTTAATGTGGATTATTTTGGAACAAGCAAAAGCAACCTGGTTTCCTGGGATCTTTTGAAGTTTTGACTCGTATACTTTGAGGCAGGGGCTCCAGGAAGCATTTCAAAACCTGTCTTGAAATATTTGGTCTTACTGTTGGTGGAAATAGTTTGGGTAAAATAAACCATCTGCTTTTAAGGAAAAAGGAGGTGAGTCATATTAATGAGAAATTAGTCCATTGTAAAAGACCCAGCGTATTCACATGGTAAACTTCATTGTGACTGGTTTCACTATTGTGTTCCTTTCTAGAGTTTAATTCTTTTGTGTATGCATCTTTATGGTAGCTGAGTTCATTGCCAGTCATGGTATTGACAAATCTGTGTGATGCACTGGATACCCGCTTAGATTGGTAGGTAATCACTGAAGCAAGATACGCTGGAATAGTCCTGCGGTCTCATTGCATATTTTCCTAATATGTACCAGATTAAGTCCAATCAGCCAGTGTGGATATAATTTTCTTTCAGGAAAATGAATAATTGCAACTAGGGATTTGTCCTTGAGTAGGGGAGGGAGGATTGATAAATCACGGGGAAGATGGAAGAGTTTTACTACTTGATTTCTTTTTAGGTACAGAGTGTTCTGAAACCCAGTCACCATAAGGATGGGCAGGAGCTTAATGCTTTGCTGAATGCCCCTCACATGCAGGTAAAACAAAATGAAGTTTATAATCTAACAGATGTATTTCTTGACACTGTCTTCAGTATAACTTTTTTTTTTTGCAAATGTCTTGAGCTGACTGGGCAAGGATGAATTTTATTCTTCGACTCTGTGCAGATCTCTTAATATATTTCTAGGATGAGGAGATTCCAATTTCCAGCAACTAATGGAAACTTTTAGTGGAGTGTAGTACATGATTGTATGCAGCCCTTGCTACATTCTGCAAGGCATGATAGGGTAATTTGCCCATGAACAATGTAGCACTAGGTCAGTAGGGTTGGGGCAACACATAAGCTGCATTGCTTATGTGTGTTTTTGCTTTAAGAGCTCTTTCATGCTTACCGTAGGGTGCATAAAGGGAATTTTGTCCTGTGGTGGTCATGTAAATCCATGAGTAGTTTTCACTGCAGTGACTTCTTATGTCTATATCCTCAGTCACATACAGAGTAAACCAGTGTCTGGGGTTTTTTAGGAAGGAGAAGCTCTAAGTACAGTCACAGTTGTGTGTTCAAAGTTGCTTTTTTATTCTTTTCCAATCTGAAAGCAAAGTTTCAGAAAGTAAATTGCAGCAGGTGCTACATAGCTGTGATAAATGGGGTTTTTTATTGCTCGGGTCAGTTTGCAGTGTTGTATAACCTGCAAAGAGTATTCAAATTGAAGAATTTCATTGGACTCTACTAATTTTTGTATACATATAAAGTGTGAAATTTTCTGTAACTGGGCTGGTTTTGTTTAACACTAGGCACTTTTACTGGCTCATGATAAGGTTGCGGAACAAGAAATGCAACCAGAGCCTGTGACAGATGAAAAAATTTATGAGAATGTTGGCATCTACGGAGGGGAGACGGTTAAAATAGTTCGCATTGAGAAAGCTCGGGATATTCCGTTGGTAAGTACTGGTACTCACTCAGTTATAGGTAAAGGAGGTAAGCTTTTTTGTCCTTTGCAGATTGCTATGAAGGTTTTGGAATTTGAATGTGAAGGTGATTAGCTCGTAAACACTTCTCTCCCTCCAAAACGAGGAAAGGTCATAGATGGCTAATTCGTGTGTGTCTTCATTATAGCAGGAGCTGTACTACCATTTAAAATTGGTACAACTTCTGTCAACTTGTGGTTGGACAGGACTACTTGTGACAGAAATCACAATCCAAATCTTTGCTGCAGAGGAGCTTACAGCCTTATGCCAACCATGTTTGGTTTGGTTTTTTGTTTGTTTTTTTTTTTCATTTTAGCAACTCTCATCTTCTATTTTGCATCTTTCAAATAAGTGCTTCCTTAGGAATACATTTTAGAAACACATCAGTCTTGTCGTGTGGAGCAATTCAATTCTTCCCTCTTTAGTACTGCTTAAAGAAATTAAGCAGTGTTGGGTTTTTTGTGTTTGTTTTTTTGTTTAAACTGTAGCATTGTGTGTATGCATCCAAGCTCTTACTTGCATTCTCTTTCAACATAGTTTCTCCACTGGCTTGGTATATATACAATAGATGGCTTTGAGTTTCATGTAGATAATAAATTCAGAATGTGTTGCTACTACACAGGGTGCTACTGTTCGCAATGAAATGGATTCTGTTATCATTAGTCGAATAGTGAAAGGAGGTGCCGCAGAAAAGAGTGGGCTGTTACATGAAGGGGACGAAGTTCTGGAGATTAATGGCATTGAAATTCGTGGAAAAGATGTTAATGAAGTTTTTGACTTGTTGGTGAGTTGGATGCTTCTTGTTTTCCCAGAAAAAAAACCCCAACCCCTCATTTGGTAAGACCAAAGCCTGTTGCCTCTCCTTGTTATTTGTACTCATACTTAGCTTTAGTTTAAAAGTATTTTCTTTCTGATAGCTAGTGTTAATATGTGAAGGGCCATTTCAAGCTTTCTTTTTGATGCATATATGATAAGTATAATGGCAGTTATCTGCAAAAATGAAGGCTACGAATGTGGAGAATCAAGCTATCACCTTGAGTCTTGCTTTTAATGGTTTCTAAGGAAATCTTTTTTTAGATCTGAAAAGCTGTGATTTTTTTTCATCTTTGTCTCTGGTTGATTCCACAATTAATAGATGTGTGGCTGTGTGATTGTGGTCATGTCTGGCTGGGATGGTGCATAGCAGCTTATGTGATGCTGTGCTTTAGGCTGGTTTTAGAGTAAAGCACTGTTGGTAACACGCCAGTGCTTCAGCTGTTGCTGAACAGTGCTTGCACGGTATCAAGGCTTTCTCTGGTTCTCACTCCATCCCATGCCTGCAAGTAGGCACGGGGTAAGCAAGAGGTTGGGAGGAGACACAGCTAGGACAGCTGACCTGGATTGACCACAGTCATATGTCATGCCATATAACATCATACATGCCATATAACATCATATAACATCAATAAAAACTAAGTGGTGAGGTATTGCCTTTGCATCACTTGCTGGGTTGAGTTTTTTCCCTTTTGCATATTAAACTGGCTTTACCTCAACCCATGAGTTTTTCTTGCACTTAGTCTTCAGATACTCTCCCCTGTCCTGCTGGGGGAAGGGGAATGAGTGAGGAGCTGGTGGGTGCTTAAGCTGGCCAGTCTTAACACCACAAATTGTATCACACAGGACCTTTACACGACTCGACTTTCCCTCCTGATAAAAACATCCTTTTGTCTAGCAGTTTACCAGCATAGACATTTTTCTGATTATTAAACTTCTACCATTCATGACAAAACTGTACATCAGTTCAAAAGTAGCTAGTCAAAACAACAGGCAAGAAATCTGTCAGGAACTAGTAAATGCAGAAGTACTCTTGCTGAAAGGCCCTGAGAGATAGAATGTCAAAAGCTAGGAATTACCAGTATTTTCTGTTGTCCAATACCTTTGCAACAGGTGTTGCTAAACTCCGCAACTTCTCATGCTTTTCACTGGCACATGCTGTTGATCAGTGTCCAAGATGAATCTTTGGTCTGATTGCAGCAGGCAAAACCATTCTGTCAAAACCAGATGAAAATGACAATTTTGGTAAAAGTTAATTTATAACTTTGATACAAAACATTGGAAATATCCACTAGCGCTTATTTAATAAGGTTTTGGGAAAAAAAATTTAGTAAATCTTCAAATTACTTATACGCTCTGTAGATGAATTAGCATCACCAGCATTCTGTTGCAGGTTGCATTATTGTAAGAAGAGTAGGCAGCAATATCCATAGATAAAGTTGTCTCATTCTACAGTAAGACTGTAGCTTTTAATGGACAACTTCTACCTCTGGTTGGATTTTTTTTTTTTTCTTCTGAAATTTGCTGTTAAAATTTTTCAGCTAATGCAAGGAATAAGGTGAGGTAGAGGGAAGTAGAGGCAGAAGTGTGTGGGGTTTGGGTTTGGTCTTTTTTTTTTTTCAGCTATTTAAAAAGATTCTTATGGTTACTTGAAAAGCCTTCCATCTCCATATGTTTTTTGGATCAGATATATCTGAGATTCTTCATGCTCTGTAATTGTCTCTATTGCCATCTTTTAAATCCCTTTTTAGCTAAGTTCTGTGCTTCTAAAAAGAGTGTTTTGTAAATGCTTGACAGATAATTCAACTCTGGCAGTTTATTTCTCTGCAGAGAGCTTGTTCTGTTCTAGAGCAGCTCCTGCAACCTAGAGTTACAGGATAAAAGATGTAAAACCACAATACATTAACATAAGAGTAAATTACATACTGAAAATAAAAAAGCCCAATCCTTATGTGTTTTTTAAATATATTTTAAAAATCACTCATTTAAAACAGTATTTTTAATTCTTTTTATCTCGTCTTTTGTATTTTGTAATGTGGAATTGAAGTTTTAAAATGCTTCAGTCCCCAAAAAATACTTAGAACGAGGACAGGAGAAGGAAATTACTTTCCGTCTTAATTTTGCATCACCACTTGCTACTCAAATGATAATAAACTGTGCATGACTTTAGACAAGACTATTCACAGGATCACTGTGAAATTTTATGTGTTCCTTGTGGAACTACACATGCTGACTGAAAATCATGGATTTTCCTTTCCTGTAGCATAATCGTGTTATGCTCAGTTATGTTTACTTTCTTTAAGCCTTAGGTCTGAATTTTTTGAGATACATGCATTTACTTTGGTTCTATACCACATAAATTGTTGTGTTATGGTTCATGGAATGATGTATAGGAAGTGAGACACATTTCGAAGACCTTGTCATAGGATGGCACTTGCATTTTATCTAGATATTCTCTATGTGTGCAAACACACTCTGCTTACAAAAGTATGGAAACAAATAAGAATTCTTTAAAGCCAGGACACTTCCTATGTTCTTTGTAGAGGTGATTGCAATATTGATATGAAGTACTTTACGTATACAGGATTTGAGTATGTTACTTAAACTTCTAAACAGTGTTTTGTATACTTTAATAACGTTAACAGCATAAAAACATAGTAGCAATGTTTAAATTTGAAAACAGTTCCACTTAAGCAGTTTCAGAAAAAAAATTTTATATATTTTTTTTCTTCCCAGCACAGATCTACTTGTTGGTATTTTTGAACATAATAGAGAATATTATTCTCTATTTCTCCTAAGTTGCTGCTTGACAGAGTTGCAACTGCTCCATTTCAAATAGAAATAGTTTATGTATAATCAGGACCGCTAGGCTTTTAAAAGCTCAGTGTCAGCATTTGGCTTTCTAGCCTGCCAGTGAATCACTGCATCTATATTTGTACTCTATCTTTTATACCACTTAAGGGGTCAATGATGTGCTGTTTGGAACTGCTTTTTATGGGAATTTTTGAAGCATTTTCTAAAATATTTATTAAAATTCTTACCATTAAGCTGTTTTTGGTTCTGTAAGTGAAGAATCTATTTTTTGTCTCAGGCTGACATGCATGGTACTCTGACCTTTGTGTTGATTCCCAGTCAGCAGAGCAAGCCACCTCCTGCGAAGGAAACAGTTGTAAGTAGCTCTTTCATAAGTTCTTGAGCTTGGTGATACATACCTTGTTTTACTAGCAATGGGTAGAAAGCTTTTCTGTAGGTCACTTACGTTGTGAACAAAACCAAAACTTAATTGCTTGAATTGGTTTAGTTGTTACCAGACTAACACCTGAATTAACTGTTGAAAATGGTTGATGGTGCTAAGCTGATACTCTTAGTATGATTTTTAACTCAGTTTCTAAAATAGTAAGAAATTATAGAACTGCCTGTGCTTCTGAAATTCTATCCTGAAATTCCCAGTTTCTCTGTTTTTTATTTATATATATGCATATATGTAATTGGATTGATGGAATTGCAAATATGCTTTGGGGAGAAAATTTTGTATACTGGAAACTTTGTCTATTATCTTTTTAGCTAACATACTTTCCTTGAGACAGTTTTGTTTGAAGAAGGAATGCACCAATTTATATCACAGCCAAAAACATTAATGGTTGGTGACAAAGCAAAACACTTGACAAGCGAAACTTCCCCTAAAGCCCAGCAAATGGATTTCAATCTGTGTATTTATTAGGTATTTTAAACAAATCAGAATATCTCTGATACTTTTTGAATGCAAAGAACTTAAATCAGTAGCTCAGGCCATTTTGTCTCATAAAATGGTGAGGAAATTGCATAGACTTAAATTAATAAGAGTTAAATTCGGGCCTTCATCTCCAGCCTACCACAACTGTGTCTTTTCTATTGCTAACCTGAGTAATGATTCCATTCCAGCATCTCCTCTATGTCCCGGATAGTTTCCATTTTGTAGAATCTTGCAGTTTTTATATACTGGAGCTCCACTGCAATCATAGGAGGATGATGGGATGTCACTTCAGAAGTCACAGATGGTTTTCTTCTGTTTCTACGTTTGATCTCCCGCAGATACATGTCAAAGCGCATTTTGACTATGATCCCTCTGACGACCCTTACGTCCCCTGCCGAGAGTTAGGTCTATCTTTTCAAAAAGGAGATATACTCCATGTGATCAGCCAAGAAGATCCAAACTGGTGGCAGGCTTACAGAGATGGAGATGAAGATAATCAGCCATTGGCGGGCCTTATCCCTGGTAAATAAAGCTATAGAAAAAGCTTAAGAGTCAGTTTTTCGCATAGCCTCAGGAGCAGTATTCTGGTTCTCAAAGACTTATATACCCTTAAATGTCCATTGCCTTAAATATCCATAATTTGAACCTTTTGCAACAGAGTCTACTGTTGGTTGTGTAATTCACTTACTTAAAAAGTTGACTTTTGGGAGATGTTAAGCACAGGGTAAAGCTACTGCTTCCAGTGCACCTTTCAGTTCAACTTTCAAGACCTACTCTCCTCTTCCTTTACTTCTCCACCTTGGGGACTCTGTGGATTCAGAGTTCCCTCTGCTGGCTGTGGCAGAAATGTGGGTCTTCAGCCTCCTTGTTCTCTGAAGGCAAGAGCAGCTCTTAGGTTTCTTCCTATATCAAGCAGTCTATTTGAAAAATTTTTTTTTTTTTGTGGTATCTGTTCTGAATGTTTTCACTTAAAGAGCTTCAATCCCTTGTAACAGTCATGCTTCCTTTCTAACCATTGGGGTCCTTTGAGTAATAGGTTTTCAGTCATTGAAGTCAGTATGTAATTTTTATGTTGAAATATGTACTACACTCTAGTCCATTAAAGGTCTGCTGATCTGTTGAACACAGTGAACCAAAGACTTTTCAAATTCCATAAATTATCACAGTTACTTTATGACATTTGAGTAACTTGAGAGTAACACTCATTTAAATATAGGCTGATCTTTTTCAGGCTGAAGATTTAGTATGAATAAAACACATTTAACATACAAAACAAATCACAAAACTGTATCATCATAGTGGGGAAATTTAGTCTTTCCAGTAGTTTCAATTTTCCAGGTAAACTGTCCAGAATAGTACAAATGCTCTGCAAGTCTTTCTTGATGAGTATGTTTTCAAAGTAATAAACACGTTTCTCAGCAAAAAGTAAAAGGAATAACTGATCGCAAAAAATGTTTGGAAATTATTTCTAAATGTTAACTGCATTTTACTTTTTTTTAAAAATGCATTAAGGAAAAAGTTTTCAGCAACAAAGAGAAGCAATGAAGCAAACCATAGAAGAAGACAAGGAGCCAGAAAAATCAGGTTAGATATATGCTTCCAAAGGAAAAAAAAATATTAACTCTTACGTAGGTGTTAATCAGTGATATCTGGAACCTTGTAATTGTAAAGTTGCAGAAAATTCTTCTATTTTTTTGTAATACAAGTGGGATGATTCTTTGAAATTCTTGATATAAACACAGGTCTGAATTTAGTACTTTGTTGTGTAAATCACGAGGTTTTTTTCATAAGTTATGTGCAATATAATTAGCTGAGCAAGGGGAATTTAGAAAGCCCCTTTTTTCTTCTGCCATGACTCAGCTGAAGTCCTTGGAATGCAACATTCGCTTAATACACCAAATGCTTGTAATGAGCTGAAGAATATCATGTCTTTTCAAACCTGCAAAATAAATTTCCCATTTTAAAGATCCAGAGAGCAGGTAGCATAGGAAGCTTCTTTACTGTATGGGTATTTGACTGTGATGCTTTTTATTTTGGTTAGGAAAACTCTGGTGCGCGAAGAAAAACAAAAAGAAACGGAAAAAGGTTTTATACAATGCAAATAAAAATGATGGTAAGCAACATCTTTTGCTCAGTGTACACTTGTAAGCAAATGTAAAAGATTCTATAAATAGCCTTGTCAAAAGAATGCTGAAATTCAGGTTATGATGTTAGAAATACTGTCTGATGATGTTCTGTGGGAGCAGTAGTATGGTTTGCAATAGCATTTAGAGGGTGGTAGCATACGTAGGGGCATGTAGTGTCTTTAATAAAGACCAGATGACAGGAGTAAAAAACCAGATAGCATTTTAGGCATGGAAGCACTCATAATTCTACAGTTATGAACCAATTTATTATGGTTTTGTAGTAATAGCTAACTCTGCAGAATTAAATGCAGTAACTGGAAACTTTCTTCACAGAGAGTTTATAGGCTGTTTGTACTATATTCTTAGAAAGGTACTTTGCGATTGGGATGATGATTTTTGTTGGACATAAAGTGTTATCCTCATACTAGAAACTTGTTCCTTGGCAATAAAGTTGTTTCCTGAGTTTATGCTGCTACTTATGTCAGTATTAAGTGGAAATACAATTTCTTTCTGCAGAAAGGGGGAAAAAAAGCGTCTCATCTTACTGGGCAAATTGTGATGTTTGGGGTTGTGTTGCTTTGGTGACTCACAGTTCAGTGCTGGGCAGAGAGTCAGGAGCTGTCTGAAACTTGATCCTGAATGATAGGCAATACATGCAACTAGTGGTAAAGTATGTTGCGACTATTGTTTCTCTCTCAAGATTACGACAACGAGGAAATTTTGACCTACGAGGAAATGTCACTGTATCATCAACCAGCAAATAGGAAACGGCCTATTGTTCTGATTGGCCCACAGAACTGCGGCCAAAATGAATTGCGGCAGCGACTTATGAATAACGAAGTAGATCGCTTTGCCTCTGCAGTTCCCCGTAAGTTTAATGGGTAGATAAAATTGCTTATTGTAAACCTGGTCTGCAGACAAATCCTTGAGTTGAGAAGAGCAATTAGGAGTTTGGGGGTTTTGAGCAGGATATAGTCAGCTCTTGGATAAGGGACAAATAAAATTACATCTTGTGTGGCAAAAAGTAGTTTTGGTAAGTCAATGTAAATCCGGTGTCCAACAGAGTGTTATAGAGGCATTATAAAACACGTATGCATCTCAGTTTTAATAAAATCGGAGTTACAGAAGTTTAAAAAAACCTGATGCCTTGGTCAAAGAATTTTTACCCTATATATCCTGCATAAATTTAAATTTAGGTGGCTTTAGTGCCTTCCCAAATCACTTATATTCCAGTGAATCTTATATTTTTTAATGTCTAATTTACCCTAAATTAGGTTTACAAACACCTTAACAATATAAATTGTTATAAACAACTAATAGCTGTTTTCGCATCCATAATGCAGCTGCACAGATGAGACAATGCCTTTCCTTCTCGACTTGTTTACATTATCTAGAAATAAATTTTAAAAAGACCTCTAAATGTAGGTTCAGCCTTTGGCAACTTAGTATGTCCAGAGATATTTATTGTAGAAAATAAAATACTTGCATTTCTTGGATATTTCAGATGCCTTTTTTTGCTTGGTTAGCATGTCTCTCCTCAGAGAAGTACTTAACGTATCCTCTTCAGTTCTGCAGGTGTATCACTGTCTTGATTTCTTTGTGGCTCTTCTTTGTAGATACTACTCGGAGCAGACGAGAGACTGAAGTAGCTGGCAGGGATTACCATTTCATATCCCGACAGGCATTTGAGACTGACATAGCTGCAGGGAAGTTCATTGAATATGGGGAGTTTGAAAAGAACCTCTATGGTACTAGCATAGACTCTGTGCGGCAAGTAATCAACTCTGGCAAGATATGTCTTTTAAATCTTCATACCCAGGTATGGCAAAGCTGTTGCCTGTCATATTTTTATTGTAGAAGCTACTGTGAAAATCTACAGAGCTGTATTTAAAATGAGTGTATTTTCTAGGTCCATTTTCATGTTTGTTCTGAGGGTTTTTTTCAGTGGTGTTCAGTTAACTCTGTTTAATGTGTTATGAATACAACCTTCATGTTCCTTGTTCGGAAATACACATTTTCTTTATCTGTGCTAAAGGTCATAGGGGCCTTGGTTTCAGATACCTAAAGTTAGTGAGAACTGTCTGAATTGCAAAATTCGTTAAAGTAAGTTTTGGGTCTCTCAGTCTTCCAACTACTCTGAGAGCTCTGAAGTTTTTGAAGATGGAGGGAAATTATGATTATACTTGGGAACTGCATTTCATGAAAGTTTCTGCAGTTCTGTAATAGACAGGATTAAACTACATCACATCAGCAATATTGAAAAGCTCTGTAGCTATGACCTTTTGATTATGGAGAAAGAAGAGACAAACTATGCGTACAGACCTCATCGTGGAAATTTAGTCAAACGTGAGAAGAGGCAGTGTCCTGGAACACAGCCCATTTCTAACACACATGATATGTACGAGGTCTGCTGTTGTTACAGGTGCTGCAAAAGAAGCCCTAAAACTCAGACACATCAGTACTATCTGGTAGTAATGAAGCTATAATTAGCCATCACCAGTTGGGACCATGTGTTACTTTACTAGAATAGCTCATTAGTATCACAAAGCATGTAATAAGTTAAAAATGTATAACATTTTGATAATTGATCTAATTCCAAGGTTATAAAAATGCATCTCAGAAACAAGTTGTTTGTCCCAAGACACATAGAGGGAACCTTTTGGAAAAATCAAACTACAGTTTGGTTCTTTTTATTTCTTGTCTCTTAATATAAATGTAACCTGACAAAAAAAATATGCTAAGCATACAGTAGTAGTGCATCTGATATCTTGTATTTTAATCTTCGAAAGAGAAAAGGTTAAAAGGTAGTATTTGAAGTAAACTGTAGTATTTAAAGACTCTTCTCTCTGTTAAAAGCTGATGCCATTCCTTAGCATTGTAAGGAAATGTATTACTTTAACGTAGGTGGCTTTTTTTTCTTTTGAATGCCAGAAGATATGTTCTTTCAGTTCAGTTATGAAGAATATTCTTGGAAAAAAGTTAACGATTGGGTTTCATAAAGCTGAAAGGTTTTGGAATATCGATTTTGTAGGAAATGCTGGCTGAACTCATGAGTGGTGATAATACTGATACGGTTAATTATATTGCTGTTAATATATTGTACAATAGTCATTGTGTTTGAAGACCATATTAAAGTTATAGTATGTGAATAATGCATTATCAAATGCCCTTTTCATATGTGGAACTGTTAAATATTTAATAAATCCTATTTCTGTAGTCACTGAAGACACTACGAAATTCTGACTTGAAGCCATATATTATATTTGTTGCACCACCTTCACAAGAGAGATTACGTGCTTTATTGGCCAAAGAAGGGAAAAACCCAAAGGTAATGTGTCTAATACTTCTTCTGAAACCATGCTGGTTTTTATTTACAGATCTGGAATGCTTTTGGTAAACAAATTCTTGTAGTGTTTGTTTGGAATTGGTAATCTCCCAATGGTGTAGTTGAGATCTATTGTTGTGCATACTGGCATACATACTATGGGAAGGGCTCAGAGTGCTTTAGCCCAATGGAACGTGAGAAGTATGAGACAAGGGAGTCAATGCTAATTTAATAATCCTGGGGCACAATGTCTCCGTTGTGGTCCCTGCATTTGGGTACAGAAATATGACTCTTTATTTCAAAACTGTGGAAAACCCAATTTTGTCTTCAAGTAAACCTGAGAGAATTCTAGGGAATAATTGATGATTGTTTTCTTTTGAGAACTTACCTGCCCTTGGAAAAGCATTTATTTGAAAATGTATTCATAAACTCTTCAGATGAAGTTATTTTAATGTTGATCCTGTAGGATCACTTTTTCTGTTTCAGTCAGAGTCATGTGAAGATCTCAGCTTATCCAGTTCAGATCATTTAGCTAATGAGAAGTTAGTTCTGCAGAATGGAGTTGGAAGCTGTAGATTAAACGAAGATGTCTGAAAGCTCAGAAAAGGTCCTTATCAGCTTATGAGATGGGAAGTGCTTTTTGCTAGGATAATGAAATATGTTTATCTTCAGCTTTTTAACTGAAATCTACCCTGCAGTAGTTGGTGGGAGCACTTTGCTGCTCTACTATCTTCAAAGTACTAATTGAGCTTAATGTAATTCATACTGAGGAAGAACAGTTTTCCCAGCATAACTTGAAGGGACTTCCAATACAGCTGCTGGTCAGGAATCATACTTCACTGTGTTCTACAACTTATCTTGCTCTCTTTGTTTGGTGCAAGGGTGAAGTATTGCCTGGATTAAGATGTCATAGAGATCTAAAAGTCCATTAAAGACCAGGTCTTAAAACAGAGGGGTTTTTTCTTTTTTACCTTTTTCTTAATTTGCTTGAGTCAAATATAATCATAGTCTTTAAACGGGCATGTCTCCTCCTTCATGGTTATGCAATGGATGAAACTTTATTTTACTTAAATACTTCATCTTATGTATGTTCTGGGATTATTTTATTGCAGAATCAAAGAATTCATTTGCAATAAGAAATAATACACTGTTATTGGTGTTAAACTATGCCTGTTTTCTTTCTGATTAATCATATTGGAGTTGTATTTACTTCAGCTGGGTAAACACTACTATGTCAAAGCCCTCCTCCGGGAGTAAAGAAAAGGCCGTTTTTTGCATGTATGCCTATACATGGCTCTCATTTTCTTAAGTGTATATAATGCATAGAAAAAAATCTCAAAGGCCTAAAGTCCCTTTTGAAAATATCCTCTCTAGAAAACTATCTCAAAAATCATACCTAAATATTCCTTTATATAATACAAAAATAAGCTGCTGAAGAGAAAAACAAATATGCTTTTAGAATCCAAGTGTAAAAAAAATTCTGAATTAATACAAACCATTTCTACTATTCCTTTTATATCATTTTTCTATATGTGCAATATTCTTCCTTTTGACATATTCCCTTCCAGCTCCCAAATCCTGTTTTCTGTTTTTCTGCAATGTCACTTACCTGATGCTATGGTGACTTAGCTTAAATGTGTAGCTCTCACCATGGTTCTCGCTGCTGTTTACTGGTGAAAATATTTCAGTGATAGCTGCTGCCTTTGGTGTTTGTAGAGCTACCTCTTCAGAGGAATGTTGTCGTCTTGTACACCATTCAAACATATTCAGACACTATCTCTGCCATTTCCAGTCTTTTTCAGAAGGATAATGGGCTTAGCAACTTAACTTATTTTTCACAAACATGATTTAAGAGCCTCAATAAGATAAATGTCATCAACATCTTCATTTACTTTAGTCTGGGGCAGTGATTTACTCGTTTGCCACTTACGGCTGATCAGAGAGGATTGTCTTGAGTGCCCTTAACTTTCAAATGTGTTTCATGGTTCAATGTGATTGTAAACTTTTCAACAGCTGGTAGCAATAGGTGAAAAATTGTGTAAAAGGCTTCTGAGTCGAGTTGTTACCTTTTGCCTACTCTGTTGTGGGGACAGGCTCACACACATACACTAATTCTCTGGTTTTGATTGCAGCCAGAAGAGCTGAGAGAAATCATAGAGAAGACGAGGGAGATGGAACAGAACAATGGCCACTACTTTGATACAGCAATTGTGAATTCTGATCTTGATAAGGCCTATCAAGAGTTACTTCGGTTAATAAACAAACTTGACACAGAACCCCAGTGGGTGCCCTCTACCTGGCTTCGATGAGAGAGCGATTCCAAGGGACAAATGGACTTCAATCTAGTAATCTTTCCAAGGAGGTCGTGTGTAGGTCTGCCCAGTTCTAGTATAAATGTGTGAGCTCTAGACCTCAGTGGCTGCACCCTTTGCCAGTGAAATTGCGTATTATTGAAAACATACGCTAATCGGCTTGTGAGACGCTTTAACTGATCTAAGGATTGTCCAAGTTTTCTTTCTCTGTGGTCTAGGAATGGAGACATTGTCAGTACTAAATTCTAAAGCTTTAGATAGATTTTTATTTTCTAGCAACTACTTTTATACATAAATCCACCTTTTTTACCTAGAATCACCCTTATGGAAATCAAAGATTTTATGTGTGTGTGTGTGTATATACAGTCCATGCTGTCACATAGTTATAAATATGAATGTTATTTAACACTTAACTTAATGACTTTGTGGGACGTGATGATAGTTCAGAAGCATAATTCTACAGATCATTGGGCAGAGAAGTAATCTACGTTGTTATTAATATGTTAATGAGAGATCTCTCCTGTTCAAAAAATACACAGAATGAAGATGCCACTCTTGTCTGGAGCTGCCCTGTGAGGCTTGAATTCATATTTTAATTCTCAAACATTCCACTTTTAAATAGCACTGTAATTGAAAAATGTGTATAATGTAAATATTTCAATCCTTGTGTCTTTTTAGTCAGATTTTTAAAATCAGATTTGACTGCACATTAACTTTAGGTCCAATCAAAGATGAATATTCTATTGATCTTTTAGATGTGATATTTTTATGGGATTATCTTTAGAACATATTGACTGATTGGAGCCACTGTTTTCCACAGATCTGTAGAGATATTTAGAAAGGCAGAGGTTATATTTTTGTGAAAAATAGATAGTTATAAGACATGCTGCTTAAAAGTCAACTTAAGTTCTCATGTTTTATAACAGAATACTAAGATAAACTGATGTGCTGAACATTGGAAGGTAGTGGGGATTTTTTAATCTCTCTGAATGGTTCATCTTGTGGCTGTTGGTCTAATGGATAACTAACTGGAATTAAAATAGCTGAATGTAGTTACTGTGTTATAAACAAGTACTATAATTCACTAACCAACATATTGTCCCGCGTTAGCTCAGTACTGCAGTGAAAGTATATGTAAAACACTGGTAACTGACTGAGAAGTCACAAGAAAGGGGAATATTTTAATGGATAGACAAAAAACTTGAAACAAGCGAACAAAAGGCCAGGTCTGTCTGTATCCTAGTGTGTTCTGCAGAGCAGATGGGAACATCTCTCCATCCTCAAATGATTCTGAGCTGTGAAGGTTTAACTACTAAGGCTGTGCATCTGCAGTAGGGCTGTTCTGTCGCTGAAGCTAACTGAATAGTAGCATCTTGGCTGTTTTGGGTTTGGGTAGCACAAAGAACCTTGACTGTGAATTTCTCTTAATTTTAGCCGTAGTGTTTCTTTGTTCCTACAGGTAAAACACTGGACTTACATCAATGTGTAGTTCACTCCTGTCTGATGTTGAAGGATGAACATGTAGTTGTTTTTTTTCCATTCTGTCTTGCATATATTCTTTCTTCAAATGCTAATGGAACAAATTCACTCCCATAGTGAAATAGAGAGCTCAAAGTATACAGCAGATAGAAATTGTCAGGCAACTATGCTAGTTACTGAACTAGCATTCAGTACATTTTTATGTTGAAAAATGGAAGTATGGAGTGCATTTCTGTTTTGTTAGAAAGCAAAATTATTTGCTGTTTTAATATTTAGGGCTGAAAAGCAATTAAGCAATTAGCGGGGATAAGTGATGATGCTTCAGAAAGAAAAGGGGTTGGAAACTTTACTATCTTTAGTTCAATTCAGTGTTAGAAGTAATAATGTGCTAGCTGTTGGCCTAAGGCCTGGATATTCAAAATAATGGCTTTTTGTCTCACATTGCAGGCACGTTCTTGGTTTAATCCATAGTTTATGACAACTAAAATGTTCAAGTATATTGGATAGTCAGTGTTTCATAGATGACAAAACACTGTATTGATTCCACCCTTTTTTAAGAAAGGTGGTTGTAGATGTATCAGGCTTTTTGGTATTGACTGTTCCATAGCTGGACAGGAAGGTGGAAAGCAGTAAAATGTGTTCATTAAGGGTAACATAGCTGAGCTATGTAGGTACTGTCCAAGTTCTTGCAGTCACAATCAGCTCAAGAGGGTTGCTGAACCCACTTTGTAGGCAGTGTCAGTCACAGTAAATCATGCCATTAATATATGTCTTCCCAGTTCTTCTGAAATGGTGTACAGAGGCTGGTTTTATACAAAAAAGCTTTTGAATGTAGATTTTTTTCAAATGTTGCTTGAAGTTCAGCTCTACTCTCTTAATTCCCAAGGTACACAGTACTCACTGACATCCATGCAGGGAGGTGCTATGATAGCTTATAACCAGCCTTAGCTTTGTTTCCTGCTGAAAGGAAAGGCTTGAGCAGCACTGAGAAATGTTCCTGGCTGTCCATCTGCTTGGACCTGGAACTACCTTGCGCAAGAAATTATTCTGCCTTCTTTAATGACGAATGTGTGTTAATTCCCTTGAGAGTAAAAGAGAATATGCAGACTTCACTGGTGAAACTCTTCCACCTTATCCCAGGCTTTTTTGTGAGCTGTATCAGACTTAAATGAGGGTATCTGCATTTTTACCAGTCTGGATTGAATTAAAAATAAATGTTAGCTGAATTGCATAAAGGAATTTTTGAATGTAGTTATATGTGACTTTTTAAAATATAAGATGGGGGGGTTAACACCTTAAATAATTAAGGTAACTTTACTAAGACCTGTGGTTAGCCCCACACTGTACTTTTATACATGTATCTGCACTCTGTATTTCGAGACATCATGAACTGCACACTAATGTAAAAATGTAAAATATTTCTAGATTTAAAATAAATCACTGTACAATTTTACTTCTTGTAGTGGATCTTGGGAGTCTTCTTTCTGCCATTTTGCTGAATGTGTGAAAGATGCTGTGACCCATCAGGGCCCTAGAGGATGTTCTCTGTTCCTTCTGACACCAGGCGTCCAGTGAGAGAGGTTACAAGTCCGCAGATCTACACTTTGTCTTTCAAGCTGGACCTGCATCTTAGCGACAGAATATGGACTTACTATTCAGCTGCGCTGCCTTCAGCTTCAAAAGAGAAAAGAAATGGCTTGTGCTTCATACAATTATAAAATGACTTTTTAAGGTTGTTAATAGAAATTAATTTCCTTGCACTTACTGTGCATCTGCAGTTAGTGCTGGATCTTGTTTAAAACAAGGTGCTTACCTCGAAGGGACTAGTAGAATTAGAGACAATATACTAGTATTACTGCTAGGTCATGTGTTCAGTTTGCTGATTGCAAACCCATATCTTTAGGAAAACAGCTCTTCAAACTGTGAAGCATTCAGTGGCAGCCTGTTCATCAGCCACTCTCCTGGACTCCCCTCATCAGCCTAGGACACAAAGCATCACAGCGAGGATGGACCTCTGTACATTCAACCCTGCTTTGCTCGCCAGCCTACTCTGCAACAAAGATTTGGAGCAACATGTAGCTGGATAGTTGAGAAGAGTTTCTGTGGGTTTGTGGCAGGAAGGAGCTTACTTACTAAAGCAGCAAAGGTTAAGTCAATGTGGGCGCAGGCTGAAAAGAGATGTGCCCAGTGCAGATTCTAAGTTGGACGCAGGGGATGAAGTGAAGGTTTTATTTTGTGTGGTGGGTTTGTGTCTGGTGGGGTTTTGGTAGTGGAGGAGGGCTCTGCTGGCATGGTCCCTGGGAGAAGCTTCAAGAAAGCTCCCCCAGCTCCAAGTCAGCCCTGCCTCTGGCCAAGGCTGAGCCTATCAGTGCCTCTGTGATAAACATATTTGAGGGGAAACCCATTGAGCAAGGGCATTTGTTTGGGAGCTTGCTTTTGTTTTGAAGGGGAGTAGAACAGAGAGAGAGACAACCCCTGCAGACACCCAGGTTAGTGAGGAAGGAGGCAGGGAGACACTGCGGAGCAGCCATTTCCCTTCAGCCCTTGGCAAGACAGCAGGCTCAGCCCTTGCAGCCTGAGAGATCACCAGTGGAGAGAAGTTCTGTATGCAGCCTACGGAGGAGCACACACTGGAGCAGGGAATTGATCCTGAAAAAGGTTGTGACTCTGAGACTCTGGAGTAGTTTGTCACTGGGAGAACCAGCACCCACAGGAGACCCCCACAGTAGTTGGAGGAGTTCATGGAGGACTGTCTCCCATGGGTGGGATGCCATGTTGCCACAGGGGAGGACTGTGAGAAGCCTTTCCCTTGAAGAAGGAGCAGCAGAAGCAACACGGAGCAGACTGGGACTGACCACAACCCACATCCTCTATCCCCCCGCCACAAACACCGTGTGAAGGAAGTAGCAGAGCGGGGCCCAGGAAAGAAGGGAATGGTGGGGGAAGATGTATGTAAGATCCTGTTGTTTTTTTCACTGTCCTACTCTGATTTGATTGGTGATTTGGTAGTGGTTGTGGTGTTTAAATTAAATTGATTTTGTTTCCCCAAGTCGAGTCTGTCTTTTGCCCATGACCATAACTAGTGAGTGAGCCCTCCTTGGCCTTTGTCCTGACCCTTGAGCCTTTTGTTGTATCTTCTCCTTCTCGGAGCGAGAGGGCAGCTGTCTGGTGCTTGGTTGCGAGCCGAGTTTAAACCACAACATTTTGACATCAACATGACAAGCTTTTAAGACCACCATCTTGTAGCAACTTGAGCCAGACACCAGATATTTAACATTTAAATATTTTACTTGTTTCTAGCACAGACATTACACAAGTTGGCAGAACCTCTAATTAAAACCATAGATGGTTTAGGCCAGTGGTAACAATCGTGCAACAAAAATAAATCACAGAAGACTGTGGATTTCATCAACAGGTTAGAAAACTAGAGCTGCCTTTGCTGACATTTGACTTCAGCTATGCCAATACCTGCTTTAAGCAGCTTGAACATTAATAGTTCAGCAGTAAAAAACATTGAATTATCTCCCTCCCTCAATAACATTTTCCTCTGCTTGCACTAGGAAGGGGAGCAGTTAAAGAGGGATCTGATTAGGCAAATCCAGAGCCATCCTGCAAAAACCACAGCTATGGACAGTCATTCTTACTCAGTGAAGAAACAGGCTGAACACAGGAGAGAAGGCTTTCCTGACAGTAAAGCACCTGACTCGTCTCTCCTTTTCCTTCTACACTGCAGTCAAGTTCCCAGATTTCTAATCTTCCAGGAGAAATCCACAATCCATTCAACTCAAGATTTATATACTGAGAAGCCACGTAAGTATTATTGAGGCAACACGTCCTGAATTATATTGCAATTGGACATTCTGTGTTCTGGGTCCCGGGCTCCATAAACAACTGTGCTGGGTTACTCAAAGAGAAGGTCTTCATCCTTCTCCTCTGCTAAGAGATTGGCTGGTTCCTGTTCCCCACCAGCAGCCCTCCGCAGCTCCCGTTCTTTCTCAGATTTTTCTTTCAATACTTTTTTCTTTTCCTGGATCTTCTTTAACCTGTGAAGAGGAATGTGCTTTATCTGTGAAACTAAGATGCTTTCATAAAACAGGCCAGCAGCAAAGATGCCTTCAACTTGGATATGATAAAGCTGCCTGGAGAAGTTCCCCAGGAAACGAAAATCCTGTTACAAATGGCAGAAGGCTTTTATCACTAGCTGCTGCCATCTTCATCTCTGCAGATTAACTCATTTTTTCATCCAAACTATAAATTATATTCTTGACCTTCAACACTGCATTATACTACTCTGCCTGCCTTTAATGAAGTTAACTCTCTAATAATTAAAGAATTAATTTGAGGTTTGACATGTTTGGTTCAGGTAGTGCAGAACACTGGCAGAGGTGTCCAGAACACCTCAAGAGTGCTGTATCACATCATTCCCTCTGGAATAATGATAATGACAACGATGTACAACCTCGTGGTAGGGATTCATTTACAACGTTCAGACAAGTAAATGCAGATTTCCAAGCGCCCAGCTCTGGAAACTCAGTGTGCAGTAAGAACCAGGTCATGTTTAACAACGTTTGCTGCCTGATTTGGTGAATAGTTCTCAGAGGTCCCTTCTGAGGAATCGTCTGAGACAGAGACCAGTCGAGTCTGGTTTTAGATACTCACCTGTAGAATTCCTCTCGTTCTCGTTCATCCAGTTCTGTGATGATATAAGAAAGAGTACGCTCGATCCTGGGAATAATCACTAAAAAAATATAAATCAGGAAGTTGTTGGACTGGTGCTATATTAACCAGGCAGTTACCTAATGCAGAGCACAGATGGTTGTTTAACGTCAATCTACTAATTATTTTGGCTAGAGAAAATTTTACATTTCTTTGAAGGAAGACCATACTATTTCATATGGACAAGTACACAAACTAGTTTTCTTCACTAAGTCCAGGGCTAAACTTAGGACTCTGAGCAGCACAGACTCTCCCGTAGCATGTTCTTTTGAAAGATGCAATGGAATCAGTAAGCACTGATCCCCAGCTGGTTGTAAGATTTGTTTCCCCATGGAAGTGGTAAAAAAAATCCTGCAAGAGGTGGGCAAGATTTGAATTAAAACTACGTTCTTCCATCATACTCTCTCAGAAACTTCTGCTCAATGTAGCACTTTTACTGACAGAATTATGATTTGGTTTGAAAAAAAAACACCATAAAAACAAATACTTGAAATCAACACCTGCACAAGGGAAGAGATAAGACATTAAACAAAGCTTTAACACCCAGCTGGGCAAGCTATGTGCCAGAATCACTTTTTGAGAGGAGAAAGCTCTTAGCAGCGCTACCACAGTTATTTGGAAGGCTGCAGAGGAAACCTTTTCTACAGCCAAATTTGCAGAATGATAAGCTGCAGATAAGGCCTGCGCATTCAGAGGAACAAGTCTATGAAAAACAGTACTGAAAAGGATGGCTTAGAATCGTGTACTGAAATAAGTTACTGCATACATGCAAAGATGATTAATCCGAGCTATCGACAACTCAGACAGGAACTTGAAACAATCAAAGCACCCTGGATCCTGCAGCAAAAGGAATCACAGCAATATTGTGCACAGGTAGTACCTGAGATACTGCAAAATCAAGAAGAAACAAATCTACAAACAAGAACACGAAGGAGAGGAATTCAGATGAAAGAAAAATACCAGAGTATTGACATTAGGACTGTTCTGTTTCCTGTAACGCAAACCTGAATAGGTTACCAAGATTTCTTGCTAGATGCCTATTCTGCAATCCCATCCAAAACCAACGAGAAATCACCAGCTCTCCACTGGACACCGCCGTTACGGTTTTAAAAGCTATTTAAGGTAGCTATTAGAACATCTTAACACATAGAAACCTCCTGTCTTTTGTTTCTTGTCAACAGACTTGTCCAAATAAGTCAAAGTCACTATGACAGACTCCAGAATGTGTTTGTGAAATTCCTTGTTCTCAATATAACTTCCTGATTACTTTCTCATGTCTGCATATTCATTTATCTCTGTGTACTCCAGTCCATTCCACTGGGCTTTTAATTTTTGTTCTTGCTTGCAATTTGCTTCATCATAATGCTTTCTGGAGAGTTCCTGAACTGATTAGAAATCCTACTAATAAAAAAACAGTCAGAGTGGCTTCCATGACCCTACTCCTCATCTTGCATGGAGACAGAAAAGTATCATGTATCCCAAATGGAAAAATACTCACCATGTTCAATTGCATTCACGCGCCTGTTTGTTATTTTAATGGCTTCATCCAAAGTAACAAAGGATGTCTGATGGAATGGGATTAAATAATTAATACATAATCAATAACTTCAGCATTTCCATCAATTCTATACACAAAACGAAGAGCATATGAAAGCCAAAGCCAAGTCTGTAATGCTACATTACTACAACTTTTGTGATAGAAGCAGAATTTTTTCTACCAATGTCAGTAGCGCACTGAACACCGCACATTAGCAGTGACAAACACCAACTTCCCGAAGAAAGTTTCTTCTTAGAATTAAGGAATAAGGCCTTCTTTGAAGTGGTAATAAATTCTGGCTTATGGCTGGAAAAGGTTTGCAACTTTGTACAGCACTGGGACTAAAGGAGTATAGTACAGCTCAAAGCATTAGGCTACAATCACTGAGACTATGTTACTTTCAGAACGGTAAGAAACCAACAATCCCCTTCTTTTTGCCTCCCACCAACCTGTAAGGAGGCCAGTTCCACTAGCAGCTCCACAGCTTTGGCATAGTTCCTCTTCAGTTTAGCCAGCTGTTCTCCACCTCTGGCCAAGCCAGTGAGCTCATAGCCTGAAAAAAAAAAATCATCAAATAGTATTTGTTGCTATTGTTACTATGGTGTTTTCTTACTAGATAAAAAATAGTACTTTACAAACTACAGGGATACAGACAGCAAGTGACAAGCTAAAGCCTTTGCCCGTTAACAAATTGTCTTTATAGTGGTTTATGTTACTACAGCTCCTTGTTCTGCATGTCTGCAGTAAGACCAACCAGTCTCAAAACCTAGTAATGCAATGTCACAGGAACAGGGCAAAGCATCCTAAAGGAAGTAGGTACACCTATGCCTATGATGTAAACTGACTTATCAGCAAGACATGACATGACAAGAATTTTTGTATTAGCATAGAATAGCCATAAGTACATGTAAGCTAGAAAGTACTTGTTTTGTACTTACTGTCCCCTCCTTCCTGGTAATGCTCAAAAACTGGTAAGGTTACACCTGACAAAAGTGAACAAGAATGTGTGTAAGAGACATAAGGGGTTATAGATTTATTAAATACAACTCACTTTTACCACATTTGTTTTTAATAAACTATGTAAGCTCAGAAGCTTTGTTTCCAAAATCTTCCTATATAACTTGGAGTGATTACGTCATGCTGGTTCTGACATCTTAATATGGAACTTCAGAACTGTATTGAGATCACAGAGATCGAAACACATCAAAAATTCTGGCAAGCATTCCAGTTTATTCAGTGTTCAGCTTTATTATGTCTCTTTTTAGTAACATAACCTCTGTGCTTAAGGAATATTTTAAGCATTCCATCCTGATTTATCTTTCTGTTTTCTTCATAGACAATTATTGAGATTTCATTTCCTGAAACTGTTCATTTTTGATACTTAATTTCCTGATCTATTTTTCAGTAAATCTCTATGGAAGCTATGCTTTGTCCAAAGACTTAGAAATTGGACTGCGGTTTATGCACACTAATTTTATGAGAGGTAAATAACTAAATATAAAAATTATACGCTGTATGTGGAAAAAAGCATCAAATTACAAGTATTCGTACTGTTAGATGAATTAGAGAGATAAAGAAGAGGAGACAGTGTTTGGATACATTCCTGCATATTTCAGAGTCTCCTCCCACAATTGCCTTAAGAGTTGAAATACTCATAGTCTGGAAAAAAGTCACCTGCTACATTGTCTTTTTTAGCTCTGATCTTGACTTGAGCTTTGTTCACGTTTTGGATCACAGTGGTACTGTAAGGAAGAAAACACGTCTTAATCAGGAAAGCTGAAGTGTTCATTAAGTCATCATTGTGTACAAGATGAAGTAGTTATCAAATAGCTGTAAAGATTTGGTAATTGTCTTTAGCTCAGTTCTCTATGCAATTAATTGCACAGACTTCAAAGCTAACACAGAAGCTTCGAACGAAACAGGTTTCCAGCAATGTCTGGAAATGTAAAAGATGCAGAGTCTGTGAAATATAAATTTAGAAATGTCTTAGACCAAGCATACAAAGCATAGCTAAAAAGCAACCAGTTATCTGGCAAATTACTTTAAAATATTGTAATAACATTGAGTCTATCAACCTGTGAAACTTTTTTCCCAATTAAATCGAAGGAATTTCAAGGCTTTAATGCAGACCAATGCCACAACATTTTGTTCCTTTGAGTATTCTTGATTCAGAACATTTATGAGTTTGTTTACCCACTAACTCTGTCACATTAACAAACTTAAGCTTGTACAACAATTCATCTTGGAAGAATTCTAAAGTGCCTTAAGGTCTTCCAAGGACAGGTTATGATAGACAGCTCTTCGATTGAAGTACAGTTTGCTTACAGGGTGGAATCTGGCTGTTGTTTTTAGCTAAACACCGTAACTGGTTAGGACAAGAAACGGCACCATATCCAAATGAAAGGGCAAAACAATTTTTTTCCAGCAGCGCACAGATTACTGCTGTGTCTGATCACTTAGTTCTTCCCCATTAACTGGAGGTACCATCAGCTGAGGCATGAACACTTCCCCAACTTTATTCAAACACATTTGAATGAATTACACAAACACCCTAGTTAGAACGGTAATTTATTAAACCAATTAAAAAATATCTGTCTGGAGGAAAAAGCCTTCACTAGCCCTAGTGAGACGAGAGGTCAATGAGATAGGCAGATAGAACAATTAGTAAAATCACTGTATGACTTACTGGGAGAAAATAACACACATTGCATCTGGTGCTCAAATTCACAGGACAGATCAAAATAATAAATAGTCCAATACTCTGCTATGAATTCTTGTTTCCCTACATTTTAGATTCCAAGGTGCAAAAAGCAACAGTTTATCAAATCAAGGATTTGTACGTAAAGTACATTCTGTTAATCTTTTCACTTTGTTTAGCCTCTAGCGGAATATACATTTTCATCATGCAAATTACCTCTGTCCTGCAGTGATGTCTCCCACCTTTACATAATGGAATTCCGTTCATCCTGTCCTACCCTGTCTACTGTCTTATTTTATCCTTTTTAAAGTGCATTTAAAAATTTTTTTCTTCCAAAAGAGAAATCAACGATTTGTTGATCGCTCTTTCCCATGGGTAGGACATCCACAAGATCTGCAATCCTCACCTGAAATCTCCTGCTGTAAACTTTGCCTCAGCAAGTGAAAAAGCAGCTTCTCTCATCACCTCACCCATCAGCATCTTGGTCTGTTTAAAAAAAAAAAATAAAGGGGGGGTGGGGGTGGAGGGGCAGCAAATACAAGGCACATCATTACTCCTTTACCAAGATAAATAACAGCATAAACAGAAGAATGAGAAATTTAAAAGTGAGAAAGTCCTGTATATGTAGCTTACTCTCAAACTGCAAATTATGATTCCCAGATGACTGGCAAAAAAAAGAAGTATTTCAGCTGTTTCACTGACCCAGTGTAGAACTCACAGAAATGGCAAAATGCTTATCTGTCTTAAAACTGACAGAATTCTAATACATGGGAGTTAAATCACAACAATAAAATGGCTCAGCAGAAAAACACTCTTCCTACATATTGTACTCAATACTATTAGACAGCTGAAGTTGGTTTTCCACATACAGATGTATGCGGCTTTGTGAAGCTGCACTTTCCTCCCACTCCATTTTGTCCCAATTTTTACACATTTGAAGCCTTTGTAGCTAGAAAACATGCCATTGAGCAGCAAGAGCCTTCATGTCTTAGCCAATCTATAGGACACAAGATAAAGAGTGTCAAGAGTTTGTCTACAGCATGGCAACAAAGCACTACTGCGAACCATGGATTTCATAACAGTTGTGGCCAAAACAGTACAACTAAAACCCCTTAGATGGGTATGGCAGAACAGAACAGGCTGTATTAGACTCTACTATCTTAGATTTGTCATTCATGTTGCAAAGGAAGAAGCAGGACTCGAAGTTTCTTCATAAAGGAACAAGTTCCATCTGGACAAAACTTCTGCTTTCTAGTGTACCTCGTCATGCAGGAAACATTCTAGATCTGCAGTATCCTCTCAAGGCAGATACAGCAACAACAATGGGGATACAGAACATGTTAAATCCACTCCTAAAGTACTTGGCAGTATCAGAGCAAATTGCCTGTAATATAGAAGAGATGACAGGAAGGTTGGGACACAAAAGAATGCAGAGCCTAGGACTGGTTGGAAAGAAGTGAATAATATTAATTCTGACAAAGTTTCTATATCATTGCAATCAGAAAAATTTAAGTCTGCTCATCTGTCCTCAGCCGCCTCACTTAAACCAGGTTATTCACAACTCTGTCCTATGTTCCAGCCTTCCTAATGAAGTTAGCAGAACGGGAATGAACAACTGAAAGAACAGACAGATTTCAAATAAAGTGAGCCAAACAGAGAAAAATTCTCATTTACCCACCTCAATAATTTTCTTAAGGATCTGCCTGAATCGAAGTGTCAAAGCATCAGATTTTTTCTTCAAGAGGTTACGGCCTGTTTGGGCTCCTTTCAAACGAGCCTTCATGATGGTCTGAGCCCTGTTAAACAAAGGAATAAATAATCATGTCCTGCATCATCTTAAGGGGTTAGGAAAAAACATCTTTGCATAAGTTTTCGGACATAGACATGACTGAAATTATGAAGCAGCCACGAAACATCCAATACAGTAAAACAGGATGGCCACTTGAGGATAGAATTTTATATTCCCATTTAAAATCAAGGGAATTTATTATATTTATCTCCATCATCAATGACAATTACAAGGTTATTATCTGTGAATAATCATGGAGAACTGAATAGTCATGTTTCAGTGCTTCCATTATAGGAACTAAGAGTTTTTATTTTTCTTGATGACTTACAAGTACCAGAAATCAAACTATTCCAAAAGCCCACTGTCAGTGTGACACTGGTATTGCTTTTAAGCTCTTTTACTCCTATGTCATCTTCTCAAAATCAGACAACACAGCGAATTCTTCATGTGATCATAACTGTTGGTGCTGTGTTCTCATTTTACAGAGCAACAAGACACAGCAGTTGTACTTTCGGGATAAGTCAGAAAGTACAATGATTCCCTATCTTCATATGCTGCACAGTTGATTTACAAGCTAATTAAGACAGTAAGAAGTAGCATCAGTTTAGAAGCGCTATTAGTAAGCTAGCTGTAGCATTGTATATCCTCTAGCACACTTACAAGTTTCTTGTTCAGGATTAGGAACTGAAGAAGGATCCAAACATTTCTTCCCTCTCTGCTATGGAGTGTATTTTAATTCGAAGAATCTTTTCAAGTTTACTAGAATAGCAGGAGCTATACTACAAAAACCACAAGCTCTGCTAACTTAAGCTACCACTTTGTACACACAGCCACTACTCACAAAGGGCAATGCTCAAGTCAACTCTGTGAAGAGAAGCCTTATACACTTCCTCTCTGACCCTGGAAAAAGTAAGTGTAATAAAGATTCTACCTATACAGTGGAATCCATTACTTTCCACATCTACTGGTATGTGATGAGAATAGCTCCATTAATATCTACCAAATACTTATAACTGAAAAGTACAAATACTTTCTGAATGTTTATGATTAAAAAAACAAAAGGGGGGGGGGGGGCAAAGATTGAAAAGGCAGCTTTACTTTGACAACAAGCAAGTCTGTCACCACCTTGAACTAACTTGTTCACTCTGTTCACCACCTGCCAGAGACTGGCTGACCTGGTTCAAGCAAGATTTCACAGGCTCTCTGAGTGCACTAAACAAAGTCTTGTTTATTGTCAAGGAGACTGAGCAGCTTCTGAAATTGATGATATCCAGCATGGAAGAGGCTCATACCAGCAAGCCACTTCACAAAGACTAGAAAGAAAAAACAAAACTAAACTAAACAAAAAAATCAGATCTTGAGAAATGCTGTTCTGTCAGTTAAGAAAAACAGTTGTTGCAGAGGCAGGCCACCTTTATTTTATCATCCTCATTTACAGTCCCATCAAAACATCAGCCGCATATCAAACAGGGCTTGTAAATATTAAGCCTTTGTACATCACCACCTTCTTGCCACCTTACCAGCCCACACAAACAGATACCTTTTAAAAGGGATTGAAATGCCTCCTCTGTGGACATGTAAACTGAATGAAAAGTGCACTACTCAAAGAGCAGGAGTGAGACCAGATGACTTGGTATATGCAATAATTTATTTCTGAACTGTTTCAAAACAGAACCTTTACCATGTAACGTATTAATATGAGCGGAATAATTAGTATTTTACACTTAAGGTTTTCTCTCCTGCAAGGCACCTTTTTATAAAGACTACATGCAGATACCAACCCAATTTTAAGCAAGAAGATTTGAAACAGCCTTTCAGCTTAAGCCAAAGGCCTTTTGTCCTGGAGGGTTCTGAAAAGAAACTGAACAACATTATTAAAACAGCAATTTCATTAGCAGACCAGTTTCAATTGTTCGGGTACCTTCCAGTGTTGGTGGCTTTCTAAGCCCTGTCACGAGACACCTGATTTCATGACAAACAGTTTGCTGTCAGGATCTGGAAAATTACTTGACTGTCCACTGCACTTTACCCATTTTACTTCCTCCTTCTTTTTTAACACTTTATGGCCAATCCCTTGTACAGAAGTATCGCTTATTAAAAAGTTAAGGGAAGCTATGGTTCGAGTGTGCATTTTTTCTCATAGGTATATTCTACAAATTGTTCGCTTTAAAATATAGGTTTGCATAAGAGCACGTATTTAAATAGCCCACGCACATACACACACACACACACACACACACACGAAGCTGCCTGCGTCTTGCTACTGCACCCCGTAACGGCCCTCTGACGGTTGGCAGAGCTCATTTTGAGCCTGAAAAGAGAAAATGAAGAGAAGATCTAACTGCGGCCTTCCACTGCGTGTCAAAGTGTTTTACACCAAACCCAAAGGGAGACCTTGCCTGGCGGCGCAGAGCGCAAAAACTGAAACGATTTCCAGCGCCGGAGCCCAGCTGGGGAGAGGAGCCCCGAGTGCTCCCGCCTCGGCGACCCCAGGGCTGCCTCAGGCACGACCGCCACTCCCCGACACTCTCACCTCGGCGCAAACCCGGCCCCGCGGCCGTGCTCGGGGCACGAGCCAGACCCGGCCGCCACACCGGACCCCGCCTTATCCCTCTGGGGCGGCGCGGGGGGTGGCCCAAGAGCCGCTCGCCCCTCGGCCAGCGCGGCGCGGCGGGAGCAAGGGCGGCGGCCGGCCCGCAGCGCCCCCCCAGCCCGCCCTCACGCACGGCCCGGCGGACACTCACATCCGCGAGGGGAAGATCTCGATGCGGTCCTTGCCCGACATGGTGGCGGCGGGGGCAAGCGGGGCGCGGGGCGGCGGGGCCCGCTCCGGCTGTCACCGCTGTCACCGCCGCCTTCACGTGACGCGGCTCCCCTCTCACCGCCCCCGCGCGCGAGGCGGTGCTCTGGAGGAGAGAGGCAGCACCTCCCACCGTAAGTCACTTGCGATCACGTGCCCTCCGGGGACGGGAAGGAAGAGACGTAATTGGCTCCCGGGCCTGTTCGTGCCACTCGCAGGTCTCTGAGCCTGCCCTGCCCGGTTCCGGGAGCCGCTCTAGCGAAGGGCGGTCCTCTGCCTCGACGTGGAGACTCTATGGTCCTGGTGGGGCTGGGCTGGCCTATCGCTTGCAGAGGAGCGGAAGCGGGGCGGGCTGGCGCGTGCGCAGTGGGGCGGCAGTGGCCAGGCGCACGCTGAGACAGGAGCGGAACCAGTGCGGGACTCCGGGCCGCGAGCGCAGAGCGGGACCCCTCGGCTGTTGCCAGGTAGCCGCTGCGCGCCGCCGCCCCCGCCGCGCTTCGGGGTCCGGCCTGTGGCTTCGCCCCATGGCTGGGCCGCGGTTCCGCCCGCTGAGACGTAGCTGTGGGCCCTCGGTGTCGGGAGGGGACTCGGCACGACAGAGGGCCGGGCCCGGACGCATGGGCCTGGCCCGGCCCGGCCGGGGCGGGGTGGGGGGGGACTGGCGCCGCAGCTGCGAACTGTCCAGCCGGAGGGGCCGCGCTCCCCGGAGTGCTGGCCCGCCTCTTGCCCTCACTGTGCTAGAGATGGGCCGTTCCCGGCCCGGCCTAGGGGACCCCTCCCCTTCTCTGGCGCTGTTGTTGGGCATTGCCTGTGTCAGCATCGCGCCGGCGGCCGGAGGAGTCGCTGGTCAGAAGTTACTCCATGTTGGCCAGCTGCGCAGCTGGGGGACTGTTGCTGAGGCATTTCTAACATCTTGAAAAGATGCTTTCCAGCACTCTCGCTGTGGGCACTGTGTTGCTTCTGAGAGTCTTGCACAGAAAGCCAAAATAAAAAGCTGGTGTTTATGGAGAAAGGAGTAAAATGCTCTGTGTGCAAAGCAGTGTTTGTCTGTTCTTGCTTGCTGTGGTTGGGGTTTATTGCTTTGCAATATATGTTATGTATCTCATAAGTAGATGTGTAGGATCGAGCTGAACTGCATTAAGTGGACTAGAAAAGCAAACTGTAAAGTTCTTATTTTTAATCTTGGGAGTTCTTTATTCAGCTTCAAATTATATTAAATTATATTAAACCTTTAGAAGAATGTTTTTATAATCCTTTACTAGTCTGTATTTCCCCTTTCTGAAAGTTAAGAAGGGAAATAAGGGTGCATGCATTCTTCTGAATTGTCTGGCCATGTGTACAGAGTGCTTGGCATTACCACTTACTGTATTTTTAAATTCTCGTATAGCTAGAAGGCATAGTGCTGCTGTAAAGATCAAGAGTGAAACTTCAAAACGGTGAATACAACAGAGCTTCTGGATGAGTGATGCAATTGACTTGGCATTTTAGGCTCCTACTTTTGTAGGAAACTTCTAAGCATAGACAAAAGGAATTGAACTAACCTGTTTTCAGTGATGAGTATGTGGATTCATCATAAGGAAAATGAAGCAGTTTAAGCATTTCTCCTTAATGCTGCATGATTATGAAGCATTAATTGTGTATTTTTTTTTTAATCTATAGTGAAAGAATCCTGTTTTGGTTTTCAAGGGTTTTTTCCTTCCTGACTAGCAATACATTGGGGGTGCTTTTTCTCTTTTTTAGTGCTTCATTCTTGTCAGGCTAGTTCTATCTTCGGTTCTGATTATTGCCTTTGCTTTCTTTGCTGACAGGTGGCAGGAGCCTCCTCTGGAGCAGGTCTTACAGGATTATTCCAAATGTCTTGTGCTGAGTTTAGAGTCATCTCCTACACTGTAGAGTCTGCTGCTTCTCAGTACTACAGAACCTTCACTCTACCTCTTACATTCTCAGGCTTTCACATGCTGTCTTACTACGTGTTTACAAATACCTTCATGAGCACTGCAGGCTGCTTCTCTCCCCTGTCCTACTGTTGTTAATCTTACACAGCCTCATGAACGTAGATGAATGCAAGGTGTGCAGGGCCACCTTTTCACCAATTGAAGTCTGTTTGCTACAGTGTGTTATGTATGGGTAGTATGCGAGATGAAGTGGATAATAAAGTCTGGTTGGCAAGCTTTTTCTACTTCAATGCGAAACAGTAGCATCTTAGCAAATGGTCATGACAATACTGAAACGCTAGTTACTTTATTGTTTAGTTTCTATTAAAACCTGAGTATGATTTGCACAAGCCTTATCCTAATTCACTGGTTTTTGTGCCAGTGTTCCTCTATTTCTCCTCACAAACCCTTGCTGATTCTTTTACCATGTTTATAGGAGAAGGCAGTGATGTACTGTGAAATAAAATCTTAGTTTCTTTCTGCTCAAATTTCAGAATGCCAGGACTAAGCTGTAGATTCTACCAGCATAAATTTCCAGAAGTGGAAGATGTGGTGATGGTCAATGTTCGGTCCATTGCTGAAATGGGAGCCTATGTCAGCCTGCTGGAATACAACAACATTGAAGGCATGATCCTTCTCAGTGAGCTATCCAGAAGACGTATTCGTTCCATAAACAAGCTCATCCGCATCGGGAGGAATGAATGTGTTGTGGTCATAAGAGTTGACAAAGAGAAAGGTATTTAGAGATATTGTGGGCTGTATCAAGGTGGAATTCCTAGAGAGAAATGCAGATAAGCTAGGCAGCACAGGTATTCATCAGCTTTGCCAGGGGTTCTTATTTTAAGGCAGTTAAGCAAAATAGACCATTATTGGGCAGTCTGATACTTATGATCATTCTTCTGTTCCTGTGTCCTTTGGGAATTGGGTTAATGAAGGTCAATCACATCAGTAAAGATTTGCTTAAGTGGGTCCTCACCCGCTCAATGTTTGGTCAACAAACCGTAGTGAAGTCGAATTTTATTTTGATATCTGTGTAGATTTTCTAAGTCTTATCTGAAGAGAAGGTTCGTCTGATGTACAAATAAAAATTAAATGGTCAGCATTTAATGCTTACAGTCCATCCTGTTCGTTAACAAGTCTTGAACCTTGCCTATAAAATAGATGACACGTGTAATGATTGCACCACATGAATTCCGTAGGTTACAAGTTGAGATTGTACCAGCAATTTTGTCTTTTCCTGTCTTGTGAATGTTTGAATCTTTTACTCTAAAGGTTTTTAAAATATATTTCCTATTTAGAATATATTGGATTTTGATAATTCTGTTCCATGCAATCTTTAAAATCTATATCCAGGTATAAAGAAATAATAAAAATAACCATTGAGCACATCTCCTAAAAACTTCACTGTTGATATGATGTTTCTAAAGTAATATGCTTTCCTAGAATAGTTCTGAAACTGCAGTTAACTCTGAGATCAAGAAATGAATGACAGGATGAGAAAAAGCAGAGAGGAAAGAAAGACAAGAAGAAACTTACTTGAGATAGGTCTGAAGTGAAATAAGTTTCCCAGCATCTCTAATGAAAAGATACTTCTTCTTACAAATGTATTTGGTTCTCATATTAACTGAGAAACACATCTGGAATTCACTTAGTGGTCTTTTATTGAATCTTTTGGGGAACCTGTAGTTTGTGAGAAGTAGGTGGAGGCCTTTTCAAATTTACTAAGACACGATTCAAAAGGTTGGGTTTTTTTTCACAGGCAGTTTTCCCAAAAGGGTATCCTAGGAGTAAACGTCAGAATTTGAGGCCAGGCCTACTTTATTAAGAAGCTGTTCAGTGCTAAACTGATGGGAGTGCCAACCTTGAATGATACTGAGTTGAGCACTGCAAAAATATGCACCTAACTTGCTTCTTTGTATGCTGGTATGATTTTTGCCCAAACTGTGTGCAGCAACATAAAAATGAATTACTAATTGCTGAAATATGAAAATTTCGTCTAAATTTGCAGAGAAACCATTAAGACAGTAATTTTAAAGAATGCTGTACAAAAGATTTGCTATTGTAAGGATTTACAGTTGAAAGAATAATAATTTGGATCATAATTTTATCAAATTCATTTCAAATTCATCTGGATCATAATTTGATCAAATTCATTAGCGTAGGCAAGGAGCAAATCCTGAGCGTTTGTTCATTATGCATTTCTCTTGAAGCAGTTAGACTTAGTTTGCACAATTCCTGACATTTTGAAAATGTTCTTCCCCAATAGGTTATATTGACTTGTCAAAAAGAAGAGTTTCTCCAGAGGAGGCAATCAAATGTGAAGACAAATTCACAAAGTCGAAGACTGTAAGTTGCTTTGCTGTATTCAGGCACTGTGTATTTCCAGCTTCTTTGTGAGCAACCAGAAGGCGTTAAAATAAGATAATATGAAAATACTGTTCTCATTTGTTAGGCATATTCTGATTCTCATTTACCTATGCAAATTTATACAACTAGTTCATCTGTCCACGAGTGCTCTGTTAAACTGCTTCTTAATTAATGAATAGATCAAGTAAGATGTCAGTCGAAAATTTGTGATGTAAAGGTGTATGTTTAAGTGATCAGAAATGCTGAAGTTCATGCTGGTTTAGCAATCTCCACAACTTTTATGGAAAAGGCACGCAGGTGCTTTAGGGCATTGACTCCCATTCTTACTACTGTGTGGTCTTATGTTTCCAAGTAGAAGGCTTACCATTAAATAGTACTTTTTATTCTAAATTTTTGTATGGTTTTGGTATTTCTTTGGAGTTTTTTAACACTCCTTTTGTGTTCCAGGTTTACAGCATTCTTCGCCATGTTGCAGAAGTCTTGGAGTACACCAAAGATGAGCAGCTTGAGAGTCTGTTCCAGAGAACTGCCTGGGTATTTGATGACAAGTACAAAAGACCAGGATATGGTGCTTATGATGCATTCAAGCATGCAGTCTCGTAAGGACATCTTTTCTACTTCTAGGGGCTTACTTTTCTACTTTCACCTTGCAGATAACTATTTCCTGTAATAGACCCATCATAATGTTCTTTTGATTTTTTTTTTTTTTTTGGCTCTTTTTTCCAGAGTCGGTATGTAGAATGTACCTAGTGAATTTTGACATCAGTCTTCCAGTTGCTTATTTTTAGGTTTTTCTGTCTTACTGTGTTCCCAATGCTCTTGAGAAAGCAG
Source organism: Bucorvus abyssinicus (assembly GCA_009769605.1). Classification (NCBI taxonomy): domain Eukaryota; kingdom Metazoa; phylum Chordata; class Aves; order Bucerotiformes; family Bucorvidae; genus Bucorvus; species Bucorvus abyssinicus. Next base: position 13,312,635 of record CM020042.1, read on the forward strand.
GCTTAGGGCTGGCTTGTTTTTATCCATCTTCGAGTCTGCCACTCTGTATGTCAGGTTTTTAAAAGCAGTAATTGAATTTGATGTGGAGAAATATCAAGGCATTGGTGAATAGTATGTTTTAAGTATAAAAGAAATGTGATTACGTTCACTGGAGAGATGTCACAGGCTCATCTGTAGCAAGAGAAATTTCTAACAGAAGCAGCACTGACCTTGGTTTGTCTGTCAGAATTTGCCTGTTCTTAGCCCAAGCAGAAGTTCTAAAAAAATACCTAGCTCTGTGTCTGAAGATATTTCTACTCACAGCTGACTCACTCTTTCACTGCACAGGCAGAGTTTTTCTTTTTTTAAATGCAACAAGCTGGCTGGATACTTCTCTACATTCCCTAACTTAAAAAATAGGAATGGGATCATGAACTTAGAAATGGAATTATGAACACAGAGATGGAAATGGTGATGCTAAAGGAATATGCACTGAGAGATAGATTGCTTTTAAATTTTTATGGAGTCTAATTTGCTTTCTGAATTAACCTATTTGGTTTCCTTCTCGAGATTCTATTATGAGATTGATGATCCAAAACCATATTTCTCTAAACATTTCCAATTTTACTCTTTTTTAGCATATAAGCCTATGAGTGATGAACCTGAGTCGAACACTAGATGGCAGAAATAAAATGTTAGAAACTGTTGGCTGTAGGAAGTGGGCCACTTGGTAGCATTTCAATGAGCTTAAAACCAATCTGGTTTTGGGGAAGAGACAACATATATCCTCATTTAGACTGAATGCATTTTTTTCATAGAATAATTATTTTCTAACGGTAGCAAATTTACTGGTAAAGGGCAAATCTGGGCACATTGCTGCAGAAGGAATTCCAGATCATTCTGTAACTGAAAAATACTTGGTTAAACACCTGTATAACAGAAGAACAAAAAACTGTAGTTACACTGGCTGTTTAAGCGTCTCTTAAACTCCCTGAACACACATGTCATTTGTTGCTCATCTGCTGCTCAGGTTGGAGCACAGACTTCTGAAGCTGCCTGTTTTCAAAATGTGTTTCCATCAGTAATAACTTAATATTTTTGACAATGGACTGCAGCTTTTATTTGTTCCCATTGTGCTCCTACATAAAGCTGTAGCGGTTGAGCAGAAAAATGTGGATATGGCTGCCTTCCTGTGCTTGCTGAATGCAGTGCTTGTGGGAGGCTTAGTGTGTCCTCTAAGAGTCTGAGTACCAAGGATTAGCCTTTTGGAGTTTCACACAGCATGACACCTGTGGGAAAATTTTAAAGTATATTTACCCTCTGATCAGTGAAAATTAAACATCAAGGACCTATTCGTTGAATGCCTACCAAGTGCTCATGAAAAGAACTCGATTTAACAGGATAGATCATAAATTAAGAAGAAGAATTTGCATGTCCAAGACGTCACTTCTGCCATAGAGGTTCATATTTTGACATGTAAAACCTGTCATATTTCTAGGTTCTGTTTGCTTAGGTTTGGCCCTTCTACTATCTTTACTTGGTATATAAAATCATGAAAGATGACCTTTTATTAGCAGCAGAGACCAATCTCCAATATTGCCTCCAGGATTTGGGCCATTTTAGTTCATGTTTGTCTGCCAGCAGTATTGTAGGTGATCTGGTATTGTTTTTTGGTGAACTGCAACTCTTGTCTCAGAAGAACAGGAACAGTTTCTCTGAGGAGCTTTTTGGTTATGTTCTCTGTTTCAGATATATCTTGGATAAAATTAATGCAGCAATAGTATACTTCAAACAAGCTGCTAATTTAGATTGGTAAACAGCAGAGGAGTTTACCTCTGTGATGTCTGGAATTTAAACTATTAGCTTGTGAGTTAAACCTTTATCCTTTCGTTAGCCGAGAATGTAGCCAGCAGAAAAGTATCTGTCTATGATCCAGTTATGGTTGAAAAGGAGTACAGAATAACATGGAGTGAGAATAGGTTACTTTGTAGAATGACAAAAAATACTTCATTGGAATGAAACGCAAAAATAATTAAAAACCATCAGATTCATCATGATTCTCTTTCATGCAATATGGGTTTATCTTCATGTTGGAGGGAACATAAAGACCCCACAGTTAGATATTTGTCTTATTCTGTGTATCATATACAAATAGAGCTGAACAGAAATCAAAAAACATTAAAATCATTCAGTTCTTTCCTTCCAGGAACAGATGGAGTAAACTTCTTATTGGCTTTGTTAAATGTTTCATATTCCACTTCAGTATAACTTCTGTAATGTTGCTTTGCTTGGCTCAGAGACCCTGCAATCCTGGATAGCCTGGATCTGACAGAGGAAGAGCGGCGTGTATTGATTGACAATATTAACAGACGTCTGACACCGCAAGCAGTCAAAATCCGAGCTGGTGAGTTCTTTCCAGATGTTCATTGAACATGTCTTGACACTTAAGTTAGTGTATCTTGTTGCAAACTATAAAATCAGTTAAAGCTAGTGGTTCATGGTGCTGATATTTGAGTGGAACTGTTTGGAATTAAAGACACGTTAATCAAGGATTGCTTGCAAAATGCCTATGTGAGTTCTATCCCGAAGCACAAGATGGTTTGGCTTTTACTTTTTCCCCCTGAACTGCAGATTCCTTGGGACACAAAGTGATTGTCCTGATATATAATGCAGTCTATCATATTACACTGGCACACAATGAATTTAAATATAGTTATTACTGCATCAACAATATTCTTTTTCATTATTCAAAGTGTTAAATTTGTTGATTCCCTAACAGGATGATTGATCTCTGTCAGCAAGGCTACAGCATATGTCTTAGCCACTTGTCCATGAACGTGTGAAAATAGTTCCAACTTTGCTCTGGGTGTACTTCTAACTGGTTGATTGCAAACCATTCAGCAGGAGATACTAGCTCAAGCCTAACACATCTCTAATGTATTTGTAAAGTGTATGAGCTAGTTTGTCTCTTATTAATGCAGCGCAGGCAGAAAAAACACGACTGCACTACTTAAGGCAGAATAAAACTGTGAATCTGGTTGTACAGCTAACCCAACAGCCTAAAAGCTTGCTGGCTGTTAAACAGATAGTCAGCGTGGCAGAGTTGCATTTTTAACTAGAATGAGAAATTGCCTCTGCTCTGCAAGGATGTACTGAAGAGCATGAGCACTTGTAATTACTGTGGAGAGAAGAAAAGAGAAGCCATATCCACGTGACAGTAAAGTTGAGAAGAGAGTGCAAAACGTGAGGTAATGAAAAATAAATTCTGTTACCTATTAGTGGAGATCACCATGAGTTGACATAGACTTCAAAAGTAGGATTTGATTTCCATGAAGAATGAAATTGCTAACATGAAGAGCTCTGTTAGTTTGGAAAATAAAGTTTCTTGATGAGCATGTTCTCTTACTTCCTTCATCTTGCCTATTTTGTTCTATTGCTCTAAGTTGTTTTTAAGTTTGTCTTCAAAGCAAGGGAGGAAGCTTTGTGTTGGCTTATAGTGTCATCCTGAGGCTGACTGGGATGCTCTTCGGTGAATTTTTTTTCTGATAGCAGAGAATTAGCAGGTTGTTGTTAGTCACCTGGAAGTGAAACTAACAGAAGTTAACTCTCTGTGTAGCTTAGTCTTGCACTACATACGTAAAGAAATCTTTGTAAATAATCAAGGTATTGCAAATATGACCAACATTAGTCTGTGCCTTAATTTTCAAACATCACAAAAAGCTATAGCTGACTATCATTTTAACTATATGTTAATATAACTTACTGTTAAAAAAATCCAGTGCTCCTCAAGTGATGCCTCTAAGCCTCTATTGCAGTAGCTGAGAGAATTCCTTGAATTTGTGGATGTGATCTTTTTCAAGTTTCATTTTTCCTGATAGATCTTTCATTTTCTCTGGTGTTTATTGCTTTTATGTCATTATCACTCCATGTGAAATACATAATTATTCCTCTTGAAATTATTGGATGAGAGGGAGTGAATGCGGGTGTATAATTCTGTATCTTGGCTTTACAAAGCACTATGTAGAATGTTGTATATCGAAAGAATTGGCGAAGACTGTTACCTCAACTTACAAGTCAAGAAAGTGAAGTACATTCCTCAGCTTTGGGACCTACAGAGGCTGTCATTGTGGATAAACACTGGATGCTAAAAAGCTTTATTAAAAGCTTAAGTTAAGCTTTAAAGATTTTACAGCATTTGGTAATGTAAAGTTTTATCACTTGTATTCCTCTGTCCTAGATATTGAGGTGGCCTGTTACGGTTATGAAGGAATAGATGCAGTAAAAGAAGCTTTGAGAGCAGGCTTGAACTGTTCCACAGAGAACATGCCCATTAAAGTAAGTGTCTGTCCTAACAGTGAAATCAAAAGCCAGATTTTTCTGATGCCCTCGGTAGCATGCAGTTGCAGTTGTTGCAGTCACGTAGCTGAGGCTGGAAAGCCATGCATGCTTTCTGGTTCTTCTTTAGCAGGTCTGTGACACCCTTCCTTTCAGCTGTGTCCTGACAGTTGTTCCTACGTGCTGTGGCTTCCCAAGTTCAAGAAGCTGTATTTATTCTGTTCAATTAATAAAGTCTAGTACTGGCACACTACATACCTACTGTTCCTTTATGCAGCCTTATGTAGGGAGCAATACATTTTATTTCCAGGTGTAAGATTGTCCATGAAAAGGAATGTTTGTTCCACGTATGTTTGAGTATTGGTGGAATGGCTGTTTTACCCAGGTCTAGTTTTTCTTCCCTAACAATTTTAGCATATTGATTGTATTACTGAATAAGTGTTGTCAAAAAACTGGAAAGTACTTCTTTCTTTGAAAATTTTTTTTTTTTGTAACAAAAGGAAAAGTTTACTTATTCAGTCACCTAAAAAAAAAAAAGGGAAAGGGTTGTAACACTTTTAATTGTTTGAAAAAATATGTGATAGGCTGTTTTGTGGATTTGCAAAGTGGACATTCTCTCTGCTTAACAATATTTGTCTTAATAAACATACTATGTAGAAATGACTGGTGCTGATATTGGAAATCAGACAGGCTGTGCACTTTCTTGTCTGCTATTTCAGTTCAAGTTGTTTATGGTTCTAGAAAGGCTTTTTCTAATGGAAAAATCTGTGAATTGTAAATTCAGAACAGCGTTGCTTTCTCTGCTTTTGATATTTTTCTTTTCTTTGCTTTTGTTACTGAGTTTCCTTTTTTCTTTTTTTCTTTTCCCTAATCCCTACAATGTGATAGATTAATCTGATAGCCCCTCCTCGTTATGTGATGACTACAACAACACTGGAGAGAACTGAAGGTCTGTCTGTTCTGAATCAAGCCATGGCTGTAATTAAAGAAAAGATTGAGGAGAAGAGAGGAGTCTTTAATGTGCAGATGGAGGTAAGAACACATTACATTCTGAAATGTAATTATTATTATTTTTTTCCTTGCAACATTTTTAAAGTAGAGCAAGATGAGTAGTGCTAAAAGAAATTCTAGTGAAAGGGTATTAAACTAAAAATCCCTGAACTTCTGTGTCCCTTAAATAGCCAAAGATTGTTATTTTTCTTGGTTTTACTGTGTGACTTCAGGACATATTTTTATGTCTTGCTCTTTATATAGAATTAGAGTCTACAAATGTATATGGTGTTGCTTTATGACAGTTTACCATGTGTTCTGGTTTGGTTCTTTTCCTTTTCAGCCTAAGGTGGTTACTGATACAGATGAGACTGAGCTTGCAAGGCAGTTGGAAAGACTGGAGAGGGAAAATGCTGAAGTGGATGGGGATGATGATGCTGAGGAAATGGAAGCCAAAACCGAAGACTAAATGTTCTTGGGATATTTAGAAGAGAGACCATATGAAAAATTAGAGACCCCATTGCAAACACTCTGGACTAAATGTTTCCAGTATTGAAAACTTCAGTTGCAAATACTTGAAGTGTTTTACTGTTTTAAAAAGACCAAAAAGTAAAAGGCTCTTCTAAAACATTCGATGCAGCATCTTACACAAATTGAATCCCTGGGAAGGAAGGTGCCTAGTCAAATTCAAGACACGGATCTGGCCAGAAGGAGGTTGCAGCCCTGTGTTTTACACTTTCGTACCTAACAGTTCCTAATGGGTGATTACAGCTCAGTGCATCTGTTAATGATCTTTCCCGAGAGCACCAAAACCAAGGAATCTGAACACTTCTATAAACAATGTATTTGAGCAAATGTTCAATAAATTTCTGGGCTATGTAACTCCAAGGTTTCTTTTTTCCCTTTTTTGCTACATGGCCTAGAGTGCTGTGCACATAAAACCTGGAAGAGTATGATCAGTGGGTGACTCACCTTTAACATTGAAAGGGCTTTCTTTTGTTTGCTTTAAATCAAGCCAAGAATAAGTGGAACAAAATGTCTTTCTTGCAAGTTTGTTGATGCAGACCTGTTTGAAAGAGCATTTCCTTTGTAATCTGCATTTAGGGACCAAGAACTTGGAAACTTTGAAAATAGCTTGTTACCATTCCAATAAACAGCTAATAAATAGTTGCACTTTGCTCCTATAGGTGAATATAGCAGGAGCTTTAATGAACTCGTGCTTCAAAACAGGCAGTACTGTCTTGCGAGCTCATTGCTGCAGGACCTTCAATTCTGCCTATCCTAAATCTGGTTTACAGTGGACTGAACTATTCATTCTAGAAACAACCTGGAGAAGAGAAACAAGATTTGCTTTCCATGTTGGAGTATATAAAAAAAAAAAAAAAAAAAGTAAAAATACCCTGTTTTCCATGTTGGTGGGAACTGGGGGGAGGAGTTGTTTTTGCTGAAGTAACCTTTTCAAATTGCTAAATTTTTAAACATCTTTATATCTTTTTTTTATTGTCATGTCCCATATTGCCCATCGCCTTTTTTCTTAATATTTTGTGCTGCTAGAGGAAAAATGCATAAGGCTTTGAGCCTTTACTAGGAAATCTTAATACTGCCAAGGTACAAACAATATCATTGCTGCCTGACGTCGCCACAAAGGGCATACGTATCGCAGTCCATTCTTGATTATCAGAGGAGGTCACACATACCCAATTCTAATAGTAATGCAAAGCCAAAAAAGTTAAGTAACTTCCAATCTTTGCAGAATGTTGGAAAATACCTGGATGTGTCATCACAAAATGAAAAAACAATTTTTTAAATGACTATTTTCTGAAATTCTTGTCTTTTCAGAAGCAGTGTATGACAGCCTTGTCATGGCTTGAAGTTGGGATGATGTCAGTTTCCTGTTTGAACAGCTCTTCCAACTTGCCCATTGACTTCCATTAAACACAATACATGTGTACTGGGACTAAGGAACAAAGTGTTTAGAAACATGTTTAGTCATCACGTGATCTGTATGCCAAAATAATGCTAAAGCTAAATGAAAGCACTGAAAAATGAGCCACGTGTGCTCTTTCCTTGGAATGCTATCAAGGGGTTACAATTAGTATCTCTGAGAGCTCGTTTGGTGGCTTAACAGGTGAGCATTGTTTCTGTTGGTAGCTTAGGCAAAAGTTTGCTAAACTTGTTCAGTAGCTACAGGAGCTTTTCTAGTAGGAGCCTCAGTGTGCTGGCATTCAGAACTCTCTGTCAATTTTGAGTGCCTGAAAAAAATGACCAAGATGGTTAAGGAGTAACAAAGCAGCTTAAGATAAAAGCATTTCGTTATCCTGGCAGATAAAATCAGGCTCTCCTGTTGCCTGAGCAAATTTTAAGCAAGAAGCTTAAATAAAAGATGCAAGACAACTTAGTGGATATTTTTCCTTTGTAGCTGGAAGGAGGAGGTCGGAGAGGCCTGTCAGTGAGGTGTGTGTAAGGAGTGCTGAACCCATGAAGCCCACGCTGGGCCACAGCTGCGCTGCATTGGTTGCCGTAGCCTGTGACTTAAGGATCTTTAGAAGCTGCTGAGAAGATATATTCTCTGTCAGCCAGTCTATTTTGTATGTGTGGAACTGCATTTGCTTACCAAGTGCTTAAAATAAGGGTTGTGGGTTGTGTGTGAACGTCTTTGTGGAGTCACTGAAGCGAGGTAGCGTATTCCTGCTGTTTGTTAGCAACTGTGCTGTTTGCTCCATTGTAATTGCAAGGCCAAAATCTCCACCTGCATTCCTGCAGTCCAGAAGGGAAAGGTACAGGTATACCTGAGGGCGGGGCTTGGCCCGATGTGTTAATTGTAAGGATTCCAGCTTGACTTTCATATCCCAAATTAATTTTGTAAGATTGGCAGCTCGGAAACAGTTATAACATCTGGTAAGAACTCATTAATACAAAAAAACCACCAGACGGGTACTGGCTCGGATCAGGGACGCAGTCCGGTGACACACAGCCTAGTACCCCGTTTCTGATGAGGGGGCATAGTGGCTGCTAAAGAAGGGGAGCCCTGCTTTCTTGGGGCTCTTGTAGTTTGTCTGGTTTTTAATACCGTGACAATTCCTTGATGTTTTCTCTCTGATTCTGGCCTTCAGGGATTTTTCTTAGATGCAGTGGAGCTGACATGTTGTTCTTCATAGCAGAATCTGCACTTTGGTATTTAAACAGTTTTTTGTTCCAGAGTCTAGACAATTAAACAACTGTTTTCAAACACTGCCACCTTTCTACAGTTAATTTTAAAAATGCTGTTATGTTCGAATGTTTTTGAACACTTGTATTTCACTTTTATCTAGAAATGTTTCATCATTCTTTATTTTGATGTGGTTTGTTTTCATCTTATTTCTTCCCTAATCCACTAAAGGAACTAGATATTCAATGGTGTCCTGCACTGGAGGGCAAAGGCCCAGTATCTCGAGAAGCTGCTGGGTGTACATAATCCGCTGTGTGACATGATGGTACACAATGGGCACAGCAGAGCATGTGATGGGGGTTGTCTTTTGGGCTGGTTCTCTTAGCCAGCTGTTCACAGCTTCTTGAGGGACTCACCTGGGGGTACCAGCAATGTCTGTCAGGTCAGCCAGCTGAAACAGCAGAGCCTGCGCTCAAGAGCGGCTACTCCTGCCCTTCCCTTTATCCCTGAGTAGCGTCCTGTGGTCCTGAAGCCTGCAGCTGGCTTTTCCTGGCCAGCCCAATGCAAATTCTATAGCATGTAAAGTATTTTGGGGTCACTTTGAATGGAGGAAGATGTCAAGTGCTCAACTATGCCTTTTTTGTTAAAATACTACAGTGACACACGGAAAACACTCTAAAATGGACCAGAGGAAACAGATAGTCCCCTCCTATGAGTTTCAAGTCCTGTGGAAGCCTTGATACAGAGCTCCCTGGGTTTGTACAGATTGAAGCATGTCCTTTTCCACCGGGAGACTTCAGTGCCAGAACTTGCCTTCTCAGCACACGTGTGAACACAGCAGCCCAGATCTACTGACTCATTTTAGACTACATGACCCTGAAAGATCTGTATTTACTCAGCCTCAGGGAGCAATAGAGGGACAGTTTGTCAGCCTGGATTAACTACAGAATGAGACGGGGGAAGGTGGTGTGTGGATGATAAATATCCAAAGTATTGAAGAAATACTTTGAAGTATTGAAGAAAATGAAGGCTCTAGATTATAAAAAGTGGTTGATACAAAGCCTGTTGTTCAGTGACCAGCCACAGCAATGGTCACTTCACTAGTCACCAGCAGTTTCACCATGAGCAACAAAGAATTTTATTGTCCTTCTGCCAAGATCTGTCTGCAGGGTTGTGGGTGGTCCGCACGCTGGAGAAAAAGCTCGCTCAGATCTTCGGCAAGGACTGGTTATGGTGCAATTCTGAGATCACTGTCTGAGTGAAAGCCCCCTGCAAGCTTCTACCTGTCCTCACTAGCATGAAATTATCTCACCCACCTTGTTACAGATTGCCTGCAGTAACAAGCTGAACAATGTGAAGTCAGACCTCAGACAGTGGAACACTGTGTTGCTGGAGCTGGTTATATAGAGGGAGGATGTGTCTTGTGTACCTGGACTCAAGTTTTCTTCTTGTTTCAAAGTTTAATTCTGATGTACAGAACATTTGTGAGCTGGAATCTGTTTTCTTTTTTCTGCTGACTGCATCAGGTTTTTCCTCAAGATTCTGCTTCTGAGTACAATTTCTATTTATATCTGTATATACACAGAGACAGATTATTTTTTAAATTAGAAGAAATACACTCAGTTAATTTCTGCTTTATTTTAAGGCCACAATAATGTAAAAAAAAATTTTGTTTTCATTGCTATCTTTGAAAATACTACATACCTACAGCAAAAAATACTCTTCTAGGTGCTCTGTTATACTTGCTGTACTTACTTTAGGTGGGCTGAAGAACAGACGTAACTGGGATGTGACTAATGCAGCCGGGTGCCTTGTGGCTGCCTGCCTTTTCCAAAGTGGCAAAGGGAGTACAGTAGGAGCCACGTGAGTAACTTCCATATGGGACGGTGGCTTTTGAAATCTGGCCCACGATGCTTGCTCTTCATACAGCAATCGATTTTTTCTGACTTCGAGAAGCGTTTGGTCACTCATTGTGTTTCTCATGATCTCTGCAGGACTGTTCTCTGGGTTGCCTCCAGTATGTTGCCACGTTTGAGTTCTTTGATGTCTTGCTCTTCCTCGCTACAAGTTATAAAAAATAGGGTAAAGATAAAGAAATTAATTTGTTGCTCCTTTTCCTCGGTACATGAAAATGTGACCATTAATCTGATCCGGTGTGCAAAGACTGAGAGATACTTGAGTCACCTTTTCTTACTGAACTCTGGACTCTCTTTTTGCATAGCAACGAGTGCTTTTGTTTATTTGCTAAACACTACGTCATGTTTCTTACCTCAGCTCCTAGCTTTGCCCATGTATATCACCTTAATTTTGGTACAAGTCAGAGAATCCTAACAGTACAGGAAAGACAATTACTGCTGAACAGCAGCACTGTCTGAAATGCTAATGCTGGTTTATTTCATCAGGATGAGATTTGATAAATCTACCAAACACATTTATCATGGCCAAAGTCATAAAAAATGCAACAAACATCCAAGCTCGTATTCAGACACAAAAAAGGCACTTGGTTTCAGAGGTGCTTGGGAGTCACAAGAGGTCACTGCATGGTGTTCATCGATCATACTTTACTGAAAGCCCAAATAATTGATATGCACGGATTTAGGAGATTAAGTTGAGAATCTTGGTTTATATGCCCAGAGGTCACGGCAATTAGAGTGGACTTGGTGCTTTGGGGCTTCTTTGGTAAAATAAATTTCTAGCAAAAGAAATTATTGTAAGGTTTGTAAAAGTCTTCATTGTAATCGTGATATTCTATGTGTTACACTTAAGGTGTCCTGATTTGTAGAACCCCTATGAGATTAGATGAGAAATTTTACATGAGATTACATGAGAAATGAGGTTTATTAGATGAGAAATTTTAAGTGGTAGAGTTGATTAGTCTGAAGTTTTGCGGGATAAGATTTTATAATTCTGAGTCTCCCTCCCATGCACCTGATTTGTCATCGTGTGGCTGCTTACCTTGGCCAACTCACTCGGTGGTGGCTTTTTGCTATACTAAATGCTATTAAATTCTTTTGAGAGCCTTCTTACACTTCCCTTTGTTTTACTTCCCAGAGGGCAGGTAATGTGTCAGAGCCAGCTCACTGTTTAACTAACGTCTCATAGGTAGGAAGAAAGGGAGAAAAAAACAGGGAAGGGAGAGTGCGTCACGTTGGAGGAGGAGGGTAGCGAAGAAAAATGAGCTTTCTTAAGCAAACGGCGTGCGGAGGGACAGGCTGCCAGGCCTTGGGCACTCCACGGCGGGGGCTCGGCTCTCTTCTCTGCTGGCCACGATGCAGGAAGCAGCTGGAGTCCTGAAGGAGGGTTTCCTTGTCAAACGGGTAAGTGCTCCGGTACCCCTTCGCGCGGTTCTGCTCAAACATGGAAGCAGCCCCTGAGCAGGGACCAGACTGAGCCAGGGCTGATGGCGAGGCAGCCCGCTGGGCACTGGGTTTGAGGGGCTCCTGCCTGCTCCGGAGAGAGGAGCTCCGCCAGATTTGTGCAGATGTCTGCTGGGGGAGCTGCGTGAACTACAGGCGTTCACTACCCTCCCTCCAGCTTCCCTGTATTGGCAGTTACCCAGAGGAAAGGGAATTAGCTGTCAGGATTACTCAGGTAGGGATCAGAAAGCCAGTGTGTCTGCACCTGGGGCACACCTCCGCAAAAAGCCCGTGAAACTCTACCTGGCAAATGGCTGTGTGGCAGCAGAGGAAGCGGCTGTGGGAGGATGGAAAGGGATTTTGACAGTCTTTTAGGATAGTTTGTGCCTTTGTTAGCGACCCTGCTGAGCAGAGTTCCCCGTTTCACACGACAGGATGGAGAACGGACTCTCCTTTTGGAAGGGGATCAGAGCAATGCAAACACAGAAATGTGTTTTAAAAACTCCTTTCTTCCACACCACTCAAACTGCACTGTAAGAAAATTTTAGCCAAAACGTGGAGAAAAGAGCTGAAAGATAGCATCACAGATTTCAGTCTTTCCAACACTTCTCCCTACAGGACCAAGTCAGTCGTAGCTGGGATGCAAGAGGGCAACATAGCAAGGGGCATAAGCTGGTTTTAGTACCAAGACCTTGTCTCCATGACTAGTACGGTCCTTGATTGCACACAAAAATACGTGATTCAATGGTTTGTTCAAAGCTTTGCCACGCCTTGGGAAATGCTTTCCTACAGTACGTGGCAGTGCTTCTGGTGCTAACATAGAGGTAATCCTGGTCAGGAGCTCTCCTGGCAGGGCTCCCGGCCCGCCAGCCAGCTGCCGGCCTATGTGGAGAAGGGCTGCACAGCTCGGGCTGCTCCTCATCCTCCCTTCTGCAGCAAAGGCAGAGCAGCCCCAGCTCCTGCTCTGCTCTCTGGGCTATGGTTCTATTTTGTGGCTCCTAAGTGACTACTGAATTCAAGATGGGAAGCCAAGGCACCAAGTGTGTGAGAGGACTAGGTTATTGGCTGCACACTGAGCTGTAACTGCCAGCAGTCTGTACAACATCACTGAGACACACAGTCTGATAGGAAGGAGACCACAAAGAAGATTACTGAAGGAAACTGAGGAAGAAGGGGTAAGGGATGCAGAGAAAAAAATGAGGGAGGGGTGGGATCAGGTAATGAAAACAGAGCTTTCTTAAGAAGAGATCAGAAGCAAGGAGATGATCTAAATGCATTATAAATGAATTACATATTGTAATTTATTATAAAGGAAATGTGTGTAAGTCAGCTAAAGACAAGGAAAAAAAGGTAAAACAGCTTCCTGAAAAAGAGGAAATCGCCAAGAAGAAAAGAAAAGAGTCACAGCAAAGAACATACTCAGGAAAAATGGCCAAGGGACTTGACAACAGGTGAAAAAAACATGGAAGGCGGCAAAGGAAAGGAAGGGACAAACGCAAGTTAGATAAATTATATTTTGTATAGACGAGAAGACATTAGATCTAAAGTGCCCTGGATTTTAGAGACTCACTACCCCACCTTTTCTTGGCTGGTTTTCCCCTTTACTCATAGAGAATGAATGAGCTTTGATTCCTGCCACAACTGGACCTTGCGTGTTCCTTTCTTGCAGCTGTGCTCACCCTCTCCCAGGTGTCAGAGCTTCCCCTACCCAGTGCTTTGCCTGCTGGCTGCAGTGCTCCATTGCCTGCAGAAATGCAAGTCAGCTCCTCACACCGCGAAGCTGGACCTGACACCGTCAGACAGGACTGAGCCTGTCAGTGCCAGCCCCCACTGGGTTTGCTCTCCTATGCAGCCGGATTAAAGAGAGCCAGGGGCTGTTTACAGAGGGGAAACGAGGTTTTGTCTGTATTCTGGTATAACCCAGGAGACACTCAACAGCAGCCTTCGTTCAGTCTTTTGCCAATAAAAACCGTATTGCCTTTACAGAAAACAGTAGCACAGGGAACGTTTAAATCCCAGGAGATTGGCGGCAGGTAGCATAGAAGTAAACCAGTCATTAGCGGTAAGAGGGGGTGTAAGGAAGAGCCAAAACTGCTCTCAAAACCACTTGGCACCTACAGCCAGGGTCACCAGAGAGGAGGAGTTTGTCTCCAAGAACTTTCACACATTTCGGATTTAGCCCTGTTCTTGGCTGGTGCTGTCAGCAGGCAGGTCTGCACCTAAGTAACAGCTCTTTGCGGTAATTCGTGCAAGCTTTTGCAAGAAACAATTCTTGCCATCAAAGAAGATTAAGATGTCCTTGCTGGAGAAAGAGCAAAGCACCTTTCTGTTGTTCCATGTTTTTATAGTGATGGAGCTGTGCCATTCTGTCATTAAAAATGTGTATTTCAGGGAAAACAGGACTCATGACGACTTCTTGTGTTTCTTTTCATACTGTTTCTTATCAGTATTTTCACCCCCTCAAAAAAAAAAAAAAGATAAAAAAGAAAAAATAGAAAGTACCATCATTTCTCAATGCTTGTGTTGTGGATTTCTTCCCCTCCAGGGACATATTGTTCGTAACTGGAAAGTGAGATGGTTCGTTCTGCTTCAGGATAAGCTGCTGTATTACAAAATTGAAGGAGGCAAGAAGGAGCCTTCTCCAAAGGGCAGGATCCTTTTGGATGGCTGCACGATTACTTGTCCATGCCTGGAATATGGGAACAGACCGGTATGACTGGAAAAATGTATCCCTTCTCACTGACACTCTCTTCCTAACTTCTCCCTAGTCTTTTTCTCTCCTCCTGACTTCGCTTACTGCAGCCATCACTACGGGGTTTCCAGTATTAGGCCCAGGCAAAAGCAAGCTGCCCTTAGCAATGTAACCAGGACAAGCAATGAACTCCCTTCTTGTGTCTTTGCTGCTCCCTGTGCCCAAATCTCAGCTACAGCCATTAACAGCAACAACAAAAAAAACAACGAAAAAAAAACCCCAACCTCAATACGTCCTCCACATACGCAGTAAGAAGAAAAAATGCAAATGCCTCAGCGCAACAGTGTATGGAGAGAGGACATGGACAGCTCGATAAAATCTGAGGAGGATGGGGAAAAGGGAAACTTACCATCTCTGGTAGCTGCCTTAACTACCGGACTGCCATCTCTGGGAGTCTGCCTGGTTCCCAGGCAGCCAGGCCAGACTCCCTTTCCTTCACCAGGGTGACATTGCTGCT
Organism: Bucorvus abyssinicus; assembly: GCA_009769605.1. Classification (NCBI taxonomy): domain Eukaryota; kingdom Metazoa; phylum Chordata; class Aves; order Bucerotiformes; family Bucorvidae; genus Bucorvus; species Bucorvus abyssinicus. The sequence continues at coordinate 13,327,652 of CM020042.1, forward strand.
GTGCAAAGTTTCCAGCAAGCGGGCTCTCGAAGGGAAAGTTCTCCCTGCACTTCTCTGCTCTCCCGGGGGTAGCAGCCATGCAGAGTTCCTCTAAGCAGGGCCAGAAGAGAAAAGACTCCGGAAGTTGCTGACTATTTCAGTACTTCTCATGGCAGAAAGAACCTACTAAGGGTTTGTAGTTGTTGAGAAACTAGAGATCTGGATGTGAAAAGCTCCATAGTCAGCAGCATGCTCCTATGTAATCGAGTACCTGGGTGGTCTGCTCTCTTTTAAGTACCACAAGCTCCATGCATGCAAACCATGCTTGGAACTGAAAACCCAGGGATTTGAGGTGGGGAGAAAATAAAAAACCCAGAGTTGCATCCACCATCCTTCTGGCCAAGAATTGCTCTGTACTGCTGACGTGGGATGCTCTATGTATGCTTTGTGTCACTTGGGCCAGTGCTAGGAGAGCAAAAAGCAAGTGGAGGATAATAGCTAAATGATGCTATTGCTTTGCACTTCTTTCTCCACAGCTACTTATCAAACTAAAGACAAAAACCAATACAGACTATTTCCTTGAATGTTGCTCCAGGGAGGAGCGAGACTCTTGGGCTTTGGACATCACTGGAGCTATTCATGCTGGTCACCCAGTGCAGGTACAAGAGCTTCACAGAATGAAGAACTCTTTCAAACTGCTGGAGAATATCAGCCTCTAGTAAGTGTATATGGTTTCATCTTCCGCTATTGTTGTAGTTGGCAAAGCGCCTGAGTGATGGATGGAGAGGGTCAAGGGAAGCTTCTCTCTACACAGACCCGCTCCTGTAGGGCCAGGAGCCTCTGAACTGGCTGCTCTGCCCTAGGATTGCACATACTTTTGCGCGGGCACAGGAATACACTTTCTCCTGACCATCATGTTTTGGAAGTACATGGGTTCTGCACGTGCACCTCGCTGTTGGCTTTTAAAGGCCTTCCTAGCCCGCTGCAAAGGTCCTCACTGGGGAGATGTATTACCTCAGAAGATGTAACGGCAAGTGATGACATCATTCATGCTATGTTGGTGACCTTTCAAAGCTAGTGTCTGGAATCCAGACTAGGATTTTTAGGGTCTTTCATGTCAAACAAGAGGAAACAGAGAACTGATTAAGAAATAGACAGATGACATTAATTTGATTTGTGTTGAGAAGGTAAATGGAGGCTGATTTAGCTCAGTTTGATATGCTTTAAATTGCAGGGTAATTTGTGAGGCATCTTCTTTAGTGCTGCTTTTGGGAGAGTAAAGTTTTCTGATACCATACTTGGGACAAAACTTTTGGGGGATTATCCAGGCTGTTTCCCATCTTTATGTTGTTATTTATGAGGATGTTCCACGCCCTGACGGAAGTGTGTGGCAATTCCTGCCTGTTTCTGTTCTACCAGCGTTGTCCTGTGCTCTTTTACAGCCACATAGTGGAGAGAATGTGTGACAGCAGTACTGGAATTAAGCTGACCCGCAACTTGGAGCAAGGCAGCAGATATAAAGAGACCTTCACAGGTACACCTACTGCAGGCAACGAGTTTCCTCGCATCTGGCACGCCACATTGCAGAGACAAGGGAGCTACTGCACTGCCATCATGGTGGGATCAGTAGTGGCCTAGTGGAAAGTGGTGGTGCAGCCAAGATCTCCAACACCTTTTTCTCTTGCTCTTTGGATATATGGAAGCATATATTGAACCCCACACTTTTGGTCAGCCTTGCACTTCACTGACAGTCTTTGTGAGGGTGCCAAAACGTTTCAGCAAATGAAGACCTGTGTGCCAGGAGACCATCTGTCTCACCTTGGAAGAGCACATTGTCTTGGTATGAGAGCTGTATTTCTCCCTGCAGGTTCTGCCCTGGTGGACTGGCTCATCTCCAACAGCTTTGCAGTGTCACGATTTGAGGCCGTCACCTTGGCATCCATGCTGATGGAGGAGAACTTCATCAAGCCCGTGGGAGCCCGCAGTACTGAGGCCACGCGCTACAGCGACCTCTCTGAGCAGTTTCTTGACGACTCCACTGCGCTGTACATGTTTGTAAGTGATGCAGCTGCATCAGCGGCACCTCCTCTGCCCCTCGTCACACGCTTGATTTGGCGCAGTGGTAAAGTTGACACGCACAGCGTGCAACCCAAGGCAAAATCTGCAGGCTAAGAAAGCAAACGCAGAAGGAGCAGCTCTAGGCTTTTAGTAGAACTAAAACTTGCACTTTTGCTGGAGACAAATAGCTGTATGGATAGGAAGGGATCTACAAATTACATACTCAGGCACTAAAAGGGGTGTGGACCTCAAGTGCAGTGCTGTGTCTGCATTTAACGGAGGCCGTGCTGTTGGTATGCTAAACCTCAAGGCCACGGTGCGTGTGTAGGCTTTACAGTGGTAATTTGTTGGTTGTAAGTCTTGGACATACAAAGCTGAGCAGCAGGGCTATGGAGTAGAATTTACTCAAGAAATATTAGATAAAAATAGCTCAAGGAAAATAAAATGCATACATTTTTATTTAAGGCTGTGTTTAGATTAAAAAGAAAAGTGGAACCATCTTTTCGCTATTCACAGGCTGAGAGCGGTAATAAAAATATCAGTTCCAAGGAAGAGCTACAATTTAACATCTCTGAATTAAGCGGCACAATTGTGAAGCAAGGATTCTTAGTGAAACAGGTAAATACAGTCTTTGAACCTTCACTAGGAAACAAGAAAAATGACAGCTCTTAGGGCTTCCTAGAGAATAAATTGATGTATATGAGCCTGGCTGGAGAGTTGTGGCCAGCAGAACTAACTTGCCTGTCAGTAGTACTATCAGAGATCATGTGGTGAAGAGTATCTAGTTATGGAGAGCTGAACTATGGAACGTGCTGCTCGGGCAGGATTAGTAGGATATTCTGGATATATTGAGTGTGTACTGAAAGGTATAGAATAGCATCAAAAGTAAAAGTGCCACACAAACTCTAAATTCCACCAGAGGTGTTACATTCACTTCCAAGCAGATCCACTGTTCCTCTGGTTGAATCCGTTCCATTCGGGTCGTGTGAGCGGCTATGACGTTCTGCTGGCCACAGACAAATTTCAGAGCTGAGTAGATTGACTTTTTCATGAAGTGGACATTTACCTGCGGACAGTCACTTACGTACACATGGATGCTATGATGGTGGCGAGACCTGTTTTCTTTGGACATAATTACCTGCTGGCAGTAATTGTTTAGAGAATCCCACGCTTAGTCTGCAAGATTTAGTTTCTGCCCCTTGCTATGAACAAGAGGAGGATCAATCACGCTGTTTTGAAGCCTAATGCAGCCACTTGCAGAGGAAACCTTACCTGCACCACCTGGCCACATTTCTACTCTGAAGCTTTGTACCCGGCTCTGAGATTTTAGCGTTGTGTGAACTGGATCATCAGATGCTCCCTGCCTCTCCCTCTTCCAGTTGCCAGGGTGCAGTGAGCATTGGCAGGGTGCTGGTGCCAGGAGCTGCCAGGAGAACCCCCTGGTGGCAGGGCAGCCACCCCCATCACCACAGGAGATGAGAGCTGCCCGGGAGCCTCCATCCCCATGGTCAGCAGCAGTAAGGGGCAGCCCCCAGCAGACCCAGCTCTAGGCTGGCCCTGAGCCCCAGCAGCAACCTGCAGGAGGGCGGATGATCTCAGGGGCTGGCACAGGCTTGCAGTGCTGTCCTGCGCTGTCAGCAGCTGAGAGGGCTGGGAGCGAAAGAGTGAAGCGCTGCAAAAGGACCTGACATAATCCCCTCAGAGCACACACAGCATGGGCTTTTAATCCAAGACTCACGTTTAATCTGAAATGAAGAGCAGGAATCAGGGATTTAATCACTTGGTCCTGTCACTCTGTTTTCTTGGTTCTCAGCCCAAGGAAGGGAGAGAGGAAGGAATTATCAGTGTAAGAACGATGCTAAGCAGAAAATCCTGGGAATTACTAAAATGTCAGAAAATATTTTTCTCTCTAGGCTCCAAAATCCCTTTTTTCAGTACCTATTTAGGTCTCCCCTACAGCCTTCCAGAAAACGGGCATTTCAGGAGGTATTTATAGGTGGCAACTTTAATTCTTCTGTTTTGCAGGGACACAAGAGAAAAAACTGGAAGGTGAGGAGGTTTGTTTTGAGAGCTGATCCTGCTTTTTTGCACTACTATGACCCCACTAAGGTATGTGAGTGGGGAGTTACCACCCCCAGAAATCCTCTTGCAGACCTAAACATTAAAATGAAAATACAGTTATGCTGTAAATGTTTCTCTCACCCAAATCTCCTGGGTTCCTCTGTCCATTTCCTGTGGAATAAGACCTCTCTGGTCTTATCCTGGGAAGTTGTCCTTGTAGGGTTTTCTATCCCTGCATCTTTCCTCCTGTCTTTTCCCCAGTGAGATTCCTCTTCCTTAGCTGAGGGGCAGCAGTTTTCTTAGGAAAACTGCTAGGATTGGTCTTTTCTTAGGCCTGGTCTTTTGCTGTACCCTCACAGTCTGGGACTATGCTCCTGCAGGGATTCTTCTTGAGCTGTGATCTTTCCAGGCTGACATCCCACCACTTGAGGGTCATACTGCTACTGGGATTTTTTACATTTTTATTCCAACATTGAATAGAGTCTCCTTGATGCCAAAGTATTTATAGGAATTTCTGCTACTCAGTTTTAAACTTGCTCAGGGAATAGTAGAATTTCTCTTCATAGGTACAATAATCAAAGTGAGCATCCCAGAAGGGCATCAGCCCCAGATGCACAGGGTACCACAAAGCCCAAGGGGTTTCTAAAAGAACATGTATAGGAATGCTTTATGTGACTTTGAAAGAAAACACAAACAATGCAACAGTCTAAAGAGCTTTTGGAGCTGGTTCATTTTTAGTTGACTAGTTTCTTTGTGGTTTGGGGTTTTTTTCATTGCAACTTGCCCTTGTAATGCTATAAACTCAAACTGCAGAACCTGAAGATCAGACGAGAGCAGCCTACTAGTGAAAACAGTCAGATTTTTCCCATGAATTCTCAGTGAAAAGCAGCAAGCTAAAAACTTGCAGAAATACATATTTGTTAATACGGCTTGTTATGATAAAACTACACGTAAGTTTGAAATGTGGTTGTTAGCCTACCCTTGTGCTTCTCATTGATCTCCACCACTCCCAGCTACATCAGCGAAACATGTGAGACTGAAACAACACAGTAATGCATTTAATTACACGTCCTAAATGACTTCTCTTGTGACACTGATGGTTTGTATCTGGAAAGACTGGCATTACATCTCCGTCTACATAAAAAAAAATATGTGCGTTGGGAAATTATTCTTATGAGGTTATTTTCCAGAAAAGCTTCATTTCCTTTTTCTTTGCAGGAAGAAAACAGGCCAGTAGGTGGATTTTCTCTTCGGGGCTGTCTTGTCTCAGCTCTAGAGGACAACGGAGTCCCAGCAGGTAAGCATGAGCCTCTAAACATTCACACACGCGTATTTATGCCATAGCAATACAGTCTTTGGGTGTGGGTTTGTGTGTATGGCTGGCTGCATGCCCAGGTGGGCTGGCCTTTCCTCCCCCTCGCAGGCAAGGGAAGAGGCATATGATAAAAAAATCCCCATACTGCTGGGTTGTCCATACCAGAGGGGATTTTTTTTTTTAGCATTATTTCCACATATCTTGGATGGTTCCCTTTTTACGGGCTTTTCTCAGTCAGATGACCTCTGAGACACGCCTAAGACACTGATTAATATGCCAGAGTTAACAGACAAAGTCAAAATGCCTTCTTTTTGGATGCTGTTTAACTCAAAGTCTTGAGGCATTCCCTGATGCCACCCCTCTTCTGTGTGTCCTCTCCACTTATGCTGTTACCTTTTTCTTTTTGATCTGCTAGAACCCTAAGGGGAGACATAAATATAGGAATACAAAAACCCAGTTCTGCTAGTGAGTGTGCTTAGCTTAGGCATTTGCCTAGAACCTCAGCCTCACAGATAAGTGTTTCTGCTGTTAAAGAATTTACTTTATGATGGTTAAGCGTGATGTATGGGTCTTGAATAGAAGCATCTTTTTAAAGACAAAAGACAGGGTTTAGAAAAGATATGGTCCACCATAGGGTGGTGTTGGGGGGGGGTGGTCTGATGAACAATAGAGCTCCTTACTAAGAGGACCCTGAAGATAGGCAGGAGCAAATCTAATCTACTGCACAAACTGGCAGGGAGCTCATCCCTCCATTGTACGATTCTCCATCTAAACAGCAGCTATTTTATACATGAAGCATTGTTCATACAGTCTGTGCGAGGGGTGTCTGTACTATATCTTTAATTTGCAGAAAGGAAATCAAAGACACAAGGGCTTTACATGTCTTACCCATAATGAAATGGAAAAGTCTGATAGCCTAATTCACTGAATTAAAATTCTTCCCTATGAAGCTTCATATCTGCCACAAAGCATATCTCTGTGTACCTTCCTGATTTGTTTTTTTTTTTTATCTGCAGGAGTGAAGGGCAATGTGCAAGGCAACCTCTTCAAAATCATCACCAAAAATGACATTCATTATTATATCCAGGCCAGCTCCAAGACAGAGCGAGCACAGTGGATTGAGGCAATCAAACCACTGACATGAGTAAGGTGGACTCCATGCTAAATGACATGACACATTTGTGACCAGCTTTCCTGCTCTCATTGTCTGGGAGTGTTGGGTTTTTTCCCTTAGATAGTCTATTTTTGTTATTTGTATCGCCACAGCACCTACAAATTCCTGGCTCACCAGCATCCCAGGTGCCTAGGAGTCATGTCGATTCAGAATGATTCCCCACCAGGAACTTACTATCTAACCAAGAGACAAAAGACAAGAGGTGGATACAGACAAACGGGGCTTTACAAGGAAAAAATGACATACAATATTCCAAGATGGAAGAAAATAATTCTTTTGTGCAAGTATTTAGTCTATATCTGATGGACTCAGGTTGTGCTTCACCCTAAAGCAGAAAGGTCTTGGTCCTTTCCCCTTTATAAAGGGGCTCATAAACTTAATTAGTTAATACTGACCGAATCAAAGTCGTGAAAGGTCCTGGTGTCTGAGGCTGCCTTTCTTGATTTAACTCAAGAGTCTTGTGCAAAGCCAGGATAATCACTATTGTGAAATAAACCAGGGGTCTGTCTGTCCATCCACCTGTTCTACCATTTGCTTCTCTGCTGAGCTGGAAAAGACCAAAGGATTTGCCTCTCCAGTATATAGATTATACTTGTGCTGGTATTGGCCTATAGCAGTACAGGATCCTGAGTACCTAATCAGGCCAGCGGCAGATATTCCAGACAATTACTGGTGCTAAATATATTGGAAGAAATCACTCAGCCATAACAGCAAGACTTTTCCTCCTGATTATCACCGTAAGTCCATTTATGTGGAACACCATTGGGACTGAGAACTCTAATAGCAGTTCTGACTATTGCTTTTTCTCTTTTAAGCCATTAAATTTACCATTATTTGTCTATGGATGGGTGTACACTTTGCTGGACGAAAAACTGGCTGGATGGCCAGGCCCAGAGAGTGGTGGGGAATGGAGTTCAATCCAGCTGGCGGCTGGTCACCAGTGGTGTCCCCCAGGGCTCAGTGTTGGGGCCTGTTCTCTTTAACATCTTTATCAACGATCTGGATGAGGGGATTGAGTGCACCCTCAGTGAGCTGGCAGATGACACCAAGTTGGGTGGGTGTGTTGATCTGCTTGAAAGTCGGGAGGCTCTGCAGAGGGATCTGGACAGGCTGGATCCATGGGCCGAGGCCAATGGTAGGAGGTTCAACAAGACCAAGTGCCGGGTCCCGCTCTTGGCCCACAACAACCCCCTGCAATGCCACAGGCTTGGGGAAGAGTGGCTGGAAAGATACCCAGCAGAAAAGGACCTGGGGGTGTTGGTCGACAGCAGCTGAATATGAGCCAGCAGTGTGCCCAGGTGGCCAAGAAGGCCAACAGCATCCTGGCTTGTATCAGCAATGGTGTGGCCAGCAGGAGGAGGGAAGTGATTGTCCCCCTGTACTGGGCACTGGTGAGGCCACACCTCAAATACTGTGTCCAGTTTCGGGCCCCTCACTACAAGAAGGACGTTGAGCTGCTGGAGCATGTCCAGAGAAGGGCAATGAAGCTGGTGAAAGGTCTAGAGCACAAGTCTTATGAAGAGTGGCTGAGGGAACTGGGGTTGTTTAGCCTGGAGAAAAGGAGGCTCAGAGAAAACTTTATTGCTCTCTACCAACTACCTGAAAGGAGGTTGTAGAGCGGTGGGGTCAGTCTCTTCTCCCATGTAACAAGTAACGGGACAAGAGGAAAAGGGCTCAAGTTGCACCAGGGGAGGTTTAGGTTGGATATTAGGAAAAATTTCTTCACCAAAAGGGTTGTGAAGCATTGGAACAGGCTGCCTAGGGAAGTGGTGGACTCACCATCCCTGGGGGTATTTAAAGGATGTATAGATGTGGTGCTGAGGGACATGATTTAGTGGTCACTTGGCAGTGCTGGGTTAATGATTAGACTCAATGATCTTAAAGGTCTCTTCCAACGAAAACAATTCTATGATTCTATTAAACTTGACTTTGATATTATTACATATTAAAAATTTAAGTTCAAAGGTTCGGTGCATTTGAATCTCCTGTGCTCTTTGGACATGCTTTTTCTCAGAGAGCAGTTTGAATATATGAAAATAAAGGTTTCATACACCATAAATTTAGATTTGTATAGAAACTGAGACATTCTCCACAACATCAGAGTGTAGAATGGAATGCATAAGACGATTTAAACACCCAGCCTGCCTGCTGTACACCGTTTTCATAAAATTCCTCGTGTTATCTGAGTACCTGTATCTGACAGCCAGACTCTGCGGAGCCTCTGAACACAGCATACTATCTATCTTCCCTGAAGTCACAGAGGAATTTGATAGCCCTCTATCCACAGAACCACCTCTTTGCAGATTTTTTGTTCTCCAAGTTATGTACTGAGAAAATAAGTCTCTTCATCTAGAGACTTTCCCCTTCAACCGGGTTCTAACCAACCAATCCTATCAGAGCCAAAGGCAGCAGCTAGGATATATGCTTACATATGTATTGGAATAGCCGTGTATTTAGGACATTTTTCTAAATCTACAGCAATGAAATAACGGCACAACACTCAACGTGCATTCAAATATTTAACAGAGCTGTTAAAGAAGTTTGCCAGCAAAGATGCAGTTTTAATTAGATTCAAGAATGGGCAATGCAGTTTCAGCTACAGGTACCATTTCCTAGGGCTGGTCCAGAGAAGACTGTGAAATCCACAGCTGTTGAAACCTTTCAATTCACAGGAGTGCTACCTGCAAAAGACAGGAATGCTGGTAAGGCGTTTATTGTTCTGTACAGGGAAGAACCAATGGCTTTGTGCTGACTGAGCAGAGCTTCCAGGAAAAGCAATTCCCTCCTGATAACGTGAGCCTTGTTGGGGCCCACCAGTCTCCCTTATTCACTTATAAGGAAATCTGCTTCTCTTTTCTCAGTCCCACCACCTGCATACTGCTCAGTTCTTGTCACAAGGGTAACAGCCACCACACTGCAAAGGACTGAGATCCATCATCTGGCATTCCTGGGGGTTAGGGGACCGTGAGGATGCGAGATACTGCACAGCATCGTAAGTCTTGCAGTTTGGGAGGACAAGAGAGTATCTCAGCAAAGGCCCTTTCTTTTACCTGGACCTGTAATTGCTGAGTGAGTATGAGAAAAGAAGTGTATGCTTCAAACACATCAGCAAATGAAAAAGATACAGTTCCCACTCTCCAGAATCAGCCAGGGGAAAAAGATAAAACATTTCTCAGACAGGAGGAAGTACATTGGCCTCTGCTGCCTGGTGATATTGTGGTTGCCTTTTTTTCAAGCCACTTTGGTAAGCCTGATGTCCCCTGAGATCTGTAAAGCTTTCACCAAGTTCAGGGGCTGAATGCGGTGAGTGAAGTCACAGAGCTGCCGTCCATCAAGCAAGACTCGGATTTGCTGGTGTTCACATAAGATCTCCATCTGCAATGGAAAAGGACAGGGGAGGGTGCTAGAAATCAGCAGCAGAGCTGATTTCACAAGCATGGACTTAGAACCCCATGTGACTGGGATAATGAAGCACAAAGTCTAAAAGTTCTTCTGAAATTCCCTAAGTGAATAACCTGCCCTCTGCTGAGATGATACTGTAAAGCTCCTTATAGTGATTTCTCTCACTATGACTAGAGAAACGAATAAATCTCTCCTATCACAGCTTGAACAGTTGCTCTCTGTGCCATACTAGACTAGTTAGATTGGCAATGTCAATAGTTAGCTGTTTGTGGTCATACACACAGCCTTCAGCCTTTCTCTCCCCCTTTTCTCCATCCTATTCATAGAACCCCAAAAATTACCTTAAATGTGTCTCCTGCTGTAAATGGGAAGTAGGGAATAGTCTTCTCTTCTCTTCCCCATTTCCCAGCAATTCGTGCGTTTCGGGTGACGGATTTGTCACTAAAGTTAACTGTAAATAACAGCCCAACATCTTTGTTTGCATCCACCGGATCACAGAGCAGAGTCACTGAAAAGCTGAAAAAACAATTAAATGGAATTTTCAGAAATGTGAAAGGACATGGTGAACGCAGCAGATGCCTATAAAGACTAGGGACAGATGCTGATTTCTTGTCAGTCTGAACTGACAAGGGAATTCTACAGGCTTGGAAGCTGCAGAAAGGGATGAGAACAGGCTGGTCTTTGTTTCTCCTCCAGTTTCCAGTAGGATGCTGATGTTTTCTGATGTAGCTTTCCCTCTCTTGTGACTGAAATTGAACCAACATTTGTGCACGAGCAAATTCTAATTTGTGTCTTAAGGGAGGTTATGGCAAACTCTTCATCAGTTGATTGATGAAGATGCAAAAAAGTGTCATGACAAGCAGAGTTGCTGTTATCCAGATTACACAGCAATGAACCTGCACCTCCTGTGCCAAACCCACTGTTTTTTAAATGGTGTTGATTCCAGCCCCCAGCAGAAAACCAAGATGCAGGTTCAGAACTGCACATCTTCCTGGGGGAGAAACGCCACTTGTGTGCACCCTCCGGTTCACACTAGATAAGGGTAAGGAGTAGAAAATCCTGACAGGGCAGTCAGAAAGAACAGTGAATTCTTTCTTGCCCTTTTATTTTAGTCTAAGAGCAGGAAAATTAAATAAAGCCATAAGGTATGAATCTGTTTGTCTTTTTCCTCCAAAAAGCACAGATGCTCAAGAAATCTTTTGAATTTAGAAGACAGGTAGGAGTGTGTATGACAGGGTGAAGCCCCACCAGCCCCTTCACCTACCTCTTGGGGTTGGAGTGTACCATTCCTATGACTGTGAGTTTCATGGCTGGTCTCAAGCCACCTTTAATTTCACCAACATACTGCTCGACCTGCAGGGAACAGTGAAGATGTGCTGTGCTCGGTCATGCTTTATCAGCTGCTTTGGCCACCTCATATAATTTGATTTTGTATTTGCATGTACAAAAGAACTTAGAAGTATTTCTGGCCTAAAGTACTTTTGGTATAAATTCTGTCAGTTCTACCTGTGCTGAGCGAGAGGGCTGCCATAACCAAATGGCTGGTCATGAGGCACTGGCTGCCTGACAGGACTGTCTGCCTGGTGGGCGGCTTCTGACCAAAAACTTCTGTCAGTAAGATGTGTGGCTGCTGCCGGTGCTCCCCCTGACTGATATGTGTGCCTGGTGACCCTGATGGCATGTCTCAGGTCACTCTGGGAACAGACACCACCGACTTCAGGTCACTTAACAGCACTCCTCAAGACCAGAGCAGATTTTGCAAGCACTGCGGTGACCCACACGTCTCACAAGTGACAGGACCCAGACAGCTGACATACCTGGGATGAGCCAGTGACGGCTGCTATGGTCTAAAAACACTATAAATCTGGTTGCAGCGCCCCATGCAGCAGATCAAAACCTTTGTGGCAGCACGACTCAGAGCGCAGACTGCGTGAACTTACCCTGCCAGATCAGATTCATTAACAGATTTCAATGGGTTAACTGGACACCAGCAGGCTTTACACCAGGCCAGGTAGCCTCTGGCCCCCACCACAAGACCACAGAACCAGCATAGATGCTGCCCGCTGCTGCGTGGTCACGGAACCAAAACCGTGTCCTCACAGCTGATCCCAGTCACACCTCTCCCCATCACTTTTTCAAAGCCAGAAAGTGGCTCCTCAGTGGATCCACTTTTGTCCGGTTCACATAGACCTGTAGCTGCAAACGCCACCCAAAGATCAGAGCTGTATTTACTTCCTCCAAAGTAACTGTCTAACAGCTTTGTTGGTCAGCGGAGAAACTACTATAGGTGATGGCTGACACAGAGAACTGAAAGAGAGAACTTGGGAACCAGTGATAGGGGCGTTTTGAGGCGTTGGTTTCAGAAATGGCTTCACCATGTAAGTGCTGGAGTACTGCACCATGGCGTGTAATCACTCCCTGTGCAGATTCACTTAGAAAGGAGCTGCTATAAAACACTAAGTGTTGTGAGCAATTTGCGTAACACCGATAACATGCCAAGGCAATGCACAGCAGACCCTATTTTAGATAAAAAGCGCTTTATCGTTCCAGAATATTCAGACATTTTTTTGCTGGAAGACCTGCACAATATATGCATGGTCTAGTATTTTGACTATAAGAAGCATGGAAACCCAGACTTCTCCCACAGCAAATGGGCTTCCATTCAAGTGTAAGTTGCTTCAGGTATTTCATAATAATAATTTCATAATTTAAATTTTGAAAAATATAACCAGTGTTATATTTTTAACTTACTGAATGCCAGCTTGCTGAACGGAAACACAAATTCAAGACAAAAAACGTTTTGCCTAGAATACATTTCCTAATTTCAATACACTCATTGTATCTTCTGCTCAAATGACCTTAATTTATTTTCCCACCTTGATATTTACATCCAGCCACCTTTACAGCTTCACAGGTACATTAATAAACCTCCAATTCCTAACGAGGCCAATATTGCAAGCAAGGAGTTTACAAGTGCCTTTCAAAATGACAGCAGTACTGCTGCTTGTTAATGATGTACATTTATCCTTGCAGATGTGGGTAGGTGACCCCAGCAGGTATAGTTTGTGCTTTTTTACAAAAGAAAAGAGTCAGCCACCTGAGGCGTCTTACATGAGGAAGCAGCTCCTCAAGTAAGGAGTCTGTCCGTAAGGAAACACTTTAATTTGGATAAAGCAATTAGAGAGTGGGTAATAAGCGTACAAGGTCCCAGGCTAAATGAGCGTCATCTTCATACAGGTCCTGTGTCCCACTAAAGCTCCTTCCTTGACTATACAAGAGACAAGATACAAAATCATACCCCAAACTGAAAGTGCACGCTGAGAAATCGTTCGTGCAGAGCTGCACCATAGTGAGCACCATCATCAAAGACACAGAGTGTCAGAACTGAATAGATCTGACGATGACCGCATGGTTTCAACGCTTGCAGCTCGTCCCGCCTGGCTGAAGGAAGTTCAGAGGCATGACTACCCACGCACCTTTTCTCTGCCGACACCGAGCTGACAGCACAGGTGAGAAACACGCGGGGTGCCATAGGAGGTAACGGCACAAGCTCCTGCAGCACATTGTGTGGTTTGTTGGTGGGTGCCCACATGTGCACATGGACATAGCCCCCTTCCCATATTTTCCCATATTTTCCGTTCAGGGGTCCTGGGGACTCACCCAGTCACTTACTTTGGGACACCTCTCCTCTGTCATCACCGCTCTGCCTCTCACACTTGCCTCCGCCACAGCAGTCCCCGGAGGAGTTTTTGGTTTGTGTGTCTGGACAAAAACAAACAAAAAGCGTGGAATAAAGGGAGGATGTTGGGGGGGGCTTATCTCTGCCAAACACTGGCTGGACACCACCCAGCCGAGCAGCTGAGTCACGGCCCTCTGTGCCTCAGCCCTTGGGGGGAAGCTCACAAATAGCACATCTCGGTGGGGGTGAGGGGACAGGGGGGCGGCAAGGACGGGCAGGCCCCTGCGGCCCCGCACAGGAGTGCCTGGCAAGCCCATGTGTGTAGCTGTCTCTGTATCTCTATCTACATCCGCAGGTTTTTATCGAAGTGTTTGAAATTGTGTGTGTGCGCACAACACATTGTAATTGAATATTTATACACATAAGTAACACGTCGTTCATTTATTTTGGTACCATTTCCGTCCTCTCTCAAAGGCGTAAATACATACACAACCTAAGAGTGAGGCATACGTGTCGGGTGATACCCGTACACAAGGGATCAACCTGCACGCACGTGCACATACCCCTATATATACATATACCTCTATCTGTATATGTGTGTGTCATCATCATGGCTTGGCTTCACGGACGAAGATTTAGGAAGGGCTTTAAACGTGAGTACACCCTTCCAGCCTGCGCGGTGGATTTTTTAGGTGAGGCGCAGCGTGCGCGAGACTGGCCCCACCCTTTACACCTGAGGTTCATCTGCCAGGGCCTAGCGAGCTTGGACGGTGACAGCGAAGTCCTCAGGTCGTAGGTTTGGTTAGAGTATCCTTCTCTTAGATGGATGGCCTTACAGGGCTAAACGAGCTCCATCTGCCCGGGTTTGGAGTTAGAGTTGTCCTTCTCCTAGGATGGTTGCCCGAAGGCTAGTGAGCCCATCCTGCCCCTGGACACACTTTGTCTGACCCTTCAGTTGAGACCTGTCTGGCTTGGGAGACCCTACCGGAGGCATATGCCACCACCAGCGTAGCTCTCAACTTCGCAAGGGCACGCAAGCTCTTTCCCCACGGCAAGGGGGTGCCCGTGAAAGAGATATGTGTGTGTATAACACACGTATATAGAGCCTCCCCTCTGAGAGACCACGCACAGCCTCTCACCTCACGGACCACTCCCGCCCCTCTCCTCCCCCGTTCCCGGGCCAGCAGCACGCTACGAGGATGCGCGGCAGCGGCGCCGTCCTCCAGCGCCCCACTGAGCGGAGCTTCGAGCGGAAACCAATCAGAACCACGGGAGGCCAGAGCACGGGGCGGAGCTGGCGTGTGGTAAGAGGAGGCCGCGGGGCGTGCCGGTAGGCAGGGATGGGCGCGGTCGGGGGGCGGGGCTTGCGCTGCCCGGGTCCTGAGGCGGCGTCAGGCGCCCTAAAGAAACATGGCAGTTTATTTACATTCTGCCCCAGCTCGGCCAATGGGCGGACGCCTGTCCGCGTGCCCGCCCGGCGGCGCGGTCAGCTGAGGCGGTGCCCAAGATGGCGGCGGCGAGGGGTGGTGGTGCCGGGGCGGTGCAGTAGCGTCTAGCGCCGCCGGGGTGGCCGCATCCTGCCCCGCCAGGTAACGCGGACCGCGCCAGGACGTGCCCTGGGTCCGCCGGGCCGGGCCCGGCCTGGCCTGGCCTTGCGAAGAAGGGTGAGGTCGCGGGTGGGTGCGCGGCAGAGCGCGGCTCGGGGCGAGGGGCCGCCGCCGCCCCCGAAGGCAGTGCCGGGGCAGGTGGCCCGGGGACTCGTGCGGCAGTGGGGAGCGGCGGGAACATCCCGCGGGCCGCTGAGCTGGGCTCCCCTGGGCGGCGCACCCGCGGCGGGGCGGTCGCAGCCCGGCGGCAGCCGCGTTGTCAGCCCGCGGTGCTCTTTGGTGCCTGCCCACGCTGCCGCGGTGGGAGGCAGCCCCCTGAAGCTCGGTCTCGGCTCTCCGCTTGGCCCTGCCCAGGGCTCGTTGTCGGTGAGGAGGAAATCAGGGACGGTGCCCCAGCGCGCCCTTACGGCATCTGCCTTCGCGTGTGTCACGCTGCCCCAGGTCACCTGCTCGTCCTGGGAAGATGCATTCTTTTGGAAATGAAGAAGCGGTCTCTCTGGAGCAGCTCTTCGAGTTTTTCTGCGAGTGCGTACGGCACGGAGACTGGGAGCTGGCACAAGCCTGCGTGCCTCAGCTGAGCCAGTGGCACGGGGCTGGCCCTGAGCAGGTGGAAGCAATTCTTCAGGCTCTGGTAGCTTGTCCCGTGGGGGTAAGGTAAGTAAGGTACTGTTTTGGTTCAGTAGGCTTGAGTGTGAAGTGAGGGGGAGCCAGTAGTTCCGTGGTGACTCTGGGAGGCAGGTAGAATCTGGGAAGTAGCACTTGCTGAGGTGTCCTGGATGTGCCTAGATGTGCTGTTATCTGAACGTTGACATCGCTGCCCGAGCACATAGCAGGCTACCCGGCCCGCTGGGATAATGAGCTGTGTTCATTTGTGCAGCTGACATGGTGATTGGTACGATCTTAAAACTACATGGAAACATTTCAGAACTGATTTTGTTGGACGAAGGATAAGGAGAAGGAGCACCTGAAATTACATTCCTTTTATTAGCTTTCGTTAATTTAGAAATGGAACCACCAAGATAAGATCTATGGTTATTTACAATGCTCTCTCATTTCTAGCACTTGAAAGACCTTCCAATTTCCAAAAAATTAAACTCTAAAAAATTCAAATTATGCTATTTCTCTCACACCGGTTTTTGAAATGCCATTGGTTTTACTCAATCTTAGTTAGTTTTGATCTCTGCTTTTCAGGTAGGTGCATATGAAGGGTGACTTTCTAGCACTTCAGGAACACTGGTATTCCCTCTCTCCAAGCAGATGATCATACTTCTTTGCAGTAAAATTTGTGTAATAATTTGGTAAAGGTTCTAAGAAACAGTTTACACTGACAGCAATTAAAGGAGTCAGAGTGTACATGGTTGGATTTATATTGTAAGGCCATGTATGGCCATGTAAGTTGTAAACATTTTTGATCTTTTTATCTTTGATAGCTGGGCTATCACATCCAAAGGCTTTAATTATCAGTGCTGAGATTTTTAAAGGCAACTAAACTACCCTGTGCTTTTTTCTTTTCCTAGTCCCTTCGACAGTACTGAGTATCTTCCCTGACTGTAGTTTTTGTAATGTGTGCCTAAGTACTGGAGCACATGAAAAGCTGAAGGAAATTAGAACTATTCTTTCTTTTAATTAGTACGTTACTTCAGTTTTAGTTTGGACATAGAGCTGCACTTGTGCTGCTGTGACCTAAAACTTAGTTTCTTTTTTTTTGTGTAGAAGTAGACAGAACAGGAAATAGTGGTGTTTGGCACGTGGTCAGATTTCAAAGAAATCTGCTGCTCTAAGAGGTCTATACAGGCTGAACTTTATTTAGACCAGAAATAAATGTCATTGTTTTGAAGCACAGAACTATGGCAGTAGTGTTGGTATTTGCCGGATCTAAAAAGCAGTTATTTGCACAGCAGAAATCATTGAGTTAATGTGTCAGTAGCACCAATGCTCTGGTTCCTCTGCATTCTCTTCCTGTCTGACTCATCTTCAGCTATTCAGTCATCTTTGGTTTTATCTTACATGAAGAAATATAAAACCAAAAACTACCTCCGACAGTGTTTTGCTGGATCTTAGAGATGGGAACAACCTTGTGTAATCCAGTGTATGTGCTTATTGCTTTTGTAGATGGGGACAGAATTCTAGCCCATGGAGAACTGCATGGCTTTGGCTTCTCGTGCTGGAAAAATGGCTTGCCAGGAATCAGGTACAGAAACATCTAGCTGACTTCCAAGTGTGACTTACAGCTCTGACTTCTAGCTGACTTGCAAGTGTAAAAAGTCTGCCTAGGAGTTTTTTTAAATTATAGGCTTTCTCATGTTTCATGGAATTAAGTTCTTAAGGTAACTGGAGAGGTGCATTGTTTTTGCTTTTAACAAACTTGTCAAGAAACAACTGTTAATCTTCTCCACAGTGGAGAGTGGAATTGGGATTATTTTTTGGTGTTGTTTAGGTAACAGAAGTTGGCTTTTTAGCATTGAACATTTCTGTAAATGGAACGCATGAGTGTATCAGCTTCTGCATTTGTGAAGCACCTTTCTTACATTAAAGATGAAATAGCTCAGGCATCAGAAAGTTCTTTGTAAGCTGTAAGTGGTGAGGATGTGCTTGCTGTATCACTGTTTTCAGACAGACAGGTGCAGTATGTTTCATAGGTTGTCTTTTTTTCCTCTTTTTTAAATTGATACACTGGGATGTGTGATCATACTTTTTTTTTAATATATTCATTTGTCCTTGTCACTATGTAGACTTGCATTTTTTCCTTTACCTTCTGAGAAAAGCCGCCTTTAATTGATGGGATTGTAATGCCTGACAAAGTGACACTTGGCTCTGTTTCCAAATGTGTGGATAAATGGAATCCACTGATGTCAAAGCAGAATCTAATTGTGGAATAGCCTTTAACTGAGAATTAGGTACCTTCAGAGATATTTCAGGCTGCCTCAAAATGTTAATGAAATAGCTAAGATTAGATTTATATAGTAACGTAAACAAAGTTTTATTGGTTAACGTCTTTCTCATTCTTTTATATTGTTTCAGAAAACTGTTCCAGTTGTTCTTCAGAGAGAAACTGAATTTTTATTGTTCTTGGAAGAACTACAAAAAGATGTCTCTGAGGAAGTCCTAAAGGTGAGCTACTTAGTATACCTTACTTCTTCTTGTTAGTCATGCAGAATGTCCAACTTTATCAGGTTTTTGGAATCAAAGTTAATGCTCCCTGCTAACTTGGCTGCCTGAGATGGTAATATGTTATTAAGGCAATGTATTATTTCAGGCAACTGAAAGAGACCATAATTCTTACTACTGATGTTACATGGTAATTGGTATGATGTATGCTCTGAGGTCCAGGACCCATTTTTCCATTATCAATTAATACATGAAGATTGATTTATTTGAGAAATACTTGGAAATATGTAAAGATGAATTAATATCAAAAGCAAGTATAGAGCAGAAAATCAGGAGAGTTACTAACTGTAGAATTTGGTGTTGCTTACAACAGAATTAGGCTGACATGGTGTGTGGAATGTCTTTAGATGTTGCTTCTAGTATTATAGGTTCTAACTCTTAAAAGAGTTTGTTGTTGTTTGGCTTTTTTTTAAGAGGAAAATGAAAACTTACTATATTCAGAGGCTACTTGCAGCTTTTAAATATCTCTCTAAGGATAAAGAATTAACAATTGCTGGATGAAAGCAAGCAACGTAAATTTGCCCAATTAAAAAAAATAAATTGCTTGAAGTCTGTGTACGTTACCATCTAACCTCCAAGGTCATGAAAGATTCCACCATTGTCTGCAGCGTTACACAGAAGTAGGAGATTCAGCAACCTCATATCTTTGTCACAATTACTGTCAGAGGCGTGTTAGTAGTTAGAGTTGTTTTGATCCAGCACATAAAGAAAAGGACATTGTGGACTTGTCTTCTACTGCTAATATTCTAATTTTTGTGCACACTAACCACCTCTCCCCTCCATGTTCTGAATTGTCTCTTCCAGCCAAGGACGGCACCACATAGTTCCAGCAGTGTCACAAGTGCTGCTTAATTGCTGTTCAACTGGGTTGCCCCTCACCTTCCCATCTCTTACTGAGAGAGCTAATTGGGACTTGTTTGTTTGTTTGTTTTGCCCTTCCTAGTTCTGGAATTGTAGGTTTGCTTCTGGTAGTGAGAAAAATTATTGATGCTTAAGAAAGAATCCTGTGAGATGGCTTCTGAATCTGTTGGCCAATTTTAACCAAGTTTGAAAAACTTGTGTTCATGAGAGTGATGCAGCTAATAGATAGATGGTATGAATCTGAAAACGTAGGATTAAAAAAAAAAAAACAACAACAGACTGAACACTGATCATCAGGCTCTTACTGACTTATGCAGGTACAGTCACATCAATATATTGCTAAGAGGTAGAATATGGTAGTGTTTCAGCCATTGTATAGGAGCTGCTTGTGGACCAAGGTAACTTGCTTATGAGCACGTAGCCCATGTAGTGTAGTTGTGTATTACAGGGTTCTTTATATTTTGTTACATATTCAGGCTTATCCACTCTTCTAGGAAGGATATTGGACAAAATGGACCGTTATTAATGGATTTCCTAGGTAATATGAAGTTTCTAAATTGATTTATCTTCTTGCCATCAAGTTTCTCCAATTTTTAAAATAATTTATTTAATATTTTAATGGAGTCTGAAAGGCTTGGTGTTTTATTTCCTTACCAGGAACTGTTTGAAGCATTTGAGTACACCCAGAACAAGCATATCACAGACAGGAAAAGAAGAGATGGCTGTCCTCCCAGATTCAGTTTGGACGTTGTTTCAGCTCTCCGGAAGCTTTTGCTGCGGGCTCCTCAGAGGGCAAAAGCTCTGCTGGAGTTCTTCCAGGAGGAACAAGGCACACACAGCTCCTTGATCCAGCAATATTGCTCTCTACAAAACATATTTGTTGAATTTCTTCGTGACTCCTTGAAATCGCTGCAGGGGCTTCAGTGCAGTTATGAGATTTCAGCAGAACTAGATCAAAGAGAACTAGTAGATACAATTTATGCTGCTCTTAGTATAGTGACTTTTGACGTGGAGCATCAGGCGGATGAAGTACGGCACCTGTTCATGGAGCTCTTGGATGTATGCTGGGTTGAAGGAAGCCTGCTGAGGGAGGAGAAGCTACTTAGCTGCATGCTGAGGAAACAGAGCCATGGCCTTTTAAGCCTGTATAGCAGTGTTCTTATAGAAAGAACAAGAGAAAAATTTCTGGTGTCAAAATCAATACAAAAAGGTTTGTTTCATTTTTTACTTTGTTCTAATTTCTTGTTTAACAAAGCCATTGAGGCATTAAACAGGCAAGTTGTCAAGAAGTCGGGCAGTGTTCTTGCTACGGTGCCTTAACAAGCCATGGGAGCTTTGTAAAAGATAATGCTAAAACAAGGAATTGACATGGGAACACCAGGCCTCTCCCTACGTTTCTGCAGTCTATGCTGCCTTCTTTTGTGAGCACTTCCTTTACCACTCCTTGTTGTGCTCTATTTCAATCTGTTCAGAGTTCCTCCTGCTGAAGATCTTGTTTGTAACTAGAAAATTGACTCTCTGTATGTGTATAAAGTTTTTATTTGGTTTGGCTGCAGCTCAGGATCTTCTGTGTTGGAGGATGTTCCATTTCAGGCCAGTAACATTTCAGCTACCTCAGTCATCCCAAAACATTCAAACCTCTTAACATTTGAAAGGAGAACTAGAGTTGGAAGGAGATGTGGAGTGGGTCAATATCCCAGCTAGAAAGAAGATGCAGTTTGATAGCCTGCATGCTTGCCGGAGCCCAGCTGTTGTTTGCGTACTGGCTGTAACTTTACAGCTCTGTCTAGCTCCCTATGGCTGGTACATGTAGCTGAGGATCTCTCTTGAAGCTAAATGGCAAGTGGTGCCCATGCTCTTGTCAGGTAAGTTGCAGGTGAGGAAAAACCTAGAATACTTCTTTTGCTTGCCTCTGTACGCTGTAAGTCAGTGAGGTTTGTATCCTCGCTCCTCCCTTCACTCATAGGGTTTGCTGAAGGGAAGTTCAGGCTGGTGTGGTGTAGCACGCTGGCGTTTCTGGTAGTAACTATAGTTAGTGCTTCTTCATAGGGGAAAAGCAATTGCGATCCAGGTATCTTCACTCTCGCTGGGAGTAGTTCAGTTCCTGCTTTGCACAGATCTGAGAAGTTCCTGTACTGGACAAGTCTTTGCTGAGGCCCTGCAAAGCAGCCTAGTGTCTCAGAGCACAGGTGAGAACTTGTGCAACATGCAGATAACATGGGTGTGACTAGAAAAGGAAAGGCAGTGTGACCTGAGCTCATGGAAATGACCTGTGTGCTGAACAGGCTCTTGCTGTCCAGACAGTTTTCTGGTTTCCTATCAAACCTGCTTATTTTCTATCAAATTTCTCTGCTTGGCTTTCTTATTTTCCAGTAACAGTCTTACTGTTAACATGTAACAGCTGGTTAGTGTTCAAGGAAATGTTTCTCAGTTTAAATTAACAGCAATTGTGCTTCTTTCAAAGATACCCATCTGTACGGGAAGACAATCTTGTTATGATGTGTTTTAGGTTCATCTGAGCAGCTGGATACAGAGCGTACAGTAATGAGTCTGTTCTCAGATGGCAAAGAGGCTCCTTCTTGGAAGACAGCCTATTTCTACTGCTTGAGCAGCAGCAAGCACTTTCTGGAACAGATTCTGGTATGGCCATAAAATCATTGAGGGAAAAACAGTGGTGGCTTAAGTCAGTCCGTTATTGAACGTATCTTGGTGGTGCATGGAAGCATTTTGT
The DNA here is from genome assembly GCA_009769605.1 of Bucorvus abyssinicus. NCBI lineage: Eukaryota > Metazoa > Chordata > Aves > Bucerotiformes > Bucorvidae > Bucorvus > Bucorvus abyssinicus. The sequence continues at coordinate 13,349,687 of CM020042.1, forward strand.
ATTCAAGTAGTGTTTATTAGGGGTCATGACGTACAGGAACAAGGAGGTAACTGGTGATAACTCCCCAATTTTTCTGCTGTGTGATGAACTCAACATTCAGTGAAATTTTTGGAAAAGCAGGAAATCCTGTGTTCTGCTTGTCATTTTGTTAGATACACCACTTGATTTACTCCATGACATTGAACTTGTTGCTTTGCTTTTCTGATGCTGGTAGATTGATGCAGTGAGACTATTTTGCACGGTAAAATTCATGTTTTGAAGAGCTTGACAATCTGGTGAAAAGTACTCTGGTATTAATTAAATCATTTGAATGTATTTACACAGATAGAAGAAATAAAGTACAGGTAGGTGGTCACTGTTAAAGTGCAAGTATTTAAGGCTGAACATATTTCCACTTCTAAATAGTGTGCTTATTTATGTTTCTTACATAATGCCCTTGACAGAGACATAATTAATAGAAAGAATGTAAAGATAATGTAGCGAGGGGGTGTGAGTTGGCTCTGTAGTAAGCATTTGAAAGATTTGTTTTTTTTTTTTTTTTTCCCCTCATGACAGTTTTCCTGAAGAATAATCCAGTGGCTTGGAAAATACAAGTTTAGGGAAGTTCCAGATGCAGAACATCACTATTTCAGTGAAGCTAATACTGAAATGGCTACTCACTTACATAACCTGCCAGGCATTATGGGTCTCTGCATTTTGGAAAGATAGATACTTCATTTTGTTTCCTAGGTGACTGCATTAACTTTATTGAAAAGAGAAGACTACTCAGGCCTGAACAGCTTATTGAGGAGAGAATTCAACCCCCTTAGCCGCCTGTTGGTATTGCTTGGATGGACTCATTGTCAAAGCTTGGAATCGGCAAAAGCATTGCTATGGACACTTCACAAAACTCGGGTAAATCAGCAGAAAGCAAGTGGCAGTATGCCAGTCTAAGTCCAGATAATGCAGTTTGTTTGCAAAAACAGAAATAAATAGAACCAAGGAGTTTCTGGTGAGAATGTTAATCTTTCCCAAAATGGAATTAAAAAAGCTAAGATGTTACAGTTGTGTGTAGGTAATGTTATTGGACACTTGCCTTCCTTCTTACTCTTCAGCTGTGAGTGGAGTATAAATGCCCAGGAGATTCTGAAAATTTCTTGTGCATAAGCTCTTCAGCCTTTGCTGTTAACAGAAGAGAGAGAAAGACAGCAAGGGTTGTTGATCACTTTTGAAAAGAGCTGGGGGACATTTGATCAGTGTCATTTTGTCCAGTGAGTCATCCCTGGATAGTGAGTGATTCTGGTCACAACTAACCTGAGTTCCGCAACAGGCTAGCTCGGAAATTTCACGTACCCATTCTCGAAATGAAATGACAGTTAACAAGAGCTGTGACTGAAAGATCCATCTGGTTTGAGGGGAGCCTTCATCTTTGAAGAAGAAGAGAGGATTCTAACTCTGAGGGTGTAGTTGCAGTTCAGATTATGTCTGCCTGCAGGCTTGGACAGCAGAGGTGGGGAGATGGAGCCTTGCACTGCTGGGTCATTGGGGCAGATCTAGGCTGGTATTACCTTAAGGGAGTTACCATCTCTTGGTAATAGACTAAAGGTCTATTCAATAGCCCCTGCAAAGCAAAAGTCTTAGATCTGATTTTAGCAGACAGGCATCTGTAGTAGAAAAGCACGTGGAAAAGAAGAATAACTGTGTGCTACCCAGAATATCATCTGTTCCAATACATGATTAGTTCTAGAGATTAGTGTCTTAGACTGTTATTAAGAGGCATTAATTTGCATTTTGAAAGCTCACCTCAAAGGGATGTCGCCACCTTTCCGTGGTCTGTAGGTGTGTCAATGCTGAATGATTTTGATGCTCCTTCCTTGATGGCTTTGTAATAAGACTGGCTATTTTCTGTACTTGAAAATTACCATCTGGATAAGGAAGTCTTTTGAACATTCTGTATGGGACACAGGCTTGGTTCTGCTGTCTAACTAAAGGATTTGTTGTAAAGAGGTTCTTTTATTTGTCTTTCCATTTAGGATTTGTGCAATGATTCAGTATTGAAAGATTTCTGTGATGGGCTGTGGGCTCAGGTGGAAGTTCTTGAATGGTGCATACAGCAAAACAGGTAAAAGGATCAGGAGGACTTTTTCCAAACTGTCTTGCTAAATCTGCCTATTAGTCATTTTATCTAAATAGAAATTGCGTTATTTTCTGCGAATCTTGGCTAATAATCTCCAAGTAAACACATATCACAAGCTCTCAAAATTGCTCCATGGGCATTAGTTATGCTATTTGTTTTTAACTGCAGTAGCTTGATTCAATCAGAATTAGAGTAGGAGGTATATCTTTAAACATGTGTTGAGACCTAAATCTGTGCCACCTCTTTGTTTGTTCTCTCTTACAGTATTACTGTTCCAAGGAAGGTTCTTTTGCAACACTTGCACAGACTAGATTGCCACACTGCAGTGTACTCTCTTCATCATCTCACTAATCTTCTGGCACTGAATGAAGACGATGTTATTGAACTTCTTCAGAAAGTTCCTGCTAGAGACCAACAGATGCAGGGTAAATGTGTTGGGTCACTAGAACGCAGAAAAACCCTGATACATCAAGTATGTGCTTGCTGCTCAGTATTTCTGCCAGGAAGAATCTGTTCTTTTGACCTACTTCTGTAAATATGGAGGATGCCACTTAGCAGCTCTTTTGCAGAAGAAGAATAGAGAGCAGGTGGAAATTATTTTAGAATCCTTTTGGCGAGTAAATTGTCTCCCAAGAAGGAGTTCTAAGATCTCTTTGATCTCAAAAAGACAGATCCCTGAAAGAGCTTTTCCAAAATGATAACAAGACTTTGCACATGCTCATAATATGTGCTACTCATTGTAAGTTACTTACTGTATAATACCCTTAGCTTGAAAAGTAAGTGTATGTTTTCGATTTTGGCCATTTGTGCATGTAAATTTAAAATCAAAGGGCAAAGCCAGATTAAATTGACAATAACTCATGCTGTAATGTATTTGTTTTGAAAGATACAAAATGTTGTTGTTGGGTTTTTTTTCCTTCTAATAGTAAGTCTTACCAAATCTGCTTTAATATTAAAATTGATAAGTCTTATCTACAGGCAGTGTTTGCATCCCTCTTGCCTCATTTCTCTCACCTTCCCACGTTCCCGGTTTTTGTGCCTAAAGTACCTGAGATTACTAAACGCGTTAATTCACTTAGAAGTGACTCCGCTTGTACACTTTTGATTGCAGCCTGTGTCCAGGTTCAGCTGCTGCTAATTCATTGCTGGTTTTTGATAGGGCCTCTTAATAATGTTAGAGAAGCTGAGTCTTCCTGTGCGTACTAGAACCTTAGAAGCAATTTTTTGTGCCTTATTCCCTCTGTGGATGAGAATTTTTACATGTGTAATTTCAACCCAAGTTGTGTGGAGAGCTCTCAGTAATGGATCTTGCACAGATTTTCCAAGTTGCCTAGTGGGAAGCAGTTTTCTCTCCTTCCAGTATCATATTCTTAAGGTGTTGGTTTACAGTCCTATTTTTACATGTTTTATTGTTAAAATTATTGTGACAGTTGTCTTGAATAGACTTAAAAGGTGTAATGATTGAGACTCTATATAGATCTCCGGTTTCACTGTCCTGCTTTCTGATATTAATTGTTTTGCTGTTGTTGGTTGGTTGGTTTTTTTAATCAGTTCTTACATTGTAATGATCTTTCTACTCAATCTGTCAAAACCTTTCGAAAACAGGAAGAGGCAGTCCCATTGTGTCTTCTGAGAGCTGCATAACTGTACCAAAAGAAATCCAGCTGTGGTTTCTATTTTCAGATCACATTAATTTATGGAACTAGTTAATGGAAAACAAGTCCTCCATCTCTTTTCATCCCAGTGATTATTGCAAAATTCAGATAATTCTATAAAAACAGTTTAATAGAATCTCCTTTAAAATAATCTATTTTGAAACTTAAAGGGAGGAGAGGAGTCATGAAGTTTTGTTCTGTCTGACTTGGTAGTGTTAACAGCCCTTTTTCTCACCTCACCCCATGTACTTCCCCTTCTTCCCCTTCTTTCTGACACATCTGTCAGCTGCAGTAGTGAAACTGTAGTAGTAATACTGGTAGGCTGCTGTGATCAGGCACCCTTCAGATCAGTGCATAACACTATCTTGGATCAGTCACACTAACAAAACAAATGATGGGCAGAAATTTCCTCATGAGTTACAGAATCCAAGAATAAGATGTTAGTATTTCTGGCATAGCAAAACCAAGTGCTTATAGTTAAAGGGTAGTTTTTCACTATTGGTACAAGGAAAAGGGTTGGTTTAGATGCAGGTACTGACAAGGACTTGCTGCATCCAAGCCTTTCCACATGGGAAGCAAAAGTGTCCTAGACTTGCATCTGATTACCAGTGTGTATCTTGCAGTATCTCTCTCCAGCTAGCTCTTTCTCTTTTTCAGAAAACTGTATTTATCGGACCTCTGACTTCACCTACCTTAATACTGATGTCTTAGGACAGTAGTGTTGAGAGGTTTTTGTGTGCTACATGTTAGTGTAGCGCTGCTGGTGAATTATAGCATTTCTGTGGCTGTGTGGGTTCTGAAAAGGATCCTGATGTGGATGTTTTCTCAGTTCTGCCTGCTCTCTACATTGTAGTTTGCACCATTGTCTCTGTTTAGAATTGCAGTGATAGGGAATAATTGGTTTCAAGCTGTTTGTGCTCTCTGGCTTCTGTCTTGGCTGCTCTGTAGTTTTCAGAAGAGTTCAGACTGATGCTTTCCTTTGAAATCATGCTCAAGCCTTGTGGAGAACAGTGCTGAAACACTTTCTAGGTAATGCTGTTCAGTCCCAGACATTATCAGTACATCAGACCAGTGCTCTGGCATGTGACACCTTTTTTCCTCGAGAACAAACAAAAGGGGGAAGAAGTGGGTGTGGTACTTCTCTAAGTTGCCTTTATCATAAATGTGTGAAGCAAACTGTGGGACTGTACTTCTTTAATCAGTTGCAGATTGTATATGATCTATATGGCTAGCCACTGTGGATGAAATCAGCTATGATAGGTATCTATTAGTACAAGTCTGTAGAGGTGGTGGTACTCATTCTCACTACGGCCACAGCCAGTCAGTGCTATCTCCCTACTTACCTATTGTGTGGTAGAACACAAAATTCTAAGATACTGGAATGAAACAGGATCTGTCCCTGCGTTGTAAGTGCAGCAGTGTAGCTTAACCACATACCTCCAATGAAACTCATCATGAGCAGGTTTTGATAATTCAGTGCTGTAGCCAGGACCTGTAACACAAATTTGCAGAAGATTTCTTTTTCAGAAGGGGATCCAGACCTGAATTTTCTGTGCCCATCTGTTGTGGGGTTTGGTTTTGGTTTGTTTTCAAATGTTGTAAAGTAATAGTGAGCTAGAGCAAAGCTGGGATGAAGGTGACACCGGGGAAGAAAGACTGGGTAAATACTGCTGTGTGGGAACTGCAGGAGAAAATTAACTTGTTTTCTTGTCTACCTCCTACCCCCTCACCACCCTTATTTCCCTCCACAGCAGCAACACTCCCTAACACCCTGAGTCAGCAACGCAATCTGGCACTTTTTCGAGCATTTTGTGCCATGAAGTATGCTATCTATGCTCTCTGTGTGAATTCACACAAGCGTTCCAAGTGCAGAGATTGTGTACGCAGCCTCCTTGGGGGTGTCCCTGAAGACACAACTTTTGGAGAACCAGCAGGTGATTGGCCTCCTTTCTCAGGTTCAGTAGCTTGTGCTTCACCATTTGATGGGTTCTGAATTGTCATTTAGTATTGGGATAATAAGACACCCTGTGTACATATGATGTTTTTATTCAATGGGCTATGAATGCTTTGCAAACAAATATAATGGCATTTCTTTGAGGTGTTGTTACCTTTAGTGATAATAGATATGAATAAGCTACCTGCCTTTTTCTAAAACATTTAAGGTGATTGTATTAAAAATATAGTGCAAAAAGAAGGCGATATTAGATACAGAGTGGTAGTGGCAGGGATGCTTATGTAAGAGCTTATGTTTTTCCAGAGCTGAATTGATTTAGTGGCTAAAATGGGTGTAATGTGAGTTTGCACATCATTGTGCAAGGTGGTAATTTGCATTACTGAAAGGGAGGAGGCATGCTACCTTTTAGGATGTAAAATGTTGCACTTGATCTGTGGAGGAGTGATAGGCTCTGAGCCACTGGGACAGTTCCCTCTTCTAGGATTTTCCTGGGCAAAGGTTGGAGGAAAGTACACTTGGAAAATGTTGTAAATGTTCTTTATTTTTGTTTTTAATTTTACAGATTTCTCTCCAGTATTTACTCAGTACCTTGTGAAGTGTCAGCAGTTTTTAAGGAGTATTCCTGCTCCTCTGCGCCTGGAGGTTTTGGAGAACATCTTCTCCTTGCTTTTTGTTTCATACAGTGACCTCCATACTGAGACTCTCTTACCTGAGGACTATGCAGAGGATGATGATCTTGACAAAAAGAGTACTATTGTGAGTGTAGAAGGCAGTGCTAGTCGGCGGTCTTCTGCCTCAGAAAGTCCGCGACGCGTAGTAGAGGCTGAGGAGAAATTAGAGAGGCATCTGCTGGGTGCTCAGACAGTTCACACAGATACCCAAGATCGTCCTGACTTGATGTTAGGTGGCAAAAGCTGTGAAAACTCTACGCTGAGCTACCTGGATCTGAAACACTTCACCAGTGGTGTTACTGGATTTTTAGTGGATGACATGGCCATGGATGCCTTCCTCATGTTGCTTCTCAACCACCTGGAAGAGATTCAGAGTTCTCTCCCGTGGGACTCCAGTAACATGCTTCATGAAGAGCTGGAGCTTGTTGAGTGCTTGAACCTTTCTGCAAGCAGAGATGCCTTTGGAAGTCGTGTGTTACAGTTTTCCAAATACCTTTGTGAAGCTCACTGGCGATACAAGGTGGTGATGAGTAACAGAAATGCAGGTAGGCTTTATATTTGGCACTTTCTGATATATCAACACTGCTCTGTTACAGCTGTCCAGACAGTTGTCTCAAGACTAAATTCCCTGAGCATCTTGCTGAAGGAACACATTTTGGCAGATTGTAGGAGAATGACCTAGCTGGAGATCACCTGATTCTTGCACCATTCTGCAATAGGAGTGATCTCTATTCTAATCAGAAGTTTGGGTTTTCTTTTTCCCCTCTCCTTTGTGGACGCACTGCTTCAGTTTGCCTGTCTTCCTCCTGCCCCTTTGTCACACGTTATGTTGACAGTGCAGTGATATGAAGGGCCGTGGTGGTGTGTGATCCAGTGCAAGCCAGATAAACTGATGTCATTCATGGACAGAGTGTTGATTTAGCCTGGTCTGGAAACATGTTAGGAACGTGTACGAGGGGAAGTTGGATTATTCTGGGATGCAGACCACTCCTTGGGAGTAGCTAGAACAAGACATTCAGGAACCTATTTTCCACCCTTCTCTATATCCCATAACTTGTTAGCTCTGCTGCTGTCATATTTCTGCTTGTATCATAGTGTAGCTTGTTGTGTATCTCAGACCCTGCAAAGTCCATGTCCCAAGAAAGACTGGGCAGTATGGACCTTAAATGTTCCAAATTTCCAAACTTGTGCTTAATTATTTCTCAAGTCTCCTCCTATAAAGGAGGGGATGTGATGGGACTTAGGTTTGAGCAGGCAGCCCTCAGTGTTTCTGTTGGACAGGCAGCAGCTTTCTGTGGGATTCTGTACTTTTGAGTCCTGTCTTCTGACAAATGATGACAACTATTTGGGGAAGGTGGCTGGCTTTTCTTGATACTGCTTATCTCTTGAATTTTCTATCTGTGCTGGCACCCGCATTACTTCCAGAATTGTTGACTGAACCTTTGGTAATCTGCATTACCAAAGAAGTTGTTTCAGCAAAACCTTAATGACAAATCAAACTCTCTATTACTATTTTAATTGCTATTCTTTTCACCTTGTTTCTAGCTGTACTTGGACTATACCTGTTTTTCTGTAAAGTCATGGAATCATTTAGGTTAGAAAAGATCCTTAGTACTCATCAGGGGTGTGTAGAAGGTATAGTATATTCCAAGCAACACTGGATGTGGATATGAAAACCACGGTATTAGTGGAATTGCATCAAAATTACTTCAAGGTGCTGGTTTAAACTTTACTGCAGAAGAGCTCTTAGCTGAGATCAGCTGTGTTTCCTTTGGAGATTTGCCATCATAGCTCTACTTAAGTAGATGTGCTGATAGATTCTTTAAGGTAGACAAATAACTGTTCATGGCCTGTCCAGCTATTTGGTAATCCTTTTGCTTAAATGTTTCACAGAACATCAGCTTGCAGCTTCCAGGAGATACTGCTCTTTAATCAGGTGCTCCAGCTTTAAGAAACGAAGTAGATCTCAAAGGTACAAGAGAGGTGGGTTGAAAAAGTCACTTGGAGAAGACATCTCTGAAATGTGCGTAATTTTGCTGAACTCGTAGCTGAATACAGTTAGATTTAATGGACTAGGACAAGTGAACTAGATTTATTTCCTTTAGTTTTCTAACTGGTTTGAAGTGTCTTAATCCAGTTCCACTTCGATTGAGGTTGTTTTCCTAAAGTTTACCTGCACAAATAAAAGTTAATTGACTTTAAATTCAGGTAAGAAAATAATTTTTTTCATACGTAGTCTGATTTGGGGCAGGGGAGAACTTTGTAACTACAGTACCAGTTCTTCCCTTTCTCCACTGTATTCAATGACTATTTGGTGTATTTTCATTCTTACCACAACACTATCTAGAATGTGAATTTACAGGAATTTGTGGCTTAGATTGGCTGGCTTAGGAGAAACTTGGGTTTCTCACCCTTTTTCTATGTAGTCTTTTGAAAGGTACATCCAGTTTTGGAGTGGGATGTTCCAAAATAAGAAGTTTTAAATTGTCTGCCTGAGTCACTTATGGGCCACCCCAACATAGTCTCTTGCTGAGCATTTTCTTCCAGTCAGCAGTTTTTGTGTTTATCATAGACATCAGTGATGGCTCATTTGTGAAATATTCTTGAAGCTCTCTTGTGGTTGCCTGATCTGTTATTTGCAGCAAGTTTTAATTACCTTGTCTAGAAAAAGTGCATTTAATATGCTGGTTTTTATTCGTTTCCATTTTAGATGGGAAAGAGGGAACTTCCAGTCCATCATTAGAAAGTGCAAGTAGCGAGCTAAGCACCAGTACCTCAGGTATTAAGCCACAAAAGTAGTATTTCTTTGTCTTGTCAATGTGCATGCTGAAGTATTTGCTTGACTGGTTAGTGTGAATTAGTGCTCTGTGCAGGACAGACTTAGAACTTTTCAATTCTCAGAGCTCTCATTTTTGGCTGACTTTTTTCTAATTAGAATGATATATATTTCTTCTGGAATAAGAAAACTAGATTTTTCTTTATATTTTTGGCTTGTAGGAAACAGTATGCAATTCAGTGATGTGCAGACCATCAAGAAAGCTAATAGACTGGTAATCATGTAACCTAAAACATGCATAGGTGTGCTGAATTGATTTAATAGGTCCAATACTTCAGACTTCTCCCATTACCCATATTGAACCAGTCCCCTGGCGTTGCATCTACATTATGGAGCTCTAACAATGTTACATTTGGAAGAGATCCAAATGGACAGTTCTGATCAGATAGCAAAACGTTATGAGAATTTTTAACAAGATGTTTATATTGACTTCTTTACGCTAAAACTTCCCTTGCAACTCTGCTCCTATGTTTTTGTGTTAAGTATGAGAAGTACTGTTTATCTGGTAGTTGGCTGTTATCTGGTAAAGTGTTTTTTTTCGTAATAGCATCCTGATTCATTCTGTGGTCTTGCAGAGGGAAGTACCAGTAATGTGTCTGGCTCAAGTGATTTGGAAAGCAGGGTGAGACCACATCAGCAAAACCTGCTGATTCCTATGATGCTTTCCCCACCAGAATCACTGTTAGTTTCCTGTGTTTTGAGAGGAAACTTCGTAGAAGCCCATCAGGTAAATGAGTTGCATATATTTTTTACAACTCAAATTCTAATTTGATACTGATGTTTGTGGTTGTGGTAGTTGATGAAATTCCTGCCTCTTCTGCATTAGCAAGCATAGGGCTGAAGTGTCAGCATTCCAAGTGAAAGGGATACTTAGAAGCAGAAGCAGGTGAAAGGAACAAAGCTTTTTCAAAACCAACATCCTAAAGATGCTGGTGGGTTTTTTTTTGCTTGTTATATAAAAATGCTGTCTCTAAACTTGGGTTCTCAAAGTGTAAAAATGTTTGGAGAGAGCTGGCCAAGCTTAGCATTTCAGCTGAATGAAGAAAATGAAAATTGCTTCAGCTGTAGCCTTGCAGCAAATAATAGGTGGGCTTTATAGAAATAGTTGAAAAATGTTTCTAAGGTACAGGTTTTCAGGACCTTAAAACTCTCTAGAAAAAACCCCACCATTTCAGCCTGCCATATCTGTGGGCATCGTATTCAGTTAAAGTATCTGTTTTATTCTATTCTCTCATCTCCCTTAAAAAGCCCTAAAGCTCTTTGACCTATTGTCGCTGGTTGGCTGAGGCAAGCCAATCACGGGGACGAGTCCTCTCCGATCTCTAAACCCCTTTTTCCCCTGACCGGGATAGAAAGGGTTAAAAAGCAGAGATACGAAAAGGAAAAGAAAGATTTTGTGAGACCTCTGAACGTTTGGAAAACTGAAACAAACTTTAATAAAACTAGGACAAAATATATAAGATGCAGGGAAAAAACCAATGCAAAATCTGAGGGTTTATATGGGATGGAAAAGCAAGGGTTAAACGCAAGTAAGAGAAAAAGGGGGACGGTACCACGTGGAGTCCGAAATGGCGTCGCCACGTATGTGCTTTCGTGGAGTGAACAGAGGGAAACCGCGGCTGTTACGAACGCAGGGCTCCAACGTGCAAAGCGCTGTTCCTACCAGTCTGGTCGTGCGAATTAAAGGAAGCAAAAGCAGCAAAAGGCAGCAGCGCTGGCGGCAGAGAAAAGGCAGCCTCCGGGCGTGGGTCTCCCAGGTGGCGCCGCGGGCGACTTCCCTGGCACACAGCTCCGCTCCGCTCTGGCAGCGCGGGGGAGCCGTAGCCGCAAGCAGGCAGGCAGGCAGGGTCCGAGCTGAGGAGGGAGACAGCCTGTAAGGTCCCCGGAGCCAAGCTGCAAGTCTGGAAAAGCCTCTTCCCGGAGTGAAGCTGCAAAGTCCGCGGCGCCCCTCGCAGTGCAAAGCAGGAAGTGTTCCAGAGAGCAAAAGAAGCGAAAGCCCAAAAAGCCGCGAAAGAGCCTGTGGTACCCGGCTCTTAAAGGCACAGTACGCTCGCGAGAAACTTTCTCAACCAATGAGATGTGTAAACGTAGCATGGAAGGGAATAGTCCAATTGGTCAGTTTAAAACAAAACCTTTCAAGCAGTTTTTTTTTCCTCAAACTGCCACACCTATGAAAACTTCTTTTGACATGCTCTGTAATTACACTTGTTATTTTTGAAAGGTGGCATTGATGTTTAATCTGGATACTTCACCTTGCTATGGTGAGATGATTTTCATGGAGCGCTACCAAGAGGCGGTACGAGAAATGGCAAGAGTGGAGCACAATATTGAGAATCACGCATCAGATGGCACTGGAGGCATCAGGAAATCTGGCAGTGGCCGTTCGACACTGCAGGCTATTGGGAATGCGGCAGCAGCTGGTAAGGACTGAGTTTTTTGAGTTCTTCTGGTAGAAGGTTAGGGAGAAGTGAAAAGCAGAAGAAAGCAATTTGAATAGTGTCATAATGAGTGCAGCAGTTGTTCAGAAGAGTAAGTGATGGTTCCTTGACTTAAAAGGAGACTAAGAATGCTGAAATGAGCTGTTGATGCCCAATTAGTTTGTCCATTCTGAAGTAATTGGTCCATGAAGCAGGCCACCTATTGAATTATTTGCCTAAAGAATTCGAGAATAATTATCTGTGATAGGATCTGAGATACATATGCTATTTAATTAGTGATTGTGTGTTTTGCTGACTCATGTAGGTATGGTATTTTATTCCATCTCGGATGTTACTGATAAATTGCTTGCAAATTCTGGAAGTCTCACCCCTACTCTCCAAGAAAACTTCTGGATCAGCAACATTCAGCTGGAGCATACTGATCCTCTGCGGGAAATCCTTGAGGATCTCAGTCCTTCAGCAATGGCAGCATTTGACCTGGCTTGTACTCAGTGCCATCTTTGGAAGACGTGCAAACAGCTTTTGGAAACAGCAGAAAGAAGACTGTACAATAGCCTTGAAACTCGAGGTAGGCTTTTGATTTTTGTGTTTACCAACATGGGCCTGGAGCAGAAAATGCCTCTCTATGCTGTTGTTTGTGCTAACACCTGAGTCTTAATTAAATTTCATTTTGTACTTTCATGTTAGTTTCTCCTTTTTCCACTCCTAACTTTTATTTTGTTCCCCTTTGCACAACGACATTTCCAGGCCATCGACCTGACTTTGTTCTACTGCACTCTGAAGTTGTAAAGGGGTTCCCAGCAGTTCTCCAGCAAATAAGTAAAATTCTCAACTATTCCTGCACATCACAAGGGCAGTCCAAGCCAGGTAGTATGCTTTTCTGGTAAGATGTTCTGTTGAAATGTGCTTAAATCAAGTTCTTGCCTTCTGTTGCAATGGCAAGGTGAACTTTACGTTTTTTAAGCTTAGTATTTAAAACAAAAGGGGTGGGAGGGAACACAAGCTCAATTCCGAGTGAATGGAAACACTTTGAATTTGGCAAGCTAGTTGTATTATAATGCAATTTTTGTTCTGTGGGCCTTTTTCTGTGCAAAAGTATTTCTGGCTTTATTATAGTTGCTGATTCTTTCTCTCTTTTTGTAGAGGTCTCAGATGAGAAAATAGGGAGCCATTTTCGATGCAGTATTGTAGACCTTCTGCAAGCTTGCTACCCTGCCTTGACTGAAGAAAGTATTACTAATGAAATTGTTATATCACAAAATCTGGATCAAATCCTGGAAGCACTGACATGTGTTGAACGTTCTGTGGGTGAGTTATTTTTGTGATTGTGAAGACTGACAGATGGATCTAAAGTTCTGTTTTACCCTGTTCACACAACTATAAATTTAGTAGTAATGCTCTTTGACTTATGCATAAATATGTAGTCTTTTTAAATCATAAATGCAAAGTGTAAAGTTTATCTGTCATTCTTATGTATTGAGCATTAGTTTTCAGAGCTAAAATTGTGAACTTGCTGGAGAAGAAAGGAAAATGTCAATGAATACAGTTTGGGTTATTATTTGTCCTATTTTTCTTCAGTCCTAACACAAGGAGTTCTTTAAGTGTATTTTAACCTGACAGCTTATAGATAATTGGCTGTATCCTTACTGTTGCTTTTTTTTAAAAAAAAAAGGAGTTAAACTATTGTAACATAATACTACCTTCCAATTTTCATAGGGCTATCATAAAACATCTCATCCTTTTCTGAAGAAGTCTTCCACAGTTGCCTTTTCTCAGAGCTCTCATTATATAGCATTGGGTTGTTTCTTTATGTTTGATTTTTTTTGTCCTCCATTCACCAAATTTCTAAATGGCATGCAGGTGTTTGTAAAATTTTAAAGATATTTGTAGGTTTAATGAATGAAAATTTAGGAGAGCTCTAAGGACTAAATATTATGGAGCACAAGGACTGGTCAATGCCTGTGTTGACTCCCCCCTGCCCCCCTGCATCCTTTTTGTATTTAATACTTACTTGAATCTTGGGTGTATGTCTGTTCTCTTAAACCAGACTCTAAAGCGAGCCTGCTTGGCACCTTGGTGGAGCAGGCCTCTCTCAAACCTGCAGAGCTGAAAAAGCACTTGATTTGGAATCAAACACAGCTCCTGCTGAGAACTCTTGACCAACATGTCCAAACCATGCCAGAGAGCAACATGCTGACAAACTTTGTGAAGGCCTTCTTTGACTACATCACTACACTGGCTGCTGTTGTGGTACGAAGCCTGAATTCAGAACTAGGTAAGGGGTTTCTGCTGGCAAGCCTTGATCCTAGATGAAGATATGCAGACTGTGTAGTCTGACCTGATTTTGGGAAGTAATTGTGCAAAAATAGTTCTTTGCTAAATGTGCCTGCAACATGTGCGTAGTAAGATGTTTTGCTTTTAACTGATTATTGCACTGCTTTTTAAATTTTGTTTCTTAAGACCTAGGCCACCCACAGCTAAGATAAAAATAGCAGATTACAGTAGCAAATCAAGGATAAAAATGTTAACTACTGACCCAGATTCTGCACTTTGTTTAGACAAAACAAACAATCCCTGACCTCCAAAAATTCTTGTCACTAGTCTGTAAGGGTAGATCAGCATTCTGTGCTTTTCAGCTCCCTTAGAGGCAACCAGTGCCCTGCTGCTCCATGGGGATAAGAAGAGAGTGTGTAGAAGGCTATACAGAGGTAACCAGGGATAATATTTTCATAGAATCAGAAGATGATAGTGGTCCCTGAAGAGAAATGCACGATCAGCACATAAAGCTGTCAGAAGAACAGAACACATCACTGTGCTAGGAGAAAAAACACCTGTCTGGTTTTTTTAAAGTTAACACTAATTGAGCTGCACTAGTGTGAAATATCACAGTACTGATTTCAGAGAATACCTTCCGAAGGGGATAAGAAAAAAAGGAGCAAAGATCTGGTCTGATCAGCATGTCACTACTGTGCCAACCGTGACTTCTGTATGGACATGATTCAGTCCTCATTGACAAACTGCCAAAGGCAAAAAAAAGGCACAGTGTTTAAGGACTGAGTGAGTTTTAGGGAAATGTTATTGTACTGGAAGATAAAAGGAAAAGAGAAACTTAGGAGAATTTGTTCAGAGTTACTCGACATAACTCAGTAGCAGATATGAGCACTTTTCAGCAGTATTGGCTGGGGGTTCACTCCCTTTGTAAAAGTAGCTGCATGTCTGTGAGTTCCCTCTGCCTTTGCTCACTTTCACTTGAATAGAGCATGGACTTGCTTATCTACATACAGAGACTCCTCAGAAACCATCCTGCACATTTTCTGTCTCCCCACAAATACATGTTCTGGCCAAAGTTTGATGTAGAGTTTCTAAACTGTTAGAACCTAGATATTGCTTCAAGGCCAAAGACTTACCACTCTACCTGTTTTGGTAATAGGTCCAGTAAAATGTGAGCCAGTGGTGCCAAGTTTTAGAGGTGTATCATAATCACAAATGCCTTGCTATTTACTCTGGATTTTGCCACACTAATGTGAATGTGGACCTCTGCATTTAGTCAAAGAGGTTTTAGACTCAGGCTCTTAAAATGTGTGTTCCTAAAATAAGACTTGATTGGTATATTCAGCAAATGTGTTCGTATTATGGTAAATATTGTGATTTTTTTTTTTTTTTTTTTAAGATATATCTGCAGAAGTGAAAGTGGGGAACCCTTTCATACTGTTACAGCAGAGTCCATCTCAGCTGCTCTCCCAGCTTGTGTTTGAGAGGCAGGTTCATCCTGACAGGTTGGTGTTTTTCAGATGAAATACTTCTCTAGTTTATTTTGGTGTTGGTGACTTTGGACCTCAGCTAGGATTAAATTCTTCTCTGGCTGCAAAGCACAAGTATTACAGCCTGCTGTGTCCTACCAGCCAATCACTGAATGCTGCAAGGGTTGGTGAGCAGAGAGGAGCTTAGTGGCTCTTCTACCAAACTGAAGATTTTTGATAGGGGAAACCGTGGGTCCATATTTTTAACAATTACTGCCTGTTGTAAAGAGAGACTGCATTTATATGGATTTTTTTAACTGAATGTGTGACAGTTCAGAGCAGTGGACTTGTAGTTTAGCAATGTAATAAATTAAAATAGACCAGTAGGGCTGCTTAAGAATACAGCTGGGCATGGCTGGTCAGTAGATAAATTGGATAATCTGAAGCCTTTCCATCACAAATTACTAAATTAGTCTGGTATGGAAATTGTCTGATTTGATGAAGTAGCTCTTAAAAAGATGAGCACTAATGGTGAACCCTATTAGTATGACACATTTAGGTAAAAGTCAATGTTTAAGAAGTAAGTTCCTTTTCTTTAAAGGAATGGCAGCATAAGCTCTGAGTTATCGATGTTGTGCTGTATACATTTTTTTCATATTGAATGAACTCCTGTATATATGTACCTGTGAAGAATATTAGGGGGGCTTATGTTCACAAAACATTTGGAAGATTTACGAAAATATGTAATTGTGAAGTACATTTTATATGTGCTAGGTAAGTTAGTTCTGTTTTCAATTCTGCAGGCTTTCTTCTCTCTTGGCTAAAGAAGAGTTGAACTTGGATGTGCAGCAAGTTATTGTTAACTGTTGCTGTGAACCACTGTCCTTATGCAGTGCAAGGCAAAACAGCCAGGCAAAGTCTCTTCTGACAAACCTCAGGAACTTAGCACACCAGTGTGCCTACCGCTGCCTGCCAGATGTTGAAGTACCTACTCAGAATTCTGCAGTGACCTCTGAAGATATCTCCACTCAGGCCTCATCCCCTGTGAATGACTTGAGCCAGCACACTCTCACTGCCTCCTCCCTGGACTTCCTAAAGTCTCAGTCAAAGCTAATGGCCACAGTGGCATGTCTGAGTGCATCTAATATACAGAAAATTTCCAAATCAAGTTTATCTTGGATGGAATTTCGGGGCAAACGGGAGGTGCCCTTAGGTTTGGAACAGATTTCCAGGGAGTGTGAGGCATTATTGAAGGAGTTCCCAATATTGGAACGATTTCTTCTTGCTATGTTTGAGCCACTTCAGAATCAGCAAGAGGAAGGTAGAAGTTTGGTTACTATCTTCTCTGGCAAGACATACATATCTCTGGTTCTCCTAGGATTGCATTCCACCACAGCTGTTAAGGTATTAATGGGGGTCTTTGAACAAGCTCTTGCTGCAAAGGATTGGGACAGAGCTCTGAAGGTCTTGGATCTGTACAGCCAGGATGTGGAGGAGTTGGTCAGTGTGAAGGATGCTGTACTGAGTTGTGCAGCTGCTGAAGGTGAGATGGATTAAATCGGGCTTTTTTCCCTTTGTCTTCTTATTTTTTATTTTTTTTATGAAGGGTACAGCCTAGATCAGGAGGTGGAAACTGAAGTAGTGGCCCTTGGGCAAATCCAAAGATGGAAACAGATCCCTTCCCTTCCTTCATCCTAAATTTGCTTTCTCTGATGGTGCAGTTTTTGTTCTGCAAATGTGCAAATCTGATCAATTTAGTATCAGAGAACTGGAATGCATCTGCAGTGTTATTTTTATGTGAAGAGCTGAATATATCAGGAGACATTAATCATAGTACTGTAAATGGAACATCTCTTGCTGCAGTGTCATTGTCATACATGGATGATGTATGCTGTGAAAGGACATGCCTTTTGGAGTCTAAAGATAGGAAGTATCCTATGCTAACTTTGGTTACTTCCCAAGAATCTAATGCTGGGGATGAGTCTTGCATAGATTTTTTCACCACTGTGCTGTTGCTTTTCGTGATGCGATCCAGTGAAGAAGAGAAACTTTTTTTTTTTTATTTTCCAAATTATATAAACTAAGTTTCAAACCAGTTGCTTGTTTCCTCCACAGATAAGGATGGTTGGCAATACTTGTTCCCAGTAAAAAATGCAGTGTTGAGAAGTAGGCTGGCCCTGCGCTGTCTGGACAAATGGCCCCTCGATGCCTGTTTGGAAATCCTAGCTTACTGCATTTCTGATTTGGGCGTAACTGATGAACTAAAAGCAAGCCTGCAGAGCAGGAGGAAAGAACTTCAGGTTTATCAAAAGGTACAAAGTCATTCTTCAAGTAGCCAGTGAGATGAAATAGGCAGTAGGGAGCAAATATGCTTGCCCTTTGAAAAAGTTTAGTCCTTGGTTCTTTTTTGATCGTAATAGTTTTCCGAGTCTTTCGTCCAAAATAGTTCACGTGTTTTCAGTGCTGTGGTATCCAATTAACACTCTGCTTCCATCCTTTATAACTTTCCCACTCTTCTATTAGCATTCAGGTCTGCAAATGTGGTTAGACATAAACATTTGTGTGAGGCCGCTGTCTTGCAAAGTATTTGTTTTTCCATTCTATACAAATGCTAGAGCCTCTGGAAGCTTTCCATGACAATTCATCATTTTATAAGCTTGAGAGGTGCAGATGTACCTGGGCATGGTGTACAAGACTAGTGGCCCAATAAGCGTGTTTTGTTTTGCTGTCAGTTCTTCTAGCTGCAGGGTTGTGCAGATACCCAGGTTAAGTCAGATTAGCTGGCCTGGGGTTCAGCACAGTCTGAAAAGCCAAACAGAAAAAAAAAAAAAAAGAGTCAAAGCCCTGCTGATCTCTGTCTGATGGTGGTTCTGCTAACTGACAGTTAGCTCAGTTGTCTCTCTGTTAGTGCCAACGATGTCTGCAGTATACATGTACTTTTTCATCCATAATCATTGCCATCTTCTCTTATAAATGTGCTTTGTAGACTCATACCTTTGAGAAAATAGCATAGTCTTTTTTGGAATGCAAGTGCATTACTGTCATGGTTTAACCTCAGCCAGCCACTAAACACCATGCAGCCTCTCGATCACTCCTCTCCCCTCTCAGTGGGATGGGGAGGAGAATTGGAAAAAAAATGAAACTCCTGGGTTGAGATAACAGTTTAACTAAAATAAAATATAATAATAACAATATTAATAAAATGCAATAGCAATTGTAATAATTGTAATGAAAGGGAATATAACAAAAAGAGAGAGAAATAAAACCCAGGAAAAGACAAGTGATGCACAATGTAGTTGCCCACCACCCGCTGACTGATGCCCATGCAGTGATCCAACCCCCCTGACCAAATCCCCCCAGTTTCTATACTGAGCATGACATTCCATGGTATGGAATATCACTTGGCTAGTTCAGGTCAGCTGTCCTGGCCATGCTCTCTGACAGAGCACGGGAAATGCAAAAATCCTTAACTTAGGGTAAGCACTCCTTAGCAACAACTACAGCATCAGTGTGTTGCCTACATGATTCTCAGTCTCACAGAATTGTTGTGGTTGGAAAAGGCCTTTAAGATCAAGTCCAACCATTAACCCAGCACTGCCAGGTCACCACTAAACCATGTCCCTAAGCACCATGTCTATAAATCTCACACTAAATCCAAAATACCAGCTACCAGTACCAGTGACTAGGAAGAAAAGTAACTCTGTCCCAGCCGAAACCAGGACAATTACATCATCCTGAAAAGGGCTAGAGATGAATACAGGTCACCTTTTTCACTTTTTTCTTCGTATGAAGCAGCTCTTGATGTGATCAGCTCAGCTATTTTCTTAGACTTAATGATTGTTGTAGATAAAGCTTTTAAAACCTGTGCTGCCCTAATACCATCTTTTTCAGATTTTGAATTTGCAAAATGAACCGTTGTGGAATGATTGGCAGGATCTGAAAAAAGCCTGCACTGATGACCCCCAGGCTGTCATGAATATCATTCTGAAAGCAAAGGTTAGGCATCATTATGTGAAATTTGTTGAGTTAAAATGCATTAAACTTTCAATAGATAAATTTGTTGAAATAGCATCTTAAAACACTGATCAGTGGAGCTGACCTTGGGAGGAAGGATTCCTTTACTCAGGTGTGTGCTACAAAAACAAATACAGATCTGTGTTTAATGTCAAGATTTACATGTAGTTCATAATCCTTAAGGAGTAAGTTCTAACACTTACTCAGAGATACAATCTGTTCTTTTCTCTTAGAATTTTGAAGATTTAATAGCATGACTTTTGGCATAATACAAGCTTGATTATTATGTAAGTACTAATACTGTAGATGTGGCTGGCTATAAAAGTGTCTCTCTAAATAGCCAACTTGCTTACTGTGGGATGAGAAGGTATTCTCGAAGCAGGCTGTGACTGACAAAACTGATAATCATCTTCTTCCCCTTGTCAATGTAATTATTTACTTTTTGCATGTGGAAGAGGAGTCTAACCTACAGAATTTCTTGAATTTGGTCAGAACTTCAGAAGAAACAGCTGTATCGGAGAGAGTCTGTCTTTTTTTTAAGTATTTATACACTTTTTTAAGGATTATGAGTTGTGTGAGGAATGGGGACACTTGTATCCTGTCCCAAGAGAAGATTTGATCAACCTTCACCGTGAACACCTTCTCCACTTACTGGACATGAGAGACATGGAAAAAGCATTGCAGGTAATAGCAAGACTCTTTCAGCCTTACATACATATATCAAGTAAGTCGAGAACTATTTTCTCTGCCTTTTCCATGTGCATTTTCATGGCCTTTTTGGTTCCTTTCTTAAGAGATGGTATTTGCTTTGATACCCTTTCCGGATCCTGGTTTTCCCCTGTTCTGCTTCAGTGAAAATCCAGCTTGTCAATCTACTTGTTGGACCTAATAGCATAAATGTTACTTACATGGAAATAAAAGGCCCCTTTTATTTGGAAAAACATAATGAAGCACTTCTGTGCTTTTTAAGCAGAAGAACCAGAAATTAAAATAATAACAGGAATTGGCCAGTGGTGCTTCCTTGCCCGAATTAGGGAAGTGTGCGTTCTTGTGGTTTTAATAATTATGGAGCTGTTGCTAATAACAGAGTATAAGATAAAGTTCAGGCTCCTTCAGATTATATAGCTTTGAAAATGTTCTGGAAGCAAAGTGGAGGCTTATGATTGCTACACTTTCTGTCCCATTCCTTCCCTAATTTTTGGCTTGCTTTAATTTTTAAAAATATTTTGATTAATAAATGGAGCAAATAGGCAATGAGTAGTCTCTAAATGGATTATATAAATCATCCTTATATATGTTAGACCCTTGTGCAAGTTAATTTGCTTGCTAAACCATTGTAAGGCAATAATCTGTCATGGATTGCCCGTTATAAAGGCTACTTTCCAGGAACGTAGTGGCTATTCACTGTATTTTGTTTGGTTTTGTAGCTTTTACAAAGAATTGAAGACCCTGGTATTTGCCTTGCCATCAGTGAACAGTCCCTTGACCAGCATCCGAACTTGGCAGCCTCTCACTTCTTGGCTGATTACCTCACAGCTCACTTCTACGCGAATCTGACAACAGCACGCCGTAATGAAATCCAGGCACTCTATACGGGATCAAAGGTGAGTAAAACATTTGCATTATGGGATTAGTGTCAATATATAAGTAATGTTATAATACATAATATAGATTCTGTAGGTTTTACCAGAGTGTTCTCACCGTATTAGGTTTAAGATCCTGAGTCTCAGGATCCGAAGGAAAGTTAGAGATGGCTTAAAACTTCTCTTCCCCTTCTCATCTTTGCAGTTCCTATATTATGAGGTGGTTGTAGCTCCCAAGATGAACAGAGCAGTCTTCTGGTTGAGCCGTAGGGAGTGGAGGAACAAAAGAGAGGGAGGTGGAATAAAATTATCATGTTTATTAGGACAGTTGCTGTCTTTGTCCCAAGTGAAAAAGAAAGCATCCTCAGCTTACTCTCTGTCAGTAACACCAGGTGTCCCACCTGTATGGTGATCTTTGATGCTTACAGGGCATGTTTCTCCCAAGTGCTTTCCAAAGGTAGACAGTATCACTCGTCTTTTTGGCTGGCCGTTGCCTTTACAGAAGTCATACAGGTTCTGTGCTCAGCCTCGAAATAGATGCATTTACCAGGAGATCACCTTAGTTGAATGCATTATATGTAAACAAATGCAGTGCTTTTGGTAACATCTATTTTGTCGTAGGACTACAAATAGCAGCTTCTTCCACTGCATGTCACAACAGTATTTTGCTGGGCTTCCTCTTTCCTTACTTGTCCCTTTAGAAGACATATGATTTTATTTGGGAAGTGTGCATATTAACTGTCCATCTTTAGGAGAATTGCTTCTATTTTCTCCTTTCAATGTTTCCTCCAGTGACGGAAGGATAACAATTGGGCTAATATTCTTTTTATAAGCTTATTCTAATAAAAGATTGTGCTCTACAACACAATCTATAAAAGATTGTGTCTACAATATATTTGTCACAGGGTCACAAAATGCCTTCCACTCTTCCACTGCCTCTGAAATGAGGCAGTATTTTACAGAATGGGAAATGGAAGCTAAGTAATTTCTGCAAATCCACTCAGTAATTCTGTAACAGAAGTAGAAAGAGGTCTGAGAAGACCTACTTCCACTTTTGTGGCCTCTATATGTTAATCCATTCTCTGCATAAGCTACTGTGCTAGTTTCTTGTCTTTAATCTCACAGAAACACAGATTCGAAGGTGTATAATCTTAACAAATGGGTTTTTCCCTTGTGTCTCAGGTGCTGCTGACTCTGCCTGAACTCTCCCGTGTTAACTACATCCACCTGTCCTCCAGACCACTGCTCATGCTGGAACAGCTCCTCATGAATATGAAGGTGGACTGGGTAGCTGTCGCTGTGCAAACACTGCACGAGCTCATAGCTGGACAGGAAATTGGTTTTACTGTAGAAGACATTGACAATTTGCTCTCCAAGTACGCAGAAAAAGCTCTCAACTTTCCTTTCGCATTAAAAGAGAAGAGATCAGGTAACTGTCCATGAGAATGCTGTTTATGCACTTTATGAATGCTTTTTATGAAGGAAGGGGAAATTTACCCCGAGAATCATTTCACCAGTTGTGCCACAACATTTTTAGATGTGTATCTCCAGCCTTCGTCTAGCCAAGAGCATGTTCTTAAAGTCTTTGCCTTTCTTGTAAATATATGTTCTCAAGAACCAACAGCTTCAAAAGTTTCTCAGACTTTGCTCTGTTGCTCCTTTTTGGGGTCTCCATATGATATTGTTCAATTTTATCTCATTTCTCCTTAACACAAAGTCACTAATGACTTATGCAGTGCTAAAACCTGCAGGCAACTGCACCTTTCCCCAAAAAGAGTGGAGATTTAATCATCCCTGGTCTTTCCTCCTTTCAGGAGTCCTGTTGGCTCTCTCTTTTCAGGGTTTTAGAACTGGAACAGCAGAGGGTGTTGCAGATCAAGTCCACAGCTTTTGTTTTGCTGTGGCATGTGTACCTACCCATATCTATTTATACCTACTTAAATGGTACCAACTTACTTTATGCCAGTTTCCAAATATTGATGACGTTTCATGCTTTAAAGATACAGCTCTTGCTAACATAAAAGCATCAGACTTATCCATCTTTTCCTGCCAATTGACCTAGAACTTTGCAAGTATGTTCATTCCACTGTGATATGAAGCGTTTGATATTTGCCATGAGCATCTTGCGTAAGCTAATTATTTTCACATCTGATAGTTATTCTCTGCTATATTATTCCTGTGTCTATCAGTAGTCTATTGCTTCGATAAGGATCCCTTTCTCTGTGTTTTAGGTCATTGAATTTTATGTGGTTTTGCTTGAATTATTGTGGGCTAATTTTCATGAAAATATAGCAATTTGAATTACATACCTAGTTCCATTATGTGCTGTCATTCTTACATACTCCTGTGAATGGATTCCTCTAATCTTTGAAAAAAAAAAAAACAGGTAGATGTATGGCCAGTATTGTTCTCTCTTTTTTTTTTTTCCCGTTGCCTTTGTCCTAGATTCTCTGATACGTATCCAAGAAAGTCTCAGTCAAGTATCGGAGTGTGAAGCACTGTCTAAATCAGGATCATCAGAACTATCTCCTGTCAGCTTTACTGGTGAGGATAAGGACTTGGTGCCATTTTCTTTCAAGCTGTTATTAGTTCTATCCCCTATGTATGTGTGTCCTGCTGCTTAACAGTAACTTGGGTTGTATTAATGCAGATTAGGGTCTTTACTGTTGGGTGCTTTGGGCCCAATTAGAAGAAAACTTAAAGGGGAACAAGAAGTGTATGGCTTTGTTTTGATTTTTTAGTAGGTATCTACAAAATGTCTGAAAAATCAGTACAAAACCTTTCCATTCCAGACCCTACAGAAAAAAAACCAAGCCTGAACAGACCATAGGAAACAGGACTACATCTGCAGGAAAAAAAAAATTACCTCTTTGCCACAGTTAGTGGATTAACGGTGCTGCAGGTTAATCTTCTGTGCCTTGACTTCTGTACTCTCTGGGTATATAGGCAGAGCTTATCTGGAAGCACATTATTGTGGTACTTCTCCCCGTCTTCCTATTCTTTGCTCAGTATCTATTTTTCCTTCTGGATCTTAACTTTGGTTTTACAGTAGAAACCTCATTCATGTTGTAGTTTTTTCACAATTCTTTTGGTCCTTGAATTTTTTTTCCTAGGATCCCTCTTGTGACCTGAGGGAAATAGCACAACTCGTATTGTCTGAGAGGCTCCACTCATGGTCGTCAAACACAAATAAATAGAAACAAAATAATTTAAGCCAAAACAACCAAAGAATATTTGTGGCTTAAAAACAACTACAAATATTTTTATACGTTCCATTCAGCATCTAAGGCAAGAGATGCACTCTTCAGACAGTATATATTGTGAGAGATGCACAGTCTGTGCTCTCGAGGAATGACTAGCAAAGGATATCCTCAGACCTCCAAGGCTGGTGATTCTCAGCAAGTGATGGGCCTGAACTAGAGCTGCACAGTGATATCCTGATCTACAGTTTAGGGTGTCTGAACTGTTCCCTGGTTCTGTATCCTGAACTGACAACTCTTCGTGCTCTGCCTATGTGAAGTGACAGCAGCATCTTGGATTGGGCTGTATAGCTCTTCAGTTGTTGTCATCATAGTCAGCTTAATATCTCCATGTTGTTAGAAAACTTGAGTGTGTTATTCTCTAATGTTCCTTTGCAGGCCAGTATCTACTTGGATGAGCGTGAGTTCGTTAGCTTTATTGGAATAGGGTTTGTTTTGGTTTTTTATTTTTTCAGTTTAGTATTCACACAGAAGGTGGCTTGCAGGGCTGCAATGATATGTTGAACTTGTTAATTAGCCTGTAGTGTAACTGGCTCACATCATACAAACTAAAAGCCTATCTAATACTGTAAACTTGATTCAATGAGTAATTCATTGGCAAGGCCAAAGACCCCAAAGGCCAAAGACTTAAACTTCTGCCTCTTTGAACTCATTCCCCGCAATAGATTGTAAACGGGACCAGAACAGGGAGGAATATACTGTTGCTAGCCATAACACAACTCTACTGAGATAACAAAGAAAAGTCTCAGTCTTCAGGAACATCAACACTGGGTGTCCTTAAGATTATATTTGATGCTGTATCACTTTTTGGTATCCATATATCAGGGTACTTTTTTTTATTCCTCCTTTTAAGTCCTTGCTTATGGTACAAGAACAAATGTTGACAAGTTGTCTTATACTTTTCTAGTTGTTATGGTAAAGTTCTATTAATAAGTATGTACTCTTGATTATCAGCCTTGAAGTACTATAAGTTTATAATCTTACAATTTTAGCTTAAAACATATCTATTCATTACACAATGTTATTCTGCTATGCCTGGTTGAAAGGTAATGGTAGTTGTCATGTGAGCCAAAAAGATCTTAGTCTTAGTAAGCCTGTAGTGTTATCTGGTTTTCAAGACTCAATTAAACAGCTTAAATCCCTTTCCATGTTTTTCTTGGCCTGGCTCTTTTTAAGGTGTCACCATATCTGCAAGTCCCAGAGACAGAAGCCTGCAGCAGAATTTGTTTCCTCAAGAATTTGTGCCTCCTGAGAAGCCACCGCCAAAGCAGCAATGGATACCTGATGACACTGAAATGATATGTATGGTTTGCAAAACCGAACGCTTTACTATGGTAAGGAGTAAAAACAAAGTACAGATGTTCCTAGAACTGAGACCTTAGTATGAACACTTGGTCACAGTCTGTTGCCTATGAGAGACTGGCTACTTCAACAAGTTTGTCTGCGTCAGCATAAGCCTGACAAGATTCCCTTTGATATGTTGTTACAAAACTTTGAATGTGTTGTCCTCTAACGTTCCTTTGCAATCCCGTGTCTACTTGGATGAGCATGAGTTAGTTAGCTTTATCGGAATGGAGTTTGATATTTAACCATTAGTTTCTATCTAGTGTAGTTGATGAGACTGGCAACAGTTAGCTCCTTGTAGCATCCTATGAGGTGGTAGAGCCTCAAGAAGAAATCTGGCTGTCAGAGAGGAGATAACTATGAGATCTCAAAAATATGCAATAATAGCAGTATTAATATTTCAAGAGGCTGTCTAGTTGACTGTGCTGTCAATGAATAACATGAGCATCATATAAATTAAATAAGTAACAGAAAATGTAATCCTTGCTGTTGGTTACACTTTTCTAAAGCCTGTTGTTTCATAGAGTACTTGAGCAACTGTGTTACTCTAAAGGAGAAGATTAGTTTTGAGTTTTGCAAGTGTTCTGGCAGTCTATTATGTTCTATGGCTTAGTTTGAGAAAGCAGTACTGTTTCTATCTGTTGCCTTTGACTTTGGAAGTTACTAAGAGGGTGTTCAGAAAGACAGTCTGCAGCTTCTAACTTTTCCAAGAGATGATCTAATTAGCACTGTGATCAAAATTGGGACAATTTAAATAATGGAAAGCCCAAGACTGCAGCAGACATGTTTTAAATACCTACCTCTGGGGTTTGTGTGATTTTTTTGGGTGGTTTTTTTTTTTTTCCTTTGCCATGTCCTGTCCAGAAAGGAA
This sequence comes from Bucorvus abyssinicus, assembly GCA_009769605.1. Lineage (NCBI taxonomy): Eukaryota > Metazoa > Chordata > Aves > Bucerotiformes > Bucorvidae > Bucorvus > Bucorvus abyssinicus. Next base: position 13,376,169 of record CM020042.1, read on the forward strand.
TTGTAAGAGAGAGAATTAATCAGTTGTATAGTTCTGAAAAGCCTTATCCGGCATGGTGTTTCCTCTTTTCAAATGGGGTAAGTTTACTTAGGAGCAGAGGCAGATATAGGAGGGGACTTTAGTAAATTCTTTCTGTTGCTCATCCATGACCTTTTTTGCTTAGTTTAACAGGCGCCATCACTGCAGACGCTGTGGCAGGCTGGTATGTAGCTCTTGCTCCACCAAGAAAATGGCAGTAGAAGCTTGCAGAGAAAATCTGTCTCGTGTATGTGATCAATGCTATAGCTACCACAACAGAGAACATCTGCCTGTCTTGGTGCAAGGCACAAGCACGTAAGTCCTTGCATTCTAGTTCTTCTCAATTTCACGCAGACAGCAAGTACGTGAATGGAATGAGAGAAAAATAAACATTTGAGTTTATCTGGATAATGTAATAACATCAGCTTTTTGGCCTCCAGCTGTTGGGATTTTCAGGTTTGATAGCTGTGGGGACGTTCCTTATTCCTCAGTTTACTTTTTGTATTAGAAAGAACACTGGAGAGCCAGGCAACAAAGTCTTTAATTCATTAAGCATCAATTGATCATTAAACCTAAGAGTTGAATGCTTTGATGCAAAAAATATTCAGCACAAACTACTACAGTGTGACAAAGTTTCTTGCAGTTTACTTGGCTCCTGGATTAACAGCGCATGTTGACTAGCTCTGCTGAACATATCAGTGTTTTAATGTTACTCCATAATCCCGTCATTACAACTCTTGAACCCTTGGGGATTCAAAAGCAAGTTCATGATTAGCTGGGCTTTGAAACTTCCTTTGATAGAAGGGACAGCTGTGATAACGGATTTTTGATGTAGTTGTTTTAAGCTGAGAATTGGACCAAAATTTGTTGCGTGTATGTTAGGCCACCCGGTGAAAAGTGCAACTGAAAAGAGTGAGGTTTACTCTTTGTGACCCTGTCAAGCCTGCTGATACTGCCGTAGCAGATGCTGCTATCAGCAGGCTTGACAGTGTCACAGAGAGCAAGATTTAGTCTTTTCAGCTGCCTTTCCTCTTTTCCTAGCAAGCCTGCAGATAGCAGTATCAGCTATGGCAGTATCAGCTGGCTTGCAAGGGAAAGAGGAATACTGTGCAGATCTGAAAAGGAACACCTGAAAAAAAAAAGCAGTCACCTCTAGCTAAACCTGTTTGCGTCAGAAGGATTGCTTACACTGCCAGATTAGGTCAGCAGGGCCTACCAGTGAGCTTGAATACCACCTGTCGTATTTTAACTGCTTAAGTATCGGGTTTTTTTATACTCGCCCTATTTGTATTTCAAAACTAACTAAATCTTTAGGCCAGAGACCTGAATGCCAAAAAGTTAATTTTAGCTCAGACATATTCTGATACTGGGCAGTTCTTCTTGTTTTCAACGTCTGCTTTTTTATGATGTGCGCAACAGAACTCTCCCTACAGAAGGTTGTAAGAAGTAATTGCATAGTGTAGTTGAAATACAACAATGCAGAGGCAGGGTCTTAGATTTCCAGACAGTAGGGGTTAGGGACAGGGCAGTGGGTCGTGAGAGGGCAGTGAGGGAGAGATGTTAGGTTTTTACAAGGCAGTGTTCTGAAAAAGCTAGCCAGGTTGATCTCTCCTTTAAAACTGTGTGTTTCTCAGTGTGTTGGAGTAGGTATGATGTTTCTTTCTGTCATTTTATTACAGCAGAAAAGAAGATCAGGACCAAGTGGAAGGTAAGGAGTGGAGTAATGATAAACTTGAATTTTTTTAAGAGTCCCTGATTAGCAGCAGAATCAGAGATAGGAGGCTGATACATCTAGTTACCATTGAAAGGTGATCAAAACTTCAGTTACAAATTATCATGTAGGGTTTTTGCATTTGAGGGCTGAAATGGAGCATTCAAAATTTTTGTGAATGAAAATTGAGATCTAGGAGAGATATCTGAGCTGATATTGAACATGCTAGATGGGGATTGAAGGAAGGAACTGAAAAACAGCAGTTGCGAATGCACTTTGCATAATAGAAACAGACAGTGAGAGGCTGTGTTATGAGTAGGAATTAGCCCACTACAGACCTGTGCTGAGTGATCCTCCTTTTACAAACCATGGTAGTACAACTCCAAATACAGCTAAAGGGTGCTGTGGTGTTTGGTAGTTCATGCTGGCTAGGGGTAACACAGAATGAGGCCTCTCTTGTGTGTTTGGTTGTGTCCCAAGTTCCATCTCCTTTGCCGTTTGTGTAATTTCTCTTTGGTGCCTCAATTTCTACATCTAATACCATAACACTTCAGGAATAGCAACAAAATTTAGTTGCCTTTTTCTTTGCCATTTTTCCTCAGAAGGTATATACTGTTTTTTGCTTAGTCTGCTGTCTGAGGTGATTCTTCAAAAATTTTTTACACTGACATGAAATTCTGGCAGCCCAAAACATAGTTATTTGAAGTTGTTTATAGCAGTAATGTGAAACATGATGTAAAATTTGCATTTGTGCTCCAAAACAAATATTTTTCCTTACTTGTCCTGTTTTTAAGTATGATGGCTATTTGAGCTGCTTTTCTTTGCTGTTGGCAGAAGCTTGCTTTACTGTTACAAGACTGAAACAGCTGAAACGCAGTTTCTGAGCTGCTGCTTCTGATTACATCTTTCTCTTTGCCTGCAGCTCTGCTGTACGTTACTGGGCCCATGTGATTCATTCAGTAGGAGTGAATAAGAGCAGTATGGAAATCCTCAGATTTAAGAGGGAAAGTGCTTTATTCTGCTTTTCTAACTTGTCTGATGATACTGTGAAGAAGGTTTATCAAATTCAAGTCTAGTTTATTGTAGTTAGTAGCTTCCAGTTCAATTTCGAAATAGCTTTTTTTTTTATTCACCCTACAGTTTTAGAGTGACTCAACACTCTTAACTGTCCTTTTGTGAAATACAGAACAGTGAATTTTGAGACTTTTTTTTCCCCAATTTAAAGTTTTTCCAGGGAGAAGTTGTTGTTGATCAGGAGAAATGCAAATTAGCATTATTCTCCGTTTCTTAGTGTTGTTTCTTAGTGTTGGCCATTGTTTTTCTGCCAGAAGCCAGAATCATAAACTCGAGCATCAGATTGCTTGTGCATTCTCAGCCGCACTCAAATGACAAACAATATTTGATTGGTAGCTATTCTGGGTTACTAATTTCAAAAACAGAAATCTCCTTAATCTGGAGGAAAGAAAGACTTTTCACAGAAATGAAATTTCTTGAATAATTTGATCAAACCTGAGATTTTCTGCAGATCTATTTTATATGAAAACTTGATGTAAAGGAGTTAGCTCATCCTCTCACAATCTTTTGTCTTGAAGCTGCTGAACTATACATTCAAATAACCACAATTCTAAAAAACAGGCAGTTAAGTCAATTTATCCATTCTTTTACAACTGGTTCTTCAGTTTCCCTTTTTAGCTGTAACCCATAGCTCTCATATTTCCATTTCCATCCTGCTCAGAAATATTTAATAACTCGCTTGAGGAAAAGCAAAGAGGGGAGATTGCTCTGCTTGATGTCCAGTACAATAAGAGTTGGATAATCATTTGAAGACATGTTACTGGAGCTAGTTTTTGGTGACAGAGTGTTGGTGACAGTGAGAGTAAGTTCAGGTACAATTTGGAAGCCTGCTGAGGAATGGCAATGTTCCTGTAATCTGTGTGCTGGCAGGAAGTGACACAATGAGAGGATGACAAATGACTGTTTTACGAGACTGTAGGAATACTCTGCATTATGTGTTCTTAGCAAGGTTTGTTGATTCTTGTACAATGATTCTACCTGGTGTTTTCTTTTTTGGCTGCAGAAACTAATAATGAATATTCCACAGTGGTGCGAATACCCAAGGCAACTGAGCTTGAATGGATTTTTTCTCTGAATGAAGAGGAGAATGAAATTGTACGCAGTGAATTTTATTATGAACAGGTGAGATCTTGAGAAAGAGAGTCCAATATAATAAGCAATTCCCTGGAGAATTACCTCAATACTGATGTTTGTCTGTCTTTCCTTGAATTGTCAGGCTCCCAGCTCTTCCTTGTGTATTGCCATCCTTAGCCTGCACAGTGACAGCATAGTGTGTGGCCACCAACTGATAGAGCACTGCTGCAAGTTGTCCCAAGGGCTCACTAATCCTGAGGTGGATGCTGGTCTCCTTATGGACATCATGAAACAATTGCTCTTCAGTGCCAAAATGATGTTTGTGAAAGCTGGAAGGAGCCAGGATCTAGCTCTCTGTGACAGGTGATTTATCAGGTGTTCACCGTTATCAGATGTATTGAGATACTGTCAAGACCACTATCCTTTTTTAATGGGAAGTGGAGGGTGCAAGGGTTGTTTTGTGATTGTACTGTGGACGTTTTAAACAAAAAGAGAAATCCATAATGTAAGAGTTCAAACAGTAGAAATTCAAGAGCTATGACTACATAATAATAATTGAGAAAAGTCTCAGAGTTGGGAGAAATAATTCACAAAGACTGAGGTAAATATTTTGCTTCTGATGTTGTGTATTTGCTTTCAATCTGTATTTCCATATAGGATTTTAAGACTGCACTTTCTGAGAATGAGCATTTTACACCTTCCTCAAGTTTTGTCTTAGCTTGAGGTGGCAGGTGTAATATATAAATTTCATATGTACTATTTTGATTTGGTAACATATCTGGTGTCTGCAATCAACGTCTGCCAGTGTTCCAACTGAATGTGGCAAAAACCCAATAAAACCAGCCTGAATAAGGTAGTATGATGGTTGGAGAAACCTGGTACACTGGTAATTAGGAACTACTGTTCTAAGACTTGTCTTTGACATAAAGAACTTTAGGTGTATGATGATAGTGAAAGTGTATGTATCTGTTTAACTTTGTTTTCTCCTAGCTACATCAGCAAAGTGGATGTATTGAATATTTTGATTGCTGCTGCCTACTGTCCAGTACCATCTTTGGATCAGATTCTTCTCCCTGCAGCAGTAACAAGATTAAGAAATCAGCTTCTGGAAGCAGAGTACTATCAACTAGCTATAGAGGTAATGACAATGGAGGGATGTCAGTGTTAGTAATCCTTCTGTAGCGGCTTTTGTTTTTCTCCCTCCTGAGTGCAGATGGATGTGATGTGTGAAACGGATAATATTGAAACAGATGCAAATTGGGATTAACTTTTTAAACAAGGAAGAAATAATTTTCTGAACACTGGAAAAAAAATTCTGAGAAGGAGAAGTCCTGCTGTGGAGCAGGCTGCTGAAGGGAAAGGTAGGGGCCTTGTTTCCTGATACAATTAAAATTGGAATGGACTAACTGCAAGAATCACAGAATCATTTGGTTAGAAGAAACCTTTAAGATCGAGTCGAACCATTCAACCTTCACTGCCAGGGTCCCTAAACCATGTCCCTCAGCACCATATCTACTCATCTTTTAAACACTTTCAGGGATGGGGACTTCACTGCCTCCCTGGGCAGCCTGTTCCAATGCTTTACAACCCTTTCTGGAAATAATTTTTTCCTAATACCCAGCCTAAACCTTCCCTGGTGCAACTTTTGAGGCCTTTTCCTCTCATCTTGTCACATAGGAGGAGGCCAACCTCACTGCAGCCTCCTTTCAGGTAGTTGTAGAGAGCAGTAAGGTCTTCCCTCAGCCTCCTTTTCTCCAGACTAAACAACCCCAGTTCCCTCAGCTGCTTCTCATAAGATTTCCTCTCTAGACCCTTCACCAGCTTTGTTGCCATTCTCTGGACACGCTCCAGCAGCTCAACGTCCTTCTTGTAGTGAGGGGCCCAAAACCGAACACGGTATTTGAGATGTCACCTTACGAGTGCCAAGTACAGGGGGACAATCACTTCCCCCCTCCTGCTGGTCACACTATTGCTGATACAAGCCAGGATGCTGTTGGCCTTCTTGGCCACCTGGGTACACTGCTGGCTCATATTCAGTTGGCTGTCAACCAACACCCCCAGGTCCTTTCCTGCTGGGCAGCTTTCCAGCCACTCTTCCCCAAGCCTGTAGCATTGCAGGGGGTTGTTTTGACCCAAGAGCAGGACCCGGCACTTGGCCTTGTTGAACCTCCTACCATTGGCCTCAGCCCATCAATCCAGCCTGTCCAGATCCCTCTGTAGAGCCTCTGGACTTTCAAGCAGATCAACACACCCACCCAACTTGGTGTTAACTTGCCAGCTCACTGAGGATGCACTCAATCCCCTCATCCAGATCATTGATAAAGATGTTAAAGAGAACAGACCCCAACACTGAGTCCTGGGGGACACCACTGGTGACTGTCCACCAGCTGGATTGAAATCCATTCCCCACCACTCTCTGGGCCTGGCCATCCAGCCAGATTTTTTGCCCATGAAGAGTACACTCATCCAAGCCATGAGCAGCCAGTTTCTCCAGGAGAATGCTGTGGGAAATGGTATCAAAGGCTTGACTAAAGTCCAGGTGGCCAACATCCACAGCTCTTTACTCATCTACTAAGTGTGTCACCTTGTCATAGAAGGAGACCAGGTTAGTCAGGCAGTTAGTCATGCCTTTCGTAAACCCATGCTGACTGGGCCTAATCAGCTGCTTGTCCTGTACATGCCACGTGACAGCACTCAAGATGATCTGCTCCATAACCTTCCCCAGCACCAAGGTCAGACTGAGTGGCCTGTAGTTCCTCAGATCCTCCTTCCGGCCCTTCTTGTAGATGGATGTCACATTTGCTAACCTCCAGTCAGCTGCTGCCACCCCGGTTAGCCAGGACTGCTGGTAAATGATGGAAAGTGGCTTGGTGAGCACTTCAGCCAGCTCCCTCAGAACCTTGGGTGGATGCCATCTGGCCCCATAGACTTGTGCTCATCTAAGTGGTGCAATAGTTCACTGACCATTTCCTCATGGATTATGGGGTCTTCATTCTGCTCCCTGTCTCTGTCTTCCAGCTCAGGGGACTGGGCACTCAGAGAACAACTGGTCTGACTAAAGACTGAGGCAAAGTAGTCATTCAGTACCTCAGCCTTTTCCTTATCCTTGGTCACTGTTTCCCCCTGCATCCAGCAAAGGATGGAGATTCTCCTTAGCCCTCCTTTTGCTGTTAATGTGTTTCTATAAACATTTTTTATTGTCTTATGGTAGTGGCCAGACTAAGTTCGAATTGGGCTTCGGCCTTCCTAATTTTCTCCCTGCACAGCCTCGCAGAACCCTTATAGTCTTCCTGAGCGACCTGCCCTTTCTTCTATAAGCCATAGACTTACCTTTTTTTCCTGAGTCCCAGACAAAGCTCTCTGTTTAGCCAGGATGGTCTTCCCCAACGGCTCATCTTAGGGCATACTGGGATGGCTTGTTCTTGTGTGTTAAAGATTTCGCTCTTAAGGAATGTCCGGCCTTCCTGGACTCCTTTGTCCTTCAGGGCTGCCTCCCAAGGCACTCTGTCAACCAGTCTCCTAAACAGGTCAAAGTTTGCCATCCAGAAGTCCAAGGAAGAAGTTCTACTGACCCCTTTCCTACTTCCTCAAGAATTGAAAACTCTACCATCTTCTGATCACTGAAGTCAAGATGGCCTCCAACCTTCACATCACCTACAAGCCATTCTCTGTGAACAACACATCCAGCCGGGAGCCTTCCCTAGCTGGTTCCCTCACCAGCTGTGTCAGGAAATTGTCTTCCACACAATCCAGGAGCCTCCTGGACTGTTTCCTCTTTGCTGTATTGTATTGCCAGCAGACATCTGGTAAGTTGAAGTCCCCCACAAGAACAAGTGGTGGTGATTGTGGGACTTCTCCCAGCCACTTATAGAATATTTCATCTACCTCTTGATCCCGGTTGGGTGGTCTATAACAGACCCCCACCATGATATCTGCCTGGTTGACGTTCCTCCTGATTGTTGCCCATAAACTCTCAACCCTGTTGTCACCATTGTTATGCTCAAGACAATAAAAACGCTCCCTAACATACAGGGCCACTCCACCGCCTCTCCTTCCTGGCCTGTCCCTTCTGAAGGGTTTGTAGCTGTCCAGCGCAGCACTCCAGTTGTGCGAGTCATCTCATCATGTTTCCATGATGGCAACTATATCACAGTTTTCCCGCTGTACAATGGCTTCCAGCTCCTCTTGTTTGTTGCCCATGCTGTGGGCATTGCTGTAAATGCACTTCAGTTGGGATATCGATCCTGTCACCTTTTGGAGGGGAGAAGGCCTGATTCCTGCCTGACCGTTCTCAGGTGCTACCATGATTTCTAGCACACCAGTATCTTAGGTGTCTATACTGTCGCTTGGCACACCGTCCTCTATCTCCACTGATGTGGCAGACCAAAGGAGCTTGCTGTCCCACCAGAAAAGAAAGTCATAAAATGGAAGAATCTTGCATCCAGCAGGAGGGCTGAGACATCCTTTGTGGCAGGACTTCATCTGTCTGCAGTTCCACAGCAGATATTAGTAAGGCACCTTTCTCAGGCATTTACTTGGAAATCAGCAGTCCTGCAAATCTATCTATCAGAGCTCATCTGGTGTGCTTTCTCCTTCCTTCTTCCTGCTCAAAGGATTTTGTAAACCTGTTTTATGGCATTAGAGTTTCTAAGAACAGGAATATGATCCTACAAGCAGGATTAGGATTTCTAAGGGGTAGTAAACAGCAGGACTAGATGATCTATTTGAATAAAAACAGTTCATGTTTAAAGGCAGATGGTCTACTAAAGAAAATCAGGAATAAATTTTATCAGCAAATTTATGTGAAATAAAAATTTTCTGGCAGTTCTTGAAGCATCTTTTGTTGCTTTTTTTTAAACCACAAACCTGATGAATTCTGCTCTGTAAAAATCATTCACTTTAGAAAAGCGGATGTGAAATGTCCTAAGTTTTAAAACTGCTGAACTGAAATTTCCCAAGTAAAGAGTTTCTTAAACATGTACAATAAAAAATACTTCCACGTTTGAGATTGTGAGTCTTTTGGTAGTTGGCATTTTGTGCCAGTAATATGGAAATAATCAGTATGGGTTTTTTTTGTTATTTTGTTTTTAATGGTAAATACACTTTAGGAAGTGAAAGTGATAAGCCAGTTTTCCTGTTTCTGTACTGGGACTGTGTTGCAATATTAATAAACGATTCTGAATTTAGGTTTCTACAAAATCTGGCTTGGATCCAGGTGGAGCATGGCATGCCTGGGGCATGGCTTGCCTTAAAGCTGGAAATTTAAGTTCAGCAAGAGAGAAGTTTAACCGATGTCTGAAGCCGCCTATGGATCTAAACCAGCTGAACCATGGGTCAAGGCTGGTCCAGGATGTGATCCAGTACCTGGAGTCCACAGTGAAGCCCATAGTCATTGCGGTAAGAGTCTTCTGTTCTGTCTGCTCTGCAGGGCTGTGGCAACACCCAGTACTGATGTTTTCGTGCAGGTCTTCCAGCAACGCGTGTTACAGTATCAGGTGTGGGGTTTTTTCCCTCTTCTGTCATGATTGCCTATTGCCAACTGACTGTTGCTGAGAAGTTTGTTGGCTGTTCCATCACAGTGAATTGGTGCCTGAGAACCAGCTCATGGGGTTTCTTGGTAATCTGGGGCATACTTAGTGGAGGGCTGTCATGGTTTAACCCCAGCCAGCAACTAAGCAGCACTCCATCGCCACCACCATTAGCAACTAAGCACCACAGCCCCTCGCTCACTCCTCCCTGCTTCCCCTCCCAGTTTGTGCACTGGGCATGATGTTCTATGGTGTGGAATATCCCTTTGGCTAGTTCAGGTCACCCATGGTTTGGGATTAGCTCTGGAAGTTCTGATTAGGTACCAAAAAATGACTTTTAGAACTAAGTAACTGCAGAATCATAGTGATGAAAGATCTCTGAGTAGAACATATTTTAGGAGAGTAAATAAGCCTGTCTGAACTAGGTTCTTGAAGTAGCTGTTGACAGTGGCACTGTGTTGAAATAAGCCCCCTGTCTGTGCCTGGAAACACTCATGTTAGCTACAGCAACGTTCAGCACCTCTGTCGATAGCAGGGTTCCAATCTAGTGTTTATAAAAAGCATTACTGGGTTCTCTAAAGCAATATGTCTTTCAAGGCCAGATCAGATGGTGCTTTGAGCAACCTGATCTAGTGGAAGGTATCCCTGCCCATTGCCGGGAAGTTGAAACTAGATGATCTTTAAGGTCCCTTCCAACCCAAACCATTCTGTGATTCTGTCTATTTTAAAAACAGCTATAACAGAAATTTTTCACAGCTGAGTGTCAAGATCTAACTGAAAAGAGGGTGTTTCCTTTTACTCATCACCTCTCATTGATTCTCTGTGTTACTGGCAGGATGAGGATTACTTTGCCACATTGAGGGAACTTGAAGCAGCACTGAGAACAAGAAGTCTGTCTCTGGAGATGATGTGTGAGGGGAAGATTCAACACAACAGCTATTATCAAGAGTGCTTGTTCTATTTACATAGTTATGGCACTAATCTGGCGATAATAAGCTTTTACATGAGGCATGACTGTATGAGAGAAGCACTGCTTCACTTGTTAAATAAGGTGAGTGAGCTAATTTGCCATCATCTAAATTGAAATTTGAAAAGTAGCTAAGAGATCTTCAAGGCCAGTCTAAGATGGAGATGAGCATCGTGCACCATTCTGGGTGTTTTTCTCCACAGGAGTTTTCTGACGTCCTAAATGTTGTTATACAAACTCTCCAGTGGCTGACAAGAATTGAGTGACATGAGAAGATAACTTTGCTCTTTACATCTTGTTTATTCTCTCTTCACCATGGTATTGAAACAGTGGCTTCTGGAGAAGAGAGTGTGCTCTATTTTTTTGATAGAGGTCCCTGCATCAACAGCGCTTTGTCTTTTTTCTACAAAGCTGAAAACCTGGGACTATTGTCATACTGTTCAGAAAAGAGAAGGAAAATTTGTAATTTCAGCTAGATACTTCAGTCTCTGTCACAGTGGTTCTGTCTCTTGGTAATGTTTGATGAATCAGATACCCGTGTTTGCACTTCTGTAACCATTAGGAGTATAAGGGAATACAGGATTATGTCCCAGAGGACAGAAATCTAGGGAAGCCAAAAAGTGGTTTCCAGTTCTCCCTTACGAAAACTGCTTAATATAGGAGAGCTTAAGAATGTCTGGAGAAAACAGTTCTATTGGTACTAAACTGCAGTAAACCTAGATATTATTCCAACAAGGTTCTCTCTAATTCATTAAAGGTGCTTCTTAGGAGATGTGGAGGAGATGTGAATCCACTAAATCTCTCCAGCTTGAAAGTCAATAAGTGTGTGGGGTTTTCTTTGTTTTCTTTTTTAAGTTTCTGTGCTTATGTTTGATTTACTGATTGTTTTTTCATTGTTATTTGAAATACTTCTTATTGAGAGTGTACAACTTGAAACACCAAACTCCATTATCCTCAGTCTGTTTATGAGATTTATTAGTAGAAAATTAAGTTGTCTTATTAGCTCTGCTTTCTCATTGTATCATCAGTCATTCTAAGCTCATATACTCATCTGCATATTAAATTTGCTCTTCAAATATGTCCTTTATATCAATTTAAATTTGTCTTTAAAGAAAAGTTGCATATTTTTGCAGTTTGATGTTTAAGTTTTAGACAAGGAGACTGGTAGTGATCATGCAAACTAGAGAGGCATGTTTGTTACCTTAAAGCTGTAAGATACTAGGCTTCTGAGGAAATGTTTTGCAACTGGTTGTTTGGAAACGTTTTACATGTACAAGCTTGTAGCCTGTCTCTTACTTTGAGATTTAAAGACAATAGTAATTTCCATACCACCTCTTTAAAATGTTTATGCAGGCCATGTTGTCACATGCTTCTTTCCATAATAACATTAATATGTGAGGCTGCATTTGTGAGACCATAGTCAGGAGGTCAAGGGAAGTACACGCCCCCTTCAGCTCACTGCTTGTGAGGTTTCATCTGAGCTACCCTGCCCAGTTTTGGGTTCCCTAATACAACAGAGACATTGTCGAAGTGGAGCAAGTGTAATGGAAGGCAACCAAAGTGGCCAGGGGCCTGAAGCACATAAGGAGAGTGACAGAGCTGGGTTTTTCCAGCTTGAAGAGAAAGACAAATGGAAATCTAGGTGCTGTTTTCAGCAACTGGGCAGATACAGCCAGGCTTATAGTGCACAGTAAAAGGGTAAGAGACAGTGGACACAAATCTGGAGCTGCGAAATTCCAGCTGGATGTAAGAAAAAGGTTTTTTTGCAGTGAGAATATTTAGACATGGGAACTGGGCCCCAGAGAGGCTGTTGAATTGCCCTACTTGGACATGCTCAGAACTTGACTGGACGGGCCCAGAGCAGTGTGATCTAACTTGGAAGCCTTTCTTTGAGTAGGGGTTTGAAGTAAATGACCTCCAGAGATCCCTTCCAACCTAAGTTACTTATTAATTTTATGGTCTCTGTCTTTTAAGTTATATAAGGAAAATCAACGAGCCACAATGGCTTTATTTCAGGCTACCTTTCTGATGTTTCTCTAGGAATCCCCATCGGACGTGTTCATTGAAGGGATCTTCATTCCAAGTTATGAAAGTGGAAAGCTGCATATGTTGGAGAACTTGCTGGAAACCATTGATCCAGGATTGGAGAGCTGGGGAGTCTACTTGATTGCAGCCTGCAAATACTTGCAGAGGAAGAACTACTACCATATTCTGTATGAGCTGCAACAGTTCATGAAGGTAAGGTGAGGGTCAGCACCATTCCTTTCAGTAAAGCATTGAATACTGTCAGACTTCTGATTATTTACTTTGGTGTAAATCTGCATGATGGACAAGTACATTTTTGCTGCTTTCCAATCCCAAGAAACAGATAGGAAGGCCTGAGCCTGACTGAAGCTGACCTGCTATGCATTTGTCACGTATCTGATGTGTTGCAGTAGCTTAACTACTGTTTTAAAGAAAACAGCATTGCCCGCTTTGTGTGAGCGTGATTAGTGAAGGTGGTATACTTTGGTCCATCTTAGTGTTCAGTATATTTCTTCTAGGATCATGTTCGTGCTGCCATGACCTGCATTAGATTTTTCACTCATGGAGCAAAGTCTTACACTGAACTGGGAAGTAAACAGACATGGCTTCTAAAGATCAAGGACCATCTTAAAGTCTACCTGCAGGAGGTCTCAAGAAGTTCAGGAAGGAAAAAAATGGCATTCACTTTTCGGAAGAAAATGTCTGCTACAGATGTGTCAAGGTATCTATAAACAAGAAGCTAAGTTACAAGAAAGGGGAAATGCAGGTTTTTGTATTTTTTTTCCAGTGGTTGTGTTTAAGTTGGCTTTAGCTAACGCATATTAGGTGTGCCTGACTTCTGTGTAGTTCTAAGTATAGGATTCTCATTACCTTTTTCCGTAACAACCCAACCCAGGAGATGAGCAATTGCTTCTACTAAAACTATCACCCTATGTGTCATCTACCTTCCTTTAATTTAAAAAAACAAACAAACCCCCCGAGTGCATGGAGAGATACATACACATCCACAAGTTTTCTTGTTTTTACTCTTCCTTTCCTCTCCACAAAGCCAGCACCTTTGTGGTGCTTAGCTGTCTACCGAGGTTAACTCACAATATCCAACTTTGTACACATTGTAGGTGCCAGACATAACTGAATCCTGGTATTCAGAAGTTGAACTCTAAATTTAGCCAGATCCCTCCTGTACTTGGGTTTTCATACCTTGGTTTTCCTAGGGGCTTTTTTTCTTTTTTTTTTTTTTTTTTGGCTAGACTCTAACTTAAAGGTGGGGGGAGTCTGTGTGATAAGGTGGAAAAGAGGGAGCAGATATTTATTTGGGATCTGATCCTCTGGCTCACTTCTTCAAAGTGATGCGAATAACTGCTCACTTTCAGCTTGTGATGCATGTTACGTGCACAGATCTGAAAAGTATCTCATTGCTGCAGACTTAGCTACACAAAAGTAAAAAAGTAACTAAAATAATTATTGTTTGGAAATATGTCTTATTTTGAAATGCGTTCAAGAAATTACTAAGTTCACACAAATAATAATTGACACTTTCTCTATTTCAAAAAAAAAGTCAAAATTTTTCCTCTCTCTAGGCACATCAATACAGTTGATCTGCAGATGGAAGTAACAAAGTTCCTGCATCGATGTGAGAGTTCAGGAACCTCCCAAATGACAGGGTCCTTCTTGCCCACACTCTTTGGAAACAATAACATGAAAATGGATGTTGCCTGCAAGGTACTTACTGCTATTTCAAAAGCAGCTCTATTTTTTCATCACAATACTAACGACACGCAGGTTGAAACAGGTTGGAGGAGCCTCCTTATTTTTTATGGGCAGGTTCCTTGTGCATGTACGCAACCTACTGTTTATGGAAAATTTCTGGGTTTCCTCCAAGTAGCAGACAACTTGTGAAAACTTGAGAGCTCCTCTCCTCACAGTTCAAACTTTCTGAGGATCCCAAATTCAAACAGTAACATGCCTTTTGACTATATATCCTGTCCTGTTTTGAAACAGGCAAATACTGCTATTATTCAAACCCTTCTTAACTTCAGCTCAGCTCCACCTGTAACTTGCCCAGTGTCCCACAGGGAATCAGTCTGTGGCAATCGACCCTGTCCTTGCTCTGTTTGTTGGGGTGGTGCTGTTTTCAGTTGTAGTAGTGCATTGTCTTTTGGCCACTGAGCCAAATCTAGAAATGTGTGGTTATTTAACTGTATGTAATGAAAAAGCAATGTGCACCCCCAGATTTGTCTGTGCCTCTCTTTTCAGGTCATGTTGGAAGGCAAAAACATTGAGGAGGGGTTTGGGATTGCATTTAGAGTCCTTCAGGTATGGAGAAACTTGATACATCAAGCACTATTATTATAAAAGTAACTCCTGCAAGCAGCAATTGTTTAAGTAAAAGACCTTTTTTGCAAAATGTCTTTTAATCCCCAAAAAGAAAAACTTCTTGTGAGAAAGGTCACTAGTTCAAGTCTTAAATGTCCATGGATTTGGATGAAGCTTGGTAAGGAAATACAATGCTGCTTCAGTGGGACGCTTCCAGACTAGTTGGGTTCTAGAAAGGAATTAAGTACAGCTTTTCCTTTGCTGTGCACCTTGTTCAGTGACTTAACTCTAGCAAACCACAATCACAGATGTGGGTCAAGACCTCTGGCTTGGTAGCTCTCTGCAGTTCGTGATAGCCGTCCAAAGACACAGTGAATGAATAAGGCCAGGGCTATCTCTGTACTATTCTCCTGGCTGAGAAAGCAAAGCTAACTCTCTCTGGGGACTTCTCCTTCCTCATGTCTGGGTAGAAGTTGAGGTGCTTATCAGTTAACATAGCTTGTGAGCCTCCAAACTTTTCTGTGTGTTTCTTGACCTATATTAGGAGCTGCTAAGAGATACTGCTTCAAGCAGTGCGGTTTGCGCTTGCCTCCTGTCTGGGACAGAGGGTACAGCAGGGCCACTTCTGGACACAAGTGGCACACTGGAAGAATATTTTTGGATATGGTAGGCCCTGCTCCTTTCGGGTCAGGATGTATAAGGCAAAATACCTGTTTGAGTGAGATAGAGAGCCTTAGACAATTAGCTCTGCTTAGCAGCAACAGCAGTCCGTAGCCCCAATAAAAGTGGAGCAGCAAGTCCAGCTACCTAGCATCATGTCTGTTCCCTTCCTTTTTTCCCTTTTCTTGCCTTATTCATGGCAGGATCAGTTCACAGCTTTTATAATCTCTTCTTTCATATGGGAGGTGTATGATGGTCAGTTGCCTCCTGTTTCTCGAGGTACTCAAAGGGGTGGCTGCTGCTGGGGTGGCTGGAGGAATATAGTGGGAGCTTGCTAAGTGAGGGAGAGGTGGGTAGGGACCTAGGAAAGATAGTTTACCAGAAGAAATAAAACTGATTTTTTTGCCACCCCAGAAAAGGAGGCGGTAACAATGCTCTTATTCTTTTGCATAATTGAGTTTTACCAGTCTGATTACAGAAAAGCTTTAAGTCAGCCCTGAGCAATAGCGACTGGAACATCAGAAGCCCCCAGAACAGCTTTGACTTTTTGGAGCATAGTTTGATATTTTGTGCTTAGGAGAGATTGTCTCAATTTTATAGACTCCCTGTGAGAAAATCTGCTAAGAACATTTAACACATTGCTGTTGATGTTCCAACTACCTCTAGGACTTTCAGCTGGAGGCTACAGAAGTGTACAGCAAAGTGGCCAAGCAGCTGGTGAAACAGCAGAAATACAGTGAGATCCGGCAGCTCCTCAAGTGTGTCAATGAGTCTGGAGCTGCTGCGAAAAACGATGGGGATAACATTATCCTAAACTGTCTAAATGAGTTCAAGAACATTCCTGCTGAGGTAATTCTATCCTGCATTGTGTCCCTTTTGAAGTAAAATGGGTATATACAATACAGGCTACAGGGAAACCATCCTGTGGTGCCTGTGCTGCTCTCTGAGTGAGTCCTGCCTATCTTCCGGCTCTGTACTACATGCAGTGTTTAAAGGTGGGAGTATGTGGTTTGCCTTATGCAAGTTACTGTGAGAGGAAACGAAGTAGCTGTAGCATGCTCCTACCCTGCACTTCCCAAACAAGTACCTATGATACGGAGAGAACCTTTGCTTCCCAGGATCCTGCCAGATGCTCCTGATTGGGATGGGAGGTGTTCCCTTCAGTGAGGCTTCCCTAGCTAACACAGAGGACATGTGGAGGCAGAAACCTCCAGCCTCCACAGGAAGGAATTTTAAGATTCCTTTTGCCCACCACAGTGTCTTTTCCTTCCCAGTGAAGAAAGGAGATCCCCTCTGTGAAGTTCTACTGATCACGGTAGGGGATGCAGTCCAGCCCCTTGGGTCAGGGTGGGCCACAGGGGCTGTCTCCTGCTGGGGTGCAATTCATTTCACACAATGTGAGCTGTGTCCATGGGGGGCTCCCAGGCTCAGCATTCTCTAGGGATACTCCATGGACATGGCAGGCAGGAGAGGCTGTGGTAAAGGGAAGAATTGGTCTTTGTATTTTCTGCATCTGCAGTGCTGGCACCTGGGACAATGTAATGTTCTCAGTTACAGCAGCCCTTCCTCTGTGCAGGGGTTTGGTCCCTGCTGGGGTAAAGGTTTGCAAACTGTAGTCACTTTAAATGTGAACACCTTTTTCCTTCTTTGGATACAGGATCTCGATAATCTGATTCAGGATATGGACAGTGATGAAAACAAGGTAAGTAAAAGTACAGTGGAGGAACTCCTTTAGCAAGAGCTAAACAGCCCTGCCTTGGTCTGCAGCCTGCGTGCTTTCTTTCACCACCTTCTCTCTCATCCTCACTCAAGCCAAAGTTTTGAAGGCCACTTTCTAGATGGTAGAAATCACAGTGAATTCCTCAAGGCTGTAGTGTTTGTGGCTGTAGAGCTGTGACATCCAGGTACCGATTGATGTTATCCCTACTAGTTCCTTGACAGTCCTCAGAGAGAGGGCTAGGCACTGTTATATTGGGAGGAAAAGTGTTTCAGAGAGGCGGTTTGGTGGGTTTGTTATCCAGCTTTACACATAGATGCATGTAAGTTTTTAGTGATGACAGACAGCTACTGAGGATTGGCACACCTCCAAGATGACCATTTCAGCTTATTGTTTCAGGATTATAATATTTCTGTTGTGATCAAGAATTAAATGATAAGACTTACCCAGTTCTGATGTACTTCTTTCCTTAGAGGAAGCAAGGCCTAAACTACTTGGTTTCTTTGTTAGCTTCCATACCAGCCAGCCAAGCCACTGGGGGGTCACAGATAAATACGCAAGCTGTAGAGGCACCGTTATAGATAAAGAGGCTGTGGCTCGGCATTTGTGGATTGTTGTAGACCCTGAATAGCATAGCCAGGAATAAAATATTAAGATTTGTGACTGTCCTGCTCCAACTGACAAACTCACTCTTGTATGTAATTGGAAAACGGGCCTTTCACTCTGCCTTTATGTAGGATCTATCACTGAAAGATGTGAGCTGTTCTAGAACCAGCAATGGGGAAAAATGATTGGTTTAGACTCTTTGCTGTGAGCATATGGTAAAGTAATGCACAAGATATAGGATTCTTGATGCTAATTTCATGGTGACAGAGGAGCTTCCACAGGAGGCACGCTTCATAAAATACAGCCATCTGCCCATCTTTTACATTGGGTTCTGCTCCATGCTGTACTCTGCTTCATAATTCGCTGCTACTACCTTGTAGAACAGGCTTCTGAACTAGGTATTTCCAGTGAATTCCTGGTTAAGATTGTTCTGTTAGTTTACCAGAGCTTTCTAACGAAGTTCTGACAGCCTCTTCTGCTTCAGATCCAGGCCTACGTGATGTGCAACAAGTTGCGTTCTGCCTATCTAGTCTCGGTGAGACAAGAGAAGACCAGAGCCGTGCAGCTCGTCCAGCATGTGCAACAGCTGGCTGAGAACAGCGGAGATGATGTTGTGAAGGCCATCTGTGTCCAGTGGCTCTCAGTGCACCAGCCCAAAATGAGAAATCGGCTTCCCCAGGGCACTAGGAAGTAGTAAGTAACAGACTTTCACCATCATACAGAAGGGGAAGGCTTCAAGACAGCTTGAAGGCGTGTGGTTCAGCTATCTCTTGGTGAAATGGAAATCTCTTGACTGATGTTGTTGGCAAATGGATGCTGCTCACGTGCCTCTGGTGAAAGGAAGGGAACTAAATTCCAAGTGCCAGTCCTGTATTTTGACAGTCACTACCTCAGGGTGTTTTTTGGCTATCTTTTTAATGGGCGGGGAGGGGGGAGGGGGAAGGGTGGCAGTTTCAAACTGAACAAGCATGAATTTAGGTATATGGAAGAGAACACTTTTGTTTCTGGTTTGGGGTTTTTTCTTGTTGTTGCTGTTACTAGGTTTTTGGTGGGTTGTTTTTTTTTTTTGAAAGGCACTGAACTTTATTGTATGTTTTTTATTTTTAATCCATAAAATCTGTATAGAGAGGACAGAAAAATCTCAAGTAAATGTAGAGTGGCCTAGATAGAGTATAAAACTTTCTGTGGTTTTTTTTGCGATTATGGGTTTCCTGGAAACTTCTTCAAGATTGGAGAGATCTTCTTTTACAAAGACAGAAATTCAGAGATTTATTTTTTTAAGCTTCTATACAAACTAATGCTACTTTTTTTCCCCTTCCCCACTAGTACAATGTGCTCAGTTTCTTTAGTTAATTTGAAAAGGTAGGAACGGATTCTTCCTGGCAGTTTTCTACTTGCCAGTCACACTGTCTGATGTGTGCCGTGCATATGGCACTTGAGAACCTTACTAGGTGGGTGAGGTTTATAAATATGTATTGTGTAAGGGGAGTACAAAGGGAAAATAGTCCTTTAAAAGAGTTGAGAAATCACACACCTCTTTCTTTGCTATGGTAATTCCAATAAATAGTTGTGATGCAGCTTTATCACTGAACAGCTGCAAGTAAACTTCCAAAGGTTTTTTTAGCAGAAAATATGGATAGAGCAAGCTGTGGTAAAATTCATCAGGCGGTCGGTCTGTATCCCTATCACACAGGGATTTATTTGCTTCTTACCAGAATAATCTGTTCATTGGGTACAACAGAACACCATACTCAATTTTTATTTATTGGACATACTGTGTAGACTATATGGACAGGCTTTGCTCTGGAAGTGTTAGGTGAACTCAGTTTTATGAAAAAGCAGGAATCTTTGTGTAATGGCTGTGCTCAGGAATGCTGGAAAAAGCAGCTGCTTCTCTGCAACCATGATTGGCACATGAGATATGGGCAGAAGAATGGTAGACTGTAGCAGGACTTTAAAAAAAAACCAGAACAAAACATGGCAGTCCACAAGAGTGTGTGTTTGCTGTTTACGTGTATTTCAGCACAAGAAGTGAGAAAACTAGTTCACTTTTTTTGTTAAAATGTTTAGTTGGTTACTTCAAAAGAAACAGCAGTTTTTCTGAATTGTAATAGAACTGTAAATAGTTGTAGTACATAAAATAATTGGGACTGTCAGTTAAGAGTTCTGCACTATCCCCAAGCTCACTGTAGTGACAGAACAGACTGCTGTTGTTACTGGAAAGGACTTGGTCCATCTTCTTCAGTGTTTCATAAGCAGTGCCCCACTGACACAAACGCCTCTCTTGGAGGTGCTCCACTCACTAGAGCAGGGCTAGAAATGTCTTAGAGCAAAGCAGTCAGAAATGACCACATTTAGCTTTTGGAATCTCCTGACAACAGATTTGCATTATCTCATTAGCGAGCAATACTATGAAAGCTGCTTTTGTTCCCTTGGCCAGACTGACCTCAGATTACGGCCGTTGGGCTAATCGTAAACCATGACACTACCCATGTCTTCGATCATTTCCAAATCTCTAATTATGAGGAGGTTTTACTGTTGTGGATGTCCAGATGTGCATTTCTGTAATATCTACTTTTCTGCTTGAGTTCCCTTCAGCTGTACAGAGCCCAGAGAGCGGAGTTTGCCATGCAGACCAGTCAGTTCTGTAACAGCCTTTCTTCCTGACCTCTTTGCACTGTACCTGATGCACTTTATATAGTGTTTGTTGTAATTTGATGTTCTTAACCTGGAATCGTGTAGGGATCTTTCTCCTACCTACTGGAATTTTGATCCTGACTAACTGCCTTGTGTCATGAAGAATGCAATTATCCAGGGGCTTTAAATTTTTGAGCATCAAAAAGGGATTGAGTACTGCCAGGTAAAAAGAACTTCTATATTAATGACCAATGTTTGTTTACAATGAAGAAAAGAGAATAAAGTATTATGACTGTTAATATATCTTCTGTTTACTTTTTATCTTGATCTAGCTGGGGATCTCTTTCTACAACTGTGTTTTGCTTTTGTCTATGCTTAGCAGAGTAACTGGAAGGGGGAGAATTGTTCTGTCATGCAAAATCTCTCTCTGCTACAGCCTTCTCATCATTTAGATCAGCTGGAATACCGCATCTTTAGAAGTCCTCCCCAGGGGCGAGCTCAGCCTCATACATGTACTCTCACAGAGCAGTAATCCGCTTTAAAGAGCTCTGCAAGTTAATCTAACTCTCCCTTACAAGCCTCCCTTTAAGACAGCTTAAGTGAGCTTTAGTTCCCTCATTTTGCCAATCAATGTTGAAGAAAGTATAAATGACTTGCCCAAGGTCAAAAGGAGTCATTGTGTCTCTACAGAAATGTGTAGTTACATGTCTGACGTTAAATCTACAATCTGAGAAGATTGTTGACTCCCAAGGGAAAAATATTTCAGCCTAGAGACACTTTCTGCTTTTTTAAAAAATGGTTTCTATTGCTACTGAAAGCCGCTTTCAAAGTCAGAGAATCACTCACAGAGAAAGCAGGCCAAGCCTGCAATGCTGGGGTAGAGTTCTGCTGCTACATGGTACTGGTGGATTTAGCTTCATATTAAAGATGAAGCATAAAGAGGGAGGGGAAGAGGTAAGAGCAACAGGGAGAAACATGAAGTCCCTTTAAAATCTTACCCAAACTGAGTTCTCTACATTAGTAAGGCAGGTGCAGATAACAACATTCAACATTTCTGAAAAAAGATATGGTCCCCTGTTGTAAAAGGAAAATGGCTTTATTTAGTATTGCTCAGAGGTAGCACAGGACTGATCTGCATAGATAACAACCAGGCAGAAAGAAATAATCGTAAAATTAGCATTTGTTTCTCAAAACTGGCAGTTGGTCACAGTGGCATGTTCATATGCAAGTCTAAAAACTTCCTTTTTTTTTCCATCAGCAGAAGATAACCCTATGAGCTGTGGCACTTGTTTTCTAACTGTGTAACTCTTTCAGAAAGAATTTCTGGTTACGGATCGCACTCCAGCAGTTTGCACCAAAGTAGCACTAGAGTTCCAAGGGTGCAGTCGCATCACCACATGGACTGACCCAGCTGCCTTTTGGAAGTGCAAGCTGTATGGTCCTGCAAGGCCAGGCTGGCAGCCTTGGCCAGCCAAGGCCGGTAACTGCTGGGCAGAAGTGTAAGGATTTCTATGCAAGCCTTACTTTCCTGCCCTGTAGCTAACATAGCCATACTATCAAGATAGTCCTGACCTTGGCTTCAGCTGTTTAGCTCTAGGTAGTTCGCTGTCATTTAAAGCTAAAGTCTTAGCTGAAGTTGTTTCATGTTTTTTAACATAGTTGAGATGTTCTTTACTCATTCTGCTCTCTTTTCTAGGCTCTTAAGTCCTTTAAAGTGCAGCTGGGGGGTTATGTGACAACTTTTACACCATCTTTGATCAATGCTTCACAGGATGTTGATTTTTTTTTTTTTCATAAGATAATTTGCCTATGCACAATTGCAGCACTCCTGCAGCTTTTAATCTCCGAGTCACCTGCACTGAGACCTGGGTTCTCAGTTAACTTGCTGTGCTCAATGGGCATTTGCGGCCAAGATAATTCAGTGGCTAGGGCCAAGCTTCTTACAGAGAATTTAGATAAAAAGAATCAATTCCACATAAAAACCTTACCTCATACTTGGCACAAAAAGGCCAGCACCTGTTTCTGTGTGCTTGAGAGCATTTGTATTGCATGTAATTGCCAGAAAAATCTAATATCCTAAAGTATTTTCACCCTGCCAGGTCAAATAGTAGGAGCTGAAAATAGCTTCCATAGATAGTAAGTTTAGAGTCCTACTTTTCCACTATTACTATTAGGAAAAAAGTGTTAAATAAAAGTAATTTTTTGTCCCTTCACAATTTAAACCTAAGACTACAACCTCCATTTCTATTCTAAAGCCAGTGAAAAATACCCTCTAGATGTTGCGTGAGATACCAAGCAAAGGTTGCTCCTTGCGTCAGTGCTCTAACTCTCTAGCTGGGAAGGGGGACTGGTTGCTTACAGAAAAGACTTCTACAAAATCTGGGGCATGGCTTGCCTTAAAGCTGGAAATTTAAGTTTAGCAAGAGAGAAGTTTAACCGATGTCTGAAGCCACCTATGGATCTAAACCAGCTGAACCATGGGTCAAGGCTGGTCCAGGATGTGATCCAGTACCTGGAGTCCACAGTGAAGCCCATAGTCATTGCGGTAAGAGTCTTCTGTTCTGTCTGCTCTGCAGGGCTGTGGCAACACCCAGTACTGATGTTTTCGTGCAGGTCTTCCAGCAACGCGTGTTACAGTATCAGGTGTGGGGGTTTTTCCCTCTTCTGTCATGATTGCCTATTGCCAACTGACTATTGCTGAGAAGTTTGTTGGCTGTTCCATCACAGTGAATTGGTGCCTGAGAACCAGCTCATGGGGTTTCTTGGTAATCTGGGGCATACTTAGTGGAGGGCTGTCACGGTTTAACCCCAGCCAGCAACTAAGCAGCACTCCATCGCCACCACCATTAGCAACTAAGCACCACAGCCCCTCGCTCACTCCTCCCTGCTTCCCCTCCCAGTTTGTGCACTGGGCATGATGTTCTATGGTGTGGAATATCCCTTTGGCTAGTTCAGGTCAGCCATGCTCCCTCCCAGCTTCTTGTGCACAGGCTTGCTGGCAGAGCATGGGAAACTGAAAAAATTCTTAACTTAGGGTAAGCACTCCTTAGTGACAACTACAGAAGAAGTGTGTTACCTACATGATTCTCACACTAAATCCAAACGACCGGCTACCAGTACCAGAGACTAGCAAGAAAATTAACTCTATCCCACTGAAACCAGGACAAGGGGAGAGAAGCTGTACTAGTTAACATGGTATTACGACAGGCTGAGGAAACTAGATTCTATCCCCACAATGTGTTGCAAAGCTGTTTTTTTACTGAAACTCTGATAACTCTGCAGGAATTCCAAGGAGAATTTACAAATGCTGTCCCCCTCTTCTCCCCTTGTCAACAGGACTATAACATGGTTTGGGATTAGCTCTGGAAGTTCTGATTAGGTACCAAAAAATGACTTTTAGAACTAAGTAACTGCAGAATCATAGTGATGAAAGATCTCTGAGTAGAACATATTTTAGGAGAGTAAATAAGTCTGTCTGAACTAGTTCTTGAAGTAGCTGTTGACAGTGGCACTGTGTTGAAATAAGCCCCCTGTCTGTGCCTGGAAACACTTATGTTAGCTACAGCACCTCTGTCGATAGCAGGGTTCCAATCTAGTGTTTATAAAAAGCATTACTGAAGATTATTTGGTTAATTCTGTGTTACTTCACAATCTAATCCTAAGACTGTAACCTCCATTTCTACTCTAAAGCTAGAGAACAACAGCCTCTAGATGTTGTGTGAGATACCAAGTAATGGTTGCTCCCTGTATTGGTGCTCTAATTATCCAACTAGGGGAGGGGACTCATTGCTTACAAATCTCAATACTTAAGTGTAATATTGCAGAAATTCACATTAGATAGTATCCATAGAACCATAGTAAGGGCAGCTCAAGTATCAGCATTCTTGTCTTGAGGTCTCTCAGCCGTGCTCCAGGAGAAGCATCTCTGGGCTCAGCCAGCTGAGGTTCATGCTGCTCAGTCCCACTGGATGCCAAGGAGGTCACAGCTCACACTCCAGAGCTTCTTTGCTGTCTCATCATCTCGACCCCGTGGAGACACGTATGCTGGCTGGCAGTCACTGTAAGAGGAACATTTTTTAATTTGTATTTTTTAAACTCAAAGATCTCCATCTGCATTAGCACACTGAAATGTCTGTGTTAAGGGAGTTGCTCTCTATCAGCTTAACTTCAAGACCAGCTGAAGAAAGGTGGGAGGCTACCCAACAAACTAGCAAGGATTGGTGCTAAGCCACCTTGAGAACTGGGGAAGAATCTTGCCCCATAGTACCAAGAACTTGGCAAGTAAGTCTAGCTCGACCTGTTGTCTCAACTCTTAAAGAAACCTATACATACTCTACTATATATTCTTCAGTGTACATTCTCATTATTATGACTAAAAAGGGCTATAAATGCTAACAAGCTTCAGAAGCACCTTTTCTAGCCAATGCTACAAAAAAGCCACTCAAACAGCCCTCCATTCCAAACTATTCATCCCACTATACTCCCATTGCATGAAAGCAAAGCTGCCCCAGAATAATAATACTGTAATAACCATGTACGGTTCTCCCCTCTTCCATTATTTGCTGAACTGTGGCTCCTTTATTCTCAACTCCTGCAATCAGACAGCTATCTGTCTGGAACAGAGATCATCTGTTCTCATGGGTAATGCGAGATGCTGCAGTAACAGGGGAGTTTAGATGCCATTTCCTCTGTTCTCTTATCCAGCCTAGTGCTTTTAGAGGTCCAAGTGCACGGTCTCTGATGTTCCTGGAATGACTCTGGTGGACTCCACCTGTCCTGCTTTGGCATGCAAATACTCTTGTTGACTATACTTGTGCTTTATATTCTGTTCCCTGGAAAGTGACAAGAATTTTATGCTAGTTCAGTATAAATTGTGAATTACTGTTAAAGCTATTAATTTCCCACCAAGTTAAAAACTCCTTTATTTTCTGAGTTTACAGTCCACCAAAGTTTTCTGTATTCCAGCACATAAATGCTCCATTTATATCCTGAAATGGCCAATCTTCCACGGAAGATTAAGATATATATATGCAAGTCTGATTAAGATGGTACAAACTCCCAAGTGAAGATCAGACAGTCACTACACAGACTGATCTGGTCACATATGACAAGAGAAAAACTCTGCAAAGAAGCAAAGGCTCCAACAGTATCCATGGGGGGGGGGAAAGGAGAGACAAATTTTCACATTCATTTAAGAAAAAAACCAGTACTGTTACACTGCTCTTCACCCGATGGGATGCTGACAGACCCATCTGCATGAATCTGTTCAAATGGCAGTCTTCAAATGTAGGATGATGATGACTTGGAACTGCTCTAGGCTGCAGTTTTGGTGAGGGAAAAGGCATGAGTATGCAGGATCCTGGAGTAAGTCAAAGTAGTGAAGAAACAACAGGGTTTGTACTGGCAGCTACACAGGGCACTTTGCAGGACAAAGCCATAAGCATCCCAGCAGGAGACCCTCCCAGCTGTCGGGTCTGTCACACTGGAGAATCAACTTATTTTGTCACGTGCCAGTCCTGAAAATCTCACCTCCTAGCTCTGCAGCACCATCAGCCCTCCCTGCTCCCCGGGAGCACTGGCCTCTTCTGCTCCAGTGGAGCAAAACTACAAAGAGAACCGAGGTGGTCTTCCCAGGATTGACTCAAGTGACCTCATTAATTAAACAGCTCTACTGAAAAGTGATTTGCTCAAGTCTCAGGCAGATCGGGATTAGAGCTCTGACCATGTGACAACTGTTCCTGCACTCTGAGGACAGCAATACTCCTAGCACTAAAGGACCTGCTGTTGCATGAAGTATTGCATAGGTAAGGGATTTCTTCTAACACAACATCCACTGCAACAGACGTGGAAGGGGTAACGCTCTAGTTTTGTCACCCTCTTATCCCTTCATCCAGCCTCTTACCGAGTACCTTCTTAATGAGGAATGAAAGTAATTCCCCTTTTCTCCAGCCAACAAGGTTCCCTTACACAGTATATCACTCCATCAGTTTGCACCCACCTGAAGTACTGTCCCGTCACAGAGTCAAGCTCCTCTGCTACTGCACAGTAGATGCTGGTCTGAGCTCCTTCGCAGGGTGTCTTCAGGAAGAATGAGAATATCTTCCACAACAACGTCATTAGATATGAATGCCGGACCAGCTCAGAATGGACAGAACCAGGATGGAGAGCATTTGCTGTAACTTTAGTGCCTATGGCAGAAGAAAGTCATCCAGGATAAATCTGTACACATCAAACTGCTTTGAAAAAAAAAAAAAAGGGTAATATACTCCTCAATTCTACATTCCCACAGACATTCTACAACTTAAAGGAGGAGTCCAGGCATGGATATAGGCACAGTAAGCAAAGTCTTCTGGTTACTGCTTGCTGGAGCATGCCCTGCTCCCTTCCAAACACTGTAGTCACTACACACCTTCTGCAAAACAATGTGCTACATGGTCTGGGGGCTAAAACAGCAGCAGTTTCCATCAGGCTACTGAGAACACCAGCTTCTTTTGATTTCCTGTAATACTAACTTTCTGGAGAAGACACTGCTTCTGTTTTACTAAAATAAATACTACTTAAGTTTATGAAAAGGATTGAATGACACAGCTGTGACAGATGTTGTGACTTAAGGGGTACTGTCTAGTCCTATGTTTCTGTTCTACATCCCATCAACATCAAGGCAGCTGAGTATGCATTAGCTTTTATACTGGAGACTGCAATTGTAGTTCAGCTCCTTCTGTTTCTTCAGCTTCTTCCCATCTACCACAATTGTCTGTGTGGATGCAGCTAGTTTTTGTCAACCCCACAAAAAATGAAATACGTTAAACTGTGTCAGGCTACTGAAGTCCTCTGCCCTGTTGCTGTAAAGACAATCAGTGTTTTGAGTCTCCTGGTTCCACATACAGGAAGTATTTTCTTCCTGCAAAGAGCTGTCAGTGACCCTTGCCTCAAACCATTTCATTTCTGCGTAGCAAATTTTCAGACCTTTCTTCAACCCACTCTCCTCATCCATGGTGCTCAAAAGCCAAGCGGAAAACCCTGCTCTCCTCTGGGACTTGCCTTGCAGCCGCCTTGCCAGCTCCCGGGTGAAGAGCACATTAGCCAATTTGCTGTGACAGTAGGCGAGGCCACGATTGTAGCTCTTCTCACCATGGAGATCATGGAAGCGGATTCGGCCTCCGTGATGAGCAAGTGAGGACACATTCACTATGCGGGCTGGGGCACACTGCTTCAGACGCTCCAGCAATAGGAAGGTCAAGAGAAAATGACCTAGGGGTGAGAGGAAATGTCATCCTTCTCTGAAGGGTTCTCCTGTTGGAATTTCAAAGTACTTACAACATATTACTTACATGTCGTATCTTACTGCTGCCCTCATTTCAAGTCCAGGGAAAAGAAGACCCCCCTTGAATCAACATCTGAACTTTTTTCTGGCCATTAAGTTCTGCTCCTCAGCTTCAAAAAGCTGGAGCTGTTGTACATTTCAGATGTCCCAGGTAACATATGCAGATACTTAAACTGGTTGCACGATAAGCAAATTCATTACACGGCATCTCCAGAACTCTAACTCTGGCCTGCCTTCCTTTCCCAAGAAGGAAGCGTGACAAAGAGAAAATCTGAAAGGAGGATTTTGCTCTGGCATTTTGCCACAGATACTGAATGCAAACATGTCTTCGCTGGCCTTACCAAGGTGATTGACTCCGAGGTGCATCTCAAAGCCATCAGCAGTCTTGGAGTAAGGGCATAACATTACCCCAGCATTATTAATGAGAATATGGAGTTCCTTCTCCTCTGCAAGACACAACAGACATCCTTCAACAGGGAAACAGAGACTGGAGGCAGACAAGAAGGTGGCATGAGTCAGCCACAAAAACCCACACCTGTATGAGTTGCAGCCATATCACCTCAATGCAATAAGGATAAATCTCCTACCACAAACTAGCTCATGGCCTCTGAGAAGCCCCTGCTCTGAACCACAGTACCAACATGGTACAGAGATATACGGGTCAGGGATCTGGCATTTGCTAGAAGAGCAGTTCTTGGTAAAATATTCTCACCGAAAAGAAGGAGCTAGAGGCTGTACCTGCTAGAAATTTCTCAGCAAACTCCCGGATGGACTTTGTATCAGCCAAGTCCAGTTTTTTCACAACGACTTGCTGGTTCCCTGTTTCAGTTCGGATTTCACTGGCTGCAGCTTCTGCCTTTGCTACGTCTCTGCAAGCAACAACCACCCTTGCACCTACAAGGGGAGGAGAAAGCAGGAACAGAAGCTGAGATCACTGGAGCACACTGGATGATCAAGGCTATAGCAAGCAGGCTGACTGCGCCCAGTGTTTACACACAAGGTATTGTTTCTTTAGGGAATTGGCATCAGTCAGGAGAGCAGCTAGGAGGGACAAAGCCTTTCCTACTATGTTGTTAGCTCCGATCCAGCCAAAAGCTGTTTTCAGACCAAGAAAAAGCACATCTGAAACATCTCTGTCCAGGTTCTCCCAGGTCAGGAGTGTATACAACAACACTGGTATGACACGATTACATCTGCCACTATAATGGGAGTGTTGAGCCAGGAGCATATGAAGATATTTGAATTCCAGCAAGAGTAATTTCTAAACGAGTTGTGAACAGTCAGTTTAATCTCCTTACCAGTTACCCAAAAAGCATTTGAAACAAATTAGCTTGAAACATGAATAACTAAAACACACCCAAACCAGTTGCCATGCAGAGCAATTTCATGTCACAAGGCGTTTTTTTTTTTTAAGTGCAAGCGATGAAACCAGTTGAGGAACTGGAGACTTGCACCTGAGTTGTTACAGCCTCTGGAGGAGCAGCACTTGGGCTTGTTGAAATAAGAATTACACTTCAATGTAAGCACGAAATACTCCTCCCGTAGATCCTGAACGGGGTCTGCCGCCACCGCGGCACGCACGATCTCGGCACAGGGCTGCCTGCCGGTGAAGGCTGGTGACTTGCCTCTTCGCGCGAGGTCTCTGGCGGTCTCCTTCCCGATGCCCGTGTTGGCTCCTGTGATTATCACCACCTTCCCCTCCAGCTTCGCTGTGGACTTGCACTGTCCTCCAGCGACATACCTCCTGCAAGAGAGGGGCGGCGGCGGTCACGGGCCGAGGGCAGTTTCCCTCCCTGGGGGACTCGGTCAGGGCTGAGCACAGAGCGCCCCGGGTTTCGCCCCAACGGTCGGGCTGACCGCTGCGCTCGGGGCCCCGGGGAGTCACGGGCGTCGTTGCCTGAAGCAGTTAATCATGATCGTGTCGTGACCGGGGCACCGGCACCTCGCGCTCCAAATCGCCCGGCTTTACAAACAGCGGCGGGGCGCGGCCCGAGCCCGGACCGCCGGCACGCGTCAAGCGGGCCCACGGCTCCCATTGGGGGCCGCCGTCAGCTCCGGAGACTCGGCCAATGGGCTCCGCCGCGGCGCCGTGAGGCGAACGTGGGCACCGCCCCGTGGGCATCCATTTGAGGTGGCCGCTCTCTCGGAGCCCCGGGGCTCGGAACGGGCGGTCGAGGACTGCGGGAGCCACCAAACCACGCGCCGCCGCCGGTGCCAGGGCAGACCCGAGCTCCGGGAGCGCCCCAGCTCCTGCCGCCAGCGCGTCAGTGTTACTGAGGCGCTGGAGCCGGGGAAGCGTGAGTACGAAAGGCGGAATCAGTTTTATTCGTACTCCCGTCAAACAAACAAGCCTGACCGCCGTGAGCCGCGGCGGGCCCCGGCTCCGACCGCCCGCACGGCGGGGCGGAGGCCGCCGCCGCTACCCGCAGACTCGCGAAGGGCCAGGGCCGCGCTCGGTAAGACGCACCTGATGTAGGGGGCTGCCAAGAAAAAAAGAACAGGGACAGAGACGGCGGCCCCCAGCGCGGCTCCCCAGCAGGTGAACATCGCCGCCGACCGCTCCATCCGTACTGCCGGCGCTCGGCGGCAGCCGGCTTGTCCCGCCCGGCCGGTCCCGCCCCGCCCGCCCCGGCCCCGCCCCGGCCCGCCCCCGCCTCGCCCGCGTGTGGCAGAGCTGCTCCCGCAGCCGTGCCAACTGCTCCCGCGAATGCCCGCACCGGGCAGCCAGCGGGTCTTGCTCCTGGCGGCGGTTGGGCCCCCGCTGGGCGGCCGGCTGGCGGCAGGAGGCTGGGCGGCTCTGCGCCAGCAGCCTGCTGCTCCTTAACCCGGGCAGCGCACGGCTGCGAGTCTCGGAACGGTCTGAAACCGCCGGTTTAATTGCACTTTGCAATTAATGAGCCGAGACATATCTGAAGAGGAAGCCCAGCGGCTGTCTGCAAAGACGTTCAAAATAGTTTCCTAAGCTCACCCCCCCGTTGATGATACTAACTCTAGTTGAGGTTAGTGGAGTGGTGAAGTCACAAGCGACAGGACGAGAGGAAATGGCCTCGAGCTGCGCCAGGGGAGGTTTAGGCTGGACATTAAGGGGTTGGAACAGGCTGCCCGGGGCGGTGGTGGAGTCACCATCCCTGGAAGCGTTTAACGGACATGTAGGTGTGGTGCGGAGGGACATGGCTCAGTGGTGACCGGGCAGTGCAGGGTGAACGGCTGGAGTGGATGATCGCACAGGTCTGCTCCAGCCAGAGCGGCTCCGAGAGCCGCATGGGAGCAGGCGCTGGGGCCTGGAAGAAAAGCGGCGGCGGGCTCCGCGGTGCTCACTCTCACCTTTACCAGAGACCATAAGAAATACAGGAATCAGTAAAGAAATAAACGGCCCAGGGCACTGGATGGCGTTGCTCCCCTGCGCGCCTATAGGAGCCGCGTGCTGGCTCCGGCGGCAGCGGCCGACAGCACCGCGCGTTGCCGCCCGGACGGAGATGGCCGCCTCTCTCACTGAGACTACAACTCCCAGCAGGCAGTGCGCGCCATGGGGCCCTCCGCCCTCTCGTCTTGGGGCAGCCTGGGCTAGCGCCTGATGCGCCTCGGCGCCGCCGACAGCCCTGTCGCAAGGCGTGTGGCGGCCCGCTCCGGCGAGGAGCAGGCGGTGGCGGGCTGCCCGCGCTGGCGCTGCCGCCCGGCGATTTTTCGGTCGGGCGGCGTTCCGGTCGCCCGGCTGCGTGAGGGGAGGCCCACGCCGCCACCGATGGCGGAAGTGCCTCGCGAGGGAGCTGAGGGCGCAGGGGCCGGTGGCAGCGTAAGCCGTCGCCGAGTGTGGCGGGCCGCGGCTGTCTGCCATGGCCGGCCGCGGCTCCGCGTCCTCGGAGCACTTGGAGCGGCTGCATGAGATTTTCCGGGGATTGCACGGAGATTTGCGGGGCGTCCCCGAGCGGCTGCGGGGCAGCGCGGCCGGTGAGGCGGGCGGCGGCTGTTTCTGGTTTGCTGCGGGGAGAGCAGCGGGCCAGGCTTTACCGGGAGCGGGGACTCGGCCGCCTGCCCCTGCCGTGGCCGTCTCTCTCCCTGTCGCTGGGGACCGGCCGCGGCGGGTCTGGCGGCGCTTTCCCTCCGCCCTGCCTGGGAACAGCCGGCCCTGCGGTTGGGGCATCCTCGCGGCGGCCGCTCTGGTAGCAGGGGCTCGCTGTTGGGATGGTTCTTCTAGATAAACCGAGAGGGCAAAGTCCCTTTGAAAAAGACCGCGGGTGAGGAGGGAGTTTACCAAGGCAATTGCAGGAATTTGGGGCATCCCTTTCGTGAGACGCCTCCTTGGAGGGGGCGGGTGGCTTCGCTGGGTCTGGCGTCACTGTGTCTTGTTTCTCAGTTTCTGCTCTGTTCTGGTAGCTTTGCTCTTGAGTATTAGGCCTGGTCGTGCAAAGCCCCAAATATGTAAGCAGCAAGGCAGGTGTGTCGCTTTTCTTCTCTGGAGCAGCGCCTCTTGTCTGGCAAATTATAACTCTGCAGCCAAGCGCTGCTGTGCTGGGCTTTCACCTTCAGGCTCGTCTCTGGAGGAGGTGTTCTTTGGGTGTTATTTGATGCTGTTTCTAGGTGAACTGCCTAAACTGCAGTGCTTTGGCTTTTTTCCCTTTCTTTGGTCATGGTTGGACTCTTGTTTAAAATCTCATCAGCAGAATTAAAAGTAGTTTTTATTAGCACAGCTCCCCACGACCATTTGTAGACTTAGTGGAGAAGATTTGCATTTTAAAAGGCTGTTTCAAAAGTCTGGTTTGTGCACTACCTACACACAGACTGGAAAAAAACTATCAAGCTATGCAAAGTTATATTGGAAGCAAAACCTCATTTTATGGGTATTCTTTATGCCATACCAGTGGTAAAACACTGGGGTAGAACACTTCTCTGTAGGACTTTAATACCGAGCAGTATTTCGAGAATGGGAAAGGGAAGTGATCTGACAAGGAAAATTTTATTAATGTCACCTAATCTCTTTGGTTAAATACTTCCTTCATCTGAGAAACATGATACATCGTTATTGTGAGCTGCTGTAGCTCAGCTTGGGCTTTGTACCACAAGAATGAGCAGGGGCTGTCAGCTACCCTGTGCCATAGTCTTGTCATTCTGTCAGAAGCAAACTATTTTATTTGTTTAGGTGTGAAATCATAAAAAGGGTTAGTTCAGAATATTGCCAGTCTCTGCTAGATAATACAGGTTATGAAAAGGTTAATGTTCCATTTCTTCCCTGGCTTTCCGTTTAATCATGAGTGAAATTCAGGGTTGCAGTCCTTGTCATCAGCATTCCCAGAAAGTTTGGTACAAGAAAAGCTGACTTAATTTCAGTAGCGGTCAACAAGAATAAAAAGCAGGAAAGAAGAAATAGCCATTCATGTAGGAAATCCATGTTTCCTTGTAGAAAGGAGAGTGGGTGGTTTCTTGGTGAAGTAAAACTTTGTCAGGGTTCCGTGGAACTGGGGCAGTCTTGAGCAGTGAATTCTGAGCAACAGGGTTAAATGGAGTATTTACAGGGAGCAATTTTTGCTGTTGTAGATTTTTTTTTTTTCAACAGATTACAAATAATTTCAAACTGATGTTTTCAGACATGCTATGAAATTTTAATATGACCGTTCTATTCTTTAAATATGTTGCTGCAAAAATCCTGGTGATATTGTTTGGAAAGTGTTTCTAAGAGTGTTTAAGCCAGGAATTTGTCTATCTGGTGGAGGTGTTCCAGTCTGCTAACATGATTTGTTTGCTGCTTGTACTTACGGGGAAGGGGTTGTATCTTTTATTTTTCAAGTTATTGCATCCTGCAGGCTTCAGGAGGTGATACAATATGCCTGCACGCTCTTAAGATGATTGGCACACTCCTGAACTCAAGGGAAGACGCAATCTGTAGTCCTTGGGGCATCTTTGAGGTGCAGAGTTGGAAGTACTGTTTTACTCTCTATAAACAAGATAACAAATTCCTAGCTCCAAAAAACACTTTTTTTTTCCTTCCGAATTTGTAAGAAGGCATTTTAATCAGCCTGGAGCAGTTCCAAATACAGATACTTACCATTAACTCAGCTGTACTTTTCAGCTGAATCTATTTCTAACTGTCTGGAAATAAATCAGTTGAATGTTGATGAGCATGTGGGAAATGTTGTGGTGGCTTAGGTACTTTTACTGCATTAAAAAATTCTCTCCATGTACTTTGAGTCGCAGCTTAATCCAGAGTGATACAAATTAAACTGCTTAATACATTCTGGCATTTCTGTTAGGCCAGATCTAGTATACTGCTTTCAAGCCACATTGCCTGATGTCGAAGAAAAGTCACAAGCTGTTTCTACTTGACTTTTGGAAACTAGCATTTGTTTGTCTGCTCATTTGTAAGTGCAATGTCTTAGTCTGCTTGGGGGAGAGAAAAAAGGGGAAATACTGCTCTTCCAGTACTGCACCAGGATTCAATTAGTTGGAGACAGCAGTTGTTTTGAGAGGGCAGGCACTACTTAAATCGGATTAGTGAACTGCCCTGTACGAAACAAAACAGTGACTTCTGAAAGCTGTTCCCCTGTAGTTCACGTCCATGATTTCACTTGCAACCCGGCTACACAAATAATTACATAGGCACAAATGTGCACAGAATCATGGAAGAAGCTGAGGAGAGTGTATTTAGGAGCCTCATAAGTCAGCATTTCCTCCAGAGCAAACTGGGATGTGAAACTACACTTCCTGATACCAGCTAGTGTGTGATATATTAACAGTCATAATGTAGCTTAGTCTGCAATAATTCTGTGTGCTGCCTGAGAGCATAGCTTCTTGTTAGATGAAGGTCTTTAATTCTGTCTGAATTATTTTCTGCTGAGAGAGGTGAATTAGTCTTGTGCATGTTTATCAGACTTCTGATAGAATTTGGTTTCAGTCGCAGTGCTCTACAGGAGTCCTCTGGTGGTCATCGTCAGGGCCTGTGCAAAAGCTTATAAAACATACATTTTTGCTCCATTGAGATAAGGGGACTTTCAGAATTATACTTTCCTGGATCATGGATATTAGAGAGGTGTGATAGTTTTTGAACACAAGCAAAATACATGTCTTAAGGTTTTGTTTAAAAAAATAGAGTAACAGTGGTGAAACCCATTCTTTGGCCTCCAAAGCCCTAGATACAAGGATCTTAGCAAATTACTGTCTCAAACGACTAAAATGTGTAGTTTTGTTGGCTGATTCAAACCCTGATGGCATTCCAGGAGAGAGAAGCATGTGGGCATTAATTCATCAACCTGAGGTGGTGTCTTGATGGCATCTTTAATCTCTGGCTATTTTAAAATGCTTATCCTGTTTACCTAGTTACTTTCTGACCACCAGAATGCCCTGTCTGACTGGAACTTCAGAGCTTGCTTGGAAGTGTAGATTGACTTCATGTCCTGTTCAAATCCAAATTATAGTTTCAGACTTCAGTAATCTTGCCAAATGTGTGCAAAAAAAAAAAAAAAATTGTGAGCTGTTTACCAGTATGTCCTCTTTATTACTCTTTCATGTTAAATCTTTTTCAACACACAATTCTGTCAGTGCAGGTTGGCAGATAATAGGTCAGAAAAATATTTCAGCTTTGAAAAATTACTTCTTTTGTCTACCAGAGGTAGTGGCCAGCATTTGGAAGGGTGGTTTCTGTTCTCTGTCCCCCAACCCCTTCTGAAAAGTTGTGTTAAGACCAGGCTGTTTCTGTTTGAGGTAAATTTTGACCTGGTGTCTCTGTAATCAGCCATCTGTGTCAGCTTCCTCATCTATAATGGATTGAGTTGGAGTTCTGTTGTCACTTCTCTGTCATTTATCTGACATGCCACTTTTTCTTTCACAGAGGAGAAGAAAAAACTAGTTCGAGAATTTGATGAGAAACAGCGTGAAGCAAATGAAACGGTAAACATAAGCCTAGGCTTCTGGCCTTTCTGGCTGCTTGAAGTATTGATGCCTTAAAAAGGACAGTCCTTCCAAATTTTACTTTCATTATGGATCCCATTCTGGCAGGCAGATGTTGTATTTTTAATGTTTGGTTAATTGATCCAATAGGTGTGTGTGTGTTTGTCAAGACTGTTGTATATACCTGTATACATATACAGACTTAGACAAATAATCTTATGTGCATTTTTGGTTTTTTGAGTGCTTGGTTTGGATATTGCCTTCCCCTTGTTGAACAAAGGAGAGCGATAGAGGTACAAATGCAATTGCTGGTGATTGTAGGGAGGGCATGTAGAGAATCTGCTGCTTTTTTTTTTTCTTCTACTATCTTTTTTCATGTTCCTTTTAAACCATCTGATCTTTCCATAATAGTTGGATGGTTAAATATCAGGATCTTGAATATTTGAAACCTGTTGCATAGGCTTCCTGGACAGCAGGTGACATGGACCAGCACAAAAAAACCTGATGTGACTTTTTATGGATTAAGCTTTCTTTTCATATTAAAGA
The DNA here is from genome assembly GCA_009769605.1 of Bucorvus abyssinicus. Classification (NCBI taxonomy): domain Eukaryota; kingdom Metazoa; phylum Chordata; class Aves; order Bucerotiformes; family Bucorvidae; genus Bucorvus; species Bucorvus abyssinicus. The sequence continues at coordinate 13,412,250 of CM020042.1, forward strand.
GCTATTTGTTAGGATGTTCTTGAGTCACAGCTGAACGTGATGCTTTTATTCCTGTAACTTGCTGGGTTTTATTGACATGTATCTGTAAGTGATATATGAGATGTAGCGCTCATACTGTGAGAGAGCTCATGCTGGCAGACAGCTTTAAGCATTGTGTATTTGTAACAACTGTCGCTAGAAGCTGATGTGAAAATTCATGCATCCAAAATCTTGGGGTTTACAAATCCTAACTTCAATTGCCAGGTCCACATGATCAGAGTGTGAATTTAGTGGCTTCCCTACCTATGCAATAGATCTCTGTTGTATAGGAATGATGAGAAGCTGATACCCGTCCTTTAAATGCTTAAACTGCGTGAAAGTGAGAACTGCAAATTTTGGAGTTCTAGAGTGATGTTTCAGAAAAAAACCCAAGCACTTAAGCTTGGCAATTTTTTTTTTTTCTTGAGGCACTGTGTATCTGAAAATCCACGTGGACTGAACAGCATTATGCAGAATGGTGTACTTGGTACTAGATGAGGGGTACAGGGTTTGGGCTTAATCCCCCTTGCCCAATCACATACAAACATGTGAATCCCTTCATCTGGTGGTGAGTTTTGCTGGTAAGAATAGATTTGGTGCTTTAAAAAATAAACACATTTTCTTTCTTTAAAGCTGCAGGAAATGGAGGAAGAGCTGAAGTATGCTCCTCTGCCTTTTCGCAACCAAATGATGAGCAAAATACGGGCATACAGAAGAGACCTCTCCATGTTCCAGAGAGAGATGAGAAGCACAGATTTGGGATTGGGCCCTGGAAGTCAAGGAGATATAAAATATGGAATCTTCTCCACAGAAAATGAGCAGAGTGTGAGAATTAGAGATAAATTTTATTTAACATTGCTGTGATTGTTTAAAAACATTCCAGATGTATTGTTTACAGTGTTTCTACTTCGATCCACCTAGCTTCTGTACTTGGGTAACTCTGTATACTTCTGAGTATGTAACGTGAATATCTCAGGGAGGAGAAAGAACACCTGGAACTCAAAGGAGAGCTTTTCTGTTCTATAACAAAGATATGAGCATAATCAAAATGGAACTCCTTGAATGCGATGCAGTTAGTGACTTACACAGCATTCTGTACTGAAATGCTTTATTTAATCATTCTCCTACAGCAGTGAAAACACAGAAGTGATGCTGCTGACTGAGAAAAAAGGTTCACTGAGATAGTTCTGGTCTTCAGATAGAGTGTGTGAATTGTGCACTGTACAGGTTCTTTGGTAGAATTCTCTTTTAAGCAATCTCAGTATAAATAATTTCAAGAATAAGAAGGCATCCTCTAGCACTTTGTTCACTATGGATTTGCTGCTGCAGTGCAAGAAACACACAGATTTCTTTGTTGACCAGGTTTGCTTAGATATGTCTAAGCTAGCAAGACTGAATCTGCTTATTATCTTCGAAGTGCTGTCATCTGCGCAGGAAGTTCATGGAGGTGGACTTTTTGTTTGTCTGCCTTAGATAAGGATGGTTTGAGGGAGGTTCGCTCCTTAGTATCTTGTTCTGCTGTAGCTTGGTCAATTTTTTGCTTTTGGTTCCTCTATGACTCTACTCTCTCAGGTTTTAGATTAGACTTTCTAAAGCTTAATACTTTATTTTGAGCTACCTTTTGACCCCAAGGTCGGCAAAAATCTCTTATCCTCTAGCTGAGGCTACTGGCATGAAAAGAGGATCTTTGTTACGTAGCAGCCCATCTGTTAGTGCTAGCTGTTACTAATCCTTTTGACTGTAAACTCTGAATGATCTCCCTGGCAACTGTGAAGTCACAAATAAGACTGAATTTAGATAGGAATGGAAGGAAGAGTTGGCATCTGGAAAGCAAAGATATTATTTTCATGTAAATGTTCTTTGGTGGAAAAGTAAATTGTGGAAAGTCAGGTTTTTGTAACTATTTTAACTCTTTAGCTGTGTGTCCTTTTTCAGGGTTTAACCAGATTTGGCCATAATCTTACATTGTGAAAAAGAACTCTTTCAAAATTAAGTGGGCTACAAGGAAGCACATACAGCTAATACAAATGGATGGCCTGTGGAGTCACGTCCTAACTTTTTAGTATGCCAAAAGCCTAATACCTCTGTCTTTGTGCTTAACAGTTAAGTGTTATGTTGTTTTTCAGACTAATCTGCAGTCACAGAGGGTGCTGCTTCTCCAGGGAACAGAGAGCCTGAACCGAGCCAGTCAGAGCATTGAGCGCTCACACCGAATTGCTGCTGAAACAGATCAGATTGGCACTGATATAATTGAAGAACTTGGGGAGCAGCGGGAGCAACTGGAACGCACCAAGAGCAGAGTAAGCAGAGAAACTGTGGGCATTGTATTGAAACAACCTGATGTTAGCTTAGTGGGAACTGTATGCCAGTAGTTACTCTCGGAGACCTCCCTAGACATGGTAATCCAATTGATGTTTCTGTGGACCAAATCCTTTTGCCTGCCAAGTTCCTATGATGTGCTCATAAAAAGAAAATAATTACTGTACTGTGCAAGATTGGATATTAGACCTATAAACCTGCTAAAAAACCAGCACTGCTGAAAAAATTACAGATTCAAAAAGACATGCTAAGGAGTTGCCCACAACTAGATTACTAGTAAAGGTTTAGATTTGGGAGGCAGTTAGCAAGTTCTTCTAATGAAAATTTAATAGAAGCTTAATTACGAATTACTAACCTACCAAGATTTGTAGGTTAGCTAAGGAGGAAGAAGGTGATGTCAGACAAGATGCCTGTTCCTCATCCTTCAGTCAAGAAGCTCTGCTTCTGCTGTAAAAGCTTTAAGTAGTTGTCCGTTTGTTTTGTTTACACGCATACTCGAAACTGAGAATTGGATTTTTGAACTAACAAACGAACTGATGGGATTTTCTGTGTGTACAAGAGATCCTGAGTGTAAAGCTTTTAGGTGAGTGACTTGGAGGGGACACTGAGTTTGGCAAGTAAGCACACTCAGCAAAAACAAAAAGCATACCCCTTCTCTTGGGAGTTACCCCTTCTTGTTGCAACAAAGCCTGTAGCTTTGTCATTTAAATAGGTTTTTTTATTTCAGTCAGAATTTGATTTGTCCTGGTTCCAAATTTGGGTTGGGGAGCAGGACAGGAAATGTGATCTTAAGATTTTTAAGTACAGTTTTTGTCTGTTCTTTTTCTAATAAAAAGATGTAACAGTCCTTCAAGCATGTCAGTCTATCCACAGATTGTTACAGAGTTGCTGTATGCTTGTTCAACGGACAGATAATGTTTCTTTCTTCTTAGTTGGTGAATACAAGTGAGAACTTGAGCAAGAGTCGCAAGATTCTACGTTCTATGTCCCGGAGGTGAGTAGGGTGACGGACTTGGAGCAGCACTCGGCAGGTAGCACTGTTCCCTGGTGGTTTCAGGCAAAAAAATAAAGGTGGAGCTGCAGGAAGGATTTAGGGAGTGTGTAAACAAAATGTGTACCTGTGTGCAGATGCTAATTTCTGTGGTCTCCTCTCTGGTACTTTAATGGAGTACAGGTGGTTGAACACTACTGAATTTGTGCTGCTCCTTTAGGATAGCACAGGGGTCTTTAGCCATCCTGCATGATAAATTGTGGTGAGGACATAAGCAAGTTACAGTGAATTGCTAATGTTAACTTTTGATGCAATTCCACTTTACTCAGGTTGGAAAAAGCCATGCCATAAACTGCTGCAGCATTGAGTTAGATGTCTGACGACACAGACACATCTATTTGGCCCACAGTAATGTCCTAGAGCAGGTAGACTGACACATGAGAAACGCTGAGCCTGACCAGAGACTATTTTGATGACTGAAGCCTTGGCTGCTTAAGTGTATTTCCAGTTTCCTAAATGTATGGTTTAATTCTTATAAACCAGTTCAAAGAGTGTATTTCCAATAGGTACTTCTGGCCTAACAACCTTTCCTTGAAACCCATTGCTAAAGGAAATTACCATAACTGAGTAATTTTCAGTAGTAAAAGTCCATTATTATTTTGAGATTTTATAGTTTTGCTTCAACTACACAGTTCCACATAAAAGCACCACAATGTGGGTTTTAGCACAGGAGTTCAATTGATGTTTTCCTTTTTGCTTAATTGAATGAGTAGGCGCATACAGAGCAGAATGATCTGCCTTATGCAGGGTGGGGGGAGAGAAACAGAACTGCTCCTGTTGAAGGAGATTTAAGCAGTGTTTCCCAGAAAACATGAGTAGGAAACTACTGAGTTTGCCCCCTCCTGCTTGCTAAAAGCTATCTGAATAGCACTTTGTCATCTAGCTGAAATGGGGCTATATTTATTGAAGGTAAGAGGGTGGTCAAATTATCTAGACTCTGCTTTCATAATCAACGGGAAAAGAAAGCTATCTTGATTTTTTAATTATTATTTATTTTTTGACTCTAGAGTTACCACAAATAAGTTGTTGCTGTTAATTATCATCATCCTGGAACTAGCCATCCTAGGAGGTGTGGTCTACTACAAGTTCTTTCGCAGCAAATGAATCTTCATGACCGAGATGAGCTTTTCCACTGGTGAGGAATGAGATGGGCTGTCTCTTTTCCTTTGACTGTCTGAGGATTGAACTGTCTTATGAGACAGCATGTTCAACTGAAACTGTACTGACACTAGAAAGACAGAGAATGGGAGCAAAAGGAAAATGCAGAGACAGACTTGAGCTACTGGTAAGATTAATAAGAAGGTAATAAATATTTTATTGTCTCAATTTGTATATACTTAACTAAATGAATAAATCTTGGTATGTAATAAAGTAGCCACTGATCAGTGGAAAAGCTAGTTTATTTAAAAATTGCGAAGTTAACAGTATTTGCCAAGTGTTGACAATCTATCCACTCAACTGCCTCAGCAGAGCTCTGTAGTGTCCAATGTACCCAACACTTTGGGTTCTTAAATCCTCACTTGCTCTTCACTGTCAGAGTCATCTGGAGAACTGGGTGTTGGGAGTTCCTCAAAAGCGGTGTGTGCTCCTTCCCTTGTCTGCCCAAAGCATGTTGCTATCACATCGACTGCCAGACTAGCAGTTGCATTAACGTCCTCTTGAGAAGCTCCAAGCAGTGGATTGACTTCCACCATGTCTACAGCTGAAAGCATTCCTGTGAAAATGATTGACAGCTTTGTTACTATGAAAAGAGGGTTTCTAATAGGGTTTCTTTTGCAGCCTTTCATTCATTGCAGCAAGTCTGATATTTGAGCTTGTGACCAACTCTACCCCTTAGACAAAATTGGCTCTCAAGGGAGGGATGAGTTTGTCATTCTTAGATGCAAGTCTGTGTTTTGGTTCTTTCTTACATCATCACTACCTCGCTCATTCATGCTTTTAGCATTCAAGAAAAATATCTGATGTTCCATATACACTTGTTTTCTCCCAGTCCAAAAATCAGGGGATATAGAATAGTCTCACCTAGTATTTGCCATCCTATTCATTATTCTGTTGACTTTTGTGTGGGGGTGGTTTTTTTTAATTTCTTCTTTTACTGCAAATAACTCATTGTTTAAAACACATTTAAAAAAACCCCATGGCCTAAGGTGGAAAGTCCTCTTAAATTGAGTCAACTGCAGTATACTTAGTGAAAGCTTGAGTTATTAGCCTTGAATCCTAGAATGGAACTTCAAACTGTTTAAGTTGTTTGCATTCATTTTTTTTATTCCAGATGCCCATTTTTAGATCTCAGCTGATGTCTTTAGGAATAGGGGACAGTATTATACAAGATGACCAAGTCATTTTTGGCATTAGTTGTTAATATGTCATATATTTTATTTACTTTAAGTTGAAGTTGTTGATCATTAAGCTGCTTCCACACCTGGGGTACTGCCCAACCATAGGACTTTTTTTCCCTTTATTGAAGGTTGAATTCACTTTGTATGCACTTAGCTTTGACTACACTTATCTTATTATCCAGTTACGCAGGATAAACATAACCAATATGAGCTCTGTGTAGTTTGCCTGTCCTTGCTTAGTCCAATACTGCTGGTCAACTCCTACCTGTGTTGTGTATTTCTTCCGTGATGTACATGCCTTCTCTGTAAGTTAATCCACCTAGGACAGGAGTCCCAGTTGCTGGAGCCAGTGAGGGATCAAAAGCATCAATGTCAAAACTCAGGTGAATTGGTCTCTGTCTCCTGAGACAGAATAAAAAAAGAAAAGCATTCTCAGAACCTTAAACACTTTCTACATGTATTTATTACTGTCCAGGCTGAACAGCAAAGTAGCATCATGCTGCATGATGCTAAAGGTCCCGCCTTAAGTCCTATACCATGTCTTACCTACATTTGGAATTTTTTTTTAATTATCTTTGGACTCTGAAACATCTCTTAGGTCAGAACTTTCCCCAATACATAGGAAGAAACAGAAGTTGGTCTTCCTAGTTTCACTGAGCATCCACTCAAGTGTGATTTGGCTGAAGACAAGTACTTTGTTTCTAGCCAGCTTATCTGGTATTTATCTCCATAGTTGGAAGAACATGGAGAAATCCATTATATGGTCCAGCCTTTTCTCCTTCTGTACAGAAAGACAGGGTTTTTTTCCTTCTTTTACTGCAAATAGCTCATTGCTTAAACACCTTAAATAAAACACACCATGGCATAAGGAAAGACTGAAAAATTGATTTGCATGGCATCTAAGATGGAGGAAGCACCAAGCTTGAGCATTTCATAGACAGCTCATCAAGATGAATGGGGCATTCTGTATTTTTCAGATCAGTTGTTGAAGGCTGCCTCCAATATAAGCCCAGCTGATGAAAAAGCTAAAATGTTAGTTATTTCCTACATGAAGTCTGGCAACTGATGATAGATTAACAGCTCATCTAAGTGATAAGCAGTGTTCAATTTATTAAAGTGGTAGACTGGACTTCCAACTTTGAGGGAGATGCATCTAGATGAGGAACTTCTTGACCTGGCCCAGCTGCAGCTAGGAAGGGTGAGCACACCTTCAGATATAACAGCATGCAGCACAGATACATGGACCTTGTTCTGCTTACAGGACTTTGTTCTAGCCTGTGGTGAGATGTTACCCTTTCTAACTCTGATCCTTTCCCTGTGTCCCTAGACTAGCATGGTTTGCTCTCTGATCTGGTTCCCCTAACTTGAACAAGGTTAGCAAAGAGGTTACAGTGAATTTCACTCGCTGAAAGTAGCAGTCCTCATGACAGCACATGTGAGCATAGTCTAAGGAGGAAGCAACCTAATGCTTCTAGTAACAGCTGAAATCAAGTTACTGACAAGTTGCTATATATATTTTTAAAGTATAATGTATGCCCTAGACTCTTGAGTTGATCCAAACATCTTGTCCAACTGCAGCAAAACGCAGAATTCCTCAAGGAACAGAACAAACCATATAAAACAGAGCCACAACTCTAGTGACTAATGTAACCTATTATTTCGTAGCTTTTTGCCAAACACACTGAAATCATTCCAGTTCAAGATGTGGAAGTTGAGGACTAAAGTCAGTGCTGAGACTTCACTTATTTACTGGACACTGTCACAGTTCTGTTAGGCTGCCTTACATCAAGAGTGACCTTCACTTAAATAACTTCCAGGAAAGTAGACATTTAACATGTAGATGGTAAGAGTCGTTTAAAATAGGTCAAAGTCTGTTACCTGCCCATCAGTTGTTCAAATGTTCTTTCCATGACTTTCTGAATTCCAAGTCGATCAATATCCCTCATGGAAAAATACTGGATGTCATAGTTCTTCAAAATATAGCTGTTAAAGTTTTTTAAAAAACAACATTACTGGCCTAAGCTTAAATCTAGCAACCCTTGTGAACAGCCAGGTGTGGAAAGAAGCTCATGATTTCAGCCTTTACAAAAGTCCTTTAATCTAAATCAACTTACTATTCAGCAGGATCCACATCCCTCAGACCAATGTACACAAGATCAGATGCTGAAAGGCAGGGCTTTAGCCAGGAAAAGCCAGGAAGTTGTGGTACCTGCACACAAAGGTTAGGTACTAGGTTAGTTTAATGACACATATACCAAAACCCTATTTAATGCTTCCCTTAAAACTTTGTCTTTATTTATAGCATCCTTTCTCTGTCTAAACAGACAAACTTCATCACTTGAGAGTTTGGCTTCCTGATTTAATCAACCCTTAACTCTGTCATACGATTTTACCTGAGTTGAGTGTTAATGGATGAAGTTTTTAACTCTTCTACATTTTTCCCATTTGAAGAGAAGGGAAAAGCCCAAATCCACAAGCAATAGGTAATTAGCATCAGTGAGTGTAAAGGGGAATGATAAGAAACTAGATACCCAGATGTAGGTCATTTATACAGTGCATGTAATGGTAATGCTATGTAATGTACCCAGTACATCGTACTGAAGTGGAAGAATGAAAACAAAGGCACCCATCTCTTTTAGGAGAATCACCAAAAGGTGATGCAAACTTTGTGTGAAAAACCACATTAAAGATGGACAAATTCTAAGTAAGAAGTTAAAAAAAAAAAGAGGGGGGAAAAAAAAGCACGACAAATTGGACCTCACATCAGGCTACATCATACTGTTTCTTTAATATAGAACTGAAGAGAGGAGGTCTAGGACAGCAAATGAAAGAGGATGAGGTCATAATTTTTCAGTTTTGGTGATTAAGTAGTCATGGTATGCAATTATAAAAATCCTTCACTTAGCAATATCTACTAATTTTAGGAGTGCTTTAAATTAACTCAGATTTCTCTTCTTCCTCTCTCAGCTCTGAAAATGGGTACAGCCAACACAGCTGTCAAGCAGCAAGAAGGCTTTGTTTCCCCCATACTCCTCAATTACTAGTTATATTCTAGTTACAGCATTTGGGTTTGTTTTTAAAGGCTAAGACACCCTTAGCTATACTTAATTACATTGGGATTAAATAAGCACAGTTTATAAAAAGTTTTGATACTTTGGGGCAACGACTTGAAACTTCTACAGTCATGAATTCAGAAGAGATAAATGAATTGGAGACCACTAGGAAAAATAATTCAGGTCTCAGAAATGAAGCTGTATCTGCAAAACCCATCACCATACCATAAGCTGAGCACAGTATTGATAATATTGTCAGATACTCTCTAGTATCGATGATTTCATAGATTTAATACTGCCATTATTAATGATACCTCTTCCTCTTTAAATAAAAAAAATGAAATGCCTTAACTTCCTCTGGTAGGCTCTCTTTTTACTTTGCTACAATGGAAAAGGAGTTGCTGATGGCAAAGCCAAACAGGCATCAGAAGGCATTTTCATGGTAAGTTATTAATAGCAGTTTATAAATGTAGTTTGAATAGTTCCAGGAGCCCTGACACCAACGCTTCATTTGAGGAGTGCCAGTCAAAGGATTATGTTGATAAATACTTCCCCTTAAAACAGCAAAATTAATTTTGAAAGGTGTGTAAAAACCCTGAGGTGCCACCTTGCCTTGAGGAGTGCCAGGCAGTGCTCCTGGGAAGCTAACTGAACAAACAAGTAGCAGCTGACAGCCTTGCATGGGCTGTGCAAGCAACACCAGGGCTTGTTCTACAGCTGCCTGACCAAATGCTTAATTATATCTCATAGCCAGACGCATCACTTCTTTTATACTTCATGTTGTCTGCTACATGGGTATATTTAATTCAGTAGAGCATTGACCCAGCTCACTAGTCCTGGATAAATAGGGATTCTGAAAACAGGTGAGAGAACACCTAAACTGAGGCACTGGAAACAGCCTTGGGGAGTTCTTGGCAGTTGTGCTAACGTAAGCAGTTGCTGCCACGTGAGTTCCCCCTGTTATGTTGTGCCAGGACAGCTGTTTGTAGGGTCATTGAACGTGGACTAGGACTTGATGTGTTGTCAAAAACTAAGCAAGCAAAGACACTGCGCTTCTGACCAAGTTCTCATGTAATCACAGAATAATTTTGGTTGGAAAAGACCTTCAAGTTCATCAAGTCCAACTGTCCCACAGAAGGTTATGGCAGCTAAACTGAGTTGCTGGCATGGGGTCAAGAACAGTCTAAACAGACTGTGCCACCAAGAGAGCTGTATGTTACACTACTACTGCTGTTTCATGCCTTCTTGATAGGGGAATGAAGAACAAGGAGCCTGGAGATGCTGGAAGAGCAGTACCGGTTAGTAGAGAAGGGCAATGATCAGGAAGCTAAAATGCAATCACACAGGCTACTTAGCTCTCTTTTTATATCCTCAAAGGAGCTGTTTCTCTGTGATTCCACAAAACAATCCAGAGAGGAAACCAAGTGCTAACTAGCCTTCCTGAGACTTAGGCTGATGACCAAATCTTGCGATCCAGACAGACAGTTTGGTTGAATTATGGGAGGCCACCCAGAGAAGCATAAGCCCAGATGTATCATGTTGGGAAGGGGTTGCTCAAAATCCCCTTCACAGCATGCAGGAGAGCAAAGAAGGGGATATGGGGCTCGCTGCAAAATCTCTTCTCTCACACTGCTATGCTATGTATATGTACCCTTTGGAGGAGAGAGAAACCTTGAGCAGCAAAGTGCCGCTGGTTAGTTTGTCTATTGCTTTGAGAAAGAAGTTATGCTGAGTGAGAGTGTGGGACTAGAGGAGCCTTCTTGCTGGTGGCAGACGGTTTTAGGATTCAAAAAGAATCCTTGCAAAGCAGTCAGGAAAGAAGGACAGTAATTTTTTTTTTTGTCCTGTTATCAAGTGCTGTGCTGGAAGAGAGCAAGACACATGCACCTGGTCACACATGAAGGTTCCCTCCAGTGAGTCAGCCATGCAGCCAGACAGCTATTGTCAAAAGCACATTCTACTACTGTTAAACAGCTGTTAAAAAATCAATACTGTTGTAGAAGCTGCCTTGTACCAGCAGGACAGATGTTGGTTTTCCTCCCTCTAAACAGGAATACCTTATGGTAAGAAAAATATTTAGAGTACAAGCCTGTTTGTGTAGCTGCAAATACAGGCTGAGGGGCTTGTGTCAGACGTTTCTGCATAGGCTTCCTGACGGCTAGAACTGCAGTGGGCTTGTGACACGATCTCATAACCAGCACCACACCTGACTAACTCACCTCTAAGTGCAGCCTAATGTTACTCTTCCTTCACTGCTGTTGCTGGCAAGAGGCCTGCCCCTCCACTGACCCCAGAAAGCTCACAGTATTCTTTTAGTAGCTCTAAAAAAAATAAATACTGCTTTTCTGTGCTGCTCACAAACTGGAGCCCAGCAGACCAGAAATCCATGTTAACAGGAAACCAGTTAATGCTTTTGTCCTACTGACAAAAGGGGAAAGCAGTACACCTTACTCTGCTTTTCTCCTCCTTCCTCAGCTAGCAGAGACCTTGGCTTTGTTCTGTTCTCACCAAGACAAATTGTTCACCTTAGGTGAGCGCCAAAATTCACAAAATTTTCTCTTGCTCTTCTATCTCTCCTGCAGAAGTGGGTGCAGTAGCCAAAAAGAAAAAAAACCCAAATCTTCCCCCCTTCCCTCACTTTAATTTATGGACAAGAAACTAGAAATACAGTAACCTTATATAATAGTCTTCTCATATCCTGGGGCCCCATTCAAGAAGCCCCATTAATTTTGCATCACTTTGGGAATTCTATCATGTTTGTAGAGACCATACAAGAACTATTATAAAGAAGATAGTATGTAAAAGCACCCAATGACTCTATTGACTCGTAGATGGAATTGGTTCGAAAGACTTTGCAGGAGAAACGCAGAAGAGCTTTACCAGAAGACAGCAATCTTGCTTTGCGAAACAGCTACTAACACAATGGTATCGTCAATAGCCATAAAGACGTTAAACATGCTTGATCTTACTTGGAAAAGGCATCAACTTCCATCAACACAGCTCCCCCAACGTTTACCAGAGAGAAAAAAGAAATCTAAGAGAAATGACCAGCAGTGCAAAGTGCCAGAATAAAATAAAGATGCTTTCTGCAGCTCCAGCATCCATGCTCTAGCTGCAGTTACTGATCCTGCTTCCACTCTCCAGCCTAAGCCTCAGCTGAAGCAGATTGTCACAGCTAGGTTCCTCCTGCAAAGGCCCCAGTATTAACACTGCACAGGCTGCCACTGTAGTGTCTCCAGCAGATGCTACAGGTACCTGTATAGGGAGGTGCAGTCCGCAGCTAAGCCCAAAAGCATATGTAGGCCTTAAGTCAACCTACTGATTAGCACCTTGACAGTAGCAAAATCTGGCCACGCACATTCCACATGCCCCAGTAAGCAGCTCTTTTTGATAATTGGACCTCTTTCCAAGACAAAGCCTCTCTCTTTAAAAGCACCCTGTAAGCAGGAACAGCTGTTCTGATTTGAAGTATTTGCCAGTGGAGCTAATGCTCGAGCAACCAGTTAGGAGAGCTCATGCAGGAACAGCCCCATCAGGCCCCAAGGTTGTCAAAACATGGAACAGCCAAACTAAGCAGATGAAGTGTGCAAGGCATGCAGAAACCGGCTGTCACTGGAGGTGAGCTCAGCACAGCTCTCACAGGCTCGGCTGGGGGGAAGTTCCTTTTGCTTAGCTGGTAGAATTGCTGCCATTGCACAGCCACAGCACCAACTCCACCTGTCACGTGGGAATGGCAGCGTGCTCAGCTGCGACATACAGCTTGTGTAAACCTCTGCCTACTGTACAGCCCGCAAGGGTGCCCACACAAGAAAAAGCTTTTTCTCATTTCTTGTTTCTAAGTGTCTGTGCATATCTGCATTTACGTGTGTGTGTGTGTGTGTATACGTCTATGTGTCCATGTACACATGCACAAATAATGCATATTTTTTGCCTGCACTCAGATAAAAGGTCTGCATTTGCAGCAGATGAGAAAGCACTTTTTACACCAGAAAAAGTAAAATGTTCTGAGGATTTCAATGTAGATAACTGTACAAGCAAGATACTTACTTTATCTTGAAGCTCTCTCAAGAGAAACGAGAGAGGTTGTCCATGGAGGCTTCCAGACTGAGTTGTAAGAGGGGTGTTGATATCAGCATGCGCATCCACCCAGATGACACCAAGGTGTGGGCACTGCCGTGCATGGCCACTGACAGAACCGAGTGCCAAGCTGCAAGTACAGTAGCAAAGTCTTTAGTCACCACTTCTCCTTCAGAACAACTACAAGGACAATGGGAAGTCTCTGCAACTTCAGTCAGCAACGTTCTCATGTTTCAGCACATCAGACATCCGTGACAATAAAGGGTACATACATCCCATACAAACTGCACGGCACGCCTCTATCACCATTCCAGGAAACTCCAAGTAACACTACAGGACTACACTAGTACTGACAGATGAGAAAGGGCTCTTTTCTCTTTCCACTGTCAACCTTTCCCACACTCATCTTCACTTGTTCTAGTTCCAGATCATCTCTTAGAAAATGTCATATGCTCACTCATCAATTCTGCTCTTCTCCCATTTTTTCATTCCAGTCATGACACCTTCCCCCACAATTCACTCTTACATGCCCTACCTTCTTCAACCATTTCTCAGACCAAAGGTTAGTGAAAAAGAGAAGAGATCCAAGTTATAAGATGTATTACAAAATGGTCTGTGTGCAGGCATTACAAATCCATGCTAAGAGATGATGTCCTGAGAGTTGAGGGGCAAAAGAGACACATCACTAAATCTTCAGCAATAAAGAAACCGCAACAGTTCCTAAAGGGACCTGATCACGCAAACTCTCCCAAACAGGAAAACCTCATCTGTATGTCTGCAGATCATAGAACAAGTCTGGAACTAAGCAGTACTGTCTTTTAGAAGATAGCTATAAAAATGTAACCTTCCATGTTTCACCCTAAAAGCTCCAGCAATAAGATCAAAATGCTGCTACCTATGGTATTGCCAGGAAATGACCCCAAGTTGTTCCCATCATCCCCTTATTTTTTAATGAAATTCTTACACTCCAAGTGCCAACCCACAGCATGCACCACTGCTTCTAGTCCCGCTCACCTGTGATCACCTCCTATAGTCACACAGCTGTGTCCAGCAGCAACTGCTCTGCTTACAGCGTCAGCCACAACCTGGCTGGCTAAACCCACTGACCGTGGATGTAGAATGAGGTTGTTGTACAGTTCATCATTGGGAACTTGAGGGAAATTCAAATCTCCAAAGTCGTGCACTTGGCATCCTGGAAACACAGCAGCAAAAGGAGAAAGTGAGGGAGTTAAATAGGTGCACAGAGAATGTTTGAAATACAGTCTCCTTATAAAATCAGTTGGGCAAGTATGAAAGGAACGCCGGGAAGGGATTCATTTGACTATCTGCATGTCCCTGCAAACAACCGTGTCACAACTTTACAGATGATTAGAAAGCTGAAGATAGTATTGTTGCTTTAATTTAGTGATGAGATGATAGGACAATCATAGAAAGTCACCTAGAAAACAGCTGGCTTTCAATTCTTGGCAATTTTAACATGAAGAAGTACAGTCTGTATTGCCATCTTCCTTCCCAATCAGACAGGTTGCATACAGCCTTAACTGAGCTCAGCTGCTCAGAGGTGCCTAGCACTACACATTTCACTGACTATACCCGAGTCCTAACAGTTATTTTCTATTTTCAACCCCCACAAGAATCCATGCACAAAAGTGCCAAGTTACCAGGAACAGAAATTTGCTTTCTTACAGTACTTCCAGCCAACCCCATGGAAGATGCGCTAGTCCTTTGTAAGAGAACCTGTCCATTTTTTCAATGCAAAATGTTCTAGAAGACATTTTAATTCCGGGGCTTTGATCCCAACCCACCTGTCATTGACTGATAGTTACAACTTCACTTAGGCCTGACAACATTCTGGGTCTAAACTCAGGTTTTCCTAAAGCGTGTTTCTGTCTACTGGCCCTGAAAAGGAGTCACTTCACAGAATAGGAAATAAGGGAACATTTGTGAGTGTTGTTTCCCCTCCTCCACCCAACTGGGAGCATATTTATTAAATGGGTGCATTTAAAGTTTCTCTTTCATACACATTATAGAGCTCATCCTTTGAAGTTCTGCTGTCTGATTCCATGTGCTTTCTTAACAGGCATTGAGACACCAAAATTTCTAAGAGTATTTCACAGAAATTTCATTTCTCCATTTCAGATAGATAGGCCTGTCGCTGCAGGCACTGGTGAGGACTGTAAAGGTATTTACAGCTACACCAATAATGGCTTAATAAGCCAAGACCACCCTAAATACCAGTCATGCCTGTCACATCTGTTCCTCAGAATCACTAGTCTGTTGCCAGTTCAAAGCATCCAGGCTAGATCTTGACATTTTGCCTTTAGCCGTCCTATACCTAACAACAAACAGGGCAATTTGAAAACTTAAGCAAATCCACATGAAAAAACAGCCCGCTTGGGGTTTCCTTTCCATTAGGCCATCATCAGTCTAACGTCTAGGAAACAGGCTCTGAGAATTTGCCTGGTGGAAATAATGTAAAAGTAACATTGACAAAAAAAATTATAATATTATAACATTATATTATATAACATCATTATAATTTCAAAAGGAGTTTTGACTGATGAAAAGAATAAAGAAATATGGTTGAGTCACTTGTGAGAATTAGGAGGCTGGGAAATAGGCAAGCATACTTTTTATAGCAGGGACACTGATGGACGTATGTCAGGGTATTTGCCAGGAGAGGACATGTCAGCTGAGCACAGCTCCTTGACAAAGGATTACATAGATGTAGTCTCTGCAACTCTGAGAAAACGCATTATCTGCAGAGACCTACAGCAGTAAGCAGTACCTACCGCTCCCCAGTTTTCAAAAGGCAACACGGGCACATCACAGCATTCTGCCCTCCCCCAGGCAATACTTAACTGGCCACCAGGATGATGGCTCTAGAACTTTGAGCCCATTTTATTCAGATCTGAACATTTTACCTGACCTCCATGTGACCACTACATTTTTTACCTTCTGTTTCAATCTGTTGCTGTGCAGAATCAGAAGAGTTGCAAATTCTGAGAAATGTTCAATGAATGTAAAAATTCTATTATTTTTTTATTTGTGTCTTCCTGCAAGGCTACTTCTCGTGCAGATGGACACTGCTACACGTTCATGTGTTTTCATCAAACCTTGAAATACTGGAGTGTGCCCAGGAGACAAGTTTTAAAAGTAAGACTTCAAGACACTGCATCATTTAATAGGTTTCAAGAGCTTTTGGAGACACTGTACAAGTTAATACCACCTTTGATCTAATACCTCTGATGTCTCTGGGAAGTAAATCTGCAGTTGGGAGCTGTGATCAGGGACTTACCCATTGCAGGACAGCACATTACACAGCATAATGGAAGAAAGGACTGCCACTTATGTTTTGTTCTCTCTTACAGGAGATAAAAGCTCACCACAGTATTTTTACTCATTAAGGGATGAAAAAGAATGAAAGGAAATCATATCACAATCATCAGATCACATATCCATCATTAGATCAGTGTGAAACAAAGAACCAACCATGCCATCTTTCATAGCACTGTAAGGAACCAGTTAAGATTTTCAGCTTATGCTCAAGGCAGGTCAAACATGGCAGATTCTAGCAGGTGTGTTTTGGAGAACTACCACTTGTGTTCAAGAATGTCTCTCTTCTCTGCCCTGCCCTCCTCCCACTCCTCATTTGTAAGGTAAAAAGACTTGGTTCAGCTTCTGAATAAAAAAGCCATTAATTTCTTATGATCCCATCAGGTTCATCCAGCTTACAACATGGGTGTGGTAGAGACGGACAGACAGACACACTTTTGGGGTCCAGAATTCCATATCTTGTCCACCTTTTGGAACGAATGGTACTCTCATACCCCCCCCCCGCATTAAGATGCCTCTCTCTAGTTATTTTTATTAAAAAGTCGAATGTCTGTTAAAGACAATAGATGCCTTCAGTTTTTGTTACCATCTTCAAAAGTTTGTTGTTCTTCAGATAGAGGTTGTAAACCTTGTGGCAGCTTTTCAGCTTCGTGCATCCCTCTTATTTAGGCCCAGTTTTTATGTGCTTGCAGAGGACAGCTCAAGTTTCCCAGGCTGATACGAATGTTTTCAGCCAACTATCCAATGGCTTTCTGATTAAGATACAGTTAATCTCAGAAGTACACACTAATCCAGTCCTTGAACATTAACATTATCTTTTTTTCCTACTGTTTTTTTAAATTGTGCCTGGAGTTTTGAAAGCTATAATTAAGTGACATTAAGGCAAAAGGAAATCTTAGTGAATAGATAGTATGTACACACACAAAAATTCATAGTACATAGATAAACCATGTATCCTGAAGCGATTAGAAGCGTATGAGCATGTGTGCACATATATTAGGATTGAACAGATACTAAAATAGATTAAATCAACACATTTGTCTTAAATTTTTTCTTTGCTGTTCAGTAAGCATTAGGTCAAGTTAATTATTGATGTATTTAGTTTCTATTTACAGTGTCTCAGATATTAGTCTAATACTTAAAGACCTGTATTGTTTTCCATTTCATCTGCCTGCTTGCACATAGTTTTAATTTATTTAAATTTAAAAAAAAAAAAAAAAAATCTCTCGCCTACATTATTTTGCCCAACATAGAAACTGCTCAATGGATAGGCATACTGCACTGCAGTGCCATCTGGGAGATCTTGCTGTTATTTGGCCATTACTAAAAGATTTATATAATCTACCACACCAAACAATATGCACTTACTCTCTTTGGTAGTTGGGGCACTCTTTGCTTTAAGATACTAGTAGCTATAAACAAACAGCTTTTTAAATCAGCACAGAAAGTTAACGTGAAGAATATATACAGGCCGTTTAAAAGACAGTAGATCCAAGTTCTGAAAACTAGAAAACGATGTGGGCAGATAGGAAAGCCAGCTTCCTTACATTCATTAGAAAGCACAGCATCGGCACCATCTGTCAGCATAGCAGATCAGGTGTAGCCAACATTGAAGGTCGTCTTAAATGAAACAGTACCACGCAGTACTTACAGACTAAACACCACAGACATTTTGCTAGTAGCTAAATAATATTAAATATGATCAAAATAAGTCTTTTTTCCACTTTCAAGATATAACAGAAATTACATTAAAATGAAAAATATATTCTGTTTGATTCATTAGTCAATTATCAACAGCGCAGAAAATTTTAAACAACCAAGTCCATACAAGGCAGCTCCATCAGCACTCTGGCTCAAGAGAAGATCACTTTCTGAAGTGAGGAGAACAAAAACATGGGCTTGATTCATCTATTTATATTACAGGAACTTGAAAGAGATATGAGGGAGATAAAAGGGTCAACCTGAATACAAACACATAGTATAGTTCCATAAATAAGATGCATCCACGCACAACAGTCCTCCTGCTAGCACAAATGATTCGTGTGTGAAGGCAGCACGCCTATCTCTTCTACAGCCTAAGAGCGCAGTCCTCAGTGGTCCAATGACCCCTCTGACAGACTGTCGTCAACAGAGCTACCTGGGGCACATTTCATTCAAAAATGAATAAATTGTCTTGAAATAGTTTGTACAGTACATCTTTCCCAGGTCAAATTCTTTGGACCAGAACAGGTTAGGGAAAGGTCACAGAGGCATTCAGCCAGCAGACCAGGGGATGGAGGGCAGTCATTTCTTCAGCCTCCACAGCCAGAAACAGAAATTTACCTGTATCTGGTAAAAGAAATCAACATTTTTCATAATTAGGAGACTAACTTAGGGGGGAAAAAAGTTAGAAATACAAATTAAGGACATATTTAAGAAAATAAAGTTTCCTGCACACCTTTTCAAATAAGCTATTAATACAGCTCTCAGGCTCTACCCAATGATGCTTATAACCGGCACATAAGCAAGCTATATGACAATGGTCATGTTCACTTCCTATCCTCGTAAGCAAAATACAGTCCATTTATTCAGTACCCACAGTAGGCAGCAGGTAAGTCATTTGCCTGCACAGATTTAGAGAAAATTTTCTTCTGTAAAAGCAGGTGGCTCCCAAGTCCAGGGGCACTTACCTGGAATATAGCTGGGCAGCAGCAGGAAAAGCCTCCCTCCCATCCTCCTTTACTAGGATACTGCACCACAGCCAGCAGCAGCAATCCAAGAGTAGGAGACTCATCTTTCAAAACCCAGGCTGTGTGCTGACACCACCCGATGGCATGCTACCGATAATAGCTGTAACAGCTCTCCTTGGCAGCACACAGGAATCGGACAAAAGCACGTGGAACATGAGACAGAGGTGATCTCCTGACACTGCCTGTTTACATTGGTTATTTGTGAATTAGAGGTAAACAAAATAATCCTAAATTAATGGGAAAATTAAATCTTTCCTCCTCTGGGTTTCTAAACCCTGCTGAACTGCTTCCAAAGGAATCTGGAAATCCCACAGTTATTAGATCTTACTTCATGCTACATGTTATATGAAACCACTGGCATGAAAGCGTCACTCCAGCAAACTGTCTTCTCAAGTTACAGCCAGCTAATGAATCATCACAGACAGAAAGGCTGTTCACAATACACACTGCTTCCTGAAAACTGTTTACAGACGAACCTTTTCTTTCCTGTAAACAAAACTAAGGGCTACAAGCTGTTCCATCCTTCTATTCAGTATAAGCTCACTGGCTTATGGTCAGACTTTGTAATCATTTCAATCAATGTCAAAACATTGCAGAACAGCAAACAAACGACTCCATTCATTATGACCTGTGCGTTCTGAAACCTACTTTAAGACAGTTTTAACCCTCCAGAATTATCCAGGGGGTGTGTGTGTAAAAACTATACAAAGTGCATACTTTTGTTTTACACGAATATGAAATAGGGCTGCCAAGGTTCTCACTATAAGAGACTGAGATTTCAGCAGCATAGCTTAATCATAGCCTTCTTGCTTGGAAACTCATTACACAAATGTCTAATTCTCTTTAAAACGAATATATATATCTGCTGCAAGAAATCTCCTATTAGATACAGACATTTTATGGCTCAGTAGGTTTTTGCCAGCTCTAAAATGTCACTTCCTAAAAGGCAAGTTCACGTCTCAGTAATTTCCACGCTGCCTTTTGGAATTTTGAAAAGTCTGGTTAAAGACAAAGCTTCTGTGTCTGTACCTTTTTAAAAGGCTTCAGCTCATCCAACAGCAACAAGCAAACCCAATTCCAATTGCCATCCCAAGTCTGTAGTTTCCTCTGTACATGCTGGTGACTGTCATCATTTCAGGGTGGGCCCTCACAGCAGAACCTGTTACAATCCCTGTGCCATCTGAACCTGTTCATGTGAAAGCCTGCAGAGATTTCAGCAGCCATGAACATCAACACCGACTGAAAAAAAAAAAAAAACCCAAACCAGAAAACCTGCCCCAGCAGAAGAATATGTCAGCAACAGAAAACTGAAACTGCAGGAGGAAGAAATGCCAGAGCCTTTCCTGGAAAGGAACGGCAAGAAAGTGTCTCCATGTGCATTATTGACTAATAAATAAATAGTCCATTAGCAGCTAAACAATGAAAGTCTTTTTCATCTTCCACTTAATTTTCAGTTCAGCTTGCTTCATTTCCATCCCCATAACTTTTTGTTCCTGGACTCCAGAAAGGGCTTGTATTCTCTCTTTCTACCTTCTCCAAGTTCCCATTGAAGTAAGCTTGTGTCATGCAAAAGAGGGGTTTTTTCTAGTTATTGTTTTGCATGATTTTTTGCAAAAGAATTCTTACAAAATGGAAGTATTAGATCTGCACTACTTGAAAGAAAACCCCAAGCCTTCCAGTATAAAACTGTCATTGATATAAACTGCTGCCTACAGTCTTGTCTAGAATAACATCCTCCTTTCAAACCTGGTAACTTGTTAAGTAAACTCTAAGCTCAGTAACATCCAGACCTGCTTTTATTCCAGTATATAAGGCCTCTTTTTAGAGGTTATAAATCATGCTCACTAGAAATACTCTGCAAAAATAGAAATATTTGCCAAGGATGGCAAATGAGTTTTCAGCTTGTGAATCATAAGATTCGCAGGACAAACCTACAGGGCTGCACAGAACAATAGCTTCTGTTTTAAAGAGGTCTTATAATTCAGAACATATTTGCTAGAGGGTTTTTAGGCAATTATCTTTCCTCTGCATGCATCCAAACTCACTAATGTGACACTAATCAGACATTGAGCAGTTAACATCGTTCTTTCTCTGGTCCACCCCTGCAGTCCAACCCCATCATATAGTTTTCGGCAACACTTTTTAGATTAAAGATTCTCCGAGACAGATTTCAGCTCTACAAGATTCTATCCCTCAAGTCCTCTTTCTATTAACCGTGATACAGTTTTCTACAGGTCCCAGCTTGCAGATGTAGGAAACACAAATAAGGGCACGGATTTGCTTAAATAACAGTAGTGGTAATAGTGAAAAAACCAGAAACTTCCCAGTCACACAGTACTATTTGCAAGTGTTTTGAAAGCAAAACTGCAGCCAAAATCCCACACAGATCTGAGGATTTCTCCCGAAAGTTCTGAATTTCACCACTTGAAAGCTTACATGGAACAAGCTAAGTAGCTGGTAATGAATAGGGAAAAAGAAAACACGTGGCAGGAGAAATCGAGAAACATAGTCAAGGGTATTACCTGACTGGATACCCCGAGCGCACGTAACGTTTTAAACGGCCTCCCCTTCCTCCAGCTCTCCTTAGTCACCACGGGGAACAGCGCACACCCGCATGCCCGTGAAGCGCTCCGTGTGCCAACGCAGAAGCCACATGGGCACACCCAGCTGCCTGTGGGAAGCCGGAGCACACCGCGGCCGGCGAGGGCCGGCACACCCAGCCCCTCTTTGTGCCGGGGAGCCCCGCGAGGCCCCGGTGCGCTCCCTCGGGGGTGCCACGGCCGGCAGCGGTTGCGCGGCCCGCATGAGCTGGGATGCGGCAAGTCTGTCTTGCCCGATACCGCAGCAACGCGGCGGGCATCGCCTCCCCCCGGGCACAGGTGGCTCAAGGGCCTGGGGAGTGTAGAGATTCACTGGAAGGAACCGTTTCCACCTCCCCCCGCCCCCGCTCCCGCTCGCAGCAAGCGCCTGATCACGCTTCCCGTAGACGAGCCGTTACAGGGATACCCTGCGGGGGCAGCTCCGCAGTCCCCGCCACTCCCCCCACCCCGCCGGCGAAGCCCCCGGCGCCGCGCCTCACCGAGCCCGGCGAGCCGCTCCACCAGGCCGGCGGCGCGAAGGGTAGCGGGGCCGTGATCCACTCCCCGCCGCTTCTGCGAGACAAAGAGAAGGGGAAGGCGTTAGACAGCGCTGCCTGCAGCCAGGTACACCGGCCCCGCCGAGGGGAGAGAGGGGAGGGGAGCCGAGCGGCTGCGGCACCGCCTGCGCCCTCGGCGCGGTGAAGGGCGCCTCTGCCCGCCCCCGGCCCCGCGGTGCCCACCTGCCCCCTAGAGAGCGGGGCTCCCACCACCGCCACGGAGTGCGCCTGCTTGGGCAGCTGGAGCCCCGCGTCTGCCTGCCTGCGGAGGAGCCGGGCGAAGCTGCTGCGGAGGGCCATGGCGACCGCGCCGCGGAGCCGCCGAGCGATGCCGATCGCCGCCGCCGCCCCGTTCCTTTTACCGAGCTCCGGCCCCGCCAGGTCCCCGCCTCCCGCCCCTCACACCCCCCGCGCCGCGCGGCCAACGGCAGCGCGCGCGCCCGGAGGTGTGTCCCGCCCCCCGCGGCGCACGCGGCTCGGCGCGCGACAGCGCGGGGCGGGAGCAGGGCGGGGGGAACGAGGCGGCCAACGGCTCCGCCGCAACGGCCGACGCCCCGCACCGCCCCCGGGGCTCCCCTCCTGCCCGCCCTCCGCACCTCCCACGGACTAACGCCGGGCTCGGTCTTCCTCATCCTCCTCGCCGGGGATTTTCCACTCCTAACCGCCGCCTCACCTCGCGTCCGGTGGCGGGCAAGGCTGCCAGGCCCTCCTGGAGCGGCGGGCTGCGGTTCCCTCACGGCCTCCTCCGCGGAGCGCCCCCGGGGCCGGTGCAACCCCGGCCCTCCTTGCCCTGCCGAGGGGGCGGGCAGAAAGCGGCGGCCATGCCCGGGTCTGAGGTCAGCGGCCCAGCCTGCAGGGAGAGGTCTCAGGGAACACTCCGTCCCTCGGTACTTCAACCACTGTGAGGGACCAAGCCCCGGGGGAAGAGATTTCAGCATGGAACTTGTTAACTGTCCCGGGAGTAAAACACCACCTCAGCCAAGCTCCCCGGCTAGCCATACTGAGCTCCCGGGAGCCTCCTCGTAGGAATGCTACTCTTGGCTGTACTGAAGGAAAAACTGCGGTGACACTCTTCATCTGATAAACTCGGAAAAGCGTTCAAACAGCCACCTCTCTCTCCAGCACCTGCCTCGAATTTCCGATTTCAGGGTGTCTTGGCGTGAGCCAGTTCACGAGTTCTGAAAGCTCTCGCTGCTCCTATTCACGGCGCATTTGAAGGATTACAGGTTAAGAAATTATTTAAAACCTAGGAAATGCCCCCATCTTTCCCTCTGTGACAAGGCAACATGACTCCTACCTTAGGTACATGTTTGAAAGACAGGCCGGCAGCGTGCATAAGGAAAGAGATGACAGGGCACAAACATGGTTAAACTGGGACTGCCAGTCACACACACACGCACACACCAAAAAAAAATCCATGCACACTTTTGCTTTTTCATCTTAAGGTTTCCAAGTCTTCCCCTCACCTATCTCCATGACTTGCCATGTCTTTTTGTTAATTACCATCACCACTCCTCCAGAAGCTCACACGTCCTTTCCCTCCTGTCACTGACCACCTCACTCTTCACAATGCTTGTTCTTCTTCTA
Organism: Bucorvus abyssinicus; assembly: GCA_009769605.1. Classification (NCBI taxonomy): domain Eukaryota; kingdom Metazoa; phylum Chordata; class Aves; order Bucerotiformes; family Bucorvidae; genus Bucorvus; species Bucorvus abyssinicus. The sequence goes on from CM020042.1 coordinate 13,435,895, forward strand.
CCCCCTACTCCAATTTTTCTTTCCCTTTCTCCCTGTCCCCATTTCCTAGTCTGTCATACCAGAGCTCATACTAACTCCAGTCCTTCTCACCTGTCATTTCAAACATTTCTTCCCTGTCACTCCGAGTTCAGTTTATTGTTTTTTTCCACTTTCATTCCATCTACAAACTTCTTTCACCATCTTTTGAACTTCAACATTTTCTCCTCTGTTTCTGCAGTTGTCTGCCGTTATTTTTTTTCTCTCCAGTCCAGCTCACCTTTTCTCCTTGGAGCTCCAGCCCATCCCTCACCTCAGCTCCTGTGTCATGCTGAGATCCTGGACATACTGCACCAGCCTGTCACTAGTGCCAACCATCACCCACTCCTCGATGCCAAGCAATGATCTTGGTAGCGATTCTTCAACACCCCTTGGTTTCTCATGCCTGTTCAAGCCTCATTTGCTGCCCTGGCAAGAAAAAGTTAACAGGCTTTTTTATATATACAGCATCCACCCAAGAGCTCTGAAGATACCACGAATGAAGTAAATTGCTCACAGAAAAATGGCCTCTGCAATCAAAGCGAATGGGCATGCACCAGCACAGTGGGAGAGGGGGAACAAATTACAAGAGCAAAGGAGTTAGGATGATGGTTTGGAAATTACAGAGATGCAGCTTTATGGCACTGCCAGGCAAGTCATATGAAGTAATAACTGAAAAGTATTAAAGAGAACACAATAAAAAGACTCATTAAGTCTCTGTACACAACGCCAAGTCTCCAATTTATTAGGTACTTGAGATGGCAAGGAGCCAGAAAACACTGCTTTAAACTTGGGGAAAAAACTTACTGGGAAAAAAGAGCTTGTAGCAAAGGATGGTACAGACCAAGAGATATATTCATGTAGTAGGAACTGGTAAAGGCAAATGGTGGCAAAAACCCCCTCTCTCGCTCCATGGTGGCAAGACATACACACCTCCCCCGCAACCTGCGCCGTTTACACCTGTTACGAAGGAACCAGGGGAAGCAGGCAGGGAATCACCAACAGTCGCAAACCGCAGCAGCTCCCGATGCCCATCAGGACTACGGAAAGACGCCTGGCGAGGTTTAACCAAGCGAGCCAATCCAGCGGCACCACCCTGGGGACAGGGCGGGGGCCGGGGCTCGCCGGGCTGGCACCCCGCGGCCGTACACCGGCTGCACGCTCCTGCGCCGGAGCCTGCCGCGGAGACGCCGTGTAGCGGGGCACAGGCAGGCGTGAAGCGCTCCCGCCGAGTTCACCTCAGTTCAGGCTCCTCCCGCACGGCCGCGCTTTCCCCGCCGGCTGTTCCCGGCTCGGCTCGGCTCCGCTCCGCTCCGCGCTCAGGGAACCCTCGTAGAAGCGGCCCAACCCCGCCACTCCGGCCCGCCCCTTCCCGCCGCGAGCGCAGCGCCGGAAGTATATGGCTGGGCGGTACCTTCGAGCCGGGCGGGCCGCTCTAGGCCGCTTCTCGGTGGTTCCGGTGCGGCGGCATGGAGGAGCGACGGTACCGCTCGGCGTCGGGGGTGCCTATCGCGCTGCGGTGCCTCCAGCACAGCGCCTCCTGCCGGGAGCTGGCGGTGCGCTGCCCGCGCCTGCAGCTCCGCTCGCTCAGCGCCGTCACCTCCGCCGTCTGGCTGGCGGCCTACGGGCTCTTCGTGCTCAGCGAGGTACCGACCACCCCTCGGCTGCGAGGAACCGGCCTCGCCCATTCCCGCCGCCCCTCAGGAGTCTCCGCGGCTCAGACGCCCAGGGGTGACCCCGGGGCCTGGCCCCGAGCCGGCTGCGCCCCTGAGCCTGTGTCCCACCTAAATCCCGGGGGTAACGGGGGCCGTGACTGGGATCCGAGAGGCTCGGTGGCAGTGTGTGTCCCCAACACCCGCCCGTCTGGAGGGAGCCATGCAGGCTTTGCTGAGCTGCTCCTGGGACATGGGCAACGTGGGCCGGGGAAGGTGGCCAGAGCTGGTGGAAAGGTGGTCTCCGCGTATCCTGGTCCTCCTCCATGCTCTGGGGATGCTGAGGTGGTAGATCGTGATGAGTGTGTGGTGAAGAAGAGAGCTGTGCTAACCAGCATCTGAGGGCCCACAGGCTGCGGCCTGGATGCTCTTGGTGGCTTCTGGGATGCCTCGGTTGTTCTGTAGCCTCTTGCCAGATAGAGCAGATGTGCAGATGGGTGTTGAGTGATGCCCAGTGCATTCTTGTGAGTCCGCATAACAGATGGACAGGTGAGATGTGAGAATCTGAAATATAGGATATATTGAAGGAGGTGAGTGATAATCCCTACAGGGATTTTCCGTAGTGACTCCAGAGAGCTCTGCGCTGTGAATGTCATCTACTGCTCATGTTTCACACCTGAGGCAGTAAGACCTTGGCTGTACAGATTTCAAAAGCTGCTGATAAATCCAGAATTATTAGTTCAGGTATCTGATCTGTACTTGCAGGGAAGGACTAACTTGTCGACCCAGACCAGTTACCTCCAGGCTGAAGTCTGTAGCTTGACTGAAGAAGCTGGCTGCTGTGACCAGTGCTGACTGTTGCACTTCAATTTTTTTCAGTAATTTTTTCCAAGGAATGAAGGCAGAGATTGCGATGTTGAGTCAGTTGGCAGGTTTCCAATATGACAAAGTGGTTCACATTCCTCTAGCTGGAAGGGGGGCTGTGTTCGAGTTTTATTTGTGACAAAAACATGCCTCCCTGGTAGTGGTTACCACCCACTGTCCTCCCGCTTGGTTTTACACATGCTTATAGGCAAGAGGCTGCAATCTTTCTTTTCTGCCAGGAAACCGGATCCAAAAGTCTCTGGATTTCAGTGTCTATAATTCATGAGTGTTTTTTTCCATGATGACAAGCTTTCAGGGAAGGCTTGTATCCTTTCGGTTTCAATGTGGCCATGGCTTCATTACCTTGCATGATGGTGGAACAGGCCAAGCTTGAGTGGTGGGGCCATGCAGTTCTGCTTCTTAAGGAAGCGTCATTTAGACCTTTGATTCATGGTTGTGCGACCTGGAGCTCCCTAGAACATTTCCTGGAAATACACTGTAGGTTGTGGACCTTTAGGATTGATTACCAGGTCTTCAGATGACTTACCATTGACTATAGTTTCATCAGTTATATATAACGACAGTCCCAAGATAGCATGCTAAAGGTGTTCATCCTCAGACAAAGCACGGGAGAAAGCAACTGTTCTTTAGATTGGTGTTTAAGGCAGGACGAGGGGTGAGGTTTGTAGAAGTTTGTAAGAAGAAAACCACTAGGCCGATGGGTTTTCCTAGAAGATTTTTCATCCCTCCGTTCTAGTAAGTGTTTCACAACACTGCTCTGTCACTAAGTGGTTTTGGTTTAGGTTTCTGAACTATATTTACAAAGGAATAGCATTTTATTGCAGCGTTCAGTTTCAGTTCCCAGTTGTTTCAGCCCATACTGTGAAGACTGATATAAATCTCATTATACCTATATCAGCCAGCCAGGTGAATAAAAGGACTCAGCACTAAGTAAAATTGCCTTGTACCTGTAGCTTTAATGTTACATCTTACTGTGCAGTGTTACTTTCTCTAAGGCCGTGCTCAATGAATTGTGAGACCACAGCTCTTTGCTTGGCTTGTGTTACAGAATAGTATGGTGCTTTCTGCTGCTATCTTCTTCTCGCTGATTGGCCTGATCATATACCTGCACTTCGTGAAAATTGACCAGGAATCCCTATTGGTCATCGGCTCACTCGGCATTCAGGTGACCTCATCCTACGCATCAGGGAAAGAGAGCACAACCTTCATTGAGATGGGTCGGGTGAAGGATGTGGTTATCAATGAAGCCATCCATATGGTAATCATACACAGCCTTTCTTCTTGTGTATCTGTTGGCACGCTCACATCCAGTATATTTTCATGAGCGTCATTTTCCAGAGCAATTAAACACAGCGCCATCAGGAGCTTTGTTTCAGCTTTCTCTACTTATTATCTGTTCTCTCATCTTCAAAGGAGAACTCAATCCAAAGATAGAACCTCAAAAAGCCAAATCCATCCCTTAGTTAATGCCACTGATACAGCTAGTGGGTTTAGTTCTTTGTGTTGTAATGTTCTTACAAACCCTGATGCCAAACTCCATTAGTAGTCAAGATGGAGATAAGAAGCTAGACCACACAAGAGATGATTTTTCCTCTTACTGGGGTTTTCTGCAAAGCTCCTGTACAAAAGCAGACCTTACCCTTCCAGTACGTGAGTGTTCATTTCAGGTTAAAAATTTAATACAAAAAAACAGAGGTAAAATTATTTTTTTATTGTGTGAGGGGAGGAAAGCTACAGATGTAAATTTGTAGACTTGACTGTGTTCTGGGGTGATTGGCCTTCAGCCCAATGAGTTGAAACGGATCCTCTTTCTGTGATAACTCCAGGCACTTTGATAGCATTTTCAAACTCCGATGATTTTGTCTGTCTTGTAGCAAAAAGTTATCTACTACCTGTGCATCCTCCTCCAGGACCCTGGAGATCCTCAGGGAGTATCTGAGGTTGTGCCGCTCTTCCAGGTGAGTTTGACAGAATGGTGGAGAAATCCAAATCTGCAGTCCGCGTATGTTGTCTAAGAGTATCTTTATTCCACTACAGGTAGCTGATGACAGTTGCCTTTCCCTGACTGGGCCATCGGGGTGGGGTGATGTTAGAAGTCTGATAACTATGTACTGGGGATGGTTTTTTCATTTGTCCTCCATTCAGAGGACGGGGAACTGTGTAAATCCGAACCCTACCAGGAGTTTGCGTGAGTCTTTGGCTCAAGTAGGGATCTGAGGCCTTGTACATCTTTCTGTGTAGTCTTAGGCTCAGTGTTACCATCATAACTAAGGCACCGTGCTGCAGTTGATTTTTCTCTCAACTCTGTGTGCCAAAAGTGCTCATAAAAACCTCCTTGGCATCCTGGTCTCACTCGTTCACAAAGATCACAGTACGAGCTGTGAGGAATTTTCTTAATGTATAATAACTTCTTTGCTTTACCATTACCCTGACTCCCCTTTCTCTTCTCTTCCTAACTTGTTCTGACTGTTCATCATCCCATTTTTGGGATGGATTTTCTTTCTGCGTCTACACGCCTAACACAACCGTGCCCTGATCCTTGAGTGGTGGGAGGTGATACAGGGGTACCTCACATCTTAGACTGCTGATAGGGCTTTATAGCCCTCTCTGTCCTTCTTAACTCACCTGCTGCTGCTGACTGTCAAAATGGTAGTCAATGAAGTAGTCCACATCCAGTTTATGACTGGATACAGTTAGTTGTCCGCAAAATACTTGCAGGTATAAACAGACTACTCCATTAATACTTGCTGCTAACTCAGTACCACAATTGTAAAGATGTTTACTAACAATAATATAAATAAAGTATTTCACACATAGTCAAGGGAAAAAAGTGCTTTTGCCGGAAATCAGCAACTAATGAATTCCAGAGAGCTGCAGTCAGGAACCTGTTTCTAGTTATACATGCTCCTTTCCAGCTTCAAAGAGGCTGCCTGGCATTTGTGTAGTTTCTCTGACTTTTTTCTTCCTGGTTCGACTGTGAGCAGTTTTATTTGTGTGGGAATATCTTAGTATTGGTAGAGCTGACTCCACCAGCAAAGGAAGTACAGTGTCAGTTCACAATTTATTACTTGTCAGTAATTCTCACTTTAACATCCAAGTTAGTGTGTTAGTTAGTTTTGAAGGAGCAGTAGTTAGTAACTTTGTCACGTCTCCTTCACTGGGTTCATTTAAGTCATGTCAGCCTTCAAAAATACCATTTACCGTGTCACTGAGCCCAAGAGCACTTCTGCGCTGAATTGACCTATTGTTCTCTTAAGCCACGCTTCCAAGGAGAGGTGTTTGATGGACTTTACACAGTAATGCTGTTTTGGGAGCTCAAAAGTCATGGAACCACAGGGACTGTGGGACTGGGAAACTTTCACCTCCTTGCTGGTTTTCATCTGGTCCAGGCTAGAAGCAATGGAAAGTCATTATACTTTGACCACCATTCACTGTTTGTGTGAAATGAACTGATGTTTTCAGTTAACCTTCTGTTGTCCTTTTGTTGACAGTACTCACAGAGACCAAGGGCCAGGTGTCTAAATTCCTTGTCGTGAAGGTAGAATTTTCAGGGTGGAGGTCTTCTAGGGTGGTGGGTTAGTGTATGGAAATCTTCTGTTTGGTAGGTCTCTAGAGGGCGTACAGCCTAACAGGTAGGTTAATGGGCTGGGAGGTGTGCTGTCATGGTGAACTGTGAGCTGAGGAAGGGGAGGATTTCTGATGTGGTGAGAGATTCAGGCTAACTGCAGAACGGAGCCACGTGTTTTGACCTGACAGCGTTAGGGACTGGCGTTTTTCATCACAGAGCAGGTATGGCTTATGGGATGGCTTTGCCTTCCTGTATCACCAGCTTACATTAAACACCTCTGGCAGTTTGATGGATTATTTCTCAATGAGCATGTAAAAGGGAAATCTATTCTCCATTGACTTAATGTGAGAAAGCTCATCACCTGCAGATATCTTGCTGTTGTGTTCCATATACATGCATGCTTCTGATAGTCTGCTTTGTGTCAGCTGTCTCCACATCCCCTTCTCTGCCTGACAATCTCGCTAGTGGGAAGTTAAAGCTTTCCAGCTCTTTTACAGCCAGTTCAGAGCCTGATTCTTTGTTGTTTGACTTACTTAAATTCTAGAGCTCCAAGCCACGTCTGGACTGCTTGATAGAAGTGTATAAAAGTTGTCAAGAAATCTTGGAGCAGACGAAGACAGCTCCACAATCAAATGGAATAAAATAGTAAAAAAACCATCAAGGCAGCAAACTTGCAGCAGGACTCAGACACATGGAAAAGCAAGCAAAACTGCCCTGTGGCTTTTTTTAATCATCTGAGGGGAAAGGGGTGCAGCAGTACAGTGATGTTAGAGTTAAAGGCCCACCCACACAGACTCAAAAAGTGCAAGCACAGAAGTGAACCTTGAAATCCTGTACTCTGAAGACAGGTGAGCAGAACTTTTAAACTCAGACAGAAAAGGGTTTTTCTTGCCTCTCCAGGAAAGAATTACGGGGAAATAGGGCAAAGGGAAGCAGGAACGTTGATCAAATGTTTACTCTTTTGTGAATCTGAAAATTATGATATACTTGTAACCTTGGCCAGACTGCCAAAAATATGGGTTTTTAAAAATTCTACTTAACCCTTTGTTTGAAAAAAGCTTACAGCACTCTAAATACCAAAGCTGATGTGTGGGCTGGTAACTTCCTGATCCACAGAAGAATTTCAGAAAGAAAATGACAGAAAATTAAAATACACTGTTGCATTCAATTATGTTTAATGAAATAAGCATAGGAGAGCAGACTTCAAGACTTCAACCTCTTCAGGGATCTGCTTGAAACAGTCCCATGGGATGGGGCCCTAGAGGGAAAAGGGGTCCAAGAAAAACTGATTGATAGTCAAGGATCACCTCCTCCAAGGTCAAGAACAGTCCACCCCAATGAGCAGGAAGTCAAGCAGCAATGCCAGGAAGCCTGCATGGAGGAACAAGTTGCTCCTGGCACAACTCGAACACAAAAAGGAAGGTGGAAGAAGAGACAGCTGACCTGGGAGGAATACAGCAACACTGTCCGAGATGTGGCTAGGAAAGCCAAAGCCCACCTGGGGCTGAACTTGTTGAGGGATGTCAAAGGCAACAAGAAGGGCTTCTGTAATAAGTCCTTAAGTAGCAAAAGGAAGACAGGGAAAATGTGGACCCATTGCTCAATGGGGCAGGGGTGTGGTGACACAGGACCTGGAAAGATGTGGCCCTAAAAGGGCCACATCAATTGTTCTGAGAATATGAGGAAAATGTGTTATTGAAAATGATGGTAAAGATGATGTGAATGAAGTTTTACTGATCTGTGCTCTTGGGTGTAACTTAAGGTCAGGAAATTCTTCCTTGTTGATGAGCTAAACATTACTGTAATCTTTAACTGGTATTTTTCTCTCTTTTTTCCATGACTCCTTAGTAATGTAACTGAGACAACTGAAATGTCAAAACAAGAGCTAAACCAGCAAGTTGGTGGTAGCCTGGGAGTCATGCTTAATTTGCATACAATGCTGTACTATGCTTGTCTACATAATCTGTAATTAAAACATGTGGCAACATACCATCGTGATTTTTTTTTTTTGGTCATGGTGCCATGCAATTTGAAAGAGACAGGTTAGCTCCTGTCACAGGAAGTATTCCAGTTGTCCAAGTGAAAGGCAGCAGCTTGGGGGTGTGCCACTGGCTTTGGGGCAATGTTGTCTAGGTTACTTCATTTTTTATGGTTTTATTTCTCACAAATACTTAAAATGTTAGGGTTGGGAAGATTTTTTTAATCCCAGTGCTGCCCTAATGTAAGTTGGTAGGTCTCGCTGAAGTTAGTGAAGCTGCACCCTGATGCAAACTGTGTTTGGTTGCAATTCCAGGCAGAACTGGGAAGGGCGGGTGTTGGGGCAGGGTCAGAAATAGGCTATTAACAATGGCAGCAGTCCCTGCGAGCATGACTGTGTAAATCACTACAGTGGAGATGCTTTGACTGAGAACTGTGTGCTATACTTGAGTTGCACATGGCTCAGGATGTGGTTCGGCCAGGCTGTGTTTCTTCATGGGAAGGAGTAATGGTCAAGGCCCTTCAGGAGCATTACAGCAGCAGGAAGATTTGCTGAGCTATAGGGAGAACATGTCAGAAGATAAATTTTGTCCCGGCAGAGCGGACAGAGTCTTGAGCTTACGAGCATGCTGGGAACATTGATTGTAAAAATCCCATGAAGCTCTGAGAACGTGCACTGAGGAAATGACCAAGTAGCTTTGTCACAGGAGGAAATCTGGAAGACTGTTTTAGTCATCTTTTGAAGGAGTGAACATGGGAGTGCACTTAAGTCATCCAATAAAGCTGAGAGATCAGCAGAGCCAAACCAGACTAGGGCAGGTTTGCACCAGGTGTGTGCTGGGATACCAAACACAATCTTTGTCCATTTTTGTTTACACTGAGACTATTTTGGCTTTTAAAATAGTTCCTTTCATTCTGAGAATAATACAGTTTAATTCATGATAACTGCATTTTATTAAGAACAAATAGAAATCTCACAGTACCTCCCAGACAGCCTTTTACATACACACAGCAGTTAGGAAAACAAAGGCTTTTGTCATCCCATTCTATACTGCAGCAGTAGTTGATTAAAATAAAATTGTTTTCTCTACCAAAGAATCATACAAAATAGATATCTACACACGGTTGGTTGGTTGAAGTCAGGTAAGCTATAAATAGGAGGTATATGTGCATCCGTAAGAGTGGGGCAGTCCCTGGCATACTCAAGTAGTGGTGAATATTTTTAAGAAATAACAAAAAAGAAGTTCTATATGCCATGCTTCTCAATTTAAAGTGCAGTTTTGGAGAAAATAATAAGCTTCATGACAGCTTTTGCTTATTCAACAACTCTGCTTCCTGTTTGCCCTCGTGCAAGTCTCTAAGGATGAAAGTGTTGCCTACAGTGTTGGCTTACTGTAAGGTAAATACAGCCTCTGAACTGTGAACTGGAGACTTCTATGCCTTGAGCATCCCCAGCACTGATGACAGCTCAGCTTATTCTGAAGCAGCTTTGAACTGGTGGGATGCAAGAAGCAGGCTGCCAAACAGACCTTCGAATACAGGAGGATTCGTTAGGCACAGGCAATTGAGTGAGGAGGAATAATGCTCTCTGTATTCCAACTGATGTAGCTGTACTAAGATCACTCTGTGTGCGTGAGAGAGAGAAAATACATACTACTGAACACTCCATCAGGATATCTAGTCATTTAGAAGTATCTAAGGAAAAAAGACTAAATACCTTCTTCAGAATTGTTTTTGGCTCAGAAAGCTTCTACCCTTTTCCATAATTTCAAGGGATGGTCGTTAAATTCATAGCCAGTGAGTACATTAAAGTATGTGCAAATCAGGTCTCTTTTCATGCAGTCTTTTCCTGTCTTACAACTGCCATATTGTTTCCACAACCCACCATGGGGTGGTTTGGGGTTTGATTTTGTTTGTTTGGTTGGTTTTGTTAGGGTTTTTTTGTTACAAAGATGCTTAGAACAATTTTTGTCCGTCCCACGCTCTTCTCTTTTAATTTGTGGCTTTGCACCCACCATAAGCGTGAAACAAAAACTTCCTGAAGTATCAGCTCTGCTGTGTGCATAAGTTGCATATTTCAAGGTTCGTGGCAGGTGCCAGGGAGTAAAAACATTGGTATGGTTGGTTTGTTCATTTGCAAATAGCTTTGGTTTGCTATTGCTGAATCCTTTCCAATGGTTGGATTCACACTGTTTTAATTTGGGAAAGTTGCCCATGAACGCATAACTATGAAATTGTATATAGTACTTTTGGAAGGGCAGTTATTTGTTCTTAGATTTTTTTAGAATGCTTATCAAAATAGCTGAACTCAAGCCAGCTAGATTCAGGAATTGCTATTTTTCTTTTCTTTGTTCAAAATCCATTAACCTCAATCATAACAAAATCCCTTTGAAATAGATTAAAAAAAGCCCAACACATTCTTTAGGAAAATCAGAAGAGCAATACTTAATTACACATTTGCTGACTACCTCCTCCTACTCTGGTGGCATGGAAGAAGCAGGAGCTTGAAAGGAGCAGCTTCTGTCAAGTCCAAATGGCAGCGCTGGTTTGGGAAGGTCTGTTCTGGTTGCTGAAAGGCAGAAAAACGTGTGCTTGCCTTGTCTCCTTTTGTCTTGAGATTATGTGCAGTTTCAAACACATCCTGAAACATCTACAACTGATTAACAGAAAGAGACTTTGAAGTTGCTTGTCTGACAGTGGAGCATGTGGAACATTCAGCCCTGCAGCAGAGATCTAATGTTCATCTATTGCGTAGAACACCGTTGATTCCAAAATGCATCAGTCCTGTAAGAGCTAGGACATCATCTGACACTGTTCCAGTCCCAGTTGTTCTACGTCCTCAACATGCAAAGACACTAGGTTTCTATCTTGATTTAAAGTTGAAAATATTCTTGAGTACCACTGAACTCTTATTCTACACTCGCTACTTCAGGTCTGAAATGACCCTTGACTTGCACTGGAATTATTGTCAGTTTAGTTCCTCTTCTTTCTCAACAGTGCCTTCTTTCTTTCACGTCTGGAGCAAGGACTTGGAAAGTTTCTGTCTTCCAATTTTAGCATCCGTTTCAGGGAGGAGTCGTTACAGCTCTAGGGAAAATTAAATCGTTCCCTTGGTTGTGTTAAGCAGTTGCATAAAAACTATTATAGTCTCTGCAAAAAGACTATCTTAATAGTTGCTCTGGGAGTGGCAACTTTGAATTCAGAGTGGTAAAAACTTTAATACGATGGCTATTCATTACCAGAGCATAGAGTTGAGGTTATGTCTAAACTACCTGATCAGACCATGTCATGTTAATCTTTACACTCTGGCAATAGCCATTTCAGTGTATAGCTAGTTCATGATGCAGCGTCACGCAGCTCCTCATACAGGCAGTATTCAACAGGATGCATCCTTTTACAGGGTTCCTGCCATGTGCCACAGTATCCATTACCACCAGGTTTCACCTTTAATAGGACTGTGTGCTCAGCTCACTGCAGTCAGATTCATGCCTTGCAGAGGTTGCAGTCTAATTCAGGTAAAAAGTGAGCAAGTTAGAGATTAATGCAAACAGCAGATTATTGAAAATAATGATAATAATTTAAAGGGGCTAAGATGAGGAAAAGAGGTCACCATGAGTTTTAAGAGCTGGACTGAGACTGCAGACACAGGGTGTGCAGTCATCTAAAGGCACGTGCAAAGCTGAAAATGGGAGGGATCAAAGAAAATATATGTGCTTGTAAGCAAAGCAGTAAGGTCAGGAGGCAGAAGAAGAATGGGTGCAAGGAAAGAGCAGATGTAATGTGACTGGAGCTCTGTGCAGGCAAATGACCTGAGGCATGGTATTTTGGATGGAGTATGGCATGTGAAGGAAACTCCTGCACAGGCCCCAAAAATCAACTTTTTTTTGAGAGACAGGACACTGCCTCTACCCACGCTAAGGAACTTTGTCTATTATTATGGAAAAAGAATCAGAGCCTGCATTAAGGGAAGGTGTGTAACCAGAAAATCATAGCAGTGTGCAATTCAGTACAGAGCAGTGAAAAAAGAAAATGCAAAAACCCCGAAAGAAATTTAAACAAACAAATAAAAAGCCAATGCCCAAAATCATTTGGGGTGAGCCCTCAGAGCAGGGTGGGTCCCTTAGTGCTTTGGGGCACAGAAGGAATAAAGCACCGACTTTCAGTCTCCCAGAGCTTGTTAGCAGGTGTCTTGCTTCGGGAAGGCTGTGTAGAAGACAGGAGTGAAGGTGTTGAACGGTAGTTAATATAGCTGGCAATAAGCAGTGTTGCTTCAACAGTCTAGGGAAAAAAGAAAATGATTAACTGTAAGTCAATCAGAGGTGAGAGTGCCCTTTGATTTTTAGAACCTACGGACTGCATAACTTTTGCAAATGGCTTTTTCACATGGAACTGTTCGGGTTTGAAATGAAGTTCTGTTTTTAAGAGTTAGGTGGAATAAGTCTCTCAATTAAAGGTTCCAGCTTAGAAGGGATTTATTGAATGTATATAGTTAGTGCAGCAGCTACAAGTACCAGTCCCCAGGGCTTGAACAAAATACCCTGCTGTGATGCTGCCAGCTGGAAAGAAACTCACTGTTCGTTTTGTAATTACCTTTGGAATTGCCATTGTGAAAAGGAGTTTTTCAGTGCTGTTTTTTCCAGAACTCCTTTCTTTCACTTGACTGACTACAATCATGAAGTCATCTCGACAGCCTCCAAAGGTGAGCACAGAGGAGTATGAATAAGAAACCTTCAAGTGCTGCAGACAACAGAGAGTTTGAAAGAGTCATACTTCTGTAAAAGAAAAAATGGCCACCTTAAACTAATATATTTGCTACTTTCTGCAAGAACACCAGCTCTCCAACGGTAATAGGGAGTACAGGTACTAGGCTCTATAGGTAACAGCTGGCAGAGAAAGCTCAAGGGAGAAATGCATTTGTAGTTTTCTCCTAGCTTGCTTGATGCCTCACTGCTTCAGAGCCATAGCCCAAACTTTGCAATATCCCAGACAGTGGTAGTAAAGCACAACCACTGGGATTTTGTAAGATGTATGAGCATGTTTGGTGCCCATCACAGGGGCAGTTAGCTGGTTCCTGAAACCCTGCCTTACACTGTAGCTGTAGTTTTCCTTTCTTTACGTAGCATTCAAACATGGCAGGGACTTCCCTCGTCTCTGACTTCTACAAATTAACTTCTGGATCCATTTGAAGTTAAAGACAAACTTTTAGTGACTTTAAGTGAACTCAAGGGAATGTCTTTCTGTGGGAAGTAAGTTATTTTTCTTAAACAGAATTCCTCACCATACCATAGTATTATAATCCAGTATGCTGATACCATCTTCATTCACAGCTATCCAGACTGGACAGTCTTCCAATGAGGAAGGCAAAACAGGCTAGAGAGAAAGAAAATTAATTTAGATATTTCTTGACCACCACACAAAGATGTTTCTGACAAGATGAGAGAGAATCCTATAGGCTTACTGGTCTGACCTGGTTTGATTGTTAAGAGGACTTTTCTCAAGATCTGGAATAACATTTTCAGATTTACACAGAATTTTGGGATGAGTGGCACAAGAGGTGCAATGATATCGAAGGCTTTGAGATTAATTAAATTCCATCAGTGTAGTTAAAACTGAAGGAAATACTAGGACAGAGCATCAAAACGGCAGTTCTGCTCTGGTTCTTTTGCTATTCCCATCAGACAGGCAGGGAAGCCTGTTGGTTTCTAGAATACCAGTACACCCAGTACCATTACATCAACACAATTTTCTTTCTTACAGATTTTGACCTTTCTTACAGATTTTGACAAATGTGCATCAATTATCTGTTGAAGCTGAGTTACGTGTTGTTATGGCTAATGACATGAATCTTTCCTGGGTTAGAAAATATGTTAATCATCAGAAATATTAACATTATTTAAACTCTAGGCGGAACTATTCTGTATTCTGATTCTTCAGTGTCAGTAATCTCAAATACCAGTAACCTCTTCTGCTTTTACATCTGACAGTAGAAATAATTGTCTTCTCAAAAGCTGCTTCAAGAGGTCCCTTTCCTCCTTAGACTTTATTCCATGACTATAACAGCTTTGACTTCAACGCAAGAGATATTTAACCATGAACAAGACCTATCTCAAGCTTTCAATAGGGGAGGTTTCTGCTGTGTTGGGGAGCATGGCTAATGCCATAAAGATTTCTCAGACAGCCACTATGTGCTAAGACATCAGTTTGGGCAAGGGTAATAGGTACAGAGCTCTAGCCTGGAATGGGCTGAGGAATGGTACAAGCTACTGGGAGAAGCACTCCCTCCAGCTGTTCTTTGCTGTCCTGATTATGCCTGTGGGCTGGCAGCTTACCCAGAGTGTGCTTCAGTTTTTGTTTCTGCAACAAGACATTAGCAGTGCTTGTCTCTCATGCGGCAAGGAAAGCTGCCAGCTCTGCGTCAAGCAGAGAACAGGACTGAAATACTCAGTCTCCTTTTAGCTAGGATCAGCTGCTAGGTGTGATTTATGGGCTGCACTTCCCTTCCACCATTCCGGTGGTATGTAAATAGTATTTTTTAAACTATCATTGCAGCCTTGAAGGCCAGGGAAATTCCTGCCTGAGAAAGCTTTGTCAAGGTTTGTAAGGAGAGGTTAGTACCCTGTGTTATGCTCAACTGATGCAGCCAGGGAACCTTCAGTATTCATTTAGTGAACGCTAGCAACCCCTAGTGTTTAGAACGTATTTCTCTTCCTTTCTACACTTACGTGGTAAACAGAGCTGTTTCTTCAGAGTATTATTCTGTTTTTTCCCCTCCTGAAGTAGAAGCATTTTCAACCCGTGTTACCAGGGATCATAGGTATATCTTTGCTCAGATAGTTCATTCTTGGGAGCAGAAAAAAGTGTGCTGCAGTTACCTTGGCAGCAAATATTTTGGTTCCAAAGAGAGGCCATTTCCGGGCCACCGTCAAATAAATTCGAACACATTCTGGTGGAGAGCATCCCTGCAGCAGCATCCACTTCGTCGCCAGCCTGTCAGCCAGTTGCCTTTCAGAATCCAAGACACAAGACAGCATTATTTACTAATGTCATCCAAGGAAAGATGAGTAAAATTGTAACAGTTAATAAATGTACCTCTTATTCCAAAAGGACCATTCTATACAACACTACGGACAGGGCTGTTAGCACTGTCAGTTACGAGGCTTGTACAACCTGAGTTTATTTTAGCATTTTCTCTGTTTCCACAATTATTTTACTACTAGTTATACTGTAATGCCCAGGAATCCCAGTCACACATGGGTTGCTTACTGGTGTATACATTAAACAACTGTAACTACAAAAACCCAGGCAGCTGTTACAGTAAAATCCTGCCCAGCTTGCCTTCACATTCAGTTATACTCTCACCTTCATCTTACCTTGTCTGTAGTATGCTCTATATGGAGTGGCTATATATATTAATGCAGTCTTCATTTGGCTCCCTAGGGATGGTTGCAGCTATCTTGCTACACGCTGATGGAATTTGCTTCCACAAGGAGGAAACTGTGTTAGTTCCACCACTGCATCACTAAGTAGCTTTGGATCTGGAAGATGCCCGTTCTCTCTCTTTAAAACAGAGCTGAGACCCATGGCAGCATCTGAATTCTGTACTTGAGATCTCTCATTGTGTGTGACAATTTCCAAGTCAGAACATCAAAAAGCCCTGCCAAATTATGTCCTACCAGAATTACTGCATGGCCTTAAAAGCAGCCCCGATATGCTGCTCATTGCACATGTTCGTCATCTGGATTGAATTTGATACCCGAGGTAAGTGTAAAACAAAAATTCAGAAACAAAATTTATCTTAGGCTTACGTTAGAGTTTGTTGGAACTAAGATGCCTAATTTGGAAATATAAGGCTTAAACTTCTTGACTAGGGGAAAATTAGTTGGTGATTTGGCTCTTTTTATATTAGTTAACTTCTATTTTCTTTTAAAGGAAACTTTTCCTGACACTTCTGTTTAAGTTTCTACTTCAAATCATCTTGACAGGGTCCTTGAAACTTCTTAAAGCCAGAATTTTGTGAGTAAAATTCGTTTTTAGTGCCAAGTATAGAAGAACCAACAATTTACCTGAGCTGTTCAGGAGTAATGTTTTGCTTGTAGCGTTTGGGGTAGAACTTATCTAAGACTTGGTGGAGAAGATGCTGCATTTTCCATTGTGATGTTCCCCCAGGACTTGAAGATCCTGATCGATCCAAATCCCCATATTCCACCTAAGACAATGTTATAGTTTATAGTGCAACAGAACTATGGGGTTTTTAGTGCAGTAGAACATTCCATGAATTCCCACACTGGTAACTGCTGTGTTTATTAGTCATGCAAAAAGCACCATGAGGCTGGGGAATTTTGTCTGCAGCATTTACGACAGAGCAACTACTGGGGACGTGTCTGCACAAGGAATTTTTTACTGACCCAAGGAAGTGAAACAAGATGTCAGCCAGCCACTTGTTGTAGGGAGACGCTTCTGTGTAACTGCCAAGCTTTGGGGGTTTATTTCCAATTGGCCAATTAAAACAACAGTGTTATTTGTAAATACTTTGGACAATGTTCTCAGCTTCTTCATTTCAGTTTACGTTGCTTTAAGAAATGCAATAATTGGTTTCAGCTCAGTAAGAAAACGTTATTCTGCTTATCATGCCCACAAACCACACTGTGTGCTTTATGTAGTAAAATGCTAAATGCAACCCTGGAGGTCTAATGGAGGATCCTACAAGATGCTCTTCCTGAGTAAGAGGCTACTAGCAGCGCAACAGGGAAAGTTTTTACTACTAGTGGAATTCTAGTAGTGATACTATTTCCGTATCTCTACCAAGGCACTAACTGGAGCAGTTCTGGGGATACTGCAGCCTCACTGTTTTTCCCAATCTTTTCTTCAGAAGGAAAGGAGAGGCACTCCTACTGCAAATGTCCTGACAGCGAAGGGTGTTCTAACAACATATGCGTGCTAGTATAATGGGTTTGGCACAGTACATCTCAGACTGTATGTTTGATAAGGAAAAACACTTTTGATGTAAAAGTTAAGTGCTTCATCACAGATAGTCTGTGTACAGCTGAAGTCTCTGGAGGAGAAAAGGGAGGATTTCTGCCTGTAGCCATACTCACCTGAGCCATCAGAGCCACCATTTCCAGAGCTAATTCCTTATTAACAGGAAACCTTCCATTGGCTATTTCATTGCTGACTTGGAAGGCCAGTAGCAACCGCTCGCGGTCTGTCTCACCTTTGGCCTGGCTCCGAAAATATAGCCTAAAAAGTAGAGAGGATGGTGAAGGTAAAAAGATATTATGAACTGAAAGTAGAGGTGGGAACTTTAATCAAGGTCAGTAAAAATAAAGAGTGGGTTTGGTTTTTTTTTTCCTTCTTTTCCAAAATGAACTTTGAGTATTGCGTGGGTGTTGGACAAAGATTTGGAGGCTGAGGTGCTCCCCTTATGAACCAGATTTGGACAAGGAGGCTCAAAACATGCTTAATAGCTTTGGAAGCTATTTGAATTCTGTAAATCAACCACTTCAAGACAGTGAAGCCTTATTAAACACAGGTAAATCAGTGTCCATCCATCCCCATCAAGAACAGACAAGCAATATTTAAGATACGGCCTCCTCTGCTTATCACAGAATACAGAACTATGCTCTACATGTATAAATGTCTACATGGCAGTCTTGAAGACTTGTTATTTTTGCCAGCTTTGTTTTGGCCACTTACACTGATACTGGTATTAAAAGTCTTCAGTTTCTTTCAGCAGCAGGCAATAAGAGACCCAATTAGCAGGCTTTATTTCAGAAATTGAAGCAGCATCCTTGTAAAGCAAAGCTTCCTTCTATTTTTTATTCCCTTCACACATGCAGTTTCTTTGACCATGACCATTAGTCATCATAGCAAGATGACTAATGGGGCTTGAAGACACGAGCTTGCAGAATGCTTCCCAGAACCATTCCTCATGCATGTGTATTTACAGCGCACATCATCTTATTAAAATATTAATTTAAAGCTTCATCTGTGACTATATATTCTACAACACTACACAAGATATTAATTCCAGTGGATCAGTTTGTTTTTATGTCACTTTAAGATTAACACTGATAAGACCATATTGACCTTACACGTCTTATCAGAGTCCTTGGTGTTAGAACAGCCCAACCTTGGAAAGACCTTATCAAAACATCCCTGCTGTCCTGTCTAGGCACATTCCATTCCAACAAAATAACACGGCAAAGTTTCCCTTCTGAAACAAATACTGTCTTATGGGTCAAAAGCAATAACTTCAGCTTCCACCTCTGTCATACCAACTAAAAAAGTTGACAGAAATTTGTTTCACCATTACAGTGAACAAAATCTTCATACATTCAATTCAGAACTTTTGTCTTTTTCCGTTTTTGGCATGGCCTGTGTTTCGCCTGCAAAGAGAATTCACATGCAGAAAGCTGTTCATTGTTCTCATACACAGCTCTTCATTCGCTGTAATTCAGAATTCCTGTCTGTATTATAAATTATGAACTTGTTCCAGTTTTTTGTTTAGATCTTTGTCTCGTACTTCCCTGCCTCATCATCTAAATTTTAACATTTATTTCCTTATAAAGTCTGGGCACTGCTATTATATGTCTCCTCTACAGCTCATACAATTTAGAACATTGTTCTTGTATCTTTTTCATCTTTGTGATTATTCACTTAATTGCTCATTCCAGCATATTTGTTTTCACTGGTGATTTTCCCCCCAGGTCTCTCTTCCTCTCACCTAACATACATTATTTAATTATGTTTTAGGATCTAGGAAAATGAAATTGTGCCAAGTGTGTCTTATTGTGCTACAGCTAGTTCTTAACTCATGTTAAGTCTATTCTGATATTGCAAAATATTTTTGGGTTTTACCTCTAGGCCATATACCCTCTTTTATACATATACCACAAGCCAAAGTCATCACATCTCATGTAGGATTAGAACTCACCTTAGCTAAAATAGTTTTGGCACTAACAGTACTATAAATTACTGGACTTCTACAGAGATATATACAGTCTAGAAATGTTCAATTAACAGAAGGAGTGAGGCCAACCAGCAAAGCACAGTACCTGTTCTTATAGGTCAACTTCACAATTCTTGTGCCTCCTTCATATTTCCCGGGATGCAATTCTTTTAAAGCTTGTTCCCATTTAGAAATGACATCACAGATCTTTTAAAAATATCATGGAGAGAAAAGACAAACTGAGGTAAAATGTATAGTCAAGGCTTGAAGGCAAGTAAGTAAAAAAAAGCATTGTGGATCACAGAAGATAAAGAAACAGACTATCAGCATAAACACAGCCAGAAGTAGCAAAACAATTCCTTTTTCTATTACACAGTAAAGCATTCCAACTGAAAACTCCAGCTCTAATCTGCAGAGGACCCGTGTAAATGAATTCTGGTCTGGTAGCAACTCTGTGGCTATGCCTATGTTGGCAAGTAGTAAAGCCCAGGAGGAACAGATCTGCACAGAGAAACACCTGTTCCTAAGACTCTGTGCCACATTGTAAGAGTTTCAAAGGGGTCCTCTGGACTAGCTTTACTCTGAGCAAATGGCCTGAATGCCCACTTTGTGTGTTGGATCACATCTTCCAGTTCATGTTTCTCATAAAAAGAATCCGTTTCATGCTCTCTAAGATTGCTCCTTAATGTGAATCAAAGCATGGTTAATAGGAATGATTGGTAGGTTTGCTTCAAAAGTGTCCTCCTGAGCCAATAGACTCCAAGTTTGTAATTCAAACATATTTTTAGTAATAACATGGTTAATTCCTTTGGTTCCATGCAGATCCTCTTGGTCATTCCGGTCCTTTCACAAGTGGTCTAATAAAGGCCCCTACTTCTCTTTTGACAGCATCTCAATAAAAGGAATGCGAACATAAGAAGCCACATGAAATACATAATCAGATATCCTAATCCTCTCTTAAGAAGCTATTGAAGTTACCTTGGCAAGTAAGTAACAACTAGTTAATAACCAGTAAAACTGATGCCTTTGATTGTCTCACGCTCCTTTGTCTACTGTAGTATCTCATCTCTCCAAATGGTGGTTCAATTACTAGCAAAGCTCCAAATTGTCTGATCTATATCAGGCCATGAAAGTGATGTATATAATTTGGCACTGTCTGTGGTAGTTTCCTTTTCAAACCACCTAATTTAAAGTTATTGGTATCTTCTCCTTCTGTTGCCCAATGTGAAATTTTACACTGTAAAATTGAATATTTATGTTCCCTACAGGTATGGGGCCTCTTCAAAGTTGCCACTACCACTATTCCTCCATCAATGCCATATGACATTATTCTCCCAGATTTGTACCAAAATCAGATATGTCTCATTCACGGCCACTAGTCTGCTCACTTCAGGCAGTCATCCAGCTGCAGCCTGGGTAAAAATCTCCATATGAAAGGCACAGATGTTAATATTTTATCTGTTTTCCTTTTCCCTTGATCTGAGGCACTCCTCTCTGTTTTTTCAGAAGGCACTCAGTAGAGCTTTCTCCCATAAGTACACTTGTCAACAATGAAAGCCTGAGTTACCTGGAGACAGCAAAGAGATACTTCATAATCTAACAGATGGGATTTATATAGGTATGCCGAGACTCACAGCCTAACATAAAATTGTCTCAGGAGGGTCACATTTGATGTTGGTTGCCATATCTGATCATGCTAGCTAGCTCAGTCATGTTTTAGTTGTGTAGTAAAGATAAATTAAACTTTAATATGTGCTAAAATCTGAGTTAAAGACTTTTAAAAAATTGACCAATTTATCACCTACTAAACCAGAAAGTGCTTCGTCTTAACTAGTATCTCAGACTAGACTGAGCTAATTATAGAATCATAGAATCATTTAGGTTGGAAAAAACCTTTAAGATCAAGTCCAGCCATAAACATAACACTACCAAGTCCACCACTAAACCATGTCCCTAAGTGCCACTTCCCTGAGCAGCCTGTTTCAATGTTTGATTAAACTTCCAGTGGAGAGATTTTTTTCCCAATATCCAATCTAAACATCCTCTGGTGCAACTTAAGGCCGTTTCTTCTCATCCTATCCTTTGTTACTTGGGAGAACAGATTGACCCCACCTCACTAGAACCTCCTTTCAGGTAGTTGTAAAGAGTGGTAAGGTCTCCCCTCAGTCTCCTTTTCTCCAGGCTAAACAACCTCAGTTCCCTCAACTTCTCATAAGACTTGTCCTCTTTCACCAGCTTTGTTGCCCTTCTTTGAGCATGCTCCAGCACCTCAGTGTCTCTCTTTTGGGATATTTTTCCCTCTCTTCTTGCAGTTGTGGGCAGTGACATTGGAAGAAACAGACGGATTATAGTCTATCATGGCTCCATGGCTGGTGTCAGCACCACAGTTTTGGGTTTTTTGACAATGGGATGGTCTATACAACATGAGGCTCACTAGTGTCAGATGAGATTCACCTTTCTCCAAGTGGGAAGAGGGTCTTTGCTCAGGAACTTGCAGGGCTCATTGACAGGGTTTTCAACTAGACTTGAAGGGAGAGGGGAATAATATCAAGCGTGCCTGTGACAAACTGTGGGATGACACGCTGTGGTTAGAGGGACAGAATGCTAGCACGGGCCCTCAGCCTGTTGCTTTAAGGTGTGCTGGGGACACCGTAGCACAGTTGAAGTCCTACGGAGATAAGCCAGGGGCTCCTAAGATAATAGGAACCAACAGGGAAACATCGGTGAAATATCTCAAAGGAACTAAGGGGTGTTCCTCCAAGAAGGTGACATGGCTGACAGCCCAGCTGAAGTGCCTCTACACCAACAAATGCAGCATGGGCGACAATCAGGAGGATTTGGAAGCTACCGTGCTACTAGAAAGCTACGACCTGATTGCCATTACTGAAACCTGGTGGGACAAATCCCGTGACTGGAGTGTGACTATTGATGGCTGCAGGCTGTTCACAAGGGACAGGCGAGGAAGGAGGGGTGGAGGCATTGCCCTTTAAGTCAAAAAATGGATAGAGCCTAAAGAGCTGTCCCTGAAGAGTGGCCAGGAGCAGGTCAAAAGCTTATGGGTAAGAATCAGAGACCAAGGCAACAAAGGGAACCTTGTGGTTGGTGTCTACTACAGGTCACCTGATGGGGAGTCTGCTGACAAAGCCACCTTACTCCAGCTTTTGGAGCACTCACAGGCTCTCATCCTGCCGGGGGACTTCAACCACCCTGACATCTGCTGGAAAAATACCACAGCAAGCGGTAGGCAACCCAGGAGACTCCTGGAGTGCATCGAGAACTTCTTAAGCCAGGTAATAGACAGCCCCCACCAGAGGGGATGTAATACTGGACCTGATGATCACCAATGCAAGTAAGCTCATCATTGATGTCAAGACTGGAGGCAGCCTGGGCTGCAGTGATCACGCACTGGTGAAGTTCACAGTCCTGAGGGATGTGGGTCAGGCGAAGAGTAAAGTCAAGACCTTGAATTTTAGGAAAGCAAACTACCAGCTCTTCAAGGAGTTAGTCAAGAGGACTCCCTCATGGGAAACGGCTCTCATGGACGAGGGAGCAGAATGGAGCTGGCAGATCTGTAAGGACGCTTTCAATACAGTGCAAGAGCTGTCGATCCCAGGAGTAAGAAATCAGGCACAGAAAGGAAGAGACCAGCATGGCTGAATTGAGACCTGCTGGTCAAACTAAAGGGCAAGAAGGAATCGCACAGGCAGTGGAAGCAGGGACAGGAATCCTGGGAAGAGTATAGGGACACTGCCTGGTTGTGTAGGGATGAGGTCAGGAAGGCCAAGGCGCAGCTGGAGCTGAACTTGGCAAGTGCTGCAAAGAATAATAAGAAGGGCTTCTACAGGTATGTCAACCAGAAGAGGAAGGTTAAAGAAACTGTACTCCCTCTGATGAACATGACTGGAAAGCTGGTAACAACAGATGAGGAGAAGGCTGAGGTTCTCAACAACTTTTTTGCCTCGGTCTTCACTGATAACCTCTCTTCTCACACCTCCCACATAGATGGACTGCAAAATGGGGACCAGGGAGGCAAAGTCCCTCCCACTGTAAGAGAAGATCAGGTTTGTGACCACCTGAAGAACCTGAACGTACATAAGTCTATGGGGCATGATGAGATGCATCCCAGAGTCCTGAGGGAATTGGCTGAGGGAGTTGCCAAGCCACTCTCCATGATATTTGAAAAGTCCTGGCAGTCAGGTGAAGTCCCTGGTGACTGGAAAAAGGGAAACATTGCACCCATTTTTAAAAAGGGTAGAGAGGAGGACCTGGGAACTACTGACCTGTCAGCCTCCCCTCTGTGCCTGGGAAATCATGGAACAGGTCCACCTAGAAGCTCTGCTAAGGCACATGGAGGTCAGGGAGGTGATTCGAGACAACCAGCATGGCTTCACTAGGGGCAAGTCCTGCCTGACCAACCTAGTGGCCTTCTCTGACAAAGTGACTACATCGGTGGACAGGGAAAGAGCTATGAATGTCATCTGTCTGGATTTCTGAAAAGCCTTTGACATGGTCCCCCACAACATCCTTCTCTAAATTGGAGAGATGCAGGTTTGATGGGTGGACTGTTCAGTGGATAACTAATTGGTTGGATGGTTGCATTCAGAGAGTAGTGGTCAATGGCTTGATGGAGATTGGTGACAAGTGGTGTCCCTCAGGGGTCTGTACTGGAACCAGTGCTGTTTAATATCTTCATCAATGATATAGCAGGATTGAGTGCAACCTCAGCAAGTCTGCAGATGACACCAAGCTGAGTGGTGCAGTCGACATGCCCAAGGGATACAATGCCATTCAGAGGGACTCGGACAAGCTGGAGGAGGGGGCCTGTGTGAACCTCATGAAGTTCAACAAGGCCAAGTGCAAGGTCCTGCACCTGAGTTGGGGCAACCCCTGGAATCAATACAGGCTGGGGGGTGATGTGGTTCAGAACAGCCCTGCGGAGAAGGACTTGGGCCTGCTGGTGGATGAAAACTGAACATGAGATGACAATGTGCACTCACAGCCCAGAAAGCCCAATGTATCCTGGGCTGCATCAAAAGCAGCGTGGCCAGCAGGTTGAGGGAGGTGAACCTGCCACTCTACTCTGCTCTGCTGAGACCTCACCTGGAGTACTGCTTCCAGCTCTGGAGTCCTCAGCACCAGAAGGACACGAATCTGTTGGATAGGGTTCAGAGGAGGGCCATAAAAATGACCAGAGGAGTAAAGCACCTCTCCTGTGAGGACAAGCTGAGAGTTGGGGTTGTTCAGCCTGGAGAAGGCTCCAGGGAGACCTTATTGCAGCCTTTCAGTACTTAAGGGGGGCTATAAGAAAGATGGAGACAATCTTTTTAGGAGGGCCTGTTGCAACAGGACAAGGGGTGATGGTTTTAAACTAAAAGAGGGGAGAATTAGACTAGGTATAAGGAAGAAATTTTTTACAGTGAGGGTGGTAAAACACTGGAACGGGGTGCCCAGAGAAGTGGTAGATGCCCCATCCCTGGAAACATTCCAGGTCAGGTTGGATGGGGCTCTGGGCAACCTGATCTAGTTGATGATGTCCCTGCTCACTGCAGGGGGCGTTGAACTAGAGGACCTTTGAATGTCCCTTGCAACCCAAAGCATTCTATGATTCTGTTCTTGTAGTGAGGTGCCCAAAACTGGATGCAATATTCAAGGTGTGGCCTCACTAGTGCCAAGTACAGGGGAATGATCACTTCACTACTCCTGCTGGCCACACTATTTCTGATACAAGACAGATGCCATTGGCCTTCTTGGCCACCTGGGCACACCGCTGGCTCATATTTAGCCACTGTCGACCAACACCCCCAGGTCCTCTTCTGCCAGGCAGATTTCCAGCCACTCTTCCCCAAGCCTGTAGTGTTGCAGGGGGTTGTTCTGAACTCTAACCCAGATAGACAGTACCCAAGTGTATTTGATTTTGCTGCTTTAAGAAAAATTTACTAGCCATTTAGCAGCTCTTCAAAGATGTATGCCGAGTGTAGCAGAGGGAAAAAACCAAATACCTTCATGTTTCCCTGCAGACAATGTTCCAAATTCCTGCCAGAAGGATCATCTGTGAACAGAAAAAATCCCGTGTGGGATGGCTTCCTCATTCCTGTCTCCTGGTTCAGTTGCTCGATGAATTCATCAACTGTTGAGGAACCATCAAAACCTACAACCTGCAATGAAAGAGGAGTTAATTGAGGATAAGCAACATGACATTAATGGCTATCACAACTAATAAAGCTTGGTTTCCACAGGACTGACTGCCAGCTCCAGTGATAGCACTTGCATATTGTCTCCCTTCACATTCCATTCTTGCTTGTCCTGAGACATGACATTTCTCCCTTTTCCCCAGCTACCTTTTCTTTCTGTAGAGATGGGGCTGGATTCCTTTAATTTTCTCAGGAAAAATAGCAAGGATGAGAAATAGTGTTTATCTCCCAGTATCTCACATATATGAACACCATCGTGCCACTCACCCACATGGAGGAGGCAGGTTATGGTGTAGTCCTTTAGTGCCCGGAAGAAAGGCAGCTGTGGTGGCTCACCTGGTAGGTTCCATTCATGAAGTGCACGGGGATGCTGAAGGGGAGTGAGTGGTGGTAGGGATTTCTTAGCAGGATGGACACAATCTCCATCCGGGAGGGCTTGGCTTCCCGCTCTCCAGTCTGCACAGCGCGGTCTACTGATCTCTGGCAGTAGATGGCATACTTGCCTATTTCACTCCTAGGCAAAGACGTGGAGATAAGCCACAAGCATCCTTTAAATGCAATGTCCTCTTCCATTTCCCATGCCATGTCGAAGTATTCCTCCCTCAGGCAAAGATACATCTCTGTGCAGATATCCTAGTTCATCTCCACAGATAAACAGCTCAAGTGAAAGGCTACAACACAAACCTGAGCTCCAAGGATCTGTAAAACTAAGGTACACAATAGACTCTCTAAGAAGCACAAGAGCCCTCCCTGCTCCTAGACAGACTGGACATAGTATAGGAATATCCTCTTCTGTACCCTGTTGCCATCACAGAATCCATTAAACCAAGACCAGTTTACCCTCAAACTCACTGTTGTACCAGTGGAATTTAGTTACTATCACGTTAAATCCTCATAAATACTAAGTTGTAATGCATTAATCTCACTTAAAGGATTATATAAGTTGTGTTTATCAATTTACATGGTTACAAATTATACGTTTCCATACATTAACCCTATCTGCCAATCAAGAGACTCAACAGTGATTCAAAGCAGGCTCAGATTTGTTGATAGTTCAATACAGCATAGGGATAGCACTAATATGATCAGTTTACTGAAGAGATAGCACCAAAAGGACATAAGTGTCTCTAAAGCTAGGCAGGAACAGTCAATTACACCTTTTGCAAAAATGTTAAGAATGTATAGACTAAATAAGTTCTGAAATTGAAGGATTTATATGGATTTAACACCATGCTATCACTTCACACAGGAAACTAAATCCACTCAAGATGCCTTCAGGAGCTCAGTACATGATTAAATCTTCAGTTAAATCGCTGCAAGCACCATGGAAGTCAGGAGCTCTGGCTTTTCACTGTGGCAGTATTTTGCTCACCTCCCCAGTAATGTGTTCAAACAAATTTCAAATAGAGAATCTTGCTTCAATGAGAAGCTGTTGTGTCTGGCTTCCAAATGCTCCTGAGCCTTGTGTCTTCTAACCTAGAACTATGCCTGACTTTTACCTCTCAGAGATTGTATATATACTCTAAGGTCACCTTTCATGAAAAACAGTACCTAAAATGAAGACCTAGTGTAAATCTAGACCACTGGCATTATGCAGTGTAAACATTCTAGTATCTTGTTTGCAGAATGAAATAGGGAAAGCAGGTCTATTGAACTGAAAGAAATGGTGTTGAAAGAAACAGCTGTACCTGCTCCATCTAAAGACATAAGTACTCCTAAAGCCAGGCAGAAAGACCCATTTAGCAACTCCTCTAAATCTATTCTAAACTACAAATGAATATAAGCTCAGTTTGCTGTAATTTCTCTATGTTTTTTTCTAGCCCTAATAATTGTTTTATAGCTGGATTATAGAAATACATTTCCTCTTTGCTTCTGCTTAGTTTATTTGTTAATAAAGGTACTTTTGGGCTAAGAACCTGGCAGACCATCAGCATAATAATGCTTGAAATTGCTGCATTACATCAGTTTCACAGAGCCCAGCACATTCTTATGACATTCAGTAGTCCATAACAGTAGAGCAGCTCCACTACTGAGTTGAATGGGCCAGTTTGGGAGTTGGTAATGCATAAGTTTGAAGAGATGGTTTCAAGTACTAGCCAGAAGATCCCTAACATGTTGCTTTAGCCAATAGAGAGAGAGCCTGAACATCAAGGATTGCCCGAAATCTGGATTTTTGCTTCTGAGAAGAAATAGCAAATGTGAGGCAACACGTAAGAAAATCAAAAAGCTTGACAGGAGTACACAGATTTCCTTTGCAATACCAGGAGACTTTTAGCTTGAGTTCCAAGGCAGGCTTAAGCTGAGTATTTGAATGTGAATATTTGTTTGAAATGAATCCACTCTTTTACCTACGGCTTAGCAACAGTATATTGTTGCAAAAGACAACTAGACATCTCTAGCTGTGACCTCCCCTCCAAGGACACAGTTAGATATGCTGAAGACCAAATCACCATGGAAACAAAGAAAGAGCACAGCATGAACACTGGAGAGCAACTTATTGCTGCTACAGTAGATCTCGCACTGTTTTCATATAGGGGAAAGTATTACACACCAAAGAGGTAACAGAAAACAGTACTAGCATATATTTCAGGTTTGTTACTTTTCCCTAACTTTTTATGGTTCCCGGAGCTGTTCTCTGCCTCACTTTTGTTCTGTCAGTATGCCTGCTAACCTGACAACAGAATGTAATCACCTAAAATTCTAGTAATTCATTCTAAATAATTACTTTTGTCTGTCTTTCTATTATTAAAAGGAAGTAACTGCATTGGCAAAAAAAATCTCCCTATGTAGCTCCAATTACATATGCAAGAAGTTCTTTTACTAGTATAGGTCACTCCATTTTGTGAACTCACTTAATAAGTGACAAATTAATGTGAATGACTGAATGGGGACAGCTTGATACCATTGGGAAACTTCTGTCCCCTCCGCCAGCTTATTTTTGCTCGTGTGAGTTACAAAATTGCTTCCATCTTTATCCATAGTGGATGCAAAAGGCAATCAGCTTAGCAGAAGAAAATGCTGCTACAGTCTTTACCTGGAGTCGGCGTGTCGCTGCAAGTGCTGTTTGATGTACCAGAGGAAGTGATGTTGAGGCAGGAATAGAGGAGCACACAAAGCCAGGAGTTGCCAGCACTGTGAACATAAAACTGGGCATCATTCTTGATCTGTACTTCTTGCCTGTTATCTTTCATAGAATACCACGAAATGAAAATTTTGGATGGTGACTAGTGTTTTTGGAAGTGACCATTTTTAGATAAGTAGTCCAAGATGCTTTGAAGAGAAGTGATGGTCAGAGGACAGACTGCTTTTCAGTATCTCAACTTGGACTGTAAAAAGAGATGTTCTAAATGATTGGCCACTTTTGAAAATTTTGACTAGTATAACCAGAGCTGAGTGAATAATTAAGACTTAAATTAATACTTTTTTCCTATTTATAACTGCAAATCATAACAAAGAATACACTGGAGAATTTTGTTTCGAATTAGACCCATTATTCATCAGAGTTTTATTTTCTCATTTGAGCTGGCAATATTACAATTGAGTATGTACATTAATGCCATAACTTACTCATCAGACTTACCCAATAATTATAGCGCAAAAATCAGATTTCATGCTTAATAGTAATATTGCAGCTTTGCATGCTATTAATTAACTAAAATGGAAACCAAAATTAATACCCTGTGACAACTATAGCCAACAAGAGCTATGAATTTCGATTCCGAGTATGACCTCAATTAGACCATTTGCAACTGGTAAATGGTTACATTTAAACTAAAATTTACTTTGCAAGTAGTTACATTCTCAATGTTTTTCTTTGCACATCAGTGCCGAGATTCTCTTTCTTCCAGCACACCTTTAGCATTTGCACAATTTTATGAGAACCAGTCCCATTGCTAATTATTAAAAACATGGAATTAAATAGAAAGTGTTTGCAGAGTGGAAGTGACAAAAGAGAAGCTGACCTGAATGACTGAGTGGTTCTGGGGTTGTCGGCAGCTGGTCTGTTTAACAAGCTGACAGTAAATTTCATTCTGCAGCTCAGTATGTGTCAAACAGACCTGCAGTGCTGTCTGGGCCAGTGACACGTGGTAATCAATAGAGGGTGCCTCCACAGGGACATTGATGAACAGCTGACAGGACTGTAAAAGGATGCAAGTTAGTCAATGCCATGAATACAATGACTCCTCTCTGGTACTTTCCAGGCCAGGTTCCCCAGATGTGTTACAGACAATGAATGAATTCTTCCAAATAACCTTGAGAGGAGGGAGGAGAATAAATACTAGAATTTCCTCAATTTCCCCCAGCCTGAGGAGCTTGCAAGTCAGCAAGAGAATTGAGGGGAAAACGTGCTTCCTGCCTTCCATGCTCGTGCTTTACCTTGCTAAGACTGTCCAGAGCGTACTGCTGATCTTATGCTTGTAGAGTGCAAGAATCAAATCTCCAATGGCTTCACCATTGGTCTTACTGACATAACTGAGTTTGCCAGTAAATTGTTTCTGTTTCCTTCAATCCAGCTAACTATTGGAGGGAAAAGAGGAAGATGAGGCTAACTTTGAAGCATAAAGCCTGCGGGCAACATTACTCCTAAATCCAGATACCCTCAAGAAGTTAAACTTCCAGAGAATGAATGACACCTAATATCCAACTGTCCTATTGTAATTAAGTGACCTAGCAGGCCTGTCTAACGCAAACAGTGGTGACAGTAACTGTTGTGACAAACAACATGACCAAACAATGTTGTTGCGCCAACAACAGAGCAAAATAATTGGAAACCATGCAATGTCCCTTTAAATACCTTAAAAAGTTTCAGCGCTTCAGTCTGCAGAGCCTCTGATGGCAGAGTGGTGAGGGATGTGTGCAACCCATCTTTACTGTAGCACAACATAGGATGTTTCCACAGAGGAGAACCTGAGGTAGCAGATGGGTGAAAACATGCAATGTCAGTAACAGAAGAAAGTTATCAGTGTCCACACTGAAAAGGAGCGTTGCTGAAATGGCAAAGCACCCAAAGAAGCAGCATTTATCTTTGGTGCCACTTCACTGATTTCAGCAAAGCCTGCCATGAACAAGCAGTCACCAGCAGCACTAACCACCAGCAGAAAGGAGTATTGCCATCCTCAGTCCTGCTATGTCAGAGCTTCTCATCAGCTGGATTCACATACCAGTCTAGGAATATGTGAGTGTGCCAGAAAAGAGTATTAAGTGCAAATGCATATGTTAATACACATTTGAGGACATGGTGTATAAACATACGTGAATGAGCAAGTATCAAAGAAGAGGAGGAACAGACAGACATGCATATATGTGTAAGGGTTTACACGTGCAGACAGAGGAACAGATGTGAAGACAAGTGTGTGTGAGTGTATTTAGAGCACAGAGCGTGCATTTGTGTGGTCAAGATTGCCAGAAAAGGAAAATCAGGATCAACAACAGGAAAAATTGAAGCACCTGTTCTTTATTTTAATTTGGATAACATTACAGACATTTCAGGTGGTTTAATAAATGATGTGACAATGTGATGAACTTGTGTAATTTCCCTGCAATGCCTGTATCCTCTCTGAAGATGTTACTGTGGAACTAGAGGACGTTACTGTGGAACTAGAGGATAAGGACACTATATTATATGCTGTTCTACTGAGAATTCCCTTCCCTCACCTTTGGCTGGATTAAAACTGGAAATTGAAATTACCCTTCTTTATGCTTTGTTACCATGGAAAAGAGTTAGTGGTTTCTACTTACTAGGGTCCCCGTCTGCATCCAATAGTTTTCCAATGAGTTGTTCATATGATGTGCCCACTGTGGCATTACTGCTACCAGCTGCTACAGTCAGATGGTACAACCAGGTATTCTAGACATAAGGATGAGAACAGTATGGGTCAATTCAGACCTCGTTTTATACAACCAGGTTCAGTCTGTATGCCCCAGATATTGCTGATATCAAAAAGACTTGCTCTCCGAAGAGACTGCCTTTTATACCTTCTCCTGTTTGGTGCGAATGAGTAGGTATGTGGGACTTTGGTCCTGTGGGTGAATCACCAATGTACAGTGGGATGAGAGAAGTCCTCCACCAGTGGCTTCATAATCTTCATCAGAGTCACAGGAACGGTCTACTTCTTTCACTTTGGACTCACGCATAGGCAGATGCCCTAGGGGACACTATAAGGAGGGGAAGCAAGTTAGATAAGTGTAGCTTATCTCCCACTATGGATAGGGAACATCAGGAAAGAAAACACAGGTCAAAATGTTAGCAGTTCTGTAAAATGTAAGGAATAAACTATAATTCAGTGTCTAACGAATGTAATTAAATAATCTTGCATTTCTGTAGACTCTCTTCTTTCATCAACTAAAGTATTTACAAATTGTGTTACTCTCCCAAGAAAAATAATAAAAGTAGTATCTACAGGACAGAATGAGAATATGCAAATAAAAAGATGGTCTTTCCCATAAAGGTACTGTTTTCTTCCCATTACATCTGTCAGTTGTGTTTACATCAGCAGTTCTGCAAGGAAGGATGTATTTTCTGATGGTCAGTTGCTCAGTATCTTGGGCCACTGTTTTCCAATCCTAGTCAGACTTTCTGCTTGCTACTGGAAAATAAGTACTTTTAACATTACATAAAGGTATATATAGGTAGATTCAGACAAACAGACGATATCTGCTGTGCCAGCTCTGGAGGTCAATCCCATGTATGAGTCACAGTTTTCCTTGACATTCTAAACCTTGAGTTTCGACATCTCCAAGACAAAGTAATAGACCACTGGGCCAAACTTCCAGAAATGGAAGCACATTACAGTAACTAAATGACCTCCCTTTTCCCATATTGTTGTTGCTACTTATTTTCATGACAGTATCCGGAATGTATCAGCTGCTGTATAGAAGTATGCTCTAAAGGCTTCACAAGACCAAATAGAGAAAATGAGAAATCAAATATACAATATATCAGAAAGAACAGTCACTCACTTTAAGTCTTTGTTGGTTTTGCTTTTAAAAAAAAAAAAAAAATCAGAGAAAAATATCAATTCTCTTTGTAGAGCAGATGCTGTTAGAAGTACAGCCAAGAAAGAGCTTGAAACATGAGATACAGAAGCAGTAAAAGGAAAGAAAGCTTCAGGAGAAATGGAAAAGGAGGGTTCAGGATAAAAAAAAAAAGGGGACAAGGAATTACCTTGTCTTCATGATTTCGATAGTAGTAGAAAGTTTTTCCAATCAGGGCACACCAGACTAGCTTGGAGTGACCATGCTTGACCTGTAAGGAGGACAAAGAAATACATGTTTTTAACATCAGCAATGTCGCTGGAATGATTTTCTAAGATTTCAATTTTCAATTAAACTCTCCCTTAAAACCTTGCATATATTATTTGTTCTATGCTAATATGAGCTCCTTTCAAAATATACAGGGCACCACTTCCAAAAGCAGGTAAGTACACCTCACCTAAGTAGATAGGACATGGGTGCTTATGGAAATGGGTCTAAGATTTTATGAAGTATTTTACTCATTCATAATAACCCATCATTTCTGTATCCTGAAATATGGCATTAAGAATAACCTTTTTAAGATTATAAACCCAAATCATTTAATCTCAGCAGGAAAAGACTGGTCTATGTGTAGTCTAGGGAGCTGTTTCCTATTGCAGATGAACATGCTTCAGGTGCAAGTTGTCTTAAGCCATCTTTAGATGCTGACGAGAATTATATTAAAAAAAATTGGAATTAACTAATCTATGAAAAAGGCATAAAGCATAAAAATTTTCACTTGTTGTACTTTGTACTAATGCACACGTGGTCTGTTATGGTGGAAATAAATGCTAACATAGAACCATACAAGCCGTTTCTTTGAAACTCTCCTGTATCACCAAGTTAAGATCAATTAAATATGACATTTAACAGCATTTCCTGTTGGTTATTTTTTTTTTACTACAACAAGCTATGAATTCTGTTGAAGAAAAGCATACATAAGCTATATATTTGTTATTATTTACTACTTGACAAAGTCAGTATCTCTCAGTAGCTTTGTTTGTCCCATTCCTGATCATTTATACAAACATTCCTTTCTCTGAAACACAGAAATCCACTGCCACTTTTTTCTTACCCCACTCTTCTAGGGAGTATTAAAATACTAATTTCTGGCTGGCATTTACTGTGCAAACGAAGAAGATGGTACACTGTCAATGCTGAGCTAAACTGAATAAAGTAAGAAATAGTATTCTACCTTGGTGAGCCAACCTTTCACAGTAGGTTTAGCATCACTATGAGGAACACCAACAGGACTGGTCACTTGCACTCTCAAGATACTCTGTAGGACACGAATCCATTCCTCCAGGATGCTGGGAGAGTCTGCTGTCAGGAAGTAGGTCCTCTTTTCTGTCATGAGCTGGAAGGAAAAAGAATGAGTAAGTATAAATCTGCATATCTACAAATCTTCTCTTCAGCTACAGAGTTTCATTATCTAATATGGAATTTTTTTGGTGGTTCAGGAGGGATTTTTTGGGGGTAAGGAAAAAGGTGCTAACCCTTAACACCTACGTGAAAGAACTGAGCCTCAGATAATCAAATTCTCATGAGCTCTCTTGCTATTTCTCTTGGATATTGTGGCTTTGACTCTCATCCTTTCTTGTTTCTCAGTGCTGCTGATAACTTTTCATTTTAAAAGTGCCTACATAAACGGAGGGGTTTTTTTCTGCCTTTTGTATTGCATTCTGCCTTCAATAGCTTGTGACTGAGAGGAAAGTCACTATGAATTTAGTAGCATTAAGCCACAGCAACTTCAGTTCCATAAGGGCAGAACACAGCTCACAGGTCAGGCCATGTGCCTTTCAGTCAGAGTATAAGAGAAACTTTAATGCTGCCTTTATAATGAAGTCCTCTAACAATAATGACTTAAAACTGAACCCAGTGATGGGCTAACTTCTAATAAGAATCCAACACTTCATATGTTTCTTCAGATCCTCCAGATTTGTAAAGTCCAGCTAGAGATCTTGTGAGAGGAGTCTTTCAGAAAGAGGAGATCCTAGGTACTAGCTAGTTTTAATTGTTATAAAAATCACCTTTCCGCATAGATTTCAAGCTCTCAGCCCTGACTGCACAAAAGGAAAGAGGTACGGAATAAAACAAAACAAAAATAAAGGAGAATTTATTTCAGTTTCAAAAAGTTGTATTTGGGTTACAATTTAGCTCTTTCCCCATTATTTATTAAACTAACTGCCTGGCCTGTGCCAGAAGACACAGGGGCCAGATAAAGTTAGCTTAGGTCAATCAAGACGCTCAGTACCATTCAGCCTGAAATAAGTGCTCTCCCACCCAGCCACTGAGTGTGTGGTTATCTGCAGGATGAAAAAGCAACACTTACCTGGAATGTTTGGGACCCTTCACCTCTAACAATTTGGCACGAGGAATTCAACTCCATCTGCCCTTGTGGTTTGCGGATAACGTCACTCTGAGGAAAGAAAAGCAAACAACCTTTTCAGTAGGAAAAACCAGATGGGTCTTAGAGTACTTAAGTACAGCATAATATGCATGTGCAGGTCGGAGTTTGCATTCATGAGCTGGAGCAGACAGCTGAAGGTTGCCAGGTTGAATATGAGACAGTATGATCCCATTGCAATGATGAAGCAAAAGCGTCCTCAGTAGTGGCAAACAGTATAACAAGGGTAATGGTGACAAATGCTGTCTTATGAAATTCAGATTGCGCATTAGGAAAAAACCCCCAAAACAACAAAAAAAACCCCCTTTCTCACTGGGAAAGCAATTCAACACCAAACAGGCACCCAGGTAGTGGTTGAATTTCCACCTTTTAAAGTTTACAAGATTCAGCTAGACAAAGCCATGGGTGTTTTGATCTACAGCTGGTGACAGTGTTTCTTCAACATGCCAGGGTCTTCCAGAAGTCCCTTCCAACCAACAGTCTAAATTCTGCATATTTATGAAATTATTTATATATATATTAGATATGTATAATATGCTTGTGAATTCTGATGGTTAAACCTAGTATCAGAAATAAAGATGCATTGTGCCCTAACGCGTATTTTTGTCTTGTCAAAATGACAACTGAAAAAATAAAAAAGTTGAAAACAAGTCTTCTCAATATTCCTGACTTGTAAGCAAAGATGTGTGTACACAGAGAAATACTGTGTAATTCTGCAGGTATGGAGGAAATTGCTGTGTCCAGAAGAAAAAAAGTACAGAAGGTGAATATCCCTAAATACAACTATCTGTTATGTAGCTAAGTACAGCAGAATAATGAAGGCAGATAATAAATGTATTTTATTGTAGATACAAATTTTGAGTACATACTGTTTCAATTTTTGAAATAATGTAATTTCATTTGAAACAGTTATGAGTTATAAAAAAATATTTGAAAGGGTTTGAATGAACAAACATGCTCTCTCAAGGCTGTTTCATTGACCATTGTAAGACAGCATTTTGCATGAAAGCTTATTTTCAATTTTACCCTAGTTTTCTAATACTTCCATGTCCATGTGGGAGGGTGAAAAATCAAAGAATCCAGCTTTATTCCACCTGAAAGTTGTAATTTTTCTCAGACGCCCACATATTGACTGATGAGTATGTATCTCAGCCCTCCTGGTATTGTAATTTATTTTTTCTTTATTTTCATCTTAAACATGACCAAAGCTGGGCCATGGTATGCCTTCTGATTTTCACCATCTGTACGGCGTCAAGCTTCTGTCCTTGTGAACAACTTTTCACCTCCTGAAAACTGCCACCACAAGGAGCTTCCCTGCTTAAGCAGACACCCACGGTTGAACCTGTGGGTCACACATAAAGCTCTTTGGCAGGACACTGTGGGGAAAGCCTGCCCATGGCTACCCACTCTGCTGGTGGTATCAGCCTGAAAGCGGTTCTGCCTTCCCCTGTGCCTCCACACAGGAGTATCACAGTGACTCACCGGAGACTTGTAGTACATGATTTGTCTGTTTCTTAGAACAAACCATCGCCTCTTCCACATCTTCACCTGACTGCCCATTTTCAGCAAGTAACCTGATTTCTCCATGGGTTCCTGGAGGGCAAAGAGCAGAGGCGAGAGGAGGTTATCTTGCACCTCTCAAAATAAAAATGAGAGGGTGCTGAAATAATTTTCTGCTTTATGCGGCCTGATGGGAGTAGCAGTCATCCGAGGTCAGTGTTCTTTGCTCAACTTGGAGAGAGTCCTAAACTATCTGTGTAGCTACAAATACATTGTCTTGTTTTAGTAAAGAAGGCATCTGAAGATCATTTTGCTGATTGATGCTTTGAAAACTTACTTGTCTCCCTACCATAGCAGTGATTTTCCAAATAAAAGTGAAGGCTGGCTCTAAGCCATGATTAGACTCCTGTTCCTTGTGTGCTTAATCTGTTACATTCAAGAGCACAATATTTAATGCTGCCTGTGTTTGAGGCTTTTTTGTAACCCGGAATATTCTATCCTTTCTCATTCCTTCCTCCAAATTTCCCAACTTGTTCTGTCACAAAAGTGCAAGGCCATCATTAAAGTAGAATACGACTACAGGAAACCAGTACAGGTCATTAGGAAAGAGTATCGCCCTTGATGCCATGCTTTTATCTAACCACGTAACAGAAATAGCACCTTCTGCTGAAGCATCAGATAGTGTCTTTTGATACAAACCAGACAGACCAACAGCCTAGTCTGTTAGAGCATTACTTTGCAGGGGATAACTCCACATATTGTAGTTATGCCTTTTCCTCTTTCAAGGCCAAGGCACCGTTTGCATCCCTTCACAGATGTGAAGTAACAAGACTTACAGTGCAGATTCCACCATCAGTGGAATAGGAAGATGTTCGCTGTAGCTTATGCTCTGGCTCTGAATAGTCACCATCCAAGGAGTAGGCATCCGGAGGGATGGCATAGTCACTCTCGGAGCTCAGTGAGGACATAGATACACCTGTTCAAAGTAAAGAATGAGAATCATGGCTAGACAGAAACATGCACTGAATACTGCACACTCTGAAAAAGTTTTTTTGCTCTCCATTAAGGCTTTTTTGTTCAAGAACAACAAATTAGATCAGACTTTGGAAACTCAAACCCCACTAACCCAACATTTTGAGGTTTGTTTGTTTTTTTTTTTTACCTAGGAAGACAAGTAGTGAGAATGAGTTTTGGATACTGACAGTGAAATAAGTTTGCTGCTGAATAAACAGAGAAAAAACATTTTAAAAAAATGTAAAAGTCAGAGGACAGGTTTCTCCTTATTAGCATCAGCAAGGCTGAACATTTGCCTGTCACTGATGATGCTGTTTAAGACATCCTGCCTCACCCGTAATGACCGAGTTCATGCTGCTCCCGCTTTATACTCCCTCTTTACCTCTCTTCACTGCACGAGGGCTGCCTGGCATGCTAGCTTTCCTGTTCTCGGATCCAGCAGTAGAAGTCCTGAAGCTGGCGTTGGAGCCACAGTCATCATCAGAGCCTGAAGACTCATCTAAGAAAGGCACACTGCTGATCTGTATGGCTTTCTGGAAAACAGATCTGTATGGTTAGCACGTGAGGAAAGAGTTTCCCCAGGACAGTCCCTACTCAGTAAGGAGACAGAGAGACCAATGCAGGCCTTTCATTTTTATACTACCTTGCCTACTACTGTCCCCTGGGCATTCCCTACATCCCCCTGGGGAAATAAGGAGCTCTGATTTCCTCCCTTTCTAGCCTGAGAACTTCCAAGCTGGGCTCTTTAGGCTGATCTGTTTGGGTCTCCTCTGGTTACACCCTCCTACTGTTCCACAAGCCCTGTGCTTCCACATAAGCTCTCAAGAGCCCTATTCTATTTCATTCTCTAGGCTACGCCCACTACCACCCCTAGTTTCTACAGCTTCACAGAGCAGACTGCAGCTTCCTGGACCAAAACTTGCTGCAATGTTCTGTATTCCTAAATACATTTATCATCCGCTATTCCTTCTGCATTTATTTGGTGTCCAGTTCTTCCTGGCATTCTCTAATTTTCTTTCCTTCACTGCAGAGCTTCATTCTATTCTCTCTCAAGTTACTACCAGCTCTGGACCATGCTTTTCAAACAGGAAAAGTGAGGCAACTTCTTACCCCCTTCAGCGTAGTGTAGACTGGCACTGCAACATTTCTGTAGATGAGACCGGTAAATGGTCCGGAAGTTGAACACGAGAAATTGGAAACTGGGAAAATTCAGATAGCAAGCAAGAGAGCAAATAATACAAACTGGTGAAAAGGAGCAGGTTTTAATGGAGATGTACATGTATGTGTATAAGAACTTATGTAGCTTCTTGGAACATCAGATAATGGAGGACTGTCATACTGGACAGTTTGGCCTCAGGGGATGTGTTTTTAGTTACATATAACTCCCAGAGACAGCTGCAATGCTCCCTCCATTTAGCCTGCAGAACATCTTACCCACCCTGTGCTCTCCACGTACAATGGCAATCTGGTCTAACCCATGTCTAAATAGGAAAAAGTCAGAACAGGGAAAGGTGATGGCTACAAGGAGGCTACAGACATGCAGAGGCAGAACAGTGTCAGAGAAAGTCATGAAGGAGATAATGGAGTCCTTGAAGATATCACTGAATGTAGGGCCTCAAACAGCCCAGCACCAACCATCCCTGAGATCAGATGTATCCTCCTCCCTTCCTTTCTTTATCGTGGCTATCTGAAATAAAATTTACTTTGAGAACAGGCAAGGAAACGAAGAAATGTGAACAGCCAGAAGCTCAGGACCCACACTGTCACTGTAAACTTCTTCTAAGGATGGATCTTGTCTCAACTTACAGCAGCTGGAAGTATCATTCACCACAGGCACTTCAGACAACCTCATGCCAGACTTGGCCACAGCATAGATTCTACTCTCCTGGAACAATAATACCATGAACAGCAATGGTCAGACAAAAACATGATTCCTGCAAAAACAAATGCTCTTGTCACAGACTCACATCACAATAACACCTTTGAGTAGGAAGGAGAGGCCCTCTAAGAAAGATTGCTCTATTCCACCAGATGTTGTGTGACAGATGGAAATGTGCATCTGCACGTGATTCTCTGAATCACAACAGACTTGGTTTGTAAGTGCTACAGAGATGATATCCATGGACTGGAACACCTACATGCAATTATCAACAAA
This sequence comes from Bucorvus abyssinicus, assembly GCA_009769605.1. Lineage (NCBI taxonomy): Eukaryota > Metazoa > Chordata > Aves > Bucerotiformes > Bucorvidae > Bucorvus > Bucorvus abyssinicus. Next base: position 13,475,221 of record CM020042.1, read on the forward strand.
GTACTATATCACAGCTTGGAAAAAGCTTTTTCCACTTTATGAACAATGCATTAAAATGAATCAAGAGCAGCCCTAGAAAAGGTCAATTTATTGAGTCACCACCTTTTCCCTTCTCTGATAAAGGAATGAAAGAAATGCCTGGAATGATCTTGAGAAGCCTATGCCTCAGTTATAACAACATATGGAGCTTTCCGTTCAAAGGATCTCCAAGTGCTTCACTAATGCATAAAAATTCGGAGGGGAAAACCCAAACCTGTAACTAAATGCAGTATTATAACTAAGATATCAAACAGTCTAAAATAGATAAAAATCAAAGCTAGGAATCCTCTTGCTGCTCCTCAAAGCATACAACCAATCACTATCAGATAACACACATAATACACATACATGAAAGTACCTAAGATTGAAAAGTCAAGTTCACCCAAAAAAAAGTCACAGAATTAGTATTTTCTGTATGTATATGCATTGTGATCTAGTCTCTAATGAAATATTGTGTGCACTTTTTTTCCCCCAGACGCTTCCTATTCAGGGCACATAATGGACATTTCTTACTGATTAAGCTGCAATTTAATACTCTATTCATGCTTTAGTTTTTGATATACTTAAATTTGCCCTACTTGGATACACTTACTTTATACTGGTCCAAAGACAAAATACTGGATTTTTCATGTGGTGCTCCTGACTATAAATACTGCAATGTTTCATAAACACTGATTTAAAAAATTTACAAAACATCTTGGTAGGGACATTGATAGGTGCTATCACTATTTTCTAGAAGATTAACTCAGACGTAGGTTCTTTGAAGTATCCAATATCTTTGCAGTACCCATTTCAAAATTTTCAAGACCTGAGATTTTGAGAATTTAGCATCATATCACATTGTTTGTAATGAAAACAACTGAATACAGTTGCGGCAGAGAAGTGCTCAGCGATTCTCTAATCAAATTTACTTGCCAAACTCAAGTTAGACCTTAGAAGGTGTGTGTGGAACTGATGATCAACTGTGAAAATGTAGCTTAAGGAACTAGAAGATTATTACATGGGAACTCTAGATCAGAGAAAGGAATAGTAGCCAATATCTGAGAAGTACTTCCCTTCTTCCAAGTCAGTTCACTGTTCATTGCACCTGTTTGACTTCTGCAGCAAATAAAATAGACATCTTGAAAACTGCAGTTTCTTTTACTACACTGTCCAGCTTTATCCCCAGCACAATTCCATATTATGGTCTGAATTAAGAGAGATTCCTCTGGAAAAATAGCTGTGATTATACCAGGGTTTAAAGTGGTATCATAAAGAACATGGCCAGAGATGACAAATAATGTTTTCAGAGAAAAAAAAATTATAAAACATGAGGATTAACAATGAGTGCTTGACACTGCACCTTCAATAAACCACTTGTTTGCCTATGCCTTTAAAAAAGAAAAGTTATAATAATGGAATTATCTCTTTTGATACTACATTGATGTCCATCAAGTTTATCAGTTAGATTGACACCTTAGCAAACAATCCAACCACCTGAACTTACTAGTAACTAGTGATAATAACAAACTTCTCACATGAAGTAAGCAATAGCACAGGTATATTCAGTTTACTAAGGGTTTTCACAAAATTTTCCTGATAGCAGTATACCACGAGATAGGAATGCTGAGATCTAATCCATGTATCTATTGTGGTATCCGCAGCTTTTCCTGACTCTGAAACTACCTGGTCTGGCCATTCACTTGCATTTATGACCCACTGTTCTATCTTAAACACATGACAACAGAACTAAGGATTAACTTCTGATGACACATAAGGATAAACCACAATGCAGCGCATCTCCTGACTTCAATTTTTATTCCTATGTTTCCTGAATACTATTTTCTTCCATGGATTTTTTTTTTTCTCCTTTTAAGAGAAAAGAAAAACATTTTCAGTGGAACCAGCAAGCCCCATGATCTGGAACTGTCAGACTAGGTGGTTCAGAAATGTGACTGATGTCCACAGGAAACAACTGCTTGAGACCAAGAGCTGTTGTAGCCTAACTACTGGCACTACTCAAAGATAAGCAGCACTTCTCAAGACTGTTGTCCTTGCATTTCTTACCCATGACGGGAATCTGTGCAGTGGTGGTGTGGGAGGTTTACCTCCTGGATCAAGCACGCCAGCCTCAGAACTCACAGCTTCTCTTTGCCCAGCAGATATGTGGTTGATATCCTCACACACTCCAGCTTCATCCCTCTCCAGGACACGCTCTGTCTCCATCTTCTCCAGTAGCCCATCACCATCAATGTCTGTCTCCTTCACTTGCCCATGGCAGACTGAAGAGTCTGTTATAGGCTGGAAGGTGCTAGCCTCTAAGCTCGTTCCATGATGGAAAGAATTAGCACCTGGCTGTGGTTGGCTGTAATGTCTCTTGGCTAGTTGGATACTGTCTCTTGGTGTATTGGGAGTTCGTATTTTTGGAAAGGTCATACTACTTCCAAGGCCACATTCCCTCCCTGGACAGAAGGAACGTGTTGTAACAGCTGATGCTGACACAAACAGGGGTGGCTCAGCAGTTTGGAAATGGCCCTCGAGCATGCTCATTATTTCTCCTGAGGAAGAGGAGTCCAGCCGGTGGGAGTGGAACCTGGCACTCAAATCATCAGAGAAGTGGGTGCCATCCAAAACCACTTGTTGCAAGGTGCTCACAGGACTATGGTTTCCTTCCAAAGACGACTGGAAAGTCAAAGCCTCAAGGATTCTTGTGGCTTCACCTGGAGGTTCCAGTGATGTGGGATCTGAGCACCCTAGCCTGCGTACAGAATTTACAGCTGGGAATACATCTTTCTCTGTGGAGAGATTCCAGCTTGATGGGTCAGACATGAGCTTCAGTGTGCTCTGGGAAAGCAGAGATTTATCCTCTCCATCCTCAGTAAAGGTGTCACTGGCAAGGACTATGTTTGCTGTAGAGAGGACACATTTGGTAGGTCCTGTCTGACACACCTGTCTGAATCTAGGTGCAAGGAGCACAGATTTCTGGTCTGTCTTCTCAGCAAAAGAGGCCTGTGATGCTCTGGGCTTCAGAGAATTACAGCTCCAAAGAGATTCAAAGGGAGGAATGCTGGTCATATCTACAATGGAGGAAAACCAAATGGTTAGGGCATTCAAGTGCTTTACTGTCTAAAATGTCACTTGCTAGTGTAAGTTGTTCATGTCAGTTGTATTTCAGTAGCACCCTGGACTGATTAGAACTATACCAAATGGATAGGAGATGGCTGGGCACAGCTGAAACAGAAGTGCTATATATATTTATAATTTGGAATAGTACAGAAAAGATTAATAGGAAATAATCATAGTTTTTTACAAAAGTGGAATTAAGGTGTGCATAATGAAAACATCAGGCAGTGTGTGTGAAATTTAGAGAAGGAAGAGGGTTTTTTTCAGACAAAAATGGAAATGGAATGCTGCGGTGTCCAAAACATAGGCCAGAAAAAGTAGTGCTACAAATAACAGTTTAAACAGAAGTTCTGGACTAGGAACTTCTATTGGCCTAGGTGAGCTTTCAGTCTAACTCAATATACCAGTTTTTACTCTTACCTATCCATGATTATGTCTCATCTCTTAAAGCAGCCATGAGAAGGAAGTGCACCTATCCAGATGATACTTTGTCAAAAAACATCTAAAGTGTAGCTTTTGAATTCAATGGACCTACAGTGATTTAAGCCATCAAATAAGCTGGTGCGGTTCCTTCCATTCCCAGGGGCTAGATGAGGCTTCCAGCATATGTATGGAGACCTTCTTAACAATCACACCAATCAGTGAGGTTACTCTCTTTTCAGTAATTTCTCTAGAGCTTTTTGCTATCCTTTTGTGCTTTATGGCCTAAGCAGTGCTTTTTGTCAAAGAGTTTTATAATAGTTACATGTTTTTGCTGTAAAAAAACCCTTCCTTTTATTTTTTCTCTGCCCCTTCAGTTGTTATTTTAGAAGATGACATAAAAGATAGATAGTAGATTGCCTCCATTGTCCTTTGACTATTTAGTACTTACGTATATATATACATACACACACTTTATAACTCTTCTACTTTCTGCATTTCCATAATTACTAGAGTTAAAGACTATCTCAGTTCTACAGGTTCTGTTAAATAGCAGCTTCAGGGTACGAGAAAGCATGGATAGAACTTGTAGTGGCAGAAGACGTTACTTCACTTTATGATTTTGATTGTCCTTGGCATTTATATATTGCTGACTGAAAAGAACCAAGTCATAAGCTGCTTTGGAAATTGCATAAATATGGGTGAGAGTGACTCTGCACAGCTACTGCTGAAAACACTGCCTGAACATCAAACTCTACAGGCACTGCTTAACCATTAAAGGGATCTACAAGGAAGTAGAAACAAACTAAAGACACAAAGTAGCAGAGGGAAGGGCAGAATAAACCACTCTTGATGGTGAAGAGGATGAAATGTGCTCTTGGAAACACAGCTGAGAAAGAGACCATCATCACAGGCTGACTGTGGCACTTGAGTCACAAGGAACTGAATGCTAACAAAGCTATTACTAACACATAATGCTGGCACACACAAATCCTGGCACAAATTTTCCCCTGCCCCTCAGGTAAATCATTAGTGTAGACTGAAAAGTGGCTATTCATTTTAAATATTACTGGCATTTTTGCAGCTTCCTAGATGTGACAGAAGATGAAGCAGAAAAAGCTGTTACTATTAGCATGGCAAGCAAGAAGAGATTCCTCTCTCTGCAGAGGCCTCTGAATTCAGCCTGGCACAGTGAGCCTGCGGGGGATAAGAGGAGAGGGCAGAGCTGTTTACTGCCCAGAGAGCTGGATCCAGGGAACACTTAATACCAGATTATTAACGCAGCTTACCAGCCATTCTTTTTGTATATAGCCAGAGCCAGAGGGGATGAGAAAAACCAGTCATAAAGCATTTAGCTAGAAATGTAGTGGGATTTATAAGGAATTTTGCCCTATTCCCTTGCAGCGGAAGGATAGGAATGTCAGAAAGAGTTCTGCAGGAAAGAAATACCCCCTGCCTGCATGCCCCGTGAAGTTCTAGAAACCAGCTGATCTTACTGTGACCAAACCAAGCTCATTAAAAAAACAACATGAAGAAAATGGTTAAGAGAGAATTTCCTCTTCAAAATGTGTTGGAATGGAAGATGCTTATTTCAAGACCTGGAAAAGAAAGTTTTCCATCTACCCACCAAACAAGAACTGCAAAAGCATAAACACTGTATGCAGCTTTCTCCAACCCAACCCGATAGCACAGAGGAACCCAGCTTCTAAAGGCAAACCAAACAGCTGCTGCCTTGGCCCATTCAGTCCTCAATTACTCAGCTCACATGCCAGCAGAGGTTCTGTGGGGACGAGGATAATTCACAGGAGGTAAAGTGAAATGCCTCAGGGACTTCCACCCTGCATCACTGAAGTAAATAGACAATTTTGCTATGTATTTCAAGGAGAGCTTCAAATTCAGAGCTCAGTGGCTTATTTAATGTCAAAGGCAGACTCAGGAAAAAAAGGGGTTTGTGTTCAACCACCTGTGGGAAGCCAATTAAGAGTTTTTAAGTCAGGTAAGCAATGTTATTCCTATCTTAAAAATGGACCCACTGAGGAACAAAGCAATTCTACTGCTTGCTCACTGTCACAAGTGCTGATTTCTGACAAAGTAAAGAATACTACCCAGGAACACTGACTTTCACCTTTGTGGTGGTTACTAGGCTACAACGCCAGGTGAACGCATTTACCTTGCAATGTATCCTGAAGGGCTTCAATTTGCTCCGTCAGCCTCTGATTGCAGTTTTTCAGGTGGTAATTTTCTAGCTCAAGCTATGAAACAACAATAATAAAAACTGAAAAATAATGCAAAACTGAATGTGCATGTATTCCATTATACAGAACATGTCATTATTACGTTCAAGTGTCTTAACAGGAAAAAGAAAAAAGGATTGATGAGTCTACAAGTCACCTTGAAATCCTTCTACTAAGAAGCTCCATTGGACAACACACTTAAACATTTGGCTGTGCTTTCTCAGATAGCTTCTGTATATACTACTCGCACTTCTCAAATAGTCTTTTAATTTCTTTCCCTGATATTGTTTATCATTTACTCCTTTTTCAGACATAATTGTCATTAAAGAGACAATCAAAAAAATATTACCAAATATTACCAGGAGCACTTTTCCCACTCACCCTGTATATGGTAAAAGGAGATCCCCTGGATCCAGGGGACCAAATGAAAAAATAAAATCAAACCCCAAACCAACATTAAGGGTACATTTACATTTGCAGTTAATGTGCAAGTGATTCTTTGCAAGTTTGCCTGTGTTTTTGCTTGAAGTGTCTCAGCATACATTCTCAAATGCGGCAGTGGCACACCCAAAGAGGCTTCCCTCTTGATGGAATCAAAGTTGAAGTTGCACTCGTGGTGCTGTCTAGAGCAATCCATTTACAACACAGATGGAAAGTCCTTCAGTTGGCCGTGGTCCACTTGTGCATGGTATGCACCTAGAATCAGCATCTGGCATGACCTTTGTTGCCAGTAAAGACATAATATGAATGTATGGTCCTGGATTCACAGCAGGTCACACCAAGTCAACCCCTGTGCTTCCTCCTTTGTGCTGCACCAGTTAGTAATGTAGATGCACCTTAAGTTATCTCATGTAGGAAAATGTAAGAGAAGCAGCCCAGCAGCTTGGTGAATTACCTATGCAATCTAATGAGACTACAGAGTCACGTCATAGCAAAATTAGTGCCCACAAACACTGTTTCTTCCACCTCCAACAAATTCTCTTTCTGGTATAAACTGGAAAATCTATCCCTTTAAAACTTGGAATAAAAGGGAAAGACCAGACAGTCCCAATCCCAGTTGTAAAGTATTACTGCATCTTTTAAACTGCGTGCTGACCCATTGCTACCTCTCAGTTTTTCTAGAGGGTATTGAGTTAGGCCCAGACAGAGGCGTAAGTCCAGAGGATGGATAGGAGGGAGAGAACAGACATGAGAAAATGCTGGGCAGTAGGAAAACAGCATTAGTCAGAGATGGCAAATTAAGGAATAGCAAAGGACACGTTTGTGTCATAGCTGCTTTGTTAGAAAAAGAGACAGAAATGGCAGAAAAAAGAAGGGAGAGGCAGAGTAAAGCTAGGTGAAAGCCACTTGTGACTAGTAAACCTTCAGAGGCTGCTTTCAGGCAGTAGCGACTTCACAGTCTTTATAGTTTGCCCAAAGCAGTAAATAGCGCTCAGCGAGAGGGGCGACCCTAGCTCTGCAACTGTGTGTGTGTGTAGGGCCAAACAAGCAGAAAGCCTCTGTGGCAGATTGACTGTCCTCAGACAGGAGGACACACGTAGGAGCCCACCGGCAATGCAGTCACTGTACCTACTCATAGGCCTTGAAAACTGGCAGCAAGCTAAAGGCTCACCTCTCTCAGCTTAAATGTTACCCACTCTTTGATCTTGGCGGCTTTCTCTTGAACAATTTTTGCTTCCTCAGTCCTCAACTGTTTCTGCACCAAAAAAAGAATTAGATGCATTAGGAGAGTAGAACTAACTGTTCTCAGTAAGTTACTGCATCAGGAGTGACTTAAACATTGAAGCTCCCATTTCAAATGTAAGATTGAAGATTATTTGGATATTATTATTTAGCTGGCCCCCAAAAAATCAAGCTCTAATTGTCTTGCATGGTCCCTGGAATCAAATTCAAAGGGTTGTTTAAAGAGTTTGTTATGGAATAGCAAAATCCAGCTCAGGCAATGACTGCCTACCTACCACAGTTTCTTTTGAGTGCAGTCTGCAACTTTTCCTGGTTTAGATGGTTTTGCAATGTTGCTGTTTGCTGTTGAGCATCTGTAGCATTCCTCTAGCTTACACACATTGTTGGTTGAAATTAATAAGAATTAAGGAGTGCCTGTAAGTGATTTATAAAACACCACAATAATCCCAAGCAAAAGGGATTCAGTTGCAAGCACAGGTGTATAGACTTCAGAGCTGCGTGAGATGGAAACTAATATCATCAACGTATTTAATGCACGCACACACACACAATACTCTCACTGAGGAATTTAAAAAAAAAAAAAAAAAAAAAAGATAGCCAACTCAAGATAAAAAAGCTTCAACCTGACCTTGAAATACCAAGACCTGCTAGGAGGTTTTGACATGGTATAGGTGGTTGTATGTTTACATATCCATTAAAACAGGTTCTAGTCCACACAAAGGTGTTATGGGAATATTGTTGATTTGTCCAATGAACGCTTTTCCCCAATTACCTGCTTGGGTAATATTGCTACAACTCCATTTTTGCAGCTGTGTTTTCTCAGCTGTGTTTTTTTTTCCTCTCTTCTGCAAATTTCCTTTTAAAGATGCTGGACTGACACTATGATCACCTGAAGCCTTTCGTTCATCTCCTGCGTGGCTTCATCAAAGGAATGTCACCAAAAGGTCTCCTATCTACATAATGCCTTAAACAACTACAAGGAGAAATCATTTCCAGGAGCAAAGGAGGGAGGGAGAAGGAATATGCTCTGTATGGCACATTCAGCCCTGGTTTCCCTAATTAAATTGACAAAGGTAGTACCTTCTGGCAGCACTTGGTGGTTTCCCTGCTAGATACTTTTCTTCTGATGTGAACAAATACCAGTAATTATGATAATAAAACCATCAGTGCTTCCCCTACTGTTCCTTTTTTAAGTTTTTCACACTGAAGAGTAAGTTCACTTAATGAATACCATATAAATACACAGCAGACTGCAGGAAATTCTCCACTTCTTCACAAAGCTTTTAATCACCACATGCTATTCATCACCACTACTGCACATTTAAAAGCTCTTACTCAAATATTTTTGCTGACTATAAAATAGACATGTTCAACATTATAGGTAGCAGTAACATTTGTAGTTTAGCATAATGAAATAAAAGGAATCAAATCTGACACTTCAAGAGGAAGATTTATTTAGTTTTTAGTATTCCTAATCATCAGGTACCAGCCTTTGCTGGAGTCAGAATATTAGACGTGCCTACTGGTCTGAAGTGATCTGGCACATACAGCGGATCTTACCATAGTCCTCTGAATATCCATCACATGGGTAATGCCTTCGAAACCCTAATGACCTGGACTTGTCTCGGATCAGGGACCAAGAGGTAAAAGATTCAGAATATTGCTATGCTATGCAATGAAGTGCAATGCCAAGATTTTATTTCAGGTCCTAAAGTAGAATAGTGGCATGAAAACAGCATTGTCACAGAGCTTAGTAAGCCCTACGTCTAAGCAGAAGCAATTCACTCAGGTGCAGCAACTGTAGATGCTGTTATTGTTACTTAAGATCCAGAAGCAGTTAGAGATTCTTTGTGTCCCATGCTATTGTGTGGTCTGCACATGAGGTCAGTGTTCTCTTAGCAATGCTCTGAACTCCACAGCTTTCCCCATCCCAGTGAAGACAAATAGGATGCTTTACAGGAACCCTTAGTGACCTTCTAGTGCTGCCACCATTCTATCGCATTCTGAAACTAAACCTGATAAAGGTTTAAAGATAAAGTAGACAAAAGTTTAGATGAAGGTGACCCTGCTAAAATGTTCCTTGCCTGAATTGGTCAAGTTTCAGCTTTTATTTCTAGAATCTCATTTTGCCTCTTGTTGCTAAAATAAAAGCACTTCTACTAACCCAATATTTTCCCCACAAGTGTTCGTTGATTTTAATGAAGTCACATCTTGCATTTTTGAGGAAATCAGAATTTCTTCCATCTTTGATTGCAAGAGCCACTTCCAGACCTTGATCACTCTTGTAGCTCCTTCTAAACACCTTCTTTCTCCTCCAAAATGCAGAAACTTCACCTACATTCTGTCTGAGCAAGTGGCCTGGGGAATAGACCTGAAATCCAGAGTAGGCCAAAGACCTGATGCCTGACCTCCACACTACAGCTGGTCTGAGTAAGTTCAGACAGCTTACCAATCTATTTTGCCCTTGAAATAGGTGCTAATTAGTTAAATGTAAAATGTAACTCAAATGACAGAGGGGGTTTTTTTGTAAAATTCCAATGTGCTATTTCCATTTAGAAGTAATTTACTTAGCAACATGTAAGAATACCTCATTCCTCATGTTATAAAGACAATAGGCCAAGGCCTTTACTAGAGCTGAATTAGAAGCCCTGCTTAGCCTCTTCCGCCAACTGAGAATGGAAGAGACTAAGAACTCTCCATACTGGGAAACAGCTGCTCTTTTATAATGAGGACATCTGACAAGAGATGAACTATGCTAAAGGATTGCTTAAGACTGGGAAAAGTCTCTTCCCAGGAAGCAGCATATGCCAAGTCAGAGATGCGCTACACAATGATTTTGCAAAGCAATCTATATGCTAGGAAGACAGAGAAATACTGGGACCAGACTCTAGCGTTACAATTCAGGGTCTCAACACTGACTCAACACTAACATAAGGAAGTCCTTTAATGACACTGACCCATCTCCTATAATGAAGAGACAAGGACTACTGAGGCTGAATGGATGTCCTTCTCTGAACAGAGAAAGGAGGGAGAAGACCTTGCACTGAGTGGGGCATCACTGTACAGCTGATCTGAAGGCAACTGAGAGGCTAATACATAATGGAGACATAACCTGTACTTTTGAAACATATGTCCCTCCAACTCATCAAAGCTACAGGTCTCCCTGTAGGAAAGATCTTTACCTGTTTTGCTAGCTGTGTCTCCAATCTGTTGATGAGATCTTCCTTTCCTTGCACTGTGCCCATCAGCTCTTGGTATTTCCTGTGCAGGGTGCTGTCTGATTCACCAGTCTTCACATTGGCTAGTTTTATCTTCTCTTCCATAAGTCTGACCTGTAATGACAATCAGAGGGAGATAAAGAAAACCTAAACAATGCAAATGCTGCTTGTTCAGTGGTAAGACCCTAGCTGAGTGTATTGTGGGTTTTGTATTTTTGAAGTTGAGAAAGGAAGAAAAAAACCTCCAAAACCTTCAGGTCATGCTTTGTGAAAAGAGCATTGTCCATTCATTTGTAATGCTGAAACAGTAACAGATGCAAACTGAACCATGAACAGATAAATGCATTGTGGATTGTGAAATACCTGCACACTATTAGAGAAAGAGACTGCACAGGCACTACAGTCTGCACGACATACGGGTAAGGTATACCACATTTTCCTCCTTTGCAAGACCACGGTCAGCTTTTTACCTCATTCGCTACCAAAACCCTGGCCATTTGCTTCAGACGAAGATTTCTATAGAGAAATATACTATGAAGTTCCTTCTTCCTCCTATTCCCAGCTTAGACAACGTTTTGGCAACTTCTGGATTTCTGACAAGTGTTTTCTCGAGACCTGGTAAGGAGTTACCATGTTAGAAATTTCAAAAGCTTTGCCTGTCTTTGAGCTCCTGCCAGTGCCAACACTTGTTCAGCTCAGCAAGAAAAGCACCAGTGTAATGCTCCTTCACTAAAAAGTTTCAATGCACCAAATGCACCAAAATCATGGTGCATGCTTTTTCAGCATGCTTCATGCTGAAGCCATGCAGGTTTTTAGCAAATTTTTAAAACCTCTTTGCTTTCTTCAAAACTGGTGTCTCTCAAAATGCCAGCCTGTTTTGTTGTTACCTCATCCTATTGCAATGGATTATAAAATGTCATTTCTAAACATGAATGGAATTCTGTCAACTTAACTCAAACCCACTAATTGCAGCATTTGACGATGGGGAAAATATCTGGTTCCAACACATCCCAGAATACTCAATCTGCAAAGAAACCAACTCCAGATACCATTAATTTGGCATGAGTTTGGAACCAGGAAGGTAGAATGCAGGCAATGATCTGAGCATTTCAGAGTCTGTGCAAGAGTTACTCATGCTCTGTTGAGCAGCCTACACTTCGTACTTGCAGAAGCTGTGTTTTGTCCTCCTGTCTGCCTGCATTAGGCAGAGAAGCAAACTGCCTCTTCCTCATACTGAATGAGAAAGGTAGGGACCCAACACCCGAGCCAGAACACTAAGCCTGCTGAGTCGGATGTGTTTTCATTAGAGTTTAGGGCGATTATAGTAAAAAGAAATGGCCCCTCCTTTCTGTCTGATGCCCAAATGCTGACTCTGTACTAGAGGCTCAGAGAGGGGACTGCAAACATGCGATTTTCTTAATTGAGGTTGGCAGCTACAGGGAGCCCATTGAATTAACAAATCCAACCCCTCAGACTCCTGGAGAGAAAGATAACAAGGGATTTTGCACTTTATGTGGAGCCCTCTCATTTGTCAGCTGCTTCTCATTCATGCTGAATATACTTGTTAGTGGAAGGGAATGGTCCTACTCCTATGCTGTCACTTCTTCAGGCTGTCAGGCAACAATCAAGTATTTTTCTAGGAACACTTATCTCTGGATGAGGATAAGGCTGCTGAAAGGCAAACTTTTACGGTTGCTAGTCTTTAGGACCTGCCAACACAAGGCTGCAGAACTGCTGGTGGCAGGTTAATGAAGGTAACTCTCATTTCTGCTGGTGGCAGGTGACTGAAGGTAACCCTCATTTCTCCTACACCTTCCCAGCAAGTTCTCCCCTTCTTGCCATTCTCTGACCTGGATTTGACTTGCTCTCCATCTGCTCCCTTGCTGTCACTGCATTGTCCACCATATCATGGTCACCCTCCTCCTTTCATTGAAGTGTCTGCTAGTATGAAACCTCCTCCACTGGCCTGTGGCAATAGCTGTATTTCCTGCTGCTGCTCTCACAGTGACAATGGTACCTTTGCCTGTCTTAGTTGAGGGTAGACTTATTGATACCAGTCTCAAGAACAACACTTGTTCTTGGTTGGCAGTTGCTGATACAGCATAGAACGAAAAAGCATGCTGACTAGAAATAGCATCTCCTATATTTAAGCTGGTCAGAAAAAAAAAAATCTTGATGTCAATATCAAACCAGCATGGAATAGTACGTTCTGCAGACAGAATACCTTACCAGGTACTCCAAGTTCTTGATTCCTAGACCATATGTTTCCCAGTGCTTATAACACTGCCTATTCAGTCCTCCCCTACTGAATTCATCTTTGACAGACATTCTTGGCCATCTTGTATGGCTTTTAGTTCTGTGCTTTAACCTCTGACTCAATTCTCAGCCCTGAACCTCTTGCGAGCTGGAGGGAACTGGTTCACTTCAAAGCTTCACTTCAGCAGTGGTCTGCAGTGATGTAGGAGCTTGGACCATCTGGCCCTTCCTGGCTCTTTTGTTTTTATAGTACTTCTTACAACACAGACTGTACAACAGTCTGCTTCCCAAAGGTCTATTATTCTTTATAGCCTGTTCACAAGTTGAAGTCTCTCTCTCTCTCCTGTTTTCCATTTTCCAAGAAGCATAGAAGGACTAGCTTAGACAATATGCCTTATTTTTAGATGGTTACAGTAATATGCAATAAATCCAGCTCTTACTGCATTTCTGAGGGCTCCTGAGCCAGAGCAGTAATTGCTAAAAAGAAAGTCCAAAACAACTGATAGGTTTGCAGACACACCCTTGCTTCTTTTGCAGAACCTTCTCTATTTGTCTACAAGTCCTTACCAGTGCTCTTAAGTATTTGTTTTCTGAGGACCTGCCAAGCAGCTCTATGTCTGCCCTTTAATCCTGAGGTACAACACCCCCTTCCTTTTCCATGACCAATTATGTCTATCATGGATGAGGGGGTAAAGGTGTGAAGCTGAGAGGCATATATAAGGTGCTGGTTTTCACTTAGTGTTGAACTTATTTAGGCACCTGTTCATAGCTCAGGCTCAAAGACTGCAAGTAGACCAGAAAATCCATTCCCCACTGTAAATCAATGTTTCCTTAGCAGAGCACAGCACTGCAGAGTGCTGTCTGTATGCTAGACTAGAGGGAATTTAGAGTAAGATACTGCTGGGCTTGTAGCAGAGCAACCACAAGAGAATCTCTTACCTGTTTCTCTGCATCCTCAGCTCTTTGCTCTGCTTCTATCACTCTTTGTTCCAATTCCTGCATCTTCGAGCCAGAAGAGGAGGACGGGAAAGGGGGAAAGAAAGAAAGAAAAGAAAGTAACATCACCTGGAAATTCACCTGTTTTAGCCAGGAATCTTCCATTTCTTGTGCAAGTATACAGATCTTTGGCATCTTTCAGGTTAACTGGACAGCTTTGACCAGGGAAAAAAAAAAACCCCAACCTTTGACCTTTTCCAGTCTTCTGCCCTACTTTGAATTTACCGGAACTGTTTTCTCATTAGTGAGCTTCATCATTCATTACATGGGTCAAGGGAATAGCCCCAAAGTCTTGACTCCGTCTCTGCAATTTACACACCATGGGTTGAACCTGCAAGAAGCATGTCTACAGCATGCCATTCTTTCCTGGTTTTATTTCAGGTAGGATTCATTCACAACAGTAAATAAAAATGAATAAATCTTGGAAAGCTCACAGCAGATTCTCTACGATGCCACATTATAACCAATGAATACTTTGCTTTGGCTTCAAAAGCTCCTAACTGACAAGATTAACAATGATCTTAACTTTCCCATTCTTCTTTTCATTTTAGAGCCTTGCAAGCTGACAATTCTGTGAGCACTTCTGCCATTGAAGTCCAAGAACACTGAATACAATTTTATTCTAAATGTGCATAATCACTTCATTCTCAGTGAAACGCAGATGTATCTGAGGTTCCTCTAACAACTTACCACTAGAGCCCAGTCTTTTTTTTTCTTTGCTTTTCTTTTTTTTTTTTAAATAGCAACTAAGGATCTCATTCAGTGCTTGCTGAGACTCATCGAAGCAGGACAGGTGGTGGAAGATGAGTCTCAGATTTAAGCCTAGTAACATGAAGTCACTGACACTACGTTTCATCCACTAAGCTGCAAAATTTGAGGAATGCTTCACAGCATTTACCTGTGTTTTCCTAATAAAAGAATGACAATAAAGCAGCTTCAGAAGATTAAAAGAATTACCCTTCAAGCAGAAAACAAACTGTAAGGGGAACTGAGCTCCTTTTCTCTCCAATGCATTTTATGATTCTTGATAAAGCACTGGAGCCAAGTATTCAGGTTGGTCACTATAAAGACCAAACCAATACTTCTGAAAATGGGAGTTACTCCTCTTGGGTTGATCATCCAGAATGGAGATGACAGCATTCCTGTGTTTCCACTTGCCTACCTTCGGATGGCAACGAGATAACTCTCCTTTTCATACATATGCATTGATCATAAGAGCAGACTGACTCCTGTCAACAAACATATTAGAAAGGTACATATATGTAAACTCCTCAATAATCATCTAACTAAAAAAGCCATGCCATAACAAATTCAAACCATGAAGATCAGAGTGTCACATTTAACATGTTATCTTTCAGTTTTGCTTTTTCTGTGGAACAAGCAAGGACATTACAGTCTATGGAGCTTAATATCCAAATGAAGGACACCTCTGGCAGAGGAACCCAGATATGCCACTGAAGGTTGCACAGACAGCCAAAGCTGCTCTGACTGAAGACCCAGTCTGAGAGTCTTGGTAGAGACTGAGCTTAGAGCAATCTAACACTGGCAGCAGTGGTCTGGGTTACAACATTAGTCTGTGTCCATTAGGAACAGCAATCTACCCTTGCATTTATCTATCAGCCTCTAGATGGTCATCACCACTGACAGGAGCAGCAAAATACATTGGTGGAAGCCAGATGCTAACTGGAGACATAATACACCTTGTGAAACAAAGACTCTTTATGACAGTTGCTTTAGATTTAAGGGCCTCTGCTAGTTTTCTGATTAATTGACAAGGTCTACATTCACAGCACAGACTTTAGATGAATCTCTGGGCCTTTTCTCAAAGGCTCTTAGACTAGTAATTCAACCCTCCTCAAGGTGGGCAATCTCCATGAAACTCAGGTTATTTTAAGAAGACAGCATTCCTTGTTGAAAAACTTCTTGTTGTCCCAGCCTTATGGTTGCATTGCTAGCAGTCCTGAATCCTGATCAGATCAGAGAATGTACATTGGGACCATTCCTCACCACTAAAGAGTTATGAAACTTCTTGTGCAAGCAGGGTGACCTGGAAAAGTTCCAGTCAAATTAATTACTTTTGTCACCCTAATTCCCTCTGTAGCCTTAAATGAACTTGTACTTTTCTTAACTTCCTGTACTATATTGTTGGGTTGTCCTACCATGAACTGTTAAATAACTACTGTGTTTTTTGTGTGCACACAATTATTACATTCCCAGTGTCAGCTGTCTCACTGGAGTGCATTTAATACATCCATGCTCATAAGGCTCTTTCAAACCCCTCAATGAATTAATAATAATGCTTGGCATTTACATGGATCTTTCATTCAACATGCTTTATAATTTGACAAATGCTACTAAGCAACTTGACACAGGTCATACAAAAAAAACCCCACCTTAGTGACCAAGCCAAATTCAAGTAACTCATCTCCCAAACATTAGCCCAGACAGCTTGTACAGAGAGAAACAGGCCCAGCTGTAGAATCATAGAATGCTTTGGGTTGGAAGGGATATTCAAAGGTCCTCTAGCCCAACTGCACCCCTGCAGTAAGCAGGGACATCTTCAACTAGACCAGGTTGCCCAGAGCGCCATCCAACCTGACCTGGAATATTGCCAGGGATGGGGCATCTACCACCTCTCTGGGAAACTTGTTCCAGTGTTTCACCACCCTCATTATAAAAAATTTCTTCTCTATACCTAGTCTAAATCTCCCCTCTTTTAGTTTGAAACCATCACCCCTTGTCCTGACATGACAGGCCTTGTTTAGCCATGCCTGGAATGAGACAAAAGAGGCTTTTTTCAAATGTTCATTGTTTACTGAAGTTAAGACAGAAGCAGGTTAAAAGCTACCCAGTTAGCCTTCTAAGAGCTGCAAAAGATCCTCCTATCAACAATTCGCACAGGCTTTTCCCCTCCCGATGCCCAGAAAATGCTAAACAAAATTGAGCAATATAAGTTCATGTATGTTTCAGCCTCATTTTCTTCCCATTCTCTTCCAGAGCTTGCTCCTAACCAGGTCATCTTGCTGCCAAGGCAACGGCTTGCTATGTCAATCACCACAGAGGAGTATCCCTTTCTTTGTGTGGACAAGAAAGTCAGAGTGGAAACAACTGTTAGTTTCCAAAGAGACCAGATCCCTGCCGATGTCCACAGCAAGGCAGGACCCAGGGTCCTCGTGCCTTGCAGGAGTCCAGCAGGATGGAAAAGCTTTGTCTTGGAGGCCAGGGGCTGGGGTTCCTCTGCCACACTGACCCACAGCCAGGCTCTGCGCAGCTCAGGCAGCACCATTCAATAGCTGAGACCAGGCTAGCAGTGTGGAAGTTCACACCACGTGAACTAGGCCCCTGGCAGTTAAACCGTTGGGTTTTAAATTCCTCACATTCTGAACAGCGCTAGATTATTCAATCTAAGCGGATCTTAAATTTGAAGTATTTAAACTGTTAGTGTACTTTGTACTAGCGATGGCAGGCATGAGTGACTGGGGATTTTGTGAGTTAAAATAGTAAAGTCTGACTTAAAATCATAAAATTGGTTATAAAGACTAACTTAAAATGTGGGGGATCAGGCTTCCAAGCCTTTCAATCTTTCAGCTTCCAGGTCTCTGAGACAACCTAGCTGCTGAGCAAGTACGCCACTGCTGTTAACATTGCTCTTCACTTTCACTGGCAAAACCACTTCCAATTTTCCTGTTGTGACAGACCATATCAGAGGATCTCATGGCAATGCTCACCACAGGTTGGCAACACAGCTTCAAACCGTGCCCACTTTACATTTTTCAAGATCTTCTCCCCTGCCACTCAAAAAAGCCTTTTTGAAAATGCAGTACTCTTTCAAATAAGTCTGAATCTCTTAATCCTCACAGATAGAACTGTAAGGAAAAAAAATTTAAAATCACAGTTACATAAAATCTCTGATAAATCAGTGGAGCTGGCATCACTATGCATGAAGCACGCACCTCCTTCAGTTCTGCATCACTGCCCACCTGAGGGGCAGAAGGATGCAGTGTGGACAGGATCCCCAGTTGCTGTGACTGCCAGGGAGCCCTGTAGCGACTGAGGAGGAGGGAAGGAGGGTCTCTGAGAAAGTCATTGCAGAGCAGTTGGGAACCTAAGGCACAGGACACTTCCCACAGCAATGTTCAGCATGAGCATTGTATGCTGAGTACCTGCACTGGTGCCTTGAGTCCACCTGCATCAGGAGTGCCTGCTGGAGCTGCCCCACAGTCCCTGAGGCTCTCCCCTTCACACATGACATTCAGAGTAGGGAACTGCAAACCTGCTAGCTCTTTGACCCTTCAAGTAAGCCTAAAATGCTGCTGTACAAGTAGTTACAGAGTAACCTGATCATTGAACCAAGCTGCTCCTTAATCTTAACAGAGGGAACACCACTTTGACTGAAAAGCTGGATTAATGGCAGTCAGGCCACTTCCTCGAGGAGTCCCCTGAAGCAGATGAAAATTTAATTCTTGGCCACAGCTCATAAAGCTCCCTAAAAAGATAGTCAAAAGATCTCTGGCAAGTCTGTTCTCCAAAAATAAAGTTTGATAGGTGGGTTTCTTCGTTTTGCATGGGCATAGGCAGGCAGTTTCTCAAAGCAGGAATTTATAAAGCACGAGGTCACAGATTCCATAATGCAGCAAATGTAGAGTATTGCACATGGGTACGGGTTGTATTTACCAGACCTGTGCCACATCTCTACCTGATTTTTTTAATGTGCCTTTATCCAAATGGACTTCACAGCCCTTTCAATGTTTTCCAAGGTAAGTAATCACTAAGGTCCATCTCAGAAGCTACTTTGAAAAGATGAAGAGGGTACTTAGAATTGCATAATTTCTTGAAATATGAAGGGTGGAATGAATGTCTCATGCAGTATATGGCATTAGTGGAAACATAATTACAGTGAAAACAAGGATGAAAACTGCTCCACTCTGAAGCAGATGTCATTCGGATGTTATTACATCCAAAACCAATGAACAAGAATATACAGATAAAAGTTACATAATACAACATGGAGCAAAAGCGAGTTTAGAATGTATCCGTCATCAGGTATAGCTTAAAAGCATCTGGAGTCAACTGCAGTCAGCTGTAAAGATTTCAACTTCATTAGAAAACTGACTGAAAGAAACTGTTCTCACTTTCCCATAGTAACTGAATGTCTGAGCAATCCTGGGCTGGACTGTGATAACATAAGCCACGCTGTGAAACAAGGAAGGAACACCACAACAACCTACCAACTTCGGTTTTATGCAAATTAGAGGTTAGTGAAAAAGCTTTAATTCAAAATGGAAAATAATTTAAGGTATGATGGAAACACCATGGTGGAAACAAACAAAAAAACCCACCCCAACAAAACCCGCAAATCTCTGCCAGTCTCCTCCCCAAGAACTGCAAACAAGTTCACTTGATGCACTTGAAAGTTGTTAGTGGGAGATTCCTCTAAAACCACAGATGCCATTCAAGTTTCTCACTTCCAGATCTTAAAGTATCTCAGTCCTGGTCTTCAATATCCCCAGAAAGTTTTGACTGCATGTGCAATGTAGTTCTAACGCTACGGCAGTACATGCACCCCATCCAGTCTCCTAAGATTACAGCATAATTTGCACACAGGTAAGCTTTGCTATTGCCATCCAAGTCCTGATCCTGTTGTTCTTAACCATCTTTGCTCTGCAGCAGTCACTTCAGATATCCAGAATCTTGCTGGGAGAGTGTTTTCGAGTAAGGTCTAAATACCTGGTGATTTCCCAGTAAATAAAGCTAAATTCTTATTTTCACTAATGCAACTTTACACCACTCTCACAGGGACATCTCTGTACCTCAAGCGATAAGCAGAGTGCAATGACATACTGTAATCAAGGAAGAGATCCTCACTGCAAGTAACAGTTGTATTGGACAGCTCAGCATTTAGGGATTTTTTGCTTTCATGCCATACTCTGTGCATAGTAGAAGCAGGCACCACTGCCTCACCTTCTCTGCTAACAGCTCTCGGATCTTGCTTGCCTGCAAGCGGAATTTGAAGAGCTGGGACTCCAATGCAAGGCATCTCTTTTGCCAGTCCATACAGCTGCCATTCTCCACTGTGAGTTCTGCCATTGTGAAGTTAATCATCCATTTGGGATGTCGTCCGAGGTGCTCTAAAAATCCTACAGAAAAGAAGGGACGAAAAAAAAGGTATTTTAGATGTGCAAAGTTTTCACTCCTTGTGCCAAGTTTTCCTTGGTCCATCTTACAGGACCGGTAATAAAATTTCTTCTGCAAGCAAAAAATGAAATGGTACTATCCCAAGTTGTTGATATTGCCCTCTGCCAGAGGTCATTCATTTAATGGATAACAGAAAAACATTCAAATAAACTTCTACCTTTAAAATGAGTAAATAATTTACTAATGCATTATACTGTATATTCCACAAACAGCATTACTACCGTCCTTACAGCCTTGCTTAGCATCTACCTATAGACTAGGAGTATTTCTAGTCCTGCCTCCACACACACACCTGCTTTACACATACTCCGTGTGTCCAGTCCAGCAGCCAGCTGTACAATAACAAACCTACAACAACAAATATTTACAAAGCCAGAACAGTTATGAGTTCATCAGCTTCACCAAAACACTGAAAACCATACTTATTAAAGGAACTTCTCACCTGCTCACAGGCAAACTCAGTGCTTTCCTGAACTAGGATCAAAGTAACAGTCCAAGACTTGGAAGAGAGCAGTAAAACCACTCAGCTTCACTGTCTTTACATATGCCTTTGTAGGGTGGGAAAGATTAAGATGTCTCTCTCGTTGCTACTCACTTGCCTGGCTTCCATTTTGCATGTGAGAGACCTGAGATTCAAGTTTCCCTTGGTACACATAATGGTGTAAGTATATATAACACAGCAGGCCACTCTTATCCAGCCACATCCCTGCTGTTCCAAGTTAAGGAAGACACATCTTATACCCTTTAGCTAGAGATTACCTGCGAGTTATTTCATATATAGGTTGCTTTGTTCATTAATGGACAGTTTTCCAGGCAGCAAGCTGCTGCCTTTCCAATGATTTGTGAAATACTATTCCAAGTTAGAAGGTAGGTTTAATTAAAACAATGAAAAGGCACACTCATGTCCAGTACTGCATCACTGAAAACACTTCGTGGTAGGAAGGAAGATTAGTATTCTACAAGCAACATCCCCACAGCTTTACAGAAATACCGAGGCCATCCTTTTCCAAAGCCCAGTCCAGCAAACCTATCTAATCTCCAGCCCTAGCTCCTTGCCAGGCATTTAACCAGGCTACCTTTGGCATACCACTTCCCAACCTTGTAGAGTTTCCCTCTAAAGTAGCGCTAGCAGTCTTTCTCAAGCCAAAAGAGTGCACTAAGGCATCCTACAACACCCTAAGTTTGTTTACAGCAAAGTCTGTTCTGGACATAATAACTCAGCTCTCAAATTAAATTCTGTTCTCTTTCACACAGGCATGAAGAGATTTTAGTCTTTACTCATAGAGTTTAAGTCCAAAGAGGACATATGAACGAACAGGATAAACTCTAAT
Organism: Bucorvus abyssinicus; assembly: GCA_009769605.1. Lineage (NCBI taxonomy): Eukaryota > Metazoa > Chordata > Aves > Bucerotiformes > Bucorvidae > Bucorvus > Bucorvus abyssinicus. The sequence continues at coordinate 13,496,695 of CM020042.1, forward strand.
GGCACAAAGTAAAATAAATCGGATTTACCACACAGCTTATGCCAGAGCAAAAGTAATTTCCTCAGATAGTCCACAACTTCTGGTTGAACTAAAATACCCTGCTCTGAAGAGGAAGTCAGACTGGGATAGATCTCACTGCAGACAACTGCATCGCATAATCCCTTTCATAAATGAACACAGCCCTTCCTTAGAACCATGCAGATAGTTTTGCTCCCACTATTCCTGTTGTTCTAGAACCTCACCCCTGTAATTAGCTGCCTTCTAATTACCAACATAAATAGGATCATAACCAGCTTGCATCTGTTCATTCTTGTAGATTATTGCCCTTCAGCTTAGCTAGTTTTTTTCCCTCCCTCATATTTACCTCTTGGTATATTTATAGATATCAAAAGGTTCTCCTTAAAACCTTGTTTTGCGGGGTTAAAGATAAGAGAGTCTTTTAGTCTCATGAAAAAAGCTCATCATCCTCCCTCTGCACCTGTCCCAGCTTCAGTGCACATCATATAGAAGAGCTGGGGTTTATCTTTCTCACTCGCCTTCATAGACATGGGTGACCACAACTGCATCTAAAATGCAGCATGCAGCCTCACCAAAGCCTTGTGTAAAAGCATTTGGTACTTTCCACTCACCTAGGAAATACCTCACCTGACTACATTTGTCTTTTTTACAACCACATTACACTGGCAGTCGGCATTCACAGACAAGCCAACACAACCAGAACAGAGGAATCTCAGCTGTCTTTGCCTTTGCAAGTGCTAGACATGGGAGTGTAGGGGGCCATTACAATGATACTGGTGCCAGAGCTCCACAAGATCAAGAATGTCTGTACTACAGGCCATTGCAAAATTTAACCAGTCCATGGTATATCCAGATCTTTTCTTCCTCTGGTCTTTCTAAATAGTGCTCTCACAGTTTATGCCCATTTTATTACTACTTCTAATGTATGGTTTTACTTTGTGTCATTAGAGTTTATCCCATCCTGACTAATCCCCTGGGTCAGTCAACTCTTCCAGTAAAATACCTACATTCTAACAGCCCCCTCAATTCAGCAGTGTTGTCACATTCTCTTTTGTTATTTCTTTGTCTATCTTACCATTACTCTGTTAATGCCCATCTCCTCCGCTTAAGCTAATAACTTCCAAGTGTCATATCAAATGATTTCTGAAGGCCAGAGACTAGAATTACTGCTTTTCCTCTCTGTAGCAAAAACATTCCACTTTTTCAGAGGAAGATACTGTATCACAATGTCATACATTTAGCCCCAAATTACAACTTCAAATTTATTCTGAATTCTCACTTACTGTTAAATGCATCATTCCTCCTCCCCCATTCTCCTGAACATAGGCAGTTTATCTGTACTTTATGAATTACCATATGAGCTTTATTTTGACAGACTGACTTTAAATCCTTGCTAACGGACCTGCCTTTTTTTGTAATTCTTAACCACCTTAATCCACAAAGTTCTTTGATTCCACCCTTCCCTCCCCCAGATATTGCTTCTTTTCATATCAGATAGAGAATGTATATGGTTATATAAAACTGGTTCTTCTTTCTCTTTAGCATATGAAGAAGTTGGGAATCAGCCCTAACCTGTGACAGATTCTTTCAGATGCAGTTCTCTTACTAACTCGGAAAACAGGAGGCAGTCACTTTGTTCAAAAGAGTAGAGATTTTCAGAACTTCATTCTTAAATGTATACAGGTGCTTCCTAAAGAGCAGCTTGATTTTCAGTGTTAAGAACCAAACAACTTCCAGTGCAGATCATGGGAGATAGAGTCCTTAGAACTTAGTGGCGGGAAAATAAGTGAACCAACTGCTAAAAGCAAAGTTTTGACTATATCTGTAAGTTTTGATAAACATTGAAGACAGTTCTGACACTACATGCTATATAAAATAAATATTAAGATATTTACTTGGGTTGCCCATATCCAGTTGTAAAACTGATGAAATTCTAATGTATATCAGAATGCCATGGGGTTTTTTTTTTGGCTTTTAGACCAGAATCAGCTCATGTCCCAGATGGATGCAGACTAGAATTCAAAACACTTCAGAGATTTTGTATATCTCCACCTGAAAAGCCTTCTGAGAATCAAAAGCAATTAATCAACATGAAGATCTTCAGGTGCAGATACAAATGCAAGTAAAGTGTTTGCATCTTTGTTCATTCAGTGCAAACAATGCAGACAAGCTAAACAGTATTTCCATATTTCAAATGCAAGTGTCTCTCCAGCTCAGGAATCAGTTTACCATTAATCATTTACAGGGGATTTAGTCCGTACAGGAGTGCAGCTCTTAGCACCTGCCAGTAAAATGTGCCAGACCCTGGAGCTGAATACTGGTCTAACTTTCAGCTACCATCCTACTACAAAAGGAATCAGCAGATATGTGATAAATGTAATACATGAAGGGAGAGAGATTTCCTCCCATGTCACTCATCAACACCAAGAGGATCAGCAGTATGGGTGACGGTCAAAATCCAGTAAGGAAACCCCACACTATTACTCAAATCCCTGCCCCCAGTCACTTTATTTTCCACTTAACCAGTTTCACCCCCCAGCTTTTTAACCCTGAGGCCACTGGAACTGTTTAGCCACACAGTCATTTCCCCTTCACAAGCAGGGCCTGGGATGGGCAAAGCACCAGGGAAAAAATAACGTGACAAGCTGTGGGAAGGCTCGGTAAAGGCCATGGGGGGGAAAAAAAGTTTCTCTTTACATCTGTCTTGAGTGGTAAAAGTGCTAGAAGGCAGGAAGTGGGCTCCCGGTTTTGCCATTCTGCCTCCAGAGGTCTTGCCCTGCACACCTTGGCTAGCCAGGAAGACAGAAGACACCGCAAGACATACGTACATTTACTCTTGGGTTGCACTTTTCCCCTTGTGTGGCAGTTCCTCCCCCCCACCTCCTCCATGCAGCTTCAGGGACCAAAGTCCCAGAGCCGAAGGCAAACCTGTTTGTTTTAAGTAGCAAACCTCAATTAACAGATATGACACGAAATCACACCCAAACCACTCCCGTTAGTCCCCTTACCGTCACCCCGAAGACGGAAAAGAGAGGGGAAGAAAGGCCAAGGAAAAACAGCCTGCCCCGCATAGGCCAGCCCTCCGCAGCGCCCCGCCAGCCCCTCTCCACCCGCGGGCCCCGCGGCCAGCAGACACCTCCCGGGGCAGCAAGGAGAGGGCCCGGCCGCCCCCTCACCTTGGCCGGCGATGGGGTCTCGCTCCGGCGGAGAGGAGCCGGGCGGTGACAGGCGCAGCCGGCGGCGTCCGGAGGCTCCTGACCCGGCGCGGTCGCGGGGAGCACGGCGGGGCCGGCCCTCGCCGCGGGCGGCTGCGCGGCGCCGGGTGGCAGGCAGGTGCCCCGCACGGCTTCTGTCCCATTCAGCACTTTCCCATTCTCTCTCCGTTTTCCTTCGAGCGGGAGAGCTCGGCTCAAATATCAGAGCCAGCCCTCCCGAGGAGCGCAGGAACTGACATCACCTGCCCCGGCCTTTTAACCCCTTCTCGGGCTCGGCGGCGAGGCAGGTGGGGCGCGCAGCGCCCTGCCCCGGGTGCCGTCGCGACCCGGGAGGAGAGAAGCCAGAGCCGCTCCCTGCCCCTGGCGGAGACATCCCTCTCTCCGCCCACCCTGCACTCTCAGGGGCTTCGACTGAGGCCGGTGGTGAGGGGAACGGGCCGATGCTGACGGGGCATGCCGGGCCGGGCTACCCGCGGCCGGCCGGAGCGCCCGCCCGCTGCCCCCTCGAACGGGAGCGCTCGTGCTCCCTCTGCGCCCGGCAGCCATCTTGTTCTGCCGGTCACCTTTGGGCAAAAGCCGAAGGGTGCTGGAGTCTCCTCCCGGGCTTCTGGCGGCTGCAATCTTCTTCCTCGGGCCTGCCAAACGGGCAAGCGTTGGTGTTGGGCCTTTGTCTCCTGAGGTCTTCCTTGCTGCATCTCCCAGCCTTCAGAACTCATGTTCCCAAACCAGCCTCTGCGCTGAGGCGCAGCAGCGTTCTCCCTGGAGCAGCCAGGCGGGGAGCTGGCATCCACAGCGCCAAGCTGCCCGCACCACCCACCACAGCGCTGAGGGGCCAGGGGAGCGTCGCAGGCTCCAGCTGGAGCACCCTTCACTGGTTGTAGGCAGCCCCAGGGCATGGGCTTGGTGCCAGGATAGCGAAGAAAACCACTGGCTCTCCTAACCAGAGGACGCCATCCTGCCCTCACACTTGAGCCATGGAAATGGCTCAAACAGGTCTAGGGGCTCAAGCAGTTCTAATGATAGCTGCTGGCACACAAATTATTTTGTTCGGGGACAGGGCCACCACTTACTGAGCTACTTTATATGCAGCAATCCCGTATATGAATATATATTACCTGTGTTACGCAAACAGGGCCGGCACTCTCTCTGCCAAGGAAGGCTGGCCACTGGAGCCAGTGTGTGCACACAACGTTGCACTGCCTGCTGCTGCCCTCTGCCATGGGCTGGCCACTGCCACCCCTGGGCAGGCTGAGCCCGCTCTGTGTCTCTTAATATCAAGGAGACCATGGTGGGCACATGGAAGCGAAAGGGACTAGAGATAGGCAGGGGCTGCAGGACCAACCCCCCCCCATTGCTCAGGGTTTTGGGCTTTAGATCAGCATGTTTCAAAGCAGAAGGTCATTCGTTTAGCAACTACTTGCTACTTACTCCATCATTAGGCATATCACTTCCATCAAAGATACTTTAAATATTTCTCTGTGAGGCTCTCCTCAGCGGGGATAACAACAATTGTGTTGACGTGTATCTCTCTGGACAATTTCCACGTGCCTTTCACATGGCCTGCTTTGCCGCCATGAAAGGTGGTCTCACCTCTGCAAGAAAGTGACTGTGGCTTGTTAGAGAAGGACTGCACCAAAAAGATGATGCCTTGAGTGATTATGAGAGACCCAGGAATGCTCTGGAACTGTGCTTTGGCTCTTGTTGAGACTACCCATGCAAAACAGGGCAGTCTGAAATAAACAGGCCTGCGACAGTCTGTGGAGGAAGCAGGCAGAAGAACAGAACAAAATTATCTCCTAGTACTGTAAGCAGCACTATTCACTAGGCATGGTTAAACAAGATCTTAAAAGTGGTTGTCTGGCTCACAGATATTGCCTGGTCCGAAATCTGCTGTTTATTAAACTTTTGTTGTAAACTCTTTCCTCACGTTGATAGTGTGCTTTCACTGGTGTCTCAGCAGAGAAACAAATCACTTACTATGCACAAATAAAACGTCTGATGTGATCAAGTGGTTGAAAGATAGAAATATAACTAAAAATGTAAGGTCAAGATTTGGACACTGGAGTGACTAAAGGCAGACTCTGAAATCTATACCTCATTATCCAATTAAATAGTCGGATTTCCAAAGACTCTGTGGACCTTGCAGTTCCCTAAAGATTGTTTCTCTTTAGATTTCTCATCCGTTTCCAGTTTCATGGGAATTTGGTTGAATGACGCTACCTGTTCCTTTCTAGCTAGAAGACAGAGCATGCATATGGAGCGGGTTCGGGCAGAGAGCAGGATAGCGCTGCACAAAGATGACAAGAGAGTCAGCCAAAGAACTCAAAAAAAACCCCAGGCATCTGGCAAGGAGCTTTTCCATTCTGCTGGTCGAGCAGGGACAGGCAGGATTACAGGCAGAGATGGAGCTGGCTGTTGGGACAGTGTCAGCCAAAGAGATTTCTCCAGCAATTCCCAGTGGAAGGCACTCCAGCTGCCTGCAATCTGTATGTTATGTGCGGGTCTCTATTAACCCCTACTCCCAATGGTCAAGGAATTGTAATAAATAGCCAGACTCAACACAATGTGTGGCTCCCTGTAGGTGTTTCAGAGGGTGAAAGACTGCTTTACAGAGGCCCTTCCTGAACTGAGGCTGGCCACAGACAAAATGGGAAAAGGAGCTATTCCCTTCCTGCTCTCCACCCTATTCCTGACTCCTTTCAGCCACAGCATGCAACCACCATGTTTCTTAACCTGAATTTTATGAGGTATTTTTATTCTTCCTTAAAAGGCAGCGGTCAAGTTCCCTCATTTGCACCAGCAAAGCCAACAGGATTGTATCACTAACTGAAATGTCAATCTGGCCTTGTGTTTTTCCCAGGCAATGAAGCTTGACTGCCAGGACATTCCTCAGCCACTGAACTTTATACAAAGTACCTCCCCAAGAACTGCCTGCACACACCTTGCTTTAACCCCTGGTTGCCCAGAAGCACATCAGCACTCACATGTGCTGCCATTTCTTTAGTGCAATTATTCTACAAATCTGTGACTCCTTATGGCTTCTGTTGCTTCTGTTAAATTATGTAACAAAATTATTATTTAAAATATTTTAATTAAAAATGTGGCTTTCATTAAGTAACGCAAATAGAAAAATAGTTTTCACTTCAGCAGGAGAAGGTTGTAAGAACAGCCAGTAGTATCTCACAGTTCCCAAGTGATTTCCCTTGGCAGTTATCTTTAATATGTCTGCTCAAGCACTCTATGTCAGGGCTTTACAATTCGCAGACAAATCATTCAGCAAAAAATAAAATTTACTATAAACAGCAAATGTCTTATTGACAAAACAAACCCTCTGGCAGATCCAAGAGAACTAGCTTGGCACTATAAAGACTACCGTTATCACAACACAAGCACAGGCTGCTTTGCTAAGATCACCATGTCCAAGATACATAAATAGAAGGACAAAAAGATAAATAAGAAAATGGTGTCAGAAGATGAAAGCAGAAGAAACTCGTTCTCTGGTAAGTGAAGTTTTCATAGTTCTTAGTCAGGTGGGAGAGAGCATTGTGTTCCAGACAAAGTGCTGCTGAAAACTTACCGAAGGGACAATGACACCAGCCAGACCAAGTCCATGTGTCAGAGCCCCACCAAAGGTTCAATCCTAGGGGGGAAAAAAACTTGCACAAAACCAAGACAGTATCTTGAAACACCTGTTTGTGGTACTTTTCTCTCTTCACAGGGAACTTAGGCTTCGTATTGTAGTTCTTTAAATCCCACCTATCTTAGAGGCTTAAAGACATTGAAAATGGCCTTTGTGCCTAGTTCCCTTACCCTATTTCTCCTGGGCTTGCAGCGTGCCGACAGACACAATACAGCCCTGCAAACCCCTGCCTTGCTTCTCTTCTAATCAGCAATGACAAGTTCATGCAGCAGAAAGTAAGAGACTGGCAGCTGTGGATCACCTCACTGCTCATGGGAGGACCGAGTGGGAGGGCTGGGAAACCATTGCCCTCTGGTACTTTGTCAGCTGGTTTGGATCATGGTATAGTCATCTCGACACACTTCACACACAGGACATAAAGACACTCGTGCGTACTATTCAAACCAGAACTTGGGTGAGAGCATATGGTTTGTATATACAGTCTTGCCTGGCACAGAGCAAAACAATGGAGAATTCCCATTTTCCTTGGGGAGTTATCCCAGCAGTAACTCCACTGTTATTCTCAGTATTAGTAGCTCATGCCTTGTTTCATCTCTGGATTGCTCCAATTTCAGCTTCCAAGTATCTGATTGCATTAGGTCTTTTTCTGCTAGATTAAGAAGCCATCAACTATGATTAGTCTGTGACAAAAAACTTATCTTTCTCTTCTATAAAATACACAGATTTAACAACTCTCACAGCAATTATTGTTTTCTAGTGCTTTATTCTCAAAGGTTTATCTAGATCATAGATTAGACAACTGGATCTTAAAAAGTAAATTTGGGGTTGTTATCAGCATGCTTGTGTGTGCCTGTTAAACTCCCATTTCAGAGGGGAGAAGAAAGGAGGACAGCATGTGGGAGTCTTCAGGCTGAGGAGAAGGAAAACAGTCCCTGCAAGTGTATTTGTTTTGTGTGGTCTTTCTGTGTCTGGCATTGGCTGGTATGCAGCCCATAAGGTTCCCACATACCACAGCACACTTTCAATCTTTTTCTGAGTCTGCAGGCTACAGCAGGAACTGCTGTGCAAGTGATGCCATACGTGATGTATCTCCAGGTAAACTGTATCACGTCCAGATGCTACAACTATGCAGACAGGGCTGGCTCCACAGTACCTACAGAACTGAATGTTGTCGCCCTAAGGACTGGGGGAATGGCTGCTCCTGCTGAGGAAATGGAGGCCTAGAAGGACAGGAGGTGAGGCTGGGACAAGGTGCTAGAAGGAATCAGGGAAAGCCCTGGAGAGTTGGACCTGCTGCTCCTGCAGCCCTAGTAATGTCAGGGATGGCCACAGTTCTGCTGCTGCAAGGGAGAGTCCCTATTCCTCAACCCCTCCTTGAACAGCAGCAGGCCTGGACTCCCAGGAGTGCAGCTCAGGCAAAGTAGCCAGCAGCCTGTGGTCATTTTCCTTCCCCAGGTTTCCTGTGAAATGCCAGGCAATTATCTGTTTACAGAGCTGGCTCTGGAAGTGCAGTGCAAAAAGCTGCACCAGGGAAAGAGACCCAAACCATGTGGAGAGCAGAGAACAGATTACAGATTACTAGTTTGAATAGCACCCAAGTAATAGAAATAAAAACCTGCCGCTCTCTGGCAAGCAGCAGCAGTGACAGCTATATGGACAGACTGGTCATCTCAGCCCAGTTCTTAAACATCAGCTACCTGAGGGACATGTTTACTAGGAGTGAGAACTGAGGAGGCAATAGTGTGTGCTGCAGGTCACCAGAGGAGCTCCACAGTAGAGCATAGACCTCTATTACTGCTATTGTTGATTATAGTTCTGCATCCACCCCTCACTGCAAACAGCTTCTCAGCAAAAAAAAAAAAACCAACCAAACAGATCACAAGAGATCATGGGGAATGAACTCATGTCTGATCCCCACTAGAGCTGTGAAAAGAGTTGTTGGATAGGAGAGCTTTGGATAGGATAGGAGAAGGGTTTTCCTTGTCCCTGCTGTTCGCCTATGTCAGAGCTGGGGGAAAATTCCACTTCCAAAATTGTTAATTAATACTTTCAGCAAAGAGTAGATTAGGTCTCAGCTTGCCTTCTATTTAGGTGCTGATTTGAGAACTTCAGCATGGGCACCTGGGGCACCTCTGTGGTCAGGGCAGGAGAGGCTGCACAGAACACCATGATCTGATGAAGGATCCCCGCGTCTCCACAACCGGCAAGGTGGCCTGCACTGGCTGGAACTCGGGGAGAGAAGACACTAGTAAGAGATGGAGCTAGCCTGTGGAAAGGGTTTTGGCTGCCTTCCCAGTCTTGCACTGAAGTCATGCCAGATGTCAGGATGGGCTGTGGAGAGCGCCACGGATCCCTGCCATGGGACTCATGCTTTCAGAGCCTCTGTTGCTGGAACCAGCGGGCAGGCTGTCCTCCATGGGAGTGCAGGAGGGAGGCTGTGTTAGTTGGAGAGGTTTTTGGCACCTTTCCTGTCTCACACCAGAGCCAGGCACACAGCTCCCAGATGCTTGTGATCTCTGCTTGGGGATCTTTCAGGCTTGTCAAGGCGTTGAGTAAAGGGAAGAATTATTTCACTCCCACCCTGGAGGTGGAAATGTTGAGAGCGCCCACAGAGATCCCTGTACCTGCTTCTCCCAGGACGGGTCACTTGCAGGTGAGCAGCTTTGGAGACAGCTTCATCTCTCTGCAGGTGGGATCCCCAGACAAAGTACTCTGAGAGCAGCCGTTGCTGAGCTTCCCTGGCATGGCTCTGTTCCTGCCAGTTTCCATGGTGATCCACAAAAACAGCAGAAAACCACGGATCTCTTTTGGAAGACAAATAATGGGATGTGATAATGCCTGTGGCTGGGGAGGGGGGGAAACCCTGCTTTTATACTGTTAACTGAGTTCTGGGGTCAGACCCAGGGCTTGCCCCCACTCCAATTTGGCAAGGAAAGTGTTGGTGTACTATTTCCAAAGGGCTAGCAGCAGCTCAGAGCAGTAACTCCTGCTTGTAGGTGTTACAAGCTGCCATAGGCAAGTTCAAATGATATTACAAATTGGTTTTAATGGACAGCACTGGCAAATGACGCCAGCAGGCAGCCTAAGCCAGCAGTATCTGATAGTGCTTTGACTGGATGGGGTTAGTGGGAAGGGCTGAGGAGCCCAGGATGTGCCACTACGTGGCCCAGTGCTCAAGCACACCCACAGAGTTGTGACAGAGAAAACGTGCACACTGCCCTCTCTTCTGTCACGTCTGAAAGCACATGGCCAAAATCTCAAACCTTTCATCTTGGTCACAGAGGGAAACTACCCATGTGCGAGGAATAAATTCACAGTCTTACTACCACGGTATCATGTCCCTGAGACTTCCCCCACTGCCCTGAAGGTCTTACCCTGCCCTGTTGTCTATTGCAAAAGCGGCAAGCATTATTCAGCACACTCTTTCCCGTGCAGTTTGGAGGTGCCTGCCTGCCTGCTTGCCTGATACCCACCCACCCCCTTGCACACAGCAACAGCTGCCAACAGCACAGCTGGCAGGATAAAAGGACTTGGAGGGAATGGGTGGAGGAGTGGCTTCTCTGATCCACATCATTTTTGTGAAGCAGTTTAAGATTTCCAGAAAATTCTGGGGGGGGGTGGGGGGGTAATATTAATAAAGGATAAGATGGTTTTCAAACACAGCCAACAAACATCTTGAAAAGGAAACCTAATCTTGTGTGCGGCCGCCTCTGGGCAAAATGTTCTTGGCTCAGTTTCAAAGGTGCCAGAAATTCAAGGGTTGGGTGTCTCCGAAAACCAGCCTCAGGGTCCCTGCAACAGAGTGACCAGAAGAATGTGCCGATTTTGAAAATGTCATCTTAATTTTTTTGTTTGTTTTGTAATTTCCTATCAATGAGCCCTCCCTGGGAGGCTCAGGGATTGATAGAGAACTTGTCTTTCACTCTACACACTGCCTGAGACAAATATCCTTGTAAGAGAAATCTGTCACCGTGGCTGTAGATTTCAGTGGCGCTTGGTTTTCATTGTGCTGACTGCTGGCTGCCATGTGAGAAACTCCGACCCAGTTCCTCACGCTGTGATCCCTTGCCCAGAGACCTGTGAGCCTGCAGAAGACCTTCTGAAGTTGAGGTCTCTGCCTGGCCTCTCCCTCTGTCAGCGATGGCCTCTCCTGCCCTGGGGCAGCCCTGTACGCTCAGTCCTGGTGTAGAGATGTACTGTGTCTCCTTGTGCTCTCAGAAACCCACGCCAGGACGCAGAACAGCACTAGACAGCTAATTAAAACAGCTTGATCAGCTCCAACACAAAACTGAGATAGGACCTCTGCAAAGGATGTCATGGGTAATTTTTAATTATTTGCTTAATTAGTGTTAATTGCACACAGTGGGAGGTCAGAGCTCAGCTAGCAAATGCTCGGTCAGCTGGGAAGTGTTAGTTCTCCAGCCATTCTGGAAGCCCTGGTCGAGGAGCCAGAGGAGGAGGATGATTTGCACTTGGCATTACAGTGGTGGAGGCAGCGGGTGAATGAAACTACAGGGATTTTTTTCTGGAGCGGAGCGAGGAGGAGGATAATAAGTAGGGGAAGCTCAGCCGGGGAGGCACCCCGGGTCCCTCTGCCCGGAGCGATTTCAGCACACCGTCCTGGCTGCACCGCCACTGCCCCAGCTGTCATGGGCCAGGCTGTCCCACCGGCAAGGGCTTTCTCTAGCTAGCTAAATTGGGATGTTTGAATTCAACTTTTCCTTTTGGGGTTTTCTCTTGCTCAGAAGTGTCTTTACATTTGTGGTTATTATAAAATATACTGATAATATTACGCATTTATGTACACATATCTGTGTGATACGTACCTACCCGTGTCTAGAGTTACACATTAGCTGTATAACTGCATAACGCCTACTATGTTATGGTAATAAATGTATTATCTCAAACCCCCACGACAGGAAGAAACGCACCCGCCCGCCCCACTGTCCGGTGCTGCCGGAGGCAGCAGTCGCACAGCCCGCCCCGCCCCGGAGCCCCGGGCGGAGGGTGACGGCGCCCCAGGCCGCCCCTGGCGCTGTGCTCTGGCGCCACCTGGTGGCTGGAGGCGGCGCGGCGGGTTTGTCCTTGTGTTTCGTTCGAGGCTTTGCGATATCGAGGACACCCAGGGTGTCCGGAGAGTGGGCGATGCCTTTATCTGCTTTAACTGCTCTGTGTGTACATGTACGTAGGGACGATTGGGTGCAGAGTCAGTGGGACGCATCTTCTGGGGTCGCAGACGGGGACCAGGCTCAGCCATGCATACCTGCACTGGTAAAGTTCTCTGTGATTCTTCTGCCTAACATCACAAACTCACATTCTTTTAAATTGGTTCTTAAATTCCTACAAGCATGGAAGAATTATCTGGTAATATTTTTTGAAAGATTTCACAGCTCAAAGCTCTACGGAGGCCTCATTTTGAACAGAAGGGTTTGACCACACAACACTTAATTGCATCCCGTGACCTGTCCTCATAAGCCGTGAAACGTGAGCTGGCTTACAAAGGGAAGGATACACGAGGTGAGCCCTCGGGCTTCCTTGGCATCGTGTTCAGCCGCTGGCCTAAACACTCGGCAACTCTCAATTTGTATCTTTACAGTTTAGCAAGTTCTGTCTTAGCAGGGAAAGAAACTTCCCAGTGGGACAGTCAGTCTCTGCCCTCTGATAAACACAGCTCTGCATCTGCACTGCTTAGGCTCGTGGCTAATTACAGATAATAGAGCTTTCTCTTCAGCTGAAATAAGTAGAAACCTTGGATCGGACCAAACTATGAGCTCCAGCCAGGCTGCTCCTAGGGAGCATTGAGGGGGTGCAGCTCTGAGGAGTCAGACGGGATAGGGAGCATGAATGGCCACAGATTTGTTATGGGCTCTCTGTTGGAGGGGGGCTAAGACACAGCCCCAAAACATGTCCTGAGACACTGGATGCACACGCTATCATATAATCCTGACTCAGGGGACACCTGGACAATTAGTGCTAAAAAGCAGATAAGCATTGGATTATTTTACCAGATAAACTTACGGGACTGTGCAGAGGAGTAGGAAAAGATGATTTAGGATAAGGGTTGAATACCTTAGCTATGCTCAGTTCAGGCATTAGTTCAAAGCACCAGTTTTCTCTTTGGTACAAATCCAATAAGTGCCTGAAGACTTTTTCTAACTTTTGTTAAAGCCGGACCCACTCCCACCCTTACAACAGATCAAAATTCAAGCCTGATGTTTCTGTACAAGACACTTGTCTCCTCTCATTCTTTGTTTTTTCTCATAAGGACCAATTAGCATTAGAGTCATTACCATTCGTATTTGCCCAAAGATTATTTAGCTTCTCAGAAGACATCCAAGAAGTCAAAAGCCTTATATTAAACCTTTTATAAATTAAGAACTTTAACAAAATATTTTTCTGCTGGATCAAAATTATAATGTGATTCATCTAATGAGCAAAAGTAATGCCACAATTACTGCAAGAAAGGGTTGCTTTTGCTTTTAAATCTAGGAGAGCTTTTGAGCCTGTACTGCAAGCTCTACCTCCCCCCTGCAAAGCACTCGGCAGCCATATGGAAATGCAGAATACAGATTCCAGATTTCTATAGTCCTGTCTGAAATCAGTGCCCATAGTTTTCTATCTGGGCTTTGACTGACTAGATTTATATTTAAGGTAAGCCTGCTCTCCTAAAAAATACTGCATTAATTATAGGCATGTAGGCATAAAAGGAGAGAAGATTCAAGACATCTTCCACCAATTCTCCTGCACAGGATCAGGCTTGCAAGAGGGTATGCTCACGTGGGTTTGTGACTGGGTCATGTCTTTCAACCTCTGCAGAAGAGACAGCAGGTTTTGGATAGCAGTAGCTGTGCTACTCCTGCAAACTCGTATTCATTCCTCCCAGAGATCAAAATCTCTGGGAACTGCCCTGAAATTCCAGTAGCTTTTTACTCCATTATCACAAAATCGATCACAGATGGTGCTTCTGATGCTGGCAGGTTGGAAAAAACAATCTCTTGGTTTATATCCTGAGCACATTTGATCTGGACTGACTGGGTGGAATCGTGACAGCCCGTCTTCTTGTCATTGGTACAGAAACACTTTCCTGACTGCAGCTATCATTTGGGCAAGGATGAACATTTTCCTTTAAATAGAAAACTTCAGCCTTAAATAGTTACACTTTGCCCTTGCTGTTTGGCTCTGCTGCATACCAAAGACTTAGCTCTTAGCAACACGAAATCCCATCCTAATTAGCTTCTGCTTAACAATACCACTTTGTACCACTCTCAGAATGCCAAGCTCCTTCTATTCTGGGGCTACAGAGGAGGGGAACATTTCATATCAAGCCCAATGCAGTTCAAAACTCTTTCTGTGAAATGTGGTTTTTTTTTTTTTCTGATGTGTAAAGTAGTCCTGTTACATTAAACCTGAGCCACTCTGTATGGGTAGGAGTTGCACTCAAGAAATTTAAGACTAACCAAACGTAGCCCAGTGTAATCCACAAAACTGCTGTAAGAAGTTTTGGAAAATTCATCAGTGTCATAAATTCAACATAAATGGTGCATGCAAGACATAAAACTTGTGTATAAATGGTCAGGTGGTGTAATTCATTCCGATTTGACACTCATCTGGAGGGGAAAATGTGTATCATTTACTCACTGGGGCATCAGTGAGCATGTATGAAACTGAGCAACTCTCACACAAACAAATAAGCCATCCTCTGCATTTGCATCAACACTGCCAAAACCTCCCAAGAATTTCAGGACCAACAGTAGCTCTGCTTAAGCCTATACAACTCTTCAAGAAGAAGTAAGGTCTTGACATAATTTATATCTCAAATAGCTGCAGTTTCATGTCTCACAGTAACATTAGTGTATTTTCTAATGATAAAACTTCCACCATCAGATATAGGACTGCTTATCTGATCCATTGTTAGGAACTGTTCATGAACATACGGACAGACACACAAACATCAAAGAGGAAGTAATAAGACACCTTACACTGAAACCTTAAAAACATCAGCATAGCAGTGTGGCCATCTGAAGGTATAAGGCAGGCTTGCTTTATTTTTAATGCAGGCCTAGAGAATCACTTACAGAAAGCATCAAGACTCATGTACCTCCCTACAATAAAAAATAAACAAGATGACACCTGCAGCTCTGCTCACTATTAATGCCAATGGCTAATGACGATCATTCACACTTGTGGTTTTGCAATTGGTACTTTTTCAACGCTACTAAAAATATTTTCCTCACCTTACAGGAAAGTCCCTGGATTCAAGGAATCTTTCTTATCTGAGGCTGTCTGAAGATATAGAGTGACAAGGCCAAGCTATTTTTATTTTCAGCGTTCAAAGAAAACTTTTTACAATCTATTTTACTTACTATCCTTGAAACTTTGACCTAATTTCCATTCTACAAATTTACTCCCCTAGACAACATCATTCACAATAATGAAGATTGATGATGTCCCTAAATGGGTCTATTTGCTTTAAGTTCTAATATTTTGTGGTTAAACAGAATTCCATCATCTTCTAAGCACTGTGAAGTTGTGCAACCAAAATGTTCCCATTCTTTAAAAGAAGTCTTCATATCTTTTAAAGTGAAAAAAAGACCTCCTTCTCACAATGAGTTTGGTGTCTATTTTAAAGGAAAAACTCCAGTATCATATGACACATTCCAAACACTGTAGGTGAGTATAAAGCAACCTGAAAAAAACTTCTCTCAAAAATCTTTGCTGAGATAAACCTAAGGCTGCAAGTTTGAGTGGATATTGGAGCCACTGTAAATTGGATTGGTCTTGGTCCTGAAATATAATATCCAGCAAAGCTTCATTTTTCAGATCCTAGTGCCCATAAAGCCTGGGAGGCAGGGACTGAAATTTGCTGAGTTAGTTAATTCCAGCATGTCTTGGTCTTTCAAACTCAATGGCATGCCGGGTGCAGGTATGAAGCATACATCAGCGCACCCGTGACTGCCTGCTCTGTGTGGATGACAGACAGCTCTGCAGAGCTATTACATTTGCCTCAGATGACAGAGCTGAAAGACTGTGTACTTGGCCAGCTCTGGGGTCTGAATAAGGGCTAGCTGGTGGAGGTTGCTTTCAGATAAGATTGTTAGAAATTGTTCAGTGTCACAGAGACACTTGTATTAGCTCCCATCAGTGACAGGCTTTGTATTTGTTACTCAGCCTGGTAACCTGTACTTTTTTTGCAGCTTATTACCTTTGGGTGTCAGCATGGACAAAAGTCACAGAGGAGCTGTTCTGATGCTGAAAAAAGAATTTAATGCAGATTATCTTCTCTTCCTCTGCCATCCAGCAGGTGGGAGGAGATCAACACACAAACAGTGAATTACAGGGCTACTGGGTGAATTTTTCCCCCGGGGATGCCTGATTTGCTTGTGCACAACTCCTCGGGGCATATCCAGTTGCCCTAATTTTCAAACAACTACCTGCCAGCCTCAGGAAACATGACAGCACCATTTTTTCCCCTCTTGGAAAGAAAGGCATAGGGTGTCACAGTGTCAATATTCATGGATCACAAGAACTGCCCAGCAACGTCTGCACCTAGGAATTGCCAGCTGGGGCTATAGGACTGCTGTCAGCAGGCAGTGGCAGCATGGACATCAACTCATCTGCCTGCATCTTTTCACTAGTTGATGCCTATCAATTTTAGACATTTCTAAGGTTACTCATATAAACACAGCTTCTCAGGATGTCCAGAAGGTGTTGTTCTGCTATGCCAAAAATGCCCTAAAAAAAAGATTCTTAGCACTAGTCAAGTGAAGTTGCTCTGTCAGAAAGTGTTAACTTGACTGCTGAGCTGTCCACCTGGTAATGAACTTCAGTCATTTTTCCTTGTCCTGATCATGGGGCAAGGACAATGAGAATACAGCAAACATAAAAATTGGGAGAGAAAGGTAATGGGCCTGTTGTAGTGTAAGGGAGAAGTGAGGGACAACAAGTCTATGGGGCCAGATGGGATCCACCCAAGGGTTCTGAGGGAGCTGGCTGAAGTGCTCACCAAGCCACCTTCCAGCCATCCTGGCTAACGGAGGAGGTACCAATCGACTGGAGCTTAGCAAATGTGACACCCATCTACAAGAAGGGCTGGAAGGAAGACCCAGGGAACTACAGGCCTGTCAGTCTGACCTCGGTGCCGGGGAAAGTCATGGAGCAGATCATCTTGAGTGCCATCACACAGCACGTACAAGACAAGCAGGTGATCAGGCCCTGTCAGCATGGGTTTATTATGAAAGGCAGCTCCTGTTTGACCAACTTGTTCTCCTTCTATGACAAGGTGATCTGCTTAGTGGCTGAGGGAAGAGCTGCGGATATTGTCTACTTGGACTTTAGTAAGGTCTTTGACACTGTTGCCCACAGCATTCTCCTGGAGAAACTGGCTGCTCATGGCTTGGATGAGTGTACTCTTCATGGGGAAAAAATCTGGCTGGATGGCCAGGCCCAGAGAGTGGTGATGAATGGAGTTCAATCCAGTTGGTGGCCAGTTACCAGTGGTGTCCCCCAGGGCTCAGTGTTGGGGTCTGTTCTCTTTAACACCTTTATCAATGATCTGGATGAGGGGATTGAGTGCACCCTCAGTGAGCTGGCAGATGACACCAAGCTGGGTGGGTGTGTTGATCTGCTTGAAAGTCGGGAGGCTCTACAGAGGGATCTGGACAGGCTGGATTGATGGGCTGAGGTCAACTGTATGAAGTTCAGTAAGACCAAGTGCCGGGTCCTGCACTTGGGTCACAACAACCCCCTGCGATGCTACAGGCTTGGGGAAGAGTGTCTGGAAAGCTGCCCAGCAGAAAAGGACCTGGGGGTGTTGGTCAACAGCAGCTGAATATGAGCCAGCAGTGTGCCCAGGTGGCCAAGAAGGCCAACAGCATCCTGGCTTGTATCAGCAATAGTGTGACCAGCAGGAGGAGGGAAGTGATTGTTCCCCTGTACTCTGCACTGGTGAAGCGACATCTCAAATATGGTGTCCAGTTTTGAGCCCCTCACTTCAAGAAGGACGTTGAGGTGCTGGAGTGTGTCCAGAGAAGGGCAACAAAGCTGGTGAAGGGTCTGGAGAGCAAGTCTTAGGAGGAGCAGCTGAGGGAACTGGGGTTGTTTAGCCTGGAGAAAAGGAGGCTCAGGGGAGACCTTATCACTCTCTACAACTACCTGAAAGGACATTGTAGAGAGTGGGGGGTTCATCTCTTCTCCCATGTGACAAGTGACAGGATGAGAGGAAATGGCCTGAAGTTGTGCCAGGGTAGATCTAGGTTAGATATCAAAAAAACCCTTCTTTACAGAAAGGGTTGTGAAGCATTGAAACAGGCTGCCCAGGGAGGTGGTGGAGTCCCCACCCCTGGAGGTGTTTAAAAGCCTTGTGGATGTGGTGCTGAGGAATATGGTTTAGGGACCCTGGCAGTGCAGGGTGAACGGTTGGACTTGATGATCTTAAAGGTCTCTTTCAACCAGATGATTCTGTGATTCTGTGAACACAGGCTGATCATTGAAGGAGGTTTTGTGAATTCCTAGTTTATCTGAGTTTTATTTGTGCCACAGTGATGCTTGCAGGTAAGTAATAGCTAAATGTTCACAGAATAATGAGTGCATAAATGTTTTATAGTCATTGCTTTACAGTTAGTAGTGGTGTTTCATATCCTGGATCATGCTAGAGAGACAGCTTATTTGGGGTAGATGTACTACTTCTTTGTCCTCTGATCTTACTAGGGGGATGAGAAGGACATCAGCTGATGGTTAAGTCTGTACCTCTGAGACTGGATAATAAAGAACCCTATAAATGCTTGTATTAGTATAGATACCCCTGAGGAAAAAAGCCTACTGAATATGTAGCTGACTCCAAAAGGATTTTATAAGCTGATATTATCTTTGGCCATGTTAAAGTATGATAGAATATTTCTCCCTAATAGCATGCAATGTTACAACAAAATTTAAAATTACTTTAAATCAAAAAGCAAATATGGCTTTTTTTCTGAAGAAACAAAATTCAGTAATGGGACTTTTGCTCTCAAATTCCCCTTCTATTAACTTGTATTTTTCCTTTCAAAGGATAGAAAAGAGGGAATTTAGTTCCCATTTGCAAAGACAACTATGAAAAAGACTTCTGAAAGCATTTGATGGCATTGGTGTGATAGAGGTCAAATTATGAAAGAAGTGAGATTTACTTATGCATCAGAGCCTCATTTGACCAGTTTAGGATCTGTCTCGTGTAGTTAGTCAGGATGTTACAAAACAGGAAGTGCCTAGTTTGACCATCAGTCTGGGATTATTTTGCCTGACATCAGAAACACACCTGAACTACTCATCTGGCTCCATCTATCATCAGTGGAGACAGGGGAACTTATTCCATCTCCTTAGGAGGGAGTGCAGCATCATCCACCTCTCACGACTGAGTAAATAGGGAATTACAGCAGATGGAAAGCAAAGAATCACAATATTCTTGTAGGCAGAGAATAGCTAATATAGAACAACGTTACTGGGATGTAGATGTAAGTATATCACATTAAGAAATAGGGACAACCCTCCATGTTTGCAGCACTGTTAAGAACTGGATCAGTCCATAGGTGAAGAGTTGTGCGGATGACTTTCACAGCTGGGGACCTGAAAGGTGTGTTGGGACCTTTGCTCAATTTCCAGCTCACTTGATCTATTTTTGTGTTTATATTTCTGATGTTGATTTCTCATTACCAGCATCAGTTATATTAGTTGTAACTGGGAGTTTTGCAGGCTGATTGGGATTAATTAGTATCAGGAACATTATTTCTGGTCTCTTCTATAGTAGGAAGTCCTATAAATTATGGTTTTAAAGTTCACTGGGCTGAATATTGTTATGCTGGCATTTGTAGTCAGTGTAAAATACCTAATAATTATAGGTTACAATATGACAGAAAGTCTCATTTCTTTTGGACATGTCGTGAATTAAACATTCTTTGAGGCTATGTACTTACTTAATCCCATGAAGTGCTTCACAAAAAATCTCCTTAATAACTGTCCAAAATGAAAACTTACTCTTTAGACAATATCATGACCATCTCCATGCAGTCCTTGCTGGGGTGATGCCTGCTGATGGGGAGCTTTGCTGCGTAAGGTATAGATGAATATTTGATGAAGTAGTTATTTTTTTAGTGTATCTGTAGAGACAGACAATCTTTTTCATGTGACTCTTGCTAGGCATCAAAAAGATTTGGGACCTTTTGGCTCCTACACCACCTGACCCGCTGACATTTGTTGGGATCATGTGTTTGTGGTGGGACTGCCAACAGGACAGTGACAAGATCCAAAAGGAGAGGAAGGAAAGGAAAAAGCTACTTTTTAAAAAAGTGCTGTAACCTCCTTGTGTATCACTTTGATGTGTTTTTTCATCATATGCATATATATGGCAGCTGAAATAGATGATGAGGTTAGGTGGCTGATCGTCCAGGCTTCTGGGTATTATCTTCAGTCCTGTGTGATGAACTTCAGAAAACTTTCTCTGTTCCTGAGGCTGTCCACTTGAATTGGAAAAATATTCAGACGCAATGCATTCTGAAGGTGTCGTAACAAAATCAAGGTAACAGGGAAATAGCAAAGATAATAAATGAACAATGCAAAAGGATCCTATTTCTAGTGGAACTGTTGTGTAACTCAGCCTTACGGAAAAATTGAACCAATGACACAAAGATCGAAGAAAGGAGGAATTCTTCAGCTGTTTATATACCACTGCTAAGAGTGGAGGTAGCAGCACAAAATCAGAGATATTCATTGTTAAGAAAAAAATTAATTTAACCAGGGTTCTGAATCCTGCTGCAATAATTTATACAGTAAAATCTCTTGGTTTAGTTTGTCTCCAACGAGAGAGTGAATAAAAGGGGAGTTCTTTCTTAAGGACAACCATTGAGCATTTTGCAATTATTATTAACTCAGATTCACAGGTGCTTTAATGCTTAATGGCTCAATGTACTAAAAGATAACAAAGCACAAGATACTGTTGGGGAAGAAGATCCTCTCAGAGACCACTGAACCAGATTAGAGAACAGGACAAAACACAGGGAAGCTGAGGAAGAGAAACTCAGACAGAAAAATATGGAAGCTGTTTAAGAGTCACTGCTTTAAAAAAAAGTCTCAATTTCATAAGCATAATAGAGAACAATGTTGTTTAAAATGCCATCCTGGGTCAATGTTTGCAGTGAAGGCATAGTTAGAAACTAAAAAGCCTACATAGCAAATGGATAAAACAGGAAATAGATAGCAATCAATAGAAATTAGAAGTTATTTAATGTAAAAGTAAACAAACAAAAAAAAAGACAACAGAGGGAAATCATTGGCTGGCAGGCCTTAGGACAATAAAATGAGTTAAGAGTATATTAAGAACAACAGAAGTTTTAACAAGGGTACATGCTGCTTGATGCAGATGATGAAATGATAATGTTGCAGAAAAGACAAATATTCAATAAATATTCTGTTCTGCATTTGGAGAGAAGAAAGATGATGCACTTACATCACATGGGCTGATAAAAAAATTTCCACTCCATTAGGGACCAGAAGGAATGTAGAGTATGTACTGGGGGTAAATATTTTAAAATCAGCAGGTCTGGATAGCTTACGTGAGAATATTAATAGAGCTTATTTAACTGATCTCTAGCCTGCTGATACTGATATTTCATAAATCCTGTAATAGCGAGGAAATACCAGAATACTAGAGGAGTGTCTCTTCTATGCCAACATTGAAAAAACGACAAAGTCAATAATTCCTATCGATGTGTACCAGCAAGGCTAACAGCAGTTCAGGGGAAAAAATATTAACTGATAGAGAACCGTCTGACAAAGAATAAGAAAATGTATTTTCCAGCATCAAAACAATCTTGCCAAAAAACAAAAACCAGAATAATTTAAGCATCCCTGCCATGAGCAGGAATACAACTAGGGATGCTCTTAAAATACTTTCTAGCCCTCCCTTTTCTGGTACCAACAGAGAGCCCTCACTGGACAGGAATGAATATATGTACAGGATGTGAACTGAGTTTATTTCTTAAGCTGTTTTCTCAATGAATGCTTCTTCATGTATAGCATTCAAATCAGAGGCACTGCTAGACCTTCGTACATGGATGTACCTGGATGACGCCAGTTCTCTGGGAAAAACGCAGGACACAGGATGGTTGAAGCATAGGGAAAACAGTCCAGCCAAGTTTGTCTGCTGGACATAAAGCACAACAGAATAAAGCCATGTCATCTGTGCTTTGCAAAAGCCATGGTAGGAGTGTTAGGATGAATTTTAGATTCACTGCTATTCAACATTTTCAGCATTGCTCTAGAAGTAAATATAAACTCACTGTTGATAAAATATGCAGGTATTAGGAAGCCCGGTGGAATGGCAGTGATGAGGGGAAAGCATTTACACGGAGCAGGCTGGATCACCTAGCGCATCAGGCATGTTAAAGTAAAAAGCCTTTTATTGCAGCCAAATGCAAAGCTATGCATGTGGGAACCAGAGAGCAGATTAGGAGATGTGTAATCAGAAACTCTACCCTGGAAAACAGCGTTCTCAAAAGGATCGGGGTCATCAGAGTATGGAGCAGTTTCACTCCAGTGAGATACTCTGGCAAAAAGGGTGAAATCAATCTTTGAATGCATAAACATTGGAATAGTGAGTAGAAGTACCAGGTTGCTTTTCTTCCTTTTGTAGTACTCATGAGACTAATCATATGCAGGATATTTAATTTCAAAGGTTGCTGAAAAGCTGGGGAAGGTGCAAAAGAAGCCTGGTAATTATTCAAGATCTAAAGAAAATGTCTTATTATAGAAGATTTAAGTGCTAAACCTGTCTAACTTACTGAAAAGGAAAGGATTTATGGCTTGATTAATGAATTGGTACTGTTGGAGGCATAAAACTCTAGCAGGAAAGGTCTCTGAGCAGACTAAGTCGGACTGAGGACTGAGTGCAGGAATTATAAAGCGAGACAAATTCAAGTGAAGAATGAGACACAGAAAATGATTAACCACTAGAACAAGCTAATGTGATGAATTCTTCATTTCCTTATGTCTTCATACGAGGACTAGATGTTTTTCTTACCAGCCTACAGCCAACTACAAATTGTCATGCGTGATTTATAGCATTTAACACTGAAATATATCCATGAAAATTAATGGTCTATGATAGCTAAGAGGTCATTCTAGACGATAGCGATCTCTGAGCTCCATTATGCTGTAGGAGAGAGATATATTTATTAATTATTATGATTATGTCAATAAGTGGTAGCTAAACATGCAACTTGTCCTCTGTTCTGCCCTTTAAGTGCTGCCATTTAATGATAACAAGATGAATTAAAGCTGTCAAGAGAACTCATGAAAGAAGCTGGAAGACCATAGGAGTCCACGATTGATTTTCTCTCTTTAGATGTTCCAGTAGATGGTCATTTTACGAGTTGAACTGGCATAATACATGGGAAATGTAAGTTGCTGGGTGACTTCCTTTCCCCTTCTTTGTCCTCTGTTTAGAGACTTCCTTCTTTGATTTGACCTGCACCTATGATAAGTAAATAACCTGGCCTCATGCTCACATTGTATTAACAAAAACAGCCAAAGCATTTTTGGAAGACATGGATGGAAGCGGAGATGCCAAAAATAGGTTCTTACCCAGAAAAGTAAAAAAAAAAAACCCACAATATTGCCATATGAGGCAATGTTTGTAACTTCATTTCAATGCTTGAATATGGGAACCTCCTTTGCCAAAGTGATATTTGATGTTTGGATCACCAAAACAAATAGTCATGACTTACTGCTAATTTGATCTTGGGAATGCCTGTGGTAGCGACCTGCGTATCTGGGTGCCAAAATACTTTTAAGAATTGGGCCTGTGAGAACTTTCATTCCATATAATCTTGAAGCTCCTTGGAAGCCTCCACGGCTCTAGGGCAAAGCGTGGGTGCTACTGATAGTGCACAGCCTTTCAAAATAACAGTTTAAGACAGAAACTGAAGAATGTCATCACTAATGCAACTTCAGGGGAAATTCAGGGAATGAAGAATGGAGAAGGGCAGGGTAGATAACATGTATTTCTAGTAGACAGCTTATCTGACTGATTTAGCTGCTACTCTTGCTGCTTTAGCAGTATTTGTGAACAGCTTTTGTTCATCTCAGATGTTAGTGTTATTCAAAAAGCTCTTGGCCTGTGGAATGTTCTCGAGCAGCTCACTGTGAATATTTGATACATGGAAGCAGAGATTCAAACCATGATTTTTAGTTCTGAATGACTTTTATGCATTTCTTTGACTCATCCACTTTCCACAGAATTTCAAATCTCAGAGGAACAATTCTTCAGTTTCTCCGTACTATTTAATTGCTCCCAACCTTCGTAATTTATCTTTTTTTATACTGTGACCCTTGTCTTTTCCACCATTTCCCCTCATCCATCCCTCTCCTCTCCCTGGTTTATTATCACTGCTTGACTAAGGTTTGAGAATTGTACTGGAAGTGACTTGGAGCAGACACTTGTCATTTTACTGTTGTGCAGAGGATTTTGCATACATGTCGTGTTGTATAAATGAGAACTACAGCTCCAGAAATATTTAGTCTCTCAATTATATTTTGCAATATAATATGTACCAGAGAGACTATATGAAATAGAATTATTTATTATAATTATCCCATCTCTGCTGCTGACATTCAAAAGCATTTTAGGTAAATCATGTGCCTTCTGTTTTCTCTGTCTCACTTTCTTAGCTAGATCAGACTTACGAGACGTGTCAGTGAAGTGCTAGCATTGGGTTGTTTGGCATTCTAGAAACTCTTCAAATATAACACCTCTTTGCTGATCTTGCTTTCTACTAGTGTGTCTCAAAGCCTTCTAGCAAAGGAAATGCGGGGAAACAGAAAAACAGAGAGGTGAATTTGAGGGCATTGAGAAGGCCTGGAGCATGTCTGTGAACACAACCCGTCTCCAGGGCTCCAGTCTCCTGGCATTTTTAATGGGCAACACTTCTCCATGAAAAAATACTGGATTGAGTTGGACTGCACATGTCCAGGTGTGTATAGTCGCTTGCCCCTCCCAAAAACAACACTTGCATTTTGTTAAACCTGACAAAATAACAGAAAACAGAGTTGCCTCCAAACCCTTCAGGATCTGTAATTTCCACACACATGGTATTTGATTTTCTTTGGCCCCTGAATAGAAACCATGAGGGATTTTTTTATTTATTTTTATTAAAAATCAACCAAATACAGGCTTACTTAGTCAGACATCAGTCACCACTCTGGTAAATCTTGCCTGCTGCTTGTTCTAGAAGAAGTCTCAGGCTGCTCTGTTGTGAAAGATGCATGTGGCTTCTAATCCACATGAAGGCAAAGGTGGCAGGAGGTAGTGGGGGATACTAGTGCTCTGCTGAGCAATTTTTCTGTCAGTCCAAGGAGATGATCCCTGAACAACATTCCAGAGAAAAAAGCTTTAACAGTCTCTGTGAAAACGTCTTGCTAACATTCATTCCCATGGATACCTTGAACGGGAACACCCCTGGACAGGGCTTTCCTGAGCAGGCTACCCTGACAGTACGAGATGCTTTGCTCCATGGCACTTTGGTAGCATCTCTTGGGAGTAAAAGTTTCCTATCTGCTCTGTTTAGTTTCAGAGCCAAGCCCTCACCAAGCCATAAGGTACAGCAGGTATCTATTACAGAAAACTGCCTTGAAGAAAAGCAGATAGCACACAGCTAAATACTCATGTAAGCTTTAGTATTATAATTTATATCTAGGGGAAAGAATACGCACTGAGTATGGGAATTATTTCAGCAAACCCAGAGAGAAGGGTGAGAGTTTTCAAAAATAGGTCTGGGTTTCTTGGGGATTGCTGCTCAGTCTTTCATGTTTTGAGGCTGATCCCAAGGACAGCACCTTACTGGCAGAGACTGACACATGCATGGTTAATGAAAAATGTTTAGAGGGATTTAGTTTTGGGCAGATATACGTTAAGAACGTCCATGGGCCTAACTCCTACCTCAGTCTCTTTGTGAATCAGGCATTTTGGGAGGAGTGATGAAATGGTGTTTGTGTCTGAAGCCATAAAAAGAATCCAAGTGTATTTTGACAGAGCCTACAGAGGGCAAGAAAGCCCCTGCTACAAGCAAAAGAAAGAAGACAGGAACACATCAGACCAGGGAGTCTCCTCCAGCTTGAAGGAATCATGTCTGAAAATTTCCTTCATGTTTTCATCAATACTCACCTAATGAGTGAAGGCAGTGAAAATCCATGGCTTGTATTTTTTCTACCCTCACCAAAAAGAAAGAGACAAAGGAAGCAATTTCCATGTTATTGCATGAAGACCTGCGTGAGCTGATCTGCAACAGCTTGTGATTTGTATTCTTCAAAATGCACTTCTGACTTCAGGGATTTGAAGAACATTTGTCACTACAGTGACTGGGGACTCCTTCAGAAAAAAAAAGAGAAATTTAATTTCTTTGAAAGCTTCAAGATTGGTCTTTGTTCCTCAGATTCCTGACAGAGAAGCCCATGTTTTGGACATACATCTGTAAGCCGTTTATTAAGTAACCACAGAGCATCTCCTTTCTCCACACCCAGGGAGATGAAATTCCCAATTCCCAGTTGCAGGACCTCTTTGGGTAAACAGGAGAGAAAAAGCCAAACCTCTCCAGGAAGGGGGAAACCCTGATTTCAGCTTCACAGGTTTTAAACAATTGTGATGAAGTATTCCATGATAGGTGCCTCCTTCAGTGCTGGAGTCAGACTGAACCAGGGCTGGGTAGAGAATGGGGCATGTTATAAGGTGAGATTTATGTTTCCTTTGTTGCAGAACCCGTTAGCATGTAGAGAATGAGGCAGGAAATCGGGGTAAGGGAGATTTAATGGGCCAGGTGGTTAAATCCTGCTCTAGAAAGCTGGATCCCATTCCTCATTAGTTCCTAAACAATGTCAGACAAGTCTCTTGGACTAAACCAGTGAGACTAATGGAGGTTCCTCATTTTCCAGGTGCTACTTTTTGCAGTCTGGAGCTGGATTTACAGAAGGGATGAGCATCCACATCTGGAATGTAAATAGAAGGAGCCATATAAAACTCTGGGAGAAAAGAGATCCTGTAAGTCTCAAATTTATGATTCCTTTTAAATGTAACGTCTGAGCTTCAAACCCCAGTCTACAGAGTGAGATCTTACCTCACTGGGAATGACTACACTGGCAGCAATATTTGTGATGCACTCAGATACCAGTGTAACGATCACATTAAAGAGTTCCTGAAGAAATAAATCCTTGGTTTTTTCTGTGTAACAATTGTGCCATAAATAAAACACAAATTATGGTGAGGGAATAAGCTCTGCCAAACACAAAATAGATGCATGAGGAACCAGCTTGGGTATTGCTGCACTGCACTCCTTAGTGTGCCCACGTACAAGAGTACAGTCGCAAGCAAATATGATTATACCACTTTCCAAGACATTTCCATACAGTCAGGTGTGGTGCTGCACCCAAATGAATAAATCCTTCCAGAACCAGACAGGATGATGCACAGATGTCTGATCTGGCTTTGGGCACACATATAGAGGAACTACATCAGGGGTTATATATGATCTGTGTTATTCCAGATAAAGGCAACACAGGCATGATGGGATTATGAGATCATTAATAAAATCAGATGCGTCTCCTGCATCTGTTTACAAGTGGCAGCAGAGGGGCTAGAGCATACTTAGGTCACCGCAAACTCTTTTCATCTTGGAGCCAGCTTCCTGTGTACAAGCCTGATGCTCTGCAGAGAATGGTGCTCGCTCCTGGCACCAGGCCTTGGAAATGCCTGACAAAAGGGCAGTTCCAGAAATCCTCTCTCCTTTGTCCCGAGGTTCATCCTACTCCCACTTTCACCGTATTATAATCTCAGCTCCATTGTTTTTTTTTTTCTCTCAGCTCTTTTCAGCTCAGGCTGAAAGAAACAAGGCTGGACAGGAAAATAACAGCTTTTCTGGACCAGCTAATGCAGCTGGGGCGAGCTGAGCAAGCTCTCTGATGTACAGCAGCACCATCAGGTGCTCGCTCTGGCATTTCTCCCTCCTGCCTGTCCCCTCAGCACAGCGTCTTCATTCCCCTCACCCCTGTCTCACTCCCTCCTCCTTCCTCCCTTCTCATTCTGGGAGCCCTCTCCTTTCTCCTCACCTCCTCCTTCCTCTCTCTGCTTGCTGTGACTAGACAGGAGAATACAGATTTATGTGTTCCCTACATATGCTTCTCATTTTTTTCTGGTCCATCTCTGGCTGTTGATTTCTCCTTCTTGTAGGTGAGTATCTCTTAGCTCTCATCTTTCTTTCTCTTTGACCTTTCCTCTGCTCCTTGTAAGGCATTCTCTCCTCTCATGCTGTGAAATGTTCATGCTGTCTCATACTGTGAAATGATCTCTCTCACGCTCTCCTTCAACTATGTCTTTAGCACGGTCCTCAGTACTTTCTAAAGGATGCTATTTCACAGTAAATACATAAGCACTGCATCAGGCTGCTGTCCTCTGTTGCTGCCTAATTGGATACGGTATTTTAAAGGTGCTTCTTAGAACATCAAAGATGCCTTATCTATCTTAGCATTTTCCTTCTCGGCTCTGTTGAAATATTTATAAAACAACTGGAATTCTTTCATCCAGCTTGAGGTCACCAGCACGTGCAGCGCTGTCCTAGCTCGCACAGCTCGGTTGCTGAGGTAGGGCTAGCTGTGCATTATTCTCCATTTCCCCTTTAAAATGCTCCATCTTCCTGATACTCCAGCTCTCGCCGTGAGGCTGTGCAATCAGGTGACTCGGTGACAGGCTGGTTTGCTGCATTGTGGCATCCTCGGAGCAGCCACAGCGGTTTGTACACTGAGCTCCCGGGCGACGGCTGACGGGAACACCAGCCAGGAACCCGGGCACTCCTGGGTTACGCAGAGCTATGCACAGCTGCGGTGTTTCTCAGCGCGCAGCATCTGCTGGCCCTGCAGTCTTGGGTCTGAAGGAGCCGCCTCCCAGGAGACACCTGCCTTTGAGAGAGTTGGTGCGGCCAGACATCTTGAGAATCCTTCGTTAATTGCCTCGGGGCCGGCACAGATCCGGTGCTGCCTCATCATTGGGACCATTTATTATTGATATCAGAAATGCTGAGTCATTAAACAGAGGTCATAAAAACATCCTTATTCTGCTAAAAACAGCTCATCATTTCTGGTACTACAGAAGGCAGGAGAGACCAGGAAACCTGGTGCCTGTGAGAACGAAAACGTGGGCTACCTCAGCGGCCTGGGAAGACCAGGGAAGAGCCCAGAGTCGGTCGCTAATGAGGAAAGGCAGAGTGTTGCTTAAACACCGGTCTCTGGGCTCAGGATCAATTGCCACTTCTGAGTTTGTGTCACTTGAGGTTACCCAGAACTCTCTGTAAAGGAACAAAACTAAAAATCTCCCTCACTTCTGTCTGGAGACTGTAAGGCATTAGCTAGCTAATCCCCAATGCGGAGAGCTGCTAGTCCGTGTTTCAGAGGGAAGCCAAAGGTACAGAGGGGTCATTTGTTTGCTCGTGAACTCTGGTTCAGGTCTGCAAGCTCCTGATTTCTAATCCTACAGAAAGGCATTTTTTCCCTATGTTTTCACGCTGCTAGAAGAGTTAATGTAGAAAGGGAAACAATTTTAATTTATTCTACTACCTATGCTTTAAATTTATTTTCTTACTCCTCTTCCTCGGGCAATTTTCTGAATCTGAAGAAATCCATCTGAGTGGAAAAACACTTCTTGTAGGGATTATGTTTCACTATTTTAACAGTGAAGCCGCAGACAAATATTTCCTTGGAGAGTTGCGTTTGATTTGCTGCACTGCAGGGATGCCCTGTCCGCGTCCAGATACAACAACAGGCGCACGGGGGTTACATCCCTTAGCTGCTCGGCAGTTTTGTGTGGTTTTGTTACGGATTTCTTTAGAAGGGTACATATGATGAACCCGTACCGTGGGCTCACCAGCCAAGAGGTGTTGCCACATCGTGTGCCCAGCCAGAGGAAACACTGCAGGCTTTTGGGGAGATTTTCGAGCAGGGGGTTCCTGCCACACACCTGAGCACACACCGACCCGCACTGGCAAGCTCCGGCTCCCTGGGAGAGGCACGTCCGAGTCCTCCTCACCCCCCCGCCCCCGCTCTTCATAAGCTCCCCCCCTCACGGGCTGCCCCCCGCCGGGTTTAGGCTCTCTCCTCCGCGCTGGTCCCGGCAGGCCTCGGGGGGAACCCCCCGGCTGGACCCCCACTGCAAACCGGCTGCACCTCGGCGGGAGCGCGCGGGGCCAGTGCCCCGGGGCTGAAGGGGGGGGGCTGGCGGGGGCTGGGCTGCTGCCGCCCCCCCCGTCATTGGGGAGGCAGTGCCGGGCAGTAGGGAAAGAGTTAAGGGAAGGTGGCGGGGCAGGCCGGCTGTCGGAAGCGAGCATGTGCAGATTGCAACCGCATCCATACTACGGGCGAGTGTCACTGGCACACTTCACCTCCCGCCGCCGCCGACCGCAGGGCATCCATGGACACCGGTGAGGCGACGAGCCGCGGCGCGGCCGGGAGGGCGCGGGAAGGGGGACGAGCCGCCGCACCGGCACCTGGCCGCGGCCTGCCGGCGCCGCCGCCTCTTCCACGCCCGCCCCACCGGCAGATGCGCGGCGCCCGCGGCGGTCTCTCTGCAGCCGAGCGGCGGTGGCGGATGCGCTGCCCGGGGCCGCTGGTTTCGCTTTCGGGCGATAGGAGGGCCGTGCCGCCTCCGCCGGGCTGCGGCCGCGCTTCCCGCCGGGCTGGCGTCGCGCAGGGAAGCCGGGCGGGCGCCGGCCTCAGCGAGACAAAGGCGGGCGGCGGTGCCCGGGCGGCGGAACGCCAGCCTCCCCGCCCGCCGGCGGGCCCCGCGGGGTGCCCCGGGGAGGCGCGGCGGAGCCCGGAGCCAGGGCGCGGGGTGTCGCCCTCTCACGGGGAGTGGGGCCGCGCGGCGCGGCCTCAGAGCGCCGCCCCCGCCGGCTGGGCCCCGCAGCCCCCCGGGGCGAGCGCCGAGGCGGGGGCGCGGGGGCTGTCGCGGGGGTTTTGCTCGCGAGGCGCCGGCCCGGTTGGGAGGTGTTCTGGGCTCGGGGGAGCAGGGTGGAAGAGTTCCTGGAATTGGAGCGGCTTTCCACTGAAGAGTGCCCCTTTTTTGAGAAAAATGAAGTGTTTTGAAACATCCTGTTGTATTGATTTCAGAAAAATTTTATTCCAGGAAAGGAGAAACAGACCTGAAGCAGCTCAGCGCTTGCAGAGCAGAATTGGGAGGTGGGGGCTGGCTGTGGTCCTTTCAGTGACTTTTCTGTAACCTTGTGAATTACTTGTCTGTGTGAGGCCCAGAGGTCAGGGACCCGGATATTATGATCAGCTGAAAATGAGAGTTTTATCTTTTTAAAAAATCTAAATTAGTCTCAAGATGTTTGCTCTTTTTCCATTTTTGGTATGGAAAAATATTCAGAATAGCTGAATTTTGGCGGAACGGAAAATCTGCTTCCTTCTGTCTCCCATTCTTTGCACTAGGGTTTTGCAGATTGTCACCAGGATGCTTAGGAGCAGGGATGCTGGGAGGCTGGCCCATCCCTCTCATCCTGAGTTGGGAGTGTTACCCTGGGACTTCCTAGGGA
Source organism: Bucorvus abyssinicus (assembly GCA_009769605.1). Lineage (NCBI taxonomy): Eukaryota > Metazoa > Chordata > Aves > Bucerotiformes > Bucorvidae > Bucorvus > Bucorvus abyssinicus. The sequence continues at coordinate 13,528,161 of CM020042.1, forward strand.
GCGTTTAGCATTCAGCATTGCTGGTCCAAAATGACCAGGGAAATACAAAGTTAGTAAGACTCCTAGTTAGATAGCAGAAGCAGTAAAACTCTGTCACATGAAATATTTCGTATTGTTCTCTGACATCATTTATTTGACAGGTTTGTCCTGTTTCCCCTTTAATTCTGAGGAAAAAGCAGTCCCTGCAGGGGTTGAATTTTTTTGCAGGCGAGGTGGTAACAGCTCCCGGACTGCCAGAGCTGTGTGTGTTGGGGATTTGCAAGAAGATCAGATAGCCCAAAGAGCTATGTTCCGTGGTTTCGTAACACCAATGCATTAATACACGTATGGCATCAGCTAGCTACTGTTTGCTGGTAAATAGTAAGTTCTGAGAAGAAAAATTACCATTAAATTATTAGGAAACAGAAAAAGAAGACTTATTGATGTGGAATCATTAATGCCTATAGTCCGTTTGGGCCAGCACTGAAGAAAACCCTGTAGGAAGTCTGTAAGACACTGATGCCCACAGCACATCCTGAAGGTCCTTCCTGAATCCCAGCGCCTAGTCCCGGTGAGAAGGTATGGCCTCTTCCATGCAGGGATGTGTAGGATTGTTCACTTAATTTGAAAGAAGGTATTTTCTCCCTGAGGAGCTTTTTGTGTACGTCTGCACATTTCATAGTTCTGCGTTGAGGCTCCCACTGAAGAACATGGGTGTCCCACTCTTTGTGGGAGGGGAAAATGAGGTACAGAAAGGTGGCATTTCACAAGCAGATGTCAAATTGAAACACATGAGTTAAGCTTCCTAAACAAAGGTCAGCAGAAGTGTTACCAGCAGCTTATTCACTGTGAAACATTTTGAGATCCTCTGATCACAGGCATATTGAAAAAGGAAGTAGAATAGTCTGGTGGGAGGGAAATGGAGGGGCAGGCAGGTTGTGTTGAGGTAGTACCGCTTATGACCTCACAATGTCTCCATGCTGAGCCTCTGGCAGCACATCCGTAGCCTTGGTGAGTATCGCTGTGCCCACTCTACCGCGGGGTGATGGTGAAGGCAAGGCAAAAAACAAGCTGCTTCGTCGGGAGAGCTCAAACCTTGGTATTCTTGTGGCAAGATCCCATGGCAGTTTACAGAAACGGTCAAGGGGAGCTAAAACAAGAGTTGTGGATAGCTTACTAACATGTGGGTTGAGAGTAACCTAGAGCTCTGCATACACATGGAAATGATACCTGATAGTGGGGACTGTGGTTTTGCTGACAATGTAATAACACAATGTGGTGCCGAGCTGTGAGAGGCAAATTTAACCTTGAACAGAGATGCAGGTTCCTGACTTTGAGTCCGGAAGACAGGAAGAGGTTTTTCAGTAAGGCGGTGGACTCGACAGTGTTTGGAGCCTTTAAATCGAGATACCTTTTTACGATTTATACTCTAATTCAGCATCTTGGAGAAGTCCTAAGGAGTGAAGATGTAGGGATCCCTTTGTCCTTGTAATTTGTGGATCTGGTTACTCCCAGAATCAAGAGCTCTGGAGAGGAGGAGTTGTTTTGCCGCGTCCTAAATGTGCTTGTAATACCTGTCTATTTGGTTAAGACAATGACTGTACTCAGCTTCAGGGCTGCCAGCAGTCACTGCATTGTGTCCAGGAAAGGTATTTCCTCTCATGGCGTAATTGGCCAGATTAATTTAGTTTTTGTCTTCCTCTGAAGCGTTGGAAATGAGACACAATTGGGGACTAGACATGCCAGGAAGGAGGAGGTCTGGGGGCAGTGTGGGAGAGGGAAAGGAGACTGTGCACTCTTCCCCAGGGGGAAAAAAAAACCAAACCAAACCATGTTTTTGCTGTCATCACATGCTTTGATGGCAAGTCTTGTTTTTATCCTCAGAATCGTACTTACCACAGTGTCCGGGGCCAGACTTTGTAGGTTTTCTCTTTCTTCCGGAGCATGGAATTGGTCACTAAGGGTCATCTGAGTGAGACTCATTTGAACAGTCCTTTGCCAGTTTTGGAGTTGCTGCGCTGGCTGTGGCCTGATGTCTTGTGCTCTTTGTTCATGGTATGCAAACCTAATCTCCTTTGACTAAAGGACTTCTGTCCTTATCCAAGTTACTGAGCTCTGTTGCAAGAAACAGCATAAAATTTTAATGAACTGATATGCAGGAGTTTTGACTAGATTTTAGGCAGAGTCTTTTCTGTTCTTAAACTTTCTGACAACAGAAGTTTTTCTTCATGGAAGATGAAGGGAAAATAACCTAAAAAAGGTCCTAGAAAAGAGAAGCCTAATGTGTTAAGGAGGCTTAAAGTGTAGTGTCATGAAGGAGACCTGCTTGTGCTGATGGTGTAATCGTAGAAGTAATGGGTAGTTTTGTTGTTGCCATTGTACATGTTTAAGAAAATGAAATTAAGTTGCTGTGTTGTTTTGTTTCTTTTTTCAGTCTGAGGCAGCTTGCTATTACACCCTAAGAGGAGAGGTAACATAACTAATTAAAGGGCAGCAGTGCTTTGTTCCCTAAGGCTAATTATTCTGTAGAAAATGGGTCAATTACTTAGAGAAATTGTTTGCCAGCAGGAGGCAGGAAAAGCCTCTGTTCCCACTCCTCACCTTCCTCTTCTGGGAAGCACTGCCCACCTCCACAGGCAGTGGCAATACCTTGGTAAGCTTTCAGATGCCAGAGCCATGTCCTGCTGATGGGGGAATGGCACGTGAGCAAACGTATATGTGATCCCTTCTGTCCTGTGTGTTTTTGTATAGCTGGAAATGAAGCAGTGTCCAACAAAGGTCTTCCTGGGTTGGATTTGGAGTGGAAGACATGAAGTTGAACAATACAAATGGCAGTTCTCTTTGGAAATAAAATCTGCCTGTTGAGAAAGGTGAAGAATGGTGGTTTTCCTTACTACTTCTGAAAGCAGTTTGATCATCTAGGTAGCTAATGTTTTCTGACATTAAAGGGTGCTTGTGGCTTGCTTGGTATGGGTTTGTAAATGATCCCTTTTTACTTCTCAGATCTGCTTCCTGTATGCATTTCAGTATTCTCTGGTGACTTTATCGCCTGACTGTATTGCTTGCTCTTAGCTTTGCAGGCTCAGTACAGACTGGGTAGGGGAGCAGAGGGCTGGTTTGCCTTATACGTCAGAAATAAACTGGTCTGCTTTTCACATTTCTGTGATGGTACGTGAGGCAGGAGTATCCAGATGGTTTCTGAGCTCCTAGGTAAGGTGGTTGTGCAGGCAACCATAAAGAGTTCTGAAAGAAAGCCAGACTGGGCAAAGGCTTTGGCTCTGCAGGAACAGATTACCAACATCTGTGCCAACTGGGAACAACGTGATCTTTCTGGTTAGTCAGAGGGCTACATTCCTGGTTGTAAATGATAGACCCAATAATGTCTGGTGTGAGCCAGAGCCTATGCACCTCACAGTCCAGATAAAACAAGTGTAAAAGACATGTATTTTCAGGTGCGTGCTGCTCCTGAACATGTCTTTAGAGGCTAAATAAAAGCTAGACTGCTTTAGAGATTTTTCTGTAGGCATATCTGAATGAGAATACCTATCAGTTACTAGTTCAGAGGTGTCTAATCATTGTACCCTTTCTTTTATTCTGGATTTTTATTAGTGTCAGGGCACAAGAGTTCACCACAACCTTATTCCAAAACTCCCCCGCCTTCACAGGCTTCTGTCAAAGCTGGATTAAACGACCGAGGGAATCTTCCCTACCACAAATGCTGTCTTGCTTTCGTGCGTAAGATCCAAGCATTAGTAGTCATTAGATAAGTGTTGATAGCATAGAGTGGTGAAGCTGCTGTTTGACTCCTTGCTTGCTGGATCTTTGCTTTCAGGTGCACCATGTATTGAAGGTAGCCTAGATGAAGGACTTTTGTGGAGCACCTTTCTGTCCTGTTCTCCTTGACTCTCCTGGGAGCATGAAGGAGGCAATGAAGTATTTCTGAAGGGAGAAGTTTTCTCTATACCATGGGTGGCTGTGGCTGTGCGTACTGCTGAGTGCCTTCTGGGGATGGGGAGTCTGGTTGGTTGGTTGCTTTTTTTTTCAACCGGAACATATGCAAAAAAGATGGTCAAACTCATTTGGCTCCACCAGCCTAATCTGGGCTGAGAAATCTTGGCTGTGTCTATGCAGAGCTCTAGGCAGGGTGGTTCTTCTTTGCTTGTGGCAGATACTGCCCAATGATAGTGGCTGTTTCCTCTCCTGCTAACCAGCCTAGCAAAGCCGGGCTTGCTTAATCCACAGGACACTTAGACCCGTGTTATTTTCTTTGTGTTTTGTGTCTGCGGAGGTTTACGGTACGGCTGCTTCCAGTAAGTTCCAGAGGAAGAGTTATTTCTTTTTATAATTTCTGGTGTTTTCAAGATGTGTATGTAGTTTCCCCTAGTGGCATGATAGATACCATGTGATTCGATTTATTTTGATCCATCAGTCCTTTCCAAGGCAGATCTTGAAATTAAGCTTTTAATTGGAAGTGGACTTGCACAAGAGCCGCAGGATGTAGGGCACGGTTTATAAAAATGCTTGAATGTCTACTAGGAAGAGAGGAGCTGCTGTGAAGGTAATGTAACTATTCCTTAGCAGTATAGAGCTTGGTTGTTGTTGCTTTTGGTTTTCCTTTGCTGCTTAATACTTTGCCATGGAGATGAGATACTGAGTTTCCAAAGCCTCAGCTTTACTCACTTGGGCTGACAGAGGCTCGTGTGGTGTCAGCAGCGCCCTGGGCAGCTAAGCCGGCCCCATTTGGTGCAATGGAAGACTCAGGTGCATATATGAAGTAGGCAGTTTATTATGTTATACTATATTAGCATATAACTTGTGGGTGTGCAAAAAGTCAACTTCTAGAATCTAAGTTCTCCTGTTAGATAATTATATCCTTTTGGAAACAATGCCTCAGTTTGGTGTTTGTATTTTATTGCCATAAAGGCAACTAGGCGCTTAATTCTTTCATAGATTAGCTAGAGTGTGCTTAGTTTTTCAAAGATCAAATCAATAAGTAGAGTATGTTGTTTTCTAAAAATGTCATGTATGCGCATGTTCTGAGTCACCTCTGATTTTCATGGTACGAGCTCCAAGAGCTGCAATAATGCTTAGTACTCCAACTTGAAGTTGGGGTATGCTACCTTGTGTGTGGGATGGTGGGAATAGTTTTTTTTCTTTTTTCTTTTCCCAGCTACATATCAGATATAGAAGACAGCCCTTTCCTGTCACATTCTGATGGAAGAAATGTAGTTTTCTGGGTTTGAGATTCTTGTTTGAGAAACAAGGACTGGACAATGTCATGACAATGATTAAAATTTGCTACGCTTTGGACCAGGGCTTAGCAATGTTTAGAGTACTAAAAAGCTGTAAATGCTAACACCAGCACTTCCACTGCATCTTTCATCTGAGAATCTCTCTATTCTTAATGAATTCTCATTGTGTCTCTGTGAGGCTGGTATTATTAGTGTCATTTTGCAGACAAGCAGATAAAATAAAATGCTTGTATAAGCACATTCAGCAAGCCAGGAAAAGGCAGGAATAAAGTTCAGGAACACTAATGTTTCAACCTGTTTTTGAGCTACTATCTCGTACTTTCTCTTTTGCCAGAAAAAGAGATTAAAGGCATTAATTTCAATAGCTTTTTCCCCCTTTTTTCCCCATTGGGTTAAGCAGCATAAAAGTGAGACGTTATTATGCAACATATCTAAGTATGCTTGTGATACTTGAAAAATGGTAATCAGATAAGTTGCTAAGCAACAGTACCCTGCCTTCAATTACCAAAAAGCCAGTGAGGTTGCTTTCATCATGTAACATGTGTTCTGTACTTCTTCATAAAGCAAGTGTAGGTGGAGTTCTGTAAGAGTTGCTCCTTTTTAACTTACCACCTGCTTAACCTGCCATATTGCGAGGTCAGATTTGACCCCAGTTTTAGAGAAAAGTATTCACAGAACATGAAATCAACAGAAAAAAATGTTAGATGCACTCTTAAAGATAATGAAGTGTATGGAAGTGTATATAAGTAAATAGCCATTACCTCCCATGGGTCTGTGGGTTTTTGATGGTTCATCAGCTTGCAGAAAGCAGTCTGTCGCTTGTACTTTGGACCATGAAAAATAAGAAAATGAGTAAGAGATTTATGTTAAAAGGTAGATGGCAGGGATATGTGGCAAGCTGTGAGGAGCCTTAAAACACTCGCAGTGGCCCATTGGCCCCAAAATGTTGAGACCCATGGTAATGCGTGAAAAGCTGCGTGTAAACCCATCTGGTTCATTTTCATTGCCTTAGCAGGAGCAGAATGGAAGGAACATAACCAGGGGTGCATGTACACAGAGGCAAAAGTAGGTGAGAGTCTAATAGTGTAAGACAGATCCAGCAGCATGAGGGAATTTGATCTTGTGTGTGTTTGAAACCTGAGTTTCATTTCTTTTTTTTTTGGTTTTTTTTTTTTAAAAGACAGATTGAAGGATAAAATCAACAAAAATTAAAGACTCTTGGCAATTACTCTAAATGCATTTCTGCTTTTGTTGATAAATAGCCACAGAAGCATTTGCAGGTACTGTAGTTGCGTGAGGGTGTGGGCATTTGCCCAAGCCTCTCCAGCTATTGGGTGGCAGTGTGGCTTTTAAAAGAAATATGAAACTCTGGAAGTCTAATGTGCTTCTCAAGGCTTTGCCAGAAGTTTTCAGTAGAGACAGGAGACCCACCTGGAGGTATCTGGGAAACGATGCACATAACCTTGGAAATCCCTTGTTTTCCACGGGTAACTGCAAGTTGTTGCTTCACAGAGTTGTTTTTCCAATTATTTTGTTGTCATTCCTGAAGAGAGGCATTTCCTTTTCAGGAGGTGGGAACTGTGTAGCAGCGCAAGCCCTATCTCTCTGAAGTAACTCAGTCATTTTGGGAAGGAAATTCAGCCAAACCACAAAGTTTTGTGCTCTGCTTATCAGTCTAGGCTCAGAGATGTTCAGATCCCAGCTGGTCTGTGTGCAGGTTCAAAAGTCCTCATCAAAAGGCATGTTGGGACTTCAGTTGAAAGTGAGATCTGCATCACCCTCCGTGTAAGGGTGAGTTTCTGAGAAGACAGGTGCTTGCCTTCTATTTCCAAATTTGCCACTTTCTTCCCAAGAGGATCCCAGATAAGGCAGTGTTGTGACTTGATTTCTCTGTTGGACAGTTTATCACTGGGTAGTTGCATGGACCTAAGCTTTCTTTTTTGGAGCGCTTTGGAAATAATGAAGACGTGTAAATACTAAAATAGACAGCTGGAGGAGTGCACAAGTAACCACTTCCCAGTGGAGAATTTACTTTCCTTTTTGTTTGCTCTTTTTTTGTACTCTTATTTGATGAGCACTACTGCTAAGTTATGCTAATGTGCTGTCCTCAACCTGCTGACACCAGGAATGTTGGTGTCTGTGTCAGAGGAACAGTCAGAGCATGGGCAAGTGTTGTTTTGGGAAGTCTGAGTCTGACCTAGCAGTGGATTTTAGATTTTAACTATTTCTGTATATGCAGTTGAAAGGTCACACCACAGTTTTTGCTTTTTTGATTGTTTTTTTTTTCCCTATTACAAACATTACACTTTTAAATCATTAGTATTTCAACACAGAAAGTTCCTTTATATACAAAAGAAAAAACAAATCTCCTTTTCTGGACAGCTTAAGCATTATATTAATCACATGAGCTTTAAGGCTGCATCTTTGTCTTCAGCTCTCTGCTCACTTGTGTTACAACATAGTCTTTGCTAATGAAGTTTCTTCAATTATTATTTTCTTTCAAGCGTAAGTACACATGTAACTAAAGGTATGGTTTCTCCAGCACTTGGAGTTCACAGAAATGAAGTTTTTTGTGAAAAAGGAACTTCTTGCTGCTGGGCGGTGGCCTGTGAGCCAGATATGAGAGGTGATGCAGCTGAAAATCAACAGGCATTAGGGTAGCATAGAGGTACATGTAAGAGAGACTCCAAAGTAGATGCAAACCTCAGTGCACAGGCAGAAGGTACTAAATGTGTCTCTATAATACCCATGTAACATTGATTTAATTAGTGGTTTTATGCTATCCATTGCTCCATTAATCTTGGTGGGAAGGTTTCGTTGGGGGAGGATTAGTTATTTAATCTGCATTTTTGATTGGAGTGTTTTTGTAGTTCAGTGCTATCTAAATAAAAACAGTGTAGGTTTTCTTCTTCTAAGGAAAATGTTTCTCTTGAATTCCTGGACTTTACTGCTCAAAACCTCAGAGATTCATTAGGATAATGTGACGATCCCATTTGTTACACAGTCTGACACACAAGTGTCCTTGCTCTAACTTCTTCACATGCAATTAATCCAGAAAAATGCTCTGTACAGACAAGCCCTTGGAGTGTAAGATCTGTGAAGCTGACTTGAGTACAGTGTTAGATACTTGTGTGTCGGAGCTGGCACCTCAAGGTGTGACTTCTGTGAAAACTGGGAGTGTGGCAGCTTACATGTCAGTGCTCAAGAAGTTCAGCCTCAGTTCAGCTCATGGGCTCCGCTTGCTGGGTCATGCAACTGTGCTGCCTGAGCCCAACGTGGAGGTGAAGGGCAGTCGGCTCACCAGGGTGGTGGGGAAGAGACAGCGCCGGTGACCACAGGAGCAGGCTGGGGTGGTGGGTGGGTGGCAGTGGCAAGGGCCTGCTTACACAAAGGCCATGCTCTGTCCCAGAGAGGGGAAGGGAGAAGAGGAAAAGTGTGATGATTTGAGATGTGCAGATGAGAACAAGTGGGGGAGATAGGGAGGCATAGTTAGGGGAGGGAGTACCGGGGCGAGAAGGAGTCAGCAGTGAGGTTTGCTTCAAAAATGGGGAGTAGAGATAAAGCACTTTCTGGTACACCTTTCAAGGGTTAACAGAGACCTTTGGTGAGATGGTAGCAGTGAGGAACCTTTGGTCACTGCCTCCAGTGAAGTTGCTCCGTGTGTTTGCTGTGGCTGGGATCCAGAAGGACAGTGGAGAATTGAAAGGCTCAGCCTCACCAGAGGAGAGGCAGCTGCCAGGGAGCTGCCCTGGGCAAGGGGCAGGTACATGTACCCACCTGGGGCTCTGAAGAAGTCAGGTCTTCCAGGGCCCAATGTACCGGAGCTAAGCCATCCACACACATCGCTCTTTCTGTGTTTAAAGCCTCCCTTGAGCTGTGCTTCGTTAAGATTACACTGTACTTCTTTGGTTTAGGAAGGCTGTCTGATTGGTGGATTAGCTGTCGGTCACACGCACCTGGTCTGAAAACAGCTGGCGTCTGAAACGGCTCTGACTTGCTGGAGGCAACCTGGTCAACCCACGGATGCTGTAAACTGGAAGCTGACCAAAAAGTGGGAGAGCTCCAGGATTCCTCCCTGGAAAAGGTAAGGGCTGGAGGGTAAAACTGGTGGGAGTGCACTTGTACACCAGAAAATGAGAGTAGTTCTGTCAGTATAGAACTGACTGATGGGACCTCTGGAGTTTAAATATGTAGAGTGCATAAAGGATGGTCAAGACATGAAGTTATTTCCGTTGGTTCAAACTGCAAGTGGATTTCTGGAAATGTAAGAAAGATTGCTGTTTGCACACATTGCCCTTGATTCCTGTCTGCTTTGAGTCACATCATTCTGAGTGCTCGTAATTTACATTGCAAAACTTACTCCAGTGTTATTGTCTCTTTAAAACCTAACACTCAGATGGCCTTAGGCAGTTAAAACAATCAGGACAGTGGAGCAGTATCTCCGAGCTAAACCAGAGCAGTAGGTAAAGAGCGGAGGGTTGCTCTCTCCGGTGGTAAAAGCAGAGGTGTAAGTTGATGAGGAATCTATTCTTGGACCTAACAAGCAGTGCAGTCTCTGCACCTGATTCACCAGTGTGTTACTCTACAGATCTTTTTAGGCTCGTCTTACCACTCTCCTATATCTGTGGCAGTCGGATGCATAGAGTGGATGTAAAATGCTATCACATTGGAAGACGGATTTATATCCCGGAGAGAAATTTTATCTTGATCCTGATAGATCGGTTGGATGTTATGGGACCAGAAGGACAATCTCCAGGCCCTGTAGCATTTTCAGAGTGCTCTGAGTGTCTGCAGTGTGAGGTGTGGTGCCCTCACTGGAGGTTAAGCACAGATGCTCTCATACAACTAGCAGCAGTTTAGGCTACAGTATTGTTTTCCCTATTGTGGATAAGGTTTCATGAGTAGGTCGTGCACAGTGCTTTACTGGAAACTTGTTTTGAATATGTAGGTGCTATGTATATAGAATTCAGCACCTTCCTCCCTCAGCCTATCCTATTTCAGGGGTCTCCTTACTGCCTCTTAGTGGTAATGCCCAAGAGATCCTGTGCCAGGGTATTCTGTTCTCCCATTCTGCTAGGTATTCTTGCTTTGATGGACCCCTGCCCCTCTCTGAGACCGGGGAGCAGACCCAGTCAGCTGCTGAATGAAAGCAGGACGTAAATGTGGCAAAGCTAACAGTGTCAATGAGCAGGGTCGGCTGCTGCCTCGAGCTCTGACTGTGACCTGACTGCCCATTGCGTAGCTGAATACAGGGCTTCAGTTTGTCAAAAAGTGTAATCTACTGAGCAGTAAAGTCCAGACCAGTGCTGCACGGTTATGACAAAGCAGGTGTCAGCAGGGAAGGCTGCTGGTGATGGACTGAGCCTTGGAATGAGTCCAACCATTTTGTCAACGATACAGCCATGAGTAGTTCTGAAGAAAGCTGTGTCTGGCAAGCACTCTGGTGTATGGTACTATTGCTGTGAGTAGAGCAAATGCTGCTTATTGCCTGCCCTCAAGAACCATCAGAGGAAGCGCAGACATCTCCTATTACTGTTAAAACAAAAACTGAGCACCGTATGGGCACAAGAAAACATAGATCCATTGGCAGCTAAACAACACTGTGAATTATTCATTCCTCCAATGCCTCCTGTATGTTCCATCCACTCAGGCTGTTAAGGATGCTGTCTGCTGGAGATGCAGACAGAGCTGCTTCCAAAGCCACAGGGACACAGCCCTGCCGACAGTGATCACCACTGTGCTCAGCTTGTCCTCCGTGAGACTGGCTTGTGCTTTGTGACATCCTTGAGGGCCCAGAAGTAACCTTTGATCATCCTGTGGGCTGTTGGTAGGAACTCTTGTAACACCACAAAACTGAGGTGCATCTGGTAATGCCAGTCAGGAATTGGCCATGAGGTGAGAGCAAGGAGTTCGGACCAAGATCAAAGCACTGACTGCTCTGGCCCATTTTGCACAAGGGAGGTGGGGAGCTGCATCTTTTGTGTAGTATTGCTTTGGTTTTTATAAGAGGACTTATACTATGTCAGCTTGTTCCTAACTCTGTCTTGCTGAGAAGCCAAAGTGTCATCTGCTGAAAGTGCCCTGAGCACAGGCAAGGTTTTTCTCTCCATACAGAGTGCTTTAGTGGAGAGAAGCGCATTTAAATGGCTGTTTGGGAACTTCTATGAACTACTTAGTTTTTCTCAACTTGTTTAGTAGTGGGCATTTATCTATGTAATGGATATCAATTGGCAGCTGAAGTTGAGAGGCACTGAGGTCTTACGGAGCTGCAGAGACTAAATTCTCCTCCAGTTCTTCAGTGCACTGCTCTGAGCTCAGGTGAGAGGTGCCCAGTGTGAGAGAAAGCATTGCTGAAGGTTTGTTCAGAGGCTGTACTTCACCATAAAATGCCCATACTTAGATGCGGAGGGGTTTTTACTTTTTTTTGCTTTTTCCCTTCTGCTGGTTGGTGTGGATTCCTTCAGCCATGTCACATACCCAGGCTGCACCATGCATGCCATACTGCAGACTTTTGAGCTTTTTTTCCCTGTTTTTCCTTCTGCATCTTCCAGAGCTGCTCTTGGATATTGGGCTTTTGCTGAGAGATATTAAGATATTTATTGCAGGGAAAGCTATCTGTAACCAGCAACTGCTGTAGAAATGATGGGCTTCTTAAAGCAAAAGTTTAACTCTTGTGTTTCTAGCTGTCTTGTAATGTGCCCTACCCCACTTTGAGAGCACTTTAAAATGTTCTTAAAGAGCTTTGAGGAAAGGAAGTGAATGATACTTTAGTCAAAACAAGACACTACAACTTTTGTCCAGAACAGTTTTCAGCTTCTCATCATGACAGCTAGCTGGATTTGCCCTAGAGTGAGCCGTCTTTGGAGTTGTCCTAGTCCAGAAGCTGAGGGAAGCCATGGGGAGGCTAATATAAAATCCCAGACTGCATTCTAAGAGTACTCACTGAAAGAAGTGGTGGAAGCATCTGGAGGGGAAGGTTGGCCAGCTGGCTTGAGAGGTGGGGTAGGTTTCACAAAGAGGGCTCTCAAGAAAGAAAGGCTTGAAAGGGTTGGTCCTGAAGCAGGTTAAATATGTTTGTCTCCCTGTGGTCTTGACAGAAGACAATAAACTGGAAGAATCCTTTGCTTTTTTTTTTTTAATGAAAGCAGGCGGTGATGAGATATAATGAGAGCAGGCAATGGATTTGTGGTTTCCATAGTGATGTAGCTGTGGAAGCTTTTGTATGGCTGAGCTTTGCCCTCACTGTGGTCATGCTTGAAGGCTAGGAGCATTCAGCTTTACTACCAGGGAAATGTAAATATACATCAAACATGGAAATGGCTGAAAATACAACTGCATGTTCATGAGTTGTTACATTTTCTGTGTTACCTGAATATGTAGATGTTGGGAAGCTCAACTCCATCATGCCTTATTTCTCCTTTATCTCTTGTTCTGCACTGAAACAGTGCCTCAAACTGTCATAATACCACATCCCTGCTGCACAAGGCAGTGGTATGTTGACCTGTATCCTTGGCTTTCTCTCATCCGTACACACACACACACATTCCCCAACACTGATGCCTGTGACTTTCTGCTCACCCACACTGATTTCAAACATGCACTGATCAAGAAACTTAGGCCTAACTCTTTTCAGGGCACGCTGACTGACCAGAGCACCACCCTGTGAAACTTGGAGAGGTGTACTTTATGCTGTTCATAGCCATCACCTCAGTTGTTCCGGTGGGCCACAGAAATGGACTGCATGTGACATTAAATCATGGTTTATCTTAGTGGGCATTTTGTTTTAATAGTCAAAATATATGACCTTTGGGGAATTTTTGCACATGGGGAGAGCTTCAGTTTGTGACTGTGAATGGTTGAATTTGAGAGCCTTTAAATTAGGCTTTCAAAATAAGTTGGAGTGTGGAATTTTTCAGGATCTCAGCTGAGGGATTATCAGTGGGTCATAGAGGTAGAAGAAGGAAAATGCTCAGTGTGAATGCTGGAAGCACACATCAGACAGTTAGGCATGCACCAGTCCTGCCCACCGGCTTGCATAGTCCAGTCTTTGTGAGTCATGGGCAGTTGTGCCTCGTCTTCTTCCTTGTACTGCTGCTGGATGCTTCTCTTGCTGTCTCCTGAACAAATCTCCCTTACCTTCAGCATTTGTTTTGCTTGTCTAATAGATGTAATGGGTCACCTGTTCCCTTTATAGAAAGGGTTGTTAATTATTTTCAGAAGGCTAATTAGGTTGCTAATGAGAAGCTCAACTGCAGTAATATTTCCTTTACTCTTAAGTGCTGCACAAAGAAGCTTATTGAATATGCTGTAAAATACAAATGCTTGTATCTGGCTGAGAGATACACCTTCAGGCTCCCTGAAAGAAATGCTTTGGTAAGTTTGGGAATCCATGTGACGCAGGTGACTGAGCAAATGAGATTGGTGCTGAGAGCTGCCTAGTCATGCAGCCTTTTTGACTCTGTGTGAATTCGATGCTTCTGCAAGTGACTGGCTGCAGTTGCTCTTTGTATTCCAGTTTTGCTCAAGTGGTAACCAATTGTGCTACCTGCCAAACGAATCTATAGTTAGATGCAGCCCTCATACCAAACAGTTTGGTCTAATTAGCCAGGTGGCAACCAGAGGCACAGAGAGGTGGAGTGACTCATCCAAGGTCATGACGCAGATCATGGCAAACCTGGTAATACAGCAGAGGTTTCGCCAGTCCTGTGTAGTGTGCTGCACTGTTTGGTCCTTTGTGCCTCTGTTAGGGCCAGCATAGCTCACTGCAAGACTTGAATCAGTTTTCACATTGCTTCCTGAGGCAGCACAGCTGCTCAACAACCCCATCCATGTATCCACCTTGGCACTGACTTAGGAAGGTCCTTTTGCTTCTCCATCTGAGTCCCGGCTGCTACTTCCTTCTCTTCTTTTTTCACCCTTTGTTGTAGAAATCTCAATGCCTTTTGGAATTGCTCTAAGAGAGCTACTGTATTCCAGAGGATATTTTGGTACACCCAGGGTGAGAGGTGTCTTCAGCATCCCTGCTTTTTGATTGCTGAGCCTGCAAAAGAGTTTCACTTTTTGGCAGTGACCTCTGATGTCCACTCCAGGTCCTGAGTTTGCTCTTAGCAAAATTCTCTTCAAATTCCTTACACGCTGTAGCTCCCTCTACCAGGGAAGATGGTGAGGGAAGGCTGCTGAATGGAGGCCACTTCCAGGCATCAGAAGATGCTCCCTATGCTTATATACTGACCATCACAGACCCAGTTGGAGAAGGAAGGAAGATCTGTCAATGTTGTGGATGCTGTTCACAACATCATACGTTGTACTGTGCTGACAAAGTAAGTGCAGGTGACTCTGAAGAGTGACTGAAGCGGACAAAATACCCAAGAAAACTAATAACCAGCATGAGATAGCAAAAGTCACCCTCCAGTTCTTCTCAGGAACAGATATGCACTGCTGGAACAACTGGTATCTGTACTGCACACGTGCACAGATGTGTGAGGCACATCCATTTAAATTTTAACTTTGCATATGTAGCATTTAAGGTAACTTCGCGTATCTTTACAGCTGTGGGAACTCTGAGAAACAATAAAGACAGAGCAAAGCAAGTTGGTTATCTGCAGTGTACGTATAGATTCTAAGTTAGTACAAGCCAATGCACAAAGAGCACGCTTGAAAAATGTCAAGCTCTATTTTGAACACCTTGGCATTGCTATGAACTGTTGTGCAAAGCAGTGGAAATAGTGCTGTTTAGCATATGTGTAATGTGATGGGTTTGTTGTTGCATGTATTGAGGCTGGTTATATAATGGAAACATATTTAGGTTGTTTTACTCATGTGGGAGATAAAACTTAAATTCTTACTCATTGTACCAACAGTGTATTGCTTAATACCTAGTGATTGTCATAAAAGTCCTTATATGCTGCAGGTTTCTGTACCTCTAGAATGGAATGGACAAGCTGACCAGAATGTGTGCCACCAGGACTGTCAATAGTAGATGCATGATTCAGGCATGAAAGTGACAGTTCTTAAGCATTTTATATAAGCAGGGACAAGATAACATATGGTGCCTCTCTGGTTCCATTTGCTATGGGTCACCTGACGCTCGGTCTGTTAAACAGATTTTAAAGATGGTTTAAAAAGAATTTAGGGTTTGGGGTTTTTGGTGAGGATTTGGTTTGGTTTTTTTTTTTGGTGGCTAGTGTGAACCATATCAGACTGTTTTACTTAAAACTGAGGAATTCTTTTCTAGTCTTTTCACAAGACAGTTCCCAACACACAGATGAGAACTGGCATCTTTGGTCAGCTGGCTTTTTGCCCAGAGGCAGGAGGTACCTATTGTGGTCCAGAAGAAAAACAAGATTAAGAAAAAAATCTTGTTCAATAACAGCTGAAATTACCCTGTGTAACCTCAGGTATTTCAGTGTGGTAGATAAATCAGTGCTGTACATGCTTCAAGCGTCTATAAGTAGGTACTGCACAGATGTAGGAATGGTAGCATCAAGACTGCTCAAACTCCGCTTCTCTCTCCAGGATGTGACCATCTTTAGCTACCTTCACAGGCTCCAGTAGCTACAAATGGGAGCCTGTGGTGACAAAGCTTGTAACGAAGGTACCCTTTGCGAAGTGTTTGAAATTCATGCATGAGTTTGGGTCTCTGCACACACACATGTGCGTGTGCGTGTGTGTGTGTGTGGGTAAAATGTTTATGTGAAATTCAAAAGCTAGTAAAACTGTGTCATGCAAATAATTAGTTTGTTAGAATGGTGTCATGTTGCAGTAATAGTGCAAGGCAGAGATTCCTGGAGGCTGAATCTCAAAGAACAAGTCACTGTCAGAGATGCGTTTCAGTCAATGAGAGCTCAGTGCCTGCACAAAGGAGGGATCAGCTCCTTGCTGCTTAACTAACAACTGTGCCTCCTAAAATAGCAAGCAGTTTTTTAGGGTATATCTTTAAACTTTTGTATTCAGAAGATGGCAAAATAAAAGCTGAAAACATAAGTTGGGAGTTAAGGGCACCACAAACGCAGAAAGCCCCTGTCAGAAAAGAGTATGACCCTGGGAAAGCCCTGCCCTGTTTTGTAGCTCTGTGGCCAATCGTTACTAGGGCAGGATGCTCTTGTCACCCCTGGCAAAGGCCATTCTGTCTAAATACAATTACATGGTAGCTGGATAAAGCCTTAGGTTACAGCTCAAGGGAAGAAGCCAGTTGAATTACCCTTCCATTAAAAGGCCTCTACTGCTGCATGAGACTCCAGGATGGCAGGCTTGCCTCTGTGCTGCAGAGGATGGTGCAGATATATTTGTTTCTTTTGCTGGTTGGGCTTACCAGGCCACATGGGGAAATGGAGTCCCTCCAACCAGGTACAGAGTGCTATAAGCTTCCTCTGACAAGTTGACACAAATTAGTGGAGGCTTGGTATTGGACAGAAAGAGAAACTAATTATAGAAGGTGTTAAGAACAAACTGGTCTTCATGGATGGGAAGTCATGGTCTTGAGGTGTTAAGAACGAACTGGACTTCATGGATGAGAAGTCATGGTCTTGAGGTGTTAAGAACGAACTGGACTTCGTGGATGGGAAGTCATGGTCTTACCACTTCCTCTTTCACTTTCCTGTATAGTGTAAATGTCTCTGTAGTGCGTAGCCTGGTAGATAGCATCTCTTCCAGTGTTGCAGCTCAGAGTTTCATACAATTTGGATACTAGGCTGCCATGAGACTTCAAAAATAAGCCTGTTCTGGTAACTGGGTGAAGGATGCTCAGCTCAGTATTCCCTTCTCTTCAAAGACCATGTGCAGTGTGGTTTTCTAAGGAGAGGTAATATGTTTTGCTGGGTCAATTGATATTGTGGAGGGGGGCAATAAGTTTCAGGAAGCCTGATGTCGGGTCTCTCTTTTGAGACGGCCAATGATCTGGGCCAATTAGTGCCTGTGTTTGGATTATGAGGATTATTCATTAGGAGTTAAACAAATATATAGGAGAAAAAACAAGAGCTCTGTGTGTTTTGGAACATTATCTTTCTGAAGCCTGAAAACCAGAATAAATGGATTCCAATTTCTAGATCTTACTTCTGCAGCAGCAGCGAATAAGAAAGATAACATGGTATGATACATTCTTTGAGACACAGGCTGTCTTTCCATGTTTGTACAGACCTATGGTACCTTGATTTACTGGCACCTGGACACTCCTTATGGCAGTAACGTTAAGGGAATGTATGTCTTACTGTGAAGTATTCTGACAAGTGAAGATGAAAGGAATTCAGTTGTCTTAAGCTTCTACTTTAGAAAGGTAAGATGTTAGATTTCATCTTTAGGGTTACCATTTGGGACAGACAGATGCATTTGGAGTCTTCAGCCAGTGACATGTGCTGCTAGCCCAGGGCTGAGACTGCTGGAGACAATACACAAGAGGCCATTCCTGCTGCTGATCATTTTGTCAGGGTGCTAATCAAATGATATCCATGCCCCACTGCAGTGCCAGGTTAGTGGAGACAGGTTTTAAAATAGTTGTCTTCCCTTTTTTGTAAGGGCAAAACAGGTCAGTGCAGATAGTCTGGCTATATTTGGTCATTTTCTTTCTGCACGAAGCAGCTGCTTGGCTTTGGACAGAAGAGAGTGCTGAACTAGAGAAGTACAGTGAACTCCTGCCTGCAGAGCAGAATAGAATTTAGTTTTAGTAAAACTGAAATTGTCTTAAATCAAGAGAAGCTGTTACTAGTGTAGCGTTCTAAGCAAAGTCATCTTACACAAGAGACTGGTAGAGAAGCAGTCTTGACTTACCTTGACTCCTCTTACTGTAGGGGTTTTGGCAGCTATCTGACAGCATATGCAGTCAAGAGTCATAATCTTAACTTTTCTCCCAGTGCTCTCAAGATTAATTTTCATCCCCCGAGCAGGCTTTTGGTCCCTATCCCAGCATCTTCCTCTTCACCTCCCCATTCTTCTGTATTCCAGCAACTCAGCTTTCAAGCAAGGCTTGTAAAGAGCACGTCTTTCCTAACCCAAGCGTGGATCTGTACTGCCAGGTTAACTTTGCCACTCAGCACAACTCCAATTCGTTGTTCCACCTGCACTGATTCTACAAGTGCTGGTGCAGGAAGATGATGTGGTTAAACTGCTCTGATGTAACTTTCGTAAATCTTTTGTCTGTTGCCCTGTTTGGCCACTGAGATACTTTTAAAGTGCTTTCCCCATCTTTTCTGACTTTGGATGTCTTGTCCATACCTGAGTGCTGCCTCTTCTCAGCAACTGCTCAGCAGCTCAACAATGAAAGGAAAATAGCCTCACTTTCTCGGTCCATTTTCTAGCCCCATTAAGGTTCCCAGCCAGGGTGGTTTGAAGGATTCTGTTAATTTGGGTTTAGTAGCCAGAAGAAGGATGGAACATGTATCCAAATTTTATCTTGTCACCATAGTAGCAGTGGAAATTTATGGATCTTCATTATCATAGAATGGTTTGGGTTGGAAGGGACCTTAAAGATCATCTAGTTCCAACTCCCCTGCCAAGGGCAGGGACACCTTCCAGTAGATCAGGTTGCTCAAAGCCCCATCCAACCTGGCCTTAAACACTTGCAGAGATGGGGCATCCACAGCTTCTCTGAGCAACCTGTTAAAGTAAAGAATTTCTTCCTAATATCTAAACTTAATCTACCCTTTTTCACTTTAAAACCGCTACCCCTTATCCTATCACTACACTCCCTGATAAAAAGTCCCTCCTCGTATTTCCTGTAGGCTCCCTTTAAGTACTGGAAGGCTGCTATAAGGTTTCCCTGGAAAAACCCTCTCTTCTCTAGGCTGCACAACCCCAACTCTCTCAGCTTGTCCTAGTAGGGGAGGTTCTTCAGCCCCTTGATCATAGAATAGTTTGGGTTGGAAGGGACCTTTAAAGGCCATCTAGTCCAACCCTTGCTGCAGTGACTAGGGACATCTTCAACTAGATCAGGTCGCTCAGAGCCCCATCCAGCCTGACCTGGAATGCTTCCAGGGATGGGCCATCTACCACCTCTCTGGACAACCTGTTTCAGTGTTTCGCCACCCTCATTGTAAACAATTTCTTCCTTATATCTAGTCTAAATCTAGATATATTTAAATCTAGATATATTTAAAACCATCACCCCTTGTCCTGTTGCAACAGGGCCTGCTAAAAAGATTGTCTCCATCTTTCTTAGAGGCCCTGTTTCAGTACTGGAAGGCTGCAATAAGGTCTCCCTGGAGTCTTCTCTTCTCCAGGCTGAACCACCCCAACTCTCTCATCCTGTCCTCATAGCAGAGGTGCTCCATCCCTCTAATCATTTTCATGGCCCTCCTCTGCCCCAGAGCTGGACGCAGTACTGCAGGTGGTGTCTCATGAGAGCAGAGGGGCAGAATCACCTCCCTTGACCTGCTGGCCACGCTGCTTTTGATGCAGCCCAGGATACAGTTGGTTTTTTGGACTGCGAGCACACATTGCTGGCTCATGTCCAGCCTTTCATCCACCAATGCCCCCAAGTCCTTCTCTGCAGGGCGGCTCTCAATCCACTCATTGCCTAGCTTGTATTTGTGATTGGTATTGCCCTGACCCAGGTGCACGACCTTGCACTTTGCATTGTTGCCAAGTTATCTGCTTAGGTGAAGTTAATGGTTACGAAAACAGGGATGAGTTTACTTCCCTGACATCTGTCCCCTACAAGGCTTTAGCTCCTAATACGCTTACAATTTTACTTGTGTGTTCTTCCTTTTTTCCCTCTGTTCTACAAATTCTCCAGGGTCTTTTCATCCTACTTGTTTTAGATCCATCTTCTGTTCTCAAGGCAAGGTTCTTGAAAGGCTTTTCCCAAATTAATTCTTACCAGTTTTTCCTCTCTTTCTGTGCTTTGGTTCACTGGGTCCTAGAGAAGTCAACACAAATATGGTAGTAATTCTAAGAACAAAGCAAGAAAATTGTTCTGCCTTTTACTGTGGCAGCTGTGTGTATGGACTCAAATTCAAGTCTCCTTTTATCATTGTGCTTTGACCTTTTGTGGCTGTGCCATCTTTCTGCAGCTGAGAGTGGAAAATGTCTTCTCTGCAGATTGACAGCTGATAGGAGTGAAGAGCTGAGTAGTATTTTTACCTCCTTACTGAGTTTAGGATTAGAGTTAGCAGTTCTTAAGGATTTTCTTTTCTAAGGTGGAAGCTTAATTCCTTTTTCAAGTGTTTAGCAAGTAGGTGGTATTAAAATAATGCATTTGAATTCCATGAGTCCTGAAGCAGAAGCATGTTAGCTGCTTTTCACAGGAGATGGTTTAGAATTTTTCAGAAGGCTGAATGTGTAGTTTGGATCTGGGAAAAGGGATGAATGTGAGTAGGGTCTCAGCACATACCAGAGCCATAAACTGCTGGATCTGCAAAGCAGTCTGAAGCTGCGTTATTGCTTTATTGCATGATTTTAGCTACCCTGTGCTATGAAAGATGAGTTTCTGAATGCCTGAAGTCCAGGAATATCTGAAGCATCCCCATGCACATATGTATAGACTTTTCTGTCTTAAGGAACCTAAAGTCTTGTACTTATGTTGACTAATAAATATAGGCAAGTTTTGAAAATGGTTTCCTGCTTTGGAGCAATGAATCTGTTGATTTTATTGAAGAGACTGTTCAATAGAGCATGGTCATTTGGACACACTGCAGTCACAAAAGGAAATGTGGAAGAAGGGTATAAAGATATTACTAAATGGATCTACTTTCAGAGGGGCTGTGTAAATGTTGGAACTGAACATGTCCTGCAGAGCCATGATAAGTGATTGGCAGGCTGCAGGTAGGAATCCTGAATCCAATAGTAGTGTCTGTAAAAGGTCACCTCAGCATAAAAATGAACACCGTCAGAAGCAGCAATTATAGGGGAAAAAATCCATCCCCTTCAAGTAGAGGGGAAGAGAGGGCAAATAAGCAAATCAATAAGGACAACATAAAAACATGTCTATGTATCTTTGTGTATTTATACATCTGTAGATAGAATTATAACTTATGTAGACATAGCAGATTGATTTGCTTTTGTTAAAGCAGATATCTGTGGTCCAGTCCAAATTAGAGCATGAGAGAACAGTCCAGTTCTGTGATTTGGGAAAGAGACAGTAAGAAGCCCAGAAAGAGTTGGAAAAGAACCAAGGTGACATCAGCTGTAGTCAGAAGAGATGCAGGGCATCCTTATGATCCAGCTCCTCAGCTCATGAGCTGGAGTGCATGAAGCTGCAGCTGGGAGCACATGTTTCAATTGGAAGAACAGCGCTAGGAAACAGCCCCGGGACTGCTGGAACTGAACCTTCATAAGCTGGCTGGGAAAGGAGGGAGCTGTAGGACGCAGCAGTAAAAGCTTACAGACCAATGCTGAGTTAAGAAATTGATGTCTGAAGAGGTAAGAGGCTTCCTTACGGAACAGCAGGCAGAAGTATCCTTGCAAATACTGGTTCTGTGTGGGGCATAAATGTTGAGTTACCGCTGTGTTTAAAAAGAGCTCATGAGTGTTCAGCTTACCACCTTTCAGAAGGCTGAGAGTTTCTGTGCTGTTCCCCTGGGGAAAAGCTGGGTGCTGCCTTCTTGGGACACAGAGCATGTAATCAGATGAATGAGTGCGACTTGAAGGGCAGTCATAAACTGCTAAACCTTAGAGGTTTATGGTGGATCTGATGCTTCAGGTCTACAAAAGGGAAAAATGGCAGGTGTGCATAAAACATGAAGATGGTTTGTTCGTGGCTGTAACCCGAATGCTAAGCTTCCTGATACCTTAAGGAAATAACAGCACTAAAAAGCAAAGATGTAAAAAGCAACCAAGTACCCAAGACAGTGGAGGGGTATGTCTTCCGTGTCAGAACTAGGCCCTAAAACCTGAGATTTTTTTAACTTGTTATTCTGGACAGAGAAATTTGGCTTGTCTATGAGGAAAGTTTTACCCGAGTGATGTGCTTACAGGCTGCTGCTTGTTTTTTCTGGATTGAAATAAAGCTGATCAACAGAGTACAAAACTCACCACTAATTGATTTGCCCATATTTCCACTGCTGATTATGTACTTTGCAAGCCAGTGATGGCATCATTAATCCCCGTGGTATGCTCATCGGTGGGCACTAGTGGAAGGGACTCTGAGAAACTGCTCAGAGGAGCTGCCTTGCCCAGCTGTAGCCATGGTTGCCGACTTGAGGATCTTGTCAAATGTGGTGAGACGGTCAGTAGGATTCTGAGATTTATCCTACCTTTCGTTTCCGGGATTTTTCTACCTGTGAGGACCTGTGTGACCTTGAAATTAAGAAGAAGAGGTAGCCACCATCTTGGAGGTTCCGCAAGGATTCCTTTGGTGAAGAAGAATAATTTGGCAATGTGAGACTGCTCAATTTTTCTCCACCAGGGATGTTACAAGGAAACTTGAGGAATCACAGATGGTGCTTAAAAGACCTGGTTCTCTCAGCATTAACAGTAGTATAATGTTAGGAAGGAAAATACATATATTGAGGAGGGAAAATTATTTTCCATATAACTGCCATCAAGAGATTTCCAAAAGGGGAAAGAGAGAAGATGAAGAGTGACTGCAGTTGCTAGCTGCAGGTGTTTACGCTATCCAGTTACCTACTATCAGTTGCATGGTGAGAGTTTATAAGTGGCCGTGCACTGGTGAAAAGTAATACAAGGGCAGGGAAATAGTTCTTTCCAGCTGTGTATAGGCAGCAAGAATTTCCAGTAAAAGAAGCGGCTAACTTTCTGAATTGCTGCTTTGAGCTTTACCTGCAGCAAACTAGGAGAGACTGCCTTAGGTCTGTCAGCAGTTCTAATTTTTTTCTTTTTTTTAATCTTTTTGCACACACTGCTGTTCTTCACAGATTTAAGTGACTTGGATTGTGTCGGGGTATTAGCAGGCTAGAATTTTAGATACTCTTACTTCACTGCCTTGATCATAATATTTTTCTCTGCCAAGCTTCATTTTCAATGTGAAATGTGTTTGGATTTTTTGTCATTTGTTTTGCCAAACCTGGCTTTCCTCCATTGTCTGCTGATTCTGGCTTGTTTCTGCTGGCTAAGCATTGTTATTTGTTCCTGTTACTGATACTGACATCTGAGTTGTCCAAATCTATTTATTATGGTAGTGTTAGAAGGGACTGGTGTATTTGCTTTTCATTTGCTTTAGAAAGAAGATGGAGGCATTAGTGACAGAGGGGAAGAAAAAGTTTTCAGTAAAGAACTGTCTGAATTTCGAAATAGCTTTAAGAAAGCATGTAAGATGGGTAACACATAATCTCTTGATCTTAATGTTGTCTCTTCTTTATGTCTGTTGCTCTCTAGTGACAGTGGAAAGGATATTGTCTGTGGCAAGTTCTTGTAAACTCTCAGCATGTTCTGAGGATAAATTCTCTCTCTCCATTCATCACTCTGTTTTGTGTTGCTTTTTCCTGGTAAGCCATGATGTGCATTATGTTCTTTGAATGTCAGATTTGCTTCAGTCAGCTAATACATCATGTTAAGCTCAAGCTTTCAAGAACAGCCATGAATTTTGAATGCACGGTTTGAAATGAAGAGGCCCAGCTCCCAGAAGCTTACAAGTCAGGCAGTTGTCCATCAGGGAACTATGGGTGCTCAGGCCTAGGCCTGAAGTCGTGGGCTGTAATCTTGTCTCAGCTTTTGAAAAATGAGTTCCAGGAACTCAATTCTGCTCTTACTGCAGAGAATGAAGTCAGCCTGGACTTACTGTCCAGGTTAAGATAATGGTGGATCCAGCAATTGAGCACCCAAAACTGGAGGACAGCTGATAGAGATTCTTAGGGCAGGTTGTGCCCCCCTAAGCATGCCATCTCCTTGGGGGCAGACCTTCCACAGTGCTGGCCCCTCCTCCACAGTGTTAGTAGGAAGCTCTGCCTGCTCCCTACAGCAGGGTCCTGGTTGCAAAGTTTCTGCTTTGTCCTGGGTCCTTTTCAGGGGCACTTGGGCCCTTGCTGGACGCTTGCTGTATTATCTGCAAATGCTGGGAACTTGGGGCAGCTTTTCCAAACAGGGGAGGGCAGCAGGTAAGGCACAGGAGTTTTCTAGCATGGGCTTCAAGAAGGACATCACCTTACCTGAAAGACATGCTAGGGAGATATGGGGATAATACCGAGTTTGGACTCAGTCATTTTTCACAGATTTGTCTTGCAAGTCTGCTGCTTGCTTGACTCTTGAGGGGTCTTAACTTCTCTCAGGAACATAGGAAACACCCCTCGTGGTCACTGTAAGTACGGAGCTGCTGCCTAAATTTGTTCTCAGGTTGGAGTGGTCACTGTGCATTAAGGTGTGTTCAAGAAACGTGATGCTATGTGTGAGGCAGGGCATGGCAAGTCCCAGCTTTCTGTACTTCTGCTGCCATTCATGAGATCACATTAGTCAGAAAGCTATTCTTTAATAATGTCTTCATGTTTTCTCTTCGTTCTCTGACTCTCACCCACTTTGTACTCCATCCCAAGAAAACCCTACTTTTCTCCTGCCCATTGTGAAATGGTGCCTTCTGGGCAGCCCCCACCCAGGCATTATGGTAAGAACTACACTTGCCCATGCCTTTGGCTTAGTCTGGTAATTGGATTAATTTAATCTCCTTTTGTCGTCATTCTTTTTTACTGAATCCCAATTCTCTTTGGAACAGATTTGCAAGGTAGGCAGGGATCAGAGACTGCCCGCAGGTACAGGGGGAACTGGGCAAGGGAACGAGGAGTGGCAGGGAAATGATGTGCCTTCTAAGGGAAAGGAGCTAGAGTTGAAAATAAGGGGAAAATGCAGATTGCAAATAGACTGTGCTTTCTTACATGGTGGTGTGGGTAGAACTCAGAGGAAGGGAGACAACGTGCGTCCTGATGGAGGTGAAGTCCAAAAGAGATGCAGCAAAAACAGATGATTAATACGTTTGAGAACCGACCAAAATCCCAAGGCTCCAGATCTACCCTGAAAGCGCTAAGAGTAAGGAATGGACATCAAGTCTGTATCTGGAGACATCTGTCTGTGATGTGCTTTTAGGTTTGTTGCAGGGCTTGATTAATTGATCTGCTGGAACTATTCCACACTTCAGTAGAGCTGAAATTCTATTTTCTGAGCCACAGTTAATTGCGGCTTTCAGTTACCTGAAGGATGAATATCCCCTCAGAGTTATGACTTCAGCACATAAGAACCGCTAAGACTTTATGGCATAAATCTTTAAACACTGATGAACTAATGTCTCGGGCCCAAATCCAGCACCAGTGTTCTGTAAATCTTTACTCCTAATGGTTTGTGTGAGATTTATACCAAAATGTTGAAGGCAGATTTGCAGCACATTTGTTGAATGTTGTCCGTGGTTGCAAAGGCATGGTCATTTGGTGTTTACTCACAGGGAAAATGCAAAATAAGAGAGGAAGAATTTCATTTAAAAAGGCATTGCCCAAAAATGCCTGCCAGTTTTCATCGACACATCCTTGTATCTACTCTATTCTTTGTGAATGTGGAAAAGCAGATACACATCTGATTCTTCCAGTCTTAAGGAAAAACACAATATTATAGGTACAATGATGTGCCAATGAAAGTAATTTAAAAAGTCAGGAAGAACGGTTATTGTTTAGGTAAGAAGGGTCTGTGGAAGGAGAATATCATAAGCAGTAGAGCTTATGGGCAGGGAGTGGCAGAGCTGTCTGCTGCTCACAGTCCGGTTGTTTGCAGGGACTGAAGTACCCTACTACATATATACCTCCTCTGCACTTACTGTTCCAAATTGAAAAGTAATTTTGACATGTAACGTAGGGTTATAGAAGCATAGAAATATGAACATGCATGTTATAAAACTAAATATTAATAAATACTTCAAATATAAATTTGTAAAATAACTGTGCCCTAATTTTTTAACTGGCAGAAACAACCGGGCACTAAGAATAAGGACCTTCCTGCAGTAGTTGAAGTTCAGCTGCGGTGAATCAAGTAGCTGTCAGAACTTACAGCCTCAGGCCATCACTAAGCAGGGGAATTGTCTCATGGAGGTTTTTTGTTTGTGGGGTTTTATTATTAGCACTTCAGAGTTAATTCAGAGTATCTTGACAAGGTCTCATTTCATCCATCCAGAGGCTCTGGGTAAAAGTAATTCTGCTGGAGTAGAAGGAACAGAGACAATCTGAGAGACTTTTTGAAGCATGGTTTGGCTTGGTAGCAGGGAAATAGAAAGCCACTGCAAAGGCGAGCTTTGAAAAAAATGAACTGGGCAGTGCTCAACGACTTGGTCAGGCATGGCTGTAACACGCACTGGTATTCCCCCTGCAGTGCTTGTGCATGACAAATCTGCCATTATTTCTTGGTCTAACATGAACCCCTTTTGCCGATCACTTGCCTCTTGCCTGCCTGGGCTGTGTCACCTGCAAAAGCAAATGTGAGTAGGGAAATGCTTGCAGAAGGGTCTTGCATGTGAAGTGCGGCAGTCTGCAATTTATGTTCTTTCTCCTTACTTGGCCTGGTGCATCAGGTTTATCTGTATCTTACCTCAACCTAGTGAATGATTGACATCCATTTCAGAGTTGATACTCTAAAATACAGAAGTTTAATCTTTGTGTTGTTGTAATCTTATGTACTTGCAGCCCTAAGTCAGAGTGCTGCCCTGATCCTCCGAACCAGATTTCTGTAGAGAAACACAGCCCTTCATAAGCTTCCCCCTGCGAGGTCTGTGCTTGTTCACTGTAGGTGGAGGGGCTCTTGGCCCCTGTCTTCCCCACAGTGTTATCCGCACAGGCAGGGCAGTCAGGGAGAGGACTGCATGTTCCTCCAAGGCCCATGTGTGGTTTCCATAGACTTGCATTTTTATTTCTTTCAGCAAGCTGGAAAAGAAGGTCCTACTGGAGAATGCAGGAAAATTTCTGTGCTGGCTTAGCTTAGACTTCCTAGTAATGTTGTATTAGAGGAACTATTTCTACTTTAGCTGCCTGAAATATAACTTGCTGATGACGGAAAGAACTTTCATAGCTTTGAATGTAGAAGCTCCCTTTTTTCCACAAAACACCACACTGGGAGCAGCCTCAGTACAAGCACGGCCATCTATGTGCAGTCTCCATGACTTGTTTGCTGTCTGCTGAGCCAATTGCATAGGTAGCAGCTGCATTTCTGGTTTTCAGGAAGCTGCTGCCCATCCCACTGTAACTACCTCAGTGACGGATGTCATTGGTTTGTCTCAGGAGACTG
Organism: Bucorvus abyssinicus; assembly: GCA_009769605.1. NCBI lineage: Eukaryota > Metazoa > Chordata > Aves > Bucerotiformes > Bucorvidae > Bucorvus > Bucorvus abyssinicus. Next base: position 13,555,526 of record CM020042.1, read on the forward strand.
AGTAGCTATCATATATTCAGAGCTTTTTGGTCTGTATTACTGTGACTGCATTAGAAGTCTTGCATCAGCAAGTTCAATTATCTACTTGAGGCTTTTCACAAATCTGCATCTCTTACTGAATCCATTCTTCTGTTTGGGTGCTTCTCCCACTAATGGCCTGCAAAGACTTTTCAGCTTGATCCCTTTAACATGAATTGCTGCCCAGTAAAACAACACTTTTCTCCTTCATTTCCCCCTTGAGACCTTCACGTGCTGTATTGCCTACCAGGCACCAGCCAATTTGGTATGGCTGGGAAATAAGATACTTGGGAACAGCTGCAGTTTTAATTGTTTTGTAAATGCTCAAATAACTTGTAACCATTACATTGTACAGTCCCCAACTCGTGCAATGATGTGCTGTAGCTAGTTGTAGTCTTCCTAGGTATCCTCCATTCCCTTCTATGACTTACTGTCTACTTTTTGTTTTATTTTGAATGAAATATTTTACAGGAGGAGCTGTGATTTATGGATTTGCTTATAGTCTAGCACAGTGGAACCATTTATGTTTGGGCTACCACAGTTCAGCATCTGCCCTGTTTTGGGATGCTCTTCATCAGCAGGCAGACTGTGAGGACTCTTTCAAGCATATCGTAAGAAGAAAGTTCTCGTTGAGGTTGGGCTGACTGGACATGTGACAGTAGAAGGCAACTATTGAGAGAGTGTCAGTGCATTGATACTTGTCTCCTTGCAGTTGTGATGAAAGAGTCAGGACTCAAAAGAAATCAACAGTGTCTTTGCAGTGGGTTAACTTGTACTGTAGACATTATCCCAGACCTGGTCTAGATTCAATTTTTAGACTTCTAGTGCAGTGACTATAGGATATATAAGGATATTTTGCAAAGTGTAAAAAAGAGAGAATAACTAGATAATTATGAAGTATGTGGTATAGAACCAGGAAAGAGAAATCTTCATTGCACAGAGGAAATAGTTTGGGGTAGAACTGGATGAGGCTTGTTGGATATGTTTCTGTGAGTCTTTGGCTTTGGTGGGCAGGTGTAAGGCAGCGGAAAAAATTGGTGAGGGGATCATTGGACTAAGAAGGGAGGGACTGAGAGGGGAGGACCCTCTGTGCATTTCATCCGAGTTTGTGAAGAGATTTTCAAAATTACAAGGAAAACCTTACAGGTAGTACTGCATTCTGTTGGATTCTCCCAGCTAACAGTTCAAATACATTTCATGTAAAGCTCTAAAGGGATGTGCAAGGACTAAGGACCACAAGCGGAAAAGCTTAGGCTTATTGAAAAGAGAGGAAAACCATACAATCCACTGGCAGCTTAGTAAAAACTTGACAATCATTTTTGTCCCTGCAGAATGATATTCTGTATGTCCTCAGTGCCTTAACTAGCAGTAGGTGTGCCTTACCTAGCAATAGGTGTGACTTCTAAGGCCTCTGCATCTTTTGATGTTTATCTCCTCTTACAGAAAAAACTCCTCCCTTCCTGCTGCAGCCATATATCCCTGATCTGACAAAAGATACCTACAGTCCATTTTGGTCTTACTGCTTTCCCTGACTCTACCCCTGTCTATTGATTTGTTCTCAAAATTATGTGAGAATGGAGGGATGATATGAAGATCCAGACTCCTAAGCTTATCAGCTGTGCTGGCAAACTAACCATGTAACATTACACTGACAAACTCTACTTCTCTTCAGAGAGAAAGTTTGAGGTTACATATCAGCTTCTTGTGGACTCTGTGGAGATACACTTCCTGCATATATCTCATGTGCTACCTTCACAGCTGTCTTGCAAGGTCTCTTCGGGCTGAATTGTTAGGAGACATGAGGGAATTTCTAGTGGCTCTTTAGTCTTTCACCCACAAGCTCACAATGTGCTGCTGATCCAGATCTGTAGTATCTGATGATAGTCCAGTGTTCTGTGTAAAATGGAAATGGGTCTTTGGTCAACCTAGGAACTGCCAAGAGTTTGGCTGGTTGGGTGTCCATTTAGAGAGGACTGAACAGGTCATGGATACAATTCCATCCTTTCAGTACAGTTCCAAATTCAGTGCCTGTGAATATTTTGCATACCTTCTTTATGTTCATTATTACAGTTCCTTTTTCCTTATAAAGGTTTCTCTTCTCTCATCTCCTATCAAAATTTCAGTCATAACTACATGTTAATACTTTGTTCAGAGAGGCACTGTGTTTACAGGGCAGGGCAGGAACAGTCTCTTTCCAGATGGCATTGGAATGACTGCATGTAAGGTTAGTGTGGTTCTTTCCTAGCACCTTGTGCCACAGAACTGACAATTGCAGAGCAGAGAAGTTAAACGGTGCCTCATGAAAAGTCAGTAGAAACCCAACTTGGAAGAGTAATGTTCTAAGAATGAAAGAGGTCAAATTCACCCTGTGATGTAAATCTGTAAGGCTTCAGTAAAAGTATGCTTAAAATCAGCTTAGGCCAGTGACTGTAGTGTGACAGAGCAATGCTTATGACCATGTAAATCTCTACAGAAAGTGTAAAAAAGTGAGCAAATTGTGCCATTTCAAAACCTCTTCACCAAGTTTCTTCCTGTAAAGAGAACTAAAGTTTGATCTAATTTCCTGTTTAACATGACTAACCACCTCTCTCTATGCTCAGCTGTTCCTTTTTATTCTCCTTCTTGTCTTGAAGCCAAATCTGAATGGATTTCAATGGTTCTCTTGTGCTTTTTGACTTGGTATCAGGCAGTCCAACACCATAAGAAAATTGCTTTCCAAATCCTAGCTATACAATGCATGAGTTCTTTAACAAAAGAAATAACAGTTCAGCTGAATGACGGGTGCAAGCTGTGATGTCCGAAAGTGTAATAGCTCTGAAATTTTCTCTTCCAGTTCCCGTTCTGTAGGTCCCATCAAAGCTCAGTTTTTCACTACAGTAAATGTTTTGTGTGTAGAGACTGTAGGTGACAGCTGGGAGAGCCCAGCTTTTCAATGCTGTGTTCATCTAATCTCTTCCATATTAGAATCAGAAAAGTAGGGGACAGTGCTGTTTCTTGAAAGGAGCAGAAAGGTGATGTGTGCTCCTTGTGAGATGACTGTATTTTTCTACTGACCTGCAACCAGTAAGTTTTTTGGCAGCTTCAGCCCTGGCAAAGACCTTGTACCTGTCAACTTCCTCCTTATCATCACTGCAATACCAGCTGCATCCCACTTCCCAGGCAGAGCAGTATACATTGTGCAGGCCCATTCTGAGACTTGGAGACCAGGAAGGTGCTACTTTTCCCCAGGACTTAAATCATCTCATTTTTGCCACAGCACTTTTTAAAATTCACTTCTTTCTCAGCTTTGTCCTTTGTGGGTGTTAACAAGTTTGTGTGTGTTGCCATCTGGGGGATAAGGACTTGTGACATCCTCGTTGACTCCCCTCTCTCTCTCTTTCTCTCTCTTCATTTCAGAGTTCCTGCTGGAGTGTGTGCAGAAGAATGGCTGCGGCAGAACCGCTGACTGCTTTCTCCCGATGGTACCTCTACGCCATTCATGGCTATTTCTGTGAGGTGATGTTCACAGCTGCCTGGGATTTTGTGGTCAACTTTAACTGGAAGTTCCCAGGTGTTACCAGTGTGTGGGCGCTCTTCATCTACGGTACCTCCATCCTCATTGTGGAGAAGATGTATCTATATCTCAAAGACAAGTGTCACATTTTAGTGCGCTGCTTCATTTACACACTTTGGACATACCTCTGGGAGTTCACCACTGGCCTCATCCTACGCCAATTCAATGCCTGCCCATGGGACTATTCCCAGTTTGATTTTGACTTCATGGGTCTGATCACCCTGGAGTATGCCATTCCATGGTTTTGTGCTTCTTTCATCATGGAGCAGCTGGTGATCAGAAACACCCTGCGCTTACGATTTGATGAGACTGCCGAGCCAGGGGCCCCCACCGCCCCCGTTGCCTTGGCCAATGGTCATGTGAAGACTGATTGAGCAGTGACTCAGAACCACACTTAGCAATCTGAGAGAGCCCAGACCTTTACCACAGCCTGCCAGCTCTGGCTCTGAGGTACTGCTCCTTGCTGTATGATAAGATTCATAAACCCCATTTTTCTAATGGGCGTGTGCATGGGATATACCAGAAATAAATGGAACCAATAGATTTTGTATGGATTTTACTCTTTGGGCTCCAAGGACCAATATCAGTTACTTGTTAGTTAGGTCATTTCTGATTTTAACTTATTACAGATCAAAGCAGTCCTTTTGCTTACACTTTTATGTGGAGAAAGAAGAAAAAGAAATGCTACCGTGGAAATGCATTCAAAAAGAAAAAAACCTAATCAGTGGACATGCCAGCTAAGTTAGTGATTGGCTTACTCCATTAGGCGATATTCAGGTGCTTGCTTGCAACCAATACCTCCCGTGGGACCTGAGATGCTGCAGGAACAAGGAAAATCCATCTGCTGTTGAGAAGATCCTAAGACTGGCAGTTTGCTGGGGAGGTAGATGGTGTTCCCCTTGTGAGGTGCCCTTGGCCTTTCCCCAGGTTCTTTGTTGCACCATGAAATAATCTGGTGCTGGACATCTTGCCGAATTTATACAGATCTTATACTTTTTGAAATCTCAGTCCTGATACTCACTAGAAACTTTTTTTTTTTTTTTTTTTAAATAAAGGCCTTTTTTTGCCAAGTGAGTTTTACCATAATCTGTGCAATCTGAATCTTGGCAAAAGGAGCAAGAAATAGCTTAAGTCTTCCCATCTCCTCTGTCCCTCCAAAGCAGACCTTGTCCAAGGGTCTGCTGCAGATTCTGGCTCCCATCTCAGCCATGCAAACCTTGTGGAGACTGTACAGACCATAAGAATTTTCTGCCTTCCTTCCCAGGGACTCCTCTGTTTCTGGTGATGTTGATGACTTAGTCTGGCTGCAACCCATTGTATTTGAAGGTCAAAACCTTCACGTGGCTAACATGGTATACAGGATTTGGTCCTCTAGCACTGACTCTTGCCTTCCTTCAGCACTGGCAGGTCTTGGCTCAGTTCTGCCCAGAGTTCTCAGTGTATGAAGAGGATTTGCTTTTTCTTCCCAAATGCTGCTTTAAATAACCACAACCATATTGTCACGACAATAACTGGAGGCAGCAAGAGATATGCCATGCTGCCTGATACATTACTAAGAAAAAAAACCAACAAAAAAATCCCCTCTCTGAAGAGCACTTCTTCATGCTCTGCCTGAGGCTTTGAGTTAGGGTGTGAGAGCAGCAGCAGAGAGATGGAACAGGAGGAAGTGCTGTGGCTCCATTGTAGAACTACTTGCAGTGGAAAGTTTGGAATGTAACCTCTTGGGGACATTTGAGGAGTACAGGGAAAGTTACAGTGCAGGGAAGGTGCTTGATAGTGGCAGCCACAGGTTCACAATTCGCTCTGGCAGGTCTTGGCTTTTGAAGTTAGCAACAAACATGGAGCTTCCAGCTGTCAGATGTATCTCACTACTAACTGGTTTATGTGGAAGGTTTGCTGTACTTGTCCTATAGGGCCAGATTCATTTTAGGTGTTCTTCCACCATAGTCAGCAGAGCTGCACCAGGGATCCGTTCGGCTTGAAATGCAAATGTGTTATAGGATTCTACTCATGTATTGGAAATGGCTGGGCTATTTCTGTGTGGGTCCCCTGTCTGTGGTAGGGAGTGTTCAGCTGTGAACTTGCTTCTTGCCCTGGGGCCTCCGTTCCTGAGGGGAAGAGCAATTATTTTACTCCTCCCTTCCCCCTTCTCACATGGCACCTGTTGCTGGCAATGGACGCATGAAAACACTGGTGGCAAGGAGTTAATCAAATCTAACCTGGGGTATGCACTGTCTCCTGAAACATGCAGAATACTTAGATGGGTATTTAGAGTTCTCTTTTTATAGTTCATTAAATTAAAAGAGAACAAACACTGAACAGATATTTTTTTCATGCTGTGATGCCAGTGTTATAAAATCAGAGGAACAGTATGTAGTTTATCAGCCGTGATGGTCTCAGGCGTGTAGACGCAGGTAAAATAGTCACCTGACTCTGTACATGGGGAAAAAAGAGGTAAGATTTGTATGTGGGATAATGTAGATGAGCTCTACCGGACCAAGGTGCAGGTGACAGTTGGGATGTCCCCATTTTGGCCCTGGTTTTATCAGGGTCACTAAACGCAGTGACTAAAGCTGGGTTGTCCTCTCACAGTATAGCTGAAATATGGTGTTGTGCTGCCTCCTATATCACCCCTGCATCATCTGAAACCCTCAGCTTCAGACAAACATCCTTAGGAACCCTGCTCTCCCCTTAGCTGTTACAAAACTCTTTTTAAAAGGTTAAAAGGAGTTACCAACATGCTTTGGTGACTCCCAGCTGCAGCTGGGACTGGGGAAGGAGGAAGAGTGGCTGTCCACAGAGCTAGCCTGGTGCACAGTAACAGTCACGTGTCTTGACTTTAGAAGGTCCCCACTAAATGACACTACTTTTCTTTAGTGATGTCATACTTAGATGCTCAAACTATGGAGGGGTGTCGCAGCAGCATCCAGTATCTTATTCCATTATCCTTATTGCCTGTGCCATTGTAACAGCTATTGTAGTCTGCTTTCCACTGATGTCTGATGTGTACCACCCAGCTGTGGCATCCTCTCAGAGTGGTAATTTCCACCCAGAAGTGCACTTTACTTGCAGCTTGCACACCAGAAACAGAAAGGGACCCAGTAAATTCTTAAATTAATTAAAATAATTATACTTAATACCATGTACTTAATGCAGCAGGATTAGCCAGACTTCGTTCTGAGCAACATGGCTGCAGTCAGACCTTTGTCTTTTCTGCAAAATCTCTCTTCTTAATACATGTGATGCTTCTAATAAAATGTTGCAGAAGAGCCCAGAGCACATTACTGGAGTCGCGGTGGCAGCTCAGCAAAAGCTCGGGAGCTGGACTGAAGATGTAGAGACATTTACATTGAGAAGAAACAAAACGCACAAGGTCTAACATTTGTTTGTACGTGTATCTTCCTCAGTAGATTAAAGTTGCCTGTTTTGAGTTCACCAGCAATAAAAAAAACCTTGTGATTTATCTACCTTGTTATAACTGCAGCAAGGAGAGAGTGGCCCATCACTTTTTTTCTTTTCCAGGAGGTGGTGGGTGGTGGGACTTGAATTACCCCAAGGTTCCAGATTTGCCTCCCTTCTCTTGCTTATCTCTTGTACGGTCCACCCTAAAGGATTTCAAAGTATAAGTACACGATGAAATACAGAGTCTGGTGTCCTGCACACAAGAAGCAGTTCAGGCATTACAGTGATGACTGTTCAGAAGACCTTGCCAGAGGGGAAACGGTTGATTTACAGCAGGACCAGACTGAGTTTTGGTCTTTGGTGTTATAATTGAATGAAATGTGTACATATGTACCAGGTACTATTGTGCCTTTGGTCTGAGTGCATTTTGTAATTAAAGCAGAATAATCCAATCAACATTTTGCTTGACTAGTCCTATGACTATAAAAAGTAAAAGAAGACTGCAGGCTTTAACTGCTTTGAAAATTAGGAAGCAGGTGACTGAAACGCTCCTGAGTTCTACAGCACTGCTCTGCTGCTGACTGGTTCTCTTAAACTTGCACAGAAAGAAAGGGGATTTCTTCCTTCAGGGGAACTTCTGCCGTTTCTGTACTATGAATAAAACATGAGCCACTACTAAGATGTGAACTGAAACCAAATGTTTTTTTGTTTATCCCTGTCCCTGAATATGTGCAATATGCCCTGTATTCAAGGAAGAAGCTTGCAGACCTGGGTTCTTTGCTTCAGTTCTTCTGCCTGCAAACTGCAACTGAACCACCTGACGAGACTCTCTTCCCCTTCTTTCCTGCATATCAGCAGCTACCAAATCCCTCTGTGATCCATCCCCTGTTGAATAAAGAAATCTCTCTTCTGGTGCAGACCCTGATAAACCAGAAGCTGTTCCCATGTGTGCCCTCACCCAGCTGCTTTGGCATCTCATGACCACCTGGTCACAGAGCTGGTGAGATCTCAGGAGCATTGTCCCTGTTTGGCACACGGTCTCCACTTGCACCTGTCTTCCCTTACTCCCCTTGGAGTGTCCTGAGCCAGCCCCTGCGGAAGGGACCTTCCCTTCTTCCCTTCCACCTCTTGCCCAGGGAATGAAGCAAGTTCTGCTGCTAGCTGAGGGCTTCTGCACCACTTAAGGTTTTAAGCTAACAGAGGTCAGTGTCCACTTGGGAAGGGAAGCGTTGATTTTAAGAGCTGTAAGGCTCTGGGCTTCAGGCTTTTTACTAGCAAGTCATCCACAGGCATTTGTACCACATGGAATGACTTATTTCTTCCAGGTTGACCAGGGTTTGCTCCACTGAGGGTTTGGCCTCTTGGATCACCGCTTTGTGAACTAGAGGGAAGTTAGAGAAGCAGGTGGTGCCCCCAGTACCTGCTCTGCTTTTGGCCCCTGGGCAGCTAGCACAGATGCCAAAGGAAAAAGTGCTGTCTTGACAGGAGTCCTAGGGGGGTGCTGGGGATGCACTGGTTTGTGTCCAAAGGCACCACTTCAAATACAAAGCTGTGGTTTCCCACTAGGATCTTTACTACCTGCAGCAATGCAAGCTGTCTGCTTGCCCCAAAGTTCAGGATTGTCTGAACTGACTTTGAAGTAGAAGTGATGTTTAAAATCTCTAGTCCTTTTTTCCCCTCTAGGAGATTCCCGACTTCCATCTTTGTGGAAAAATCATCACCCTGGGATCTGTAAGCTAGTGCTCATTAAGCCAAAACAGGTACTAAAAGCCATACAGCGCTGGGCTCCATCCTGCGGAGTTAATCATGCTGATAAGCAGAATACTTTGGCCCACAGAGCGTGCTGCCATGTGGCTGTACTACATCAGCACCTGAGTTAGTACAAATGCTTACTCAGGAATGCATTTTGCCTTACAAAATGTACTCTTAATTCCATGGGTTCCAGAGGAAATTTTTGTCAAGCTTAAGTGTGAGAAAGACTGAGATCCTATATAAGCTTCATCTCTGCTTATGATCTTACTTGAGAACATCTTGTTTAAAGTTTCAGCTACTTAACTGAGACCCTAGAGACCAAATGTGGAAGGTGACCTGTCACAGTCTTGGTCACTAGAGTCACGCAACTGCAGACCGCATTGCACATGTTGTGCTGTGCAGGTCCAGTGCACGGCTGGGACGAGCTTCCACTGTAAAAGGACTGTGATGAGTAGAGGGGGTGATATTAATACTGCTGGTAATGGTGGCAGAGCGAGGACTGGTGGTGATATCTACATTCCCAAATCTTCAAGAGCTGGGCAGGTTGGAAGCAGCACCTCCATGTTCTCTGTATTTGGCACTTCTTGCAGGTCTAAAGCAGACTGGCAGGTTTTTTATTCTAAGAGAAGCAGACCATTTCCTCAGCTCCTCACTCTGGAGTCTGGGCTGCTCACTCCTCAGTTGCCATTGGATTTTGTGATGTGAATGGCCTTCATTAGTGTCTCAGAAAATAGCGATTTTTAAATGGTAATCCCAAATGCTTGACGTCAGTTTGTATTTATGCTTTAGTCAATTTAGGAGCTAAAGACCCTTAAGTATGTGGTGATGCTGTTTGTTTATACTGTTGTGTGGCATGCTGTCCTGCTTTGATGCTATAATGAAGAAGAAAGAGAAGGAAATACAAGCAATTTGCTCTTTAATAAAAATAAGTAAACGGATGCAGTTGAGACAATATTTATTAAATATGTGAGCTGAGGTACACATAGTATTTGTAGATCTCTGGTATTTCAAATACGGGACACTTTCCAGTGCAGAATTTCTCTCCTTTGTGGTTAATTCCCTTTGCAACCTATCTATATTGCTACTTGAGCGTGGCTCTTTACCTAGTATCTTGGGGATGAGAATAACAGTATTTGCCCTTATTTTTTTAGCTTTCACTGAAGGATCTCTAAGTGCTTTTCACAAACTAGTGAAATAATTCTCACTTCTTGAAGTAGATCAGGATTAACCCCAAAGAGCACTGATCAGGAGCTGATGGAGATGCCCTGACAGCTCGCAGATCATTTCAGACATGGGAAATGAAGTGTAGCATTTTACCTGTGCACCAAGTTTCCAGATTTGAGGAGTGAGTTAATAAAGTTCCAAGAAGGCTGGGGAGCTGGAAAAGTGCTACCAGGTTTCCACCATCTGAAGCTGTTCCAGAAATGGTTTTGTACATCATCACATCGCTCTGTTTGTCCAAGTTAAAGCTGGCACATGAAGGGACTGTCAGAGCTGATAGGCAGCACGCTTCTATCTTGTACCATATAAGACTGATATCCCTCTGTTTGCTACGTAATCCCATCTCCATCAGCAGAGTACTTTTGGGTAAATATTGCTAGGGGCAACAAGCCATGTTAGAGGCTAAACTGAGGTGACCATCTGCTCTATCAGCTCATGTTGTTGCAGTTACTGCAGAGCTTATCTGTGTTGCTGTTTCTGTTGTCAGACCACTCATCTGATACCACAGCTCTTCCTATTGCTCCTGTTTCTCCATCAGCCTCTTTGGTATCCTGTCCCTTTCCATGCCTGACCTCCACTTCAAGTCCATGCTGCAGTCACAGGTACCCTAAGCCTTCTGTCTGAACCCCACCTCTGGGAACTTAACACAAATGGGCTGACTGCTGATGAGCTGTAGCTTCCATTAAAGCCTGCCACAGCTGCAGTTGTCAGTGCTTTGGAAGGCAGAAAACGTATTACACACTTGCCTTCAGGCACAAGTACAGCAGCAGGTTTGCAATTACTGTTCAGTGCCTTTGCTATAACATCCACACAATGCTACATAATAGACTGTGGGGGCTAAAATCAGCAAAAAGCTTCTCCGGTCAATCTCTCTGAGTTTCAATGTGTATGGAATAATACATAATTTCAACTGTTCCTTCATCTAAATGCATATACGGATAGTGAGTGTCTGTGTTCAGAAGCATAAACATAGCTGACGGCCTCCACGCTGCACCGCTGACTGCATCGTAACTTCTGGCAAAGAAGAGCCAGCTCCTGCTTCGCTGCCAACAGCAGCCTGGGCCCACTCACTGCCACTTCCTTGAGCCTATCAGATCGAGAGAAGATCCAAAATGAAGCTCTGTATATTCATGAAGCAGGTTAAGACCTGAGTTGACTGCTCTTGACCTTGCAAGCTGTGTGTCTGCATGCTTTGGTATGTGGGAAGGTCTCAGTTTGATCTGCCCGGCGGTTAAAGCCTCTTATCAATAAGCACTCAGCTCAGAGAGGGGGGTTAGGCCCATGGTATTCCAACATGTTTTACCTATGGTTTTTAAATCAGGTTAATGTCCAAGGCAAACATGACATACTATCCTATTCCATCTTTAAAAAAAAAAGGGGAGTTACCACCCTGGGGACCTTCTGATGTCTTTGCTAGGGTTTGTCTTCTTCTCTGAGCAGACTCTTAATGCTCACGAGAGCAATGTGCACCCAACCTGAGTCAGACTCATCCGCTCCTCTTCCTCAGCTAAGGCATCAACTGAAAGTACTCCCTCCCACCCAGGCTGCCATGCTGGTCCTAGGTGTCCTGTTTTGCTGCTGCTCCATCTGTTGGCCACTGGTTCCTATCTGCCATCTCTAATCTCAGTCCCATTGCAAATTCTTCAGGTCAGGACTTGTCCTTTTGTTGTAACATTGTTGTAAGCCTGCTCCCAACAGCATCTGTAAGTGCTATGATATCACAGTAAGCAAGAGAAAAAGCCTTTCAAGTCTTCTTTTTGACGTCCTTAAGGATTAGAGTAAACATTCCAGCTCTGTTCTACTCCATGAGTCACCTCTGTTGCCCCTTTCCATCCAACCTGGTCTCCCAGCATCACACAGGAAGGCAAATCCCTGCTGATGACCTGAGCATGCCAGTGGTGCCAGTGGAGGGGAGCGCGGCTGGTGGCACACCAGGAGCCTCCTCCCTGGAGCTCCTCAGCAGATGACACGCAGGAATCCACATTCGCTGGATGCTGCATGCACTAGCAAAACAGATTTTTAACGTTATTGGACGGTCGTCTGGCTCTTCAGCAGAAGCTGATTTGGGTTAGCATGGTAATTATATTTTGGTTGACAAATGTGATGACAAAGCACAGCTGCCCTTTGATCTCACAGTAAAGGCAGCATGGCCCCTGGCAGTGTGCTTATGGCAGAGCTTTGTGCTGTGTGACTGCTGAAAGCGGCACAAACATCTCCAAACACCAGCGTAGGCTATGGTTGTCCTGGCCACTGGTCTCTGGGCAAGTGCCAGGCATGCACCCAGCGTGACGCCACTACACTCTGTCCCCTGCAAGGCTGCTTGTGACTTTACAGCTGCCTGCAAAGCCTGGCCTTGGCTGCTCCCATGTATGGTCCATTAAACACTATTTCTCCACTTTATCATCGCCTCAGTCCTGTCCTTCCTCTCTGCCTCACCAACTGCCTCCTTGCAAGGCCTTATTGCATGTTAGGGCTTTGGTGTTCATCTCAACTTCCTGGTTTGGATCTGGTGCCTTAATCCTTGCCACTTGACCTTTCCTTGGCTGGGGCTCCACAGCACTGTCATCTCCAGCTCTTCGTTGACACCTTCTCACAGCCTCTCTGTTGTCTCTTCTGCTCCTCGGGAATCCCTGCTCAGCTCAGCTATGTCCCCAGTCTGGGTGCCCCCATCGAGTTACACAGCTTTTACTGCCATCCACTCCTCACATCTCAGACCTCTGCCTCTCTCCTAGCCTTGCCACCATTTCTGCAGACCTGCATTTTTCTCAGCTCCTCTGGCATCTATTCCTGCCACAGCATCTTCTGCTCCCCTTTTGCTTCTCATGTTCACCACTCTTGTCTTTTCTCCCTGGCAGACACATTACAAATGGGGGAGGCAGAGACATCTTCAACCTTGTCTTCTGCTTTTCCTTATTTTCTTGGCCTTTATGTCTTACCACCGTGCCCCCATTCCCTGAGGTCTCCTTGCTGGGCTGGTGCTGGTGTTCTGTATGCCTGTTTTCCCTTCCGCATCCTGTACACAACATGTTTTCTTCAGCTCACCTGCTAGAACATACCCTTCTCCCCATGCCAGTCTGTCTCAGCAGCCCTACAAACCCCAGCAAATGAAATAATCTGTGTATCTATTTCACATATATATGAGTGAGATACTAATCCCTGCACAGTGCAAGAGTCATACGTACAAAAGGGGAAACAAGGACACCAGCATTAAAGAGAAAGCAAAGGGAGGCCGAGGCAGCGGCAGATGTCAAGGAGGCGAGTTTACAGTGTTGAAAGTAATGCAGAAAACTGAAACAACAGCAGATGAGAGTATCACCGACAAGCCACAGCTATGCTCTTTCCTTGCTAGTTCTGCATTTAAGCTCTCGCTTTTTCCTGCTCCCTGCACCTGTGTCTTCAGGGCAGAGACCAAGTCCTCCAACTGGCTCAAAAAAATCTATAAAGAAATTAAAAAGCCAGCAGGCACCCCTTTCCTCTGTGCCTTCTGTGATAACAAATACCTCTCTTCCCTTTCACTCCAGTGGGAAAGCTGATCTGTCAGACGGATCTGTTTGTGAAGGCAGCCCTCCCAGGCCTCCTCACCGAATGCTCCATCTGAGCTTCTGCCCCTGTGCGAGCAGAAAAGTGCTTTCTGGCTTCCCCAGCACAGCTCATGTGCTGTGCAGGTCCCAGCGGGTGAAGGATTTGAATGTGATGTCATTACAGTGACTCCCCGAAAATCAGCTGTTTCCCAGCTGTTGTGAGCTGTTACTTTTCCAGGACACAAAGGCAGGTGAAATGTCTGTTGGATTCCACAGAAAGCTCTCAGGCTGCAGCCGTGGTAAAATAACCCTTCTTAAAGCAACAGAGAGAGATCCTTCTGTGTGCAAGAGCTCCTTTCAGATTGGGTTGGGGTTTTTTATTGCCCTACAAAGGATGGTGCAGTGAGTGAGCTGGAGATTTGGCAGTTGCATCCCAGTCATATTTTAACACAAGGCAGACAGCAGATGCTTCAAGAAGATTATATTTCTTCATGTACATTGGGTCTCCAGGGAGATTACACATTCGGGGTCAAGGGCTTTAGGGGGCTGGCTCTGTGGCCCCGCAGGAGGATTTTTCTGTTTCCAGAAAAAAATATCTGTAAAGCACAGGGCGTTCTGCCAAGCTTCTATATGGAGTCAGCAGGAAATGCTGCTCCCAAGAGACATTTTACCTACGGCTCTGTCAGGGGTAGCTTTTATTACAATAATAGCAGTTGATCAAATAGCCCTCAGTGCTGCAACACCTTGCAGCCTGAGTACCCGGTCTGAGCCTGAGCAGAGGAGCAGCACTTGCCCATTGGACTGTAAAAAGGCTATTGATGTGGGGGAAAACTGTCTGCCTCTGTAAAGGCAGGCGGGAATGGGCACTTTGTACCAGCACGGTGTTTTTGAAATGCTGATATCTTGGCCAAGGCAACCAGCATCTGGCTAGCGCATCAGACCTTGCAAGGGAGAGAATCTTGCCCAAAGATGCAACAAAAGCCCTCAGGGCATCCCCACCATACACACTGACAAGCCAGAGATGATCTAAATTTTAATGAGGTCTTACAAAGAAGCTGCCTCCTCCTACTCCCAGTCCTGCATGACTGTGAATTTACCTGCTTTGTAAACTGAAGGGTTAACGCTGAGCAAGCCCCGCTAGAATGGGAATTTCCAAATCCACAAGACTTAGGAATCTAACCTGTGACACCAGCTCCTCTAAAATCCAATCCTGAGAATATCTGTAACTATCAGTGAAACTGAAGTACAGACACAGGGACTCCAGGGTGCCAGCTCACAGCCGCAGTGCTCAGAAGCCACTGGAGCCCACTCGGGCACCAGCCTGGCCCAGTGCAGGCAGGTGGTGCAACCCCAGGCTCCAGCAGGGGATGAACCTGGACTATCCAAACAGGGAGTGCCTATGCCAGGCAAAAGCATACGCCAGCACAGACAGGAGCCTTCCCACACCAGCTCCTGAAAGGAAGGAAAAGGTAGTGTCCTCAGTCCAGGCTAATTCCTCTGTTGTTCTGTATGTTGTTCATGCAGTCACTGACAGCAACCATTAGCATAAGATACTACTACCTCACAAAGGGAATGTTTTGTACTCACTGGCTGCTGAAATAAGTAACAGCACTGGATAAGAACCAAGGGGAACACAGACCTCACTTCTTACTAAATCCGACCTCAGACAAAGCTACTTTGAATTTCCATGAGTGTTTTCCTAAGGAAGGAGCAAGCATTAACCAAGGGAGCTAGGATTTACCTCAAATGCTGAAATCTGCACTAGACAAAGGAGATGGTTTTAGCAAGTGCCCTCCAAAGCCTGCAGGCTATGTGGGGCATTGGTTTGGCTTTGCAGGGCGGCTGACCGTCAAACACGAACTGCCCCACCAAGTGCCCCCCACCCTCATGCACAGAGTTGGAAGGTGCCAGAAATGGTAAACGTCAGGAAGTGTTTGAGCGGTGGAATGTAGAAACTATGGTCAGAATAAAGCAGGGATCACAAGAGGGGCTGAGTATATATTAAAGAGCCCTTAAACAGATGTCACAAATAGCCCTGATTTTACCCTGCGAACAGCTGCCATGTGCTGTGGTCCCCTTGTAGGGGAGTAAATTTAGCAATGAAAGAAGGATGGTTCAGGATGCCTGTCAGAATGTGCTTCCTGGCACCTAGCCCACCCCCTTGCTAGGGATAGCAGCACTGCAGTAGCCAGCCTCAGGAGACCAGGGGGTCAGGACATCCCTGTGACATCTAGAGGAACAGGGGGTTTGCATTAATTCTCTGAGCTCCCCCAGTCAGCAAACCAGACAGGAACACCAGCTTTGGTCATGGTGTTTGGATCTAGATCTAAACTTTTGCAGGCTTGGGTGTAAGTGAGTTTCTGAGGGGTGTGCCTGGAGCACAGGTATTCAGAAGCGATGTGATAATAAACTTCATTTTACTCAAGTCATCAGTCCTCCCACCCTGGTGTATATGAACAACATCTTCCTTCCCTCAGTATCCACAGTTTTGTGGCTGAAGTGGTGGCAGCAATTTCTTTTTTTCTCCATGTTTTGAACAGGCAGAAAGAGGAATGGAGGCACTGGTAAGCAGGGGAAGCTAGCAGTGAGGAGGAGGAATTCGTACCCATCCCAACCTCTTTTTTCCATTTCTTTTAAAATGTGTAGTTTGATGTTATGTGTTCACCTCGGTTGTTGACAGACTGCATGAAAAGAGCCAGTGTGTTACTCTAGGCGCTTCTGGCAGACATGAAGGAAAGCTATCCAGTTAAGATCAGCAGCTAACCCACAACAAAGCTTAATCTCCAGCCAAAAGCTTAATCCAACAGAAACCAAACATCTGCCCTTCTCGGGCACTCTGGGATGGAGACAGAGGTCTTGGCTTCTGGGGTGGATCCAGAACTGTTCTTCTTCTGACTCCTCCCAGACGGCAAAGCAGGGCACGTGCACTCGCTCTGTGGTTTAGGTAGGAGACTGCGGTGGGGGGTGGCAGATGCCAGGCTCTCAGAATTACAGCTGCAAAACCTCAGACTGAACCATACGGAGATCTAGTACAAATAACAGTATCCCTCCCTTGTCCTGTAAAACCATCTGCTATTTCTGGCCTTTCTCTCCAAGTGTCTCTTTTCATACACAGCAGATTGAGACCATTATCCCTAGAATAAGAGTGTGCACGCTTCTTTTTTTTTTTCACTGCATCTCATTCCTGACCTCTGCTGCTTTTTTACTATTCTAGTTCTGGTTTATAATATGAAATTGAAAGCCCAAAGATTTTCTTCACATCTGCCATTCATTCATCCTCCCAGCTTCTTTTTTCCTTGTCAGATTCAAGGCAGAGAGAAAGAAACAGTCAAAACTGTGTCTTTATGGTCCATATTCTTAATACCCAAACCCCTGAATCTGTTCTTAGTCTTGCTTTGTGTAACTTTATTCATTTCACTGCCTTTATTCTGGATCCTCAGCAATGTAAGAAGGAAGTCGAGTGATATATTTAGAGTATTTGTTTTAAACATAACGTTGAGAGTTAAGACAAACAAATCTCATGCTCATCTGCCCATTTCCCAGCCCTGATGTCTTGTCTACATTCCTGGTCTTATAATTCAAGCCCAGATATTTGAAAAGTGACCACAGATTTAGAGTGATTCGAGTTTTACTGGTTTGAGACATCTCTATCCTGATTTACTTCAGATGGCTCCAGTTAAAAGTATGGCAGCTGTGCACCCCTGGGCTGAAAGTATTTCAGAGGCTGCTAAAAGTCATTTGGCCTTTTTATGAGAGCTGGGGAGTCACTGTTGAGAGGCCATGGAAAGACACAGTTCCCAGTGGAAACTGAATTAGAGCCAGTTGAATTAAACCCTTGGTACCATAAGGCTGTTGAGTCACACAGCCCAGGATACACCTGTCCCCGCTGATGCCATGACAGCACAGCTATGATGGAAGTCACTGACGAATGCAGGATGGCTCCATCTTCTGTCAGCTCAGAGGCACCTTTCCTTATGGTGCACTTTATTTTGCAAGGCTGAGAGTGTTCTTGTTTCATGCCCTTTCCCTATTGGGTATAAAAACTCCTGAGGTTTGGGAAAATATGCCTTCAATGACGGATTAGATTGGACTGTGATGCTTCCTGCAGATTTATAAGACTATCTTCTAAAGAGAACTGAAACAGAAGTTCAGTTATTGGACAATTAATAGGACCCTGGTTCAGCAAAACAGCTAATCATGCATTCAGCTTCTTGCTGTACAAATGTCCTATTTTACTTCAATTAAGTATAGGCTTAATTTGCTGCATAATTCATTTAATATAATTTGCTGAAATGATTTAAAAAATAGCTATGACTCTGTAAAATTGATGTGTCATGGGTAGTCGGCATAGGATGTGGCTAATGTGATCATAGCTACGGCATCACCCCCAAACAGTGAATGGCAATCATGCTTGCTGGATACTCTCAATAGTAATTGGGTTTGTGGTAGTGAAGTTCTGGAGTGATACCTGAGTATATTACTGCTGAACCCTCATCCCAGTAAGATGGATAAGAAGCACCATGCTTCAAGGTAAACAATAATCACCGTGGAATTAATTTCCTCTGCGGATAAATTCTTCTATAATTATCCACTAAGAGATCGCTTGCGTCTATTTGCCAACACTGCTAAGACACACGACACTGGGTCTCTGGTTTGATCTTGTTTGAGACTGCCAAGTTCCTTGTAGGTGGTGTGCGAGAGTTAGTAACATTGCACCGCGGGGGATGAAGATGCCTCATTCTTTCAGGGCCAGGCAGAAAGCTGTAAGGCACAAATACTGTGGGAGTGGAGACCTTCCTCTGCTTTCTGTGCCCAGGTTTGGTGGTTTCTTCTCTCTTTCACACCACTCAGCCATCTTTGGAAACAGTTCAGCAACACCTTCTGAGGAGGATGGTGAGGACGTCTGGAGCAGTTTCCTTTGTAGTCCCTGCCACAGGGATCTCATTCATCACTTTAAAAAGAAGTAAGTAGAATGAAAAGCATGCAAGAGCCAAAGGCACCAGACTGAAACGATTAATGGAATGAAATGTTCCAGGCTTTGTTTGCTTGCTGGTTTGTGTGTTTGTTGTTCTAAATAACAGCTATTTGGCTCAGTCCAGCTGCTGGGTTATCAGAGTGATTAATCTGTAACATCACAAAGTGAAGACTTCTTTCCCAAATACCAAGACAATTTCACTGCCGTTATTGATTTGGAACATGCTCCTCAGGTGGTGAACTGAACAAAAATAGTCACATCAGGGGTTTTTTTGATGTTGTACATGAATGAGTCTGTCTTTTTTTTTTCAGGGGCACCCCCATTTCTGGCAACTGCACAGAGATGAGTGTCTAGGATCTACCCTTCTCTGCTGGTGTTGTCCAAGCAAAAAAAGCTCATCTCCTGGGAAAGTCCAGTGGCTCTCATCTCTTTTCTCCACTGAGGAACTCTGCAGATGGAGCGAGGGCTGTACCTGAAAGCAACAGATGTCCTGTAACTGCTAAAACCAGGCACCATCAGTACTGATTTCACGGTGTCTGACTCCGTGTGTGATGACAAGGGGTACACAGTGCACTTTCTCTACTGGTCACTGTGAGGTGCTTGGATTTTTCTAGTCTAATTGCAGCTTCTCGACAGAGGCTGGCTGCTGCAAAGGATCACAGGGTGACAAGCTGGATGCACATTTCCCCAGAGAACTGGGCTGATCAGAAGGCAACCACTGAACTACTGAGTTTGCTTCCATAGCTGGTCACAATGAAACAGATCTGCTTCATAGGACAAAAGTCTAAATATAGCTCAAGTTTCTGAGTAATAGGGTATGTTGCAGTTTTTCCACGCTGTAGCGACAAAAAGCTGCAGTGAGGACCTAAGGATTACCTCCATCAGCTATCATCTGCTTTGTGCAATGCTCCTAAAGGCCTGCTGCTGTGACACTTGTCATTTCTTGGTCTAACTCAGCATCCCAGGGAAAGCTGCAGGAAATTTTGTGGAGAGAGTGACAAGGCCTTGTGGTTGCAGTCATCACTACTGGGACAACCTCAGCACTTCAGCAGACAGCAACTCAAGACAAGGCAGTAAAAAAGGGCTGCTGGTCGGGCACAGGTGAAAGGCAGGGGGAGGTCTTGTTTTACATGGGCTAAATTGGGTTTAGCATGTATGGGTCAAGATCTGCTCTGGTAACAAAAGCTCCACATCAATTATTACACTGCCACTCTACCAGTTCATGGCTTTCTCATCTAACAGAAACTTAACGGGTAAATAGAAAAAGCCTGAAGTCTTGAATGACTCCTGCTGTCCCTTTAACCAGAAAAAGCCAAGTGAAGTAGGAAGCTGATCTTGGAGGGCAATCTGCTTAGATGAGCACAGGCTAAAAGTGGAATAATCCCCGAGGTCTCTCATGTTGTTTGCTGTAATTTGGGCAGAAAGCAAATGCAGCTGAATTTTTCAAAGCTGTAACATGCAGGTGGGTCTGTCCTTCTGCCTGCAATAGGTGGGTAGCGAAGGTGGCCAGTCTGCTTTTCTGTAAAAAGAGTAGGAGGTACAGATGCTCTCTTTCAAAAACTATACTTTGCTGCTGAATATTTCAGAAATGTTTTTTGGGGTGGTGGATAATTCTGAATCCACAGTGGCATGTGTGAAGAGGTAGAAAATGGAGAAATGCCTTCTGCCTGTCCTGAGACAAAAACTTCTTTTTCCTGGGTGTAAATGAGCGTGGTCAGACAGGTCCTCACTAATACCTGAGGAGGATTCATTATAGTTGGGTTTAATCCTTCCTGAGCAGGAGGAAAAAGGTTAATTGCCTGGGGAAAAGCATTTGTCTTGTCCACACACTGTTCAGAGGACTGGGGGAGGAGAAGAATCAGTCAGAATGAGAAGATAGATAGGCTAATTTTTCACAGGTCTGTTGTCCTTGATCTGTTTGTTATAGCCAATGATTACAGTAAGGTTGTGCTGAGCAGCTTGTAGAAACAACAAAAAGATAGTTTTCCTTTCCCTCTATGCCATCCCTGGAGCAGTTGCAGCTGGGAAAGTCTCGGGTGAAGTAGCTTTTCTAAAGCTGTGCTGGTATGGATGGCATGGAAGATAAAAAAATTTGAAGCAGAGTGCAGTCCTCCTTGTGAATTCCTTTAAATTTCCTTTTTTGAGATGGGGAAACCTCAAAGGGTTGGAAGTAAATCTCCATCTCCTTTGGGAAGACAGCAACAGAGAGAATATTTCATTGGCGGATCCTTTGTGCACTGTTACATGAGAGCAACCTCTTGGGACCTTAATCCCAGCAAAGCATGGGCTGGACTATAATCGCTTTCCAGTCTCGGGAGCTCATGGGTGGTTTTATTTTTACAGAATGTGGTAGGCATCAAGTAGATAACCCCAAGAGTAAGAATATATTAGACTAATTAGACACTAGTCAGCAAGCATAAGGTGGGGAATTGCTCTGAATATCTGGATTATCCCTGTGAGTCAGAGTTGTTGCTGTGTTCTCACACAGCAAACTCTTGGGGAGACACTTTCCTTTCACAGGGGTAGGGGAACACTGCTAATTTTAAGGCAAGAATTGATAGTTGGAAAATAGTAATAAACTTGAGGACTGTAGTCAGAATCAGTGAGGTGATGCCGTGTTAGTAATTAAGTGAATGATCTGAAATGTTCCAGAATATTTTCTGAAGATGCTTACAAAAGGCTGTCCTGGGTTTGAGGAAGAAACTTTTCTGTGGATTTTGTTCCAGAAATGAAAAATTTTGCCATTATCTTTTCAGTTCCAGAGGCTTGCAGAATTACTTACTGTTGAGTATTTATTTGGATAAGAACTGCTAAGTATTTCATCCTGTGCCCTTCAAATTAGACCCTGTCCCTTTTGGCTTGCCCCTTAGCGAGTTAATCACCATTCCATTTTTTATTGTAATTGGCCTGTTTGATGTTAGACCACTCTGCTTCTATGAGACTTCGTTTGTTATTGCGGTTATGCTTTGAATTTCTGTAAGTCCTGCTTCAGTGTTGCCAGTTTAAAGGACCTTTTTAACTTAATGTAGTGAAGCTCAGTTCTTATAAAGTAATTATCTTAGTTTTATTAATCCCATCTTATGAGTTCCAGGGACAGATAAAGGCTTAGACTAGAGCAGCTCTCTGCTCTATCACGCCCAACATATAAGTCTATTGGGCCAGCATTATTCTGTTTGCAGTCTAAATAGATAAAACCAAAACTGAGAAGGAAAACAGATACCCAAACAGACACCCTATCATTAAGGGGCTTGACCGAGGTCACACAGCAGAGGTGTTTGCAGAGGGCCCTGACTCCCTCGTGACTACTGTCCTAGTCAAACATATGGAAGCTGTGGAGCTGCCTGCCGTGTTGCTGCTTCCGAACATGGATGGTGACTAGGCATATGTGAACTCTTCTCTGATTATCCTCTGGATATATAACATTAACTTTCTCGAGTTACACAGAGAAGATGATGCACAATTATTTGGCAGTAGGTTTAAAGGTGTATCTGCATATCTGAGAGTAAAGAGTGGAACAGTCATGACTCCACTGAGAAATGAGATGCAAAAAACTTCCAGGAGAGGCAACAGGGTATATTGGTTTTGCTCACAAATCTTCTAAACTACCTGGCTGGTTAAGATTTGCTTGTCTTGCTCAACATCCCAAAATGATTATCTGGTTTAATTCTGGGTTTTGTGGAAGATGGGAAGGAAGCCTGTTGGCCTGGAGGTGAAGGGGAAGCCCTGCTGCCTTTGTGGAGGGAAGAAATTCTTCAAGATAATGTTCCTTTTTCCTGCTCCTCTGCTGGGATGGTAGGGCTCCTGCTACCCCTATACCAAGCAGCAATAGTAGTCAATGACAAAGTTATACTATGGTTTGCCCTCCTGTTTCCACAGAAACTAAACCACAGCAAGACATTCTTTCCCTTCCCTTATTCAGGTTTTCTCAATTGTGACTTACATTTTTCTAGACAATTTCTAAAGGCCAACTACACTAGGAGGAGCTCTTCCTCCGTTTCATCTCTTGCCGTTCAGCCAGCTATTTTCTAAAGCTCTGTGCTGCTTTTGTATGGGCTGCTTACTCCCTGTCCAGCTTTGTAAATCCTCTGGACTTGTTTGGGCGTGTAAGCTCCCTTCAGGGTATGAATGAAATACCAACTCCACCGACCCTTTTGGATACTATGGTTGCTGGGCATTTCGTGATAGTCAGCTTCTTCTTGTTTCTCCAGTGGGCTAGTCTGGAAAAGTGGCTGAAGTGTTCTGCATTTTGCAGCCACACTGCAGCGTCTTTTTCAGTACAGACAAAACCCCAGCCATGCAGTTCCCAATGCACAGGCCTTCAGCAGGTGTCCCAGGTAATAGTGGTCATTTCTTTCTTCAGTTAGGTTAGGTTCTAGAACTCTAAAGATTACGTAGACCACATACATACAGTACTAGCTTCGGTACTTGCTAGTGTAAGATAGAGTTGGAAAACTCGCCCTACAGACGTTAGTAAAGTCATGTCAATTAGTTTGATGACTAATTTTCCTTGTTACATTCACATTAGAGGGTAATACCTTCTGCAGTGAGAAGGCATTTCTCCCAGAGCCGGCAGCAGACCAGGCATTTTTAACCCTCAATCTTAGCACAAGAACCAGCGTTCCCGTGTTCTTCACTATCGAGCGAAGGTAAGCACTAGCACTCTTCACGCTGGGCTGTCCACTTCTGCAGATGCGTTGTGTGCAAAGGACAGTAGGAATTTCTAGCACGGGAGCACTGTGAAAGGCAACCCCCGAGGATGACAGCATCGAGGTATCCGTGCCCTGCAGCACACTTATTTACTCGACCTCGGCGCCTCCCACCTCCGGGGAGCCGCTCACGTTGGCGAACGGGGATTAACACCGCACACCCCCTCGGCCCCTCCTTCGCCCCAGAGACGCTTCCTTTTAGATGGGGCGGGTGCAGGAGGGGCGGAGGCGGCCCCGCGGACCTCCCGAGGCCGCAGTCCCCGAGGCCGAGCACACCGGACGCGGCCACCACAGACGCCAAGGCGGCGCGCGCGCGCGCGCGCGCTCCCGCGGCCCTCCCTTCTCGCCCGCCCGCCCCCGGGAACCACCGCTCCCAGCACGCCCTGCGCGCCGCCGGCCCTCCTGGGTGCGGGGAGATTGGTGGGAGCGGAGCCAATCGCGAGTGCAGGCCTTGTCCGGCGGCCCCGCCTCCTCGCGCGCGCCGCTGGGAGCCTTTGAAAAAGTCCTCAGGTGCGCGGGGTTTCTCCGCCACCCGGGCGGGCGCGTCCGGCCCGGCACCCCCGGGCCGAGGCTGATTTGCGGTGGGATGAGGTTCGGGGTGCCCGCGGTGCCGCTGGCGTCGAGGCGGGGGGTGGGGTGGGGTGGGGGGCAGGATGGGGCGGGCCGGGCCAGAGCTCTGGCTGTGGGCGCAGCTCCGGGTCCCGGACCGATGTGGTGGGGGAAAGCGCGCCGAAGTCCCCTGGGCTGGGCGGCGGGAGCAGGCCTTGTGCAGCCGCTGCCCGCCCCCAGGTGCTGGGCCGAAAGTCCGTTTTCTCATTCCAGATGAGGGGATAATGTCAAGCACCTGGTGTAACTCCGTGCCGGTACTTCTGTGTATTTCCCCCCTCAGGGGTCTCCTCCACTTGCCGGTCCCGGGACCGCAGAGCGGGTCAGGGAGCGCTTCTGCGGGACCCGCTGTGATCCCCTCAGTCACAACAGCGGTTACCAGAGGTTGTGCCGAGGCTTTCGCTCAGCTGCAGCGGTGTGCGGTGTACGTGCAAAACCAGGAACCTCCGTAATGCTCGAGGCGGGGTGTGCCGTTTGTGTGAAAAGTGGTTATTAATACAGCAGGTAATCTGAGGGACAAACGTTTGATTTTTCCTTCTATCTAAAGAGGGTTTTGTAGACGGGGCAATAAGAGTTTCCATCTTGTGAAGTTATGGAGGCCTGTGCATCTGCAAAAGTTGTAGCAGTTTTACATTATTTAAAAACCTTTTTATTTTGTATAAACTTCTGACTAAATAAATACTGGGAGTATTGCTTAAATACTGTGTGTGAAACAGCTGTGTGCTCAAACACAGACATCACTCAGGGAAGTGTGTGCTTTAGGTTGTAGTGAGCTGAATACTGTCCTGTGGAGTTTTGGTCCGTAGAAAGAAATGACAAACAAAAGGGCAAATGTGAATAGCCGAAAGCTATGGGGAGAAGAACTTGGAGCGACAATGTAAACTTATCTTAGTCTTAAAGTTTATCTAAAATAATCAGATGCTCTTTAGGCGGGAATCTCAATAAATACAATTTGCTTAAATTGCTGGATATACCACAGTTCTTGGTGCCTTGGTCCAGTGGTGTTTTGTTAACTTCTAGAATTAAGTAATACTTATGTTGTAGTTCTTGTCTTCATATGCTTAGCTTTGGCTGCTGTTTTCTTTTACACTGTTGGCTAAATTGAGTAACTCTATTAACTGTGTTTGTTTCATAAGCTGTTACATAGAATGTTACGAGATGGGTTTGACTAGTTTGACCGTCTTGAGTCTTGCATGCTAAAGTATGTTTCCAGGCCTTCAGTCTTCGAGGTCCTTCCTATTCTTTCAACATGTCACTAATCTTGGGTCACCAGAACTGAGTGTTGTGTTCTAGGGCTAAATGTTTGCTGTGATTACTCTGCTTTTCATGTTGATTCATCCAAAGATAACCTTATTTCTTTCCAGTGCAGTATAGGATGCGGAGTTCTTGTTTGTTTCACCACTGTCTAATTTCCAGCTTTCTTATGTCCCAGAAACATCTATCCTATAGACATGGATGACTGGCATGATCCTATAGATGGTCAGATATGAGGAGATACAGTTTAACTTAACTGCTTTCAGAGTAGTAATACAATTTAATGTGATGTAGACTTAGTCTGTATCACATTAAATTTTATGTATATATATAAACACACCCATGTGCGCGCACTTTCCTGTTGTCTTGCAAGGAGTGAGTGTAAGGGTCTGCATAGTCATGTTCCAAGCATCTTTCAAAAGAAATTTTTTTTTGTTTGCCCTGTAGATCGGGGAGCATGGCTGATAAGAAATTAAGAAGAGCACGGTTATCTCGAGAGCTGTGTGAAAGGCTCAGTCGACATCAGATCACTACCTGTCAGGTGAAAGGGTTATTTTATGTTTGTGGGTGGTATTTTTAGGGGGTTATTTTTTGTTGGGTGGTTTGGGTTTTTTGGGGTTTTTTTGAGAGTGCAGTGTGTTTTAATGCATGTACTGTTTACTTTTTTGTAGTTTAATTTACAGTGAGCTTTACTTTCTATGAAGTAGAGGGTATTTGGCCTGCTGCCTTGCAAAAATAGCTTTAAAAGGGTAGGTGCCTAATTAAAACATTTAAACTTGTATGTTCTTACTACCTTCCCTTCTGAAAAAACTGAAGTTGCTTTATTTTAGCAAGGGTCTGCAGCTACTACTTGGACGGAATCAGACATCATGTGTGGATGCTTTACAAAATCATCTCTGTACTACATAACCTAGTGTGTGAACTATGCTGTGATGTTACATTATCAGTTATGGGGTGGTTCAGCAGTATGTTCTGAAGCTGTTCATACAAATGTTCGCCTGGAGAGGGCCAAGAGGCCCTGTATATTTCAGTAGTGTGTGTTGTTGATGCAGGATGTAGCCCTTGGACTGCGACCTAGAAGCCGTGATGTGTTGTGAACTTTTTTCTGATAGATAGTAACTTTTGTGGGCAAAAAGGTGTTGCAATTCCATCACTCAGTTCTTGAATGTTTGGTCCTTTAACTCCATGTCCTTTAAAATATGAATACAATTTCTTTTCATATACTGGTATCAGAGAAGGTAGGAGAAGTATAGCGTAATACTGTATAATGTGGTGCAATTGGTAGGCCTGGGCAACGATTACTAGTTGGGTATAAATTGCATCAGTTTGGTCCTCCATCTTGATTTCTAGGTTGAACTCTCAGAACTGTTCTATCATCTTTCAGGACTTTTTATGTCTTTCCCTCTTGGAGCTAATGAAGGTGACGGGACAGAGCTACTACAGTGTGCGGAAGCTTCTTTGTAAAGTCAGCCAAGCTTGTGCTCCCAAAATGCAGACAGTAAGTATGCTTGTGTTGATGCTGGTTTTGATACTGTACCTGGGAAACAGCTAAACAGTCACTCGTCTTTTTACCTGGGAGGTTTGTGATGTCTCAGTTTGATTGCACAATGAAATAATGCTTTTATTTTTAAATTTAGATCTCTGAGGCACTTCAATTTTGTGCAGTGACTTTTTTAGGTATTACAACTTCAAGAGATTGTTCAGGCTTGCAGAATCGATTCTGAGTGCAGTGGGGCAGTATGGCCTTCTCTCTTGCAATCCAGCATATAACATTTGCTTCTGGTTTGGGTCCTACAACAACAAAAGCCTTGTTTAATACAAGCAAAGAATAAGAATTTCAGTATAAAATTGGTGCCAAGCAGTTAAGTGATCCTGAAAATAACTTCTTAAGGATTTTTCCCATCCATGTAAATGAGCTGCAGTCCGGTTTAGGCTACACATAGCCTAACAGCCTGACTGGGAAGAGTGCAAGAAGGAAACAGATGTCAGCTGTAATGGAGTGGCTGGATTTTGTTTTCTTTTTTGAATTCAGGTGAAAAGATTTCAAAAAATGGTGTCTTTTTAGAAGAGAGAGGACATGGACAGTTCTCACCTGTGTCCATGCAGCCTGCTTTTTTCCCCTGAAAAAAATAAGCCATGTCAAACAAAGTTTATTATGTGTTATTGGAGAACAGAAAAGGTCTGAATGAATTTCAAATATTATTCTGTTGTGCTACCTGTCATAACATAAGGAAGAACTGTAGCATAAAAAAAGGAAGGTATAAGCTGTCTTATCTTAGCCTGCTGGTAAAACAAGCTGGAAATTTTTCTGATCAACTTCAGCCAAAAAGGCTCATTGTTGGCCTGACAAGTATGGACTAAAACATCTAGGGTTCAGTGGTGTGGTTGTTTACTTAGTTATCGATGATTCCTGTGGAGGTACTTCCATAAGCCATATTCCCAGCAGACTTAAGGCTGGGATAAACCTGATGCCTGCATTTCTCTCAGGCATAGAGAAATCAGGTTTTCTGGAGTGGTCAGTTATGGCAGTACCCTGTGACGGGGCTTTGAGAATCTCTATTGTTGGGCCAGGAGCCTGAAACCTCTGGGAGCTCTTAACTATAGCTATAGTAACAACCTTTAGATCTTGGACTTCCCTTTTAAAAGTCAAACTTCTTACGTTCAGGATGCTCAGTGGTTGAGGAATGTGTCAGTTTTCACAGATGCCTGCAAGGTATGAGCAAGACCTGTTTCTTTTGGAAACATCATGGTTTGATGTTTCCAGATTGGCATTTCCATTTTGTTATTTCTTTGTCTGGTTAAATTTAGGTTCCCCAAATAATATGAACTAGATTTCTGATCTTCAGCCAGTTCTTCTAGTTAGTGGAGGAACTAGGAATTTCACCTACTTTCAGTTCTGTACGTGTCCTGTTGTCTTGACTAGTCTTGCACACAAAAGTGGAAAATTATGAATGGCTACAGGATCAGCCCAGTAGACTTTGGGAATCTTTAGAAAAACCTTTCCTTCAATCCAGGTGGTTTCAGATTGATAATGAACATTGTCCAGGGAGTTCTTGTTTGGGGTCTAGTGTGAGCGTTCTGGTTTGGTCGCTAACCATAGATACAGCGTTTACTTAGAAGTTGGAGTTTTGTGGGCTGAAAGCAAGCCTTGTTGAATAAGAGAAAGCCTTTGACACATTATTATTAAAGGTTTATTATTTAATTTTGTTGTGAGGGAGGTACAACAAACTTTTAAATTTACTCTGTGGGATATAAATGTGAGCAAGAGTGATGAACTAAGAGAGGACTATAGCTGAAGGTAGGAGTAATTTGCTCATTGGTAAGTGTTAAGTTGTTCCAGGTTGATGAAAGACAATGCATGAAGCTTGCTATGTCCATTAGGAAAAAAAAGGCATTTTCTGATTTGTGTGTTTGTTTTCTTTTGTTTTTTACCCTCCTTTTGTAGGCTTATGAAATGAAGCTGAGGAAGTCTGTCAATCCCTCTTCAGCCTTTTTATCCACAACACTGCATAGCTTGGATAAAGTCTTGCATGGTGGAGTGCCCTGTGGATCCCTCACAGAGGTAACTTGTTTAATAGGTTTTACTGCAGTTGCACATCACACCTAGAAGTCAAAAGTCCCAGTTAGGCTGGACTCTCTTGTGTCAGGTGCTTTAAACACAAAACACACAGAAATTTTGGGTGAGAAGTGCTTTTTTTTAAGTAGTAGAGGCTACACTTTTTGTGGTGGTGGTGGTGGTTTGGTTTTTTTTTTCTTCCTAGCCTGTCAGGTAAGTCAGAAAATGAAGGAATTAAAAAAACTGGTGACTCTATTTTCCTTTAAAAAAAGTTAAAATTTTCCCAGGAAATTTGGGAGAATTGTTGGCTGGATTTTACAGTGGGAAAGTTGCAGTGTGGTTTCGTGGTCAGAGCACAAGGTGCTGAATCAGGAGTCTGACTTTTTAATACTGATTCACTCTGACTTTACAAAGTCATTAGTTTTTATGAAGGTCCAGTAAGCAATTAGGAGAAAAGCGTGAAGCATATAGCCATGAGAATGATATATAAAAGCTCTGTAAAGTCAATGTAACTAATTTATGCAATAACTATGTAATACATTCTTCTTAAAGACTGTAATTAAGGCCTGTAATATGTGCGCATACATTGCAACACTGAAAATTGCTTATCTGTCTATCTACAGCTGTCACTCTCTGGACTTTGGATGTAATGCTACTTTTTTTTGCTTAAAATTTTCTTTTAAGAACATGAGAGCATTTCATCTTCTAGTACCTGGATTTCTCTGTGGCCTCGCAGAAAGTGGTAGTAACTCGCGTGCTTTCTGTAATCTGGATAGATAGGATTTGTGTGGATGCTCATAAAAGTCATTGAGTGTTATAAAAATATGAAGATGCAATCTCTGGCTTAGGAATTTGCTGAGCTACGGATGGAGAAGGAGAAATGTATGTGTTGGAGGGAGTATCAATATATGTGTGCTCTGTTCTTATGTTACTCCCCTAGCCATCTGTTGTAGGCCCCTGGTAGAGACAGAATCCAGAGCTAGATGGACACTGGTTTTATGCAGTGTGGCTAATACTTGTCTTAGTTCTGAACTCAGCTGTGCACTTGAAATGAGTGGAAAAATATACATTGTATGCCTCATGCTCTGAATTTATAGAGGTTGAAACCGTTTTTTTCCTTGAACGCTTTAATAGTCCTTTACCAAACGCTTTTCTTATTCTGCTATGGCAAATTGCCACAGTCTGGGAGTAGAAGTTACAAAAATCTTACTATGAGGAAAATACATTTTTTTCACACTCTGTAATCAAACTAGAATGGCTTTGATATCAGATAGAAATCACTTACAAAACTTGATAGTGACTTAAAACATATTAGTGTTTAAGCAAAACTGAGTTTAGACTATAACAGTTTCTACTCTAGTAAACCCTTATGTAATGAGTGGATATTCTTAAATATTCCGAGTATTTCTTTTTGTATATGACATACAGGAATATACACCATTGGGATCTCAAAAATGTTTAACAGTGCATCCATTAACGTACATTCATCTGTCAGAATTAATATTTTCTTCATATTTAGGCCTACCTTTGTTACCAATTTACTATAAGAAAATTGGTTCAGAATAACTTAAGATGAATACTGCAAGTCTAAATTTTAGGAGTAAAGACGTGCTAAATTCTCTTTTATTGAAGAGGAAAGAGTTGTTCTTAAAAGTAGCAGTGAGGTATACATGGTCCTGAGATTGTAACTATACTGCTGTGGAGGATAGTGCCTTCATCAGGAGATGAGCTTTTGGTTTCTAAAAATGTTTTTTAGCAGCAAAGCAGTGGCTGCAGTAGGTGTAGTTTTACTCCCTTTTCTTTGTCCGTGCAGTCAACTGACAAAATAGCACAGCCTGTGTTTGGAAAGAGATGGTGCTTGCCTGTGGTTAGGATCTGGCTTTCCAGGATTTCCATCTGGTCCACTAGCTTCCCCTCAGTGGAGGCAGAAAATGGCTGCTCACATGCTTATGCTGTTTAAACTTCTGAGTTGTGCTTCTTTAGTTGAAATTTAGAGCCATTGCTGCACAGGCAGGAGAAAGAAGTACAACAGAGATGTGTCTGTTCTGTCGTATGCTGACTTACCTTAAGCCCGTGACTGGCTCATGAGTGGTGTGCTAAGCAAGGATGTCACCCTTCTGTAGGCCAACCTAGATAACTCAGTGTACTTGGCCTGCTGTCCTGTGGCTTGGCACTTTGGAGTAAAAGATGGCCAGAGTGTAAAAGCTTGCGTTAAAGGATTCTGGAATGTTTTTTTCCTAATTAAAAAAGTAAGTACTTTTGGGTTGGAAGAGCCACACAGTTTATTTACAAGGCTGCTGATATCAATGTCATGTATATTTGTGGGTTTTTTTCTTAATCCTAGCTATTGTTTAGCTATCAGGATAGCCTGTCTGACATGTTCTTGCCTGAAGACCAGATAGAATGGCTCTGGAGTGCTGCTAGACTTTAAGCTTGCTGATTGCTGTATTCTTGGCATTGCTCTAGAGGGAGACCTGGAAAAAGCAGTAGCTGACATGCTGGGAGTTTTACTGGAGTTTAGCTAACTTTTGACTTCCAAGTTTTGGGGTTTTATTTATTTATTTGAAAATAAGTTCTGCAAGCAGTTGATCTTAAAACATAGATGTCAAATATAATTTTCCTGAGATGATATAAAATAATGCTCTTTAGGAAGTAACTGCCAATGCTTAATTTTCCAGGGCTTTGTATTTTGTAATACTTCTCATCTTGGTTGATAATCACAGTAGTCAATTAAAAAATTTTTTTCAGTGTTCCCTTACAACATGTATCTAAAGAGATATTTTTTTAAATATGATAAAATATCGGAAACTGTTGCTGAACTCTTTTAAGGATGGTCATACTCTGTATGATTCAAAGGTAGTTGAGGGAAATTATTACATACAAAGATAGGCAGAACTTTTTATCTGATTGTAAATGAAAAGCACTGTGCCAGGAAAGGTGTTGTGCTTTAAGTTTTTTCTTCTGAAAAAAAACTTTTGAATGTTAAGTTTCTTGTATTCTAACAGATTTTGGTTAAAAATACGGAACGGCTTAGTGCAGTTACCTACAATGGATGATCTCAGATAAGTGACTGAGATGCCGAAGTCTGTACAAGACATCTAGTGGATGAGACCAGAAGTGCAAGCACTGTATTACTCCACCAGTAGCTTGGTCTTGGTTGCACCTTTGTGCCAGATTAACAATCCTCATGCATAATAATTAATCAGAAATATTGTAGAGGGAACTAGATAGCCTCCAGAAATTAGATGACTAAGTTAAGACGTTAGAGGTGTCTAAAAAAGTGTATTGCTTTTTATTTGCCTTTTAGGTACTAAATGTGGAAAGCGATTAGGGCACCTATTAGGGGTTTCTCAGCAAATGCAAAGGCAGGAAACAACTGAACTATGCAGAAACTGAGTTTTTCATTTAAAGCCTGGTTCTGGAGACTTGTAAAAGCATTTTTGCAAGACTCATGAGATCTGAAGTAGTTTGAAAGGCTGGCAGCACTACAAGTGTTCTTCAGCACAATTGTTAGATGAAATTTTAGTAGAAAGCTATCAAGTGTCTGCTGCTGCTTTGATGCTGTACTGCAGCTTGTGAACACTTTCAGGTCATGTTCTTTTTGGATTCAAGTGATTTTGGAACTTAATTTGCAACTTACTGGAGCATAGTTGAGGAGCAGATTGCCCTTTGGTATTTTTGTTATTGGGCAGATATTCTGAGAGAAGTTCCCTTCAAAAGTATATTGTATGCAGCATTTAATTCCTGACTTGTGTGACTAAATCATTGTCTTCCTGTTACTTTATCCAGCAGCGAGGGTGGTTGGAAACTTGGAATTTGAGTACATGAGCCACTGGGTTAAGACTTGTGATGGTATCTCCTACAGCCAAAGCTGCTTGCTTTTTGAGTACCAGAGGGATTTGATTTGTGTTATGCTGCCTTGGACCATTTTTTCCCAAACCACTATTAGGTTTTAAGTTGGAAATTAAATCATAGCTGAAATTTTGTGGTCAGATGTCAGAGCTTTTGGCCAGTTCCTCTGAGGAAAAATTAAAGTAATGACTTCATGAATATTGAAGAGTTTAATCCCCCAGTAGCTGAAGAAGAATTAGCTCCTTGTGACTTCATCCAAACCCTACAGATATGCCAGAGAAAATAGTATATAGCTTACTGAAAAATAGAAGTATATTGTATTAGGCAGAAATAAATTAAAAACTGTTGTAGTCTTCACATTTCTATCTGGGTGGACTTGGGGTTTTTTTTTCCATAGCAAATTTAGAGTAAAACTAAGCAAACTTTTTGCAGACATTCAGTTTAAATTGCATTAGAGAAATTTTAGGGTTTTTTTTAAACTAAGATTGTATAGCTTAAAACACTTGCTGAACCAATGGTAACCACAATAAAATGTGGTAGTTCTTTAAAATTGTTCACTGTGGATTGTTTAAAATTCCGTTTTAATGCCCTCTTAAAGGAATGCTGATAGAAGGTGAAGTATTCTTTTCTTTGGGAATAGAAAGCCTCTCTTGCTCGTACTGCAAGATTCCCTTTCTTTCCCTGGTATGATGCTCATATCCTCGTACATTTTTACAGCATCTCTGCTGAATTAGCTTCTGCATCAGCCACCGAGGTAAATGTTGATTTCAATGCACCTCCCAGGCAAGGCTTAAACTACAAACGTTTTTATGAGGGCTCCTCGCAGCTGTCCAAACATTTTAATTTAACAATAGGATTGATGCCCTCCCCTCATTCATTTCAAGTCCTCTTTATAACTAGAAACAGCTGGTGAGATTTTTTTGGCTATCACAGGCTAAGGAATGTTATTGCCTCTACAATTTTTATATATGCTTTGGGTTCATTTTAAAATGTGTCAGCTATTGTTGATATGAGTGTTTGTATTTTAAGTATACTGGATGGAGGACAGATAACTGCATAAGTATGACTTCACTCCTGGTCTGTAATTTGCTAAATGAAGTGTGTGCTTGTAAACACTTTAATGCTTCTCTTGCATGAAAGCCTCAAGTATATTGACTGATATGGCTTGGTGTTCAGGCCTTGTTTAAAGACAAAAGTGAGTAAAGGGATTTTAACCAAGTGTTAACAGTAGCTAATGTGTAACTGTAGTTAATGCAGTCCCTCAGTGTTTCCCTCCAAATTTTCTGTGCTTCAAGTCATGCTGCTCCCATTGTTTAAAATGAAACCATAGCAATATGATAGTATCTTGTGGTGAAAGAGTGTACTTAAAAACAAAGTGTAATGCATTTAGGCTCAAAAATCAGTTTGATTTTGAGTGTCTGTCTCTTGTAAGGTTTCTTTTTTAATTTAAAACAACAGCTTTGTATTTAAGCCTTTGTTTTGGCAGTACAAGGTGTTTTGAGTATTTATGCAGTTTAACTTCTCTGGGGAGCCTTACTTTTATCTTGCATTATTATTTAGCTGCTACTAGCATCAGTATGAAACCATCACTCTGCTTTTAGTGCCTAAAGTAATTTCAACTTTATATTTGCTGTTTTTCAGCCCTCTTAAGATGTCATCTCTCTTTCCAGAAACAGTGACAATGTGATATTGTATTTGAAGACCCACTGTAGTAGTAATGAACATATGATGATCTGAACACTGAGCCCAGCATTCGTTTACAATCTCTGCAAGATCTGCAGTGGACAAAGAGCAGCACACTGCCATCTCTAGCAGAACAATCTTGCTCTCAAACTGAGGATCAAACACTGTGTTCTTGTGATCCTTGTGGTTTTTTTTCTTAGATCAAAATCATCCTGGAACCATTTCACACAAGTTGAATGTGCTCTTTTTGAATGTTGCTTAACTGCAGAAGGCTTTCAGTAAGCACAGTTTGAAAGCTTAAAATTGGCGAGCTGGTCTAGATTGTTAAATGGTGATCATGTTGAAATATGGTAATAGGGAGTTAACACCAATGACAAAACACATGCTGCATAGCAGAATGTAGTCTCTGGGGCAGATAAAATATGTGGTTTGTATTGAACATTCAGTCTTTGCAGGATGTAAGCGATCATCCTTGTGATTTCCAGGGGAGACATGGTTGTAACCACGGTAACGATGATTCTTAAGCAGTCATTTACATCTGTGAATTCTTTAGCTCTAGACTTTGTGTTCTATTCTAAAGGCTATTGATGTCATGTGAATGTCAACTGCAAATCTTCTAATTCTGCTTTATTTTAGAAGGTAGCCTAGAGAAGGAGATGAAAGAGAACTAGGTGTGGCTCTAGGGAAGATCTTGTAAGAGGAGGGGAAGAGTAGGGGACCTCAAACTTGAGAGGTAATAAAAGATATCAAAGAAATAAAGTACAAGCATAATGCTGTGTCTGAAGAAGAACCATTTATTCCTCAGTGGATGAGTTTGACTGCAAGGCACAGACCCAAGAGTAGCTGCAAGTTACTCTTTGTGGGCTGCATTCTATCTTTCTGTGGCTGTCCCCTTTGGTAACTGGAAGACCAGAATTTGAGGAGTTCTGGCTCATAGGTCTTTGTTAAAAGTACAGTTAGAGTGAAATGAATGTGGCATCTCTTATGTTACTAATCTGTTTTTCTTCCAGATAACTAGCCCACCAGGTTGTGGCAAAACTCAATTTTGTATTATGGTGAGTGTTCTGGCTACCCTGCCTGTAAGCATGGGAGGACTAGATGGGGCTGTTATATACATTGACACAGAGTCTGCATTCAGTGCTGAAAGGTAAGATGCAGAATTCTAAAATACATACTTGCAACTTCTCTTGCATCTTGGAACCTTCAATTAATTTCCAAGCATTAATTAAGCATTCATAAAATAAATGTTTTTGAGATGTCTGTTCCTTTGTCACTGTTGTTTGGAATTAGGGAGTTCAAAAGTTGTTAAGGGTCTAGAGGAGGACAAGAAGTATGGTAGCCTCATCATTGTTTGTGTGGAAGAGTGGGCAGAAAAAGGTTAATTGAAACAATATATGTATTTCAGATGACTTAGTAGTTATACCTGTGGCCCGAATCTGGAATATCAAAGCAAATGTATATTCTTTGTTTAATCATGTGAATTTGTCATGGATGAGAAGGTGGGGTTTCTAACCCCGTTTTTGTCAAGTTAATTTCACAAAAGTTTGAGTTATTTTAAACCAGAAGTGTAATATATCAAAGAAAAAAGCTTCAAGCAATGGTTCTTCAACGTATGGTGCTCCCTTCTTACCTACTACTTGGTTTTTATTTCAGGTCCCTGAAATGTAGTTAGTACAAAAGGGTAGGACCTAATGGGTGTGTTACGAGTTGTTGCTTAGAAGTGGTTGCTAAACAAAAGGAAAACAGGTGAACCTGAAAATGAAACTGCTGAAAATAAAGTAGGGTGTAGAAAGGAAACATAGTAAAAATAACGTTATTACTAAGGATGAGAATATTTGTGTATTAAATCATATTTAGTATTGCTCAGGAGATAGATAAACACCATTTCAGCAGACAACCTGTATCTTACACTTCCTGTGTTGCAGCCCCTAAAGAGCAGCACCGGCAGTGTTTGTTTTCTTCTATGTGGTCCCTGTTACACTACATCTAGATCCTGTGTCCAGATTTGGAGTGTTGGTATGAGAAAGACATGACAAACTGCAGGGAGTTCAGCAGGGGACTGCCAGGATGGTTGAGGACTGGAGCACTTGCCCTTTTAGAGACGAAGAGCTTGCTCAGTCTAGAGGCAAAGAAGGCTTTGGGGATCTAACAGCAGCTTTCCCCTACCAGTGAGGAGGCCATTAAGAAAATGGCACAGTGTTGCATGACAGAGACAGCAGGCATACGCTGAAATCCATTTCTGTGCTGATGGATAGAGAAGCTTTTTCACCATAGGGATAGAATTGGAAAAGGCTGCCCAGAGAGGTTGTGCTGCCTCCTTCCTTGGAGGCTTCCAAAATATGACTAGATAAAGCCTCAATTAACCTGTTCTGGCTTCATAGCAGATGCTGCTTTGAACAGGATGTTGGCCTGGAGATCTCCTGAGCTCTCTTTCTAACCTGAATTTTCTTATGATTCTGTAATTCTGTGTTATTAATAGATGGCAAGTAGAAGACATTTTGGTTTTGTTGGTGTTCTAAGCACTTCAGATAAGAGGGAAAGTATTCGTTTAATAGCAACTTATTTTGAAGGGGTTAATGGAGATATATAGCTGTCACTATTTTTATTTAAAACTCCACAGTCTCTACAGAAAGCCTGAGAATACTATTTGTATCCATCCCTGCTGCTTTTTAGGGCTGAGAGTTGCTAAGTTGTACCAGTCATACTGGCTGTAATGCTGTGCTGCTTCTAGAAAGATACTGCATAAAGCTAGCTAATTTTATTTATTTTGCTGGGCTTCTCTTTTGTCATTCTGCCTGACAGGTCTTACTTCAGGGCAGGGAACTTTTTGCTTCCGCAAACTTTTATAGTCGTCTTACTTATTCTCTAACGTGACAGTTTAGTTCAATCTAATAGCAGTGATCAGAATTGAGGCTGGTCTTCTAGGATATGCCACTGATTTCTGTAATTTATGTATTTTTCTCTCGTGTAAGAGAAAGTCGTGACAGTGCAGATGGTGTCTGCCATTCAGCTTTGTCAGAGCACAGACACTAGAACAGGTAGATGGAATGACCATAGTAAGTCTGGAAGTCAGAATTGTTGTCATCAGTTTTGTAGCAATTCAATTCAACTCTAGCCAGCTATTAACTGAAAAACATACCAGCCTCATTTAGAAAGTCTGAAAATAGTTTGTTTGATTTGCTTTTTTCCCTAGCCATACTTACTGCTTGTGAAAAACACTAGATAGAAATTTTTGTGAACCAAAGCTGAGAACACACAGATTTTCCAACCCATGGGCCTCTGCCCTGATTGCAGAGAACACGTTTGCTGCAGTTTTTGGTCTTGTCATGACAAACAGGATTTAGATCTTAAACAACTTTGAACTTGAATGGAGGTCTGTGAATAGTACTGCGATCTCAGCAAGATTTTGTTGTGTCATTTTAAGTCAGTCTGTGTAGTGGTGTTCTTTGATATGCATGTTCATTAGGGAGTGTACTGAAAACTCATTCCATGCAGGCCATTGAATGACAGATGACTGTTGCCCAAATGGTCTGCAGGATTAATTACGCAAATGGAAGGAAAAGATTCTGTCCCTAATAGTTCT
Organism: Bucorvus abyssinicus; assembly: GCA_009769605.1. NCBI lineage: Eukaryota > Metazoa > Chordata > Aves > Bucerotiformes > Bucorvidae > Bucorvus > Bucorvus abyssinicus. The sequence continues at coordinate 13,593,208 of CM020042.1, forward strand.
GTGGGACAAGTTTAGATGTAATAAGTAATGTATCTAATGCATAAGATCCAGACTATTGTAATGAAATGGATTGCTCAGGATAGGTATATTAACATTCAAGCTTAGTGTTTCTATTTTTAAAACAAATAAAACTGATTTAAAAAAAATTTCTGAAATGAATTTAGGATTTTGGATTTTAATGACAGCAGCCTAAATAAAAAGCATCAAGATAATCAGAAAGTTGTGCCCACAGGTATCATCCACTAGATGCCACTCTTCTCAAGCTATAGGTAGTGGAATATGTCTGCTTAAAATAACAAGTATGTTCTGTTATTGAAAAACAAAATCTTCATCGTGGAAAAAATTTACAGTGCTAGATTGTAACTATTTGTTTCTAAGTTAAATTCTAAGATCACTTATTTGAAGACCTAGATAAAGTTGCCATGTGTTCAGAGGGGTGCAACTTCTTTGCAAGCTCTTTGAAAGTAAGTACAGGCAGTCACCATTTCTAAACTGTATACCATTTAGTGTCCTCAGTGATTTTATGTATAGTATTTCATTTAACTGAAGACTTTGGCCTCATGAGTAAATTTAGTTTTGCATCTGTGCGAGAGGTTTTTTTCAAAGCATAGTTTCTGAATATAAAAGTATTTTGACAGCAAACAATAAATATCCAACTTCCTCTGACTCCTTTTGGTGTTATCACCAGTTATCTGATACACTTCCTTAGCCTACTCTGAAAATAAACAGTGGTGTGCTTAATGTTTGTAATTCAAGGTTTTGAATGGTCATGAATTTGCTGATAAGGTAACAGAGAACATTTAATCGTGGAATCCCCATCCTTCATTCTACCAGTGAAGCACCCACTTAAGCTGTGTAGTGTTTTCATGTCAAGCCATGCAGGTTGTACCTCTGCCATCTGAATGGATGGATGTTCTGCTGTAGCCACCTGGCAGCAGGAGCCTCACTGCTGATTTTAGGTTTTTTTTCTGTCTTAAAAAGTACATTTTCTTAGGATTTTATAAGCCCTTTTTACAAAGAGGTAACTGATACAATGGATATGGTTTCAGTGAAAAAATCTCCCTTCCAAATGACCTTGTTTTGTTTTTGATGAGAGATGATCTGTCAAGTTTTTTCACTTTGGCAGGCATATTTTCCATACATGTACTGCTCGTATAAGTACTTGCAGCTGAACTGGGCTCTGTTCTTTGCAGTCTTGCTTCCATGTTGGCTGGATCTTGTAATGGAACTTCTGTTTGTTATCAGCTTGCTAAATTTTTGAGGTGACACAAGGTCCCCTTTGATTTCAATGCAAGGTAGAGGTGGAAGGGAAGATCGTTTGAGTTGGAGAGTACATTTGTTTAAATAAAAATAACATTTAGATATAATAATTAAAGTAGGTGAATGCTTGGCCATTAAGTGGAGCCTCTTGTACAAAACTGAAAGAACTTTGTATTAACTACAAGCTTTGCAGTTTCCCTCTACAGGAGATATGCTGTTTCCTTGAATACAGGCACATTATGTCTTTCCCTCGTGTACCACTAACTCTAGCATCCCCGGGAAGAGAACCTAACTATTCTGACTATCAGTATTTCAGTCTGACTGCTAAAGTGTACTTCTCCTTTGAAAAAGATTTCCGGTGTTACTTGGTATCTGCTTATCATTCAGAGGTTTGCTTTATTTGCTTTGTGAACACTTGATGACTTATCCCATGTTATTTCTTTTGCAGCATTATACCTTCTGCTTTATTAATAGGTTGATTGAGATAGCAGGAAACAGATTCCCTACTTATTTTGACTCAGATGAAAAGCTGCTCTGCATGACCCGTAGCGTTCACCTGTATCGAGAGCTGACCTGTGGCAGTGTACTGAAGAGGTATTCCTTTCCAGAAGTGTGTAAAAAAACAAACAAAAAAACCAAAACAAAAACAAAACAAAAAAAAACCCAAAAAAACCCCAAAAAAAACAAACCAAAAAAACCCATTTTGACTGGATTATCTATCTCATATTTGGTTTTATATCAAAGTTTTATGAAGAATAATTAATTTGAGGTGTTTTCATGTGGATAATAGCGTGGTCTCCAACAAAGTAAAATTGCTACAGAAAGACTGACATTGCTTTTCTCATGTCACAGTATGTGATTAATCCAGTAAATATTTTGCAATTTCTGATAGACAATCTCTATGTGTTCTGATCCCTGTAAGCCTTTAAAGGGGAGTGTTCATATAACAGGTCTCGTCTTGTATTTGTGGAGAGATCATCATATAAGAGTTACATTTTCCATTACATAGGAATTTGCTTCTCTAAAATACAGTTTACTTCCAGGAAGACTGGGACCTGGGCCCCTCCAGCATTGGGAAGGAGGAATTGTTTAACAGTCATCAGCCTGAATGCTGTTGTTGGCAGCATTGTATTGTCATGTTGTTCACAAGTTAACAAAGTAATGCATTTCACAATGAAAATTATAGTTTAGCATCATCTTGTGTATTTTATATGTTAGTGGGAGTCTTATGCTAAGAGTTGTTTCTTCTAGTGCAGCTTTATCAGAAAACAGCTAGTAGCACATCATCAATGGCTTAGGTTTGGCATACTGTCTTCGGAGTTATACGGAAAGGGATTTGACTTTCTGTGCATATGGCCACCAAGGGTTCTGGTGTCTGACTGGCACTGGGATGCTGCTATTGTGAGCAAAAAGGCACAGTCTCAATGTCCACTTAACTTGCTGTCTGCCATTCAGCAGTAGCGCAGCACAGTGTTGCTAACTAGAGGTTCTTCCTAACCTTTCTTTAGTAGATGTCCTGCCTTGGGTTATGTGGCCCACTGAAGCCTCAGATTCCTTTTCAAATCTCTTCAATATGTGCAGATGTTAGGGAGGTGGTGTGTGAGGGAAGGAAAAAGAGGGGCTGACTTTCAGCTTATTAAATTAAACCTTTTATTTAAATAATTTCAGGGTTATAAAATGGTTCTATTGTGTAAATAATGTTATCAATGACTGGGGTGTGTGTTTTGTTTTTTTTTTTTCTTTTTAGGATTATGTCTTTGGAAGAAGAAATTATTTCAAAGAAAGTTAAACTCATAATAATTGATTCCATTGCTTCGGTTGTCAGAAAGGAGTTTGACACAAAACTTCAAGGCAACCTGGCAGAGAGAAGTAACTTTTTGGCTAGGGGAGCATCAGTATTGAAGTATTTGGCAGAGGAGTTCTCAATACCAGTAAGTTCTCCCTCCTTTCTTAAGTTTTTGCCCTACAGTATCAAGTAATAAAATCTGAGAATAATGGAAATGACAGGAAGATGAAAAACAGAAAAAGCTTCTAGCAGAAATATTCATGGAGGTACCAGCTGGAAAATAGTTGCAGAATGGGGGAACAGTAACTGTTCTGGTTAGTGTTTATGGTTTTTTATTTTATTTTGTTTTTTTTATTTAGCTCTTCAAATAAGGGCAAGATTGTAAACCCAGCTGTGCTTTGGTGCTTTGTTTTCTATTTTTTTCTTAAATCTTACTTTATTTTGCTGCCACTAAATATTGCATACCCTGATGGCTCCCTTCTAGTGCAATGCTTACTTTAACTGGTGCATACTCTGACTAGATGAGGATCTTTTTTTCTGCCTCTGTCCCTTCTACTTAAGTTTATAGAATCTCAGAAGGACTTACGCTCTGGAGCAGTAGATTCCTTTTGTGACTAATAATTTATGCTAATTAATGTAGAAGGGAAGGTAACAGCTCATCAGATCCTTGTCTGTGGACTTGCTCATAAGACACAAAGGAAGACATGGACAGTCAGGGCAGCAACTGGGCCTAACTGGTTGAAAGGTGCTTTAGCAGATGTAAGCTGCATAAATGTGTGTGTATGTGTTGCTTCATTATATGATCCACAGAGGATCATATAAACTCAAAACATGTCATTGAGATGCAACTCTTGGAAGTGTTTCCTAGTATGGGTGACCTACTCATCACTCCAGTGTAAGAGAGAAACTGTGGCAATACCTTAACTAAATCTGGTGAGGCCTTTTCCCTCTGCTCCTGAAGTCACAGCAACTATGATACCAGAATCACACACGTTAGAGGTGTGGAACTGGCTGATGTCGGAGGAATGGATTTCCTTCTGTGTAATTTCTAAAGACTTTTGATGGGGAAGATTAAACTCTGCATAAGGACCTTTAAAGTTCAGGTGCAAAAGGTAGTGTCCTAGTTAGTTCTTTAAAAAGCCAGGAAAGAATTGTGTGTAAGTATGTATTTTTGGAAAATAATATGCAGCCCTTTGAAAAAGGGTAGAACTTTTATGGGAAGATACTATTTTTCTATATTTATCTATTTTCTTCTCTATTATATACCCCCTGTTTCCCCCCCCTCCACCTTCATTAAAATGGTGAAGCTGAGCTGGATTGGATCCTCTGACAGTTTAGGCTGCTGCCCTGCTTACCACCAGAGGGACAGTGTTGATACTCACAAAATTCTTAATGTTGGGCAGTATGAGGTAGCCTAAAATTGTGATTCTAAATCACCCTACAGAAGAGGAACAATAAAGCTCGAACATTTGAATGTTCCATGATGTTTAAACTAATGTGTTTGTTTTGAAGCATTTGCGGTAGGTACCCAATGGGCTGGTCTGTTCTCATTTCTCACTGAAAGTGAACGCTGTATTAAGGAGTTCTGGGATTTTGGGCAGGAACTCATGCTCTGGTCACAGCTCTGTGGTTTTTAATTGGTCCATATGATATCTTACCCTTTAAATAAGATCTTTTAAAGGTCCATGTAATTACATGTAAATACACAGATTGTGTATTTTTAAAGCATCTATAGATTAGGCCTATCGATGTATTCAATGGAAATCCAACTGTACTTTGATTTATAGTCATCTTTAACACACATTGCTTGTGGGTTGGTCCTGGAGTATTTTCAAGATTTGTTAAATTTTATTGTAAACTGTAGTAACTCCTATTAGTTAAGAATTCTAGGGGGGCCTTGGCAGTGTATGAGTAGCACACAAAATCCAACACCAGTGTTATGTATCTGCAAGTGTTAGTGCATACTAGAGATTAGTCTGCTGTGTCATACATTGCATTAACCTTGAGGTTGCAGAGTATCCAGGGTTCTCATTGTAAGTAACTGTGTTTGAATTATTTCAGATGTTTTTACTTACCTAGAAAATCATAGATACAAATTTGTTTGTTCTTCTAGTCCCAAATTAATAAGGTTACGAAATGATTTAGATTGCTAATAAATTGGACACACAAACCAATATGTAACACTTGCTTCATGGCAGGATCAGTGCTGAATTGGGCAGCAAGTGGGGGCACTCAGTCTGAGACTCTGAAAAAGATTTGGAGTTGATGACTGGAGGCAGCTAGTGGTAAGAGTTGAAGTCAATTCTTTTGGCTATAGCTAAAAGGGCTCACAAAAACCTTTGAATAGCTGAGCAAGGGTATCAGAAGTAAGGAGGTTGTGTATTACCTCTTTAGCTATAACTGTTCCTGGAGCAGTACATCTGGTGCTAACAGTTCAGGGAGGATGGTGAAAGATCAGCTTCTGGAAAATAGCCTTGAAAAAGACTGGGAGAAGAGGAGAGCAGTCTTAGTAATTAAGACAAGGTGCTTACGTGGTTTAGCATAGCTAAGGAAATGTTAAGGGCTTCTTCATTAGTCAATATGTACCTGCTTGGGGAAGAGATATTTAATAAAAGCAACCTTCTCTTCAGTTGACAAAGGTATACTATGGCTCTGTGCTTGGAAGCTGAAGTAAGGAAGCTCATATTTCAAATGAGGGGTGTGTTCTTACTGGACTAATTAATTATTGGAATGCATTACTAATACATAAATAGCTTATTGTCACTGAGTTGTTTAAATGGGCTTTTCCCCGCCCCTTGGTTTTCTAAAGAGGAAATGGATTCAAATAGGCTTAAATTTGGGAAAACCCTGTACTACCATGTTATGCCAGAGCTCAAGTGAGTTTAACACAGTTCTTCCTGTTGGTGTTATAACCTCCCTAGCTGTTTATAACTGTGTGTTCACAGTGTCAGAGTATTGAGTTTGATGTGCAAAAGTGACTAGCTTTCATAGCTTTTACTGGACTTGAGGGGAGCTGTTTCAGACTCAAGTAGGTCTATATGGTATGAAGTAATCAGAAAAAAGGATGACCTTAACTGCCTTGAAACAGTCATTGCTCAGTAACCATTCTGCACCTCTATTTTCAGTTTGTACAATGGGAATATTGGAGCTGTTAATTGTGAGGATGCTGTGAGGATATGGTTGTTGCTGTTGAGGAAGCGCTCATACTGTGTCTACGAACAATGTGTAGATGTTCATTGGAAAGTAGTGGTTGCCATCCTCAGTGTAAAATTTAAGTAATGTGTAGTAAATCAAACCTTAAGCCATCCTTTGAGATGAGGAAAAAAAATATTAAACTTGTCCCTTGAATGGCACCATCTTAGCCATGGAATGAAGCTAGTGAAAGTGGGTGCGATTGTAAATGTTTGCTTGACTTAATGATTTTAAATTTTTTGTTTGGAAAGTACAAAGAAACACAAAGCTTTTTTTCTTATGTATGGACATTAGTAAAATATAAGTTGTTTATTGAAAAGTGAAACACGATGCCTAATTTCCATGTTTGATCCCTTCTTCCAGCCAAGCAACTGGTTTCATCCTAGGCTCTTTAAATGATGGCAGCACAAGGTTTGGATTGCTTCTGGTCTATTGCCAGGCCACCTGACAGGCATACTAATGACTAAAGAGTCACTAAAGCTTTTTCGTCCATAGGGCACTATGTAGCAGTGTCCCTTTTTCCCCTTCCCTGCACACAGCTGTGAGCAAAACCTATTTTTTTTTCTGCTGGGTTTGGTTGAAACTAGCCAGTCAGATCAAAAGTGATTGCTAGAAACTGAGAAGGACAGTTTGACTATAATTCAAACAAAAGCCCCTTTATTTTTGAAATCCAGTGATTATGTAAAGCTGTATGAAAAGTTTACATTACATTTATCTGTTTTAGAGCATGCTGTACTTGAGAGCTTTTGGATCTGAATGTTTTCTCTTACAGTGTGTGGTGATGCTGCCTACCAGATTACATATTTGAGCAGCAGTAATCAGTCCTGTATGCTTCCTGTCTAGTTTCCTAGCTTCCTTAGCCTTCCTAGAAAGAAAAGAAAACAAAATACACTTTGGATTTTTTTCTTCTCTTCTTCCATATTCATAGGAAACTATTTAATATTAGTAACTGGTATTCAGTGAAAGTAGTTTAGTGTTCATGCTGATTGAGAGAGAAATGATGTCTCCATTTCAGTGAAAAGCTAAAACTAAACCCCAATATAACTAGAATTGTTCTTGAGATTTAACTGTTTAGCTTATAAAACTGGTAATTTATAGAACTTGATCTTCTAGTTGTTAGTACTTGAGAAAATGTGTGAAGCTGTCTAGACATCCCCATGAAAAAGCACTCTAAATGTGGCAGTTGCAAAACCAAACTGCTTTAAGCATTCTTTTAAATGTCAACTTGAGACTGAAGATGAAACTTGCTTTATAATCAAATTACGACACTGGCTGTAATTTTATATGTTTGTCTGGGATCTGTGAAGTGAACCTTTGTTATTTATGATAAGCATGTTGGTTATCATTACTACCAGCAAATGTATAATTGTATCTTTTTTTTAAAAAGAAAGGTTCTTTCTGAGAATATGAAATAGCTTAGGAGGAGAGACTTTCATCTCTCACTTGTGATTTATAGTGCAAATGAAAGACAAACCTTATGTAACTGTTGTCTAATGCTTTTATTTGCTATGCTAAGTATGTTAACAGTGGTCCAGAAGACCGTAATTTCCAGATAGTTTTTAAATGGAACATGTGGCATCTAAAGGGGAAAAAAAATACTAAGAGTTCACTTTATCTGTATTGATAATTGACAGCAATTAAAGCTGCCATAGTCAATTTTCTTTTCGCACTCAGTTCTCACATATTTTGTTTCAGTGCTTCATACTCACTTATGCATTTTGCTCTCAACTTTATACCCAAGATTTTAATTTGTTTTGGAAAACCAAATGTCTAGCTAAATATATATATTTGGTTTTAGGTTGTGTAAGATTTTCTCCTCAAAATCAATTTATGTGCACAAATTACTTGACATCTTGTAGTACCTTTTCTGCTGTCTTTGGTTAAGTGTGTTTAATTTTATCATCTCAGTTTCCTGCAGTGAAGTGTCTCAAGATTGAAGTGCTTCTGTTGGCAAAGAGAGAATATTCAAACTGTTAGTTTTCTCTTTCTTTATAAGCAAGTATTTCCAGCTGGCCTTATCCTTGCTTCTGTTTTATTCTGTTTCCATGAAGATGGTTGCTTATCAGCTCCTCTGTGCTTTTGCTATTGCTGTTCTGATATTTGAAAATACTAGTTCATGGGGAGCTAAACACATTCCAAAATGGAATATTTCTGAAGGGAAGTTTTTTAAATGCCAGTTCCCTTTAAACTAGTAATAAATACATCGAAAGTTTGGAAAAAATGGATAGTTGATTTGTTGTTACAGTATGTAACAATGCTGTATGTTGACTTTTCAAAAACTACGGAGATACGTTTGATTTGCAGGTGAGTATGTCTGTATCTGGACTGTAAGCTGCTGAAATGCAAACTTCGTTTTTATACTTTGCTATTAAAGGGTATTTTGTACCAGTGTTACAGAAACAGTAATTAAATTATCTTTGCAAGTTACTTAAACCTAGAGCAGGAAAAACTCTTCTCTACTTCCAAAACTTAGAGAACTGGTTCCATTTTTAACTTTTCTTAAAAGAGAAGTATTTTGTATGTTATACCACATCAAAACGTGTGTATGTGTGGTTTTTTGTTTTTTTTAAATGAGGAGCTAACCTTATCAGAAGAAAACTGAGTTACTGGAATTTCACTAGCCGTGTTTAGGCCAGATGTGGTTCAAACAGTTTCAAGTGGTGAGAATTCAGTGGAAAATATGGGTCCTTTTCTGTTGAGCTGCTGATATTTATGTGTCTCGTTAAATTTCAAATCTGTTTTGTGTTTGTGTATGTATGTGAACTTGAATACCCTTGCCAACTGCTGATAGAAGGATCTTTATATTTCTGTATAATCACAGTGGACTCCTGGCCATCTGCTTGCTGCAAAAGGTTAAGGTTTACCTAATAATGTAATTCTCCTTTCAAATTGGGACTGCTACTTGCTTTGTCCCTCTCCCCGCTTTAACTTCCATATGAGTACCCTTGGTGCTTTTTTTCATGAAGTCTGTATGTTCCTCTAGGGAGCAGCATGGAAGTTAAAACAGTTTGTGACTGTTTGCTTAGAAGATACAGAATAGTGCTTATGAACCTTCAGAATTTTATTAAAATAATTCACCAACTCTTTGGAGAAACTAGGTTGTCCTTCTATGAACTCAGTAGGATGAAAAGATACTGGTTTCTTATGCTAATTATATTGTGAATGTTATCCACAGAAGCATAAGTATTTAGAATAATGCAGATGCTGCAGAATTTGCCAACTTATATTATTCTGTATTAATTAAAGAAACACTGAATACCCTAACTTTGTTCTAAGCCATGGAAAACAGTAGTTACTTTTTCTAAATCAGGAAAATTACTTCCAAAACCAACTTCTTTCTAGTAAAGAACAATTCTCATTCTCTTCAAGATCTTTCACTACCCCTGCACCAAAACTCAGGTTGTTGTTCATGTCCTCATTAAATGGTGAACTGAGAAAATTATGTTTGTGTTAGCTATATCAGAACTTACAGTTTCAGACATTTTTTTTTTTTGGTGCAAAGAGGAATACCTAAATGTGTAATAGTTTGTGAAACAAGCAAAACATTTTGTTTTAAGATTTTCTCCCATGTTATACTTAGCAGCATGTTTGTGCACAGAACTGAGTCTATAGCTTTGTTTTTTTAATTTAATAGTCTAGTGTTATCCTTTGTTTTCTTACACAAGCCTGCTTAAAAAACAAGCATCAGAATTTCACATGTATGTGAACAATGCTGTTTGTAACGTGTGGTTTGGAATGAACTTTAATTTGTGTTATTGTTTAGTTAGGAAAACAAAATGGTTAAAGCGGACTTACAGACCACAGTTTTTTTTCCCCCTTGCTAAAACATCACAAACCTGGTTTTTGTTGGCAGATTGTTTATATTTCAATTATCTCTTCACACCACAGTCCTGAGCAAAAGAATAGTTTTGATAACAGGGAGTTAATTCAACTTCTGTGTCGTTACAGTGGCAAAGCTAGATGGTTATATCTTCTCATGTGGCTGTTAAAAATTATTCTTGGAAGGCACAACTTAGTTTTAGTTTAAAATGACTGGTTAAAATGTAATTATATCTTCAGTACTGCTGCCATCTGTGTACGTTTTTTGTATGTGTCTGGAGAATATACATTTCTGCAGTTTATGGTCCAACACCGAGTTCCGTTTGGACAGTCTATGCTCATATAATGTTTAATACTGCTGAGGAAAAGGAATGAGAAATGGTAGAGCAGTGGTTCTTGTTTTCATGTGGTGGCGAAGTATAGAAAAAGAGGTAGTTTAAAGTTACATGACACTGGAATTCAGTTTTCTTTTAAAGTATTCCTTTTAAAGTATATGCTTTTTCCATTTTACAGGGCAAGTGACTTTGCCAAAAGCTAACATTCTGCACAAGTGCACATATGAAATTATGTAGAAGGAAGGCACCAGTGTTAATGTATAGGAGAGGGGGTTGAGAGGAAGGAGATTTTTACTACCAGATTTGGTTTTGATCTGCTATACGATCACGGACAATGCTTGCTATAAAGGAGTGCAGACAATTTCCCTGCTATCTGCCTTGACTTGAACTTCTGAAAGACATCCAAAATAAACTAGCAGTTTCTTGCACCTTCTAACCCTAATTCTCGTTAGACTTTTCTGGGTTCCCTTCAGTTAATTTACATCATGTTGCAAGTGAGGTGCCCAAAACTGAGGCAATATTCCATATGAATCTCTACCAATATTTAGGTGTGGAGAAGGACTTTTTCTCATGCCTTGCTGGACATCCTCTTGTTTATGCATCACAGTACACTGCTTTTTTTGCAACAGCCTGATGTCGTTTACTTACTATTCATTAAGACCCTTGATCTACATCTGCTGACTTTGTTACTTAGCTAATTGCTGCTCCTTCTAATGTGTTATTTTTCCTGACTTGCCGAGATGATTTTGTATTCTAGTCTTATATTCTAGTGTACATACAGTGTCCTCTCTGGTTTCATTTTTTTGCAAGGAAAACAGTTATTCTTTCTTTTACATATTATTTGAGTAACTAGATAGAACCAGACTTCAAGCAGACTTTCGTTCAGTATTTTGCTCAATAAGAGACCTTTAAATACTGGTAACTGCTGTGAGTCACTTACCAATGAGTCCACTTCCAATTTTGCATCTACCCTGTAATATATTAATTTAGGTTATATTTCTATAGTTTAAGTAACATACCTATATAAGATATTCTACTGCTAAAAAATATAGTATGCTCTGTCATGTTGCTACTCTGTATGTGCTGTAGAAAACAACAGTAATTTCATTGAAGGACTTTTATGCCTTTTATTGGGAGTTCAAGATTTGGCAAGGTGTTACTGTTTTGACTGTATGAAAAATTGCCTGAACCTTTAGGCCACTAATCTGTGACTCTGCAGATAAGTACTTATGAGTATTCAATCTGTTTTGCATGTTTTCTCGTGCTTCCTCCTTGTCCTTTGATTTTATTCAAACTGTGCATTCTCTAGGAATGTTTCTGCATTTGCATGTGTAAGTCATTGTAGTCTCTAGACAGGATAGCAATAAAAAGAGTAGTTGACCAGGTTACAAGTTCTTGGAAGAATCTCACCTGTATGAGCTCGGTATAGACTAATTAGTGGTTTGATTTCCAGATTCTCTAGGGTTTGTTTGCTTTGTGGTTACTACTCAGCCCCAGGGCTTCTGGGAATAGAGAAGACCTGCTCTGCAATTTTCACTCCTAAATAATATTGTACCAGCCCGCGGAGGCGTAAAGGACTGGGGATAAGAGACAAATGTGCCCAGAGATCAAAAGCAAAAATCTTATTTTAGTAGTGGAGATGACTGCATCACTTCCCTCTTTGTGTCTACAGGACTGCTTTGTGAGAATATTGCACTTGTGTGGAGCCAGGTGTACTGCTGGCACTGCTTTTTTATAAAGTATGATCTGGAAGCTTCATGATGCAGTCTGCTTATTGCTGTTGACTAGAGAACCTGCCTTTTCAGTCTGCAAAATTTCTTCTCCTTCTGCACATGATTGGACATGACCACAGACAACCAGACCAAACTACTGCGGCTAGGTGGTTGATGATCCTGTGCTGCCTTGTAAATAGGAGTATCTAGGTTTACATGACATGCTTTTCAATCTGCATTTTTTTCTTCTACCATTGAGGGTCTTGTGCATTAGAAGAGTTAAGGGTTTTGCTCTCGTTTTCCTTCTCTATTTTGCTGGGAATTGGAATCTAGGAGCTATAATGTAGGGTCTCCTGAGCAACTTCATTCTGATTTTTCTACTAGAAGCCTCCACCTTCTTTACTAAGAACATGTATGTTTTGTGTCATTGTTCACTGAAGCTGCGGCTCTCTATGTTGATTTATTCACCCCCATTTTCTATTTAAAGAAGGAAACCCATTATTTTAACAGCAAGCATTTGAATTCATTTGGCGCAAGTTCAGTGTAATGAAACTGAGTGGGACTCGTTCCAATGAGAATGTACGTGATTTTGGTAACCTCGTCAAAACTGTCGTGTTGCCTTTTGCTAAAATTCATACCTATAATCTCATTTGAGAATCTAGTACTTCTGTTATAATATTCTAGGTAAACTAAATTAGATTTAGAGGTTTTTATTAAATAACACTGAGTAGTCATCTGCAGAATTTTAATTAGACAGGAATGAATGAGATGCTGTTTTTCTGTGGTGAAGACTACATCTGAATTTCAGTAAGACAGTATCTCCACCCCCCCGCCGCCGCCCACCCCCACCCCCCCCCGCCCCGTTAACATTTGTGATACTGTGATCTGGATGAGCTGTATTGCCCACCTCAAAATAACAATACAAATAACTTTCTCTGTCTTTAGATTCCAGTGTTTTCCATAATTTACTTTTTGTATTTATCTATCTCACTTTTGATGAGGGGCAGAGATTGCTTTGCTCTTCAACAATATCTGGGGTCTTGACCAGATTCTTGGCAGAATACTGTGGTGTTAGGTTTTTCATGATGTGCTGGTTAGCAAAATCGCCTTTAATACATGAACTAAATGCTGCTTTTTCATGGAACTGAAACCCAAAGTTCTTGTAGAGAAAAATTGCTTCTAAAGTACTTACTGCTTAGATGCTTATTGTAACTTCATCAAGGTCCCTCCTAGAGAAAAGGGGGGCTTGCTTAAGGCTGCAGGCACATTCCGGTGCTCCAGGTACATTACTTCTCAAGAACATTAGCTTAAGCAAGCTTCCTACATTTGAAATTTGATGTGGACCTAAGTATTTTTCTTCCAATAGTTGTGAGAGAAGATGCAGTGAAAGTTAAGCTAGGTATGAAACATTAAAATATCTTTTTTTTTTTTTTTTTTTTTTTTTTAAAATTCAGATCCTTGCCTTCTTGTTATCTTCTATGATTTCCTTAAAGTCTTATTCTAACAAACATCAGGTCTGCCCAGAAGGGTTAGGAATGACACCTAAGAACTGCTCCCTTATGTTGTTAGCAAATTCTCCAGAAACAGGACAGGAGCCTGCTGCTCACCTTTTTTAGTGGTATGTCCTTTTCCATATCTTTTTCTGGCTAGATAGTGAACAGCTTGTTTGGAAGAGGAATTGACTGATAAAGCATCTGAGGTTTGCTTGTGTCAAACTTGTTTGTGGGAAAAGTTCTTAACCCGAAAAATCTTCAGAATATGCACTGTCATAGGATTTTCTACAATCAGCTGCCTAAGGCTGGCACATATTGGGCTGTTTTCACGGAAGAGCTCCATGTCATGGCCCTTCCTGGCATTGTAATGGAAACAGTCACGCTGGGCAGTGAGTACAGAGTTTATAAGGAGGCTTGGGTACAGAGCATATGCACAGAACTAGTATACTGTGTATTATTAGATATGCTCCACTCTGCTTCCATGATACATTTCAAATGGAGCTACTAGAAGGAAACAGGTACTGCTGAAACAATTTGTGAAGCCTGCTCCTGCTTGTCATTTTCCAGGAGCAGACTGGCAGTAATAAAGGAGATTGTTAATTGGCTAGAGATACTGTTTTGGAGTTGGCAGCAATGCTTACTGCTGTGCCTCCTCTTCAGCTGGCTTAAGGGAGCTACAGAAGAGGGGAACTGACCAAGTGGTGAAGCTGCTGCCTCGAAATCCACTGACCTGCAGCCCATTCTGAAGTTGTCCCTAGGGAAGAAGGCCACCAGGTACAAGCTGCAAGCAGAATACTTATCTGTGTAAATGCCCAGTGGCACATTGGTAGCAGGTTAGTTGAGCCTGTATTACAGAAAGTTTGAGTTGTCCAAAATAAGGAAGTGGTCAACTAATGTCAGAGATTAAACAGTGACAGGAGGGCAATACATGCCTTCTTCCTGTCTGCTTTGTGATTAATTTCAGTATGGAGTTTGTAATGGGTTCATACTTGCTGAGGAGCCTGGACAAGGATGTAAACCAGCTGAAAAGCAACCCAGGAAAAAAAAATGTAGTGGGCAATTGTGCAGCCGAACAGGCACTAATGTAGGCAGAAAGGAAGGGCAGGAATGTGTGGTTTCTGGCAGCAGCACAGATTCTAAATGTAAAACTGTATCTTCAGTAAAAAGGGTAAGTATGAGTAAAAGTGCTAAGCAGGTTATTACTCACAATACACAAAGGAGTGTTATGTGCTTGAAGCATCCTTGAAACTTAACAGCTCTAGGAAGGATTCTGATACATACCATAATTATGATGCTTTGTACTTGTGACTAAAGGTGAGCAAGTGCCTGGCTGCATACACCTATCTTTACATTGCTTAGGGATTTTGTGCATCACTTGGTCAGTGTCATGGGTTTAGTCTGCACGTTCTGGTTTTAAAATGCATCATAACATGCTGTATTTGGAGTTGTAATATAGCCACGCATGAATTATAGCTGAGTCCAGAAACTATGCTGAGTTGTAGATTTTCAAACCACAGTATTTCTTCCTATGCTAAAATTCAGAATAAAATGTATAACAATCCATAAAATAGCTGGTACAGTTCATAACATGCTTGCATTCCTTCATTATTAATAGTCTCATATCCATCTGTCAGCATGCTATGGCTAAATCATTAGCCAAGTTTTTGCAGCTGCAGTAGAATGTAGTTATCTCCAGCTCCTGGGTTTTTTTTTTTTGTCTAGGAGTGAGAGGAAATTTTACAGAGAACTTAACTGTCTTAAGACTGCAAGTTCAGTTCTAGGTGAAAGTCTATGATCTTGATTTAACATACTTGGCCTGTGGTACTTTTCCTGTTATTTCTTCTGTTTGAACTACTCTGGTCACAGCAGTTGTTTCAAGTAACAGTGGTTTGTTTAATCTCATTAGAAGTTCTGCACATTGCTACTATAGTCCTGTATTTTTGTAGCTCTGTTTTTAAGAACACTTTGTGCAAACTACAGTTGCTGACTCAATCTGAAGACAGCCCCTAGAGAGGGCTGTTTTCAGATGAATATGTCTGTAGGTAGTATATGTGGGGTTTTTTGTTTTGACTCCCTCCATTAAAACGTGGATGAAGATGAATATTGTTTTCAGCAAAGATACCTATCAATGTAGTATGTTTGTAGACTGCTGGACTACTTTGTGCATGATACTGAACAGTTACTGGAAAAATAACAGTTGAGATTAGGGTTACATCAAAATAGTTTCATACTAGTTACTTGGAGGCGCAAAGTTTCTAGAAGTATTTGTGTGGTCCACTACCTCTGTGTGTGTTTGGTTTTGTTTGGTTTTTCTTTTTAAATTCCAATACTGTTAACTTCCAAAGACCGCAATTTGTAAATCACAATAGATACCTGGTTTTCTCCCATTTTTGGTGCCAGATAAAATCTATTAACATAAATATGAAACTTCTAAATGATAACATAGTATTTGTGTATATTTACAAGGTTCTGTCTCCTAGAATAACATTATTTATGCTGATAGGATGAAATGAAATATTTGGCATCTTATAAAACCTGGTGCTAGGGAATAAGTTGCATTTTGCATGCTTGACTATCCCATCTGCATTCAGTCCACTCATTCACCTCTGTCTGGACTACTATGTCAAACCTCTCACTAGTTTAATACAGTGGTTGTTGAAGTACATACCAACAAGTTATGTTTCCATAGCCTTAAACTTGTTATTTTCATGCCAAGAGCCAACTGTTATCAGACATTATTATAGAGCAGTAGTAGATCGATCTGTTTCTAGGCTTGTGTTTCAGTTGCCTTAATGTCTTGTTTGCTTGTTTGATCTGATGTCGAAGTGTTCCCCAATGAGGTTAGCTTGAAAGAATATCTGTCTTCTATTTGGTTATTTTAATACCCATTTTTTAATTCAAGTGCTCTGTTTGCCCTTAAACACTGCTAATTTTTAATATTGTTTGAAGCTGACTTTCCCTTTCTTCTTGCGAGCCAATTGTTCCTTTAGAATTGTGATGTATTTCTCTTGTCAAGGACAAACAATTTGTGCAGAAGGCTATACTGTTTCTTCTTGGTCATTGTAATTGAGTCCTTTACTAGGGGTATGTCATGAATTGTTGGTACAGTGACCTAAGGGACTGCTTTTTTTTCACAGAGCTTCCCAAACATCAGAAGATACTAAAGAGAGGAGATCCATGAATAGCCAGGAAATGAGAGCTTACATAGCAATACCTTTTATAGAACTTGATTTGCTGTTACTGGAGTACAGTAAACTACTGAATCGCTGTAAATTTCACTAACTTGTTTGGAATTAATCACAAAATTGTTTTAGTTGGCAGAGACCTTTGAGATCGTGAAGTCCAACAATTCACCTTGCACTGCCAGGTCACCACTAAGACTTTTCCTCAGCACCACATCTACACATCGTTTAAATACCTTCAGGGATGGGGACTCCACCACTTCCCTGGGCAGCCTGTTCCAGAGCTTGACAACCCTTTCTGTAAAGAAATTTTTCCTAATATAATGTTGCAGCCTGAATGCTAGGTGCTGCTTAAAAGTGTGAACCTGGCCCTAGTAACAGCTGTAGAAGGTTCCTGAGTTTTGAGCAGAAAACATAAGAATTTGTAGCCAGGCCTGAAGCATAAGCATGTCGTGCAGAAACTGGAGTTATTCTATTAAGTATTCTATTAGTATTTATGTAAGTTTGGGTTGTTGTAACTGTAATGTTCCTCAGATACTGAGAATGTCTAAAGAAAGGCTTCATAATCAAGAACAATCAAGTTACTCCAGTTCATCTGAAGGATAGACAACATTGACTCTTGGCATAGCAAACAGCCTTCTCTGTAGTAGTTGAATACCTGATGTGTAAGATTCTGTTGATAAAGAAATCAGTGGTACAGGCAAAGATGCCTGCTTCATGATGCTGTGATGTCAGTGAGGAAAGTCTTATCGGTTGTACTCCTGAGCTCTAAATATCTACACAATTCAATTACTATCATGTGCTTCTGTCAGAAGCTATAGACGGAATTACAGTGTTACGGGGTTTTTTATCAAAGCCAATCCATGTACTGACAGTCTACGACCTCAATGTTTTAATTACTACAGCTTTTTTCTCAGCCTCAGTAAATCTGCTTCCTAGTTCAGAGTTGTAACTGATGAGGTAAGGATAAGTGAAGAAAGATCAATTGGGAGTGGTGTGAAAGTTTTTTTTTTTATTAGTTCAGCTTGTCCAGGCAAGGGAAGGGAGAGCTTTTCACTAGAAACCTGAAGAGGTGCTTGGGAAAACCTGCCTGTCAGTTGTCCTAGTAAGGAGAATGTTTCTGCCTGTAAACTTTCCCTCATCTAGTTGAGACTGTAGAGTTACTGATGAGCAGAGACATTAAGCTTTCCTAGTTCTTCTGTCACTTAACCTGAAAATTCCTTTTGTGTTTAAATTGCAGTTTTGTAAATACTGTAAGATATCAAATGCTTGTGGTAATTTTCATCCCTTTATGTGAGTGATCTAGTCAAGTACACAGTACTGATATGCTTAATCATTTGGTGTTAATGAATTTGTTAGGGTATCTACTCTCCTAGTGTAGGCATGTGGAAGTTCTAACAGAATAATACAGACCATAGATTTTTTTTTTGTTAAATAGAAATACTTGTAAGACATTTTGTAGAGTGGGCAGCTTACAGTTTGTTTTGATGGTCCTGAAATGGCAGTAGTAAGGTCCCCTTCCTGCACCAGATTTTAAAGCAATTGGAAGTGAAAACTGGCACTGTTCAAACCTCTTGAGTTTTTTTTCATCATCACCATGGTTGAAAGGTATCCTTGGTGTTTCACTATTGTATGTAGCAGCTGAGAACATCTGTCTTCCTCTTAAAGGTTTTCTTTCTCCTTTCCTTCAGTATGTACCTCAGTGTGGTATCTCCAAATGGAATCCTATTTTGCAGGTTTGGTTTGTTTCTTTCTCTTATCCCCTCTATGTGATAAGAATCCAGTTTAAAAACCACCTTAAAATCTACCATCTTGTTATACTAGTCACAATATTGAATCTGATTTCCAAGTTTTCCTTGGAAATGGTGAAGAAAGTGGCAGCATAAATTAAAGCTACACCCCTTTGTGTTAATTTCTCGCTACTCGTCTTTTTTCCACTTCCCTCTTGTATATTCTTCATTTTATCTGTTCAAGGCTGAAGAGGTGTTATCCACATTTGCTTTACAACACCAGTCAATTTACAGTGCCTACTTAGTTACTGTTCAATTTTATATGTTTTCTGAAACAAAGATCTATGTTGTCTGGTCAGTTGGGATGGAAATGTGTGGCTGATGTTCAGACTTAGGCTCAGTAATTTTTGTTAGGAATCGAAGGTGAAATTTCACTGGCTACTTTTTGACAGTACTGAGGGCTTTTATATATAAATATATATTTATACACACTTAAATATATGCCCTATGTTATGTCTTTTGTTCTTATAGAAGCATTTTTGCAGCCATATAGTGAATTGGAGTGAGGATCTGGTCAGCTGAAAAGTGGTCTTTCAGGTTTTTTTTCCTGAATAACTTTTCCCTTGAACACAATATTCTTGCATCTTGACTTGTTCACTTTTATTCTGCTATAGTCCCTACCTCCTTTTGTAAAGGATTGTGTTGTTAACCAGTTTCATTTTTAAACTTAGCTATCCTTGTAGCAGCTTGTGCTTTTTTTGAATTGCATCTCCCCCACTCTTTATGTTATTTTTCTCTGGTCTTTTAACACCTTGAAGGCTAATCCTCTCCTGTCGTAGCTGGTTCCTTCCATTTATGGTGCTGATGCACAGGCATTTTGCTGGAACAGTGCAGGGGACTTCAGTGCTTAACATGGTGCTGTGGTTTATCTGTTCCTCTTGCTAGAATGTACTAATTAGATGACAGATGTGTTTTTCAGCTGTATGGGTTAAGACTTAAACCTAAATGTATTAATTCTTCTTAGGTTTATTTTCTGTATTAATATAATGAAATATGGGGATGGCAAGTGATTTGCAAGCAAATTATTTCATCCAAGGTCTTTAATTATACTGAAACTACAGGCACTGATGTTTGAGTCGTCAGAACTTGAAGACAGAATTAATTCCCTGTGCTATAAGTAATGCAATCAATTTTTTCTTCCTAATTTTAGATGTTGAAATATTAGCATTTACATAAAAATACTAACTATAGAAACAACTTTAGGAACCACAAGCAGATCTTAGATTCTTGTGGGTTTTTTGGTTGCTCATTCTTTGTAAATTGAATAAATGCTTTGGCAATGTGGGTAGAATATGGGAGTTGACTAGCTTTTAGGAGAGGAATCACAGTCATTTTCTGCTTTTGATACTTGCCAAATAGTGAGTCCATAGTTATTTGGAAGTGTATTGTATTATTAATTTTGTATTCCATCAGCCCATTGTCATTAATTTTGTGTTCCATCAGTGACTTTTTGGTCTTTTGATAGGAGGACATATTTTATAGTAGCTAGACATCAAGCTAGAAGTTGTTTGGATTACGTTCTTAGCTGTGTTGTCCAGTATCTCTCTGGGCCCAAATTTAACGTGCAAAAGAAACTTAAATGAAGAGGCCTGTGGATGAAGGGTTCTATTTGTGGCAAATATTTTAAGTACAATATTCTTATTCTAACTTCTGACATACTTGTCTTATAGCAATTTTGGGTATTTTGTGTCAGTCACAGGTAGTAGCTGTGTATTTTGAGCAGTGCCTGATTAAATTTGCTGTTGACTGTGACTGCTATTTGGCTATTGCTTATGGAAAAAGTATATTATTTCTGCATGCAAATCAATGATGTTAATTTAGATCCTTGCAGTAAGTGTCTAATCAGTGCTTGCTGGAGAAGTAATAAATATAGGTGGGATAGTGGAGAGGCTTACTGTTGCATGTTAGAAGTTAAATTCCTTCCCTTGTTAAAAATATTACATAGTTGGTTTAGCTTGAACTTCAGTTTCACTTTGGGATTAAATATAACAAAGCCTTAATTACCCACTTGAGTTAGGCAGAATGCTGTTAGCTGGACATGCTCTGGTATTTGTTATTTAGTGACCATTTTTTCGTTATATAGACCTTTGGTGCTCTCATTGACAGAATCGGAACTGGCTGTACTGGAGTTCTTTTCTGTCAGTCGGTGAAGCCTTTCTCTGAGCAGCATCCACAAGGTGGTGCCTTTTCATCACCCAAAAGGGAAAGCAACTTGGCTTTACAGAGTTCGTGCTGGCTTTTGGCCTGTTGCTTGGCAGAAATGGGAAGCTCAGATACTGAGGTGATGGTATCCTTTTCTCACTGAATATCAAGTGAATGCTGTCGTTCTCTGTTCTTTCCAGCCTTCGTGGTTGGAAACTGAGTTTGTTGCTCAGTAGAAGTAGAGAAAGGTAGTGGGTTGGAAATCAAAACTGAGCCGTGTTGGCAGAATCATGAAAAGACTGGCTGTGGAATACTGAAGTTGTGCAGGCCAGGGAGGATGTATACTGCCAAAGCATCTTGTGAAGTCAGACCTAGAATTGCAACAAATTTTACATGTCAGGCTCAGGCCACCTTGGTGGAACTATGCAGGAGCCTGAAAGTGGAAGAAAGAGAAGTGCTTTAGGCAAGGGCTGTGCAGTTTGGGGGTGGGTGAAGGGGAACTGGTGGGGCACTGGCAGTTCTTTCAGTTGCATCATAGTTTATTGTTGTAAAACAAATTGACCTGAAGATGAGGCAGTTGGAAAACGTTCTGAATTATTACCCTCTATTGCAGAATAAGACCTAAGATGTATTATAAAGAAAGAGTTTTTCACATGACCTATATGTAATTCCCAGCTGTGAACCCTCTGGCAATGAGCATGAAATCCAAAACACAGCTGATAGGGGAAAGGGCTGTTGTCAGCTCAGACCGAACACTTGAGTATTCATGGCATGGTGCTTTTACAAATAGACACTGGAGTACATCAGAATAATTTGGTTTTGAGATCTGTGCAGGAGCCTCCTCCTGGCTGTATGTGCTTTCAGATACCATGGCAATCTGTGCTGAAGGAGAACCAGGTGTGCACCATATTGTACTAGTTTTCCTCCAGACTAGCAAGCTGTGACCACTCCCACTTATACCTCTCTGC
Organism: Bucorvus abyssinicus; assembly: GCA_009769605.1. Lineage (NCBI taxonomy): Eukaryota > Metazoa > Chordata > Aves > Bucerotiformes > Bucorvidae > Bucorvus > Bucorvus abyssinicus. Next base: position 13,614,887 of record CM020042.1, read on the forward strand.
CAAATTTCCTGCTGTAAATTGGTCTTATATTTGCCTTTATATACCTTGTGACCCCTTCAGAATATTTGTGGTATTTTAAACCCTGCATTGTGTGCATGACATAGTGTTTAGTTTGGAAACAATGTTTAATTTAATCACACATGCTGAGTGTGGTGTTTATTTTGGAACCAGTGGGTAAGAGGCAACCTCTTCTATTTTATAAGTCTGGATGAATTCTCCCTGTTACTTGACAACCATGTGTAAGTTTGAACTAAAAAAATTGATATTCAAAGGAATGCTGAAACTCAGATGGCGCTTGAATATGTCCTCTCATCCACTCTGGTCTTGGATTCTGTTGGACACCTAAACTCTTCAGGTCATTGTGGGTCACTGTGATGATGGTGATGGAGTGGCTATTTTGTTTTTAAAGGGTTGCGTATAATTTCTTTATGTGCCAGTGGAGCTGGAGAGGGAGCTGTTTTGTAAAGAGCAACATTCACCTTACAGGAGAGGCTTTTTCTGTTTGTTTCTTCCATCTATTACAAATGGAGGGATCTGTTTTTGCAGAGGGAGGTTATAGCTCTGTGGCTCTGGCCTTGTTTTATTTGCTTCCCACATGTCTGCATTCACAGCAGAATAAGCAAGTGTTGGCAGCTGATTTGCTAGTCCTTGCAAACTACCCCCTATTCCTAAGATCCCAGCAGAACTGCTCCCATGGCTTGCAGTTACTAATGCATGTGGTGGTAATTCTAGCCCCAAATTTTATTTTTCTCTGAGCGGGGGAAAAGAAGGGGGTAAGTTTTCATGAGACCTCTTTAATAGAATGTAGTGGAAGAGGATGAAGCTGAAAGGAATCCACCAGCAAACTTTAATGCAGCATCGCAAGGACTTCAGTATTTTGACTGCTGAAGTGAAACAATTTTGATGCAAAGTTCTGTATGTCATGAAATAGCAGATAGTATGTGAGAAAGTTAAAGCTGTGTGTTGTGTGAATAATGCCAAGCTGTATTTTTCCTGTAATATTCTACTTGTAGTTGTCTTCTGTAAGCTTTCCTTAAAGAGAACTGTTGGAACTCTCCCCTAATAAAGAAGCTTTGATAATCCGGGGATTTTTGAGATACCATGTGTTTTCTATTACAAACCCCTGTGGAAAAAAAAAAAGGGCCCAGTGTTATTTCCATGACAGTTATCTGGAGACTTTTGGCAAATGCTGTTTTTCGGCTGTTTGCTGTAAGTTTTTTTTTTTTGTATCTAATTTCCTTGATCTTGTGAAAGAAAACAGGATGTTATGATAAGAGCATAATCAAGATGAGAGGAAAAACAGGATAATTCTTTGCAGATTTTTTGTTGTTTTGTTTTTTAAAATTTAATTGAAAATCTGACTGTCTGCTTTAGGTCATTACATTAACTTGAATTCCATACCTCAAAGGTGACTGTCGAGTCTTCTGAGCACAGCATGTGTGTTAGTCTTAGTGGAGGACAATACTTGAAGGGATGGTATCAAATTTGGCATAAAAGTGATGAATTATTTCTGTATGATATTTTTGGCACTATTCATTTGTTGTCTGTAGAAATACCGCACTTGAGTGCAGACACAGTAGATGGCACTTGAGTCGTTAATTTTATCACATAGGAAAGAAAGCCAAACTCAGTTACAGTCAGCTGTTTGTAGCAATAGGCACATGTTACTGAAAGAGCAACTTCAAAGCTTTTGCTTTCGGTTGAATAGTTCTAGAAGAAAGTAAAACACGCACAAATTCTTTTTCAGTACAAACAGACCCTCTCCAAGTCCTTGAATTTGTTGAATTTTTAAAAAGAAAAATGGGCAGGATACGATCAACCTGAATCATAAATACATAGTGCCAGATTCCCTTTAAGTGTGTTGCCAGTGTTTGTTTTAGTAATCTGTTGTTTACAGGATATTCTCTAATATAGTTTCTTCAATTTTTTCCTAGTCTTGCTTACTCCATCAGACCATTTATGATGTGACCTTTGATAGCAGGTGAAGGATAAAAATCTGCGAACAAGTGCATTTCTAACAATATCGTCTTATCGGAACAGTTTGAATACTATGTCCCTTACTATGGCTAAAATTGACAACCAAGGCTAAGAGTATGATGGTAGTTTTGCTAATTAAAATGTAAGCCTATTTTAGGGTATTCCAGAGTGGTTACCTTATGCCATGTTTGGACAGCACTGTTTGGTCATTTGTTTATTCTCAACGTTTCCAGTACTGGCATTAGGTAGTGGATTGACAGTCCTGGAAGCCGAAGTGGCAACACAGACTTCCCCAGTAATATCCTGTCGCTATGATTCAGCATTAGTGTTTATTGCTGAGTTAAGAAGGTGTAGTCAGACTTAGTTCATGATTCATTCTTTGGCCTTTCTGCTGATGCTGTTGTTATACTCACTGTAATGAGGATGTTATTGGACTTGAACTCAGGAACTAGCTTAATTTATGTTGGTCTTCCTATGTTGTTTTACCACTCTGCCAATGACAGATTTTAGAGTTCATAAAAATGTTTGAAGGCCAAAAAAAGATGTTTATTTACTAGAGGGCAGAGTTCTAATTGTGTCTTTCATTTTGTTTAACTGATGTTTGTAAAATTGGTAGAGATATTTATGTATGCTTTACTAACCTTTATGTGATTGTTACTACCTTGGGAAGAAAATGCTGCATGTTAAACAGGTGTTGCCTGGCACTGAGGTTGACCAGTGTGACTTTGCAGGGAGCTTACCCCTTGGTTTCTGTTGCTTCGAGTATTTGCCAGTGAGTTTCATCTCTCAGTACAGCTCTTTCTGACTGGTTATATGGATGTGTACTGGACAGAAATGTAAAAACTAAAAGAAAAGTGTAGGGAGCTTTGTTTGAGGGTGTAAGTGATTAAAGCTGCCTACTAGCATGGTCTGTTCGTCTCAGACCGTGATGATGGTCCTCTGATGATGTAGCTGCATCTGTCCCTATTTCAGGATGCTCCATTCAGGTTAGAGAGTAATTAAATCCTTTTAGCAGCTAGCCAGTTTTGTGAATATTTTCTTTCCTTCTAAAAAGCCCGCTTTTTCCTCTTTGATTGAGATTCCGCAGCAGGAGGTACCTTTTTTGCTTTGCCAGTTGGAGAAAGCTCACATCCACTTACAAAGGCTATACTGGAACTCACAGGCATTTCATTTTGACTCTAGGCAACCATCCCTTTGCTGCTGCCTTTGGAACAGCTCAGCTGTGGAAGAAGTGAGCTAATCTGGAAATTTGAAAGTGAAGTACTTAGTAAAGCCCTGGGGTTTACGGTTGGAGTAATTAAGGAGAGAAATTACACACCCTGTACTTGATTTTTGTTTTAATTAGTCTTGCTTTGATGTAGTCTCTCAATTTAAATTTAAAGATTTGAATCAACAACCTGCCACAGTATATTGCCTAACTCCTCAGCCTGTAGAGGAAATGTAGTATATTGTTTGTGCTTTCTGGTTTGTATTTTGTTGAGAAAAAGGTTTTGGCTGTCACTCCTGCTTCCTATTTCCTACCGGAAGTCTTTCCATCTCACCCATCCTCTCTTCCTCCATTTTCCCCTCTTCCCTCTCAATCTACTTTCTTTGTCCTCAAACATCTTCACCAACTTTCTATTAACTCTAGGATGTAGTTGAGAATTGTTGTAACTTTTAGAAATCTGCCTCAGGCATCTTTGTCTCCTTCACTGTGAACCAGTCCCACTTATTCCATGCGACTTCTCAATTATTGGAAGAGCTGTCTTTGTCACTGCCCATTGGAATAGGCTTCCTGCACTTCGCTGCCTTGCTGGATGAACCAGCTAATTTTAACTCTTATTTCAAACATCCTGTTTTTTTATTTCTACCTTAGCATCTGAATTCCCCTTTCCTATGTTAATATATTCTATGCCTCAGTTTATCACCATGGTGCTTCAGTGATACAGCACAAGGATAGTCCCGCATACACTGTATCTGCAGCTTGGATATTGCAGCATGCTAAAGTCTACTGTGATTGTAGTAACAAAGAATATTCTTTGGTTTTTTTAGCAGGTTTTGATAAGTGTAGTCTATGGTGTTCTGCAGGTCCTCTGATGGAAAGAAACTCCCAGCTTTAGGAACAGAATGGCAATTTAAATCAGAGGCATCAGACTGACTATGATTTCTTGAAGAAAAGTAATGCAAACATTAATAACAACATAAAACAAATAAGGCTTTAGTTTTTCAAGTCTTATCCAAAAAATGTTCCTGCCAAAAAGTTGCTGGGCAAATATGTTAAATAGAGCAGGTTCCTACACTATCTGCTTCGTAAAAATGAAACTCTTTATTGACATTACCAAGATTTGACTTTGTTTCTAGGAGTTGGATATTTTAGAATTAATCTAAGCTATATTGCTATTAAACTTGAGTTATCTGAGTGGACATTTGCCCTTTTTTTATAAAAAACCAGAAAATGTTTGGAGCTTCTGATACAGTTCAATGAACAAAAATGCTTACGGATACATGCTATAGCTGTGATTTCTTTTTGGCAATGTCAAGGGTTTTTTTTGTCCTTTTTTTTTTCCCCATGTGAAGGAGACTGTGCTACTGGTTTTTCCATGATAATTTGCCTGATCAATGATGCAGCTACCTGTTTTTTTTCTTCCTACTGCAATGTATATATTCCTGCTAGCTTGTGTTTCATTAACAGTCCCTGAGAATCAACAACGCAGCCACCCTGTGGCCAGTGGAATTGCTAGTAGGTGGATGGAAGGAGGCCTTGTCTAGTGCTTTGCCTTATTTGTGAATTTTAGCTAGTTGCTCTTTACTTTAATAGCAGCATTACAAGGTTAAAATGAGTTTTGTGGGTTTCTTTAAAGTAGTTTAATTATCTAGTTGCATCTGTTGGGTTTTTAATTAACAAAATAAGGGGTTGTCTAGGAATTCTCGAATGTAGTGAAATCTAACTTTCATAACTGGTATTTACTTTCTGATATTATGCATCTCAGCTTTGATAATTACAATGAAAAGACTAATCAGTTCTAGCCATATGTGATTTCATGGTACAGCAGGATGTTGAGTTGAAATACAACAGGTATATTTTTCTCCTTTAAGTGATCAATCTTCAAGTTTTTATAGCCCTTAGCAAGCAAACAAAACCTAACGAAGATGTACCTAAGAATTCAAGTGAGAGAACCAAATATACAGTATTTTAAAAATATGAGTATGCATCTTAAATAGTATAAGTATAACCTTCTTATGCTCCTTGTCTTTGATTAAGGTTGGTTTTGGTTTTGGGGTTTTTTTTTGAGAGATTTTTTTTCTTGTTGTAGTTAAGACAGTTTCCAGTAAAACAGATCTTGCTTGAGATTTTGAAGAGCAGCAGTGAGAAAGGTAATAAACTGGCTTGGCATTTTTGGATTTTCATGCCTTCTTGTATTTTTCACAAATGCTAGCCACACTGGATTTTCTGTTAAACTGTTGTTTGTACTGTCTACTAAACAGAATATATGCATTTATTTTAACAGTTCTGATGATTACTCTTAACTGCTTAACCTGGGATTTTTCATTCACATCAAAGCTATTCTTGTGTCTCCCAACAGTTGACTCTGAGGTAAAACTTTTGAATGTGGTTCCAAATCACAAAGTCATATTTGAAAAGCTTTAAGTGTAAAATTGTCTTTCCGCATCTTGCCTATGGAAATGACTGTTGGTTTATCATAGACTGTTTCAGACTGTTGCTTGCTCAAGGAATCTCATAATCTGTACCTAGTAATGCAAGTGGTGCCTTGCTGCTGCTTTTAGAGAATTTCAATCCTGCAGGTTGTAGGAGAGCTTGGAGGGAAGTAACTAAATCTTACTGGGCTGAGGTTTTCCTATTATCTCTGATAATTTGAAATACAGATGATTGTGTGAGTTGGGAGTAGCTGGTCATATGTGATAGTGTCTGAGAATTGAGTGGGGTAAGAATTAATACAGGAGGAAGATAAGAGTGGGAGTCCTCCCAGTTTTTCATGGTGCAAGAAATTTCTACTCTCCCTTGCCGTTTATCTTTTGAATAAAAACTGATTAGATGAAATATAGGTGTGACAGCCTTTCTCAGAAAACTGCACAGAAATTCATCCACTTAGGCCAGAGATCTTTGAACACAACACTGAAGAAGGGGATAAAATATGCCCAGATTGTCTTGGCTCTATTTTAACTTGAAATCAAGAAGTAAAGCTAATAGTCAGATGAGCATGTTTATCCCTGATAAATATTATGTACTGTTGTCCATTCCATCACAGTAGGAACTTAAAAGCCTCCATCCAAAAGGTTGTTTTCCAGTTGCTCACCATTCCATTGATTCTGCTCTTGATTGTTACAGTTACCCATCCCTGTAGTAGTGTGAGTTCTGGGCGTATTACTATAAAGGTTTGTAGTCTATAAGAATTCTATTCACAGGTTCTCTTTTCAGTTTTTTTTCAGTGTGTTCAGTTTTTTGGTGTAGTGGTGTTTTTTCATGTGTCCTTTCCCAGCCCTGGTTCTGTCTGATAGCTCATGCTATCAGCACACCTTCCCATCCTTTGCTTTTGCTGGATCTGGCCACACTGCAGTGAATCCTGTGCTATTCAGCAAATTTGTTAGCGTAGGTTCTGCAATGCACTTTCCCTTCGTAAGGAGGTATGTATCACTGGTGAAGTTATTGTGGTGGGGAACTGATTGTGAATTTTTAGAAAGTATTTACAGAAAGGGAGTCCTGTTTTTCCCCCTGTAATAAGTGCATAATATCTTTGAATGGATTTGCGTTGTGCTACAACAGTAGAAATACTGGCTGTGTCAAATGGATCACACTTACTTCTGTCATGCTGGCTTTGTCAAGCCTAGCATAAGTACCTCAGTAAGCGTCCCTAAAGGAGGAACTTTTCTACTAATGAAAGGTGCTATTGAGTAGGGGCTTGTCTTCACTAGGTTATGAATGTTATTAACTTGAAGTTAATTGGCAAAAATAAGTGGATTTCCCCCACCCATTTGATCTTAGCTACAGATATATGGGTCAGCTTGTACACATACTGTACAGTTACAGTAGTGCAATTGTACCTCTGAGATGAGACAGCAGTCAAATAATGTGCATAAAAATATGACCAGTGGTTTGGCCACATCTGTTGATTTGATTAGAATTGCCGTGAGATTGTTATCCAGTCAGTAGAGGAAACTTAAGTTTTTTAAAGTCTCACCTGAAAGACCTTCAGATGGTAAACTCTTCTCGCTTTCATCTGCATCCTGCTGCAGATTGAAGCTGTGGTTCCAGAGAGTCTTAAGTATTTGAAACCTGAGGCAGAGACATGTAGGTCATTCTCTGCAGTGTTTAATGGAATGACAGCATTTTGCTTGTAAATCTAGTTAGATATCAGCTAGTAAATAGAGAAGGAATGAAAGACAATGGAAAAGCTGTTTTAATTTTGAAGTATCATATACTCTTTGTTTTGAAATGCAAATACTGAAAGGAGATTTAAGAACAATAACAAAAAAGCATTATATTTCCCTCCTCGCCCCTGTCACTTTTTCCAGTACAAAGCAGATCTTTTAGTATTTTGTCAAGTGGCCTGAGCCTTTCATATTCAGGCCATAAAGACTGTCTGACTGGAAGGTTTGGAAAGGATAGGTAAAGGGGTGGAAACAAAGCAGGTGTGTGTATTTACCTGTCAAAGATGTGGAATTTACAGATATCAAAGCAGAATTGGTGAAGGATTAAAACCTAAAGGAATGTGCAAAAGTTGTGCTGCTTTGGGTAGATGCTATTTTCCCTGTAGGCATTTGAATCTAAGTGAGGTTGTTTTTGTATAGCCGAAGATGATTTATCATTTCAACATGCCCACTGGGCTAAACCCTGAAAATGTTTCATAACAAAGGTAACCAGATTCCGTGGTATATGGGTTCTGTATTCATTTGAAGGTGAACCTCAAACATCACTGATTTCCTGAATGTTTAATTGGTGCTTTGCTATGTTTGACTAACGGGTGTTGCGAGTTTGAGAATTTCAAATAGCATGATGGATTTCATAGAGAACAGCACTGAGTGAAACACTGGTCTGTCCAGTGAGATTTCTTCTAATGTAACTTTATCTCGGCCTTGGAAGTTACAAAAAAAAGTTGTAAGTGCTCATAATGCAAGAAAATCAAGTCTCTTTAATATTTAAAATGTCTGTTTGGATGCTTAGCATCAGTGTTTAATCTCTTAAATACTGTTTTGTTTGAGAGAGAGCCTGCATAGATGGTTGTTTCTTTTTTTAAAATAAAAAAAAATTTCAAGATTGTAGGAATGGGGAAAAAGTATATACAAGACAAATGTGTGGCCAGTAGTTTGTAAAAAGGTAGGATATGTGGAAATAAAATTACTGTTGAGTGGAGTTTGGAATGGGGAAGAGGGGCCTTAAGTGTTGTGACCTTCCTTGAAGTTACAGGACAATGTAACTTCTCTTCAACTCTGAGTACAATTTGCACCTTTTAGCAGTGAAGCAAAAGAGCAAGACTGTTGTTTTGCTGTAGATGGTACCAGATCCTTTAACTTAGCATTTGATTGTTGAAAATGTTTTCTTTGCTAAAATAGTGTCACCTGATAACTTGGCCCTGAAGCTCAAGCTGTAGTGATTGTGCTTTATGTTGAAATACTTGCTTGATCATAATCTGTTTGAGGCTTTTAGTTATTGCAATAAGCTTATATGCAACTGCTATTGGTATATTTTTATAAAGTAAAGGAAGGCTATTTTTAAACTCAAATCTAATGTGGGTAGTGTGGTTACAAGGTACACATCAGTTTTGAGATTATAAAGATAATAAATGTCTTGTTGACCCCCTCAGCACCTTAGATTCAAGTCCTGACAGTCCTGCAAGTAAGTTCCAAATGTTACTTACTTCTGATCCATCTGTGAAAGTGTAATTATGCCTGTGAATCTTTTTTCAAAATGTTTTTCTTCCCCTTAATAATTAATAAGAATAAAAAGCCCATCAGCTAGATCAACAGTATCATGGAGAACCCTTGTGTTACGATAGGGTTTTGGCTGACCTGGATTGTGCTGAGTTTTGCCACTTTGGATATCATCCCTTGTGTTACACTCCACTGAAGTGGGCTTATCATGAGTGGCTGTTTCCTTTCATCCCTCTGTGACTATGCACTGTATATAGTTCATGAAAGACATTGGGGTGGTTCTTTCATGTCAGGGACTCAGTGAGACTACTGAAATTTCAAATTAGAATAAGGTGCTTCATGGAGGATTAGAAACGTGAATTCCTTTTAGATTATTTTTGTGAAAATCTTAAAGCAGCCCAGGCAACCAAAGAATTATGATGGGAGGACTGGAAGGATGGTGTAAGTGGTTTACCACATGCTTATTTTTCTAGAATTTGCTCTTAATGAATGGTCCTTAAAGGAGGCTTTGCATGCCCTTATGCACACACTTCAGCTACAATGGAGAACTTACCAGCTGCACAGAACCTGCTGGGCTTGGTTAGGAAGCAACAAAATGATTACATGGTGCTGTGCAGCACTGTTATCCCTTGGGCATTTTTTGCATACACTGTGCTGTGTAGGGTATGATATGCTACATTTAACAACACTTGTGTGTACCAATATTGAAGGAAAGGCATTTCCTTGATTCTGAAGTCTGTCTCAGTTTTATTTGGAGATACTGTTGACTTGATGTGCTGTGTGTTAGTGAAATGGGTGTATCTGTGTTAATAGAGCTGTACCTTTAGTCTCCTCCAGCTGAGGATAAACAGGTACAATACACTATCCCTGACTGTGATACTAAGGTGTTTTTCAGAACTCAGCTTCCACGCAAAATGCTGTAACTATGCAAACCAATTACTGCAATTTCCATCACAGAATCTGAACAGTCTTTACAAACATGAGAACCTCCCTCAGCAGACTGTTACCATTCCACTTCATACAGATGAAAACTGCAAATAACATTAAATGTTTCAGGAGATTTGTACAGATGTTGGTTGACCAGGAACTTCCTCTGGTTTTGATTTATCTGTGTTCAATACGCATAGACATGAGGACTAAAGTAAGTTGGTGAATGCCTTGGATTATATTAGTAGGATGAAAATGAACAATATGCAGTAAATGCATCCATCAACACAGTTAGATAGATGAGGCTAGCAGCAGCAGGGGTCCCAGTTATAATTAAGAAGATGAGCAGCAGTTCTCCAGTTTGCAGTCTGTAGAGGAGTAAACAGAAGTGGAAAGCTATTTCATTGCCAAGCAGTGCTAGAGTTAACACGAACAACTAGCATGAGGCTCATCTGGCAGTGAAAGACTCTGAATTCTATTTCTTACTAGTATACTGTCTTCTAAGTTCCCATCAAATGAAAAAAGTCTTTCCACCTCAGATATGTTATTTGCTATCAAGGTACTGTCTTTATTTCTCTATTATGCATTAAGATCCTCTAAGTCATTACTTGACTACTTTCTATTACATTGAAAATGTGTGTGCCTATAAAAGAGTACAAGTTTTATTTTTCAGAACATTGACATTAACATAGTTGGAAATATAATATTATATTACATTTATATGTAATATAATTTGAGAAAGTACTTAATTTTCAAATGTTAACAGGAGCTCAACAACTTGATGTAGTACTTGTGTGTAAACTACTTCTGTATAAGAAGTTATAAAGGAGGAAAATACATGCCTGCTGGAATCCGTAGAGGGCAGAATCTGGCTTCTTGAGTTTAGCAATGGTAGAGGCTTCTAAGACAGTAGCTTACAAGAAGTCAGTATCTTTTAATGGAAATTTCAAAGAATAACTACTCCTGTACAGATTGTTATTGTTTCAAATTGCTCCTTCAGTTTTACTTCATTCTTAGGTCTCTTGTCCTTTATTATTCAGTACTATAATGTTAGGAGCTACTACAAGATTAATGCTTGCTGCAAGTCCAAGGTCACCCTGAAGGACTTGTTTTCACTGACCATTGTTCAATTCTGTTTTTCATGTTTTATTCTTACATAAAACCTTTTCACTTTCATCTTAAGGCTTTCAGCATCATTTGTTTGCATCTAGCTTTTATTTTAGGAGATTCGTTTTCATAGAAAGAGAACAAAAGTTCGAGTATTGAATATTTTGAAGGTGCTAGGGGGACCTGAGAGGCTGCTGTTCTTTCCCTCAGCACTGTCAGAAGTCTTTTAGCCTTTATTCCCCACCCACCCCCGAATTCTACTGGAGGATTTACTGAGGTTTTTAACCCCCCTTCCCCAAGAATTATTTTTTTACCACTCTATAACATGTTAATACCTAGAAATGGATGCGAGATAACCTTATTTTAGTTTCTGGATTAAACTATGTGGCCCATTTAAACCAACGGGTTCTCTTACCTATTTCCAAATACATTGCACAGATGGATGGGGTGCCCTGGCAACTGCATTAGTTATAGTGCTGTTCAGCACTAGTTACACTGCTGTTCTGGCATCTGCATGCTAAATACAGGGCATGTAAATAAAAGTTTCATTTGGATAAACACGATCAAGACAGGATTTGGGGTGTGCTATTAATATCTTAAGAGCTAAGCAGCTTAATACTCTGTATTTCCATATATGTCTAAAAATAAGCATGTTAGGCTTTTACTGATGGTTCTAAGTGTTGCCCATTTGTGCATGTTTTGGAATGTGTGGGTGGTGGTGCTTGTTTTCCCATCTTTTATTTATTTGGTTTTGTTTGTTCTGTTTTAAGCTCTATTCCATAGCATGTCTGTTGAGCAAACACTTAAAGCACCACAAGCAGTATCTTTCTGGACAGTTCTCATAGCTCCCAATTTTGACTAGCTTTTAAGTTCTGTAATTGTATGTACATATATATAGACACAGACATATATTTATATTAAATATATATATGGCTAGGTTATGATTTTTGCTGTATTAGTAATTTGAAATTGTACAAGACTCCTTTCAGTTGTCTAGACATTCTGCTAGAAGATGTATATAAAAAAAAAAAATCACAAGATTTCATGGTATTTTCTTAGATTGTGTGTTAACGTCTGAGAAATAATGACAGCAGTCAAAATCTTTACTGAAGAACAAAGGCTTCAAGGGAGGAAAAATAAAAATGGCCTTGTGCTTCTTGCCTGGATTATTTGGTGTACTTAATACCTGAGCTGTTGAATGACAAATGTCTGACTTTTGTGGCCCATATGTGCCTCAGGTGTCACTTCTGAAAAACTATGCTATGATCATATTAAATAAGAATTTAGAAAGATATTCTGTTGCTCTTTCTATCAGTAGCTGTTTTTCTGGGGGAGATGCATTTTGCTCACCTGGTCACTCCTTGTTAAGGGAACTCAGTCAAGATAAAGATCTTGGTTGTTGGTCTTTAGGCTGGCTGAGTTGTGGAATAGCTTAGGTGTGCCTCATCTCATTGGTGAGACATTAACCAATATACAGTATGATTTAGAATTTGCAAAAAGAGGATGAGATCCCAGAACATGGAGCAGACAGTTATTTATGAGATGTAATTTTAAGTAATGACTTTCATGTTAAGTTTCCTTTTAAACTTGGAGGACAATTGAGTCAATGCAAATATTTTACACAATCATATTAGTTTTAAAATCAAAACCGACAAGATGGTATACAAGACTCTATCTACCAAGAAAGAATAATTTCCATTGAAATGGAAACTAAAAAATATTTGGAAATAATGAGACGAGTTTAAAATGTGTGAACTTTTAAATGACTCATTCCTCTTTGTCAGACCAGCTCAAAAGCATCTGATCATGTTTGGAAGATATGGTGCTAGGTTATACATAAGTGTGCTGGGAATTTACTTGAGATTTATGTTGGTTTCAAAATTCTTCTAGTGATGCTCTGCCAGTGGATGTACTAATCTAAGTGCAATGCTGAATTAGTAACAGAAAACACAGTCTTTTTATCAAAAGGCACCTAAACGTTTCAGACTTCCTGGTTAGTAGAAATGTTGATAGATCTGTTAGGTTTTAGAGCTGGGCTAGCTCTGGCTGTCATATCTTCATATAATAACAAGTATCTCAGAAATGAGAGATTCTTTTCAAGAATTATTTTGAACTTGGTTGCTATGTTATATTGTAGTACAAATCAGAGCGGTTACCTAAAAGATGCAGAACTTGACATCTACCTACAGTTTCAGAAAAATGCTTGTTTTTTATAATACAAAATTGAGATAGAAGATTCATGTTCTAGAAGTAACTAAAAAGATACCTGCCACATAGTGCTATGCTTTGTTTAGAAGACATAGGAGCAGCTCTAAAAGAATTTCACTTTTTAGACACCAGTGAGGGTCTAATGAGGGGAAAAATAATAGTAACTTCCACAGCTTAATGAAAATGTCCTTTTTATAGATGTTCCTTTACTCAACTATCTCAAGCAAGGTATGGTTATTTTCCTCTGAGTCCAAAGTTAAACGCTCTGCTGGTTTCATTTATTTAAAACTAAATAAAACCCAGTGTTTAAATGTATTAACTATATTGGACTTCCTTGGCACAAGTGGTTTGTTGATTTGGCAAAAATGCAGTATGATAGAGCTGTAAGAAAATAAAATTTGATACTTATAGTGCTTTGGGTTTTCAGGCAGCTAGGAAGCATTTTTGATGCATTTATCTTTTGGGTAACTTAGGAGCGTTTATTAGCTTGGTACTATGTTGTGATCAGCTTGGGCTGGGGATAGAATAAGCCTCATGTCTAAGGGCACAGTCTTGTCATCTACTTGCAAAAGGTTATGTAGACATACGTTGTTTTGGTCCAATAGAGCTTGCTTATTCTGTTTCATGCTGCCTGCCTGAAAGATATTCTTTGTCCTAAAATAGTGTTCCAAGTTCACTGGGATTCAAGCATTACCTCACAAGTGCTAAGGCTGTTTCAGGAAATTATGAGACTCTTGGATCCCCCACTGTGTTGGATATCTTAACATCCGAGGAACGTGCTTGCAAGTCCTTAATCCGTGAAATGTGTAAAGAACCCTGCTTAATGCATCTTCTATTTCCCCAAACTAGAAGGTGAGCTCATTCTCTCAGATATTTAGTGCCAACAAAATCATAGAATAAAATGCTGTTCACAGTAAAAACCAGGACACAGTTTAGAGGAAACTCTCCCCTTTAAGGAGGTTCTCTAAAATTCTGCTTCATCTTGCCCCTCTGATCTTTATGGCTTTGAGGAATTAATCCAATTAAAATATATCTTTACTAGCAGAAGATGGGATATCTGCCTGGGGTCTTACTGCCTTTTAACTCATGGTTAGCTTCTCGAGTAGATGTCACAGTGTGTTGCCTTCTGCAGTCATCAGTGAGTATGCCCTCTTCACTATTGTCGCCTCAGTAGGGGACATGGGAAAGACACCAGCTCTGACAGCAGGCCTCCCTTAGGCATTTTCCACCTTGAGAATATATCCTTAATGATAGGCTCCAGGTGTCTCAAATACAGAATGGAAATTCCAAGAAACAAATCTTCCCATCTTAAGCAAAACTTCATTCACCTGGGGTTTCATGTGTCCTTGCTGAAGGCATGTTCTGTTCTTTTTCTTGTAAATGGCTGAATAATTAACATCACTACCTTGGCTTGTCACAGGTACACTGGTAATATCTCACTGGAGGCTTTCTGAACCAGTCTGTGATGGCATAAGTCTGAATTAAGACATAATTGTGTTTTACTGCTATGTTGCATGTTCCTGTTAAGGTGCTTTCCCCTCTACCTCCCTCTCCTGCCCGCACACAAAGTTCAAACGCTGGCAATATCCTGAACATCTGTAACACGGCTGTCTGGAATTTCTGGCATCCTCCCAAGGTGACATTATAGAATTTCTGGGGTCTCAAGAAAATGCTTTCAGCTGATTCTTTTGAGACCTTTCATGTCTAATTCCCACAGAAGTGGTGGCTACCATGGAGCTTCTCGCAGGGGCATGTGTGACGTGATAGCTTGGAAGAGAAAATGACATGCATCTCAGTTGCTGGAGTTCTTTGAGTTGTGGTGTCATGTATCCAGTCCTGAGTGTAATCTTTGTCTTTTCTGCCTAGCTGTGTATGGAGAGGGGTAGCTGAGCAGAAACCTATGTCCCCTTTGTCATCATAAAGGCAGACAGTACATATGAACATCACTTGGATGCCTCAGTCCCAAAATCTAAGCGTTCCTGTGAACAAATTGCCTATTTGTGAATGACTCCTTGATGAGTTTCTTATTCAAAATACTGCCTAGAAGATCTTTTTAATCAGCAGTAAATTTACATGAGAGCACCTAATGCGATGAATGGCATCGGATGGTCAGAGTCAGCATTCAGTATGTACTGAATTGTCTATAACTGGCGCAGAAAAACCATCTTACAGCTGAGCTCTGGTCTTGCTCTTTTGAATGATACAGCGCAGTTTGCTGTAATATTGCCCTCTAACTTTTTGGCCACTACTTTTTTTTTTTGTGGACCATTCAGAATTGTGAGTTTTAAAGCTCTTACGTGTGGTGGAATTTGTTGTTTTTTAATGGCCGTAAACCAAGTTGGAAAAGGACTGGAAAGAAAAATAAAGTTCTCCTAAAAGCAGTGATTTGGGGTGAAGCTGCTTCTTTAGGACTCTGGATTTCCTGAACAGTTGTCAAGTTTGTTTCACAGCCTTAACATCAGTGTAGCTTGTTTAATATTTAAGTTATATTTTTAATAAAGTTGGGGAGGGGGGAATGATATGAGGGTTCTTTAAAATACTACCTTGTACCCAGAAAATGTTTTGACTTCTGAAATAAATATGATGTTTAGCCATTTATGTAACCAAAAAATAGCGGCTGCTATGTGCCATGTAGTTGGAAGGGACTTGGAAGGAAAATATTTGGTCCCCAAGAAACTGGTTAATCTGTGTCTATCTCACATCTTGGATGCTGGCCCATTGTAATGGATCTGAAAGCTTCTTGGGAGTCTTTGTCTGTCACATTGTGCAGTGGTTCCTATTCCTGAATTGCACTCATGTCTTCTGCCTTCTGTCCCTATCCCCAAGTGTTCTGTAAGAAAACCGCATAAAGAGGGAAGGGGAAAATGGCTTGGATTGGTCATTTCTAGAATTGAAGAAATCTTGGAGTGACTCTTAATAGATAGAAAGAAATGATAGAGGGAAAAGAAATTATTAGCAAAATACCAGTGGTGACATGGGAATGTTGTTCTGCACTAAGAGCTATCTTTCCAAAAGTCTTAATATGTACTAGAAAAAGAAGAAAGGGCCTTTAGTCTGCTAGAGAGGGGGCTGTGGGGCTGGGGAAGATGCAATGGATGGGCTTGGTGCACGTGTTAGGATGGAGGTGAGGATGTGAGTTTGTTTACTAGGATTACCTCCTTCAGTCTGGATAGAAACAGTATCTTCAATTTATTTGTCATTAGGTTTTGTGGACTACAGAAAAATCTCAATGTAAAAGTAACTGTGATACATAAAGAGCCAGGTGTTATAATAGGCTTATTTTTTTATTTCAGAGCTGTCTGCTTTATTAATGATAACACTTGTGAAATGTGTTGTTTTGCAAACAGTATCCAGAATAACTAAATTTCTACTGTTTTGATAATGCTAAATATTATGTAGGAAATAAAAATTGTTCTGTCATTCCATTGAAATCTCTGCAGGAGTTCAGGTATGATGTTTTTGGACAACAGACTGCATCTCCAGATCCTTTAACTTTCCTTCTTTAACCCAGTAGCTTTAGTACTCTTCCACGGTGATTACTTTGGATTTTCTGCTCTCTGTTAAGTCTTGCTACTAAGTGTGTTGGCTAGTTGTCAATGTCTGTTTCAGATACTGATACATTTAAGTGTTGTTTATCAAATTCTTTGTATTCTTACTACAGTAATCATCTGTAAAGCTCCTATTACTATTAATTTGAGAAGCAATTTCTAGGTCACAGATAGGGAGCACTACCTGACCTTCTCCGACAGTAAGTTAAACTCTTGTCAAACAGCGAATTAGAATAAGTGTGCAAATCAGTTTAAATTTGAATTTACAGACAAAAGAAAAATACTATTTTTTAGCCAAAACCATAGATTCTTGCAGATTGATACCCCCACGAGGAGAAACAGACTTTTTTCTGTGTTCACCTGCTTATTTATCAGTGGTATACCAAGTTTTTCTTGTCTCTGTGCCAGCAGAATCAGACAGACATAGTTTCTTTGCTAGTCCTTCAGAGTGTACTGTCAGTCAATCCTTAACCTGATTCTTTCTCTAGCAGTTTCATACTCTCTCTCTGGAACTTCCTTTGCTATTTATTTCTATCTACTGTTTTCTTCCATCTGAGTACATTATACCTGTTCAGAACAACTATCAGCCAATCATTTTAATTCCTTCCTGGATTCTCCAAAATCGATAAGCCTGTGACTGGTTTTAGACTTCATTTGCATAAAACCTAACTGTATCTTTGTAATAGCTTAAACACAGAATATAATGTCAAACTTGAAGGACATTAGATTAATTGATTACAATGAAACTAATTTCACAATTTTTGGGGTGATTGTGAGGGCAGATGTGTCCACTTAAGAGATTGAAGAATTTTATTTTTTTCATGCACAGTGGTGCTGTAGACTCTGAATAGACAACTAGATTTCATTTCCTCTCACCTAGCTGGTAACAGTCTGCCTTTAGAAAGCAGATCAAGGGATTCACATTGATGTGCAAACTAGAATAGTGTCCATGACACTTTCCTAAAAGGAACTGACTTCAACTGCAGTGTTTAAAAGAGTATCTTTGTAATAGGATGATTTGCAGGCGCAAATAAAAGATTGCCGTAATTTTACTAAAAATACCAGGTGCAAACCAGGATTTTTCTTACCTTGAATAGTTACAAAAATAAATAGCTTTTAAGCTGCTCTATCAGGAAAAATTTACAATTGAGATAACCCTATTAGTAGAGTTTGGTGGTACTCTAGGAAAGCAGGAAAAGTGTTTAAAGGAAAAAAAAAAACCACCAACCAAACAAAAAACCCAAACCCCCAAACAAAACAAAATTTACTTAGAAAATGTAAGCAGGTTAAGCTCTGTATAAAAGTAATACTTTTTTTTATGGATGTGAGTGAGCAATGTAAACCAAAAGTTCTCTCTGCACATGGACTTCAGTTCTGTGAACTTCTGGTTAGTATCGGTTACGCTTCCATTTAGCTGAGCCAGATTTGGGTCAAGCTTGGAAGTAATGTGATGAGAGCAGTAGTCTATCTCTGTACATGAGTAACTGTTCAGTGTCTTCAAAATCAGGAAGACTTGTTTCTTAAGCTTGTAAGGTCAGTGGAAGGCAAAATGTGGTATTTCTGAGACACTGATGTACCAATAAAATGTCTTTTGTGCCTTTTCTTGATGCTGTTCTGTGGTGGGTTGACCCAGTCCAGCAGCTAAGTGCCCACCAGCTGCCCGCTTCCTCCTTCTTGGTGGGATGGGCGAGAGAACTGGAAAAACAAAAACGAGAAGTCATCATGGGTTGAGATTAAGACAGTTTAAGAAGTGAAGGAAGGAGGGGGAAAAAAAGTGATGCAAAGGCAGACACTCACCACCTTTCATCCTCAGACCACTGCCAGGCCAGCGTCCAAGCAACAGCCAGTCCCAGTACACATACTGATGCCCTGAATGATCTTACTGGGATGTTAGGAAGGATACCTCGCTTCCCTGGTAGTAGCATGTGTGAATGATGAGAGCTAATATCAATTGGACTGAGATGGGTGTTTGAGGCAGTTTGATAATTTAATAATATTATTGTACTGTCAAGCTTTAGTTATTATCTGTGAGGGACTTCAGAGAAGGAGTAGCAGGACTGGACTCTACTGCCAAAGCTGAAAGGGTGAAATGGATAGTCGTTGAATTGTAGGCCGTTAATTTAAAACCAGATGTGATGAATGCATTTTGCTGTTTGAGTGAGTCATTACAATATTTTGGGTACATTTCAGACTAGTTTCGTTCTGAGCGTTCACAGCTCAGAAGTTTTTCAGCTTACATTAAGAAGAAAATTTACGCTGAAGCAAAGTTGACTTCCTTTGGGCATTTTTAGGTTTCATCTGAGATGTGTTAGTGGGACACCTATCTGAAGTATGTTTTGCAAAACACTTCGGGAAGTGTCAGTCTTGAATTTGTAAGCATTTTAAGACTGACATTTTCAAATATAAATAGTTAAAGTCAATTGTTGAATAAGGAAACTGAGTTAGTACATGACTTGAAGTTTGTGTGTTCTCTGCTCAGAGAATCAAGATGCTGACACTTTCGTATCTACTGCTGTTTTTCGGTAACCTGACTTTTAACATGAACATATGAAAATACGAGCCAGTTTTCACCGAGACTTTAACTAGGGTGCTGTATTTTTATTAAGCAGTCCTTTTGCTCCATAAAATATTTTGCAAATTAAAGTAATATACAAGTAATTTGTGTTTTGCTAAAATATTTTATCTTGGGCTCTTGAGATGTTTTACAAATGCTAATGAATAAAACCTCCTTTCTCGTCTGTGAAGCACATGGTGGTATTCTCATTTAGTGTATGGAATGGAACCCAGATGTATTAACTTACAGTCCTGTGCCGTAAGCAGCAAATCATCTCCTCCCCTCTGCTTTTACATGAATCGTCTCTGCTCTCCAACTCTTCACTTTACGAGATTTCTAAGTGCACAGTGTAGTGATTTACTATTGATCACTTTTCTAACATTGTGTTCTAAAATGAAACAGCCCTGCAGGTTATGAGTTGCCAAGTGACAGAAAACAGGAGCTCTCCCAAGTTCAAGTTGTTTTAAAGTCTAAAGATTTACAATAAAGAAAATAATTAAGTGAATGGTGTGTCAGAGAGGCCTGGGTTGTGCTGTTAAGCTGTCACTGACTCAGCTGTTAACATCTTTGTATTGGCAACTTTGTGGTTGTTCGCTTCTTTAAAAAAAACTGTGTGCCTTCGTTGTGGAACTTGCAACTAATATGAAGCCTTGTCCTTTTTGGTTTTGTTTAATCCCTTTCTTTTCAGTCGCGTTGCCTAGTGGTATGGCCATTTTGTGTCTGATAGTTGTAGGATTGTTTAATTGCTGTGGTTGTTATTGTGTGCAAAAGACTTTTTTTTTTAAAAAAAAAAAGTATCAGATTGAGGGAACTGCTGTACTCCATCAGAGGTTCTTGTGGAAAGGTCTTTTAATGGTGATACTGTGCCAAGCACCTGCTTGTTTCAAGTTTGGAGAGGTGCGTTTTGGAAGATTCATCCTTGATCTGCAGAAAAAGCAGATGTACATGGATATAATTTAATGAGTTGATCTCTGTATAGTGCCTGGCTTCTAATGAAGTTGTGTAGCATATACAGTTTTGCATACTTTTAAAACAGCAGTTTCGCAGACCTTAGCACTGGTGTATTGGAAGGAGTTGTAGATGCATCATCAAGTACAAACACATTACATCCTGTCAGTGTACTCTTCAGATACTTCAGCTAGCTTAAACTGACACCAAAAGGAGACTAAATGCTCTCTTTCCCTTTCCACATACCTTTCTTTTCAGGTACGTAGACTTGTTTCTTCTTCCAAGGAATGAATTTTAAAGTGAATCTTTTTGTTAAACGAGCGTATGCAAGGCTAGAGTGGAGAATTACTTGTGCAAAACATCTGTTAAATGTCATTCTGCCATAAAAGGGCTTATCTCCTCCTCAACACTATGAAGCAAATGTACTTTTTTTCAGACTAGAGAATCATGAAGAATGAGGAAAACACTTCTCTTTTTTTTTTTTTTTTTTTTTTTTTTTAAAATCTACATGTAAATGAATGACTGCAAGTGCTGTCAGTGGGTTTCTTTGCAGGAAGAATGAGAGGAGAAAAGCCAAAAGGTAAGGAAGGGGGTTTAAAGCAAAACTTTTCTGAAACACAACAGTTGGGAAGAGAAGGGGTATTTATATGTGATTTTGCTCTGGAAACCAGTCTGATAACAACTTTGAACAACTGTGTCTCTATTGCCAAGATTATGTTCAAAGTTTTCAAACTTTTTTCGTAGAACAGCAGCTCCATGATACAATGTGTTGTCAGGAGCTTTGTGCATTAGGAAGTCTTGTCGGTCTGAGTAGAAGCCCTGAAGATTAGGCTGCTTACCTGAATGCTCATGTCAGAATTATGATATTACCTACAAGTTCAGTTGATATGTCATTCTGTCTTAAGTTTTCTGACAGTTCTTTAAGATATGTTTAAATATAAACAATGCCACCAATGTTGCATAAACAATTTAAATTGATTCCTCTAGATTTTTGCTGATAACTTTTCTGAAAAAAGAAGTGTCGAAGTGACTTACTTGGTAATGAAAATACTTATCGTTGGCTGTATTTAAAGGAAAACCTTATGCATTTTAAGTAAACTTTTTGTAACTGCAACTTCCTTTCCTGACACACAGATAATACAGTGTGGTGATGACAGCACTGAGTCTCTTTTGTACATTAAATTTTAAATTATGTAGCTGGTCATGTATATGGATTGCCTGGTTCTAAGTAAACCTGTCCATCAACAGTTTAAGCTTGGAGACTTTTCTCACCTGGACAGTGTTCATGCTCCTTACTGCTTTTGATTTACATGGGTGACCATGTAAATCAGCCAATTCATCACACTCCCCAGCTCATCTTAACCTCCTTAATTCAAGATTCAAATTTTAATTCAAGAGTTTCTGCAGACTGCTCTAGCTTGTCTGGTTAACAATCACTAACAGTCTAAAACCTGTTGTTCTTTTCCCCCCTTGGTTTTTAAGTTCTCCAGTCGTTTCTTATGCAAATGTCCTTATCTTCCTGGGTGTTGGTTTTGGCTGTGTCATAGGAAGACTTGAGATTTCCTTCTCTTGGGCTACATGACTGTTCAAGCCAACTGAGGTTTCATTTTCACTGCTCTTTGTTCAAGCCTTGGGCACTTGATGTTGTGGTTTGTCCCTCCTGTTAAGAGCTATGCCAATCAAGCAAACTGTATGAAGCTACTACTCCCGGGGATCTTGAGTTGCTGGGATATGTTGTGTTTGTGAATTGTTGAGTTCCTGATGGGGAACGGCTAGTGGTTTTGCTAATTGTAGAAGCAAAACCATATCTTACTGCTTCTCACTTTTTCTTATTTCCTAGTAGCTACAAGGCATACTACAAAATCAGAACTAGGGAATATTAGATTGTTAGAACTCTGATGTTAACAGCCAAGCTTTGGCTGCGGGTTTGGGCATAACTTCAAGGAAAATGTGTGTCCTCACAGGTAGAAAAAGTTGTGGAATTGTCAGTAAGCGCGAATAAGATAAAGCATGGCCAACAACAGGTACGGTCAATGTGCAAAATCATTAGTAGTAGGACACTTGAAATTTGAATATGTTTGAACAACTCACTTTTGTTTTAAAATAAACACAATGGCCAATAGATTTAACTTGTGGTCAACAGCACTTGCTCAGGGTATGCGAGTATGTGAATAATGTGAATGTAAGGTACAGTAATATACAAACATGCTAATTATGCTACAAAATTATGTGATTTTAAAAATGCGAGGAGAGAAATTTGTGAGATAGAATACTAAAAAATGCTAACTGCTCCTAAAAGACTTTTGTAATTATTTTTTCTTAATCAAAAGAGAAAAACAGGTGATATGTTGGGGAAAAAAGCTGTGTTGGACTGTCACACTAGTGTTGTGTGCATACCTCCAGCAGCTCCAGAGCTAAACCATCCAAGTTGAATGTACAATTTCATGGGCCACCCATTCTGAGGAAAACTGTCCATTATAAATAATGAGCAACATGCCAAAGCACAGTAATTGTGATAGAAGGTATCTTAATTCCTGGTTGCAGAAGTGTCAAGGGGAATGATCCATGGGCGAGTAGTTATATAGCACTTGCTTCCATTTGTCAAAGGTGACTTTGTAAATAAGACTTCCTTTTTCTTGGGATTGTTTGTCTTAGTACTTTGCATTTGCATATTTAAATCTCCAAATACTTCTAGGCCTCACTTACTTTTAATGTGTGCTTTCACTTCCACCCCACCTGTCCCCGCCCCTGCTGGAAGCAGGATCTGGCCATTCAAATTCTGTGCCTGCTTGCAGAGGATTAGTGGTTATGTATAATGGGCCTTGTACCTGCTAACAGCAGATCTCAAGTAAAAACTCAGGAGACTGAAGTTAGAGGAAATGTGTTTGAAGTTGTAATTGTTTTGCATATTGGCTGCAGACAAGCCAACCTATGCTCTGGCCATGTTTCCAGAGTCATGTTAATCCTTATAGCTTATTCAAAATAGTCATTTGCCCATCTATTTTTATGTTAAATCAAAGATTAGCTTAGAAAGATGAGAAGCCAATAACAGTATTGTACCAGTATCAGAGGTAGGGTGATTCTAGGTTCAGGGTTGGGATGCATGTCAAAACTATTTTAACCTGTAGAGGACCTCAGAAGCCTGCTCCAGATTTCCCCTTCAAGTTGTACCAGATGTTTGTTATTTTACTCAACATGGCTACCTTGTTCATGTCAGTGATGGATGTCTCCTTTGGTGCTTTGGGAGGTTTGCATCACTTTTTGTCACTAAAAACCTTTGACGCTATCTCCAGCCTTGGATCAGAAAAAAGCAACTGAGTTGCTTCCTTCTGATCATCTTAGTCAGACTGGCTCTGTAAATTGGCCTGTCACACATGATGGGAAGAACTCATCAGAAATCTTGTGGGATGAGTGCTTTTTCTTCAGATGTATGTAAACATGGGCTGATGTGACACTGAAGAGCTAGTGCAACCTGTAAGGAAAGTGCAATGTGATGACTTCAAAGACAGAGTGTCCTTGCAGCTGTCTAACAGCAATGGAGTTGCACATCTGTTTTTCACCGAGTTTGTAATTTTTAAGGATTCACAAAACTGGAAGTACAAAAGAGAGATCTTTGTTCTCAAGATCCCAGCCTCATGTATTTTTAAACTGTGTATTCCTCAGACGCTTTAGGTCATGTGATTCTTAATCATAGTGGTCATAATGGTCTCACATTTCAAGGAACTTGCACCCTGCTAAGATGTTGTGGTTGTTCCCTCTGTCATTCTATATATTTTCTTAATTTCTGAATGCATCATAAATACGTTGTTCCAGAAGAAAAATTTGTGTCTTGGTGAAACAGAGTACAAAGGAGGAGCACTTCCTAGACAGGAACACCTTCTGCGTGGAATGGACAAGTGGCTTCAGGAAAACTGGGAAGAACGTAAAATAGGGAGAGCATAAAAGCTAGTTATAAATGCTTACTAGGAATTGGTAAAGCTTAGTTTGAGATACAATGGGCAACTGTAAGCACTGTAGGGGGAAGTGGGGGAAGGAAGCTAAAGCCAGTATCAGAAAAGTAGATTTGAAAAGGATGCACCACTGAAGATAGCCAAACAGTAGAAGTGAAGTCTACAAGAAAATCCTGCAGGACTCTCAGTACCTCATAGCCCTCTAATCTACCTTTACAGGGAAAACTGCAAATAAGCACCTTCAGAATTTTAAAAACATTACTGACCTCAGAGGTCGTAGCAGATGATGCGATAATGCAGATGTGTCATTCTACCTCTTGCACCAGCCCTAGCCCTTACCTTTTCTGTCTGTTTAATTTCAGCATTGGGGTTAGTAGAAAGGTTACTGGTTTTACTTCCTAGGCACTAATTAAGAATATAGTAGGCTCAAGGCTTTCTTCTGCTTCTGTGTAGTACTGAAATGCATGTTGTTGGTTGGTTGTTGGATATTTCATGGGTTTTTTTTGTGGATTTTTTCCCAAGTGGAATAGTTAATACATTTTTTTCATAAAGATGAAGTTTCTTCTTGCTAAGAATATCCTATGTTCACAACCTTTGGATATTCCGTAGGGACTGATGGTGTCACAGCTGAGGTCAGTTTTCAGCAATAAAGTTAGTGCCAGCAGAGAGCTTAGTGATGCCACTGTCAATCAGAAACCTTTCAAAGTCCCGGTTAAAAATGTTAAAGTTCTTGCCAATCAGAGGATGCCTTTTTGTATGTGTTTATTCAGGGATTTGAAGGTAAAATCCTTGCAAGCATTTTACTCTATAAAATGTATAAACTTACATTTTTTTTTAAATCCCAGATTCTGGTAAATTCCAGATATTTTAATATTTTTGCACCAGCTTATTCATCATTGTAGTTGATTGGAAATAATGAATGCAGTGTAGAAAACAAACAGTAACCTGCAGTACACTCCTACACACCCACCCTGTCTCTAATTAGTCCGAAATGATGCAGTGGAACTTACTGGACAAATGATGCAGGCCTCAAGCAAAAGCATCTTCCTAAAAAGTTAAGAAATTTACAGGCACGTTTGTGTGTCTCCCCCCCACCCCTTTTTTTTTTTTTTTTGAAAGATGTGGTGGAGGTTACAGGCGATGAGAAATACCAATAACAACGTGAAGCCTCTAAAATAATCTGAAGCAATTTGCTGAAATAACATCCTTTATAAAGATGGTTTTGTGTACTATGTAATGTATGGCAGTAAGGTTACAGGAATTACCTCAGGTTTTGATGAAAGTATCTTAAATATGCTCCACCCACCATGAGCCCAATTAGTTGGCCCTAAGTGAGGGAACGTATATTTCTCCTGAGATCAGGAAACCCAAACTGCAGCTGTTGTCTGTTGTGTATGTCAGCAAAGCTGAGCAACCTCCTTGGTCCTTGTGCTTACACAGTCTTGAGTCAGAGGAAAGCAGTTTTCCTGTAACCTACACTTGATTGTATGTCTTTTGACGGTTAACTTCATTACTTATGCTTTTTTTTTGTACCAAGTCCAATTAAAACAATTGGACTCTGAAGCAGCTTCTGTCTTGATTAAGAAATGTATTTATATGGGATAGCATATGGAAGCACAACCTGTTAACAGCTGCAAATTTTGTTGATTAAACTAGGTGCAGACAAATTTACAAGAGAAACTGTTCTGTGAAAAGTTCCAGTTCACATACAAAGGTATCCTGACTATTTTCTTACCAGTTTCCACAGTTTCTTGCCAAGAATAATACAAAGTTTCTTGCAAAGTGTTGACACTGGAGGTTATGAATG
This sequence comes from Bucorvus abyssinicus, assembly GCA_009769605.1. Taxonomy (NCBI): domain Eukaryota; kingdom Metazoa; phylum Chordata; class Aves; order Bucerotiformes; family Bucorvidae; genus Bucorvus; species Bucorvus abyssinicus. Next base: position 13,640,780 of record CM020042.1, read on the forward strand.
CTAAATGCTTTCTCAATCATTTTGAGTTGCCTTGAATCTCAGTAAACAAACATACATATCTATGCAGACACCTGGAGATACAGATCCTCATGTGGCCACAACAAAGATTGTTTGTATCATCTGCTGAGATGCACCACCAGCTAATGGAATTTACAGGACACTGTGGCCTAATTTTTGTTCCTTACAGAGTTTAGTGAAATTTAGGGGTAATAATACTTGCAACTCATTTGGACAGGAGGACCATATGAGTCCTGACCTTGTTGAGCAAGATTTTAAACATTCTGAAAGCTTAAGATATTTTATCTTACAGTCTCAAAGCATGTTGGAAAAAACACTCCTCTAAAAATCCATTTGATATAAAAGAAATTAATCTATGGGTAGGTAAAGCATGGAGAGTATGAATGACTACTTCAAAGATTAGTCAGCAAGTCAGTGGCAGACTCAAGGTTGAAGTAGGAATGTTAGGTTAGCAGTGAGACCACATGCAATTTAAAGTGATAATGTCAAATGTGTAATGTTTAAAATGAGACCAAATTTTTTAATTGTGCATAAATGTCCATACTCAATGGTCATTATTTGTTTCTTGATTTAAAGACAAATACATGAAACTTCCTTGAATTGCTGCTAGGAGCTTCATAATCTGCTTTAATGGCCTGAAGTGTGTTTGCAGTGCTCATGAGTGAGTAAATTCAACTGCTACATTTGCTGCTTTGGACTCATGAATCAGCCTGTAAGAAAAATCACTGAAGTACAGTGGTATGAATGGAAACAAAAAATTTTTATGGATTCAAGTTTATAATTCTCAAAGTGTGATTTTATATATATATAAAAGCTTAAATCCTATACTCTCAAGAATCTACTGAAGTATTTGGTACTAATTAAAGTATGTCCATATGCATTAAGAACAAGGTTATACTGGAGCTGAGGTAAAAAAATTAAGTTAGATGTCAAACAAATGTAGTTCTTGTATAAATATTCCTTATGGTGAATTACAGAAGGAATTTACCTTATTTGATGTGTCAGAAACCAATACACTCCAGTATTACAGAAGAAACAAGGGTGCTTGATCAAGAAGGGGCACATTCTTTCCTTTTCTGCTGTGTCTGGTATCTTGCAGCAGATGTAGAGATATCTTTTGTTCCAAGACAGTAACTTCAAATAGCAAAAAGCCTTTTTAATTTTTTAAGTGGAGAATAGTCTAACTAGCGCAAACCATATTTGTTCATTGACAGTGTTTTAAAGGAGAAAACTTAGATATAGAAGGACCATAAAATACGCGAGGAAAATGGCTCCCAGACTTGAAGTGGTCTTCTGGTTGCTGGTTAAGGAATATTGAGCTTTTCACCTGAGAGTCAGTTATTCATACCTATACCATGAGCTCAAATGAATCAGCATAATGGCTAATCTTTAATAATCTTACTAGAACCCATGTGAAAACAAATATAAGACTGTGTTTAAAAATATCAAAACACTATTGAGCGTAGTATGACAGAGTCTCAAGAATTAGAGAATTGGAGCTTACATTTTTCTATGCAACCTTAATATTTCCCTTTTGGTATTATGAGATAGTCTAATCTCACTGTTGTGTATTTTACATGATATCTCTGCCTCAATCTGTTCAGGGAATGGGTCTGTTTGCAGTGAAGGAGACTGTTAGCAAGATCATTGCCTCATTGGGTGCAAAAGTTGATTTTTCTGAGGTGAAGAGCAGCTAATCAATACAGCTGAATTCTTTCTTGGAGAGTCAGATGTGCTTTTGGTTATATAAACACATATAGGTATACTTAAGGATGACTGAATCATTATGAGCAGGTTTTTCACAGCTGATCATTAATAGTACAAGGGCTGCTCTGAAGGTAATGCTTCCTATTTTATTACGTTGGCACACAACGTCGGGGCGGGTGTGGTGCCAGAGGTGGTCTGGCAGTAGAGGCTGAACCTTCCCACCAGTGTTCTGTTGCGGTGGGGCAGACGGCAGCAGAGGGGCAGTCTGACAAAATGGCATCTGACGTGCCAGTGTGTCTGAAGCAAAAGTGTGCAGCTGAACTCCTCCATGCGGAAAAGATTGCACCCACTGACATTCCTTGACTCTTGCTGAACGTTTACAGAGACCAAGCACTGGGTGTTAGCACAGTGAGGTGGTGGGTGCTGCGTTTCAGCAGTGATGGTGGTGACAGTGGGTCACCTCCGCTGGTGCAGATTTTTACGAGTGTGGCGTGCAGGCTCTTGTTCATCACTGGTGAAAACGCACAGCCTGTAGGGGTTGTTGAAAAGGTGTTTTGTAGCTGAGAATTTGCTCTATCAAATAGTGCTATTGTGCTCTTTGTATCTGTGGTGGTTTCCGTGTAGTTTCCAAAGAAATAGGAGTCATTACTTTTGGAGCAACCTACGTACATCTCATTTTTCTGGACACTTGGTTTGTGAAATTAAAAGTGAAGTGCTCACTTCTACAGCTACATTCAGTAGAGGCTGTTCTTTCAGCAAACTGAATGTTACAGCGTGCAATGTTAAACTGAACGATCAAGTCCTGAGTGGCTCAAAGCAGGCACCCAAAACTCCACATTACCCTGTCTGTGGCTCCATTCCCTGTCTGTAAGTGGGATTAATCTGCTTCTCAGGACAGGTATTCTGAAGGAAAAGCAGCTGTGAAGCACTTAACAGAGGTTTCAGTTGCTAAAGAGTTAAAGAGAGGAATTTGCTGTTCAGAACAGAGCTTCAGCAGTGCACAGAAAGTGAGGGCTTGGGTTACAGGCTTCAGAATGAAGGAAACCAAAACGAATGATTTCTTTTTGAGAGCCATCCTGCACACATGTACTTGTCTTTTTTTATAGCCCTGTTTTAAGTCTGTTCCTGGAAAATTAAAATAGGTCAAGTTCAGTAACATTCTATGGGACTGAAAATGAATTATAACAGGAAGTGCTTGATGTCAAAGGGGGCTGACACCTCCACTTGTAGTAACTTAGAGATACAGGATCCTAATACACATTGTCACTCGGACAGCATTTTCCTAAGTGGAAGCCTTGTGGCATAAAGCAGTCTTGTAATTCTGGCATCTGGCTTGAGTGCCAAAAAAAGGACTTAAAAGTTCCCCCTTTGTGATAGAATGTGGTTAGAAGTGTTTGTTTATTTGCCAGTGTCCCGTTGCATTCAGTGTAACCTAGTGATGTTTTCTAGTGGCTGTTATTGTTAGGATCAGGTGTGTAGGTAGAGTTAGCAACTTCTATTAAACCATTTGAGGTGGACAAAGCACTCTAATGTTGGGGGCAGGAGAACCTGGTTTAGATAAAAATGCTAGTGAAATGCAGCTTAAATGGCTTTGCCTCTGCGGCACATAGTTTATACTATTTAGGGCTGCAGAAGAAACTAATATGCTACTTAACATCTCTTTGGAGTAGTTTTGTGGTTTTTTTCAGTTCTACTGTGCTGTGGTGCTTGTAAAGCCTAATGTTGAGACCATTTTGATTCTCTTGTCCTTGAATGCTTAGAAAATTTAAAAAATGCTCATGATCTCCCAGAGTTTGCAGTTCCCTTTTATTTAGGCGTTGGAGGAAGGTGAGTGAAAATGGAGACTAGAAACTGTGGAAGTTGTGAGTTTGCCTTGGGAACAAGAGAGAGATGGAACGGAGTTGTTCTTGCCTTAATGCTGTCCCCCATGGAATGCTGCAAGAATTTTTCCTTTTGTAAGTTATGTCATAGATGATTCATTACCTCGGAGAGCAGAGTAAAAAAATAAAAATTAAAACATCCCACAATAACTTGCTTTTTAATTATCCCTTGTTAACCCCCAGTTCAGAGAAAAAAACACGGGGAGAGGCTTCTTAAAACAGATTTCTCCTCAGGTTTGATTTTTGTTACTTTGTGCTGTGGAACACAGAAGCTTTGAATTTTGCTAATAATTTTGCAGCATGAAAGAAATATCCTTTTTGAGAGCATCTCATCAGTCACATAATGTAACTTAAATTTGAGGCTAGTAGTGTTCTTAAAGCAAGAATTTTGCTTCCTTTTGTATAAGAATTAGAGTACATCTCTTCTAAGAGTGATTTTTGCAATGCAAGCTGGTTTATTGAAAGCTTCTACAAATTACTTATTTTCCCCAGATGATAGTGATATTAAAATAATGTAGGCCCTTCTCGTTAAAATTCTTTGAAATAACATGAAAATATTGTAAATTATGCGGCTGTTGACCTAAATTTATTACTGAATTTGTCTAAATCTTATGATTTATCCCAAACTCATCCTGGTGTATCCTTCACTGCATGTATTGGTAACTGCATTAGCCAAGGCCAAATACAGTGGTGGCCAAACTTGTGCTTGCTTCAGGTTTGACAAGAGGGTTTTTGGGGAGAGCAGCTCAAGTTTTTGGGTCTGACTTGTTCTGTGAATTGTTTTGCAGTATAATGGGGGAAAAACATTCCAGTCTGTTCTGAACCTTACATAGAAGTTCACAAATCTGCCAAGTTCGTAAATAAAAATAGATTGTGTGAGGTGTGTGCTCACTTTGGCTGTGCTTGCTCTTCTGGATGTGTAGTAAATCGTACATACTATAGTGTGCACTCATAGTAAACCACAGAGCAATGACTTGAATCCTGTCTTCTTTCTGAAATAATTCTTTTGGAAAGTTGAGGATCCAGGAGAGGAGGTGTGATAGAGTATTTTGTCATGGTTTGTTATCTTGAGATGCTGGTATGATTCAGACTGTATGTATATATTTTAGTGGAGTGAAAGTTAGTGTCAATAGTGATGGTATTCCTGTAGGGATAGGTCTGATAGATCTCGTACACTGAGTGGTGGGACCACATCATACAGATGCAGGATGAGTGGAAATTTCCTATATTTGGAGATGTTGTCTATCGTGGAGCTGCCCAAACAGCTTATTTTGATTTTTTTTTTTTCTCATGTCAGATTGGTACAAATAAGATAAGGGCTGTGCCAAAGCAGCTTTCTAGGGCCCTCTGGAATCCAGCTACTCGCAGCTGATGCAGGTCAGAGACTAACTGGTCTTGTGTTGGCAGGTTAAATGTAATATAGTGGTCTAAGAGGAAATCATTGCTTTTGTTTGATCTTCCTGTACTTGTTTCACCAGCTTTGATATACCACTTACTAATCAAAAACACAGTTAAGTGCTGAGAGAAAGGAAGTCGTCCAGCTGCTGCTGCAGTAATCAAAGTACACTAGGAATTCATAATCAGCTGTATAAGTAGAGTTCACAATAAAACCAATCAGTGTAGTGTCACAGGAAGCGGAACCACATACCATCTGTATTCTCATTCTTCTTTCCCTCTGAGCACGTAGGGTAGTGTTTATGATATTAAAGCTATTTGAGCATCTTAGCTCACATTTCTGTTGTGCAATGTGGAGGGAAGTGCACGTGAGATTGCAGGTGCTGGGATGTGCTGCCTTCTCTTTGGTTTACATACCTGCTGGAACAGTACATTTTGATCCTGTTGATCTAACTCAGTCCGTTTTGCAGAGTACTTGGCAATTCATCTGCTCCTGGTTTTCTCTCTTCTCTATTCTGCTTTAACACATCAGAAGTCGCTTGTACTCAAAAGCTTTTTTTGTGTGTTCTCTAGCAAGTTGCACTCCTTGTCCCCCTCCCTGGTCTTGTTCCAGAGAAGAAATGTCAAGCAATGGAAGATCATGTTTTGCTCTAAAGGAAGAAAAACTTCTATATCACAGCAGAGGCGAAAGTTGCATGTTTTTCCTCTGTCTACACCTGTGTTGACTGTCTTAATTGATTCTGAAGGGAGTTCTAATTACTTTGGTTATTGCATTACAATTACTATGTTTACTATCTATTGAGATCTTCTGGATAATAGGGTTGGGTGATTAGGGCATGATCTGTGGATCTTTTGTTTTCGTAATTTTATTGTTGTTTTAGGCAGTCAGGACACCGAAAGATTTCAACTTGCCTAACTTTCCAAGGTGGAAGATGTTGAAACTTGTGACAGTCCTCTGACAAAAGGCTTCTCTACTTGTGACTGACTTGTTAAGAAAATTAAGGTGTGAAATTCTTCTATCTAGGAAAACATTTATTTGGTGACAGTACTTAAACTTTTATGTCATCCTGTTGTTTGGGTTTTTTTTCCCTCTAGGTACTTCTTTCGGTTCTTAAGCATTTTCTCAGATACCTTCTGAGATACTACAGCTAATTACTAAACTGTGTCTCCCTTCTATAGTCTGGAAGATGAATGAGGTGCTATTTCTTGTAATTATCTGCAGTAGACTCTTTACCAAAGTTCGCAGCTTTCATTTTTTTAACTAAACTGTGGTCTTAATGCCAGTTCATAATTTCAAATACCATTCATGAGTTCTTTTCTATGACTTTTCATCTTGATCTGAGTCCTGCTGGTGCTCATAGAGCTGCTATAACTTGGTAATAATAGATAACACATTATTTCTTCTGAACTGCTACTCTTTCCAAGCCAACTAATGTCTTTGTCGGGAATGTGAATCATACAGTTGTATTCTGTGTCATTCACCAAGCTGTATGGTTTTGACTTCACTAGGTGTACCTTTTGATAGAGCTTTTTGTTTCCGTGGTGACAGTGTTGTAGGCTGTGTTCTGGACATTGTTGGTAGTGCTTAGGATCTGTTTATGCTTTGACACTCACAGAGGAAAATAAAGAAAAAATACTGGTGTATTTAGAGCCTCATCTATGCTGTTACGTGGTTTACTTAGGTAAAAAGTACTTATGTATGCTTTTTCAGCCAGTCTAAGAGCTCTTCCAGGAAATGTTTCAGATTGCAAATCAGTCTCATGACTTTGTACCTGAACAGCTTTCAGGGCTTCGTTTGAAGCCTGTATAGAAAACATAGCCGCCTTTGCTGTTCAGGCTCTCCATGTCAGTACAGGCTTCCAATCTTTCCACTTCTGTCTTTTGTCCTCCATATTCTTCTTCAACCTTCATAAGGCTTGCTCTGTGGTGGGCTGTTTCACTTGGAGAATTGTCTCTCAAGTTGTAGAAATACTTCCGAGAGAAAGTAAAGCAGAGATTTTATGCTACGTCAGAGCCTCCAGGTGTGTTTGGGTTTGGTCAGTTCTTACGAATGGTCTACCCTAATTTAGGCAGGCCTTGTCAGGAAAGTGTCCTAGTGCAGCCACCTTGTCTGTCCTCAAGAAACAATTCTTTCATAATATCTGAAAAAAAAGTGACAAATTGGTACCCCGTTGAGTCTCCCTGCTTGAGGCAATGATTCTAGTATGTGTAAATTGAAGGCTACAGCTTTTGCTTTCCTTACAGCAAAAGCTTTCCCTTATTGGGTGGTCTCCAGTGCTTAGTCTCAAAATCCACTGGAAGTTTTTGATCTCGTCCTTCTATGCTCTGTATTTTCCTTCTACTTTATTTTCTTCTGGTTCTTTTTCACTTAGATATATGCTGCTTTTGTATTTGCACGTAGACCATTCATGAATACTTAATACTCAGTAAATTAATGGCTTAAAGGTAGCATCTTTCAGTGCATGCATGAAGAGGGTTTCTCATTTCTCCTTTGAAATATGTATATCTGCATCCATAATGTATTATTCTGCTTTTTGTAATATAAATGTAAAATACTTGGATATTTTATGGTGCCCTATGTCTTTACTTGAGTTCTGTGTGATTTCTATATTTATATAGGTGCCACATCATGGGATATGGGTCTTGGTGGGTTTTTATATCTTTGGTTTTTAAACGTCTTTATTCCCTCCATGTTTATCCCTTCAGTGTTTATTTTTACTTAGCTATGCTGTTTTGCAATGTTTGTTCTCTGAGGCTTTTGTTTGTGTGTACATTTACTCATGCCATACTGGTTGGCATATAAATGCCGTTGTAATCATATGGTGTGCATTGCTGAATATTTGTTCACATATTTTTTTCTTAGTATTCAATTTAATAGTATAATCAGATTAAATGAAATCTGATTCCATATCTAGAATATACTTCTCTTAGAAATGTAACAATAACCAAGTTTTTCTTTGTTAATTCAAAGCTCTCATTCTCTTTTCACCCAGTAACATGGGATGCATTGCACTTGCATTGGGCTTATGCACCACCTATCACCAACTGCAGGGCAAATTTTCTGTTTACTCTGTTTTTACTTGTCTCTGTGTAACCTACTTAAAGTTTAAATTGCTGCAGGAACTCTTCCCAAATTGAACTGGCAAATTTGTAATTGCAAAAGCCTCACAATGTGTATATTCCTTTATCTTTTTACTCTGTTTGTAGACAGGTAGTGCTTTGGTCAAATATTTGCAATCTAATTGTTCCTCTCCTGGGTTTACATGTAATTTGTGACTTGCCTTCTGATGTTGTCTATGTTTCAGTGATTACTGAAAAGTGTCCTAAAACTTGTGTCAATAATGATCCAAAATTATGCAGATAGAGTACTGACTCTTCTGTAATCTATAAACCAGACCAGGCTGTGGTCTCTTTTTCTTTTTTTATTAAATCCTCAGCAGCAGGTTCTTGCCACTAAGAGAAAGTAAAAAGAGAGAATATAAATCTGCCTTTAAAGTCAGATCTCATAATGTTACAGGCTGCTTCATAGCATGTGGGTCTCAAGTTTCATCACACAGTTCTGTCTAACAAGCCTGTTACAGTCAGCAATAGTTGGCACCTTCATGGATAGCTTCTGGAGGTGAGAAAAAGAGTAAAAATGTATTATACTATATAACCTGAGCACTTTTTTGTTTCTTTTACTCTGTAAAGATGGTTCTCTGGACAATATGGAGACAGGGAAGGTGAGGTTGAGTAGCTTTAAAATTGGTTCTGTGGTACCAGCTTGTTTGTATGTACAGATTCGTCTCCAGGAATGTCAGGCAACTGAAATGTCTCTTGCTCAAAAAAAATGTTCAACTGAAAACCTTGCGTGATTCTTTTTATTGTAATCCTAGCCCTGGATCTGACATATTATGGTGGTAAAAGTGTAGTGTAAACAAAAATAACTAGGAATTCATGAGAGTAATGTGAAGCAAATCTTTCTAGAGTTACATTCTTTAGTTTTTAATTAAATTTAGTGATTTTTTTCATAAATAGCACAAACTGCAGCTGTAAAGAAAAAAAAAACCAAAACCAAAAAAACCCCAAAAAACCCAAACAACCCAACAATACACAAAACAAAAAAATCCCCACAACAACAAAAAACCCCAACAAAACTACAACCAAACCAAGAAGTAGGAGAGCAGATGTAGTTTCCATCTTTTGAAATAAGTCATTGTTCTTGGTGAAATATGAAATCAGTTTTGTGACACTGTGATCCCAGTCAGTCACCACTTAGACACCATCAGAGAGTGTGTCCGTAACGGGTTTACAGTGCAAAATTGTGTTACTGCAGTAGAACAGTGCTCAGAAAGGGCGAGAACTCAAAGTGTGCTGCTGGTGCTCAGAACTGCAATAAGCTAACAGGAGTGAGGAATAGGCTGGAATCAGAGGGAGGTTATTTTGTTTTCTGCTCCTGCTTACCTGCTTGGGTGCTGTCTGTGACATAGAATTAGAATAGGAATTTGTTCATAGTTGAACATATGGACATCTTTTATCTTTTCGTTCTCTGTACAGTTTCTTAGGGAAAGGAAGATCTTAAAGTATCCATAAGTAGATGTTTCTGTTAGATTTGTTTGAATATTCTAATGAAAATAAGAGATATGTTGGATTTGATTACATCAGTTCTCATTTTCTTCTAGTAAACATTAGTCTATTTGCACGATGCAGTTTTATACAGCTGGTTGTCATAGAAGCTTATTTTTTGTATGTTTCTGAAGATTATTTTTTTTATGTCTGTTTCAGAGAGCATCCTGAATTTCAGATACAGAAGTCACCTCTGATTTTAGGTGTTTTGGTTTTGAGTTGCTTCTTCTGAGATGCTTAAGCAAACAAGAATAGATAATATTGTCTTCAAATGCTTTTGCCCATTGGGTTATCTCCATGACTGTGTAACTGCCTCACCTTGTCTGTCCTTTTCTGCTATTTCTCATCTTTCCTCTCTATTGCTTTTTACACTTAAACAGTGTTGAGTCTTTGCACAGAGATGGTCTCTCTAGCGTGGCTAAGAAAATTGTGGTTTAGTGGGGTACACCATGTATTTTAAAGAATGCAACCATCTGCATGCCTGCCTTTGTATCATCTTGCTTTTAATTTGGCTGGAGTAATGAAAATAAACTGACCTGTTTTAATTTTCTCTAGTCAAATTCCTTTAACTTTCTTTGTTATGCCTCTCTGCTGTTGTATATTAAAAACATTAAAACCAAGCATTTAAGTTAAAAATAATAAAGACAGTCTTCTATTGAAAACTTTCACAGGAGTGATTGTGACCATCTTGCACACTATTATTAACTGGAAAAAAATTGGACTTTGAAGTCCTTCCATCTTGCTCTTATCGCAAATGTATTTTAAATGCATTGTATTCCTTGCTTGTTGTTTTGTAGTTTTGGTTATTCCTGAAAATTTGTAATAAGAAACAAATATTTTCCAGAAATACTGTGGAGCATTTGAAAAAATACTTGATTATCTTTAATTTCTGTTGAGAATATTTTCTAATTACCATTTTAATATGAAATTCTGTGCCAATGTCACGTAGTTAATATAAAGATGCTGAATAAGAAGGAAATTTCTCCTCGTGGGAGAGCAAGGCTGAATGTTAGGGTAATTTAGGGGTAAAGTAGAGTTTGTCCAGCTTCACACCCCACTGCCACTTCTCGAAGGATGTAATTCAGATTGTATGAGTTTATAAATTATAATATAGTGACTCAAATTTATACTATAAGTTACGTTTACAATCTCAGCTCTAATGATTGACAGATAAACTATGTTCTGGGGTGGTGTGCAGAATGGATTTTCTTGTTTTCTAAATGAGAACTCAGAGCTGTGCAAATTTTGTTTGTAAAAGATGTTTTTTCATACATTGACTGGAGAAATGACTAGATTGTGCATAATCCTTTAACTTAATATTACCTTGTCTCACAGAAGCAATTTGCCATTTTGAAGTGCTGTGAATGTGTCACATACTTATGAAAAGTACATAATCTCTAAGTATCAAATGTTTTGTTTTTCAAATAGAACAGCTGAAAGCTAGGCTGACACAGTCAACTATCTTGGCACCTCCTGTGAAAAGCAGCTTAGTTTGCAGAACTTGCATTAATCTGTGATTGGCTGTTTCTTTTTTTTTTTCAAAATAATTAATAGTCACTAGTATGTAGATATTGGAGTTTTCTCTCCCACACCTTTTGTTTTACTATTTTTATTCCTGCGGCTGAAGCAATCTATTGTGCTGTGTGGCAAGGTAAAATATGGCATAGAATTCATGCAGACTGTTATATTCTAACCCCCCTATAAATATATTAATGTATGTTTATGCAAAATCATTGATATGTAACATTCTGAGATACCTGAACACATGCATTGTTTGTTGTCTGATCCCATGGCTAGTGCATTATGGTAACAGCGAGTTAAGTTTTATTTAGTTGGCTTCTTTGTTAACACAATCCTTTTCATCAGCGTGCATAAGCAGATTATATTCTTTAGAGGATGGTGTTTCATAAAACCTAAAGATGTTGTAGTCTAGTCTGTTTTTAAAGAGTCATTTGTATTTCAGTTTAATTTCTTGTATTGTCTAGGGTTGTATACATGTGCCTGTGGAGACTTTCCTCTTGTTCTGATGTCTATTTTCATGAAAGCGCTACTCTGCTTTGTAAATTGAACAAACATTTTAGTAAGTGTGACTTTGTTCAGCTCTTGGGGAAACTCAGACTTATCAGCATGGGTCTGTTGAGAAAGGTGAGCAAAGGTCCTCTGGGTGTGCCAGATCAGCAGTCTGTGCTTGCTGGGGCCAAGAAATGTATTAGAGACTGCAAGTTTAATGAGTCATAATGCTTTTACTATTTCCATATTTATCAAACATGTCAAGGAATGTGATCACAAGGCCTTCCAGGGATTAACTGCTCTAGTATATTGGTTCTTTCTTTTTTTCAATGGTGACAAAAGCCAAATTCTCAATGTGCAGCACTGCCTCATTATCTGAGTGTGAAGAATGACTGGCTGATCTTGGAGATCTGTTCTGAATGGCAGGCAGCATTCTCTGTTTAATCACACCCTCCAACTGATGGGAACTTATGCTTTGGGAAGTGACTAGTAATTTGCCATGTTTGCCATGACCAAAAGCCTGAATGAATTTCCTGTAGTGTCTGTAACTGTACTTCTGTAGATCGACCAGTCAATAATATTTCGAAACATGCATGTGAGTTGAGCAGTGAATTTAATCGCTTTAGGCTTGCAAATGTTATCAAAGCATTTTGAGTGCACTGGCTTAGCAGCAAGCACAAGATTTTGAAAATTGGAATGGACAGGTTCTCTTCCTACCAGTATGAGAGCTAACAGAAAAGGAGAGTAAGAAATGAGGGAACCCAACCACATGAGACAGACATCTGTAGATAGAGGTCTGTTTCCAAAAGAGATTTGATTTCATGACTAGCTGGCTGAAACTTGACTTTAGGTGTTAATTCATTAGGTTGTTCTGTCCCACTTACTGGTTCTGTGTACTTTTGTGGTATCAAAATTATGAACAGGATGATGTAAGTGAAGTGAAAGTTGTCTATCAAGTATCTAAAGGTGAAAAACATAGGTAAGCATTGGAATGGGTGGAAGGGGTTTTAATATTTTGATACCTTTTTGTTCTCCAAGAGTTGCATTCTCCAAACTTCAAATTTAAAATTTGAACTCATGTTCCTGTAATCAAAGACACAGGATCACGTGCATGTGCTTGTGAAAATGTGTGCAAAATTGTTTTGAACTTCTGGCCAGTTTCAGCCAGATTTGACCAGAAGATTAAAAAAAAAAATTCTTATAAATGTGGTGAAAGTAGATGACCAACTTAAGAAGGTGAAGAAAAACTGTAGGTAGACCTAACCATGAGAGAAGATTCAACAGGTCCTCAATGTTCTCAACCTACTGCAAACAAACAAGTAAAATACTCCCAAGTGTAGTGTATACTGTTCTGGCTTTAAAACCTTTGGAAGAATGATGATGAAGGAATTGATTTTTATGCTCCAGGAAAAAAACCCCCAACAACCTGTGGAATAACTGGAATGTTTGCAATTAATGTAAGAAAATTGATCAAATGTAGAAAGAGACCATAAAAGAGTCCTTTTGATGTTAGTGAGTCTAGAAAATTGTTGCATCTTGTTTTCATTCACAGTGGTTTTTTACCATATGTTTATTGTGATGAAATCAAGATTTGATGCAAGCTGTTATTTGTTTTGGGTACGGTGCCTTATTTTTCTTGTAATTTTTTTTTCTTGGTATTTGGAGGGGTGGGATTTGTTTTCTTCAAACACTTTGCATCTATATATTTATGTGTTCCAGCTGCTTCTTCATGGGCTAGGTCCACAGGACACTTTGTATCCTGCTGTCTTTTCCTTGAGGAATAATGGACCACGTGAGAAGGCTGTACTTGCAATCCATGCTGATTCCTGCATGTGGGCAGCAGTTGTAGCCTTAGTCACCTGTTAGTGTCTAGGAGTAAGGTGGAGGTGAACCTCCTGGTCGTGCATTTAGCTTTGCTCTTCCAGCTGCTTGCTTCTGCTGCATGGTTGGGCAAGCTTAACTGGACAAAGAGGTATTTGGTGCTTAAGTCATTGTCTAGAAAGCTGTATAACGACATTCATGAACAGTAAGTGTTAATGTACTGTTGGGATGCTTCTCAGTAAAGATTGGGGTTTTTTTCTGTAGCAGTTTTGAAAGATAACAAATTTGGTCAATGTTGGTCAGAACTCTGACTATTAATGAAATTAATCACATATGATTTCATATTGTTATCCAGAAGGTGCTAATGTAGCTTTCTAAGATAAGGCAGGAAGGAGAACTTAAGTGTGTAATGGATTGTTCCAGGTTAGCTCATCTGTTGATAGGATAGATTTAAAAAAATAACAGTTCATATACAGTGAAGTTTGGCTGCACTAAGTATTATAGCATCTCTTGAGTGGAACCTGTAGTTTGTGCTGATACAGATATGTAGTATATACAGTGCATGAGAGTGAAATAAATATTTACTATTAAAATCTGCTAAAGAAATGAAAATAGCAATAATGCCATTTCACTCTTATGTACCACCTTTCATCTAAAGATTTCAAAGCACTTTAATACAATTTAATTAAGCTTTAAAATGTCCCTCTGTTATAGATTGATTTTATTCCATGTTTACAGGTGGGAGAAATACAACTAAGTCCAGTTCAAAACATAGCAAAGGGAGCTCTTAATAAGAGTCAGGAATAAAACCCCAGGAATCTTAAATCTCAGTTTTCTGCTTTGGGCTTAGATCCAGCAAACACTTCTGCAGGTGTTTTAATTCCTGCACTGCTCACATGCTTAAAGTTAAATACCTATAAATAAGTACTTGTAGGATTGGAGATGTAACAAAGAGGAGTCTTGCCTTTTTCAGTCTGTGAAACGTAAAATGCCAAATGTATTTCAAGCTGGTCTCAGGCTTTGCACGCTAAAATATGCATTAATAAGTAATTCTGTGGGAAATTATGCTAGATAGGTGATTGTTTTCTTTTTAAAAAAATAATCGGCTGCTTAACCTCCTACAGACTAGAATACAGAAATTTTAGATATATCATAAAAGTGCAGTTCTATACAAATTGGGCTTGGAATCACTTAAGGATTTAATAGCGTGAAAGTTCTTCCTTTTATATTGACAGACATCCATACAGAGTGGGAGTGAAGTGTGCCAAAGGAGCTGAATGCCCTCAAAGAGTGGCCCAATCGAAACTGTCATTGAACAGCTTCATAAATGCAAGGTCATGCACTTATGTTCTAAAAACAAAAGTTTATTTTGTAAATTGAGGTAGGTCATAATTTGAAATCAGGAAAAAGTGTTGTGTAGGCTAGTCTGGGAGAGGACCAATACAGCTGTGAAATGGTAAAATGAAAATGTCACTTTTAGAAGAGGTACATCTTACAGATGAAGTCTGAATGCCATCTCACAAGGCATTCTTGAAACTGTGTAGGATTTGGTGGGAAATCAACAGTGTTTAAAGGATGTCAAGAAGGAATTAGTTTAAAGAAGAGCTACTACTGTTGTCAGGAACACCAAGCCTCTCTTCTGAGAGGAGACTGAAACTAGCGTTTGGGAACAATGCAGTACCATAGGGCTAAGTTCTGATGCAGCATTGCAGCTTTTTAAAATGCTGGTTCTTCAGTCTATTTAATTTCTGCCACGTGTTCACTTTGCCCCTGTACCCTTAGCCTGTGTTTTCAGATGGCTGAGAAGCACTAGCAGCGTAGTTTACTGGGACTGTGCAAAAGTGCTTCAGCCCTTCTTGTGCTTCCTGGGTCCTCACTGAGCTGCTGCCCAGCTTGTTTCAGAGCCGCAGGAGGGCTGTTTGAACAAGCTTCCCTTTGCTCTGTGAGTTTATTTTGACAGCTGGCTTTGCCGTTCTCTGTTGCAGTGTGGAAGTATTATGGTGAAGGAGCAGGCAAGAGGCCTCTGTCATACACGATCCCCTTAAGAGAAAATTTTTCAGTGGCATTAATACCCACAGACAAGGCAGCTTGACATCATGGTGGAGGTACTAAGCTGCTGCAAAATCATTTAAAAAAACCAGGAAAAAGTAATCAGTTGTCTTCCACCCAGTCTTCTGTGTCACAGCAATGCCAGCTGACTGGAGTACAGCGAACCGTTTCTGTTTTAACCATAACTAATGTTAAAATAATGAAATAATAACCAAAGTTCTGTAGGTTATATGTCAGCAAGGTGCTTTGAGGGTGATGATCCTTTTAATTGTCTAAATATTCAGGTAAATACTGACACAATGATATTTTTCAATTTTTTTCAGTTGCAGAAAAGTCATACTTTTTAAAAATAGTTAATTGTATGAGAAAGGGAGGAAAAAACTTGTTTCAAAAGTTTTAAGTTCATGAAAAAGCAAGAATGTATTGTGTAATTTAACCAGTAAGAGGTACCATGTGTTTTGAAGACTCTCCCTTCTTATCTTGTCTCCTCTGCCCAGTGAGTTATGCACCATTTATTCCTGCATGTAACTTGAAATACTCTGGTATAGTCACTATTCAATGTCAGATGTGTTTTCAACTCCTTATCTCTCCTGTTTGTTTTGTTACTAGTTTAAGAGTGAGGGGCTGTTGAATTTGCATCACTTCAGTAAATTTGGGGATGTGTCTCTGATATTTGGAGGTTATAATGAGTTGGGGACAGAATCTGAATCTTGTGGTATGACAGAACAGAATGTAGCTGATGGATTAAGGTGCAGGCATACCAAGTAGGGCCCCAGAGGTGCACCAAACTTTTCAAAGTCACTTTAATACCCCTATCCCTGCTCACTGTCCCTTCCATACAGAAAAGTTCTTGCAGATTCCCACATTTAACTTTAAATTTCCTTGGCTGTAGCTGGTTTCTGCCACATCTTCTGAGAAATTCAGAGAATGAAGTAGTTTCCCTAATACCTGTGTTTGAAAGAAATCTTGATTGCTTATCACTGACAAGAAATATGACATACAATTATGCTGTAGTGGGCAGTTGTGCTTTTTTATAAAAGCTGTTCTTAGGTTTTTTGTTTTGTTTAAAAAAAACCAAAGATGATGAGGGCAATTATTCATCTTGCCAAACCTGTATTTTGAGCCAAGTTTGACGTTGTTAAGCTATAATAGGACCAACGATTTGAATAGCAGCAGCAGCATTCTCCCCACATGTGACTTGGTGAGAAAACATGGATGTAGTTGAAATGATGGAATGAGACCACGGAGCCTAGCGGGGAGAAAAAATTATGTATTTACTACTCAGGTTGTATCCAAGAAAAAAAAAATTCTAATTTCCTTTCTCTTCTCTGGGGTTACATGATGGGAAACATAAGCAACCAGAAGTATAGACAAGAAGAAAGGTACAAAGACGGTTAGCTGGTTTGACTGTGTCTGTAGTCAGTTGTGCAATGAAGTCAGTCACAGGTTAGCCTCACCCACTTCGCTTGCTGATGGAGCCAGATTTCCTGCTACTTTTAGAGATGTGTTTGCAGCAGCATCAGCCACTTCCCTGTTCAACAGCAGCACCTCCCTGATTTGATGGGAGATCATCTTCTAGGAAGTTGACAGCAGATCTGTTTACCAGCAGCAACTGGGGACAGTGTAAATTGAAGCAAGATTTTTTTTTTTTCTTCTGTCCAAATGAGTGAATGAAGTGTTGAGGTGGGACTTCATCCAGAGGAAACTGTAAACCATCTGACTTCATCTTGGTTGTGCTGTATTAAGAGATGCTCTATTTTCTTACTTAAAATAGTGTTTTGTGTTATTTAAAATGATGTCTGTGTTTGAAAAGAATTTGGCTTTAAAAAAATAAGTCATGCCAAGTAGGCTGACTATACTTAATTTTACATTAAAGTTTATTTCAGGAGTATGTAGAAAGAGTAATGAAGCTGGTGAATGGTCTAGAGAACAAGTCCTGTGAGGAGCAGCTGAGGGAACTGGGGTTGTTTGTACTTGAGAAAAGGAGGCTGAGGGGAGACCTTATCACTCTCTACCTGACAGGAGGTTGTAGCAAGGTGGGGGTTGGTCTGTTCTCCCAACTAACAAGTGACAGGATGAGGGGAAATGCCCTCAAGTGGCACCAGGGGAGGTTTAGGCTGGATATTAGGAAAAACTTCTTTACAGAGAGGGTTGTGAAGCATTGGAACAGGCTGCCCAGGGGAGTGGTGGTGTCACCATCCCTGGAGGTGTTTAAAAGATGAGTAGATGTGGTGCTGAGGGACATGGATTAGTGATGACCTGGCAGTGCTGCGTGAACAATTGGACGGATGATCTTGAAGGTCTTTCCCAACCAAAACAATTCCGTGATTCTGTGACTAAGGCTGGGTACACATAAGGCTAACGTGTACAGTACTATGCACAAGAATGCTTACAGTCTAAATGAACATTGAAATTTGGGCTCATTTTGAAATCCCAGTTCATACAGAGAAGATTTAAAAATAGTAAGGATTAGAATGTATAAAAACCTGACCAGATGGGTGCATGTGTTTCAGGACATGTGCTCCTAACTTTCGTTTCTTTAATAAGAGGTTTGCATGCTGAATTGATTACTCCATAGCTGTTTCCTGCATAATTTCTTATGGTTTTGGCTGAAACATCCTGTATCAGCATTGTAGAGTCAGGACACTAGACTTGGAGGGAGTAGTTGGGTTTAGTAAGCCTCTCTTCTCCTGTTTGTGGTCTGTCAAAATCCCTCCCCTGGGCTGGCTCGTAACTCATAGCATGGGAGATATAACCCCCAAAGTGCTTCACACTGCCAACTCTGTCTCCATTTTACTTAAGCCCTACTTACCCTGTCCCAAGGTCAAGTTTCCATCTGGTCTGAGGGTCCTATTAATGTTTTGCAGATATACAGAAAGTGAATGTAGGGCTTCTACATGAAGTAGCAAGACATAATTGCTAAAGCTTTCTAGAATATTTTAATTGATCTTAAGATTAGATTTAGTTTCTTAGCCAATTTTTTTTTCGGACAAACCTAAAGTAGTGATGGAAATGCTTATACTGTGATAGACATGGGAGACAGTTTAAAAATAAATCTCTTAAGTTTCCATTTGAGTGGAAACCCAACTGGGAAAAAAGTTTCACTACTTGTTAAGTGATTGCAGAGAGGCGTTTAGCCTATTAACCTTATCTATAGATGTTTCACATACCACTTCATTAACATTGCATCCCAATGAGTCTTTCTATTTGTGACTTCCAGAGCTGGAATTTCTAGGGATGAGGCAGCAGTTATCAAAAATACAATTAGATCTAATTGTTGTGAAATAAGTATTTTATTGGCACAGATGACAAGAGTTGAGAAATACACACTATCTTTCATCTGTGCATTTCAAATCACTTTCCAGATGAGCTAATTAGGCCTTCTAGATAATTAGATGTAACTTATAAATAAATAATGGGAAGTGACTTGCCTAGTATCACATAGCAAATCAAAAGCTGCCTAAAATGAAACCTGGGAGACCTGGCTTCAAATTTCCTGCTATCAGCATGCAGTCAGTTTGTAGTTCCTGATACTGCATCTAAGTGAGATGTACTTGCACAAGACCATGAAAAGTTGAGGGCTTGAATTTTCAGATCTCTGCTGCAGCTCGTTTTTCATTGTACAGTATTTCACAGAGTTGTTGTGGAAGAAGAGCAGAGCTCCTTCTTTGCTGAATGCAGTAATGCTTATTTTAAAAGGCAGGCTATGGCGAAAGCGTGGGGAATGCCAGCATATTCCTGTAACAAGGTGGAAGCTTTGACTTCCTTAAATTGAGTCTGCTTTTGGAACAGTCTCTAGGTTAAATAAACAGTTGTTTGCTGTTCCCCTAACACGAAGGATTGCTTCATTTGAGGCACTTCATGTGCTTGAATGTTTTCTGTTGGTTTTTGTTCGTTGTTTTTTTTTTTAAACTGAAGATCACATTGATCCTGAAATTTTAGTATTTGTTTTTCCTGCCAGTGTTGATTTCTTTATCTTGGTGAAAGAATGGACTTATTTTATCAGTAGATTACCCCTTTTGGTTGCTCAGAAGGTCATCTTAAGAACTCAAGTCTAAACTATTATTCTTGGAGTATTGATGATATTGATAGCCTTCTGTTTATGCTGTCTCTGCTGAAGAACGATGTCCCTTGGGATCTGTATGCACGTAATTTGTGACCTCAGGAGGGCTCAAGTACTTCATGTGTCATGAATTATGGTGCCTGTAGCTCTTGCCTCAGAGCTTCCAGTGTGAAAAAGCATGCTGCTGACCGTCCAAAACTCACTGGTGTACTGGAGTGTGTAGTGACACTCAAATGCAGTAGGTCTTACTGTGAGTATCTTTGCTTATATTTGAAGCGAACCTTTCAAAGGCTTAAAACAAAAGGGTTTTTTGCCCTACTCAGTTGTTTGCTTTGATGTATGTGCTTGTGGGACCCTCTGGCAGCACCCACATACAGTGAACAGGGGTTACGTGCTGGATTGAGCCCGCCTGGAAACAAGATGTGTTTGGAGTTCAGAAAGAGACTTCCAGCTTGTGAAATTTTATCCAGGTTCTTTGATGTTTTAGGAGGAAGGTTCAGGAAATTGAGTACAGTTCTGTTCAGAAATCAGGGAGTCTGGGTCCTTACGGAAGGTCAGAATTCATGTTTTCATATTACAGGGATTGCAAAAAACAAATTAAGATGGCACTCTTCGTATAACAAAACTAAGAACTTCATAATGTTGATGTTTTTAAGGAAAATATTTTGTCATAGCCTGATCTCATTATGCAAGGAATAACCACACAAGTTCTCTATCTGACTAACAATACATGTTTTTGGTATTAGTTTTTCCTTTCCCTTAAAGTAAATAATAGCATGAGAAACAGTCTTTCAAATCATACTGCGGCATTGATAAATTTTTTGATTAATAAGCTATGTGTTTTGCATACATAAGCATAAACGTTACTTGGCCAGAGTTACTTCTCACCATGTTGTTCTTAAGGCGCAAGTAGAAAGGCAAATCAATTTCTCATGGGAAAAGTGATGTTGATGAAAGTATGCAGCGAATCAGGGTATTAATTTAAATAACATGTTGTTAACCAAACTGAGTGACGAGGCAACATGAACCATGATGAACAGTGATAAATTAATTTATCCCGAAGACAAATTCATTAAGTTACAGACACTGTAAGAAAAATGGCTCTCAAAATAGCTACAGGTTATCAAGCAGCTCTGCCTCATTCTCTACACGGAGACGCTATGGTTCGGTGATTTTTGTGACTTACATAAAGATTAGTAGCAGTTGTATTAGAGAGAGGTGATTGTTGAATCAACATTTGATAGGGAGACCAGATTCTACTACCTTTCTGTAAAATGATGCTGTGTTCTGAAAACAGCTCTATCAGCTTCACTGGTGTTACTTGCAGAAAAACATACTGCTTAACATGAGTGAGGATTGCAGATAGTGAATACATGGCTGTCTTACATTGACAGAACCAGTGCAGTGGCAAGAATCTCTTGTTGAGTTCTGATACAGGATGGAATTCTTTTAGGTAACAAAATACATTAATAATTTATTTTGAAAGTTGCATTCTGCTCTCTATGTTCATGAGAGATTAAAGATCAGATTTGAAGAGACAGCCAAGCCACGTTAGCATTTTGTTGCTGATGGGAGTAGTCCTGCTTCTTTTTCCTCCCTCACTTGTTCTGATGTTCATCTGATCCCTTGGTAAGTTGATTGAGGTTTCCAACTTGCAGAAGGCTCATTCTGGATAGATTAGCTTTTTGCCAGTGAATTGACTCACTGAAGGATCATATGAATGTCAGAACTGATACAAGGAAAGCATCAGGAATCTGTGGCTGGAAAGGGGCATGCTACTATGAGGGAGTACAGGACCTGTTTTCAGCAGCAGTTGATCTGTTTATATCAGCTCAGCTGAGTTCCTCTTACTGTATCTTAGCATCTGATGGCTTTAAGTTGGACTAGTTTTCAAAATGCCAGTCTATAAAATAATCAGTATATTCAGAGCAGTGGGTCTACCCAAGAAAAGTAATGACTACAAAATAATTCAGTGCTACCAAGAATAGATTACTCTGTCAAATGGGAAGAATGAACTTTCTGCTGGTATGGTGAATGGCTTTGACTTTTTAAAATAAGTCTTGTTAGTAAAGAGGAGACACCTATTACTTTCAAAGCTTGTATTTCTCATTTGCTAGTATTTGACCATTCTATGAAAGTAATTCAGCTGTTCCACTTAGCAATGTTGTGGATGTTGCAGCACAAAATCGACCTAAGTGCTGGGGCACTGGCCCTTGCAGAGTCATTCATGCTGCAGTCCTTCCTGGACTGGGATAAACAGCAAAGTTCTGCTACATGTGCGGTAACTGTACCAAAGAACTACACAATGTCTGTCTCCTTAGGTGATCCAGAATTTGTTCATCATCTGCAGGCACAGGCTTTTTATGCCTTCAGAAAAAATACATGTGCTTAGAATAATTTGAAATATGCTATTGGGTACACTGTCTTTATCCTAATGCTCTTGAGCTGGAAGTAGAAAGTGCAGGAGGCCTCCGAGGCTTGCTGTTCTTCAGGGCATCTGAATAGCAGGTGTTCTCGGTGCTATTCATTGCCTTTGCAGTGTGCCAGAAGAGTACTTGAGCTCATGCTGCCAGGCTTAGTTTTTTTTCTTTTTGATATCAAGGCAGGATACAAAAGGATCAAGAGAGTCTGCCTTTTAGTTGTCTGTGGACCTTCTAATTGTCTGTGGACAGGCAGGAAGGTGCATATTTCCCTCTTAAGGTTGCAAAAATGGCCTTGTTGACTATCTTAAGCCAGGATTTTAACATATTCCCCTGACTTTATAGTTCTAGTGCCATGCCTACGCTATACTGGATTGTAGCCTTGCTCCTGTAACCCTGTCTTTTCAATACCACATTACTGGTTTTCTTGTATGTTGAAGTATAGAGGTCTTCCGTACTCCAATTATCAGTAAGCATTGACACAAATGAGGACTCATGACAAATGTTATTTTGGGATTAGTATTTAAGCTTAACAGGCTTATGTATATGATCATAAACATACGCATGTGAAATTAGCCTTTGTGTATGACTTCTATCAGAAGCTTCCTTCAAAAAGCCAGAACAAGTCACAGATTTGTTAAAGTACCACAGAACAGGATCCAGACTGAGCAATGTAGTGTTAATTGTCATGTCAGCAGTGCAACATCACCTCTTCCTGCAGTGGCTATCCTGTTGTTACCCAGTTCGGGATGACTTTTCCTCGCTTTTTATTGGAGAATTTGCTAAAGCTTTTCTGTAAGTCTTGTTCATGTTTCCTGCCCACACATCCTACAAACAAATGCTGTGTGAAGTCTCTCTGAGTCCCTTGAATCTTTGATTAGAGGCAAGTTTAGGTATCATCTCAGAACAATAATTTTAGGAGTTAATAGCTGTATTTACAGTGAGTAGAGGTAGCCTTGTGGTGACAGTAGAAATCACAAAGTCTGAAGTCTGTTCCTGCCTTTGTCCTAGACTTGGTTCTTAATATAGACAAGTCACAGCATGTCTTTGCTGTGAAATAGCGATTATACCTGCCTACTTAACAACAGCTGAAGTTTGCTACCCTCTCTAAAGAAGGAAGGTTGAAAGAGAAGTGCAAAGTGCCATTTCAGTTCTGTCTGCCTTTCTTTTGTACTCTTGATTTCCAAGGTGAAGGAAAATTAGTATTTGTTTTATCTCAAACTCCTTTGGATCCAAAGTACTGCAGCTGAAAAAAGACTTTTTCTCCTCTTCCTCGTGTTTTGAAAGCACTCTCATGTTGCTGCATCTGCCTCTGTCAGTTATCCCAATACACTGTTTGCATGCAGGCACTTCAGAATTTTTGTCTAAGGTAAAATTTTTTCAGTTTCTGATATGCTTTAATTTCTTCAGAGCTGACCTGTGGCTGCTCTGCATGTGCCGCAATAGAAGCTGTGGGGACAACTAAAACCATGACCCAGTTGACTACCAGCAGCCGACTTTTTGTTGTTCCTCATTAAAATAGGAAAATGGGAGAGATATCCATGTTTGTGTCACTTTTCCTTTATTTCTGTTCAGCGGTGACCTTTGAGTCTACAGATTGAAATGTTTTTGTTGCTTTATACTATTTTTGGTATTGGTATAGAGATTTTGAAGCCAGCAGGTTTTTTTTTTTTAATTGAAATATGCCTTGGTTTGGGTTTTACGAACTTTCCCACCCAACCTTTGCTTTATTCAGTGCTTCAGTGCTGCTTTGCTTTGCTCTTTGCATTGGTTAGGAGGCGAAGACAAGAAGTAAACCAGTGTTCAGAACATGGAAGTGTTGGTTGTACGTTTGATGCCTGTTTGAACATACAAAATACCGTGCTGTTACCAGCTCATCTTTTGTGACTCATCAGCACCTTTTTGGAAGAGGTTGCTCCTGTTAGGCTAAGGGGAGGAGGAAAGAGGAGGGGGTTCTGTCTTCAGCCTTTTCATGTGTTCTGTATTTATAATGGCCTGGCTTGAAGGGTAGCACCTTCCTGTAGGTGCCACTACCTGTTTTTACCAGGCATCCCTCCTTGCATTGAAGACTTCAAACTTCATACATTGAGATTAACAGATAAAACAATTAACAAGGCTTCAAACAGTTCCTTGAGGGAACAAATCTGTTCAGGTGTCTTTACACACAGTGTTAGTAAATTGCTGAAAGTTTGCTTTTTATGCTCTTATTTTTTGGACTGTCTTGATAAGTTACCTGTTTCTGGAGTTACAGACGGCTTAAAAAAATTACATAAATATGAAAAATATCATGTTGCTCCTTTTTTGTAGCTTAGGGTGCCTGGTAGGAGTCTAAAATAACAAACATCCATCAATGTTGTTTTTGTGGTTCAAATGACAACTGTTTGAAACATCTGCTGTCTAGCAGTGCATGGGTAACATACTTTATGAGAAGTCATGTGTCTGAAGAGCTGTGTCAGAGCCAGGGTGTTTTTAATTATTTTTTTTTTTTTACAACAAACTATGCTGCTAATCTTTGCTCAAAAACTTGCTTTTGGCTGGTGCTTGTCAACCCCAAAGCATGTAATCTGGCTAAAGGACGTATTTTATTCTTCAACATTTGTGAAGCGTATAGGTATGTGAAAAGCAGGGAACTCTGGCATAAGCAGCCTGTCCTTGTTCAGTCATTTTTAAGCTAAGCTTACTGCTATTGATCTTATGAAGTGCTCCAAGATCTTGGCTATGGCTGCCTTCAGAAATGGGAGTCAGCACGAATTAAATACAGATTTTTTTATCTGGATTCTACAGGCAGCTTTGTTTATGCTTAATTTTTTCTACCTCCTCTGTTGGTAAATTCATATAAATCACTATAACTTGCTTGAAGGAAATGGAGCAATGCTGAGCAACAACTGTTAAGGTTTCAGTTCTTATTTTTTTCCTAATGTGTTTGGTTTAGATGACAAAAGATTTCATTGTGAGATAGAGTGGTAGTATTTAAGCACCTAGTTTAACATTTAAAAGGAAAAGAATGACAGCATGCAGAAACAGTCTTTTTTCTTACTGTGATAGCCAACCTCAACAGTAGATCCAACGTTTAAAAGTTTGATGTAGCAAGTGGTGAGCTGTACTCTGTAGAGATTCCAGTTTACATAGTTGTACTAATTGAAATGTTAAGGAGTGAAAAGTCTGTCTACTAAACTTTCACAAAGCTTTTACTTGTGAAGAGACAAATATAAATATTTGCAGTTGTGAGGAACTTTGTATGCATCAGTGGGGTAGAATGGAATAATACAGTCTTTTGTTTGCCTCTTTCAGGGCTTTTGAAGAACCGTAGAAACGTATAATTTAGCAAAAGGCAGTATCTCAGTTTTCCACCTAAGCCCAGATCCTACAGTTAGAATGAGTTGAATTCAGAGGAGGAGAATTCATGGGGAGGATGGTTTTCAGCTGCCTTTATGTTGCCTAGGGCTGGTGGGGTTTTTGTTTTGTTCATTTGTTTCCTCAGTGAGTGATATTGCAGCAATCTTTGGCCTCTACCCAAAAGGTGATTGTGGTGCTTGGAGATCATCTTTCCACTCCACTGACAATACACTTCATCTCCATTCAGCTTCCCCTTGAGCATCAGAAGGCAGTAAGTCCTTGGTGGTGAAGTGTCTTGCAGCCAGATTGCCACTACTTTTCTGTTCACCAGAATCTTTCCAGGTGATTGCTGCTTTGGTGAACTTGTCAGCTCTAATTCTTTCTTGTCCCTTAAGTCTGTGCCTTCTGTTTTTTGTCAGCTTCTGTGGCTGAGAAGGAAGAGTGAGGACCTGGAATGAATTCTGTCTCTCCCTATATATGAACATTCAGCCCTTGTCCTGACAACTTTGGAGCATTGGCATTACTGTCATTAGCTGGTTAATCCTAATGATCGTAAATGCTTACTGATTTAAAGAATGGTGTACATGATTGTTAATGCAGGTTCATTTTCATGGAGTGTCACCTCTCAGTTTTGTCTGTAACATTGTAAGAGTTACTTCAGCACTTGGAATATTTGACTCCCAGTTTGCCACTGAGCTCTTTAGCTCATAGGATTGCATACTCTTACATTGAGAGGCTTGTGGCAGCATTTGCTGTCAGCTGTCTCAGGAGAGATATTTTGGTTTACATTGAGAACTAAGTTCATGAGACTAACAGGTGTAGTAGGCATGGCAAGCACTTTTTTCCCCCCAAAGTTTTTCCCACAGAGCCCTGAGAATCTTTCTCCCTCATTGTTAAGAGGCTCCAGTTTGTAGTGATTCTCCCTCTGGCAGAAAATTAAATGTATTTGGATTAACCAAGGGAATCATTAGAAAGAGAAGTGCTCAGTCCACTGCAACTCTTCTATGTTAGGCTTTACAATGTTGCTAGCAGAGGGCGTGTATTGGGCATCTCTTTAATAGCATTGTCTTTAGATTGTACTGCT
The DNA here is from genome assembly GCA_009769605.1 of Bucorvus abyssinicus. NCBI lineage: Eukaryota > Metazoa > Chordata > Aves > Bucerotiformes > Bucorvidae > Bucorvus > Bucorvus abyssinicus. The sequence continues at coordinate 13,667,168 of CM020042.1, forward strand.
GTGGTGTTTTGAATGCATATCAATAATGTAATCCTGTGCATAACTCAGAGGTGTGTATTTTTGAGATAATCTCAGTTGTACTTGCTGTGGGTTAGAATGTGTTCAATGACAGAATAATGTTTTGCCCAGTCAAAGACAGCAGATAAATTTTTGCTACGTTAGGACTTTTCTATCCTCCCCAGTATGATGTGCAGACTTCAGAGCGGAAGCTGTGCTTCAGCTTTCCTTCTGTTTTAGGATAAATCATGTACATGTTCGCAGTGCCATTAACCAAATCATTTAAGTGGCACTATTTTCTTCTGCTGTTTTGTGTGCAGTGTAAAGCTACCAAGCTGTAACCTGTGCTAGCACTGCTCTGTGCCATCTATCAATTTCTGTGCTCAGTATTCTGGTTTTCCCTCCCAATAAGATTACTTCCTCATTACTGACTCTGTTACTTACTTGCAAGCCTAGAGGAGGACTCTGTGGTCAGACTGTCCAGTGGGAGGCTGGGAAGGAATTGGGATTGAAACTTCTTGCAGAGTGGGTCTATAGACCCAGCTCTCTGTCAGGATTGTGCATGGTGCTGTCGTGTTTGAAGGTGGAACTTGCAGAACTGCAGTTCTGCTTTATTACTTATAACAGTACTTGTCCGCCAGGACATCCATTATATTAGTAACAGCCCTTGTGTACACTTTTCAGGAGAGAAAGTACCTTTGAAGGCTCATTGTATGCTGTCTCCACTGTTGTGGTGGATTGACCTTAGCTGGCAGCTCGCTCACTCCTTCTGCAGAGGGATGGGGGAAAGAATTGGAAGGGCAAAAGCAAGAAAAAAGGTGTCAACATAGAGACAATTTAAGTCAAGGTGGGGGACAACACAGGAAACACCCCCTACACCCTCCACCCCAACAAGTTGATGGAAGGGCAGTCACTACCAGCAGATGGAAGCCCAGCCAGTATCAAGCAATGGCTACTTGGGAAAAACCCACCCCTCTGCCTTTCCCACCAGACCCCCACCCCATTCTATGGCTAGGCATGATGTTAGGTGGTATGGAACAGCTCTTCTGTTGATTCAAGTCAGCTGCCCCAGCTCTGTTCCCTCCCAACCTAACAGAGGTGGCAGAGCAAGAAATACAGGAGGCCTCGATGCTGCGTAAGCAGTGTTCAGCAGTGGCTAAAACACTGGTGTATAAGCAACGGTGTTTTGGCCACCGGTCTAAAGTACAGCACCATATGGACTGCTGTGAAGAAAATGAACTCCATCCCAGTGAGACCTGGTACAACTGTGCACTGTTGCTCTCTGTGAGGCTGCTTTATTTCAGAATTTCCTCTGTAACAGGTGCATGAGTACATAGTGCTGGTCAACAAAGGTTCAGGCATTGCTTGGATGTTGTAGTGTATTCAATCCAGTAGCTGAAATCAGACCAAATTCTTGGATTAAGCTGGGCTTAACTTCTAGCATAGTCTATGCAGCAGCAAGGATCTGAAAACTAGGATTCTCAAGTTCAGTGTTTTGCTTGTAGTTTAGTCATTATTCAAACCTTGAGTGAAATATTTATTCTTTTCATTTCAGTATGCTCAACTATGAAACGGTAATGTTGATAACACTGAATTCTTAAGCGTGTGGTGGTAGAAAGGTAGTAATGCTAAAGGTAGCAGTTCCTGTAAGGATCCTTTATTACTTAGGAATACCAATAATTAAGAAAAAAACACAAAACAATACCACTGTGGTGGTGTTCTTGGATTTTTTTTTTGTCTAGATAAGAAAACATTCTTGAGAAATCCCCATAAATTCTCAGATTTGTCTTCATCTTGAGATATTTGACAGCAATGCCAAATAACAGTGGAGCTATTGTTAGAAGGGAACCTGATATTGTTATTGTTCCACTTAAATGGAGTTGTGTGGGGAAATGTCAGCTCTCCTACTGAGGCAACTCAATCAACTGGAAGGGTTTTTGGTTTCTTGCATTACTAGCTGCCAAATGAATGAGAAGAACTGATTTAATCCAAGTATGACGTCTTACTCAACAAGCATCTGAAGGAGTGAAATGTAAATGAATTGCCATTGCAGGGGAGATTTCTGGAATGTAAAACACAAATGGGAAATACTGGTTTTGAACTGGTAGGTTTTTATATAGATAGACAAAACCCTGTATCTTCTAAAAGATGATTACATTAATGTAGAGTGAGGCAATACAACATGTCACGTAGAGTATTAAGAGATAGGAAGAGCAGTTAGTTTGGAGCAACTGCATTTCATGGAATTAAAAAAATTTGATTCTATGTTCAGAATGTTCTCACTGTCCTCTTACCCAATCTTTTGCTTGTACATACGCTGAATAGATGGTATTTGGCTTAATTCACTCACAGAATCAGCAGGATTAGCAACTTTGAGTGACAAAATACCTTGTCATTGAATTGTTCTTTAAAATTTGGGGTTTAGAACTGTTAGCTTGTCATGTGTCATTAAGTTACTTTAATTGAATTTAATTTTTGGGCCAGGGACTCAAGCAAAACAACAACAACGAAATGATGTTAATGAAAACAGGAGGGGAACACTACTTAAATTTACATGGTAGAAATTCACACAGGCAGAGCAATCTGTAGGTTTTGAAGATTCACTGCAGTTGGGTAACATTAGTACCTTCTGTTTAAGTCATACTAGCTCAATTTTTAGAGGTATTTCTGTTTAGTTCTATGGCAGATGTGAGATATTTACCATTTTAAAGTAAATAAAGAACCTGGGGATATTTATGTAAAATCAATGTTTAGAATCTCGGTACTTTCTACAGGTTTTAGCTCTTCAAATTCCTTCTTCAGCTTAATTAGATATAATATGAAACTCTATATCCTGAAGTACAGAGTAGAGCTTCTTGTAAGCAAAGTGCTTTTGGAAGCACTGCTATGACAAATATTATGGAACTAAAGGTAGGGTTGTTTGGTTTAGCCTGTTGAGAAACAAGTGCTTGGCTGGTGTTGAATACAGCCAAAAGTTTGTTTCACTACTTTTCATGTATGCTAGCTAGACATAGTGTAGGAAGTGCAACAAAACAAATATAAATTTTATATGAATTTTATAAATTTATTGTTAATTCTGTAACAGCATTCACTTGACTGTAGCAAATTTCCTGAGGATTAAGGACCAGATGGAGTTAATTGGCTCCTCCCAATCAGTCAGTGATCTTCAGAGAGTTAATTTCAGTGCTTGTGCTTAATTTCATAGGATTCAGTGACTTTGTATTCTGTGTGGAGGGAAGAAGGATGAACACAATCTTGGCAAAGTTTCAGTAATGTCAGTGATTATTTCCAAATACCTGTGTTCCAATATCAGCAACTAATTAAAACTCTGCTGTGTACCCTTCTCCCATAGGAGTCATGAATCGCGTGTTGTGGTATGGCTGTGTTTCTCTGCGGATGCAGTGTGTCTCACAGAGGGAAAGTGGTTCCTGCTTGTGGCTATTATAATTTATCCTATAAAAATAATAAATTATCATGTGTTTCCAAGAACGTTAACTGCAGATTTCAATGTGTGCCCTTTTTTGCTGTTGGCACTACAGAACAGATAACTCACCCAACCTTTCTCAAATCAGAATGAGCTGGGGAAAGTTTCCAGACTATGTGGTCCATCACATGCTCATTGGACAACCAGTTCATTAAAACTGGGACAAGTCCGAGGCACGTCCCAGAAACAAGCCGATGACAAGCACCGAATGAGTCCATGCAATTTTTAGTTGGTATTTTTAAGGTCAAGAAGTGTCAAAGTTCCGGTATTTCTTGCCAGGTCCAGTTTAAAGGACAGCTTCTGTTTTGGTATGAATGGAAGCTCTGGTAGGTCAGCAGTCTTTAGTAGTGGACAGTGGGAACTACAGGCCAGCTGTGTTCCTTTGATAAACTGGTTGGAAGGAGAGAATTTCCCCCAAGAGAAACTTGGTTTTATGGCTTCTTCACAAGCCTAACTGTGGTCATCTTTAAAACAGATAATTATGTAATTGTGGTACTCAAAAGGTACTAAGCGTTTTGAGGTCCTTACTGTGAAAAATAACTCAGGTATGTGAAAAGTTGAGGAAATATAAATATGTAGTGAATATGAATGATAGTAAAAAACCAAAACAACCCCCCCTCCCCAAACTTAAAAAACCCTTGATAAGTAGGTAACTGCATGAGGTAAAGTGAGTTTTATGGATTTCTTGTGTTTGGGTTTTTGATTGGTTTTTTGGATTTTTTTTATATGAGAATGGCCTGATTGGAGAGAAATTTCAGGCATGTCAGTGAAAGAAAAATGAGGCTAGGAGGGATAGAGATGGAGAGGGAGTTTGAGGGAAGAGGACTGCATGAATGGCTCATTCTGTAAGCAGGACTGACAGAGGAGATGTGCTTGGTTGGTTTGTCATCACTTTCTCTCCCTTTTCCTCTCCCTTTTGTAGTCAGCAGTGATTTTCCTTCAATGTCGTTGATCACTCACAGCGCCTGGAAAGATGCCGGTAAACAGGCAGAAAGCTGCCTACTTTTTCCCTGGCAGCTGTCTTTAGCACTAAGCTTTTCTGGGCTCCTAATAAGGACACTGTTGTTGTCCAAGCAAGAACCAGGGCGTGGCAGGCTCCAGAACTGCCATGGAAGATTCTGAGGAGGAGAGGAGTGCAAGGAGGTTGTGAATCTCTTCAGGACTTCTGGCCCCAGAAGCTACTTGTTTTATGGTAGTAATTCTTCTAAAGCTTTCCTTCCCTTTCCTTTGCGGGCAGGATTTGCAAGTGACTTGACATATTTTGAAGTATTTAATTTTTCAGACGAAACAGGGACTGTTTTATCTCTAGATAATATCACTGTTAACATCAGAGACAAGCTTCATTGCTGGTATAAGCAGGTGCAACTCTATTGACTTGAGAGAAGTTGCACATGTATTTGCCAGAGGTGAATGTCTCCTGTTTCCACCCACATAACAGTTGGGTAAATAATGATGCACACAGTTCTCATAAGGGGATTATAGCAAAGCCACAATGGAGTTTATACAGTTTTGATAGAATCAAGTGACTTCACATTGTAGGCTGATAATGTGATTTACTACCATACCAAGGATTCAGGTCTGAACCAGATACAACTCGTTTCACTTGTGCAAACAAAGTATTTAACTGAGTTTGAGATATGTGTCTTTTGTCAGCTCATTTATGAGCTATTTAGTGCAGACATGTTTAGGATCAACCATCCAAGGTCCTCTTGTGTCTAAAAGGGACTAAATTAAGAGCTTGTGATGCAGCAGTTTTTACTGGCATGGAATTTATACAGGGGTGAAAATAAAATAATAAACTTTTCTGCAAGCATGTCTTAAGTCATGTTGGTGTGTTTATTTGAGACTCAGTATGAGGGGGTAGGCAGGGGGGCTTGTCTTTCCCGGGCTCGGTACACACTTCATTAGGGTTACTTTATTTACGTTACAAGGTCAAATGTGATCTTGGTGCACAGGCCTCCGACTTAAACAGAAATTCCCTTGATCGTTAGTGAGATTTTCCCCCCTCCCAAGTCACTTTCTGATGTCTGGCCTGATTGAAAACAGGCAGAAACTGCCATGGAACAATATTATGTCATCCTTCGCTTACATTTCCTACCCACTCATTCTTTATTTTAATGTTATATGAGGTCTTCAGCAGTGTGTGACATATTGTTATAATTACATCATTTGGAAATGTGTTTATTCCCAAGAGTTGTAATTTGATTTAGGAACTGTTTTCCCTGCTTTCAGTCTGTTATTCATAGCATGGCATGACCATCAGGCTTCTGCAGCAGGGCTTGACACACCACTTAAAATATTTGCAAACCAAAACACAAGAGTCCATTGATGCATGTGGGGAGGAAAGAAGGAAAGGGACATGATTTAAGATTTGATAAAATTCTTGCAGGTTGAATAAACTCTAATAATATTGTGGTAGTTTCTGTGTAGAGTATTAATTCATTCATATCTCTTCGCCATATAAACAAATGCATTTTTATGAGTGTTTTTACATGTTTCTGTAGGGTGCTTGTAATGGAACTGCACGTCTGGCCCTGGGCCTTGTGCAATGGGAAGCAATAGCTCTTGAGCATGTTTGTTAAGAAAATTGCTGTGACTTTTAGCCATGGTTTTTGATGCCTGCAGAAAAACATATTTAATTAGAACACAGAAGTTAAGGAAACTTCAGACTAGCCTTCAAAAACATTTCAAGATCTGCCCTATGAATTGAACAGCTGTGTAAATGTGGGAAACTGCCATTTTTATGATGATAAGCAGAGTCCCATGATGTTCATCAGGCATGGAAGAGCTGCCATCAGAGGTAGCAAGACCCTCCAGAGATGTGAATTTCAGACTTAGTCCATGTTTTTGAGGCTTGCTGTTACACAAAATGTATGTGGTGTGAGAATATATCCAAAGGCCCAGAAAAAAATGCATGAGGTGTGCCTTTAGAAAGAGTAAACCAGACCTGTTCCTGCAGCCTTATTTTGCTGTCTCTGGGGATCATTAAATTTCATTGAACTGTTTGGTTTTAAACTTCCTGCTTAATAAAACATTGTTGTTTTTAATATATACAAAACAGGAGAACGTCAAAACAAATAAAGGAATTAAGGCCCACTAATCTCACCTTTTGTAACTAGTTTGAGATTAGTCATGTGAAAGGAACTTTGTTCCCAGGACTATGTTTTGGTTTGTACTGGGTTATTGGAGTGTTAGATATATAGATATATATATATTTCACTCATGTTCTCCTTCAAGGAAGAAATGTTTACCATGTTTTGGTCAAAATCTGGAGTTCATACATGGAGAAAAGGAGGGTGGCTTAACTTTTCCTGCACTTGCTTCTTAACTGTACCAGAATATGTTTGTCTCAGTACTGAGCCTGGGCAGATTGTAGGTAGTGACTTCTGACTCCCTGGTTTTCAAAGATACCCAGCCTGATGTAAAGAAATTTGCAGAGTGTTCTTAAACACTTTGCAGAGTGTTCTTAAAACACGTACATCTCTCACGGGGAGTTTTGGCTGCTCTGCTGGCCTGACTTTGCTATAAGCCTGCGCAGCTGTCAGCAAAAGTCCATCTCTTGTTCACAAAAATGTATTTCTTAAGTCTAAGAGTTGTTGCTTTACAAAAAAGGCAATGTTATGACTGTCCCATTATCCTCATGGAACTACAGTGTTTATTGGGGTCTAAAGAAAGGGCCCCTCAGAGAAATGAAGGTTGCACTTGTGCTTTAGATCTGCGTTTCATCTTCTGAGTGCTAATTTTAGTTGTGGACTTGGGGTGTTGAAGGGAGCGCAGCTGGTTTGGTGTACTTGTACCATCCTCTCCAGCTCCCCTGCTGCCCCGTATTCAGGACTGGAGAGTGAGGGAGACCCGTTTCAGCAGACCTTGTTGTTGCCCTCTAAACTGTTGAATCGCATGAGTATAAAGACATACATATTGGAGAATTTTTGGTCAGTAATAGTAGTTTCTGATATTTCCCAGTCTTTTAAGCTATTAACAAATTATATAAATGTATTTTTTATTTTATATTCTGCTTAGCACACACTTTTAATTTGTTTGATCATCTGAAATGCTGGATTCCTCATCAACTCAAGCACACATTAAACTTCCTCTTAGCTCCTTTTAATAGAGAGTAGTTTTGCAGCTTGGCTTTGTTTTATGTCTAAGCATAGGAAACAAATTCAGGTACTTCTATTATCTCATTTGTTTTCCCGTATACTCCTGTTCACACTGCTTTTGCAGTGGATTTCAGAATTTTGCTGGAGATACTTGGTTCAGGAGATTTCCAAGTCATAAACTGATTCACTGAAGAACTTCGTACCGTATCTGCATGGAGAAACCTCACACAGAATCCTGATTTTCTTCTGTCAGAGCCTTGCAGTCCAGGTGCCTGTGTATGAATGGGGTTTGCTTTTGTATTTCTTGAAAAATGCACAAAAAGTGTTAGGGTAATAATTTTGGGTTTATTGTACGCATTGCTTCTAGGCACTTTCTGCATTCTCGAAGAAATACCTCGTGCCCTCTATTCTTACGTTTCTCCTCTGGTCTTTGTTCTTCACTATCAGTTCAAGCCAGTGCTGTAAATTACCTCTCATTTTTAAACCAGCATTTTGCTTTTTGATTTTTTTCACTTGGGAGATTGGTGTGAAAAAGGCAACCAGTTTCAGACTAAAGCTTGACATGCTTGTATTAAATCTTGACTGTATCTCTAAAGCCGTAGGAAATTAGTTATTCACAGTCATTCTCACAGGGAGAACTTGAAAAGATTTTGAGAGTTACATAACAATGAAGTGCAGCACAGCTGCTGGAAAAGAGCTGGCTGGAGGCTGGCATTAATAATTCGGATGTTATGCTGGGTGGGAACAAGTGTGATTCTTAATCATGGAGTCTGTTTTGACACTGGAATATATCAGTGGATGTGAATATGAAAGAGAAATGGACAAAATTAAGTGTGGGTATCTTGAAATAAGTTTTTTATAGAATGGCAAATAATTAAATTGAAAATTAACAGAAGTCTAATGTATTTGAGTTTCTTATGTGAAAAAGAAACCTTTTCGTAAACAACCCCCTGCTCCCCCCAAACTCTTACATAGGTTTTTCTCCTCTGGCTTTGTAACCCCACCTATTTTAGAAGGGTGAATATTCAAGATTAGTGTAATGAACTTTCAAGTATTCTGATGTTTAAAGCATATCTCGGTATACTGGTTGTTTGACTGACAACTTACTGCCACATGAAAATTATAGTAGCTCAGATCCTTGAGGTTAAACTCTCCCTCAAAAGTTTTGTTTACAGACTAAGGGACCATGAGCAAAACAGTTTCTTTGAGGCTCATTTTTATCTTGGGTAAAACGGGACACTGGCTTTCTCTTTTTCCTCTAAAAAGCTATGCTATTAAATAGCTATTAGCTAAATGTCCTCTGTAATGCGATAGTGCATTTGCTATGAGGTCATCAAACTTTTCTTGCTCCTTTGCATATCAATGTGAAGTTTGTTCTGCTCAGATCTTAAATCTGCCAAAAATGTGTTTAATCTCAAAATATTTTTTCTAATTATTTTCTTCTATGAACTGGTGGTTTATATTAACATGTAGAATTTGTCATTGTCACCTCATTTCTGCTGTGCTTTTTTGTGATAGAGTATTAAAAAATTACTTGCTGGGGATGTTAATGAATTTCATGGTCAGACTGGGTCAGCAAAGAGTGGGGGTTTTTTGCTGATTTTTTTTTTTATTGTCTCTTGATTTCTGGAGCTAGATTCATGTTTATAGGTTGTAAAGTTGTAGCAATTAATACTAGATGATATATGGTTATGGGAAAAGATTATGAAGAATGTGAAGAAATGTTCAAGTTGCAGAATGAGTTACAGATCTCACTTCTTCCTTTTCAGATAGATGCAGATATGCTTTTGCTATAGTCAGCTTGTATATATTGACCAAATGCTTCGCTTGTGAATTAGTTCACTAAAATAAGTTGGGGTTATATGAAGCTTAATTTGATCGCCTGAGTCTAGTTATTGCATATCTCTAAGCAGAAAGATTGCATAAAATTAATAAATCTGTTCTCTTTTCTTCTTTTTGAAGTATGTTAAAGTAAACCTTTTTATTTCTCCATCTCAATATGTTTTCTGTGGTTTGCATTAAGGCAGTGTATTTATTAGGTAGCAGAAGGGGGGATGTTAGCTGCTTTCTGTTTATAAGTTACCTGAGAAGCCTGTAGTTTCTAAAACTATAACAACTAGCCACTAGAAACTGAATTTCATTGCCTTTCAAAATTAAGCCTAAGGCTCCCTTCAGCTTCAGATTCCTGCTTTTCACGTACAAACCTACTTCACGTTGAAGTGTTCTGGTATTTGCAAAGTTTTTTTAGAGGACAGTATTTCAGAAACAGAGGAAGAGCAAAGCATTAATGTTGTCCTGAGATGTTTACCTCATTGAAGAATGCACTGAACTAACAAATGTTGAAAAGGAGTATGTCCAAAACCCTGAGCTTTTCAGCCTTGTGTTTATTGTCATCCTCAGGCTTTTGGCTAATTTCTAATTGTGTGTAATGTCTCAAAACCGGGGCTCTAATTCAGAGATAATTATCATACGATCAAGCTGTAGTTGTTATTTTAGTGCAGATTTGGGAAATAAAAGCTGACAGCTGTGTTCCAGCTGCATTTCAGCTGCACTCCATTAAAAAAATAGACTGGAGGAGCAGTGGGCAGCTTTGCAATATTTTCCATCATTGCTGAGCTCAGTGAAGTTGCCTTATCTGGTTGCCCTGTGAAGTATTTGTCATGTGTCTCTGGAACCTAAATAAATAAAACAGGAAAAGGAGGTTCAGTAAATAGATGGAAAGATTGTCAATAGTAGGCTGAACACGCAAACACATGTATGTGCATTTGGCTCTGCTGAATACGTAAGAGACCAGCTAGTAATTCCTACCAGACTTTTGTGTAGGGTGGATCAGAGGTTGCTTGAGAGGTCAGTTCCCTTAAATAAACCAAGTTAAGATACATTCAGTGATTTCCCTGTCGTGCCTTATTAAAAACTGTCATATATCTAATATATAGAAAACAGTTTAAAAACTTTTACTAGGCTGAGATTTTTCTAATAGGACAGTGTCGTTTAGGTCATTAATTGCTAAAGCCAGAAACCCTGTTCCTTAGGCATGAATGAAGCTCTTTAATGTTTGAGAAACATAGGTGTGTATTTATATACCCTTAACACAAAGTCCTGAGAGAAACATTGTGTAAAAAACCAACCAGACAAAAAACCCACCACAAAAACCCAACCAACCAAAAAAACCCCCAAACCTGCTGAAAGTTGGAGCTGTAACTGATAGTTCTGTAAAAATGCAGAATGTACAAGCTCTGCAGATGAAAGTTGAGATGCACTGACTGTTTGGGCATCCATTCTAAAATTAAACTTTTCCTTCCATTTAGAAGTATTTGATCATCATAGGAGTAATATATGTAGGGTTCTCTCAGCATATAATACCCAGTTTTAATTGAAAAAAAACTCCAGCCACCAGTGGTCATGCCCTCTCAATCCACCACTCAAATCTGAATTAATGCATGTGGTACAGTTGAAATGTCTGTTTCTTTGGTAACTAGATGAAGAGTTTGTTGTTTGGGTATTTGAGAGGAAAGTATCAGACATTTATCTGCAGGGTTATGAGTTGAAGTACTTGTGAGCAGATACTATGGAACTGCTGTTTCTAAATTTCTCTCCAGTGCAAAAGAATCTCTTTTCTAGAGAAGATAAAGGTGGCATTTCTTTGGGCTGCTCTCATGTGAGAGTGAGCAGTCCAGAAGGAAGAGCACCGTGGCTCATCTTTGGAAAAATGGCTGATGAATGATTGTGCATTTCATTTTTCTTCTTGGTATCCTGTAATTTATCATCAAAACTGTAGAATATTGAGAGTTGAATCAAGGAAATGTTTTACTGAGGAATTTTAATTAATTTATATATATTTTAGTAACAGCTGTTTTACTGCAAGAGAGTAACATTGGTTTGTGTCTGGGAGCAATGCCATGCCCGCTTGTCTTTATAAGCTGTCTTTTGAATGTCTCCCAGAGGACGGAGAGTTAGTGCTTAGAAAATTGACGGAGGGGATTGTGCCTATCGAACTGAGGAATTAAAGAGTATACATGTGACTTTCTGTACAGCATGTACATATACCAACATGACGAAGTTTGTGCTTCCATAAAAACATGTGAACACATAGGCTTTAGAGATGGAAAAAGTCTGTAAGGCTTCATTCAGTTCTACTTTTTTCCTTTCCAATCCCAGTCAGTCCAAGACTACTCCCAAAATTGTGCTGCAAACAAAGATATCAATCAGACATTATACACATTGTAATGGAGTCCTATCTAACTTTGTAGCCATTTTGGAAGACTTTCAACAAAAGATAGATTTCAGAAGTGAGACAAATGGTTGTAGTTGAAAAGTTTAAGCCAGCTAGACTTGGTGCATTTGGGTGGAGGCAGAAAGCATACTTGGATGGGAGAGTCCCTACATGCTGTGGAAAATTACCAAAAGGGATAGCTGCAGAGTTCTTAAGCTAATTGGACACTGTCTTTTGACAGCATAGCCTCGGTATCATTTTCAAGTCAGGTCAGAAACCACAAATCTTTTAAGTCAGTGAGATATTGCAAATTAAATACCTCAGCCCCTTTTTAAGAGAGTTGAATTCCTCAGCCATTTATGGCCTTGCATTGCTGTGTAGAGCAATGTCTGTCTGTAACCTCAAGGAAGTCTGTACGGAAAAGGCTTGCAACTTAGGCTAAGTCTATCAAGTATAGAATCCAGTCTTATGAAGTCCATTACTGACAAATTAGTACTGGAGTTCCATACAGCCCTCAAACTGCAGACTGAAGTTCGCAGTGGATGGATGCTATGTTTCTTTGAACCTTTCGTGATCTATGTCGGCTTCTCCTTTTAAAGGCTCATGAATATTTCATGGTAGGTTAGCTGAAAAGCAGGAGCAGCTTGTCTGACGTGAAAGAACACATCTTGTGGTGTTTGGGATTTTAATGAGCACGTTGCAGAACACTCTCTAGCTGTTGCCCAAGAGAGGAAAATTATCAGGGTCTCTTAAAAAGACAGCATTATTTTTCTAAACCTCCAAACTATGTGCTCGGATACCAAGCAGATAAGTAAAAAACTTGTGTGAAGCTTAATGGAAACAATTCCACTATGACAGATTTGCAATCGGAAGATGGAAAATTCCTTAAAATTGTTTAGATTTGGTGTGACAGGACAGCTCTTGTTGAGTAGAAGGATACAGTTTCTTATGACATTCTTGAAATTTGTTGTGATTTCACTGCAGCTTTGGGGAAAGTATGCGATGATCAAGTTAGTCAATGCAAGTGTTGGCAATATGTTTGCTCATTGGGTACTGCAGCACTTCTGGGGAAAATCCTTGATGCACAATCTAAGGAATTATCCATGTAGTCTAGTCAACGTACTTCATCCTACTTTTTCGTCTTGCTGCATGTTGTCTGTTACAGTAATTTATTGCATTTCACTTCTTAATTAGACTGTGAACTCATTGTGGATGACTCCTTGTTTATATAGATGTTTAGATAACAGCATAAAGCAATCTTGTTTCTTGTCAAGTCCTCTTACTCGTGTTAAGGTAGATACTGCATTCTGCTTTTCAGATCACCCAAGTTCCAGTACAGTTTTCAGTTTTGTCTGAACATAGACTAAGGCCTTCAAAACTGCCCTTTGGTATCAGCATGTGTAACAGATGGAGTGTAAGGTTCTTCCTTAAAAATCAAAAGGTCAACCAGGACGTCAGTTCTTAAAAGATTGTTCCTTCTTATCCCATGACAAGATGCTGCTGCTATTTGTTCCATGAAAGTACATAGAAGCCTGAAGACTAGGTAGCTTTTGCATTTGGAATGAATGAGCACTCACCTCGGAAGAAAATACTGTTGAAGTAAAGATAGGCAAGGTGGAAAACTGACAAAGCCGCGTGTACATGTAACATGTAACAGCCACATGTAACAGCCTAATGTAACTATAGCAGCTGCTTTTGCTCATAAAAGGTCTTGTCATGTTGGAGCTTTTTACTGGGATATAGCTGACGCTGCTATTGCAATGATGTCTAAGTTGTCTGTTTGCGTTGCTTAAGTTTTTGGTTCAGTGCTGTTTCAGTTTAAAAGATAATTAAAATATTTATGTATGGGTGAGTGGATGTGGATAGCTAATGGAGATTATTTGGTGTTGGCAATATTAGGCAATTTTTAAAGACGATACAGCTTAAATTCCAAAGCTGTCCAAAGAGATTGGTGGTGGGCTGGAGTGATTTTGACAGAGTGCTGTGAGGACTGGGACTACAATTAAGGAATTTTCAGCCTTCTCTGCAAAACCTGCATGCATGTTTTAAAAAAAAAAAAAAAAAAGAGTATAGGGCGTAATACTGTAAGATGATCCATGACTTGGTTTATTTACAAGCAGAGATGAGTGCAGCAAATGTTTGAAGCCAGAACACAAAGGAGCAAACTAGGATATAGATCAGCACAAGACTATCTTTTCAGGGCATTAATTTAGGAAAAGGAATTCCTGATTCCACTTTGAAAGAGCTAGAAAGAAAAAGGTTCAGAAGACAGAAACAGATACTTCTCTATCTTCTATAGTCTTTTTCATACCTTATGTATTCCATCTTTCTATTGCTGTTTAAAAACATCAAAGCAGCCCCTAGTAATTATTTGTGGAGGACTTTATCTTTCTAATATTTGTAAGCTAGATGACATAGTATCCTAGAGACAGCAGTGATTTTTTGTTAGGTGTAAATGAATTGCAGTAATTAAAAGGAAAGATTCTTTTCAAAAAACCTGCTTTAAGCTGCAGTATGTCAAATAGCTAGTGGAGAATTAAAAAGATTTCAATCAAGGTAATGTTTTCCATTTCACTGGCTTTCTTAACATCTTTTTAAAAAGTGAGAGATTCCATTATCACTGGACTTGAAATTAGAATTTTGAATGCTTTGGCTAGTAGATAAGATAAAATGAGTTGCTTTGTATTTGCCATAAAGCTTCATTAAGTCATGAAAAATTATGAGATCAGTGGATGAATAACTAAGGAAGAGCAGCTTAAGCTTTCTGTGACTGCTGCTTTGCTTCATCTGCCCTAACATTGCACTTGTGGGAGAGGAACCAGATACATGCCACCACCAACCAGGTGGGGGAAAAGGTGGTTTTATCATGTAGCATTCAGGTTTGCTCAGACTGCAAACACTGCACAATGTCAGTGCAACTTTTTGCCCTACTGAAGAGTACTGAGGAGGGAAACTGGAACGGTTTCACTAGAAATCTTGGTCATCTTTTTACTTTAAAGCTCTTGGGACGCTGTACAACAACGGATAAAGTATGATGACCTGAGTACCGAAACCACTTCATGGACACAGACTGGATTTCTGCATGGTCGGGGCAGTGGTCTAGCAACGTTTTGATGAGATGGTTCAGAGCAGGAGAGTCCCCCTGGCTGCTGCTCCTTGGCGTAGTCCATGAATAGCTCTCCATTCTCCTGCTTTTCTGAGGAGTTGAATTGGAAGGAACTCTAGCTCTCCTTTTTAAGGTATTATCTCACAGGTTTGGGTGTAAGCTGCTGTTTCCCAGATCTCGTCATGTGAAATGTAGTTTTTCTCAGGCACTGGATTTCCCTTCTACTTGTTTCTATGAGTTCTTGATGGCACGGGCAGACTGTTGCTGCATATTTAGCTGGAACAGAGCAAGAAATTATCCCCAGTATGGCTTGTTATTATCGCCAATTGCATAAATACCCTTTGGACCATTCATCAGAAAGTCATCTGGCTCTGCTTAAATGGCTAATAGATGAATTTGCGCTGAAGCGAATGCAGAGCACTTACATCATCTGATCCGTTAAATCAGCTGTAGAGATGTAACAGCCACTGACAGAGGTTAAACTGCTTTCCTTTTTCCAAAAGACAGGATTTGTCTTTGTCCTGATCTCACGCTGACCTGTGCTTCCTCAGCTGACTGCTGAATGGAGCGTAGAGTAGCACAGTGAAAAACAATTCTGCTGTCACTCAGTTCTCTGTACCCTGTTGGATTATGTCCATCTTATGAAGGGGAAGACTTTCTCCCAGTTGTTGGACAACTCTTCTGTAATAAAATGGCATAGAAATAGTTCCCAGATTGGAGTTTATCATGAGTATTGAAAGTCATATTTTTAATTACAGACAGGTTTTCTTATGGATTACTAGTATTTAAAAGGTACAGTTTATTTGTTTTTAGGTATCTGGGAAAAGTATTGTTGCTTACGCAGCCAAAGCTAAACTATGATCTGTCCTGGGGAGAATTTGGGTACAAACTAAAGATTTCATGGGATTTTGTAAGAAGAGACAGGGATGACCTTGGCCTGTTGCTCAGGAGAAGTGTTCCTGTGCCAGGTAATGTTCGTGACTGCTGTTCCCAGAGCTGCTGCTGTGCTTGTCTGGAGTGTTCACACAATGTCTTCCATCCCACTTAACAGACAGATTTGGCAACCTGTAGGAAAATAAAAGGGTTATTTTTTCTTATTGCTACTTGCTTTGGTCTTTGATACGTTGTATGGTGCAGATTGTTTTCTCAAATTAGTGATGAGACTAGTGTATAGTTTGGTA
Organism: Bucorvus abyssinicus; assembly: GCA_009769605.1. Classification (NCBI taxonomy): domain Eukaryota; kingdom Metazoa; phylum Chordata; class Aves; order Bucerotiformes; family Bucorvidae; genus Bucorvus; species Bucorvus abyssinicus. The sequence continues at coordinate 13,683,249 of CM020042.1, forward strand.
GCTAGCTTTTTTCCTTTGACTATTTGTTCTGAAGTGCAGAACACTTGTTAAAATAAAATTAAAGAATTTGAATTATTTTCCACACTTGTGTGTGTGCCTAGCAGTGGCTCAGCAATAGTGACAGCTTATTACTGCTCCTCCCTTTCTTCCATTTTTTTGGCCAACTATCCTTTCTTATGCTGAAAGGATAGCCAACTGGTGGTGATTAGCTTGCAAAAATTGTTTCACTTGGAAGAAAGGATGCAACGGAAAGCACAGTGGTAATTTCTTAGCTGGTAAAAAAAAAAAAATCTGTTAGAGCTTACAATGCAAGGAAATTAAAATTCACGGAATTCTGAGCACTCAGTCTTAACTTTGTTTTAACTTACAAATACACTTCCTTCAATATACTGAAAAGACACTTGGATTGAATGTTACTGTTATGTGCAGCACGGACCATCTGGATGAGACCTGCTGCAGAGCTCTTCCAAGAACTTTTCTTCATCCTCCCTCTTTAGTTCTTGTAAAAGATGTTCTCCTTTCACATTTAGATTGCTATATTTGATACCAATGGGCTTGAAAGGTTCTCATTCTGTAATTTTTTTACTTTTTGCTTGGGCATTATCTTTGGTTCTGCCTTATTGTATTATGCACTCATGTTTTTCAAGGCTCTACCCTTTCCACTGTCCATCTTGTGGTCCTGTGATACCTTCCCCTTTGAATTTAACTGCTGTCTCAAGGATGACATCTTTTATATCTGTCATGTGCTGTTTTATCTTGAACCTGAAAACTGGTTCTGGACCTTGTACCACAACTCAAATTCAGTTCAGTGTTAAAGTCCTTGAGAATCTTGACCTGTCTCCTTCCCAGCATTACAGCTGTGCCAGTGCGACATCTCCAAGAGACCTGAACAAATCTGGGAAACCACATAGCTACAAGAGAGTTAATTTCTGTGATTTTTTTTTTTTTTTTTTTTAATCTGAAGTCCAGGGTTGCAGAGCTGCTTTAACCAGTGTGTCTGGAGAACACTCTGCTCTTGAATGTGGTGTGGCTCTTGGTTGCCTTTAGCTGCTTCTTTCCATAGGAGGTTCAACATATATTTCATTCCCAGAGGGGTTTACCGTCAACCATGAGCATATTTTTCTGAAGGACATGCTAAAATAAAATATAGTTCAAACTCATACTTACAGTTCTGGGTTGCTCCTGAAAAGCCCCGTGTTCTTGTCCAGTTTGACTGCAAAAGTGCAGCGATTTGTGTTTCAGAAAGTGATTTACAAGCATTTTGTCTGTCAGGGAACCTTCAGAAAGTGTGGTGGGCGGGTTGTTTTGGTTTTTTTTTTATTTTCGAGAATCCGGGAAAAATTGATATAATAAATAATTACTTGTTGCCATGTCTAGGTTTCATGTACTCTTTCCCAGAAGCCTTCTCTTGGGAGTGTCATATTATAGTTTTGGCTTTTAATAGCAGAACGTAACAGTGTTTTTCCTGTCAACTGATAACGGTTGTTTGTACTACAGAATACATGTACGTGACAGGGTTTGGTGAAATTTTTAGGCCCTTATTGTAGCTGAGCGCGTGATCTTATGTCTCAGTAATTTTGTATCTGGGATTCAGTTACTATTTTTTTATGTTCCTGTCCTACTGGCATGCATGGCAACTTTGGAAGTTGTGCTTTCAAGCAGACATTTTATGTGCATACATCAGTAATTCATTTTGCTATGACTGTTCTGAATCCACTTTTTTCTCCCTTTATTTCATTTAATTCTACTTTATTTTACTTATTATTGTGACCCAGTTCTGCTTTGTTTAGTGTTATTCTAAACCACTGCAAAGTTTGTATTGCTCCTACCTTGAGGTTTATGAATTCTGGCAGGATTTAAGTCTGGGAATTTCCTAAGGTCTCGGTCAGGGAGTGCAGAAATGTATGAGGGAAAACAGGCAGAGGCTGAGCCTTGAATTATCATAACAATAGGATGGAGTAAGAAGTTGCACATAGTTATATTCTTTTCACTTTTTACCCAGACTGTTGCATGCGATTACTGTGAGCTGTAGAAGAGCTTCTGTGTGCAACTCCAGACGTACTTAAGCGTGTGTGTGTGTGTGTTCAGATCATTGGACATGAAAGGCATGACAGAAACAAAAGTTGCTATTTTATCTTTCACCCTCTGTATAATTAATTTCTCATCAGGAAAGTAGAGCAAGGTAAGAATATAGTTTGACCTTAGCAGAATTGAGGCACTGGAACGTATGTCCTACTGGTCAGCATTACCCCAAACACAAATATTGGAAGGTGGAGGGAGCAGAGCAATGGCAAATGAGCTATGTGCCATTCTGTCCTTCTCTGCTTGAGAGCAAGCTGTGTGTTTATTGAAGGAAATGGTTCTGCTGAACTAGTCCTGATGCTGTTCCAAGCCAATTGGTGATTACCTTTTCCATGGGGATTAAAATAAATGTGTTACATTTTAAAATAAGCTTTTTAACTGCTGCTGCTATTCAGAATTTCTGTCTGTTAGTTGTTTGTTCAGCTGGACTTGACAGCTTCTGTCTTAACTGCACAGAGAGGCACTAGCTCAGCTTTAGTTTGGCTTAGGTTCCCCTCCTCTTTTTCCCCTCACATTAGTGTGCTTATTTTCTTTCTGATCTTCAGAACTGTAATGTACGATGAAGGATGTCTATAAATACTAAACTTGAAGTAGAAAATGAATTGACATTTATTCTGCATGGCTGTAAAAGTAGTAATGTACTGATTTATTATAATCTGGGAAGTTTTTCTGAATTTCTGGCTAGTCCAGTCCTCAAAAAAGTTGCTGGGCTGGAGCCAACTAGTGTGTATCTGGAGAGGAGAGGAAGGGAGAAAAAGGGAGGAGATCAGGAAGGTTCACATTTCTTGAATGTTACTTTATTTATAAGGTTGAAATTGCCCAAGTTGGATTGTGAATCTCATCAAAATCTGAGTTTCCTCAAACTGGGGAGGAAATGATGCTCTAAGGTTCCTTTTCAAGTGAACAGGCTTGAACATCTGAAGGAGAGTCATAAGGTTCAAATCTGAAATCAGAAATACACCTTAAATATTGGGAAACGAACGTCTACATTTTGGTTCACATATATCTCTCACTTCATTATCAATTAGTACAACAAGGTAGTAATAATCAATACTGGCATCCACTCTGTGTTCCACATTGTTCGAGCTGTCCTGAGGTGGGCTGTGAATACCAGTAGTTTTGTCAAAGACCTGCAAGTGTAAATATATGATGAGTTTTGCTCATGGTCCACGGAGGAAAAATTGCTGTCCACAGTGACAAGTAAACTGCTGCCAGTTGTTTAACTGAAGTGGTCTCTGTGTACCCAGGATTATTTTCTTTGTTTTCTTGACTGGTTAATTATCATTATTTGTAAGGGAATGGGAAACCTTTGTGGAAATTTTTGATTAGATGATAGATCTTTTGTTTTATTCGATGTCATCAATTCATTCTGCTGGGTCCTTGTTGCAGCTCAGATGTTGTCAGACATGAAATGTTGTTTTTATTTCCATAATCTAGGCAACACAACAGAACTCTGCCTGGGTGTGTACAACAATGTTTAAAAGGTACTGCAGTGGTTAATTTTTTTTTTTCCCTGTTTGAGTGTTCTGGTAGCTGAGGCATCAAAATCGCTAATGAGTAGTGCTGCAGGTAGGGGTTTAGTTGTTCAGCCAGTATGTTTCTTCTTGCTTCCTGATACACTCCTCTGGTTTCAGACATAGGATAGGATTCTTTGGTGACTGTACATGGTGAATAAATCATCTGGTGGAAGGATGGAGAAGGTCTGAAGTATACACAAACTAGTTCTAGTTGCAGTTTAAAAGAAGTTTGTAATTCTCTAAATGGCCAGTGTAAACAAAGTAAAGCAGATGCAATGTGAATTGTTGCTTTCTGAACACACAACAAAGACGACCAGGTAATCAAATTTCTAATTAAAGAAGTGTTACAATATAAGTGTCTCATTATTGTACAGTCTTGGGTACTGTTGAAGATATGTTCCTGAAGGAAATAATGAACGAGATTCTTATTTCTGCTAGACTGTCAGCAGATGGTCATGGTCATGTTTGTTTTCCAGACCTAAAGATTTGTGCTTCTGATAAATATATGTCTTTTATCAAAGTACATAATTTAGTAGTGTTAGGAACAACAGAAGAGTAGGAATTCCTTCATTTTGTAATATATCCATTAGATTCCTTAGAGGATGGCTTTCTCCAGTAGGATTGCATTTCAGAGGTGAATCAGAGTTGATGAAGCTTATGTACTGAGGTGTGAAAAAACGGAAGGAAGTGACTCTTAACTACATTTTATGGATCATCACTAGTTTCTTGTTTCTTTCTGTACCGTGGAGGATCTAAGACTCTTAAGTGCTAAGATCTGAATATTAGTAGGGTGTTATACCCCAAAATTTTGCCCCGTTTAATTAAAATCTAACACAGCGTGCCTTAGACACAATGTTAAAACTTACGAAAAAGTTCATAAATTGCAACGAAAGTACTGACAACCTTGTCTGTGCAAACTCAACCTGGCTTATTTAATCCTTGTAATAAATATACACGTCTTCACATTTATGTTGTTTTTCTGCCAGGAAAGTTTCACTTACCTGACACCTGAAGTAGTGACTGAATTAACGTTACAGTTCACTGTATACTTTCTGAATGTGTGACCAACCATGGGATGTCATCAACATTTAGGAGTTACTGCTGGTTTTGTTAAATTGCATTCTTTCCAGATCCTAGAAGTTGTTCAAGAAACCTCAGGTCTTAGTTTCTCTCTGTATGCAGACCATATCTGCCTCATCTTGTGATTAATGTGTTATTCTGCATCCCTGATTTATGTATATAAAATGATTCTTCTCTGCTGTTTCCTGTGCATTGAGCTTTGAGCCCTGTGAAAGCAGGAATAGGCTGGCCTGGGAGCTAGCTGCCTTGATCTTGCAGGATTTTTGGGTTGCTTGCCTGCAGATTTATGACAAAAGCTTTGTGTGTCTTTTTTTTTTTTTTTTAAAATGTGCCAAGGAGCAATACCAGGGTGATCTGGAATGGAGAATATATTCCAGAGTGTGGTAAAGCATCAGTACTAACACAATCAACAGTACTGCAAATGCTAAGGTATATGGCATGGAAAATACTGACTTTTCTGCATGCTTATGTGGTGACAGTAATGGTGATTGTGTTTTAAAACAACTGAACAGTGCCCTGGGATTACACCTTTTATGAGTAAGATGCTGCCAATTCCCTCACTTTGGTTACATGCTGTACAGCCAAACATTTGTTCTAGATAGGTGAGGCTGATGAAAATGCAAAGGCATAGTCACAAGACTAGTTCATTTTCCTATTGTTTTTGTTGTTGGAGATTTATTCAGTGTTCTAGAACCCATCTGTGAAAAGACTGGATGCCTGTGAAAATTGAATTGCGTAGAAGTTACAGTATGTGGGGAAAAAGTTAGTAAAACAAGAGGACTTTAAATGGATTTACATTTATTTTATTGAAGTGCCATTAAATGTAACAAAACAATATAAAAAAGCATTAAAGATATTGAATCTTAAGTTTGACATAAGTAATTTGATAGTGATTAATTTTTGTAAATGTCTTATTCGGCTTGTATTCTGTAAGGAATTACACAGATATTCTGGACTTTACTAGTGTTAGTTGTGTTTATAGTAAGAAACTTGCATTGTGGTGTAAAGGACGGGGACCTCCTCATCACAGCAAATGTAGCAACAAAGTCAATTTTGTTTGCTACGGCTTTGCAGCCAGCTGCTGGAAACAGTAAAGCTGCCATTTAAGAGAGCAAAGAAGCACTGCATAAGCCTGTGAGATGTCTAACATCAAATATCCCCTTTGCAGTTAAAGCTTCACAAGATTTTGAGGTAAGCTGCAGTCCTTGGATTTTACCACAGAGACAACACTTCTGTTCCTGACAGAAGTTCACGGCAATCTTTGTGCACAGTGATACACCTTTTTCATTTGTCTCCCACACATTGGCTTGCAGAAGGGTGTATTTAATCACCAGTACTATTTCCGTCAGCATCACAAATCTAAATTTACTGGAAATTCATGGCCACAGATAGCTTCTGTGATCCCTGATGGCTGCAGTATAAAGCTCTGTGTAGAGTGATATGGGCACCTGGAGCATACTTTTGTGGAGGGTGTTGCATGATGTTTAGTTCATGTAGGGTCACCTGCCCTGCGTAGTTCAATTAAATTTAGTTTGAGCAGTGCAAAGGAGTGCAAGGGTAGAACTGGCCAGAAGGTAATGGTTTGCTGACATCTCTAAGCCCACAGCTCTTACACTTAGTAGTTAAAGTAATTAAGGAGAAGAAAAAAAAAAAAAGTCTGGCTCCCTAGGATTTGTAACAAATGTCTTTCTGAAGTGCTGCAACTTTCTGAACTGAGTACAACTTGCTTCCTATTAACACAAGTCTGGCAAACCTTAAGCACATAATGTAAGTGATAGCTCTTAAATGTAATTTTCTTCTATCTGATGTGCTAACTGGCAAAATTGGAACCATTACAGTTTCCACATTCGTAGTATTTAGATTGGAGTGAGCATACTTCCTTTAGGAAATAAGTGCTGCTCCACCTAAAGTTCTGGATACATAATTATCTGCAAGAGTATAAAATGAAGATGATAGCCATTTTTAGTAGTAAGGACTGGAATTCTTTTAAAAAAATCTCTACTTGATTTCTTAAGGTAAGTTCTGTCAAGAACTTAGGACATGCAGCTAAAGCAGTACTCTGCGGTGTATTTTACTCTTCATGGACTTCAAAAGCTTTAACAGAAAAAAGATAAAAAGACCCCCAAACCTAAGTCTCAAGTCACGTGACGGATGCACAAAGGTTGTAAGGGTAATGATGGGAGTACTTAGAAGATCTGTATTTCAACATATGTGCCTCAATATTTGGGTTGAGGTTTAATATTTTTAATATTTAACTTGGGTTAAGATCTTCCCCAAGTATTTGGACTAGGTAACTGCAATTCATGTTAAGTACCTTACTGGGAGAGAGGAGTTTGTCGCCCCTGCTCTGAAGATGTTGATTTGGTCGTTCGCACATTTCTGGCATTTTCATTTTGTAAAAAGTTGGCTTGTATATATTGTTGCCTTATCTTCATCCACATTATCATGCAGCAAGGCCCCTGCATCAAAAGCAGAGACTTTTGCTGGGATTTGTCAGTAAACTTCTGACTATTCTGTAGCACAACTGGAGTCCTCACTGTCTTGGCATCCTGCTCCCTTCCTCTGCACGACTGGTCTGCATGCCTTCCAGTTCTGGAGATATTTGCTGGTTCATGTTTGTGAGTCAAGATTTATCCCACACTTAGTACCTTCCTCTAAACTTCTGAGAGATGCACTTACAGCCCTGTCAGAGCTCTTGCTCGCTGACAGTTATCTGGCTGTAATAGTATCACTTACTGGGTCTTAGTGGTGTTCAAAGGTTGTCACTGTATTCTGTCCTTTCAGACAGATGCCTCAAATGTCCATAATACAGATGCAGGACTTGTGGCTTAGCCACTGTTTCGGCTGAGTCAGGCAAAACTAGTGAGAGTTATCTTACCTAAGGGATAAGGGACCATAACACTATTCAGGTAAAGACAGCTGGCATTAAAAAGATGACAACTGAAAGGAAACAGGAAGTAAAATCAATAGGGAAGCTGCAAATTGAAGGACACTGACAAAATCGAGTGGACTTGTAGGAGTAGTGAGAAAAGTGGCAATTTGTACACCGGTATCTGCTATTTTTCCATACAACAGCTCTAAGTGCCTGTGTTCTCTAGTACTGACAGCCGAGTACTCCCCTCTCCTTGCCTCCCAGGAAGTGTAATTTTGCAGAATTACCATGATCTGGTCACACATCTAGAGATTGCATGAACTCAGCTGTTTGATAACTATTACAAAAATATGCTTACTCTGCCCTTCACCCATTTCAACAGTTAGGGAAACAAAGGTGGAGAGAACAGCCTTTATTTCAAACACATGCTGACTGAAAAGCAAAATCAGAGGAACGTTACAACAGGTGAATGTGTTGCCACTGAGAGAATTGTTTCTGACAGGAGAATAATTACATTAATAAGTCTGTACCAGTTGTTGGCACAACTCTTTAACCTGAATGTCTGTCATAAATAATTTTGTTGGTATGGTTCCCCCCCCAAACTAACCTTCTTCTCTATGTAGGTCATTGTAGGTCTTCAAGATTTTCTTTCTGTGCTTTTCATGTTACTAGTTGTAGTAGGCTTCTATCAGCAAAGCACTCAATTTTTGACATAGCAATTCTATCTGTATGGATGTTCTGGCGCGAATAGAGCTGAGCTGATTTCAAATTCTTTCCCTATTGATGAAAAAATAGTAAATGCTATTGAGTTATCTTGTAAGAAAGTTTTCTCCTTTATGGTACTTCTTATTAAGAACTTGAGGTAGCCTACGCAAAGCAGTGTCAGGAGCTGGTGCATGTTATAGTGCAAACATTCCCACACTTTTTACCCTGGAATTACCTGCCCTAGTAGTGTGATAATATGGTATTCCTGAAAATGTGATAGCCGGTATTTATAAAGAAAAAAGGAAAGTTGTGGTTTTCCTTCTGTGTATTGAGTCTGAACACTGTTGTCTTTTTTGTCATCATCAGTTGTTTTGGGCCTCAGGTTCAAATAAATTCACGTGGATACTGCTGGTTGTGGAACAATGTTGCCTGTGTGTGGTGGGTGGCAAGGTTTTGGTAGCTGGGGTGGGCTGCACGGGTAGCCTCTCCAAGGAGAGACCAGGGGCTGCCCACGTGTCAGATAGCTAATTAATAAGATCTGTAGCATATACATACTAATTTTGGGAAATTTGTCCGCCCTGTTTTGAATTACCTGTGACCTGTTTGATCTGATGTGGAGTGTGTTACATTTTTGACAAACTGAACTGTGGGGTCTTGAGTCAAGAAGTTAGTTGAATGAGGAGCAACAATTAGTGGATACTCAAAGTTTGGTCCAAACAACTTTCAGCAACAGATTTGAGGATCAAAAATAATAATTTCTCATTTACTAGGAACTAAATCAGAAATTGCAGTTAAATTCTTCTTGGTTTTTCATTTTACTCAGCTGGTCTGCAGGTGTGGAGGATTTTAGCCAAGGTTTCAGTGCTTGGAGACTACAGTCATTACGAAAACTCCTGGGCACACATTTCTGTTGGAATGCAGCTGATGTCATGGAAAAACAGGACCTTCGTGGTAACCCCTAACAACAAGAAGTATAGTAAACAGTAAATATTACCTCCACCAAGATACTAAATTTTAAAGAGACTTTTTAAGATGGTGCCTGTGTGCCAAGAAATATAAACTTTAACTGATTTAACTACAGTTTTCCTAAAAGCAGCAGCCTACTACTGAGGTTTAGCCATGATTTTGATATACCTAATAAAACCAGAAATAGTTCTGTTTAAATCTTCAAATATCCAGGATTTGCTGTTCTTTCCACCTCCTAGCAGTTTTACGGCCTGTCACATCAGAAATCAGTGATGGTACGTTAGTTACAAGGGAAATAGCACTGTAGTTTTCATGATTTGCAAACCACAGCTTCTTTCCAAATTATATTTTCCCTCTAATTGAGTGAACCGATTTGGTTTTTTTTCTTATAGAGTTGTGCAGAAATGTAGAACTGTTCAATTCAGGGTTTTTTTTTTTGTTTTGTTTTTAAAAAGTCCGGTCTCAGCTTCAAGCTGTGCACGCTGTTTTGATTTCATAGGGTTACCTATGATTTCCAAGACAATTTAGAGGTTTGTCATCCAAGGGGCATTCATTCCTTTACATGATTTGTACGGTTTCATTTTTTTTTTTCCTCTGTTGATAAAAATACAGGTACCACACCTGTGAAAGCCCTACCACTTTGACCTTGTAGTAAAGCTTTACTTTCCTTTGCGAGCAGATAGTAATATGGGGAGAAGGTTGAAAAAGAGTAGCTGAAATGTTTGGAAAATATACAGCCATTTTACATAGAGCTCGAAGGTGTCTGTGGCATATTAGGAGAATTGAGGGTTTTCTTCTGTGATTCCTTATGAGTTTTTTATTTTTCACGCAGGTGTCCAGCCCTTTTTTTTTTCTTTTTTAAGAGATTGTAGCATAAATTGAGGTATTATCACACATCCACTCATAGCTTAAGCTGACTTACAAAACTGATCATTTTGTTTACCAACATTTATCTAGCAAAACCGTGGGAGCTGATCAGTGGATTTTGGTGAAGTCAAAATGCTACCGATTTAGTGATCTGATACTTTGAGTCTACCCATCGTCTTTGAATAAAATGTTCTACATTCCACTGCAGAGCTGTGGGTCTACTCTTTTTGTCAGAATTACAATATTTGCTTCCAGTTGTAACTAATTAAAATGCCTGTTTCTAGTTGTTGGGACTTACTGGGGCATGAAGCAATCCATTCTGTAACTTCTGTGGGTTTGTTGTCATTACTGGGTGTTCTCATACCTCATAAGAACATTGTTTCCCTGCTTACCCTGTTGGAATTTAAAGCATAACAATTTTTGAAATCAAGTAAATATTTATATGTATGGGCAGGGAAAGGAGGATGGGGAACCATTTTTGGTAGATTTGACTTGTTTTAAGTAGTAGCTGTTCAGGTTGTTTAGAAGTTAGAAATGTTAGAAACAGGCCTAATGCTATTGAACAGACGACAAGCAAGACAGTGAAATTCTATATTCAAATAGCAGTGTTTGGTTGCGTAATTAAAAAATCAAGATGGATTGCTGGGGTGGTTTTTTTTGTTTAATCTTGTGGACTCCACAGCATGCTGACCTCTCCCGCTTGTGTGGGCCTGAGGTGCAGCATCACGTTCAGTTCTGGATCAGAGACAGATGTTAAGTCTACCTGATGATCTATAAGAGAGAGCAACATAGTGTTAGGTTTTTCAGTCATCTTAAAAACATTCTTCTCTTAAACGACTGGAGAGAAGGAGAGCAGGAAGTCCAGGAGAAAGCCTAAGAATCAGCTTGACTTTCAAAAGCTGGCTTGGGTTAGCGCTGGAATTTCTCTTCATCTTATCTCTGGTAGATAGGACTTGCAATTTCACTTCTTACAGGGTTTTTTTCCTGAAGTTCCAGCACTTTCTGGGCAGCCTTTGGGACTTCCTGGGTCTTGTATCCTTACCCTTTTTGCTTGCTTACATATCTGTAAAGGACTAGGTGTTCATTTGTACAATACTGAAATTGGCTATAAACTTACAAAAGCCCTAAAATGCTTGGTTTAGAGATGTAGGATTTGTACCAAAGGCACTTCCCGTAACTCTGAAAGGTTTGAAAGTGCCTGCAAGTGAACAGCAGTTATAACAGTGCTAGTGAATATAACTGCTGCAGCTTTCCTGACCAGGTCTTGCCTCTATACAAATAAATTTGTTTCATTTGGTGAAATTAGCTCAGTAAAATTTGGAATGTGCAAGGGGCATGTTGTGTGGATGTGCCATGGTTATGTTCTGCCAGGGCACTGTATCCACAACGTGGTTTTTTTTTTTTTTTTCTAACCAGCAAATGACTCCTCCGTGGAATCTCACCAACCTGTGCTCCTGCTGGAAAGCACACACATTTTAAAGGTTATTGAAAAGAGATGCATAGACGGATCTGGAAGGATCATCAACTTATCACCACCTTCACCAAAAATAATTGCTGACAAAATGTATATTTCCCTGTAAAGAACATGGGTGCATATTCCCCACCCCCAACTTCAGACAAAACTGAGTGGGTTCTGAAATACAATTTTAAAGACTTAAATTTGTTTGCTGTGCAGAGCCAAAGTATGGCAGAAGCCCTGTGAGAATATTTCACATATGTATTTCTCATTTCCTGCCCATTTTTCCAAATTTGCAAAATTTGCTTTTGTCCTTTTGTTAAGGAGCTGAGGGACCACTGGGGACAAAGAATGGGAGTTTTTTCTGACATACAGTATCCAGAAGCAAGAGTCAAATACTTGAGTGGTTTGTTTGCCTTTATTTTTGTTTCCCCTCAATAAAGAGTACTCCTTAAAGATAATAAATTGCTGTGGGCTTTGGAAACTGGTCTGTCCTCAATAGTGAGAAGAGCTATCAGTTACATTAAATTGTAGATCTAGTGTTTTCTCAAAATTGGGACCTGGTAATCCTAATGACCAGAGCAGTATCCTGTGCTTTGCAGAAAATAAACTGTCACATTCCTGGTGTAATAGCTTAGATAAAGCCTGTTGTTTAGACACTTGTGAAAATTTCTCTTATTTAAGCAATTTACAGAGGTTTTGACAAGAAAATTTCCAAAATACTATATTTAGAAGCTCTACTAAATCAGTCCTTGGAAGGATGGTACAGCGCTGTGACTGCCAGTTGCTTTCTCCACTATTAAATAAGCCAAGTAACAGACTTAATGGTTGTGGACTAATGGTTGTGGTACTTGGCACTACATTTACACAGCCCTTCACTGTAAATCATCTCTTAGGTCTTTGCTATACTTCTAAGTAGCACAAGATTGCAAGCTTTAAGCATTCAGAAGCTGAGGCAGAAACCTTAAAAACAGTTTTAAAAACTCAGTTTCTTTATATTGCTATCTTTTGGTGTGTTTTTAGACATTGATATTTTCCATTCTCGTTCATTAGAGGTAAAAAAATGCTTAAAATCACAGTCCTTGTGTTATTAGTGTTGAGATTCAAACAGGATTCAAATACCAAGAAAAAAGAAGTACCAAGCATCAAAGGTTCAAGATGAGATGAGAACTGGCAGGATGATTTATAAGCTAAATAATTTCTTTTCTTAATGACTCCATGTTCCAGTTGCTTACAGGTGTTCATATGTGACTGTGCTTTGATAATATTTTCTAATAAATGTTTAGCATTTTTATTATTTCTCCTTCCAGCATAATTTTTCACCACTCCTTTCAGAGATCTTTGACTTTTTTCCCCCTCACTTAGTATTTGACATACTCACTAAACAAAAAAAATTTGCTTTAATTCTGCTGGTTATTGCCTTTTGCTCTGTCTTGCTGCCTAGACATTAGCAAGTTGTACTGGCCTTATCTTCTCCAGTCACACTTTTTAAAAAAGAATTAGTTAATGGTATAAATCAGAATAGGAGTTAAAACATACAGTTCTCCAATTTGAGATTTTTAGTTACTTCCCAGCCAGCCAGTGTATTTGGAACTAGGACTGACATCAATTATCATGAATTTTCCTCCTACTCCCCTTTATGCAGAAGAATTGCTCTCTCCTTCCTGCGTATTATCTGAAATTAACATTGTTTTAGGGCCAGAAAATACAGAAAATAAGGTCATGTACCTTTTCTTATGGGGAATTTTGAATAAAATGCAGGTATTCAGTATTTGTTTATTAACACGCAGAGCAAAAAAACACCCCAAACCTCACCAAGCAAGTGACAGCCTCACATCTTCAAAAACAGAATGGCTCTTAAAATTGGAGTTCAGCTAAGAGCTCTTATGGAGAAGAGGGAAGTAGAAGAGAAGTCAGTTTGTTTTCTCGTGATTATGTTTGTTCTTCAGTCTAAATATTTTAACAATTCTGATTAGGAAGATAACAGAGAACGTGACTAAATGAAGAAAGTGCTGTTCTCACTGTCATTTTTCAGCTTGACTATACATACAGTATAGTCACATGCCATAGAGTTTTCTCTTATACTACTTGCTAAATGCAAGTAAAATGTAAAAAGAATAAATGTTAGTTTGCTCTCTATAAATATTTCTTACTTGACCCATATCTCAAGAAACAGTGCTATTTCCCTGGATTTCTTTTGTTTTGTTTTCTCTGTTCAGAACAACAGCATCACTAATTTTTTTGCTGATAACCCAAGGCGAAGTAGCTCTGCTCTACTATATCTCTCTAGTTCATGCTATCTGTAATCAGGATAAATCATAGGGATTATCTTAATATAAGGGGGGCTTCAAATGAAATTATGCCTTTAAATTGTAGTCACTATAAGATCCAAGGCTATAGACGACATAAAGAAACAGAGAAATCTTAAATGCTGGTTGGTTAATGGATTGGTACCCAAGTGAAGACCAAGCAAAATCTTCTGTTGAAGATAACTAAGATAAACTTAGATGTTCTACTAAGGTTTCTGTTTTAAACAAAAGTATGATCAAATTGTTACACATTTGGTACTGTTTCTCAGGTTTGTCTCAGCTAATGACTTTCCTAATGAAGTTAGATCCCAGTGACTGGAAGTTCAGAGTTCAGGGTGGCTTGATGTGTGCCTGAACAAGAGGGAGATGTTTCCAGTCTTTTCTTGTCTCCTGGTCTCTTTAGCTGAAGTTTACCCATGAAGAAATAAACACTTCTGCAGAATTTGAACTTAGATTTCAGGCAGTGGTTATGTGACCAGTAGTTTTCCTATTGCTACCTGAAGTGTTTCTTTAGCGTAGGTCCCTTCCATCTTTGCCCTATTCTTACCTGTAAGTGTAGTTGCCAAAATCTCAGCACTTCATCTCCATTTTCTGAAATGATAGTTGCTTTTAACTGAAATGATTCAACAACTTTTGAAATCTTGTCCTTTCTGGGCTTTTGTATTTCTAGCCTCTTGTGGCTGTCCGTTTACAGAATCACAGAGTGGTAAAGAGTTGGAAGGGACCTCTGGAGTTCATCTAGTCCAATATCCTGCTAGAGCAGGTTGCACAGGACCGTGTCCAGCCGGGTTTTGAGTATCTCCAGAGAAGGAGACTCCACAACCTTTCTGGCCAAGCCTGTTCCAGAGCTCTGCCACCCTTAAGAAGTTTTTCTTCATGTTCAGATGGAATCTCAAGTCATGAGATTCTGAATAAAATCCAAATTTCAAATGTGTCAAGAGTTAGTGAGCTTATAGTCCTGTCATTTTAGGCTGAATACACCTTTGGATATGTGCTTCACAATCCAGATTGCTTCCTGAGGATAATCAGTAGTGTCTGGAGACAAGTTTGCAGTAGTATTTTTAAGAACAGGTTTCTGATGTGGTAGTTAAATTGTTTGCAGATCTCTTAAGTACCTTCCAGCCAGCCAGTGTGATTTTTGTTACTGGTAAACACTGATCAAAAGTCCTATGTTCATTTGTCAGAATTATGGCTCCGTCTTACCAGTAAATAATAATGTAATGCTCCTTTAGATTTCCTTACCCAGGGACAGATACAGTATTTCAGACACCTAATGTATTTGTCTTAGATAATTCACATAAAGTAAATAAAACTGGTTGATCAACTTTATAAACACTGTGGTTAAGTGTTAGATGAATACTGCAAAAACTGAATGAGTTATGTGTTATGTTAAACAATTTGTATAAGGTAAACTTTTTAATTTTTGGTTTCTCAAGTTCCTCCAGCATTTTGTGAGGCAGCTTTCTTTCTGGTGAATTTTTGGAGCAAGATGATTATTTGAAAAGTACCACCAGAATTTAGGGAGAGTGTGTATGTGAGCTGACAGGTTTTAAAATGCAGGTGAAAATTTTCTTTGCTCTTTGGCACGTCTGTCCTGGTTAACGCTGTAGGGACCACCTCTGGGTGAAAAAGTTGTGAGGCTGCTATTGCAGTCACCAGCTTTTGCCAAGACTGAGGGTATATACTCCGCTTACCTTGTAGGTAATAGCCTTTGTATATCTGGTATATAAGCTGTAGCAACTTATGGAAGAGACAGATCAGAATTAAATTGTTCCTGGTCACAGGAATTCTACAGTGAATTTTGTGGAGATAATTTCTATCTTACAACAGGAAGTTCTACCCTGGCATACCACCACCATGAGGAAGAGCAATAAGTGGTTTTCAGAGTGGTTCGGAGCGAAGAGGTACTTTTAAGTCTCCCTCAAGTCAGAAGCCAAAGCTGGTTTTGTAAAAATGGGGATGACAGTGATGGGTACAGAAGAGAAATGGTGGTGTGTCTTCATTTCCAGTGATGATAGTTCCAAATTCCTGAACAGTTGGTGACTTCTGCTAAAATGGTAATTTTTAACAGGTCTTTTAGGTAGTGAAACATCCAAGTTAATATCTGTAACTGAAGTAAGAATATGCATGTTACCCTGTTACTGTTCTTATTCTGTCTCTCAAGCTAGATGCAGAACTTCATATAGAATAGAGACATATATAGAAAGCTTTCTGTGGAGTCAAAGGACTTTTTTTTTAAGTTAAACAAGCCCTCTTATATAAATCATCTATTTCAAGTAAGACTCCGAATGTTATTTCTAACTGGGGATTTTGGGGATACTGTAGCTCACAAGATTCTAAATGTAGTTCCAAAACAAAATCAAAAAGCTCAGAGAAACTACAGCTTCAGTAGTTGTCCACGTGTTTAAAGCACGGCAAAATGAAAAGTTTCTGCTGCTTCCCAGAACGTAATATACGAAACACCTCACTCTTCAAAGGAAGCGTTTTATGTCCTCTCCTAACACCACAGAGAGCACTACTAAGTAAAGTCAACAGTTATCAAGCAGATCTGTAATCCAGAGCGTGCAGGAAGCCGACGCTCTAGCTGGCTGTGCTGCCCCTGTTCTGCCCCAGAGTGGTGGGTTTGTGTTTGGCCGTCCCTGAGAGCGAGCGTGTGTGTGTGCACGCGTGTTGTTAGGGGGCAGCTGTAAAACACTCTGCAGATAAAGCTAATAGCCCACCCCGTTCCATCTGAGTTCTCCTGACTCACGCAGGTACCTTCCGCATACTCTGTACAGTCTTTGATGTTTATCACTAGGATGTTTCTCCTGAATTTATGTTAGGTCAGACAGAGGTCAAAGTGCCCTGTCTGAAAACCCGGTTTGCACACCTCTGGCAGTTTCATAAAAGACTCGTGCTGTCACCTGGCTGTTGGCTCTCGCAGCGTTATGCGACAGGCCAGGTAAGACTGAAATGCATACGTGTTTTGCCACTTCAACTAACTTTTGTGCACAGTCATTGTGAGTCTATGTGTCATTCTTCCCTGTTCCAGGGGCTATTTATACATTTTGCTTACTGGCAGTCAGGATATTAATGACAGTTGTGAACGTGACTACTGGCAGAACCACTGCTTCAGTGCCTCATAAAACTGAGTAACTGATAGGAGATTGCTTTAGACTTCTAACTCCGAGAAGTTCTCCAGATAATGTTTTCTAAGTTTAGAATGAAGGAGCGAGTGTCCTCCTGTCTGGCTTAAATGTCTGGTGAGATTTTGTCTGAAGTGTAGCAGGTAGTTCTAGGAACAACAAAGAAATATCCCAGTGGTTGAAGGGAGTTATGCTTCAAGTCTCGAGTAGAGAGAAAGCCAACACTTAAGATATGTACCAGTATCTTCTGAAAAACTATCACCAAAACTGTGTAACATCTTGTAACTAAGGAATTAACAGAGACAACTGCTGCTCGAAATGCCTGATTTACACTAACTACTTGTAACAGGCTGGTTTCAGTGATAATAGTGTGTGGTGTTAATTGAGAAGGGAGCAGATGGCGTAATTCTTCATTTGACTGCTGTGGGTCCTAAAAAAGGGGTGAAGGTAACTGTATGATAACTCTCATCACACAGCAGGTTGCAAAGGAGTGAGCACAGGACTGACAAACTCAAGGTCTGTGCGTACAACACTGCATAAGAGGCTATAGTTTACTGTGAACTTTGTGTCCTCCCTGTGAAGGTTCAGGTATTGGTCATTGCTGGAAGCAAGATCACAGATGAGGTGGTCAGTGGCCTGGGATAGCTTGTTTCCATGGTGATGAGTGTCATGAAGAAATATTAGTCAGTCGAGAAAGCCAAAAGTTGTCCCAGCGTTAGAGGTCAAATTTGGTATGCCTCTGTTTATTGTTTGACTTCCTGAGCATCCGTGCTGTCTTCAGTGTGCAGTTTAGAAGCTGGAATTTAGATGATGCAAGGCAGCAGGTTTTAATCGCTCATGATTTTTGCTTCTTTTTAAAACCCAGAACAAGCATAGTTAAAATTTTGATTCCCTTTCCCAAGCTGTTTGCTGGAGACTGAATGGAACGTTACTACATACCAGCAGATGAATTCACGTTAAACAACATTAATTTTCAGACTTTTCACACAGAATTGTTTAGGCTGGAAAGGACTGCTTGAGATCATCTAGTCCAGGCCCAAACTTACCTCATCATCCAAATGTTGATGTGCGCCAAATGTATTATCAGTCAGTGCTGTATGCTTTTTCTTTACATCAGGCTTCTGAACAGACACACAGTAAAAGAAGCTATAATTGTAATACTTACAAGAGTTTTTAGAAATTATTTCTTGAGGTGAGTCACACCCACTTAAGCAGTTTTTTTATTTGATGTACTTCCCAAATTTACTTAGGTTGATTTAACAAAAACAAGATAGCCAGTGTTATCAGTGACAGACGGATAGTACGAAGCATTTTGCACAGTGAACTGGATGTTCACAAGGCCTGTTTTTCCTGCTAAATTGTGACACCATATTGGAGTTTACATGTGCAAACCCCACCTCGTATTTCAGTCCTGGGTTCTTTGCTCTGCTGGTGAGCCTCAGTCTATTTCTGCTTTGTTAAATACCTTTCTCTTTGAATATTAGTCCAAAACATGCTTTTAGGAGATCAGTGTAGCTTAGATATAAGTTTGATATTAATATTGAACTTCCAGCACCCATTTATCCATGCTGACTCCTTGCTTGTGGATTTGAAATTCTCAATACAAGTTTTGGGCAACTGAAGTCTGTCTAGTTGAGTATGTGCATCATTAATGCTTTTTCTGCAGTGCGGTGATATATTAGGTGCATCACTTGTGCATGTGTGCAGTCTTAGGTACAGTCTTTGGTCATCAGCTTAAGTGGAGATCTTAGAGTTTTGGAATTAAAGTCTTTTACTGAGGAGGATTTTTCTGTCTGCCATTTGCTGTAAATCTCCTTGTAGTAGTGTTATTTGTCATCCACATCCCTGGTCAGCTACCAGCGACACAAAGGAGGACCTGCTAATGCAAACAGCAGGGGAGGTAAGGGGCTCCTCCTTTTGGCCATGGTGTGGTCTAGTCAGCTTACGGAAACTTAGAAACTACACCCCTGAACAAAAACACTCGCAGTCAAACAAAAAGCTGCTTCTATGTAAATAAAGGCAAAAGTACATGGATGGGATTTAAGCACTAGAGTGCTCTCTGCCACTCCCTGACTAGATTAATTTGTCACTGGTGAAAGGTACAGGCTTTTGGTTCGAGCTATAGACTTCTTTCTCTAGTACCTTTCGGTAGGTAGACAGAGTTTATACACTGTGCAGTACTTTCACCCTTGTTTTCAGGCTAACTGGAACTATCTGTTGGAGATTTTCTGCTTTATTGCAGGCAATGCCTAAGATTGAGACATGATTCCTAGACAGTTAGGAAATAATAAATTAGAGAATATTTGGTTCACATGTCAGGAGTGATCATTCACCAGCTGGCCTGGCAACTCCACTGCAACTGTTGTAGTAGTCAGTATAGGCATATAATTGCAACAAAGCATGTAACGGAAAGAAATCTGCATTGTAGTCAGGCAGCTTGTAAGATAGCGTTACAGCTAATGTTCGAAGATTAACCACAGAATTTGTGTGCTGGCAGTTGATCACTTCCTGTGATAGCTTATGTTTTAATGTGTATTGAACAATACCAAAAGCAGTGGTTTCCACCACAAGAACACTGAACTCTCAGACTTTCTTATAGGCCACAAAAAAGAAACAAATTTGGTATTTTCTCTTAATGGTGGTTCCTAGCACTGGTTGCCAAATGCTGCCGATTTCCAGGCCATGGTTTGGGAATCAGCACTACAGAAAAATGCCAGACTGGAAAAACGTCTGAAAGATAGTGAGCCTAAATCTGTCATATGGAAATGAGAAAACAAGTACAGTGCTTGGGGCCCTTGACCTAGAGAGGGATTTTGTGTTGTTGAAGGTCTTAGGCGTTACTAGATGGCCAGATGCATCAGCCCCAGCTGCTCTGCTGACCTGGGAGCTGCCCCTCTCTTGTGAATTTGACAGATATGAGACAATACTGTGTATTTGGTGACTTCCCCATATGCAAGTGAGCTGGTCTGTTTCAGGAGGGCTCTGGAACACCCACTGCATGTGTTTCCTTTTGGAGAGAAGTTGAATCCTTTGACAGATACCCAGTGGAAATGTCAAAGGTGGTCACTTCCTGCACTGCTCTCAGCGAACGCTTCCGAGGGCTTTTTTCCTGCAGGTCAGGATTTCAGAATTTGATGCAAGAACATTTTCTTCCCCTCCTGCCCTGCCTGCTTTTCTCTCAGCCTCTTCTAGGAAATGCCTGGCACTTTGCAGTACAGGTTGGCTTTGCACCTCAAACCTTCCTGTGCCTCGTTACATGCTCTCAAAAAGGTGGATGGGAAGGAGAGAGAATGAGTAAAATTACACGCGTTCGTACCTACCCTTCTGTAAAGCCTGCCTCAGGCTAGGGTGAAGGGCCTGGGAGGTTTGAGACCTCGTGGATGCCACCTGGATTCTTTTCCCACTGTGTCATTTCCTTTCAGCAGTGTCTGATCCTTCAAGCTCACCTGGGTGTGTTCACAGGTAGCCAGACCTGTGTTGTGAAAGAGAAATAACCTCGGCAATCATTAACTCCCATAGCCTTGTGTGCTGCCTCCTTGTCGTGCATTTATTGTCCTTTGCTCACTTCCAAGGCAATTCTTTCTGGCGTTTTATCAGGTTTTCATTAATCTGAGCAAGTGAAGAATTAAACGGCGAGGCTTAGGTGCAGAGGAGGGGTCTTTCTGTCTTTCCTTGCCAATTCACCTGTATAAACATGTACTGGGGATGGGTGGAGCTCAGCGGCATCGATAGCGGTGTGGAAACAAGAAACAGATGTCGTGTAGTGTTTATTGCTAAGAGCCTGCTTGAGAAACCCCCAGTCCTGTCTTCCAGACCGATAACCTTCTTGTCCTCAGCAGGGTGAGGAGGACTGGGTGCATTGCTCTGCTCTTTGTGTAATGCGTGCTGAGCCCCACGGAAAGGTAACTGGAATCTCTCCTTGCCAATACCGACATGTCAGGGCAAACAACCACGAGAACGACGAGCCCGAGTGTTTAACTGTTGTGCTCCCTGACAGAAAATGGTGAAAGCCATCATCATGATCACGTGAATGCTCTCAGTTATTTCAATCCTTGTTGAAAATAGTGTCTTTTCTAAGGTGACTTTTTAACTGGGCCTCTTGCTTTATACGTCCTTTCTGTATACATGCAGTGCCTTGCAAAACAGGGGTGCCTGCTTAGCAAAGCATTGCTGCCAGCTGATAAAAATGAGAAATTCAGAGCTGTTGAGGGATACTTAAGCACATGGGAGTGAAGCTTGATCTTTGTGATTTTAAAAAAGAATATTTATTTTTAAGCGGGATGTGGTATGTCTGGCTCGTCTGTGTACGCAGGCGTACCTTCTCTGACTGTTTTGCCTTGGGGACTGTATCGGAAGCCAGGCTCGGGTCTATATTGAAGCACTCTAAACTGACTTTCCTATACAGTCAAGTTCTTCGTATCTACTGCTGCATGTGCAGCAGGGAATTGCTTCTCTGCAACTTCCCATAAAAACATTTCAAGAGATCTCAGGTATACTTAGGCTGCAGTTTCAAGGAGCAAAGCGGGCAGGTATGCTTAGTCCTTTCACCCAGCACTTTGATCTGGTGACATACCTTATTCTAGTTTCTGTGTTCTCAGGACCCAGCAAAAAAAAAAAAAAAAGGGGCAAAACAAACCCCAAAACAAAAATCCCTGTACAGTTTTCTCATCTTCTCCCTTTACACTGGCTTCAGTGCTTACCTAGGCTTCTGCTGAGCTGTTACATGCACTAACGCGGAGTAAAGTATGTGCAACAAACAAGTGTTTAACTTTCTGTGGGGTCAGCGTGCTAAGTGGCTCTGTGCAGGGTTCAGTGAACAGAGAAATTAATATGAGCAAGTGGAAACGTTCGAGTAGGATCATGGGAGGAAGATGTCCAGCATTTAGAGTGCCCTGGAAGTTGAAATTGCTTCTCAGTGTGCCTGTTGATGCTGCTGTCAAAGACACCATTTTGGGATTTCATTTTCCTCTGTGAACTTAGTGGGCTTACTGGAACTGCAGCCCAGCAGTCCTGCCCTGTCTAGAAATGCGTATTCCTCCAGATGGTATCTTATTGATGTCTTGCATAATGCTATTTTAATTTCATTATTGCTGACATTTTTCAGGCACTGTCAGAGAATTTGGATGACTTGTGGAGGTAACTTTCGTAATGAATAAATCTCCCTAAATTATTCTGCTGAAGACAATATTAATGTGATTTTAGTCCATCTAGGGTTTTTTTGTCTCTGTACTTGGTATTAATTCATACTTGTATCTCCTTTCACACTAGTGTATACTGTTTGTTTAGATTTATGTTGTTCCCCAACAAATGGGTTCTTTTGTTTCTGAAATTCCTGAAATGAATCTTGAATAAAATTGAGGACTCAGATTCTTGGTGTTGATTTGAGATGGTAGCAGGTGACCTGACTGGAATGTTTGTCAGTACAGTCTTATGCAATGATCAGTGGACTAACGGAATCATTCCATGTTTTCTCCTTATTGACGTTATCTCAGGAGAAGTGATTTTGGAGCTTTAAAATGCTTTTCTTATTATAAAAGTCAGATTAATATTTTTCAAAGTTTTCTTTTCTTCCTTTATTCTCATCCTGTACCTGTAAAGATGGAATGTTGTTCTTAGCAAGAATATGAATTTGAGCTAACTGAAGAAGGGCTGGTCAGAAAGGCTTTTTGATTTTGTACTAACTACACCAGTTGGTCTAATGAAACTGGAATTTCTGCTTTCTACAAACTTTTCTTGTTTAAAGTATTGGTGAAAGGTGGATATTTTCTTTCATTTGTACATTTGATTTATCGTTTTGAGAGGTGAATATAGCTTTTGATTCACGTTTTAAAAATAAATCAAAAAAGCCTCCAAATGCATCTGAACTTGGAACTTAGAAGTAGATCTGCAGATTTTAATGCATCTATTTAAGCTGTTTGCTAAACTGCAGTTGTGAGATGTATCTACAGGCAGTTCAGGTGTTTGTTGTGAAGCTAATTAAAAAAGTGTATATTAGCTCCCTTCCCTGTGCTGTGCTGCTCAGCCCCTTCAATGCCAGCCTAAGGGTTTATGGTGTCACGCAGTGGAATAGTTTGCTGAAATGATCCAGGCTAAAAATAACTTTCTGAAAAAAGAAAGACATGAGACTATAATGAGTAGCTGAAGGTAAGGAAGGTTGGCAATTCTTCAAGCCTGCTTTGGTGCTGAAACAGAAGCACCGTGTAACTGCCCCCGCAGTGATCATTCCCATACATGAGCAGTGCCAAAATAGCTGTGCTGGTCTTTGTGTGCCTCCACCCAGTGCTTACTGGTGTCCTCTAAAAGGTCATTTCTGTGATGCATGTCTCTTCTGTGTTCAGTTGTGTTGGTACAACTTTTGGAGGCCACCTATAAACTGGGATCGAGAAACATAAATGAATTAAAACCTGTATAAAAAGGAAGAAAGCTGAGGTTAGTTTAAATTTTGACCAGTTCCCTAGCTTGACATGTGGTATTGCTGAAATAGTGCTGATGTGAGCTGCTCAGGTTGTCAGTGCTGCAGAGAGAAACATCTGTGGAAGCACTGCCTGAGCTGGCGGGAGTGTTGATAAATGAGCAGGTCCTCAACTGCTGGAAATGTATGTTAAAACTTTCAAGTATTAGAAGTATACATGTAAAAAAAATGCATATTTGACTGTGTTTCTGACATTTACTGCATATAATATATATATTAAAAAAAGATTTTCTGGCAGCCAC
Organism: Bucorvus abyssinicus; assembly: GCA_009769605.1. Classification (NCBI taxonomy): domain Eukaryota; kingdom Metazoa; phylum Chordata; class Aves; order Bucerotiformes; family Bucorvidae; genus Bucorvus; species Bucorvus abyssinicus. Next base: position 13,706,942 of record CM020042.1, read on the forward strand.
ACTGTTGTACAACCGGTTTTACTTAAGAGTTAGGAGTCTAGCATAAGCTCTCTGTTTAAGAACGTTTGAGCATGATGATGAGGACACACAGAGTAACTGCAAAGCATCCAGCAAGCCACCTCTTACTCTGGAATATGCAGCTCAGGCTCTGATGTTTTACATCCCTATTTAATATGGGCATTCACTTAACTTCAGATTTTGGACATATTGGACACAGGAAGAATGAGCAGTGAACTTTACAGATCAGAAATTAAAAGGCAGCCAACACAGGCATAATAATGAAATTCAAGTATTTCAATTGTTAGGATGGAAGAATAAATTTTCACTTAAAACTCTTCTTTGGCATCTGAAAAATTTTATTTCTAATTGATTTTTTAGTAAGAAAACATGTTTTATTCAGTGCTGTAATTATTTTGTGTCCAAATTCTGTTTCCTATGAGAGTGGGTGCTAGTTATCTTATCTCCATGCCTTGGTGCACATTGCCTGTTGCATTTTCTCTGAGTTTGATATGTTTGTAGCATTCTTAATTTCTGCCCCAAACCATGCTGTGGTGTTCATGACTGGAAGTATGCAGTGCATTGACTTCAGCTGTGTTTCATGACCATTTCTATGGATTTATGTTTGTTCAAAATAATAAAGATTGACTTAACAAATTACTCTGAAAGTTATGAATGGTTTATCTGTAGGTCATTACATAATGAAGAAACCAAAGTGTGCTTTGAGAGCATTTACTTTTTTCTCTCAGGGTTGCTGACATACAAAATACAGCTGTTCAGCAGTGCACGTAATATTCACTAGCAGTACCAGATAAACAGTACAGAAGAAATGCAATACTGAGAAAAGCTTCGATTTTCTTTTTAATAGAAAAAGAGCTATTCATATCTCTGAACACAGAATTTAGTAAAACTTAATAGTATTAGAATGGGATAAAGCTGTACATCAGAATGTTGTGAATGGCTCATAACCTGTCAGTATTGCTATTTTCTAGTATTTTCCATGTAATAATTAATATTTTGTGTGCATCTGATTCTTGAGTCAGTCACCACGTACCTGTACTTAATACTTCATTTATGTATTTGAATGTGAAGTGCCCAGTTGATGCAGGCAGGGTGCGTAAAATGGAAATGTTTATTTTATATTAATTGCAAATTGTATTGTTTTTTCCATTGCTTTCCACTCCCATATCAGCTTCTTCTGCATCTAGGTTAGATAAGCACATGATGGGATGTTGAATATAAGAGCTTCTGTTGCAGTTGGTATCTTGCATGCCTCTTTGTGAGTAAATATAGAAACCAAAATTGCTTTTATCCAGATTAATTTTTAGACATCTATGAATAAGTAAATGGCAAGCAATGTCCTTCAATTGAAATAGTAATTAAAAATACCTTAAGCAACCAGAAACTGAGGTTTTTTGAGAGGATTGCCTTTATTCTATTCCAGGTCCAGCTGAATCATCTGTGCTGTGCATTTGTTCTGAGTAATTGTCTCTTGTAGAGGAAGATCTGTTAAGCTTAAAAATCAAATTCTTCTCTACTACACTGAATGAATTATTGCTTTCTGCTTACCAGAGGCACAGCTTCAAAACCAAACCAACCCACAGGGAGTTAAAATATTTTTGTCCTAAGTCGTCATGTCTGGCCAAGGAGTGAACTCAACCTTCTCCTGCTCTGAATCATTGTTGAGAACCCACGTGCTCTAAACAGACTGAGGTAGGCTTCAGTGCCAGAAACTGTCTTTTCATGTGTCGTGCATGGCTAAACGAGTACAACCTTGACATTGTTAGAAAGGGTGCAGCTACACTCAGGTACTGGAGTTGTAGTAGCAGATTAACTACGCTAACTGCTTTCATGTGTGTAATGTTTCTAATCTTGATCAGGTGGCCATGTAGCTTTTCTCCTGTGGCACGTAGGCAGAGCTTGCCTGTGGTCTTAACAATGCTGAAGCTGTTCTTACAGGCAAGAAAAATATTTCAAGGAGTTGAAGTATCGCATACCATGTTACATTGAGAAGGCTAAAACCCTCAAACAATATATTTGAATTAAAGGAAGTTATTAAAGTGATCCTTCAAGAAATGTCTGAGAGCAGAGCTTTTCATAACTCAAATTCTGTGAACTCAAATTAACATAAGCCATGATGTAGTTAGTCTGTCAAAACTAGCACAGTTTCTGGCAGTGCTCAGTATGTCAGAGGGAGGAGAGATGCTGGAAGCAAAGGAATTCTTCCCTGGCTGTTGTATTCTTGCATTTATGATCAAAACCATAAGTTGCACAATTACAAAACTTAGTGGTGAAGAAGCTGTAATGCCTTCCCTTACTGTCTCCCATTAGGGTGTGATTGAGAATTAGCTTTCTTTCAAAAGCAGAAAGGATTGCTGATCTCTCCTGGTGCAGTAATTCAAGTTCGGCCCTTTTGACTTTGCGAAGTGTGTGTATTTTGGGTTTTACTAGTTTTGTTTTCTGTTTTGGCAGCAAAGAAGAGGAGCTTAAGAAATTTATTGGTACCTTCCTAGTAGCTTCCACGAGTAGCTTTTTGGGGTTTTTCTACAGGATTGTGATACTCTGGCCTAAGTCTCATTATGTCTAAAAGGGAAGAACAGTTACTTGAACAGCTTTGTTGTCTTTAGATAGCTTTCCTGACCTTATGGTTTCTTGTCCTCTACTCTCCCTCACTTAGTACTTTTACTCACATCAGGACCTCAATCCAAAACACACCTAGGACCTCTAAATTCAGTCTAGCCAGTAGTCTGGTCTCTAGTCAGCCAAGGTCTAGAGAAGGAGTATGTTGTGGTATAACATGAAGATACTAACCGAGTATCTCCATATTGTGTTAAGTATGGCAATAAAAATATAGTTATATCATGCTTGTAGCTTAGAAGAATAAACAAGAAGCCTTCAATTTAGAAAATAACACTGAGATCAAATACAGTAGCAGTTGCCATTGGAGCTGCATCCATGAGCTATTTCTGTCGTGTGGAACAGCTACCTTATGCTCTTCTGTGTTATACAGATCCTTGTACTTTTTTGTAATCATTTAATGCTCAGATATCACAAGGATGTTAATGTCAGTAAGCCAGTAAATGCTGTTATGAACACCTATTTCATATGACTTATTCTCTTCTACATGCAATGCACAAAAAGGTGGTTTCCAGTTTAATTTTTTTCAATAGACATCATCTATTTGGAAGTAATCAAGTACACTGTTTGCATTAGCCACTGTCTAGGAGATAGTCCTTATACATATTTAAGTGTAAGACATTCCTTAGTCTGAAATTGTAGAAGAAATTTCCACAGGAGCTGTAACCATACTGTGACTCATGTCTCACGTCTGTCAGTTCTAGAATAAAATGGACAGTAAGGAACGATAGAGAGAAGTGGAAACACATCAGGGTAGAAGGTGTTACTGTATAAGCGTACCTTTTTCCTCAGCAGGGCCCAAGAGACCTCAGTGCCGGCCAGCCAAACGGCGGTGGTACAGTGCTGGTGCAGAAGCTCCTAACGCCCTCTGACACAGTGTATTTGCAGTGCAGAGAGGGCATTTCTGGGAAGGGAATCTGCGCTGAAGTGCCGTTATGTGGATTATAGGAAGTTTTCACTGAGTCTCCTGTAGCCAAATCAAACACAACATTCAGTGTCAGAGACAGTAAAGTCTCTGTGTGTATAAATAAAAGATCTGGCTTTATCTCGTGCTTTTTGGGAGGTACTAACTGTGATTAACGTGTAAGAACGTTGTATTGTACATTGAGCCTTTTCAGTAAGGGAGCACTGGCAGCAGAGGGGCTGGAGCAGGCTGATAAGTGCAATTCTGTCTGGTTTGCTTCTCGGATAGCAGATCTCTTCAATGCAGTCCTTGCTTGCCTTTAGGTGGTAGAGTTTTCATACTGAGGGAGGTAATCATTTGCAAATAACTATTATTTTGCAATTCAGTACTAAGATTAATGTGTAGAGTTAGCTGGAAAGGACTCCTTGCCTTTACATGGGGAATAAAAACCTCTCTGTAATCTTGGGGGTTACTATTTGTTTTGATTTCAGTGCTCTCTTTGTATATACGGTGCATGAGTAGGAATGTCAAGAGGACCGAAAGCAGGTGTTTGTGTTTCAGAGGGGAGTGTTACAACAATATGTATAGGCTATTCATTTATTATTAAAGTTATTTGAAGTTGCTGCTTAAGATAGAATTTGAAGTAGCAAACAGCAAAGTCCCATTTTATCTAGAGGACTGGTCTCAGCCTTGCTGCAAACCTGCACGATTAAATAGATATTCACAGGTGATGAATTATTTCTTCCTCACCTATTAATTTTTAGCTTATTTGGAGTCTGATTCTGCCCCTTCCATAGTGCCTTATTTCAAGTGTTAAAACTATCTGTGGGTACTCTGCATAAGCTTCTGTGTAATAGAACTATTCAGTATGCAAAATGTTCCTCAGGATTGTGGAATTGGGTCCTTCAGCTTTATGAGAGGAATCATACAGATCACAGATTCCTGCCTGTAAATGTTAGCGATGGATGAACATGGCTATCCAGTAAATGGATTTGGTGGCTTTGCTTGTCCTGTGCTAACTGTCCTGTACGGAGACACACGGGAAATACACCCACCAACAGTTTGTTCTTTTGTTGTTGTTGTTGTAATGCTCCTCCAGCTTGTTTAGTGAATCTATGTGCCAGAGTGAACCTCTTCAGCTGAAGATAATGTGGGAAACAGATGAGTAAAATTTTGGCTGATATGTATGGGTACTACATGGATAGGAACTTCGTTAGAAACATTTAATACTAGTCTTTCTTAATTAACAACATCAATTCCTTTTTTAATTCTCTTCCCACCTCCCCCCCCCTTCTTTTGTGGAAGGGCATGTATTTATAGTGTTGGTTTGGACAGAAAATTGACTAAAATTCATATTAATTTATATATCATGCTGGAAATCAGATATGCTCATTTTACTTACAGAAATGTTTTCTTGTAGTTTGGTTCAGGAGGACATGCGCAACTTGAAGAAAGCAATAAAGCCAGACTGTGAACTCTTTCATGAATTAATGTTTAATTTCCTCATGAAAAATTATTTCATTACTGGTGTGATGTCAGAGACATGACTCCATGTAGAATTTATGATCTGGAAGTATTTAGAAAGGCCACCTGACCACATGGCTTTGTAAACTGAGTATGTTAGACAGGAATCAACATGGAAAAAAGGCTATGGAGCATCCTCATGTCACTTGTCTATTTGGTTTCCTGGTAGAAACAGTAGTTTTAGGATACAGCTAGCTTGAAGAGGGAAAGAATCAGCCATCTTTCCCAAGGAGTAGCTTTTAAATTCTACTTTACTTAAAGATGTGAAGAGAGGATTTATTATAATTCTACACATTTAATATAACTGCCCACTATAAAATAACTTTTAAGGGGTTGTTTGGAAAGGTGGTTAGCAGTGCAACATGTAATTTTTAAAAATCCTTTTCCTATGTGCTCCGATTTCCATGACACCATTCTTTAGGGACAGCACATTCGTTATAGGAGGCTGAATTGTTTCCTTTTGCAAAGCCTTGCAGGCTCTGAGTCTCCCACTGGCTGCTGTCCAGAAAGAAAGATTTGTGGGTTCTGCCCAGTGTCTGCAAATGTGTGATGATATTTATATCCATTGAGTTGTTTTCACTGTAGCTAGATCTGGTAAAACACTTGTGGCTTTAGCACAAGTAAAAGACTTTTGGTGAAGACTGAGAACTTTGAAATCAACTTCTGTGCTTGAAGCTGTGTTCTGACTTCTGTTGCATCCCTGGTTACTGGGTGGGAAGGAGAATCAACCTAGTTATACATCAGCCCTCTCAGAGGAGGGGAAAGTAAGCAAACCTTTAAAGAAAGAAGTAAAACTTTGGTTTTGGAAAGCTTAATACTGTTTAAGTGTGGACAGAAAGCAGAATCTTGGCTCAACTGGGACTTCAGAGGTGATTCACAATACTTTTTATTGGTACAGCCCTTAAAACCCAGATCATTCTGCACAGCTGTACAGTTGTGCTGTCTCAAAAGTCTTTCACAGATGGGACTTCTAAAAGAAAAAGCTGCTTTTTTCTGATGTTTTTCAAAACTGGTGACAACAAAGAGAACAGACATTTCACTTCCATGTGTACTTTCATGTCTTTTTTCTCTTTTCCTCTGCAAGCAGCTTCCACTAAGAAGCTAAAAAGAAAAATAAGACTGGTGACAAAACCTCCTTGTTCTGGGAAATATTTCCAAGCATGAAAACAATACTGAAGTAATGCCTTTACAGAAAAATTTTTGCTTAGATCGACAGTGATTCACTTGATCTTCATGTGAAATGTCTTCAAGCTATTTACCACTTCCTCCAGATATGGTTTAATAGAATGGTTGTCTCAGATTTTTCCATGTGGTGTTCCTTTTTTCTTTTTAAAGAAATTGAAGTTTTGGCTACATACTTGATATATCATAAGGAAAGGATGGTCGTGGCCCCTTGAAACCTGTTTGCTCCCTCTGAGCTTGAAAATCCGCAGTAATCAGTAGATGAGGGTACTGTGCAGGTTTGGCCCTGTTCCTGGCTTTGCTCTACGTTTTCTGTATAGTCTTAAATAATGACAGTGGTCAGTCTACCTGCAGGTTTCCTCATCTCTGAAACAAGATGTACAGCTACCTTAGTATCTTCCATTTATATTTGAAGTCAATAAAGACTGACTTAGAGATCCTTAGAAAGATGCTTGTACATAGAAATAATTTTCCTTGGTTAGTCTCTTCGAACTTACACTTTTCAAATGGCTTTATGGCATTAGGTTTCGAAATAATTTGTATTGGATGAAACATATGTAGCATAAAGCTTTTTGGCTCAGTTCTCTACATGTGACTGTAACTGGCTGAAGATCCAAGTACCAGTGAAAGGATGTGGTAAATTTTCCTTGGAGCTGGCAAGAGTTCCTGTATGCGGAACTTTTAAAACCAGACTAGGTTGATATACTGGAAAATATACTGCAGAGAAGACAGGGCTTTATTGGTTGGGAAGTAGGCTGGGTATTCCTATATGCCTCTCTGTGTACAGCTGATGAAATAGTAAATGATAGTTATTTAATTTGCCTTAATTTCCCTGATTTTGCTGGATGTCACCTACAGCGTGACCAAAGCCCTCAGTCTCATGCCAATGAAAATGGCAATCAACATTTCCTTGTTTAGTTTCTCTTGTTAAGTGCAGAGTGAAACTTCAAGGGTGTAGCTAAGAAAATATTGAATTTTTTTTTTCCTTCCAGATGAAAACTTGCAGGCATTTGCCCAGTAGGGCGGGGTAGAGAAGTTATCTTGATTGTGTAACTCCAGTCTCTGGCTCTGCAGCCCTGAGAACTCTTGAGCAATAAATGACTGCCATTTGCCGTTGGCTAGAAATGTTGTTGTTTCTAGGCTGTGGACTGTAGACTGACTGTCAGACAAGCCAATGGCGTGGGGCTTTCCCACACTTGCAACATCACTGGTTTTCCAGCAGTGTGACACGTCTTGTGTACAGAGGTTAAATTTCAACTGAAACGCCTTCTGCTCAGATTGGCCATCAGCTGCGCAAAGCTGTGCTCATTACCCAAGGCGGCAGTGTCTGTCAGCGTGAGGGCGCCATGTCTCAAAATCGTTTTGAAATACTGCACCACAGGGTTATGGCGGTTACAAACCTGCAGCTAAAAGAAAGTAACCTGCTCCTCTTCAGCTTGAGTTTCTGGGACGTGCTCCTGCAGCAGGTGTGGCTGAGGTGGCATCTAGGAGCTGGAGGAACTGGGAGCCTGGCCGAGTCTGCAGGAAGGATTTCAGTGGACTTGGGCCAGATGCATGAAAACAATCAGGCGTGTGGGTGCAGAGGGACCCGGTTGTGCTTAACTCTGAGTAGTACCTGGAATACATGTGTTTTCAGACCCTTGGTCCGAGAGTTTGCTGAGGTGCCTGCTCCAGAGGGTTTGTGTGTACACACGTGGTATCTGCAGCGAGGCGTTTGGAGCCTGTGGTTTGGTTTGACGCCGAAGTTAAAGGAGTTTTTTCTTCGTTTGCAGTCCCTCATCCTTAGAAATGGCAGATACAAGTCTTGAGGCTTTGATGATGTAGAAATTGATTTAATCCAATTAGATCACCTAGGAAGTTTATCCCATGGTTAAAGCTGCTTTCTTCTGCTTGATAGCATTGAATTAAGTGCTTTGGAAAGAAAGGAATTTGAGGTCTGATCTGTGACCACTGTTGTGCTGGCCTAGGAAGACATTTCCAATACAACAGCTGAGATTTTAACTCTCAGTCTAGTTCTGTATTTTGAGGGTTTTATATAAGTATAAATGTTCAAAAAAGTGTTCCTACTTTTGTCAAATTCAAGTAATATGGGATCAGGTCATAGCACAATATTTGTTTTGACCTGGGAGGAAGTGGACGAGTATAATGAATAGTAGAATAGCTCACAACTATTTTTGTGACATAACTTGGTGGTAGTTGGAGTTGTTGGGAGATAAGTCTCACTGCAGTCTGTGCTGTACCAGAAACAAAGGTGAAGCTGATTGAACACCTTCATTATTACCTGAAGTAGCATGTATTAAAACTGAGCTGAGTGAATTTATGATACATGTGCCTGTGTAGGTGTGGTTACAAAGGGCTAGAAGATAAAGGAGAAAGTATTATGAGTCCATGTTTTTGTCACTGAGGCAAGGACAGAGCTGAGCCCCCATGAAGGGTGGTCTGGGTCTGTTGTAATTCCCTCCTGCCGTTGTCGTAGCAGTGTCTCACTAAGTTCCAGCTCTCCAGACCTCATTGTGTATAAATAATGCCTTTTGGGTAGTGATTGCATTATGTCAAGTTTTGTATGCCCATCCTGCCAAGTGATCAGAAAGTTCACTGGTAATTTCTTACCTATAGGTTTGGAAAATATCCTAGTGTCACAGAAAGCAATAATGCTGCTCTTTGATGTTTATACAACTGCTTTTCCTTTTCAATAATCAGAGCAGGAGGAAGTGTATTGAATTAGCTGCATGACAGAAGCAGAGGAATTCATTAAAGAAAGTAAAATGAAATCTACTCAAGTTTCAGGCTTTTGGGTTGGAGTCACAAACCAGTAGTCACCTTTTAGTTGTTTTCAGTGATTTCTTTTGTGGTACTTTCCTTGTCCATGAAACCACTATGTACTGTTCATGTGGGTGAGCCTGAGAAAATGAGCAATGTCACTGAGGCTTTGAGGAGTGTAAACATTAATCATATTTCTGTTGTAATCTTTGTCTTTGTCAAGACCAAAGGAGAGAGAGTGGATGAATCAGGACATTATGTTGGGTCGATGTGGTGCTGAGGGACATGGTTTAGTTGTGACTTGGCTATGCTGGGTTAATGGTTGAACATGATGGTCTGAAAGGTCTCTTCCAACTAAAACGATGCTGTGATTCTGTGACTATGCAGTCTTTACCTGTAGTTTGCTGTTTCAAAGACAGCCCAGCTTGGTAATGACTGGAATACTTTACCAAGAGATGGCAGTTTTCTATAGTACGTGATATAAATGAATAAATGTTTGACTTCATGCAAAGCTGTAGAGAAACTCCATGAGTCTTAGAGCAATTTTAAGCTGTAGGCCTCTACTTTGATCTGATTAAAAGTTAGAGCAGGACACTGAATCTGCATCTGGAGACCACGTCATCACATACAGACAGTCCATCTCATCTGTGGCTGATTTACCTGCCAGCTTGAGGTCTATGTGGCACATCTTTTTCATGTCAAACTTTACGTGCACTGCACATACATACACATCATAGAATCATCATAGAATGGTTTGAGTTGGAAGGGACCTTAAAGATCATCTAGTTCCAATCTCCTGCCATGGGCAGGGACACCTTCCACTACACCAGGTTGGTCAAAGCCCCATCCAACCTGGCCTTGAACACTTCCAGGGATGGGGCATCCACAACTTCTCTAGGCAACGTGTTTCAGTGTCTCACCATGCTCACAGTGAAGAATTTCTTCCTTACATCTAATCTAAATCTACCCTCTTTCAGTTTTAAACTGAAAACTTTTTAAACTGCTGCCCCTTCTCCTGTCACTACACTCCCTGATAAAGAGCCCCTCCCCTTTCCTGGAGGCCCTTTTTAAGTACTGGAAGGCTGCTATAAGGTCTCCCTAGAGCTTTCTCTTTTCCAGGCTGCACAACCCCAACTCTCTCAGCATGTCTTCATAGGGGAGGTGCTCCAGCCCCTTGATCATCTTTGTGGCCCTCCTCTGGACCCACTTAGCCCCTGATGTCTCTGTTTCCCCCAAGAAATAATGCTCCTTCCATCTATTTCCCCATAGTACTAAGGAATCCTGAGAAGGGAAGGATCCCAAACCTATGCCGTTCACTTAACTACTTAGGTGAGGCGAATCTGAGTTTTGCCATCCCCATATTTTGGTCCCTATTTACAAGGGAGTAGTGTTTATGACTATATGGTAATGGATGGCTGATTACTTAAGCTGGGTGTTGTTTATGTAGTTCTTCTTTAACACAACACGTGTGTACCTAAGGCTGATGAATAATGGGCCTGGCTTGAAAAGGCAAGTGTGCAAAAATGTGAACAAGTATTAGCTGGGCATTTGAAACATGTATTTGAGGCATGGATTTACCAGAATGGCTGATGGGACTACAGTCCCCTTATTGCTGCTGCGGAGTGTGGTGTCCATGATTTGGGTCACTGATGTGGAAACTGTATACACTATGTATTAAAATCTACATGTCTACACAGTGTTTTGGTTTTTTGTTTCTCTTCCTCTGGAAATAATGACATTTTATTGTGTAGATCCACTTCTGATTTGATCAAATTAAGTGAGTACCAAAGCCACAGTACCGTACAATGTAGCAGCTGAGCCTTAGGGATGACTTGTTTATCAGCTTATCTGGCTTTGCTATATTCATCCTGGCATCCATCTCTGTAAGAACTTCAGCCACTCAAGAAATGCCTTAAATCTGATGTTCAGTAGGTCCTTTATCTTATTACAGATGAAGTTTCTACATGCAAGTCTGTGTTAAACTAAAGAATTGGGCAAATGTCCTACCCAAGAGTAGCTCGGAAATCTGCAAATAGAGGAGTCTACAAGTAGTGGAAGACTTGTGTTACTGATGGCTGAAAAGCGTTTTTCTGTTAATTCCAGAAGCAACTGTCAGAAGAATTTGTAAATCAGATTTTTCTTTCTGTTATTGAAAATGAAAAAAGCCTAAGTAGAAACCATCCTGAAATCAGGTGGTGCAGATGAGATCAGGCAAATTCACGAACACATGTGACAAACAGATTCTAAAGGGAATAGCTAGTGGTATGCCCTCTAACATCCCCAGCTGAATGACGGTAGTTGTTAAGGAAGTTCTAGAGGAGTAGCTCAGACCCTTTCTAAGTACGATGTGCTCTCCTGTTGCCACTATCAGAGAGAGGATGCTGGATCAGATAAACTGCTGATCTGACCCAACTGTGCAGAGAGACTACTTTCCTATCCACTGTGTGCAGCAGACACAATTGCATTGGAGCTATCTGTGTAATTGTTCACTGAGGGTCTTTTGAAGTAGCATTGGTGGGTAGAGTGTGGTGTCAGTGTATTCATCGGGGGTTCTGCAGTGCAGGATACACAGCAGAATCCTGATCTGTGAATAGTTTATGGGTGTTGATGTAATGCAAATGGTAATGGTGGTCTACAGATCTCAATACGGGACTCCTGTAAAGGCCAGTGTGGTGGGAGTGGGGTCAACTGCAGGCATAAGGCACGATTCTTGAGACCTGGGAGAGAACAGTGAAGAGTCTGACTTTAATCGATCTTTTGAAATAAGAGTCCTAGATCCTGCTAAGAGTGGTATTCTGTGCAAATAGAAATTTTTGTAATTAACATCTATTTGTAAGCTGGTGATGGGGCAAGAGGGGTACTGTCCTGACTGCATTACAGAGACAGGATTCATTTTTGCGTAGTCTTTACCACTAAGAATTTTCCCTGTTTATTTTCTCGCTCTGCAGAGGCCAAAGATGAACAGAAGGCTATAGAGAGTGTGGATTTCAGCTTAAATCATAGTTTGACTAGGAGAACATTTTCTTTTTGAGCTGAGAGTTAGGAGTTTGAATCCACCTAATATGGGCAGATGCTTCTGATCAGCTCTGGGACAGACATGTGCCTTCTGGGCCTTGCCCATGGATTGGTACCTGCTGCTGGATCGGCATTATTGGACTAAGATCCACAGGGTAAAGTTCAGCAGCAGCCTGAACATAAATCTCCCATCCACAGTCTCTCACTCTGCATACTGTTCTCGTGTTAGATTTGATCATGGTGTTGTTGCTATGTTTCTGTATTATTCATGGTTATTAACAAATTGTAATTTAATCATGTGTTACGAGACAGCTGTGCATATCAATGGAAGTTGCTAAATAGATGATCTTTTCTGAAGTTTTCCTGAAGGATTCAGTGAATTCTCCAAATGTGGCAGTTCTGATAGTTTGTTTTACCAGGTTCTGTAGCTGTACTAGAAAAATGCCTTTTATTTGATACCAGTCACCTCCTAGCAATCGCGTAGGCATTCATTATGGCTGGTGTTGAACTACAGCTGTATCTTAAGTGTAAAGGATGTTACGGTTTACATGGACTAGCTGCTAAGAATGTTTTTCTTTTTTCAAAATGAAAAGATCTAGGAGCAACTATAAATATTTTTTCATTAGTGCCCTCATAGAATATTGATTAAAAAGCGACAAGGAAACCATTTCAACTGCTACTAAATATTTATTCTCCCTCTTAGCTTTCAAAATTCCAATCAAGTTTTTTTATAATGTGATATGATTTCTGTTAATGAGGGTATGTCAACATGCCCAGCGTAGCGTTATAGAGGGAGAATGTTTATGTGGTCTTTTTAAATCCTGTTTTTCTAGAACCACAAACTCAACTCCTGTCAGGGTTCACTTAACCCTCTGTCCTTCCATAGTAGGTCCAAGTTGTCCAGTGCTCTAAACTAAAACAGTGCTGGTCTTCCTCCACTGTTTATTTTTCTTCAGTGCTTTTCTTCACCTTAATACTCCATTACTGTGAGGTATTTTAAAGAAAAACAAAAACAAAAAGGCCCAAAATCCAAAACAAAAACCACCAAGGCAAAAAAAGCAAGCCATCTGGTGAACTTCACTCAGCCAAAGAGAGTGCATTTTGGTTTTGGCCAATTTTCTCTGAGGTAAATATAAATAATGAAATAAATCCCCTCCAAAGTACAATTAATTGTAGAAGAATAAATAATTTCTCTGTTGATAATGGTGTTTTACATACCTACTGTCTAATGTCCCTTCTCCTATGCTTTGAGTTGTTATTTAAAGAAGCTATGCTGTTTCTTCTTTAAATCTTTCCTTAATCTCTTCAGTCATTAAAAATTACTGTTTTCCCTCTTTTGGAACGTTATCTTAACTAGTTGTCACTAACATTTTTGGAACTGACTAGGACCAGGTGTAGTGTTTGTTTTAAACAGCTTTGTGCTACAGTCAGTCTGAAGTTGCTGGGTATCAGGTTATGAGTTTGCCAAATGGTCCAGGAGACAGAAACTGGGGCTGGGACAGGGTTTGGAAGAGCAGTCTCCACAGAAATGCTTAGTGTGTAGGACATCCCCATTACAAGAGGACTGTAGATCTTGGAATATAGTTTTGGAGAATCATGAAGGGTTTAAAGTCAACTTTCATATAGAAATATGAAACCAAGGCCCAGACTAGTTGCTATGATTAAAGTATTTACTTTAGTTTTTCATGTAAATTGTTACTTGCTAAATTGGTGTTAAGTTGCTGAATTTTCCTTACTTACATTGTCCTTGCTATAAAAGTTATGGCTTTTGGCAATGAACAGTCAGGTAAAATGGATGCGTTTGAAAAGCAGCTTTTTTCTGACCTCAGGTGTGGCTACGTTTCAGTGACATTACAAAACTTATGTTTATACACAGGACTCACCCTGTAGCATCCAGGTGTTAAAAATCGTAAAATGTCTGTTTATTTTGCACGCTTTCTTGAGGCTGTAATTCCACGATGTCTTTAAGTGGACAGCTTTACTGGAAAAATCCGTGCCATCCTCTCTTTCCACAAGCTGCTCGTGTTTTCGCTGCCTTCAAGGGAATAGTGCTGTTGATTTAATACAGATTAAAATAGGAATCTTCCATTTAGCGTCAGCATCACATTACACTAGTGTACAATGTTAGGAGAAACCCAGCCTACAGAAAACCTATGGAACTGGGTCTGTATAGTTTCCTATTATGGCATGAAAGAGCTGTAGAAATTCAGGTAGCAGTGTAACAACTCTTAGCATGATGTGTTTTAATCCAAAGCACTTTTCTTAACTACCGTAAGAGCAATTTTAGATATTAAAATACTTTTTGAAAGTGCTTTCTCTCCAGCTGGTTGCAATGATTACGTTGGACTTACCCTATTTTCAGCAACCACAGGTAATATGGGTGGTTTGTTAAAGCTGAGAAATGCCCATCCTTCATTTTTGCATGTGTGCCTCAAGGGAAGAAGAAGCCCCACCGAACAGGGCAGACAGCAGCAGTGAACAGTTCAGTGACCTTCCTTTACTCTTCTTTCACTGAGCACTGCTGGACCTTTATGTTGGCAAGAGATTCAACAGCTTGGTCTTGCTGGGGTTTTGGTTTTGGGGGGTTGAGTTTTTTCTTTCCTGTTCTTAGAATCTTATCAAGTTTTATGATAATTGTGCTGGGCTCCTGCTTTGCCCACTGGTTAAAAATTGAATACCAGCTAAGTCTGACTTCAGAAAAGCTGTATGTGTCATGTGGAATGTTCCATTGTAAATTTTGTTACTTATTTTAACGCGTATTTAGGTTCATAGTTGACCAATCAGTCATGAATTCTAATCTTGTCCAATGAGATTTGGAGAAGATAATTTTGTAAGTAGGAAAAAGTGTTGTGCAAATGCGAATGCTGTTTTTTCTTTATTGAATTCAGATAAATATATTATCTCTCAGGACATTAGCAATACATTCTTCATCACTTCTTTAGAACTAATACCTTCAAAGGGAAAATTGCTGCTTTTGAAATAAGTGACCCTAACAGATTGATTCCCTGATCAGGACGTTTATGGTATGTGTACACTACTGCTGCAGGCATCGTTGCAGTGTGTGTGGGCATACCTAAACCCACATAAGTACCCAGTGTGTTCCCAGCAAGCTTGAGCAGCGTGCCCTCCGGCCTCTGCCACTCTCACACTTCTCTGCTGTCGCTGGGGTGAAGGTAGCACCAGCGTGCCTGCTTGTGCTGCAGTCCGACTGCAGGGAGGTTACAGCTTTAGAATTTGTTTAATGATTTGTTTAATACCTCTTGTGTTTGCTGCTCCTTGCTTTTGTTTGGGACGTTCATTTCTGTAAAGGACTCGAGGGGAAATGTAAGTTAGGGTTGTCTTAGTGCTGGTCAGACCCAGACAGGTTTCATCCAGCTTTGTCAGGGCTTCTAGATGTCGGCTATTGCTAGACTAACAGGTTAAGAATGTGTATTGTTAAAATGTCAACGTATTTTAAGCACCTAGAAATATGGCATGTCCTCTGAAAGGCTTCATCATTGATATGTATCATCAGATGGATGAAAGAGGCTTCCTGTTGATTCAAGACTCCATACTGCTATGCTGAAATAAAGCAAAACATAGCTAAGCAAACCACAGAAATTTCACCTCAACGCATCCTTGCTTTTGCTAATTTTCATTAAAGGATAATCAAGTATTTGTACATTTCTGTGTAGATTTCACTGTACTGCTGTGCTAGTGAGTTTTCTTTCTTATAACATCTTGAATTATTCAGTACATGTTTACTGTGATGACTTTAAATGCACAGTTGTATGCTGAAATGTGATCACAAAAAATCGTGATCTCCCATACATATGACCTTCTGTGTCAAATGTGTGTAGTCAGCAAGTCTGTAAATGCCATTTTTTTTCTGCTGGTATTGCAAACTCCCCCTGGGATCCTGAGAAGCCAGGTGTACCCCTGAAAACTGGGGAAGTGGAGGGGGATCATATACAGAATCCTAACTTTGGCCTGTAAATGTTTATTCCGCAGTCATTGCAAACAATA
Source organism: Bucorvus abyssinicus (assembly GCA_009769605.1). Taxonomy (NCBI): domain Eukaryota; kingdom Metazoa; phylum Chordata; class Aves; order Bucerotiformes; family Bucorvidae; genus Bucorvus; species Bucorvus abyssinicus. The sequence goes on from CM020042.1 coordinate 13,722,966, forward strand.
GCTAAGATTAAAATGTTAAAGAGATTATAGAAAAAAAATGTTTTTCTTTCATTAATCTGACAGATTTAGTCAGATTAGTATTTTTGTCTGGATACTTAAGTAGTGTTCCCACATAAGTTTTGGTTAGTGAAAGGAAAGCTGTTGAGAACTCACAAGATTATTTGTTTAAATCCATTATTTCAAAATTATGAGCTACTAAGCAAATATTTTAAAATAAATATTATTTCAATATTCATTCTCTGATGCTGGGAACAGAGTACAAGCCAGTTTGCCTTTATGCAGCTTTGATGCTATTTGAACAAACCAGAGTTTGCTTTTATTGTTCAACCACAGCTGAAGTATGATTGAAAGTTGCTCAGCGAGTCGGTGTATCAAATTAAAAATATCTAATGGTGCTGTTTCACACTATTGCCGTATGCTAAATGTGTGGCGTTCTTTGAAATAGAAGGAATGTTGTACATACCCAGTCCTGAACCCTTTTTAACTTGAAGTTCAGAGTGAAAGCATTCCAGGTTGTTAAGGAAAAGCAAGACTGCCGCTACCATATGGTTTCCTTTAAAGGTATTTGTGCTTGAAAAGTCTGCATTATATTAAGTTTGAAACAACGTAAATGCTGTAGCGTTTGGCTCTTTTTCAGCGGGGAAACTTTGAAACATAATTCCATAATGTAGAAAACCTGCTGGTAAGCATTATTGTTTGTCTAGAAGTAAAAGTTTTATTAAAAAGCTTTCACTTTCCAGAGATGTTATTAAAACAGTTTTAAGGCCAGCAATAATGCCCCAGCTTGTGTCCTGCATATAGTTGTTTACCCATCCCTCTGTTGAGTCTATTGTGCTAAGAAAATTTTTAATTTTTTTTTTCCAGATAATAACCCTTATATAATGTCAGATTAAGATTTTAGGATCTACCCAGAAAAGGAGATCAGAGTGGTAAAATGTCATGTGCCTTTTGTGGCTCTGAAGTTCATATTCATAGAAGGTTGGATTATCAGCAGGGAAGATAAAGTCGCTGCTTGTCCTAAGGGTTGAAATCTCTGCTTTCTTTATCCCAAACAGAATGACAGAGCCAGAGGCATTGCAAACTTCCCCTGTCTTATACAAGCTTGTTTTTATCTCCTCCTGAAATTGTGACCAGTTCTGTAGGAGGGAGAGGCTTAGTCTTCAGTTTTGTTTGGTCCTTCGCCTGTTGAAAGCCACTAACAAGAGCAGCGGCTGGTGCCAGTTGCAGTGTTTTGTTTTGTTTTTCCGTGATCCTGAAAAATGTCTAGTACAAACTGGACCATGACCACCCACTCGTTTCACATGAGCCACGGATCACTTGCCAGATGGCAAAGACTAAGGAACATAAGATTTACTACAGGAGATCTGTCTGTCTTCTGCATTCTGTGTAGCTCAGAATAAGGCACCACCTCCTCTGCTGCCTTACTTCACCCTTCGTTGCAGTGGAGTGGTGCGTGGGGAGAGACTCCCATGACAACTGTGGCAACTGTTTGTATTCTGAGGTATAAGATTTTGTTGTCCTTATCTGAGTTTGCATAAATATGGTGTTGGTTTTGGTTACAGTTAATCAGCCCTTTTCCTAAAGGAACACTGCATTATAATTTTGTCCCAAGCTGAGTTCTAGCAAATAAAAATCCCCAAGAACTGCCCCCCAAAAAAACGTTGCAGGCCTCGAGTAAAAAGAAGTATTTCTGACGCTGTATAAAAACTCTATTGCAAAAGGTGTTTTTGAGTAATGCACCGTGACAGTTTGCCACACAAATATTGCTTTATTAGTGATAACGTATGAAGGTGAACTGACTGAAAGTACATAAAAATTCATCCAAGTGCTGTCCACTCTCCTCTGTCCATGCTGAATGAAATGCCTGCAGTAAGGCTAAAATGTAAGTTTAAATGGAAACTTTAATATGCTGGGTAAGATCTTTTCAGTAGAGTATAATGCTGATGAAGGAAGACTCACACTTTGAATTCAGTCAGCCTTACAATATGGCCAAAGTCTATGCTTTAGGTCTTTTTAAATCATGCTCTCCAGCAAGATGCTAATATTTTTGCTTCACATCTAGAAAATGTAGAGAAGCAGAGTTAACACAAAATTGGTATGTTGTGAGCTTTGTATGTTTCAAACACCCTAATTTTTGTAGTTTGCATTTCTTAGGAAGAGATGAGTGTGTTTTTCTAATCTCCTTACACTTGCCAAAAATAGATAAAAAAGAAAAAAGGGAAATTTCAAAATTATTCTGAAGTATATAGTATTTTCTACTATTTTGTCTTAACTATTGTAGATGAAGTCTTTTATTTTGTTGGAAGAATGAAAGCAGAGAGCAGGGTGTATGATAAGCTGGCACTGACCTGAGATTTGTGTCCAAAGGCCCTCTGCAGAGAACAGTGTGTCCTTTTTCCTTAGCTATATCGCAGCTTCCTAATTTGTAACACTCTGTGGATGCCTGTGTCTCAGTGATCATGTAGTGTATTATGGACTTGAAAGCAAAGGCACATTCATGTGCTGAGTTTTTGCTCGTCTCACATCTTACAAACAGGCCATTTGATAATTATAATTGCTGTATGAATCTCACCTTCGCTTCTAAATAGAACTTGACTAATGTCCCCTGGAACCGTTTAAAATGCAGATAAGAATTGGAATGTCTTTGCCTGATAGGAATAGTTGCAGTAAAAATTGCCTTTGATCAGTTGATAAACCTGCAATTGGTGTTGAATCCAGCCAAGCTTGGAATCAGTCCTCTAGAGTCAGTAAAAGGTGAGATCAGCCTTTCAGCTAGCCGTTTCTTCTTGTATGTGTTGCCTTTGTTAAGATCATCTGTCCTGATCTAAAACTGGCTTTCATTTGTGTCTAGGAGGATTGCATGATACTAAACAGAAGATTCAAGGCATGCAGGACACCTTGCAACTTCTCCTGTGGTTCTTGTGTGTGTTCATAGAGAAAATATCTGGAAGGGACCACAGGGAATTGTATCACCCTGCTTTCCCGAATACAGGATATGTCATGTATGCATGTACTTGTATCCAAGCACTAACAGGGAGAGAAGATGGGACTGTGCTTTGCTGAATTTAAGGTAATCTTGGAAGAAGAGAAATTTCCCACTGTGATTCCGTGTGCACAGCTTGTGAGGGAAGCAGGAGCCAGTAAAGCAGTGCAGAATTCATCTTTTTAGGTCCTCTGCACTGATCGAAATCACTTCATTTGAGGTGATGAAAACTGCCAGGAGCTTACCTTATAAATTCATCCTTCCTTAAAGTCTCCAAGGAGACTTTCATCAAGGTCAACTATTAAAATGAAGGATATAGATCCAGTTTAAGTAAAATCATTACCACTGGTTTCTTACTGATTTTTTTTCCTACTGGTAGATGACTTGATAAAATCCTGAGGACGAAGTATCCCTTTCTTTAGGAGTGACCACACTGACCAGTGTTATGGTGGTAGGTTCCATACTCCAAAACACATAGTGATATTCCTAATCTATTTTTGAGCCTGTGTTTCTCCACCTTTTGTGAGAGACGCTCCACCTGTGTAAAGAGGGAGTCTGCAAAGTCTGTAGGAGGTACTATTTTGAGTCTGTTTAAGATGAAGATCCCTGGCCATTTCAAATGTAATTGTAAAGAGATTTGCTGAGCAAACAGGACTACTGTAACTCAGTTTAGCTAATATGGAGGTCGCAAGGAGGAAGCAAAGAAAGAGAGGACAAGGAAAACATCTAGTTTTCAGAAGCTTAAATCAAGAGTCTGATCTTATCAGTGACTGTTCACTTAGTCAAAACATAGTAAACTATACTCCTCTGGATCACTGGTTATCGCCAGGTGATAGGTGCCTGGAAATCACTGTCATCTAGTTGTTCTTTCTTATTCATGTGAAATGTGTTGGAGATCTCAGACCTTACTAGCTTGGCAAAAGTTACAAATGCCATAATTTATTCAGCACTTGAAGACTTAGTCTTTACAGACAAGGAACTTGGCCAGAGGTAGTTCAGCAGCTCTGTGATAAGGTAGCATGGAAAAGATTATTTTTCCCTGTCCCTGCTGTGATTAATCTCAGTGGTGTCATTGTCTAAGGCTGTAACAACGGCAGCATTTGGAAACAATACATTTCCTTAAAAACGGGAAGGAGTTCCATATATAAAGTACATACATGTGTATATGTATATAGATGGTTTTTAACATTCACATGCGTATTGCAAAATAGATAAATATGCAAGAGATAAAATGAGGGAAATTTTACGTAAGAGTTCTCACCACTGCCGGCATGTTATTGTAGCAATGGAAATGTTTTTTGATTGAGGGACAGCAAATACTTTTGAGTTGAATTTACTCGTGCCTCAGTGTGTTACTTTGTTTCACGTGTGTTTTCACAGCAGAGTAGCTGAATGCAGGCCTCCAAACTGTTAACTTTACCTCTTTCTCTTCCGTTTCAGTAACGCAATGCTTCATAGCACCTTTGCAGTTTAAGACGCAGAAACTAACGGTAAAACCTACTATCCTTTCAGTGCCAGGCCTCTCCTAGAGCATTAATGCTTATGATACTGCCATACGATTTGCATGATAGGCACTAGAATGACAACTAGCATCTTTTTTTTTTTTTTTCTGATATTGGCTAAGCCTGTACTTTCATTACCTTGAGGCTCCAGAAGGCACAGGAACCAGCACCTTCCCTAACTTGTTGTGTTTCTTCTCAGCTGGGCAATGTACCTCTTTATTGTAGCAAAAGTAAATAATTTACTGTGTTTACAAGCTGTTTTCCTCCATGCCATGTCAGTACCAACAGTGGCTCGCGGGTAGATATGGGATTACTTTGCTTCTGCTTCGAACCCTGACAAGATGCACTCACTCTGTGTTAGCTTGGTCTTGGCATCGCAGTAACACTTTTGCTGTTCTGCTTGGACCACAGGCACAGCAAGTTTGTATTCGCCTTCCAAAGGTCGTACAGCTGTACCCTGTGTATCTCTCAGTCTGAATGTGGCATCAGAGACAAATAGCTATTGTCTATCTGCCTATCGCTCTTATCACAATGTTGAGAGAGAAATAGCAAAGCGTCTCAGTACTATCAGCCTGTGGAAAGCCCCAGCTTTCCGAACGCTGCAATCCTTGCTTTACAGAGGCTTTACTTAGTGCAGTTTTTAAACCTCTTCGTGTTGATTAATAATTTTCATGTCCTGACTCATTCAATCTTAAGGAAATAGCTTCAGGTCCTGGCTGCATTGCACTATAGATCAGGCAAGCTGGATAATAAATAGGCTTGTTGTTGATATGTAGAGGGATGGAAGCACTGCCAGAAGTGTCTAAGCATGCTGGGCTGAGATGTTGGCAGGCTGTTGCCAGGGGCTGCTGTGGATCAACCATGTATTCAAAACAGGATGTTAGTTGAAAAGCCTTTTTACATGTATTATGAAATGTTTGGGGTTTTTCATGTATTTCAGACCCTGCAAGATGTATTCATTAATAGGTTACTCAATTTACTCTTTCTTTAATGAAAGGTGCGTAATGTACAAGTCATGTAGCTATACCACCTCAGACCGTGATTTTTGTCAGAATTTGCAAATTGAGTAAGGTTGAGTCTGGACAGTAAATGCATGGGCAGCCGCTCCCCCAGTAAGGGTGGGCATGCAGGTAACAAACCTGTACTCCAGGAGCTGTTGCTGGCAGTTTGGTTAGAGGCATTCTTCCTTCTGAGTCAGGTCCAAGCCTGTGTCCTGGAGTAAAAGATGACTGTTGGAAAAGGTATGTCCTGAATGAGATGCAAACCATGGTTTCAACATCTCATGCTCACCAAAGCAGTCTGTGTTTTTTGAATGGAGATGTAGGTGTTCCAGGTAAATTCCAAAAGACCATCTCTGTTTTATTGTCTAAAATAGTCTTCAAATTTGACATGGCAGAAGGATTTTTGCATTCCTCTTTATATCTCTTGCACTGTATTGTAGTTTAACAACTCAGTCACAGCAACGCGCAGAGTTCAGCAGTGGTATAAGTAATTTCTTGGCAGTGCACAGAGTTGAGACAGCATAGTGCAGTTTGTCAGTATATGGGAAATTATACAATAGATTTGATACAGTCTTTGGATATTTTCGAATGCACTAGGTATTAACATTTGGGCTACTCCCGCTTCATTAAGATCTCTTAGTGAATATATATATTAAAAAAAATGAATAAACTAATGAGTAAGAGATCATAAGAGAAATGCTTCTGGGCTCAGAAGCTCCAACACAGCCAAATCAAAGGGGAGGTGGGGGAATTGTGATTTTCTTCCCAATGTGGCTGTGTTATGGATTATTTTACTGGACTCAGAAATGGACAGTTGGATTTCCTTTTGTCTTGCTTCTGGTAGTCTTTTGTTAACTCTCAGTTGAAATGAGAACTGTGTCAAAAATGCCTTTGCTCTTATCTTATAACAGTCTGTCACGTGTAACTTCTGTCTCTATGAAATGCAAGATGATTAACATTTTAAATCATTTGGGTGGAAGGAGGCGAGGGGAACAACAGTCTAGCCATGGTACAGCTCTTGACATGTCATCTGCTTGACCTCTCTTTTTACGCACTGTCCAGGTGTGTTTCCCTTCAAAACTGAAGTCCCAAGTGTGATTAAAAACAGGTCAGAGAACAAATTAATCAAATCATAGGGTGTGGCCTTGGTAATACATCTTGTTTTATCAATAGATGATCTGGCTTCAGGGGAAAAGTATCTAATTATCTGTCTTGTTGAAAGGGACAAGTATTATATGATCAGGGCACTGCAAGGAATAACATTTCTTATGGGAATTCCTATGGGAAAATACCTTATGGGGAAAAAACCCATATTCATCATGTTAAAATACAGCAAGCTGGGCTGGAAGAAATGCTAGTTGGCTTCCATCTATTGCATAGACTAGGAAAATAGCTTACTGTAAAAACTAACACATCTGCATAAATTCTTAATGTAACAACTGCATATGCACATGTAGCAAAGGATAACAAAATTCAGGAGCAGAAAAAATATTGAGTTTGTACAGAATGACCTTCCATTTTAGTACAGAAAACAGAACTCTGAAACCAGATCTAGTAAAAACACCTTTTTTAAAAAAATTGATTTTTATGCACGCATGTGCTTTTTTGCAGGTTTATTTAGTATTGATTACAAAGGAAAGACAGGGCAAGATCTGTATTAGGGTCTAGCTCTGCTACAGATCTTTGCCTATCTTTTAATCAGTTTTGCTATTCTGCTTCAAAACATAGGCTAATAATAGCACGTATAAATTATTTGATACAGTAGGAGGTCAAAGTTGATGGGTACGTATAAATGCCTTGATCTAGGTAAAATCTGCTTGCTGTGGTATGCAAATTAGAAATAGAAGTTCACTTTGAAATGAAAAGTGGTAATTGATGTTGCAGGTCTGCTCACTGTGCTCAGCAATGAGACAGACCTACTGGAGATTAAGGAAGCAAGAGTTAAAAATATTGCTGAGCTCATCTAACTCAGCAAACAAATCTTGCCCCCCTTTCCTACCATAGCAGAGTGAGCGCAGCTACGTGCGGCTCCCTGCAACGGGTGAGATGCTCTTTCATTTGGGGAGCTGCTGGAGCACTGCCCTGAGAAGCACCAGCAGTGGGGTGCAGAGCTGTTGTCTTGAGAACTCATCTCTGTTCTTGACCAGAGGGGAAAACAAAAATTGCTTGGAGGCTTCATTTGCAAGTGTGAGAAGCTGCCATGCATGTGCCGCTTGGCAAAAAGGGGGTGTACGCCTGTCTATGTGTAACAGGCAGTAGGATATCAAAGGGCTGAAGGGCCTGAAGGAACAACTGAATGTTCATTCTAATTGTCAGTGAGCACCTGCCAGACTTTGCAAGGTGGAACAAGCTTTCAGTAGCGCTCTAAATGAAGAGTAGACCAAATACGTCTGTTTAATACAAAGAGCTGTTAACCATGCTGTCTTGTCTTGTGATCCTCCTCTGGTCCCGTGAGCTAAGCAAGTTTAGTCCATTAGTTTGGATGCGAGGCCACCCCTGACTCCCTTGGCCCATCAGTAAGAGGAAGCCTTTGTAGGACAGGGTAGGAGACAGAGCAGACTGCTGCATGGATGTTCATTTTTTGGAGTCGGGATTTCCTTTTCCTGGAAGAGCTTTTTCTGTCCTGTAGTTTGGGTAACATTTAAAATGGCGTTTCTCATGAATTACAGCAATTAAAAATCTGAAGGCGTTTTTCAGATGAGTGGATCATCTTTCACAAGTCATTCTGCTGCCTTGACTTCCCTCTGCGGCCATCCCATTCTTTTTCAGTCTTTTTCCTAAACTCTTCTTATACTACTGCTACCTGCCCATGCTGGAGACAAACATTAAAGAGCGTGAAAAGCGATGAGCAACGTAAGGACACCGTATGATGCAGCCACTCTAGTTCTGCGAGAAGGTGGTATGGGTGGCCTGAGATGAGGGGGCGGCACTTCTGACTCCTGAACACGAGCGGTGTGCACTGCTGGCTGGCATGGAGTGCAGCAGCAAGGTCAGCATGGCCGCCTTACCGTCACTGGCTTGCTGGAAAAGGACTTTGTCAAATTTGCGAAGTCCTCAGCTGTGTTATTGCTCAAACTGAAGGTGTGAGAGGAGTTACCAAGGAGCACTTGTATTTTCTCTTTCCCCCACTCAGACAGTGAGTGTAGGCTCGTGGATGTCATTATTTCTTTTAACGTGTTCTTTAATTGTTTTGGTAATGTAATTCAGCAGTGTTTGGGATCACAGTTTTCAGACTAAAAGGCTTTTATACAATTTTTCCTGTGAATTTTAGAAGATGAATAAAAATACTTCTTTTTATGAGGTTTTGTAAGTTTGGGGTTTTTTATTTTTTTTAATTTTTAAACCACCAGGCTTTTCCCTTTCAGTAGGCTCTCCTACCCTCGACCCCTTCCATCTTAGCAATAAGCATCTTTTGGGTCACACACTTGAAGTCAACAAGAGAAAAAGATTGTAATATATTAATGGTTTATAGTTAATCAGATTTCTTTTTTTTTCTCCAGTAAGGAAGTATCCCCCTTTTTTATTAGAATTTTTTTTAATTGAAGAGGTATACAATAAAATATCTAGTATATCCATAAAAGCAACAGCAGGTGGCAGAATAACTTCACTGGAAGTTGGTTTCTTGGCATGCTCAACTTTTTAGTGAAGGTAGAAAGAAAAACAGATGTATCTATGTGAGATGTGACCAATTGCTTCTCTAGATAGTTGCCTTAACAGAGAATGTGACAGGCAATTGCCAAACACATGCTACAAACTTTTCTTCTGTTTTTCATGTGATTGTTTGCTTTTTACTTCTGTAGCATAATTAAATGCTTATTAAGAAAGTTTCCGAAGGGTTTGTACATCGTGTGTTGCTGTTGCAGAACAAGCACGAGTGTTAATCACCAGCTGAAGTGTAGCAAATGCTATTTTTAGAGGAAGTGTATCTATGTAAATACTACATACATATTATCCTTTCCTTTCAGAGAAGAGCATTTATGTAAAGATATTCCATGAATTGTAATGTTCTGAAGAGCAGTTTTGCTGTCATCTTTGAAGAAATAAGCTCCCTGGGAAACCACTGGTAAATCTTGACTAGGATTCTTTAACAATCAAAGACTAAAGGCTGTGTGAAAGATGTATCTTGCAAGTGGGGGAATGGGGAGGGTGTAGCTGTGAATTGCGTTTGATGTCTCATGGTATTTAGCAAGTCCTTGGCTTTCTCCTCTGCATGTCCCTCAGAAAAGTTCAAAATCGTTAACACTTCCAAACAACACCATTTAAAACAAATAGGACAACACAACAACCTATCTGGTAACGGCTGCCTTAACCTTTCTCAGTCCTCATGGCAGTTTGAGGTGTACACTGGGCTACAGCCAGTTAGTCAGTTATGGCTGGCTGATCTAAAATTTTGAGAACTACCAGGACAAGAAACAAGTATGTAATGTAACGGTATTTTCCTCACTGTAGCAACAGAGAGGAGCCTATTGTAAGGGCAGTTGCAATTTTTGTTCTCGTTTAAAGGTCTCAGATCACAGTAGTTGTATGATATCATCCTTTTAGCTTTGGTCCTGACACTACCTCTGCATTAGGGCAGACTCTCTTGTCCTGTAATTCTGCAAACATTGCACACACGCAGTACCACAGCACGGCTACTGAAAGGCGTCCTTCCATCCTCCTTCCATCTAGACTGGGCAAGTGCATCAGTTCTTTGGTCCAGTTTGGTTTATGACCACACAAACATCTTCCTGCATGGAACGGGCAGCAATGCAGGGATGAGAATGAGAGATAGAAGACAGGACAGACATTTCAGTGTCATCTTACACCACGTAAAATGTATGTGAAATACATTTACATCTAATACAGTGATTGTTCTGTGTAGAAAAGATACTAGAAATCATAAAGATTAGAGTCGTGGGTTTTTTTTTCCATAATGGATCCTTATAAAGATGTCCCCAAGGGAACACAGGATCAGTAGTTGTGCCAATACTATGTTTCTTGTTTTTGAAACATATCTAAAATTGTTTTACAAAAAGTTTACTTTCTGTTCAGACTGCACTTGATATTATCTGCAGTGGCTGGAAGTGGCCACAATGCACAAATGGCAAAACCCGAGCAGTTAATACAGCTATCCCAGACTTCACAGGTGGCCTGTGATACAGGGTGTGTATTTAAATGTGAGATGTTCACCTGCAGTGATACACTCTACAAGCCAACATTCTGAAGGAGAGCAGGCAACTCCCAGACCCCTGTGAGCTGGTCTCTAGGCCTGAAGGACATCACGGTGTACATTTGGTGTGTCAGATGGTGAATTTGTGGAGTCCTAGTGAGGCCTGAGATTTGCAGATGGGTGTTTTATGCCAATGCATACGAGGGATTTGTATTTTGTGCTGTGAAAAAGCAGGAATGGTACAGAGAGTATGAGAACGGATGGTCAAGAATGTAGTGCCTGTATAGAGTAGGTGCGTTTGTGTGGGTTGTGATGCAGCTGATTTACCGTGGATTTTTAAGGAGATCATCCACTTGAGTGTGAGCTTTGCCAGAAATCTCAGGTGTGTTTTGGGCAATCCTGTTGATGCATTTTTCTCTTTAACTTGCCACTTCAGTATCTTTTTGATCCCTTCATTGCTGGCAGTGCCTCATGTCTGTTATTTGAAAATAGCTGTGGGATCAGGATAAGTATTTGTGTAAGGTTTTTTTTTAATTGAGAACTTATTCAACACAATCATCTTGTCTCTCTAAGTGGTCCTTATTCCCTTTCTCTTTTTTCTTCCCAGCAGATTCTTTGTTTACTTGCTTTAGACATACTTCAGGAATTTGTTTGGGTTTATGTCTTTGTTTATTTGCTTTTCCAATTCCATCATAGCTCTCTAGATTTCATTCTTATATTGACTGCTGAAGTTTATTTTCCTTTCCATCAGCTGTATTAGTCTGAATGTTCATTTCTAAGGGCTAGTTATGTATTGAAAATCATGTTTAAATCTTTCACTATATTTATTATTGGGGCTGTCTGTGTTTTCTGAGATGTAGGCCTTCTGTAAAACTGAGGTGAAATGCTTTTCATCTCTCTTTTCTGAATTTAGCATCTCTAGGCTAGCTTCTGAAGTTCTCAAACTGTGGGCACTAGTGTCAGATAGTTATTTGCTTGTGATATTTCCTGGATTTGCCAGGTATCTCTAAAATGTTCAGGGCTGACCCTTGATTACAGTTTGTAAATGAAGCAATTAAAAATAGTAATCTTAATAGACTTGATTACCTGTAGTAGTAGTATTGGTATTATGAGTCTCAGCGTTGTATGCTCAGTGTCCTTCTGAAGTGTTGAAGAGAAATATAGCTCTACTTGTAACCTGGTTATATTCTAACGGCTTTGAGCTGTATTCATGAAGATTCAGCAATATAGTATATTCTCTGCTATTCTTTCAGTATAACTGATTACTTTGATCTATCCAAAACCTAGCTGGTCCTCTGTGGCCAAATACTGACTTTTGTTCAATAACCTTTTTTTAGCATATCTACTTTGCCTAAATCCTGTCCTGTTGCTACATCCTCGAGTTTGACACCACTGCTTGCTTGAAACTTGCTTGAAAACACCTTGTTTCTGTGATCTCAACGTGTCCATCTTCCAGTTCAGCTATAATTTCTTTTTCACCTTGAAGTATTAATTTTTATGACTACATGCAATTCAGTAGTGCAGTAGCCAGGCTAGTTGCAGTTTACACTTACAGGAACGTGCAGTCTTTGCCTCATACAGCATTTTGTCTTTTAATAACCCTTTTGCATTGCAGTATTAAGTAGAACACTATGAATACTGCCAAATTTTTTCAATTAACATCTGATTGAATTCTTTGGCCACAACTCAGGAAAGCACTTAAACATATTTTAATTAGTGTTTTAAGTATATACTTAAAACTGACTACATGCTTAAGTGCTACCTTGAATAAGAATCCTTTTCCAGATTGTTCTTTGGTATCCTTTCTCTCCCGTCTGGTGTTTTGTTTTCCAAAAGTACTGTGAATGCGGTACTGTTCACTGTTTGTGGGCCTGACATTTTTTACCATCTTCAATGCACTGAGAAGAAATTTTAGAAAAGTTAGTTAATAGACACTTTCTTTACCGTTTTCTGCTGCTGTTAGTGAACTTCATAACCTTCTCTTTCAAAACTGCAAGACTATCTTCATGTTTCTGAAGAGAGGTAGCCTTTGTCTGGTTATTGTTTACAGTGATATGCAAAGAATGTATTGACTTACCAGTTGGAATTAAACCTGTGTTAAAAGAATGCTTCTGATCCTGGTTGTGTGTTCTGAAATGTTTTGTCTTTGTTTCAGTAATGTTTCTGAATATAGATCTAGTCAAAAGAATGATTGATGGGAAAGTTATCCTGGCAGTCTTTAGCTTAACCTTGGTTTGATCCATACATAGATACTTGTAAAAGATAGAATAACTTTCTAGTTTGGCCTGTCAGCTTGTTCCAGTCTCTTCAATGTCCAGTCTGATGCAGGTGAAATGCAGTTGGGAGTGAACATGTGCAAAATTTCTGCAGCAATGTGATTTATCTGGGTCTTCCCCAACAGGTCTTCTTTTTCTGACTTGAAACCTCTTAACTCAGAGAAATTGAGACATGGAGCTGCCAAACTTCCAAATAAATCGGCACTGCGTATGGCAGACTTCATGGTGCATGCCCGATGTCCCAGACATGTCAGATTTGCTCTTTATATACCAGATAGCACACATTCATACTTTCTGTCTATTGAGCATGATTTGTAGGTCCATTATCTGCCTCTGGTGGTATTGCTTCCTCTCTGTTCAGCCCAATAGCCCCTGTTTTGGGCAGCTGAAAGTGTTAAGATAGACCTGTGCTATAAAAATTCAGCAACAATTTCAGGGAATCAGTAAGGTATCTCCACGGTGTTAATACCCTGTTTATTACCCATTTATATGAATCGCCTCTTAGTGTTCTTTCAGTTGCAAAAATAACAAACACGAAAAGGTGAATCAGAACCCGCCTATCTTTGTGAAACACTGATGTAGACTGTAACAGCATATATAGTCCTGCTTGGTTTTTTACCTATCTGCAGTTACTTTTTGAACGTTGTTTGACGCAGTTTGTCGCACAGCCTCTAATAGAGAATTATTTCAGAGATTACTCAGCTACAAAAATTCCATGTAAGCTATCATTGTCTGTGAGTGATGGATAAACCAAATCATAAAGGCACAGAAGTTACTCTTCAGTCAAAGCCATCAATCTTTCATTTCATTATGTGGCAACAGTACTCAAAAAGAACTTTTTGAAGGTTTAGGTAAGAGGATACTGCATTCTGTCTGGTCCTTTTGGTAAATGAACATGGTGTTCTCCAGAAGTACTTCCTTTCTTGCCCAGGCACATAGTCCCAAATTTGATGCTGTGGACAAGAGCCTGAACAATTTCTGTCAGTCTGGCTCTGAACTCTCTCCTCTGAAAATTCTCTGTCTTTGGAATTTAAAGCCATCAGCTAAAACACCTTCCTTCAGTGTATTTTCTGCTTTCTAACAGACAATTGTATTGTCTCCTATTTTCTTTCTAGAAAAAGAAGATAATGGCAAACCTGAGCTTTGTGCTTTATAAAACTCAGATATTTTAGATTAGTGAGCACTTTGTAAAAACCTTTTTTTTCAATCCTCTGGATTTGATTTGAGTTCCATGTTCAAATGAAATTAGAAAGATTAGTAGAAAGCCTAGGCAGAACTAAGAGGTTTTGCTTTGCACTATGCTGAAATAAAGGTTTCAGGTTGTTCTGGAAAAAAACATGGTTGTGAGTACAGTTCCTCCAAACTCTTTAACCCTTTAGGCTTTACTCAGCTACAGCTTTTTGGGGTGATGTGGTTCTGTCTTCTGCCCTGCATTCTGGGAGACACGTGAGAGTTCCATTCTATCTTGTGAGGCGTTTTGAGGAAGGGAGGGAGGGTGAGTGGATGTTAGGAGATTATGTACTCATAGCTCTTTCAATTCCCTCCAGAATTCCCCATCGGTATCAGACAGTGTATCCCCACAGTTGTTCCCTTTAACCATTCTTCAGTTCTTCAGATTTGCTACCTTTTTCTTGCCGTCTAGGAAGGCTTGTCAGATGTTGATGCCCTTTAATGCCGGCAAGGTCTCCTAAACTCCTGTTTCTGTTTTCTGGTCTGTAAAATGCATGGAATAATTCCTATCTATCTTTTTTCAGATTCAGGAACTGACCGTAGTGTTTTGAGAGCATCTTCTGAAAAATACCGTAAAAGGATACTTTTTCATCATTTTCATGTTTTTCTTTTGAGAAGCTGTCATGTATTTCTCTGTGTGTGTTTGTCGTGTGTCTCACGGTATAACTGTTTGTATGAATATATGGATTACATTTAATTATTACCATCCTGCATTACTCAAAGGTATCAGGATGTTAAACATATTGAATACTTGTGCAGTCTGAAGGTACTTGCTGCTTCAGTTATACTTTCTCTGGATTTTGCACAGCCAGTTTCAGATGCAAGCAAAGAAAGCAGCTCTCCAGGCAGGCAGAGTGGCAGGATTAGCAAACCGCTTCAAGAAGTGGCCAAACATAACTCTGCTGCATTCTTCTGCCTATGCCTGAGTGTTGTGCTCCTGGTTTGAGGAGGAGGATGGAAGGAACAGTTGTGCTAGCATGGAGCTGAGTTGCATTGCCCTTCTGCAGCCTAAGCTGTCACGCTGCAAGGCAGTTTTCTTGAGTTCTGGCTTGACCTGGGGCACAGGAGGTGGGCAGGAAGTGATGTGAAGTAGGATACCTGGACAAGCCTTCGGACATGATCCAGGTCTGGGGCAAAGAGCGCTGAGCCCGTACATACTGCATGTATGTGCGTATGCGTAAAATTAGGGTCGTAGGCCTCAAAATTGAACTGTGTCGTGGCTAGACTTCTTGGTAAATTAGATTTGTAGTGCAGGCGGACCCATCATAATCAATTAACTTCTTCCTACTTTGTGTTTCAAGTTCTCAAGATTTCACTATGAATCTCACAGTAATGGTTGTCTGAGGTTTTTATGTGCTCCTGTTACTGTAGTTATTGCAGTGTTATAGTAGCTTAAGAAAAAACTTCATTCTCCACAATTGGAGAGAACCTGAGTGCTTATGACACAAAACAGAGAGCAAATAAGAATATAGTCCTATATAATGCCTTTTTAACCCTTTCTTTATATTGCCAAAGTGCTACGAGTTCTAAGGAGGACAAAGAATGGACGTTGTTTGGCCTTGTTTATTTGCCTAAAACATCTTCCTGGTTCCCTGTTCTCCAAAAACCAATGCTGCACACCAGCAAGGTGGAATTGACACCTATCCGTATCTAGATTACCTTTTTATTACCTGAATTGGATGCCATCGCCACAGAACATCAGAAGTATGTTTTACAAAAGCTCATAGTTTAGTACTGTCTGTGGACTTCGGGCTACTGTCATCTCTTCAGGTACTGTTGAGTAGACAGGCTTGAATCATAAAGTTCATATCCAGACTTTTCTCAGATTGTGAAGTGTTTAAATCTGTGGACTTGCAGAGCATCTGCATTTGTTCTTGAGGCTGGCTTTTGCTGTTTGTAATCGGAATAGAAACCATGACAAAATGAATAGTGGATCTTTCCAGTGATGGTCATTGCGGATATACTTAACAGTCTGTACTGTTGAGAGGCTTGGCTTCTTGCGCAGGGAGAATGACTCTTCTATTTATGGCCTTGTTCCTTCAAGTATAATGAAGCTTGAAGCACTTTTATGCCTCCAAAGCAGCAGTTTCCAGAGCTCCATGCCCCACCATGTTCTAGATGTGCCAGTTCTGTTCCTCCCATTTATATTTGCTGTTGGTATTCCAGGCAGTTTGCATTCCTGCAGGAGGTTTTGTATTCATTACTCATAAATCATACCTTCTCTGTAGTTACTCATGCCTCTTCCCCTTCTGTTTGAAACTCCAGTGCAGGCTCAGCTCTTTGTGAAGCCATTGCTGGCAGCAGTTTCCTCAGTAACAATTCCTTTCTTGCTCAGAAGCCTAAAGAGCTGTTGAGATGGAGTTTGGACTGAAATCTAGGTAATCTCTGATGTTTCCTCCAGCCTGTTAAAAAGGTCAGCTTTTACATCTGAGATGGAGTTTCTTATTTCAGCACTCATCTGTTGTTTTTTTCTTTTTTGTTGTTGTTGTGTGTGTCTTTGACCCTGTGCTTTTGCAGAGAGGAGCAGAATACTTTTTCATACTGCCTATAACAATATCTCCAGCTCCTTTTACTGAGCTTCGTATTTTAAAAGCAAGGTCTGCATATGTTGGTCTTGTAACACCCTAAAGCATAGCTGTTACTTGCCTTTTACTGGCACAAGAAAGATCTGAGTTATCCAGTTCAGAAAATAAGTTAGCACAGACCTGATTTGAAGCTGTGCTGCATTGCTGTTATTTTGTTGTCTTTGCTGCCCTGGAACTATTCAGTGCTCCCTGCTGTATAAAATAGTTCTTTAAAACACCCTCAGTAAGCTCAAGAGGGACCAAAAGTTGTTCGCAAGGACAGAGTCCCAGCTAACATTTAAATAATAAGCTGGCATCTAGTTGTTTCTTTCTTTCTGTTTTAAATACAGTGCTAATACTTTACAGAATGTTATACAACATTCCAAAACTTGAGCCACGAGTAATTTTTCAGATTTACCCTTCCCAAACTTGCGGTGCAAATCAGCGATCCTTTCAGTCCATTACCCAACTCAAGCAAAGGGGAAGGATTTTTTTTTAAAAAAAATGCGAAAAAAAAAGAAAAATGCCCAGGGGTTTTCTGGGGGGAAATTTTAGACTTTTGTTGCAAGATCTACAAGCCCATACATAGAATGTATAGCGGTCAACTATTACTGCTAAATTGTATCTAGACATTGCCCAGCTGTACCATTGGAACACTCGGAGAACACTTGGTGGTTTTAATCACCCTTCACGCAGTGAGTTCAAAGTATTAGGAGGGCAAAATACTGAATCCCACAACACTCTTTCAGGGTAGGCATTATGCCTGCTTTGAAAACAGGGCACAAAGAATTTGTTATATCAGTAGGCAGTCACAGCTACTTAGCATCAGAACCAGGATTGGAAAACAGGCAAGTGGGCTTCTGCTCCCTCCTGCTCGCTTCTGAGAATGAATTGAGTTGAAAAGTTAACGGTAAAAGAAAAAACTCTGAACTGGTTGTTTCTCTGCAAATGTATTTAGGGGATGAAGGTGGAAGGAGGCAAGTGCACGATCACCTTTTGCTTTGGTGTACTCCTTTAGGAGCAATAAAACCAGACATGCATTAAATCTTAGTCTGGAATAAAAACAGAGTAATATTAATACAATTTAAAATGAGAACTTACCTTGTCAGGCTAGTTTCTACACTGAAGTGGATGTCTAATGTTCTGGAGGAGGAGACAGGTCTAAGAGGCAGCAGGAGTATAAGCTATCCATTACATAAAAGGCTTGGTGCAGCAGGTAAGGGATACTTAAAAAAAAAAAGTAACATTTTTGAGGAACAATTTATTGTAAAACAAGCCATAGTCAGTTATTCTTAATTAGATCTAAGGAGTAGCCATAGTGGCAAAATAATTTTTTTTTGCATTAATAGCACTATGGCTGACAATGCTTTTCTAGCTGATGCTTTTCTAGTTTGATGATTACAGGAATCAGACAACGTGACTAAAGGGATGTATGCCATAACTGCTGTTCTGCCTGCAGATGCTGTACATCTCCACACCACACAAAGCATTTTGCAAATTATCATCCAAATTTTTAGAAAGAGTTTTTACCAGGATTTGGATATAATTGAGCAATTATCTTCAACCTGTCGCACACTGCTCTGCTACTGCACCATGATTTGAAGTCCATGCATCTTGCTCTGAATTATTTTTATCTTCAAGAACTCTACAGATATATCATATCCTTCACTGAGAAAGGCTCTCCTGGGCCACTGTTCCACCTGCAGTATGCCTCTCTCAGCATGTTGTTTCCAGTAGGTCCTACCCACCTGCCCCATGCCTAGATCTGAAGATGCACTTCCAGCCTGACCTGAACCAGCTTGTTGCTCTTTTGTTCCTGATTTCCCACAATGTTTGCTCATACTCCTCAATCCTATCCAGAAACACTTTTCTAATCTAGGCGTGGTTTCCCCTGTGTTTGCCCATATATCTCACTCCTCACTGGAAGAAGCTACTCCAGTCATGGGGCTGCAGAAAGCCTACTGGTACTTGTCTGTTCTCTTAACTAAAGCATAATTTGCTCCACTTCAGTTTTTCTCTAAATTAAATTAATAAAACTCATTCCTAACATTACTATCTTTTCAATTTATTACTGAGCTCCACAGTGGAGACTCAGTTGTGGTTTCTTGAGAAAGACTTTGGACAAAGCAGTTATGGTGGAGTCCAAGGAAAATGCATGATCCTGTGAATTTTTATAGCAAGTCTAGGAGATGATATTAAAAAAGTGCTAGCTGTAGTGAACAATTAGTCTAGAACTGCTGCAAAATTTCGGTTGTTTCTCCAGAAGACACGTGTATGTAGCTTGTAGGGTGCACAGCAAATCTCAAAAGATTCAATCCGTGTTTGAAGGAGGTGCAAAAATGATTTAGCTCTGTTAAGTTTAATTTTCAAAGACCAGATGCTTTCTAATTGTTAAATATCTGAAATCTTGTACCATTCCCAAGATTTTCCTAAAGTTTGATATCACTGAAAGTGCCACAGCCTTTTATTCACCTGACATCAACTCTCAACATCTCTGTGGTTCTAGTGACAGTGGTAAATATAATAGCATATCAAAAGAGCTGAATAAATAACAACTTCTTCCTGCCCCCCCCCCCCCCCCCCCCCCCCCCCCCCCCCGCTTTGTAAAAAAGTGTTTACAAATACATAGATAAAAACTGAGGTACCATCAACAAAGATCAGTAATGCTAGTAGACCCAGTGCAATTTCCAGTAGAACCAATGGAGCTATTCTCAGTAATCACCAACTTCCCAAACAAATTGATACCAAATTTTAAGAAGAAAAGGAACACCTCTGGGTTTGAACTCATTTGCTTTTGCAGGAATTTCACTCTTATCAGTCTCTTAGTTTGATTTGTCTTAGTATTGGGAAAAGGTTTGCCAAAACAACCCTGCTGGACTGATCCTCCCTGCAACAACGAATAGAGAACGTACTTCTACGGTGCTGCCATGTGCACATATTTAAGCAGTGACCTTGAGGACAGGGTTGTTATCCCAAGAGGTGAGAAATTAGCTTGAGTATAGTTTCATGGGTCTGTGATTTTGTTTGGACAATCTCAAATACTATTTTTCTGTACTGGCAAAGCCAAGGGGGTTTTGTTATGCTGCTGTCTCAGCACAAAAATGACTCTGCATTTTTCATAATTCATTTTCCATCTTAAGTACTAACTTTCAAAGAGGTTTCTAATGATTCATCTTTCAGAGGAAAGTACACTCCAATTTAAGCAAGTTAGATAGGTAAATAGAAATTCGTCATTTTAAAATGTGACGTAAACGCCGGTTTTATTGGAGAAACACTGACTAACTATATTTCCTGATGAAAGGATTTAGAAGAAATAGCATACAGAGGCCAAGACAATGCCACTAAAATTCCAAAATGTCTTCAGCCACAAAATTATTTATTTTTTCCCCAAAAAATATTGAAGAGAAGAAACTTGGCTGATTTTATGTCCCCTCCTCTCTATTTTCCTCTGGGTAATATCAGATCAGACACATTTGGAAAACAATAATACACACACATATTTTTTTTTTCTCTCTTTTATTATGGGCTATTCATCTGTAACTCACAGACAATTTTTTTAATGTGCTTTTGTAGAAGAAGCTCTTAGGATAATCTAACTACTGAGTAGCAAGGCTTCCTAAAATGCTGTAGCAGTTCTCAAAAAGTGCTAATAGAACTTCATAACACAGTGCATGATCACGCATTTTGTATAGGTTGCTTTTTTTTTTTTAAATTGTTTCAGAATGCCTTAGTTTGTAAAAATGTATTGAACATTAAGTGGAAGGATGTTAAAGGTTAAAGCTGTTACCGTCTAACTTTGCAGGTTTAGGAGACAGATGAAATATACCCAAGCAATTTTCCTTCGCATAAAAACATTGCACTGTATTAGAGGTATGTTGATATATTACAAACCCCAAAAGCTAGATGGTAAAACTTCTGCTTTCAGTCTGATCAGACTAAAACATATTGAGTATTAAAAAGGTGACCAGTACAGCAGAAAAATACTACCCAGCATCTGGACCAATGTGCTTAGCTGTACCCGGTTTATTTTGTACATTTGTTGCATTCTAAGAGAGGCTGAAGCTACTGATGGTTTTGAACTATTATAAATATTTCTGGTAGAAATAGATCACTGACCAGATCGCAGGTTAGGCTGAAAAGGGTGCAAATGCAACTCAGTATATGAAAATGTCTGAAATGTAATGTTAATATATACCTGTAGCTTGTAGTACATATGATTCACTGCTGTTCATTCTCACTTGGTTTTTCGTACATTTCTGAGCCCTGGATCACAGGGAAGTGAAACTGATGGTGACTTGAGAGGCTCTTTGTTTCAGCAGCTGGGTGTTTTGTTTTCTGGATGATTTCTACTCTTTATTACAGCCATTTAAGCTATAGAGGATGGTAACTGAATTTTGCTCATGAGAACGCTTTGAAATCACCAGGGGCGTAGAGTTCACTAAATGGGCCTTACTTGCACTAAATAATGCTGTCAGTGCCTAGTTTGTTCCTGCTTTCTTAACAGCCTCCTACTCATTTTCTAAAAATGATTGGTATATTGGTTAGATTGTCAGTTACTACTCTCATGCTCTACAGACCTGTTAAATCGCCTTGGGCTAACTGGGGGATGGAGGTGTATATCCAAACTCCCTGTCACCCTGTACTCAACATCTGCTGTTAGCAACACTGAACCAAAGCTGCCTGGTTATCTAAGGACAGCTATTGTAGATAAGTATAAAAACCACGTCCGTGTCTGAAATGCATTCAGTGAAAGGCAGCAGCTACTGTGACACAGCAGGAAAACAAACCGGCTCTAACAAGCGTTGTGTAAAGCATGCTGTGATCTCTAGGCTAGAAAAGAATTGCTTCTGTGATGCTGCTAGGGAGTACGTTGAGTATAAAACAACGTGAGCCTTGCGATGCTGACTGCTGGTGGTGGTGGTGGTAGTAGTTACCTGCCTGTGAAGTTTACATGAATAGACATGGGGGAGGAAATATCCCAGTAGTCCCCTCTTGCATGCCTAAAAAGTGAACAGGAAGGCTCCAGTGCTGTGGGGCAGGCAGGGCAGTGTGGTATGCAGGGGAACTGGACAGCTAAGCGTTGATGGGACTTCTCGCACATCTGAGAACTGCTCCCAGCTGCTTCCATGAGGCATCGAGGAGAGGTCTGAACAAACACTGTCCTCCCTCTAAAAATGTTGGCATGGTTTCGTGATGTGGGATAAGGTGGAGCTAGGGAAAGTGTTTTAAAAACCGTTCAGAAAAGCTGTAAATTACAGTAGCCCGTTGAGCTGTTCCAGTTTGTATCCAAGACCCAGCAGGTCTCCTGTGACCCACTGCCTGGAAGGCTTGAAGGAATTAATTGGAAGAAATCTGAGGAATTAATGGAATTAATGACATTGAGATTGAGTTAAGCCTTACAAGTTATACCTCTCCAGACCTGCATGTGTATATTACTATACACAGTCTTTCTGATGGGCTTGTCAAAACATCAAAATAAAATAAAAAAGCAGGTACACCAATTATCAGCTTAAAATAGGCCATGAGCCGTAAAGAGGTCTTTGTTAGGGGTCTTTAATTAGTATAGTTCATATTCCTATTTAGTTGCTAGGAAAAAAATATAGATGGGTATAGAAAATCTAAATAAAATAAATATCATATAATATAAATATAATATTATATGTAATAATAAATATATTTGTGTATATTATATATAATAATAAATAATAAAATAAATATTCTATAAATTCTATGGAAAGAATTATTAATGTGTAATTTGCTGGATAGATAAGAGATTGTCCTCAGGTGTCATAGAGTGCTCAGGTCTGAGCCCTTCCAAATCTGTTCTTGAAATCAGGGTTTAGGAGTGGTAGTAAAGACTTGTGGTACCTTTAGTCAGTTTGCTTAGTGTCTGAGCATCTGTCTTTACATTAAGGTAACAATACGTTAATTCTATCAGAAGGTAGTGAGATTTACTGTCGCAGAATTCGTGTAGATCTGGGTAAATTTGAAGTGCTGGACAAAGTAGGGTAGGTGTGTGGCAGAAGGTCTGAACTCAGCAAGTGAAAGGAAGGAGCCTTCAGTCTGCTTTCTGATCAAATGCAAGTTAACAAGTGCCAATAAACTAAACTAGGTTTTTCACTGAGAAAAAAGTAAGCATAAATTTTTACTTCATTGCAATCTTATTAAAGAGTAGGAGATGTTCTCAGCTCTCCTCTCAGCCTGGAGCATGCTAGAGTAGAACTGAAGTTCTGTAGTATTTTGGTGGTGTTCAGACAACCCATTTTCTTCCCCATCCTTCAAAACCAAACAAATTAAACCAACCAGAAGTTCTGTTGCCGAGAACAGTGCGTGATCTAAGAGTGAACTGTGAATTCGTATTTCACTTTTATTCTTTTACAAGACAATTTGGCATTTGTCAGAAAACTCCTTTTGAGTGGTGGTGTTTGCAGCACTGAGAGAGCAGCAGGTTCTGGCAGCAAAAGTTGCCTGTGGATTACAGTGATTTCCTGCAAGGTACTCCGTGTTGGCTCAGTGGTATCGGACCAGTCTCTTACTGTGGTACATCGCCAGCTACGCACAGGAGTAAGCTAAATTCAGAAAGCCACCATTATGCAGAGGCTGGAGGGGAGGGTGGAAGAGAGGGAAGGTCTGCTGGAAGCTAACCTGGAGCTCCGGGCGACTGGCAGGCTATGAAGGAGGGTGGCAGTCCCTCGGGGGGAGTGTCTTATGCTCGTCTCTGCGAACAGGTCTGAGCAGGCTGTTGGATGTGAAGGCCTTCCAGGCACAGAAACCTTTCTGGCCGAGCAGCACAGCATGAGGGTGCTGCGGCATGGATTTTGAAGGTGACGTTTGTGTTGGCTGCGCTCCTCGTTCACAGAGGAAGAAGGGCTGAAGACCTCAGGCTGTTGCTGGGTGGTAGCTATTTCAACTTGAAGACGTGTAGCTGCCTGAGAACAGCATGCTTTTGTTTTGTTTCTTTTTTTCTTCTGGTAGAAGTTTTATTAATTCATTGTGATTATTTTTAAGCAATTGGCAGAGATATGAATAGATGCTTTACTTCTCCAGGAGGCCTTTGGAACAGAATTGCATAACTTTGTACTTTTCCTATGCAAAGCAGAATAAATTGGATGTAAATACAGTGGTCAGTCTCTGAAAGATTCCTTGGTTTCTTCTGACTCCTATTTATACGCGGTGAATTCTAGTGACTATAAAATTACCTCTGCTGCTATGAATTGCCTCACTGAGGGACGATAGAGGAGAAGCATGGGTAGAGATACCATGGCAAAGCAGGAGCCAGAAGTCCTGTCCTAGGAGCTCTAATAAGGTTGCAGCTAGTGATAATGTGTCCTGAGCAACAGGTCTCTAATATTTTCAAAGGTGCTTGTGAGCCTTCCAGAGAATCATTACTTTTTTGTTTCTGTGCTCTTAGACTGTTTAGCTTTTTTTTTCTTGGATGTGCTGAAAACAAGTACAGCTGAAAACAGGTACAGATGAAATTCCTCTGAGGCAAGGCCAACACTTGTTGCTGGATTGCTTGTAGGATTAGGAAGCATTTCTCAACAGGTTTCGAATGGTTTGTCTGTATGTATCTGTTATTCAGGGAATTATGCCGAATCCTGGTGGCACTGGTTGAGATGTGAATTCTAACAGCTGTTGGCACAGAGGACTCTCTCTTCTTTGCCTTCAGTCAGGGTAGCTGCTATACCTTTGTGTCTGAAAAGATCCATCTACTTTCCTCTAGGTGAACACCACCGTTATGGCCTATACCTCTGTCACGTATAAACAAGATGGCTGTAACGGGTATTTTTTCTTGCAACTGATTTGGATTAGCAAGAGTTAAATGTGGGCACTTGTCTGTTGCTTATACCTGCAGTGAAGGAGCTTTGTGCTTTCTTTGCTAGCTACAACCATTTTAGTAAAACATGTAAAATTACTTTTGAGTATCTTGGGCCTTGATTAAACACTAGAAGTGCTGTTTGACTTTGAACATGGGAATTTCATTTATTATGAGGCTTTCTGCTTGGGACGGCTGGGCTCTGTAGAGCACTTGACATTATTTTCATTCTTCCCTACAGAAACCCGAGATACTGGGGCTGGTGGCCTCTCAGCTTGGGAGTAAGGGACACCTACTGGGATGACTTTTATTGGGTTTTCTCTTCTGTAGTTGGTTTGCATGAGCCAAAATAGTTTACATTCTCTAAGAATGAAGATATGTGTATATATTTAATCTCCTATCGTAGTAATAGTTGTGATATAAATATATTTGGTTTGGTCCTGGAGCGCAGAACTGTCTTAGTTGTGCAGAGGCTTTTCACCAGAGAATCCCGCTCTCCTGCAAGGTGAGACCCTGTAGAGCATTGCTGCAGTAGCCAGCTCTGGGTGCTCAGTAGCTGTGGGCACTTGAAATTCTGTCTTTGAAACTCTGACTTTGTTTAGGAGCTCTCACTATTGCAGTTCAGACTTCTCCTTTTTCTGCCTGTAACTCCCTGATTTCACTGAAAATGTTCTGTTTTAGGGAAGTTTTCTTCCTTATGAATATTAGGTACGAGTCCTGCTGAGGTCTTTGACAGCTTTTGAGGTAAACGGCTACTGATGTTGAAGAAAATCTCCCTGAAGAAGGATCTCCCTGAAGAAGCAGGAGTTGAAAAAAAGGCTAATTCAGTGCGTAGCTTAGATAGAGATCAGGTGGTAATTTAGGGTTCTTATTGAGCAGACCGATGCAGCCTGAAGGAGCTGAAACAGGATCCCGAGGAGAAGGCTGTGGTTCTCACAGCTGTTTGAAGCATGCTGCTTCACCCCATTTTTCTCCCTGTTCCCTTTTTCTGTTTCCAGGCTTGCTGCCTGCCCCATCTGACTTTGTGGTATTGTTTGGTGTGCTTGCCATTTACTAGTGCCTCAACAATAGTCACCATTGTTTCGACCCGTTACTGGCCGCGTGAATGCCTCATTAAAAACTCTGTATTTCAGGGAAAGGGAGAGGAGCCTTCTCAGAGATCGACCAGTATGCAGAATGGCGGAGAATCAAGAAAACTTGTTTTCCTTCTCATCCAGCATGCTGAGTCAACATCCCAGCCCCACCAACTGTCACCTGCACTTGGTGCTCTCTAGGGACATGGCTTGAGTACAGTGAAAACCACAAAATACATGGACTAATAAGGGCAGAGTAATTTGAGGTCATTGCAAGTGTCCTTGTGTTTGCTCTCAGCTCAATAGGAAGCCTTTAATAAGAGTTTTCCTAAATAGTGTTTCGTATGAAATGGGGAATTCTACTCCGTTCTTTTAACAAACAGCCATTTCATGAGAGAGTGGGGTTTCTTTTCGCCTCTTGGTACATTCCGGAAGACTTTATACCTTTGCTGGTTACTGATTGATAGTTCTGAGCTGAGCTCCCTTTAATTTTGCAATAAACTAACAAGGAAGCTGAGACCAGAAGTTTACAGAAAATGACTTATTTACTCAACTGGATTTACAAAGATGACAAAGTCAGATTTAGTAGTTTCAGTGTGGTCCTAGGAAGGGCAAGAGGAGTATTTGAAAAATTGTACTATATAAATAACCAAACAAAAAGTAGTTTGCTTATTCTTCTGTGTAAGGCAGTCGTATATCAGTTCTCAGGCCAACTCTCTCCCAGGACCTGCAGGGGCTTTCTGCATACGCAGGAACTCTGCTCTTCCCAACAAAAGGGGATGTTGGGAGTTTAAGCACCTTGAATAAGTATTTTACTTTACTAATGTGCTTCCAGAAAACTGGCATCTGCTGAAGTCACATCAGTGGAAGAAGATACTATTTTCACAACAATATGTAAAGGTTTCAAGAGAATATAAACAGCAGTGTTGACTTCTGGATTAATCTTAGAAGTAGTATTTACCTGTCTAGAACATGAACGCTGTTTTCCTTGAGAATTCCTTGTTTCCATTTTTTTCCAGGTATCAGCACCTGGCTTTTTTTTTTTTAAGTGTCTAAAATTATGAACTTGAAAGTGTTCCCACTGTCTCCTGTTTCTCTCCAGATTTTCTAACTGTAAGGAGAAGGGTTCTTCTTGCTATCGTAACAGTTCTAATGGTTAGAAGAGGTTATTTATAAGTTTGCTATGCTGAAGTAAAAATCTTCGTAAGATTGGGAAATGTGTGGTCAGTCAATTGTATGGTATTTTTAGTAGTAGACTTTTTCCCAAAAATGATTTTGAAATTTGAATGAGTGAATTACTACAGTGTTTGTAATTCTGACAGAATTAGAAGGCTGAGGACTGCAAATTTTCACTTGTTAACTAGCTAGCTTAGCCAGTTGCAAGTGAATAGGCTGAAAGGTTAAAGGCAATGGTTCATTGAACTCCACAGGAGACTGCGTGGGTCAAGTTTCCAGTGTTACGGAGCTCTCTAGCTGAACTTTCTGTCTTTTTTCCTCTCTTTTAGCAGTGGGGAGTGTTTTGCATTCATGCACAGTCACGGGGTGAAGAAGCCCTACACTCTTTGTTCATGGCAAAGTAGAAACAGAAAGCAATAGCACAACCTCCTTACCTGTTGCACGTGTCAGGACACAGCTGTGTGTGGAGAGGTATAATGTTTTTTGTGACTTTTAGGGCCTTAGTGGTAGTGAAAATATTTTGTTCCGTTAGTTGATGCTGCAAATAGGAGCTCCTCTAAAGTACTGAGTATTTTATAAAATATAGAAATACACAGTATTTTAAAATACATCATAAGATAACATTAAACTATCACGTTGCAATATTCTCACTGTTGAGTGTTCTGCTGGAAGATAATAAACTCATGACTGGCATTGAACCTCCGAAATGGAAGCTATGTTTGGCTGCTATTGATGTGCGGTATCTGTCAAAATGAGCCACAACAAAGGCAACTTTTCCTTACTTAGGCTGAGGACTTGGCAGGTCTCCTGCACTAAACAGGGTCAATCTGCTCTGTATGTTAATGGCAGATCTCCAATGAAAAGTGGAGAAAGTGCTCTAGCTAATTCAACACGTGGCTCTCTTCCTAGTAAGTCTGCCTGGACTTGTGACCTTCTGTTTCCAGGTGGTGTTGAGCAGTGAGAGGTGGTTTCTTTCAAGCGTGGCAGGTATCAGACCAAAGGGTGATTTGTAAGATATGGCATCATTACGATCAGAAGTAACGCTATATTCTGTGCACACGTGTATGAAGCAATGGGTGAGACTCCACTGATTCTGTCCATTCACAAATGTCATTACGCATCAGGAAGTCACACAGCTGTTTCACTCCAGATCTCCTTTGCATGTTCTCTCCGTATCACACTCAGGCTTAACCATACCCTCAGACACCTTTTTGCAACTCCCTGAATACATTGAACTGTTTCAAAGGATAGCATGTCTTTCAGGTTAGTGAAGGAGACTTGAGGGAGAAGTTAATACATTCTTTAGATGTAACACTGGAATCGTGTGGAATCAACATTCAGGGCTCCAAGTCGAATGTCTGTGGGATTGGGCACTACTGAAAACACAAGGACTTCTTTGAGTAGCACTATTCACTGCCTAAGTATTTGTGACCAGAGTTTTACTGTGGGAGAAATAAAAGACGTAGCACTGTCCAGTAAGGGCATGTGATTGAAGTTTTGAAGATAGTTGTATGCATTTGGAGGAGTTATCTAAATCCAAGTGCCTTAACTTCTTTCTTCAGAGCTGGAGCTGAGTAAGGGGCACCTTTTTTCTTTTTGTTAGCGACCTGTAGCTTGTTTGAGCCAGTGAGAGTATGGAGCAGCCTGCACAGCTGCAGAGTGAGGTTCAAACTGTATTACAGCAGGTGCACAAAGATCAATATTGGTTGTTTGATAATAGTACCTATACCTGATGGAAGAATTTTGCAGTAAGTGGAGTTGCAGAAGTGTGACAGGGAATTTTTTGTCAAATTTAGTGCTTAGCTAACAGCCTCTTGGCTTGTGCTTATGGGAGAAATGAATCTCTGTGTGGCTCTGCAGGCTTGCAGAAATTAAGAATAATTTTTGGTTAATTCCAAAATAAGCATTTGGTACATGTATATGGCTTCATCTGAGAGGAAGTGTGATTATTCAAGATAGTATTTAAACATGTATTTAAGCAAATGTTTAACTATCAGTGAAGTCATGGAACTAAGAATACACTTCCTTCCCATCCTCAGAGCGAGCCAGAGAGAAACGTTTACTTGGGTAGGACTCTGTGTTTTTAAACTGACTTTTTAAACAGTGTAACAGGGTGTCTAGGATATTGTTAGTATTGGATAGTTATTGAAGGACATATCAGAAATTGAAATCTAAGTTCAGAGGCGTAGCTTGAGTTAAACATAAAGGGTGAAGATTTACAGTCCGACAGTGAACAGTGCTGTGGAGTTCCTGGTTAAAGAGAAAGTCAAAAAACTGGAAAGATTAAAAAAAAAAAATGCAGTTGCAATATTCTGGTTCATTTTTGTTCTGATTTTTGGAGCCTTTAAAATTAGTTTCTTTTGAAGGAGAGCAATATGAATTATGGTGTGCTTAGGTCTTTTTTTCATTTAAAAAAGATACTTAAGCATGGTAGCTTTTCTTTAAAATATGGTGTATAACTAATAAAATACATGATGGCACAGTACAGATTATCTTGGCACAGGTCTGAGATGACTGCATTGCTTACAGAGCGTTTGACACTTGTGAATAATGTGATCATTGCAAAAGTGTGCCAATGAAAACTTCATACCCCACCAGTACGTGTGCGTGCATAAGTTTGTTAGTGTGTTCCGTTTCAGCACAGTTTCTAGTACCGGATCGAGGAAAAACTTCACTTTTGTGCCATATTGCTGGTGTATTTTATGCCTGGTTGCCAGAAGGTTGCCTTAACGGACAAGTCAGGCTGGGGTTTTGTGACACAGTGAAAACGGTGTTAATAAGCAAAGGGCTCGCATCCTGTTTCTTATCCCTCCTGACACTGGGCTGCCCACTCCTTTCACTTGTCTTGGACCAGTTTTGATGTTCATCCTATCACAAGGATGAATTCATTTGCTGAAATGGAAGCTAGGTACCCTGGCAAGAATAAAGGCATAAGTGAATTTTTCTCCTTTGTGCTTAAATTGACTCTTACCTTGTAATCTGATGAACAGGGCAACCAGCAGGGGTTGGGTGTGCCAGGCCCTTTCCTGTCTGCTTTTGGGTGCTTATAGGTACATTCAGCGGCTTGGGGGGAAATACCAGAGGGGTGTGTTGCATTTCTTGTGTGTTTGCTCTTGGCAGTATTGCAAGCTGAACCTTAGCCTAGGTGTAACACCAAACAAGGCTGTTATCTACCATGTTTGTGTTCACTGCGGTGGTCATAAATGGCCGGTTCCAAAAGGTGCAACCTATGGTGAGGCTGTGCAGGGTGGAGGTTGCCAGCTGAAGTTTGTCCAGAGCTTGCAGTCAGTAGCAGAAGAGCATGAGGGACATCAAGTGGGACTCCGAAGATCTTGGACTCTTGTAGAGTGGATGAAGATTTGATGTATAGATTTTTCAATTTAGTCCTGTTGCTATAGTCCGTGAAGTTCTCAGGCACCACCAGGCCTGTTTACAAGCACAGATATGGGTGGGTTGACATGAGCAGGGAGGAAGAGTTGTACTGTTGGTAAAGGTTGCAGACTCCATCACACTGTATGCTGCCTGAAGAAGACACAATGCCCTGCAGCACCACCATGGTTACGACTCTGTGATCTGATACAGCTTATGTGGGATTTTGAAATAGAAGAAGAAAATGTGTTATATCATACTACTAAAGGTTTTAGAAAGCAGGAGGAAGCCATGATCAAAGGGAGGGAGGAGCAGTGAAGACCAAAGAAATTCCTCTTCCTTTAGAAACGGCAGACTGTTAATTTATTCCAGTAGCATCATAAAACTGCATCCACAGTGTAGGATTCCTTTCTCCCTTCCTTCTGTGTCAAATACAGCTGAGAGACAAGCCATTAATTTCAAAGAAATTGTTTGGAGTGGAGTATGTTCTCAGTGTGAGTAGAAGGATTGTTTTGGTTCTTTAAAAAAAAAAAAACCTGTTCTGAAGTTTTGTCAGTCTGCAAAGTGGAGAGCAATAGGAATTGCGGAAACTGTAGCTGCTTCGAGATGCAAAGCATTAGGAGATCATTGTGTTTATATCTATGCTCTTCTCACTGTGGTGTTGGCAATGTTTGCCTTAATGCATTCTGTTATTAATACAAAGTACATGTTCAAGGGTGCAAGAAACTGTTAATCTCTTGCAAGCAAGACCATTGCTCATGCTGACAGGAGAGCACTGTGTGGGTACTACAGTCTGTTGTTTATCAGAATCTTGTGATCCTGAAAAACACCCCAAAATCCTCTTGTGTAGAGTTAGTTCTGTTAAATGTAGTACTCTTGTGCTTCGTATCAGAGGGGATGTATCCTTACAACATCTTGGCACTGTGTTTAGCCAAACAAAGGACATGTGTAAGTTGTGTGGAAATTACTAGGAAAATAGATTTCCTACTTGCCTATGAAGACAATTATGGGTTTTGTAGGAGCATCAAATTGTTCATTGGAGAATGATGCTCTTTGGAACAGTAGTTTTGTTTTAGGTGACTGTATGTATCAGCATCCTGTTGTTTAGTATTTCATCTTTTTAACAATATTCCTTTTAGTGCTCTTCTTGCACTTATCTCTTTCAGTTTCTGTAAGTAGTCCAAAATTTTCTGAATGTTGCATTTGCTGAAGGACAGAGTAGAGAGTTGCCTGGATGCTGTGCTGGGAGTATTCCAGTCCTTGCCTGAGCTGCTCTCTGCCTTCTAGTAGCTATAAAAATTCATTTCCCTTCCCCCTCTCCCTGTCTGTTTGCAGGTTATCTTGACGAATCAGATTACCACATCGTTGGGCAATGGCCTTGCAATCCAGGCAGACCTGGTGTCTCCAGCTGATGATTTGTCTCTGTCTGAAGGTAAGAGATCCCTTCTGTCAGAACTGAAACTCTACACTGACACAAATCCACATTGTAACTTGCAGTCTTCTCTTGATATACAGTGGTCTGTGAGAGTTGGGTTATCAAGCCTAACATGAAACAGTCAAGGAATAAAATTATTTTTCAGTTTCTTTGAAAATTCATTTATATATATAAAAAAAGAAATTGTCTTAACTAAAAGGATCTGACATGTTCTAAGGCCTGGGACTTAATTTTGAAGCCATGTTCAGTTCTGGAACATTTCCTCAGCATTGTACTTTCATTCGCGTGCATTTAGGGCATTATTTTCCCAGTCTTCTGAGGCTGCTGCTGGAGGTAATACACAGGCTAGGCTACAAATTTGATCTTATCTAATGATTATCAGTGATTCCAAAGAGAAACAGCTGGTCACAAATGAAGGAGGGCGAATACTCAGTCCTGTCCCTTTTGTTACCCTTGTCTGGTTTTCAAGTGCCTCAAACTGCAGCTCTCAATATTGTGTGAATGTAATATGAGGTTTTGCATCATGTCATATACTACTTTACATCTCCATGTCTCTTTTTTCTGCGCAGAATTAGAGACAAGCACACATTTTTGGGGTAATGGTGAGGACTTACTGTGCTAAGAAGAAAAGAGAATTCTGAGTCAAGGTTTGCAAAGTAGTATAATAATTTCAGCTTTCCCCACTTGCAAAGAATAGTCAGAGTACCCTTAGTAAGGGACAGATGCAGATAACTTCTGCTATTTAGACTTCAGTTCATGCATAGACCGAAATGTATGATGTTAAGCAATGCTCATCTTTGCTGCAAAGACATGATAATCACATGTAGACTTCCTACTTTGTATAATATGGATATTTCCCCTCTTTCTCTCCTTATTGCACTTTCTGGTAGTTCTGGTACAGCTTACCTGTGTCCTAGCTGATGACAAGCAGCCCTCTCAAGCTTGTCTGACTTAACACAAGAACAGCTTGGTGGCAAAACCAACGAAGCAGTGATTAAAAGTGACAGTATTTCTGTAACTCATTTCAATGGACAGAAGGAAGAGGCAGAAGAAATATTAAACAGCATGTCAAAGAGTAGCAAATAACTTCAGTGTAATGCCTTAACACTGACTGGTGTGTTTACTTCTTAATTTTGTCACTAGTAGCTTGGGCAAAGCATGGCCCATTAAATCATTTTGGATTGGGCTTGTAGCTTTTGTTGGCTCTATCCATTGCTGAAGTATCTCTGAAGTTCGTTATTTGAATATCACACTCTACCTCTGTAAGAAAGAGTTGAAATTTGGTAACTAGTTTTGGAAGAGGAAGGCGTAATTTTTCATCTTTATGATTTCCTTCTTGGCACAAAGTTGTTACACATTGTCTCATTAAATGCTCTTGATTGCAGTACTTGTGCTTTTCATTGTCCTTTAGAACTGCTCTATACAAGCTTCCTCTGAAAAGGCATAGCTGACTCTGAAGTGGAAGTAATAACAAAATATGTTCTCAGTAAAACATAATTTGTGCTTGTAGTTAAAATATTTTAAGTCTTTGGAAAAAGCATGGAATAGTTGTAATCTTTCTACATTTCCCTGCAAATATGAAAGAGTCTCAGTGCTGTGTATGAACCATAGTTCAATAATATTCTGAAATCAGGACTATGTAAGAGTCTGGGTGTGATAATTTTTGTAGCGATTACAGCTTATTAATGAAGTTACTGTGTTGTGTCTAAACTCTACCACTAGCATTTTTCACCTTCTGACTCAGTAATGAGGGCTTTGTGTGTGTGGCGTTTTCCTTTGTTTCTCTCTTTCCTCGTTTTTAACTAAAGGTCTGAAGTGGTAAAATGTACCAGCATGACACGTGTTGAAAATGGAAACCTTTGTTTAATCTCAAAACAAGAACAGCACAGACAGCAGCAGCGCAAGCACCTTCAGTAATTCAAGTTTTTTCAAGGGATGCAGGGGTGATAAACTTTCCTTCTCTTCCTTCCTTCCCTCTTCCGATGACTAACATTGACGAATGCGGCATTGACGTGCTGTGTGTTATACTGGGAGAGCACAGTGCGTCTCCACACTACGTGGTTGTCTCCTTCTGTCTTTCTCATCCATAGTATGTATAGTTCTGGACTTTCAGTTTGCTTCAGGTTCAACCTGTGCTATCTACCTGTGAGGAAAAAAAGGAATTTCAGGCCCATTCGGAATTTGATTTCCATGCTTATGTTGTGATAAAAAGATACAGGTGTGACCAGTGTTTTTTTTTTTAACATTGAGGTGTTGATGAGTCCTGAGAAAGTACCCTCTAATTTATTTCACGTTAGCTGTTGAACTGCCTGGACATATGAATACTTCAATCTTCTGACAATCTTGGATACTTAAGAATCTTAATGAATTAATCTTCCAGGATTAGTGTAATACTCATAATATTCCTATTTTTACATCTGTAGAATTGGAAGGAAAGACTAGTTAGGTGATTAGCCCAACCGAACCAAGTGGATATGTTGCAGAGACAGGAACAGAGGCCAGATTCATGACTGAGTTTTTACCTCATTCTTCCTTTTCATTCATCATCAACTAAAGCTGAGTTTGAACCAGTGACCTACATGTGAAGGGACCCCATAACACATTATTAGTCTGTAAGCCACTCAGACCCTTTGGTTTGTGTATGTCTAGTATGTTGGTTTAATCTCATCTGAAATCAGAGTCCTGTCACTGAATGGTTTGCTGAAAGGGTAATCTTTCTTAGACAGAGGCAGAAATGAAAATTTCAAACTGAATGTGTTTCTAGAAAGAAGTAGAATGTTACAGTGGCTTTTGTTTTTGCTTCTGATTGTGCTTTAGAAGGGAATTGCTTGGGTTATGGTGTTAGATTAGGCAAGAAACCAAGGAAGCTGTTTGTCTGATGTGTGACAGAAAGTTAATGTGATGAACAAGCTGAAAGGACATTGTCAAGCTGTTTCAGGCTCAAAGCTTGTCTTTGGTAAAACTGTAATCTAGTGCATGAAAACTCTTGTCCTGAAAATGTTAAATTTTTATGAGAACATTAAAAACTTTATACAAGCAGCACTGGCTGTAAAATCCCAGCACTTAAATAGCAATGTAAGAATTCTTGAACTGTTTGTTGGTATTTCTTCTAGGAAATGGTTATATCCAGCTAAATTCCCAGATCTGTGCATACTTCTGCTTCAAGACAGAAGAAAGAATGCTTAGTTTGCTGCAAATTAAAGTGCTGAATAAAATACAAAAGTTTCTTTTCCTGTGGGCTGAGTCCTTGCATTTATTTGGCCTTTACATGCTTGCAAAATTATCATCTGAAGGAAATAATTAGGACTAAAAATGTTTTTCTGCAGCATTAAAATTCTCAGGCACGTAAGTTGTCACTTCTTCCCTAGGAACTATACTCAGTTTTTACTTGTAGCTGCACCATTCTTACATATCCACATTGCAAACCCTGTCATTGGAGGGGCTAGATTGGAGGATGATTTGAATACTGCTATTTCAGTTTCATCCTTGCCTAATGGAATAGCCTCTGTTTAGCTCTTCCAGTCAAAGACAACTTTGAGAAGCCTTAAAGTTGTTTTGGATTGCAGAGATAGTCAAACTAGCCTAGGACTATCACTAGGCTTGATGACATGGCCTGAAGATTTAATGCTTTGTTATTTAAACAAGTAAAAAGTAGCTCTTACCCCAGTTAAAATAATTTCCTTAATAATTAAAAAAAACCCCAAATTTAAGCTGCATTGGGCTAAGTGATCAGTAGAAATGGAGTTCAAGTGTTCTCAACAAAATATTTTGTATGCGTGTTACTGGATGTTTTGAACAAGTAATGTGTCGCTGTGACTGCACTATTTTTGTTATTTCTGCAAAGTTCACATGATTGAATTTTACCTAATGTAGAGAGTCTTTAGAAATTAATTCTAAGCCTGTGTGCTTGAGTGCTAGCTGGATGGTGAAGTTTGTGTTTCATTTGTGTGTTGTGAAGAGATAGGACAGTATGACCTACTTGAGGTCCCCTCTAGTCCACCAGTGCCTTTCCTATTAATATATCTGCCAGCTGCAAGCTCTAACTTCCTCTCGCAAACATCAAAGCCAAAAATCCATCTTTCTTGGAAAAAGCTCAGGGGCGTGTTGGTATGAACAAGAACAGCATCCCCCTGTGAGCATGCACAAGACGTCAAGCAAAAAAAGGAATGCTGTCTTGGGCCCCTTCAGTCTCAGCTAGCACTTTCAAATATTTGTTTGGAAAAGTCAGAATTATTTTGTGTTTAAAATTGTCTGTAAACTTGCGCTAGCTCTGGGGAGGCCAGCGTTCAATCTTCTGCCATGTGTGTTCATCAAGCAGTTTGTCATAGCACTGTGTATTTTTAGTGCATGGTGTGAGCAATGAGTTTAGTCTGACCTTTTCATCATTGTTGCTGTGCTCTTGAATTCTTTTAAGCTGTTGAGCAGAAGTAGCTTTTGTGTTGGTGGAGACTGGAGAAAACTAAGCTACCAAAATATCTCCTACCCACAGGATTTTCCTACTTTAGTTTAGGGGCAGAATATTTGAATCTTTGGCTTCTCTTCTTTGCTTTGCCCTTGATCTTCTGTCAGATTATAGTTAAATAATTTTATTTCTCAAGTCTCTGTTTACAGGTTTTTTTAATAGGGGCATATATTTTTATTTTGCAAAGTTTTTTTCATAATATTTCAAGTTATTCCTGTGGGCAAAATAATGAGTTGACCTGCTGCTCACCCCAGAGTAAGACCAATTCTGTAGTTTATTACTTCTCTCCCTTCAAATCCCTTTTTTCAGTCCTGGTGCTGAATGAAGAGAAAACACTGAAGGAATTACCAAGAGAACTGAGGGGCCCCCAAAGATCAGAGGCTGCTGGTTGATCTTGGTTTGTTTATTTATTGGTTTACATATACACTTATGCTTAAGGTTGGATCTGCAGGTGACTTCATGAAAATAAAAAAGAATATTCTGAGAGAACACAAACATACCTGTTTTTCAGGAACTGTGAATGTATGAATGACGCAGCTGTAAAACAAGTTTCTAAATCACTTCCTTCTTGTAGTTTTAAAGCTAATGCAGAATAATGCACGTCCTAGTGAAGTGCTCCAGCTTATGAATTTAAATAGATTAGGAAGTGTCATAACTTTGGCATGTTTTAGGCCTTTAGTATTTTAGCTGAGTGCTCAGTAAACTTATTGCAGGCTGGTTTACACAGTTCTGCTTGAAAGGAGATCGTTTGTCTTGGATCATTGAAACAGTGGTGTTAGTTAATTATAATAATTTTTTAATAGGACAATTCATAAATTAATATCCTATCTTTTTAATATGAATCCACTCTGACTTTCTGATATTCAAATATTTGGGAATAATTACTAACCCCCTTTTTTTTCTGTTACCATTATGGAATAATCTGCAGGGAGATTACTAGGCCTATTTATGAAACTCAAGAACCATGTGGTGTAAGAAAGATCTTTTGACTGGGACCCCTTTTGCAGACCCTGTGAAGGTTAGTGAATTTTAGATGAGCAAAACCACAGTGAGTACCAATAACAGTAGTGCCAGATTGTTGGAATCCACCTTCCAAATAATTTGTCTATGTCTGCGCATACTGACAGGTAAATTTCCCAGCTAAAGCTGATGTGCAGGTATGAACCCTGAAACGCATCCCTGAAAAGGCAATGGACTTCTTGTTTTAGGGCTTATCAAGGTAGTGAAGTGCTACAATATCTCTTTTGTTCTCTGCAGTCATGATCCCTGGAAGTGTAGTGACATCTGTCTCTGTTTTTACTTGGATATGAATTACTACTTCTCACTTGATAGTTTGGTTGCCACTCAGGCCCAAGGCCAACTACCCTCCCATGACGGGACAGGAGAGCTCAGTGAGTCCATCAGCCACAAGACTATGCTGCAGGTCTGAGCCCTGGGCATCTGTGAATGTAGTGAACGTAGTTGACAGTTATTCAACTCTCTGTTTTCCGTTCATGTGAGCTGTGACCGAACAGTTGGAGTTGTTTCTTTCTCATTCTTTATTTTGCTGCTGGACTTCATGTCTCAGCTGTCTTCTAAGACACTACCCCAGCATAGACCCTTCACCAGCTAACAGCGCTGTGGGAAGCCTTTTGTTCCGTCAGTTTGTTCTGACTTCGTGTTACTTCTCCAGCTTCAGACCCTTCATGAAAAAGTTTGTTAGGCCCACATACACTGAAAGGTGAGAAAGGATCGCATCTTCCTTAAGCTACTAGAAGTCATGATGTAGCACATTCACTTCAGGATAGACAAGCAGTGGGCACAAAAAAAAGGAGGAGCCTTGATAAAACTCATTAATAAATGTTGGAGGGAACACCAAGCCCATCCTCAAAATAGAATTTCATTCTCGTTCTTGCACTGCGTTCGTGTTTCTGGTAACTCTGTGCTCCTAGCAGTAGCGGAGTCTGCACACTGATGCTTCAGGGGAAGGAAAAAGCCCTTCTGGCTATTGAAAATGCCTGAAGGAAGTTCACCATCGTTACAGGGCCTGGAACAAATGATATTAACCATTAGGGGAAGTGATATTGTGATTGTTTCTGCATGATGCAGGGTTGCAGTGGTATGTGGAGCAGTTAGATTTCATGATAACAGCGGGCATATCAGCCTGTACCAATTTTGGTGTTATATTTCAGCAAGTGGGAAGTAGTGACATAATAACATCCAGCCAAATTTTAGCGACAAAATTTTAATGATCAAAAGATAAATCTCTCACTAAAACAGTATTACAGGGACTGTACATGCCTATGGAAGTTTCAGGCTGAATGACATATGCATAATCACTTGATCTAAGCTATGAAAAAGAGTTGAAAACTGTCAGCAGCAGTATTCAGAGACCTCCATATATCAGTTTAAGAGAATCTCCATTCCTCATTTCCTTATTGCCGTGATGATAGAATACAGAGTTTTACCGCTTTGTTGTGGTTTCTTTCTGAAGCCATGATATGACTTACAATCATTAATCAACAATTTGTAATCCAAAAACCCTTTAGGTACATTTGCTGGGAATCACTCATCTATATAATCGGAGGCATGATAACAGCAGTGCTTACAGTCATAGTTGAGTGGTTAGGAGTTACCACCTCTCAGCTGCTAAGTAACTTACCTCAGCCGAGACAAAGTGCAACTGAGTACATGTTCTACCTTCCAACTCAGTGTACAGTGGGTTTGCAAGCATCCTGCTGCCCGCACCAGTTTATTCCTGTTTTCCTTTAACTGCAGTAAGCTGAGAGCATGCACGGGTCACTCACCGAGTATCGGTTGATGGCATATAGCTGTAAAGCATTGGAACAAGATTGCAATTGGTCATTTCTTTATGCCCTAAAAGTGTTTAAAACTAAGATTAACTCATATTTCAGTGTGGGTGAATGTAGAAACTATGTTCTCTTATACACTGGAATTTAGACTTTTGTTTATACCATAAAAGTAGCATTAAGAGACCTGGTTATTTAATGTAGTAAATCCTTCTCCGTTGCCCTTTCTTTCCATCCTGTGCAAATTGGAAAAGATTGACCAGCGTTTTTACTGTGGTCCTGCAAATCAGTGGTTTAAATTAGAAACACAAGACGTGGTTTGACTCTAAATTCCTTCTGCAGCACTACATTGTACCCCAGTGTTGGTGGAACTGTTCCAAACTAACTTATCTTTCAAATTACATCATTAAAAACTAATTCAGGGATATGAAAGACCTAAACACTATTCGTCCCTGTGCAGAATGACCAGTTAAATTCTGTCTTAACTTACTGCAGGTTATCTTTGAATCTGGAGAGTAGCATTCAGTCCCATTTCTCACGGAGTTTTATAGTACCTGCAGTGGATCTCTCTTCTGCTGGTACTGGGAGGGATCAGAAGGTTTTCTATACGGGGGAAAACATCACTGTGGAAATCATATTTGTTGTGGCATTATGTGAAGCGTGTGGCTCACCTGCAGAACTTGAGCCATTTAGGAGTGACCGTAGGTGCAGGTGTTACGCTAAAAGGGAAGGTGAGGATGGGGGAACACGGGATGATTTCAGAGTGTGATGCCTGTGTTCTAGTTGCAGTTCCAGCTGGGTTTCCTCTGGGTTTACGGCAGGATGTTTGAAAAAGTGGCTCCTTGTTAATCTCTGGCAGTTGCTATGATTGATGATTCCCCTTGATCGTAAAAAGAGGACGTTGGTGTTTCTGCTTAATTTGTGTGTATTTCCTGCTTTATTATTGTAATAATGATTTACTGTCAAATGATGGAAGTTTTATAAGCTATTAGCCTTTTTTTAAGGTTGAAGCTGGGTGCTCTGGCATGTGAATGAACTTCTTCAGCCTGCTCCTAAAACATTACATTAAACCCAAACATAACATGATAATAAAAAGACATTGTATAATTTGTGCGCTATCTCTTAATTTAATGAAAATGGGCATTGTGAGTATGAGCAAATTTTGCATGCTCCACATGGGCAAAATTCATCCAGTCTGGATTCTGCTTGTCTTCTCATCAGTTCTACTGAAAAATAAGAATAAAACAGCATTCAGAGAAGAGCAACCCAAGTGGTCACAGTCCTGTACAGAAAGATGGTTGAAGAAATGATAGAAAGAGGAAATGCATGGATCTTAACTAGAGGCAGGGTTTGTTTATACTAATTTCTACCCTCCTAAAAGGTCCTTCTGTTGCTGCAGTCTCCCAGGCAAGCTGCAGTCTAGAGAAGATTCTTGCCTAAGCTTGTGCTTAGCTAGGTGTGCCTCTCTTCTGAGGGAGGATAGAAAAGCCAATGGCTCGAATATGAATAGCTCCACTGTTAACAATGGAAAATTTGTCAGGAAAAAGCAAACTCCAAAGCAGATACTACTACCATGTAAGCAGCCATGATCCTTTGTGAGTAATTTAAGCTGATCTGATACCTGGCAGGGGAGCTGTGGTTTCAGGCTGGCACAGGGGTGTATGTACGGGAGTAGTTTGGGCACATTTTAGCTAAATATCAAGGAGTTGTTTTGGAGCATGAAATCTGTTAGACCAGCTGTTCCCAAATGGTTTCTGTTTGTGGGGGTGAACTCACCCCAGCTGAGCTTGCGACCCTAAATACTAACATAAACAATTGCATCTCTGTCAGGCTTGCGACCCCACTCTGTGCGGCTGTGACCCTGCTGGAGGTTATGACCCCTGGTTTGGGAATTGTTGGGATAGACTGTCAGATAGTCCTGCTGGGGAAGCGCTGATATGCCCCATCCAGACCAGGATCATCACAACAAATGCCTTCAGATCTCACAGTAATTTGTAGGCTCCTGCCACCAGTTGGAGAGTGCAGCCTATTAGAGCTGACATGTCACTTTGGTACATCAGGAACATCTCAGAGATCAAAAGGTCATAGTCCTCCCACGCTGCTGCAGCCTTTCTTCGTGGACTCGCCTCTTCATCTTACTTCCCCATCAGTTGGCTGGCAGCGAGCCCCAGCTCCTTCATGGCACAGCTGATTTGGCCATGTCTGCTGGATGTGTACCAGCTACAACTTCTGTCCCACCACCTCTCTGTCTTGCTGTTTCTCTCAAGCCACCCTTTCCAAAATGGTTCTTCCTGAATACTCCTTGCTTTAATGCAGCGGTTGATGACTGTTTCTCTCTGATAAAATAAATAAAAGCTATATTGAAAGTCATTAAAAGCATATAGGGCAGTGCTAGTGAAGATGGGCTAAGTCTTTGTTTCTCTATATTTTGTAAAACTAATTCTGTTATTCCTGCATGTGTAGATACAAGCACAATCTTACAGATGTGGGATGATAATGGAAAAATGCAGAGAAAAGTGGCCTCATGAGATTTCTACTGAGGTCTGCAAAACCTAGGGTCTTTGATAAGCCATGCAGACAGCCTTTTTAATATAAAATGCCAAGTTACAGATGTCCTAATTAGAGATCTGATTTTTAAGCTTTTTTTCTCTGATTATCCTGCAATCTTAAATGGAGTTTATAAACAGCAACAAAAGTAGATTTCAAATCTGTTTTTTGAAAGCATACATTACCATAATGTAAAATAGTAACACTTTAATAGTTAACTGACTGGATAGTCCAAGGCCATTGACTTCGTAATTTACAGTCATGGAGCTTTGAATGTGACATCACTGCATGAATCCGACAAAGGGAGGAGCCTGCAACAGATAATTTATTTTTGCATAGTTTTTTTGTCAGTAGATCCTGGAAATTGTCAATGATGGCAGGAAGGAGAGAGAAGGAGGTAGTGCAGAAAAATATGACAATTGCTTATCACTTGGATAAAAAAACCTGTATTGCATAAAATTAGCCTGAATTCAGTCTGTGCATGTCTTGCTTCAGAGCTCTATATGGAGTGGTTTGTGTACAGATGTTGCTGAACTGGTTTTTGGTCAGGCAGGTGTGTAGAAAGCATTCAACTGAAAATAAGAACAGAAAAGTCTACTTGTGAGATGTCTAACCCATGCAAAGAAATAAAGTCAGAAAATCTTATGTTATAGACTGGTTAGTGTACATGCCACTCCCAAACAAAAAAATTGTTTAAAACTTGGTACCTGTAACTTGATCATCCCTTAAAAACTAATTACATGTCAGAAAATGGAGCATAAAGTCTCCTCCATCTGTCCAGGTTGGATACAGTGCCCAAAGGAGCATATCCAATTCATAGTACCTCTTAGATAATCAGATTAATATCTCCCAAACTGAATTTACCCTTTTGATACTGAGTCTTTCATATGCTGTGTTTCACATATCACATTCTGTCGAGGCTCTGTGGCTTTTCAGTAATTTCCTTGAAATCTATATGTGGTATGTCTGCACTCTTTTGAGCTGTTCTTGGGACACACATCAATTAAATTTGTTTCTGGCACTCTCTTAATGGCTTAGTTTCCCTGGAGTCAAAAACGGCTCCAAAAACTGAGATCATTTGTTTAATTTAAAAGCAAATGCATATGGAACTACAATTTCAGGCTTCAACAGCTATGCCCTTGTAGCTTTGAAGAAGGGGAAAAAAAAATCTTTATGTCTTATGCATGAAATAAATAAATTCTTGAGTTCTTAAAGTATCTAATTTCATCCATTTTTTTTGCTTTCCTTTCTTATCTTTTAATTTTCTGTATGCTAGATATTCAACTTCTTATCAAATTTCATTGTTTGTTGGTTTTGCATAGCAAAGCAGTGGGCTGGATTTTGTCACCTGGGTCTAAAGAAGTACTGTAAATGATGCAGGATAGTTCTTAATTAAAATTGCTGATAACTAATCTGAATCTAGAACTATATTTTAAGTGGTTGAAACTTTTGGTTCCAGGGCATTCTGGGAATATATACTGGATAGGATTTGACTGCTGTTTTTTCAAATATGTTGAGAGTAGAAGTTCATAGTTTCCCATAATCTACCAGATTCATGCAGTAAGATTCATTCTGTGACTCAAATATCTCAGCCTGCATCTGCAGTGGTGTTTTCACTGAGATCAGCAGCGTGGTTTTTGAAGCAAGTCCTCAATGATCTTCACTTGCTGCGTGTTTGTTCATTATGTAGAGTGGTTTTGATGTGTACCAACTAGAGAACTTTTGTAGGAAATTAAACCAGAAGTTCTCCTCCACGTTAGCCAGGTGTGCGCAAAACAATCATGGAGGCAGAAGGATCTGAGCCAATGGCTGGTCCTCAGGCCACAACCAGAACAGGGACATTCTCACCAGGGAACCAGGGAAGGTGAGTCTGGAACAGAAAACCAATACCCATACAGGGTAGCCATAGGGGGATCAACACCAACTCTTTAGGTCAGCTGACACTGTTGTGCCAAATTATTTGCTAATGTAGACTTGTTTCTTGAAAGAACAAAAGAAACGTTTTCTCTTGCATGTTTTTATAGAAGTCAGGCAATACAGACCACTTCCAAAGATCAGTAGGAGGGGGTTAGTAATAAGCTGTAATGCCCGTTGCCTGACTGTGGTAACTTGTGGTTACTGAGCGCAGGTGATGCTTGATCACAAGAAACGACAGTATGCATTTCAGCAGGAAACCAGCTCAAATCCTAGCTGGTAGAATTTGACAAGCTCATTTGTGCTGAAGCCTGAGCTGCCATGTCTTTCATTTACTGTTGTTTATGGTATGAAATATGACATTCGCCTGCCCTTGGCCTATAGTCACATCTCAGCTGCAGTGAGCGTCTGCCCTGAGTACCAAATTCCAGGGTCCAGTCATCCTCAGCATCTGCCTCTGGATGCTCTTTCATAAATTCAA
This sequence comes from Bucorvus abyssinicus, assembly GCA_009769605.1. Lineage (NCBI taxonomy): Eukaryota > Metazoa > Chordata > Aves > Bucerotiformes > Bucorvidae > Bucorvus > Bucorvus abyssinicus. Next base: position 13,766,733 of record CM020042.1, read on the forward strand.
TCCAACTCCCTTTTTTCCTTCCTGTTCCCTCTGTTTTTAACTTTAAACCGATAATGTTGGTGCTGTAAGAGCTGAAACAGTGACTGTCGTGTTTGAGAGTTAATGTTGTTAAATTGCTACCCATGGAAAACTGTTACCCACCGAGAGACAAGTGACCAAGAAGATGGGCCTTCAATTTTTTTCGAAGCTTTAGAAGTCTGTAAACCTTATCTTGTTAGTGTTCAATAGGAATGATGTTTAGGATAAACTTCAGTGCCCTCAAGCTAATATAGCGCCTGTCAGTGATTGAATCTGAATCTCGGGAGGAAGAGTTCATGGTGGGTTCAGGTTAAATGGCAAAAACCTCATGAGATCCTTGGAGCCTCTAGTTTGTCCTGTTGACTGTTCAACCAGAATGACACAAACTAGCAAAGACTGTTCACATTATTTTCCTCCAGGTTAGCATGAGGTAACTCCGAATGGCATGGGAATCAACATGTGAAGTGCTTTATGTCCCTAGAGTTCATTGTCTTGGCTTATGGTCAACAGCTGCCCAGTTCTCCTTTTCCTGAGGGTGCATCTGCTTCTTAGTCACTGCTGTGACAGTCATGTGAGCTAGCGTGAAATGAGCTGTTGGTATCCAGAGGGTTCCAGCAACACATGAGTCACAGAGGCCGAGAGGTCAGCACAGGCTCATCTTTCTAGTATTTACCATGCACAGTGTAGATATATCCTGAGGTGAACCTGCTGTCTGTTAAAATTAACTGTCTTTTCTCTGGAACGGAAGATCTTGTGGGTGAGAGGAGGCTGTATCACCTTCATGCCATTCCGACTGTGTAAAGGACTTGGAAAACTTACTTTAATGAGCTGCGGGTTTCCCTTAGTTAGGGATACCTTGATTTCCTCACTTGTTTTAACAAAGTATTTGTGTCAGCAGGCTGAATAGTAACTGTGAGCAAGTCAAATGGCATGTGATAGGGCAGCTCAGACCATGCAGTTTAGGACAATTTTATTATAGCTTCAGCCCAGGATTTGGTGGTTGTTCTTTTGCATCAGTATTTAAGGTGGTAGAAATTCACCTGCAGTTTGCTGTAATGCAGTTTTGAATCATATGCATTTCAACTAACTAACCAACCAAATACAACTTGCTGTGCTTGTAAAGCAGTGGATTTTCAGCAGGCTTTAACATGATGAAGTATTTCTTATTTTGATTGTGCTGAAAATTTTTGTGACAACTGTGGTTTCAATGGAAAAATAAGTGTTTTTTCAGAAGTGACATGTTTTGTGGAGATGTGTTTGTGTTGCTAAAACACACATCGTGAAGACGAGAGGAGATGAGGCTGAGGTTCTTGATCAGAACTAGAGACATGCTGCACAAAATAACATCCAGGTTATTGTCTGAGTGGCTTTTTTCTCTCTCACCATTTTTCCACCCTCCTACCCCAAAAATGCTGTTTTACAAGGTCTCACTTTTGCTAAACCAGTGAAGAATAAAAAAAAAAAAAAATAAAACTGTTTACCAGTCAGCCCTACTTTTTAGCTCCATATGAAATTATGTTGTGTTTGTTTGGCGTTTTGCACAGGTACCCATGGTAGTGGCATGCCATTTTCTAATCTCTCCAGAAAACAATTGCCTGCCAGTGGTTGCCATGCACATAGTGGTGAGCAATCCCTACACTCAATGGCGCCATTGAAGATGTTTGAGAACTTGCTGCCCGGTTTCAGCAGTTTAATGGCTAATGATGTGTTATTGCTTCAGAATTTAATAGCTGTTACTGGTTATGATAAAGTTGGTTTAAACCTGCAAGCTTTTTAAAACTGAATTAGTCGCTTCCTCTTTGCAGTGTGGTTTCCTCCTTTCGTACTTTCAAAACATTGTGGTCCAGGGTGTTGGGTGAGGTGTCATGTCCTATTTACACTCGATTGGAAAAGATTGTGTCATGGGCTCTTGAAGCTCTTTGGGGTTTTCTTAGTTCAGACGCTCAGATGTGGCTTCCTGTCATCACCTGATTATTTACTTTGAATGCTAAAATGATCTTGTTCACTTGGTATTGTTGTTTTAAGAGGAAGACAGGCATGGGTTTTAACGTTACCTCTGCGTGCTGCCTGTTGTGGAGCGAGCACAGGGATGATCGAAACACTGCAGGGTATACTCCCTCATAGTTAATGTTAGAAGAAAGCCTCTTACTTGTCTCCTTGGCTGCTTCTGCTGCCTTTCCAGTCTTCTCTCGAGCTCTAGGGCCACAGTTCCGTATTGATTGAACTATTGACACGGTCATGCTCCTGTTGAAACACAGGCCTTTCAAACATCAAACCAAGCCCTAGCAATACTGACCCCTGTCAGTAAAAAAACAAGCTAGAGGGCCCAAAAGGAAAAGTCTTTTTTACCTCTTAGTCTTGTGGAATCATGCGTTGCCCTGACCACTGGTGGTGGTCAGTATAAACTCTTCGAGCCAAGGATTTGTTCCCTCACTGTTTAAGCTTTTATAGCCCTGCTACTGTTAGCTAATCAACCAAATTATAATAATTTTGTTCATCCATTTTTATTTTGTCTCGTGTGACCGTGTAGTGGCAACAGAGTGGATATTAATACCATGTCCTTCCTCTGCCCTGTCTCCAATGATGTAGAGATGTCCTGTGCTCACAGGTTCTCCGAAACAAGACTCTGAGACACTGATCCAAATCTCTTATTCTGCCAGCCACTAAAAATGTCCCTGCCATGCTTTCCTGCCGTTTCCCAAATCCTTGCAAAGGAAAGCGCTGAAGCAGCCGTATGGTATAGATACTTAGTTGGAGAACTCTCAGTCAGCTTCTTGTCTGATGGAAATAGAGTTCAGCATGCAAAATAATGTCATTTGTTTATCCTCAAAATTTTAGCAGAAATGTGTCAAACACTGCTCAACAGGCTAAGATACAGCCTACCTGTTTGAAAGTAGCTGGTGATTTTGGGTACCTCAGGTGCTGGAGTCTGCGTTGAGATGGCTTTAAGGCCATAAAGGTTTTCTGTTCTGTTTTGATTTGTGGTTGGTTTTTTATTTTACAAAATCAAGCCTTTAAGAATCAGACCTTTCACACTAGGCTTCTGGATAAATTGAAGTACTAAAAAATGTTTTCATGTACTTTTTTCCTCTTTTTAAAAGATCTTTCTGTATTCTCATCCCTTATCCTTTTTTTTCCTTTTTTTCCTTTTTTTCAATGACAGTCATTAATATCACTTCCAGGGTCTCTTATTTTTCCTTCTGCATTTTTCTGCCTGCCTGTTTCTTTCTTCTCATCTATACTGGAACACTACAGATTGCTCGGAGCAGTTGTGCTGCCTGTTATCGGTGGTTTTCAAAATCTGACTGAATAAAGACCCAAGTAACCTGTCTGACATTATAGCTGTCCCAGCTTTGGGCAGCAGGTAGGACTACAGACCTCCTGAGGTCCCTTCCAGCTTGAAATATCCTGTGAGCCCCTGAGGCTGCTTTTCTGTCTTTTGTACTTCTTTCTTACTATCATTTTCTATATATACTCTTCTTTCTTATGCCATGTTTGTTACACCTATTCAGGAATCTATACATGAGGTTACACATTTTAATGAATCTCCAATATGTGCTTGATCTGTTAACTGGGGGCCCTTTGAAAAGGCAGGGATCTTATTCTCTTGCTAACTAATTCCTTAATTATAAATCTGCTTGCTTTGTTGCTATTATATGTACTGGTGGTTTGAAGATTAGCTTTTCTGCCAGCTCAGGTTAGTAAATACTTTGAGATAGAATAGTCCTGCCTGAAGACGGGAGGAGAAAAGTGTTTTCTCTTCTAGAGCCTTCTAGCTGATTTTCGATTGAAGAAACTCTGCTTTTTCCCAAAACCTAAACTCTGCAGATAGGATAATTCTGTTCATTTTGAAATGAGATTTTTTGTTGTTGTTTTTTGGTTTTGATTTTTTGGAGGGTTTTTTGGTGGGTTTTTGGGGTTTTTTTTTTCTTGTTAATGGAAAATCTACTTTTATTGGTATGCCTCAGCTAGTGATTAATATCAAATTTTGGCCTAATGAGAACTCTGCTCTGCCACATCTCTTGCAGTACACATCCCTTCTCTCATATTAATCCCAGGATAACATTAAACTACCAGTAAGTCATAGCCCTCAAATGTTGACATTCCTTGAAAAAGTAACTGGGTGTAATGTCAGTGATGAGCTTACTGTAAGTAACCAGGTGTAACCAAGGTGTGTTTAAAGAGGGTGTTTTAAATCCCACCTCATGGTCAATGTTACCATTTTTCTAACCTAATATAGGCTAGATGAAAAGAATTTTGGTGCTTTCAGGGTGTTGGCACAAGCAACTGTCTTCCACTTGTCTCTGTAGTTAGGAAACTATTTGCTAAAAACAGACTGTACTTTTTAATAGATTTTAGTGTTACTGTAAGGCACCAAGCTGAGAGCTCCACAAACCGATCTCTTTCCTCTCGTCCTTGGACCATCGAATGCAAGCGGTAGTGGCACAAGCTGTTTTACTGTCTTATCATTGTATTTCGGCTTTGATCTGCAGACTCCACATCCAATCAATCAGCATGAAAGCTCAGGCTCCGATTTAGTCCTTTGCTGAATTTCTAAAGCTGTTGTGGAGGCCATCAGTGATGTAGATACTGCAGTACGTAGTGACACTGGTAAGTTGGCAAATTCATTTTGCGTCAGACTGTAAACAACTCTCTGATGGTGATGACATTTAGCTACTACTGATCTGTACTGGATCCAAACCAGTGACCTAAAGGTAAAACATAATTTCTCCTAGAGCCAGTCAGTTTCTTGACTTGGGCCAAACTAATATGACCCAACAGTGAAAATGGTGTTTTATTGCGTGGCCAAAGAGTGAGTCAGAGACTCCAAGTATCTACAGTTGATAGACCTCCAGTTTTTGAGCTTTGAAGTGCTTATACAGAAAATGCTTGAAAAAGTTGCAACCAGAACTGGTAGACGGGCCAGATTTTCTGACTGTCTCTTACTAACAGTTCCCACTTAGAGGTTTCCTGTGGTTCTAGGCTGAAGACCCTGTGTGCGATACATGTATGTTTATGTGTGTGGATGTGTTTATACCAAGCTATGTTGTTAGTTATATTAGTTTGCATTATTTCCTTGGTAGTGAAGAAGGAACAAGTATGTAAACAAAGGCTTTTGGCGCTCTGTCCAGACTGTTCTCCCAGCAGCCTTACTGATGGATAATCCAGTGTCTGTGAAGTTAGTGATGATGCCAGGGAACCTGCTTCTGGCCTCTGAATAAATCTTGGAGGAGACAGGTCACTGATAAGGGATAATCATGCTGTTTACGCTTTCATGCTTGTGCAACCGACATTGCAAAAGGAAACAAATAAAAGATAAAGTATCATAGTTTTTAAAGTATATTTGTCCTTTGGCCTTTACAGATAAATATCTGATGGATCGTAGGTGGACAGGGTCAGTCCATGTGTTACATTTCTGACTGTGTTTTCATTTCCAAGATACAATCTGTTCCCCTAAGATGAAAGTTCCAACCTGTATGAAGATGACTGTAAATGCTTGGGACTAAAAACTAATAATAATATGGGTGTGTATATGCCCCAAAATGTCCAAATTAGTTAAACTATTAGTGTATATAAGAATGCTGAGGTGCTAGGATGAAGGGACACTTTCCTTCTAAATACCAGCAGCAAATAGTAACTTTTTTGAAGATTATTTTCACGTGTGAATGTAAGGCTGTGGAATGGTGCCAGATCCTTTTCATTGATGTGATGGTTTCCCAGGCAATTCCCAAGGTGGACAGCAGGACTGAAGGCTTTCCCAACTCAACAGCATACTTGCACTCAACTTTTATGGGACATCTTCATGGCTTAATGGGTTATTCCATTTATCTTCTTGTCTGATTTTTAGCTTCTTTTTACAGATTAGCCGTATTGCTGTGTAGCTCTATTACATCCAAATAAAGGCAACCTAAATGAGAGGAAAGAATGCAAGTTTGTGCATATAGCAGAAGAAACAGACTTAAACTGTGATCCAGAGATTATCCTGGGGTGGGAAAGTAGTTGAAACTTCCTCAGCAGAAGCTGTCTTGCTAATCAGCTCTGGCAAAGAGCTTCTCGATGGGATCCTGATATGCTTCAGCAGGATTGCCAAGTAGAAAGGAAGAGTGTACTGTACCCCAGAATGGTAAACCTCTGCTGGAATTTGTGTCCAATTCTGATTCTCAGAGTTTGGGGAGGATATGGAAACACTGGGGGAGAGTTCAGAAGAGGACCGCAAAAAAGAGTCCCCATTGTACTTATGCTTGGAATTGCTATTTGACAGTTCAGCCTTCTCAGTTGTGTGCGCAAATGTGTAAGAGCATGCAGTGACTGGGAGAAGAAGTGGTAAACTTCAGCCTTAGAAGATTCAGCTTACTAGCAGTATGGGTGACAACTTTGGGACAGCTCATCTGTGAAGCTGGTATGCCAGTTATTGATATATTTAAGACTACATGAACATCTGTATAGAAACAGTCTTTAACCAAGCTTCTTGGGGTGCAGACCAGGGTAGATGCTCAGAGGAAACTCTTCTGGCCCTGTGTACTGCCATGATTTTACTATAAGGGAAAATGAGACTGGAAAATGAAAGGCCAGCTAAATGCAATCCATTTGGTATATTTTATAGATGAAGGCACCAAACTTTTTTTGCACTGTAATCATCGGGTTTCCAAACAGCCTTGTCAGAACCTGGCAAAGTAGTGCATCTGTAAAAGAAATTAAGGTCTGAAGTCATCCTAAGGCATGAGAGAAACTGCATACTTATAACTCGGTGCTTCACTAACAATATTTATATGAGGTTTTCTAGAATTTTTCTCAGAAAACACTTTTTTCATTTTTCTAGGCATTATGCCTAAGGAATAACTTAATCATGCTCATTCATAGCATGTGCGTATACTGTTAGTTTCTGCATGCAGTGACATACAAGCTTGGTGAGGTGCACAAGCCAGCCTCGTGTTCTATACTTTCTTTTGAAGTATGCCCTCACAGAACTTCTGGGATTTTGAGAACAGGGATTGATGGATGCAAATTACAGTTTCCACATAGATAAAGGAGAATTCTAGTAGACATAGTTTTGTACTGTGTTGTGGAAGAGCTTATCTTCCCTTTCTACTAACTCTACAGGCAGAAGTTTTCATAGCCTCTTGCTGGATGCAGCTTTTCCTGGCCACATGCTGTCTTTTGTTTTTGTAGTGGAGATCAAAAGTGCAGAAAAGCTCCTTTGAGCTGTGGCCAGTAATATTTACAAAAAAGAGCGATCATTCACTGGGATGCTGGATGGATCAGGAAGCTCTGCATATTTGCCAGTATGCTGGATGCAGAGGGCTCGGTGGAAGGCTACAGGTCAGATTTGAAAGCTGTGGGGTAAAGTGTGACTGCTGCCCTGTTCTTCTGGGACGTATTCAAATTGTTGATTGCTGTCAATGACATCATGCGAGGTGTTCACTTTTGATTTATAGGCATCCAAATTATGTCCAAAATAATACCTGCTTCCAACCAAGTGGAATTTCTGAATTGTACTGAGGCCATCAATGACTTCCACAGCATTCAGTAAATGTGGTAACCATTGCTCTCTGGTTCTGTATAGCTTGTCAGACTTAGATCATTGCTGTGAAAAGCACTGATCCAGTACAGAACCAAGTCTTGATGAGATCAGACACTTACATAAAGTGGGATTTTATTCCTTTCCAGTTATGTGACTATCAATGGGTTACAAAAAACCACTTTTGTTGAGGGCCAAGTTCAGTTATCTTTTAAGCAGAGGCATAGTTGAGATGGAATAAATCTTTGAAACAGTGGAAGTAGGATGGCACTGTCTCCAAAATCTTTAAGTGCTGACACTGAACTGTACTGACTGTGGCTTCCTTGCTATATCCTGGTGAAGAGGGAAGGTTGGGAAAAGAAGCAGCTATAATATTATAAAAGATTTCAATTAAACTATCCTTGGGAAGTGCTGAGATACAAGAGCAAAGCTTCTTAAGCCTCATACATTTATGGTTTTATTTTCAAACTTGGCAGTTTGAGAATTTAAGTATGTGGAGGTCTCTGAATGGCACACAGAGGTGCCCTTCAAAAGTTCAGGATTTTGAAGAACAGCATGTTCAGTGAACAGAGGGACTTAGAGGAGTGAAACCAGAAAGTTCATGCTACTGCTTGGCTGAAGATATCCTGCAGGACACATTTGTCAGCATCACAAGCAGGATGCTGTGGCATACATTATAATACATCAGTAAATATTATGTGAGTAATGAGTGTGACCCAGCATCTCTAATCAGTCTCAAGAGCCTGATCAGTTACAGGAGGAGGAGAACAAAGAATGACTGGTCTGGGTTTCCCTGTAGAAGGCTTCAGATTTTTCTTCTTTGCAGAAATGGTGGCTGCTGTAAATACCTTGACAATAAGAGCAGTGATGGTGAAAACTGCTGCTATAACCATGCCTCTTGAAATATTACCAATGTGCGAGTCCTCGATGCCCTAGTATGGTTGACTGGCAGCCTAGAACCAGCAGGACTAGGCTGGCAGCTGGAAGGTGATCTTCAGGGAAAAAGAGGGATTTGTCTTTAACATGGTAAAGTAGCATCCAGCTTCTGATGGACAGAGGATAGAATGAAGTTATTTTGATGAGATAGGAACCACTGCTCATGGAGATGCCTTCAGAGGCCAAGCTCTCTCAATGGACTACAGAGTAACTACACTGTACACTGGTAAAGGACTGACAGCAGTTGGGGAAGTATATACTCAAAAGTCAAAAGACTGTGTTACAGACTGCGTTCAATGCAGCTGCTGTCCAGTTCTATTTTTATTTCATCATTTGTACCTGATCGTGCTGTAAATAATTTCATATAGAAACACATCATCATCCTTGTCCTGGGGGATCTTGTCAGGAAGTCAAATGGGTGAAGTTGCAGAGGACAAAGCCATGCCCCATGTGGCATGCTATGCGTATATACTGTCAGCAAATGTGTCTAGTGTAAGTAGTTTCTCCAAATAAAATTTTTTTTTTTTTATCCTGGGCTGTTGAAGAATTAAAAAAAAAAAAATCAAAGAAGTTATTTAGTAAAATTAAAGCAAACTCTCAGCTTACATTTGTAAAGCCCTTTTACTTAGCTGCTGTGGCTGATCTCAACACATTTTAAATCCCATTCCCATACTTGCTTAAATTACGTTTCTTCAAAAGACAGCAGCATCGAATTCTAATGTGCAGTTTCCTTTCAGAATACATATTCAACAGGAAAGGAATGTTTGAAACAGCTGTAACTTTCACATTCCACCTCTCTCTCCTACATAAACACAAAGACAGTTCATTATATAATAGAAGAGATAGGTATCTCTTCATATCTATGTGCCTGTGCGAATCAGCATGGATGTAGATGGATTTGTTGATGACCACATAGCCAGAAGTCTTTTACAACTTACTTTACTTTGGAAAATTGTATGAGTCCTGGGGAGCCTTCTCCTTTAAAAGAGAAATATTATTAGAGGATGGACCAATCAAAATAACCCTCTGAAAGGAACTTTCTGATGTGATTAGGTTTGTTTTTACTAGCCCTTATAGTATCAGGACTGGTGATAAAGCTTGTATAACATCAGCAGACAACTTTTAGAGTACGAGATAAAAGCTGCATCCCATTTATCACTGTAACAGAATTAATCCTTTGTACATGCGGGCTATTGTTTTGCTTTGTTGAATTATAAATGTTGGTAATGATAGGCCTTCTGCTACATGATAGTGCGTAGTATTTGCATACAAATGTTAGCTTGTATAAACATCCCTCTTTTCTTCCTGGATTTGCCATTTTTGCCTTTTTCCCCTGCCTCCTTTTTGTTTGATTTTTGTATCCTTAAATTTGTTCATTACAAAGAATATTTAAATACAGGTTGTTACTATTTAAACATGATGGTCTGAAACCGTACACCTCAGATGATGGAGAATGTTTTTGTTCTCCACTAGTACGGCAGACTCGATGTGTCCAGTCACAAAACCCAGTCATCTTCAAACAGATCATCCATTTATTCTTTTAGGGTGCTGATTCAGCATTGAGTGTTAGCAATGTTTAAAACCAGCGTCTCTGCTGAAAAGACAAAGCAATGAAAGCGCTTTAGGGATCTAAACCTCAGTTTTTAAATAAGTCCATATTATGTTGTGCAAAATGGCTGCAAGTTTTCTGTTTAACTTGGATCTGATATTGTGTTTTCATGAGAGGGGATGAGGTCAAACCTCCAAATAATAATGGTTATGTTATAATACCTTCATAACTATAGTTGTCAGAGTACTAAGCTAGAGGGTAAAAATATTCGAGAGCATAAGTGCAGGTTTTGCTAGCAGTGGCAGTGGATTTCTCTCTGTAAAACACTTTTGTCTCTGACTCTGCTTGGCATCTCATCAAATATAAAATCAGGCCTGATATTACATGAATCCCAAGAAAGAAAAAACCAAGAATCCTCCATACTGGAGTTATTACACATTATATATTTATTTTCTTCTCATAGTTTAAGAATTGTTCAAATTAGCTAATGAGTTAGTCAAAATTCTAGAGTCCATCTTCTGAAACTGTAAAAGATAATTTAAAATGCTGACAGTGAGATGCTGGTAATGACTCTGGTGCTGCTTATGATTAACTTATCGTAACAACTGCCTCCCAGCCAGAGTTTTTGTGTGAGGGGAAAAATGAGACAAAGCCCATTAAGGTCTCAAAAAGTTAAAAAGGAACTTCTTTACTATACATGGTCTTCTGAGTACAAAGGGCAGAAAAGTCAGCAGAAAAGAACATATATATTGTGAACTGGAAAGAAATCGGTGCCTTTGAAATTGTATCCCTTGCTTTGCCCTAAATCTGACTGCAGCTTTTTTAGCTTCCACCACGTGTTTACATTGGAAATCTCTCTTTGTGCATATAGAGTTTGTTGTATTATGAAATTATGTCTCAGGGGAAGGATAATTTAAAGCCATTTCCATTTGTTATGTCTGTGCCGAACTAGGCTATTAGGGGCTGGATAAACTCAAAACCTACAACTACCTTCGTCTGTGGATTGTAGAATCTGTCTGACAAATTGCATGCTGATATTACCAGAGTAAGGAACTATGGGCAGTTTCATGTTGTAGCCAGCACTGGGATCATTTTATAGTGTAGCTGGTGTGAAGGTTGTGCTGATATCGGGGATGTGCATCTGACTTCCCTTTAGGAAGGCTGAGTTTTTAGACGTTAAGTCTGATAATAGCCAATGTAATTTTGGGTTTCTAGGTTAGGAGCTCTTGCTGGACAGCCTTTGAGAAAACATGGATTGTGTTTTTTGTAATTCTAGACCTAGCATCATTTTATTTTGCATAATTGTAAGTTTAAGAACAGCCCTAAGCAGGGGACAAGTTGTAAGCTGGCTTGAGCAATAACCACAGATGGCACTGAAAGTTGGAGGTACATTGCTAAGCTGAAGTTTTTTCTTTCTTCTATGTTTTGGCAAGAGAATGATCATGTAACAGTGTAGCTATGAATTACCATTCCTTCATTGCTTCAGACAATAGCTTAATGAATTGTATGGCTGGGAGCCAAGGATCAACCCATTCATCTTTACCTGCTTCTCATTCACTCTCTGACCAACAGCTTCTATTGCAATGGTAAGCCTGATTGACCATGCTCATGCTGGGATCCAAGATGCAGGGGCTGCTGGTAGCCTACGTGAAAGACACTCATTCCTGTCTGTGAGTGTGTAATCCTAGCCAGTTGTACCATTATTCTTATCGAGACCAGTGAGTTGAGGTACCAATTATCTGCCATTTATAATTACAGGATACATTCAGAAGATTTGTAGATTTGTTGCAGATGAATGCTTTTGTAAGTGGAAGCTTGTCTTAATCTTGTTTCTAAAATATTAAGCTGCAAACACCGTAAGAACTTGTTTTCTGGAGTAAGTCTTCAGCGTTTCTTTTTGCTTTCTTTGACTGGGAGATGGAAAAACAAATCACTCCTTTGGTATGTCCCAGATTACATGGTGCAGATGCATAAAGGAGAAAAAGAACAGAACAAAGTAATAATATGCAGACAGCATAAAATCTGTATTGCTTAAATTTTCCCTGTCATGCTCATACCCAAATTTTCTTAAAGCAATGGTTTTGCATCACTGAATTTCTGACCGTCTTAAAAGGCCTGTAAGTTTTATCTCATTATGAATAACCAGGACTAGGAGAAATTAAATAGCCTTCACAGCAGTTATTAATTATGGAAGTTGTAGAAGCTTGCATTGTTTCTCAGGTGCTCAGATTCTAGCTTATCCAAATAGAGATTGGAAGTTGCTTGACTCATTCACAGAGATTACCTGTAAGCATGTAAAATCTCGGGGTTTTTTCTTTTGGTGATTCCATAAATATCCTGTATGGGAAATACAGTAGGGAGTAAGAAGAGAGAGGTAGGTTTCATGTGCATAACAATTTTGGGTTTTTTGTCAGGGTGATGGGGAAAAAGAAATCTACCAATTTCCAGTCAGTGCTAAGCTAGCGATTGCCACTGATCATGGTGGACTGATTTTTGTCTGCCGGGTATGGCTGTTGATTCTTCACTAAATGCTATTTGTAATACATGTTGGCTGTGTTGTTTACTTTGGAGTGCTCTTTCACCTGAGACAACTCTGTCCTAACCTTCACCTGAATGTCCACAAGGGAAATAGGGAGCTGCTCAGAAAGTTGACGTGGCTCCAGTGGGGCAGCTGCCAGGTTTCACAGAGTGCAAATGTATGAAGAGGGTCAGGAAACATAAATTCAGGTACTTCTCTAGCTGTCAGCCACAAGCATTTGATGAGATAAAGAAGTGAGTGAAGTCACGTATGTCTTCATCAGAACAAGGAGAAAACTCATTGGGAAATGTGAGTCCCGTAATGTTCAGAGGAGAGCTGACTTGTTGATTGTCTCAGCTATGCTACGTTTGTGTTTCTTGTTTGTAGATGCTAGTTTAACAGCACTTTGAGCAAAATTCTTGAAGAATTTGTATCTTGGTAATTTTGAGAGGATAACTAACAGTCAAATGGGAAACTATTTGCTTCTGTGTTGTTTTGTTAATCACAGAATGATTAAATTTATCTCAAATTGTTGAATTTCTTCCTTTTTTTTTTTTTAAGATAAAGGTTATTTTGATAGTGAAATTCAATGCTGAATATACTGGGGCCTGGACAGGAGGAGTTGTCGTGCATTCCTCATAGTACATCAATAACAATTGCAACGTTCACTTCGACAGAAATGGGCTCTTCTAATTATTTTGAAATTATATATTAAACCTTTTTGAATTGAATTACCTGAAATATAGGAAAACATCACAGTTGATAGTGATTTCTTTAAAAGAAATTTGAAAAACTTATGGAAGGCAGGGATTTAAAATCAAATAGAAATAGTACATGAAGTTCAACTGGAAGGGAATATTTAGTCCAATTGCCTTACTCATTACTGGCCATTTGTAAGTTTTGAAAATAATTACGTATTCAACTCCTGAAAGTGTGTCTTTTTAGGAACCAAAATTACAAATACATAAAGAACACTCTGTTCTTAGATTCTTTTCTTGAGTCATTGTTTTCGTTTGCTGTTTTTTTAATCAATCCAATACAAATAGTGTGATATGTCTGTATAAACTTACACACTTAACTTTTGGCGTTTTTCCGTGTAATAAACTGCATTTGCCAAGTAAGGAAAACCTAGATTATGAAACCCAGGGACTGCTTTTTGTATAAGGATGCTGTGTGCGATTTTGAACTTGTCTTTAAGGTAAAAGACTCAAGAAGTTAATGAAGAGGGAATTAATCTTCCCTCATGCACACTGGATAGAGATCACAGACTTCAGGTTTTGAGGAGACAGAATAAAAAAAGATCTTCACTGCTAGTGGCCATAAGGCTGAAATGCTTTTATCCTCTAGAGAGGCAGAACTCATCTGCAGCTTCCCCTCATTTAAACTCAAGACACTTCAGTTTCCTGTTTAGTTTGTATTTAAGTGGATTTTCTTTTAGATTGTAGATAGTTGTTTGTGTATTCTTTGCTAAGGGTTATTATTTTTTCCTTTAGCTGCTGGCTTGGGAATTGCCTGAACAGTGTTGCTTTATTGAAAAGGATTATGTGCTACCTTGGCTAGAGAATCCCAGAGGAAGCAGATACTGTATAAAAACAAAACACAGTGTCTTCAGGTTGCTACTCACTGAGTCTTTTACCAGTGATCTACTTGAAGTAGCCTTGTGGGAAAATGAATTTTTAGTATTTCTTACTGTCTGCAGCACCACTCACAATGTCAGAACATGGAGGACCTGTGTTCCTTTTAGTGGGACAACTGTAGTCAATCTTTTGAGTCTGGCACCCAGCTGCTGGTGGTGATACCATTATGGGGTCATCGTCTTTGCTGGAGTGATGTCCTCTATGAGTCTGTAGACTAGCTCAAGTGAGTGTTTACATTCCCTTTGTAGCCTTCATCAGCTTCTAGTTAGTTCAGTGAAGCATCTGTGAGACTACCTACAATTTTTCTGAAGACATAAGTCTTCAAGTTTGCGCTGTAATTCCTGGTGAAATGAGAAAGATGCATCAACTAAATTGGCTTGTGTGACTTGGCTGCAAGAAAAGACACTACTGTGCACCTTTCCAGTCGAATTAAGGCCTCCCAAGCCTGCTGCTGGGTCACTTCTAGTGGGTTTTTCTAGTGTATTAGCAATTTTAAGCTCTGTGTTTCCTTTCTAGAAGAGAAGAAACAACCTGGTACAATTCTGTTTTCACAGCTCATGTAGCCATTTCATATGGAAGCTTTGTGGGCAGGAATGGCAGATTGCAAAGTGTGTTGTAAATGTTTCTTTCCAAAAAGGAAGGAAGCCAAAGAAATGTCTCGGGGTCCATGTTTCAAAATACAATGGGTAAGTGTACTGTCATGACTAGGCTCTGATCAGGAGGCGGAGGAACAAGGCAGTTACTTCTCACTGAGATACACTTTTTTGCCTCTTCAAGACTAGAGCTGCAGTTTTTAAGCTCACCTGCTCCTCTGCTAGCTAATCCACATACCAGTGCCAGAACACAGAAATCTTGGCCACTATAGGTTTGTTTGGCTCCTTATGAGGCACACCATTGATATTTTAGTGTGTAATTCACTTCTAGAGAAATGAGCAGCTGGCCTTATTCTTGTGACAAACTAACATTTGCGTGTAGCATTATACCTTCCACACCTTGTAATTGTCAGCAGCAGCTCCAAGCAGGCCAGCAGGAGGGAAAGGGCTCTGCGAAGCTAAAGTGAAGTACTGAGAGGAGCTCACACAATCTGTTTGACCTCTAAGCAAGTGCTGTCATACAAGTGTTCACACTGGGAAAATGTTGCTCTATTCATATGTCAGGTAGTCTATTGCTAGGGGAAAAATCATCATTGTCTCTTGGATTGCCTTTGTTTTATAGTAGATCTGAACTAACATTGAGTTTCTGCATATGCAGTGGGGGGAAAAAAAAAGAGGATGTAGGCACGTGAGGCAGAAAGAACAGGATCTGGAGAGAGATAAAGAAAAACTGACCTGGGCCCTTTTGAGAGTTTGAAGTTTGCTACTGAACCCAGTATATTGACCCAGGATGGAGAGTGCTCTAGACCATAAACCTGGTTTCTCAGAAAGCATGCGTCTCTAATCCCCTGCATCTGCTGAGGGCCTCTTAGTATTGTTGTAAAAGGTCTGTTTTCCAGAGTGCAGAGTGATTTGATTCCCATAGCCATGGGCAAAGGCACCCAAGCAGCTCTTGTTTGATTAAAAAGCTGAATTGTTTGCTGGTGGCTGTAAACACAAACAGCTGCTTTCTGAAACCACGCAAAAATGAGAGCCAGATTGGTACTTCTGCTGCAGGACAGAGTTTTAAACAACTCACTAGCTATCTGGGAATATTTTCTTTGGGAAAATAATTGAGATGAATGTTAATAAATGCAGAATAAAATGGATGTGTATTTACATCATCTTCACTCTGCCCTGATCATGTTTGATGCAGGCTGGTGCTCCAGTCTTAGAGTGAAAGAAAAGCAACTTAGCTTGATTCACATAGTAATAGTTACAGGGTCTTGAAAATACAACCAGAAAGAAGAACCTTACAGGATCAGTCAATGCTGCCTATTTCCCGTTTTGCAGTGACCTTGTTTGCATTTGTCCAGGGAAAGAGAGAAGGCGTGGTGTTGAGGATCCTATGCTGGCCTTACTGCACTGAAGTGACTCCCCTTAGACTGGTTTTGTTGAATTTTATGGTCCGGCTTTTCTACCCACAGAGTACACAAGCAGTGTATAACGTGCTCAGGGATGGGGTCTTCTGGGTTTCAACCTTTATATTCAACCTCTTTCATTGTTCTTTGCAAGCAGGTACTGTAAAGGTTATGGACTGCCTTTCATGTGTCACTGTGCAGCTACGGTCCTTAGCAAATATTGTTTCATAGATTGTGCAATCATCGTAAGTAGCTTTGTCGTGTGTAGGTGCTTATTGACAGGACCATCAGCAAGATAAATGGAAAACATTAGACAGTTCCCTACCTGAGACTACTGAAACCAAAAGGTTGTGAATAATCCTGTTTACTAGTTTACTACTTTCTGTTTAAATGGTTTGTTTTTCATTTCACTCTGAATGGACAGTAAAAAACAGTTGTGTAATTATTGTTTGCCAAGAACAGAGAACACAAAAAGCAGTATGTAAAGTCAAGTTTTATTGTAGAAGTTTAATTTCAGAATTCTCAGATGCTAACTCAGACCTCTTTACCAAACTTTCAGATACAGTACAATGTGTGTAGTGAAACACTTACGCATTTATTGTATATGGATATTGCTTACATCTGCACACAAGTCTTTTCAGAAGTATTCTGAAATTACAGGAGTAGGCATCTGAAGACCTGGCTTCTGTACATGGCTTTATCATCCACTTACTGAAGGACTTAAGCAAAGTTGGAAAGTTTTTTTTTTTTTTTTTTACACAGTTACACTGGACAGTATGTAATCCTGCTCCGAGGAATAAAAAATGTCTGTACAAATCTGTGTTGCATTGTGGATTCTGTTCTCCCCTCATGGATTGTGAGAGTTAGGGCTGTGGAGGGCTTTTCACCTTCCTTGCTACTTGACTCTGTGTCCTGGGAAGCATTCTACTACTTTTAATCCAAGTTTTGTTGACTTGAATGTGTTTAGCCCTTGACCAGCTCTAAGGGGAGTGCTTTTCTCCCCATGGCCTTTTTTCACTTTGCAGTGTAACCTGTGGGTTATAACTACCCCAATGCCGTCTTTCTGCTGATTCCCCTTTTATGTACACTGGGGATAATGCAGCTTTTCTAGAGAGACCACAAGACTTGATTCATTGATGTTTTAAGAACTGTCAAAATCTTGTGACAGAAGCGGAAAATTTTGTTGACATTGGAAAGAGAGGTGGCTAGAGCTGTAGTCTGGTTTCCAGCTGTAGGGGTATTTCTATTAACTAAAAAGGAATTCAGAACCTTATGCTGAGCTGTTTCTGTGAACTTAAAATAATTGAGAACAGTTTTTGTTTAGCTCTGGGTATTTCCTGAATGTGTTTGCAAGTCAGACAGTGTAGTCCTGGGCTTAAAAGCCTGGCTCCAGCTTGAGATGTATTAAACATAATAACCCAAAAGAATTTATCGTGGAATGGTATACTAACTTTTGAAAATCTTGTTACAATTAGTGTTGTTGTTAGTAACTCAGCTATATGCTTCTAATTAAAAATATAATGTGTTTTAGAGTTACCTAAGGACAAAACCCCCTTGTGCTGCATATGCAATTATCTCCATGCACTACCAAAGTGCCTGAGCTTTTCCTAAATATTTAAATACAGAAATAATGATAGCAATAGTACTTTCTTCTTTTTCAGCCTCTAAAGAAGACAGTTCAAAGGTTGTTTATTGCATGAGCTTTCTGGTGTTGTGGTTAGAGGTTTTGAAGAAATTCAGGGAAAGCTAAGTTGAATGTCTTCTGTAGTTTTGAATGTAGTTATATCCATGCTATTCTCTTTTGGTCCAGGAGAGAGTTCCCCTCCTGGTGCAGCCAGGAGTATCCTCTTTAGCTCTGCACCCTGGTCTGACTGCAGGCACTGCAGAGAGGTGATTACTCACATAGTGTGGACTGATTTCCAAATATCAAGACAGAAATCTTGAACTAGATGCTTAGTGGAAAACAGTTTAAGTTAATGAGTTAGGAGAAATTAATATTCCTAAATCAATGGACTTCACAAAAATGCTAGACTTCACTTCTTGGTCCAATCAGTACTTCAGCCTGGAGGTCACAAATACCAGTCTTGCGGTGTTGAATATAATAGAGGGTGGTCTTCTGTTTAGGTGAAAAAAAGACTAAAGATTGATCAAATGACTGAAAGGAAGGTTACACAGAGCAAGCAAAAAAAAAAGAGAAGATGACTGGAAGGAATAAATGTATTCAGAGTAGCTCAGAGGCTTTGGGAAGTGCATGTGCTTGGGTACTGTTTACCTCACCTGCGCTCCTCACAGTATCTCTCATAACCAGAAATTCAGTAATGGACATGAGATATGCATCAGCTGTAGATACTTTTTCCTTTGTGTACTATACCCATCCTTCTTTCTCTCCCTTTTTACATCTTAATTTCTCTGTTGTCTGATCCCTGTCTACCCTTCCTCCAAGTGAAACAGGATTTTTTGTTCCTTATTAATGGTATGAAAAAGTACAAATCAAAAGCAGAGTTCTGGAGTATACCTTCAACCATTAAGCTCAAGTAACCCGCCAGGCAGACAGATGGGAAAACCCCTTCTGCTGGTGGGGAAGGGTGTCTTGCTCTCTCCAGTGAGATTCCAGTTTTGTTGCTGACTGGGCTGCCGCAGGAGCTGGAGACATGAGAAACACGTCCGTGCTGTGCACAGGAATGGCACGATGGGGATGCTGGAGGAAGGAAAGGCAAGGATGCTGGCCCTCCCCCAAAACTGCTTCCCCCTCCCCCTTCCTTCTCTTTTGCAGTTGCACACAGCGCTGTGTCTCGGAGGTCATTTGTTTCCCACAGCTTCACAGACCACTGTAGCAGAAAGGGAGACAATGGTCCCTTACGAGGGGCAATGTGAGGCCTTCTTTCATCTCTAATAAGCCACTTCACTTGCGCTCTGAAGCCTGTTGTGTGCGTGTGTATGTGTACAGCTCTAGTGTGAACCTCTCTGCAGCTTCCATTGAGGTAAAGCATCCAGGTTTTTTGTTTTGTTTTTCAAATGGGCAACTCTTGGCATGTTTCAGCCTGAGGTGGTTCTGTTCAGTGCAAGCGTGTCAGGAGACATACCTTCGCCTTTTCACATAACTATTAAAATCTAGGGCCCATCTGGTCAACATCAGTCAGCAGAAAGACCGAACTCAGAAAGTAAGGCGAGGAGGAGGGCACCTGTCTTTATCTCCCCTCTGCCAACCACAGGATCTGCCTGTTGCTGTGCTTGGGCACGGTGGCTGACTGAGGGTGCCAGGAGAGCTCTGTGAGAACCACCACTCTGGCGATGCAACAGATTGTCCTGTCACAGAATTTGCGAGCAGAGATGCAATTGGAAAACCTTTTCTTTTTGCGGTACCCTGCTATAATGAGCAGAACAGGAAAGGGATTAAACAGTATGATGAAATTTTGAGGTGCAGGAGTTCAGAGCAGTAGTCCTTCTAGTCTGGGATACCATTTTTACCAGTGCCTTCTGCCTGATCCTTTGAAATCCCACTCCTTGAGCTACCCTCTAAGCCTGGAGAACTTTCCTATGTGAGGTAGGGAATTTTTAGCTGCCTTCTGTGCAGCAGTGAGTTTGTGCTCTTGGTAGGCTCAGAGCAAGAAAGTAGGTTGATGGTGGTCATGAAATTTTTCCTACTTTCTGCCCCCTTTCAAAGCCTGTGTTTAGCCTGGCTTGCCTCTTGCTACAGTTGATTCAAATAGTTTGCTGTGACACCCCCTTCAAGATCAGTGCAGGCTCACTTTAAAAAATGGCTTTGGTAGTCCAGGTCCGCTAAGGCTTTGTGTCTTTCTCCCTCATTACTGTCTCCAGTTCCTTTCATATACAGTATTACTTCAGCAAGGCAAAGAAAATCCATCTTTTCACTTGTCTGGGCGGCTGTTGCTAATCTTGGCTACTTAGCATTGTGCAGCTTCATGTTTCACACTAGCACCTCTGGATGTTGTGAAAACCTTCTGCTTAACCTTGAGACCTGGCCTCACTGTCCTTAGCTTGCTCAGGTTATCCATTCAACATACCACAGCATGGAAAAGACACGAAAGTACAATAAGAAACGGTTATGCAAAACTCATATTTCAGCTATACTTTACTGCAGGTTTTTACTGTAGAATAAGTATTCTTCTACCTCTTGGAAATTTTATATTACAACGGGCATTTCACTGACTCTGCCTCTGACTGAGCAATTTTGATCAAGGGTAGGAGACCATTTTCTCAGTAGTGTGAGAAAAAGAAGCTGAGCAGTCAGATGATTCCAGGTAATGCAACTGGACAGTTAGAGATTTCTTAGGATTTATAAGCTGGCCAGCTGAGGGGCTGGTATACAAACCCATTTTCTAGCACTGTCCAGATGACAATGAACCACTTTTTTTGGGCTTTCAGATACGTGAGATAGAACAAGCAAGTGTTAAATTACCATCAGAACAATGTTTAGTTTATTTTATTGGCCCACAGTGATACAGCATTTTGGTCTGTGAGAGACTGGGAATTTTAGGGAAAAATACAGCTTAAACTTCACTCAAAAGGAAGAAATGGGCAATCTTTGTTGAAAGGATGTCTTTCTCCTGTCTCATAAAAATGACCATCCATCATCAGTTACTTTCAGACAGGTGCTGATTTCAGAGAGAACACTGGTTGATGGATAGATGAAGGTAGTGTACATGAGTATAAATATGTGTGTACGTCTTCAGTTTTGGTAGATGCGGGATGAGAGATGATGTGCAACAGCTGAATGTGTTTGACCTGGAGGAGGGGTGGTATCTCTAATACAAATGGCATATTTCTGAGTTCTCCAAACATTTATAATTTCAGCTTACCTGGACTTGCAAGTAAGATGCCACAGTAGTTGGATTGTAATTTGTTGTCTAGTTCAACTGTGATATCTGCAAATATCTCCCTTTATTCTGCTCAAATGCTGTTGCATAACTTCTTGCAGCAAGTGTTTTCCTGCGGAATATATCACTTGTCCTTTTTGCTTGCCTGAGCAGCATAACACCAAATACGCTTTTTTTTTTTTTCAGATGATGGAAATACAGTAGCTTCATTAAGTGATGCTGCCATGGCAGGCACCTAGTTATTTCACAATTAAACTGCTTGCGAACAAGAAGCACATATCTCTTTAACAGAAGTAAAGAGAAGGGGTGGAAAAAGGACATTAAACTCCAATTCTTTTAAAACCATTGATAGCTGGGGTTGTAGAGCTCAGCTAACGGAGGTTTTAAATTGCTTCGGCTATGCCATCTTTCTTTCAATATGAAGACCCAGCAAGTCATCTGCAGGCTGAGCATGGGCTACTTCTCCAGCAGTCATCAGCATGCCAGCCCGACCTGCCCATATGTTTGGAAAACAAAGAAAGTACTTAACTAGTACTCTCTTAGATTTTTTTTATATTATTTCACATGAGTAATAAGTTTTAGATTCAGTAAATCAGTAAAAAGTAATTTTACCTTAGACCCTGCCTGAACTTTCTGATGTTTCTGATGTTGCCTCCATTAAGTAGCAATTTAAATGGGTCTTCTCTTGGTTTTGGTAGATACTGACCTTTTCCCCGGCTTGTTTGAGTGAAACCAAGTCAATGATAGAACAATATTTTATGGCCATGAACTTGTGTAAAAGGGCAGTTCTCAGGGCTGGGTAATTAAATCACCATTTTAACTGTTCTGTGGCTTATTGAATGTAAGAAGAGGATTAATAAAATTAGGGTGTAAGTGGCCCTCTGACAGCCTCCAGCTGTAACATTTTAGTCCCAGGAGCATTAGGACATAAACCCAGATTTCTTCTGAGCACTGGAGGGCTTTGTGACATGTACAGAGAGCTGTGCGCTGGATTCATTGGCCTTCTCTGGTGCTGAGGCTGAGTCCTTGGGCGTATGAGTGAAGTCCATGTAGTGAAGGTGTGAGGTGCTTCTATGAACTGAAGAAAGATTACTTTTTTCCAAGTTCTCTTTACTGCTTTATTGTGTGATAGATGAACTAGATCTGGGGAAACATTTTTTTTTTACCAGAAAAACAAGCACTCCATCTGAGAAGGTAGTTTATTGTTTGCTTTTAAGATGAAGTGAGGAAGTAGGCTTGAAACTTGAGGATCTCCTGTGAGATAATTTGTCTTTATGGAGAGGTATTTAGTGGCAATGTTCTAGGATTTCCAATTGATCTCCATAGCCCTGTTGAAGCACAAGAAGATCCTTCTCCAGGATTCAGAGCTGATAAAGGACTACAAAAACCTCCACAGTGGAATTTACAGAACATGATCAATACAGTGTAATGAAAAAATACCAGAAACTTGTTAAAAACCAGTGTAGTTTATGGAGTACAGGTGCAGTACACAAATGGGTAACTGTTCTTTGCTCTACAGAGTTTCAAGAGGTCTTCAGCTGTTGTGCTTTTCAGCGGGCATGCTAGCACCTTCTGCCCAGACGGAAACCGTAAGCGTTGCTTAGAGCTGTCTTATAAATTGTGCAGTCTCACCTGAGAGACCTTTGGACTTTTCTAGGAGCAGATGAGAGGTAACAGATGTGATGCCTTGTGGATCAGTAAATTTTTGCAGTATTATTATTCTATCCCGGTCCAATTTTCAAATATTTAAAATACACTGTTTTAATGGTGCTATAAAGTCTATGCTGTGGCTTCCTCACATGACCCAGAGTGCAGCGTGCTCCTTGCTTTATGCTGTCCTGTCTCCTCATGATGCTTTGCCAGCTCCAGCCAGTTTGCTGTTCCCTTCTGTCGCAGAGCTCCCCACCCTACTCTGCTTCCTGCCGCTGACCCCATTTCAGTCTTGGCTCCCCTCTCTGGTTTTTCTCTGTTTCCTTCCCTCCTTTGCCATTGGCTTATCTTCTTCCTTAAGCCATCCAAAAATGAAATGGATGTTTCTGCAAAATGCGCATTCCTAGGTAGTAGCTGGCTATTAGCTATACCATGGAGAGCAAGGAGTTGTTCACAGTGCAAAGATAAATGGTCGTCTGAATACTTCAAAAACTGGATTGCAAAGGGGAGAAAGTGAACCCGGTTTTAGTGAGAGAGCTTGAGATACACTTGGGACAGCAACTTAACCACAGAGCAGTGACTTGATTTCTTCTTTCTCTTTATGCGTTGGGCTGGCATCTACAGACAAACAAAGTCCTCCAGCTAGGGTGTTTTCCATCTAATCCATCCAACAGTCCTCTTCACTGAGGACATGTTTATTCTGAGCAGGGTGCATGATTCATCACCCTTGGGAGATGAGACAAGGTTTGGTGCTGATCTCAGACAATTTACCTCTCCCTTGCCCACCCCCCTCACTGAATGCGTGAAGCAGTTTTGAACTAGGAAATTACATCGCTGATAAAATCTTTTAGAGGGAACATCCACCACATTATGGCATGGAAAATAGTGGAGTATATTTGCTGTTGGGTAATGGTGATGTCAGTTTATTAGAAGCTAGTTTGGACAAGGCAGCGGGCACAGTGGACGCTAGGAAGCATTACTTTGATGTGGAACCTCAGTGTAGCTAATAAAAAGTAGTCTTGTCCTGGGTAGGAGTGAAAGCGCTGCAGAAGAAAAGTGAAGGTACAAGCATCTGAAACTTCTGTCACCCTTCAGATCCTTGAGGCTGCAGTTTCTTTACCTCTGGGAACCAGCTACATAAGAATGTAAATTGTCATTTTTGAAAGAAATGTAGTTCTTGACCTTGCAGAGAGAGTGGGATGTAGTTTTCTGCTGGGAATATTAACACACACACACACACCAGATTTCCCTACTGTACTGGAGCAGGTGGGACTTACAAGTCCCACACATGTATATTTGATGCGATGTTAATCAATTAAATGAGGCATATGAAAAGAATGAATAGTCATTAACATTCCTGTCTGTTGTCCAGCACTGTCCAGTATGAAAGGGAAGTAGTTATAGCTGAGTTGATAAATATTTATTTCAATGGTCTGCTCAAGTGGAGAACATGTGCATCCCAAGCAATGCATTCTTCTGAGCCAATGCTGAAAGAGTGTGTGTCCTCCACAATCTAGCTCTCTGCTAGATATGTGAGCTTCAACGCAGAAAGCAGAACTGAGATACGAAAACATTTAAAATCATTTAAGAACTCATGCTAGCAATGAAAAGCAGCATGTTAATTCCATTAACGTGGCAAAACTCCCATATGGGTAATAACCAAGACTGTCTGATGTGTTTGCCAGAAAACCCAAAAGGTACACAGAATTTATTTTTGTGTTAGAGTTCGTTGCAAATTCAGTTAATCTGAGGGCTCGTTACCGTGTACTTAGAGCAAGTTCTGACTTTATGGATTTATTTGGTTGTGATTCTATTTGGATGAAATTCTGTATTTTTCAAAAGAACTTTGGTTTAGGTTTTCCGGGATGTTTTTGCATCTGTAACTTCGAAAGATAAATCTAGAAACAGCAGCAACATAGCACATGTGCCTGACTGGTAGTTACACACTTAAAACCCACCGTGCCCCAAAAAACCTCACACACCCAACACCCCCAAAACAAACCTAACCCACCCCCCAAACCCTCCAAGCTTCCGATTGTTAAAACAGATGGCTAATAACTACACTATATTGTTGTAAACGTCTTGCTATAACCAAGTTTTTCCTGATTTTGGGGATAGCTACTCAGTGTAACAAGTCACCCTTGGGACAGCGTTCGCTGGGTTGTTCTGCATACATATATTCTGGTTTTTTTCCTGCTGGGTAGATATGAGTTGTTGAATATAATTTGATTCACTTCTTACCCCACGCTGCTAAACAGTGCAGCCGTAGGGATGATGGGCAGACATTGCATTCTGACCTCAAGGTTCAGCAACCAAAGAAAATGGATTGTGTGCTGTAGAGACTGTGTAAAGGAACTTTATGTGTGAGCTGTTAGAGTAGATATGGTCGGTTTTGCTTTATGTTCATCATTCTTGTTTTCAAATAAACTTTGTGTCAGAATACATAAAATCAGAAATATTTATAATCTGCTTACAGATGAGATTAAAGATGGAGCTGTGAAAGAAATTGATTTTTTAAAAAATCATATAATTTAAAGCAGTAAAGCATTAAGACAGTTTATTAGTTCATTGTTTTTAGCAAATAATTACTAAGGTTCAAGAACACTGATATGAATGCCAGTGCAATATTGTGGGAGCAAACGAGATTTTATATTTTCCGTTGGTGTGTCTCAGTTATGTATGTAGTGTTGAAGCTGACACCAAATTTAGGATGGAAAGGAACTGGAGTCTTCCATTCTGAAGTCATTATCCATGTTGATATAAATATTAACTAACAGTTTGATGTGTTTTGAGTATGATATGTTGCTGTGTTTGGCCCGTAAAGCACTCATTTTTACAAGAGAATGAGTAAGTTTCTGTATATATCTCACTGCAAAATTCTGTGCAGTAAATGAACTCATATTTCGTCCTGCTTCTTCCTGAAGGTGGTGAGCTCATAGTTGTAGGGCAGTGAAACAAGGGCCTGGGCGCACTAGGGTTCTGCTGGAAACACTCTGACTGTTTGTTTCCTTTCTTTTTGTCATAGATTTTTTTCTGAGGTAGAGAAAATTAGACAGTATAATGCCTAGAATAAGAACAATTTGGCTCTTTTGCAGCCAATACATACCTTAGTCTCATAACCTTATATTCCAGATTGATTCCTACACTACACATATTTTGCTTTGGATATGACAACATGCTTGTGGTCTGACACAGTCCTTTACAGCGCCTCATTTACTCTTCCCTCTCTGTTTGAACTGAGAAGTTACCATACAGCTATGTTAACCAAGCTCAGCACTACGTGCGTTGTCAAGAGGAAGACTGAAGCTGGTGTACGTTGCACTAGTGGCAGTGTCCTGACAGAAGGTTGCATCAGGAAGGTTACACAAGGAAGTAGATCGGTGATGATCTACAGATGGTGCAGATAAGCACTGACCATGGATTTCATACCAGTCTCCATGCTGTAAACAAGAGTCTAACAGTGAGTGTGCACTTATAAACTCAAGGCAGAACACAGTATCTTACTGTAGGTTTAACCCCACAGTAATGCCTTGGAGGCCATACTAGTACAATTTGAATGTATTACTGTTGTTTGAAAACTGTTTCTGTAACTTCATCGAAGTTGCAATGGTTATCACTTAAATAAGTCACTACATCTGAAGAGAAAATCTAGAGAAGCCAATGGAAAATGACTAATTTCAATTTTTCATGAGTGTGTTCTTGCTATAGTTAGATGTGAGTGTTAACTAACACCATGGTGCCTCTGGCTCTACTCTTGCTGTACCTTGTAAATAAAGTAGGATTGGGCTTGAAACCAGCATGCTAAACTTTTGTTGGGCACCGAAGAGCATTACTTGTTCAGTAAGCATCTTATTTCCTGCTAGGTTAACATTCAGTCACTGGGAGTGACATAAAGAGGCACTGTTTTTGTTCAAATGCTGACTTTCACATGAAGCACAGGTCTGTTATTTTCACCGTTCGAACTCACTGAAATTCCTGTGACACTTTCACAAAAGATAGGATATAACATGTCTTGGCAAAATTAAAAAAACCTGATCATACAAGTCCAGCTTTTATTTTAGCACAGGTCAGGTAATCTATTTTTCTTTGGCAGTGCTTGCCTTTAAAATAAGGATTACGTTAACCTTGCCTGGTGAGATCCCAGGAAAAGTCCTAGATGTGGTAAAGTTTGTTAGTATCCCTACGGAATTTGGACAGCTCATCAAAGGCATTATGTTGTCTTTGTCACTGTAACCTTTGAAGGCAACTGGTATGTTGGAGCCATAGCCGCCCCTATATTGCAAGTACAAAATTTGAATTGTTTCGAAGTGTAATGCAATCACATCTTAGAGTTTATGCCTAAGGTACGATAGGTAGCTCCAGAAGAGGTGTAAAAGCAGCAGTTACTTGGTTTTGCTGTGTGGGATAGATGTCCTTCCCATTGTATTTCTGTCGCATCAGGCAGCATGAACTTGCTCATAATGTTGCTTTCTAAAAGCAGCAGTCAGTCACTGATGCCAAGATAGTCTGTTAACCAGCATCTTCACTCTGGACATCAGAAGGTGTTTCAGACACCCTGGATTATGGATATAGGCCTGCTTGAAAATAAGAGCAAAGAATGTAGAGGTTCACTGGGGAAGCTGTCAGCAGGCTGCGCTGCTGGGCACAAGTGCTGCTGGTCTGGGTGCATCCAGTGACTTGACCCCCTATACTGAATTGCTGCCAGCTGGGCAGGAGGTGGCAAAGGCAAGTATTGCCATCTCTTGGGGGTCTGAGCTCAGAGAAATAGTGAAAGTAGTATATGTGGAGCCTGCTCTTTGAGGCTAAGCATCAGTGAAATCTAAATGCATTCCTAACCTGTGGATAGCGCGAAGGAAAGCACAAGTTCTGCCTGGTAGGGTCAGGACAGAAACACAGTAGACACATGTGCCGTCAATGCCGCCATCTCAGAACTGTGTGATCATTTGAGCTTCTGTCCTATAATTAACTTAACAAAGTCTTTCTCAAAGAACTGGAGGGGCAAACTGCCATGTTTGAGGAAGTGGGATTTCAAGTCCAGGATTCACTTTAGTGGAGCAGTGGCAATAACATCCATATTGGGGAACATGCTCTGTTAGTGCCAGGACTTGCTGACTTCTGTCCTTTCCTCTCTGGAGTCAACTGTATCCCTCAAAGGTCCCTGCTGCTGCCCTGTAGATGCTGTCACTAGAAGTGGGTGATGAGAAAGCCGTTGAAACTCTAGAGCATGTTATGGAAATCCTTAAAATAACATTTTAGACTGAGAGCACTATCCTTTTACTGGGAAAAGGCATTCTATTCTGTGTTACTGTGAGTGATGGCGTGAAGACTTAATGCTTTTTGCTTTTGGGGGTTGGAAAATTCAAAATAATGCTACAGCTTTGGGCTTCTGTGACTCTTCTCTCCATGCTCCTTTTTAAAAAGAGAGGCCTCTAATGAAATGTAGGAGATTCTGAGCATTGCAGACCATGTTATTAGGTATAAGCTGGAAGTCTAAATCCTCACCAAAACATCATATGCAGTTTGTCACATCATTTGTCCCAACTGTCGGTGCCAAGAGCCGACCTAAGCATGGAAACTCAGTCCCATCACAGCTCCTGAGTGTCTTCAGAGGCTACAAAATCCTTGGCAGGATGAGCAGAATCAGAGCTGTCTGATTAACATCTGGACCTGTGTACAAAAAGTACTTAGTGTCTCAATGCAGAGCCAATTTTCTGGCACATAAGAGTGCAGAAATCCACACACCTGATCATCACTCTTAATCTTGCTATGCTTCCAAATTATTTTTTTTTTAAGTACACTATTCAAAGAGAAAGGAATGAATAAGGTTATACAGTTAGTTCCCATGGCAAATCCACGAATACCTCAAGAGGATTGCTGAAGGAGAATAAGCATGTGGTTTTCTCCTTGACTCTACGGACAGTCAGTTGAATCCACTTTCATCCAGGTTACTGTCCTGTTAGATGTGGGCAGAGCTGCTGACGTGGTTTAATCTTCCATTTAGCAAGTCGTTTTGACATGGTCTGCTGTAGTGTCCTTGTAGTGAAATTAGAGAGAAGTAGACTGGAAGGATGGACTTCAAGGTAGTGGAAAGTTAGCAGGACCTCTGAGCTCAGAGAGTAGCTCAGTCACTCAAATATCACCTGGCAGCTGGTGGTCTTCCTCGGTGGTCACTACTGGGGCCAGCACTGTTTAACATTTTGTGTAAAGACCTGGGTGAAAGGACAGTGTCAGAATAAGTTTGTTGAAGGTACTGTAGACCCCAGATCAAACCGTCTTATATGAATACTAATCTGCTTGTATGCTAAAAAAATGGGAGAAATTATCCTTAATATTTGTAGATGCCATTTGTCTTTCCAGAGACTGTGTAAGGAAAGAACTTAGTGAAGTTAATAGTGTCTGCCTCCAGTTTTGAGAAACCATATAGAAATGAAAATTGTAAGAGCATTGATGTCCTCATTCTAGAGTTGCGGGAGCTTGGAGAATTGACATCTTCACTATTTTTACAGCTATTTATTGTCTTATTGCTACACTACAAGAATACAGTTTAAAAGTTGTGTAAGTTTCTGGCACGGGCAATAAGACACAAATATGGAATGCTCTGCCTGGAGTTATCCGTGGCCTTACCTGGTCTCAGCTGAAACATGCAGAAAACACAAGATTTACGGATTGCAGATAAAGAGAATTTGTGTATCTGTTGTGCTGCAGCTAAACAGATTAAAAATATATAGTGACTCAGATGACTCTTTATAGTCAAATGATAATTCATGCAATGTTCATGTAATAAATTTTAAATTGAAATAGTAAAATAACTTTGACAAATCTAGTACCTGAAGTTGCATCAGTACCTGACTGCATCAGTATTAGACTTGAATATCAGTATTGGCCTTGCACATTAGGCTCAGAAAATTGAGTTTTAAAAGGTATATATTTGCAAGATCTTTTTATTTGCCGCTTGACTCCTAAACTCTGGGGATGCAATCACGACTGTTTTCAAGCCACTCTCAAACTTGTCATGACGGAGAAATGGTGTATGCTGGGTGCAGGAGAGAGGAGAATGCTGCATAGGAGACCATGGGGCTTTTCCGTAATCACTTGACTCCAGAACCTGAAGTTTTAGAAACACCAAATATTGCAAGGTGTGGTTGAGTAAGGACAAAGTGTGATGTTTTGAAGTAGATTTGTACAGCTTGGGTTTTTTCTCATATAGTTTCTCGGGCAAGTTTTGGAGATTGCCAGGACTGCAGAGCAAATCTGAGAGGCAAACCCTGCCCAGTTCCTCTCCATCTCCCCCCACTGTTGAGATTCCAGTTAAACACTCTTAACGTTGCTATGGAATCATCAGTGACTTAAAAATGCTTTCTTTTATCTCTTAACATCACTGTGGCAGCATCATGCAAAGAAACAGGATCAACCCTAGTTTTCTGGGGAAGGATTGTCCCTTGCTTAGTAACTGGTGCTGCTCTCTGCCCCACTTCTCAGCAGAGTTTGCCGTGGAAGTGTAAACATACCTGGTTGAACAAGGAAGAGCTAACGAAACTCTAGCCAGAAGGTGATATCATCCAAAACTTTGTAAAGGAACTCACCTGATCTCTTGGATATCTCTCAGGTATCAGATGTGACTTAGTGCCTGATGAAGTCCCCTTGCTCTGAAGCCAGCTCAAGCTTACCTGTGAAGCAGGGCACTGCTCATTAGGGAATATCCCGCGTTTCCAGTACTGATGTTATTGCATACAAGTGCTTTCTGCCCAAGTGTTAGTTAGACTGCCTGAAGCAGTTACAGTCTAGAGAGATCCCCCGAGTTAATTTTTTGTGTGGACTGCAGAGAGAATCGGGCAGTTTGAGGGGCTAATGTATGCCTCTGAAGTTTTCTCTTTGAGTAAGGTCATCCCCTGATGCCTGAATGCGTTATGTGCATACTGGAATAAAGCGAGGCTGTTCCAGATTCTGGAGAGAACACGCTCCACGAGGGTATTTTCTCTCCTGTAATACCAGTGAAAATATATTAAACTTTACTTGATTATTTTTTTCTTTAGAAGAATTCGGTATGGTTTAGGAGTTTAGAAAGTGTATTCACCAGTACAAGGCCTTGTTAGCAGGTGTTTCACTGAAACCCACTCTGGGAGTTCCTTCAAACACGCTGGATTTTCAGCTGAAATTATCCTCTTGCCTGGTGAAATTCTTTCCACAACAAAAATGAAAAATGGCTATTTGTACCTAATTGCAAGTAATTTTTATTCTAACTTCTCAGTGGTCTTTCAGCCTTGGACAGCCTCTTACTTTGCAGAGTTAAGCATGCTAACATCGGAGCTTCAGAATTGGTTTTAGAAAGGTAGGATTTGCAGGTCAAGTGAAAGTCCCACAGTTCTTGTCCCTCAGGCTCCTGCTGTGGTGCCCACTGATACACGTCGGCGCTGCTGTCCCTTCTCTCCTCCCCCTTGTCTGTCCACTTCTTGCTCTAGTACAAGGGTGTTGAAGGCCTCTTGGAGTTTATGGTAAGAGGAGTGAGTTTTGCACTATTAAAATGGAAGTTAAAATCCTCCTCTTCATGGGTCTGTTCCACGATATATCCAATTGTGTTTTCAGTGAAGACGTCGACATCCTCATTCATATCCAGCATCATGTTGCCGTTACGCACTGATGAGATACTGTGCCTTGCAGTCGGCATTGGTTTAGGGCTGGACAGAGGTAGTTGTCTTCCAAAAGTAATTGAGGCAAGTTTGCTAAAATGCTGAAGTGTCAGTCCTGGCCCCATGGGAAGTACCAGGACACTTGCTGCGTGTTTTAGCAGCATAATTTTCCCTGAGGCATAGTCTTGGGTCTGTCGCATAGAGGTCCCACATAACATTTCTCTGTAGCTCCGAATAAGTTTCTTTTTCATGTGAAAAAATGAACAGACAACAACAGAAGAAGGACTGTGCATTTGTTTATACCTCATAGCTATGGAGATCACGTTTGTACTGCTAATATCTCATGTGATGAGGCATCAGCCTTCCTAACTGAAGTGTGTTGTCACTCGTGACAAAGTATATGAAGTAATGCCGTTATGTTGTTGGAGATGACACTGGTCATGCAGCAGGGGCCAGACTGCTGTCAGTTCCGTGGAGCTGCAGTGCTGGTGAAGCGAGACATGTCAGCTTTGGCACTGAGGTGTAAACCAAATTCCCAGCTGCTGGTAACTGCTGCCATCTTTCAACACTTTTGACGAGAACAGAAATGCTGACCCTCAGTGCCTATCCCAGTTACAACCTGGGCGGTTATTTTCTGTCTCCTAAGAGTAGCTTGGTAGTTGAGATGCAGTTAGCGCTTTTAATTTCCTGGCTTCAAATCTTGACCAGTGGCTCTGTTTCATTAGTGAGAAGGATTACTTGCAGTGATATGTTCTTAAAGTACGTCTGTGATCAGGTTCATTCTTGTAGGGGGAGAGAAAAATAAAAACATTTAGTGTTTCCCTACCTGCTGTAGGCCAACACTGAGCACTTACAAAAATCCCACCCACATTGTTTATGTATACCGGAGATGTTCTGATTTTTTTTTTGTAAGCAGATAGAGTGGTTTGTATGGTCAGAAAGTATGTACATCACCTTAATTCTTTAATTGAAATCTTTCCCGTACATCAGTAGATACTGTAAAAAAAAAAAAGGTACATCTGCACTCAGGTTTATCATCTGGGCTACTACAGCTGTCGTAAGTTAATTCTCAAGTTATCTTCTCTGCAAGAATTTTTAATAGCTATACAGTATAACAAATGAAGGTTGAGTTCTTTTTTCAGATTTATCATCTTGTTGAAATGACAGAGAGCTTGTGTGGCATAAAAGGTCAGTTACTAGTTATATATAACTTTTTGTTTTCATCTCCTACTGTTCTTGCAGGGAACTAAAAATGTTTTAGACAGCAGATGTGGAACACTTAAAATATTTGGAATGTGTGGGAATATGCTGAGGGACCACCTGTCCTGCAACGCAAAAGACAGACAGTTTGTGAGCAGAGTTCGTTACGCTGGCAGTGAACAGGAGGAGCTGCATGCTCAAAGCAAAGCAGAATGAAAAGTATGGGGTAACTCCGCTAGGTTGACTTCACTCAAGGAAACAGAGGGAAGAAAGGCAAATCAACAAGTTCAATGCTCATTAATACTTAGCCAATAATCCACATTTGAGGTTCCCTTAATAAGTACAGCCTGCAGCTGTTAGTCTCAGGAAGCTCATGGTTAAGAAGAAAAGAAAGAGATTTTATCGGATTTAGCCTAAATAAAGTATTTTATTTATTGTTTGGCTACTTCTCCTAGTTAGATCCTATCTATTTAGTTACAAATTAACAATTACAGCTAGTAATGACTACATCGGCTATCCTTTGTGGAAACAACAAAAAAAAAAACCCCAAACCATTTACATAGGGTAGAAAACCCAGGTTTTGATAATAATTTGGATTTCTTTAGAGGTGGAGGATGTTAAGGTGATTTGTTGCTGGTGTCTGGTTTCCTACAGGTTTACTATTTACTGACTAAAGTTAACAAATGTTGTTTCGCGGATGAGGGAACAAAGGCGCAGATAGGATCAGTATGTGGCATTTGGAGTTCTGGCACCCACAGTTCTTTACTATCTTTTTCCTTCGATGGTTTTCAAAAAGGAGGATATTAAAATTGAGATGATAGCAACTTCCCTGCCCCAGGGAAGGTTTGTGAAGATAGTTAATGTTTATGACAGTTGCCTCTTCTTTTCCTCCCTGTAACTGTTGAGTGAAGCTGCCATTGCTCTGATCCAGGTTACGGTGCAAAGGAAACGTGTCGCTCAGTGCTTCTGCACACAGGCCAGCGTCGGCTGGGAAACAGTCCACCAGGCTCTGCCCTAAAAAATGGAAATGGTACATCAATCGGAAAGAAATTCAGAAACTCAGATGAACCCCTCGCTCTGTGAACTTTGGGAACGGTGAAGTCTGGTTACACTCGATGGCTTAGGTCTCTCTAAATTTTGGGGTATGGATGTGAAGCTGCCCTTCAAAACTGGAATCTCTCTCTGGTAGTACATGCCCAGAGTTGGGGCGTGAAACAGCTGTTGATGCACTCTCTTGATGGGGAACAATAGAAAAAGTCAGGGCACACATTAGCAGCGTTTCCCACAGCATGTGAGATTCTCCCAGCCCTCAGATATAATGGCTCGCTGCTGTATACTATGCAAACAAATTACACGTACTGTGGGAGCCACAACTTCAAATTTCTCAACCTTTTTGCATGCAAAACTCTGGCATTAATTATGCTTTTTTACATTTAGAGTTCCTCTTGGTTAGCTGGAGGGAGGTCTTTGTGATTAAAGGAAGGAGGTTTCATTGAGCCAGACGAGCTCTGCTCTGTCCTCTCTTTCACCTCCCCGCAGGGCAAAGACCAACAGCTTGAGGGTGACCCCTTCAAGAAGTTTCGCTGAAAAGGAAGATGAGAAAGGCTGGACAGGCTCTTTCTAATGCTCTGCGCTGGAGCCAGGGAAAGGCAGCTGTTTCTAGCCTTTCTGGTTATTTTTTTTTTTCCTTGTTCTCCTCCCCACCCCCTTTCCTGGTGGCTGAGGGCTGAGATCTGGGCTTGCTGCCATATCTGTTTGTCTGTCTGTCTCGCGTTGTTTTTCTCAGAGAGCTTCAGAGGCCAGTTGCCTATAGTCAGTTGCTGGGAACAGAGGTTGTTCCTTGTATCGTCTTAACTCTCCATGCCAGAGTGTTCATGCTTGAATAGGAAACAGCAAGATCTGTCAAAATAGCCCTTTTCTTTAGGGCTTTAAGGCTGCATTCTCCATGGCCATCTGTTCGCTTTCACCCTTTTGGACAATGTTGCTATTTGAAACCAACCACTCTTTGCTCTCTCCCTTTCCCCTTGCCCTCCCCCCTGCTCCCACAGATCTGGGAAAAAGGGAAAAAAAGTTGTTTCTGGTCCCAACTGGCCTCTAGAGGATTCAGCCATTTTGTAGTCCAAGGATTAAAAGTGATATTTTGTGATTTTTTTATTTTTCACTGACTTCAAAAAATGCAATACATCTCAGGAGAGAAGAGTCACTGCAGTCAAAAGATGACTTTGGATTTATGCATTACTCTCCACAGAGCACTTTGGTGTCCTGTTGCTGCCTGATGCAGACTACAGTGAAAACTTGGCATGTCTTGGAATATTTTGCATTATAGCAGAAATGGAAGGAACCTCCTCCAGTTAAGGCTGTATAACTGTTTCCCTTCTAGCCCTCTGTCTTCAGTCAGAAAAGCTTATCAGGATGAAATTTTCCAGTCCTAGTTGTTGTCCAGAGTTAAATTTATTTGCGTAGTTTCAGATAAAGTGAGTCATTCCTTTTTGAGAGTGAGATGAAGAAGAAAGACCTCCTCCTCTGGGTGACTGCGCTGTGAAGAAGGGGACTGACTTGCTGAGAGCGTCCTGGAAAGTCTGTGTCAGTCAGAGAGTGAAGCCAGACCCCTGTAATCCTCGGTCATTTTAACATCCTCCATGTTATATACTGCCTCTGTGTGTGCGTGTGTGCCTAAGTACATAAACATGTATGTATTTTCAGCTCTGTAAATGAGTTGGTTCTGAACAGTGAGCCACTGTGGTGTCTGCACATACTAAAATGTTTGGTCATTCATCTTATGAGAGGGAAGACATTTTATATACATGGGTATATATTGGCTGTGCAATTAAAAAAATGTGAAAGTGCCCAATGATGTGAAGGTGCTCCACACTGTGACTTTGAAGGTACTCCAAGCACGAGGATGCATCTGCTAGGTGTATGTGTAGGGTTCACCAGGCCAGCCCAAAAGGCACTTCTTCAGAGAAGAGGTTGCATCCTTCGGCTTGTGTCATGGACCCCTCTGCGCTGAAATCGATGCAGCCAGTGACACCTATATTGGCAAATGCAGACATGTGGTTAAATACCAGTTCAGAAATGGCACAGGCAACCCTGATGATGCTTGTTGTGAGAAGTAATTGAGGCCCTTGTTCTGTGTTTGATAGGCAGATGTAAAGTCATACACAGCGTTTTTTACATTGAACGTTTCCTAAATTTTATGTTCCTAATCACACAACCAAAACATTTTTTCAGTTTAGTTTTTGTGATGGATAGTGTTAAGAGTTTGGACAAATGTGAACTCCAGATGTGAACAGCTGTAATTTGCAAACAGTCATCTCTAGCCCCCAAATGTTTGGCTGACCTCTGTTTCCATGTTGCAGGCTGAAAGAGAATTGTTTCGTCCTGGAATTTCAGTTTTGATAACTCTGGCTCATGATCCAAGCTTTATAGCTCTGGAGATTGTTGATTTTATTTGCACCTAGAAGGAGTTGTTCTAACTGTCATCTATGGGACCAGTGTTAAGAACACAGAAGTCTAAATTTTCAAAGAAATGATGATGGCCATCATGCAAAGTACGGCATTTTGCTCAGTTTGCATAAAAAAAAAAAAAATCTCAGCTTGAAGTACAATTTAACACTGATTATTAAGCATAGTCCTTGTGGTGAACAGCCCCACCCTGGACTCTTAATTATTGCATGTTTCAACCCTCTGTACCAAGAAATCGTCCCTCACTGCGTTTGAAAATGATCCAGGAAGAGGGCCACTACTGACATACTCTTGTGCTTAGGAGTGAAAAAGACAGGTAACTTAATTCACTAGTTTAGGTCCATGGAACTAGGCTGTGATCAGAAATTGTTACTTGCTAAGGCTTTTCATACCGAGTATATACTGAGAAAGGTCCACCCCAGTGTCGGCTGAATGTCAGTGCTAGTGTTAATTGAGCAAACTCAGGGTGCTGGCAGGGGTCTGGCTGAAGCAGCACAAAGCTCTCTGTGGCTTCTTAGCAGAATATATTTACCAAGGCAGACCTTAGCACTCATTTAAAACCAGCTTGCATATACCTACTGTCCTTTTCTGCCTGCCATATAGGCACACCATCAGCCTGCTCTCTGGGAAATGGACAGCCATGTCAGAAACACCCTGGCTATGTTAGCACTAATTGGTGCTTTTATTGGCCACTTCGATGGAGAACTCAATGTGCGACAGAAACTAAGCTCTCTCCCTCCTACCCCCTTCTGTGCCCTGACTCTCAAATGTCATTTAAGGTTCATTTGCAGACTGGCTCCTACCTTGCCTGGAGTACTGCTGCTTTTGCCTGCACTGTGTTGGTTTTGCGGGTATTGGAGCTAAGCTGCCAAGACGCTGTTTCTTTATCAGAACATATTTTATGGAAAAAAGTGTAGACTATGGGAATACAGTCTGTGTCTCGGACCGCAGCATCCTAACATGACCGTAATGCTGTGAGCTGCATTTTGAAACTCACTGCAGGGTCAGAGCTACATCTCCCTCTCCTCCGGCTACATGTGTTAGTTTTGCCTTTCTGGGATTCAGCCATTTAGGCTTCTAGACTTCAGACTGTTATGTTGGGGGATCTTTCTTGTCCCTGTCAAGGAGGAGCATGACAGCTGGCTCATTTGGTTCTAGCCTGGAAAGTTCGGAAGTGGCAAATCCAGATGATGGGTAAACACTAGCAGGGACTGATGAAGTTTAGCAGCTGAGATTAACCATCCTGGGAAAATCAGCTATGATAATGCCATGGCTGTGTAGGTCAGAGGGCTGAGGCTTGCAGCATGCAAGGCTTCAGTTTCTCTGACAGTGGGATTCTAAATCTGAGTTCTTTATTCAAGCCTTATGGGACCTACACATGCGTAATTCTAGCATTCTGCCCCCTCCCTCCTACATGCCTTCTGATTAGTATCATGATCTGTTTAATTCCCTGAGGGAACTAAACCAAAAAAATACAGCGATAACTTGTAGCATGATTGGTGAGGTGATAATTAAAAGCATTTTCTGGTTTACAGGGCCCTAGCATTGCCAGATGCCATGATTGGGCAAGCTTTGTTTTTCAACCTATGTATCCTTTATAGGTGCAGGCAAGCAAAATTCCAGCTCTGGGTTGTTCAGTGATTTTTTTCCCCCCTTAGGTCAATGGTTTGGGATTTTATTTTACTAGTCTTGGAGAGACAGAAAGAAGTAACTGCATAGGAGAGATTAAATGAAAGAAACTGCTGTAAGTTTTAGTGGTGAGCAACATGGGGAATAACTCTGGATACTAAAAAAGTAGTTTCAATCAGTACAATTCTAGATTTTAGAAAATGAGGAAATTTCTCAAAAAGCAACATTAGAAAGGGAAGGAGAGTCAGCTGTGAGGTAAAGAATTTATCCTTGATTACAGAAAGGAATTGAGTTAAACACTCTTCTGCTTGGTCTTCACCATCCCTCCCATCAAAGCACTACTCATTTGATCATTTGTGGTAGCAATACAGCAACAACAGAGTGCCGGAAGCTCAACACTTTGTGGTGTGTTGTCAGGCCACAGAGTCAAAAGATTTACACCAGTAAAAAGAAAGTGTCTTGTTCCCTGATTTGGGCGCTGTTTCAGGTGCTATAAACCACCAGCTGTCTTCCCACCTCCACACATCTCCTGAGACCTGACCATTTTGGTCATGGCTGGTAGATTGTCTGGCAAGAAATCAGACCAGCTGGATTTTCTCCTTTCTTAATCTCAGTTCCTTTTTTAGGTCAGCAGACAGGAGTCTCAGTACTAGCATGTGTGTGCTTCTGTCTCTCTCTTTCTCAGCTCAAAACAGAATTGACATGAATTCACCAGTGTCAGGGAATGACATCCTCTGGTGCAAAACACGCTGGTAAAAGTGGGCATACTGGTGCGGAATTAAAAACATACCAACATCTGTCCAATTTTCTGGAGGACCCTTCCTGTGTCTCAACTTGGATAGAGGTCCCAGCTAATTTTCTGGAGGTAGAATAATGGTTAATATGACTTATTTGAAATGGTTTCTAATGTAATGGAGAATACTAAAGTCCTCATTTATATACAGTTTTGCTGGTTTGTCTCATATTTTGGATTATTTTCCCTCATCCCTTAGGGAAGATTCCTTGTAAGTGGGGAATAACCATCAGCAGCTAAGAGACTCTTAAACTGCAGTTCTCATAAAAAGAAGGTCTTTAGATCAGGAACTATCTTTCTGTTCTCTGTTTGTATAGTGGTTTGCATAGTGCAAATGAGAGCTCTAGGAGCTGTCACAATAGAAATAATGAATGGCTGGAAAAAAGACAGCAGAAAGGACCGTATTCTTGATCTAATATCAGATTAACACTGTAAATATTACCTAGAATGTGTACGCAGGTACACATAGATATAATGATATACAAAAAGTGTGAAAACTCACCTGCTTGGGGTGTATGAGATCAATAAACCGTGTTGTCCAAAATGAGAAGTGAGCGCATTCCCTTTCTGTCACATGCACTGCTGTCTCCATCAGAACTTTGCAGCTGGAATCTCTAAGTGACAATTTTTGCTCGCTTGATGATGACGACTGAATTGTAAAAGTCTTTTCAGGGAAATCTCTAGTAGGCACTTCAGTGCTGCAGCAGTAGCATAGCTACGCGCTAGGGGTGGTAAAAAAAATTTCTATTGAAACTGGTTTTTTTAACTGGGGATTAGTGGGGGTTTGCACTTAATTGCTTTGTTTGCCAAGTATAGTTTCCAATTTTTTTTAATACCATAGTCATTAAAATAAGTTACACATAATTGATTACTAAACAGTTCCAGCTAAAATATTTTTACTTATTTTTAATTAAAATTTGAAGTAAACTGAAATAATCGGGGTGTGGGGTGGAATGGGGAGGTGGTGGTGCACAGCTTTAGAATTAGGTGGTTTTGGAGAGTAAAATTGCCAGATTCCCACTTGTAATAAAAGAAGAATAAGCATTTTAGAAGTTAGAATTTTTCATGGCTAGTTTTGTGGTCAAGCTCAATTTCTTAGAGCAGCAACTGGTTTTCTTTGCTGTATGTCCTAAATAATAAAAGACTGCATGAAGGCAATACTGTGCTCTGGGAAGTAAGTTTTAATTTTTCTCCTAAGATGAACTGGGCTTTGCTGTTGATACGCCTGCACAACCCATTATCTGAAACAGATCTGTACAGCTGGAGTGCGGAGCAACCTTTGCTTTAGTGTCTTTGCATACAAAGCAGTAGTTCATGTTTGGTATTACCTAGGTGTGCGTATATCTGCGTTTTGTTCTGTGCCTGGTCTCACACAGGTGGTACCAAATGGTGGTGTAAGTAGCTGTCTACTGCTAGGACCACGGCTTTAATGTAAAGGACAGGGGTTTTTCTTCATCCACACTCATTTTCTGTTAGTTTTGTGAAGGTAGAATATATGATAGGAAGAGTTTGGGACATACCTTGACTGGCCAGTGTGGAGAGAGAGATGGTCACCACTGTAGGGTAAGGCAATCAGGGTCACCTTTTGTCTAAAGAAAAAGCTGTGGAGAAGAGCTGAAAACGGCAGAAGTCAGTGCGTGGGAGTTTGAAGGGCGCTGTGGTTAGTTACTTCACAGATGACTTTGTCCTGTGGGTTGTTTTTTACTGTGTGATGGGTTTTTCCACCATTGGATATTTTTGTACTTGTACTTTCTGTGTAGGTGGAGATGGAAAAATAGATTGAGGGTTTTTTCGTTGTTTTTTTTTTTTTCTCTCTCCCCCTTCTGGTGTCATTGTTAGAGATCTGCACCAAAACTGCTAAATGCAATGCAGGTGAAAAGCAGTGATCTTTATGATCTCTGCCAATAAACTGGAAAGCTGCACCGCCTGAGCAAGGGGGAAAGTACTTTCATTCTTGTTGCATGGTGTGCTGGTTTTGTTGAGCTCAGTAGTTTAATTTTATATAAATACTTTTGCTGTACTTTTCTAAAGATTTTCCCTCCTTTTTGATAAACCAGGCTTTTATCAAGATGATTTGATGGTAAGAATTGAAAGATTCGGGGACTGGTTGCTCCTCTATTTTGTTATTTCACTGTCGTATTGTGCATCAATCTCTTTTTTGCATTTGATGAGAAAATGTTTCTGAATTATCAAATTGATGGAGATTGCAAAGGGGCCCAGTGGGGGGGATGAACTTGCCAGGCAATGACTCAATCATCTGGAAAGACAGAAATCTATATGAGAATGTGGAAAGGATGGAATTCATTGTTCTGTGCAGTTACACCAACAAGGAGCAGGTTATTTTTTTAATCAATAGTATAATCACATTCTGCTTACAAGGACTCCTTGCATTTACAAATGTTATTTTAAGAAGCCTGTCTAATTTAATTCAAGACACTGGTCCAGTTATCCTAATTTTCATAGGATGAGACACTAATGAAACTGAAGTTCCTTTATGATTAAATCCCCTTCAACCATATTTGTAACAATTGGGACTTGGTTACATGAGGATTTAGTCTTTAAAATGGTACCTTCTTATATGTAGAGGACAAGGTCTTTGAGACTGTGTCTGTACTGGTAATTCTCTGGCTGGACATAACCGAACAGTCCCAGAATCAGTACTGAGCTGAATAGCTTTAATCCTACTGTTTCCTCCTGTGAAAAATGGAATATGGAATGTGGAATAAAGCCACTTTGCCCATCCTATCTTTATGTGGCATTCATCTCAGTGATAAGGAAGATACAGAAGGTTTGCTTTAATTGCACTGATTGGGGGAAACAAACAGCCCTTTCCTATAAGTAGCTCCAAGCGGTGTTGCCCCTTTCAACCAATAACTCCTTCCAGGGCAGTGCAGCCCAGTGTAAGCCTCTTCCTCTGCTTAGAAGCAGCATGGTGGGACGCAGCTGAAAAATCACCCTTTCTTCTTTGGTTTGTTCCCCCGCTCCCCCCAAGTCATGGAGAGGCATTTACTCTGCATTTGACTCAGACCACGAGAAGCTTTCTTTTCACTTGTGACAGCTGTTGAGTGAGAGTGAAGCAGCCGGTTCCTCCTTTAAGCCTGTGATCCAGAACAGATACGGTCTCTGCTGGTGCCCTGAAGAGCTCAGTTTCACAGGAGACGGTAGAACTCATGCAGTCCTTGGCCTGTCTGCTGATGCACCCTTTGAAGATGAGTTTAGTGCTAGGCTTTCTGTGTGAGGAAGGCAGGAATGTTTAAAGGAATTGAAATCACCACTTTGTTTTACTCAAGCTAGATTTGAGTAGATCAAGCAGGGGGTTGTTCAGAGGTCTTCTCCCACCCTTCCAGCATGCACCTTCACCTCCCCTTGCTAGGATCCCATCTCTGTGATTTTGGACACCCACTCCTTTTTCCCACATACTGCATCCATAAACTGAGTTCAGCCACTTTTTCTCTCCTCTGTCTGTCAGTCCTGTTTTCTTACTGTCCCTAGTCTCTGTGTTCCGTGCATGACCCGTGTCCTGAGCAGAAACCATCACACCAGCAATGACTAGAAGTGAAGACTGTGCTCTAAGCGGGCTGGAGAGACAGGAACTGCTGCCTGTCAGCTGACTGCACACTGCTGGCTCTGTAGAAGCATCCACCCCACAGCATGGATAAGTGCCTTCATGTCACAGCTGGCAGCTGTTGCTCTATACCTCTCTGAAGTGGTTCAGGTTGAACGGTTTGGGGACCCCTGAGCAGAGACCGAAGTCCCTCATGAGCCTGTTTTGTTCTTGGGCCAAGGTTGGTCTGATAGTCCCATCTCTAACTATGAAAATATCAGGGTTTGGAAGAACGAGGCAATGTGTTGAAAAATGTCACTCTCTCTGTAGACAGGGTTATTTATCCACTTCCTTTGTCCAGTTCGTTAATGGCTATGTAGTGGTTAAAATAACAGAAAAGATAAGTCCAAGGTTTTTTTAAGACCATGTTTGGATATAAATCTGTTTTCTTAACATATCCTCTTTCCTTCCTCTGAGACATTTACTAACCTTTTGTGTTTAGAGCACGGAGAATGAATGAAACATATGCTGTCACTGCCCTTGAACTTCTTTGCAAAGCTGGTGATGCTTCCCTCTCAGTTTACTTCACTTCTTGCCCTCGGTTTACTTCACTTCTTGCTGGTTTGCCGCGCTGTCTGCCTAATGCATCAGCTTTCAGGAGGATCCCGTATAAAATGGAAACCTTTCCTGTGAGGCATTCCTTTCCACCCTGTAAAAAGTCTTTGCTGTAAATTTGCTCCAGGCTTACTAACCACTTTGCACCAGAGTCAT
This sequence comes from Bucorvus abyssinicus, assembly GCA_009769605.1. Taxonomy (NCBI): domain Eukaryota; kingdom Metazoa; phylum Chordata; class Aves; order Bucerotiformes; family Bucorvidae; genus Bucorvus; species Bucorvus abyssinicus. Next base: position 13,809,420 of record CM020042.1, read on the forward strand.
AAATTTTAATAACTTCAGAAGAGGATTTGCCTGAAAGTGGGTTACACAAACAGCCCTCTTTAGTCAGGGGCTGACACAGTATGGTACAGGGGGCTTCCTCCTGTACAATAAAATAAAATAAATGACAGCAATTAGCTCGCTTGTTCTGACACAAGGCTTACACTTCTAGCACTTCTGTTCACTTTGGGACAGGTTTTAGACCTGGAAGGAATGCAGAATTAGGAACTGCTATGGAGTGATGTCGCTGTGCTATCAGCAGCCTCCAGACGTTTAACCACTTAAATGCCCAGCTCAGGATTGCAACAGCAAGGTGTAACTCCTTCTAATAGCAGAGACACATAATTTGAGGGAAGTTTGGATGCGAATAATGCAGCTGGTTTCTGCTAACAGTAGCTACTTCTGGAATGTCTGGGCTTTTTGTCTGTAGTCAGAGGCCCCCAAGCAGTGGTGGGTGAATTGCTTCTTGGTGATGCGGAGCAGTGTCCTCCAGCTGTGTACAAGGGTGCAGTTACACGAGCTTTGAGGGGAACACCTCCACACCCACCAGAACTCACACTGAGCTTCCTCACTCGAGTTTTGTGATTACTATGCATTTCTAGCAGATGGGAATGAAAGACAGTGTTGACTGCAGGAGGAATTTGCAGCTTATTCCATGTGACAAAGGGAGGATTGCAAAACTTTAAAGTTGCTTCACTGCCTTTTCTTTTCCCTTAGCCTGTTTGTAGAGTAATGGCATTTTACTTTTGTGGTATTAGCACAAAACCAGAAGTTTGTAGAACTTAATGAACTTAATTGAGTACCTTGGTTTGAGTAATTTTAAGGGAATGGAATACAGACCTCCCAGCACCCTGCTTTAACACTTGAACCTGTTCTCTGCTCCAGCTGGCAAATTAAATCCAAAATGTAGATGAAGAGAAATTATTATTGCCAGCACATACACATTGCCAATAGAGATGCATTAGACTAATTAACAGAACAGCATTCCTAATACTGAAACTTCCAGTTAGGTGCTCCTGTGGTGAGTTATTCAGGTGGAAGTTTGATGCTTATCAAGATATTAACACCTTTGTTTTGAGGAAAGAAAAGCAGCTGTATGGCACAACTGTAGCCTGTTTTCAGACTAGAGCACATGTTGTTCTGGAGAAGTGAGTATTGTGCATGCTGCAGTGAGTTCCCACGGCGTGGGAAGTAATTCAGAGAAGTACAGGGTCCAGAGTCTTGTCAAACTATTGGCTTCAACCAGGTGCTTTACTCATTTCTTTTGTAGACCTTAAACATTTAAAGAGCTAAGCCAAATCCAGCTGATGTTAACTGAACCTTGAATTACTTGTCTTCAGCTGAGTCCTGTTGGCGCACTGCAGTCATTCCAGGCCCTTCTCCCCAGCCTGCTGCTCTCCTCTGCCTAATGCAGTCTTAATCCTCTGTCTAATACAGTGTTGTTCTCATTGCTTGCAAGCTACTGGCAGTGGTACAAGTAATGATTATTACTGCATGCCAATGCTTTCGGTCTTACCCTTTGCTGGGTATTTTTCCAAAATAAAAGCTTCAGTGAATGAAGGAGTTATGATTCTGCTCTGAATAGTTGGGGGGAAAAAGTAAAAAACCCACAATCTTGCAAATGAAAAAGCAATGAAGGGTTTTAAACCTGAATCTTCCAGAAGCTCCACTGGGCCATGAGGTAACTTTGTCATCTCAGTATAGTATTGCTTCCAAAACCTAGTGCTTATAAGTGTCAACATAATCTGTTGCATTAATGATCATTTTGACAGAAACGTAAAGCTGTTCTGAAGTTTGTATTGCGGAGTAAGCATCTGGTCTAACTTTAACTGACTTAGCTGACAAGGATTTCATGGCTATCCAAGGCAAGCAAGTTTGTTGCCTGATAGATGACAGGAAGTTCCGTGACTTTAGATCTAACTTCCTCTCATTCACTCATAGCTTTTTAACAGTATGGTCTTTCTCAAACAGTTCAATTTTCAATGTGTACATGAATCGTTTATACCCACATAACAAGTGGGCTTTTGTTTCTGAATGTCTCTGGTGTCTCTGGCTGGCTTTGTTCTTGAAGTGTCATTGAAGTACAAACAAGTCACCCATGTGTCTGTTCATCTTACACAGAACTCCTGGTAAGGAAAGATGAAGGTCTCGGGCACCCACCTGCCTGCATATATGTATGTGTGTGTGTGTACGGGTCTCTGGTTTCAATACAAGCAAGCTCGGTGCAATGGCAGTTCAGCAAGCTGGATCCTGTGGCATTATCGGAAACACTTCTCTATGTTGTCATTGCTGGTTGCGGCAAAGGGCACCTTCCTTCAGGGTTATATCAAGTTCATATGATTTCAGAGACACCAGAATGGCATTTGTAGCTAAGGGGCTCCCGTCTTTGCAGATCTGAGAAAATGTTTAGGGTACCTGGTGGCATGAAGCAGTATTCTGATTTTTTAGATTGGGGTATTGTGGCACCACATTCAGCTCCTTTAGTTTCCCTTTTTGTTATGACTTTATATGTTGTTATTCTGCTGGCCTCCTTCCCTCTCCTCTGTGCCCATAGAAAGCTGGTTTGCTTGGGGATAGAATATCTAAAGAGGAAAAGGCAAGTGTCCCCCATGTGTGGTGTACCTTGAGATATTTAGAAAATGTACCAGTCTCTCCAAAAAGGTGGGTACTACTTCGCAACGTATCCTTAATTCTTGGCACTTAGTCTAGGTATCAGAGGGTAAGATGGAGAACTCACAGTGCAGTTACATAAATAAATCAGAAAGGTAGGAAATTCATGTGGTAGTATCATCTACTAAGTACCAATTGTGATTAGGGAATGGTCATTTATACCCACGTAACAATTGGAATTTTGTTTCTGAATTTCTTTGGTTTCTCTGGCTTGCTCTGTTCTTGACTTAATGATCTTAAAGGTTTCTTCCAACCAGATGATTCTGTGAAGGGTTAAGAGTTTCCATGCTTCTCTGTGGCACAGTCCTGATGCAGTTTCTTTCATATTTATCTTCAGGAGCTTCTGGAAGTCAGAAGAGGGAACCTGGTTGTGTGACAGCAGCCCTTGGCAACACATGGAGTCACAGCGTGAACACCAGGCTCATACTACAATACCATGACTTGCCGACAAGACAGGTGAGAACTTAACAACAAAGAGAATTTAAATAAAGCTACACGAGCAGTGCTCGATCAGATGGGCTAACTGTCTCCTTCAGCCTCTGTAGTTATGCCAGGTGTCCTGAGAACTTGGCACTCCTCCACGAATTGCTTATTTGGGGTGGGGGGCGGTCAGTGTCCTTTGCTTTTCAGGGATAGCCAGTCCTTCAGTGCCTCCCTGTGTTAGAACGGACTTTTCCAAGTCACAGGACCTAGCACTGGCCTGTTGGGACAAGCATACAAGTTCCTCGAGATTTTAGCGCATTTCATGTTGTGAAGATGAAGGGTAATACTTAAAGTGCTTTCCTGCACAGAGGTTTGGGGGCAGGAGTAGGAGGCTAGTCCTTTCACTGCCGTGATTGTTTTGCTGTCATCCTTTCCACTCTTTGTGCCAAATTTCAGCTCTGACTGTCAGGACAGGGAGCACTCTATCTTCTGCAGCTACTGTTTGCAAGCGCTGCCTGCACCAGCAAGCTTAACTTTGAGCAATAAGTATGGTACCAATTTTCCAGAAGTATGCTTGCAAAGAGGAGAATACTTACCCTCTTCACCAAGAGACTTCATGCTTTGAGTGAAATATAGTAGCTTTTTTGACTGCAATCTTCACCTCTTACTTTATAAAAACTGTGAAAAAGTAGGAGGCAAGACATTTGGGTTTGATTGAGGGAATAACTCTTTTGTTTTGTTTTTAAAAACATCATAACCCTTGATTTCATCTGTCCCTTGGGATACCTGCGGTTCTAATCTCTTTTGGCTTTGTCTATTCTGGTTTTGCATTGATGTAACTCTTTCCAAGGCTATGACCCTCAGTCTTAACGCTATTGATTTTTCTGCCCATTAAAGCAGAAAGCTGTCAGGAAAATTGCTACGTGAAATTTGTACCATCTTACTGCTATAGCATTATTACCCATGTGCATTCAAATTGTTGCTCCTGGTTTTAGTGCCACAATACAAGATTTCTCGCTTTTAGGTTGCAGTCTGTAGAGCCAGAGAAGAGGAAGCCATCCTGGTTTATTCTGTTCGTTAGAAGTAAAATTATGATACACTTCTGTTCTTGCAAGCAGTGGGCACCGTGAAGCAGCAATAGTCCTCTGAACATTCAGGAAGCAGGTTAAGTGTGTCAAATGCAAGTAGAAAAGGCATCTTCTAGACTTGCTTCTAAAGACCGTGCACAGTTGTATGGAAACATACTCTTGCTACTGCTGCTCTTTTAAGATCTATGATCTGCCTCTTATTCTGGTCTGTAAGGAGTTCTCCTTTTCCAAACGTGTATGCAAAATACAAAACCGTTCACAAATTTCCTGGATCAGGAGGTACATGAGAGGTAGAGTTGGCAAAGGGAAAAGGGCAGAAACTGGGCTCTGTGCTACTTTATGATGCACAAAGTCATCTAAAAAGGATTAAGAACATTCCTCTGGTGGTGGAAAGAGGGAACAGTTTTCCTAAAGAACATTCAGATATTACATGTAGCTTTTTCTGATTTTGTTTGAGAAATAATAGATTGCAAGTGTATGAAATGTTGTTTTCAAGCCTTTAAAATTCCATTATAAAAGTATATTGTGATCTGTTTAAAAAAATCATTTTTACTCTGTTCCTAACTTGGTTTATCAGGTGCACCACTCTGCTTGCATGTGAAGCCATGGGCTCGTCCTGTTTTAGTAAAGCAGAACAACTAAATCTGCAGTGAGGAAAAACAACCTTAAAGTAAATGTTAGTATGTATTTTTAAAAACAAAGTGCTTTGAAACAGAAATGTGATATAAATAGTGATATGTCTATGAAGTCCATGAATGAAATGGGATATGTCCATGATGTCCTGTACGTATTTTCCTGTTGCTGCTGTCCGTGTCGGGTTTTTTTAGATAAATTCTCTCTTCTTAAAGTCATAGAAATCTTTCAGCTAGACGAGCAGTTTCCAGTTAGAGGAAGACATCTAGAATTACCCTACCTGTAGCAGCACTGTATTGATCAAATTACCATAGTTTTACACGCGTATGTTCTTTTATAATTACTTTCTATCCACTTTAAGAAATGAATTGGGAATACAGGTGCCTCAGTTCTTGAGATGCCATTTCAGTCATCATGAGGTGGTTCTGCCAGGAGGTATTGGATATCAGTGCTTTGAAAATCAGTGCTTTTAAGGAAGCTTAACTTGGAGGTCCAAAAATTCCCAAGTCAGTAATCACTTTTACAAATTGTCATATTACTGTATTAAGGGGAAAAAAAATATAGAAGCCTGTGATTATCTGCATAGTCTTAGTTTTTAAAGTGAAAATATGCCCCTGGTAATTACTGAAAGCACACAGCTGTTCCGGAGATTGGGCTGAAAAGTAGTGCAAAAACAAGCTTTCCCTGCTTTTCGCTATTTTTAACCTTGCAGAATCAATACTGTTCAAGGAATAACTTGTGTTTTGTCCTGACTTGCACAGCAGATAGAATTTTTTCTTTCAAAAGCTAGAAATCATTCTTACTTCACTCACTTGAGCTCCTGAAGATGCTCCTCCTGGTTCTGCTTTCTCTCCTCCTTTCCCTGGAGCAGCTGGGCAAGCAGTAACAGTCTGAGGGATTTTCCCTTACATCTGACTTCCTCGTTGGGAAATGCTACCTATCAAGAGAGAACGCACCTCTTGAGACGCACTGGGCCATGAGGCCCACGGGTGGTACTCTTCAAAACACGAAGTGGTAATGTAATCATTAAGGAGGATTCAAGCAAGCGGTTTTCCAGAACCATAGTATCTTCTAGACAGGACAGGCCACTGAACTGCCAGATGCTTCTTCTGAGTCACGCAGTATTTGTTTTTGGGAAAGCTTGGGGACATAGTCCCTGTTCCTGAAACTTTGGGAATGCCAGGGCAGCAGGTGGCAGAACAAGTATACAACAAACCTAGAGAAATTAAGCACAGAATTCCTACACAGGATTTTTTTATAAATTAAGATTCCTTCATTGTGTTTGTCCAGCAGACATTTTTTTCAGCCAACTATCCCTTTTTCCACCCCACCCTCCATATATCTAGTGAACATTAATAAGACAGCAGCCAATTCAGCAATTTCTGGGACATCCTGCTGCCTTAAAATCAATTAAGTTTGCTTTATTGATTGGATAGGAACAGGTTTCTGAACAAACAGATGAACTTAACTCTTTTGCCACCTTCTAGAAGCTGGTGTTCTGTTTTTTGTTTCCTCCAGGACAGCAGCAACATCACTGAGGGAATGCATAAGGAGGTTTCCATTCATTATGCCACCAAACCCCACAAGCATGGACAACAGTAGCAGTCTTTTAACTGCTGAGGTGGGACTGAGGTGCATGACTTCCACAGCAGCAGGGTGGCACAAGAGCTTTGGAGAACATGGGAAAAGTTAATTTTTTTACACAAATGGCTTCATGAAGGGAATTCTCTACTGTCTTTATGGATAGTGATACTTGGTTCTCCCTAAGCACTCTTCTAGGTAGTTAACCATGACATTTGTTTTCCTGAAATCCATACATCGACAGGCAAACCCTTTGAGTTTGGACCAAAACCAATGCACTAGAAATGCAGTAGAAACTGTCAGACTCCTCAGTTACCCCTATGTGTATAATTATCCTTCTTTCCTGAACTGGAGTTGGCAGGCTCCAAGGTTACTTTTTTCATGGGTGCTCATCTGTTTTGGGGGGACAGCATGGTAGGGTTTAATACGTTGAAATCTGTGTTTAACATTTTTCTCGACTGTTGGAGACAGGGTGCTGCATTAAGTGAGGCACTGGCCAGGTCTGCTATGGCACTTCTATGGGCCTGGTTTATTTTATAGTTTTCAAGGGATTTGTGAGACTCAGAGTATTGTGTTAATGTCTGTAACGTGTTTTGAAATTCTCAGATGGAAAGAGCACATGGAAGTGTTACTTTTATAACAAATGAGTGTTTTCCTGGGGTATTTTCAAAAAATAGCATTTAGAATCATACAATCATTTAGGTTGGAAAAGACCTTTAAGGTCATAGAGTCCAACCATTAACACAGCACTGCCAAGTCCACCACTAAGCCATGTCCCAAAGCGCCACATCTACACGTTTTAAACACCTCCAGGGATGGGGACTCTACCACTTCCCTGGGCAGCCTGTTCCAGTGCTTTACAACCATTCTGGTGAAGAAATTTTTCCTAACATCCAATCTAATCTCTCCTGGCACGACTTGAGGCCATTTCCTCTTGTCCTATCACTTACATGGGAGAACAGATTGACCCCTGCCTTGCTACAGCCTCCTTTCAGGTGGTTGTAGAGAGGGAGAAGGTCTCCCCTCAGCCTCCTTTTCTCCAGACTAAACAACCCCAGTTCCCTCAGCTGCTCCTCATAAGGCTTCCTCTCTAGACCCTTCACCAGCTTTGTTGCCCTTCTCTGAACATGCTCCAGCACCTCAATGTCCTTCTTGGAGTGAGGGACCCAAAACTGGACACAGTATTCAAGGTGTGGCCTCACCAGTGCCAAGTACAGGGGGACAATCACTTCCCTACTCCTACTGGCCACGCTATTGCTGATACAGCCAGGATACCATTGGCCTGCTTGGCCACTTGGGCACACTGCTGGCCCGTATTCAGCTGGCTACTGATCAACACCCCCAGGTCCTTTTCTGCTGGGCATCTTTCCAGCCACTCTTCCCCAAGCCTGTAGTGCTGCAGGCGGTTGTTTTGACCCAAGAGCTGGACCTGGTACTTAGTCTTGTTGAACCTCATGCCACTGGCCTCAGCCCATTGATCCAGCCTGTCCAGATCCCTCTGTAGAGCCTCCCAAGCTTCAAACAGATCAACACACCCAACTAACTTGGTGTCATCTGCAAACTGACTGAGGGTGCACTTGATCCCCTCATCCAGATCATTGATAAAGATGTTGAAGTGAACAGGCCCCAACACTGAGCCCTGGGGAACACCTCTTGTGTCTGGCCACCAGCTGGATTTGACTTCATTCACCACTACTCTCCAGGCCTGGCCATCCAGCCAGTTTTTTTACCCAGTGAAAAGCACCCTCATCCAAGCCATGAGCAGCCAGTTTCTCCAGGAGAATGCTGTGGGAGATGGTGTCAAAGGCTTGACTAAAGTCCAGGTAGACAATGTCCACAGCTCTTCCCTCATCCAGTAGGCGTGTCACCTTGTCATAGAAGGAGATCAGGTTAGTCAAGCAGGACCTGCCTTTCATAAACCCATGCTGACTGGGCCTGATCACCTGCTTATCCTGTACATGCCACGTGACAGCACTCAAGATGATCTGCTCCATAACCTTCCCCAGCACCAAAGTCAGACTGAGTGGCCTGTAGTTCCCCAGATCCTCCTTCCGGCCCTTCTTGTAGATGGATGTCACATTTGCCAACCTCCAGTCAGCTGCTGCCACCCCGGTTAGCCAAGACTGCTGGTAAATGATGGAAAGTGGCTTGGTGAGCACTTCAGCCAGCTCCCTCAGAACCTTGGGTGGATCCCATCCGGCCCCATAGACTTGTGCTCATCTAAGTGGTGCAATAGTTCACTGACCATTTCCTCATGGATTATGGAGTCTTCATTCTGCTCCTCATCTCTGTCTTCCAGCTCAGGGGGCTGGGTACCCAGAGAACATCTGGCCTTAGAGTTAAGATATGGGCTGGAGCTTTCAGGCTGTGCCAGGTGAGCTGTTGTTGTGCAGCAATTTTCCTTCTTCAGGTGAAGTGTTTCAAATGCATAAGTGTATGGTGACTCATTCCTAAAACAAAACAAAACCCCCTTCTCTCATTCAGAATAATGCCAGACATAACTTTTGTTGTGTCCTTGGTTACAGACCAGCTGTTTTGTCTAAGCCCTGGATAAGCATTCCAAAACTGTGACAGTGAAGTAACCATGGTACTCACTGGTGTTGGGAAGGGTTGGGAGAGAGGCAAGGGGCGTGGGGATGAAGTTTTACATTTATGGCACTTGCCAAGTAAGGCCAGCTGCCATGAATCTTTACCTTAAATTTGTTATGATTTCACTAAAGTGAAGCGGTTCTTTCAAATTGTGCAGATATTTGGTTGTAACTGTACCGTCATTGAGAAGATACATTAAATATAGAAATAATATAAATTGTTGTATTCGTGATGGTTTCAGAGCGTGAGACCAGACTTATCTCTCCGTGTAAAACATTGAAGGCAGTTGTTATGTGGACTCTGTAGCTGTTGGAGGGCTGTCCTGTTTTAAAGATAACAGCAGGTGAGGTTTTCATCCATAAAAAAGGGAAGCAAATAAACCACAGAAAATAAAACAATTTCAAGCAAAACAAGCAGGCTGTGGAGGAGAAGCATGCACCGAGTGCTACTATCTGCAGTGAACACTCTTTTGCCTTCATTATCTGGAGAATAGCAAGTACAGTAATGAAGTGTGGAAATGGCATCCAACTTCTATGTGTTGGAAAAAACATAGTGGAAGATTGTAGCCTCATACTAGGAAGGGTTCTAATTACCTCGGCGAGATGGTAGTATTTGCTGGGGAGAAAGAGGAGGCAATGAAATGTAATCAGACAGAACATGTGCTGAAGTCACTCTGAGATGGAGGGAATAAGGCCTAATACAAATAGAATACAAACTGCATAGGTCTGTTTTCCTCTCTTAACTGTGTAGCAGTTGTAGCTGCCTACTAAAGCAAATGGAGAAGAAAAAAAAATGCAGTGAAAGGAAGATTTTTTAAATGGTGTTAAACATAGTTTTGGAGTCAAATGAGGAGAATGGAGATGGCCACTGGTGTTGAAAAATGCAGACAGGAAGCTTTTCACCTACTTCAATGGGAGCAGAGGAGAAGCTTGTTCAGTCTTTGACACAGTGGGGCAAGAGCCCATAGAGCAGTGGGCAGTGAAATTGGTGTTTGGCCGAAGGAGGTGACTGAGGATGTGTGAAGGTTGCCCACTGATGTGTGAAGCAAGAAGCGTTGCTCTTTACATTGTCCTCTGCCGAGCTAGAATTTGGGGAGACAAAGAAACTGCAGTCCCAGTACTCTGAACAAGCACAGAAGAAAGCCCTGCGTGTGGGTTTTTAGCAGAAGTATTAAGACAAATTAAGTGCCATTCAGCAGCTGCAATCCGTGTAGGGAAAACCCGTCTCTGTGCTAAACGAGTCATGTGCATGGTACAGTAGTGCAGATTACGTACATAGGACAGTGCTTTTTTCCAAGTGTTTAGATGTGAGAAAATCTGCAGATGGCAGTGGATAATGAGGTCCAGTAAGCAGTGATAGAAAAGGGATGTGGCTATTGGGTTGCTCAAAAATGGAAGTGGTGTAATGTGTGTATCTGAAGCCATCTTATTACATCATGCACTTATCATATAGCAAATCAGCTCTGTGAAAATGTGGAGAGAGGGGTTTGTTTGTTTTTTTTTTAAGATAAGAATGATGGTATGGAGTCATGCATGGGACACGAAATCTTGCTGGAAGTTAGATTTTTTCAGGTGATATTAGTTTTTTATGGTTCTCCATTATGGAGTGTGCTGCTTTTGAAGAAATAGCTGTGAAAAGACTGCAGTAGCACGTATTTAAATTCTGCAAGCCCTTCCATTTAAAGAAGCATTGGGTTTTTTTCTAGGATACACATTTTACTTCAGAGACTTTTGCCTCACCTCTGCTATCATTTGAATATTTTGAATCAATACACAATGAAAGGTTGTTACAGCCTCAAAATTTCCATGCATGTGTACAAACCACATCTTTTAAAATACATAAATAAGCAGCTTACGGGGTTTTTTTTTTCTGATTAAAAAGGCTCTAGACTAATAACCCTTATGACAGAAATCTTTTGCTTATCCATAGATCATATACAAGCATAAGCAGCAATATAAACTTGAGTTGCATGTGGACAGGATGACACTGGGCAGAATGCACTACTGTAGCATAAATAGATGATTATCAACACAGTGTGTTACTGACTTAATCCAGCAGGAGTGCTAAGTGAAAGGATGACTTAAAATAGAGAAGGTTCATTAACAAGTATTCGGAGCTCAAACGTCACTAGGTCACTTACTTTCCTGACGTGTCTGGAGTTAATGGATTTGTAGACAATAGTCATGCAATATAAACATCACCGTATCCCTGTCTACATTAAATGGGACTGGATGTATGGCCTTAACAGGACACTGTATATAGGGAAAAATGTTTCCATCGTTCTTGAAGAATAATTGATTTACTCAGACGCTTATACAACACTATTGAATTTGTAATCTAAGATTTGAAATAGAAATGTAAGGACTCTAGATAAAATGGAAAAGTACAGAAGAAAACCTTTTAATAGTTCATCTTCTTGCTTGTCCTTTTCTAAATAAGCATTGCAAGTTTTCTTAATGAAGATTATTCTAATGTCAGATTGACAAAGTATAGCAGCGGCTGTGCAAACTTCAAACCCGTAGATCTGTAGTTCAAAGCTCCCTAAACAGAGAAGCAGGAGCTTCTCTGAGGGAGAGAGGAAGATTCAGTCATTAAGTTATACCAAGTTTTTCTACTGAAACTGGTGGCAGAGGTGGGTACTTTCTTGGGATACCTTTGGCTGATAGGCCAGTCAGCTCTCAGAGGAGACTCCTCTTTGGTTACTGCCAACCTGCACCAGTTAGGAGTTCACCATCTCCCATTATGTTATGTTTACAAGTTACTGTGCAAGCATCTGCTGACTGATCTCTGCAACGCCCATGCCAGCTGCTTGTAACTGAGGACACTGAGTCAGCAATAAGTAACTGGTCAGAGTAAATCCTTTGCAGCTCGGAGCAGGGCTGGAATCTTTTCACTGTCACTTTTGTGCCACTAAGCTTGATCTTGCTCAACCTTTACTGCCTGTGTTTCAGACACTGAAGTCTTTGTGCCACCTTGTAGGATGTAGTTCCTCAGCTGTGATGGTACTCCTGCTTCCCTGCCCAATTTTATCTGTAGATTAACTCGTCCACTGAACTGAATCTCTCTCCTTAGCGTGCCATAAACTTTCCTTCATCAGTGTTCACCAGTAATAATAGGTTATGGAAACTGGGACTGTGGCTTGAGCTTTAGAGCAAAACCCTCTCTCTGCTTCCTTGTTTCCAGTTTCTGTTGATACCATAGCTGGTTTTTCTAAGCCTCAGCTCTAGAAGTCACCTTGCATTCCTTTGTCTCTCCTCATTGCAGACATCAAAACTGTTCTGAGTTGCAAGTTCCCAAAAAAGCAAGTAGCTAGTGCTTACATTTTTAGATTATTAAAATTCTTGTCCAGCCTCTTATCTTCCGTATTGGTTAATGCAACATCTTCATTTCTAGTATTATCAACTTCATTTTTTTTTTTGTCTTCCAAACACACCACAAAAAGTAGAATTGTGACCTTGGTAAGACCTACTTAGTCTCAGTGATGCCATTGTTTTAATTTTTACATAGTTTATTAGCTCCAAAACAGGGGAAATGGCCTTTTGCCTTAGACTAATTGATAATTGTGCACCTTCAAGTTAATCAGCTAGCAAATTCTCTGAGATTGGGGCTATGTCTCCTGTTCTTTATTGGGACCTGCTTAAAGGTCAGGAGAGAAGGGCTAAGATTACTATAACAAGACCTGTTCTGAATATAAACAGAGAACTTCAGTCTGTGATGCTGTTAATCCAACACCCTTTACAAACACTGTATTTACACTTCACTAAAACAGCATAAAAATGGGAGAGGCAAATGCTCTGTCTGTAAGCTTAAGCCCCTTTGCAGAGAGAGAATGAACACAAATTTCCATCCTGTTTATACAGAATCACTTTTCTGATTTTGATTGGACTTTGGTGTGAGTTTTCCCCTCAAAACAGAGTGGAATTAACCTACGGCAGATTCTCTCATCGATATCTTGAAGTGTTACTGCTTCTAACATCAGAGTGGCAATGACCATAGTTGTTTATCCTTGGAAGGCCTTGGCAAATTCTGCTGTTTCCTATCTTCTAACAGATCATCTTTTTTTTTAATTACTATTATTTTGGTTTTTAATTGAAAACAAGCAAACTAAGATGTCTAAATCAAATTTAAGTGTTTATTATTCAGAAAAGTTCTGCTAAGTCTGTCTTGGAATATACTATACTTAATTTGGAGTGATTCTTAATAGTGAAAAAGATCAGAATATCATTATGAAGGAACTGGACAACCTTAAGAAATTATAATATTGTGGAACATAAGATTGATAATAGAAATAATCTGTATAATAATATTGGGCATTACAAATGAGTTTCCGCTTTACACAAGGAGCTTACAATCTCAAAGTGAAGCTAATACTGGAGTGTTTTATCAAAGGAAAACTAATCCAACAGTGTAATGCAATCATGAAAAGGGTCTATGCTATCCTAGAATAAATCAGGCAAGGTATTTTCAAAGGAAAGAGAAAAGTGTTTGTACCATTGTGGTGACCTGGACATTTGTGGTCAAGTTACTTTCTTCTTCTTTCTTCTCTCTACTTACTTTCTTCCCAGATAAGGTGTGTGGTAGATAGACTATATTTGCCAATATAGCAACAAGTTTGAGCTGTCACTGGTAAAAAAAAAAAAAAAAAAAAAAAAGGCAAAAAAAACCCCAGAAAAATCAAACCAAAACCAACTCAGATAAAGTTTTAAAACCAGACAAACTTTGACATATGGACTTCAGTGGGCAAAAAGCATAGTATCTTCTGTGAAAAGGTAAGGATCAGATATGATCCCCATGTTCAGGCATTACAACTTCTATGATGCTCTAAACATTTTAAGGGAGATTCATCTCAGGAGTTTGTATATCTAGGATATTATACTTTGAACTTAAATTTTTGCTTGTTTTATGAATCTGATGTCATTGAACTGTTCTAGCTTGGCAACACAAGAGTGTTGTTCAAAAATCTGCTGTACAGAAAACAGTGTGTTTTCTTCAGTTCAGCCTTACCAGTGCATCTACTCTGGGAAGGATCAATTAATGTAGAGGGGCTTGCTCTAAATAGACATCTTGATCTTTGATCTCTGTAATTCCTGTCTATGGTATCAGTGCCCTTAGCTGTGATCTAAAAACAGTCTGAAAAAGAAGAAACCCTCTTAACTACTTAGAAATTGCATACCTGTTGCTGATGCACTTTAAGGAATAAAAACAATTTTGACATACCACTGGCTGAGATGGACTTCACCTTAAAATGGATGGGGTTTTGATGGTCTCCAATGTTGGTGACCTGTTGGGAGCTGCTTGGCCAATTTAATTACATCTACCCATCATATTGTATCAAGAAGATAATAAAATATGTAATTTTCACAATATTACCTTCCCCTGGACTGATTGTTGTAACTGTTGTAGAAATTCAGCGGGATTTCAGGACATCTGCTCAGTCAGGAAAGGATGTGTCCAGGAGATGGTAGTGTATTATACCCACATTGTGGAAACATTGGAAGATACTTATGAGTAAAAGGTAAAAGGCAATGTAAATAGCTACCTGAGCCATCCTGCTTCCAGCTCTCATGTAGTACTTATGCTGTACTTTGATTAGTGAGAGGTATGTCCTCTGGATGCATATTAACAGAAAACAGTAAATGCTTTAGTAGGTGCTCTTTTACAATGGATTAATTTTCATTCAATTTGTAAACAATAATGTTGAGCTTTGTCGTCATTTAGAAAGCCAAAAGAAAGAGAAAGAAAGAAGGAGTATTGGCTAAAAGGTTTAAGACAGGCATCGGGGTTGCATTTGCAGCTGATACATTTTATCTGTAGAAGATAAATATGTTGCTAAAATGATCATAAAGAAGGTTCATAGAGATCCGAAGAATAATAAACGTCATAAATCACAATGACAATGCATATGATAATTACATACTTAAGAATTATATTCCTTATGTTGTGCTGGTGAATTACACTGAGTTTATCTACTCCGTGCAGTTCATGAGGGCTGGATGCTGTTTAGATCCCTGCCTCTGCAGCTGTGGGTGGCAGAGGAGCCAGCAGCATCTCTGTCTGAGCACGTGGTTCTGCAAAGGAGAAAGTGTACAGCTGCTGGTCTTCCATGCTGTCCTCTCCACTGGTCCCGTCTCTTCCAGGCAAGTCTGGCAGGCTGGGTCGAAGCAGTCATGTGCTCTGAGAAGAGCTACTCTGGTGCTATTGTGCTGGTACTCCCTTAGGAGTCCTTCCCTGATCCAGGGTGCATGATCCTAGGGTAAGGCAGTGTTCCAGTATGTGTCGTAAATAAGAATTATATCCTTCAGCCCTTTTCTCAGTACTGTTTCATTGCGGTAACCAGGACATGCCGACTGGCTGGCTGCTTTCCTGCTTAGTAAAAGATAGAAGCCTTTTCTCCTGAATTACCCTTCGCATTGGACAATTACCAGGGCTTTGGGCCTCAAAAGTATTATAGCGTAGGAAATCATCATGGCCAAGCTCTTGTGAAGTTTCCTGGCCTCTAGAGGACTCTCCACTGGGAAAATTAGGAGAGACTCGGAAACAGAAAAGACTACAACATTCATTTTAAAAAGTAGGGTATGTGGCAGGGAGTCAGAAGGTGCTTCTGGGAAGAGAAATTTCACAGGATCTGGTGTTACATGAGCAGAAGTGAGCCGAATGACCCTGCGTGCCCCACATTTCATGCTGGGCAACTTGCACCAGAAGTCTGGCTTAAGTGGAAGTACACTGGAGGCAGCCTGGTTTTATGCAGTTCCCTGACCAGGTTGCTGCAGTTCAGACACAACTTGGATAAACATCTGGGATTGCGTTTTCTTTTCCAATTAAAACTTGAAGTGGCCCAGTGTTTGCCTGGGCAGTGCAGTTCCCTGCCACTGAAGTTATTGTTAAGATATGTACATCAGGCAGGAAAAGGCACTCTGGGTTAGAGGGTTCGGGTGTTTGCTCGCAGTCTGGGTGAGGAGAGTTATGCAAAACCAGCATTTTGTTAGATTTGACCCACCTCGTTCAGGACAGTCGTTGTTCTGGAGCACATCAGGGCAGTCACCTTGGAAAGCTTTGCTTTTGTTGTCTGTCATTATTTTTGATACTCATTTGAGGTTTTGACGGTTTCCTTCCACTGAAGTGATGTTTACTCGGTCCAGGGGAATTCAGAGCTCCTCATTACAGTGCTTGAAGATAAAACCATGTCCGAATAGCAGTACATATTACATGCTGAGCTCTTTCACTTGAAATCCAATGTTTGGCACACCACAAGGACTGGAACAATGTGCGGACTGGTTATCTGTTGCTAGCAACCGCCTGGATGGGCATAGCCAAAACACATGCCTTTGTTCTGGTTTTATGAGAGGGGAAGGAATTGACCTCACTGAATATTTGAGGAAGCAGCAGAGCTGTTTCTTTATGATCCATCTGCTGTACCCTCTGGGTAGAGGAAGGCAGGGTATCTCTGGAGCTGTGCCTACCTGGCAGCAAACGAACACAGTGAAGTTGCTGCAGATGTCTTATCTCTGTGCCTGATTTTGGACTGAAACAAAGGAATGCTACATGATTTTCATATAATTGCTTTAATAAAACAGTGGCAAAGATAGGAAGAAAACTCATGAATCCTGATTCCCAGGTCCTGGCATTGTGCACTATGAAGAAGTCCTTTATATATGTATTGTTCTTTAGAAGCAAGGTCTGAGGCCAGCTAGGTATAGCAGGGCTTGAGATTTGGAGAGTGTCCTCTTTCCTGCACTTGTCCACTCCCCTGTTTCTCCTCTATTCTTAAAAGATTCTTGGTTTTCATTTCTCTCTCCTCCTTTTGTTTGTTTTCCTTCCATTACTTTCCTTTGTGAGTATTGAATGTCTCCTCCGGGAGTAAGCCTAGCCACATGTGCATGCAATGATGGTTTATTTTTATTGGAGTCATTGCCTGTGACTGTTATTCATTACTATAGGAAGAACTGCACTAACAAACTGCTCTGAGAGCTTTTTTTTTTTTTTTTTCTGTTGTAAAACGTCCTGTTTTGTCCATAGCCATTGAGAGTATCATTAAGACATTGAGAGTTTGGAGCTCAGACACTAGTGCTGCCTCCTGAACATCCTGCTGTGCCTGCAAAGCAGAATCTCAGTTTCACTCAGCTTCCTTGCACGTTACCTCTTTAGGTCAGTGTTCCAGCCATCTGTCCACCTCTCTGCTACCTGAGTAACTCACTTGGCCTCTGCTTGGGGAAGAATTTGTGGTTGCACAAAGCCAGTGCAGTCACTGACTACTGCCTGTTACAGCTTCTTATGATAGCAAAGGTACAGCCAGACCACCACCAAACAAGGCCTGCCTGGCGTGAAGCGGCTGGTTCAGAAAAGGCAAGTTAAAAGTAGCCTGACATGCTTTTGTCTCGCTTGCACTTCTAGTCTTGGCACTGGAGAAGTAATCAGCAGCCCTATTTCCTTACTTCTGTTCTCAAGTTGTAACACATTTCTGCGTCACCGTGGGCAAGACCACCCTCTCCCATCTTTAAGGTCATGTAAGGAATTCCTGATACTTCTTTAAGATGAATCTGCAGCATAAATTACAAAATTATTGGTAGTTAAATTAGGAGCATATGCTTAGCGTAAGTGTAAGTCAGAGCTTAGAGGTTTAAGCAGCCTAAATAATCTCACATCAGAAATGCAGCGATGTAAAATCAATGAATGTTAATTAACCACTTCTGAGATCAGAGTGGAGCACAGTGAGGAAAGGTGAGTGGTCTGCCTAGGCTCACCCGAAAGAACACAGGACCTCACCCTAGAAGTTAACGCTAGGATAAAACAAACAGACAAGAAGTGATTTATCTGAAATTTGGCTAATATCGCATAGGTTCATAGTTTCTGGAGATTTGTTTTAAATATTTCAGAAACTGTTTCCTTCTAGCACTGACTCTTAAAATCAAAGGGAATCTGTCAGAATTTTGCTGAGATTTGATCTCTTAGATATTAATTTACATTAGTTAATAGAAGTGTCATGCTGATATTTCAGGATTGAAATTTCTTTGAATTCGTTATCCCATGCTGAATCAATCTCATGTTTTCCCTCAGGCTTTTGAAGGCTTTCCCTTCACTAATATTTTTACTCAGTTTAGTGTCCACTGCTGCTGTTTCCCTTGCAAAATTGTCTTAAATGCATCTGCGTTTCTCCCTCCCTCCCTTTTTCTTAAGATTAGAGACAGGGACTTCTTGACTTTGCAAGTCTTAGCAATGTTTTTTAATATATGGGATTTGTATGCATTGCACTAAAAGAAAATAAACAGATGCGCTGCCACATTTTGGGGGGTGAGACAACAGCAGGACGGTCAGCTGCTTTTGGGGCCTGTTCATTTTGCTGTTGTTTCCAGATGTGTGCTAATGGCCATTTTTAGGATGCACATACAAACTCTGCCTGCCTACTTTTCTGTACTAATTGGTTTGGATTTATGGAATGCCTCTCATAAAGTGTCTCTAGCTGCCATGGTTGCTTTTCTACAAAGTAGTAGAAAGGAAACTCATTCCTGAACAGTTTCCTCTGGAAAGGATTTTCTTGTGGGGGAAGGAGAGATACAGTCCATTTAAATTGCTCTATAAAGAGTTTTACTGAGTTCTGGCCTGTTAACCTGGCCTTGATGAAAGCCTTTTCAAACAAGTGGGCTTCAGGGAACCACGTCTCTCAGGTCCTGTGCATGGCACAAATGAAATCATAGTTTCCTAAGAAACTGTTTTAATCCAAATGGTGACTTTTAAATTTTTTTTTTTTTAATTTACATGTGCAAACATGGTAGGGACTCCACTCCCAGTACTGGAGCATGTTTGTACCTCCACCTCGCATTGTTTGCTCTCTAGTGCTCAAGACATCTTTAGCTTTCCTTGTGTCAATCTTTCTTTGTTGTTTTTACCAGGGAAAATATGTGTGGAGTCTAGATAATTAGGAAGGCTGAGTTATGACTGCATATTTCTCTTCTCCCTCGACCTGTCTGTTCTCCTCTTTATTCCCGAGCATTGCGCAGCCTGCCCAGCCTGTAGCCTTTTCTACTGACAACACGCGTACAGGTACAGGCAGTACTGCTGGGAGTGGCTTCTGCTTGGAAGAGGAAAATCTGTGCATAGAGAAACTTTTCCTTGCAGTGGGATTTGGAGGAACATACAAAGCAGGGGATAATAATTTCCATAAGAAAACACAAGTCCCTGATAAAGTCAAACTCCCCAGTGATTTGATTGTGAAAGCAATGTGATTTGATAACATCTCGTATGGGGTTTGGTGGCTGTTATCAGCTATACAGTCTTTAGGAATGCATTTACTTTCTGAACTTCAAATTACCCAAATGCATAATGGAGTTATTATTTCCCCACTCTTATAAGGCCTTTTTAAAATCTACTGATTAAGAACCATATACAAACAAAATGTTGGTATTCCAAGAATCATTTGCAGTGGGAGATCAGTAAGTTGTTTATACATAAATCCTATGAGCTTAGTAAATGACTGCAGGATACCCAAACTATGTTTTTTCACCAGAACACTGGAAGTCTACTAAAGTCACTTTTTGCTTCTGCAACAAGGAACAGTTATCTTCCAAGGTAAATCAGAACCCCTTGCAAGATTGAAGCTTCAGACAGCTCCAAGGCCTAATGAGCACTAGTGTTTGGTGAGGCTTGGCAGAAAGCACAATCATTTTTTTTCCTATCTTGTTAAAAGCCACCCCATTGCCCTGAAGGGTGCTTTAATGTGAAGAGGGAACAACTGGTATACTGCTGTGTGAAGTGATATCAGAAGCCTTGATGCCACTGCGGCATTAGTGCCTGTTAGGGAGCTCTTGGTTCTCTCCTCGAGCACCTTTCTGACGGGCTGGAGGCAGCATGACCTGTGGGACTGGGAAAGAGAGCCAGCCCTGGGAACTGAGTCGCTCAAAAGTAAATGATCTGCAGAGTAAGGACTACCGCTTTCGTTTCTAGAATATATCAAATTCCTACACATAAAGTCCAAGAAGAACCAGAAGGGAGGGCAGAAAAAACAGTTATGAGGTCTGCTGGGATATCTGATGCAAAATCAACTTTGTTGTTTTCCTTACTGGCTTTTTCCTGGGCTCTGCTGCAGCTGAAAAAACAACCCTTCTAATCTACAATAAGAAGGGAAATTCTGGCATGGAGGTTATCCACCCAGACAATTTGGCACAATGCAGGGAAAGATTTGTTTAGCTTAGCACTGATTTTATATAGTACGTGAGTCTCACCGAACCTTGAGAGCTAGTGTTTTCCGTGTTGAATGGCACTGTCGGTGGGTTAGATTTCCTTCGCAAGTCTCAGCTATGCTCTTCCAAGCAAAAGTGGTGTAACTGAAGAGTTCTGAAATGCACCATGATTGTTTACTGCAGTAGGACAACAATATGAATTAGCAAAAAATCCCAGCAAGCCAGCATTGTTTCAGTGAGGGCAACAAGTGTAGTGAGAGCCAGACTCCATTCCCAGATCTCACAGGTCAGTAGATCTGAATTCCAAAATAGGTATCGGCTGTAAACGTGCTTTTGTTATTCATTTGGTCCGTAGTGCGCATATACATATTTTGTCAGTACAAAAGATGAGATAAGGTAAATGTAGTGGAAAAGGTACTCTAAGAGAAAACAGAGAACAAAATAAAAAGCAAAGAATCTGTTCACTGATAAGAAGCAGCTGACATACTTTAAGAGGCTTCAAATGGTTTCACTTGTGTTCCTCAGTCATTACTAAGAACCAATTTCTTGTAATAGTCGGTAAAAAAATGGGGAAGAAATGGAATGTCTTTTCAGTCTAAATGGAAATGATATATTAAATGTTAATACAGATGATTTTCTCAAATATTTCATTGAAATATGTCAGTCCATTACTTTTGTTAAAATCATTAGTTTTCCGTTATGAAATTGTGGGGGTTTTTTACCGTGTGAGAGCTCATAGCTCAGTCAAAACCATCTTATTATTTCACTGTTTGGTAGTTTATCATCCTGGCATTTTGATAACTCATTTGATATAAAACTCTGTCTCCTTCATCATCTTTACTTTTTTTTGGCAGGACTCTGGCTTGATTTCTGGTTATCAGACTACTTCTAGAAGTCCATCCAATACATTTTCCAATTCATCGCTTTTCTTGCTATTGACAGGGGCTGTTGTCCCAATAATTAGTATTTTCTGCTCGGCTTCAGCAATCAATGTCTGTGATTCATCTCTTCCATAAAGCTTATAAACAATAAACTATATTAATAAAAGTGCTTTCCCTAATTAAAAAACAAACTTTAATATATACAATTTTTCTGCTGTCATCATCAATTCTCTCTAAGCCTTTTGTTTCTCAACTGCTCTGTCTGTCTCCCATTTATCTTCCTTTATCTAATCTGACGGCATCTATCCAGTTGCTATTCACTTCTCATCAAGGTGATATATTTCCTCTTTCATACTACCTTTGTGTTCTTAACGTTCCTCATGGCAGAAATCATTTTTCATTTGTTTAATGTTTATTCTACATTGTCAGTAAATAATAAATAATTATTACAAACTCCTGACAGGGAAAAGTGACGCTAGAAAGGAAAGAAAGGAAGCTAAGATTTAACTATTTTGTGAAGTTAGGACTTCGCAAAACTTAAAATAGCTTTGATTTTTACTTCTCTCATCCATCTCTATTGTTCGCACTTTCGTGGGACAGCAGTGTAAGAATAACTGCACCTGGATTTTATATTCCATCCCAGAAGCTCATGGATAGCTCATCGATAGCGTTCCAGAAGCATCTTGGGTAGGATGAGTTAGACTCAGTGCCACTTCGTCATTTTTCTATGTCTATTTTCTATTCATTTCACCATTTTAAAAAATTATTTTTGTATTCTAAATTAACTTCTTAATTATTAACAGAATTTTGTATTCTGTTAACTTCTTTAGACTATTATTTACCGTCACTGTTTAATCATCTCAAAGTATGTATTCCTTTTGGAGCAGCTTTGACTACACTGAAGTGTCAAGAGGAGAAATTTTCTTGTGAGGCCAGAGTTTCATCTCTGATTCCTTGATTAAATACTGCTTATCATAAAAGGTGTGTCTTTCACTTATCTGGTTAGGAAACAAAGTGATAAAGTCCTTTATATACATCAAGAATATTAGTGGAGTTGTATTTTCCTTTCTTTTCCTGAAGCAAAAAAGGAACCGAGGAAATTTTTTATGGTGGACTAAAAAATTATGTTCTTAAGTTTGGTCAATAAGATTTTGGAAAGAGTTTTCTGATTCAACTTGTTAATAAAGAATTCGGATTCAGATCCAGGTTCAGATAATAAACGTTTCTGTAATCCAGTTTTTGTCCAGGACTGATTTAGAATTGGAACAAGCCATACAGTTAAATCTATGTGAGTTTTAGAAATGCCTGTTCTGCCTGAGCGGTCTGCTTTGGGTTATCGTGGAAGACCTCTTGGGTTCTCCACATCCTCAAGTGGCTGCTTGGATTCTTAGGAAGAAAAGCAGATACTCACCAGAAGATAGAGCTGAGAAGACTTTAAATTATAATTTCTGTATTTGAAAACCAGCAGCTTTTTCTTGATTTATTGACCACAAAGATCCTTAGTTGCATATGGTCCATCAAGGGACATTGTTAGTGCGTATTGTTCCAACTCCCTCAGTTCTATCAGCATAAAAAATTAGTTGGCAGGGCTTCCATGCTTCTCAAGGTGTCCATAGGACTTGAAGTGACTTCATAGGTTATGAAGTGCATCCCGGACACTACTTCATATCCCGTTCAAATGTTTTAATCAGTATTCTAAAATCAAGGATTTTTTTTTTTTTGCCTTGCCTCTCTGAGTTGAAGGCTCTTCCAGAATATCACTTTACTAATGGTTATAAACTTTAAACTTTCCAGCCAAAATGTCCTCGTGACTGCACGTTTGTTCTTGTGCCAGTGTTGTCAGTTTGAGAAACTCTTCTCTTTCTTCCTGTGCTTCATTCTCGTTTCCCCTCTCCCCATTCACTTACACACACAGGCGACACTCAGCCTTCATTTTTCCTAGATTCGTGAAGCTAATTTTTGCTCAGATGAGCACTCCGTTCTCCTCACCAGCATACAGCCCATCTCTTGCAGTGTGAGTTCGTGCGTGACCTGTGCTGCGCGTGGTATTCCAGGTTAACAGTTACTAGTGGCTTGTACAGAAGCAGCAATATATCCCTGGTTTTGCCAGGTGTATGCGGTGGTGCACGGTACAGTGGGATCTGCCGCTGTCCTGGCTGTGTCACCTTGTGGGTCAGTGATCTTGAGGTACTCATGTATCTGGGGAGTGTTTTCTTTTCAGTTACTGTTTCCCCTTTTGTCTCACAACTTCTGTGCCTATCCTTGTTTTCTGCATTATCAGTTCCCATTTGGCGGTGGGAACTGCCAAAAAGAGATGAGGTCAAGTTTACTTCAGATTTCTAAAATATTCAAAGGAAGATGACAGGTGTGTCTGGCATGACATCCATGGTTTGTTTTGTCCTGTTTTCCAAGCCTTTAGTTATTCTTCCCTTCAAATTTCTTTCTAAAGCCCTGCCTGATGCTGATAGCAGGTTACAAGCCTCAACTCACCAGTTCACGGGTTTTTCCCCTCTTCCCTTTGCGAACTGTTTGCTGCTTCTCAGCTATGTTGCGTCATCTTCGATTTCATAGACTTATGTCGAATATGAGCTCTCAGACCTAAACTCACATGCTGATTTTTACGATGCTTTTTCGATAGCGATTATCCACTTTCTACTGAATGTGCTAACCTCCTGGAGTTTTCTCTCCACTCGTGTTATTTCCATATCTACACGATATAGACAATTCCCAGTATCTGCCTTTTCCACTTTTCCAGTATCATCCTGCTTGTTGAAAACTGATTATGTTTCCAGGGTCAACATTACCTTGACTGTTGATTTACCGTGATCTTTGATTTATACTTCTGTTTCTTGGCCTCCAAAACATGATTTTCTTTTTTTGATATGTATTTCCTTCTATGTTTTATAAGATCCTTGTGTATACATAAGAACCTACTCTGTGTTGGCTATTCCAACCAGAGGATGGTTTGCAATGACCTTTGACAGTTTTTTCCGTTTGGTTGAAACACAAATCTAGATACATGTTCACTTTTTTAAAAGGAAGTTATATTAATGTAGAATTTGGTGTTATAAAAAAGAACTCTACGTACTCTATCTGACTGTGAAATATGCAATCGTACTTTAAAGGTTATTTTTCTCAGTAAGCGAACATTCAAATTAAAGCAATACCTTTGAATATTCCGAGCTGTTCCCCTTTCACTAAAGAGGAAGATAATTTTGAGCCTCGGATGTAACTGTGCAGCAGCAGCCTTTCGGAGGGGCCCTGTGACCTGCTACTGACAGGGTGTGACTTAATGTATTTTTCATTGCTATACTTAGTTATGCACATATTGTAACTGCATAAAAATGCAGTAGCAGAATGTACGTAGGGTTATTTGAGTGTCTACCCGTTTGCACGTACAACTGTGCCTAGTGCTCTTGCATGTATAGGTTAGTATTTCTGCACATAGGACTGCGCAGAATGCCAAAAATTTGATCCTAGACATCAGATTTGTAACTGTTCCACTTTGGGCCTTTCCGATTAAACATCCAGCTGTTGTGGGAGGCTGTAGCTGAGTGTTTGCGCAGTTTTTCCACCCCGTGCTCTCCCTTGTGTTCTCAGAGCTGAGGGAGTGTGCGAAGCACCGGGAGGCACTCTGCGTTCCTCCTGGCAGTCCTCCTCCTGCCGCGTCAGTGGGAAGGGCTGGCTCTGGAGATAACAACGGGCAAGGGAATTCGGGTTTTGTCGAGGTGCGTCATGGACGTGGCATGTGACGTGCTCCTCCTTTCTCCAGAAGTTCATTCCAGAGAGAACAGTAATTAACATGGAAGAGGGGAAAGTGCTGCCGCAGCAGTTTGCCTCCTTGGAGTGGCTCACAAAGGTTGTATCGCATCCTGAGGTGGTTTTGCCAGCTTTGTAGGACTGAAAGGAAAAACACTGATTTTTGGACTGGTCTGATGTTCTCCAGCTGTATTTGTGGTCTTTATGTGTCTGCCTTTAGTTTTTACTGCCTGAAGAAGAAAGGAGACTATGTTTAGTTTAAATTCCGAAAACCATAAAAATGCTGGCTAGCTGTGGGTAATAATGGTTACATCTGAAGAACCAGATATGAGGACTTTCTTTCTTCAGCCTGTATTGAAATCAGACGAGAAAGAGTTGCAAGTCTAAGCATGGTCCTGTCTGCAGACGACATGCAAATACAAATGAAACCTCCCTGCTCTACAGACACCCGTAGCATTAAAAGTGCTACAGGAAAGTCACACGAGCCTTGACTCTACAGCAGAATTTGCTGCCAAATCCTCTGGTTACATAAGGGCACTGCGGAGCTCAAACTTCTGGTGCTTGGTATTGTGAATCTTACACGTAGGAGTGAGTGATGCAGACCTGTATGCCTACGAAGTGATTCAGTACTGTCTGATTTTCAGTGAAATACGAGCAGGTTTGGTGAACATGAACCCCCTCATTTTTCTGTAGTCTCTCTTGGCGTTTTATAAAACCTGCTCACTGTTCCCCTGCTGATCGTTAGGCACCACCAACCGAAATTCATGTGCAGTCAACACTTATGAGTGCTTGAATGCTCGGCAGAATTAGGGCATAACCTTTGGAAATAATGGGAGGTTTTTTGTGCCATTTGAAATCAGCAGGAACTATTGTGCCCCACACCTCTAAAAACCCATTGGTTACTGTCTGTATTCTAAGAAATCTGTGTTTGGATGTATCTGGGCAAGGGCTGGCCATCTTGGGCTGAGAGGGCTTTGGAAATCTAGGCACTGAGGTGCGTGATGGTTCCCCAGCACGCTGCTGGGCGGGTTAGATGAAATCAGTGCGTTGAAGGAAAGGAGGTCGGCAGGCTTGCTCTCCGTCCTGAGCAGGCACAGCTCAGGCTCTGCGATTCTGCCCTGCTTGGAGCATATCCCTGCAGAGAATCGGCGTGAGCTGAGAGAGAACCGCCTGCCCAAACCATGTCGTCCGAGGCCGGGAAGGCGGAAGGCTCTGGTCACTGGTCACTGCCGAGTGGGCTGGTTTCCAGCTCCCAGCCTTTTCGAGCTGTTGAAGAGGTGAGCAGAGAAACATCTTTCACCCCTGTTCAGCAGCTCTGTGCGGGAGGCAGAGCAGCAGCACGCGCTCTACTTCAGCCACTGCTGTCTGTCTTCTGCAGGGCCCTCATGGGACAATTCGATCAGTGTTTGTGCCGATTACACTCTGGGCAGAGCTTATTTAATTTATCATTAAGATGTCACTTTCATGTAGGTGACAGAACTGGGGTTATTTTGAGGCAAGCTGTGAGGAAGCCATCCTTAGCAATGAGCAAAAATCAAACAGCCAAGCAGTAAAGCCTGGCGCATTTGTGTGAGTTTGCCAGTGTGGGTCCCATGTCCCCTACCCTGTCAAAAAGCCCATTTCTGTTTCTCCAGAGCTAATCTTCCACAGAGGACAGTTCCTCTGTAGTGGAGCCAGAGAGCTGGGGATATTTCTGGCCTGAGCATGGAGGTCTAGCGCACCTGAATGCTGGGCTAAATTCAATTGTGCTGTGCACTCCAGGGGAATTCCAGTTCCTATTTTGATACTCTAAGGACAAGACCTTGAATAAAGCCTGACTCGATCATCACCCCTTTTGCAAGAGAGGACATCCAGATACTTGGAATGGCGCATTACTATCCCTGGTGTGGTGACCCACAGGTGGACCATGCTGCTTCCAGGAAAACAACAGGGAGAGATCTTGAAGGAGCTGAGGAGGCACATGTGTGGAATCACAGAATCATTCTGGTCAGAAAAGACTTGTAAGATCATCAAGTTCAACCATTAACCCAGCACTGCCAGCTCACCACTAAGCCATGTCCCTCAGCACCACCGCTATGTCTTTTAAATACCTCCAGAGATGAGGACTCCACCACTTCCCTGGGCAGCCTGTTCCAGTGATCACAACCCCTTCTGTAAACAAATTTTTCCTAATATCCAGCCTAAGCCTCCCCTGGTGCAACTTGAGGCCATTTTCTCTTGTCCTGTCACTTCTTATGTGGGAGAACAGACTGACCCATGCCTTTACTACAGCCTCCTTTAGGGTGGTTGTAGAGAGCAATAAGGTTGAGCAATAAGATGGCACTCAAGATGATCTGCTCCATGAGTTAACTGGCACCGAGGTCAGACTGAGTGGCCTGTAGTTCCCCAGATCCTCCTTCCGGCCCTTCTTGTAGATGGGTGTCACATTTGCTAACCTCCAGTCAGCTGCTGCCACCCCGGTTAGCCAGGACTGCTGGTAAATGATGGAAAGTGGCTTGGTGAGCACTTCAGCCAGCTCCCTCAGAACCTTGGGTGGATCCATCCGGCCCCGTAGACTTGTGCTCATCTAAGTGGTGCAATAGTTCACTGACCATTTCCTCATGGATTATGGAGTCTTCATTCTGCTCCTCATCTCTGTCTTCCAGCTCAGGGGGCTGGGTACCCAGAGAACAACTAGTCTGACTGGCATTCGGTACCTCAGCCTTTTCCTTATCCTTGGTCACTGTTTCCCCCTGCATCCAGCAAAGGATGGAGATTCTCCTTAGCCCTCCTTTTGCTGTCAATGTGTTTCTATAAACATTTTTCATTGTCTTATGGTAGTGGCCGGATTAAGTTCTAGCTGGGCTTCGGCCTTTCTAATTTTCTCCCTGCACAGCCTCGGAAAATCCTTGTAGTCTTCCTGAGTGGCCTGACCCTTCTTCTATAAGCCATAGACTTTCCTTTTCTTCCTAAGTTTCAGCCAAAGCTCTCTGTTTAGCCAGGCCAGACTTCTACCCTGCTGGCTCATCTTTCGGCATATGCGGACAGCCTGCCCCTGCACCTTTAGGAGTTCCTTCTTGAAGGATGTCTAGCCTTCCTTTGTCCTTCAGGGCTGCCTCCCAAGGCACTCTGTCAACCAGTCTCCTAAACGGGTCAAAGTTTGCCCTCCGGAAGTCCAAGGCAGCAGTTCTACTGACTCCCCTTCTTACTTCCTCAAGAATTGAAAACTCTACCATCTCATGATTACTATGTCCAAGACAGCCTCCAGCCTTCACATCACCCACAAGTCCTTTTCTGTTTGTGAACAACACATCCAGCAGGGAGCCTCCCCTAGTTGGCTCCCTCACCAGCTGTGTCAGGAAATTGTCTTCCACACACTCCAGGAACCTCCTGGACTGTTTCTTCTCTGCCGTCTTGTATTTCCAGCAGACTTCTGGTAAGTTGAAGTCCCTCGCAAGAACAAGTTGTAGTGACTGTGGAACTTCTTCCAGCTGCTTACATAATTATTTCATCCACCTCTTGATCCTGGTTGGGTGGTCTATAACAGACTCCCACTATGATAGCTGCTTGGTTGGCCTTCCCCCTGATTTTTGCCCATAAACTCTCAACACTATCGTCACCATTATTATGCTTAAGACAATCAAATCACTCCCTAACATACAGGGCTACTCCCCCACCTCTCCTCCCTGGCCTGTCCCTTCTGAAGGGTTCATAACTGTCCAACACAGCACTCCAGTTCTGTGAATAATCCCACTGTGTTTCCGTGATGGCAACTATATCACAGTTTTCCTGCTGTACCATGGCTTCCAGCTCCTCCTGTTTGTGGCCCATGCTGTGAGCATTGGTGTAGGTGCACTTCACTTGGGCTATTGATCCTGTCACCTTTCTGTGGGGAAGTGGCCTGATTCCTACCTGACCATTCCCAGGCACTACCATAATTCCTAGCTCATCAGTGTCCCTGGTGTCTGTGCTATGCTTTGGCACTCCATCCCCTACCTCCACTGGCATGGCAGACCTAAGAACTTCACTAGCACACCGTCCCACAGGCATCGATGAACGGCTAATGGTGATTAAAATTGCGTTACACAGTGGCAGTTGCAGTTTTGCTCAAAATTGACTCTGAATGCAACTGCCTGAACCAGCAGGAACAATTAAGCTTCCCAGGATGCCAATAAGAAAAGCAAAGATTGCTTCTTTCATGATGGTGGTTTTTTAGGATTTGTGAATCCTTTTAAAACTTCAGCATGATCTATACATGCGTATGAGATCTCAACTACTTAGAAGTGACAGGGCTAGATTAATAACTAGCTTGTTGTTTTTGCAGTGTGCTTTACTCCTGGAATTTAAATCCAGTGGGATTATTCTACGGATTTGGGCTCTGATCAGTATGTTATAAAGAAAAATGTGTACTTATAGATTACTTGTTTGTTTTGCAGCTCCTGGTTGCTAAATCCCCTGTTGCTCCATTCTCTACTTTTTTCTACACCATTGAGAAATCCGGCTTGGTTCTTCAAGGTAAGACGAGAGTATTGACCATTTTGACTTTTCAGTTAGTATTTTAAGCAGGCTGAATGTAACAGTAAGTATTGTTGAAAATGGTGCTGTTTATACCTAATTAAAATCCCACACATTTAAACAGTCTGGTTGACAAGGACAGCCTTCTGCTGTGTTCACCGTTGTGTCTTGGATGATACTAAATTAGTTGTTGCATATTCCCATGGATCTAAGAATGGTCCCTGAAATTATTAATCAAGGCTCCCAGTTTTCCTTCAAGGTAAAGTAGAATGACTCTGGCAACGTTACTCCTATGGGATAGGTTTCTCTAGGAGAAACATACTCATCTATCATTAATAACCTGCTATAATAAATGCTTCTTCTTTAGCAAATGGCTTCACATCAATGAAAATACAGGAAATTAATATCTGTTCTCTATTTTTGTGATCATTTTAATTCTAGTGCCCCATGGTCTTAAATAATCCTCAGATTCTCTAGGATATGAGGTAGTGTACTGAAAAGCGGGGAACTAGGGTTCCTTGTGGCCATGTCCTAAATCATGTACTTTCAGACCACAGCAAAAAGGGAAGTTCAGCTCTTCCCTTCTTTTTCCCATTTATCCCAATAAATCTTCCTTTAATGTCTTTACTTTTTGACAGACATTCATGCATTTTTGTTGAGTTGATGTCTGTTGACAGGCAGCCTCGCCCCGATTGCTGCCTCTGTTTAGCAGACTAAGTAAAACTAGTCAGTGCCTGTCAGAGGAAACGCTCTGCCTTTTGTTCAGAGGATACACTCTGATATGCAGCCATGGCATTAAGAACAGTGAGTATCACTGTTTCTCAGGTTCCAGTGATTAGGAATCACTGATTCCATAAAGCAATACAAACATTTTAAGATATGTGAACAGTTCTCTTCCTTCTGACTGTCCATTTCTCACCTTCAAACAGGCTGTGCCAGACCAATGACGTATTTACATTGACTAAATACGGTTAGCTCTCTGGTGATACATAATATAGGAAATCAGAAGGAACAAAAGTGTTTTATGGTGTATTTTTGCTTCTGTTTGATACATCTACATAATGATAATGTGGGGTCCATCCAGTGTTTCCTAAGCCTTTGGGTATTATACCCAGTGTATTCTTAGATGGCATTTGGGGAATTTGATCTGCTTTATTTGGTAACAGTAATTTTACCTTTTTAGGCTACAGGAACTATAAACAATTTTTATTAGTTTAAACTGGGATGGCTTGCAAGAGTCAAGACATGTTTTGGTTCCGTACAGGGCAGAAGACAAGCTACTTTTCTATCTCAAATATCTTGTGAGCTGCAGGGAAGTTTCTGATCATTATTAAAAAAAAGCAGTTTCCTGCTCTGTCTTCGTGCACTAATGTAGTGAAACTTCGGGAAAGAAAGACTTCCTATTTCAGAATCAGGGAGGATTTGTTCAGGGAGGATCTTTATTTGTTTCAGTTCTTTCTGTGAGCCGGGAATATAGCTTTTCAAGGTCTGAACCCTTGTTTAAAGAACAAATGGGCCTGGTAACACGTAATGATGATGGAGCAGGACTCTCTGACAGAAGGATAGCACTGTATTAGAGTATAGCAGTTGCTCTTTTCCCTGCGTCCATATGTTTCTGGGGTGCACATTTAAAACATCATTCACCATTTTTCTAAAAACAGGTGAGATACCAGTTTGGATTTCTCAAAATGCTGTCTTGATATCGGGTATTCTTTGTACGTTTTGGAAGGCAGCTTGAAGCTCTTCTTTGTGTGCGCCTTTTCTTACTTTCTGACTACGCCGTTATGTTTCCGTTTTAGATACTTTTCTCCAAGATGAGTATTAAGGAGGGGCATGGTTCCCCTGGTACCGTGTCCCAGGCTATTTTACAGAGACTTGTAAGCACTTACATGGGAACTGTCCCACAGAGTTGTACAAAGTAAATATCGCATGTTCTCATCCCACGTTTCAGTGATCACTATTTCTGTGGAAAGAGGAAGTGATCAGATCACCTGGAAATAGCTGTTTCGGGTGAGATGCAGGAAGTGACACCAGGCTGCCTCGTGCAAGAGAGGCTAGAGTTTTTTTACAGCAGTTGTAGTTCATGCTTCTTTCCAAAGAGAAGCTGTATGCAAGGTAAGATATCGGTAAGGTCAGCCGGTGAGGGAGTGTCCCTGCATTGCTACTTGAGGGACATCATACAGCGCTGACAAGTGGAATCTGTCCCGCAGCCTGGTTGCAAAGGCAGCTTTCCCATTCAGGCTTTGTTGTTTAATTCAGTTGGTGTCAGGAGGTGAGCACATTCAGGGTGGCTGATGGGAACAAGTGGATGGGTGTGGGAACTGGCAAGAAGCAGCAGCTGGCTTAAGTGCCCAGGATTCTTTCTTTTTACTTAGGAGATCCCATCCCAGGACCATTAACCAATAGGCCATAAACAAATTGATATTGGAAAACGTGGCTGGAAACTCCTTGATTAGCGAGGGCGAATGGGGAATGAAAGACAAAGTGAAAGTGTGATTTAACAGTTCCACAGGCAATTTCCATTGCCACCTCTGAGGGATTAGGATGTGTGGAATAGGCTAAAAATGAGGAGGAGCTCTCTCGCCTTTTGTTCTGTGGGCCAGAGGATAATAAAACGGCAGGAGAGGCAGTGTGGCTAGTTAGGGATTTCACAGGCTGCTATATGATGCAGTTTAAGGAGCCCTTCTGCTATTGTTGCAGTTAAAATGGGAAGCGGAACTGTTCTCCATTTGCAAATATCTCCAGCGTCCTCAGGAAGAGGGCTGAGAGCAAAAGGCTATTAAGATGGTAATGCTGCCCATTTGGAGGAGTGTATCAAAATCTTCTTTGTCAATGTAAATCCCTACTCTGTTTTCCTGGTATCTTTGCATCCCATGGCCTCAGTGCAGGCACAGAAGTTTTTGGAGGGGATCCTAGTGAAGGCAGAACTACTTCTCTTTCATTGTCAGAGAAGAGCTTCAGCCTGCTCAAGGATGCCACGGAGAAAACTTCTTGATTCATAAACCTGAAGTGTTCAGGGGTGAAAAGAATCCATTTATTCACTCATTCTACTATTTCCACTTGCAGACTAGAGAAATGGAATTTGATGATTGGAAAGCAAGATTGGCCAGTCAGAGATTTAGTGAGGAAAGTCAGCTTTCAGTCTCCTCCTTTCATTGCTTTGGTAGGCTTCATGCTGTGAAGGGAGTGGAGTAGAAACCCAAAAAAAGCCCCAGTTACCTTTGCATTGCAATACAATGTCATGTCATGTACTGCCGTGCTGTACAGTGTGACTCTGTCATGAACCTGAATCATGAGGGCAAAATCCAGTCTGACAGCAGACCTCTAGTTTGTAGAGATCTTAAGCAGAGAGGCAGAAGCCTGGATCTAAGCACTGAAAAGTATTGGAAGTTTTACTGTCTGCTTGTGTATTCTGTTTAAGGGCTTTCTGTTGCTTCCCTAATTCAATATACTAGTTTAGGTGAATGAAATTATACTGTTATAAAGAATAGCAGTAAAAAAGCTCCAGATCTACTTGATTAAGGATGCAAATCACAAGATTATTTTTCTCCTTGGCAGTGATACAAATTTTGTTCTGGATTGAAAATTATCAGCTGGTAGTTCTGTTCCTGCTGTACCAGCCAGAACAGATTCTGGGCTGTTCTTGCTTAGCTGTAGTGACATTGAAGCTGAGTGTAGCACATACTGGGTTAGGTCGCCTGCACTAGAAGGTGCCACTTAGCTGGGCACGCACATATGCAAAAAGAAGATAGGCTGAATAAGCTGATGTCAGTTTTAAGCTGTACTCTGTGGGTGATCATCTGAGTCTAGGGAGCAGTGTTTGGGGGTTTAAGAAGAAGCAACAGAGCCTAGCTATTAGCCACTGATAGCTCAGCTGTTTGTAGAAATAAGTTGCATTCCATCTTACCTAAGTAAATGCCCTCTGTTACCAAGAGGATGCTGCTGCAAGAGATGACAGGGAGCATGGTGGTTGCCAACTGGAGAGTTTACTGGAACTCTTCACTGGATGCTTTAACCAAGTGATTAACATTGCTCTTGACTGAAAGAGTTCAGAAGCACTGAAAACCTGAGGGAAATAACACTAGTCAGCTAGGACTTGCCTTTGAGTAATGATTTATTTTCAGTTTCATAGGGTTTAAAGATGGATGGAACCAGCAGTTCATCCAAACTGACCTCCCATACATCATACATGTTACTTCAAGTACCTGCTAACTTCTGTTACACTGAATCACGTCCTCTACAAAGGCATTAACTTTTATTTGAAGACATCAAGAATGTGAGTTCCTGTTTTGCCTTGACAGTATTTTCAAGTTTGAGATACCTTTCTAGTAAATACTTGTTCTGTATTTCAGATTAGAATTTGTCTGCCTTCAGCTTTTGGCCTCAGTTCTTGTTACGACCTTCAGTGCTAAATAAGCACTGTTGCTGTTAAGTGTTGCCGTTTTGCGTGAGTGTATGTGACATTAAGATTTACCCTGCTATGTTTTATTCTTCCATTTGAAGGAGAGTTATAACTATGTGCAAATATAACCTCAAAACTTTTGTGTCTCATGCTGCCTGGCTCCCCTCACTACCCAAAAGAAAGGACAGAATACCTTCTATTGCTAAAGGGAAGAGTTTTGATTTTTGTGCCAGCAGGACTGGATGATTGGTTAGTTGATTAATCCACCCTTCCTTCTGCCCTCTTTTCCTCTGTGCATCTATCTGTGCGCACACAACCACGCTCACCGTGCCTGTAATGTCTTATTGAGGCAGGTAACTTCTGAAAAGTAGAAATATAAGATATGTGGCACTTGGAAGAGAATGTCATAGGTTTTGTGTTTCACAGTACTAAGAGGGAAAAGATTAAGAAACAGGTAAATCTAGGGAAACCTTGGTACATTATGTTTCATTTGTCACTAATGCAATGAAAGAGGCTCTTTTTGATCTTAAAATAGCATAAGGTCTGTAGTGCAGCATGGCAAGCCATCTCCAAAGTGCTATAACTAATTTATATGGCTGAAGCAATTGAAAAGTGCCTCATTTTATTTTGTGAAGAAACAAGTAGCGAGGTAGAAAGGGAATTCTGAAAGAAAGGGCAGCATTATTTGTATGGTATTGTGTGAGTTTGAACAGTGAGAGACAATGATTTACGGCATCAAAAGCTTTTATTCAATTGAAGAACTGTAACTATAAAGTGACCTTTGTCTGGAGCAACATGGATATAATCTGTAAAATGAAGCAGGATTGTACTTGATGTGTGAATGGATGGAAGACAGATTAATGGGAATCAAGTTGTGCCCTGCTATTGAGATGGTAACTGATTTGCAGTGCCACTGGTGATTTCCAGCCCTATTGGAGGGATAAAGATGAACTGATCATTGTTCGGCTCTCTGTGGGGTGGGACTATTTTCACTGTATTCCCCACAGGACACTGAAAGCCTCATGCTATTTCTAACAGGTTTGTAATAATGAGAGCAAAAAAGCACAATTGGTTTGTAGGCTAGGTCTCTCCTGGCAAAAAATAAGACTCCCATCGTCCCAATGCCAGCAAAATCACCTGTACAGATGTAGCTGACATCAACAAAAATGTCCTTTTGTTCAGCCATTTCATGGTATTTTGGGGAATGGGTTACTAAACCTGACCCTGGAATGGCGTTTGCTTGGGTGAGGCATCCTCATTAGGTGGCTTTGTTTGGACTCGCTCTATTGCTCTCCAGCAGCAGCAAAGCCTTGCTGGAGTAGCTGAACTCCATGGCTGTCAAATGAAGGATACCAGAGGAACAAAGCACACATGCAAAACCAGCTACAAATGGTAATGAAAAGAGGTGCAGGAAAAATATTTTAATTGAATGTTTTAATTTTTAATTGAATGTGAAGAAAGACTAGAGGCGTCTTGGGTTTGGATCCAGTAGAAACAAAATAAACTATCAATTCAATAAAATTAAATGTTTCTGCCTGCAAATGTGACCTTTCTAGTGGCTTAGTAGATAGGCAATGGAAATGTAAAGTTTCTGGCCATACATTTTGCTGTGAGCTTAACTTGTTGGGAGGAAGTTATGCCTGGTAGACCCAGTTTGGTACAAACTGTTGAATTATCTGCTTATTTCTGAACCCGTATGTAAAGCCTGAAGACACTGCTTTCTTGCACTGAAAGGCTAACATCTCCCTAAATGCTTTACTAGATTAAACTGAAGTGCCAGAATTTAATTTTTCTTAAGTTTACTGAATGTAATATGAAAGAAACTTAGTGCAAGTAGTGTGCCAAATCTGTTCTCATTTACATGAGTGTGAATTAAAACTATTTTTTTTTTTAATCCAGTGTTGCTAAGACAATAAGCTGAAGATTATATGTCTGTATTTGCAAAGATGCTTCTCGCTTTGCAAGGCTGGCATAGGCTTCCTGGGACAAAATGGTCTCACTTCAGAGAAATCTTCTCCTTACTAGTCTCTCTGTAATGAATTCCTGATCAAAGTGGGCTGCTCCCCGGTGTTTTTAGCACAGTGCTAAAGCAAATGGCATTTTCTCTAAAAGGCTTTTAACATAAGGAGTGAAGCTACGCGTTGATTAGAGATAGTATCTGTGATTTGTGACAGTGTATTGTTCTGGGAACTGAACATTGTTGTTGAAGACCACGACTCTACTAGTAATTAGAAGATGTCACATGTTTCAAGCTACAGATTTGTAGAATAAGATCAAATATACCTAAAATGAACTTCATGTTATTAAGCAAACACATTCGTGAGAAGGAAGACAAAAAAATGTCTGTCCAAAGCCATGTTTTTCAGACAAAGTCTCCTGCTTTTGTGTGCAGCTTGTGAAAGTAAAAAGCAGTTAAGGCTCACTGTGGTTTATCCCTTTGTCTTGTAGGCACAACTGGATTTCTTTTGCTGTCCTCAAAGGTTATGTCTGTTCTGGCTTCACCACTAGCATGTTTCGTGAAGCCATCACAACTGTCATTTTATCTTGTAAAACAATAGCAGTAGAGGACCATGACCCAGACAACTTCACTTTGGTAGTACATGCAACTTTTCTTTAGCTATAGGACTTTTTGTATGAGCATACAGCCTGATTGCTGAAGAGAAATGCTGGATGCTTCATTGTTCCCTGTGCTGGGAAGGGGAGAGTGGTGCAGGAGTTCCAACAGTGAGCTACAGCGTAAACCTGGAAGTCTCCAGAGTGCAATCGTGTGTAGATAGGCACGTTTCAATAGCACTTAATCTACTAGAAAACTTTGCCTGAGGAGGGGCTTATTAGCACAGGGATAATGCTTTGCAAACAGGGTTACCATTGCTTTGGCCCCAGTGCTGTTTTTCTTTGAAACTTTCTCTGTAATTCCAGAATTAACACACCTAGAACGACCTCAGGAATCTCTACATCTGATATGTAGACTTGCCCTGTCTTTAAGACTGGACTAACCGCAAATTTAAATGATCTTATCATATAAGCTTACATCTGTCTTGATGAGATGGAACAGGAATATATAGGATTTTCATAGAAACAGGCACACGTGATAAACCCTCCCAAAAAACAGGTTTTAACTTCAAAAGATTTTTCTCATTACAGTCATTTCCTAAAATTAGTAACGTTGGGCTGTTACTGTAAAGTATTATCTGTAATGTTTGCTTGAACTTTTAACATAGTGTTAATGATTGTTGTAGTGCTGCTTCTCATTGTTTATGTTGTAATGAAACCAGAATCTGGTCCTTTGTCATGCAGTTCTGTGAAGAACCCTGAAAAATTTGTGAGATTAAATTTCAAGGCTGGATTGAGTTAACCAAGGGTTACAGAGATGAGACAGGCAACAAGTTTAGTCAGCAGTTTGTTAGAGCATGATGTATCAGCCCCAGCTGTTCCTTGGTTTGCCACCTGAATAACCCTAGAGCATCTGCCTTAGGGTTCAGCTGAGGCAAGGTGGTGCGTGCATGACTGCATGGGTGAAGAGGAAGCACAGGCAGATGATGCTACAATTAACAGTTCAGCAAGAGATGTTGTTGCTGGAAAGATTTTCCTTTATTGTCCACTGAATCTCATTTTCATTTTAACTTCCTAACTTTTCCATTACAGAAACAATCTCCCATGTACTCCCGTGCCCTGTGAAGGTGCGCTCCCCAGAAGCAGGAGCAGAGATGTGAAGAGTGATGTTTCTAGAAAATGTTGTGGGACTATTAGAGTGCTATCAAGCAGTCTGCAACAGGGTGATTTCTCAGAGTGCTATGTACTGTTGTGGAGACCTCAGCTGGGATGGGCCTTACTACTGAGTGAATAAGCTTAGAATAAGTAGACTGAGTCATGAACACCAAGGACTGCACTCGTGAAGATGTTCTGAGTTAGTTTAAGGATGAGAGTCTTTTGCTTAGTAGCATATAGAAAACATCACATTCCTCCTTCAGGCTGCGTGTGTCTGATGAAGGACTTCAGTCTTGAGGCATGTCAGGTGTGAACTGCGCACTACTCATTTTGCTTTCTTCATGCCATATTTGTGCTGCGAGTGAATTATCCAGAACAAGGGGTTGGGCAGCCAGGCCACATACATTACAGCTGTGAGTTTGTGGATTGTATCCTGTCTGCCCTGGCCATTTGCTGAAGTTCACAGAGGAGCAGAACATCCTGTTTGCTTGATTTTCTTTTCTCTGCCCCGTACCAGTACAGGGAGAATATTCCTATATATCTTTTCTTTTCTGCTCTGAAATTAGATCGCAGTACTCATGATGGTGTTCAATAGCTGGAAATGCTGAGGATATCCGATTGCTAAGGTCTCTTATTTTAAACACCACATGCCAGGAAAAGTATGTGGGATCCCACCAGCTTAGCTCTGGAGGGTGCAGGATGCATCAACAGGAAAACCAAACAAAACATGAAGTGAAATTCATTTGAAAAGGGAAGGGGCTCATATACCACCCGTCAGCAGTGTTTAAACTCTTCATATCCACACAACAGGCCTTTTATTTTCCTTTAGTTCTTCTCAAGATGCAAACTATCTCAAATTGATTTTTAGAGCTGCGGCAGTCTCTGCAGTCAGTGGGAGCTGTAGGTGCTTGTTACCTTTGAAAGTCAAGCGAATGTATTCTAATGTGGTAGCAAAAGCCAAAACTGCTGAATTAGGGTTGTTAAGGCATAACTCTGATAGTTCTGTAATGTGATCCCAGCCACCCTCATATTTGATACAGAGGCAGGGCCTCATGCTGTGCACGCCAGAGCTCAAAGGTATGTTGTTTCTTCTTTGCCTTTCAGCTCTCCTTCCCCTACTTCTTTGTGGCATTGCTTTATCACTACATCCTTCCACAGAGTAGTACTGAATAGGACTCTATAGGAGTTTACAGAGCTAGCTTTTATTCATCAAGATTACTTTATTTTCCTTTCGAAATGGGTTTGCTCCCCTTTTTTCTCTCAAATGTGCCTTAGGCTGAACAGGGGAATGAGTGGTCACACAACTGACCCGTAGCCTCCCACCCACTGTAGCAGCAGCGAGGACGAGCAGCCACCTAAGGCACCGTTTGATTTTCATTTGGAAGATTTGTCGTGTCCTAGGAAAGGTTCCTAAGCAGTGGCCAGAAGTAAGGGCAAGTCCAGATTTCTGCAGTGTAGAATGAACCAAATTCCACTGTCACGTCTGAACACAAGGGGAGAAAGGCGTCCCTCCAGCTGGCCCCAGCTGTCTGGGCTCAGGAAGGACACCTCTTACTGCGGCAAGGGCACAGGAAACTTCAGCTCACAAACTGAACCTGCAAACTCGAGTCCTCGTCTGTCAGAGAGGCTAAACGAGCTGGCCCACCTGAGGGCTGCAGATGACAGCATGGTCCTAACTGAGGCTGGCTTGCTTCACACTCAGTTCAAGAGTGTGTCTTTTGTGAATAGATCTTTGCAGAAAAAGAGCCTTGGCTGAGGATGAAGCTGCCTGCCCCCCTGCGTTCCCTTTCCCAGTCACCACTGGAACAACTGCGTCCGCTGACACCTGTTTTCAGTGCAGTTTCTTAACTATGCCTGGCTTGATGGTCCAGAGAGGACTGCACAGTTGTCATTAAATTTATTTACCTCTCCTTCCCATAGTGTGAAAAGTGAGTGATATTTTAGTAACTTGTCCAAAATACTTAACTGTCCAGGAAGAGTCAGTCTACAGGAATGCACTAGTGATAAGTCTGTGGTAAATCAGGTTTGCCACCTGTCTGTTATGGATCAGAGGGTGTGGATTTTGTTGAATGACTAAGGGCCTTTTTGTCCATAAAGTAGGAGATGTGACAGGGAGGGGTCTGCTGCCAGTGTTGATTTCAGGAAGTGTGATCAGATGCCTGGATGTTTTCAAACAGAGTGTATTCCAAGGCTAAACTGTGTTCCTCGTGTGCACTTCCTTCACTAGTTGCCAAGGATAAAGTTGTTTTGGCTTTCTTTGGTTTTACTTTTTTTTTCCCTAATGCTCAGTATCAGTACCTTAACTGGTTCAGAGAAAGCTAAACAGCCTTGTTGCTTGTCTCTTAGTTAGTTTGCTTAGTTCATTGGTTCTGTGTCTTTTTTTTTTTTTCATAGTGATACATGTTGGTAAAATAAGGAGACTTGAAAACAGAGGAAGTAGAGGTAATGTTGATCTTGAAACACCAGCAATTGAAAGGGCCATTCACGGTTTCCTTCAAAACAAAACCAAGTGGTAAGATAATGCTAACCAGGGCTGGGTGCCCAGGAGAGCATCACAATGAAGCATCCACTGTTATTGTTCAACTCCATGTTTGTTCTTCATGAGAACAAAAGGAAGGAAGAACTCTGCTATCAAGCTAGAGAGGAAGGAGTCTTTGTTGCCCTTGGCTACCCTAACTTTAAATGTGAGGAAACACAGGGCACTGCAGCATAACCTTTCTGCAGTATTAGATGGGGGAAATTGATAGTTCAGGAGGTTAAGGGCGGACACTCTTTATCTAAAGACTGGGCTTCCCTTGCATGACAGCTCCAAATCAGGTGTGTCAATGCTAGTATTTGTTTAGATCGTGTGAGGTTTTAAACCTCTGTTTTTAAACCCTGGTTCCTCTGCTTTTCTGCATCTCTGTCATATGATTCCCCCTCTGCTTTGTTGCTCACCATCAGTAACAGTAAGAGATGCCGTTTCCTTATTGAGTGTGACAGGCACCGGGTGTCCTGAGTGTAAAGTTCATTTGCGTTGCTGAAGCATCAGGAATGTATCTGCTGGAGACTGAGTCAGGCTTACTGTACTTTTCTGCTCCGGCTCCACCCATAGAGTTGTCTGCTGAAGTGGCAGAATCCCTGCTGTCCCTTTCCCTGTCCTTCAAGTCATGAGGCTGACACACTGTCGGATTAATGACAAAGTTTACCATGCTTGGAGTCATTGTTTCAGATTTCCAGATGACTCAGGCATGGTTGTGTCATCAGCTAAGCTCAGCTTATGATTTGAAGATACTCTTTGCAATCATGAAATTTTACTTAGCCTACCTGTGCATTTTCTGTTTGAAAGAAGTGTTTTGATTCTGATATCAAGAGTTCATTTCTTGTATATAATGCTTTGAAATTTCTGGACACAAAATGAAAGCAGTCCACAAACACCTATCAGCTTTGTCTTCCCGTTCAAGGTGCACCCTGCATTGATTCACAGGTTACCATGGTGCATGACGTATAAAATGACACGTTCACACATTTATGACAGAGTCTGTTCCCATATTCCGGAATCTAATTGCACTTACAACTCAAGTCTACTAGTTAGCTCAGATAAGGGATTTGCTTTCTCCAGCAAGTAACACACAAGTTTCAGAAGACTGCTGGCAACCTTTTAAAATACAACGGTTTTGTAGATTATATGTTCTGCAAAGGCTCTACCGACATTACTGCAGACAGAGCAAGAACTTCAGTTAGAGGCAATAGCCTTGTTTTGTTTAATGCAAGTGTTCTGACAGCATATTGATTAGGCAGAGTGAAAGCATTTGATAAGAATACAAAGAGAATGGGGAGAATCCCATGAAATTACTGACAGGATCAAATGTAAGGAATATTCTTCAAGGGGTCATTGTATGTCAACTATATACAAAACTGATGAAGACAGGAGAATTAGGGCCAAGCTCAAATTAGATATGCTTCTTGTGGTTCTGGGGTCAGCTTGTGTGTAGAACCATGCTGGATACAGGAAGAACTAAAACATATACTCTGTATTATGTTCTTGGTATTGTGGCTCTGTAAAACCACTAAGTTCAACACAGAAAATGGAAAGAAAGCTCCGAATGCCCTGGAAAATAAAATTAAGAAATAGGATGAACTTAGACCACCCACCAAAGTAGCCTTCTAGAAACAGATTGATCTTTGCTTCACGTAAGTGAAGGCACAGTGAAGTGCTGAAAAGCCAGATGGAGCAGTGGGGGAGCGACCCTGCCCATGCTTAGGTTTTTTTACGTTACTAGCATCTTAAAGTGTGGTGGTTCTTTGAAGAAAAAAATTGCAAGATTATGTTTAGCACATCTTAGTCAAGCCACAGCGAGTATACTCGGTTTGCGAATACAAATACAAACGTTTTCCGTTTGTTTTGTTCTCCTAATTGCTAACTCTAGAAATTATTTGTTTCCTAAAAGCTAAAAGGGGCTTCTTTCCTTCTCATGTGTCATCATGAGTGACTTTAATGGAATAAATTGTGTCGTCTGTGCCAGCTAAAACAGTTGTTTTCAGTTATACCAGTCATGGAGGTTTACATATGCAGTTACAGTTTTTGTACCTGGGTGTTAAAATAAAACTGAAGAGGTACAAAAGAAACAGAATTTACTTAGGGTTTTGCTGGCCCATTTGCTGAATAGAACTAGCAAGGCTGTCCGAGTAACTAACATTCATTAGTGCAATTGAAGACAATAGATGAGCTTCTGAGTACTGTCAGGGAAAAATTATCTTGAATAAAAGTAGGTGCTGGTTTGATGCATCTGTAATTAGAGCTGCCTAGCACTGTGGAAGGGGTTTCCTTTCTCTCTCAGGGATAGAGGGCTTGGCAAAACCTCATTTGGGATGAAACTTTAGAGCATTTCTCTCAAAGATTTCTTGTGGAAGTGACAACTCTTATGATTTTCTTTATAGAAACCATTTCTATGATAATCTCTATCTGTCTGTCTATCGTTATTTCAACTTTCAGAGGACGTAAAAGACCATGTAGCAGATACCAGAGGATTGGAAGTCTGCTATCAAAGCCACAGCAAATGTAATTGCTTCTTGGTGATGGAGTATCTCTGACAGACTTGAGCAGAGGTTTTAATTGAGACTGAGGGTCCCACTGTAATAGGTATGAGGAGTGGGGGAGGATATGGCCATAGTCTAACTGAAAAGAAGGGAAAGAGAATTGTGGGGAGCACAGCTGTGTTGCACTGCAACAGCACATGTCTTGTAGGCCGTTAGAGGATGGGAGCAGGCTAAGCCCTTGCAGCATTCCTCTTGCCACTGCCTCACCTTTCCACTTGCTTGGAAGGGGAAAGCTATTTCAATACCGTTTTACAATACAAATCAAAATACATCTCTGAAACGAAGAAATTAGGTGTGATTTACTCCTTTTCCCTGGAGAGAGGCTTACTGGAGCTCACAGGGAGCTACCTTGGGCATGGGGAGAGAGATGGAGTCTTCACGTGGCTCCTCTAATGGGGTTTCTAATCAAGGCACTGGACTCAATAACAGAGTTTGCTACTAGTAGCTAGTAGCTGAAACCTGCCTGCAGACAGGTAGAAGCCTTTTATAAAAGAGTCCTTGTAAAAAGACTAAACCGGTTACCAGGCGGAAACTTTCTCAACTGAACTGATCTGACAAAAGAAACAGCAAGAAATGAGGCAGTGCTGCTGCAAAACCATGTTTCTTAAAGAAGCAAAATGGCTTTGTTTCCACAAACTAGCAAGAGGGATACTGGTTGCTGCAGCAGGAGTCTAATGGCATCAGATTCCCCAGCCTGGCAGGTTACTCGTAGGAATATGTTCTCTGAACATTTCCAGCACTCCGGGAAGGAGAGACTGAGGACTTTTATTAACATTCTCTTTCCAACACAAATCACACTGAAGAAGACAACAGATAAATCCTGATTTCACTTTATTATTAGTTGTTGAGATACACATTTATTACAAGAAATGGGAAACAGATTACACCGGCAAACACATCTGGTCTCAGACTGACCTTCAAGTCATCCAAAAAGAAGCACGAAATATGGTGTTGTTTACAGCCAGGCACTTCCAATCCCACACAGCTGCAGGGGTGAGAGGCAGCAGAATAAACTCTCAAGACAAGCTGACAACAGCTCCACTGCTGGGGTGCCCCTTTTGCAGACGAGACAACAACAGATGAAGAAATCTTGAGAATGACCCAGAGCAGTGCTCATTAGTGAATGAAGCGCAGGCAGGAAATGGGACAAGATTCCTTTTGTCATAGTTTTTCAACCAGCTGTCTGCCTGTCCCACAGCCACCCACATGCAATCAAATATAGTCATAGTCAAACTCCAGAAAAGTTATACAAATAAAACCTCCAGTGATTGCATGCAGACCCCTTCCAAGTTACATTTGCCCCATTAGGAAAGAATGAAAAATAGCTGCATTTAATCCAGGCACGTTTATCATTGCAATTGAGACTTATTACGAGGGGTTGTATTCAGGTAAAGCTGATAGGATCATGTAATCCCTCTTACTCATGTCTGTCTGGCTGTTTCTCTGCATATCTACTGTTCATTATTGATTATAGCACTTTTACTATGTCTGTGGTGTTTCCTTCTTAGGGCAAAGCTGTGATTTTTACTTTATGCAGGTATATACTTGCTTTGTTTGCATAAAAGAGGTGTGTGCAATTCCCAAAATGACAGCATTAGCAAGCAGAGAAGAACGTTTCTGGACTTGGATGAAATGGATTCCCTGAGGAATCAAATGCTATTTTGAGACTTGTCAGTTATCATAACGACGTCAAGACTCCAGCTTCCTGGGATCTTTTATTGGGCGTGCAGCTCATGTAAAATCTTGCTCATAGATTATTAAACCCCTTTTTTTTTTCCCTTGTGGATTGAAAGCAGTTTTTTACCTGTATTTTTCAGGTGGATTTAAGACTAAGAGTCCATTACAGACAGCTCTGTAACTCTCCTTCT
Organism: Bucorvus abyssinicus; assembly: GCA_009769605.1. Classification (NCBI taxonomy): domain Eukaryota; kingdom Metazoa; phylum Chordata; class Aves; order Bucerotiformes; family Bucorvidae; genus Bucorvus; species Bucorvus abyssinicus. The sequence goes on from CM020042.1 coordinate 13,853,766, forward strand.
AAATGGCAGCCATCCTGCTGCTCTCCACCAGGACTAACTGCAGGGTGCATGAATAGTTACTCTCTACTCACTTGCTATTCGTAGTCACTTCTTGTTTGGCTTTGCTCCTGAGTGGCAGTGGCCATTTTTAAGTAGAGCGGTTGTATATGAACCGTTCATGAGATTCCTTTGAAGATAAACTTTTAAAGCATCAGCACTGAGGTTGAGCATCAAGAAAAATGAGTGTCACATTTGCAGTTTGTTACATTATTTTTAAAATCATGGATTCATACAATCTTGAGCCACCCAGTTTCCTATGACTGTGTGTAGGGTTCCAGAGTGGCATAAAGCAGCCAGAGAATTCAAGCTGGCATTAAAAAACCCAAAAAGCCCATCCCCATCCCTCCCAAAATGAAAGTATTTTAAGATTGGCATTCCCAATTTCCAGATCCTTAGCAGTATCTTATGATAGCATTCTCTAAGTGTTTAAATGTGTTATTTTAAAAAATCAGTACACAAGGAAATTAATGAAGAAAACTGATGCTGGGAGATCTGGGGCTGAGAGCACATTAATTTAGGGTGAAGTACACTAAAAACACTCTCCTGAGAAGTGAACAGGACTAAGTCTAGGTAGTTCAGAAAGTCAATTAAGAGATTGCCCTTTCTGAGATGGAGGAGGATTATGGTGTTCAGCTCTCCTTCCTTCTGCGTGACAGGAGAAGAGAGATGTCTACATGGAGTGATTTGATGCCAGTAAGACAAAAGTGTTTTCACCATAATCATTTAGTACTGGTGTATAGCAATACTGGCAGCCTTGCTCACCATCATCTACAACTGCAGTCATGAGGAACAGCACTATGGGGAAGTGATACTCTTCTGTCATCCTTTAGCATGGTGAGAAGACTGTGTTAAAGCCTCTGAGCTGTTGTATCATACCAAAAATAATTCTTCCATTTACTTTTTGTAGCAGACTAGTTTGCCTTTTTCATACTTGTTAGAGCTAATCTAGAGTAGGTTTTCTGGACAAAAGGAGAAATAATTTTGCATTACATTGGCGTGGGCTTTATTTCTTCTTTCTCTTCTCCTGAGGAACCCAGAACTGGTTGTTTAGAGGACAACGTACCCATACAGGTTCTTTATCACTTGTTCTCAGCACTGTTCTGAGGCAACTCTCTCTAGCTTCAGCACCCCTTTTTAGAGAGATCCCACTTGATTCAGTCCACGTGAGTATCATGGCATTCTTTTACACTCACAAGTATCTACAAGGAGCTAGTCTAAGACCAACTTATTCCACCTTAGCTACCGGGGAGGTATGAGATACAAAGAGGTCATAGTTGCTAATCAAAGTGATTTTAAGTTTAACTGGGCAGGGGTGCTGCAGATATCAGAACAATCTTTGAGCATTTGGTTTGCCACTTTTGGAGTCTCATTAATATCTGTTCTGTATTGTTATGATGATAATGGCAGCTATGAGACATTACTGCATCTCCTCTTACCAGTGTGTCTGGGTGCAGTATCACTAGAGCTTTTAGTTGTGTATTTTCCCCCCTCGCAACTCTCATTTCTCATCTTTATTTGAATCACAGGCTTGTTCATCAGGTCAGCTAATGGAGAGCATATTTTTTACTCATTCTGGTTCTTTTTTTACCCTTTCACTCTATTTATATAACACACAATTTGTAATCTTTTTAAAACCAAAGAAGAGAGAAGTCTTGAGTTCATCTAGATTAAAATCAGCTGCAGCTTATTAATGGACTCAGCCCAAGACTGAGACTTTAGGAAACAAAAACACTGGACTAAATTAGACTGAACTGGCCTCTGTCTCCTGGTGAGGGGATTCATATAGCAAAAGGGGAAAAGGGGGGTAAAGGGAGAGGATCTCCATGTGGCTTTAATTAATTTTGATTCTCTTCCTGAAGCTAATTTACCCAACACAAAGGCTCTGTAGTGGGCAGCCAGCTTTTTAGAAGTTTGGCTTTCACTGATAACTCAATTCCTGTTCTGAAGGTCTGAGATAGCTCAGACCTGTGTGTAATCAGATGGGGGGTTTAATATGAGTATTTTGGTACAGGGTATTTCAATTACATATTAGAGTCCTTTCATCATCTGTCAGGGTGTATCCTGAAAACTCTTGGATAATTGATCTAACTCCTCCATTTATTCTCTTCCGAGAAACAAACAGTGAATTGTCTTATTGAAGAATCAGATCAGCAGACAGATGGGCATGTTGAGCCAAACATACTTCCACTGGCGTGTCACTCTCAGAAGGCAGTTATTAATGTTTTCTAGGCATAGGAGCCATTGCCATTGATGTAGCAACACACTGGTTTCTGCTGAAGTGAAAATACTAGTATGTTCTATTCATCCCCTTTGCCATTAAATCTTTTTTATTGCATTCTTAGCCCCACTGGTGTGTGTAGTCCTCTAGCAACATGCAAGAAATTATGTCTTTGCCCCCAAAAAGCCAGACAGTGGGTGGAGAAGTGAAGCAAACAGTAAATCATTAGCTGGAAATTATTTGAGTGACGATGTTAGGCACAGACAGTCTTTGGTTAGTTTTCACGTACTTAGCAACAATAACTTTTAATCTAAGCAAAACTAATAGGCAAATGGCTAAATTAATGAAGGGACTGAGATGGAGGAAAGAGTGGAACTAGTCCTTGAAAGGAAGGGTTGACTGAGACAATATCTGTGGGTGTATGGTTTCCGAGTGCTTCAATCCCATGTGCAAATATTTGTTACGGTAAATGAGCATATGCAGCACTGACTGGCTAATCAGCCACAATAATCAGCATCAGTTGTTCACTGCTTTTTAAAATGTGCCCTAGAAATTAGTAATATAAAAGGAAATATGGTTTTAAGATTGAGGTCTGAAGATATCTGACTTCAGCTGCTAATTCTTGTCAGTTTTGTGTGACAGTGGACTAAAGAATTTCTCCATGTCCTGTTTTCCATCTTCTTTTCTGATTTACAGAGATACTGGAATGTTCCACATTGTATGTAGGATGATCCATTTCCATAGTGTTAAAGGCCATATATTTGTATATACATACACAGGTAATCCAGGTATTGCACAGCTATCCCGAAAGTCTTATATATGCTTGTCTGGGCTTATTTTTCCAAAATGAATTTTGTGTTTTCATGGCTTTCACGCCTTATGAGTCACTTCAAGCAAAGGTTTAAATACATATGTAACCCCTTATACTTTGCTTGACATAAATATTTTTTCACATTTATAACAGGTCATCTGGAGATTAGGTTGAGCAGGACATGGTTTTTCCATGGGATTCTCATGTAGTCCTTCCTTCTCCTGAACACATGCTGTACCTCCTCCTCAGCACCCAGTCAACCTGCTCTGTGCCACAGCACCCTGCAAGTAAACCAGAGATGCTGCAGAGCTTTTGGGTGTTGGACTGGTTTTTCAAGGACAAATCAAGTTTGATTTGATGTACTGGTGCTGTGAGAAAGACTATTTGAATATCAAGGAGAAGGACTGGAAATCCTTCAAGCATTTCCTGCCCATATTTCTTCTTGCCAAAACTCAGGGCATGATACAGCTTAAATAAAGTGACCCACAGGCTTTGGATACTGTAAGGTGTCCCACTTTCTTCTAGGCCTTCCTCAAATGCTGCTATAATCAAATTGGTCTGCTGTCCTTTTCAATTACTTTGTGTTGTTCTTTTGCTTTTTTTCCTGTCAGTAAGTCTATTATTTGTCTAACGCTCAGACAGATCAAGATCACTTCCTCCCCTCTCCCCAACACATTACATACTGATGATTCCAACAGAGGTGGTTAAAACTTTGTTCAGAAATAACTGGAAGTAATTAGCCATCTAGGATTTGGCCAGGGATAAGGTGCGGTTAAAGGATGAACCCCTTCTTAATGGGTTTCAGAGATTTATTTTAAGGCTCGAAGTAACCTATCAGTATTCTGACAGAGTAAACTCATTTTGGATGGCTTTAGATGGCTTTCTTTAGGAAGAAACCAGGTTTTGGTATTCTTTACCTCCCAAAAATATAGACAGTTTTATGCTTCTACTATTGCACATTCTTTGAGTGACAGCTAGCAAGATACCAAACTTGATGTAGTAAAAATTATGTACTTAACATTGGCTTATAGTAAGCCTCATTATGTTGACAAAATTACCATATTCATCCCCAGTGCTTTTAGGAGCAGCGCTGTACTACTCATTGCCCTAATCTCTATCTTTGGGGCCTCTGTTCCCATGATTCCCTTTGTCTTATGAGGTTTTTTTGCAGTGTTTTGATTTTAACAATTACTAAACAAAGAGGTATTTAACTGTAGCCTTATTTAGCTTGAAAGGAAATGTAGTGCGAGACCTACCAGTTTCAATAGGTTTTAACCCAAGACATAACAAAAAGCCGCAGTCTTTTTCTTCCATTGATTCAAATCTGGAGAAACCAGATACGTTCAAACAAAAAACTCTGGGGAGAAGGATGGGGTTCAGACAGTCCTTTCAAGGCATGAAGCTGTGACATGGAAGTTACTTTTGAGAAACCTATTTTAGTGTGTTTGCAAACTTGGGCAACTTAATATATTGCTTACTCTCAGTTCACAATGTAAAAATTGTCTTCACAACCATAAAGCTAGAAATATGCTTTTGAAAAGGAGAGAAAAAATTCAAGAGCACAATGTTCAGTTACCATGAAAAAAGTTTTATCTTGATGTTCTACCATGACCCTGTTCAATTTTATCCTTCCCTGTCAAACAAAATGATGTCATGGTGAGGTCTTGATCCTGAAGATTCCCGGGGATGTGACAGAGCAGAGGTAATGTGTAACCTCTGAGTACCTGTACGGGCTAAGTTCTGGTTACCCATGCACAATTAAGGGCCTGCAACGCTTGCTCGTGTTTTACTTGCTCACATAGAGAGGAAAAACCTCACAATATTTCAATTTTCAACTACATAAAGTTCTCTACAGAGAGGAAGAAAATGGAGAGAGACAGACATCCTGCTTTCATGTTCTTATGGTCCTGTAGGTGGCTGCACAAGAGCATGTGCAGCCACACGTGCCTGGGCACCCAGAGCTGAGCGCTCTTGAGCACACGTGCATTTACGTGACTCAGAGTAAGTTCCACTCCTCTGGTCTGGTGGCTGTTAACAGAACAGGAAGCAGGGCCTGTTGGGAGGATTTATTTTAAGAAGCTTTTGTACAATTTTGGTTCCTTTCGGCTGCAGTGTTCGTTGTCAGCATATGGCTGCTCTCTTGGGGATGCTGAGTGAGCTGCACAGCCGTCATTGTCGTTTCTCATTTGGCTTGCTGTGCTCCACACTTAGCGTGGCTTCAGAATGCTCTGCTGATCTGTCCAGTCAAGCTCCTTGGGTGCTGCTTCTCGGACAGTAACCAGCAGTAGTTCACCCTGGCTGCCTCCAAACCCATTTCAACTTTCTATAAAACTACTCCTGCTTGTGTAACAGTCTACCAGTATTTTACCATGAAACATATATCCTTCAGGGAGCTTCTGCCTGTACGATGCTCTGGGGAAGCTATGGGCAGAAGCTGCTGTACAAGGTGTACATTTACTCACAGTCTGAAACTAGGGTTCAGAATAAAAGGCAAAATAATATAGAAAAGCGTCATATAGCTTTACAGATAGGTTTTACAGAAATAACATTAGGAGGATCTTTATAGTCATTACAATATTTTACCTGTCATGCTTCTTAATACTTTCTGAAATGAGGTGGCTTTATTTAGAGCGCTCCAAAAAGTAAAATTGTCTTTAGCATGGGAGTTTTGCTGGTGTCCTGTCTAGATAATGTTGGAGAACAGGCCGTGAGTTCTTCCTTATCACCACTTGCCTGGTGGGTGAACAATGTTATTTGGAGTTATTTTGGTCTGCTTTTAGCCTGTTGGTGAACACTGGCATAGAGCCCGAAGCAAAATGGTGGAGGAGGAATTAAGTTATTGGATTCATTCATCAGCAATTTTCAAGGACTCTAAGATGGCTAAGTCTCGTGCATTTTCCAGGAGTTGGACGTGTTGTGCATTGCTCTCAAGATTTTCATGCTGGGCAGCAGTCACTTTGTGGATCTTTTGTACCCACAGGCTTCCAAGCAATATTGGCTTCCCAGTGCAGGTCAAATTCCCTTACATTCTCTGTCTTCTTGCTTGTACACGTCCCACAAAAGTCTCCAAATATGATCAGGTTATTTGTTCCTTTCCTTAATTACTAGTTCTAAAAAATCTGTCTCATACCATTCAGAGAAACAGGCTAGTTACTAAAGGCAGAAATTGAAGAACAGTTGGCTGTGTTAGTGGGGCTCTGAGAATCCGGTCATGCTGGTTTTCTGAGTGTACTTAGCATTTCACTTTGATGCTGTGAGTCCTGTACAGTGAAGGGTGAATACAAAAGTAGAATGTTGGTACTAGTCCAAAACTTCAGATGTTTATCATTCGTTATCTGAATTTCACATACCTGCAAAACCAAGCCGGAGGTTCCACAGGAGATGTTTACTTGTGACGTTTTTGATTTGGTTTGGGTTGGATCTATCCAGAAAATGTCTTGTGGCATATTATTTGACTTTTTGCAGTTTTTTTCCTCCATCAGGAATTAAAGTTCCTGAAGTTCTGAGCCTGCAGAGGTGAAATAAGACAGAAGATGCTCAGGTAAACAATTGCTCACATGTTCAGAGGTTGAGTCTTCAGATTTTTGCTGAGTTTTGTATAAAAGTTTGGTCTGACTCTGATGTCATCCAAAATGATTCATCTGTTTCTCACTGTCTCCCAAGTGGGTGAATCATGCTGTATATCTCCAAGATGCACTATCAACATACACAGACGGAAGTACACTGGAAAACATACTATCCTGAGGTCAAAGCCTTTCCACGTAAGTGACGACAGGTTCATGGAAATGTGCTCTCCTGGTTTTCTAGGCAGTCCACTTTTGATTCCCTCTGCCTAGAAAAAGGTGAGGCTGAGAAGGCAAGTTTGCCTGTGAGAAGAGTAAGTTTCTTTCCTGATACCAAGCACCATAGTTGGGAATATTATTTTCCCCTTCCCACTAAGTCCCCTGGCACTTGTGTTTTTTCCTCAAATATTGCTTGGCAGTAGCCACTGGAAGAGACGGTCCCGTTTGGGACAAAACCTTATTTATTTCCCCCTACCCCCCTTTCTATTTTTTTTGTACTAGACAAGAAAACTGCGTCATTTGAGGAATAAAAATCAAGCTTCTATTTCTACATCTGCTTTTCTCCCCAACCTTTTATCTGTTGATGTGAATGATTTGCAGCCCTGCCTTCCCCCCTTGCTGTTAACTAATGGACTTTGGTATTAAGCCAGCCTTTCAGTGCACACACCACCATGCCAACGAGAGTGTGTGCAGCTATTCTGTCTGCTTTGGAAGGCTACAGATGCAGCCAGAACTAGAACAATTCCCGTATTGATCTCGCACTTGTCAGTTAATCCGTCATAAGGCATGGGAATCCTAGCCCCCTCCACATCTGCCTGCATAACTGCAGGGGGAAAACCAATTCTCTGAAGCTCTCGCCAGGGAGCAAGAAAGCAAAGAGAAATGGGAGCTCGCTGGGAGAGAGGGCTGTAAGCTGCTGGGCCAGAAGGCCGTGAGATCACCTACCTGCTCCACCCTTTCCCCCCCAGCTCCTTTTCATCCTCCTGCAGGTCAGCAGGATCAGGTTTATGTTAGCGAACCATGAAGCTTATCAAATAAATGCTGCAGCAGCAGGTGTTTGGCTGTCTCCACAGGCCAAGTCTAACAAGGTTGATATTGTGTCTGTGGCCAAAGTAATGCAGTAATTACTTTTCTGGGCTTGGAACCCTCAAGAGGTTTCTGGGAACCAGTTAGAAAAACAAACCTTGCTAAGAGCAGGGGATTTTTAAAAAGGAACAGTGGTGCTGTCTGTGCCAGCAGGAGAGGACAGGCGTTTCTGAGTGCAGCATCCAGTGTGGTGCCCAGGGCGCCTCTAGCTCGCTCACATTACAGGGGCCCGGAACAGAGTCAAAGTGCTTGAGTCTGGTCGCTCACGTTGGGATGGGCAGCTTAATTTGGCCTGTGGTAGCACGTGGCAAGAGAGCTGCTTTCTTTAGAGGCGTTAATGTGGTACTGCAAGAAGAGCGAACCCCGGGTTAGGGGGCCCTTGAGTCTTTGCAATTCCATCTTTATAATTCAATTTGACTTACAAACCAGGAGTGCGTTGCACAGCGTTCCCACTGCTGTCTGTTCCTGGCTCTCGAGCATTTCCCTTGTACGCTATGAATGTAGAAACTGAGTTATGGACTGTGGTGCAGCCTAACTACTCCAAGGAAAGAACGAGATCTCAGAGCACAGCTCTGCTGGGCCGTGCCCCTTTATCGCAGGCAGTCCATTCCGGGTACAGAGGGGAACGTTAAAGCAGGTCTGTACAGTGATGGCATTTTGAGACAGCAATCTCTGTCATTCTTTTTGAAACAATATTGATCATTTAGGCCAAAGCTTTGTCCCTGTAGCTGATTATTACACATGATAATGCCTATTAATGTAAGGTCATTTAAACCAGGTCTAGTAATTGCAAAAATGTCCTGAACTACTGGAAATTTCTTCTGCTGCTGTGTGGTTGTCCAGGAGACCAGAATTTGAAAGTGAGAAGAGGAAGAAAGCTAAACTGATTAGACATTCATAGGATTGCACATTAGACTTGAACCTGGTATGTCTAAAAAAATATTTTAATACTTTTTTTTTTTATAAAGAACCTGTACAATTATTACTACCTATAAGGAATTATCTAGGCATCCTTCTCTGCTGTTGAATCAAGCTACAAAGCCATGGCTTGGTGGTGATGAATAAATTTTCCCAAGCTAGAAAAGATAGCATTTCATTAATACCTGGCAACACTTCACCGTTACTACTGTTTATGTTAAGCTCTGTTTTTACATATTACCTTGTATTATGAAGACCTGGTGCTTTGGTGACTGTCCAAAGATACCACGCCATTTGCTCGGGGTTCTTCAGTGTTTCTTGCTAAAGTGTTTTGTACTCAGTATGTTGTTGTGCTGAACATACCGTAACTGAGCATGCTGTGAATGCCATGGCATGCTAGACCCCAGTGTTTAATTTTGTGCGAGGAATACTGTGCACTTGGAGGCGGGTGCTGTGGGTGGGTCAGACACTTGCTTCTTCAATGTACTCAGTGACTTTCCATAAACACTGCTTGAGGGTAGCAAGTAGTGAAGAACTGCTCTACTAGGACTGCTGGGAGGGAAGATAATGTGATTTTCCTCAGCATTATTGCTTTAAAGTCTAACTTAAGTCTGCTCTTGAAAAACGGTGGTAGGGTTGCTTCCACAGCAATTTCCCCATGCTGTAAGCACAATACAGATCAGCCAAAAATCAGGCAGGGAATGTACCTCCTAAGATGGCCAAGATGCTGCTCATAGGGCTCACTCCACTGATTTGGGACACAGTGGCACAATATAGACAGTTTTGTTTAACATGATCCTTTAATTTGTTTTTTTATATATGTTGTTGAACCATTTGTGTAACATTTAGAAGGACACACAAAACAACTCAACTGGAACAGGTTTTTTCATCATGTGTTTTGCAAATATTCAGGAATGATGTCTGAAAGTTATTTGGAGGAAGCATTGCTGAAGAATTTGGCATACTTGCCTATCTGTACTGAAGTCTCAGATTCTGGGGGGAGATGAAGGCCCATATATTTATTTTTCTGTAAAAAAAGCAACTACCCACTGTGGCCAACTATAATAAATCATGTATATTGTTAATTCTGGAGAGGAGTGGATCAGCAAGAAGCTGTTCAGGACAGAGCTGTATGACAAAGTTAAAAAGAGGCTGAGGCATGTTAGAACTGGTGTTGCAGTGGCAGGGCTGTGTATGAGAACATCACACATGACTTATCAGTGTTCACCTGAGTGTAACCAGACATGAACCAGAATATATTTGCTATTAATATTGCAGCTGTGATTTTTTTTTTTTTTTTCACTTTTGTGATTAGAAGAATGTGCCAGCTTGTGTGCGTATGTGTGTTCTGGAAGGGTGAAAGGGCTTACAGTTTCCATCAGAAAGCAAGAACATGCCTTCTCTAAGCCCATAACAGTTACAAAAGTACTAGATAAAGCTCAAGAAATAATGACAAAGAGGAAAACAAGTGGCAGTGGATTACGCCAATGTATTTTATGTACTGTGATGTTTTGTGTAGTCGTCTGGAAAGAAACAGAAGAGACCTTTTGAAGGTCGTTGATTGGAAACAATCTTTATTACTGATCAAATTCACCTTTGTCAAAAGGATGATTATTTAAATATTAGGCATCTTTTACTCCCATGGCACAAAACTGATTCAAAGACTTGACCTGATAGATCAACTGTTAAATGGCTTATTAGAGTAGATAAGGGAGTTGGAATGTATTTGATGTTAGTATTACACCCTTACATACCATATGAAATCTCTCGTCATTTATCATCTAGTGAAATGTATTACCCGAGTAAAGGATGTCATCTGCATGTTGTGTCATTTTCTGAAGGTTGGGGATTGGCTTGGATATTACTTTTGCTTTTACTACTTTTTATCCCTAGTAGAAAAAAGATTTGGTATTGGCTATAAAGAGATGAAGTTCTCAGGAATTGGTAATGGACAGCAGAGTTCTCACCTAGTAGTCAGTTCCCACTTAAATCTGGGCTATATGAGAAAGAAGAAAAAAGGACTCTGCTAAGCAGCCTGAGGAGAGTGGATTTCATTCCATTCTTTAATGGGATGGATGATTCCTGGCCTCTTAACATAGAAATTGCCAACATGAATGGAGTTACATGGACCCCTGCAAAGACTCTCCTCTAATTTAAAATACCTAATATTGTAATTTCTCGTTGGATTCCCAAAACAAGGTAATGGTGTGATCTACTTGGCAGGATGCTAAAAATCACATCTATCACTTAAATTAACTCACTCTTTTTCCCTTGATTAAGAAGTTCTATTACTCCATGGCCCAGATCCATCCAAGTTATTTTTTCTATAGCCCATTTCCATTCATGGCTTATGGTCAAAACAGGAGTTGAAATCTCCAGAATTAGTCTTAATCCCTTAATACACCATGTGATTTCTGACCCAGCAAGGACTTGGATCTCACAGTAACATACATACCAAGAAAGTGATCTCAGCCTTTGCATTTCTTGTCTGAACCTGCCGAGAGCCACTACTGAAACACATCAGAGCAATAGTGATGCATTTGCTGAAGATGTCATCAGTGTTTCCAAAGGGACTCCTAAAAGAACAAACCAAAACAAAGCCTTCTATCTTGAACTGCTGGTAAATTGACCATGAGAGTTAACGTATTTTAGATGTAATTTCACTTTTCATTTTATTTTCTAAGCGTGTGATGGGTAACAATAACCATTGATAAGTTACTAGCATAGTACATGCACATGTTTTGCATTTGGGAGCCAGTCCTGATGAGACCATGAAGTATGCATAGAGGTTGCCTAAGCAGAGTTTCTCTTCTTCTGGGCAGCGTTATGTATTGAGCTTTTAAGCATCATTTGAACAATCAGTGTTCCCTGAATGATTTGTCATATCCCTCCCAAATGCTTTTGCATTCTCAACATGGACAAATGCTTTCAGTTAAAAACGAGCCCTTGACAAGTTTATCATGAACTAATTTCAAGCGTTCATGTGTTCCAAAAAGTGAGTCTGAGGCAATGGCTGGAGGCTCTTACTAAAACATGCAGATACGAACTCTTAGAAGATTTCACTGGGTAGGCTCTCTTGAACAACCCTCTGTGCAGAATTGCTCCTGTCATCCCCAAAACAACTGGTTACCACTATGATGTAAAATATCTGGAGCTAGTGAGACAATTTTTAGGAAACATATTCAGCAGAAAATACCTAGTACTCAGATCTTTACATAGGTTAGTCTGATTAGCCTTGGGGATGCACACAAAACTCTATGATGCTTACTGTGAACAGTGTGAGACTCAGTCTGACTCTGAATTTAAAAAATTCAATTAAAATTTCAGAACGTTCTAGCTGGAATACTGAGGATTTCCCTGTTGACTTTTTGGAGTGTGAGCCATCTTATAAAGGGTTCATGCTGTTAGTGCTAAACCAATAGGAGTTTTGAGGTCCATTGCATGGGAAACATATGAAGTCTGTAGAATCAGAAGGAAGGCCAGTGTGTCTGGAAACCATAGATTCTAATTTTCCATGTTAAGCTATTGAATTTTTCTGTTTTCCTCTCTTTCTGAAGTTGTCTTGCTTAGTTTTTAGTGCTTTAGTCCATTTTTCCTTACGCGTATCTTGTCTCTACTAGTTTTTGAGGGAGTGGTGAGAGTATTAAAATACATGTATCTATCTATATAGATGTATCTGTATTAGTAAGACACATGTAAATTAAAAATTCCCTTTGTTTTTTGGAATATGAGTCTTAGACCACTGTTAAGATTTCTGTTTTCCAATCATTTAATACATTGGAAGTTTAATCAAGTGGTGTCAAAGGATATACCTTTGGCCACGGGAAAATAGTTTGTCAAGCAAAAAGTAGGAATAGTAGAGATCGGAGATCTTTTAATGCATTTCCATGAGACAGGATAGAAAGAAAGCAAATGCAAAAGAAGACTAAAGGAAAGAAAAGAACCATAAGGGAGAAAAAATTAAAGGACAGATCACAAACTGAAAAGCCATTAAAGAGAGAGAATCATCTGAGAAACTCCAATGGATGGGGAATGGAAAACTGGAATTAGTAGGGGACCATAAAAAAAGTCAAGCCTAAGGCTTTGTCTATGCTGCCAAAAAACCTATTTTGCTTAATTTTGGCTAAGCAAGATAAACATTTTTTCTGGCATGTGTAGATGGTGGCCCAAATTTGTTTGTTACAAGTAGGTTGAAAAAAACTTCCCAAAAATGCTTTTGCCTGGTCCAGTGAATTCTGCTAAATCATATTTTTAATTTGAGTCAAAAAATTTGGCCCCACTGAGGGAAATCAGACACAGTTGGATTTCACAGCTGTTTTTAAATTCTGTGGTTTTAGCTGTGTGGATGTGGCTTAACTGCAACATCCTGCCAGAGCTCTCAGGGAAGGAGCACCTCGAGGTAGCGTTCTCCAGCTCTGCCAAACATCAGGAACAGGACAAGCAAGGGAGATTCAGCAGCACTCAATGGTCGTGATGTCTGTGGTGTAAGATCACAACAGAAATGCCTGCAGCAGACTGTGACACAGTGAGACCAGGGACAGACAATTAGCGTGAGTGTGTTTGTTCTCTAACGGCATGCCGCGTGTTCGGCTCCGTTTTGTACAACTGCAGCGGGGCTGCGGCCTGAGGTGGACCAGAGCCCTGCTTTGTCTGATTTCACAAAGGTTTGCTACTTGCTTGGAGTTGGCCTAAATGGTGCTGCCTGGTGTGTCTTCCCAAGGAGCCATTTTGCTGGGTGTGGATCACCAGGGGCAGACTCTTGACTGTGGCCATGGACAATCATAGCCGGGTTTCAGATTGTAGCAATGCTGATCTCTCAACTCGTGGTCACCAGCAGGTGGCCAACTGAAGGCCAACTTCTGCATCGGTTCTGGTGCTCATCAAACCCCTCAGCGAGTTGTCTAAGGGAGCTCAGAAATCTGATCACTTTGTACTTGTGCATTGGAAATTTGCTACTTTTGCTTCCTGATCTGACTGCTAGCAGAGTAAGATGAGCGCTACTGCGAGGGAATCAGCAAGGCTGGATGAAAGAGAGGTGGAAGACAGCAGAGGACCATGTCTTCTGCTAGCCATTCACAGTTACAGTGATTTAGCTTCAATGTCAGAACGTGGGACAGCGCAGGGCAGCATGTCCTCAGCTGTAGGTGTTGCCGTGGTGGAAAAGACTGGTAGCACAATCCCAACAAAAGCTGTATGTTTCCACTTTTTCCTCTGAAATACACAACTTCAGGTTATTTTGGAAGCTCTGACAAATTAGTAAACTCATAAAATGTGTCTTGGTACAGATCTGTACCTTGTGGTTGGTTGGCTGTATCTACAAGTTTTTCCTGCAGTTGACATATTTAGAAGCCCTCTTTGTGGATTTCATGGAAACTAATAATGGGTAATTTAATAAGCTAACCAGGGACATTTACCGGACCTCTCTCCCCTACTTGGTCATCTCTTTTCACTGAATTTCTCTAACCTCACATATGTTTGAGAACCCCTATCCTTTGTTAGTCATGGTTGAAAAAGTTATACATTGGGCTACAGAATGTGGTTGGAAAAGTGTTGTCTGTAGAAAACCAGACTATAAAGGAACCTGATAAGCAGTATTAGGAGGCAAATGACACTGCTGTAGTGTTTGACTTCAGTGATTGCAAACCCAATTTTAACATTTCTTCCTTCAAGCAATGTCTAATGTCCTACTGCTTCTATTCAACAGAATGTTGCAACTTGAGCCAGTTTTAGTTGAGCTAGAAAAGACTGGACTCGTAAATGCTAATCTAACTCTTTTTATGTCAGTTCCAGCGCATGCAGAAGAGCTAATAAGGACCTGTTAAACTAATTGTGGCCGTTAGAAATATGGTCTATATCCCTGGTTCTTAGACAGCTTTTGAATCTCACAGTGGGATGTAGGGCATTAGTTTTGGGCAGCTAGCTAAAGGCATCTTTGTCTTATTCAGCACCATTTTCTCTGGCGTGCCTCCATTGAGAGATAATTGGAAGAACAATGGTGAATTGAGCCACTCAGCCTGATTTTTCTGACAGTCTGAGTACCTAAAGATCCTTGTGCTGTTACTGGCTGTTTTGTGATAGCATCTGTGACCCCTATTCAACATCCAGAGCTCCACAATGTAAGGCACTGTGTACACACAAAGAATGGCCCTTGCTCTTGCTGACTTCAGATATGGTTTATGGTTCATCCAGCAACTCAGTATGTCAAACTCAACACCAAAAGGCATGGCCAACAAAATCATAAACCAATTGAAAACAAACTCAGCTTAAAAAGAACACATGAATCACCATGTGAATGTTGTCCTGTTGTACACTGGAAACATTGCTGACTTCTGATTGGCATGTTGATAAATTCCTGCAACCAACATCATGTGGCAAAGGGCTAACCCAACATCCAGCGTTTCCTAAGTGGTCATAAATGGGATCACACTTCTTTACGAGCTCTCAGAAAGGGAAAATGTATTTTTTTAATTGCTATATTGGCAAATAGGAAGGGCAGATGGGGAAAACCAAGAACAACATATTTAGTTGCAGTAAGTGCCCAAAACCATAGAATGAATACCAGTGCTTTATGAAAGAGTGCTGCCAGCAATTTGAGCAGTCCATTTTTCTTACAGAATTATCTAGCCATAAGCCATTTCCAGTAGGTGAACAGCCAAAGAGAAGAGTGGAAAAAAACTTTGCACTCAAGTTGCTGTGGTCCTTTTTGGACTCGCAGTAGTTTTGCAAAGCAGTGTTCACAGTCGTTCTGTTTTCAGCAGTGTCCTTGATCATACCCCCTGCCAGTAACAGGACCTTTAAGTCCGAGAGAGAGAAACAACTCTTTTTTAACCAACTAGCAGAGGATGTGCAGAGCCAAAATAGAAATAGCAAGGTCAGGGCAGGGCAAGGCCCTGCATTTCATTAGCCAGGCCTGGCTAGGAGTGATTAAATATGTACAAGAGGCTTTGAATAGATCCAGGGAGGAGGGTTGACATTGTGGAATACAGAAAAATCATTCTTCAGTGCTGCCAACTGACGAAATACAGGATGATACTTAATTAGAGAGAGAAAAGGAATTTAGTTTAATTATTTAAATTTTGTAGAAGAGAGGGGATTTTTTTTATTTTCTGTTGAGCGTTTTGTAAGAGGAGGAGAGGAGGGTCTGGACAAAAAGTGTGAGCCTGGCTTAGCAGAATCCAGATAGCCTCGAGGTGCAGGTTGACCTCGCCTGCAGCTCTCATGAGTATATCTTGTGAAGACCCGGTACAAAGGGCGGTGGAATCAAGGCCCTGTTAAATTTTGGAGGCACTCCTGTTGGAAGCTGATGACCTTCTGAGCACATTGCGCTGTCTGTTTCACGAGCCACGTTAGAGAGAGAATTTGAAAAAAATGGAGCTTTGAAGGCGAATAAATGCGGTGTCAAGTGGTGGTTTGTCTGCCCAGCTTAAATTTGCTGTTGGGGCTGCCTGACTTCACCGGCATTTCGTAGCTGTATTGTAATTCTTGTACAACAATCACATTGCTGCCCAGGCACCTAGGCACTGAATGCCTAGGTTTGTACTCCCTTTCCATAGAAACTACCAGCCCTGCTCGTTGAAGCCGGAATACAGTTAGATTTGTCCAGTGCATCACCAATAAAGTTTCTGCAAATTTTCTAGGGGCTATTTTCTTAAACCAGCCCATAGCAATTTGGATCTCAACTTGATGCCGCTTCTGAAAGATGATTCCTGCAGCGGCATAGTGCTCCTTAATGTCATGTTGGAAGGTCGATTCAGAATCAGCTGGGGATTTATGTATACTCATTTTTGCATTAATCTAACTTAAAACATCATGAAAGCCTAGAGGTGGTTACAGTAATGCAATCTCTGTGTCTAGACCCTAGTGTATTTACACTACTACAGAGATGTTTGTGTCATACCAGTTGTTGTTACTTAAATACTGTATTTTTCCTTCTGGTCCAGTATGTCTCAACTACCTAAGAATTGTTTTCTTGGGCAGTCTCTTATCTTATTTGCTCTATTACAGTAAATACGAAGCTTATTAAAAAGCCATTGCTCTCCTGAAGGTCGTTTGACAGTGGAGCTGACACTAATGGTCAGTTAACTTGCAGAGGACTACGCTTTGATTTTTATGTTTTCTTGCTAAGATGTCGGATTGACGGCCCTGGGAACAGAAATACTCAGCTAATTGCCCAGACATGTCGCATGCTGCAAACTTTGCCAACCTTTCACAGCGATAGTATCTTGATCCTTGAGCGTGAGAGCATCTAAGCCTTCAGAGGGCATTCAGTGCTGAACCTGATAGGGCCTAAGAAGTACTTTTTGTTAGGTCTCTTCATGATTCACTAGGGTAAACAATGACCGTGAGTTTCTTTTGTGTAAAGCAATTGAACAGGCAGCCTGGCAATAACAGCTCCGAGTAGGAATTAACAAGAGCTGCATTTCAAGCTATGGTAACTTTACCCTAAAGGGTTGTGGATCCCACTTCCATCCTCCCATGAGTGAGCACTTGCCCCTGGTCGTTTTATCATCTCCCTGCTGTTCCACCACCAGGAATGACCAGTTGTGGGGCTGCAATTTTAGGTTGCACATTCTTCAAGATTTCTAAACTAGCACTAGTGTAAATTTAGTCTCTGAGGCTTGCTCAGAAGCTGAATCAACACTGCTGTTCCCGTGTACCCATCAGAGCAAGTCTGAACTGCTGACTGATTGTGAAACTTCTCGTTCTTTCCCTGACCCTTTCTGCATCTGCTCTTCTCCTCCTTTTAAGGTTTTCTCCCTCCCATTTCTCTCATCCATGCCCTTCCCCATTTCTCTTCACCTTCTCTCCATCCGCTCCTTTTCCACTTTTTTCTTGCTCTTGTCCATTCCAGTCCTCCCGCGTGTCACCATTCCTGATGCTCTCACTTTCTTGCATTACATTTTTCCTTCCTCTGTCCCCACATTTTTTTCATTTATTCATCTTCCTCCTGCTGCCTATCACCTTCCCTTCATTGTCACATGGAACAGACAGCAGAGTTTTGAAGAGAGGGATGCTATTAGCAGCATTGTATTAATCCGTCCTACATCGTTCCTCTGTCTTACCCTCATAGTTTCTTGTTACCAGTTGCCTTAATAGTGACGCAGTTACTGTATCAAATTTTACTCTTTTCCTTCCTTTTCCGTAGAAATTTAGGAGAAGGAGAGGAGGCAGTAAGCATGTGATTATTTGTCCTCTTCTCCTCCCATGATTTTATGGCGGTTCAACTGTGGCCTTTTTCTGTGCAGAAGAAGGGGTAGAGGCCCTGCCTTGAAAAACTTGGCTTTTCTTGAGGTTTTCTTCCAGGCCCCTTTTTAAGTGAATGGAGAGGAGCGATTTTCTTCTATTGCTGGCATTCTTTTCTTTCTCTCCTCCCCTCGGCGCAGTCACGTCCCTAATTAATTGAATTCCCTACTAGACCTTTTGTGAGTCATTTCAATTACCCATTAGTGAGGCAGCCTGGGATTTCTGCTGTGTTTTCACTCATCTTCCTGGAATTTCTCTGCTCCTCCCTCCCCCCCTTCCCCTTTTAGTCACTCTGGTCTGTGAAAAGCATTAGATGGACTTCAGCGCCGAGTGCCTATATTGTTTGCAGGCCCAGCTGCATACTTCCACACTCTGCCTCGTGCGTCACAGCTATTCATCTTGTTTTGTACTTGGCTCTGCTGCAGATGCTGTAAATATGGTAATTTTAGATTCCCTGATTGGAAAGGATTGCAGGGCGGGTCTAAGTGGTAAGAGTACTGCTTGATTTACACTAGTTCATTCTAGTTTCACAGAGTTTGGGATTTTAAGGATACAGCTGAAATGAAACATGGTTTTAAGGGCAGTTTCTTTTTTAGGGCTAGGAGAGGGCTAAATGTGAGGTTAGCTTTCAGTACTGACATGCAAAAGTGCTGCCCCAGAAACTCTAGGGAGACTGGAACGAAATAAAACATGAGCAGGAGGTACCTCTTGAGATTGTTATGTAGCATGCCTTCAGTCACGGGTAGCTGTAAAATGAGGATGGATCTGAAAACTGCAAAAATGGAAAAGGTCCAAGACAGAGAACTGTGAAAGGCAAATCTGGAATTTGACAGAAATGCCATCACTACTGAAGTACTGTAGACTTATGGCAATCCCTGAACAAAATAAAATCAATGAGCAGCTTACCTCTAAAAAATTTTGGAAATACTGGGGAGGACTGTAACAGGTAACATGTATTGTATTTCTGAGGAGAATATGGCAGTGATAAAGCCAGCTTGCTAAAGTTATGATGGATGAAGTGAGTGCCTGAAATCTGATGTCTGGAGAATCACATTTCTATTCTGAAATTAAATTTGTACAGCACATGAATCTTTCAGGCTCGGAGTAAGTCTCAAGTGATACAGAGATGCGAACAGCATCACTGGGAACCAGCTTGCAGGAAATGTGCCCCACACATCCCAAGTTACAAAAGTAATTTACAGTGCTCAAGCTATTATGATACTTTCCTATTATTATGATACTTGTCCCTGCGAGGTTAGAGTATTTCATGAGAGAACTGATTTTTCATAATCAGGCTGTTGTGAAAAGGCTCTGTCTCACAGCCTCCCAGGGGGAGCTCATTTGTTGGTCTGATGGGAAGTGAATTTATAAGGATTCCCTGCACATCGGTATTCATAGGTCCTTTTTTTTTACCTCCTAGCTCTTTATCCAGTCAAAGGAGAGAGGGAAGAGAACAGTGTGAAAATACTGTTTGTTACAGACACATTTAGAAGTTTGTAGGAGAACTACTGGGAATTATTTTTATGTCAAAATCATGGCCCCCTGGTAAGCAGCAGTGTATATCAGAGGTTCATTAGATGACTCTGGAGTTCTGATACTTCATAGGGTGATATTATTCAAGTTGAAAGAAAGGCACTGTGAAGGAGAGCAAGGAGCTAGAGAAGAGTTGTGTATGAGTCCTGTTTTTCTTCATGGGGCGTGCAGCAGCAGGGCGCGTATTGTTTTATCTGCGCTTATCAGGTCGTTGCAACACCTTTTTTTATCTGCCTGTGGCGTTGCTCTGTTTTCTTGCACACATACCATGGCTAATACTGTGATTTGGCAGGTCTTATACATTTTTATTTCTTGCATATCCTCTTAGGTGAAGTCTTACGCTGCAGAGTTAGCCTGGTGAGGACTGCTCCACAGCTTCTGGGCTGAGTGGCACCAGCATCTGAAATGGAGCTTCGGCATGTGCTGGAGGATGCCAGCTGTGCCAGGGATACTGATTGAATTGCCCAAGCTCCAGGCAGCTTTCTGCGCCTTTCCATAGTAACTCTTTTCTTTCCCTGAGAGTACCCAGCAGGACAGAGGACTTCGCCTGCGCTAGAAGAAGCCATTTGTCACAGCACAGAGCTGGCTCCTGTAGCACTGGGAACATAACACATATACTATAGGAGAAAACCCTGTGAGACCTTCCTTGCCAAAATGTATCTGATGTTCGTTTACTTTACATGGGACCTAAATTCTCCTCCTGTAATGTCATTAGATTTCTTTATATGTTTTTTACCACTGCCTAATACTGCTTGGCTCCTATAAAGTACTTCTGTGTTTTACTCCAGAGCTGTCTGCATCTTAGTAGCAGATAAAAACCTGACACCGACTTAAATAATGTAGTTAGTTCAGTCGATTAGTAAAGGAGCTACAGAAATTTAAGTTTATTGTATTCCTAACCTCTCTTGGAGTTTTCACAGATAGGTCTGTGTGTATAAATAAATCCACAACTTCTGGAAAATATGGTCCATTGTGGAGCTATTTTGAACTTCCAGGATTCTGGGCTGTAGAATGCCCTAGAGCTTGATAGGTTACCAATTACAGACTATTTCTCTTTCTGAGAGAGCAGCAAGAAAAATGTTGATTTCTCAAACAACTGAACAGTGATGGAGTTTTCTATTTTTACTTCTGTTTTGATACACACAAACTAGATTTAAACTATGTCTGCTAAATCCCTCTACACTGCAAAAAGTGAATGATAAAGATGGTTTTAATTCCCCTTGTCTTAGGACTATCCAAGGGACTGGCTTAATCTCTGTACACGTAGCAATGCTAGTGGTTGCTCCAGTATATGCCCATTTATAGCATTTCGCTAACAGCACCTTCTCTCTCAACTGTTGCTGCTTGTGCTCTGGATGAAGTGCACTGTTGGGAAAGGTAATATGTGTGACATGAGACTCACAGTATGCCACCATAATTTTCAAGGAGCTTTAGTGGTTATCAAAGTTACAGCTATCTAGTACTTAGGTTATGGAAGCACACCCATAAGATGTAAATAGATAATTAAATATCATCTGCCCAATCTTTTCCATTGCGTGCTGGCAAATTACTTGCTGGTTTTCAGGGAGAAACGGTCCTTTGGATGGAATTTGCCAGGAGAAAGGGAAGGGTACCCATGTGTGCAGCCATAAGGTTTGTAATTTATTTGTGCTCTGTGCAAGTGCACAGAGACTTCTCAGAGCTGTAGAGTGGAGAATAGGATAGCCTCATGGTAAATGAATAAGCAGGGAGGGAAAAGACCTGTAGGGTTAACGAAGGGTATAAGGGATCAAGGAGAAAAGAATTAATAAAAAGGGGACATTCCAGGAAAGAAATTACAGTGTAATGATGGGGAAGATAAGACCTTATTAGCTGTTTTATTTTTGGAAGAAGGAAAAGGGATCAGATTAAGATAATCAGGGAGATCAGGAAAGAAGAGATGGGTAGTAAGGACAAACATTTAAGCATGACTCTTCAGATGATCCGTTGCCAGATTTGAGATCAAATTAGGTTGAATATATTATTAATTTGAGTGAGCACATGGCTTGTAAAATACATGTTCAAAAATACTTTGCAGAGCTGGACCCAATACTGTGTAGTGTAGAGAATTCTCAACTTTTCCTGACCTCCCTAGCACCTTTCAGGAGCTGCACAATACTTTGTTTTGTTCCCAAATTCAGTTTGCTTGAGCACTACCCTTAGCTCCGCTGACAGCTCTTCCCAGCTCAGAGTTGCTTAGTACACATGGCAGCTTTCGGGGTTCAGGCTTCATTCACATACCACTTGGAAGTAGCCTGGCTTCACAGGGTGACTCTGCTGCTAACTTTGGTCCTTCCCCTACCTGTTGCTGCATTGCCATTTGATGCATGAGAATGACGTTGAAAAGCGTATCTTAACTGGGTTAGTATTTGAGTGGAGTTGGCATTTGAGCCAGTTTAATCCAGAATTTCCTAGGTCCCAATTCTGTATCTAATTCTTCTACAGAACAGATGTCAAACCTAGTCCAGTCCATCTGTTGGTTTGCAAATGGTAGGTTATATCGTGTATGAGGAACACAGTGCGTTTAACAGGGCATGCAGTTTACAGGGAGAAGATGGGGGGAAATCTCCTTTGAATTTGTTCTCTTCCTCACAAATAACTTATAAACAGATTATTTCTTTTAAAAAAATATATTAATCACACCACCTTTTTTTTTTTGCTTGTTTTGTTTTGGGTTTTTTTTTGTTTAATTTAAGCAGCTTGATGGCAAAGGTATGGCCCAGACCTCCATTTCTCCCTGGGGTTTCTATGTGATTTTGCAAACACTTCGCACTTGGACAGGGTCAGTTTTCATTCCCCTCTCTCTCCATTATATTGTGTGCTTAGAGGGGTTTGTGTGGGCTATCACGCTTGGCTCCCAAAAGATCCCACATCTGGTAAAGGCTAGAGTGTATGACCCCACTCCCAGCCTCTTCCTTACCTCCAGCCCGCACGCCCCCCCATCATCTGAGAAGGTTAAACTAAAAGCAACATCTATGATGGAAAAGGTCCAAGTTTGAAATGTGTCCATTGTATGTGTTCAGTTCAAAAACAACATATCAAGGCGAGTGCAGTCCTTACAAGTAGCACCCCTGGGCCTTCTTTTATTCCAAAGCAGAGATATTTACCCAAGGAAAAGAGGGAAGTGACGGGGTAACAGAGTACACATGTCGTGAAAATATGCAGGGAGAGACTGAAGAAAAAATAACATTCTGCCACAAGTAGCTGCCTTGTTCCTCAACTCTTTTTTTTCCCTTCAGATTAGAACCAGCCATTTCTTGTGCTCTTTCAAGCACCTTCTGTGGTTTCCTGACAGCTGGCTGGAGAGGATTGAAATCTGGCTTGAAAAATGGGCCATGGGTCATGTTATTTTCAAGAGAGGGGAAGCAAAAATTCCCATAATGGTAAAAATTCACAGGTTTGGGTTTTGGTGGTTTGCTTTTTTGTTTGTTTGTTTGTTTTTTCAGAAAATCAGTGGTGGGTGTTTTAATATATAACTTTAGTTTAAAATTATTAATAAAAAATAACTGTAGAATTAGCTCCTCACTTCTCTTCCCTCTGATTGATTTATAAGGACAAGCAGTATTTCGTGTGGAGTTGCAGCCTGTCCTTTTACTCTGGAGTATGAAAGGGAAATGTTAAGCTTTATAAAAGAGTATGCTGGGGTTTTCTGGAAGTATTTTGCTGGGTTTTTTAATGATGTGATAACACTTTGCTTGCAAAAGCTGTTTCATTAACAGAAAGATAAGTCTGAGCAACAGCCTGCAGGCTAATATTCCTGCTCCTGGCTCTCCTAAGCCTGAATTGAAAATACCGATGCATTTGCAGCTTTACATTCAAGCAGATGGATTCTGTTAGGAGTTATAAAACTTTCTGGTCTTTTGTTCTTTGGTGAACAAGTTCTCTTTTTAAAATATTTTTAAAAGAGAACAGTTCCTTCACAGAAGTGCTAACTTATTTGACCCGCACTTTAGGGCATGAGGCTTCCTCTTGGGAACAGGGTTCACTACCCCTGCAGCCAAAGGGCACAGCCCAGAAAGGTAGTGCTGTCAACGGGGTGTAAGGAAAGGAAGGAAAGAAAGCAGGAGCAGGGCAAGAGGTACAAGAAAAAAACGTCAGCAGGAGGCAGCAAGTAGAGAAATTCAACTATCATGCCCTGCTAGATGGAGAGAGCCAAGAAGTCCAGCAACAGCCCTACGGCCTGTGGAGCGTGAGGAAGGTGAAAGCATTGATTGACTCTTGACTTTTGAACAGATGGATGAACAAACAACCCCAGGCAATAGCAAAGCATGCTGGGGGCAGGTACAGCAGCACTGGGCGTGGAGGGACTGCATAAGTCAAGAACTGGGGCCATACCACCTGACCAGGGCATACTCTGCATCAGCAACTCTGCATCCTCCAAGATGTCTCCTCGAGCATCTTCTCTTTGCTTTAATAATGTGTTACAGTCCTCTCTGTAGAAAAACTAGAAGGGGTCAAAGGAGAGTATTGTCAGTATGGTCCAGTCCATCCCATAGCATTTCTAGAGACTTACTTAACGGCAGGTTTAGAAAGAGTGGTTTTTTCTTTTGCAGTATGAAGACATTCTCTAAGATTGGAATTGAAGCCCATCCCATACAGTTCACTGATTAGAAGGGGTTTTAATGGGTAACTCAGATAAAAACTGTCATCTATTCTTAATCACATTAACTGCTTTAAGCATTAGAATGAGTAGCACAGACTAATGGGTAGAAGATGTTGGTGGAAACAAGAAGATCCTTATTTCTAATGTTTGTTCAGGTCTGCATTTGTTGAGTGGCAATAGATAACATGGGTAAACACTTTTGTATAGTATTTAATAGTATTGAACTTCCTTGTGAACATGTGTGGGATAATTAGATAGCATCTGCAAAATGTTTGGAAGCTATCCGTTCCTATATTATTGCTAATTATTTGTGACACTGCATCATACTGTGTGGAGTAAAGGAGATCTAAATAAGCTGAACAGATGAATGCATCTCTTCAGATCCCCTCATGTCTCTGCTACAAATGATAAAAGCCCACCGATAAAAGATTAAGCTGATTGAATCAAATTTTCTCATCACATCACTGAGTTGCACTGACTTATATGAAGCTATGCCCTTCATTAATGATTGGACTTGTTGTGTCCAATGTATTTATAAATACAATATTTATCAAGTGAGAGGGTCTGCTGTCATCACCTATGCCTATTTTCATTAGGGATTCCTGCACCAGAGGTACAAAAATCATTGTGAAAGAGTATGGTTTATAGTTTTCAGCTGTAGAATGAGCCCTTTCAGTGGTTAACTCTCCCACATTCACACTAGAAAGTTGACTTGGCTTCTGGAAGTAGTACTGAGAGCCAAAACGGATTATTCCTACTGTGTAACCAGTTTTCACCTGGTTTTGTGTATGAAAGCATTAATGAAAGAATACTTCTTGGAATGGTTTAATGGTTAGAGGAAGGTAGTGCACTTCAAGGCTTTGCTAGGCAGTAGCTTAGGTACGCTCAGGGATTGTTTGGAAACCACAGCAAACCACTTAAACCATCTTTAAAGCACCTTTCCTCTCAGAAAAAATGGGTGTAAGAATATTGCCACTTTGCAGGCTTTCTTGCTCATAAGCTGTTTGCAGAGACTTAATGCTCTGAATCGTGAACTATTCTTATTGTAGTATGATTTTTTTAAAGTCTCTTTTTTTTTCTGGCTTTGGTATGGTTGGCTGTAGTAGCAATAGCCCTGTTTTTCATACGACATACTGTACTCACTATTGTTTGAAATCGCCGTTAGAACACTTGACAATAACATTTTCTTTCTGAACTGGCCTCTATTTTTTCCAGCACTGATTTTTTTTCTTTCCCTTTCCTGTTTATCTAAAGTAGCTGAAGGAAGAGGACACATTGCGTCAAGGCTGATAGGACAAGAATTAGACCTACTGTATGTGCTGGCTGTATTCAAGCCTATGAGCACTTCCTTTCTCCTCCCCCATACCCAAAGCCAGCTCTGCTCCATTCTTTGGGGTGGGCAGGATACTGAGATTTACAAGACCTCTACTCTTTGAAGTACTACAAGACTACAATTCTTTCACATTTCTTTACGGAGCCTGAGCCTGAGGAAAATAGGATGGAAAGCTTCATATTCCCTGCATGTCAGGTAGTGTGTTTGCCCTCGGAGTAATCGTAAAGGAATACGAGGTTTGCAGTGATTTGGTACTTGGGATCAGTTACAATTTAAAACTTGGTCTGGGCTTAGTGCAGAGCCAAATTCTGAAGTGATTTAGTCCTACTGCATACATGTTTACTCCTGCATGGATACGGACGTAATGGGAGAATTTGCCCTCGTGGAGTTGCAAAGGATTTGTTAACACACAGCAATCTCGCCAGTTTAATTGAAATCAGTTTAACAGATCTACTGAAACTCATGCCACACCCATGTTCCTCATCTGTTTAAGCTACATTTCAGTAAGTGCTTACACAAGGGTTTGAAATAGTTTAAGTAAATTGGATACAAACTGTACATTTACTTAAACTGTACATTACAGTGTAATTTTGCTACATAAACAAGAACAAAGTCAAAACCTGTGGGCAACCCCCTTCCGCTGGACCCAGCTGGAAAGCGTCACTGAGCCCAGCTACCTACTGCCGTCCTCTGTCAGCCTCCTCCAACTGCTCAGCCATGGACAGGGCTTGTGTGTTGCTCACCAATATTGTTCCGGGATGGAGGGGAAAAGGGCATTAGCTTAAACCACTCATTTAAACTGATGTGACAAATCCTGCCTGAAGTGTATCAGGGAGCGCTCGCACCGGTGGCTCTGCTGACTGCTGGGGGGACAGCAGCCCTGAGCAGGGTGGCAGTTAGAGGCAGCTGGAGGGCAGCGGTATCTCAGACTAGGACAGCTGTTTGCAGAGTGAGCATCTGCCCATCGCCTAACTTCCACACACGCTAGATTCCTTCAACCAGCTTATTCACATTTATCCCTTACTAAAGAATTCAAAGTTGATTTAATTTACAAGTCAAGGAGCGTCCATCTCTATCCACTACAGTGCCGGCAGCCAGTCTGTCACACGTCAGGAGATTTGTCTACTGTAAATCATTTCCATTTCCTAGTTAATGCAGATTATTCAAGAGAGCCAGTTCAAAATCAATTCCAAAGGGACTACGCTTGCCATTTCTCTTCAGGGTAGCTTATAGCTTACCCCTTTTACAGCTACTTTTCAGTTTCACTCTTCCTTTAGTTTTGCTTTGCCATTGCTGACCAAAAGCAGTCTGTTTTCTTGCCACTGCCTTCAGTGGCAGTAAGTGGGGCAGGGTCCAGTTGCCTCTTTAACCAGGGAAGATCTTTTATAACTATCTGAAAAAGCGCTTTAGCATTAAGGAGCAAACATGTAGGAGCTCATGGACTACATTCAGTAGTGATTGAAAAGGTCATCAGATAGTTTCTTTCCGCATTTCCCCAGGGTTCAGCTCCATAGCAGTTTAAACTGCTCAGTCTGCTGTGCTCCTACTCATTCAGCTCCCAGCTGTGTGGTCCCCTCTCCTTCTCTTGCACTGGCACAGTGGGCACTTCCCTGACCTGAATAGTTGCATGAACTGGCTTAAACTGGCTGAAGAACAATCTTGGGGAATTTTTTTCAGCTAAGCCTGGTTGAAGGTGCCATGGAGCTGCATCTTTAGATAATCGTTCATCAGTTCCTCTAAGCTTTCCGCTACATAAGGGAGCGCTGGCTGGTGCTGTTTGCAGGACAGTATAGGAATTTGGTGGCCTGTGTTTCATAGCTGACTTACAAATGCAATTCTCCGTGCAGCTAGGACTTCCATAGAGATGAAGCAGTATACAGTCTGAAAAGCTCTTTAAAGAGCGTCCAAGTTAATTGCTGTATGGGCTGTTTAATATCATGAAGGGTTCAATTACAGAGGGATACTACAAGTCTGCTGACTTATATTAGGCATTTTGCTCTGTAAGATTGGGCTTACTTTGTCTCTAAGAGTTACTAACAGTAAACTAACGGTTTGGAGGTATTTGCCTTTCAGAAGAAGTCTGTAGCAAGAGCAGGGGTTAGAGCTCTCTTTGCTGTAGCGCATTTCTTTCCCCTCACAGCAGAGAGCTGTTCATCACCTTGATTACTTCTCCATAAGGGATCCTCACTCCGTGATGACATACAGGATTGCAGAGCAGCATACACACCCAGGACAGGAGCTAAACTTTACTCCTGCCTCTCATCTTTATTCTTTCCAGTAAGAGTCAGTGGTCCTCCTTGCAGTTAACGAGGGAAAGACCGTGGTCAAGCCTGAGAGCTTTGTCTTTGGTGTCAGCAGAGAAGTCCCAGATTGAATGGTCGGAGCCCATACACCACTGGACTGTCCTGTCCTTAGCCTTCCTCTGCCTGATTCAGTGGCCATGCACTGGCAGACACTGGGGAAGCTTGTGCTGCTGCCCATCCACTCATATGTTTTGCAGTTAGAGAGCTCCTGATCCCAGTACTCTTAGGGCTTTTTTTTTAGCAACACTACAGTAATTTGCAGGCAGAGCAGAATGAGAGAGCTTTGATCAAGCAATCCTGGTTTGTTTTTGCTATGTTTTCTCCATCTGTTGAGTAATCCCTGGCAAAAGAAGGGTGATAACGAGTTAGTGGATGGCTGTGTTTGTAAGCACAGAAGCACATATCCCTACACCTGCAATACCAGAAAGCATTTACAACACAGGCTTTGTAAACTCGTGCAAGCCCAGGCAGTGACCTCCAAAGGAAGCCCACAGGTTAAGACCAGTGCAGATAAAGGCATAGAATTGCCCCTATTATCCAGGGAGCAGGGAACATCTGGGTATATTGGTGTGTCCTAAGTGATCTGTTAAGGAGTTTAAGGTTCTTTTGAACGTTTGGTCATTTGGAATTGCTGTCGCCTTATTGTTGATGGATGGGCAGAGCTAGTAACACCATGATGGTTGCAGTTGTCTTACAGCCTCTATTATAAAATGTTGGTTTCATCTAATTATGATTTACCACACATTTCAGCCAAAAATGCTCATATAAGGGACTTGTTTCTGGATGGTTTTGGTGGAAAATTTTTTCAGGAAGTTTGTATTGAGTTAGGAAAAATTGGTTGTCTTACAGATGATTGAAAGCAACTTTTTTGAGAAGCCCTGTGGTCTATATTTTTGAATACAGATTACACATTATTGATGGATGAATGGGAAGTTATGAGGAAAAAAAAAAAGGATTTCTATTTTCACATGAAAGTTTATGCCAATAGTGATATTGTAGGCATGCTCCAGCACTAGGTTGAGTCAATTTTCTTTTGAAATTCCTTTTTCTAGCCTTGTGGAATTGTTGGGTCACTGGAAGGCAGTACTAGAGAATGGGAAGTTAAGCTGTAGCACCTGGTTCACAGTACTCCTCCTGGCATCTTGAAGGAACAAGAATGGGAAACAGCGAGAAGTAGAACCATGACAGTGATGGGCTGGGAGACTGCTGAAGCAGAAGAGTGTGGGAGTGGCAGCCACAATGAGGTTTAATATTGGAGTGGGATAAGAAGGAGATCCACGCAGGAAGATACAGCTTAAAGGGGCTCATCTCCGGACCTTAAATGGATGCTGAGGTTTTTGAATCTCGCTTTTTCATTGTTATGTAGCAATTGGCTGACAAGATACTTGCTTCATTCTCCTCTTGCCTTTAGAAAGAACAGTGTGGTTCCTATTTGTGCAAGCAGTTAAAAGGATATGTCATAGCTATCTGAACCCTAAAAATACCGGCATTTTTCTGTGATGGAATGTTGGGGGGTAATGCAGTTCAACATTTTAAATCAATAAGTGTTTGACAACACTAAACCAAAACCTGGTATTTTGGCTCTAGGTTTTTCCATCTAATAGAACTGGAACTCAGTAAATTTTGTAAAAAAGGCTGTGTATGGCAGCAAGTCTAAATCCTGCTGGCTTCACTGATGGGCTCATTCTGAGGAAACATTAAGGGCATCTCATTTATGAATTCTCTGAAAGAAGCAGTTCATTAGTTCAATCCAGAGCAAGGGGGACTTTTGGTGAACTATAAGGCAAGAATTCTATCTAAAGAACAATTTAAATTTAAAGATCCCTTCGGTCAAATTGTATCTACTTCTTCAGTACAAATGAGTTCATGGTAAGGGCATCTTTTTACTTTGATAATAACTACATTTGTTTCTTTCCCTATGTTTCTTTAAACTTTTGGAATACTCTTGTATGTAATTTGAGTTTGACCTGTTTCTACCAATCACAGAACTTGCTTCAAACTCTGGCTATTCTGAAATACTCTGTTTTGGTATTGGCAGCACTTAAACCCTTCTCATCTTTCCCTAAAATTGGAAACTATCTCTTGATTTGTGAGGGGTAAGGAGTGTCCTGAAATGATAAAATCATCTTAGGAGACTATAAAATTTATCGTGAGATGGAGATCTATTAGCATCTAAAATTTTTTTTTTGCTTGATTGCATCTCAAAGTTTACCAGAACATGCACAAATAGTTTCTAGTTCTAAGAAGTGTGCAGACCTCAGTTTTGCATATGGCCGTCTCTCCAAACCACAAGTCACTAAAGAATGTCAGTGTGATGTTTGGCTGGTTAAAGGAGGGCAGCGCTCCTAAAGCAGGCTTGTGGTTTTATCCCTGCAGTAAGAAGACTCAAATGTTAGAGAGGTTATTTTCTTTAACATGTATTATAATTTTTTTTCCACAGTCTGAAGTAGCAGCACCTGTGTAACCTTATTTAACTGCCTTCACACATTTTCGTTCCCTCGGCTAATATTCTGCCAATGTGACAAACTTTCCTCTCTTTGAACTGCAGAACACCATGAAAGCTGGCATTTCTCAGCCTTGTCCAATAATGTGAATGTCTTCTATGTGCTGTTCATTGGGAGCTGTCATTTTACTAATACTGTAAGAACATGACTGCTACCAAACAAGAATAAATCTTACAGGGAAGCTGTTACAACTTGCTAAAAAAAAAAAAAAAAAGGTTGATGCATATGAGTACCTATTGTTTGCTTTGCCCTGAGCCTTTCCAAAGCATGGATCATTACAGATAATTTGCTGCTGCTCTTTGATTAAGAATTTTTTCTCCAGTAGAGGCTGTGAAGAACATATATCTGTAGACGTGAATGGAGTGTTAACAAGAGGAACTTGCAGTTAGGTTTCCTTACCTTTATGTTGACAAATGTAAAAAATAGTAGTTTTATAACCTTTAAGTCCTCCCCCATCCTCTGAGGGTCTGAGGGATGTTCATTCAGTTTTTGGCTTTTCAGCTCATTCTGCTCTTAGGCTGGGGTATTTGAAAACTGTGTGCAAATTCACCAAGGTCTACAGAGGACTGAGATGGTCACACATTTAATTTCTATTCATTGGGACACTACAGAAATACTATGATAATCAGTTTGCACCCCAACCAAGGAATCTTGTTTTCATTGCGGTTTATTTTCCACTCACAAGAATATACTCTTTCTGTCTCTTCAGTGATGGTAGTTCACAGCAAATGATCTGCCATGTGGATAAGTGGCATTCAATTCCTCACTTGCTGCTCCCTGCCATCTGGCACAATTGCTTTGCTGTCTGTTACTTCTTATCCAGCCTAACAAAGCTGACTGTCCCTGGAACGGCCTAGAATTGATTTCAAAGAAACGCAGGTCTGTGAAAAGATAGGTGCAAGTTCCTAGCAAGAGGAGGCAATTCCTAGCTGAATTCAGTCTTCTTTTCAGTCCAAAATACCTGCCTTCCAGTGACCAGAAAGCCTTGTTTTTACGGTGAACAGCCCTTTTGTTAGAGCTCTTAGTAACACAGGAAAGGGAACTTGTTAAAATACTCATTTTATTTCCACACTATCACTTTAAATGTGAGCCAACTCTGTGTTTTCCTGAGAACCAATGAGGCTTGGGATTTTTTTTTTTTTTAATTAAAAACCAGCGAAGGTGGGGTTTGTATTTCCTTTCCCATAGAATGAATTTGAAGCACCTCTGTCTCCAGCTGGCTGTGGGAGCAGAGCCAGCCCATAATGGTTTCAAGCCCAGTGTGTGCATAGGGAAAAGGGTTTTCACGTGATTGATGACTCTCAAAGCATTTGCAGCTCAGAGTGCTGAAGCTGGTAGCCCTGAAGTTGTTTAGAAGAGAGAGGAGGTGGATGTGTTTTTCAAAACCTGACAATTCTTCCCTGTCAAGTGCAATAAATGGTGCATGAAGGGTCTCGTTTCATCTGCTTGCGGGCACTCTGCTCCATGAAACCTTTTGAAGTGGTTGCCAGAGGATGGAGCTGAGATTGGTTGAACTTCCTCGGAGTCCTTTTCCTTGGCCCTATAGCCTTTCTTTCAACTGGGCTATCGAAAGTTTTGTTACTGGGGCTATCCATTAGGACTTTTTAGGAGTAGGTCTGAAAATGAATTGTTCACCATGATATTGCTTAAGAATGCAAAGCAGTGTGATATTGAAACATGTTCCATAATCCGGGTATCCTTTCCAACTGTACATAACATTTACTGCTTCCCAGGCATCCTATTGCTCCGGTTTTAATTTGGATTTCTTAGGAAATTTGTAGAACCTCTACCTGACCTGTTACACAGTCTCCCTGTTGTCATTTCCTTAGGTATGATAACAACATTGTTGTCCAGGGTGACTTAAATCTTTGCTTTAGGGCCCTGTGATTCACAGTCATCTTTATAGCACCTTGCTAATGGGAATGCTTCCAGCATTATGCTGGGGAGGGGAAAAGGAAACATCTTTCTAAAGGAGTCTGTTCTCAATCATCACGTGTAAGGTAGGAGTGAGGTGCATTATGTTCAAGGTTCACAGGTTCAAGGAGCAGGAAATAGGATGGGGTGTTAAGCAGAATGTGAAACGGCCCCCAGGATTGCACTTTGGAGGAGTTGACTTCTTTCTGAATGAGGAGGAGAAGACATCCTCAGGAGCACTTAAAATGATGATGAAGGAAGAAGAAATATGGAAACCAGAAAGTGGGAAACTGAGGAAAGAGCAAAGGGTGAGGCAGTGCAGACCTTGCTCCTTGGGATATGTGTCCGTGAAAATCGGGCTGGATATCTGAAAACGTGCTTTTCTATCGATTTTCAGATTCCTGCTTCTCACCAACTCAGAAGCTGCATGCATGGCCTGTTTCAGGATAGATTAGTGATTCCGTGTGGAACTGTAAAGTGCAGACATGCTTGAAGCTGGGCAGGTGGCAAGAGAAATTATCTGAGCTTTATCGAAAGCCGAAAATTCAGGGAGACAGACGTTTGGTTTCAGCTCTGGGCAGATGCTCAGGTCAAGTCTTATTTTGTCCAAACCACTTCCCCTACCCTTAGGCGTGATATTTTCAGAGTGAAAGGACAGGCAAAGCCCGGGGAGATTCCAGAACATGGCTCGTTTTGCAGCTGGCTGGACATGGAATTCATCAGTGACAAAGCAAGGCTCGCTCTCCTCCTGCAGAGATAGTGAGATCTCGGACTTGTGCATGCATGCAGAAGCATGCGCACGCACCAGAACAAACCAGTTCTCTCCTGTCTGCTGGGGAGGCTTCAGTTACAGTATCTGAAGCCAGAGGTTTCATTTAAGCCATTTGGACTCTGAGCGGGGTAGCTCTGCCTGCCTTCTTCCTCTCACAGCGCCCAGCCAGAAAAATCCTCCCCCTCGCCTCCCTCCCTTTCCAGCATGCACAGCACAAAAAGTAAAAACCAAACCAAGCTTCCCTTTGCAGCTGGGACTTATCAGCCAGAACACACACATGTAGGTCATCCATGGGAGTTCGGCAAAGTGTTGGATCAACGAGAGCACTGGCGGGGGTGTGGGGCGGGGTGCAGGGCAGCGGGAGGAGCAGGGACGGATTCTTTTTTTATCATTATTATTATTGTTGTTGTCTGCTCTTTTAGAAAGGAAAAGGAAGAAAGATTACAGCAGCTTTTCTATTAACTGAAAAGATTAGCATGCCGCGGATGCTTTGCTGGGGCGTGATGAGTTGGTTGCTAGGCAATGCTAATGAAAAGCAGCCCTTCAGAACTTGTGCTGTGGGGGCCCAAAAGTTATCTAGACTCCCTCCTGCAGCCCCTGCCCCCGCCCCATGCAACCTCCCAAATATTTATAAAATCCTCACCAGGAACAAGAAAGCCAGATGCTCCGCCGGGCTTTGAACAACTCGCTCTTCCTGAGCTGCCCGGGAGACACACGCTCACACACACGTGCATGCACATACACACACACACACAACTTGCTGATTTTCTTATAAAGGAGGAGGTGATTAAAACAAAACAGCAAACTTTTAAAAAGATGGGGGAAAAAAAAAAAAGAATAAAAAGAAAAGTGAGCAGTGGCTCCCAAACCAGCTTGGTCTCCGGTTTCGGAGTTCAGGCAGAGTTTAGGGCTTGCCTGTGTGCGCATGTGCATGTTGGGGGTAGGTGCGTATTTGTTTTTGATTTCTCACCATGCGTTTTCAAGCTGAGCTCTGGCTCTTCCCCTCCTCCCATCCTGCTGCAAGCCTCCTTTCCCTTTCAAGGCCTTCCGACACAATGAGCTTATTTTCCCATGCTCCCTGTGAAAGCCTGGGTATGTGCGTGAAAGCTCCAGCCTCAGAGGACCCTTTTAAATACAGCAATTGAACATTGCTGAAGTTACAGACAGGGTTTCTGCTATTTTTACAAATGACCCATGTCTTGCTCCCCTTCTCAGAAGTATCAGCATTCTTAGATATCTTACCATCTGTCTCTCTCAATTGTTTTTTTAAGCGAATTTAATGTTGGTATGACAGTCTTGAAGATTGCTGCTTGCTCCATATTCTCCTTAGTGTTCTGGCTAGCATGCCTCAACCATAAAGCAAAGTCCTTTCATGTCAGAAAAAAAGAGTATTTTGATGGTCAGTTCTTGGCTAAAACTGCCAAAGAGGCACCATTTAACAACAAAAAAAAATCCAGTCAAATCATATAGCCCTGTCATGAAAAGGCAACACTTTGAAGTTACTGAGCTACCTTGGGCATCTAAACTGCACTGTGCACCTCGAGTTTCACCCATCCCCTCCCCAGTATATCATGCTGGATGTGAATGTCTCCCTTTAAGGACAGTGTGTGTTTTTCATGAATGCTTTGGGGGAGGTAAGAGGTTAGCATGAATTGGAAACAGAATTTAAAATGACTGGGAAGAGTGAATACAAGTCTCATATGGTGGTCCCATAAAGGTAGTCCAAGTTCGACCATTAATGGTCTTGGTTGAGGTCTGCAGAAGCCAGTGCCACTTGGCTTAATGAAAACAAGAGCCTGTCAGGGTTTTGTGGGATTTTTTGTTTTGTTTTGTGTTGTTTTGTTTTAAAACACACTGGAGCAGCTCTGTTTTTCCTGGACTCTTATTCACTGATGTCAGTATGAATTGTTAATCAATCAGAGATTCCTTGGGCAGCCAGATTTTGTGGGGCTGCTGCAGTGACCTCTTTATACTGCATTTCAGATGGCAGAGGCCTATATGTTCTTTTTTTCCCCCTTTTCTCTTTTTTTCTACCATCAGCACTGTTTTAGTTAGTATTACATGGATAATGAGATATTAAACCAAGGTCCCGATCGTGTGTGGTCATTAAAAATCTCAAGGCATTCTCTCCAGAAGTTAATCTTTCAATTATCAGTTAGGGGAATTCAATTTTGCTTTCATAAATTCTCCTGCTGTTTCCATTAAATCAGGAAGGCCAATTTCTAAATGCTTGGGAATACAGGCAGCTGCTGTGCGCAGACTGTGCGATGACTATTCAGGTAACACTCCATTATTTGGAGTAAAAATTTTGGTCCTGCAGGACAGTTACAGGATGTGTTAGGGAGTGCGGTAAGGACAAAACGACCACGTGCCCTCGCTCCTGTCCTTTGTCAGGCCAAGTGAAATGCCTGGAGAGCTCCATGTTTGCGCAGCCTGGCTCCAGGCATTCCACGGCTGCACAGACACGCCTGCTGCCCCCGGCTCCATGTCAGCTGTGGATACAGGCGTTCCTTTGTGTGGCTCGGTCTCCTTTACCTTGATATTTTCTAGAATAAAAAGGGATGCAGAAATGCAAAATAGGGGCATCTCTGGAAATTACCATTATCTGATATTCTATACTCTGAAATCAAAACCCACTGTGTGCCTTTCCCGCTTGGTTTTGCTCCTACCAGCATGGTGTTCTGAAAGCCTTGCATGTGCGAGCCCACTGGGGGTCACTCCTTGTACCACATGTCTTTGCAAGCAACCAGTCAAAGTGCTACAAAAATACTGTTTTGTGATGTTAACACAACTAGGTGATGAATGTAAAACATGGCCAGTTTTCATTCCCATGCTTTTTTCACTTTTATACTAGCAAATACTGAATTCTGACCCGTCAGGTCTGACCAACATGCTGGTCAATAGGAAACCCATTTGATGGTCACATCTGTGACCTCTGTGCATGCTGTATTGTGCATTCACATATACAAGAATTCATAAAGAAAGTGCTAACTCCTCCAGGAAAAAATGAGCCAGACCATGTGATTTATCTACATTTACTTGTAGGAGATAAAGTTGGGATAAATCTGCTGAAATGTATTATCCTGTAGGCTTCAAGGTGTTTGATTTGTTTAAAAAGTACCTGACACGTTTCAAGTGTGCAACTGAAAGCATTCTTGATAGCAAACTTCCCTTCATATAAGGCTTGCCTGTGTGCCCACTGAGGTCAGTGGACTTCCCAGGGATTAAGATAGGGTGCATAATGGATTTGGGGCTAAGTACTAGCAGTTCTACACAAACACAGTGGTGTTTGCTGATCAAGAGATAGCAAAACGTTTATTTTTTCCTTACAAGAAATGCTGTAGAATTGGAATTTGCTTTGTTGGATTCCTGGTTCCACGACTGCCACTACCATCCCTACTGATTGTTTGGAGAAGGTCCTCTGCAGATTCACACACACTCAATTGATCATGAATGAAGCTAAGAGCAGTTATTAATCTTACTGCCTGGTTGCACTCCAAACCCCCTCTAATCCTGCCTCTGTTCTCTTAGACAATGAATGCAGTGAGATGAAGGCAGGATCAATGCCAGCATGGAGCTGCCCTTTTTAGCAGTTGTTGTGGCAGGGTTTTATACATCGGCAACAGTGAGTGGTTCTCAGTGTATTGGAGGGAGAAGGGAGTGAAGATGAATTTGAAGGGTCAGATGTCGTGCTCCTGAAGGGATGGCAGGGTCCCATCCTGACTCTTGGTCTCTGGTAAATTTTTGGGTTCCTTGTATTTAATGACTGACCTAACGAGACATTACAGCCCTACTGCCCTTTGGAGATCCACGAAGAGCTCAGCACAAGCTAAGAAAGGGTGCATTGTGTCTTTGATCCACTGGGCAGTATTTCACAGGCTGGCAGATTTAATAAAATCTCAGAGGAACCTCAGCTCATTTTTTAAGAAGCTTAACATTGAGTTAAAAGTTCCCTTTACTCTTGCATTGTTAGAAACCGTTCCCTTCTTGTGTGCTGCCAGAGGACCTGCAGGGAACTGGGGCTTCATGAGCCCAGATTGGATGTAGGCAGCTGGTTGAGACTGGTTAGAAATCTGCGGGAGGAATAGTGGGATGCAAGAAGCTTCCTAAGCCTTTTTGTGTTTCTCAGTCTTTGAAGCCATCCGGTGCCTCACATGCAGTGTGAAAACTTGGCTCCACACCCAAAAGGAAAACCAAGCTTCTGATAAGGCCTTTTGGTCAGTCATTCTGAGCTGCATGATAGCAAAAAGCTATGTCTAGTACCACTACTTCTAGTACTGCTATTTGTACCACTGTCGACATTAAATAAGGATAACTGATTCCAAAACTAGAAACATAAACAAGTTCACTATCAGGAAGTCCTTCCCTGATACGGTGTTTATAGAGATAGCTAGAAAGCATGTATGAAGGTGGAGAAGATCTTACAGAGACTGATAAACGGATCCTTGGAGCTTCAGATAGTGCCGTAGTTTCTTGTTCAGAGCTGCTGCTCTAATCAAAAAAGCAAAAGGTGAGGAAGAAGAGCAGAGAGCCAGGCAGGCTAGAATAGATCCTCTCAAGCAGCAAGCTTTCTTTGACATTCAGTCTGAGGACTGGGAGCATTTGAGCCAGGAAGCAAATCACTACCTGCCATTTTTGAGTGCAGACCTAGAGCAGGTCAAAATCATGAAACTGATGAATACTGAAAAACTGCAGAGGTTTTTTTTTTTAACATCTGATCACTTTAACCACTACTCTGCTCACTTCTGTTATTGTTATGGAGGTGCTGGTTGTGGACTGCATGGATAGTTTCACAGCAAGAGTTCCAATCTAAGCCATATGTTGACCCTTCAGTCTGACTTTGTATAGAACAGTATTGCTAGGAAAATGTTAGTGATTAGTTTAAGAGAGGGGAATGATTTTGCTTAGATTTCCAAAAGTGCAAGGTAAATACTTTTGAAGTCCCAAGCACTCAAATATTACCCTTTTTTGAGAAATGAAATACAGTTCTTATGGTATTTCGGTCACCACTAGCTCTAAAATAGAATCCTTTACAAACTCAGAAATTCACTGCTATGTTGCTGCCTACTCCCATGGATAATGCAGGCTGCTGGAGTTTTGGATTTGAAACAAAAACGGACTCTCCACCCAAGGACTAGTAGTTAAAATTTTTATTGTCATTTATTGAAGTTTGGCTTTCTTGGTGGATA
The DNA here is from genome assembly GCA_009769605.1 of Bucorvus abyssinicus. Classification (NCBI taxonomy): domain Eukaryota; kingdom Metazoa; phylum Chordata; class Aves; order Bucerotiformes; family Bucorvidae; genus Bucorvus; species Bucorvus abyssinicus. The sequence goes on from CM020042.1 coordinate 13,891,813, forward strand.
AAGGTTACATACTTTAAGAAGCTTTAATATGAGCAATTAGTCAAAATTGGCACCTGAAATGACTGGAGATGGGGAAGGGAAGGCTCCAAACCGCTTTATAAGAACTTTTGCCAGTTTATACTTATCTTGCAATGTAGCAGCTTTCACTGATCCTTGTATGATCCAGCAGAATTGTGCTTCCTTTCTGCTGGCAGATGCAGATCCTGCAGAGATGATCAAAACACACAACTTCCACAGATATTTTTAAGATAACTCCTTTCTTGAGAGAAGACAGCCGAGTGGAACAAATGCTTTCAGGAAGAAGAAATTGCTGTTTGAAACTGATATGTCTAGAGGCACTGTTGAATATCAAGAGAAAACAAAGAAAATTAAATGAACTATTACAAAGAAAGAGTCAGTCGTGTAAAAGGCAAAGATGATTTGTGAGATTTTGCAATAGCCTTCTGAGGGGAGCAAGGCCTTTTCTTGAGACATTTAAAATTAGATTGGACAGAGCAATGGAAATTCAGGCCCCCTTGGGACAGAGTGGATAAGCCGCTGGGTCTCCCTTTGCGTGTTCCCTTACTCTTTTGTAACTCTTCCTGAATACCTTCATTCGAAATAATCATTTGTCTTCCCCAGACACCCATCCTGGCTCTGTGTTCCTCCCCTTTTCCCCTTTAAGAAAGGAGCCGTGTTTGATTCATGGTGTCAGTTATCTTCCACGCTCTGTGACGATCCCAGGGGTAGGAGCTCATGGGGCTGATGAGGGTAGGAGTGATCAACTGCAGGCTTTCCTGTTGCTGAGCTTGCTGCAGGCCTGGCTGTTTTTAAGACTTCAACAGATGTTTCTGCTTAGAAACTATTGGCATCTTTATGGACTGATTTTTCCATTCTTCCCTCCCAGCCTGTGTCCCAGCAGCAATGAATTATGTAAGACTACATTCTAGCATTTTCTTTATTAATATTTCTGTAGGTACATCTTTAAGAAGTACATCTACAGTTTTCTGCAGTAGTTCTGGGGGCATCAGCTTTATCTTTGACCAAAACACCCACCTACCCTAAAAAACACTTACATGCCTTTTCATCCTCTTGCAGACACAGATGCCAAAAATGCAAACACTAGAATCCCAGCTCCTGGCTTCAAGATGTCTCAGTTCATACCGTGGTCTTAATAGATATACTTTGTGCTTAAAGGTTAACCCCTTGCTACAGAGCTCCTTTATTTATCTCTTAGTGCTGGTGCTTAATGAACAGTAGTTAATAAGAAGTAATGGAAGGAGATTTAGAAACTGCTGCTAGAGCTCAAAATGGCTCCAACAAGCATCATCCACACTTGGCTTGGAGGTTTAGCTGACAGTTATTAGAAATGAACTAGTTTCGAACAGTCATGAATGGAATAAATGCACTGTTGATAAGCACTTGTAATCCCGCAGAATACACGGTGTAATGCATGCAGGGCACCTGATGCAGTCTGGGTAGGCTTAACCCTTTTACACTGTACAGCACAACTCCAAAGCTCAAAACTGGCTAGATTAAGTTTCTTAGAAAGATGATGTAAGTAATATGTGCAAGACCACATGGAGATTACTTTAACTTGGGCGACAGGGAAACTTTGTGCATTGGAAAATTTGGCGTGGCACCACCAGACTACTGCTTGATTTCAGATGTACTGTAGTAGCAGAAATAAGCTGTTTCCTTCTTTGGGAGCACACTACCAGAAGGAGACAGAGTAGTCTTAGCCAGTGTGCCACAGCCAAATGTGGGATTTTCCTGCAGGCCTATGTCTAGTTATTACAGTAAAGGCTTGCTGTAAATCCTCTTGATGCACTTAGCAACTCAATTCCCACTGGAAGAAAAGCACATCTTTGCCAATATAATACTCCCATTGTTCACCACCTCAAACTCTTTTTGTGACTGTGCTGCTCTGACAGGCACAATGTCATTGCCAGTGGTTTTCTTGGCATTTTACTCTGTCATTAATTTAGTGTTGGTATAAAGTTGCTGAGTAGATTACTTCCTTTTATTTACAGTATATGTATATTTCTCCAGTAATAGCCAAGCAAGTTCACACTGTCCTACCCAGGTGCCTCTGCACTGGTTTTGCAGGACTGTGAGGGCTAGAGAAAGACTCAGTCCTTTCTTGGCACCTGAGACTGCCCAGCAAGAGAGGCAGTGGTACTGATGGGTGTGATGTGGCTTTGGATTGCTGAGGAGATGAGCTGGGCTGGTCATCTGGCCATAGAGTCCCCCTCTGAAGAGAGCAGAATGTAGTATTGTCAGTGCGGGCACTGGATGCGGCTTAGCTGGCCTGGGTGGTCTGGACTCACAAGGGCGTTCAGCCCTCACTGGTCCCCTGCGTTTTCCCTCCTGGCCGTGGAGTGGACAATCACACCTGGTGAGAGCTGAAATGTATTTACAGTAGGAGAATATGAGTTAAACTTTAATTGTTCCAGCCTTTTTCTGTCTTTCAGTAGAAAATCATTCTATAAGGATTGCCAGGGCAGCCAGTCCAGCGTCTTTTGTCAGTAATTGCATTCATGAGAGAATTGCATACAGTAGGTACTATGGCAGACAGGGATTTTTTTAAGGCTTTTTAGTGTTTGTTTACTGGAAGATAAGGCACTGCAGATGTGAGCAGGTATTCCCCCTGTTTTGAACAGGGAGTGCTATTGCAGTTGTCAACATTTTGTCAACTGATGTAAAGAAGAGACAAGCTCTGTGCCCTAATGTCTTCAGAGAGCTTGACATTGCTCAAACATCTTTGATGGTTTTGCTGTTACTGTTATTTTTAAGACCTAGTGCCCTGCTGGTGAACTGAGTCACATAGCAAAATAGGGCTACAAGATCTGAACTCAAGAATTCCTGTCCTTGCTCCTTTAGACCGTGCTGGTTTTCTTAGGATTGTTTAATTCACTTCAGGATCCAGGGGAGCTACGAGCCAAGCTATGAGCCATTATCCACTAACAAAAATCTACGATAATAGCAAATGGAGCATGTACGCTGCCTTGCCAAGGAACTTCATGCTTTCTTTTCTCGGAGGTCTCTGTGCTGAAGGTCTCCCCAGCTTTCTCCCTGTTAAATATGAAATCTCATAGCTCCCCAGGGCCCATGACTGACCCCCTGGCTAATGGCTTTTTGCCAGTCCTGTTTTGTATGGTTATATTGTTGGCAGACACTGCAGTTCTACAGTTCAGTTTTGTTTCTTACAGTCTTAGAAGTGGCCATTTTCATTGTCAGTAAATACATCTCTTTGCCCAGTACACAGTATTCTCCTGGCAGTTTGGTGCTTGCAGACTATAGGGAGCTGTAAACAACACTGTTTATACTTTCTGCTGATACCAGAACATTAGCATATAAATAGGGGAGAGATTTAAACAGGCTAAAACAACCCAGCCTGGCCTATTGGGAAGGGCGGACAAGCTGCTTTTCACTCTCCTTGCCAAGGATGTCAACTTTTCTGTGGGACTATTGCAAGAATGAAGGGCTTAAAGAGGTGGGAAGCTTTTATCTGACAAAAGAAAGGTCGATGAGCCTTAGAAATGCAGAAATGGACTGAATAATAGTCTGCCTGTTGGGATTTCCTTGTGAGCCCTGTTGGTGTTAGTGTGGGGACTGGGAGGGAAGGAAATTACTTACTTCAAAATCGACACTGAGCTGTTGGAGAAGAACTTCATTTAAAGGGGGACTTACAGTAAAGTGTTAAAAATATTATAATTGCACCTGGAATGAGCATATCACTTTAGAAAAAGTTGTTTCACATACCTAAATAAACGTATCATGTGACCTTTAGCATTTTTTTAGCCGCACAGTATTTCAGAAACATGGTACAGTCAAATACTAAATCACCTAACCTCCCCTATCTTATCTGCCTATTGAATTACTAAAATTCCTCTCACCTTTGGCACCAGTGAGAGATAGGCATGAATGCTGCACTTACTGTCAAATGACTTGAGTCCCTTTTAATGCAGTTGAAGTTTGATTTTATTTTTGTAATAGAATATGTAAAACAGGGTTAACAGAAGTGTAGAGGCAAAGGAGAAAAGAGGTTCTCAGTTAACTGTCCTTTGGAAACCAGAGACCAAGACAAGGAGAAAGAAAAGCCAGGTATGATGTTTCCAGTTGAGAAAAAGGTACTGTGGGATTTTAAAGAAAACTGTCACATGAGGAGTGGGGGTGAAACTGTGAAACAGAACTCATCTGTGCTTGGAATTTGTTGTGAGCTCTGCAGATGTGCCTCAGCAGCACATAGACCTTTGGAAATACTTCGATTTCAGGGCCGGAGAGCTTTGGGTGGAGCAGCCATTTGCCCCATTCTCCTTCCCTCTGCTAGGAGGAGGAATTTTTGCGATGCTGATTTTCCTCCTCAGAAGCAATGAAATTTTGTGCCAAAACAAGAAATTCCCATTATTGTTTTGTACCATCACCTTTCTGCTGTCTCTGGAAAAAAATGGTTTCAAAGTTCCATTCCCAAAACTGGAAGCAACACTATGACTTGCACAGTGGTTATTTCACAAAGGTTGCTGCAGCAGTGTCTTGCATGGCCACCATAAATGTGGCACTGAGAGGGGCACATGAGAAAGAGGAGATGAAAACTGAACTGGCTTTTACTCTAGGCCTCTGCCTAGAGCTCCTCATTTGCCACATCTGCATTTGGTCTTCCCAATGCCTTGACTCATGTGTCTAAACAAAGCTCAAGTCCTGGAGTAACTGGCAGAGGTGGTAAAACACAAGTCAGAAGTTTTCCAAAATGAACTGCAGTGCTCATGCAAGCTTGTGCCTCTGCTGTCAGCAGCTAATGCGAGCAGGAGGCAAACATGTTCTTTGCTTGGGGTGTGGGTTGCCAGCAGACAGGCCACTGCCTTTTGTGGGGTAGGAATGTCCAGTTGCACACTGGTGGAGTGGCTTCAGGAGAAAAAGGAGCCGTTTCTGCGCTGGGGGGCAGTGGATGTCGCAGAAGGGGAGAGGCATTAGGGGTGGAGGGCTGCAGAAGATTCCTGTATTTCAGAAAAAGCCTTGTTCACAGAGCCACCATGTTCTCCCACAGGATTAGTTGCCCTTAGATTAACCTCATTAGCAGTAATTATAAAGTCTGACACATTTCTCTGTCATTATCTCGCCTGTATCATGCCGTAGGACATCTTCCTCGTGCTTCTGTCTTTTTATCTATCTGGTAGATTAGAGAACCAGAGTTTTTTCACTAAGTTATTTCTCAAGCTTTTTTCCTCCAATGTAAACTGGCCAATTTTAGCACAGGATACGCTGCAGTGGTCCAAGTTTAGTATCTCACTTTTGTCAGGCAAATGTGAGATGAAAAGGACATCTAGTTGTTGTTCAGATAGTAACCTTAATACCACTGGGAGTAAAACTGTGCTTTGTCTTTGGGTTGGGATTCCAGTCCAATGGGCTCTTTGCAGTCTTTAGTGAGCATGGGCCTGGCAAAATGCTTTCTGTCTTGTGGAATTCCTGGGCCTCTGTTGGGAAGAAGATGGGTAGAGCACCGCTGTCCTGGTGGCTAGAGGGAAGGGTTAATAAAGTACCAAGGGGCCTGTGTTCAAGGCAGGATGGTCAACCAAAGACTGAGCAGGAGAGAGGAGCTAGGAGGTGCATACACAGCTCTCAAAGTTAGTTTCTTTAAAGGATGTGCGTGCCCAAAAGACAGAGGAAAGTTTCTGTTCAAATCTGGCAAATGTGGAAACAAACCTGAGATGTTCTTTGCTAGTGTGGATCACTAGCACTGGAACAAGAGTGAAAACAAACCAGGGATCGTGGTAGTGGGACTAAAACAGCTGCTTGGCCATGCAGTCTCCATGCAGGATTTAAACATCCTCTGTGTCACAGTGGGCCTTTTTTCTTCTTGCTCCCAAAGATCAAGAAACAGAGGTAAACCACAGCAACACTGTAGGCTTTAGAAGTCCAGGACTGCGAGATGATATCTGGGGTTGAGCTGTATTAAATATTCCCTCCTGCTCCATACACTTGGTTTGTGTTATATGCAACAAGACTAACTGGAAGTTTGCCCTTCCGTAGTTTGGTTGCCACTTGTAACCTAGGCAGGTCCCATTGGTCTCCCTCAAAAAAAAAAATTCGATAGGCCCTGTTGTATATACTCCTCTCACCAGAGGGCAATGAAGTCAAGCCTCTTAGTGTAGGACCATCCAGTATCACCTAACCGATGCTCCCTGTGTGCTGAAATCCGAAGAACACCACCTGACTCGGCACCAGTATTTGAACAGAAAGGTGGCACTGGGTCAGGGCGACTCCAGCACAACAGGTGGCACACAGATAAGCTGGCTGCCCCAATTGTCCGCAGAACAGCATGGGATACCAGTGGGAGGACTTGGCAACAGCCACTGCAGCAGGAACTGGCATTCACACCTACTTTGTGGCAGATAAACTTATCTGCATCTCTGTAAATCTGCTTCCAAAGTGGCTTTAACAGCCTGCATTAATAAGCCAGATGCTTTGCAAAAACAATGGGATTTGGAGGCAAGACACTTCAATTCAAAGCAATTGAAGTCAACCTGCAGCACAGCTCAAGTGCAGAAAAGCTGTGATGGACAGAAGGCCTGCAGGAAGCAAAACGGGAAGGGAGTTGAGCCTGAGCTACTGCCAGTCCTTGGAGGATTTTAAAGAGGGCTGATCTGAATAGGTCGAATCAAACGTGGATGGGAGAGGCTAACTGATGCAAAGAACTGCATTTGTAATGTCTCCATTTTTCCGTCACCTTTCCTTACTCTCTCTGGAGCACTGCTCTTGCATCTCACAGCAATAAGCAGCTCAGCCAAGGACTGTCATTTGGTATTCCAGTCTGACCCAGTATTTTGCAGGGTGCCAAACAGCCACAGTGTAGATGCCTCAACACCCGCCCCCCCCCCCACCCCTGCCGCCAACCGCAACACACAGAGAAGCATCTATGCAAAGCCTTACAAAGCCTTTCAAATGCCCTGCAAGCGGGACAAAGATAGGAGGAAATGAGATCTCTTCTCAGATTTCAAGAGTCCATTTAGAGCTATACTGTGTGGGTGAACTGGGGTTCTCACCAACAGGCTTTGGGAAATGAAATTTTTGCTTCTGGGTACTAGCTTGACTTTGACCCAGAAAGCCCATCGCAGCTACTATTTAACATTTAACTGGGAGGCTGTTGGAGGACAGTGTGTTTGGAGGGTGTTTCAAGGGACAGTGACTCTGTGAAGCCCCGTGGCCAGGGTGCAGCCAAATCCCAGCCTGTTCAAACAGGTGGTCCCATTTCTGATTGGAGGGACTGAGGGCAGGATGGGCTATGGAGGATCCACTCCCACTCCCCCCTGGAGCAACTGAGCAGCGTGCCGCCTCACCGCTCTGGCTCCTACCTGTGCTGTGGAACAGGATTTCAGACTGCGAGGCTATCAGTCCCTCACCATGCCGGAACACAAAAAGCGTATTTGCTACAAGAGCGCTGGCCTGGGAAGATGGCGGCTTGGACAGGCTGAGCTCGGGTGCACCCGCTGTGCCTCGCCTCCCTCACCACTTGATAAATGCCCCACTCCTACCCCCACCCTGCTGCCCATTTTCCACAGCAGAGAGCAGACACAAGGGGACCCTTTCATCTTGGCACATCCCCTTGCTGATTAATGTGATGCAATGTTCCCACAACACCACCACCATGCCGGCCATGTAATTAGGCGGGAGATAATGAATGCTTCAGAGACTATTCAGGCAGCAGTGCCCGCCTCCCCACCGAACAAGCTCCTTTCTCAGCAGTGAAGCCAAGTGGAAGGAGCAACTGCAGAAATGCCATTGGTGCTGCACTTAATTGTGCAGGAATCGGGGGCTCTGGCAGCAGAAAAGACAGTAAGGGCCGGTGTGGGAGAGATGGGCAAGTGGGTCTACTCTGCTATCTCGGGGCCAAACTTTTTGTTGTGTCTTTTCATGTGTTTGACCTTGTGGCAGGAGAAGCCTTAAATGTGCACATCTCTGGCTTTGTATGTGTGTGCCTTTTTTGTCTCAAATCATCGGGGAAAGCCATCATTTAATAAGCATAAGAGTCTGTCTTCTCAGTAACCCAGAGGCAAAGATGCTGGTGCTACTTAGTGGCCTTTGAAATGTGGGAAACGCACTGGGGACACAATAGGCTTATTCTCTTTTAGGAGACTTTACAGTTAAGCTGCCATTGTCTGCCTAGCATTTGCAAGAAAGATACTCCCCTTTCTCCACGACCCCTATGTAGACTCTGAGAAAACAACCAATTGGTTTAAAATGCACTGTCCAAATCTCTTCAGATCATGCGAGAATAAAGCCAGCAAGGAGCTGAAAGTTTGTCTGATCAGCTGGAAGCCAATAAATCTACTGTCAAAGGTCTTAGCAGAAATTCAGTCCTCTGCTCAAGTTGCTTTCTTGGAATTTTTTGTCATTTGTTCATTGATGCAAAATCTTTTTAAACTTCATACCTGAGCGTACCACATACTAAATGTAGGCACTGCAGCCCGGTGTAAGCAGTCTCATCATAAACTGACTTCAGTAGTTATAAAAATAAAAGGGTGACTGAAGTTTTACGTTGGGTGCAAACAGGCAGAAAACAGCTCCTGGTGATAACAATGAAGCAGGGAAACTCAGTTTGTGTGTGGATTAGGTTAATATCTGAGCAAAAGGTCACCGGAGGGTGGAGTATATCAGAAAGAGCAACTTACAAGTAATAAAACAGAACAATTCGTATGCACACTCATATTCAAGACTGCTTCACTCCAGCAAGCTCTAAAGCCATAATGTGCCCTTTTGTAAATAAGTACGTTTGTTCCCAGGCAGACCCACTGATCACCCTTCTGAATTAAGTGACACACTCTTTTGTGTATCCCTTCTTGAATGACAAATGGATGCAAGTTATATTATTCTATTGCTTAAGCCCATTTTCTAATCAATTTAGTGTATAATGTGCACTGCAAATCACTGCTACACATTTCGACCTCGCATCAGATGGTACACAGAAAATTCTTAAGCTTTCCTAGTAACCACGGTGTCAGAAAACCAGATTTCACTGAGAAGCTTTTCATGTTGCAAAGTAATAGTGGAGTTGTGACCAAAACCCAAAAATTCTGGCAGGGAGAACAGCTTTTATAAAAGAAAATCAGTTCCACTCACATCTTCACAGGGCTACCCGGTGGTATGCATAGTCATGTGCCTCCGTGTCATGCAAGCACCCTGCATTCATTTGTGCCATACCATTGCGTCCCAAAGCAGATGCACGTAGTCTCACTGTAACCCTCAGATCATGTGTCATCCATTTCCCCTCCCTCTGTCACATGCACAAACACAGCCTACAGGCTCTTGTGTGAAACAGAGAAGGGAAATAGATGACACATGATGTGAGAGTTATAGTACTTCTAAAATTGATGGTCAGCATTTTATTGGTGTCAGGGACTCAAAAGTTAAGAGGCAAAAGATGTGATCTTGGAACTAAGGAGCCCAGTTGTTACTGAGAAAGAACTGTGTCCTGAAAGGAAACTCAAATGTTTTCCTTCTGTCTACAGTGTTTGCTGGCAAGGAATGCTCAAGCACAAACTTGGGTTAGTACTTCTTTCAGCAGTATGACGTCCTCCAGAGGGCCGTAAAGTCAGTGTCGGCATTGATTCTGATTTGTAAACAGAATCTATATTGATGAGTGCCATTGCTGTGAACCGAACAGGCTGTGGTAAAGGTATTTAATTATCTTACTGACAGCTTGAGGCAGCATCCTGTTGCAGTGAACATGTTCAACGGGTTTCAAGAGGAATAAGCACAAGCACAACTCATGCAGGATCTATGAGACTAGCTTGCTCTCATAAAGTAGGGTAGCTCCTTGTGATCTCTTTTCCCTCTCTGCCCAATCTGATAGCAAAGCAAATTGCATCAAACTCTATCATGCACTGCCCATCTGGGAGTGGATTTTCCGGTACAAAAGCCATTCAGTCACCAAGAGTTCAGTGATGTGACCTTTCTCAGGGCAACCCACAAAGAGATTGGCACTTCTAGAATTATGTGATGTTGACATCTGGAGTTCAGTTGTCTCTGGTAAAAAATCAGATATTTTGCTTCTGTTGGTCACAAATTTCTCCCCATTCTAATTTCTGTTTAAAGCTGGATTCAGCCAATAAATGAACATAAATTTTCTTGGAAACTGTCCCAAAAGATCTGCTATCTGAACTTCAGAATGTTTTGCTGGTTTACTTGCTCTTGACAGACTCTGAAACCCATCCAGATCTCTAGCTGGGATGAAATTTCTTTTACATTTTTTTTATTGACCCAAGTGATATGATGACCATCCCAGTGAAACCCTGATCCTATAGTAGCAAGGAACAACGTAAGAGAAGAGGCTATGTGTCCCTTGCTGCTGCTATAACGAGGGAAGAGTAGTGCAGCCACCTGTGCTCCCAAATTATGCTAAACCTGGACCATATTTTGGTCTTTTGTGGCTGTTGCAGAATAAACCAAAGGAAAAGTCAGGTAAGAATAGGGATGCTAAGCAGCACCAAGATGATGGCGCCTTTGGTGACCAGTTGACCTGTTTTTTCATAGCTCATGCTGCAGCTTGTGTAGACTGACAGGCTCCTGCAGACAGAATACAGACTGTTAAGAAGTCAGTAGGGTAACAGTTCATATTCACTTTTCATTTGCTGGGCAAGCCCTTTACTCTTAGCTGTTCTGGCAGAGCAAAAGGGGTTGACCAGCTGTTTCTGGACTGTTTCGAGGTTGAGGAATCCCAAGACTGGGACAAGAAATCAAACCAGGATAAGGAGGCACAGCCAAAGTACTTCTGTCTCCAGCAAACTTCAGCAGCTAGGACAGTCTTTCTGCCCAGCTCAGAGCAGGTGTGGGAACATGTGCCATTCATGCCAGGCACACAGTCCTGGAGTGCCATGGCTGCGGGATGACAAGTTTGTCGGGAAAAGGGAGAGAGAGGGCAGAGCAACAGGAGGCCTGGCATGGTGCTGAGCTCAGTCCTGACTCTGCACACCAACTCTGTCGTTGGCTCTGTGCTTTCTGCCCTCCCATGGCCAGCGCAATACCAGCCACATGTGAAACTCCTGCTGACTCACACCCGTGGCCTGAAACGGTCTTGGCTTTGCCTGTGTTTAGTTCTCCATGCAGCACGGCGTGGTCATATTCTTGTACAGAACCCCCTCTGCTAAGTGTTGCTCCCTATCACTGTCCTAGCTTTGCCTGCATGCCCATTCCCCATCTAAAAATTTTATTTCTGCCCCACTTACTCATAACTTTATCGAATTTCCCAGTATAAAGCTTTCCCACTTTCAAAATGAGTTGAAGTACCCTGGATCAGGAAGAGAGCTGTGGGAAAGCAACACAATGGCTTTAGATAAGCAACCAAGTAACCAGCTCTAGGGGAGGGTACAAAAGAGTGGCCAAAGCAAGTGTATAGACTGCTTCTGCACTTAGCAGCCACAACAGGCAGCCAGTGCCGAAAGCTCAAAAGTAAGGGAACACTAATGAGTTAAAAAGGTTTTCAGGGAAGGCAGGCTGGTGAGAGAAAGGGGGAAAGAGGAGGAGCAATCCTCATGTGCACAGACTTTCCAGAGCCTCCAGAGATCAGTAAGCCCCAGGGAACCACAGGGCTATGCATAGGATGCTTGTTTTTTTAGATCTGTTTTAATTTAGATGTTTGCAATCTAAATAAATAATGATTTACCCAAAAATTGATGTATGGTGACAGGATATAACTTGTCATAGCAAGCAGAACTGCAAGGAATGACCGAAATTCAACCCTCAGATTAAAACTAAAATTCAGCCTGATAGCAAGGGAATCTTACAGTCATATTTGGAGACAAGCAGTTGTTTGCTGTGAGTCATTAGAATATTTGAGATCTGAGAAGGCACCAAAATAGCTCAGACATGCACCTATATGTGTCACACTTACCCACATCTTACTGGTCCCTGGAAGCTGGCCTTTCTCTGGTTTAATTTCATCTTATTACCAAAAGATATGCCCCTTGTGCATTTATTTTGTTAATGAAATGCTGTCTCTATTGGAATATGAACTCGGTAGGGTTTGCCGGGACATAAAAAAAGCGCAACCATAAACTGCGTTTATTATTGTTGCAGTGTAATGCCAGGTCTAGTACTGCTTCCAGAAAGCAGGAGAGGGAGAACAGAACTTAACATATCCCTGACCTGTCCAGAGGGACAAAACAGAGAGCTTTTCTTTTATTTGTTTCTACAGTGACTCAGTCTCTGGTAACTGGGTTAAAGTCCACTTAGAAACAAATAGAACAAAAGGCCTCCTGTTAGTGCTGGACATTTTCCCTTTTCAGATATCACCAGAAGGATTTAAAAAAAAAAAAAAAAAAAAGGGGAAAGAAAAAAAGCCCTCCAGCAGAATGCAGGAAACCACAAGCTTATGGGAATGTAGCAGCACTTTGGAAAGGAAAACACTGCCTCAGACTTTCATCTGCAGGGCTTGCTTTTTTTCCCCCCCATTTTTTCCTTACCTTCTTTTCATCTCCTTACAACTAGAAGCATTTGCCAGGTCAACACAGAGTGCGGAGAAAAGGCTGGTGGGGAGACCAGTTCGTTTTCAGGAGGTCATTGCCAGATCCCAGACAAAGAGAAAAAACTTGGCTTGCGCAGATCCCTGTGGTCTGCAAGGGGGCTCCAGCACAGAGGGAGTGAGCACTGGTGCAGCTGGAGCTTCCAACTTCAAGTCCCATAGTTGCTCACCAGACGGAGGGTCTTACTGGGGTCAGAACCCTGGATCCTATAGGCTGTACTACAGGGGGAAAAGAGGGCATTTTTGTAATTTTTATTTGGAATATCTGGTGGGTTTTTTAAATGTAGCTTTATGACATCCAAGTAACAAATTACATAATGTTCTCTAAGATATAAAAAGTATCTGAAATGCATGCTGCTTTCCATTCTAAGTATTGTCATGGCATGCCTGTGTTTTCATTATAAAGCAAACATTTTCCAGCAAGCATTCACTGAATTTCATTAATTTTCACTTCAACAGTTTCCTTAGGAATGTGAACTGACAGTAACAGAAAAATCATGTTGAAATTATCATTTTCATATAGCAATGAGCACTTTATTGAATTTCCCAAAACTTTCCTTTCCCCTCAGAAAAAAAAAAAAAGCAACTCTAAACCTAAAGACAGTTGCAGCTATCTCAAATGAAATGGAAAAGTGGAGTTAAAGGTTACTTCTTTCCTATAGCGCTAGCTGTTATTGTGATCCTGGTTTGTACGAGAGGATATGTTACTTTTTGTTAGGTGACCTCTATGTTGACCTAGATGAGGGTAACAGCTTGGCAAATGGGGTAATGAGCAATGTGTTGGGTGTAAGGGAGGAATGGGAATGCATAGCCAGGGCTGGACCACATAAGCCAACTGTTAGTTTAGTTTAGACTGCTGCAGAACCATAATCTCAAGTGGTAAGCTTTTGAGTGACCTGACCAAGACCTCATAGCACATAAGTAGTTACTTTATTTAGTTAGGTTACTGATTCCATACTGAGTTACTGAAGTTTGTCTTTTGTGTGTTCAAAATAAATAGGTAAACAGAGTCAACCTTGCCGTGCCTATTTCACTGGGAACTGATGGCACCATGCATAAAATTCAGTCTTTAATGCAGATTTCCACCTTTAATACTAAGTGAATCAGTTGCTTGTAGTTTTTGGGACTGTGATACACAGTGTCTTCTCTCTAGGTCATTGGGGCTCGTTTCCATCTCAGATAGTGATGAGAATCAAAAATCAAATGGCTGATTTTCACTCATGTGAAATTAGTTATTCCAGATTCTAGTGGACAAATTATCTTCTGTAAAACCCCTAAATTTGGCCTCCCTATCAGCATTTTCATTAGAATATTCAAGTTCAAATATTCCATCTTTTTACACAAAATCTCCCGCCTTAGCCTTCCCTAGGCTGAAAAATTTGAGTTCTCCCAGCCTCTCTTCATATGTCACCTGCTCCAGTCCCTAACCATTTTAGAGTCCCTCCACTGGACTTCATTTCAGCTTGCCAATGCCTTTTGCACTGTGTGCCTTAAGACTGGACGCAATATTACAGTATTTGTTAACTAACGTGTGGTTAAAGGCTATTTTGTCCTTAGTGTGATCATAGCTAGTCACAGTTCAAAGCATATTTTAAAACCCTGTCCAGAGCTAGAAAACAAAGCCTGACTAGCCAGGATGTTTTAAAACCCAGTTGGGACAACTTACACTGAAAAATTACAACATCTTACAACATGCGCTAACTAACGCACTGTTTGGCACTCACAGTAGGTAAGAAGAGTGACTGTTCCTGTCTGGATAGTTTTAAGTCTGGATCTTAGGAGTTAGCTGTTTTCAGACAAGATTTTAAATGTAACAGTTAAATTTAGCATCATCCCAGTAAACAGATGTTCTAACACAAAACCATCTTCTAGTGTAAATGTGCTGACCTGAAGCATGTGTGATAGCTAGTGCAGTTTATTACATGATGCACTTTGATCTCATCCCTACGCATCAACCATCCAGATGGAAATGGAACATGCTGCTGGTTCGTAGGCTTGCACAGCTCTGGCTAACAGGGGGTAACTGGAGCATGTCAGTCTCTGCCGTGTCACTGTAAAAGCATTGCATCGGCAGACAGAAAGGCACAGTCATCGCTTTTTAAGGTCCAAACCATCCTCGATAACCAGCACGGCCAATACCAGTGTTCACAGCGAACAGGGAATGCAGAACATTCCCTGAAATTTGATTCAGTTGCAGGGCTTCTAACTCCACCTTCCTGAGCCTCGAGAGAGAAACGTTTTTGCTCCACTCCATCTGGTACGGCGCTCTGGAAAACTTCAGCTTGGCCCACGCCCTCCTCAGCCCCTGAACTTTGTAATTTTTCAGCTGCCAGAATCAGTAACTGCCCAGTTTTATGTAACTCCAAATATCTGCAGTGGAGCTGGAGAATACACACATGGAGGAAGTTTTGTGGCTTTTAAGCTATGCCCAGAAGTTTGCCTTATTTTGGTTTTGGTGGGAGGGGGAAGAGGAGGAATGCGATGAGGGTACACACAGGACTTTTCAAAACAGAACAGAAATTCTGTCTGCTGTGAGGGTAGGTATAGGTTTGCTTTTGAAATCCCCCTCTTTTTGAAAGGGGCCTGAAACACGTTTTGGGACAGGGGGGTTGTTGCTGTTATATTTTATAGGTGTCAATACATAAATAATAATTTTTAGAAGTTTTCAATTCTTCATGTCTGCTGCCTGTTGCTTCAGGGAGCCAAATCTTACTTGTAACAACTATTGCCAATGTCTGTATAGCCAAAAGGGACCAGTGGTTTTCCCCAGGCCCTGCTAACAGCTTCCCAGATGAATATGCTGTGCTGGGGCTTCCGCAGCCAAGCAAAGCAAGCGGACATTCAGCTTTTGTGGCACTTGAAGCTTTACACTCCAGTACCACAGAAAAAGTGGAAAACACTCAGAGAAGTCAGGCGGGGCAGGGAGGCTGGCATTTCCAGGGCCCGGAACCCCCTTTTCCCTCATTTGCCTTCAAATTGTTCGCAAAGCCCAATTGTTGACTGTTTCAAAATAAATATGTTTTGTTGTGGGGTTTTGTGTGTGTGTGAAAGAGAGCAAACTGGAAGAATGAGGCTTAAGCACTGTAATAACAAAACAGCAAACAGTCTATCAAGCCAGGGACAACCCTGCAATAAACTAGCATATCCAGACCTGTAATCACAAATGACCTAGCAATAACAAATCAGTGCGTGCCTATGGGTGTGGGAGAGAGATGAGCAGAAGTGAAAGAGATACGTTCCCAGAAGAGCAGGGAAAGAGAACAGAAAAATCGAGGTGTGGAGGAGGTAAAAAGGAGGAGCATGCACTTTGAGCACGTTGCTTGTGCATGAACATCCCAAGCATTTGAAGTTAAAACTTTCTTCTTGTTTCCTACAGGAAGAATTTCATGCTTCTGCCAAATGTTGAAACAGGAGCAAAAATCAGCTTTGGTTCCTCTTGAAACAAAATTAAAACTGCGTGAAAACAGCAAATCGTTAACACAGCATCCAAGACAGAGTTGTTATCTGTAGGCCAGTTGTGCCCAGCGGTCTGTAGCCAGAGGAGCCAGAGGTAGAAGCCTCTGCAGTCATAGGGGGATAAAACTAAATGAATAGCAAGATGGAAGCTTACAGAAGTAAGCTGTCAGTGAGGTAAGGGATGTGGTTAAAGATAAATATCAAAGTGTGCATAGCAGAGCTATGTCAATGAATTGCAGTCTTTCCAGTGACAGAATCAGAGTCCTTACTTAAGTCACATTGTAGATGTGGAGGTATGATGCCCTTGCTACATAACTGAAAGGTGTCAGTCTTCTCCTGGGTTGCAAGACAACCTTCTTGGATGTGAATAAAATGGAGCTTTTGGTTAGTACACCTATGTTTCTCCTAGGGGCAAGGAGTGACTGAAACAGCAAAAGTAAAGTGGATGTGCTTACAAGTGCAGTGAGTCATGACCATGTGTATCCTCTGTCCATGGGAGAGACAAATATGTCAGTGCAAACAGAATTACTGCTTCACAGTCTGTAGTGCAATTTTTTTTCCTGCAACCTCTTTGGGACCGTGTTGATGCACAGCCTGTGTGCTGCAGGCTGAATTGATTCCTGAGTGCACTTAGTATTTAAAGACATTAATAATTTAGGGCTGTCTGCCACAGCTTCATTTGGTGTGATTGGAGCTTTTGACATCTCCAGGCTCTAATTCCCAAAAAGCATGGCACTGGGGTGCAGGCACAGGGAGCGCCCAGCTGTGGAACACCCTATATGTTAGAGTATGACCATGAACTGCCAAAGACAGGAGTTATTTTACCACAGTCCCACTTTTTTATCAAGTGTCTTCACCATGCTGATATTGTGGAGCCAGAGAGGTTAGGGGTCTGAACAAGTGGGTGTTGTTACTGCAAACAGTCCTTCTTGCTTCCCATATCTTCTCCTGGCTTTGAGGGGCTTGATGAGTTGTTTGGTCCCTGGCATGTAACCAGAGCCCCTCACTCAGTGCTGTTTGGTGTGCCTTTAGCCAGTGCCAGGCTCAGAGGGCAATAGAACAGTCTCAGGAGTCTCTAATGGAGGTAACGACGGTGCTGCAGTTTACAGCCAAGGTCAGGGACAAGAGAGCAGCCCATCTTTGGAGGAGGCCATAAATGGTTGTCAAGTTCGGTCTGGGGAAAACAGCAAATAGATGTGTCTGGTTTTTTCTTCTCCTCCAGGGCTGACTTGTGAGGCTGAGTGACTGAAGTCTGACCATGCACTGAACCTTGCACATTCCAGCCAGGGCACTGATCAAGGCTGGCCAGGAACATGGGTTGTGTGGAAATGAGAGGTGGTGCCCTCTGTGCATTGTCACATCAAAGGCTTTCTTCTCTCAAATCAAATTTGGACAGTGCATTGGCGTAGGACTCCTTCCCTCTCCACCCTGTCCAGGCCAGGTGGCTTAAGGCTCTCGAGCTTGGCAGATACCTTTTGGGCTGGGTACATAGCAGCAGCATCCTCCCTCTCTTGAAATTCTTAGTTTTACTTGAACTGCTGTTGAAAGAGTGAAGTTATTTGTGTAGAGGACGAGGAGACCTGAAAAGAAAGAGGAGGTCAAGTAATGTGGCTTTAAGCACACATCCAGAGCTACTCCATGGAGGGTGACTGGAATGACAGAAATGACAAGGGTGGCAGGCTTGTCTCGTGGTGCTGCCAAGGGGTGAGGGCAAAAGCCCCTGCCTCTCCCTGAAATTGCACAGGAGAGATGAGCCCAGGATCGCTCTTACTCTCCAGTATGGGATGGCTGTTTGAGGATGGAGAGGTGGGTCCCAGTGAGGCACATTATTATCCTATACTTTTGAGGTCGAAATTGCCCCCTTGTCCTCTGTGGCTGGGGAGAGGTGTCTGCAGTGATTCCTCCCAGTACGGCAGAGAGCACTCTGTGCACCATCACAGCCAAAGGCTTCCAGCTTTCCCGAACTGCCAAGTGGACGGAGCCAAAATTGTCTTTGCTTTATGGTGCCAGGCCCCAGCTCAGAGGATGTGCATGTATTTTTCTAAACTACGCAAATTGACACAGCAAATAGTCGCAGCATGGGAGGAAAAGGTAAAACACCGTGACTTCATTTCAACAAAAATCCATCGTGCGAAGAAGTAATTAAAAAGCATAGTGATTAAATACATGCCAGCAAATATCTTCAAATCCTAAGTCACTCGTGCCCAAAATAAGCAGTGCCTGTGCACTTTCAGAGGAAAAAGTAGTGCTTTGTGTTTTCCTCTTTCAGTTTGTGCAGCCTCCAAGTCCTGTGCAGACAACTTAACTTCTCTGGGCTTCCTCATCAGAGGCAAAGGGTTAATTTCAGGACAAAGGAGAAGTTCTCTCTCTCTCTCTTTCTGGATGATAAAAATGATAAGAAAAATCACAGTGTGCTTGGGTGTATTGGAAAGGAAGTTGTTGTGTCCCAGCTTTGCATCCTGGAAATTAGCACTTTCGTAACCAGGACCTGTAGTATCTTAAGTGGAGAGGTGATATTTCAAAACTGTGAGTAATACATTCTTGTGAGATTTAGCAGCTGCCCTTGGGAAGGTGTTCTGCAAATTTCCCTTTTTATTCCCCTCTCCTTATTTTTATTTGGTTTCTGTTTCTGCTAAAGATGAAACAACAGATTCAGAAATGAAACTTTTGGGAGACTCAGCTGTATTCAGGTTTTTAGTTGGATTCATATAGTTTATTAATGGGTTAAATCAAAGCACACACGAAACCAACCTCTCTGTATTCTAAGAAAGTTTGGTTCCAGATCCAAATATCATATCTAAATTAAATTCTTGTTTCCCCACTACTAGCCAGAAACCATGGTGAGATAAGTGAGATCAGATGGGGCATTAAAAAGAGGCTCGAATTTATGGCAGAAAAGTTTCTCGGTGTAACAGCGTATCTTTGGCTGCCCTGTTGAGGAAGGAAAGAGGAATATTTCTTCTACTCCCACTTTATGACCGGCTAGGTACACTAACTTCTTTTACTTTCTTCTGAGTGAGTTGACTTTTGCTGGAAGCAGGGTACTGGCATGATCTGGTGCAAGAAGCTGATGTTCCTGTCTGCCCGGCCTCTCCTACTGGGCAGGTCAAACATGGCTTCCAGTTACTGGAACTCTCTGAAAGACTGGAGCTGAAAGGAATGCATAGGTAATTCCTGTCTGAGGCCTTGGTACGTGTACAAGGTGTTACGAGCTCCTCTGCCGCCCCAGTTCTCCCAGCACCTTCTCAGGGTCGCAGGAAGCCTGAAGGAGTGCCAGGAGAGCTCAAGTGGACACGTGTAGTGGTCTTTATCTTCATGAGAGGTACAGCAAGACAGAGACCTGAAGTCACAGCGGGAGTCTGGTTGTCTCTTGTGACTGTTGTACAGGGGTGCAACCCCATTAACTACAGAAGATCTACTCTGACTTGTGACTGTATATGAAAGAGAAGTTAAGCTGAGGAAGTCCACGGCGGAGGGGAGCACACAGCTGAGGACTTCTGATGGCCTGGCACAATTCTGTGTTGTAGCTTTGCGTTGTTTCTTTCCCCTGTATTGGAAAAGGTGCACACATGCATTACAGTGAGCTGAAAACTTGTCAGTGTTTCCACTTCCTTTGTACTGCTTCAGCTGGCATCTCCTCTCTTCATCCCAGCACAGCTTCTCTTTGCACGAGAAACTACAAGCCCCTGAGGCTGCGCTGTTGCCAGCAGAACCCCAGAGGGTCACACCAGAGCCCTCTCCTCCCGGGACAGAGCCCGTTAGCTGTCTGTTACTCCAGGTGACCATGAGCCATGTCCCTGGCTCTCCCAAAGTGCATCTTAAGTTTCTGGCAGGAGGGCTTGGGGTACCTAGAAGCAGACGTTCTGCCTGCTCCAGCAGCTCCACGTCATCCTGCCTCGCACTGACCTCCCCTGCCCTTCGGCCTCTGCCCTTTCCTCCCGACCCGTGGGATTATTCCTGCTGTGCCTTCTCCAGGAGAAGGCCCCTCTACTGCTGCTTTAGCGTGGAGGGTGACCGTGAGAGGAAAGAAGAAAACACCCCTCCAATGACTTGCTTTTGTGGAGGGCAGTAATCAATACCCTGGGCACCCTGCTGAAGTGGGAGGCCACCATCTTCGCCCTGCCGCAGCACGCTCCACTGTCCTTCTCTGTCCGTAAGATACCAAATCATGCTAGTTTTGTCCTGAAGAACATGATCGGAGGTGGGATTTTTGCTGGAGTTTATCCTTGCCCTATCTGTGTCTGCTTGAAAGGTTGGCTGAGGGCAGTCCCAGGCACCGTGCAGCAGTCACGTTGCACCAGCCGGGAATCGAACCCGGGTCGCAAGAAGGGGAATCTTGCGTGATCCCACTACACCACTGGTGCGCAAGGGGACGGGCCCCTGCCTGGGTTACAGCCCTGCAGGCCGTGGTGCTGCAAGGGGAAGGCAGGGGGGATTCGGTGCGTTTGTTTGCTTTTCCCTGACCCGTGCAGCTCTGGGCAGTGCTGAAGGCAGGATCCCGGCCTTGGCAGACAGGATCTGGTTCTGCGCGTTCTCGCTCCCCTCTCCTGGGGGAACGGGGCTTGTGGCCCTGGCAGCCTTTTCAGGCCCTGCCAGCGGGGGATTGAGAACTAGGCCCACAGATTGCATCAGGGCTCTTTTCCTGGTCATGCTGGTTGGTTATAATGAGAAAATACTCCAAATTCCTAGCGAAAAATCCTTTCTTCCTTTCATTATTACTGGGCCAGACAAGCTAAGCTCGCACTGGAGCACTGAATGGCGGCTGGCTAGCGGTGCACACAGCGGTGCCAGGGTGGGAGGCAGGACTCCTCAATCCTCACCCCAGCTTCACTCTGTGGTGTTTTATATAAACCTCAAAAAAAAGCTGTTAGCTAACGTCAATAATAAAGATCTGGCAGTGAAAGGTACTGAAGTACAAAGTCGCAGACTTGTTTTCTGAGCAAAGCTGCTTTCAGATACAGCAGCAGGTACCTTCAAAAAGTGCTTCGTTTTTTTTTCTGTTCCTCACCTTTCGCAGAAATTTAACATATGTTCTGGACAGTAGGTTGGCTCCAAAATGGATGAAGACTTGCAATTCAATGTGCCTTGGCTCATCAGTGAGGCATTAGCCGTGAGGTGTGACTGGAGGTAGTCAGCAATGCACGTTGTTGTGGAGGATGTGCTCGTTAAATCTTGTTGGCAGACTGTGAAATGTAAATGGATTAATATTTAGAAAAGATTTTATGATTTTTCAGCTGTAAACTTGAGTGTATTTTCAGTGGTTAACAGACTAGTGATTGAGGCACGAAGACACCCTGTCAAGTCCTCACAGTCTCTGAACGGGGAAGATTTATCATGGTTTATGTCTGAGTTGTTAATTTCTCTTTGCTTCTTTCTCAGGGCTTTTTTGCCTTCCTTTTTGTGTTTTGGATCATTGCTTTATCTCCTGGGAACTCTTAAGAAGCACGTTTTCTCCTTTCTTGGGAGATGGATGCTAAATTTCTTGCGGAACTGATTTGATCAATAGGAAATCAACAGGGAAATTAAAGTGCTCATTCTCACTATAGGTGCAGTCCATCTATGGGGGTTGTACTTAAGAGCAGAATGAAGGAGAAGTCTGAGAATCCAGGATTTGTGTATATCCTACATTGTTAGTGTCTGTCCTGTTATGTGGAGATAACCTTCAATTCCTTCCCTGTATATTTCCCATTTCCCCTTTTATTTTAATTTGTGTTTCAAATTACAATTTTCCCATGCTTTTCTTTGGCCTTCTTTAAATATTATGAAAATATTCATTAGCCTTCTAGGTAAGTAAATGTCTTTTAAGAATAATATCTTTAAGGTGGCAAAACTGAGGTACAGAGTGTTAAATAATATAATTACTTAATGAATTCAAAAATATTTCAAAACTTTTAAGTACCTTTCCTTGCCAGCCTATGTTTTGTACTTTAATATCAGAGAAACTTCTTCGAGCATTCTTTAAATGAAAAAAGTTAACTGTGTGATGGTGGGCAAGGAGCAGAAAGTGAACATCATAATTTTGGAGGAAATCCTTGGAGATTCCAAGTATCCATTGTATCTCCAGAAGTCCTGAAGGCCATGTTTTATATTGCAGTATTTCCATTGCTTTTTTAAATAGTTTTGAGTCATTTCCAGATGTCTTGATTGGAAAAGGTGCTCCTAAAGGTTGAAGCCCAGATTGCCACTATAAAGGTGTGAGAATATCATGGGAAAAAACCCTACCCTTCTGTCTTGTTGTGCTTATGTAGCCCCTATCAGCATAGTATCTGAGCATCTTGTATGTATTTAAAAATAGAAATAACAATAATAAACCCTCTGTCTCTCTCTTCCTTCCCAGCCTGTAAGTGAAATAGCTTGACTTGTTCAAAAGACTTTTTCCTTGTGGGTTCTAAATATTTAGCTGTGGTTTTGCACAGTTTATCTACTGTTCCATTACTCCGCTTAGAGAGGGAAAAAAAGATGCCATTTGCATTATTTCGTAGAACTCAAAAAGCCACAGTGTTACGTGTTCCCTCTGCTGATTCCCATGTAGAGCTCAACCAACACCATTCCCAGAGCTGTGCGTTCATTACTTTATTGATGCACAACCAGGGATGTTTTGATGGGATTTGGTGTTGTGTAAGCCACACGTGATGTTAAAGGAAGGCTGCTATGTATGTTAATTGCAGCCATTCACAGGATGGATGTTGAGATTTAATAATTGCTAGTAGAATATGTTTGAGAAAACATTATATTCCCCTATTAATACCTTGTGAACTTGATAAAGTAACATGTTGAATGAGGGTCATTTTTCTGTTTTGTCTATCTTTCTGGCTTCAATATAAAGTGCACTGATTGTTTTAATAATCAGCTTGCTTTCTCATTCAAATTTCTGTCTTCTCCTTTGAGATAACAGTATGTACAACCTCATGTTTTCCACAGTAATTATTGTTTAAAAAGCACTGTACAGGACTGCAAAGGAGTTTCCTAAAGACATTGAAATTTATGGCTACTGTTAACCCTTTACCTAAGGGAGTTCTGAAGATTAATCCCTTTCACATGTCAAATTTCTTATATTTATCTTCCTGAAAAGATGTGAAGGCCTTAAACTGAACCAGGTAATCTGTACAGTCACTTGTGCTGGGGGAGGTGACTTGACATTTAGTAAGCAAAACGCTGCATGGGAGGTAAACTCAAACCTCTTCAAATCATCCCAAATGCAGTGAGTACTGAAAGTACGGCTTGATGCCATTAAGATAGACATCACGCTGTGATCCCAGTCCTCAGAGCTGGACACTCACATGTCTGTGGCCTTGGGACATCAGAAGAGGGCCATGTTCCTTAAGAGTCACCATCTATATTAGCTTTTTTTTGGCTGTCATAGTTTGCATATCCTGCATCAGGGAGGCATGCAGACCTTGACGCTCTGTGCCACAGTAACAGCAGTCTGTTCTTTTGATACAGCATGATAATTGCTAGTGTGTCTAAAATGTCACCTGTTCTGTCAGCATTGCCGCTATTTTTCTGTGTTTGAGCAGCAGGGTTTTTCTTTGGCTTTTCTTTGAACCGAGGAATTCAGATGGCTGGGAAACAGAGCTATCAGTTTGTAAAGTGAAGGCAGTATATAGTTAGGTGTCATAAATGCTCTCCTGGCATCCAAGGGTGCCATGTCTGACACATTTATACGTGTCTAATGGTATGGAGAAGATAACTGAGCCATGTGGTCCTCTGTGGTTGCAGAAGTGTCTCCGTGTATCATGACCCTTTGGGAAGACAAGGAATGTGAGACGAGTTTTGGTCTTTTAGGTTCACGTACAGCAGAGTGTTAAAGTGAGGCAGCAGCATCTTGTGATCATTAGAGCTAAAGACTGATTAGAAATGCTATCACTTGAGTACTTCCTGACCCTTTCCTCATAGTACAAAATAGATTTCCATAATAGAAAACATTTCTCTTTCAGAAATGTCACATTATTTCCAAGTTACACAATCTAACAGTAGGAAAAAGTAATTAAGAATAATACACAGTTCCAGAAACAGGATACAGATACTTGTCTGAGTGTATCATCTGCAGTACACTTTATGAAACATCTGACTTTCCTGTAAGAACCTTTGTGAGGCTTCCAGTTCCTTTATACTGTTAGAAACGTAATGTTTTCTTCTGTCGTCCGGAGAAGGATCTCACAGCTAATAATACTTTTAAATACCTATCACTGTTGAAGTTCAAAAAGTGCTTTCCCTTTGTAAATTAGTTCTGCCAAAATGTCAAATTTTCTGTCGTTCTTTACTGAAAATATCATTAGTTTGGAAACAGGATATTTGCTGCTTCTTGTCTGTGTCTTTTGGTTAACCTGCTTGTGGTATCTAATCATGCAGTTGCTGGTTCATGAAATGATTCTCCTCCTTCTTTACATACTCAAGCACGTTCAAGTATTCCAGCAAGAGTCTGCCTGCTCATGTGTACAAAAATGCAGAGCTACTCCCATTGCTGTTCTCCTTAGTCTTTTATGTACACCCATGTGTTTGGGGACCTATTTTGAAATCACTCTCGCTATTGTAAGAACCTCTGAGCGACTTACGGAGGCTTAGGTTGGTGGCTTGGTTTGCCTTTATTCTGGCCCACTCCTCACTCCTCTTGCACCAGCTCTCTTTGCCCATGTGTACTCGTTTTCACCGTCACAATAACCTTCCCCTTCCTTTACTTCCCTTCTCTCTGTCCATCTGACTCCAGACACAAGCCCCAAACACTTCCTCTGTACCTACAAGGCAAACTCTGTTTAGTACTTAAGAGTATGGGAGGAGGAACCTCATTAATTATAATGCTACCTCTGACACCCAAATGTTGGGCAAGATGCTTTAACTTTCATCTCCTGATTGTTTCCCTGGGTGGCTAAGCAGGAAAATGATTCCTAGTTAAATGCTTTGCAGAGATTCTGTGGGCTTAATTAAATGTTGGTCTGTGAGCTACCAACATTAAAAATACAGGCAACAGTACAGGTGCTGAGGATTTTAACCACAAACATCCCTTTCAGTGTCTCTCTTACTCTTTTAACTTAATTAACAGAAGTTAATCTTCTAACTTTATAACTTAATAGTTTTACAGCTTAGAGTTTATGAAAGGCACCACAGCAGATCTTCTGAAAATGTAATTGTGTATTATTATAACTATGGCTAAGGAATTTACTTTGTGGATTAACAGAGCAGGAAAGTACGAATACTTTGCCTTTCTCAACTACTTGGGACTAAAGCACCCAAACCCCTTCAATTCAGGCATTGGTCCTGCACTCCATCTGTATGCCTCACATCATACAAAAGAGAGGGCTTTTTGCCTGAGTGCATAGAGCATTGCCTGGTTACAGGCAACATGTTTTAGCCATAGATCTCAAAGAACTTCACCAAGGAGGGCACATATGATTATCCTCATTTTACAACTGGGTAATACAGTACATGGTAGAACGTGGCATTAGCCTACAGGGGGTCCTGGCTCCCTTCTCCCTGGTCTAACAAGTGGGAGCTGTAATAGCAGTCTCTGCATCCTTCATTTTACAGTATGAGAGAGAATGATAGTGGTCCTTAAAACAAGCCTCTTTATACTCACTGCTTCAATCAAGGGAGATGCAAAAAACTATAGCATGAGTAAGGAGTGAATTAGTTTTCTAATTCTTTCATGCTTAATTACTTCTGCTCTTTCTAGCAACATAGATAAGAGTACTTTTAACATATGATCCACATCTAATTGCTCACAGCACATGCTCAGCCTTTTGTGACTGAAGTTGCATACATGTACAAGACGGGAAAAATGAAACCACTTCGAGCCTCTGTAAGATTTATAAATGGTGGAGGACTGAAAGGGTTAAGAAAAATCCTCTGCATATACCTGCTATATAAAACTGTCATGTAATCAAATGAGAGGAATGCACTCCACTGTGTACATTAGCAAACACTCCATGCAAGCTGGCTGGCAGAGACTCAGGGCTTTCAGTGCTGCCTTGCACTACAAAGCCCTTCTTTGTTCTCTCAGCTCTGTTTTAAATATCTGATGACTATTCCACACCATGTCAGTGCCAAATCCCCAGCTTCACGGCAAACTCTTCACAACAGCACATTGTGGGCAGATCGGATGGGGATGGGCTGGTAGAGTGTGGGTATCTCCCCTTTCTGTGCTTCTCAGGAAGGTCTTCTCACCAGCTCTGCCATGTCCCCGTAATTTCTGTAGCCCCTTGTGCAGCCGCCTGGATAGTGTTCAAAGCCGGAAGGAGTAACTTGGAAGTGCAGAAATTGAACTTGGATCCTGACACAGCAGTGGCACTCCGCAAGTGTGCATCAGGATGGGTGTAGTCAAGGTTCAGCCAAGGAAGGGCAAGTGAATCAAAGACTGTTCTTGCAACAGATATTTTTGTTGAAACTTGTTGTGCTTATACTGTTGTTGGCTGGGTCTTGCCTGAGCTTGCTAGCCAAATGGGATTGGACTTTGAAAAAAATCAGATGAAAGATTTCCTATGAACATGCACACAGAAAGGCAGGAAGTGATGCTGATGACTCAGGAGATAGTGATGTTCCTTCTTGATTTGGAATTAAAGTACTTCCCTGGAAGGATATTAACACAGCAGCACACATCTCAGCCTCTGTCAGATGCGATGTTAAACCACAGTCTCATCTCCTCATGCTCATTAAGGATTCTTTTTCATATGACTTCCTACCTATATTTTAGATAGAGAGGTGATGTTGTAGCTTTCTGTACATGGTACTTAACGTGGTATTGCCTTAACTGCTACAGTGATGCTCAATCTGCACAAGAGGGGTTTTTTCATTCCAGGGAAAGAAACATTCTTTGAGTACATGAAGACATACAGTAATAATATGGCATCTTCTTCTTGATCCTACACCTACTAATTCTGTTCATGAAGAATACTTCTATTTTTCTGGATAAACATAGGGTTTCCTGCAATGTTTTGGGATTTATGTGCATAGACACGGGCGTAGGAAATAAACAGTAAGCTTTCTGAGTTAAGAGAAGATTTTATACAATATTATTTTAGCAGTACTGCCCGCTTTTGTCAATTAATGTGAAAAGAAGCTAAGCTGCTCAATTTCCCATTCTGTTTCTTGTTTCCCTTCCTGAAACTCTTTGGCATCCAGTACTGGTGTGCTGGAAACTCAGTCTGCAGTGGGTGGCTGCAGTGCCTTCTAAAATAAACAAACCTGTTTTCATTCAAATTTCTTCATTTCACATGCAAATATTTTTTAGTAGACTCGGTAAGAAACCCTTTCTAAAGTAAAACCTGTTTATTAAGGGCCACTTGAAGGTGCATTGTAGCACTTTTGCTTAATCATTTAGAATCCCTGAAAGCTAGAATCATTGAAAACAAGGTTTACAGCCCTGCAGAAAATTGTGCAAGGCCATATTTGACACTAAAGCTCTTTGGCCTAAGTAATCCCTTTCAGTGCACACTGTATGATTGGTTGTATATCAGAAACCTTCAGGGGACTTATAATGTCTGCTTAGGCTATGGAAATGCAGGCACTTTGCCATGTTTGCCATGTTTGTCTTTGCCGTCTTTGGTTCCCTAGTACAGGACTGAGTACAAACAGGAACGAATTTCTCTATAGTAAAGTATTAGTACATGGTGAGGAGGTGACACTGTCGTTTTATTCAGAAGGGATACAGCAAAAGAGTTGGAGGGACTCAGTGGTATATAGAAGTCTGTACCAGAGATGGAAATTGAATCCACATGTTGCGTGATCCAGTCCGATGCATTATTCGTTAAAGCATTGGCTCTCATTTTGTATAGTACCTCGCATCACATACAGAGTCCCAGGAAAGTTCACAAACCAAACTCCATCCCATTAGGCAGAGAGTGACCAGCTACTGAGTGTCTCAGTTTTTAACACTGTAACAAGGGCTATGAACAGTATACAGGTCCCTTTTAAAAAAGAAGAAAATACCATGGGGCATTTTTAAAGTTCTCCCAGAGTTTGGTGGAAACCAGTTTAATGAGTAGTATTTTCCCAGAGGGGAATCAGTTGGCCTTTTTACGGTACTTGCGAGAGATTCCTGCTTCCTTTCCTTGCCCTGGCCTCTTCACTGTCACCCTGCAGAGATAGTCCTTGGGCAGAGTGTGGCCATCTAGTTGGTCTTGGTCAGTTCACCACAGATGAATGAATAAGAGCTCCAAAAGGGATTGAAACTAGAGAAATCTTTTCCTTTGTGCACCAGATTCTTTTTTTCAGGATTTTATAGACCTTTTCCTCCCTCTTTCCCCATCTTTACATGTCACTAACTACTTCCTCTCAGCCTCCTACTTCAAAGCCCTTGCATATAACCAGTGCTGGGATAGCAGTGCTGTAGCAGAGGGACACACACTTCTGGCAGGGAGGTAAGAACTCACTCATTTACCATTGTTTGGTTTTTTAAGTCCATTATCAGTGTATTTACATAGCAACTTTGACCATCTTGGCACAGTCAGATAGTTATCTTGCTTTATCATTCACTGGAACAGATTACAGAAAGTCAGGTTTTTGAGAGACAGAGCTAAGACCAGTACCTTGTGTTACAGGTGGGTGCCTGTGTCCTTTCATGCAGGCTGCCAGTAAAAAAACTGTAAAGTCAGAAATGGAAGGACTCAGGAAATGCTCAGGCTGTAAAATGCTCTAAATGTAAAATTATTTATTTCTCATAAGAAGCAAGTTGCTCTCGGGGGGAGGACTGCAGCTGGCATAAACCAAGGGAATCTACGAAGATTTGCACCAAAAATGAAGTAGTTAGACGAAGTAAAAAGAAGGCTGTGTGTTCAAAAGCCAGCTATATTTTGTTAGGAATGACTGAAGTAAGCTGTTTTCCTGGCAGTCATTGTTTGGTGGAGCTGAAAGAGTGAGCCAGGTATTATGCCATTACTTTGAGATGGAACATTTGGGAGAAATTAAATAGATTTGCTCACTCCCAAAATACTGCTGGGCCTTAACTCAAGAGTAGGAAGTTCAGTAACGAATGCAGAGCCAGAGAAACCAGGAAGGTCAAGAGGGATTTGCAATTCAAGGTGATTCGAGCTGAGCAACGGGTGATCACTGCATGCAGAAGTTCTCTTTTTACTGCTAGTGAGGACTCTGCGCTGCTGTGTCCCTCAGCAAGTGTGCAGGTCCTATTTTCTGTCAGGCAGGTTGAATGTCATGTGGGTTTTGTTTCCCTCTCTGATTCGGTTTGTGTCTGCAAGCAGCTTTTTGTTGCTATTCATAGGAAGATGCAATCCCGATGAAATCCAGCTGTATCCCTCCAGCACCATACTGATCATGTAGTGTCATCTGCTTCCTTCCAAATCAGAACCTCCCTCTTTGCTGTCAGACTTTACCTGTCACAGTGACAGATGCTCTTGTAACTACATATCTCAGCTTCCAAACTTTCTGTCACTTAACTTCTTTAGCTTTCCTGTGAGCCATGGAATCTTTGGGCCCAATCCTTCAGTTCCATGAGTTCCCACATAAAACAATCATTACATAGCATGAGCACAGCCAGAATCTCTCTTGCCTTTTCTCCAAACACCGAGTGCAGATCTTTTATAAACTGGTAGAAATTGAACTGTGGAGTGGAAGAAAAGCAAATCAATCAAGAAATTCCCAATATGTACCTGTAATGGAAGGACACCTCAGTACAATTCCAACAAAGAGCCCCAGCTGACCGCAGAAGGAGAAATTCAGTGCACTATGTAAAGTGGCAAGACCCTTCCCTTCCTTCCAGTGTAAAATACACGCTTGCTAGTATGTGGATGGTGTTGGGAGAGAGGTACTGTCTGAAGGTTTGTTTTCTTTGAGAGTATGACCATACCGCCCTGAAGAAGAAAAGATTTTAAGTGGCATTTCTCCACTTTCTTGGCAAGTCAGCCGCTATATCTCCCAGGATAACAGAAGTGCCTGACACACTGAGCAGATGAGCCTTGAAGAATGTGAGGAAAGCTACTATACTGGGATCAATAGAATACTTCTTCCTTCTGCAGCATGTAAACATTCAAACTGATAAATACTAGAACTTCCTCATCTACTTCCTTTTAACTTGTCTTTAAAGAACATCTAAATCCCCATATCTATACATGCTTATGGAGAAGTACATCTGTGTATGTTTCCTTGGGAAGTCTCATCTATGTTTTCTTGGGAAATCAGAGAGGAATTTAGGTGTGAGGGTGGTGGTGGAAGTTTTTCATTGATTCCATTTACATTTAGATGAAATACCTTGAATTAGATTACCTACTGAAGTCAGAAGAAATAGAGTTTTACCTGTACCAGTGACATCTAAGTAACAGCATGCTCCAGGCTGCACTGAGGGGGCCTCATGTCATTAATAGAATATGTTTTATGTGTTTTAGAGTTTCCTGGGGCTCTTACAGAATAATGCTTGTAAGAACAATCTCTGTTTGAATGTTTTGCTCTTGGAGGTGTGCATGTATTCACAAATAGAGTGAGTGGGCGAATGTCTTCAATTTTTTCTTATTTTGAACAGGAAAGCTTTTCATTTAATCAAAATTGGAAGGAAGCATCACTTGACAAATGAATCTATAAGGCTGCTCTTTTTCAGAAGAGCTAATGTTTTGATCCTGGGACTTGTTCTATGTAGGTACTGCTAATGCAGAGCTGAGTCAAACAGCATCCGTCTATAGGAGCAATGGAGCTGAAGGTCAAGGAACAGACTCTGCAGGTGTCTTCCCCCAGGGAACTTTTCATACCTGCTGTTTGGTGCAACCTAACCTATTACATAAGTGAGAAATTTGCTCTTCTGATGAATGTTGATGATCCTCAAGGATCGTATTGTGTTGACAGGGATGATTTAGAAGGATTCAGAGTGAATGTGAGAGGCAAAAGGCAGTCTTCATCTACTGCCATATGTTGGATGGTGCTGTTTGACTACGAAGGTGTCTGATCCTTCTCCAAAACATCCGTGCTACAACTGCTCTCCAATATTAATAGATAAATCAGCAAAGACTATATATTTTCTTTTCCCTTTTGTGCCTATTTTTAAGTAAATTTGAACCTGGTGAAAAGTACTGGAGTGACACTCTTTTATTCCAAAACCAAGATGAGTAGGAACCATGAGAATGCAGACTGCACAGACATGGCGGAGGGACATGCCTTTTCAGGTGATGGCTGGTACCCACTGAGACATGGTCTGGAGCAGACCTGGCTTATGATTTGCTCTTCTGTCATTGGCAACAAGAGGAGGGAGGGAAAGACTGTGCTGTTGTACTTGGCAGTGAGACAGCACACCATCCTTTGAAGAACTGACTGCAGGTACAAAAAACCGAACTACATAAGGTGGTTGTATGGTATCTCTTTTCATCTTCTCTCAGAAATGCTAAAGAATCAAAACACACAGTAAGTGAAGTCTAATATTAGCTTGGAATGATTTGGACACATGAAGGCTCCTGGTATTGACAGAATAACTATACTGTGTTGTAGGGACAAATTCATTGCAGGGAGCTGCCTGAAATCCATGGATTTTCAGCCAGGACTAATTTGGCTCTTGCCTTTGAGTCAGCTTGAACAGTCACGCAGTCTAATATATATTTAGGAAGCTACTTGCTCTACCATAGATCCCTCAGGATCTGTCAGTGAGTATTTCTAATGTCTGCTCTACCTGTTCCTGCTGGGAAAAGAGCACTGCGCTGCTGGTAACAGTACATCACATACACAGTACTACTTTCAACTTTTTTTTTTTTTGCTGTTGCTGGAATAGCATCGTACAGAACCTATCTTTCTGGAGTAGAGAGATAGTGCTAACCTTCTGACCCAGAAACCCACCCCAGTCTTACAATACAGCCTATAAAAGGGTGCCATAAGTGGCCCCAGAGTGAACACAAGGCATTATTTCACCGAAGCAGTTGTGCTGACATCCTGGCCGTGAGAGTGCAGCTGGGGCAGTTTAAGAGCAGCAGTCAGGTTCCAAGAGGGAAGCCAGGCTTTTATTATTCACGCTACAGTCACCTATTGTTTTGCTTCTTGTTTTTCTCAAGATATTTAGACATGTCTGGTGGGCGGGAAAGTGAAATACTAGGAGTGCCAACTCTAGGCAGCCGCAGCACTCCCAGGTACTCTGCAAACTTCCTCCTCGCAGCTCTGTTCCTGCCATTGCACAATGAAGCTCCAGCTGCCTGTGCTTTTGGTCCTGAATCTCACAACCAAAGCACCCCTGGCCTGGCCTGCACACGTTTGGCTAATTTCAGTCTATAATCCCACACAACGCTGCCAAATCATCTCAAGTTTAGTCAAGAGCAGCCAGGCCAGGAGGTGTTTTTAAAATGCAACTGCAAATAGGGCTTAATTATACAATGTTCTGTAATGATTTTGTGATAGCAGCTGAAGGCTGGTGTGATCGTTTTGGCTTTCATTTCAGCTGGGATCTTGGACAGAAGTGAACACAGAAGTCATTATATGACTCTTCACAGCTTCAAAAGGATACTATTAATTAAACCAGAATACTTAATATTTGTTAGCTGAATAAACCCCAACAATTCTGATTCTCTGGTCTATTAAGCCATGTGAAAGTATAAGATGGCCTTTGTGTGTGGTAATTTGGCCCTTTTTATACAAGACCAAATATCTGCAACTAGCTTCTCTCCCTGTGCCCTAATTTTCCCTCCAAGCCGCTGTCAGAGAGAGTGGAGAAACAATTTTTACCATATTAAAAACATTTTAATCATTTCTGTTATCACAGAACTCATGCCAGTTCCACCAAGATCCAGAAGCTGGTGTTATGCTATGGTAGAGGTCTTGGGACCCCCTTCTTCACTGGTATAATCTACAGGGAGGAATTAGGGCTGTAGCATGGATTATGTTTTAGATACGCTCTTCACTATCTGGATTCATGTGCCAAAAATTCCTCTTACAGAACTATGGGTGACACCTTTCTTCCAGGTTCAGGCTGCCCAGAGCATATTGTTTGCATAGATTCAAACGTATGTACTCAGTTTCCCATGCTAAATAAAGGTAATCTAAAGGTAAATAATAAACCAGCCTGATGATGGAGGTAAATCCTATCTGATATCTACATAGGGGACGCAGATAGAGGAAGAAAGTTTTTTTTTTTATTGTTAGATGCATTCTAGAATGGTATCTCAAGCTTTCTGAATATAACCTGTAGTTGGAGGCTTCTCTGCAGCCTCATCAAGTCCAGGCCCCTAACTGTGCCTTCCTTCTTCCTATGCAAAACCACTGTGATAGATTTTTATTTGGGAATTTACTGAGGAGCTGGAATGATTCATGCAAACTGCTCGGTGCAACTACATGTGTAAATGTGTTTCTCCTTTCTGCTATTTCGATCTTCCCCTCCATGAAGTAGGACTCTTTAGGGCTAATAGTGACCAGTGAAGTCGCAGTACAGTAAAACATTGTCTTATCCCTGCAAGGATAAAAGTACTGTCCTTTTTATGCATCCACACCTTCTCCGTATTAGGCAAATTGCTAGCTTCTGCTGGTGGAGAGCAGCAACGGGTGTAGATGAGCCACTGGTGAAAAGGGTTTCCATTCAAGGGCAGATTGAGACAAGCAGTGTTTAGTGCTACTCAGAAACCAGATGTAGAAATCTGCAAGAATCTGCAAGGCTGCAGCACAATCACATCTGGTGCCAGCACTTGGCATCCCATAACAACAAAGGGTATGTTTCCTAGTGTGCAGAAGATCTCATCTATGCCAAAGCAAGGACACTCCAGTCCTTCTTTTCTGCCAGTCACAATCAATACTATAAATAGATGCATTGGGAGTTTGTTTCTGAGAATATTTTTCAGTTAGCAGGTGCCACATTAATAAAACCAGGGATTAAAATTTGTAGCCACAGACTAAGGCCAAGATTTCAGGATGTATTTTCATCCCTGGAAGGCTACTGCTGTCCTACCTACTCCTCTGCCTGTGCACATTGCTGTGTTAGCTGTGACCGTGTGTCTGTGTGATCGTGATGTGAGCCACATCAGGGAACATTAGGGTTTGGGATAGTTTTTGTAGAATCAAACTATCCCTAAATCAGTTTGTTTCCTTTATTCAGCTCATGCCACAGCTGTGTAGGGAGTTGTGCTGTGCCAAGGGTGGGGAGGTGCACCACACAGGAATGTGTCGATTTTTATTAAAAAAAAAAAAAGGGAAAGGAAAAAAAGTGTATAAAAGAATGAACATAAAAAATCTTGACTCCCTCAGCTACTCACATTTCATCCCCTATATCATGAGTACTAGTTGCAAAGGTAGATTTCTGGTCTGAAAAATTAATAATATGCCAGTGCTAATACACTGGAGATTCATGTGTTGAATTCCCAGAACTGCTGTTGCTGGCTCTTAGCAAAACCAGTGATATACAGCAAAACCATTAGGTATACCTATATTATAGGAATACTAACAAGTAATTGTGTTTATTATTCCATTTTTGTAGAATCACGCACGAGGGAACAACCAATCGCTCTTTACCAAAGATAATTGTTTTGCAGTGTGTGAAGGTTCACTTTGTAGTCACTTCTTTCTACCCTTTTCACATCATTGCTGGTTTACAAAGGTACTGCTCATGGGCGAGGGATGCTTTTAGCTTCCTGCATGCCGTATCTGTCATGAATTTAGGTGGCATGTTGATGAAGCACATTACATTTTAATTCCTAGCTAAATAATACCAAATCTAAAAGCAGGTATCTAATCTGTTGGTATTACCTTGCTAATGAAGAGCCTGATGGAGTTAGATGAGCTAAGCTGCAAATGTTTTGCCTCCATTTTTCTCTAAGTACAGGATGTAGTCAGTGCCTCGATAAGCTGATCCAGCAGTGTTTTGGCCAGTTCAGTCTTAATGCCCAAAGCAACAGTTCTCTTGTCTTTTAAACCTCTGCTAAGAGTTTATGTTTTTTGAGCTCTTGCTGAGCATACTGTCTGTGGGAAGTGTCTGCTCACACCTGGGGGAAATACACAAAGCAAAGTGCCTTTAATTGCTCCTGGAACAGTACAGAGAATTGTTTAGACTAGATTTACTTTTCTGATTTGTGCTTGGAGACAGAGCTGACCTCTGCCAGAACTACAAAGAGCACCCAGCTGAGGCTGTTAACATCTCTTAGGAAACAGTTCAGGAACGAGCCTAGCTCACTGCCCAGTGCTGTAGTGATTACAGTAAATCCTCATCTTCTGCTGACTTCAGCGGGGTGTTTGCAGACAGCAGGTCTGATTCAAACGGGACCTCAGAGCCCAAAGAATGTAAAACATGTACCTAAATCTGCTCGGTCATAATATCAGTTTTCTTCAGCAGCTTTCATTTATAATACCGCAAACTGATATGTTTTCCCTTGAAAACAGGACAAGTGTGAGAGCTCTGCTTGAGGAGAGTGTGAGGAAGAAAAAGCGCCATGTAACCTTTAATGGGAGCTGCACTGTCTTCCTCTCTTTTATTTCAGGCACTGTAATCTGGCCTAGTGGGACAAGTCAGATCCCACCGCAGAGCTCTCTCTGCTCCAGTGTCTGTACTTTGCCAGTTAAGTGTCCTGAGTTCCCCAATCCTTATATCAACTTAGCACTCTACATCATAGACATTGCTACAGTTTCTGTTGTTTGTTAAGCATCTGTAGCTGTTATCTCAATCTCTGCCTCGTTTGATTTGGCATCCTTGTCCCCTGGTTCTGTGAATCCTGTATGTTGCCCTGTTTCCCCTGTGCTCCTGGGGCAGCAAAGGTACCTGCCTACTCCCCATCCTTTCTGTTACTGGATAGGTAATGGCTATAAATAGATACAATGCTTCTGTCACTCTCTTCTGCATTGAAAAAATATTCATTGTTTTAAATTACGCACTTTTATTGTGTTACTGGTGAAGAGCATGTGAGCACACTGCAAAACGGGTATCTCAGTTACAGCTTTGCAGCTTCTGTGGGTAGGTTTGGTCTTGCTCCAGTTCATATACATATATATCACAAATGCGGGTGTGTTACTTGGCAGAGTTTAGCCTAGAAACTACGTATTTAACACAACAAGGAACAAGATCTCTCCTTTCACCCTTAGGGACAGCCCTTAGGACATATGAGTGATATAGCTGTCTAATACATAGAAAGGCAGCAAGAGTGCATCACAAAAGCAGCCTTTACCTGTTCATGAGGAACTTGGGAGCACAAATTTAAAGAGAGCCACAACTTGAAGTTTACAAGTAAGAGGATATACTGGTCCCTACAAATGTTAGCTGATGCTGGTTTTCTGTTTCCTCTCAAACTGCCTGTCAGAAAGATGTCTTTTTTGCCTGTTATTTGTAAGTACAAGTGAAGTAAAGACTGATGGCTAAAGCAGCCAAATCTTAGAAGCACTCCCCGCTTCTTCTCTGAAATGGCTGCTGCTGTGGTCTGTGCTTTGAAGGCAATAGGCTGCTCTTTGCCTTGCACTGCAGGCAGGACCCGGATTCTCCTCCCAACTCACAGGCCTTGGATCAATGCTGTCTTTCAGCAAGTTTAGGGACTTGGTGCCTGTGCAGAGTAACACTTTCTGCTCGCTTTTTAGAATCTCTTGGCAGCATACTACTGCCTAGAAGCTGAAAACTACATTAATTTGAACACCAGAAAATACTTTGGCATTTATGAGTATGACCATCTTTCTGCTGTTTTGTCAGTTGTACTGTTTACTTTCATCATTGTTATGCTTTAAACAGCATCAGTGTGCCTGAGATCAGCACCTCAGCTTTAATGAAAATAGGTCTCGTTTGTTATTTGAGATGTTCTTTAAAGTGCTGAAGATGGAGGCTCTGGGATCCTGGGACCTCAGGTCTGAGAAACTGCCTGGAAACAAGAGTGACACTGAAGAGCTGATGAAATGTTTAAATCAAGTGAAGGACAGAACAAAAACTACAAGCGATGGAAGGAGAACTTGTTTTTTATAACAGCAGTAAGGAATTTGGAAAGTGTTACACCATTTTCGTTTTGAATGTAGTGCACCTATAAAAGGTAACCTTTTACTTGGGGCTTGTCCTGTTTCCACGTAGGTGTAGGAGAACACATGGTAACATACACATGCTTTGCAAAGAGTTCGTTAATGTGTTCATAACTGAGTACAGTTACACCATGAAGGACCCTTGCAGATGCCGTTACCTTATGGAAAAAGTTTCCCATGCCTGACTAAGGAACAGATTTAGGCCATTTGAGCCACAGAAAGGAAATGAATGTACAGCAGAGGTCAATGCCCTAACTGTTCTGTGCCAGAAATTCTTTGAGGTGGTATTTATACTGAAGTATGCATTATCTGTGGCATGTTTATAAATATGTCTGCTAACTCTATATAGCATTTCTGCTTGTAGAAACTCTTACAATAACATATACCCCAGGGTTTCATTTATCCTTCTCCCAGCCTGCTTGTTCTTTTTTCTTTATAATTCATTTAATTGCCTAACACTGGCAACTTAAGTTTTATTCTTT
The DNA here is from genome assembly GCA_009769605.1 of Bucorvus abyssinicus. Taxonomy (NCBI): domain Eukaryota; kingdom Metazoa; phylum Chordata; class Aves; order Bucerotiformes; family Bucorvidae; genus Bucorvus; species Bucorvus abyssinicus. The sequence goes on from CM020042.1 coordinate 13,929,127, forward strand.
TTTCTTGCTCTTCTTTGTTCCTCTCTTTTCCCCCCTCACAAATTATTGCAAGTCATTGTGCACTAAATATAGATCTGTTTTCTGCTTTCCAGATGCTGAGAGCTTGGCTTACATCCTTATAGCATTCCAGCCTAATTCTCTCTCTCTGTGTCACACACATACAACTATTCAAAGCAATTTATTGAGTTCAATGCATCAAGAAAATCTTGATAGTTCTCTTTGTAGAATGGAGATTAAGTTTTAGTAAAACTTACTCGTGTTCAATTTTTGCCAGCTTTATACACAATTGCTGTGATGGCCCAATATATGGTTGTTGCTGACTTACATATTTCATGAAAGATTTCATCTCTGCACGCACCTTAGTGTGCATTTTAATTATTTAGGTCTCAAGTTTTATGGTCTGATCTAGCCAGGCAAATTTCACTTCTGGTGCAATTTGAGTACACTGGAATATCAGGGCCAGCTTCAGGGGTGTTTCAGCTCAAAACGTGGAAGTTCCGCAGCAAAAGTCAGTAGAGTGGAAAAGTACATACACGTTTGAGCCACAGCTGCAGAGTCAGTTTGGACATGATTAGAAACTTATTACAGCTATCCAAAGCAACACTAATTTTCAGGAAAATTAACGTTCTGCTCTATTTCTTTTGTGAGCTGATGCTGGTATCCTCATAAGAGCTGCCCACCAGGCAAGTGACTTTTGGCAATGACCAAATAGTTCCTGTATAAGGTATGTAATATTCCTAGCTTATAAAGCACTTTGGACTATCAAAAAGCAAAGAACAAATCTGTAGTTTTCATCTATCAACAATGCTGCTTCACACAGTGCAGTATTTTTTTTAATTTAAGGATCCAAATTTAAGGTCTGTATTTATGCTGAAATTTGCTAAACCAAATGTATTTGGATCCTTTATCCGCTATTGAAATGCAGCTGTGGTACAACATGGCAGCTGTTTAGGGCAGGAAGCAAGGAAAATGTAGTATCTGATCAAAATTGCAGTGGGAATTGATTGGCAGAACATATTTACCCTGAAGATGGGGCTGTACTGCCAAACACAGTAGGTAATCCTTATTAGGGCTTTGGCACGCTACTTTCATACAAATGCAAAGAACTATTAGTTTTGAGACTTGGTTAATGCACCAGGATTAAATTTCTCTGCAGACTTTCATAAACTGCCTGAAATCTGCATTGGCCACAGCCTCTTCTCTCTCTGCACAGCACTCTGATCCCCCTCAGAATATTGCCTGGGAGAAGATCAAGCCCTGTCCCACCACTAACCCCCTTCCTGCAGCATCTTCTGCTGAGATTTGCAACAGCCTAGCTAGCTGTGAGAGGGGCTGGGAAAAATAGAGGACCCTGGCTCTGTGCCATTGCTTAATTTCCGTAATACTTACTTAATGTCCTAAATGTACAAAGCCTACAAAACATTGGCAAAGTTGTGAGGCCAGATAAAATGTGTTTCCTGGGATGAATCTGTGCAATGCACAGAGTGGTTGGTGGGGCTGATGAGAAGCCGCTTCCCAGGAGGTTTCCAGCCCTTGGGATTCCAGAGTAACCATGGTCCCAGGTGCTGCTGCCAGGGCTGCCCTGTAGCAGCTTGCACATAAATGTTAGTATCAGCCCGCAGCTTGCTGTGCATCCACTGCCTAAGAGGCTGCAGCCACCCCCATCCAAAGGCGCTCACAGCACAAGGAGCGTGTCATTCAAAACAGAAAATAGCTGTAGTTCAGCACAGGGTTGGCGGGGAGGATCACACAGGGCGTGTTACAGAAGTCCTGGCATCCTGAAGGCCGGCTGGGGAAGGGACAGGGGGCCTGAAGGCAATGGCCGTTCTCAGAGCCTAACAAGGGGCCACATTGTTCCTGGGCCTATCGGTTGGTTTCTGATTCACCCGCAGCCAACGCGCCATGATCAGATCACAGCTGGCCCAAGGATACGCTTTCCAGTGCATTTAGTGCTTGGAACAGCCCCAGGTTTCGGGAACACATGGTGAGGAGGAGGGGACAGCTGTGAGACAGAGAAGGGAGCTGATTTTTGCCTTCCCTCAAGATGAGCTTTTCTTTTATAATTTGATCCAGGTTGTAAAATTAATTTGGAGCCTACCTAGATCTGGACAAAAGGCAGACAGAGGAAAAGGAGGGTGGAACAGGCAGTGGGGGCTTGCATGGCTGCGTGCCCCCCACCGACAGTGTCCTCTCTTCCTGGTCAGCTGTGCAACTGCTCGTGACAGATCATAGATGGATCCCGAGTACTCAGTCTGTGTCTTTTTTCAGCCCAGAACTTTAAGATAGCTTTGTTTGTTGTAACCTGGGGGTTATGTAGGTGCTACATCCCAGTGGGGTGTATCTGGCAGTAGCTGAGCTTCCTTGTGTGTGAGCAGCGGCTGGCTTCATGGCAGGAGAGGTGAATGTCCTGAGGGTGACTGGGGACCCACCTAGACTTTGGTTCCAGGCGGACCTCTTCATTTATCTTTGCAGCACAGTGCTTATGAGTGATTCCTGACTTTTTTGTTCCAATTTCCTGTTAAGCAATAACACACCATTCCTCATTTCCTATCCTAAGCTTCCCTGTGTTTTGTAAACTTTTTTGCTGTTTCACCTAAGAATGGCTGCAATTCAAGCAGGAACGAAGTGGTGCTTGCCTATTTGCAGATCCCTAAAGCAAATCTGGAATCTCTTTGTCATCTCCCGAGTCCTTCACTTTGCAGCAGGAATTTTCATCTCTCCTTCCCTTTCTTCCAGAGCTGATCTGAGAAAGGCAGCTGTGAGTGGTGTGTGCTGCCATCAGCTTCTCTGCTGCACTGCAGAATGTCAGTAATAAACTACAGCTTGTCAGGGAAATCTGCAGTTCCCTACCTACGGCCTATACTTTGTAAGCCTATAAAGTACTTTAATGCTTGAGAAAGTCAATCTGTTAATCAACAAAGGTAATAAGCCAACTTTTTTCTCTTTCCCCTTACAGGGCCCCAATTCTATAAGGACTCATAGAAGTTAAACATTGAAAAAGACCTGCCGTGTAACTGAGTCCATCTCCTAGTAGTGTGGGGGTGTTCTCTATTACAGTTTTGTATTGTTATGTCAGCCTGGTTTTAAATGATCTCTGCAGCATGATTTATGCATTCTCTTGAAATATTATGCTCAGCCTAACACATCTCAAAAGCTTGAAGATTTTCCTGATACAATTATCTAAATGGGTCCTCTAAAAATTGATCCAGTTTCTCTCAGTTAAACCTTTCCTCTTCAGCAACACGGTTCATTCTACTGAAAAAACAATTCTCTTTTCCTTTAAAGAGGCTAGTGGGACAGCCAGTCTGCTATTTAGCCTGGCTGCAGTTGGATCTCATTTCTCAACCCCACCCTTCCCCTTCTCTGAGGAGGAGGGGCAGTCTTCATATTTTCCCTTTAAGCTGAGCTATGAAAAATAACTGTTTGCCAAAATCTTTCACCTTGGCCGTATACCCTCACAGATGTTTTCTACAGCATAAACAAAGCAGCAAAGAATGTTGGGGCACGGAGGAGGCACAGTAGTTGGGACGGGGGAGTGATCAGGCTGGAGAATTACAGCTCCAGCCGCTCGGCTGTAGTCTGCCTTTCAGAAACTCACAAGAGCTGCTCCCACTGCTCAAGGAGCAGAGCCAGCTGTAAAATCATCCACAGCTTGATATAACATGAGCATTCAGCCATGCAGGCTAAGCATATGTAATGCACACGTCACCGTAGCATGTTTGCAAATTAAGAATAGTGATAAATCTGGCTGGTACAACCAAGTAAGTCCTCAGCTGTTGTTCAGCCATCTCCCTGCTCAACAAGAGATAGTGCCAGCCATTGCAATTGGGAGAATAGGAGGAATTGTGGGAAGAATTATGTTGTACATTATGCCCTTCAAATGGCAAATCTGGCTTCACACCCCAGGACTGAAGTTATACTGTTAGTCACTTCCAGACCTTAAGAGTTTTATCATGGGCTTTGCCAGCTCCAGGTGTCTTACTGACTACAGTTGAGTCAATGAATCGGAGTATCGGTCTCAAGTACCACAACCTTATGGCATAAGAGAATTTACTGGAGCAATTGAAACACCCTGAATTTTGTTGGGACACAATTTGTCTATTCTGCCACATTTTGGACTGAATGAAACATTCAGATGACTGTGAAATAAGTTTCAGCTGCTGATTTGGAAGGGAAACAATTTGGAGGAAAGGAAAGCAGGAACCATTGGAACTGACAACTTACATGTAAAGAAGGAGATGCTCTTCCTAAAACAAGTATTTCTTACTGTTGCTGCTGACTGAATGCAAGGCATAGCCATGAGTCCACTGAGGTCCTGATGAGATTCTGGCAGCAGGAGACAGTGGCAGTAATGTGATCATTCACATAAGCCCCTGTGTCTCAGAATACTGCTTTGGACCAGTGGAAAAGTTTTTACTGTAAACAAAGTCAGTTCTGGTTTAGGAGCCTTGAAAGGAAGTTCATAATGACCGGTGTAAACCACCTGGTGCAGATGAAAGGGGTCAGGAATCTGGGCAATACTTAAGCAATTTGAGGCTTTGGAGGGAACCTCAAAATCTATCCTATTGTCACATACGAATCACAAAAAACATATTGGTCGTGCTTGAGTATATCCCAGAGGATCAGTTTGTGAGCTCTCCTGCATATGCTGGTGAGTTGAGAGGCACGGAAACAAAGGGTACCATGGTTGGAAAGATTTGCATATTAAAGAAAAGAATGTGGAATGTTTGTATTATGTATAGTAAAAGTGTGGAACTAATGGCTTATGACAGATACAACTATGGAATTAAGGTGATTTGGCAGCCAGGCTTTAATATGGAATGGACAGTTTTGGAGGAAACAGAACGGAAGCCTGTAAGACTGTAGTTGAAGCTAGTTCCTTGCATAGGAGCTATAGCAAGAGAAGTTTTCTTACACACATATATGCAAGACTGGATAGAGTTTATCCATATGTCATTATTAGGAAGTAGATAAAGATCTTTATTTGTATTTGTAGGGTGTGAGAAGCTTTTACTCTCTTCTGAGTTGACATGAAGAATCCTTTTGAGCATACATCCTGCTGATTTGTGTGGTTATGATTTAACTGCCATCATAGTTTCATTGTTTAGGGCTCCATTAAATATATTTAGGCTTCTCTATGGAGTAAACAGAGATGAATATATTTATGGCTGTCAAACATATGTTGTGTTGGAGATAAATATAACGACCAAGTATAGCAGAGCACAAGATCTAACTGCCCTAAATACTCTCAAATGTTCTTGCCAGCTTAGAGGATGATAAAGTTCCCTCCTGCTTCATGGAGGTCCCAGGAAGCATTGGTAGTCCTGGTACTAGGGTAGTGTCAGCAAAAAGTTCCTGACAAACAGCCCCCATTAAAAACATCACAGCATTTTCCAAAATTATCTCATTCTTTAAATATTTTTCTGTGCCTATGTATAGTTTCCTCTTAAAATTCAGACTCTCACCAAAGCATTCTCTTCTGCTCTATTATTTGTTCAAGCTACTAAACAGAAGAAAATAATCTCTGAAATGTTAACTTGTAGTCATTTGGAAGTCTGTATCAGTACATGTCACACTGACGTACACCATGGTTAGCGCTCTGTCCAAGGAAAGTATTTTCTACAGCACGTTGGTAGCTCCAAGTCATTACACTGAGCTCCATTTGTTCACTGTAAGTTGATCCATACTCATGGCAGTTTTTGGACAACATAATTTGTTCAGGGACATGGTCACATCTCATCTTGCGTTTGCTAATAGAGGAGTTTCCACATGGGGCCAGCATGCTCCTGACTCTCCCTATGTCTAACAAGTACATGCGTTTCTCTGGTCCCGTCATCTCTGCTTGACATCTCTGTGCTGAAGGAGAGGAATGAGTTGGGGTTATAAGAGGGATTAAAGGAATGGCAGAGATGAGGGTGTTGCAGCAGTGTGCAAGCTGGCTCTGAATGGGGGGGAGACAATGTGTGCCAGGAATGAACAAGCAAGGAGCTATGGATGAATGAAGTGTGGCAGAACTGTGCAAAGGGTGTTTTTGTGGAAAGGATTATGTCTGTTCTGTGCGTATTTCTAGTATGTGTGTCAGCCTGAAGTGTCCCCACTGAACTATTAGCTTTTGCATGACTTCAGCATGTTCCTGCAGCCAGTCCAGTCTGCAATCTGTCTCACTCTATATGGTGGCAAGAATGCAGTCTCTTCTGGTCTCTTTAATGTGGGAAGCAGCTACATACTGTTGTCTTAAAACCAGGAAACAGAAAGTTGAGGTATATGCCAGCCTGTAAGTCAGCCGTAAGCCTGCAGTCTTTGAGCAAAGCCTCAGCATGCCAGTAACACGTGCTAGAACTGTTGCTCACACCACTGCTACAAAAGTGTCACAAGAGAACTGAGGAGGCTAACACCTTTTCTTTGCTGAAGCCTCAGTTACGTAAGAGAATTGAGCAGCATCGCTGTTCCAGAAGTACTGCTACCTCATAAGCAGTATTTCACAATATCTCTGCCATTCAACCTTGGTTCAAGAGATGTTGCACATAGGTGTGAGAGGCCTCCACTCAAACACTTTGTTTGCTCCACATAAACCATTCTAACCATTCCAGGCTTGGTAGATGTTAGCAACTATGGCCTCTTGCCCTACAGCGTCCTTCCAAAACATGGCTTGTCAGCTCGACTCTGGGATTCGAGAGACGCGTAGTATCATAGAAATGTTGGTTAGAAGGGACCTCTGGAGGTCTGTAGTCCAACATCCTGCTCAAAGCAGAACTATTGCCAGTACTTAACAGGTCAGCTGTGACTTTGTCTAGCCAAGTCATTAAAACATCCAAGAATGGTAATTGCACAGCCTTTCTGGGTAACCCATTCCAGTGCTGTACTACTCTTGCCAGTGAAATGTTTTTCTCACGTTCAATGCAATCCTTACTAGGAGATCCTACATGCTTTTAGGGGCATACCTGAGAGACCCAGAAGTGGAATGAGACATACCTGGTCTTCTGAAGTTCACATCCATCTCTCATCATCACAGCTCTGCTTCTATTGTTGCTTCCACCAGTCACTACAGCTACGTGTCACATAGCAAACCAAGCTGTGGTACAGGCAACTAAAAGCTGGAGCCGAAAGCTGATGGGCATGATCCAGGTAGTAGCTTGTTCACTTGGATGTTTTTTGCATCTACTGATTGGAGGGTCACATTATCCAAAAGACCCACTACAAAACCAAGGATGACCTGTGGAAGACTGACCACAGGCTTTTCTCTGGTCACTCTGCCTTAAGCATAGTGCCTTGAACTTAACCAAGGGAACTCCCACAAAGCCTTGATTTGAAAATGTCAAGAAATGGAGAATAGGAGAGTACTTTGGCATTGCATTACTTCAGCTTGGCAGCAACCTTTCTGAGGAGCCAGATGCAGTGCTGAGATGGGACAGAACTCATATTGCTTGTGGCTGCTGTGAACCTTAGCGTGTAATTTTATGGCTTTGGGAGGAACTCACTCCTCACAGTGCAGAATGGCAGCACGGCACACAAAGCAGCACTGCGTAGCCCTAGGAATATACTGCTAAAGGTTTGCTGTATCTAATACAAAACCCAGACACGACTCTTTTTCATTCCTCTGATTGCATGTGCAGACATTGATTGAACTCACTCCTGTGCTGGTTTTTTGTGTGCAGGAAGCTGTGCTGAAATTTCAAAATTATTTCCCTTGCAGCTCTAATTTCTCACTAGAAAAAAAGATTGTCTTGAGAGCTGATAAAGGCAACTGAAAGTGGTTTTGCCTTCTTGTCACCTGTCCCGCTCCACTGTTAGACAATATAAACTGTCATCATAAACTTTGAGTGAATCAGTTGCTTCTCTACTTCTTAAATAGAGAGTCCTTCCCACTTTCATTTTTCTACCAGAAAGTTTTCTGTTTCTGTACTCTTAGAAATAAGATCACTTTCCTTTCATGTCCAAAACTTATTTCTGAAGACACAAGTTAAGAAATGTTTTCAAGATGATCCCAGGTTGAATCATCAGCACCACTTCCTGCTTCACCCTCCACCCTCCTGGAGTTTTCTCAGTCACATACCTGACCTGAACCTAATTAGTTTGTGAGAACTAGAAAGTTTGCCACCCGTGGTGTGGCTGTGAGCCAGGCAGGCAGAGTTCTCTGTGCCTGGTACTGTAATTGTTGTGAAATCTTCCTTGATGGACAGGAGGTTATTCTGTTGTTTGGGGTTTTTTTTTCCAACAAATGTCCTGGAAATGAGCAGGAACACATTTTGGAGCTCAGAGAGTTGACTTTTTAGAGGCTGCAGTGCCAGAAAGATCCCCATGTCCTTAACGTTGCTGAGAGCCAAAGAGGATCAAGAGCACTTTCATTTTGAAGACTATTTTAAAAAACCCTTAACACATTTTGTCCTGCTTTTACAAAAGTCCTTATTATTTTGTAAAGTCTCTTTCACTCTTGTCACACAGCAGAGCCTTTGCTGGGTCCTCAGGAGTAGTGTCTATATTGCTAGAACAATAAGACTCATTACTATGCTTCTCTCTACCAAAATAAGAGGCTGGTTTTGCAACATAAGCCCTTACAAACAACCCTGTTGCATGGTCCTATTGAATTCTTCAGCGTTGCTTGTGTCCATAAGGATTATGGTATTGAGTGCTGCTCCAAGCTAGGAATCAAGCTTGGTAGGGAAAAATCCTCCCACCATCACAGGAGGTATGGAATGGGCCACCAGTCTTCCCCATGCTGTTGAACACGTTTGCACAGCAGAGGAACAAAGCACAGGCTGGTGGTGTAGGCCACTTCATTTGTATCTTGCTTAACTGTGTATTTTTCCTCCCCTCTACTAATGGCCCTGTAGATTTTCTAAGGGACGTGCTACTCAACAGGAAATGTGTCCACTTGTTTGATGGCTATTGTGGTGGTGTAATCTTCTCTCCCTCCTGAACCATCAGTTTCAACATCATTCTACATTTTTGCTGGGACAATGCAGCACTCTGAAAGTGAGGGCCTGACAGGCTGTAAGAGCCAGGCATTGTGTGGACAGGCTTTATGCAGCATGCATGGTGTCATTCCACCAGTTCATCTCAGACCTAACTACTCCTGCTCTGACAGTCTGGGGTTCCCAGCTCTGCTATTAATGTACCCTGGTCCCAGCTTGCAGTATACTTATTCCAGTCCTTGTCCTATATCAAGCTGGTACTCAGTCCACACTCTCCCCTGAATCTACTGGTGCCTAGTCCTTGTTTCTAGTCCTAAAAATCTGCCAGAATCTCCATGCAATTTACTCTGTCAGACTGTCAAATCTTTCATCAGTCAACCCCTATTTGAGGCTCTGAAAATATCCCACAAATTTCACAATGACTTGTATTGATTACTGGTCTGGAAGCTCTGCTTTGGAAATTGAATCTGTAAAGACAGAACTGAAGCTGAAAGCAGCTTTTTGTAAGTTGTCCCCATGTTTTTAACAAACATTACCCACAGATAGCTGTAGTTACAGTTCCACATCCATTCCACATCCATGGCTATTGCCCAGCCATGCTCCTGTGGTTCCTCAACACAAACAATAGTGTGTATCTGACCCTGAAATAGCATAGTTCAGGGAGCTAAACTGCCCGAAAATTAACACTACGAAAAATTAGTTTTCACCATCCCCTGGATCAGATGAGCAGCAGTGCTGGTACAAGAAGGGAGATGGGGGATTGTGATTAGGGGCTATAGGAGGCAGAGCTGATGCAGCCACAGTTTAGGTCAGATTATACTTTTGTGGAATCACAGCCTTTCTCACTGGTTTTTACCCATGTCTGTTCTGAATGAAAGAAGCACTAAAAGCGCATGAAGATTTGCATGTAGGAAACTAATCAAATAATGAGATTATTTGATTTTCAGATAAGGAATCTCAAACACAATCAGAATTAGAAATTTTACTGTTGAGAAGTTAAATCCTAGTTCTCTTTTCCACATAGAAGAGTGTGAATAACTAACCTTAAAACCACTATATCAGTGATTTTCATCCCATTGTCCATGGACCCATTAGAGTCCATTGACTTCTAAGCAGTCTGCAAAAGATAAATAAAACCAGCAAGAACACTGTCAGGAAGCTTAAATTCACAACACAGTGGTCAGGCACTCCTTTGGAAAATGGCCTCTGCTCCAGGTGATTTCTGCAAATGAGTAAAGACCTGAACAGCAAGGAAAAAATGATCAGGTGCAGATCACTATCATGTGTCCAACCTCAGGCTGCCAGGGGTGTATGGGAAGCACTCCCATCTGATAGCAATTTAGGCACCATTATAAATGAGTTGTTTCTGTCAAGGTCCTTGAGAATAGATGGCTGCATCACAAAAACCAGCTTTCCATTTTGGATTAAATGGATTGATGATAGTAATCCCAACAGAAAAAGAGTAAGAGGAGAACTGTACTGGGAGCTCCACAAGCCTCTCAGCTCTGGAATTGATCCCTTGGTTGTGAGAGTGGTGGGAGAGGTTTGAACTGGTCTTGAGCTTTCTGTATATTGAGTATTCAACTTAACTTTGTATCAACATTTAGTTTTATTTAAAAATGAAAGCTGCAAAAGTTAGTTCTTTTAAAAGGTCTCCAGTTCTAGCAATGTGCTCCTACCTTTCCTCTTGTCTTTGGAAATTCTTGTTTATCCAGCATAAAAAATTCATGGACAAATTCTGCCTTGAAGATCTATAAGCTTGGTCAGTGCTCTAAAACCCCTGGAAACAACGGCTTTGTTTATCTCCAGAAGTCCAAGAATAAGCTGATTTTGCTATTTTTAATCTATCCGGAAATATGCATAGAAGAGAGCTTAATTGCAAACAGACCAAACCTTATATAGGAAATGGGTATGTCCCTCGGGGGCACCTAAAATGTGAATGTCTGAAATTAAATTCATATACTCTTCTCCCTTGCTCCCTGAAGCACGTACTCTTGGAGTGAAAGGGAAGGCTGTGGGCTAGCATCATATCCCAGTAGTTTCTATCCATTATAACAGTCTGGCTGTCTTAATATTCAATTAACAGATGTTTCCCAGCATGTATGAGCTCGAGGTGACTAGTTGTATGTGTTTGCCATGAAACCATTAAAGAGAACAGAGAAGAATTAGAAAAATAATGGCTCCGTTGCAATGATCTTAATTTTGGTTACCAGAGAAATATGAAACAGGAGTATTGTGATTCCACAATTTCACCCACACTTTTCTCAAGAGAGTGCTACCGCACCCAGCCAACAAACAACGGCGAAACCTTGCATCATGAAAGCAGTTCCTGTCATCTGCCCAGTGATTCTGAAATCCGGGTTGTCTTTTCCTCAACTTTCAAACAGTACGCTCAGTAATGGGTAACGTATAAGGTCCTACGGTGGACAAGGTGCATTTGTCTTAGCTAAAAATCTCCCCACCCATGGAAAAAGGGAATGGCATTGTTTTTATACAGGCCCAGCAGCAGACCCTGACGGCCAGTGACATTTTAGTGTTAGCTCCTCCACTAGTCATTGTATGACCATTGAGCACATCACACATTATTCTTTCTGTATGTGCTCTATGCTGCATCACGGAGCTTGGGTAGAGCACTGGCCCAAAACTTTGTGTTCCTGTAAGGTTGGAAGCAAGTCTGTGCCAAAGCTTCTCAGGCATCTGCAGTGGTGCACAGCTATCGGTCAAGCATGTTTTGCTGTACTCCCACAAACAGCAACGGCATGACTGAGCTCCCTTGGTTATCCCACGGTCTTGCAACTGCAGCCCTTATCCCACTTCATCGGGCAATGCAGCGCCCTGGGAGCAAATTGCTGCTAACTCCTTCCATGCAAACTCTCTGGCCACCTGAAGAGAGTACCACACTGCTGCTGTGTGGTGCCTACTTGCCTTCAGTGCAGAAAACTTTGCCATGCCCCGTGCTATCGGTAGCCTCTGCCGTGCTCTCTGGGCCACAGTGTCTGTTGAATCTGAATCCTAGCCTCCATGTTCTGTGGTCTAATAGCTGAAATGGTCTGGGCAACATCCTCGGTGCTGAGTGGCCTGCCGGCAAGAGTGCACACAGGGGACCCAAGAGTTGTAGATTTATTGCTTGTAAACCAAAAAGTATATTAAAAAAAGAAGAGATAAAAATAGATGGGGAGCTTGGGGACCGGAAAGGCAGCCAGTAGAGATTAGATGCACTGCTGGTTGACTCATCCAGCTTGTTTTATTGTAGCACCGTTCCAATAACGGCTGTATTAGTTCGGCTTTTGTGCAGTGAGCAGACATTTGTTTTGCATTGAAGCTTTTTCACATAAATGTGCTCCATTTTTCATTTCTTCTTGCATTTCCCAGTGTTTCTACTGGCAATTACGAATGGGAGAGGTGATGGCTTCAAAAGAGTGTTAGCTAGCTTCTCAGCTGGTATAAATCAGCAACACCCCCTGGTATTTAATAGAGCTATGCAGCTTTATACCAGTTGAATCTGCACCAACTGTTCTCTTCAAATGCATCCCACCTTATAAAGAGCTGTGTTTTCTTCAGTGGAGGAGTCTGAAATTAATGGACCAACTGCCTCGCAGAGCATGTGCAGCTCACATCTGATCAGGACCCGCTTCCTAATGTGTGTCTCTCTATTCAATCTGAGGGACTTCTTTGCAGGGGCCACCAAAGAACAACAGCCCATTGTGTCCTGTCTGCTGGACCTGGGCTGTGATCTGCCACCTTGCAGAAGGCTTGCACACAGGCCATCCGCTGCCTGCTAGCTCAGTGTCTCACAGTGCTTTTAGCCCCTTCCGCACTGCAATTTGTTTACACCGTTCTGTGCCTGCATGTAAGTGGCTCTGAGGAACAGTTGTAGTGAAAATATGCAGAATGCATGTTGGGCTTTGTTAGCTGTTTGCAGTTTGCTTCACGCCTGGAAAGTGCTGCTCTGCCAGCTTGGGATCCATTCAGAGCAAGAGGAGTTCTGTAGAAACAAGTTCGGAAATAACCACTGGGAAGGAGGTAAATCAGATGAGGTCAGGTGGATATACATGTGTGGTGGAGGCTGTGCGCTTGCCACAGGAGCTTTGTGGCTCTTAGAGTTCCTGTGGACTGAAGGAACACTTTGGGTTCTGTGCAGCTTTTCAGAAATGACCATTTAAAGGTGATTTCACAAGGCAGAACCTGGTGATCAGGTGGGTCACTTCCTACCCACGTTCCAACGCCTGTTATTATCAGCCCTTGAGCAAGCCAGCCTCTACTGTGTTGACAAGCGAGGACTAGATAGCTGTATATTTTTACTGGGATTTTGCTGTGGTTTTAGCTGAGATGTTTGTTTGCATGTTGCCTTCATCAGTTTCTTTACACAAATTACCCAGAGTAAGTGCTATGGACTGTGTGGCTCTGCTTACCAGAAAAAATGCCTTTATCTCTTCCATTTTTTTCTTAGGAGCGTGGAAGTGGGAGGGAGAATCTGCCAAAATGGGATTTTGTTTCAGCAGAATCTGCGCCTTTATAGCAGAAGCTGTATGATAAGAGGCTTTTTCATGGCCAGCTTGTCATTAGTGCATGAGCTTGCAGCCCACCCCTTCCATGGACATGCACAGATCCTTTAAAAAAACACAACTGAAACCCCACTTTTGAGACTCAGGCAGCTGTATAACCAAAAAGAAAGCCTTAAGTTGATCCACAATCAGTTTCTATAAATGCATAAGAATAAAGTTACTCTATAAGTAAGTGAGTTATCTTCAACTATTTTCAACAATACAAAAAATGGCTTTTTGTTTTTTAATAAACTTTTCAAGCTTATGAATTTCTGATGACAGTCACTTACAGGAATAAATGGTGAGGTAACCACAGCTTTGTGTAGGATTGAGATAAATTTGGGTCCAAAATAAATGAAGACCTCCATAAGAGGTAGAGTTAGGAAATAAATGTGTGGGAAAATTGGAGTGAGTGAGAAGGCAGCAGGGAAAAGGAAGCCACAGTACAAATTAAAGATTGCAAGTAACAGGGCTGGATGCCAAAAGCCTCAGAAAAGAAATGAAAAAAAAAATCCTTGATTAGCTAAACTGTTTGCTTTGCTATATAAAAACTGACCTCCTTGAGGAGCTCTGAGCCCTGGCCTCCCGGGAGTCTGAGTACGTGCGGGCAAGCTGCTGCCCTGCTGATGGCAACAGAAATGCTTCAGCACCAATCTTCTGCCCTGGGGATTTCCAGGTGCAAATTCTTCATCTGACAGGAGCTCTTCCCGCATCGTGCTGACAGTGCCTTAACATTTTATCCATCCTGGATATATATATATCTTCCTTCTTTTCCGAACCACTGCAATAATCCCAGTTCCATTAGTTGTGTGTGAGCATACTCACGGAATTGTTACTTGCCATCTCAAAGCCCATCTTCCTCCACTCTGTAACCACTCTGTAATAGATAAGGTTAGCTCATGAAACTATCTTGAACAATTTAATTAATTAATATAAAGACTGCAAGAGAAAAGCTCCTTTTTAACAACAGAGGATGGAAGAATTGCAGGACTTCTTTGTAATAGAACAATATTGAAGCAACCGATATGTAACATTTGTAAAAACTTCTAGAAATGAACTTTTCTAAACCACTGTATTATAGTAGAGTATTATAATCCCAGTTTTACAGATGGGGTAACAAAGATGATGTTGTATTCACAAGGCCTCTAGAAGGCCCGTAGACATAGAGCTCAGTTCCTGGAGCAGAAATCCAGGCTTGTGACGATACCTCACTATCAAGAGCTCAGAAATTCTGCTGCTTCTTGTAAAACTACAGTCACATGGGCATCTAGTTGTAGGTTTTTTCTATAAACCAAAGCTTCCTATCTACACAAAATCTTTTGCTGTGGCAGAGAATTCTCTGTCCGGCCTTCAAAATGCATGGGGCTGCAAGGTGTGCAAAACATGCCTGTGCTAAACTTTTCTCACCTTTCTTGTTTCAGTATATGAAGAAAGGTGAGGAAGGTCAGATGAAAGCAATTTGCAGGGGCCTTGAGTGGGAGGTTTCTGGACATGTGAGATTTGATGTTTTTAAAGGTGTATTCCAGTATCCTCTCTGAGGAAGAAAACAAAGATTTTAAGCCCAAATGAAATCAAATCCCTCAAGCAAGCTTAACTCAGGAATGTGAGAGCACAATGCTAACAGCAGAGGGATGTCCCTAAAAAAGGAAGAGGCAGTATCCACTACTTTCTCTTCATACTGCACTGGTCATCCAAGAATCTCCAAAGAAGTCTTCAGAAATGCCAGTGAACTCTCAGTACACCCTGTTGGATGGCTGAGGGCTTCTGTCTCCATGTTACAGGTGAAGAAACAAAGGCACAGGAGGCCTTGCAGCCATTGTGTAACCCAGTGGCATTGTATTTTGGGTGAAGCTACCTTGTGCAGTCAGCAGATGACTAACTTAGACTTCATCTGACATCTAGTTCCAGTAATATTGCGCAGGCCAGAGGCAGTCCAGGGCTTCTGATCTCATTATTTAACTACTAGGCGGCACAGTCCTTTTAGTCCTTTTTACAGGGTTCAACAAAAGGAGAGACCAAATCACCAAGTCGTCCCAGAATTTGAAACTGTTGATATGTATGTTGGTTGTTTCTGCTGATGAGGTGAGATGTTCCAGAGTCAGGACAGCATCAGAGTAGAAAGTGAAGGCAGCCAGCAGCCAAATGCAAGGCGGCCTTTGTGGAATGCAACACGGTGCCTAGGACATGCTACTACTGGGTAAAGTACACGCAGAATTCAAAACCATATTAACACCATCAAATTACTGTGGTAGCGACTTGTTAACCAGACAGAGAAATGGAACATGAATAGTGTCTGAGCATGAGCAGGCTGCATGCACAGGAACAATTTCCATCACATTTTTTTTTTTATTCTGCTGTCTTTTTTGAATGTAAAGGGCTGCTGTTCCAGCACAGAGTGAAGACATTGGGAATTGCAGTGTGATAGGTGTAGCAAAACCAGCAAATCAACAACATGGAATGAGAGTTTGTCATATAAGTAGAGTGAATTGAACTGGTTCTGTATAGTGTTTTCATCCCAAAGTGCTTGAGAAGTTTGTTTATAAATGAATTACTTCCCTGTGGCTCAAATGCAGCCACCTCTGGGTGGAAAAGCAGTTGTCCTCATCGTGCACCCAGTGCTTAGGCTGCTTGTGACAGACTGGCTTTATTATGCGTCTGGTTTCATCTGGCTGTTCGTAATAAAATGAGATCTTTGCAGCACCTCGTTCAGATTCTCGGACTGGAAAGGGCAGTTGTTAATACCTGAGGTCCTAAAGTCACTGAGTTTTCCAACTCAGATGTCAGAGAAGTCCCACTAATATGCAATTGCAAATAGTTACAACCGACATCACATAAACTGTGCTCAGTGAATCCTGAGGACCGGGCAGTGTTACTTATGTCTCTGGAACTAGAATGTCACAGCTACAGTTCTGAGGGTGGCATGTCATGTTATTCTGATTTTCTTGTGTCCTGACTGTGTTTCTTTACTCTTCTTCAAGACTCCCATGATTCTGATGACACCCTTGAAGATGGCAGGGAATTGAAAGACTGAAAGAAAAAAACAATTAAATTTTTTGTCAAGCAAAATGTCAGTAGTTGACTTAACTTCCTTCATGGGTTCCACTTTGATATAACAGACCTAAAATCAGATCACAGTCTAATTCCACACTTTTTCTGAAGAGTAACCAATTTGGTTTGGCACTATTTCCTAACAACTCGTTGATTAGGGATGATGGAACTGGAGTAGTAGAGCTAAATCTGTATTTTACTGAAGACATCTTACACTTATTCCTGCTACATTTTCAGACCTGGTTTACCTTAGCAAGTACAGGATGTGTAGTAATGATAAGCTTGATATACCTGCCACCTGTTTAGTTGTGCTACCTTATAGTAACTTACCTCAGGGAAGTAGGGATAACAATCAGGATAGATTATATCCTTTTTCCTAGCCGGGATACACTACCTTCACCTGAAGTCAGCAACAAGGCTGAGAATGTTCTCAGTGATAGTCTCATATACTTTCCGCTGGGTCTTATCCCCATCATAAGCAAAATTTTTAAGCAAATCATCACATTCAAAATCTAGCTCTGGACTTTGCATCATTGGTTTTTCATCAAATGCTCTAGGGATTAAGTTTAAACCTGCCAAATCCCTCCCAATCTGCAAACCATAAATTCGGAACTGAAACAAAAAATCCTAGTATTAATGAGGAGAGGGGGCTTTGCCAGGCCATTTTGGCAATTGCAGTAAGTGGGTTATGGTCAGTTTTCTAACACAGACTTCTCATTAAAAAAAAAAAAAAGACAGGAAACTTTTTACATTGATGGACAAATGCCAAATCCTTCCTCTCTATCTGAATGCACTGACACTCTGCTTCATTGCACAGAAATTACTGACCTCCAGTTTTGACCATGTAGCTGCAAGAGGATTAGAGCAGTTCTCTTCCAGGGACAACTCTTTCTCAGGTGCAGTGTTAAGATACCTCAGGGCCACGTTTTCTTTAAGGACCTCCTTCAGTCTCCGGAATTGTTAAGCTTTGTAGTCAAAGTCTACTGCCTGTCTTTTTACAGTTTTTTTGTGCTCCGGCGTTGGCAGGTCGTGCAGCCGGGTTACGCACACAGAGCTCCCATTCCAATGAGTCCGCACCCCGTCCAGCTCCTCCATAACCTTGCTGTATAGCTTGCAACGATTCTGTCTCTCCCCAGCATTTTATAGCTGTTGTGAGAAATGAACAGATTTGTCTGTCTAGCCCAGTTTAGGTTTTATTTCAGGGTGGCTCTGAAGCCTTTTACTGTGTTATTCTGTTATTTTTTTTCTGCTGATCTTAACATCATCTGATCTTTATAAATGCTGAAAACTTGGTACATCATCAAACATCTGCTGTATTTTTGGAGAAACATCTCAAGTTTGGTGAAGCAATCCAAATCACCAGAAATTGTGATTCTCAATTTGCACAAAATGCATGCTCTGTTTTTTTAAGGGCTTCTGCCAGACCCTGCTGACACATGAAGCATAAGAAAATATTTGGCATCAGCCACTTCCCCAGAGATTTTTCCTCTTGTAGGTAGTGGAAAATGATCCCTCCGTACACATGTATTCAATTCTTTTAGGTCTATTCATAAGCAAAGGTTTCATCTCTTTTTTTAGCACACCCATTCTGATGGTTCCTCTGTGCAGTTTATGGTAATGAATATATTCACCTCCTTTTTTAGCCTCTGCTACAGGGCACAGGGAATTGTGCCAGCGTTGTAAATTGCGGAGCAGCTCTCAAACTCTTTTTCAATGACTTGATCCCCCAGCTTTCCACAGAGAAGGGCATGTTGAGAAGGCCGAAGAATGGTTCCCACTTCTCTTAGATTATGATTTTTGAGGCTATTGCTTACCTGTCTGGCTGAGTTTCTAACCCCCTTGCAGGAATTAACCCACCACTATTAGTCTGGAGTTGTACATGTTTCTTCTGTGGCACGGCTGGTGCTGGCACTGCTGCTGGCAGCACGCAGGCTCCTGAGCCAGTGCCCACCTTCAGGCCAGTAAATGTCATGTTTGCTCTGTTGAGTATGTAGTCTTGGGAGCCCTCCACAGCTCAGACACCTCCACAGGGCTCAGTACCGCTGTTCTTCAGGGTACGCATCTCCTGTTGACGCCCTCCAAAGGACGACAAGACCCTGCTTGTTTTGATACTCTATCCAACCATATGCCCAACTCCCCCTGTTACTGAGAGGGAATTCAGGGTTTCACTGTGCTGTATTATAGGGATAAGGGCCTGCCATGAAGCTTGGATGTATGGTTCCTCTTCCCTTCCACTTCAGGGGAGGTTTGGGTCCTGGCCTGTCTGCCATTAGGTAGGAAGCTCAACAAAGCCAACTGACAAAGCAGGCCAAATGCAAACAATATTTAAAGCTCCATGGCCCCTTACTAATGGGACTGTGCTGTGTCAAATCTCAATAGCTCACACTTCGCAGCCATGTCATTATGGAGTACGGGCACGGAACTGCTGTTAAAAAGAGAGCGAGGGAGGAAAAGCAGAAAAGACGACAAAATGCAAGAGGCTTAGGAGGCCCCTGGTTTCCTTAATGGAATTAGACCTTCCTTTATGAATTCCAGGGTTAGATGCTGTAAATGTGATTCTCATACTCCCTCCCCTAACCAAAGCAGAAAGATCTGCTAGACACATGTTCGGAGCAGAGTGGGGGAAGATATGACGTGACTCAAGGGCCTGGAAGGCTAAAAGGAGTATTTGGGAGAGAACTCTGCAGCCCTTGATCTTTGTCAGATTTACTGCCTTTGCCTCTTGCAAAGATTTTTTTTTTTCCTGGAAAATTGCTAGCTTCTAGCAATTTAAAAAAAAAAAAAAATTGGCTGGGGCAGTAAACAAGATCTTTGAAGGGGGAAGGAAGCCAAGAGAAAGTCAGGCCCATTAGTCACGCAGCTGCATTTCCTGTCACAAAGGACCCCAGTTGAGTAATCACTCAAAATATGCTTGTTATTTTTTCCTATTTTATTTCAACTTTCAGCCTGCCAATATCTACTGTAATAAAAAATTAAAACAAGAAAAAGTCTTTTATCCTCAGAGGGGAAAACAGTGTAGAATCAGATATTAATTTACCCTATTTTTCCTTTTCTTTAATTTTCATAGCCTAAAAACACTTCAGTCATATGAGAGAAATGTTTGTAGTGCAGAGTGGGTCTGAGACAGTCCTGGTGTTTTCAGGACATAGAGTTTCAGCAGGAGTGCAAGTGTCAAAGTTTCTAGGCTACACTTCCAGCTGCTACCATTAATTCACTCAATCAACCTTGATCAAGTCGTGTATTAATTTATCTGCAATTTATTATTAGAAGTATTATTAGAAGATGGTAACAGCCTCTGCATAGTTGTTTTGTCAGGCTTCCTTAATGGAGCTTATAAGTAATGTTGGGTCTTCCGATGAAAGCTTTATAGAAGTATTTGTCTTAAGGAAAATACAGTCAAGACTGTATAAAGTGGTAATTTAAAGCAGAACATCCTTATGAATAGATTTTAAAAGAACTTATATAAAAAAGAGGTGAAAATAGGAGCAAGACTATGAGTTAGAAGAAAGAAAATCTTGCTGACACTCTCTCTTGAGCCACTCAAAGGAAGTAAAATACAGCAAACCTTCATAATGTTGGAAGAGACTCTGTGAGTGGTTGACTATACCACCTATCCACTTCGAGGTCTGGGATTATAAAATGTTGGCTCTGGTCAATCTTGGCACCAGCTCTAAAAAGAAGCCACAGATATATGACAAAAGTAAAGCTGAAAAACCTCTGTTTTTCCAGATTGCCACAAAGAAAATACATCTCTTATCAACAAACACAACTCCAAAACACAAACCCCCACCTTTTATTTGCTGAGAAGTAGTGAGTATGGTGACCAGACCACCTATAAAGAATGGCCATAAGCATGCTTCAGGGCACATAACAGTTTGTAACTTATATTCCTGACTTGGGTACTTTACTGTATGGCTATGTGAAAATGACTGCAAAGGGATTGCAAATCCCTGGTTGGATTGCTAGCTAAGTAGAGAGTAGATGATTGTAGTTTATGCTACATAATAACATGACTTCAAATACTGCACAAAAAATGCATTTACATTTGCATGTAAGTGACTGGTAATGTCATATAATGCTCTAATTTGCACACATTTGATACCACAGATGTACAGTGTTTTCAAACCACAGCTTATGAGCAGATGTGATTTACACTGCAATGTAAATCACAGCTTCCTAAAGCTATTTAAAGGGTGTAAACTCAAACAAATGTGAGATTTACCCCAATTTGGTTTAAGAAAGGCTTTGAAAAGCTGTTTACATGTATTTTTAAAAGCAATTCAGAATGATTGTTTATGCATTTTTACACTGAATGGAAGAATCTTGTGAGTCAGGACTCAAATATGAAAAATTCCACTCCAGATTGTCTTTATAAATTATGTTCATCCTTTGTCTTTCCAAACGGCAGGCGAGGCAAGCTGTGCTCCTCAATGGGCACACAAGTGTATGCTCCCGGGTCAGAGCTAGCACTAGGTCATAGGGGCTGTCTGCTACTCTCATACCGGGTGACTTTCACTGCTACGTGTCCAGTCTACTAGATCCCCACATCATGTGACATTCTAAGCAATAGCTGTAGTTTTGTGTCCCTAAAACTAGCTCTACTGCGATGGGGGTTTATAAAGGCCATTTCCAATGATTATTGATATCTACACAGATTTGAAGTCATATACTGGTATGTGAGAATGAATGTTTACAAGAGCAACAGAAACTTTGTTCATTTCCTTTTATGAGTACCACAGCACGTGATAATATTTCCTACACTAATATTGTAGGGATGTATTAGTATAAATCACACCAGTACCTAATACATCAGACTGTATAATAAATAATAACCACCTATAGAACGAATCATATGCGACCAGTATTTGGGTCGCAACTAATATTTCTCTATTTAACTACCTGGTTATCCCAGGAATTTGTATGGCTGTGTAGCCATGGTATCTGAGTATCTCCAAGCCTCTGAACCTCTGATGTACCTGTTCTCCGCGCACAGCTCTGATGCATGTTAGTACAATTATCCCTGTGTAGGGGTGCCACTGAAGTCCTAAGACGATTGACTAACCCAGAATAACCTCAAAAGTCTGTGACCTCTTGAGTCACTTGGTGGCTCTGAAGAATTACTCTCCCTCTGGCATAGATGGGAAGCTGAGTCATAAAGAAATAAAGTTACGTGCCCATAAGCACATAGATAGCAACAGAGATGGAATCAGAACTCATGGTGTAGTGTTCCTCAGTCCCTGGCTAGGTGCATTAAGTTACTCTCTCCTGTCTTCAGTGAACTGATCATATTTGGTAAAATCACTAGCAGTTGCTGCTCTTTGCAGTGCAGCGCTACTGTGATGCGTGTGAAGAGGACTTGCTTATCAATAATTGCTTATCAAAAAGCTAAGTTAAGTGGGGAACGTGACAACTGAAGTTATTAGCCCTTCTACTAAACTGCCCCATGAATTTGGGCAATTACTTCACATCTACATGCTGCCATTTTTCTAATTTAGTATAGGGATAACCACACACTTGAAGGTCCAGGCACAAAAATCACTCTATAGTACTGCTCTGCTTCTGATTTAAGATGATGGAATGAGAGAGAAAAAGGAAGGAACGGGGAGAATAATAAATTTTCCTGTTTAGTTGAATGAAGTTTCTGTGATACAGCTCAAAAATCGCAGTCTTGAATCAAGAGTGTCCGATAAGAACACTTTAGTTTTAAGTTTTCCATTGCCAGTGGACATGTTGATGCAGGTCTGTTGTGCTAGGGAGAGTGTAGACCTTGCTGCTGTGGTTTAGGTGTTCTGCATCCCTCGACAATCAGCACTGGACAAAGCCATCTGGGTCTGTCTCAGAGGTGGTTTTCCCTTCTTCCAAATATAGTGTGGAATTGGGCTATATGTAGCAGACATATAGCTTCCCTTTCAGAGCAAAACTGACTATGAAAGGGTTAACCTGACTAATGCAACACTTCAGTAAAATTGAGGAAGGTGGAACTTAAGTCCCAAGTCTTAATAAAATGCAGGTGGTTTATTGTTAGGTTAAAAACTCCTTGCCTTAAGACTCCAGCAAGTATTTGAAAACAAGGAAAAAATGTGCTATTAAATAAGAAACTTGGAAAGGCAACAACAGGCTGTGCAAGGCATTTGCAGAGAATGCAGCATTCACTGGCTAAGGACAACCTTAAAGTTCACAGAGGGAAAACAAAACATAAATATTAGATGAAGGACACCTCTCACAACATGCATCTGGCCTCTGAGGTATTACACCTGGGATTAACTTTTGACATTCCCCTTTCCACCATCGTGACTTTGCTGTCTTACCAGCTCCCTGCAGAGTATTTATACTCTCATTTTTCAACCTTTCTGTCTTCTTGTTTCCTAGTCCATTTGGGGACTCAAGAGGGTGACAGGCAGCATGAACATTACAGTTGCAGTGCACTACACTTGCAGTTGTTTTCTGTCAGGGATAGGACTTTCATTTTCAAAAAGAAAAAAACCCCCAAAAACCCAAAAACCACCTACTTTAGAACTAGCTAGTAAAAAGAAGTAGTAAAGAAAATCATTAATCAATATGAAAATCACTAATGTTTTCTCTTTTTTCACTTCCCCTCCTTATCCTAAGGAAGCAGAAAATTTTGGGGGAGCATTTTTCAGTAAATTACACTGTTTAGGTCACAGAATTAAGGGATTGCACTGAACTTTGAGCTTTAGCTTCAAGTTCCTCATGCATTTGGAAAATGAAAGTAGTTATGAATTACTAAAAAGAAGTGGAACATGAAGAACCAGAGAAGGATAAATGTAGTTATGTGGTCCAAGACCTAAGATTACTGCATCAGTATCCCCATGAGCTTTAATTAGTGTTGCGGAGATGGGCTGTGTACTTTCGGTACCCATATAGTGAAAATAGTTAACTAACTGCCATCATCCCCCTGGGAGAAAGTCAGGCTTCTATTTCCCTGGCCTTAGCCTTGGTGATATAAATAAGCTGCCACTGCTAGAGGAGAAGGACAGAAATAGTCCATGGAGTGCCTGATAGGATGGGAAGCAAAAGAGTACCTGGGGTTTGATGCAAGAGTTTTACAACTGCAATTCAGTAGGAGACTGAAAGGATCAGTGAAGATGGTCAATCTGCCAGTCATTTCATTGAGAAGACTGATAGGTGAGATATGAACAGTAACTAAGCAAAAAAATATAAACGACATACAGAAAAGGCTAAGTCAGTGAATAAAAATGAAACTGATGGAGCTGTTGAGCCTATAACCATGAGTACATGCCAGCTCTTGTTTACGTGAAGCAGAGTGCTCAGGACAGCTTGAGTAACTAATTCAGAAAGCCAAAAAACAGAAATCAAAACCTTCCGTAATCAGAGCAGGAACCCAAAAAAGCCCAGGCTGTGTGTCCTCTGTGCACCATTGCACTGCATCCTTTGCGCTGCAGTCACTGTACTGGGCCATCTGAACTGACAGGCTGGAATACAAACATCAGGCAGACATGGAAGAGATGAAGGAGCAGAATAAAGTGTAGATCCAACCTCTTCTTTACACACCTCTGAGAATAAACCTTGACTCCCAGCCATCATCAAGAACAGGTGTATTTTTAAGAAGCATCTTGTGAGGATGCACTGGAGATGCAGACTGCAGATTAAGAGACAGGC
Organism: Bucorvus abyssinicus; assembly: GCA_009769605.1. Classification (NCBI taxonomy): domain Eukaryota; kingdom Metazoa; phylum Chordata; class Aves; order Bucerotiformes; family Bucorvidae; genus Bucorvus; species Bucorvus abyssinicus. The sequence goes on from CM020042.1 coordinate 13,953,272, forward strand.
AAACAGCAGAAATCTTCATCAAGAGCATCTCAAAAATCCTTGCAGGAATCTTTACGTTAGCCTGAGTGTGCTCAGGATCAGGCCCTTGAGGACAGAAGAAGAGAAGTCTCTGTCAGCATTTGTTAGCTGCTTCCAATTTTAGATCTTCCCTGGCCTTCTCCTTTCCTCCTTTGCTTTGTAAAACTGCTTTTCATCCCACTCCCACTCTCCTTTGCAGCTGCCAGTTCCTGTTACTAGTGTCAGCAGTTCTCCATCTTCTCGGACAACCCTGCTGTCCTTTGTGCCTTGCTATGTGAGGGAAACGGCCCGTGCTTTCTGTTCCCTCCTGAAAAGTCCCTGTGGCTCAAGCTCTAGCAAAGCTTGGCCAGCCCTGCTCAGCGCAACCCCTGCCCGCGTGCAGCGTGTCACGCTGCAAACCTGGCAGTGCCGCTGGTCTCAGCACAGGGAAATAGCCAAGATCAGAGTTAGAAGCGTGACTTCTTTCTTCTCTCACCAAACTGGCCTTCATTTCTTCTTCCCAGTCGTATGATTATTTTTATCTTTTCTGAGACATGCCATCTCTGGGAGTCGTTGAGAAGTAGTGGATGGATTTGCAATAAATTATGTACAGCCAGGCCAAAGTGTTTTCCAATTAGCTTGTGTCAACTTTGAAATAATAATGATGTCAGTCATTGAAAAAAACTCAAAGACAAGTACTTTTTGTTAGTACTTGCAATAATCACTAGCGTTAGGCCTCACGGTGATCCTTGCAGCTACTGTTAACTCTTCCATATCATACAAGAGAGAGAAGGATTCTTCTTCTAAACAAACTCACCACTTTCTGTAAAATTGTCTTGTATTTGACTTAAAGAACTGACTGATAACCTTTGCATCCCATTTCTTATTCTTCCGTCTTTGCATGGTGGAAGTTCCCCTTCCAAATTTCATTTCCCTCATGTATATTTATTTTAAATGTCTGAAATGAAAACAAAAATCCTCTGCAGCTTTCTTCTAGACATATAAAATTATGTAGCTAAGTACTCGTAAAACAAGCAAAGATCTCCATTTAAAAGAATAATAAATAGGTAACTCATTGCAGAGGGTGGCACCAAGAGTGAGACTGAGATGCCACAGAGGACAGAAAAGATTAATTTCAGAATACTGAAGAAGATAAAAACCTTTGCATTTATGCTACTCTGCCTATAGCATCACAGTGTATTTTAAGAAATGGTTAAGGGTATTTTTAACCTTATTCTCCAATTTTTCTAAGTGGTGCAAAGAATGTCTGCCCTAATTTATTTTTTGTTTCTTCTAGCCTAGTCTAAAAGGTTTCAGCACTGTACCATTCGCAGGTGGTCTGTAGCTTTTTAACAGGAGTGAAATGCCTGAAGCGCTTACATGCAGAGGAGCAGGACCCAATGGCCTTCACTTCACAATAGGTTAGAAATGGACTTAAAGGGCAGGGGTGCAGATGCCTCCACCCAAGCCGGAGCTCAGAAGGGATAGGTACAAGTGAGCACAAAACTGTTTGCTTTCCCTTTCCCTTGCCTTACTGTGGGATACTCGCAAACATTTAATTAAAGCTATTGTATGCATGCTTAACTTGGAGATATCTGTGGTGCCTTGAAACCATTACACAGGAGCACCAAAGAAAATACAAGGCAGTCACTGAAGGAAAATACAAATGAATTAGAAAAGCATAGCAACCAGAGAATACATTTCCCATAATACAACAGCCAAAGGTCATGAGATCACAGATGCTCAGTTGCTCATGCATATCTTCTATTCTCTCCACTTGCATGCCTGCTCCGGAGAGGGCAAAGATTTAATGAGGATGGGGCTAGCTTTAGCGGTTCTCACCCTTCCTCACACCCTACATCTGAAAGAGCACTGAAAGCCTCTTTGAAGTTGGAATAGACACACATTGAACTGACCCAGTGCACACATACAATCTGGGGTTTTCTCATCAGGTACAAAAATACAAGGTGACTGTTCTCTTCCGGCTGCCCTGGATGTGAACAAAGCTGTTGAATCAAAGATGTATTGAATTTAGGAGTGGAAAGAAGTTTCTCCATTGCGACTGTCTTTTCAACCTGCAATAGCAGCCCTTCTCAGTCTCACAGTTACTGTCCGTTCATTTTTCTAGCTCCTTAAGAAGAAATCGTGTTCAGACAAAACCGCACTATTTACAGGAAGCTTGGCAGGGTTAAAAAGTGACTGTAACACTGATCTCTTGTTAAAACACACGCTCTGTCTGCTCTGATGTAGATACTGTTAGAGCACAGCAATCTCTGATTTGCTATCACGGCCTTGAAGGTGATTTCAGAGTCAGATTTCTTAAACTTGGTGACATTGTAAGTGTTATCACTTGTCATTAGCAGAGCTAACTTTGTCGCTCCAAGTCCAACTTAATCTATCCAGCTCACTACCCACAGCTTCTGACCTACTTAGTCACTTCCTGTCTTTGATTTTCACCCTAAAGCCTCTTTTCTGTGTTGGCCTGTGACTGCCATTTAATCTTAACCAAACTTCCTTGGACTGCCATAACTGTCAAGTACGACTCCTCTCACCGCAATGCCCACCCTTCCGAGTGCAAGAGAACTAACTTACAGCCAAGGGTCTGCCTCTTCTCTTATGTGCTAAGTGCATCTTCGCTTTGTTTTTCTGCCTGTGTGAGTCAGTCCTTCCCTCTCTCTGAGGCATTGTGCTGCACTTTCTGTTCCCCTGGCTCTGTGAGGGGCTGAGAAGCTGGCGTGCACGTCTTTACTGGAAAGATCTGGTGAATATCATTGCGTGTGCCCAGCTACCATGTGCAGATTCGGAAAAAGCTGAACATGAAGAAACAGAGTTGGCCACAGGCTGCTCCAGAAAGTCAGCTAGTTTAATATGCTTTTGCCTCTGACCAGAAATGATGACCTACTCTGTTCCCTTATGCCTTTCTCAAGAGCTACTTATGTGAAACACAGCTGTTTAGTCTACGCCTCCCAAACCTAGCACTTGCCCTGCTACTTCAGGGCACCTGTTAACTATATAGATGCTGGAAGTTGGGTATCAATTTAAGGACTTGCCCAGTTCTCACTGGTTCACTCACGCTACAGAAACATGCCTTTGAAATAGAATTCTTCAGCCAGTGTCCTTCTATGACCGGAACCCGATTTAAAGATGTCAATCCAGTACCATAGCGATTTTTGCCTGCATAGGGGCACTCCTGAGCTAGTGAAGTCTGTTGGTTTTCGACCTTCTTTCACCAGCACAGAGAATTGCAATGGTGTGGCCCTATGCTCTTTGAATGTCAGATATAAAACATCTGATGGCAATGGCAGCTGTGTGTAACACGTAGGAGAGATTTGTTCAGTCTCTCCTTACACGTCTGCTCTCTCCTGCCTCATTTTTCAATATACCCAGTTCTGCTTTTCCCTCTTCCTCCTGCTTCTGTGCTCATCAGCACTCATACTCTTTTGAGTTTTGCTGTTGTTGTTAACATATGGAGGTTATATGATCCATCACAGACAGCAGCCTTGTCCTCTTAATAAGCCAGAAAATACCGTACATTTTGGAAGGAGGAATTAGCTACAGGCCATTCTCATTAAGCCTCTCCTTCAACTTATCTCGGCTTAAATTGTATTTTGGAACTGCAGTCACTATGCAGCATCGTAAGTTGAAAACAACCACTTGAGCCCTTTCCAGTGAGGCTTTGAGTGGCCCTGATACTAGGCATGGAGGAGAGATAAGCAGCGCATTGAAGTTTTAGTATCGCTGTAGCTGAGGGCAAGGAGTGAATGGAAACATACCCTCCCTCTGGCACCGCCTGGCTCTGGACGAGGGGAGAGGAGCACACAGAGCCGCTTGGGTTCAGCTGCACGACGGGAGCCAGCGGCCTCTCAACTGATGACAGATTAGACTCAGGGCCTGGTTAGTGGGAAGACTGTGATTAGACCTCAACAGCATCTGTCTCTAGCACTATAGGAATTACTGCTGCGGGCTGCGATTTTCTCAGCAAGCTATAATTATAGCGGGAACCTCATTCCTGCCATTTTTCTCGCCATCTTAAGTGCAAAAAAAATGTGGGTGAGGGTGCAGGAAAGCAGAAACTGCGAAAGGATCGGGAAAGAGACACCTGTTCATTTCTGTTCAGTTCATCCCAATTATTTTCTCACGGTTTCTTAGATTCATATGAATCGCAGACTGCTTTTTCCCCAGAGGTCAGTGCCAAGGTTGAACTCCCTGAAGCTGTTCTGCCATCTACCTGAAGTTCATAGGACACATCCTGTCCATGCATTTATGCCCATTGGCATCTTAGATGAATGTGGTGGCACTTGCAGAAGGTACCACACCAACTTCTGCCCTGGCAGCGCTCCCTCTCTCCTCCCATGGGAGCAGCGGTGTGGGGTGCCGGACCCTGATCATAACTGTTCTCAGGACACCCCCAGGAAGGTACGGCCTGGGCAGAAGTGTGGGATGTTGGAGATTGGGCAGGGTGAGTTTGAACCTTACTCCCAAAGGCCTTGTCTAGAGTAGCATTTAAGAGTTGGAACTTCAAAAGTGTTAGGTTGTATATAGTAACTCTCTGTTTTAAAAGATGTGAAAAGGCAGCATAAGTTTGAACTCCAAATAACACCTGGTAAGTTTTGCTGAAACAACTGTCGAAAAAGAGCGAGATTTCTTTGCAAGATTTCTTTACCAGAAAAAAACTTTTTCTATGTGCAGTTGTAACTCCATAGAAGTCCATTTGTCATTAGTGTTTTCTTTGCTCAGAACACAAAAAGAAATAGATTTTTTTTTAATTTACATCTAGGAGAGGAGGAGAAATATCTAAAAGTAGAGTTTGCCAACATCGCTTTACCATCTAATACTTAAAATACTTACTTTTGACAAGGTCAAAATGATTTTTCTTTTTTTCAAACTAATCTATGTGCTCCTTTCTTAACTTCCCTTAGGTTTTTAACGTGGTTGTTCAGTATACTTTGAAGGGAAGTCTTGTCTATGTTAAACAATTTTACATCCACGCTACGCTCATCTAAAAGAAAGCAGAATTGTTCCTTAGCAGCACGTCTGCCCTCCATCCCGCAGCATGTCTGGCAGCACAGCCAGGGATGAGAGTGTGGCAGCAGGAGCTCAACCCTCAGGGCTGAAAGCTCCAGGAGGCAGTATGTTGGCAAACAGAACCCTGTCTCCAGAGCCAAGTCACTGGAGATACTGGTGGGAAAGACACACATCTGGAGTTGTCTGGAATTGGCATAAATTGCTGCAGACAAAGAGGAGAGAAAGGAAGGGTTAGAAGGAAAGTGGAAAGAATGCTTCTTACACATTTCACTTTCTTTTCCATCTGCTTGTGTGATGTTGCTGTGAGCTATTAAACAGCTGCAGTGCTCTGCCCCAGAAGGGACTGTGTCTCAGTAAAGATGGAGAATGATTCCTGCAGCGAAGCGCTTTGGGAGTCCCCTAGAATGAAAGGGGTGATAGGAATAACGCTTCTTTGATTTACTATTATTTTAAATACTCTTGGGACTGCAGCACCTGGAGCAGTAGCCAGAGATGCTGTTCCGGCTGCTCAGACCTGAAGTCCCTCACATGCAGTGGGTACTGCTGGGTGCTTCTGACTCCTCCTTTGTGCAGAGGTCGGTCCCACTTGTCTTTTGCCTTCCAAGCAAAACCTCACAACTCTCCTGTGCTGGTTCCAAAATTCAAGGAGAGCAAAAGCAAAGCAAGCAAAAGGTGTTTGCAGAGTCTTTGTAGCTTGGGGAGATAAGGGTAGCAAAGGAGGACCGGGAGAAGGAGGATTTCGACTGCCAAGGACTGAGCAGAAGAGCATTTTTTTTGCATCCATTCAGACGCTCAGCTATTTCCTGCGTTGCTCCTGCAGTCAGCATGCTCCACCTGCTTTTACTTAACCATTTCCTGTTTACGGCTTCCAAAAACTTTCTGCTGAAATCACTAATCTGCCACAAGATCAGTCTTCACAGTCTCTTCTGGGCAGGCTTCACTCATTTTGTTTCTCTCTCCTTGGTACACAGACCTTTCAGACTGAGGAGCTGTGTGTGCATGTCTGCGTGCATGCATGTGTGCATGCAGTCAGTAGTTGTCAGGAAAGTATGTGCTCGCTCAGAAGTTCTTTCTGTCTCCATATGTCCCTTTTTTTTCTTCTCCTAGTGCTTGCTGCCGTTTGCGAACTTGAGCAAAGAAACAGGCAGTAGCACTGAAGGCAGGTTTCCCTTTCTGTAGAATGGGGAGCTGCAGATATTTAGAGGAAAGACTCATGCCATTACTTCCAAACTTCTGAGAGCTCTCCCACAAAGGAGGGATTTGTCCCCTTGATAGCTTTCCCAAACTTCAAACTACTTTCTAGCTTTGAAAACAGCGAGGCAATTTCTTTTGGTCAGTTTCTCAGCTGTGAAAGGCAAGGTGTGAGGAGCAGGAAGGATCAACCAAAGAAAAACAGATCTCTTTCTTACAGTGTAGATGGCTCCCACCAGTGCCCATCTCACAGTTAGTCACACGTCTTGCAGAAATCACTCGAAAAGCGTGCACTCTTCAGGTCTACTCTCTTTAGCCATACTGTAGATAACACTGCAGCCACCTCTAAAATCAGATTTATTTGTCACTGCTTTTGCTGTTTGTTTCCTTTTTATATTTCTCCTCTGGAGCAGTGAAAATAGATTCTTCAGTTTCCTTTCTGATTCTCATGCTTTTGCACAGTGCTGCAATGTTTGGGTTGCGGTGAGCACTGCAGGGGAATGTTCCCTTCTTAAAATAAATCATGGAAACATTTCTGTTGGAACCAGGTCTTGTAGAAGTTTGGGGTTTTTTTTGAATAAGAATGTCTGGCTGACTTTGACCTGACACCATATCCCTTTAAAGGGTAGAGGCTTGTGATGCGTGTCAGTGTGTATATACTGACATATATATGTGTATGTGTGTGTGTGTGTATACGCACACGCACCAGTATACAAACATGCTAGTTATACTGGTATAACTGAGCACTGAAACCATCCTCTAAGAGTGCTGGACATGTTGGCCCTGCCTCCATCACACAAATCTGCAAATTCCTTAACTAGCCCTGCTGCAAGGTAGTGTAAGTCAGGATGCTTAGTCTGCTGGCTTAGACATATAGAGACGTAGGTCTACGTGCCGGCATTATCGCTGAGCTGTTTCACACTTCTGTAATTACGTTGATGGGCTCAAACTCACACAGTTCCAAATATTTTAAGATGAATGCTAGACACCCCACCCCCATGTTTAACTGTAACGTAACTGCGCACAGGTAGCGCTTCTGTATGGGCTAGGAGCTATGGTCTGGGCACTGCTGATGTCCAGGCAGCCGTCTGCCGTGGGCATAGCACAAACCTGCTTAGATCAAGCGTTTGCTGAAGTATCCTTCAAGCTGTTTGTGAACAGCTTTTGAACTTCCTTTTTGATCAGGAAAAGGAAGCAGCTGTTTTCTACACAAAAGTGTCTTTCAGATTGGCCCAGATATGTAAAATGGTTACACTGGTTCCCATCCAGCCCAATCCATTCAATAGTTTGTGTCAGGGTACTTGTCATCAGTGGCATTTGCCCAGGGTGAGGTCACACCCACCCAGGCAATGATCTGAGAGAGCCTTCAGATCTTTTTCATCTTTATTTTATAGGGTACAGCCCTGGTAAATTCATGACCGTATTGTGCCCCACAGCTCTTCCTGCAGCAGCTCCTTTTCTTCTAACCAGCTTTCAGCCCAAGAGGCTTTGGTTCAGTGCCCGTCTTTGTTTTCCAGATGTTTCTTTCACCATGCTGCTTTCCGGTTACGCTGCAAATCTGGGTGCACCCAAGATATTTTTGCCTCCCTCCCCCACCCCAAAAATGGAGGAAAGCTGGACTATGTGAAAATACAGCAAGAATGAGAGCCTCGAGGAAAATGGCAGGGAGGTGTAGAGGACCGTGCAAGACTCTTTCCAGGAAATGGGTAGAAGGTTCATCCCATGAGTCACTGAAACCTTAGATGGCTAAATTCTGGAAGAATAAACTGTCAGGAATATGATACTGGACAGGACAGTTGCGGGGGGAGAAGAAAACTTCTTAAATAGCTTTTGTTTGGTTTTTTTGTTCATGATTCATTCTTGAGGAAATTGCTGTGTCTCTGGCCAGAGACGGGGGCAGCGTGCAGGCAGTGCCAGCCCTCCCGTGCAGAGGCAGCAGGCGAGGAGTGCTGGGGTGCACGGCCCGACTGCTCCAAGCCCCAGAGCTCCTTCCAGGGGGGCTGAGAGGGGATCAGGAGCACTCCATGGCCTTCCTGCCCAAGTGAATAAGGTAAGACAGGGCCACTACTGTACACAGGCCATCTGAGTCAATTCGCCTCTTTTTTTTCTATACCAGCAGGTATGAGACCAAGAGGAAATTAAGGTACTAAATCTCTAACGCTAAGCTCCTTTTCCTTTCTTCCTCTACCTGCTCTGCCCAGTAAACCAAGTTGTATCTGTAAAATTGGCCCAGAGCTCTGAATTTGGATTTCAGAGAAGGTCTTGAGATTTTAAGTGCCAGTAACAACAGAAGCAGTCAGACTCCCTCCACAGCTTCTTCCAGAGGAGCTGAACCAGCAGTGGGAAGTGTTTGCAGTAGTATCTGAGTGTGGAGAAACCCAATGTTCCAGCACGCTGGTGCCAGTTCCCATTTTGGTAAGTTTGACCCAGAGCATTTAATGTTTCAACATTAGTTCTGTGTCTCATAATGCTGGTTACGTAATGATTGCTCATTTGGTTCCCATTAAAATCATGGTATTTCTTCTGCAAACCACTGCTTGTAAAAATCAAGCCACCCAGTTTTTCATTAGATTATAATACAGGAAATAAATTGTCTGGAGGATGCACACTCTAACTCTCAGAGACTAGGGGGCTTTTTTTCCCCTCTTGGATATACAAAGTTCAGATCTCAGAAGCAGGAATGTGAAAGGGTTGCTGAATCTATCTCCTGCAAAAACACAGTGTAGTTACTCTCTGGTAGATGTTCCTCAGATACCGTGTTGATAAAAAGAGAGTCTACAGCTCTTTGTAGTCAGAGGGGCAAGAATCCTCTTAAAATTGTAGACCTGGGAGCTGTAGCTCTCACAGGTTGTCCCAGTGCCGCTACCTTTCGAGGCAGCGCAGAACGGTTTCTTGTATTTTATACACCAGCACTTTGAAGAATTCAGTTTCAAATGTCTGAAACAATGGGGGTTTCACCGCTTCCTGTGGGAGCCGGGCTCTGCAGCCTAACTCGTTTCGCCATCTGGAGCATTTTCCTGAGTGTCTGCCCACTTTAAACTTTCTTTTAATTGTGCACCCACTACTTCTTCTTGAAGGTGGCTCACCAGAAGTTTCTGTTGTGTGAAATACAAGTTATGTGGTGCTTTTTTATGTTTTATGAGGATCAAGAAAACCCTGAAAGATTGGTGGCTTCTTCCCTTTGCTTTTTCTGCCTCAGAAATAATCATACGTAATTAATAATGTATTACTGCTTTTCTAGCCATTCATCTCAGCGATTTACTAGGAAGGTCAGCATTGTTGTACTCTTTTTACAGATGGGAAAAACTGAAGCAGAGGGCAGGAAACAACTTGCCCAAGATCATTCAATGAGCCTGTGGCAAGACCTGGATTTTTAACCAGGTCTTCACAATAATATCCTACTTTTTTTTTTTTTTGGTCCAGTCCGGTACCCTTTGGCTTTGTTAGAGTACCTAGGAAGGACAAACTTTACATTAACTTTATTCAGTATTGTCATATTGTAACTGAAAGGTCAACTTGTTGGTTATTTAACAGTTACTATCTTTCCAATGTGTTGGTTAAGCATCCTAATTAAGTAGTGATAAATAAAACCAACAAAGCATTTTAACAGGCTGATTCAGTCCCTAGGGCCTCCAAGCTGAATTTCCTTCAGCTAGCCTGTGTTTTCCCGGTTGCAGATTGTCCAGATTGAGCACAATATATATCAAGCACACTCTTATCAGTGCACTGCAGGGACATTTCCTTCCTCCTCAGTGCCACCGTGCTTACTTCACCTGTCGTATTTCCCTTAGCTGTGTTTTTCGGTAAGTATGTTTCTCAGAATCTGGATGGTTGCTGAATTATAAATCTTCCAGTTTGGAACAATAACACAACAACCTGTTCAGCACGATGCACTGGGTAGAGAGCGATACCCAGCATAGCACTGAACATGCTCACCTGGGTGTCAGGAGCAGGCTGGCCTTGGCAGCACAGAGCTCTCCGTGGGCTGCTAGCGGGCAGGCTGTTTCTCCTACCTGCCTTAAAACTCCTGCCTGTCCAGCCTGTCATTTCAGTTAGCACCTTTACCAGGACTAGATCTGCCTGAGCACGTGGTAAGATGAGTTTTGTTCCCTACCTCTCCTTGGGAATGGCTGGGGAAGGTGGCCACAGCCATGTCCTCACAGTCCAATCAGTAACCGCCCCACTCTGATTAGACACTGAAGTGACAGCACCCATCGTGTGTGAGGTGCAGCACTCTGCAGGGATAGAGAAATGTAGACTTAGAGCTCTGGGTAGGCCAGAGTTATATCTGAGGGACAGCACTTAGATCTTACTGGCTGCTGACCACTGTTGACGTATGCCTGTAAGCAAAGTCCTTACCATCCGAGTCGTTCCCCCCACTGACCCTTCAGGTCTCCTTCATTCCAGATGCCACTGAGCCAGCATCAGAGGATTTACCAAAAGCTGCAGGACTGCTGTAGGTCACCGAGCACATTGTCTTTGCTTTCAGATTGAGTATGAGAAATTACCAGCGGTGTCATGCTTACGCCTCCTGGCCATGTGAATAGAGGAAGCTAAGAAGCAACAATAGATTACATAAGGCAGGGAAATTCCCCTCAAACTTCTCCCAGACTATCCCAAACTGAAGTTGATTTGCATACATACACTACAAATAACTTTGCAGTGCCTTTTAGCCCTGTGAAAGAGTTGTATGTCCTTCCCTATAAACATTTAGGCCAGTTCCACCAGTTGAATCACTCAGAAAAAATAAAAAAAGACTGAATCAGAGCCTGTATAGAAATCTAAGCAGTTTTACGTAGCATCAGCCTACTTCAGGTAAGGATACAACTGGATAATGCTATTCCACACAAAATCAGCAGGAAAAACAGTGCTCAAAAGCTATGTTAAGCTTTGTAATCTCTGATTATGGATGGGTGGTATCATTCTTCAGCTAAATTTGCAACTCAGCTTCCTATACAGACCCTGTTTGGTGGAAAATGGACCTTACTGAAAACCAGAAACAAGCTATACTATCCTCTAGTTGAAACCCATGGCCAGCTGCTTTACAAACTCTGAGACTCATTAGGCCTAAAAATCCTGAGCGATGCTGTTCAAAAAGCGGTGGTGTTAAACAGACTTCCAAAATTTCTGTGATTTTTTTAAACGTCATGGTTTAACAGAAACAAACAAGTGAGCAAAAAAAGAGATAGTATATTGAAAATGCATATTTACTAGGTTATCTCAGGCTCAAAAATGTAGTTGGCTAATATGGCACCACAGAAATCTTTTCCATTATCTTTGATGCACTAAGAATAACAGTGTTCATAAGTACTTATAGGCCTAGTACTCATGACTGCGGAATGCCTGAATCCTTCTCGAGGACAGATGGTATTTTCTGTTCCCTTGCTGAGAGAGTGGGCTTTGGGGGTTTGGGGGATTGGTTGGTTGGGTTGGTTGGTTTAATAAGATAAGAACATAAAGTTCCCAAAGGCTCTCTAAGAGTTGTTTCTTTGGTAAGGATTTGCTCACCTACTCCCTTTCCTAGCTTTCTGTTGAAACAAATCCGCAGATACATTTGCCCTCTCCCAAAGCTAGACAGAGCATGAACAACTGCACCTATTCTTTAGGCTCTCCCAGTAAATTCACAGAAGGATTTTCTGTACATATTCTGGGTTGTCAAGCCAGATCTACGTTAAAACTAAGTATAGTTGGGTAGGGATATAATTTTATCAATGCTGTAGATCCTTTGCAGTAAATACCAAAGCTGGTTTAGACAGTTTTAGAGATGCTTTTGTTGGTATAGCTTATTTCCCTTGAGGAATTCATCAGAGGTGCATTGGCAAAAGTAGGGTTTGTTCTTACCTGCATTAGGGTTATCGTCATTGTCAGGAGAGTTATATCAGGACAACTGATATATATGAGCAACTCTTTTCTGTGTAGTCTAGACTACTAGTGTAGTCACTTTTCATATAGCTAACAAACAGGGCTAGAGAGGAGGAAAGCTGAGACACAGCTTCCCTTGACGACCTGTATAAGCCTTGTGTTTCTTCTACAATATCACCTCTGTTAGTATTAATAATGTCATGGCCTGTTGCAGTGGAATACCTTGCTTTACACCCTCCTCCTTTCAGCTTTCTTCAAAGCTTTGATACAGGGCAGTAGGAATCAGCCCAGGTATGAACTGGCTGTTCTGCAGAGCCCTTCAGGCAGCTGAGGTCTCCCTGTGTTATGATGGAGCTTGTCTCAATGGGTCAGCCGTAGAGATCCAAAGAGAAGTCCATTCTTGAATACGCCTGGGACACCTTGCAACACACTAATAGCAACAGACATAGGGACATGACATGATCTGACTGATGATTCATTAGTACCTTGGGTATTTTGGTCCTGATAACTGTGTGTGGTTCTTCAGTTTGTGTTCTTTTCATCAGCTTGCAGGTTGATCAGGAAGGCTTTCATTTTGCTTTTTTAATACCTCCTCTCACAAACAGTGGTCCATTTTCTACATAAGGTGTCTAATCACAGTAATATAATATCCTGTATTTGTGTAAAAAACTTCATCCCAAAGCACTTTACAGCCTGGCACTGACATGGGATAAGGATTAGAAGAGGAACAGCTCATCCTGGTTAGGAAGCAGGCTCTGCTCTCAGCCTAGGTATTAGTAAAGCGTATAGGATGGAGCCATGCTATTTTCTCTGAATCCAAGGCAAGTTGCTAATAGTTGGAAAATACATTGGTATAAGCTCTGTTTAACTCTAGGAAATGTGTTTGAACTGCAGAAAATAAGATGTGGTAGAGAATGTCAGTCCTCTTGCACATCCCGTTCTCTGTTCATAGAGACACAGGCACAAAAAAAAACAGTTTTATTGGAAAATTAGGGTAATGAAAAGGTCCTCAGCAAGCATACTGGCATTTGCAGAGCTCTGCCAAAAGATGGTAGAGGGGCCTGGACTAGTCTAAGGTTTGGCTCTGAGCACAGAAACTTTGCCAGCTAGAATGAGAAGGAGAGTCTGGACACTGGTAGCAAAAAGGACAGCCAGGCAGGCAGCAGAAAGAGTTGTTACATATAAGTCAATCCATTTTCAGCAAGTCTCCCTTCATATTGAGCTAATTACCTTGATTTGTTTTGTGGCTTTCCCAGTGGCTGCTTGCTGGAGGAAATGGTAACTTTGTGATCTCACTCTGACACACTGGCATTGAGGTGTCTGTCTTTATTGTGTGTTTCAGATGGAAAGACTCAAACAAATTTAACCTGGGAAGGAACCAGTCCTGCCCTGCAGACCATACGAGTGAGGAACACTGCCTTGAAAGATACTTTCTTTGATGCTGCTTTACCCAGCACTACTGGTGAGACGCCAAGCAATACATCCAATCTATAGAAAGGACAAATGAAACCTTCGCTAAGAAATGAATGAATGACAACATTGGTTTTCACAAGTGTGGTGAAGCAGATACTGAGCATTCTTCTTCTCTTATGTCTTTAAAGACTGACTGTAAAACCAAGTGCTGTTCCTTGTATGTGTGGGGCTATACTTAACTCTGAACTTACGAAAATCCAGTATTTTGTTCAGGTTAATTTAAGTGACAGTGACATAGTAATAAAAGCCTCTGAACAACACGCATGCTACTGAAGATGCGCAGGCCACATGTGCCTTCCTAAATCACCCCATCACCTCTCCAATCTGGAGGAACCGACAGTCAGACACACAAGAGTGCTTGGTGTTCACAGCCCATAACAGTGAAATGTTCACATCTGCTTTTTAAGAGACGTTATAAACCCACTCACTGCGTGATTAAGAAGTGATAGTTCAGTGAGCTTTTATTCCTGTAACTCACTTGAAAATCATCAAGAGATGATGTAACAGAGTTGCTAATAGCTGGACTCTGACAGTTCAGAATGGAAGGAGAACAGGTAGCAGCCCGAAAGGTGGGAAGATTGGTGTAAGACACAGCTGCTTAGCTTCCTCTATCTTCAAAGCACTTTTAAAGTATTCACAATGTGACTGCAAACCTCAGAACTATTTACTCACCTTACAGACTTAAAGGATGTAGGACTTGCTCAAGGCTGCTGAAGGCATCGCTGGCTGCACTGTGATCAGGATCAGGTTGTTCCTGGCTCTCAAGCCTCACACCCCTGAGGGGAAGCCATGGGTTCAGTTAGTGCCAACTGCCAATGCTCAGTTGCCATTGGTTCGAGAGGCTGGTTCTGTCCTCTGCAGTCACAGGGAGAGCCTTCCTGACCAAACTCTTGAAAGGCAAAGTAACCCGTACAGAAATATGGGAGGTTTGGAGTACTGCCAGGGTGGCAAGGAAAGCAGCTGCAGTGGGGCCACCTGTGGTAGTCAGGTGAACAGGTTGGCATCTGCTGTTTGCTAGGCAGCCTTTGGGTGTCGAGAGTGTTCCTGGGGAGCGCATGACTCCTATTGAAAAGTACTGCACACCCTTTCCATGACAGTGCAAGAGACTGAGAAGCTGATGGGTGTAGAAGCTGTGTTGTGTCACACCCAGCCACCCATCAGGATGGCATGGAGAAGGCTACTCTGCAGCTTTCTGCTTACATGCTGCTCACGCAGCTTTGGGCTCTGCTTTAACAAGGAATTTTCCATTACAACAAGGAAGCTACTCCATTTCAATAAGCTACTTTTAAAAGCTAATACGTTTCACCTTGGGGAAGCTCAATTCTACAGCTTCAGTGTTCCCAGGTTTGTGCTTTGAAGATATCTTTATAAAATTTAACTTTCTAATTTTGTTTTAACTGAAGTTTAGATTCTCTTTTTGACAGTGCTGTACTACTGGCCATTCAGTCAAACCCTGCTGAAGTTGCCTGTAGCCATTTTATCTGGGTATCTTGTAAATATTTGGTACAGCACTCAGACACAGAAGTGTTTTTTGCCTATAGAGTCACATGCCCAGTTCCAGGACCTTTCAGAAGCACAAAAGGCTGAAGGCAGGGAAAATTCCACTGAGATGGATTCGAGTCTCCAGGGAGCAACTGCACTCTCTTTAAACTAAAATTTCTCTTTGCTGCCTCTCCCCTTTTTAAAAAGTATGGAAGGATAGAGAGGGGGAGCTAAAGGGTAGGAGTTTTTTATTCTTGTAAACACCAAAATGCAAACACTGTTTCACTCATTTCTCTCATATTGCAGGACCATTTGCGGTGGGAGAGGGAGATAAGCTTTTTAATGCTCTCTGCACTACTCAGGAAATTTCCATCTAAGTTTTAAAATGTTTTACAAACATTAATGAATTAAAGCTTAATCCCCTTCTTCTCAGCCCCTTGAAGCAGATACTAAATACAGTTTAAAGACAGGCTAATGAGACTAAAGAAGTTGTGCCTTGCCTGAAGTCACATGGGCAGCATGGCAAGAGGGCTCGGGTCTTTGAGTCCCAGCTTTCTACCTTACACCACAGACAACACACATTGCCTCCCTTTTTAAGGTTGCTGTACTTCCTCTTCTGGGATATAGTGAAAACATGTTGCCATCACACCTTGCGATAACCCTTTTTTTTCCCCATTGGAACAGAGAGACTACTCACTGCTGCTGTCCCATAGGATTAAGATGTTGAAAAAATCAGAGAGGAATGTGAAAGGAGGGAAAAGAAGCAAGTCACTGCTCTATCTGCCTTGGGCATATTCTGCCTCCTCTGCTGCCAGTGGAATTGGGGTACTATTGGGCGCAACCTCAAACATTTTTCTATGAGCTTCCATCTAATATACAGGCAGGACTGTGATAAAAATGCCATAATCAAAGAGAGAACTTGGCTGTCAAGAAAATTGGACAGATGAGCCAGTAAGACACTCCTGTATTGAATATATGTGATTTAATTATCCTTCTGTATGTGACCTGCATTTCTTATTCCTTCTTATTATCAGAATTCTTTAACTACTACTCCAGCCATCTCTTTCACCTCTTCAGAAGGCAGGGATAATCCATCAGCCAGTTCCTTTGCAGTGGTATGAATCAGGTTTTTACCGGGGGGATTAATGGTCAGTTGAAGAGAGTTGTTCCCAACAGAGCTGAGCAAAAAGCAACGTGCACGAGTCATGAAGTGAAAGAGAAGGAAACAACTCTATAGATTTAAAGATTTTGAATTACTTCTTTTTGCTTAGCTTCCCTTGTCCACACTGATCAACAACTAGGTGTGCAAAAGCTGGAAAAGTATTTATTGACGGTGGCTGGCATATGCGGGACTGAGAGCTATTCCCACTGGGCAAACAAACCCAAAGTCAGTCAACCCCAAAACCAGATCAGTGTGTACGAGCTATTCCAGCCCTTGTAGGTAAGAGATGCTGGGAGAAAAGTCATATCACCGTGCAGCAGCCTCCTCCTGTCTCTCCTGTGACACTGTGCTGTACCTCGCCACCGGTACCTTCAGCCTCTTCACGCTGTTACCTTCTATGATAAGGCCCCAACGCTGGTCCTTGGATACGCTTCTTCTGTAGCACTCTTGCCTTCAGAGGATCCATACTGACTGCAAATGCTGTGCACAGTGCTCGTTTCATTCCCCACTGAAAGGCAGCCAGGCCTGAGGTGGAACATGGCAAGCGCCTCCCCCTGCCTGGCAACTCCATGCAGCTGCTGAAAACAAGCGGACAGGAAAGTTGTGTACAAATGCAAGGGAATTTTCACATAGGCAGGATGTAATTAGCAGGGCTGGAATTCGGCCAAGACACTGGGGTTAAAACAGTGGCTTGCAGGTAGCACACTGGGACCTTTCATAATTCAAATGCTCAGGGTCTCCCATTTCCATCTTACCTGGAAGATGTCAGAAGACCGTTCCCTATTTAATGTTCCTGGGCAGCTCTTGAACATCTAGCACAAAGGAAGAAGTCTAATGGTGCTGCAACTGCAGTGCTTCTCCGCCAGCAACTGCCCCGCCATGAACAGCAGCTGAAAGCATCACATCCTGACAGGGCGATGCTGCACTGCAGTAAAACACCACAGCTGCCTCCATGCCTTGGGGTTCACTTCACCCTTAACCCTCATTACTCAATTTTCAGGTCCCAAATCTCCATCAAACAGAAAGAAAAGATTATAAAATTAGGGCAGCCCCTCACACATAAAACACAAGAGAGACAATATTAACGTTAGGTGCTGCTTCAACCTCACTGTCTGCCTCCTGAAATAGTACCAAACCAGTATCAGACGACAGCAAATTAGATGAAGCGCTTGTCCCCAGTGCAGATGAGTGAGCTTTTCCAACTGGCCTTGCTGGTAATACATAGAGCCTTAAGAGCTTGTGCCTCCTCCTTTCTTCCAGCAGAGAAATCACGTTCAAAGCAGCAAAACATTTTTTTCCCCTTTATGATCTCACTTTCCGTATATGCAATCTTTGTGTTTACTACGAGGATGTTGAATGTCCACAGAAGGTCTAGAAAGTCATTCATGAACCTCACGTGTGGAAAGTCCGCACAACATTTCTACCACAATGTGTCCCACAGCCTGAAATACAAGTAATTGCAAACATTTAACCCCTCGTCTGTCAGACCTGCAGACCGGGTACAGTCAGAGAGCTGACTTCCTCCCTGTAGTGCGCAAGCAAAACAAGAGGTGTTCCTGCCATCCGAGAAGGCATAAGCTCTGCATCAGTAAGTCATAAACAAGGCACCCCTCCTATGCCCGTGAGGGCTCCCCGTATCAGCTTTTGGGTTGTTTGGGGTTTGTGTGTGCCCAGGCTGCCGTGCAAGTCCCCCTCTTTGTCAAGTGTTGCTTAATACAACCACCGACCAAACTTTCCGAGAGCCCCTCGGTCAGTGGGATAACAAACCTACACACTGACTCAGTCGGCAAAATGAGCTGGAGAGAGTAAAGCAGGGGCAGCTGCAGGCAACAGGAAATCCAGCACTAATAAATAAAACGTCTTATAGCCAGAAAGAGGAAATAAACAGCAGCAGCACAAAATGAGAGGACAGCAGAGAGGAACACAGCATAACTGTGGCACAGGAATCACTGCATTACAGTGAGCTTGTTTTTACAGAACGTTGTCCTGATTTGTTATGTGTTCAATCTGAAAAAAAAAAGGGAGGGATTGGGAGGACTGCTCAAAGAGAGGGTCTCTATCAGAAGAAGTTGTCAACAACCACTGTAATTAAGGAAGCAGCCAGAGCACACACAACCTGAGCTGCCGCCAAAGTGAAATGAAAGCATTTTTTGTTTGCAGCCGTAGCCCCGAAGGGTAATAAAAGATGGTTCTACCGTGCCAAGTGAGGAGCTGCAGGGACACCATTTCTAGACAGTGAATGCCCTGCTCCCATCTTTCCAAAATTGCATGCTGTGGGGAGACATCGAGTTCCTCTTCCTACACGCGCTTTCAGAACACGTGCCCGCCGCCCCATCTGACCACAGCAGCCGCCTCCGGAGGCCAGACAGCAGGCAGGTGAGCCCCCAGCCACTGTGGCAGCACCGGAGGTGGCACCGCCTGAGCTCTGCTCCACAGCGGTGGGCTGTTCAGGTGCTGCTTGGTCTGGGTTGCCACATCAACAACCGTTAATTTTTCCCGCTCGGGCTGAGCCGTGGGTGCGCCGTGTGCCCCCAGCGTTGCCACCAGCAGTGGGAGCTGTCGCATTCTGAAGAGCTGCACCCCGCTTTCCTCCTGGGGGTGGCTGCGTTCAGGAGGTTGGCTGGTGCCTTGGCAAGGAGCTTGGTGCCAGGCTGCCAGAACAGTACTCCCCTTGCTGCTGGTGGCACCTTTCACCTGGAGCAGCTGCGTGACCCGCGCCCAGGTGGTGGCGGGTGCCGGGGAGCAGCGGATGGGCTGGCAGAGCCGAGAAGGTCAGCATGGACCTTCTCAGCCATGGGACAGCGTTGTGAGGCTTTTACCAGAGGCCGTAGAACCTCGTGTGCAGGTTCAGCGAAAGGAAAGAAGTCATTCACAAATTGCGTGCATATTTCTGAATTCATTCACGGAGTGGCGTTTGCCTTTCATCCACCCCCCACCCCCCGAGCCCTGTGCGCATTGCTGGCATTCTCTCCCAATCCCATCTAATAATTCCCAGGTCTCCGCAAGCCACTGCCTGCCAATGGAGCCCACGGTCACTGGACCGCCAGCCCAGTCACATGAAAAGTTACATGCAAAGGTTTAAGGCTTTCTCCCGACCCCAGCCCCCCGTTGCCGTGAATCCCCTGCAGTGTTTTCCTAATCAGGTGCCAGGGAAGCTTTGCACAGGGCAGGGTGCTAAGAAGGTGACTATTTAGCTGCAGCGTTTCCAGAGTCTTTGCGCTCTCTCCTAAGCTGTAAGTACAAGCAGTGGAGCCCGGTGAGGGACAAGGCTGCCTTTTAGACCTGAGGCAAAGAACGGGCTGTTGCTTTGAACCAAATACAGCACACAGCTGTTGCCCCACCGTCTCTAGCCCAACAGCCCTACTAGCGGTTACTTGCTTCAGCAGGGTATGGAAATGACTTCTTAAAACCGGTATACAGGGTACACAGCTATGATCCAGTGTCATTTTAACCGTCACTGGACATTGCCAATATGTTTGTTACCAGGGAATCAGAATGAAAATGCAGCCCTTTCCCTAAAGCCTTCCGTTACCAAATCTGAGATGGTACTGCAGGTATTTACTGCATCACACAACCCGTGAAAGTGGCAAAGTATTTTCCTTAGCGTCCCTCCTTCTATGTGTGAGACATCATAGGAAACACAGGCTTCTGGAGAACCTCAAATGGAACTGATTTTATGTGAAATACAGATGGAAAGCAGAACGGTTCAAAAGCTGTTTCTGATGCACAGGCTGTGACAGTCCTTCCTGTGCTATCGCTGTGATGTGAGGGAGTGCAGGTACCTCCTGCAGAAAGAGTCCTTTTCTCCACCTGATGCTTCCACGTAGGATTTCGCACATGTGACAGTGTACATTTCGTGAATTGCAGCTCATCTTTGGAAAGCTTGGCAACTGTGTCTGGTTGTGAGGGCCCAGTGTTCATCTGGGTTTCACGTGGCCCACAGAAAGACGTGCCAGTTCCACCTTTGAGCCAGACAGTTGGATAATCAAACTGAGCATTCTTTTTCAGTTTTGGTTCTTTTATTGGGAGAAGGGAGGGGGCAGGCTGCGTATGAACTCCAACCTATACGTGCGTTTTTGTGTGTTTAAGTGAAAAGACCATGGCAAAGTTTTCAGTTACAGTCTATTTACATTGCTCTGTTTTAAGCTCCATCATTACCAACATAACTTTCATAAGCAAAAAAAAAACCAAAAAACAAACCTGCATAAAATTGACGGTATTTTTCAAATTCTCTGCTTTTCTCATGCATTCCAAAGTGTTAGCCTGTTCTGCTTGACTGGCTGTTTGATTGTTGCTTTATATTTTATTACATTGTTTAATTCTTAATCGTAAGCCTCCAAAATCATAAAATCTGAGTTCTAGTCTCATTCTCTGCACTCAAGTGTAACTACTGAAAAGGGCCTTGTCTAACTCTTCAGTATATAAGGCATTTAACATACTTTGCTTAAACTGGATATTTCCAACTCAATCCAAACAAGAGGCTTGAGAAATCCTGCTTCTCCCAGGTGAGAGCATACCTGAATAATATTCACTGAAAAGCATTAACAAATACATGCATAAATATCGGGTGCTGCCTGTTTATTTAAAGGAAAAACTTACTTAACCCTTCAGGAGGGAGTCAAACTACCGTTGAGAATGGAGATAGGTCTGAGCAGCAAATGATAACGTGTGTATAGAAGAAAATATGAGCCAGTGATGTCGGTGCCTGTGATCTGCTGGCATTGCACACCCTGCCACATGACGGCCAGGAGACTAGTGAGGAGGATTTTCCATTGCTGGAGAGTGCAGTGAAGCAGGGGAGCCCGGTGATCACCGCATTGTCTTTCCTTCTAGGAAGTACTGTCTTCAAGATACTGCTTGACATTCATTCAGTCAAATATTTTGACAATTTGAACAAACAAGCAGAAAATGGGTTTGATTTTTTGGCCCCGGTGGGCCATCTGTGAAGCAGAATAAGTAGCGCGCCATGTGCCAAGTCTCTTAAATACCCTTCCTTGCCAGAAAAGTGTGTGGCATGTTTCCCAGGCTGTGGAAAGGGTTATCGCTTCCAGGCCACTAGGACACCCTTCTCTCTCCCCACACCCCTCACAATCCCCAACCCCACATCGGGCTGGGGTGCAAGGAAACATCGCTCTGAATTACCAGTCTGTTACCTGTCTGGCGGTGAAGGTATATGCACACGTAACACATTATTTTCCGTGTTTCTGAGCAGTATTGTACTTGCAGTCACTTTACAGTGGCACAAAAGAGCAGCAGCAAGCCGAGGCGGTGCAAACACGGGCACATAAGAGCCAAGCCTGCACGCCTCTGGCACTCTCTGCAGAGCCATGCCCGTTGTGCCAGCGAGCTGCCACGACATACCTTCCTTCGGAGGAGCCTTGGGCCAGGGCGCCACACAGCCTGGGGAGGCGCTGGAGGAGCTTTTGTCTGTGCTTTTGCTGTGGGTTTAAGAAGGATGATTATCATCTGGGGCAGAGCACATGGAGCAGCCCCAGCTGGGATGGGAGAAGTCACACTGCGAGGCCACACTTGAACGTGGCCGTTTTACTTACCCGCCCTGGGTACAAAGCCTACTTGTGTGGGGCACATCCCGTCGTGCGTCATGCTTCGGTTGTCAGCGACAGTCATGAGTTCCTAGGGGGTGACACAATAACCTCTTTATGCTTAAGAGTCTAGTGGGGGAATTGCGTGAGGCCATTGGAAACGAGGTGGCAAAGAAGTGGTTTGGCTTTTGTGGGTCCCTCAAGGTAAGGTGCCCAGGCAGCCACTGAGCTGCTTCCGATGTGCTGGGAGGAGCCTGCGCGTGAAACAGCATCAAAAGTGAATGCCTGACTTTGGGTATCTGAGTGGGAGAGGAGTTAGGGGAAACACCTGAGGAAGACCCCATGTTACCTCTATCTCTGTGGTAACAACATGATAGAACTGTTTACTTAGGGTAGCGTTTTACAGCAGCTCACAGTGAAGTCTGGGCTGCCACAGTCTTGTCGATCCCACTTTCAACACCAGACACAGGGAATCAGTTCAAAAATATCTAAATAAATAAAAGCTAATTGAATTTTAAAATTTTAAAATAAAAGCTAATTAAATCTTTCATACTGTATGTCTCATTTGCCAGTCCCTCAGCCATCCACTCCACAAAGCAGTAAGCCTTAACAATTCAGATATGCTAAGCAAAGCTGCTCTGAATATGGCTTCTAGCCTAATAAGTCAGAGCCTTATCCATTTCCCATGAAAAACATCAGGAAAGCTTCCTCCAACACTAATAGATGTAAGATTGGACTGCAGAACAACCATGTAACTTTTGACCAAAAAGTGAAGTTTTTCTAAAGCACTGATAAAAGATCCAAGCAGGAGAGCACGGAAACTCTGACTGCAGCCGTCACATTGCTAAATATGTTTCAAGCAAGCATAATCATTTTTGGAGCCATACTCGTTCTCACCAGTGATGTGTGCTCTAAGGGGAAAATACAAACCAAACATTTTTTAAAAGGAAAAATGTATAATTTTTTTATTCTGGATGTGCAAAAAACCTCCCCCTCTGCAGCTGGGAAAACCAGTTCCTGCTCCATCACATTAAAGCACATCCTAATTTTTAGAAAGCATTTGTTAGGCAAAACAGGTTATTTTTTTATGAAGCTTTCTCTTTTTTTGCAATTGGAGTCTTTCTGTTGATGCCAGCTGCTTTAGTTGGAGGTACCTTCTGGGAGGTGGTGTCTGTCAGTAAGTCCCACGTGGGTGTCCCCATGGCTATCTCTCATAGCCGCCCTTCTATAAATCACAGCATATTAAAAAAAAGGGGATAACGCTGACATGTGAACTAATCCCCACATCAAAGAGAGCAACCCTCCCTCCTCTAAACACCCACCCCCCTCTTTTGCTGGGAAAAGTCTAATGCCCAGAAGGTGATTTACACAAAACTTCATCCCAGTTGTTAGGAAACTTGCAGTGCTGCTTACTCGCCAACTGCAGAAGAAACCTGGGAATCAGGGTAACCACAACAGCTAGCCTGCGGCTTCCAGTATTTGGCAATTCAGAAGAGGGAAAAAAAACTTTTGGCTTGTTGCAGCAAACTTGTGTGTATGTTGATTGCATGGCAGGATAAGCATGTATATAGACAGATGTAAACGTGACTAGCAATGTGGGTCTGTATGGGCACACATACATCTGCATGTGTCTACAAGTACTTGTACAGGCAGGGGAGTACCTGTCCTAACACATACATGATCACAGAGGTGCACACAGAAACCTCTCTTTAGCTGCTAGGGGAGCAAAGAGGACTAACAAATATATATGGAAAGCATAAGCCCATATGGGCATACAACTGTGCATCAGGTGTCCCGGACATGGAGAGGGCGAGCAATGGGTAGCATATGCTCTCTTAACGTACTTGTTCCAGCCGTAGGCGTGCTTTTGAGCTGCTGGTTCAAATGCTAGGAATGTATGGGTAAGGGGAATGCTTCTATGTAAGACAAGATTAAAACATGAACTCACTCCTGACCTTCCCTGTGCGAACGCTCCCTGGTGCACTGGCTAAGCACACAAGGTACTTCCAAATAATTGACTGACTCTGGAATGCACGGGAGGAAAAAATACCTCTCTCTGGCTAGATACCTCTCTTTTTCCAAACCAGTGCTGAGTCTGTGCTGAGCCGGTCACACTCCTTCAGATGTACCAACAAAGCACATGTAGCATGGACAAAAATTATACTGCTAGTTCTGTATTCGGAATCAATAAGCAAAAATATCCACCCTTTGTGAAATTAGCTGTATTAAAAGTGCATTTCTATGAATATAAAAATGCATGTACGCTAGACACCTCCACCAGCATCCCTGCTTCTGGTCAGTTAACTCAGCTGTGCTTGCTCCTCTCCTCTTCTGCCACCCACCCACCCGGGGCACATCACCTCCAGGTCATCCCTGCCCTCGGCCGGAGAGCCAGGAACGCTTTGTCTGCAGAAGCCAACCTCACTGCCAAAAGCAGCACGTGAAGATCACTCCCAGTGCAAGACAGAACTGGGGTGGGGAACAGAGCTGGGATTAAAAGAGAGCTTCCTTTGTGTTGGTTGTAGTCCAGCTGTGCTCCCCAGTGCGCTCCGTGGTTGCACAAGAGCTGAGGGGTGGAAGCAAGTAGCCGGGGGCAGTGAGACGCCAGCTCCCGTTGGTGGCAAGTGCTGGCTTAAAGCATTCATGAAAAGTGCAGCCTGGAGGGAGAGCACCAGGCGTGCCAGGAGCCCCGCATCTCCCACCACCGACGTGGAGGGCAGGGCACGCTTGTGGGGAAAGGCAGAGACCAAAGCTTGTGTTGTTGCTGTCCCACGCTCCCTCCACGTCGATGTGCAGCTCTGTGTGTGTCTGCGCCTGTCCCTTGCCCTGTGTCAAGTGGAGACAATGTGAAAGAAACCCCAGCAGGGTTGCACCTTCACCTCCAGTAGATGGAAAAACAAACACAGCCATTCTCTTGTTTGTTGATTTAGTGCAGGGTGCTCCTTCCATTACAAAACCATTTCCCTGCAGGCAACAGGCTAAAACCTATTTGCTTATTATTCTGCAAAAGAAAATGAGGGTTTCGGGATGGGTGCAATCTTCAAGCATCTCTTCTGTTGATAGACAGATTGAAAGGAGAGAGCCCTCCCAGCTACCTCTCAGCAAATATGCTATGCTGCCTTGCTGAGCATTAACTTCTCCTGTTCTCTAGCTCAGAAACACACGCCACACGTATCTCTCTTTCTCCTCTTCTTGAAATACAAATCTTAGTACAGGAGAGCTTTATGCTTAGAAAGTTAAGGATGTGCTTCATGAGAGGTATTTGTATAGAGACAGCTCTGACCACTGAAAACCGCATCCAGAGCCGCAATTTGCAGACACCACCACCCCCACACACACACCCCACAACCCCCCCCATAATTTTCAGAGACAAAACCCCAGACACGAACCCTTCCAAACAAGGCGGAGGTTTCCTCCTGCTGCTCAGGCTGATGGCTGCCCCAGCTCTTGTTTAGGACGGTGTAAGCACCAAGCTGACTTTTTGAACTGGCACAGCAAAGTTGGACTCTGAGTGTGGGATACATCCTTGTTGGAAACAAACACATAGGGAACACATCACGAGTCTCTCCTGGCCTGTTTTTATTTATGAGGTGCACCCAACAGCAGTTCCTGGTGCTGACTGGGACAAGTCTGGATGAAAACTGCAAGAATAGCAGCAAAGTTTATCTAGAGCTGGCACCAGTTTTCGTACTCAGCTGAATTAGCTGTAGTCCAAAGCTCTTTGTGCCAACACCACCAAACCCCCAAAATAATCAAACTACTCTCAACACCTTTTTTTTGTCAGTTAAAATCACCTCTCCGCCAGCACCAGCGGGTCTTTTAGATGGCAGCTTTTCTGGCTGGCCTTTTAGGTGACTGGCACTTTACACTCCTCCCAAAGCCAAACCAACTGCATTAAAAAGGAATGAATTTTCATGGTGAGGGGAAAGGGTACCCCAGACAGTGTCAAAGGAAAAGCAGATCAAAAAGAGCTGCTGGTATTGGATAGTGGGCTGTCCTTGCAGCTGCTTTGGGCAATGTCCTTTCAGCACAAGAAAAGCTCAAAAGAATTCGGTTAATCTGTTGTTAAACAGAGTCTGTGATGGGAGACAGGTCTGTCATCCTCCGGCAGGGCGCTGAGCCTGACTGCAATGGCTGCGAGCTCCTTCGCCCTTCCTCAGCATTTCGCGTCCAGAGCGGCAGTGAGCTCACAGACGTGCCCCTTGCTGGCCTGGCACTGACCGTCGCTCAGCCCTGTGACTCCGGGACCCCTTCCCTCTGGCTGCTCCTGGGGGAGGCGGACCACAGCACACCAAAGGCTGTGCAGCCAGACAGCTCTCGCCGTCCCCCTCCTGCGCCAGGTCCTTCAGACAAGCGTAGGAGTGCCTCGCAGGGCGCTGGCGGTGGCCAGCCTGCTGCTGGTGGGATTTCAAAGCGTCAGGAAGTCAGCTTGAGTCCTGCAGCAAGAGCTTCTGCGTGACTTCCAGCTGTAAGGCTAAACGTGGCCATGTAAGAGCATCCTGACCCACGCTCAGGTGTGGAGCCCCCCGTGATGCCCACAGACAGGCTTTCCACAGCCCCACCGCTCAGTGCGACAGCGCAACTCTGGATATCACGTAGAAACGGGGAGTAGCCTGTAGGCCTGGCAGCCAGGGAACCACAGCACCAGAGAGAGCTACCGCGGGTTGAGAGGTTCACAGTAAAAACAGGTCGGCAGGTTGTAGGAAGTGTAGGAGTTTAATTTAATTTAGCAAAATGTAGTTACGCAAGTTTGAACAAAGCCAGAAAGTAAGGAGCAACGTGCTGCGTGGGGCAGCCTGCACGGCTGTGAGTTGTGAGGACCCTGGATGGACCAAACACGACAACTTCCCGAGGGAGGAATCCTCCCTTCTCCGAACTGGCTGTAGGCATTCGCTGTAGCAGGGCAAGATTAGAGCCCCAGAGCGCCATGGCGTGCTCAGAGCCACTTTGAAGTCTCCCACCTAATCGTTTTTTTCTACGTTATGTTCTACTATGACCATAACATCCTGCTTAGGATTCTGTGGCACACGCTTTAATTGCAACAGCTCACTGTTTCTTTCTTTGGCCATAGAGGGTGTATATGTGTATGTATATAAGTGTGTACACGTATGTGTATATTCTAATTTTAAGAATTTTTAACATCTTCATTTCCAATTCTATAAATTTTTATTTCATTGCCTGCCTTTGCCACTGCTTTTCATCTTGGCGTTCTGGCAGCGCCTCTAAGCATCGGGTTAATTCCCGTCTCCGTGACTCATTTCTAAGGTCTCTCAGGCAGGATTCAGTAGGATGGTGTCAGCGGCTGCCACAAGAGCGGTTTAAATGTCTCCACACGTACCAGGGAGTGAAGCCCCGATTCCGGGCAGCGGTGCTAGGAACGTCAGAGTTTGTTTAACATTCGCTGGGGATCTTCCTAAAAAGTCAATGTGCCTCCCTACGGCTTTGTGGACTGGCTGAGCATTACCACGCAGTTGGTTCAGCTTTTATTTTAGCGCATGAGGAGCATTGTCCTGTGAAAGGGAGCCTCCCATTTTGGGCTTAATATCAGGCTGTGTCGCTGTAATTTGATTTTAAATTGTGTACTGTTGAGCCTTTCACAAGTGAATCCAACACACATCCATTTTCTCCATAACAAATTTGACTGTCTGGAGAAACAAAGGTTGATAATTAAGCTCAAAGCAGTTTATCAGGACGGAGCCTAGGCACAGCCTAAAACCTCAACAAGTTAGTGCCTTACTTTCTGGATACCTACCAAAAACCAAACCTTCGGCTTGGTGCAGCTTGCCCGTTCTGGATAATGTGGCTCTCTGAGTCCCTGCTGGGCTCTCCTGCAGGAAGTCGGCGCCTCGGTGCGCGAGGGAGGAACGCCGAACAGGCAGACACCACGCCAGGGTAACCAGCCATGCCAAGTCAAAGGCATAGTTCAGCAAGATGATGGTTAAATCTGGGAGATACATTTCTCTCCAGCCAATGCATGAGATCCCAGCACCTTTTGTCCTTTGAAATACCATTAATTAACATTTATCAGATGTAAAATGCAACACTAGCTGCTTCATGCAGTACGCCTTTAGGCGTCACATTATATTTCTTTTTAAGCACGCGCTGCAGCCGGGCAGACCGAGGCAGGTGACTGCAGGCATCACCGACAGCAGACACCCCTCAGCGGGAGGCCAGCTTTGAAAACCCGCCCAGGCTGTAAACCGGCCGCTCTGCGGTGCGAGGCCAGGCCCGTTGGCCGGAGGCTGGGGACCTTGCCCACGGCTGCTTACACAGCGGCGAGGTTTAAGGAGCACAAGCAATCCTCTCAGAGATTTGTCTGATGGCATCTTTGCTCCTGCCTCGCGCGGCAGTTTGGAAAGCACCTCTGCTCCTCTCTCTCCACCGTGACCTGCGTTCGTGCTCGCGCTCAGCCGCCAGTGCGGGCGCGCCGTGCCGCGCCGTGCCATGCCGTGCCCGGGCAGCGTGGGCTGGGCTGCGTGTGGGGCACCCCACAATGACCCCCAACTGCACTCGCCCCGTCACCAAGAGGCAAATCAGTTTGACCCTCCGCCGGGGCGTGGTGGGGGGCAAGTCCAACGCCTCTGGCGGTGCCGGTACCTTGAGACCACCGTGGCAGGGACTTCCGAGCGGTTTGGCTCCCGAGGCTGCAGCCTCTGGATAACTTCCACCCCGATGTATGTCACATTTCCTTCCAGCAAAAGCAAAATATTTACACTAAGCCGGGTCACCCGGCGGCCACTCTGCTATCGCCCGTTGGAAGCGGCTGTGATGCTGCAAACCGAGGGGCGCGAGGGTGGAGGGGATTAACGTGGGCCTCCGAAATAAATGATGTGGCTGGCAGTCACTGCTGGGAGCGGTGGACGCCGTGGAGGTGGGTGCCAGAAGGGTGCTCTCGTGCTGGGATGAGGATGGGCCGGCAGCAGGGCCAGTGGCTGCCCGGCCGAGCTGGGAGCTCAAGGAGAGCGGGCTGGGGCGGCGATGGCAGAGCAGAGCCAGTGCCAGGGCAAGGGAATGAAGATCTGCAGAGCCCAAAAAGACATGTCCAGCTTCCCCAACAGCCACCCTTCCCACCGGTACCCGCACAGCCCCAGCACAGTCCATACCTGAGGCTATGGCCACACCAACCCCACTTGTTTACCTGCCTCCAGGGAGCTGTTTCGGGCACAGTTAAAGCATCCTGGAACTTGCTGGACTAGCCTTGCCCTATGAAAATGCACTGACTATGTGTCCAGAGAAGGACAATGAAGCTGGTTAAGGGTCTAGAGCACAAGTCTTATGGGGAGCGGCTGAGGGAACTGGGGTTGTTTAGCCTGGAGGAGGCTGAGGGGAGACCTTATTGCTCTCTGCAGCTACCTGAAAGGAGGCTGTAGTGAGGTGGGGGTCGGTCTCTTCTCCCGGGTAACAAGTGATTAGACAAGACAAAATGGCCTCAAGTTGCACGAGGGGAAGTTTAAGTTGGATATTGGGGAAAAATTCATTGCAGAGAGGGTTGTGAAGCATTGGAGCAGTCTGCCCAGGGAGGTGGTGGAGTCACCGTCCTGGGGGGTATTTAAAAGACGTATAGATGTGATGCTGAGGGACATGGATTAGTGATGACCTGGCAGTGCTGGGTTAATGGTTGGACTTGATGATCTTAAAGGTCTCTTCCAACCAAAACGATTCTGTGACTGTGTGATTCTGTGAATTCAGTGATTTAAACCCATAAGCTTGAACTACAGGACTCGGAGCCCCTGTATTCCCAGACACCGAAGAGACAGGGTGGCAGTTTGCCACTGCAGTAGCTTGCACACAAAAGATCTTCCTAAGACAGCTCTTCCCACCTCCTCACAGCATGAATCTCTCTCTCATGCTGCCCATATTTTCTTCTGTATCCCATATTGCACTGCTGACCAGCACCCGAAACCCCTGCTGCATACTGCAACGCATGCACACACATCACCAGGTAAAGTGGCTGGCAACTTCTGCCCACTTACCCATCAGATACCACTGACTTCTCCTCAGCTCCTGCTGTCCCTCTTGTCCATTTGCACAAAGGGGAAATCGTGGGGAAACCCCACGATTGGGTTTCACATGCAGAATGGTGCTCATTTTCTATGCCTTGAACCCACCGCAGGGACATGAGGACACTGAGCCTGGGCTGCTTCAGAAAGCCTTCTCTCACCTGCTGGCATCGACACGAACATCAGACGTGAGCCACAGTGAAGGTGAAAATGGTTCCATCTCCAGCCCCTCTGATCAAACGAGGAACAGCAGGTGGGTTTGAATGATCCCACAACCTCTTCTGCTTTTGTTACACTGCTGCCACTCTGCCAGCAAGGTTCTCGTGAAAGCACGTGGAGTAACCAAAATATTAACAGGACATACCAGTTATTCTTGGCTGCCTAAGGGAGAGGTAACTGCACTTTGTGCATCAAATCATTTTCCACTGACACTTCTCGTAATGGTTATCACAGTGTCAATATCCGAAATGTCAGTATGGGGCCAAAACTGAAGAGGATGGCATTTGGCCACTCTCTGCCAATAGGGACGTAGGGTTTTCCCCAGCTTTGCAGTGAAGTTGCTTTACGCTGGTTACTAAGCTATTAGGTATGCAAGGCACAACTATAGCAGAAGGGGATTTCTGTGTGGGAGGAGCAGTATGATTCAGACTGTCTCATCAGCCTTGAGAAACAGAATGTCCAGTCAACAGAACACGCTTTTGCGGTGTAGCCACTCATTTCTCCGCCTTTATTTTGTACACTGAACCATAACCTCGGTGCATCAGGACCTGGGAATCAGCCTAGAAAGCTATTGGAGGATCAGTCAAGAAGAGGGGAGCTTACAGAAGAACCGAGATGACCTATACTCTAGTAGTGTTTTCCTTGTTGGGACAGATGTCCAGAGCATGGTGAGGTGAAGGAGCTCCTTGAGAGAGCTGGCATGAGAAAGGGCTAACAGGAGTGCTATCCCAGCTCTGGAGACTTGTCTGCTTCACAACCAACCCAGTGTCTGGAGCACAGACACGTGGCTGCATGTTGCTCACACAAGCCCCTGCTGTATTGCAGTCCTTGTTTAAAGGGGTTCATTAATGAAGCTGAGGTAAGAAGTTGGCCGTTGCTGGGTGATTGCTTTAGAGCAGCCTTCAGGAACGTACCACCCTACATTTTCTGGGGATGGAAAGGATGATGGTAAGGGTAGAGGAAAAGCACTGATTTCAAGAAAAGATATTCTAAGTTGAAGATCTACCTGAGAGTGTCAATCACTATCTTACAGGTAAAAACACTTCTTGGAACACTGCACTTATGAGTTAAAAATAGAATTATATCAGGACCCTTTTCCTCCTCAGAAAACTCAAATTTAAGGTAACACAAAACAATTTCTGATGTTTTAAGGTATGGAAGTTCTCAGAGTAGGTATCAGCCTGCCCTTCCCAGTGATGCCCCTGAGAAAAATCTAAGCCATCCACAACAGACAGTTCCACCTTATCAGGGACCACAAAAAGCAGAACGCCGTAACCTCACTCACATGGGGACAAGGCCAACTCCAGCCGTCACTGGGACTATACAGCAATTTGTTTTTAGCACATTTCTGACAAGACAAACGGCACACAGGAGGCAAACGCTCTTAGCCGCCTTCTTAAAGACCGGCTGAGAGAGCCAGAAGCTTGCGCACTGCAGTGTGGTGTGCCAGCATCGTATCCCAGTGTTGTCGAACACAGAGCTAGTACGAGTCTTTGCATACTTTCCGAGGCCTCACACATTCTCTTCACATGTGTTACTAACATAAAACTTACCCTCTTGTAGATACATTTTTGTGAAGCCAGCTAAAAGACATGGTGCGCGTGTGGTATTTTCAGGTCTTTAGCCACCCTCAAGAAAGGAGGGGGGAAGAGGGCAGGCTGCAGCTTGCTTTCTTAATAACATGCAAAACCTTTAAAGCTCAGGTTACAGTAAGTGTCTTGGCTCTAAGCTCCAGCCATGAAGCAAATAGCCCAAAGACTCTCCCAGCACTGTACTGGCAAACTCTGATAACGTCTGAAGTGCAATGATGAGAGGCATCTGTGCCAAAAGAACCTGCTGGCTATAAGACACCAAAAATAATGCTTTTAAAATAACGAAGGTTAAGATCTCCTGTCTCAAAAGCAATGCAACCAGCAGGCAGGCTTCACCTCACCTCCTTCTGGAAGTGCCTTGGGGCTAAGACTTACCCCATTCCCTCTGTTACAGCATCGAGGTCCCACCTACATCTTCTGTGCTGTCCTCTCAGGCATGCTGGCTCTCTGTGACAGGCTGGATCTAGTGTGACCTGGACCTTTGGCAAATCTTCTGCCAACCCCTGCATCCCAAGGGATGGCTCTATGGAAGACTGGACTGACAAGTTCTGGGGTCTGACAAGAGAAAGCTCTTCTAATGTGTCTCCCAAGGAAACATAAGAACATATGATACAAAATAAACCCCAAAAAACCCAAGTATGAAGGTGTCAAGTGTTTTTCTACCAAGGTCCATAAGGGAGTACAGTTAGGCCTTATATAGCCTGTCCTTGGCCACGCTGCAAGTGGTTTAATGGGGCAATATCCAGTAAACAGGGATATTAAATTATGCCAGCAAGAAGGGACCATCCTTTTCAGAGCCCCTAAACTCTCCTCCAAACGGCAGCACTTCCTTTTCCCAGATCTGTGTACAACATGATGGGTTCAGGGCATTCCTAGAAATGAAAAGGCCCATTCTTCCTCACCTTCCTCTTCCAGTGAAAACATATATGATGGGAAACCACATGCACACACACGTGGGTTGGCATGAGCCCCACTGTGGGCACAGATGGTGTGTCCTAATGAATGGACACACAGTGTCTCTGTGTGGGTAAAAATGTTTACCATGTGCGATGCTGGGAAGCACATGCATGATTCCAGCTAAAACCCACAAGATCGGCTGTAAGACGTTGTAATGTAAAGATCCCTTCTCATATGTCAGAGCCATTAAGTTCTGTGCCGTTGGGATGGTGTCAGCTGGAGTTCAAGGATGAGACAGGCTGCAGGTAGGAAACCATTTCTAAATCAATTTGTGCAATGGATTTCTGCAAATATGATTAAGATGCCTGCAGCAGACAAGGCCACCAGATCTGAGTGATTCCTTTTTTATCTGATTTTTCTAATTAATGCCTATTTTAGAGAGCAGTAGATGGCTCATCAGCTTGCCCTAGCTGGGTATAAGCCCCATGTCCCTGTTTTACCCAAGGCAAAAATGTCTTCATTGCAATTTCAGGTAGGCAGGTTCAACCCTGGAAGTATTTGGCACCTTACACCAAACTACATACTGGCCACAGGGCTCAACATGTTTTCTGTAAGATCAGCTTCAGCAGAGCTCCCAGTGCTGTCTGTTGGGAGCATGCTTGCAGAAATCACACAGAGGATGGTGTGGGTCCCTTCCCCCATGGTGAGAAAGCAATGCAGGCTAGGTTAGGTGAGCTGCATATGAGAAGGACACTAAGGGTGTACAGGGCAAAAGGATAACAGACTCTTAAACTGACTTTACCTTTAATATTCTGCACTTGCTGAAGGAGAAGGCATCAGGAGCTTTGCCACTGATATGGATGAAACATTATTTTAGAACATTTGTTTGAGAAGATTCATTTCACATCAGCAGAATTCCATAATGTTTTGCTTCATGCTTCATCCTTTCTCCTATGCGATTCCCACTCAGGGACAGTATATTTTTGATGGGCAAGTAGTCCTTCTTTCCACTTTTGCATTCTCAGCTGGCGTCTTAAAGAGCTCCCATTCTAGATTTGCATCAGATTACCATCATGGTAATTTCTAGCTCAAGTAAAATCTCTCTTCTTTCCTTCTGGTCTTTGGGGCATTCTAGAAAGCCCAGGTGCCCTGGTGGCCAGCCCCTTGCTCTGTCTCCCAAAAGACCTTTCTTCATTTGCTTGTTGTGAGCTCAGTCCAAGGATTTTTGCCTGCGCTCTGCTAAGTCAACAATTCTTGGTTCTTCCTGATCATTTCATACCCTCTGCTCCTGTGATTTACCTAAAGTTGGAAGGCTGCAGATGGAGATGAGATCCTCCCCAACTTTCCCTTTGGCAGGCTTTGCTGCCTTTGCAGACACCACTGGTCTTTGATGTGGGGATGGGCACTCGGAGTAAGGCTGAGAGGGATGCTCTCCAAACTCGACCTGGACAGAGAAATACAGTTCCCTCGAAGACGTTCCTTTCTTCATGGCTGTAGGCCTAGTTTTTGTCCAGGTTTCTTGCAGCTGGATGGTTCATGCACCCTTATAAATTGTTGGTTATATATAAAACTCTACTTTTCCTGAAGCTCAGGTATATTTAGTGTTTCACTCCCCTTCTGAACTCCTTAGCGGGAAAAACAGAAAAAACAACCCACAAAACCATGCCACTTTCAGCTCCTTTGCCCTTATGATTGACACCGTCCCTCCACTGCTGGGTTAAGACCGCTGCAAGTGGGAATTCCTTCTCCTGAATTAATTAACTCCGTATTGTTATTGCCTTTGATCTACTGCCATAGGAACGGGAACAAGCACTGGAAAAACCTCCATTTGTGTGCATTTCTTACGCAAATAGCTCTGGACAGAATATTAAAGGGATCATTTAGAAGATGGTGGGCAGAAATAGTCCCCTCCCTAAAGCTGCCCTTGAGACTGACGCTCACTGTGGAAACTGCATGGGAACGGTTACAGACCTCTAGTGGCTCTGTTCATATAGCTCGTCTCGCTTCCTAATTGCTCACCAGCACAGCATGTTGGAAAGCCGTGTAGAGATTTCCCATAAGAATTACAACGCAGTGTCATTTCATCTTCTCTGCAATTCCCATCACGTTGTCTGTTTGCTTTATTTTCCTCACCAAAACATCTGTCCCACATTGCTGAGCCATTTCACAACTGGAAACCTGCTCTAAGTTATGACATGAAGTTAAAGGACTTCAGTGTTTGCTCTCTGCTATTTTTTTCAAGGGACATTGGGTTAGCCACCTCTTTAAAATAAGCCTTCTTTTTTTTTCCTATTTATATACCGATGTTTGTAAAAGCTGTCTTTAGAAACTGAAAAAAAAAAAAAAAAGTATTTCTGTCCTTCCTGCTTTTACCCTTTTCCACTTATCTTCCATTGAATTCCTAGAGAAACACGAACTTCTAGAAGTGCTTGCAGAAAATGATCTTTAGCAAGCTCTGTCCCTAATGGCCCGTAGGGATTCCAGATAAAAAAACAATTGCTCACATTTCTATTCCCCAGCGTCTGACAGAGACTGCGGCAGCTTTGGCACTGCTAGTTCCAGCCTGCGTTGCCGCTGCCAGCGCTGCGGGCTGAACTGGTCTCTGGTTCCCACCAAAATGGAAGCAAGCAGTCTTGAATTGTACGGAGCAGGACAGCCAGCCCTGCCTGGCTCTGCAGGAGGCTGCGATTAGCGTGCGGTCCTAGGAACAGTCAGAGTGGCAGAGTTTCAGCGTAACAGACTGTTTTATACCCATCAATGCTTTCAAGGTTAGTGTCACGTATCACCAACACGTAAGGACCAGGGACGTTTAAGTGTGAGATAAAACACACAGGACTATAGTCTCATAATCCAAGGACGTCTCAGTCTTTGGTGACTGTACCTGCCACTGCAACCCTTTTCCTTGGAACCAGAAAGCAGCGCATACAGCTCCTGCAGGAGTACTCTTGGCTCTCACTCACAAATGAGAGCGTTACAAACCACAAATATGGAGCACTTGCATCGCTCCACAACATCAGCATTGCTTCCTCCAGCAGCCAGGAGAGAATCAGAGATTTATAAGGCTGGATCTCAGAAGATTGCTTAGTCCAGACTCATGTCCCAGGGAGGATCATTATACTTATGTCATTCTTGGCAAATGCTTGTCTAAACTCTTCCTAAGTGCAGGATGATGATTCCACACCCTTCTCAGATACTCCTGTGTGTGTCATTACCCTTACTGCTTGACTTCTTCTAACATCCAACCTCAGTCTCCTTTTCTATAATTTAAGCTCCTTACTTGTCCTATCCACTATGGATACAGAGAACAATTTATTCCCCTTTTCTTCCCAGCCACCTTTCACATATTTGACAGAGGTAACCCCATCTCCCTCAGT
Organism: Bucorvus abyssinicus; assembly: GCA_009769605.1. Classification (NCBI taxonomy): domain Eukaryota; kingdom Metazoa; phylum Chordata; class Aves; order Bucerotiformes; family Bucorvidae; genus Bucorvus; species Bucorvus abyssinicus. The sequence continues at coordinate 13,989,089 of CM020042.1, forward strand.
CTTCTCTGACAGCTTGTTCATTCTTCCCTCCTAGCTCTGGCTTTCAAGACCTCTGACTATCCCCCAGCTGTCCCCTGGACCTTGTCTTGAGCACAGCACCTGTGACTGGACATCACACTCCAACGCAGCTTTACAGAGAATTGAGCAGAAGGATTATTTGTAGGGTACATGACTATGCACACATCCTAGTAGGGCATTTGCCCTTTTTGCATTAGCGATTAACTCAGATTTGGATTGTGACATAGAGCATCTCTCAGATCTTCTTATGCAGATTTGCTACTTGGGCAAAAATTCACCACCCTATACAAATAGAATTAGTTACTCCTGGTGATGCCCATGTATAGAACTGAGAACTGTCCTTACTGAAATGAATCCTATTTTTAAGACCATTTGTCTAAATATCTTTTAATTGTAGCTTTATATTTCAGTATACCCATAGTCCCCTTCCAGCCAAGAACATGATATTCCCTATTCCATTGCCCAAGCTGTTCATAATCCCCTTAAATCTGACTGACCCAGTATAGACTTAAAAGCAACTCTTCTTGATCCACCTTTCCCTTTTTAAAGTATACGTAATAACTGTTCTCCCTGCACAGTTTCCAAGCAATATTTCCCGCTCTATCCTCCCAGGTTCCCCTAATTTGCGTAGCAGTATCGTGTTTCACTGTGACGAAAGCCTCACCACCGTCAAAATATAGGACTACTACTGCTTCTTCCTTATCAACGAGGTTTTTTTCACTCTGTCATGAAAGGAAATTTGATCCGTTTCATACGATTTGTTTTTGACAAATCTATGCCTGCCATTATTCATGTCTTTGTTTTGTTTTAGGTGCTTACCAAAGTTTGATTGTTTGTTCCAGTATTTTTCCGGGAATTGAAGTTAAGCTGAACAATCTGTAATCCCTGGCTCCTCCTTTTTTCCCTTTTAAAGACAGGAACTACGCCTGCAGTTTTCCAGGCTTCCAAGTGCGATCTTTGGGCTTTGTAATATCCCAGAAGGTGGGCAAGGTTATGCCTCAAGCTTTTGTGGTTAAATAACTGGCTGGAGCAATTACCCTAGGATGAAATTCATCTGGCCCAACTGACTTGAACACTATCTGAAGGATCTTCTGATCTAGTCTTTGTTCTAGTTTTGTGATCTCACCCCTCTCTGTCATTGTCATTAGTTGCAATATTGTCAGAAGCAATAACAAATGCAGAAGAGGTATGAAGCACCCTGGGACTCTAGTCATGAACTGTCCAGAGCCTTTCTTCCCCACTGGAGAGCACGTTTTCGGTCTCCTGGGTTGTCTTCTTGCTGCTAAAGTATTGATAGAAAAACTACTTATTGCTTTAAATTCTCTTGCTAATCAGATCCCATTTTCCTGCTTGACCTTTGTGATTTTGTCCTCTCAGATCTAGGCCAGCTTCTGCACACTTTTTTCGCTGAGTCTGAGCTCAAAGAAGAGCTGATGATTTCTCCGAGTGGATCTACTGTTACATCTCCCATGAATTCTCTGGGTTTTGGGTAGCCAATGCTCGTTGCTGTTCTCTCCAAGGTACTTTCTACATCATTAAAACTTCTCACTTGCCCAAGGTCCAAGATGACATGCCTTTAATTACTGAGTAAGTGGCTTTAATGGAATCACTGCTGGTTTGTCTTGGTCTAGGAAGGATCAGAAGCCTGACCTTTGTTTCTACCTCTCACTGACTGTTAAGTCCACCTGAGAACACTTAGTCTCTGCTGGTCAGTTTTCATTTAACCTCCTGTCTTTACTGTAAGTGATGCATGCAAATCACAAAATCTTCTGACCGACATCTGAATTTTACATAGTCCCAAATGCTGGAAATGCTAGAAAAGTTCACAGCCAGAAGTATTCTTCAAGTTCATCTCAACTGCTCATCAGAAAAATATCTTTTCTCTTTGGGGTACTTCTTTTTGCTGGCTTCTCTCTCAGCTGGCCTGCCAAACTTGAAGGCAGAACAGACCAGGCTGATGAAGTGGGGAACATATTTTTGTCTTCATATGTATGAAAAACTCAAAATTCGCTAGTAACATAATCATGCTGAACTCCTGCCTGGACAGCAACTCTAGCTTACCTTCCATTGTCACACATTTGCCTCCTCAGTAAAGACACTCAAAATCTCACTGCGTGAGGAGGCTGAAGCTGTAGCAGCAATGCTGTAAATACAGCACTGTTATACGGTTATAATGGTGCTCTTTCAAAAGAGCAGCATAAGCAGCCAAAAGGGGAAGGAGTTCAGACAGTCTTTCTGTTGCCCAAGAGGAAGCGAATTTCAGATAGCGCTTCGGTTCCCTTTAGTTATGATTCACCATAAATGAACGGCTAAACCATCAGTTGATAGTAAGGCCATGCAAGCAGGGACTTCCAGAAGTGGAGACTTAAAGGAAACTGCAGAGAAAGCTGGACCTTTGCCTAGCTGTGAGTCGCCTTCCTTCCCATTCTGCTGCTTTTGTTTTTAGGGTTCCTGTGTGTTTTGCAGTGTCAGCCAGTTGTCAGAGAGGAGAAGACAGCCTTGCATGGGTTTTAGTTAAGCCTGAGACCCAAGACACCTCCGAGACCCTAGATTAGGACACGTTCACTACCGCTAACCGCTGTTAAACCAAAGCACAGATCTAGATCATAAAGCAAGTAACAGAATACCTTGCTGATAAACTGCGGTATATGGAAACTTACACAGTATTTGTGAATTGTTAGAGGTTAACACTAGAAGGAGCAAACCATAACAGCTATGTTGGCCTCCTCTAACAGAGTTGTTATCCAACCTCAGCATAACAATTTTCTATGGCAGAAAAATTACCTCACCTTCTCAGCCTGGGCAAATTGCGCCAATAGCACAGCATCCCCCTGTTCAGTCATTCTTAACGTGCCTTCTGGTCTGAATTTGTTGTGCTTTCAGCCGCGGGAAACAAGGAAAAAGCCACCATGCTTGGAAAGAAGGGAGAGAGGAGATGTGTGTTGTCAAGCTGGCAAAGAGATGGGGGAGCATTAAATGCCCCAAATAACAGATAAATTCTCCACTGTCCTACATATTACCACTGTTAACACCAGGTACAAAATGGGTATAAAATGACATTAAACCAGATAGTGGTGTAGGGTAACGGATGGGATCCTTTCAGCCAGAAGACTACAATGGCCTATCTCTCCATGTCTTTTTTAAGAATCTGTATCACGCTGAGCAAACAAAGCCTCACTGAACTTGCCTTTGCCTGCTCTGCACAAGACCCCGAATGAGCAGAGATGGGTGGGCTGAGTGAAGGAGCAACATGCTATCATTTGTGCACACACCCCCACACATAAATACATATATGATGACTGGCATTAATCAAAGGTCCCTAGCAAACAGAGTTTCTCCCTGCTGGTACATCCCACTACCTAAAGCTGTGTTTATATGAGAAATACATTTACCGATTCAGGTTACATTAGCAAAACCAGGCTGTCTGTTAGCATGGCTCAGCCAAGCAAAGGAAGGGACAACCCCCACCCACCAGGTCGCATCATACCTTTGGCAAACACTGTGCTAGAAAGATTGGAGGATGGAGAAATGAGAGTGGGGGATGTGCTAGATGCCAAACACCTGATCCCTCTTCAGAGGGAATCCCTCAGCAAAAAAACTCCGATTGTCTTAAAACAGCCTGCAGAAGGATGGGCTGATACCTGAAAGAGATTAAAACAATAAAGCTGCACTCAGGCTGTGCTGCCATGTGGAAAATCCATCACTCTCCATGCAGCAAGGGTCCCTGTGTGCTCCTACAGCTGGAGGGGAGGGAAAACTACTGGAAGCAGAAGGAAAGATCAATAAAAATGTATTTGCACATTTAAAGGCTGACCTTATCTTTGGAAACAGCTCACTTTATCTCTTGCTGTAGAAGGGAGCAGTCCATGTGCCTTACCTGCACAGCAAGAGGGGAATTCCTGGCCAGAGGGAGGTATTAAGGGGAGGAGAAGGACCTCCAGGTGAGGAGGTCATTATTATTTACTATAATAGGAACTATGAGGTGCCTTTCCAAAAAAACAGCCTTCTTTAGAGACCAGAGAAGAAAGGATCAAGTGAAACCAGCAAGCATCTGTGGAGATTTTCTAGCTAAGTTTTTTTTCACTGGCAGAGCTTGCAGAGCAAACGTGCAGTCTGCCACCGCTTCCCCCTCCCCAGCGCCCAGAGCTGTGCTGGCTGCAGGACCACAGTCATGCCACCCTTTTGTGTCCCTGCAGGAAGAGAAGCCTCACATCAAAGTGAGTGCTCATCTCATGACTCTCGTGAGCAAGAGGGTGCATGGGGCAGGTGCTCACTTCTGTTTTGTGCTCCATCCTCACGTGGATTCTCAAAACACAGCACCGACAAACAATCTGGCTAATTTTCAGATTAAAGGAAAGAATGTGCTGTCAATTACTGCACTCTGACACTGCCCTTGTTGCCGGCGAGGGATTAAGCCCTACCTCGGTTTCTTCTGCTGAACATAGACCTTCTAAGAAGCTTCCCTATCAGCCTGCAGCCTCTTGCGTTCTCTACCTCGTCAAAATAACTGCACTTACTGAGACGTGCTGTGGTGGGATCCCTGTTCTCCTGAGGCAGCAAACGCTGGCCGCAGTCAAAGGAAAGGCTCTTGCCAGAGATCCCAAGGAAAGAACTGTGAGAGGTTTTGCTAGGCAACACTTTGTTTCAGTGCATGAATCTTTTTGAATCGTACGCTCCCTCTGGTTTTGAAAAGGCTGGTGCAGATCAAATAAAGTAAGCGACACACTGTTTCCAAGGCAAACATTCCACGTTTGCATTCAGATTTGACCTCTATCGTCCCTGAGGTCCTCATGTCTTATTTAACTTCTACTATTCCTCAGGAGGCTGGATGAGCTGAGAGGAGGAAAAGGTAATGGGCTATTGGACTCTCACCTGCAGCCTAGACTTGTGTTGAGCAGCATCTTCGCTGAGCTCCAGCTTGCTTTACAAACGTTCAAAGGATTGATTTACAAAAACTCTCAGGAAAACAATTATACATTTATTTCTATCAAACATTTTGCAAGGAAGTGATCCTGCCCCCTCCCCACTTTGATAAAAGAGTTCTCTCTCAATCACAGGGGTGGCAGGAGAAATAGAATGAAATAAGATAACTGCTCAGCTTGCCTCAATTTAATGAGCTCCTTCAGGCCTTATCATTCACCCTGTGCTTTCCTCCATTGTGAACTTCTCAGCCTCATCAAAACCAGCTTCTTTTCTTTTTTTTCCCCTCCTTTTTTCCTTCTTTTAGATCAGACTCTGTTTGATCAGCCCTCTCCCCTTTCTTTCCACAATCCCCCACATCATGCTGGAACTGGTACCAGTGGAGCATGTCGGCATGCCCTAGCAACAGAGAGATTAAGGGAACTACCAGCTCCCGAGGACAGGCTGGCTCGGACTTAGTAATTAACTGCAGTGAAAGAAGTGAATGAGAACGGCCGTTTCTTTGGAGCAGAGGGGGCATTAGAGGTGGATGAAGGAGTTCAGCTCAAAGAAGGTTTTCTTCCCCCAAAACGTGTCAACTTTCTTAATAAGTCTTTGTGTACGTACAGGATTTGTATGGATGGGAAAAGGCTGACAACAGTCCAACCTCATGCAGAAAAACATGGGTGGGACCGAAGTCAAACCACGGCTGCCCCTGCCTCACATCTGGCTCTCTCGCGTGGCTGGGACCCATGCATCATGTGCTGGTGATTCCAGAGTGGCAGGTCCACGTGCGGCCTCACAGGACATGTGTGACCCAGGCTATACCCCTCTGGCACTGCTGTCTCCAGGCACAAAGGGGCTTGTGGGAGGGTGGCAGCGGCAGGCTCAAAGTTGTGACCCTCAGGAGCGCGCAAGGCAGGGCTGTGAGAGGGCAAAGGGCAGCTCAGCAAGGGAGGTCCAACAGGTCCACAAATCTGCCACCGAGGCAGGGCTCCCATATGGGCAGATGGGCTGGACCCTCCAGGGGTTTGTAATGAAACACGAGCAGTCTTCTTGTCCCCTTCAAACCTTGGCATCCTCCTGGAGTCCACCTTTACTGACCGTACCCAGGAACAACAGGCTACAGGTTCCTTTCACACCGAATCTGGTCAGAGTCTGTCCATTTTCCGTCAGCCATAGCCTCTGCTGGTAAACCTTCTCTGAATTACGAAACACTTGTGACATGTCTCCCTTTTCTTTTTTTAAAAACCGTTACTTTTTGTTCTTGCTGCTTACGGGCGTTTTGCCCTGGGCTGGGTGTGGAAGTGAAACTGCTGAAATTCCCGTGAGCAGGGCAGGGTGGCTGGAGTTCCTGGCCCCAGCAGGGAGCACCAGACACGATGACAGGCAGCAGCTTCTGGTAATTCTCCAGCCCGTTTCGCTAATCCATAAAGGCCTAGCCAAACTGGATAAGTTTTTAAAAATCTTTGCAGCTTGGTGGTTTATCCAAAACAAATGGGCATCTCCTTGCATGCGCTCCAGTAAGGCAGCTGGGATGGGCCCTGCTCATGCCCTGTGCTGCGACCAGGCAGGCAGAAAAGGAGAAGCCTGGCTGCCAGGGATGTCCCGCTGCCGCATGGCTGCGGAGTCGTTCTCCAGTGCTGGTCTGTCCTCCATTATGCTTGGCAAATCCTGTATGCCCTCCTGCAGAGAGCACCTCCCCAGAAACCAGCAAAACCTCCTTAGGGAAGGTGAATCTGGAGCCCGGGAGTTTCATATCCCGGTTACACACAAGAAATGCCAGCCCACCACTCAGGATCCCCATCCCACTCTCATGCCTGACAAGCCCCATAGGGCTGGAGGCACCCGCACAGTTTTCCCCTTGCAGGGGAGGGCATGGGGCAGACAGGCAGTTCCATGGTCCCCACTGCTCCCCTGGGATGTGCCCCATCCCATGTTGAGCATCAGGAGATGCAAAGCCGGGTGCAGTGTGTTACTGCCCTGGGGAAGTCTTGGATGACTAATTAGCATTTTTCCACTGCTTCTGTTAGCGATAAATAAGACTCCTCAAACACTGTGGTTGCTGAAAACATTTCTGAAATAAAATGCCACTGCAAAGGGAACTGTAAAATCCTGTACCTCACTCTGAAAGTGGGGTTTTTTCTCTCTGAGAAAAGGCTGGGGAAAAATGGTACTGTCTTACAAAACAGAACTGCCCCTTTGCCTATTTAGCTTTGGATCTGCTGGTATTAGAGACAAAGTCAGATTTTATTACTTTTTATTTCTTCTAGCCCTGCAGCACCAACGCAGACAAGCCACGTAATGAACTGCAGAATCTTTTCTTTCTTGAGCACCAGTACTTTGGGTGGTTTTTTTTACTGTATACTTGTTCAATCCTAACTTTGCTAACACAACATAAGCCATCTATAGGGCATCCTGTATCTTCATAAAACTTGTTTGTTTTTTTATTTAGATGTACTGCTTTCCAAAGTTAATCTCTACAGACTTCTTTAATTAAATTTGTGTGAGATGCTGTTGATTTCCTGTGTTTGCCATGTGTGTTTGTACATATTTGTTTATCAATGCAGATACTCCTGCAATATTCCAGTGCCTGGGAAGGGAGGAAGAGCTACAGAACTGCCGGTCCCCAATGAAAACACAAAAGGGTTAACTGGCTGCTGCCTGCAGAGACTATTTCATGGGACTTTTCAGATCTCAAACGCTGAGAGGGACGTGAAACAATAATCCCTTAGAGAACATGCTAAATAATTCAAGGCTAGTTAAAAAAAAATAAATAAAAACAACTTTAAAATATTTTGCTGTAACCGTTTGGCCTTTCTTAATATAGCTCGGAGAAGCAGGCTATCTGGCTTCTTTCTGAAAGTCTGTGTTATGGTATTTAATGAACCCTAGGGATCATTGCACTATAAATAGCATCATGGCTATATAGATGCATCGGGCAACCTATTGCCACGCTAGGGGTTAAAAGTAATTTCCATGGATCCGCAACCAAGATAACTCATCCACAGCCCCGAGGTGAATAGTATTTAAACCTGTGTTTGTGTAAAGAAGGCAGTCAGGCTCTCCAGCACCTGGAAAATGGGCAGGCTTATCTGTTAGCGATCTCTCACGGTCGGCTTTTCTATGTAAATGCGTCTGCAGGAGCAGTAATGGACAGCCACCGGCCCCTCGTCTCGGGGGTAGCCTCCGCCGGCAGCTCCTCCGCTCGCAGGAAGCAGCAGCCCCGCAGCCGGGGGCAAGCCCAGCCCAGGGCTCTCGCTCCTCGGTGCGGGGGACCAGGCTGGGATCAGCAACCACTTCATCGTGTGTCTCCTGAGGGAAGTCTCGGTTGGTTCCCCTCAAACCACCAGGACTTGCCAGGCAGAGCTGGGCAAAAGTGGCAAACTCTTCCCGGACGGCATATGCGTAGCCGGTTAAGACCCATTTTAAACTGCTGCTTGATTGAACTAAACTAATACCCAGGTAATGGAATATTCTAATAGTCCTGAACTAAGCAGGATATTTTTAACACATATATGTGTGTGTATAAACACACACATCCACCCACGGAAATACAGCTGAGGTGACTCCGTTAAGTTTTCTGAGAAAAAGGACTGTGGGTTGAGACCAAATGCGGAAAATATTACCCAGCAAGTGCTGGAGAGAGAATGAACAAAAAAAGCCCACGCCTCACGTGTAGTAAAAGTGGCTGCTACGTTCATCGCAGACACACAAACAGGAACAGTTTCCCTGGTTGTGCCTTGGAGAGGCTGCTGCAGAGAAACACAGCGCCTCACAAGACTGAGAAAACCCGCAGTGGGATTTCAGATTTTCGTATCAACCTGCTGCAACAGATGAGAGCAAAAGCTAACTGCTAACAGCCAGCACACCAGGACAACAATCGATCCTGCAGGGAGAAAGTTGGATTTTAACCATTGCAAGCACTAGGCCACCTCCTTTAAAAGCTGTACTCTGCAGTTTAATAGCTACAACCTTCAGACTGCTTTTCCTCCCTGACAGAACCTTCAGACTGTTTTTCCTCCCTGACAGAACAAGTTTCTTCTTGCTTCCACCTTCTCGTATTTCCGCATAGCCCACAGGCAAACCGGAGTGCCTTTGGTTCGGAAAGCAGAACATTCCTTCCTGGCATCAAAGAGGCATGGAGAGCATGGGCGATCGCTTCACACACACACTGCGAGGTGTATTTCTTGCTAGCAGCTTCCAGAGCCGCCTGTGCAGCTACTTGCCCCTGCCTGCTCTGCTCATCAGCACGCAGAGGTGTGTGAGGCCGTTAAACTAACATTACATCACCTGGGATGCTGGAAGTCAGCTGCCTGGTTCCTCGCATGGGGGATGCGAGGCTCCGCCAAGCTCCTTGGGTGTTACTTTTCTTTCTTCCTCATTTCATGGGTTGTGTTGGGTATTTTTCTCCTTCAATATTTGCTTCCAAGAAGGGATTAGGTGTGATGGGTGTGGGGTGGATTGCACCAGCGCTGCTGTGTGAGGGAAAGGGATCCATCCATAGGAAAGACGTGGGCTGTTTATTAGCAGCTTGCATGACTCCAGAAATCCCAAAGCAATATGCTGGACACCAGCAGCACAATGGCTCTACAGTATTACCCTCTGCAGAGCAGTCCTAGCTTTGGCCATTAACATGATTCCCAGAACAACAGTTCATTTCATATCTCCGATGGAAAGAATAAGTCAGGTACCTACAGGGGACTAGAATAATAATAAATAATAATTTAAAAATTATAATAATCTCTTGCACTTCAGTATAAAAAATAGGGTGTGAAATCAAGTGGCTGATCAGTGGTCACAACTACTACTACACCGAGTCCTCAGCTGCTTTATTCCATTCAACAAACTAAAATATTTTGATGCAGGGCGCACAACACCAGGAACAGATTCCTTCATCTTGCTTTTACCCACAGGAAATGTGGAACATCAACAAACCCAGCATTTTTCTGCCAAAGACCTGTGGAAACTGCTTGCATGGATGGAGAGAGATGCTAAAGGAAACCTGGCCAGCCGCTGGTCCTGAGCCGTACCTCGAGCAGAGCGCAGCTGACCCTCCGTGGGCTGGGGAGCTCTGCTCACAGGAAGAAAGAACTGCAAAAGCTCCTTTTTAACCCTGAACTCAGCAGCTGCACCTCCAAGTACACAGCTCTGACCTATTGCAACAGCCTCACGCGCCAGTTCTACACCAGCGTCAGCGCAGTGACATCAGCAGAGCTACTCCAACCCTGCCTTAGATAAAATTCGGGCCCAAAGAAGATTCACTGAGGAGGAAGATACCCTTTCCACATATTTCCTAGTCCAGCTGCCCTTGCAGGAGATCAGTCTCCGGTTTTGCTACATGTTTGTTCATTTTATACATCAAAGTGTTTGTCTTTCGGAGCTGTCGGCACCAAGCCAAGGTGCTGCCCCTCAGTGCGTGTGTGTACTGCCTCTCCTCCTAAGAGATCCCAGTCTACAGGCGACTGAGTTGCAATGAGTGGTGTAGCTCAGTGACGTGAACACCAGCGCAAGTGCACTGCACTGAGGGCTGCTGGGGTGAGAAGGGTGTGCCAGAGAGGCTGGGGAGCCCCGCTGGGAGCAGCGTCAACGGCTGGGCTGCAGCGCTGTGCGACTGTCACGCCTTAGCCCTTCCTGGTCAGTCCCCATGGGGCAACGCTGAGACTTGGCAGCAGTGACCCTCTGGGGCGCAGAGATGGAGCAGAACAGAGCTCCCAGGAGACGGGGCAGGGGGAACACATCTGAAGCCTTCCTTGTTGGTGCTGTGCTTTATGGTCTTTCCTGCTTTCGCCTCCTAATTGAACTATTTTCTTTTTTTCTCTGTTTTGTTTTCTTTCATCTGTTTTTCCTGCTTGTTATTCTCACACCCTAATACTTTCCTTCTGCTCTGGACGTTCTCTTTCCTTCTGACCCTCTAGATCCTTTGCAGCTCCTTTACTCCCCTGCATCTCTCCCCGTGCTGCCTGCACAGGGAGACCAAGGTCACAGGTGCCCTTTTCGTTCTAAGCTTGCTCTGTTACCCTGTCTTCCATTTTTCACTGCTTCAGAACCTCCTTCCCTACTTTTCCTCCATTCAAGTTTCCCATTTGTCAGTGGGCGTAAGGATCTTCAGCCAGTGTTTTAGGGAATGGTGGAAGCCAGGTTTGCAGAGCCTCTGGAGCACATTAAATGAAGCAGAAGGTGAGATTGAAAAGATGGCCAGAAGCAGAGTGAGCGTGTGGTGTCAGATCAGAGAGATAAAACCTTTTGTTTTAACTGATATTGCTGCCAACAGCAATCTGGTCTACTGCTGCCAGCAGATAGGTGTGCCACCATGCCTCGGCAGGCAAGCCGAGGGATTTTCATACCTCCTGCAGTGAGCATCTGGATAGGCTGCATAAGAGTTTAAACCTAGAGCCATCATTGCTGTTGACTACCCCTTACATAAACTTATGCTCAGAGCTCAGTAAGATTGCAAAACCAAGCTCCTATATTTAGAAAAAGCCAGGCTTACGTTACTGGTGAAGCCTGCCACGCACATATTACAGCGCTTTCTTGCCCAAGACCCTGCAGGAAGCCTGTAGCAGAGAGGTGCCCCGGGATGCCAGACAACACAGTGGGGGCTGCAGAGAGCCCTCCTGCCCTTACTTCCCATCCTGCCCTTCCAATGAGGCAGACATTTTGCAGAGCAAGTAGTATGTAATCACGTAATTACAGACTGTGCCACAATGCGTGCTCACAAACGAGCCGAATTAAGGCTGAGCAGGCCGTTACAAGCACCATTACATCATTAGACTAATCTCTCCTTGGCTGGCCATGAAGGACCTCATCCTGCTCCCACTGAAGCCAAAAGACCGTACCTCTATCAACTCGAGTGGAAGAGGACTTGGGCTCGCCCCAAGGCTCGTTCATTGCTGTTAACTGCTAGTTGAGGCTGTACCCTTGAACACCTTAAACTTTTCATGCGTAACTCATATACCACACCTAACACTTACACTTTCATTCAAGTAGAGACTGCAGCCCAGGTGCTGTGGGTGGTGGAGTGTGAGGGGAACTTGCTCTGCCGCCTCACTTGCCCTACCTGTTCAGCCTGTTGAGTTGTTCGTTGCCCTCAGTGGCTGCTCACGGCTGAGCAGGAGGGGGAGAAGGGTTGCTCCTGCCCGGCACCGCCTGCGGCTGAAGCACTCCCAGCCACAGCAAGCTGATTAAGTGGGTTTTCCCACCCCGGTGCATACATGAGAGCAGGGCAGGGGCGGCTGGGCAGTCAGGGTGGGGATGTGGTGGCAGGTACACCCTTCTCTGCACCCACCAAGCCTTGCCTCCCTGGCCGAGCCAGCAGCCAGAGGCCAGAGGATGGCAGAGGCAGGGGTTGAACAGAGACGTGCACTGCCTCAGCATCATGTCGCAAGGCCGGTGCCGCGCTCCTTCAGGATGAACGGCTGCTGTGTTGTGGGTTAGTTTCCCAGAGCAGATCTCCTTACCTTTACTACCTCCCCAACCTATCTGGCTTTCCTTGCCAGACACTTGCCTAAATACATGCATTTGTCTTCCACTTCTGTGTCCGTCATTTTAACCCCAAAGTGTGATTTCTGAAAAGGGTACGAATGTCTCAGATCTATAGGGGACACTCCAGTGGAGGATAACCTAAAGGCAAGCAAACTTCACATGCGAACATGTCTTAACCTCAACTCTCTTGTTTGTTTCTTCCAAATATTGCACACAGTCATTGGAATTTTCCTTCACAACGACCTCAGAGGTGGCCTTTTTATCACCTCAGGAAACCTCTTACCATTTCTGACATCTCTGCCCCCGTGGCTTCCCGTTTTGCTGATTTCAGAGTTGCACACATCAAAGTGATGAGGACACACCTCACTCTGGGGATAGAGCAGCATTATCTCTCCTAAAAAAAATCACGTGCAAACTGCCCAGTTCAGCCACTGCCCTTAAGAAACAAATTATTCCTCAATTTGACAGACTTAGGATGCTTTTCCTGTTATTTCATCTAATGTTTTCCTTTGTTTAATTTAAACTGATCTGGTTTAACTCTCTTTTCTTGTATCGTATGAAAGAACTCCATAGTTGTCTTCTGTTTATCCACAGAGGAATGCATGAGATCATTTTATATGATCTTTGTACCGTTGTTTTGAAAGATGAATCCAAGTGTTTGTGAACCTGCATTTTACACAGGCAGAAGAAAGAGGGAGAGGGACAAATAAAAAACGAATACAAGAAACTGAAAGGAAAAGGAGTGGAAAGGGCAAAAGAGAAACTCAGATTGAAAACAGACAAAGCACATGTACACACATGTGCAAGTTCATGTGCACCGGCATACTCAGGCATGCTCTCACTGTCACCCAAGAAGCCTGATATTAAGGAAGTTGTTCAGCTGTTTCTAATACATAGCACAGAAAAACTCTAGCTGGAGAAACATTTTGTTTTAACAGTGAGTCATCCATGAGAAAAATGTGGGTGTAGCTTTCAGGGAAGGGGCTGGGGGAGGTTTTATGAACTCTAATTTTGCAAACCCCCATATACGAAGATGCATGAAGTTGATCAAGACACAAAGTGTGTCCCTCCCTCCCTCCCAGACATGACAGAGGCTAATCAGCTCCCATTGAGAGCCTGATTGCACCACTTGCCTTGTGCTGGATCTGTCACACCCTCCGGGGACCCCTGGAGAGGGGCTGTGGGAAAGCTCTGGGTTGGCCCCACCAATGTAGCCCCAAGCACAGCCACCATCACCGGTACCAGCCTCAGGCTTGCCTAATGCAAGGACCAGCCTGTACCTGGCCTTACCTTGGACACTGCTGATAACTGGGATGCTTTCTGACACTTCCTTGACCAAGTTTTTATACAGATCTGAAACATTAGTGTTGTCGCTCATGTTTTACCACAGCATCAGCTGGTCGTGAGAGCCAGACGTTTGCTGTTGGATAGATGACTTCAGAACTGGAGTAATTCAGATATACTTTGGTGTCAATGAGACCTGGTCAATAATACCAAGCCCCCAAGCCTGAGGGTTTGCTTCCAGCCCCTTCATCAGCACAAGTACCAAACACATACCACAGCCATTACCCCAGCACATCGGTAGGCAGAGGCTGGGAACTGTAAACACCCTGCAGGATTGTGAAATGCCGATTGATTTTCCCAGAGTGTAAACATCATGAGAAGAAAGGTGGCTATCACTTGGGAGCCACAGCCTGAAGATCAGGCTTTCTCCCTTGGGTACCCTGTAGCCTTCCTATGGGAGTTTAAAGTCAGATGTCCCGGTTTTCTCAACAACGAACCAGAGTGACTACTAGAGACCAGTCTGCCCGGGAAGAGTTGAACACTATTGATGGTGCCGCACAGAGCACTCTTGATTGTTAACATTCTTCTGGTGGGGAAACCTGCTGAGACCCAGAGTTACCTTATTGTTGATTACAACACCTCAGCCTAGGCCATATTGACCACCATCAGTGGTCCACCCTGGCCTCCAATCGGGAGATTTGGAGACACACCATACATAACGCTGCTGTCTCCTTTGAGAGCACGCGTAGAATCAGGCTCGAGGAGAAAAGACAGCGCAGAAAGAACCATGCCTCGACTACACCACCCAAGGAGACCCTCCGGTGTGCTCTTTGCAACCGGTCTTGCCTATCCCGCATTGGCCTTTTCAGCCATCAACGCGCTTGCAATAAGCGTGGGCAAAGCCCTTCCCAAATCTTCGTCCACAAAGCCAAGCCATGAATGATTCAAGGGGGCACAGCCAAGAATAGCAGCAAAGTGAGCAGCAGACCACTTACCGGGACAGAAAGCATAGTGGTAAAAACTATGAGTCAAATTGCCTTCTGGGGAAAAGATAAGGGCTCCTTCCTTGGGTTAATTAAAAAAGGACTGATAGGCACCATCAACAATATTTTGAGGCAACAACACTTTTGGGCTTGTTTAAGATGGACTGTCTGGCTTAATGAAGGGGAGGCTGACTCCTGCAACTCCGTTATACCCGTGTGACTGCAGAGAAATGCTTTTTACTCTAATTACATTACTCCTTACATACACCAGGGTTAGTGAGAAAGAATTTTTCTCTGGGTCTTTTCCGTCTGTTAAGTTCCATGGTTTGTGATTCACTTCAGAAAAACAAGGGTGGTTGAAAAAAAAAAAAGTTGTTTTGAGCTGTGTGGTGATGAAATACAGTAACTGAAAATGCTGTGGGTTTTGAGGTTGGATTTTGTGATTAAAATATTGTTAGGTTCAGGATAGGATTGGCTAGTAAAATGAATTACAGTAAGACAATGTGCTTTCACCTCTAGAAAGCTGAATTCAAGCCATGTTTAAGATCACGAAACCAGTAAGTAGTTCAGGATGATTAACAGTTTCTGAACGGGCATGAAGCGGGACAGGAACACCCCGGGGGCCAGGAAGGTCGGTTTGATTCCCACCACCAGCACTGCTGCTTTGGGGCCCTGGCCTCAAGCAGAGGAGGGCACTGCAGAAAGAGACCTCTCCTGGTCTGGAGGCAAGGATCAGCGTTATAGGAGATGCTGTGGGTCTGGGAGAAGGCTGTGCAGCTATGTAGTCATGGCAGGTACCACATGGAGCACGTGCTCTGCCCAGGCCACCTGCACCAGCAGCAGAGACTTGATCCTGTTTCGTCCCGACCACCTTGGTCAGTGTATGACGAGCAGGCATGGCCCTGCTTCTTCTGAACAACAGCGCAACGTCAGAGGCTGCTGGGCATTTTTCCCTACCTGAGGTGTCCAGTTCAATACTTACAGCAATGACGTTTCTCAAGACCATTTTGCAATTTGCTTGTGTTAAGCATCACAAGCTGATGATTCAAGCAGCCAAGCTGCAGCAGAAACATTGCCAGGAACTCTCTCGAGTTCATTCTCCCCACGCGCTTTCAGTTTTAGCCTGTCGTAAGAAGTCATGTACGCTCACCAAACACACAGCTTACGCACGTGCAGGCCAGACAGCTGTAACCGATTTCGGGGCCTTCCAAACTGCTAAGTGCACAGCGGTGCGGCAAGCAGATGTCACCTCTGCTGACGGGCTGCCAAGACCAGCCCACTAGCCATGTACCACTCGGGCTTGAAATAAAGCACAGGGAGGGCGCGAGTGCATCGCCTCTGGCCTGGTGCTCTGCAGTCACTCCAAGTGCAGTTACTGTGGTTACTGTCAGCAGAGGGTTCCAGATCTACCCACAAGTTAATAGCTGTGTTCAGATCTTCTTATCTAGTTATCTGGAAATAAAACTCAGCTTTTTTCATAACATATTATTGCATATTTTCTGTTACTTCTGGGATTTTGTAATGTACTGTCCCAGGGGGTTTTTTTCTTTGTTGTTTTTTTTCTTCCATAATTTCAATAATTCCTAGAACAAAACAAGAATTTGATCGAATTTGAACTTGAGTACCCTTTTGTACTAAAATGTTTTCTTTTAGCACCCAAATATACTCCCTCAGTTTCTCAAGTTTATCTGTAAGCTTGGCTTACATGGGGAGTTACAAACCCTTTCAAACCCACAACATTCTTCCACAGTGAGTTAGGGAGCTCGGTATTATTTGATCCATTTCTCAGACTGGTCCCCACAGCTGCGCAGAGCGAGGACTGGTTCCAGCCCCCTTTCCCTTACGGTAACCACCAGCCCACAGCACCATTCATAGGAATTTCTCTTAGCTCGGCTTAGATAGTCAGTGGTGAAGAAGAACGGCATTTGTTTACTTTTTCTTGCGTAAAGAAAAACCTGTTCAAGGCTCTGGATAACCCAAAATGCAATTAACAAATCCATTCTATTTCTACAATACGAAAACATTGGGTTCAGTAGGACACTGGTCAGGCACTGCCAGAAATCTCTTTCAGTGCTTTCCCTCGTTCTGGGGAGCAGACTCATTTCCCCCACAAAACGTGGTCTCTCCAAAATTTGTCTTCAGGAGCAGCCCTGGAAAACCTGAAAATTCAGACCATTCCTAGCAGAGGCAGGGGTTTCCAGCATCCCAGCATGTCCCAGTGCCCCTACAGAGACCTCTTTTCGAGCAAGGGGGCTCCAGCACAGAAACTCCTGCTGCAAGCACCACAGTATGGAGACGGAATGTCAGACACTCATTAAAGCCAATTGTGGGCCACTTAGGTTTTTTATAGGAAGCAGCCAACACCCAAAACTGCACCCAGGAACCCATGAGCCACCAGAATACGTCCTGGAGGGACATGGGCATCATGTGCTCCCGAGGAGATGACACCTTGAACAAATGCACCGCTGCGTTTCTACAGTAGCTGTCATCTCTGAGAGGGCTTAAGAAGTGACCTCAGGAAGAAGCATTGCAGCAGTCTAAATCTGCCAGCTCTGGAAATGTGGATAACACCCTGTTGAAGGGCAGCATTGCAAAACTGCCACATCACATGGCTCTTTCCACCAGAAAGGTTCCCCGAGCATCATTAGCTAGACTTTAGCGTCACTTTTCCTTGCACTCTCTCAGGTTAAGTCCCTGTTTTCCCAGCACTCTCCATGGGATAATGTTGCACAACTCCAGAGAGGCTTAAAGTGTTCTTGGGAAGCACCTGGGTTGGGCTGCTGGCAGATGAGGATTCCCGGATTAGACGGCCTGTTGGTCTAATCCAGCACGTCCCTGGCTCCGTCCGTGGCAGAAGCCCCTCTTTCCTCCCAGATATCACTGGCTTGAAATGGAAAAGAAAGGCAGAGCACGCTTGACTGCTGAGGCAGCACAGGCTGCTCACCCTGCCAAAAGATACGGTGTCCCCAGCAGTGCCGCGACGCCTCCCCGCCCTGGCAGCCAAAGCCTCTGCTGCAGCACAGGAACAAAATAAGCAGTGAGAGGAAGCGTGGTTGCAAACGCCTGGGACGTCCCGTTCCCGACAGCCCAGCTGGCGCTGAGAGAAGGGGGCGTGCTGTGGCAGGCGGGTGTCCCGCACCTCGCTGCCAGGCCCCACCTGGCACTGACGCAAGAAGCGGCGTCCCTGGCAGACACATCCAGCTCCTCCAGGCTGTCCTCCTGCCTGCTGGTGGAGGACCGACAGCCAGACCCAGCTCAGCACGCCTCTCTCCCTTCTCACGTCTGCTGGAGTGTCCTGGGGTCTGCCACCGCCCAGGGTGGCCTCCAGTCATCTGCGACACCTCTGCCAGGTGAGCTGGGAATGAAAAGGTGCTTCTTTGTGCCCAAAATTCCAATGCAGGAAGAAACGGGGTGATGACTGAGGTGTCACCAGTCCCTCCCAGTACAAATGGGTGTAGGCATGGCACCACCGTGGTGACACTTCTCCCAGCAACTGCAGCTAAAATGATCTCTGGTGTGCTGGTGAGGAACACGTTTCCCACAAGGGAAAACTGCCAGAGGCCATGACAGTTTTCCCTCTGTTTTAAAAGCGGGAGTGAGGACCAGACCAAGATAAGATGGGGGTATCTCATGTGCTGAGGGCTCCCCATCATCTCTTTATCACTCCACTACCAGACACAAAGTACAATACCTATTACAGCTCTCATTTCTATGTCCCTTGGTTTAATTTAAGTGCATCACTGCAACATCCCATCACAGGCATATGAGCTGAAAACCTCTAACTGGTGCTGAGACACAGACAGCAGCTCGGCGGTAACCCAGCACTTCAGACCCCGGCACCGCCGGCTCCTGTCACGGCACAAGAGAGGACAAACTCCAGCACTGAAGCATTACACACAGTCATTGGAGCCATGTCCGCCCATTGCACTGTGACTCCGAGTGACATGGAAATTTTGCAGGAAAAGTCCTGGCGAGCACCGTGGAGGGGAGGATGATTCCTGGTGTGCGAGGCTGGCCGGAGGGAAGGAGGCAGGTGTTGCGGACAGCCGTGACTCAGCTGCGTGGATCCCACACAACTACATTTAGATATTGCTGCTCCTAAGTACGGCACTGGTGTTGAGCGTTTTCTGCTAAAGCTATTTGCAAATATGGTAGTTTTTCCTGGCCTGAAGCAGCACAGAATCAATTATCTGCACAAAATAATGTGCTCAGCGCTACTTGAGATTTTTCTCTTAGTTTGGCATTATTAGGTAACACTCATGAAAAATGCTGCCTCGACATCCATGGAAGCAGAAGAGCTTTGCTTGATCAGTGCTTCACAGCGTGAAAAAAAAGCAGCAATGACTCTCCTCCTGTGTTGCCAATTCAGCTCCTCCGGAGGGCCTGAGGAGGCAGCCAGGGCGAAGAGGAATTCAGCTTCCACGACTCGACTCATCCACTCCAGGGCAGCTGCGGAAACAGCCAGCAAGTGGTCAATGGGTGGCAATTGTCATGGGCAGTGGGTGATGTGGATGCTCAGACCATCAGCATATTTCACAAGAGCCATTAAAAGGCCCTTCCTCTTCAGGAAAGCAGGTCCAGAAACTGTCTCCAAACCTGAAAAACTCCACCTGTATTTCTTACCAAACCCCTATCTCAACCACCTTCCACTGTGTTGTTTATTTAAAAGGCTTTTTCTTTATAATATTTTTAGCAATAATGAGAGTAAATCAACCAAACCACTAACTGAATGGTACGGCAGGGGCAGGTAAGTATCAGGGATATATACACCAGGCAGAGAAAAACAAGTGTGCTTCAGAGGAATATTTTAGAGAGTATTGTAGGAAAAGACATTTTTAAATTATTCCACTGTCTAATCAAGTCTTTCTGTAAGTCTTCCCCCTATCTCACATCGTGTTCTCAGTGCTCCCTAAAGTTCATAAAGACTAAGAATTATGTTCCAACAAAATAGAGAATAACACTATGCCTCAAAAAACACTTTAAGCTCCGTACATTTGTTGTGGGAGGATTCTCACAGTCCCATGACACAGCCAGGTTTATTTAATGCTCTATCTGAAGGGGCAAGTCTTGTTTCCACCAGATCTCTTTTCCAGCCCTTCCCTTGAGCGAGGCCCTCAGTCAGTCAGTAATAAAAACTATCTTTTTTTGTTTTTTTCTTTTGTTGGGTAGTTTTCGATCATTTGGCAGCAGCAAAGATTTATAGCAGTTTAAAGGGCCAAATATTCAGAGCATCTCTTCCAGCTTTTCTTTTTGGAAGGTCTAGGAGATGTCTTTGATAAGCTTCAGCTAACTTATGTGTTATACTTGTATTCAGGAGCACGCAAAAAGCAGAAATATGCCACGTAATGATTGTGCCACACATCCTTAGCATGCTGCATACTGTGACAACAACAAAACTTTTACTCATTGCTGAAGTAGCTGCTGGTTAGTCACACCGTCCCCACCGCTGCTGGAGATAGGCAGGCGTGATGGGAGGGTAAGGAACCAGCGGTTTACAGCGCAGGGAGAGCACGGTGAGAATGCAATTACTGTCCTGGGAAGGCAGAGGCGTCTTTCGCAAGCCAGCTCCCATGGAGCTGCCTGCCTGCAACCCTTCAGACCAGCACCAGTCCTGTGTCCTGCACTGCCTGCCCTGAGCATCTGGGGCAGGGGGAGAGGTCAGGATAGCAAACCAGTATCCACCAGACACATCAGCTTGAACCAGTCTTCTCAGCTATTCTCTCAGGAGATTCACTTTGTTCTGGCAGATACACAGAGAGGAACAGGCAAACAGTGCAGGTCCCGGTGGCCAGTCCCTGTGCCACCTCGCTTTTCCATGCAGGGAGAGGGGATGTGACATCAGCAGAGAGCTTGGCCTTTGTAGTAGCTCCTGACTCTCACCATCCCTCCACAGCCCACCCTGTCCAGTTCCCCAAATCCACGCAACAGATGAGGACATCTCAAAATACTCCTGAGCACGGTGGGGAGCGGCGAAGGCGTGCTCCCACCACCCCCGCCCAGTCACAGCGGTACACCACGCCATACATCGCCCCGGGGAGTGGGTGCTGGGTCTGAATAGGGGCTGTAAAAGGACACTTAGCATCCATGTGCCGGATGGCCCTCCTCTTGTTGCTATGCATACCTTCAGCTTTAAATCCGGCTTCATTTCCCTCTGAAAGCCTGCATTGCAATTAAAAAAACCCCCAAAAACCCAACTCTAAAAGCAGCGGGTTTTGAAGAACAATCTCGCAGTACAGCAAACTCCAAGCAGGAGTGGGCTCACTTGTGCTAGGTGCTGTACAAATACAAAGGCAGTGCCCAAACGAATACGGCCCCATCTTATCGTCTTTTGTCCAAGACATAAAGCGGCAGCTCTGAAAGGCTGGTAATCTTTTCCCATGGTGCTATCCAGGTCTGAAATAAGTGGGGTGTGGTAAATCTTTGCTGACGTAAATGAGAGAAGGTGTTTTGAAGAACCCAGGACAGGGAGGGCAAATTAAAACCAGAGCAGTCTGGTGAATATTACACAAGAAAAGCCTACTCTATTTTCTGTGTCTTCTTTTCGTGACTGCAGAAATTCCCTTCATCGACAAAGAGGAGGCCAGGAGGCCAGAGCCAGGATGTTTTGCCATGGTGAACCGTCAGTAACCGAACAAGGAGACTGGCAATGTGGCTGTGAACCAGCAATCCCGAAGCCTAGGAACTGGAGATCCAGAGCTCCAGCTGGATTAACAGCTGGCCCCTGTCTCTGATACGGGATGACCCCAAACCTCACAGCCACATAAAACTATGCGTGGGTCAGCTGGGAATGTGACTCCATACCAAATCACCAGTGGCACCGTTTCTCTCCTTCAGGCAGTGACAGTGTTTTGGTTTGGGCTTATTTTTTCCCCCTCTCAAAGCTGCAGAAAGTTGTGGAGCAGACTTTTTCTACTTGCTGAGGACAAAAACCTTCTCTGCTTGCTGCATTCATTTGCTAAATAGCATGATAGTCTGTGAGAAACATTCCGAAAGAAGTTGTTTGGGCTTGATTTTTATATTCCTCTTCCTCTAGCAAAGCGCCTGCAAGTTCAGTACAAACAGATCAACACAGTCAAGCACAGCTTGCAGCCTCGCCACATACTTAAGCCTTTGCTCTGAACTACTGAGGTTTTGGATGATGTCAGTCTGGTCTCCTGAGGGCTGCTGTTGTCATCAGATAGTGAGGTCGATAAGGCACATGTTATGATGAGGCATGCTGTTGGGTTAACCATAGTATCGTGCATGAAGTGTCCAAGAAAGCGGTGCATTTCCTGGTACAGTGCCGAGATAAGGCTCTCGCTGCTTCATAGTATTTCCACCACACTGTTGTCTGTGTTCAGCACACAACAGATTGCTGACAACCTGAAAGGCCAAACTGCACCAGGGTTCAAAAATCCAGTTTCTCTATCAAAAACATGATTGTTCGGGACTTTTTGTTTCTTTTCCTGATCTCAATTCCACTCTTTTTTTTTTTTCTTTAATTTTATTTAACCTTTTACAAAGCTGGTAAAAGCAGGACCCAAAACAGCTGTTCAGAGCTGAACAAAGTACAGTCAGTTTCTGGAGCAGGTTTTTTTTCCTGGTCCCTCCTCTAGCTCTCCTTCACCACATTTGGGAAGCACCCGAAATCTAGCACAGCCTGCGAGCTAGGGGCACTTGGCTGGATTTGAAAGCGCCAGCCCCCACCAGCACTTGTTTCCACGCTGCTCAGATTCTCAGTCCTGAATTGCGGTTTCTTCATCTCTTTCTGGTTTACTTTATATTGAATATTATGATTTGTTTTACTAGCAGACCAAATGACAACAGTTCAGGAGCAATTCTGTGTGTCAGAGAGCATGGAAAAGGAGTTTGTACATTGCCGTTACCTGGAGCTTGACTGGACTTTACTTGTTTTTTAGCATTAATGTTTCTTGTTTACTTCTTTTTGTATTTCACTTAGACGGAGCAGGGGAACAAGCTGGATCCCCAATCACCCCTCGCTGCCAGCCATGGGAAAGAGTCACGGCAGTCCTAATGCTGCCAGTGGGACCACACAGAATAGACATGCAAAACTGAAATAATCCACACCTGTACCAGTCCTGGCCTTTTCACAGGTAATCTCTATGTAAAAAGGGGAATAATGTACTTTTTCAAAATGCCAATTATACAAATTACCATCTTGAGCCCCACTGCCTACTAGTTTTTAATGAAGAAAGAGTGGGTTTCACTACCTAAACAAATCCTCTAGGACCCAGCGGGGAAGTACAGTATCTGTGTGTTAATGTGACAGCAAAATCCTGACCTAGGCATGATCTGTACTGTCTCGGCGAGCCATACAAGCCTGCAGCCCTAGCAGTCAAGAGGAGAGGTCGGGTAGGACGGTACTCACAGCAATGCAAGGGCGTTGGGTTTTTTCCATCCCTCAAAGGAGATGATCTCAGCATACCCTTTGAACTCCTTCAGGCCTTTTAGAAAGTAACTCATTATGAGCTTTTTAGCACATGAGGGATATGAGGTCCTAGCCCTGCAAAGGACAAGGGAGGCAAAGCCAGGGGAGGTCTCCTCATAGGAGCAGAGCTCCTCATTTCAGCAGCCTGGAAGAGCTTGGTGGGCTTCCAGCTTGTCTCGTGACGTGGTCCCACTGGTCTCTGACTCTCAGTAGAGCTGACCGTCTACAGGGCTAGGAAACAAGTGGTTTGTCTCCACGTTGGGGGAAATTTGAATCCTTTGGTTTGTCCAAAAGGAGAGACAGCACACATCTCACCGTTCTGCTTCTCCCTGGAGGAAAGTGCAGGCAGAGGTGCCCCCGGACAGGGAGCAGCACACAGCCTTTAGCTCAAAGAGTGGGTGCTAAGCACAGTGGGTGGAGAGCAGGGCTGCGGGCAGAAGGAGGAAGCACAACTAGGAAGCGAAATGAGCACGTGAACCTCATTTGCCAGCATCCTGCCTGCCACGTGCTGCTTAGGCTAGCCTCGACGAAAGGGCAGCATTTGCTCTGCCCAGCTGCTCCCTCCACCTCTGCTTCCAGAGCCCCCTCGGAGGCAGGGTGGCCACAGTGGGTTGCCTGTTCTCCTCTGCCAGAGCCAGTGATGAGTGTGGCAGGAGCAAAGGGCCCTTTCCCTCCCATGTGGAGCCAGCAGCCTCCCATGAGGGCTGGCCCCACTCAGTGGCTGCAGCCAGCCCTCTTCTGCTTGCAGTGGTGCTGCCTGCTCCAGAGCTCAAACCTGCTCCAGACAGGTTGCTGGTGTCATACCTTTTGAAGCCCATCTCGTGTTCCCTGTTGCCTATAATGCCATAGAGAAAGCATCGAGTGCACTTTGTGTCTGAACTGAACCAAAAACCCCGTCTCATGCCCTCTGACTTTGCCCATCTATGCCTCACGCGCTCCTCTGCTCACTTCCCTGGGGTGCTCAAGCCTTAATTGCTTGTGTGATATGGTGTTACAGAATCACAGAATCGTCTGGTTGGAAGAGACCTTTAAGATCATTGAGTCCAACCGTTCACCCTGCACTGCCAGGGTCCCTAAAGCATGTTATGTTATGTTATTAAACCATGTTATGGTCTTACCCAAGTGGTTTTGATTGCTAATCATGATGTTTGTGATGACATAGTCATAAACTGAGTAAGAAAAAAATAGTGGAAAAGCAGATAAAGGTGACCTAATAAGCATGCAGTGGGTCAAACATCATTTTACACCAATTTTGATAAGACCTCTTATAAAGATTGTTGAAGAAAATAAACAGCATGACCCAAAGGGCAAAGTTTTTTATGGACAATAAACCAGTGACATGACAGTAAACAGCATTACAGGCTACCCCTCCCTCTTGGAGTCAGGAGTAAGAAGGACCCAAGAATCTGTACCGTCCTGTCCAACCCACTGACAGAAATAAAGTGCAGGTACCATTGCTGGAAAAAACGTCTATCTGATATTGCTCATTTACTCCTTATGGGTGCTTAGATTCATAGTTTCTGGTTTTAGCAACTAAAATAAGATCTTATTGCCTTTTTTTTTTCCTTTGGATAAATTAGGCATCTAATTTACCCTCTTTCTTTACCACAATTGAAAACCAGATTCTCATTGCTGAAAGAGCGATTCATAAAACCAGCCAGCATGCCTTTGAGCTTCCAGATGAGACAGATGGTTAGAGAAAATATTTCACTTGCAGTATACCCAGAGGTGATCCAACATCCCTGAAAGAGGATCATCACTGCTTTGTCAAGGAGCCTCTTTTTCGGGGCAGAACTGGACTCTAAAATACTAGTGATGCGGTGGTTGCTGCTGAGGGATGCTCTATGATTTAGTTGATTTAAATAACTTTTCTATTCAGAATGGTGAAGCAGCACACAATGAAAGGCTTGCTGTACTTTTCTATATCGACCAAAACTAGGAAGCCAGGCAAGCCGGTTGTTGATAGAAAGGGAGATGAACATTTGTGATGAACGTTTGAGAAGGAACTGTTTCTTTTCCCACTGCACATTTGCTCAATGGAAATGAGCTGATCAGGGAGGTCATGGGGCCAAATTCTACAGCTGAATTTTTTTAAGGCTGGATGATTTTATGACCACTGTTAAGCACTGTAATTTATGTAAACCAAGATAATGATAAGTGGAAACAAATCAACTTATGTTTCAAAGCTTATGTTCCCTGCGGACAGGGACAAGCGTCTCTCCTTCAGGAAGGAAAACCAAAGGACATGAGCATGCTTCCTCTGAATGCACCAGTGGGGGCCCAGAGCTGCCCCAGCCTGTCAGCGGGGCAACCACCCAAGGATCCTGGGTGCTGTGGAGCACAGTGCTGATATCAGAGCATGCATGCATAGTCATACATGCAACCCAGTGGGGATAAAGTCCCATGCACCCACCGTCGTCAGGCTGTGTGACAGGATGCCCCACCATAACGGGGCAGGGCCCTAGCTGCCAGTACAATGCTGCGACAAGAGGTCGAACTCTGTATCCCATTTCATTTCTAACAGAACCAATATAATTCGATACAGCCCTTTTCTCCTGTCCTCATCACAGATTAGGCCAGGAAGGTTGAATTTGCCTCCACAAGAACCAGGGGCAGGACAGCCTGAGTGAGAGAAGAACCAGGCTGAAAATGAAAGACCGGGGTGGGTTTAGAACATCCTATTTTTGAGTAGGCATGGGAAGAGAGGCGTGGCAAGGTTTGGAAAAGCAGAACCCCTGGGAGCAGCCTGGGGAAGAGCGCAGCTGGCAGGAAAGCCAAAAGGTAAAACCACACGTGCCATTCTGCAGGGACTTCACCTGGAAGTCTCATTAACCACAGGGGACGGGACATGAAGTTAATGGCCACAAACCTCTGTAGGAGACGTTCAGGTGAAGTAATAGGCTACATATAGAGGGGTTAAAATAGCCTGAGCTTGGAAACTCCCCGACAAGGGAATGCTGTGGATCCATTGGCACTGGAGATGTTCAAGGCTATCCCTAGACAACCCTCTGTGCCTGAGAGGTGGTTTGGGGATAATAAGATCAGCACTGTCCCAGTTAAGACTGCAGGTCTGCATGACTCACTAGCAGTCCCTGCCAACCTGGATGACACACTGATAACCCCATGGGCTGGCTGTCTCTGCTCTCCATGACGAGACCGCTGGCCTCCATCACAAGACCGCTGGCCTCCCCAGCTGCCTGCCCTCAAGTTCTTACAAACCGCTTGCTCTTGAAACAAACTTTCAAATGTTTCAAAAGCGTCTCCAGTTCCCTTTTCATCCACATTGACAGTGTTTTTCCGGTCAGAAAAAGTGCCGAAAGAAGGAAAATATCTTGGTCAGCTGATTCAGTCCGTGATCCAAAGCCACATTACCTAATCTTAGAGGAAAATGATTTTCTGCAGCTCCCGTAGCTCTTTTGGGCGGGCACCCTCAAGAGGGGATCAGGTAGGTTTGTTCTTGGCTTTTCAATCCCATGATAAATTTGTAAGACTAATCATGGGGGAAAATGGGATTATTTGTAAACATAGCACAGAAGATCTGAGGCCGAAGGAAAATAAACAGGGAGCCTCTTTGCACATTTTCAGCGCTGTCCATTTTCCAAGCAAAAGTGCACTTTTCATACTCTGATGTTGGCCTTGAACAAAACTTTTCCTCAATTCTTGTGACTGTAACTGTGACTGTAAACCAGGACTTTACTAGTGCCCAAAAGCCCCTGCAGCATCTCCAGAGCTGCCAAACAGAGTACAATGCCTCCATGTAGCTGTAATCAAGGTAAATCATGATGGCCCCTGCATAAGACTGCTCAAGAAATCTCTTTATAGAAAACACAGCAATAGCTTCAAGAAATAACTTCACTGGCGTTTGTTCCATATTGCTTAATATCTCCTTAGGGGCCGTGGCTACCATGCCAAACAATATTTCTATGGCTTGCGTGGCTACATCCTTTTCCTGTGAATCAACGTTGGCATCTGCTCATCCAGAGTATTCAGGAGAAATATTTGCTGTTGCCTGGAGACTAAGACAGGAGAAAAAGTGTCAGGAGTCCTAAATTATTTTTGCAGCTCTTTCTCTGATATTGTGCCGCTGCTGGACAATCCCCTTCATTTAGCAGTTGTATATCTAATGGGGTTTTAAAACCTGTGGAACAGGTACAGTTATATTGCCAAGAGCATGAGATATACCTGTAAAGTCCCACATGTGAAAGGCATCATATAGAAATACAAAGTGCCTCTACTACGGAGGCCAAGCAGACCCCATCTGTCTTTCTCAGCATCATCATCGCTTGCACTTTGTCTGGGAGGGAGATAAACCCCGCAGAGACAGAATGACTCCACTGAAAACGTCCGGCCGGCTCGTTTGCTGATTGGTGGTCTGGTAGCACCGGAGGTACTGCAAACATACCGTACCTATGGCTTTGCCTCCGCCCAGCTGCTGTGGTAGGACTTTAAATACACAGAGAAATGCTGAACCCTGAAACGTTTCCACTGACTCCAGTTGTTAAAACTTTTCACATCACACCGACAACCAGTCACATATGCGGGGGATGAAAAAACTTCCTTCCACCCAGAGGTGCAAGAAAACTCTGGAGCTGGCAGTCACGTGCTCCACGCAGCCTTACAACCCGCAGGATCCTGTTTGGAAAAATTTCACTTCCATGTGTTGACTAAGTTGATGTGGTGGGGATAGAGGGCGGACATAAAATGAAACTATGAAAAGAGATTTATTTGCAGCTGGAGCCCAGGCAGGGAGAACTCCGGTCCTCTGTCTGCTCAGAAAATGGCAGTTTTCACCAAGCCCGGTCAAAAAGGAGAGGTTAAGGCAGCAGTAGTAAAAAAAAAAAAAATTAAAAAAAAATCAAAACCGGGAAAAAAAACCCAGCAAAAGTTAAGCAAAGCCTCTCTGGAAATTAAGATGTGGAATTCAAAACATTTGCAGCATAATAAACCCAGGCGAGCCCATAAAGCTGCACCAGCCAAAAGGAGCTCTGTTCTGCCTACAAGGAAACGCGGCCAGCGTCACGCCTGGCAGCCGCCGCCCGCAGCCCCGCTTCCTCCCGCCTCGCTGCGGAGCTGGCTCGCTCCCTGCCCTCGGCTATGTTTAACGCGGTCTGTTTCCACTCTAACCCCTCCAGTTTGCAGGGGGAGGATATAAATCAGCGGCGGAGCTGCCCACAGCGCTTAGTCACAGCAGGTATTGGTTTAGGGTGTTTTAGAGGAACTAATTTTTTTCTTTTTTCTTTTTGCTGGAAGTATTCTAGGGAATAAGCGTCAGCTTTGTGAGGAACAGGCATTGCTTAAGAGTCCGGAGAGCCTCCAAACAAAGGACATTTTACATCAGCAGGCAGATCATCTTCTAACGTTCTGGGCTGAACGCGGCCTCGCGGGTGAGGGCTGTTCCACGCGTTCCCGGCAGACCCTTGCAGTGACCCTGCTGAGCCAGTCTCGCCATCCCGCCCAGCACTCCCAGCCCCAGAGGGACCCTCTGTGATGGGTGTCACGCCTTCCTCCCAGCTGAACTCCTTCCCAACATGAGTTCTGATGTTTTCCTCCTGTTTGTGGCTGTTTCACACCACTCAAACTGCTCCTGCTGTGGGCTCCTTCCCACCCCTCCTCTGCGGGGCCCAGGTAAGGACGGCACCATTCTTCACTCGTCATTTTTTTGCCCGTCACCAGAGTGTGGTGACACCACCTCCTGCAGCAGCAGAGCTTCCCTGGCCCCACTGCAGGGTACAAGATCACATCTTGAGACTTGCCTGATGTTACGTAGGGCAGGAGGAGCCTCCCTCAAGCACGAGCCCCTCTCTCCCTCCCAGGCGGGTACTGGGGCTGAGCTTTCGTGTCAGTGCTGCCCCTGGACACGCAGCCCTCATCCCCTGCCACACCTCCAGCACTGGAGCCAGGACCCTCTTTGCTCACACGCTGGCTGCTGCACCTTCTTCCAAAGCTTCTCTGCAGACGTGCTAAGCTTTCCCCAACGCAGGCCACACAAATTGCAGCAATTAGCAAGTGTAAAGGGCATGCTGTGGTTTTCGCATGTATTACTGCATCTTAATACTCACTCATAGCCTCGGGCAGAGTCATCAGATAGTATCCAGCAGGCTACATTATCCAGACCTTCCCCTCGATGTCAGGCTCCTGAGCCCCTCTACAGAGACCCAATTCATTAGCCAAACACCATTAGTTAAAAAGTCTTCACACTGGAGACAGCATGGCTTCCCTCTCACCCTTGCTATCCCTGGGCTGCATGGACTTGATCTCCAGCACTTGCCTTGCTCCCAGTCTCTAACTGTGACCCCATCACTTCCTGCCCCACTGCCACCTGGCAGAGCTCAGTCTTCCCTACCCAACGGCAGCTTCGAGTCCCATTTGCAGACCACTGCTCCCCTGCACAGGAACTACACAGACTGAAAATTCAAGCCAGCTTGCAGCAGTCCTCCAGGAGTATTTCTACTGTTTTCCGCTTCTCCAAGGTCTTTCCCTGACTCCCAATTTCATGACTGTGCTGGTAAGGCAAATTCTATCAGGACAAGGAAGGATTGGAGGATTTAATGGTTCTTTTTAAACGGTATTTTTTGTTATTTGCAGTCACAGAATCAGAATTGTTTTAGTTGGAAGAGACCTTCAAGATCATCAAGTCCAGTTGTTAACCCAGCACTGCCAGGCCACCACTAAATCATGTCCCTCAGCACCACATCTACACATCTTTTAAATACCTCTAGGGATGGTGATTCCACCGCCTCCCTGGGCAGCCTGTTCCAATGCTTCACAACCCTTTCAGAGAAGATATTTTTCCAAATATCCAACCTAAACCTCCCCTGGTGCAACTTGAGGTTGTTTCTTCTGGCCCTATTGCTTGTTTCTGGGGAGAAGAGACTGACACCCACCTCGCTACAGCCTCCTTTTCAGGTAGTTGTAGAGAGCAGTAAGGTCTCCCCTGAGCCTCCTTTTCTCCAGGCTAAACAACCCCTGTTCTCTCAGCCGCTCCTCATAAGACTTGTGCTCTAGACCCTTCACCAGCTTCATTGCCCTTCTCTGGACACACTCCAGCACCTCAACGTCCTTCTTGTAGTGAGGGGCCCGAAACTGGACACAGTATTCGAGGTGTGGCCTCACCAGTGCCCAGTACAGGGGGACAATCAATTCCCTCCTCCTGCTGGCCACACTATTGCTGATACAAGCCAGGAAGCCATTGGCCTTCTTGGCCACCTGGACACACTGCTGGCTCATATTCAGCTGCTGTCGACCAACACCCCCAGGTCCTTTTCTGCTGGGTATCTTTCCAGCCACTCTTCCCCAAGCCTGTAGCATTGCAGGGGGTTGTTGTGACCCAAGTGCAGGACCCGGCACTTGGCCTTGTTGAACCTCCTACCACTGGCCTCGGCCCATGAATCCAGCCTGTCCAGATCCCTCTGTAGAGCCTCCCTACCAAAGCTGGCACACCATGCCTATGTGCAAGTGATGGCAAACAAAGGTTGGCCAGAACTAGATAGTAAAGTTCCCAACTTTAAAAATGACAGCAACAACAACAAAGAAAGCCTGTTTGCCTTTGCAGCCCTCACCTACAGAGGAGTTCGCAAAATGAGGCAGCCTCTGTTTCTACAGCCCCCGATCGCAGAGCTGAAAATGTTTCGGTACAAAAGACACATGTAGCCCATAGCAAGGGAGTAGCCAGTACAGTCACTGGGACACCTACAGCGCTTGTACTAATTAGGAGGGAGAGAGGCAGCTACTGGAGCGGGATCTGTGCCACCTGGAGCTCTGCAGATCAAAGTCATCTTGTTACTCCTTACCAAAAGGCAACTGGCACAGCCGAACTCGCTGGCTGTAATTTCCAAAGACAGCAAGACGTGTTGAAGGTGGATAGCACTAGAGTCACCTGACTTCAAAGCCAAAAAATAAGTGACAGCTAATGCCTGCAGCCCAGAGGCATGGACCCAGTCTTTTTACAAGGAGCCTATAGCCAGCATCCATAACTCTAACAAAAAGTATGTGAGGAGCAGCAAGAGCCACCACAGGTATCCCCCTGCCCCACAGCAAGAGCTGTAAGTGCAACCTGTAAAGTGCGCCCAGGCACGCTCTGCCATCCCACCTTACACGGGACAACAGGTATCTTGTCTTGTGGGCTCTTCTCTCTGCCCTGACACGAGGCACGACAGGAACAACTGTGTCAGTGCACAGGCCAGCCCTTTCTTCCTGGCCACTCTTGAGAGTCCTGTGCACTAAACCAACAAGCCAGAGCATGGAGGAGCCCTCAAGTCAGCGGAACGTGTCCCAAACCTGTCCTGCTGGTAAAGGCTCTCTACCTTCCGGAGCCCTGGCCAGGCTATTACCAACCACAGCGAACTGCTAGGGGACACACTGCTAACCCTACGAGAAACAGCAGGGACAGCTTATTCCTGGTAAATGCGAGGAAGAAGTCCCTCCAGGATGCAATGAATGCTAGCGGTATCAGATCAGGCAAATCCCTGCATAGCCGGAGGCTCTCGCGTTCTCTCTCCCTCTTACAAACTACTACAGAAAGTAAACTTCTGATGCTGCCTGTTCTGCTCCTCTCTCTCCCCTGTGTGACCTAGCTCAAGGGTTAGTTTCAAAAAGCAAAACACTGAATGACAGAGCATTTGTCATTAATACACTCACAGGAGAAAAATGGTGCTGGCCTCCAAGAACCCGTGCACTACAAGGGAAGTACACGAGTACTGGGAGCAAAGACCTACTTTTAGCGCAATTTCCCAGTTGTTTGTCGTACCAATAGCCCAGTGCAACTAATACAGCTACTTGTTTCATCAATTATTAACTGGGCAAAGACTATTTGTTTGAAGAGCTGCACAGAAGGTCCAGTGAGGCAGCAAGCAGTTTCAAGCTTCACATGCACGCCCTGCGATAGGCTTGGGATCCTCTCCAGATTAGATATGCCTCGCTCTTCAGGGGCCAACAGCTTGGCTTCCAGCAGCAGGGAAGGAGGCAGGCCTGGGTGCCTGCTGCTGCCAGGCACCGGTCTTCCAGGCAGAAGCCCATCCTTCATGGGCCCCATCACCTTTGTGCCCAGGGTCAAGGCTGCAGTCAGCAGAAGGTATCTGAAGGCTGTTGAGCAGTACCAGGGCTGTGCCCAAGGTTCTTCTCTCCGGGATCAGCACACAGACCACACCACATGCTAGTCACATCAGCATCTGTTGAGCAAACTCCCCATACGGCTTTTGCACCATTCGTGGGAACCAGCTTCTACCAGTCACACTCCTCTTCCACCGTCTTTCCTCCACCTAGCTCAGCTTTATTGCCAGACCACACAAGAAAGCGTGTTGCACAAAGCCAACAGCAGGAAAGGCTGTAGGACATTGGTGTAAGCCTTGAGGTATCCTGCAGCTTTTGTTTGGCAGAACTTTTCCAAGATGAATTAGGAAATGTCTCTCCCGAACATTGAGGCATGTCAAGACAGCTGAAGGATCAGTGGTTCAGCAGCAATATTCCACCCTCGATTTGGAAGAGAGCTGGAACAGTTTCAGGTGAAGAGTGCCAAGCTTACTCCAGAGTGCTCAAAGGTGAAAACACAAGACTTGCACCATGAGAAGTGCTGGCAAAGAAGCGTCCCTAAACAAAACCAGCAGCTTCAGAAGTTTCTGGGATTGCTGACTGATGCTTCAAGGGGTACAAGGGCTTGAATGCGACAGCAGCATGATCTCTGTGTACACTGAGACTTTGCTGTGGGTCCACGTTCCTCTCCCATGCAAAACACCAAAGACCCACTCTGCCAAAGCAGACCAGTACCACTAACAAGCCAAACCTGAGATCTGGGAAATCCGTACCACTTCAACATCCCACGTCAGCCTCACTCAAAACATGCATAAGCTCTCCTTGAGGGGGAAGGAGCTGTTCAGCAACACAAGGCACACAAGGAATAAAAGCCAATCCGAGGTTTAAGTTACACTGATCAGAAAGAAGTTGGCAGGAAGAGACCAAGCAACTCAAGACAGGAGGACTCTGTAAGAGACAAGAGGACTAGAGGCCACCAGGGTAGGCACCGACGTGCTTGCAGGGCTGACCCACTGACTCAGTGAGGAACAATGGAGGGATGCCTGAGCACAGGGTGGGCACCTCAAGGGTCAAGACGAGGGAAGTATCTGCATTTGAGTGGTTGTCTAAAACCAGACCCTCAATTTTTGCAAGTAAAACCAGCTCCACTGTCAGTTTCTTGAAAAAACTTGGGGTTTATTGATTTAAACTGCAAACAGTCGTTACAAAAGAGATTCTCTTTTAAATAAACTCACACAAAGAGGAAGAGAAAGCAATGTAGTGAACAGTAACAGGGGAAAAAAAAATTACATTCATTATTCTCTTTGTGCCAGTCCCATTCACCTCGGCAAGGAAAACTCCAAACTTGGAACACAGAAACGCAAACTGTATTTGGAATGTCTTCAGATAGGCACTTAGAGCCCAAGGCTTTTCTCCTTGAAGAATCTATACAAAAAGAGGAAGAAAAACATCTTCCTCCCACACTGTCTCTCAACAGAGCTCAGGTATGTACATTCTAAAGCCCAGGCAGGCAAGACCCAGGGGAGGGGAAGAGGAGAAGAAGAGGAAAGGCAAAGAAGCACATTAAGTCAATTTGCAGTCCAACACACAAAAAAAAAGGGGGGGGGAAATTCTAAAATAAATAATCCAAACACAGTTTTTGCATTTTTTTAAATTAATTTTTCATTTTTTAAAATAAAATAACCAAAAAAAAGTGTAAAGTTACAAAAAATGTCATTGTAGTATAATATATTAAACTGTGGGGAAAAAAGGAAAAGACACTTCACAATCTTAAGATTAATATGGAAGATCATAATTTAAACATAAAAGAATATATTCTATGGATTCATCATCCCGATAAATATGAACAAAATTAACAAAAAAGCATAGGTTTCGGCAATAAATACGTTTTGATAAGTTAAATAAGCTTTTTTATATTGTTGTGCAGTGACAAGCAAAATTTGCTCTCCAATTTCTGAAAAGTTATACAAAATTAAAAACCCAGAAAAAAAATAATAAAAAGCTTGGCGTGAGTGCTCTAAGATAGGTCTAAAGTACTCTAGAGCAAAACCATTAAAGCTATGCCTACTGGAACTTTGTTTACACGAACTTGTGTGTGGAATGACTTCTGTCAGCCCCACCCCCTCTATTTCTTTATTTGTTTTAAGATGTCACATGAATACACGGGGAACTTTTAGCACCAAAATCAAGTCTCTCATAGTCCATCTGGTTTTATTTTCTTTTTTGTTTTTTTTTTTGCTTTGTTTTCTTCCTCCCAGTCAAAGTCCCACTCATGTTACAACCTTTGTCCGTTTTCAGCTTTTCTTCCCGCAGACCTGAGCGGATCCAGGCAAGATTAGTCTTTAAGGGGAGGGGAGAAAGAACTGGATGTTAACGCCTGCCCACATGCCTGCACCCTAGCGGAAACTGGCCAGTTGGGAAGGGACTGGGAGAGGGCAATGCAGTACGTGGCATGGCCAGTGGAGGGAGATGGATCCGGACATTTCCTGCACATCTGGAAGTGCACAGAGCTGCTGGTGCCCTCTGCAGCTGGAGAGGTAATACAGTCACAGTGAAAGTGTTAAAGGCACTAATTTTGTAAACGTTATTGCTTTTCATCGTAATTTGGCACTTAAGGTTTAAGCCAGTGAGTCAATGGCAGGCAGGTGGACATGTTAACATCCAGCTCGGACTACTGGGGACAGGGTAGGGGGAGTTCAGCTTAACATCATAATAGAGATGGGGGGGAGAGGGTGGGGGCAAGAGGAAACCCCAGATTAGTCATCAGAGATGGAGAGTCTGCTGAAGATGGGAAGACGTCTTGAGGTGTCCAGGATAGGGGAATCTGAGCCGCTGTGGCTGCTGCTGGAGCTGCTCAGATAGCCCTCCTGGTCAGAGAGAGAGTCCTGAGGACTGGGTGGCGAGTCAAACATGTTGGGGGACTCGGACATGGGCCTGAACAAGAAGGTGGTGGGAGAGCTCCCGCTGGGCACCTGCATCCCCATGCTGGGGGCGAAGAGACTGACCAGCTCCTGGCTGGAGAAGGTGAAGGGGTTGCTGGCGCAGTCAGGCAAGGTGGGGGAGCCCAGGAGGTCATCGGCACTCAGCATGGGCGGTGGGGTGATGGAAGTGGGGCTGTCCAGCAGCCCGCTGGCAGCAGTGCTGGGGAAGCCGGCGAAGCTGAAGCTGTGCTGCAGGCGGGGTCTGTCAGTGACGGCGGGCTCCCGGCTCCCCGCCACAGCACGGCGCTCCTCTGCGTTGTGAATGAAATGGCAGCGTGGCCCGTAGGGGCAGAAGCCGATGGTGTGGAAGGTGCGGCAGAGCTCGGTCTTGTACTTGGGGTGGCGGGTGAGGCTCCGCAGCTCATGGATGCCATGGGCGAACTGGCACTTGTCACCGTACTTGCAGGCGCCGTTCTCCTCGAAGGGGCGACACAGCTCCGTCTTGTAGCGGCTGGAGTTGACCTGTCCCCCGGGCTGCTTCTGCTGCAGCAGGCGCTCACCGCCCTCGGAGAAGGAGCGGTCCCGGAAGCGGCTTTCCCGGGGGCCCAGCATGGGAGCCGGCTCCCCCTTCAAGCTGCTGAGGAGCTGGTTCTGGTGAAACTTGGAGTTGGGCAGGGTGACCGAGTGCCTCCTAGGGAAACCCGCGCCGGCCGGGGTGCCCACCGCCTTCCTGTCCAGCAGGCACCCGCTGACACCCGAGGGGCTGTAATTCAACATCTTGTTGCTCTGCGGGGAGAAAGCAAGGGCCGGTCACTGCCACCGCCTCCTCCGGCGTCCCCACGCAGCCCCGGGAGCCTCCCGCGGCGCGACGCGACACGGCACGACACAACGCGACGCCCCGCCGGCTCCCGGCGCCCGCGACGGGGCAGCGGGCAGGGAGGGCCCTCCCGCCCCGACGGGCCCACCTTCCACCGTGACATCTGCCTCAGCCCCTTTCGCCGCTCCACCCGAGACCCCCGGGCCGCCCCTCCCCAGCCCCCGCGCAGGGAAGTAACGAAGCGAGCCAAGCGCCCGACGCGGGGGAGCCGCCGCCGGCGGCATCCCGAAAAGCTCCCGAGGCCGGAGCTCCTTTCTGGGAAAGCCCCCCGGGGGCCGCCGGCGCGCGGGAAGGGCAGCGCGCAGCGCTGGCGCCCGCCCCCCCGCTCCCCCCGCTGCGCGGCGGCGGCGGCTCCCGCCCAGCCCCCACCGCCCCGCTCCCCCCCGCTCTGCCGGGGCTGGGCAAGGGGCGGCCGAGCGCCGCGGGGACGGAGCCCGCCCGGCCCCTCGGCAGCGCCGCCGCCCGCCGCGCCGCGCCCGGGCGTGTTGCAGCGCGGCGGCCCCGGGGGCAGAGAAAGATCCGGCCCTCCCACCCCCTCCCTGCCCGGCGCCGCGGCTCAGACCGCCGGGAGCGCGGGGTGGTGCCCCCCGCCCTGCCCTTCTCCGGAGCGGCCAAGGCGGGAAGCGCGGGCGGCGGACCCTGCGCCCCGGGACGGGGCGGCCGCGCTCGGCCCGCGCTGTGCGCCATAGCTGCTCCCGACCAGAAAACGGGGAGGCGCAAAACGCCAAACACGAACCCCGAGTCGGCTGAAGAGCCCCGAAGGTGGAGGAGCGGCCCTCGACGGCGCCCTTACCTTGCATAAAACTTCGCTCAGGTCGAAGATGGTGGGCGACACCAGGGCTGTGGACATCTTCGGCGAGCGAGGGGGGGAAGCGGGTGGGCAGCGGCACACGGACACGAGGAGTCACGGCGTGGGTACGGCACAGCCTCCGGCGCCCCGCTCGCAGCCTCCCCCCGCCGCCACCAGCCCGCCCGGCCGCCGCGCCCGCTCGCCGCTTCCAGCAGGCTCGGGAAAACCTCAACTTTTAAAGTTTCGGACTTACCCCGGGAGGAGGAGCCGGCGGCGGGAGGAAGGGGAGGAGGAGGAGGAGGGCAGGGTGATTGACACCGCGACTGAATCACCCGGGCGGGCAGGACCGGAGAAACTTTCGGGAGGAAGAAGGGGGGGGAGGGAAGGGGGAAAAAAAAGAACGAACGAACGAGCGGGGGGGAAAGAAGCGCGTCGCGGGGGGGTGGAGTGGGTGTGGGGGGTGCTGGCCGCCCTCCCCGCCCTCCTCGCGCTGGCGGAGATGGTTGTCGTGGCTTCCGCGCGCAGTGCGCGCGCCTGGAGCGCGGGGCTGGCGCTGCGTGCGGGGCAGCTCGCGGGCGGTGATCCGTTCCCTTCCGTCCCGGCCCCGCACCGCCCGGTACCGGGTCCGGCGGCGTCCCCGTCACCCCGGCCGGGGGAGCGCTCTGAGCCCCGGTCCGAGCGCTCCGGCTCCAGTTCACCGCAGACATGTTCGGCGCGGCCGCTCGTCGTGGCGTTTTTTTCGAGCGGACCGTCTTTGTGCCGGTGCGCACCGCCACCCCGCCCCGGCTCACTCTTGTTCTTCAGTTTTTGTTGAAACCTGGCAGACTCTGCAGGGGGAAAGAGCTCACTAAGCAGTGAAGACCTGGGTTTGCCCTTTAAGGGGGGGGGGGGGTGGTTGGATGAATTCTGCGTTTTCTCCCCGTACAGTTCCAGTCGCCAGGACTCGAAATTGTAAAACTGGAACAAAAAGAAAAGACCGTCTCTGAGCAAGTAATCTCTTCCAGATTTCAGTAGGCAAAGTATGATTCATACTGATAGCGATATGGCGGGGAGGAGGACGGCGGCAGTTTGTGTGAAAAGAGAAAAAAAAAAAAAAAGGCAGAACGCTTCAAGGCGTGTGAGTACCGGGGTGCCTCGGCGAGGGCTGTGCTGCCCCGAACGCTTCAGCCCCAGCTGGGGCCAGGCTCCCCCTCGCTACCTTCACTCTGGGCCGGGGGGCCCTGCCCCGGCGCCGCAGACTCGTCCTCCTGCCCTGCGCTCCCGCTTGGCTGGGGGGAAAAAAAAAAAAACCTGCCTGTGGCCGACCCGAGCGGCCATTGCACTGGAAACTTCAAACAAATGACCCACTTCCTCTGGTGTTTGCTTTAGAGTCGCGGGATCTGGACTTTGAGCTGGCGGCTGATCTTTTTCCCCTCCTTCGGTCTTCAAGAACGGCCAAAATAACCAACTGAAAGAAACGCCCACAGGCTCCAGCTATTCCAGACTTTTTTTTTTTTATATATTATTATTATTTACTTAAGGAGAGCAATCAGGTTCCTCGAATTTCCTTCTTTCTAGTTTCTTTTTTTTTTTTTCCTTGCCTTGGCCAGAAGTGAGGAGTAACCGGGGGAGAGACCAGCCTATTATTTTCTGCAGTTGTTTACTCATTCTGTAGATGGTGCTTGTTCCCAGGGCTCGGAGCCTCTCTATAATTAAACCCATTTTAATTGTTAGGTTAGAAACGTCATTTCGGGGACTTTCCAAGAGTTACCGAGAAAGCCAGCCGACATAACTATTTCACTACCGAGTTGCTCCCAGCCCGGTTTTCGCCCCGATTTCTCCCCGTCAGCCGGCCACGGCATGAGGCAGAGTGGAGGGCTCCGAGCAGCAGACTGGGGAGCCCGGGCCAGCCGCCCCACCGCCAGCGCAGCCACCTACCCCCGCCACTTTTTGTGTTGTTCACTTGCCCTGCGTGCGTTTGTTTTGGAAACTTTGGGTTTAAGGTTGCACATTTCCATGGACTGAGCGGTGAAGGCTGAAGCCCAGAAGGAATTTTTTTGCAGTGAGTTAGCTTGGCAAACCCTGACTCCATGGTGGTCTGCTTTGCATTGGCTGCGCACATGCTCAGAGCAGGAATTTAGCTGCTCACCCCACCTCGTGGCTAAAAGTTAGAGCCCTCTGGGCCAGAGTGGGAATTTGTGTGGGCATGAATTCACACCGGGTGGAGGAATGATAAAGCTGGAGCCTTAGAATCAGAGCCAGAGCCATGCCAGAACTTTGATAGTGCACATGACTGAAGATAGGTAAATGAATAAAGGGAAGTCAGTTATGGAAGAAGATTACTGAAAAGGTGAATGAATGCCGTGCCATGCTCACTCGCCGTCTCCTGTGGGTCAATCCATCCAGGCCCAGCACATTCCAGCTGGGATACTACAGCTGGACCCAGGAAGCAGGAATAAATGTCCAGGACTTCCCAAGCCCTTTCCAGAGCCATTGTCAGTGCAGGAGCAGCTTCTGGAGCGCTCTCATGCCCTTGTTCTGACACAAGCAGATGCTAAACTTGTCTCAAAATACAGAGGGATAAGATTCTTCATCAGACCTGTGCACACACTTAGTGGAGGGATCAAGAACCACTTTCCCAAGTGAGAGCTGAAACGGGCCAGAGTGGCCAGAAAACAGGGAAGAAGTGGGGGGCAGCGGATGAAATGATAAAGGCAGGAGGTTTAAAGGAGTGCTTTTTCCGATCGTGTGTGTGTGTGTAAAACTGTGGACTCGGCACATGGTGCTGTGGAGGTCAAAAGTATAAATGGGGTCAAAAAAGCAATTCGACAAATTTATGGAGGAAAAGTCCCTGGAGGTTTACTAAAGGCAAAGGCAGACCTCTATGGCACGTTGCTGGATAACGCACAGCAAACGTATCACTCTAATTCCCCTGTTTTCCCCCCAGAGTGTTGGCTGCTCTTGAAGGTAAGAGGAAGGCCACAACTGACCTTTGATCTGAACCAATCCAGTTATTTTTACCGACTATTTTTATGCTTTATACTCTGACTACCCCCGATGGGCTTGGAGGCACACTTCACAAACTTGGGATTAGCTGTGCAGCATCAGGTGGTTTGGGCCAGGCAGAAGGTCAGCACTGGGAAATGCCAATCAGCGTGACCTCGTCCCCGAGCCGCTGGGCACGGTTTTAAATGCTGGCCTCTGCTAAAGGATGGAGAACAGTCTCATGGCGTGGCTGCGCTCCTTGCCCAGTTGAAGTCCCCGTCAAGGCAATAAGAACTTTGAGGGTAATAAGAATGCTTAGAGAACTGAATGTAGACTGAATCCAAGTGCCAGCTTTGCCACAAACGTATTTGGTGATGTTACAGCTCCCCTAGCAACAGAGGAAGATTGCTATCTTGAGACACCTCCACTCATCTTCACCTGGAGCCGTTCCGCAGTAGGAAGCCTGCAGGTCTGCTTGCGTCACTCAGAGTTACTGAGCACGAGTGCAAAAACCCCTGAATTGTTGAAAGCGAAGTGGGGGGTGGTTTGGTCTGTTCCTCCTCCCACCACCCAGTTCCCAAAGTTTCAAGCTGGGAAGGGGAAGTGCTTTCATCAGGAGCAAGGTTTTCCCCTGCGAGTTTCAGATGAGTTAGTCATTTTGCTCCCCTACTCCTGTGGGAATCTTCAGGTAAACAGACGTGTCTTTTCTGCAGCAGTGCTCCGATATACGGAGGCTGGGGATGGAGGAAGGACAAACCTCCTGCCTTTATTTCTGCTGGGGGTGTAAACTGAGTTGAAGCTTTCTGCAGTCACTATTCTATTCATATCTTTTGAGTCCGGTGCTATTTTTGTTGGCTGTGCCCCTGGAGGTGGAGGTGTGGAATTGCCTTTCTGCTGGTCTCCGCAAGCGGGTGTAGATGTTTCCTCCTTTCCAGGCACCTCCTCAGACGCTGTGGCCTTTCAGAAGAAGTAGGCGGATGTCAGTGTGGCCATTCCCTGCCTGCCCCTAACTTTTTAATCTTTCCTTTTATTTTGGCCTTACGCTCCTTCCATGGAACATCGCTGGGTAGCCGCTGGGAGGTGTGAATGGCTCGGCATGGAAACCACAGCGGGTCCGTGCGCCCTCTGCCAGGCTCTTCTGGCACCCGAGGAAGCCCGGCCTCTGCCTGCTCCCAAGGGGAAGGGATATTACCAGCTGCTCGGTGAGAAAACAAATTTGCAGAGATACAGGAAAGTGTGTTAAGGTGGTGGGAAGCAACAGGAGTGAGATTCCTGGCAGCTCGGGTATGTAAACATTCATAAAATAGAGTGTGTGCGTGTGTGTGTACTTTGTGGTGGCAAGAAACCCAAGATGCTAGCTCCTTTGTTTTTGCTGGAATTGGTAGCAACGGTGCCAGACAAATATTATAAGCCCTTAATCCTCCTGGCTTTACACCTGTGAATGACCTAAAGACCGTTCAAGGCGATCTGAATTACGGGACACCTTTACTAGTTAGTAATGGCCTTCGCGATCTGATTTGGTAGTTCATAAAGAGGTTTTTCTTTTTCTCAACAGCTCAGATGCTGGGCTACCTCTGGGGGAAGTGAGGGGAGGGGGAGACAGAAGGTGGAGGCAGCGTCTGGCCTCTTCTGGTGTCACATGGATGTGACTAGCCTGCCACAAATTTAGCACTGGTGGCTCTGACAAGATACTGCAGCGGAAAAAGCAGAGGTGTCCTTTTAGCAGATGCAGGGTAAGGAAGTTGGCTGAACTTAATGGATCTAAGTTATAATTTCCAGTGGAAATAGTAATGCAATTAATATGTTTCCACACAGCAAGACAGCAAGCCCATGCTAGTGTGTAGCTGTTTGTCATGACTGCTCAGGCGGCTGGCCCTGCTACGTCCTGAGGTCCATCCAGCTGCACCCAGACGTGCGCAGCCTGTGCTGGGGGTGCTGGAAGGGCCGAGGCACAAACCAGTGTGGAAAATAGTAGGTTTGAGGGGCTGGAGGAAAAGAGCATCACCAGGACTGGCTGCTGCACGGTTGTGGAAGGTGAAGGTGCCTGAAGAATGACCTCTGCCTGTGGCCTGGGTGCAGGGCCGTCACTGCA
The DNA here is from genome assembly GCA_009769605.1 of Bucorvus abyssinicus. Classification (NCBI taxonomy): domain Eukaryota; kingdom Metazoa; phylum Chordata; class Aves; order Bucerotiformes; family Bucorvidae; genus Bucorvus; species Bucorvus abyssinicus. The sequence continues at coordinate 14,030,857 of CM020042.1, forward strand.
CCTCAGCTCCCCAGCAGGACACCCACCAGCCTGCCCGGGGTCTGCACACCCTGCCCAGATGTGGGGCACAGGGCTGGAAAGCCAGCAGCCCCCTCCAGCAGCGCCGCAAACCTGCCTGCTGCCCACTCATTGCTGGCACCCACCACCTCCTCTTCTTGTCAGGTTTGCCCATTCTCAGTGAAGTTTCAAACTGTTTAGGGCAAGGACCAAGTCTCGTCTGATCTCTCTCTCTCTCTGAGCACATCACAACTGCACGAAGCTGGAGAAGGGATTCCCATCCTGCCAGTGCGGTAAGAGGAGCTGAGAAAGCACCCCAGCCTGCTTACAGCAAGGAGAGGGGTGGAGCAAGCACACTGCTGTCGCACCGGTGACAGAGCAGAGGCGTGAAGCATGTGTTGGGGAGACCAGCAAGCTGTGGGCCATCCCGCTGTGGGTCCTCAGAGCAGCACCCTGTCTGTCCCCCTTCCCTGCAGGGAGCCCACCCACATGGGACAGGCTGTGTAGCTGGGGGCCAGCACCCTCTTGCCTCCAGCTTGCAGCTGGGCATGTGGTGGTCCTGGGGTCCCCAGCATCCCTGCTGGGCCCAAACTCAGGAGCTGATTATGGTATACAGCAAGGGCACTCTGCTTCAAATAGGTACCTTTACCCTGGCCTGGTCTGCACAGGGCTCTTTGCCTGCCAGGGCAGAGAGAAGTCAAATATCTCTCACCTAGACAAATTGTCGTTCACGTTAAGGGAAGTGCCAGAAGCTTTAAAGAGGCTGTTGGCAGGGAAAAAAAAGCAAGTGACACCTGCTGCACATCGAAACAGCAATTGCCCTTCTATTGGTGGGGTGTTAGTGCATGAAACAGGAGTGATCAAGGACGTGGGAAGGCACAGATCTCAGAAACCAGCACAATTCCACTTTTTTTTTCAAATTCTGCTTCCATTCTGCCAAGCCCATACCCAGCAGGGAGATAATGCAGCGCGGTGATTTCTGTTGGCCTCTGCCTGTTTCCAGCCGGAGCAGCGCTGGCTGCTGATTTATTCAGCAGACGTCAACTGGTGGAATGTTTCCATTATTTTTGCCTCTGAAAGAATGTGCTAGGACTAAATGCTTTCAGCTTTCTTTTTTTTTATTAAGGAGGGAGTCTAAAGCTACTCAGGAGCCTCTCAGGTCGTGACATTTGTCTGACATGCAATGCTGGTGTCAGAAGGTGCCGCTTGCTCTGCTGGAGGCAGCTCACCTCCAATAGACCCAGCTGTAACCCCCTGAAAAATACCATTTTGTCCCTTCACCGTGCAACTTGTCATAATCTTGTTTCCAAACACACGGGTTGCACTCCACACATCTTACAGCTCCGTGAGATATTTGCATCAGGGAGGCAGCTTGCTTTCCCACCTACCCCATTCCATCAAAACACACTTTTAGCACTGGGCAGGAAGCCAAGGTCAAGTCTCCTTTTCTTTTTTTTTTGTTCCCCCTGCCTGCTTTGAATACATTATGATACAGACTTCAGTTCCACTGTTAGATCTTTTCCCACAAGACCGTTGCCTCATTCAGACCACAGCAGGGAATATGCTTTCATCTCTGCCAGCTGGGCATGGCTGGAGTGCCCCATGCCCGTAGGAGCTGTGTGTGGAGGGCACGGAGGCAAGGCTTTGCAGAATCCCGTGCATGAAGCACAGAGGTGTTTGGCCAGGTCCAAATCTGGGAGGGCATTTCCAGGGATCTTCTCCCATTGCCTCCTTAGGCTGGTAGAAAAGGATTCTCGTCAAAGGATGGGATTCTCCCCACCTGATTTTAGGTGCCTAAAAGTTAGGTGTCTAAAAGTTAGGTGTCTAAACCTAGTTAGTCGGACAGGCTTCCTGCATAGTCAATGGAGACAAATAGGCACCTCTAGTGTGTGATTCATCTCACCTATCTTGAACATTTATCTTGAGAAGGGCTGACTCACTCGCAGCCAAGCGCCAGCTTCTCTTCTGTGACTGCAAAGGCAGACTGGCAACTTGCTGAGGCTTTGACAACTAAATGTTGGGTGTCCCAAGTTAGGCAAGGTGAGTCCTACTCCCAGCTGTGGCAGGGGCTGTGGGAAGCATCACCACTGTGCTCTGGCTCAGCCCTGCCCCACCCCCTTTCCAGCCCTCCCCAAGCAGGGCTGGGTTTTAGTCTGTCCAAATCACATTATCAGTCCTTATCACATTATCAAACCAAGTTAAACATTTATAAAGCGCCTGGAGTCAGTGTCCCTGTCTTTCTCCTGTTTGTATATTCTCTCAAGGAGAGAAGCCCCCACACCGGTTGCAACCCTTTGCGGACTGGTGTAATACGGCACCGTGGGTCCCTGTGCCAATCTGCAGGTCTTGACGAAATGCAGCCGGGAACGCAAAAAGAGCTCACGGACATTGGGAAATAAGCAGGAGTGATTCATAAGAGTCAGGAGAAGCTACTAACGTGTGGGAAAAAGGCAAATGTGCTACCTCGGCACAAACATATAATAAGGAAGTGTGTAATAATAATTATTGTTATTGTAATATGGTCTGGGTGAGCATTTGGGAAAAAGATATATAATAACTGACAAGCGACGTGGCTCAGTTTGTTTTGATCTGAAATTCAAACAATGGTTGTGTTTATAAGGCAATAATACGCAGGGCACAGAGCACTGGCACCACACCAACTATGCACTCTCCAAGTTGGGTTTATATAGGTCATGCCAAACAAATAAGAGTGTTCTTCAATATAATTACTGATTCATTACACAGAGAGAATGTAATCGAGGCTGTTTGGATTTCAGGGAGGCGTTAGATATGGTAAATTCATACGTTGGAACTCATATTGGGAAGGCTTTGTGCGCTCGCCTAGCTCTGCTCCTCCGCGAGTCAGCGGTAGAATTCCCGCTGCAGCCTGCCCCAGCAGCACGGGAGCCTCCCGGCTGGCTTCAGCAGGTGCTGGTGCTCCCGCCGCCCTTTGCGGACTCTCTCAGTGCCCTTTGAAGCACTTCACAGGTAGATTGGGAAACTAAACTACTGCTAGACCGAGACCCAGATCCAAATGTGCTGGACCTGGCACTTAGCTCAGGCAGTTGCAGTCACACCATCAGCTGCCCTCGATCTCAGGGGCACCCCGGCCCTTCCACTTCTAAGTCTCCTGGTCTGGTCCCTGCTTCTGGATGTGTCTCTTTGCACACATTATTCCACTGTTACTTCAGGGGAAATCAGCAAAAGCCAGAGGACAGGGTGGCCCAGCAGTGCCCACCAGCTCCCTGGCCTTATGCTCATGCTTGGCCAAGGGGGAGTTAGACTGGGGTGTCCTCATCCTGGGAAGACGTCTGCGGGGTTGGGCAGTGGTGGGGCCATGCTGCCATCCACCATGACAAGGGGGTGCCACCACCACTCTGGACATCAAAGGAGAAGAGCCGGGTTCAGCTGGTGGTGAGGGAAGACCAGGGGTCTGATCCAGGGTCTTTTGGACAACTTTCCCATGTGGCCTTCCCAGGAGCATGGGGAACTGGCACTTCAGCTGCAGCGCTCTTCTTTCCCCGCACCAGTCTGAGGTGTTTCCCGCTGGCCAATGGTCTGTGCAGACCCTGCACATAGGGACGGGTGATGCTGCCCATTGCGGCATCCTCAACACCCAGCACAGCCACTGGTACCGGTGATGGGAGCTTTGCTTTTGGTGGCACCTGGGCCCAAGGGTTTTACCCAGGAGAACACAATGCATTGTGGCACAGCCATGGAGTCAGCACCCCTCATATTGCATCGCTGGCCCTGCTGCTGCTCCCCACAGTGCAAAGAGCAGAGCCCCAGACTCCTCCCTACCACCCCATTTTTAAAAAAGGCCAGAGTGGGCACAGCACAAGGCTTCTAGGAAAGTGGTGGCCATGCCAGCTTCATTGGCAGACCAGCTCCCAGTGGAGGTAGCGCTGGTGGAGCACTTTTTTGCAAACCTAAATCATGCCCTGCTAGTCGGTTGACTTTGAGCTTCTGAAAAAGCTGATCAGGAAGAAGTAGGGACTATAGTAAATACATGCTTTCAAAAGGTTTTTTTGATAAAGCCCTTTCCAAGAATGAAACAGACTTGGCAGCCATGGGATGAAAAGTCCCGTCATGGATTGAAAATTGAGTCAGAGCTGATAGGAGGGGGGAGGGAATCTATTAAAAGTAAATGGCCAGTGTTCCAGGAGGGGAAGAAAAGTTTACCAGGGTGGGAGGCCCTCGAGGGGATGAAAGCAGCCCTCAGAACACCGTTTCAAAAAACAGAAATGGGGGAAGAGGGGTAACAAGGCAACTGCACTTGCTGCCGACAGAGAACCATGTATTTTAACTGCAAGCAAGGCTCAGCAGGGCTGGGAGGAACTCCAGAAGCTTCTAACTAAACTCGGAAACCAAACCACAATGACGGAGAAAGTTCAGTGCACACAAATGCCAAAGCAAGCTGTTTCAGAAGAGATTTGGCAAGCGGCCTGCTCTGCAGTAGAAGCTGGCTTGCAGGGGTCAGCAGTGGGCATGGGCAATGACTGTTCAAGCGTTGCACGTGAAAGACCTGCACCAGGGATCAGCATGAAAAATATGTCGTCGTGTAACCTGGTCACACATCACACTGCATGTCCGCTTGCCCGCTTTGAAGCAGGACCTAAAGAAACACTGTTAGATGGATCATGATGAGTCAAGATCAAAAGTCCACCAAAGGCAGCATGGAAGAACAGAAACACGATCAAAGGCAGAGCTGGGTGGGGAACTTTGTTTCCTGAAGAGAGATTGAGGAGTATACTATTATTTCATTTGCACCAGGGATGCAGAGAGCCACAAAGCTATGGTTCCCTTTAGTAACAGCTGGCTGATACTACGGTTTATTTATGCCATGCAAGTCGAAAAGAAAGACGTGAAGGTGCTTTTAAAAACAGTTGCAAGTGAAGTTTGTGCTTTGCCACCGGTCTGCGTCGCAGTACTGTTCCCTGCTGCCTGAGATCTGCTGATAAGCTTGTTCCTGGCCGGAACTCGGCTCTGCGTGCCAAGCCACCCGCAGCAGCGTACCTGCTCTGGCTGGATTGCCGAGACCCGCGTTTGCAGAGGCTGGATGCAACGGCCTTGTGGGCGATGTCCAGCCCTGGGCAGCAGCTGGTGAAGCCCAGCCTGTGCACTGAAAGCCTGCTCAGCATCAGTGTCCAGCTGTCACGGAGCTGGGACCACGCGGCGAGGACGAGAGCAGTCCCTGGCAGGGTGTGGTGACACCAAGAGCCAGGCGATATGAAACGGAAGGGGGTGTGCGTGTGTAAATAATTTACTAGCATGACCTAAATGCTACCAGGCCTTTGTTTATTTTCATGAAGTCAGTAAAGAACCACGTGGTTTCTAAGGCTGGAGTTTGAGGACCAGAGGCTGAGAAGTGACGCAGAGCAAAGGTATCCAACTCCTCCGGGTGAGAAGGCAGCCGGGCTGGGAGCGAAAGGCTGCCTTCCGAGTTTCAAGGTTTTCCTGCCTACAGAAAGCTTTGCAGAGAAATGCCACATAGATACGGGTGTCTGCCGCAGAGAGGTGGGAGCTTCCCCACACACTCTGTGGAGGGAGCGGGGCGGGGAGATCGTTTGGTGAATGATGCCTGTCATGTATTTCAAGCAGGGTTTGTCGCTGCCCCCAGCCGCCAGTGCTGCACTGGGATCCTGGGTCCAGGGAGAGGTGGGCTTTTGGCTGAGAAACAAAAGCGAAGCCTGGACTGATTGGCATCAAAGAAGAGCTAATCATGCTCCTCCCAAGAACACAGACGTGGGGCCTAGTGTCTGGGCTGCCTTACAGTCCAGGTCATGATTGCTGATGGGACGCCGTCATGCCCTGCTCCATGGCTTAGTTTCCTCAACGTTGCCAAGCCCGGGCAGTCTTGGAGATCAAGAGCAGGGCGCTTCCTCCTTACAAGTCCTTTGCTTTCTGTAAGGGGATAAGAGGAATTGCACACACGTGAGACATTGATTGCTGGCTACTGGAGGTGTAAGAAGGCAGTGGCTACAGCTCCTACTTGTTCTCGCTTTTTTTTTCCTTAAGACTCTGTCCATAGATCCTGTGGTTGTAAGAGAATCTCATTTTTCAGTTAAGAAAAGCATGCTTTTCCTGCTAGCTAGTGCAGAGAAAAACATGAAAACTCTGGAGCGTGAGCCAAAGGCTAAAGAGTCCAAAGCAAACACACAGAATTCAGCATTATTGTTTTTAATTTATAGAATTATGTTCTATAGGTGACTGACAATATCTTGGAACCTGATTCTCAAACATTTGGGATTAGCTCTCCTGGAACGGAGAGGACATTGGCCTTCTAGTGCCACTTGGGAAATGCCACAGCTCTACAGGGGAGGTGTTAGTTGTCAAGCACCTAGAGCTTAATCAGAAGTTTGGGACCACCTTCAGGGAGAAAAGCAGAGCAGTTTTTCTCTTTCAGCCCTCCTGCGTGTGGCCGGTCCAGCTGGATAATAGTCCAGCAGTAACTCCTAGCAGCAGGAAACACTCCCCTTCAGTGGCTACTTGGCATCATGTGTGAAATGAGAGTTCAGCCAGTGGGCAAGTATCCACAGAAATGACATTTCTGCAGTAAGTGGTATCTTTGTGTCTGCCATGACCATTCTCCGTGCCAGCCCAGCAGAGAGGGCTGAAGTTACCTGAAAGTAAATTTCTCCATCCAAGTGTCCTTCTAATTGAGACTTTGCTCTGTCCTGCAATAATGGCACAGACACAATCTGTGTCTCTTTGTTTCTTGCCGTGGTTCACCTGTGGATGGACAATTGCTATCTCCAGGCCGACAAAGTGAGCATTGCTAGATGTATTAAAAAAAACCAAAACAAACTCTTCTGACTCTGAGTCTTCTGGCTCCAAAATTCATTGCTTTTCAAGTGGTGTATATCTCATTGAGAAATTGTACCCACTATTACTGAAATAATATTACTGTTACTGAAATTTGCAGTTGGTTGACCCACCGGGATGCTGGGCGGAGTTGTGCAGCCCCTCGCAAATTCAGGTATGTTCAAGATGCTCAGCTCAAAGATGACAAGTCTGTCACCTCTAATACTGTTGATGGATCAAACCCTGAGATTCAAACCCCACAGATTCACCACCATAGCTGTGGTGGATGTGGCAGTGTTGTATGCAGCTGTTCCAAAACGCAGACCAGAATTTCTAAGTGCCACTGAAATGGTGAAGACCCAGTGAGGAGCAGGTGGGGGAGTGGTGGATGGCAGAGGCTCTTTTGATGAACCTGTTCAGAAGGGCAAGTCTGCTGACAAAGGGAGGGTCCTACGGTCACCTGTGACAGTGTAAATAGAATGAAAAGCAGCAGCAGCAAAAGCCAGTAATGCACCAAAAGCTAAGTGTCCAGGCTAAACCAGGCCAATAAAATTAGCCGTGCTGGTGAGTGAATAATACGCCAATCTAAGCCGCGTTTCCTGAAGCAGTTGAACCCTCAGCCACAAAGCTTGTCCCAGGAAGAAGGGCTGTTGCAATAACGATGCTGTGGAGGGGGATAGCTCTATCTCATAGCTGAGCTGTATACAGTTATGGCCAGTTTGCATTTGTGAAGCGTGTGATTTTCCACCTCTCTTTAGTACCAGAAAAAGCAAAAAATAGGTGTTTCTGTGCATGTGTGCACTGGTGAGTGCATGTACTAGGAAGAGCCTGCATGTTAGTGTGTGCGTGAGTGTGTTTGTGCTGGCTTAAGGAATTGTGTACGTGCATGAGAAGTGCAAGTGCACATGGGGACAAGACACTGAGTGGCCATCATGTGGCTGAGAGTGAGCATCCTAGGCTGCAGAAGAAACAGCGTGCGCTGCAGTGGGGTGTGGGTTCCGCGAGGATGGGTAGGGCTGCACGAGCGCGCGCGGGTAGGGCTTATGTAAGCTGTGGGGAGCGTGGATCTGTGCCAGTGGGAGGGCAGAGGAGCAGCGGTGCGCACACAAGCACCCTTGTGCGCAGGGAGGGAAGTGAGTGCCAGCACAGGATAGCACGAGGGGCACCGTGGTTCCGGAGAGACATGCAGGAAGGCTTTTTCCTGACTGTCTATACCACACTATTTGGTTCAGCAAAGAGTTAACGTGGTAAAGAAGAGTCTAGAAGGGCTCCTGGTAGCTATAAACAGAGAGATCAGCATACACAGGATGTGGCAAGCAGCTAAAGGCGTCCTGCTATTAACTTCACTTTTATTTCAAGGGGATTCACTTCTCTGTTCTGTTTCCCATTTGGGAAGTGAAACCTAAGATCATGGTACCATTAAAAAAAAAATGGTCACAGCTCATTTGTTTTTCTACTTTATTCTTGCTTTTCTTTTAAAAAGTCACTTTGCTTTTCCTTGAACAGAATTTATTGAAATTGCTGGTAACACATCAGGTCTTCACTCTCTGTTTCTCTCCTGAGGAATTATCTGATTTACTCTCATTTGAAACTGTTGACTGAGGAGAATGTTTACACCTCATGGTGTGCTCACAGTATGGTGCAACCCGGATCAGAGGGAACAACGTGGGTTCCTCCTAAGCACAGCCAGAGCTGGCCTGTGCAATGCTCACAAGGTGCTTTGTAAACATTTATTCATTCTTGCACACATGCTCCTTTCCCTCCCCCCACCGTCAGGTGAGGAAATATTATTGTCGCCGTTTCACAGATGGAAGAAGTGAGTACAGATAGGTTTGGTGATTCACCCGCAGCCGCCAAGGCAGATCTAGAGCTGAGGTGTTAAACTCCCAGCCACCTAATTTAACCCAGCAGGTCACGTTCCCACCCAGGGCTGACGATATAGGTAGTGCCACCTCCATCTACCTGCCACCCACTTGTTCTGTGAAGCAGTAACGCTCGTCTCCTCGTTTGCAGAATGAGATCAGATCGCTGTGGCTTACCTCATGTGATGGTGTCATCAGAGTGCGATATATTATTATGATATCATGATGTTATTATGCCTGAAACTAACGCAAGCCGCACGCAGAACAGAGGTAGGCAGTTGAAGATCAATGACCGTGTGCTCCTCAACCACATGACACACACCCACCCTGTACCAGGGTGTTGGTTGGTTCCACCACAGTGCAAGGGTATGCAGATGATCTGCTTGCTGGGCAGGGTCCCCCCACCTTCTCTGCTGGGGCCTGGGCTCATTTCTGCCCTGTACAGTCCTGGCGCAAATGCCTGAGGTAGGAAAGATGGCTCCGTGAGGCAGTGAGAGGGAAATGTTTGCCTCTCCAGTGGAAATGGCCCTCAAAGCACATGGTCAGTAGATAAAGATCATGGCCCCAGTTCTCCGGTGAGGCTGGTTGTTTTTGAGTGCTGAGCACTGACTGGAAACCAAGCCTTCTAAAGGTGGTTCAATATCAGCACTCGGGAAACCAAGACTTCGTCGTCTCATCACGGCTGAACATCCAGGGCCACGTGTTGCCACTGTTTGCCTCTGCTTTGCTATTTCAAATCCTTGCCAATATTGTTATCCTTTCCCACCCAGAATCAAGAACAACAACAACAATTTAAAAAACCCTGCTCCTTATCGTCTTCGTTTGCTTTTCGCACTGTTTACACGGGGCATGACTTCACTCCTGCCCGACTCATCGCAGACGACTCGGATGAGTCAGTTCCACTCTCTGAGACAGGCTCAGCTGGCTGACTGCTGCTCAGACCCCGCAGGATGCTGCTGCAACCAGCCTCCTGCTGCTGTACTCATCTGAACTTTCATTTTTAAATAGAACACTTGGTATTTTCTTCTTTTGAACAGACCCTTTGTCACAGGTCGTTCTAATGAAGCTGGTGTTGCTTTTTTGCCTTGCCATGTGCTAAACTTCTTTCCATTGCCACAATGAAGTTTGCAGAAAGATCCTCCTTGATTTCTGTGGGCTTTGGACCCATCTCTCAGGGGCTGTTACTGCACCTCTTGAGAGCAACAGCAAAACATCCACTAATTTCAAGGTGTGAGAGATTAGGGTCTCAAGAAGTACTTGGGAGTGGGAAGGGAATGCATTTGAGTGCCTGGACTGTTCAAAGGGCTCCCTACATCTCTTCCTACCATGGTGTGTGGTTTTGGAGTGCGCTGGGACCTTACAGTTGAAGAGAAATGGAGAGGCAGAAGAGTCTTGAGCATCTAGAAGGAAGACCGTTCATTCTTCTTCCTCTGGGCCTCCTTGAGGGACTAAGTGCCACTCAAGCTGTGCCAGAGACCTGGATTGTATAGTCATAACTCCACCTTTCCAGGCAGCTGACTCTGGAGTTGAGGTTTCCTTTCCTTACTGAGGGTTAAGCGGGAGTTTTCAGGATGTGGAGGAAGGCAGGGTGGCCAGCGCTCTGACTGTTGGCAGGGGAGCGCGGGCTGGTGTGTGGAAGAGCCTCAAGTCAGCACCTTTCATCCACAGAAACAGAAGACCCTGTGTTGTTGAATCGGCAGAGTTAATCTCGTAGTTAAAATATTACTGGGCTCTACCTGCTTTTATCCTTCCACAGTGCAAGGGGCAAGGGGCTTAATAGGTCAACTGGCTAGTACCTGACAGCGATCACAGGGACCTGGTCAAGGCCTAGAATTTGACCTGTGCCTCTTTGGTTAGATCTTCTTTCACAGTTCATGTCTTTCTTTTATAGCCCTTGTTCATGCTTCAGTGTGTTTGGTGCTAAACAGAACAAAGTGTAGAGAAGCCCAGGCCAAAGCTGGGTATGTTCAGTGCAGGCTTCATCCGTTGTCCCGCAGTACCACAAGGGTGCACAGGGTGCTCGTGAGGGCAGCCTCCACATCACTGGCTGGTAAATGAAAGTTGAGTCCTTAGAACAAGGCAAAACACGGTGCCTAAATTTCAGGAGCTCCAATGGGGAAGACAGCTGTGCCAGCTGTGAGAGACAAATAAAACGACTAGTGTAAAAGGAGTCAGAAATTCAGGACAAATGCCCAGGCAATACTCCGCCTTCTTCTCGTAAGAGGCGTATAGCCGACACCCCATGGCACTGGGAATCAAGAAGCCCTGGGTAGCACAGGGCTTCTTTGCTGCTGGCATTGCCACTGTGCCTACCCTAGTCACAGATCTCTGCTCCCAGACCTGAGCCACCAAGAGTGCAACTTGCAGTTGCGAGCTTTCCAAATGGGAACAGAGAGCACTCCTTGCTATCTCTACAGGTTCCAGCTCGTGCTACACCCATTCATCTAAATGCAGAATTAGCTCTGAAACTAATGATAAGGCTTTAAATACCGTCACACAGCCAATTTATTTCTCCACTCTCCCAAAGTGCTTCCCAGGTGCTGAAAAGCTTAGCTGCCAAAATCTCCATAGCCTCTGTGTTATGTCATCTTTCCTATTTGTGCATGCCCCAAGTGTTTTCAACCATTAATATGTGTCAGAGCCCCAGCAGTGATGGAGGGGTCCTTCTCCCCCTGACACATTGGAGGAGACCTGAGGCCCAGTGAGAAGTGACTTCTCCCTCTGCTCACAGGAGAAGTGGACACTGGAGCACCATCATCAGCTGATGCCTTCATCTTCCACGTGTGTCTTCCCTTCTTGGAGGAACATGCTTTGCCTTGATGTCAGTGGAGCTACACAAGTGCAAACTAGGTGTGAGCTCACACTACAATACATTGATTGTGCTGAAGGCACAAGGTCATCCCACCCTTGGGAAGGAGAGGGAGGACACAGGTATACATACTCACACATGAGCACACCTCGGTGCTGTGTATAAACACACATATACACATGGAACTTCCATTTGGAGATGTGCCCCACGTGGTACGTGTCTGTTCAAGCAGAAAAACATCACTGTCCCAGTTCCTGCAGCAGAATTGTTCTTGTTTTCTCTCTTGGGTTCTGGAGTCACTTCTGGTTTGCAAAAATAGCACCACTTGAGGCAGCCTTCCTGATAGGTGGAATAGTTTCCCCTTGAGAAGAAACCGGTGGAAATCCCCTCTCTTGAGACATTTTAAACTTTGCCAGAAACCATACAATGGGAGGGACTGCTTTAACTAGTGAGCTGACGGGGATGAGCTAATGGGTTTTTCCATCTCTGGTGTCTGGTTCCAGGGATTTCCATGAATTGCTGTCAGGACAGAAGAAGGCAACAGATTGCAACTGTGGGATCTGCTGTTTCAGCTCCACTGACACGTCATTCCCTCAGGACACCCAGTGACCTGGTTAATCTAGTTCTTTGCTTCTGACTTCTCCTCGTAAATGATTTATCAACTGGCGTGGATCCCTGTTTGCTTAAGGAGGCGTGTGATGACCTCTAACAGACCAGCGGCACAAAGCTACAGCCCACGTTTGGCACCTGGCTGCTGGTCCCAGCTTGTGACCCTTGGCATGGGGAGCAGAAGGACAGGGCTCTGGCGGATCCTGGTGGCAAGGGGTGATGTGGGGAACTGTAGGGTCTGTTTGCATGGCTCTGTGGAGAGTCCCGGTGACTAAGCCATCAGCTCGTCAGCACCTTGCAGACCTGCCTTGGCCTGTCCTGACCCCCACAATATGGAGGTCCTGACTAGGCGGCTGGCAATCGTGTTCGCTGTATACAAGCTGTAGGGCATGAGTCAAGGGAAGCATCAGCTGTGCCAGAGCCAGACTTCAGGTCCACATGCTCCAGAGAACAAATAACATGAACGTCCACCACCTTGTCCATCTTCACAAAGCAGCATCCATGGCAATGAACCCGATGCAGCTCTGGAGGTCTTCATACTGCACACATGTAAGTCAATACACGTGTCACCACCCATGGAACACTGCAGCTAAAAAGAAGATGGCACAAATCTAAACTCCAGCACTCAAGCCCGGGAGTTCAGGGATGATCCTGCAGGCTTTACATCCTGGCTTGGTACATGAGGCTAAATGAGCATCAAAAGAGATCAGATATCATGAATTGGGCACTCCCCTAAAAAATTATCTATGGGCAACTCCCTGCCTTCCCTCCAGGCCAGTTATTGCTGCTTCCTGCTCTGATAGTTTCAAATCTGGTTATCTTGAGTTATGCCTGTTCTGGCAAATACGGTGCATCAGAGGGGAGGTCCTCTTCCCGTTGATGCTGTATGCATCCAGCAGATCAGAGATTAGCATGGAAGGAATAGCCCAGATGAACTGCTTGAGGCAGTTATTGGGAAGCTTACAACAGAGCTGTGTAACAATTAGAAATATAAAACTGTTTAACAGAATCTTAATTTCGTTAGATACAGGGCCATGCTGAATTTCCAGATGGCCAGAGGCTGTTTTGTAGGGGTGGCACCCAACAGAAAGGGAAGCTGAGGAAGCCTGCTTCAGCACCAGCCCAGAGAGTCCACTCCCAAGAAGCATGGTGTCACACCACCCAAGGGTCACACGTCACCAGGGAGGGCTGGCTCAGGCTGCGGCAGGGAACCTGCAGCTACATGTAGGCAGAAACATAGGCTGTATTTTCTTGCTGCATAAGGGTGGATCTGGAGCAGCTTTCAGCGTCCTGGGACCCAAGAGGTGGTTTTGCACATAGCGCAAGAAGATGGAAAGTGCAGCTCCTGTTCCCTTTTTTGGGGGCACACCACGAGCTTCCTTTCCTTGTGCCTCAACAGGAACCTCTGTGTTCACGCAGCACATGCTCCAACTCTGCACCTTGTACGGCACACCAGCAGCGCAGAAGGACAGGCGGTGGGGTGTGTGAAGGCTACTCTCGTCTCACCAGGGAAGCAGCCATAGATACGTTGTGGCTCAAAACCCAAAACCAAGTTCCCAAGAACGTACTCAGTCTAGGTTGAGCCCACACGCTCTCTAATATCCTCGTTGTAGTTGCAGAGCAGAGAGGCAGGACAGGGAAAGAAAGGAAGGATAGCAAGTTATCCCCAGGGATAGGGGTGGATTTATTTTAGGTATAACCTTCAATGCGAATTCCCAGGTGCTGGTAGATTTATATATGGTTAACTCAGGGTTCAAAACTCACCTCTTCTGTACACAGTCTTGCTCTCCAAACAGCAGAGAAGAGCCTGGTCCTTGTAGAAATGATGTCCTTAGCAGCAGCACAAATACTCCCGACTCAAACCTCTTGGCTTTGCAAACTCAAACACGTTTACTGAGGACAGCACAGATGTAGAGTGATGCAAGTACAAAACTCCCCAAAAGCATTATTCTGTCCCTAGGGCACTGATACAAGAGCCAGATTTTCTCGTTGACCTCTTCTGTGGCAGGTGCACAAATTTAGCAATGGCACATTAAAAAGAGCACCCAGAATCTTTGGCAGAGCCATGACTGGAAGGAACCTGCTTCCTCTCATGTCCAGTCTCCCAGCTTGGGGCAGAGATTGCTTCCAGGTGCCTGACTTTGTTCTGGTCCTGGCAACACAAGGCCATTTTCTGGACCATTCTCTGTCTATCCCAAAGGGGTTTTAATTTGCATTTTTGACCACAACCAAACAGATACTTTCATTGAGCTGTTCACGCAGAAACCATTTTATTGAGCAGTTCTGGTTTTTGTGTGCTAAAATCACCCAGCTGGCAGAGCACTTCTGTGTAAGACAGAGAGGTCACATACCTCTCAGTTGGGTCTTATCACAGGAGATCTGACTGCGATGCTCCAGTCAAGGCTACGGCTACCTGCTGCGTAGTCAAGGCATCCTCCTTTACCACTACTGTTTTGGGAAGACTGGCTCAGAGTTAAGAGGCAGTTGATCCCAGTGTCTTGCCCAGGTCCACTGCTGATGAGGTTCACATTAAATCTGCTGGCAAGATCTAACAAGATTGCATGCAGAAGGGCGCAGTTATGGACGAATAGAAGTTAAGGGAATAATAACCTACTTTTCTTGTACCCGCTGCAGTATTCAGTAAAGGGATTTCCATGAGCATTACTAGGATTCAAGTCAGACCATAAATTTCTTGCAAATGTTCTTTTGCTTTATTAAAGTGGAAAAAAAAATACCAAACCCAAACTAAAAACTATTTTAAAAGATGTTTTCCCTTATTCTTATATATTTATTCTCTTTTCTGCTCCTTCCTGGCACTGGGAAGAGTATATCCCACCTCCGACAAGACTGTGATCTGACAACTGCCCATAATGTAAGAAGTGCATTCCTGGTCCCCCCCCTAGCTTTGCTGGCTGTGGAGAACAGCTGACTTGGCCCTGTTGTACTTCAAGGCTTGTCACTCGTATCGGGCATCAGCACAACAGAATGACACAGCGAGAGAGTGTTCTTCCTATCTTATTATCACCTCCCCAAACATCAATTAAAAAATGTCACATTCCTGTACCTTGGTATGTCTTCTGCCTTATTTGTGGACTTTGTTCATGCACAAGGTCGTGACACACACTTCCCACAAGTCATGCGAGGAGGAGTATTGCAGGTATCAAGGCAGTTAAAGATGCCGGCAGAGTGCCTAGTTGGATTTCAAATGGACATTGCTCCTGCCACCTTTTGATTTCAATGCAGGTTGGTCGTGTAAACCCCAGTTCCCACCTCTAGGTACTAAACAATTTTAAAGTCTGCTTGACAGCCTCAGTCACCTCTTAGACTACGGTAGTTATCTCTCAGGGTGTTGTGAAGATGGAAGAAATAACGATGAGTTCTCGGAAATGGGGTCAACCTAAGTAACTTTTAAAGTCAGTTAGAAAGACAGTCTATTAACACCTTCTGCTAATAGCCAGCTTTGATAGATTCCCCCACTGCCAGCATCTCCATTCACACAAGGAAACATTTATGACCCTTCTACCTCAAAAACACTGGTTCTTCTCATTTAAAATAGAGAAAGTTTGAAGATACATCTATAAATATTAGGCAAATTAACTGTCCCTTTTTGTCCCCGTGCTTAAAAAAGAAAAGAAGCATTCAGACCTTAACGTGGAAAGTGAATCACACAGCGTGGCTGTGGATGGGAGCCCCTAAATGCCTGGCTGCATTCTTTTATGGAAACAATAAAGCAGTTTACCTTACAAATAGCTTTGGCAAAATGGGGTTTAGGTTCTGTGGGAGTTGACAGCACTATATCCCTAAAGGTCAAGTACAGCAGCAAAGCCTTTGATCCTCCCGAACTCTGAGGAGGCACTGGCTCTCACCCCAGGAGAGCTGCTGGTCCATGGGGCAAAGCACCCACCAAATGTGGGCAAGCGCCAGGCCTAAAGGAGCTACCACATCTCTGCTCTGATTTCCATGCACCCTCACAAATGTCAGCATCACTTGCCAGGCAAAAATCCTGGTCCATTACAGGCGAGTGGGGAGCCCAGAGGGAGGCAAACCCATAGTCCTCATCGTCAACAAGAAGAGAGAAAAAACCTATTCCCGTTTCTTTTCAGTGCAGTCTTGACTGCTCATAGGTTTTGGTGTGAACTGAATTGTGAGGCCTGTCTTCATGCCCCAGTTTTGAAAGGAAGGTGTTTCACTATTTTTCAGCGTTTTGGGGTGTGATCAATAGGGCTGCCATCTAGAGGCCAAAGGAACTTTCCAGCACATTCCCTTGGACAGCCATGGCACTGGAAATAAACTGCTCCCCTCACTACCTCCTTGTAAAGGATTTCTCATTTCTAAGTAAAATTGCTATAGTACAAAGCACTTCTCCATCCCCGTCTCTCGTTCAGGAATTGCATATCTTGCCTTAGTCAATGCAGCTTAAGAATGGGCTGTGTAGGTAATGAATGTACTGCCATAACGATGAAGGACAGTGTGAAACGTGAGATATAACGCAGAGCCTTGCAGAGATACTTGCGGGGCTCTGTGGAGCTCTAGGCACCTGGGAGTGGTATTAAATGTGTGGTTCTGAAAGCGTTATAGCAGGGAGACTTGAGATGGGATGGGGCTTTGTGTTGCTGCCTTAGTCCCATCAAGCTCGATAGCCACAGAGCGAGCATGATTTCAGTCTGCTCATCCCATTGCTACTCCTCACTGCTGCCAGGCTTGGGAAGAATTTGCTCTGGAAATGCCCAGAACTGCATCTGTTTTGGCTCCAGATGTGCTTTCCTCCCTTCCCTACGGCAGTCTCGCTCCTCTCTGACAAGCGGGGGGACCAGGTCTGCTGAGAGCAGCGGCAATCTCTGGCTACCTAGGCCTGGACACCGTCCTTCCCAACCTGTCCCTGAGCTGAACACTGCAAGTCAAACAGAGCTAAACTCCGGCAACTGGAACCAGCCTGGAACTTGTCTTGGTAGTTACAGCCTGTACAGAAAAGTCACATCTCAGCTCGCCCGCCTTCCCTTTGGCTGCTCCTCTGCCTTGCTGCCTAATCTCCTCTCTAGTCTGGTTTAGGAACGGCCTCTCCCCGTGCATTTCCCAACAGCAGGCGTAGGAGTCACTTAATACTGACAAGTGTTAAAAGGAACCAGGCAGAGGACATTCGTGGCAGTCCATTGCTCTCCACAATGCCCCATGCTAATTTGAGGTGTGTTAAACGCATCCACCTCCCACACGCATCGAGTGGCCGAGCAGGTTGAAGTGGAGCAGGAAAGCGAGGTTGCACAGCGATACTCCGGCCTTGCACCTGGAGAACCCCAACCAAATGCCCTTGCAAAGCACGTCAGTTTTGCTCGCACACCGTCTGCCCTGCGCCCTGCACCCGCTGCATTGCAAAATCCCCCGCTGATGTGACTAAGAGTCACCCTCTGCAGCCTCAGCTTTGGTTTCTACCGCTCGCAGCCCTGAAACGGAGACAGGGAAGTGTCAGGTACTTTCTGTTCTCCTTACCTAAGACTGTCTGACCACGGGTGTTTTTGAGTCCAAGGGGCAGGAGGGACCTTTTAGTTAATGCTATCACGTGAGTGGCTAAATACAAACAGACCCGAACGCAGTCAGCGCTGCTTACATCAAGGAAAGGAGAGGTGGCTGTTGACTCCAGCGAGCAATGGCGACGTTCTGCAAGAGGTGGCTAAAAATAGGGCTGCCCCCTACAGCACTTCCTCCTGCCTTTGACACCCTCGCAGCTTTCACATCCCATTGGCCTCGCTGTTTCCTTGTTGCGGGCTCGCCTCACGTCACAGAGCAGCCCTTCCGGACTGCAGCTTCAGAGGCTTTGAAGTGCGGGCAGCTCTCTCCCACCCTGTGTACGCAGCCACTTCCCCTGCCCTCCTTACGTGTGCTTCAGCTGCAAGTGAGAAGTGGGGCAAGCCCCGAGTGACGGTGTCGCACTAAGAAGACGCTAAAGGTCCCAGAGATACTGAAAAGCTTTCCACACTGGAGGGTTTCCTCTGTAAATTAAGTGGTGGAAAGTGTTTGTTTGGAATACCCTTGGATAACATTTCCAAACGCTGTCTTTTGATTTTTGTGCTTATTCTTGGAGAACTCAGAGCTGAAAATGGCCTGAACCTGCCTCTTGGAGTAAAAAGGAAAACAAGCGAACCCAGGGTGTAGAGGAGGGGATGTGGGGAACTCCTCTGTGTGGTCTGAGGCTCAGATGTCCTCGCCACCGGAGCCAGGGAGATGGCTGTTAGCAGGGCAACGATATTGTGTTGGTGTAGGGTGGTGGCACGTGGAAGATGGAGGTGCGTTAGCGATGTACTGTGGGAAGAGCGAGAGCGATGCCAGTTCTGCCAGTGCTGTTCATGAGAACTGAGCTCAGAGTGGGTGGCCATCACTGTTAAGCTGAGGAGAAAGCAACAGTCTGTTAGCCCAGATGAAATGGAGGCTGTTGAAAATGGCCGGGGCTGTTTGCCCAAGGTTTTCTAAATCCTGTGGAAGTAACGCCCATGGGAAGTTTTGCTGATTGGGAGCTCATTAACATTTCTGTCTTCCCTGCTTTTCAGTCCAGCAGGTACCAGGAAGGGCAAGGCACAACACGCTGCACTCCTGGCAAAGACAAATAGGATCAGGGAAATCCAAGACCAGGGCTTTGCCTTCTTCTATGGACCACAAAAAGATTAAGCAACTCACCGCCTTGTTGCCGTGCTGCAGGAGCAGGGGCCCAGGCAGTCAGGGAGCTGATCCACACCTCCAGGAGTCTGGAGTCTGGCTGTTCTGGCCTCAAGCTCTCAAGCAGAGGGATCTGATCTTGAAAGAGGAATGCTTCACAGACCCCGATTCTGTACCCAGGTGCCAGGGGTGAATCAAGAAAGCCAGCTGAGTCCCTTTGCTGCAAAAGGACTGATGATGAGGAAGAACTGGGCCCCTTCACTGCAGTGCGGGATCTTGTCTTGAGGTAGTCTCTGTGTAGCCTTGACGTTGGCAGAGGACTGGAGCGTAGGAGTCGCCTTGGTAAGGGCCAGAGGTCTCTGGAGTGGACCAGGGAAAGGCACACCTAGGGAAAGAGCCCCCAGCCAGGCTGCAGGACAGCCTCCAGCGAACAACAAGCCCTGTTAGGAGAAGGCTGCTTCAGGGCACTGGGTGGTAAGACACAGCAGAAAGCATCCCGCTCAGAAGTCACACCCAGACAGCAAGAAATTTTCTCCAGACTAAGGCAAAAGCTATTTCGTGAAGCCTCTTTGTCACTGGACTGCTGTGGAGGAGTGGCAGCATTCAGTGTGTACCTAATGAAGACTGGAAACAGGGCCATGGCAGGAGACGGGTGCAGCCCCACTTCTGAGCATCTCCTGGGGGTACACGTGTGTGGAGGAGGATGCTGGGGGTGGGGATGGCTGGTTCCTCAGCTGACGGTTTTAAATGTCTCAGTCTAGTGCAGAGGAGAAGCATTTGTAAGCTGTTGCTACTTCTAAACCTTGCTAACCACGCTCCTCTCAAGACTAGCCCATGTAGGTTTCCTGGTTGGTTGGTTTGTGGGTTTTACCGTTGCAATTTAGTATCTCGATCTTAATTCAACCTCTCCGCTCTCTCCTTGGCCCTGCCAGAGGTCACAGCGGTGGGCAGCTTGGGCCCTTGGTGAAGCTGTGCCTCTGTGTCCTTCATAAGCTGTTATGGGGAGCTACCCCAGGGACGCCGTGGGGCTGGAGAACAGCTCCGCAGCCCTTCAGGTCAGTCCTCAGGGTGGCCCTCACCACAGAGGGACTTCCCAAGGGCTTGAGGCAGTGCCAGGGAGCCTGAGGGAGGGGACACAGGATATCTGCACACACAGACAGGGCTTCCAGCAGGTTCTTTGAGCGAGCTGCACGTGGCTCAGCAACTTGGTTGAATTTTGAGCCCCTCCGCCTCTTCCTTCCGCTCCCCTGGCAGGTGAGCGCGCTGGAAACCACACGAGGGGAGGAGGACAGAGTTTCCAGTGCTCTAGTCGAGGGTGTTGTTATGTTTGTATGGGTTTGTGTGTGCGTGTGTGGTTTCTTTTTTTCCGCAAAGGCAGTGGCTGGGGTCACCAGGGCTATTTTAAGACGGATTTTGCAAGTTCGTTCTAGAAAGGGCGTTTCCGTCAGGCGGTGCTACAGCACCATCTGGTGGGGGAAAGGCTCCGGGCGAGGGGCCGCGCTGCTGCCAGCGGCGGCCCGAAGCGGCCGTCTGGGCGCAGCGCTGCGCTGCCCGGGGAGCAGCCGCCGCCCGGCCCGGCTCCTGCCAGCAGACGGAGCAGAGCGGAGCGCTCTGTCCGCGCCCGCGGTGCGCCGGCCCTTGGCCCAAGCTCTCAGAGAGCTGAATGCCCTTTGAAAGAACAGCCCGCTGCCGCGCCGCCACCCGTCCCGGGCCCTGTTTGCTTCACACGATCTGTCCGATAACGAGGTGTGCGAAAACCTCCCTCTGGCACTGCGCTGCAGCCGGCACTCCACTGCCCTGGGATCCCGCTGCTTGGGTACTGGGATCCCATGCCTGGGTACTGGGATCCCATGCCTCGATACTGGGATCCTGCTGCTTGGGTACTGGGATCCCATGCCTGGGTACTGGGATCCCATGCCTCGATACTGGGATCCTGCTGCTTGGGTACTGGGATCCCATGCCTGGGTACTGGGATCCCATGCCTCCATACTGGGATCCTGCTGCTTGGGTACTGGGATCCCATGCCTGGGTACTGGGATCCCATGCCTGGGTACCGGACAAACCCCGCTGCTACACCAACTTCACCGTCATGGTGAAGAAGCACGTGGGGCAGCTTTAGAGCCAAGTCCAAGACAGCACCAGCTGCTACATTACACCACAACTTCTCCACCATAGGTCCATGCGTAAACTGCCCTCACCACACTACTTTTCCACATAGAGCTGTTGCTGTTCACGCAGTATAGACAAACGGAGGGTAGGAAGGTGTGCGGTGCAGGTTTGCGAGGTCTTAGCTGAGTAAATTCACTCACAGTTCGTGAGAAGTTTGCCAAGACATTTGGGGTCTCAAAAGTTGTAGACTAAGTATCATCCGTTCTCACTGGGAAGTACGGCATAGTGCGATCAGTTTGGTGTTGAAGAGTAAGAGTCTCAAGCTACTGGACTCCAAGAAGCTCAGGAGACTACGTACCGTGAGCAGATGTGGATTTTAGACCATCCAAGTGCCAGAACTGGGAAAAGGTAAAGGAAATTGAAACAAATGGCGGGCAGGTGTGAAAAGAAAGCTTTGCAGCAAGCTTTTTGGCAACCTGGAAGACCAGTCTACATGATCAGCAGTGGTTCTTGCACCGTGCTAGAAATTGGCTGTGACAATTTGAAGAAAAAGAATGAGGAAGCTTTTTAAACATATAAGAAAACTTGCTTTTTTGAGCATATCACTTTTCACTTGAGCATTCACAGGAACTAGCAGTGATGGAGAGAACATGGCAATGACCACGTGTGTAAGAAACAGCAGAGCTGCTTGCTTATACTTCTTGTTGAATGGCCAGTGTGATCTGAAGCTTTACTGGGAAAAACACAGAAGGAACAAAGCCAAGTGCAATCAAAAACACCACTTCAGGCTGAAACACTAGGTGTGTTTAACTCCAGCTCTGGTAAATTCCATCTTTGGCCAGAGGCATCAAAGGGCTAGGCTGTCTAGAGAGGCCAGATACTGAATCTCTGGTGGCCAGGACCAGAAGGACGGATTGCCCATGGCCTAGATAGGCACAGTCTGCTTCGGAGAGCTCTGGTTGCTAGCTGGAATGCTGCTGGCCTGGACTCCTGATATCCTGAGGCACTTCTGAAAATCTCAACCAGAAGTCACAGTGGTGAGCGGGGCCTAAATGCACAGTCCCATTCACTGAGTTTGGGGAATAATTCTTTCAGCTGTAGGTGTGAAATGCAAAGATTTCATCCCACTTCCTTTCTTTCCCTGTGTATCTTCCACGTGTCTCTTTCCTGTCATTGCAATGCCAGCATGCGCTGCACCACTGCCACCCTACCCCCAGTGAAAATCCAGCCCAAACTTTAACAGCAGTTTGGGGTACCTCTGCTTTCAGGGCCCTGCAATGGGAGCATTTTCAGATTTTAGTAACTTCAGCTATACCAATAGGTGCTCGCTTCCTTTGAACCTTTCCTCTATGAACCACAGAGTAAGGCCTCTGTTAGGCAAGGAGAAATCAGTTGCCTTACAACACCAGAGAGCTGGCTGTTGGGTAAAACAACTCCAGTGTGCATGTCAGATCCTGCTGAACCTGATCTCGGGGTCTCCAGAGATACACGCATACAGAGCAATTCTTGGTCTGAACTGCAACATCTACTCTAAGCTTATCGATCCGGATCTCTCCAGCTCAACCTGTCACTGCTAAATGCCCACACAGCACAATAGTGGAGAACAGAGAAAGACAACATTCATCCCAGGTTACAGGAAAAAGCCATTACACAATACTAAAGTATCGTTCATTACCAGGGAAGCTCTGTCTTTTAAGCCCTTTGTTAAGCTTGCAGAGCAGGTTTTACTGTACACTGTTCTCCTCATCACTCCCTCACGGCCCAGTAAATCAATAGTAGTGATGTCCTTTGAACATCTTGAGACTACCCAGACATACAGAGATGCCATTAGCTGGTATTTGGCTACAGCATATAACTTGGCCTTGTTTCTAACCCAGTCCTCCAGTCGGTTAACCCTTGCACTTTCCTCTTGGTGCTGACTCTGTCCAAGGCCTGAATGGCTCCCTTATGTGGAGTCAGTGTTTCTGCTCTGTGCCCTCCTTCAAGGTGACAGCATAGAGCACTCTGCTTGCACTGCTCCCCCAACTGTAGCCCTCTGCCAAGCACAACTGTTAGCTAACCAGCGTTATTGTCCTAGTAAATCACCCCCAGGGTGAAAGGCTAACAACCCTCCCAGGTTTGCAAAGAGAGGTGGTGGAGGGGTAACTGATTGCAGGGCTGGTAAAATGGAAAGCATGCCCTCAGGTACTGTACACGCAGAGCAGTTAGTCTTCCAGCAAACAACGGCTAAGGACAGCAATAGAGGAGATAGAGTGGAAATTGCATGCTTCCAAAACCCTTGTAAGAAAGCTAAATCCACTTAGGAACTGTGCAGTGCTCAGCTCTAAGATCAGGGTGCAGCAGGAGAGGAGCAGGCAGAGTGGAGAACTTCCCACCTCAGAGCTCATCGTCCTTGACCCTCTGCTAGAGCAGTGGCAGAGCACTGCGGGTACAGATCCTGGGGCAGTTCCTACTACTTGGAAACACGCTGCTACTTCACCTCATTTTTGAAAGTGCAATTTTTCTCTCCTGAGAGCAAGCAAATCCCTTCTGTGCCCGTTCGTGGCCTCACAAGCATTGGCAGCAAGTGCAGCCACTAGATGGCACGCGTGGGAGCCGAGCCCATTGGGTGAGGAACCCCGGCCTTGCTGCAGGCACATTCTTCCTCCAGACCTCCCGGTTTTGCAGCCCCAGGTGAACACCCGCACCACTTGTTCTCCTTTTCTCATGTGTAAAGCAGAGATGTGATGTGGCCAAGTATAATAAAGTTTATCTTCACAAACTGCAGGGACACCCGTGCATGAAGAACACGGTGCTAATTTGACAAAAATGTAATTAATAATGAAGTGCCATAAACATCACAAAAAATACACTCTTATTTTTGGGGTGGGATGCGGCCAGTCTCCAAAATGCAACTAATTGCAGTGCTCAACTTCCAGCTCTGCCCTATGCTGTAGCATAAGGCTTCCCCTGGGAGGAAAATGTCCTGCGAGAAGAGAAACACAAGAAACCCTGGAAAGGAGGAAAATGTTGGTGTTCTCTTGGAGACTGACTGCTTGGAGAACAGCAGGATAAAGTCAGGAAAAATAAGATACTTGTGTTTGAGAGGGAGGCAAACAGAAGGATCACAGGGGAGTTATACCCCAGGTCATAATTCCACTTGCTCCCTCCCAGGGAGGACTGGAAAAAACAGTATTGCAGGACACCCAAAGTACCCACTTCTTGTGATGTAATTGAATTGGCTTCTGGTCAACCAGATGTGCCTCAGAGCTGGCACAAGACAAGGGGCAGGCACAGAGATGTAGGTAGCTTGTCTTGCCAGCAGCAAGCTGCTGTATCATCCTAGCCATATTGCCCAATTGCACTTCCAAGGTGCAAGCAGAATCTTTGAACCTAATATAAATTTGTATTGTTTAATGTCACCTCCATTTGCTGAGGAGAAATCTGTGAAAAATGCTCTTCAAGGGTCAGGTTAGCAGAATACGGGTAGAAGTAATCACAGAGTTTCTTGTAGATGCATCAGGACTTCAGAGCTTTGTTCCTTTCAGTTCGCAGGGCTGGAAGCAGAAGTTTTCTGCCAGTTGGGAGGGATGATTCCCAGCTTTCTCATGGCAAGTGTCAGATGTTGAAACATGCTGCCTGTAAAAGATAGGACTTTAATACATTAAAGTCTATTCACGGTTATTTTAAAGTGGAGCTTACATTCCAGTGCTCTGTAAAGTTGGAACTAAAGCATCTGATATGGATAAATAATTTGTTCCAATGCAGTCTAAAAATGTTCTATTTTTAAAATAATGTGGTTTCTGAAATACATGAGTAGTTCAGCCAAGTTTCAGACTAGAATGTGTTCCCTGAAGAGTCTACCGAGCAAGTCTATGTCTATGAATCAAGATGCCTACCTGACTCGTAGATACTATCTTCTCACAGGAACACAGGTATGACTTTAGTTTTCTTTAGACCTTTTGTTTTTCAGCAGAAGACCAAATATCTTTAAGCAAAACTAACAAACACACACACATGTTCCCCAGTTTGTTTATCTCAAGATTACATGCTGGAGGAAACCTCTGAATTTGAACCGCGGTCATGAGTATAAAGGTTGTACTCCCTTCTGTGGTCTATCTGTACCAGTCTTTTGACACTGAAACTGCCACCTGTCAAAACTCAAACACTCGTCCTTTTTCTCCCTCATGGCTTCTATCTACCCCAGTCCCTCTTCTTCCCTCTAGGGACTTTTCTACTCCTGCTGATCACACCAAGTATTTTATTCAGGCTGTTGAACTGTCCTTTTAACTCCTCTGCACGAACTCGCATATCCTAAAACTACAAATTTCAGATTGGGTTTGCTCCAAGTTGAGGTCAGACATAACCAACTTAGAGTGGCACTATGAGTTATCCTCCATCAAAACAAGTGTACAGAGTTGTAGCTCATTTCACATGTCAGGTAAGGTCAAAACTTTAAAACCCCAATGAAAAATGCAGTATTCATTTCCAACCAAATGCCCAACAGGGCCGCGCTGCTCTGAAACCTGCTCAAAATTGTTAGGACTTCCTGATATGATAGTTTTGAGGTTTGGTTTTTTTGGTTGGTTTTTTGTTGTTGTTGTTGTTTTTAACTAAAGGCAAAAAACAAAAAATCCAATCTGCTATTCATAGTCTGTCCTCTTTAAGAAAAAACAAATACATATGGTGACACAGCAGGAAATGGGGGCAGGGCAGAGGGGGAGAAATCAGACCACCCTTCCGCCTTCTCCCCGCACATACATTTTAAGGGCTTAAGCTTTTTTGACACAGGAAAAGTCATGGAAAAAAGAGTCACGTGCACAATAAACAAAAGCTTGGGCTGCAGAATCCAGTACTTCTCCAGGTACTGAAATTAATATACCAAAAGAAATAACTAAGAGATGAGTAACCAGGGACTCAACCTCTAAGAAAACTGGGTTTAGCTGCTGAAGATTCCTATCCTTGCCCTTCAAATATTGAGAAAGCTACCAAGTTCACATCTACCATAAACAAATCCTTCCCCAGAGAAAGATCAGATTTAATATTCTTAGTATTTCAAAAGCTCACCTTTTCCTCACGTAAAGACCTTTGTATATCTTAGGAGAACGAAGAACCACCGCTTGCCTCCTTGAAAAAACGTTAGTGAGAGGTCTATTTCTGTCGTCACACTGTGCTGGTTACACCACCCCACACTCCGCAGTACTTAGTTACCTGTTGCCACATTTAGAAACCACTGCTACGGCTAACTTGGATGCAGCTGTGCTGGCAAAGATGTTTAAACTGCTACTATGCCAGCACAGAAAAATACTGTCATAGGTGTTTCTACACTAAACCACTATCAGTTCAATCATACAATGTAAAATAAGTTTTAAAAGTATTCTTTTTCTAAGAAAAGAAGTATTAATAGCAACACAAATCTATGATTAGACCGGGCTTTCCATTCCATAACAAACTGTAGGTATTTATGGTTGCAAACACAACAATTGTAAATTTGCTTATAACCTCAAGGTGTTTTGGGGAGGAAGGGGAGGCTGGTTCTTTAGTCTACATCCATCTTACTGTTGCCACTGCTGACTCAATGAACATTAAATTATGGAAGGGAAATGACGTACAATAAATACTCAAGAATTAGTAAAATTCACAAGATCTACATTACCTCTGTATTTAAACCATTTGCAAGGTAAGCATACTGCAATCAGAAGCATTCAAGGTCTCTGATATGGCACTTGCCAGTCTGAGGTACTAGGCTAGGCAGTGGACATTTGGAGGAGTTTTTTTGGCAGCGTAAAACTCACCAAAGCAAGCAACACTGACATTTAACACAGCTGAGCATACCCCAGCTTTCCCAGAGTTATATCTAGCAAGATTCCTCTGCAAAGTGGCTTCTTTGTTCCTTGTGTTCTTCCTGAACTGCTAAGCACATTCAAATCACATCAAGCCAAACATAACTGACAACATCATTAGCAGTAACTTGCTCTAAAAAGGCCTTGAAGCCTCACGTGCACAGCAGCAGTATGAGCAGCATAAGAATCTGTGGAACCATATTTCAGAAGTGACAAACGATTCTACCTACAGGAAGATTCCAGCACCCATGGCCATTTGTTTGTCGGTTCTTCTGTTGAACTGGTGGACAAGAAGGTATCATCAAGATCTGTCTGCAAGGACTGCAAAAAACTATTTGCCATCCATTCGAACAGCCACTGATGGCCATGACAGTAAAACCCTATCTTGTCCTCCTGCATCTGGTTACTTACGTGCCATAACTGGTTTCTAGTTTACAGTTTGCTGGCTTCCACATGGGTACCCCTTCAAATAGATTTCCTTGTGATCACGTTTCCAAGAATGTATGAAGTCAACAGCAGCAACAGTAAAGCTACTAAACACAACTGCAAAGTAAGCCAGAAAAAGGTTTTGTTTTATTAGGAATGGTACATTTAAACACACACAAGACTTTGGGATTAATTTACATAATTTCAAAAAATGTTTCCCTTCTTTAACGATACAGAAGTTAAAAAAATCTAATTCCAATTTATAAGAACAAACAGTATTTGAGTATTTGCAGTGGAAACTTCTATTAATCAAAACAACTGTGCATTCAGGAGATTTAAAGAAATTACTCTCTTTATTCTTTAACATGATTCACTTTTCCTGTCACAACTGACTACACTTTTCCTGGGATATTTTGCTGCTGTCATTACTAAAATAACCTTCCTTTCCATCAAGACTATTGCCAGTCACACACACACTATTCAGTATCATACTTTTGGGTATGAAAGCTATGTCACTTTTATAAACATCAAAA
This sequence comes from Bucorvus abyssinicus, assembly GCA_009769605.1. Classification (NCBI taxonomy): domain Eukaryota; kingdom Metazoa; phylum Chordata; class Aves; order Bucerotiformes; family Bucorvidae; genus Bucorvus; species Bucorvus abyssinicus. The sequence goes on from CM020042.1 coordinate 14,058,473, forward strand.
ACATGGACATGCATATTGACATTTCTGTGCAGTTTTATGGAGTCACCTGTCAAATAAGGCCTCTACGTACAATACATACTAGTGAATTACTGGAGAGTTATTATAATGGATTCCAAATAATCCTGACACCTGGATGGTACATCTCATTTTAACAGGAAATTCCAGCTTTCATTACTGCTTAACATTGTATTGATTCACTATCCAAATGAGTAATATTCAACTAACCAGTGTGTATTCCTGAAAGTCTCTTGCAAATAAAGCATATTATCAAGGTCATTTAAAGCTGGAACTTAAACAACCTGTTAAGCCAAGCAATGGGGAAAAAAGTGAACTTTAAATTCAGCTGGTCCATTCATTCTCACACAGAAAAGTAGCCACAGAACTTTAAGGGAATAAAATCTATACTTCCTGTTCTCGGACTTAATACCAAGGACAAAAGCTAACATAGATTTTGGAAGTCAAAGGCCTTAGAGGTGGAGGGGGAAGTGAGGGACAAGAAAGGGAGAAAGCAGCGTATTGTCTTATCCCATTACCTCAGCATTATGTGTACATAATATATCTATGATAGAAATGTTTACTAATAGCAGGGAAAAAAATAAAAAAGACTTCCCACTCCAGACTTCACTGAAAGGAGACAGCTGACAGCCCCTCCTCACAGAGATGGCCTATTTGATGACAGGCACTTTGGCAATGTAAGAGGAGGTTACCCTTTCATCACGTTAACTCTTCCCCTCTCAGTTCTCATGTATAATTTGTCTCAAGTCTTCAAGAAACTTGAATCAAATTAAATGCATTAATATATGTCTAAAAGCAGGTTAGCTACGGCTATGAGCAGAGCTCGACCTAGAACGAGATTTTCTTTTAGAAGAGGAAGGAGATGGAGAAGAAGCTAGCAAGCTGGAGCGGTGGCTTTTCTGGGAGTAACTCTTCTTAGGTGTACGACTGCGAGAACGAGACCGGGATCGAGATCGGGAACGGGATCGAGAGCGAGACCTGGACCTGGACCGTGACCTTGACCTGGACCGGCTGTCCGATCTGGACGATCCTGTAGACCTGGACCTGCTGCGAGATCTTGAGTAACTCCTTGATCGAGATCTGCTTCTAGAGAAACACAATTAAAAGCTGTAGTCTAACCTGCTACTAAGTTCAAAATACTCAGTCCCTGAACATTTGAATGTGCTACGCACAGCATTCAGTGATTTCAGAGTGCTGCTAGATTTCTGTCATGCTCCATCACAACAATGTCTTCTTAGGCCAAGTCTAGAAGGTCATTCTCTGCTAGCTTGGCAAGATATGAACTGCCTAACAAACGATGCCTTCCCCCCACCCCTGCCAGGAGAAGACAAATTTTTAGCCATTTATCAAGAAAAGCACAGAAATTAAAATTCATTCCTGTTTCTAGAAACGCCAATGTAAACTAAGAGTTTCTCTTAAGATGCTAAAAAAGTCTCTAAAGGCATGGAACACCTGCACACTTTAAGGCCTGAGAGTTTAACACCTTCTCTAGTGATGCATCCTTTTCATGAAGAGAAATGGATTTATTTTCAAGACAGAATGAAAGAGCTACAGCTAACATGCTTTGTTAATGACTAAATGCAGAATAATGCAAAAAAGCTAACTGTTTTTTGTTTTATTCTCATGAAAAATTTGCTTTCACAACTATTTGAGAGAAATTTCACAGGACGGTGAAGCAGCCTTCCATTAAATTAAAAGGCTTTTAATACCAAAATTCATAGTTTTTTAAAAAGTCCTTTCATTTAAATATCAAGTTTTATCTTTTAAAAAATAATCTCATTACTCTCATCCAAGAGTGTCCTATTTACCCTGTTTTCAGCAAGTTAGTTCTCACCTAAATCTGTTTACAGTGCTAGAAAGTGGTTCTGTGCGGTGATATTTAGCTTGGGGCCAAAGAATTAGATAATAAAACTTTGGCATCAATACCACCCAAATCCATGCCCTTAGCAGAATTTTATCAGGTCAGGTGACATACCTATGCCTTCTGTAATCTTCAGTCAGTTTAATTCTGCGTCCATTCAGCTCAGTGCCATCCAGTTTTTCCAGTGCACTCTTCATATCACTGTAAGATGCAAATTCCACGACCCTGTATACCATCAGGAAAAAAAGAAAAGGTTTCAGAGAAATGAAAAAGAAAGAACAAGTTTGGGCCTTTTTCAATCTATTGATTCACAGCTTGATGTTTTATCTCCTGAAAGCAAATTTTTAACAGGAAAATATGACACTAACTCTCCTAGCCATCCATACCTTATCTTAAACACTACCAGAACTCCCATCTGCAATGACGTGGGTAAAATGCAGGAAGCTACATAAACCTGCACCAGCTGAGGAAATATCTTTCAGTCCTCCACTAAATTGCATTTTAAAGCCATCCAAGAAACAAAAAAACTTGCAGACTCTCCTACCCTATTTAGATTTTTAACAGTGAACAGAAAAATCCCCTCTTTGTTTCTTTGTTTTCCTTTCAAAAAAAAGTCTAAGTTGCATTTGCTTACAGTGGCTCTAGAACACTGTTTTGCCAGCATAGACACTCTCTTCATACTTCCCCCTCTCCTGCTTTGTCATGCAACACTTCTGTAGTCTGCAGAACGAATAATGGAGAGCAGGCGGTTAGGCATCCCCTGCGGAGACTGGTTATGTTCATTTCCCATGACTTTGACTGTTGAACCAGTGCAAAGCAGACACAGAGAGGAGGTATTTTGCCTCAGGAGTCAGATCACAAATGACTACACATAGAAAACTGTAAGTTAAAAGACAGCAGAACTCAACTGTTAAAAGATATTCTCCCCTCCCTTTCTGCTTTGACATGGTTTTCAAGGTAGAGGGTAGAGACTGAGTTCAATACCACTGCTGAACTACTTACTGACTATTTGTTTGTGGGTTGGTTTTTTTAAACTGGAGAAATTTCAGCATCTAAGCCACACCACAGATTTATGCTTCATTTCTTTTATATTACAAGGCTAATCTTGCTTTTAACAGTTTCTGTTATCATACAGATTTAGATACAAAATGAATTTACCCTTCATTCCTGTTGTTTCTGTGTGCATCCACATAGGTGACTTCCCCTGCCTTTCTCATGACATCTTTCAAGTCCTGCAGCAAAAGTTAACATTTTAGCCTTAAATGGGACACCAATGAGTCAGCTAGCAGTAATAACCCCGGAAACTTTCTCTGCTAAAACTGCTTAATGCTTTCATATTTTTATATATGAACACATATAATTTCAAAAAGTTTCTGAAACAGCCTATGTAATAGCAGCTGCATATAGAAAGGATCTCCCATTTTTACAACTAGAGTGAATAAAATAGCTTTTAATATAATCCTGCATCTCAAAACCAGCTGTTATGAAAACACAATGCAATACTTAAAATACCAACATATGCACTGAAATCAGAACTATAACAGAAGAAAAGCAACATAGTATTAAATGCAAATTTTCATGACTAACACCCCAGTTAAATGACAATCCAATATATGTAGACAAATTCATTCTATATGCCCACCTCCCCCAACTTCACAGCAAAGTTAAATGCAAAAAGGTGTAATTATTGTACAATTAATGATTTTACAAAGTGAAAAAAATTTCTTCTATTTCACTTGAGCATGTGTCACACTATAGTGCCACATCAATAGATACCTTTGTATTTAACTTAATAGAGGCTAAACACGCAGACACTATAAAATTACTTGCTCAACAACAGGATAAAGTACAAATAATGTAAAAAATCACTAAAAAGCTAAACATTTGTATAAATTAAAGCAGTACTTTTACCAAACAGTATCTGGTATTTTATAATCCCAGACTACTTACCGCAACATGCCACAAGTGGCAGATGACATAAGAAGGTACCTTAAGCAAAGAGTTGCTTGTCCAAAACCTAGCTGGCCAAGAGGAACTCTCTTACATGAGAAAGGCAGAGTGATGGCTCATAGCAATATGCTTCACGGAGGAACCAGAGGCCCTGAAAGCACTGGACATAGTCTCCAGAAGTGGCTAAAGAACCCGAGGATGATCTGTGCTAGCCAATCGAGATCAAACCCAGGCAAACCAAGATCTAGATTGCCAAAAAACAGGAGTGTCATAGGAGCCAAAAGAAAAATACAGTACAGGCCAAACCCTAGAATTTCAGTCGCTAGAAAACCCCAAAATTTTTGGTTCTTTTTCCTCCACACAAGAAAAATGAGGGTTAAACCAAATCAAGGCTGTTAGAAGAGTTTCAAAATGCACTTGGTTAGAAATATGCTTAAGGAAGAAGAGATTACAAAACAAAAAGCCAGGAAAAACTTTAGAACATTTGCTACAGAATATAAGGAGGCTTAGTGTTATCTCATCTTTTAATTAAAACTCAAAAGTTTTCTTTTAAAAACTAGTATTTGCAGACAACTAGGTTATTTTCCTTGTTTCACATGTGCTTAACACATAGAAACCTTAAAAAAAACCGAAGAACGGGCCCTACAGCACCATTAGAAGTAATACTTCAACCCAGTATGCTTATCCCAATATAGAGACAAAAAAAATTTTGTCTCTCCTCAAGTCAATGAGAGCTTAATCAGACAAGGACTGATAAGTCAAAAGGAAGTTAGAAAATGTTAATCTACGTAATTATTTTCAAACTCAATAACTTTAGGTTTTAAAATTGAGGCCCCCACAGACTTGCCACACTATATGCTGAATCCTAAGGATCATCGTCATCATGAAATATAATTTGTAATAGTAATGTCAACATGATTTGGTTGCCAACATTGTTGCTCAAAGGGAGTAAGTGTGCACATGTTACAAAAGCTCAGAGTATTTGCTATTATTAGGGGAGTGTTTTAAAGTTACCTGGTTTTACTTAACCAGTGGAACAGACAGATTTTATCCTACATTTACTGTTCTGCTTCACCTTTACAGCCCAAGAATACTCTGTTGTCCGTAGCAGCAAAGGAAAATAAGATGTAGGACAACCATAAACAGGAAAAACACAAATTAAAAATTTATGTAACAATCTTGATGTAACACAGATCTACTTTTCCCACCCACTTGAAAATTCACAGATATTGAAGAACTAATGAAAGTTGTGAACGTGCAGAAATGTATGTTTGCAAAAATAAGGAGAATTCTGACAGTTTCCCTACTACTTAGATATAACATTATCTATTAATAATATAGTCAACAATTTGAGGAAAGTGATCTGGATACACATTTTATTTGTGGTTGTTTTGTTTTGGGTTCTGGGGTTTGTTGGGTTTGGTTTTTTAAAATATCCCAATACAGTAACTTTTAAATCATGAGGATCTGCACACAAAGATGAAATTATGCATGTAAGTTTTAAAGCAAGGTTTCATATCGATTGTGCTTGCTAGAAGCTCAGGAATTAGAAAGGAAGAAAAATGCCACTACTGTTAATGTATTAGCTATTCTAATCTACTGTGTAAGTGGTACAGTTAAAAGAAGTTAAAGCATGACAGTCAGTATCAAAGAAGTACAGCTTCAAAACTAAATGAGGCTTGCATATGGATGTTAGCTTCAAATGATTCTATTTAGGCAGGTATCAAGTAAAGTCTCTTATAGTAACTTACCATATATTTAAAAGAGTTATTAAAACATTTAATTAGAATCCTAAAGATTTACCAGTATGAAATTTGAATTGGGTGGGCTTCAGTCTAAAATGGTAAGTACACATAAAGCCATTATAAATATTTACAAGTAAAAGAAACTTACAGGAACCAAATTTTTTTTCAAGTTATGAATTTAACACTAAACAGCATTATAGGGTTTATTCTCCTTAACACTTCATTCTAGTTTACTTCTTTGGTCCCTACTGTTGTTTCCAAGCGCTGTGTTTAATAACAATCTCTTCTATACATAACTGCACAGCATACCCAGAAGATATTTCAATAACATCCACTTGCTCATCACAGCAATTCAGAAGTTGTATTTTTAGTTACTCAGTAATTAACACAACTGTACAATTATGAACCTTTTGAACCTGTCACGCAGAAGATAAACAAACCTAGTTAAATCATTTATCTGCACGGACTGCACCCAAGCTCTTATGCAACACATCAGCAGAGCTCCAGGCAAGCCAAACAGCCT